>OY970832.1:17123186-20037407 GCA_963853835.1 Calendula officinalis
ATTACTCCTCTCATGCTTGAACTCCGGCAAAAACTATCTCCTCCGGCTATCACAGACCGTCACCGACAACCAGATGTTTTCCGGAGACCATCGTCCTCAGTTTTCTCGATCTAGGCTCTCTCTCTGGTCACGCACTCGATAGGTATAACCTTTTACTACCTTTTCGTTTTTCTATTAAGCATGCATGCATGAGTCACCGTCGACCGTTCTATCGTGGTCTCGGCCATCGTCACGAACACAGACATGCGGGTGTGTGTTTGCTAGTGTCGGTCGTGTTTTGTGTTTGTCTCTTTACGTATGTGTGTGATGGAGTAATCTTGGGTGTTGTTTTGCTTTTCCGTCGCCGGCGTCAACATTCTAGCCGGTGTGACCACTGTCCGACGTAAGCCAATGACTGTTTCCTGTTTTAATTCGAGCCCTGCGATGTTAACAAAATCAGCCAGTTTGTGTTGAAGCCTAATCGTAAGGTTTTAGAAAAGAAAATCAGATTGAGACTATTTTTAATTATTAAATATGAGTAATGGTATTTAGGCCTACCATTTAGACCTACCCATATGCCTACTCATTTGATGAATACACGTGTCAAAATCAAGGGATAATATTAGGAGAGAGAATTATTGGAATACACATGTCATCCTATCAAGTGGTAGGCCTATGGATAGGTCTAAATGGTAGGACTAAATATCATTTCTCATTAAATATTAATTAAGTAATTATTTATTTAATTAATATGTATCTATTTAATGACAAATGAATTATTTATTCTAATTAATTATTTATTTAAGATTCAAAAACGAATTTTCATTATTTAATTAATGGTACCCGATGAAACTTCTTTAATTACTATATATAATTATTTAAATTTATTTTATTTAAATAATTACCTGTTATATCACAATGCGTGTGCTTCCAATTAAAGTGTACCTATTTTCAAAAACTTATAAAATCCAAACAAACACATTTAACATACGAAACCAACCCTACGAGTCACCAACATATCGCTCATGTCAAAACTCGAGTGAGAGAAACATTCATGCATCATATAGTCTAGGCGTGTCATTTTAGACCGTCACTTATTAACTATACATATGCGTTTAGGACGCTAGGAACTTTTGGTTGGAATCCCCAACTTTGTGGATTTACGAATTTGGAAGCTTCGCTAAGGTGAGTTTCACGGCCCCACTTTTACTATTTTATAACTACTTTATTGGGGGAGAAAGCATATACTACTCAAACTATTTTGCAATAATTGATCTTTGTATAATCATTGTGGTGTACACGTACCAACTGTTTAAGGACCACAATACATGTCCTCGTTTAACCGTAATCATTAACTATGCGTTTTAGCCAAGGAATATAGAGATAGTACTATCGGGATTGATCCCCCACTCATGGTTAGTTATGTGCTAGCCCAACTGGGTTTGAGCTTTATATTCTAACTACTTTAGATTTTGGTTTGATTATAGGCTCTTTGATTATTCTTTAACTTGAATGTCCTGCAAACATGTCAAGGGATTATGCATTGCACATAAAACTATTTTTGTACAGGATTTGTACTGAACTATTTTTGACGATACTAAATTTGAGTCGCAAAGCCTGCGGACTCACCAACCTTTGTGTTGGCAATTTTTATACTAAACCTTTTGGATTCACAAAACATGTGAACTCACCAACCATTGTGTTGACACTTTTTCTAATATGTTTTCTCAGGTAATGGAAACTAAACAAACATATAAGCATCGCATGTGTCCTGGATTTTGTAAACAATACTGGTAACATACTTTATTTGTGTTGCTTTACAAATTATCAATGTGTAATGTTACTAGTTAGTCACACCTCGTTCTTCCGTAAAACCATTTTTGACGCAAAATCATTTTTGACGGGATGTGACATGTTGGTACATTGGCTTTAAGGTTTTCCATCCTTTCCATGAATTCAGTTGTTTCCATTCTTCCCTCATCACTGCTTGGTGATTCATTGGAAGTTTTAGATACTCTCTTCTTCCTAGAAGAAGTAGTAGTATCTCCCCTTGTGGTTTCTTGGCACCGGGGTCCTTTGAGTGCTTTTTCAAATGATTCATCACTCAAAGTTGTCGAGGTCTGGGTCCTAATGATGTTCTCACTAGCCTGTGCACCAACCTTTGGTGCATCAGTAGTGAGAGCCCTTTCCTCATGCCCTCTCTCCTCCTTGGAGGACAACTCTTGGAGTCCGGGGTCTGACTCAATTGGTCCCCTGATGTCCTTTTTGGAAAATCTTTTCCTTTTATATTTAGAGGATATTATTTGGCTTTTTGGTTTGTTTACCAAAGGGTGAAGAGTAGCACCCTGAGGTTCTATTTCATGATACTGGGACACATTCAGGACATTTTGTGGTGAGGTTGTTTGAGTGGCTTGGGGTTCTGTTTGGGCTGATTTTTGGGGTGATGGAGTGGGTTGGGGTTCAAAGGGGGGGGGGGGGGGGGGGGCTTGAACCTTCTCGAATTTGAGGATGATCATAGATCATGTTAGAAAACAAATGAGTAATCCTTCCAGAAAATTTAAATTGCCTTCCCATGTTTCAAAAAACTTTTTTTTTTAAGATAAGGTGTAGTAAAAATTTCTTTTGTTTTAGTGAGATCTGGGATCTCACTGTGTAAAGTATGTGCAATGAATCTTGGATACATTAAAATTTTTTAAGATGATAAGTTTCCAAGCATTCCTTCAAAAATCATTTTTGAAAAATTGAACACTTGGTCTGTGCTCAAACAAACAACAGCAGAGGCTATTGATCTGTTGAATTCATTCCAAGTGCTCTTTTTAGGAGAGATGCAGTGTTGAATAGTATGAACTAAAAATTTCCATTGGGGAGAAAGAAGCCCTTTTTGAAAAGTGACAATGTTTTGGTTTCCTTCATACCCCATTTTTATTAAATTTTCAACAAGCTTCTCCTTAGAAAGTAGAGATACACGTGATTCATCATGAAGTTGTAGATGTTGCCTGATAGATTGTTCTGTTATGAAGATTGTTTTTCCATGTACTGTTGACTTGATTTTTGATATATTCCCTTCTTTTATGTGCTCTGCAGTCTTCCAAAATTGAACAATATGTCTCTCATAAATTGTAGGTTGGATTGTGAGAGCATATTTGATTGATGTGTGTTTGAGAAACATCACAATTTGCCTAAAATCTTTAGTTCCATCTGGATTTTTCAAGAAAGCGATCATATTATGAAATTCACAGTATTTTAGATCTGTTGTAACAGACAGAGGTTTGATCATTGCCATTTGTTATCGATTTGTGATTTGGGATTGAGAGTTTTAATCGTATTTTATGTTCTTTTGAAAGTTTGTGATTGAATTGAAGTTGTTACTGGTTTTAGGTTTTAATCAAGATTTCCGACTTATGGGTTTATCGGGGGTTTTAGTAGATCGAGGTTTGGATAATGTTTTGATTAACCGACTTCTGTTATTTATAGTTTTCGAAATTAACCTGCAAAAAGTCATAAATATCCTCCGAATCATAGCATAACAGCTATTTTCATGGGGTTAGTTTGGTAAATCTATCGATTTTTAAAGTAAATTGCCGATCAGTAGTAACTAAGTACCAGTAGTAGAAAATGTCAGTAGTAACTGAGATTTAATACTTTAAGAGCTGATCAGTAGTAACTATTAAATACAATCAGTACTAAATGAATAACCAGTAGTAAAATTATAAAAACTTTAGTAATATTATAAAAAACTTTACATATGAGATTTTTATGAATTTAATTTATAAAAATCATTTCAATACTGTTAACTAAATAGCTAAACCTTCCTACATCAAATGCCTTTGTGAAAAGGTCTGCTAATTGATTATCAATATGAATTTTAACCACTTTAATTAATTTCTTTTCATTACAATCTCTTATGAAGTGAAATCTTATTTCAATATGTTTAGTTTTTGAATGTTTTACTGGATTATTTACAATACTAATTGCACTTTGATTATCTATAAAAATAGGAGTTCTAAGGATAGAGATACCAAAGTCCATGAGTTGATTTTGAATCCATAGTACTTGAGCACAACATGCAGATGCAGCTACATACTCTGCTTCTGCAGAAGATGTTGAAACATTTGTTTGCTTCTTGCATTGCCATAACACAAGTTTTGATCCAAAGAATTGACATCCAGCAGTAGTTGACTTTCTATCCAAGCATTCACCACCATAATCACTATCTGTGTATGTGTAACTTCAAAAGGTGATTCATGTGGATACCAAAGACCTAGTGATGGTTTCCCTTTCAAGTATCTAAAGATTCTTTTGACTGCCTGCAAGTGTAGTTCCTTTGGTTTTGCTTGATACCTGGCACATACACACACATTGTACATAATGTCAGGTCTAGATGCAGTTAAATACATTAAAGAATCTATCATTGATCTATATAAGTGTTCATCTACATCCTCCCCCTCAATGTCAGGATGTAGGTGTTTATGTGTTTCCATAGAGGTGCTTGCACTTTTGCAGTCTTTTATTGCAAACTTCTCTAATATGTCTTTGACATATTTGGATTGATTAATCAAGACACCATCTGATTTTTGATTAACTTGAAGTCCAAGAAAGAAATTCATTGGACCCATTGAACTCATCTTGAATTTGATCTGCATAAGTTCTTCAAATTCTTTGCACAGTTGATCATTTGTGGATCCAAAGATGATATCATCTACATATATTTGAACAAGTAGGATGTCATCCTTGACCTTCTTTGTGAACAGAGTTTTGTCAATTGCACCTCTTTTAAAATTGTTCTTCAAGAGGTATGATGATAGTGTATCATACCAAGCTCTTGGTGCCTGATGCAGGCCATACATAGCTTTATCCAATTTGAATACATAATCACCATGTTCAGGATCTTCAAATCCTGGGGGTTGACAGACATACACTTCTTTTCTATTTTCCATATAGGAATGCACTCTTTACATCCATTTGATAGACTTTAAACCTTTTGAATGATGCATATGCTAGAAATATTCTGATTGCTTCAATTCTTGCTAAAGGAGCATATACTTCATCATAGTCTATTCCTTCTTCTTGAGTGTATCCTTGAGCTACAAGTCTTGCTTTGTTTTTGATCACTATTCCTCTTTCATCGTTCTTATTTCTGAAGATCCATCTGGTTCCAATGGCTCTTTTTCATTTTGGAAGAGGTACTAGTGTCCAAACAGCTTGTAACTTGAACTGAAGAAGTTCTTCTTGCACTGCTTCAATCCAATTTGAGTCTTTCATAGCTTGTTGAATCTTTTTAGGTTCATCCTGTGATAAGAACCATGCAAACAAACATTCATTAGAGATTAGACTTATATTGCAAGTATTATTGTTTAAACTTGAATTGAATTTGCTTCTTGTCTGCATATTTGAGTTGACATCACTTAGAACAAGGTCTAAGGGATGATTTTTTTGAGCTCTTGAGTTGGAAGCTTTGTCAACAACTATATGACTATCAAGATTTGATTCATTTGATTCAGGGACTTGTGCATCTGTCCAATTTTCTTTTTGAGTTTCTGAATCTTCTTGATATTCTTCATTTATACTGTTATCAGTAACAACAAGATCATTGTTGAAATCTTGTGTTTGTGAGTTGGTACTGGTATCAGTATCATTTCTTGCAGCATCACCATTTAGGGTTTCTGAGTTACTACTGGTGTTAGTATTATCACTTGTTTCTTCAGAATTTTGAGACTCTGAGTTGTTACTGACATTAGTATGGTTTGTATTTTTAGAGTTGTTACTGTCCTCAGTATTAACTGGAGGATCAGCATTAACAATGATATACTGCAATGGATTTTAACTTCCATTGAATGATGATGATCCTTCTTTAGGAGATTGATTATTTGAGTCACCTGTATTAACATTAAAACTGAAATCAAGAGATTTTGTTAGTGAGTCAATATTAAAAAACAAATCTGGACCATTTCCTTTTTCATTCATAAGATTTTCATTAAAGGATACATCTGCACTTTCTTCAATGATCCTTAGTCTTTTGTTGAATACTCTGTATGCTTTGCTTTGAGTTGAGTATCCTACAAAGATTCCATCATCTGCTTTGCAGTCAAACTTACCAATTTGTTCACTTGTAATTAAAATAGTACAAGGACAACCAAATGATTTTAAAAAGCTTATTGAAAGGTTTTCTTTTATTCAAAAGTTCATATGGTGTCTTAAAGTGTGGCTTGACTATTAATACTCTGTTTTACACATAACATGCTGTATTAACAGCTTCAGCCCAAAATGTTATTGGTAATTTGGCATCTGCAAGCATAGATCTTGCTGCTTCAATGATTGTTCTATTTCTTCTTTCAGCTACACCATTTTGTTGAGGAGTTCTAGGAGAGCTGTACTGCCTGTCAATACCTTTAAGATTACAAAAAGAGATTAGATTTTCATTTTTAAATTCTGTGCCATTGTCAAAACCCCATATCACAACTCATGTCTACTAGTGGTAAGTAAACACATAATGAACAATTCAAGTCAATTCAACTCAAGTCAATTCAAGTCAATTCAGTTCAGTTCAATTCAATAACTTCCTTATTAAAAACAGTTATCTAATAAAGACTCTAAGGAATCATTTCAAACTATGTATCATGGTTTACTATGTACCCTGAAAAGATCACATGTACTCAACTAAGCAAAGCTATCCAAACACTTGTGTTCAACAACACAATCCTTACTTCCAAATCAACGAGTACTTCCAATCCCAATGTCTTCTTGACCTAACATCAATACCATCACAAAATCTTGTTATAATCCATAACTAGCTACTAATTAATCCATCTAAACATTTTCAACCACCAAGTTCATACAACTTGGTGGAATCTCAAACCATAGTTCAAGATTTTCCATCCATAAACTCAAATCTAACTTGAACACATTAATTACAAGTCTACAATGAGTGTTTTACACTCATGTTTGGTCATCTTCCCCAAAGATGACATGGTAAGTTGTCCAAACCACCATTAATGACCAAGAAAAGCTTGAAATAACAAGGAGATGCATAAACTAACAATGATTCTTACCTTAGATCAACAATCTCCAAGAAGTATGAAGATTTGAGCTCAAGAACTTCAAAAACCGTGCACTTCCTTCAAGAAAACGGCTGGTAGGGTATAGGGGGTGTAGGTGTCCAAACCCTAGACCCAAAACTCGTTTATATAGATGTGACACAGTTCGCGTTCGCGAACTGGAGTTCGTGTTGCGAACTTCCCCCGTCGGGAACACTTCGCGATCGGGAATGGGCCGTGAACTCCGACCATCAAAAATCCAACTTTCTGTCCACTGTTCGCGATCGCGAACCACAGTTCGCGTCGCGAACTCCCCCAGGCAGCTAGGCTGCAACTTTTTGTCACCCGGTTCAGCCCGGTTTTGACCTTAACCATATCAAACGGTGTCCAAATGACACGAAACCAATTCCTACGATCTTTAAACGATTTATCCTTATTTATCATATTTTTGTACAATTTATTTATTTACAAAATTTGGGTCGTTACAACTACCTACCCCTTAAGAGGATTCCGTCCTCGGAATCGCCTCATAATCCACGAAATTTGGGTAGCGTTTCTTCATCCCATCTTTGACTTCCCAAGTCAAATTTGGCCCAAGGGAATGCCTCCACTTGACCAACACCAATTCAATCTCTTTGTTTCTCAATTTCTTCGTTTGGGCCTCCAATATGGCCTCGGGTTCTTCAATCAATCGATTGGGTGCATCCACCCGCAAATCTTGAAGTGGGATCACATTCTCCACTTCACCCAAAAACTTCTTCAAATTACACACATGAAATGTGTCATGGACACCTTGCAACTCGGGTGGGAGTTCTAACTTAAATGCTTCTAAACTGACCCGTTTCAAGATCTTAAATGGGCCAACATACCTTGGGCTCAATTTACCCTTTTTTCCAAATCTCATCACACCGTTCCAAGGTGACACTTTCAACATGACCATATCACCAACATCCAAGTCATAGGGTCGTTTTTTTAAAACCGAATAACGCCTTTGACGATCTTGTGCGGCTTTCATATTAGCTTGAATTATTCCAATCTTCTCATTTGTTATTTTCACAATCTCGGGACCCGTGAGTTTCGTCTCACCCGCCTCTAACCAACAAGAAGGCGTCCTACACTTTCTCCCATACAATGCCTCAAACGGTGGCATTTGAATACTTGCATGATAACTATTGTTATATGAAAATTCAACCAACGGTAAATGTTCATCCCATATACCACCAAAATCCATCACACACGATCTCAACATATCTTCGACTGTTTGGATCGTCCTTTCACTTTGACCATCGGTTTGCGGATGGTAAGCCGTACTCAACCTTAACTTTGTTCCCAATTCCTCTTGAAGAGACCTCCAAAATCTCGAAGTAAACCTTGCATCCCGATCCGATACAATCGAAATCGGTACTCCATGCAATCGAACCACTTCATCAACATACATTTTTGCCAACTTCTCAAGTGGCATAGTTTCCCGAATAGCTAGGAATAACGCACTTTTCGTCAACCTATCAACAATCACCCAAATGGCATCGTGATTCCTATTTGTCTTTGGAAGACAAACAATGAAATCCATAGTGATGTCTTCCCATTTCCCGGCCGGCACTTGCAACGATTGTGCAACACCATAAGGCACTTGGTGCTCGGCTTTCACTTGTGCACACGTGGCACACTTTGAAATGTACTTTGCTACCCTCGACTTCATCCCCGGCCACCAATACATCCTCTTCAAGTCTTGGTATGTCTTTGTACTTCCGGGATGAATCGAGTACTTGGACTTGTGAGCATCATTTAACAATATTTTTCGGTTTCCACCGAATTTTGGAACCCAACTCCGACCATTCACGGTTTTCAACCCTTGAGAATTTTCTTCAAATACTTGGTTCTTTCCCAATCTTTCTTGTCTATACTCATCCTTTCCCAACACTTCGTTTTGTGCGGTTTTTATGCTTTCAATAAGGCTAGGTACCACTTCAATCCGCATCAACTTAGCCTTGACCGACTTCTCATAAACTTTTCTACTTAAGGCGTCGGCCACCACATTAGCCTTTCCTTCATGATAAACGATTTCACAACCATAATCATTAATCAACTCAATCCATCTTCTTTGCCTCATATTCAAATCCTTTTGTATAAACACATACTTAAGACTTTTATGATCCGTGTACAATGTACACCTTGTTCCATACAAGTAATGCCTCCAAATCTTCAAGGCAAAACGATCGCCGCCAATTCCAAATCATGAGTAGTATACCTCGTTTCCGCATCCTTCAATTGTCTTGAAGCATAAGCTATCACTTTCCCTCTTTGCATCAAAACAAAACCAAGACCCTTATTCGAGGCGTCACTATACACCACGAAGTCTTCCATACCATCGGGCAGGGTAAGGATCGGTGCATTGCACAATTTCTCCTTTAACAAGGCAAATGCATCTTCTTGCTTTTTCCCCCAATCAAACTTCACATCCTTCCTTGTTAACATAGTGAGTGGTACCGCCACTCGGGAAAAGTCTTCAATAAACCTTCGGTAGTAACCGACTAACCCAAGAAAGCTTCTTACGTCGGTTGGAGTCTTTGGTGCTTCCCAATTCTTCACCACTTCAATTTTTGACGGGTCAACCTTAATCCCGTTTCGTGACACCACATGACCGAGGAATTGGACTTCTCGCAACCAAAATTCACACTTCGAGAATTTTGCATATAGTTTCTCTCGTTTCAACACTTCTAAAATTTGCTTCAAATGTTCTTCATGTTCTTCTTCGGTTTTGGAGAAGATAAAAATATCATCAATAAATACTATGAGAAATTTATCGAGAAAAGGTTTACAACCCCTATTCATGAGATCCATGAAAATAGCCGGGGCATTCGTCAAACCGAATGGCATCACCAAAAATTCATAATGCCCATAACGAGTTCTAAAGGCCGTCTTCTCGGTATCAACTTCTTTAACTCGAACTTGATGGTAGCCCGATCTCAAATCAATCTTGGAGAAATAATCGGCTCCTTGAAGTTGATCAAACAAATCATCAATCCTTGGCAAAGGATATCGGTTCTTAATCGTCATCTTGTTAAGCTCTCGGTAGTCGATACACATCCTCATTGAACCGTCTTTCTTCTTTACAAATAAAACCGGTGCACCCCATGGTGACGAACTAGGACGGATAAAACCCTTATCAAGTAACTCTTGGAGTTGAGACATTAGCTCTCTCGTTTCGGTTGGAGCTAGGCGATACGGGGCTCGGGCAAACGGCATCGCCCCCGGAACTAAATCAATTCGAAACTCGACTTGTCTCTCCGGTGGCAATCCGGGTAAGTCATCGGGAAAAACTTCAGGGAAATCCCGAACAATCTTCACATTATCCACCGCCTTCTTCTCTTTTCTCCCATCTAGGACATAGGCTATGAATGACAAACATCCCTTTGATAAACATTTTCTTGCTTTAATGGCGGTGATAAGATTTGGCATGTGATGCCTCTTTTCTCCATAAATATACACCTTCTCATTCTTGGGTGACTTGATCGACACCAACTTCTTTCCACACAAAATTTTGGCTTGGTGGATTCCCAACCAATCCATCCCAATAATTACATCGAAAGCCTTAATTCCCATAGGCATTAAATTGACCTTGAACTTCTTACTATCGATTTCTAAATCACAATCTCTATAGATATGTTGAACTATAGAGGTTTTCCCATCGGCTACTTGTATTTCATACAAATCGTCAAGTAACTCTAGTGGAACCTTAAACTTAGCACCAAATTCATGAGACACGAAAGAATAAGTAGAACCCGAATCAATCAATACATAAGTGGGTATGGAGTTTATGAATAAGGTACCTGAGACGATATCATGAGTCTCTTTTGCTTCCTCTCGGGTTAGTTGGAAGGCTCTTCCTTTGACTTTCGACGGCTCCAGTTTCTTGTGAGCGGTTGACACTAACGTTTCGGTTCATTTCTTTGGGCAAACATTACTATAGTGCTCTTTCTCATGGCATGAGAAACATTCCACCTCATCAAGGTTATTCACCTTGTAATCTTTAGCTTTGTGGCCAAAACGCCCACAATTGAAACAACCACCCGAATCCGCCTTGCATTCACCTTTGTGGTCCCTACCACACTTTCTACACCCTCCAACACTACCTTGCTTTGACCCGCTCGGGGTGAACTTGCTCTTCTTCGATGGTCCCAAAAAACTTTCAAACTTTCTCTTTTCATTACCCATTGACCTCTCTTGAACTCTTCTCTTTCCCACTTTCTCAACACTTCGGGCAACATTAATGGCCTCATCAAGAGTGGCCGCCCTCTTCACCTCAAGTTCATACTCCCATGGCAACCCGTTAGCAAACCGAACCACACGACTACGTTCGGTTGAGTAGGCATTCATCACAAATGGGAGGTATCCCGTGAACTTCTTGGTATACTCATCCAAAGTCAAATTACCTTTCTTAAAATGCAAGAACTCTTCCAACAACTCTTCCAACTCCCTTTCGGGACAAAACTTCTCCCTTCCCATGATATCTTGTAGACGGCTTTCTTTCCCAACGATTCATACACGGTGACCCACCAAGTCAAAGCATCATCCTTAAGCAAACGTGAGGCATAAGTCACCATGTCTTCTTCTTTACACTTGCTACTCTCGAGCACGTGTTCCGTCTCCCGGATCTAACGCATAGTATCCTTTGGTTCCATACTTCCGAAATAGTTGTCGGGTCGGCATGCCAAGAATGTCTTGTAAGAACATCCTTCACGTTCAATCTTGTCAACACTTCTATCCTCATTGGAGGATTTCTCGGTCGGGACACTATTTCCCGTTGATCTGGTCCTTGTGAGAGGAGGAGTATCCTCCCTCTCTTCCCTTTCTTCTTCATCCCGATCCTCATCCTCTTCCCTTTCCTCATCATCAAAGTTCAACCGTTCATTTATGATTCGGTTAACATCTTGTTGCATCACCTCCCTCATGTGGGTGAGCATGGATTGAAGAGCTTCTACCGTTACCGGTACATTGTTATTCCCAACACCGGATACATCCCCACCATTTCCATTCCGAGGTGCATTGGGGATCATATTTGAATCCCCTTCTCCATCCGGTATAACTCGACCACTTCTTGTTCTAGCCATCTTACTAGCATAAGATGTGAACCAATTAAAATCCAATTATTCGACTAAATAGTCACATAAAATATAAGAAAAGCTCGATCTAACACAATTCCCTTAATGGTCAACCCTAATTCTCGAAGGTCAGCCTAACTTCCTATAGAACATAATGTCCCAAAAGCAAAGTCTAAGTCTAGGGTGGATAACCAACCTAATTCACTTAGACAAAAGCTCTGATACCAAGTTGTAACACACCAATTTTTCAACCAAATTTAAACTTTTTAAATAAACAAGTTTAGTAATAGAAATCCATAAAAATCCAAAAGTAGTTTAAACAAAACATTTAGAATGATTACAAGTGCCAAAAACCGGTGTTACAAACATATCAAAACTAGAGTCTAAGGGAATCAAATGGTACACCGAGCTAATCATCCAATGCTAACACTACGGGCCGCCTAATCCTTGGCTCCCGAACCTGAGTACATAGTCAAAAGAAATGTAGTACGTGAGACAAAATTGTCTCGTGAGAAACATGAGTTTTAGACCCGGTTAAAAAATAATTGCAATAAAATAATAATTAAATAATTATCACATTGCACATAGTCAATCATACTCTAAGGCTTTCCATAAGCCAAACACATACGTAACGGGCCTCCCCGAAACAAACTCCCCCGATATGGGTTAACTAGGTAAACTCCCCCCGTTTCCGGGTTATCTATTGGCTCCCCCGATTTCCGGGTTATCTCAAACTCCCCCACTTTCCGGGTTATCTATTACTCGACATACTACTCTTGCGCAGGGTGGTACCGCCCCAAGTAGTAGCCACTAACTCCCCCAACTTGTGTGGGTTATCTAGGAACCAATTGATTAGCTATCACATAACAAATCATCAACTTGGGTCAAAACCCCATATCACAACTCATGTCTACTAGTGGTAACTAAACACATAATGAACAATTCAAGTCAATTCAACTCAAGTCAATTCAGTTCAATTCAATTCAATAACTTCCTAATTAAAAACAATTATCTAATAAAGACTCTAAGGAATCATTTCAAACTATGTAACATGTACACATTGATTACAAGTCTACAACCCTAGTTCAAGATTTTCCATCCATAAACTCAAATCTGACTTGTACACATTGAGTACAAGTCTACAATGAGTGTTTTACACTCATGTTTGGTCATCTTCCCAAAGATGACATGGTGAGTTGTCCAAACCACCATTAATGACCAAGAAAATCTTGAAATAACAAGGAGATGCATAAACTAACAATGATTCTTACCTTAGATCAACAATCTCCAAGAAGTATGAAGATTTGAGCTCAAGAACTTCAAAAACCGTGCACTTCCTTCAAGAAAACGGCTGGTAGGGTATAAGGGGTGTAGGTGTCCAAACCCTAGCCCCAAAACTCGTTTATATAGATCTGACACAGTTCGCATTCGCGAACTGGAGTTCGCGTCGCGAACTTCCCCCGTCGGGAACACTTCGCGATCGTGAATGGGCCGTGAACTCCGACCATCAAAAATCCAACTTTCTGTCAACTATTCGCGATCGCGAACTACAGTTCGCGTCGTGAACTCCCCCAGGCAGCTAGGCTGCAACTTTTTGTCACCCGGTTCAGCCCGGTTTTGACCTTAACCATGTCAAACGGTGTCCAAATGACACGAAATCAATTCCTACGATCTTTAAACGATTTATCCTTATTTATAATATTTTTATACAATTTATTTATTTACAAAATTCGGGTCGTTACAACCACCTACCCCTTAAGAGGATTCCGTCCTCGGAATCGCCTCATAATCCACGAAATTTGGGTAGCGTTTCTTCATCTCATCTTTGACTTCCCAAGTCAAATTTGGCCCAAGGGAATGCCTCCACTTGACCAACACCAATTCAATCTCTTTGTTTCTCAATTTCTTCGTTTGGGCTTCCAATATGGCCTCGGGTTCTTCAATCAATCGATTGGGTGCATCCACCCGCAAATCTTGAAGTGGGATCACATTCTCCACTTCACCCAAAAACTTCTTCAAATTACACATATGAAATGTGTCATGGACACCTTGCAACTCGGGTGGGAGTTCTAACTTAAATAATACACCTTGGCTATATGATTAACTTTATTGCATATTACACATTTAAGTTTGGTTGATTTTAAAGATTCCGGTTTTCTCTGTTCTTTTAGTTGATTCAAGTTTCTTTGATTTCCCCTTTTTAAAATAGTTGGAATATTTTCATAATTGTATTTTGGAGATTCTTGACTTTGTGTGGTATGGAAACTTGTATTATTTGTTTCAACAAAGTTTTCTTCATCAGAAGATTCTTCACTAGATTTAGTTTTTAATTCATCTAAAATTCTTTCTGAACTAGCTTTTAGTGGAGGAATAAAATTTGTTGGAGGAGAGACTGCATGATACCCAACTCCATGAATTAATTTTTCTGTGGATTGATTGCTTGTTAATTCATCAATTATTTTAGATCTTCTTTCAAATTTCTTTATTGTTAATTTGATTTGTTTTAATTCTAATTGACATTCTTCTAATCTTTACCATAGCTTATTTTGCTCTTAGTTCAGCATGTTCTTTATCATACACTGTAAAAACCTCAAATTTTTCAAAATAATATTTAAACATTTTTCCATCCAAAATGCATAGCACATCATCATTTTCAAATACAAACATTACAAAAACGATAGGTTTCTTGTTCGAGATTATCAGAGTTTACAAAAACGGTGTTACAAAATATATCTAAGCCATAGGATAAGGACTCTAGCTATGAACACCAAGAAAATCCCAACAAGGCTTCCTCTCTAAACGGGCCTCCTATATCTTCGATCCCGAACCTGAGTACATAGCAAAAACACAAACATAGTACGTGAGACAAAATTGTCCCGTGAGATACATGGGTTTTAGACCCGATAAACAACTAGTCACATAATATCATTTATCTAATAATATTAATATTAATTACATTCGGGACACTTCATTTCTTTCATCATTGGCCAATGTCAAGATAATCGGAATGCCTCCAATCTATCAAGACCGTCATATCCACGGTAACCGGAATGCCTCCAATCTACCGGGACTCATAGGTATTGGGTAATCGGAATGCCTCCAATCTACCACTAACCTTAAGGAACCATAATAACCGGAATGCCTCCAATCTATCATGGCCCTAGGGACATCATAATCATCATCATCATTTATCATTTATCATCCCGAGCTTATAGCTCCATCATTTCTTAATCAATTAATCAATTCATCATCACATAAGCAATTCATTAGTAATCACATAATTGACCAAATTACTTATAGACTCGATAAAACATGAAGACATAAAACATTTACTAACTATGTACTCAGTTTTGAAAGTTCACATGAACTCACCTTAGCCAAGCTACCCCCAAATTGTGCTAATCAATACAAATGCTTACTTCCCAATCAAGGAAGCAACTCCAATCACAAGGTCTTCTTGACCTAGCATCATTACCATCATAACAACCATTTATCAACCATAACTAGCCTATAATTAATCCATATTAACTTTCCTAACCACCAAGTTCATCAACTTAGTGGGATCCCAAACCCTAGTTCAAGATTTCCCAACATCAAACCCAAATCTAACTTGTACACATTGATTACAAGTCTACAAGGAGTGTTTTACACCCATAGTAGTTCATCTTCCCCAAAGATGATATGGTTGGCTCCCCAAACCACCATTGTTACCCGTACTAAGCTCAAAATCAAGGTAACTAAGCAAGTTGATCAAGAATTCTTACCCTAGATGCTTGAATCCTTCAATATGATGAAGATTTGAGTTCCTTAGCTCCAAAAACCGACCAAAATGCTCCCAAAACGGCTGCTAGGGTTGTAGGATTCGTAGGTGTTATGAGCCCTAGCCTTCACACAACTTTTTATAGTCCAGACCCACTTCGCGCCCCGCTCGCGTCCAACTCGCGCCGCGAAGTGACGCGGAGTCGCCTGCTAGTTGCCGCTCGAAGGCCGTCCTTGCGCCCCGTTCGCGTCTGGCTCGCGCCGCGAGCTCGTCGCGAGCTCGACACGAGCTCGACGCGAGATCCTCGCGTTTTCGCCCCTGATGCTTCTGTTTCAACTCGCGCCTTCCTCGCGCCATCCTCGCGCCGCGAGGGCTGCTCCAGGCAGATTCTTGACCTTTAAACTTGTTTCCATCCAAGTTTTGACCCATACTTGGTTATACCAAGTCCCAAACATTCAAACACCCGATAAAACACAACTCAAAACGCAATCTAATATAAATAACGAAATTCGAATAAATCCCGATTTAAATATACAAAATTACAAGTTGCAAAAATTACGGTCGTTACATACACTACTTGTAATAATTCTTCTTTACATTTTTGATCAGTTATTTGATAAACATTAATTTGATTTTCTAAGTCAGCTATAACTCCATTAAATTCTATTCTTCTTTTTCTGTTTTTAATTAAATCATCATTAATTTCTTTAGTTTCTTTTTCAAGAGTTTTGAATAATTTAATGCATTCTGGTGAGCAAGGTTTAGAAGTTACCTCAGATTTAGGATCAGAGAAGGTCATGAGTGCTTGGTTTTGAGCGTATTCTTCAGCTTGAGAGCTCTAGTCATATCCTTGTCCCTCTTGAGATACAAGTACAGTTGAGTGATAACTATTATTGTAGGAAAACTCGACTAACGGTAGATGTTCATCCCATTTACCCCCAAAATCCAACACACAAGATCTTAGCATATCTTCAACCGTTTGAATAGTTCTTTCACTTTGACCATCGGTTTGCGGGTGGTAAGCCGTACTCAACCGCAATTTCGTTCCCAACTCTTATTGCAACGATCTCAAAAATCTCGAGGTAAACCTCGCATCTCTATCCGACACAATCGACAACGGGACCCCATGAAGTCTTACCACTTCATCCACATACAACTTTGCCAACTTTTCGAGTGGCATGGTTTCCCGAATTGCTAAGAATAATGCACTTTTGGTCAACCGGTCGACAATGACCCAAATGGCGTCGTGGTTCTTGCTCGTCTTAGGCAATCCAACAATGAAATCCATTGTTATATCTTCCCTTTTTCCGGCCGGTACTTGCAACGATTGAGCTACCCCATAAGGTACTTGATGCTCAGCTTTTACTTGTGCACACGTGGCACACTTAGAAATATACTTGGCCACTCTTGCTTTCATCCTGGGCCACCAATACACTTTCTTCATATCTTGGTATGTCTTTGTACTTCCCAGATGGATCGAATACTTAGACTTATGGGCATCATTCAACAATTCATTTCGGGCTCCACCGAATTTGGGGACCCAAATTCGACCACCAACGGTTTTCAACCCTTGATTATTTTCTTCAAAATGATGGTTTTTACCCAAACGTTCTTGTCTTAACTCTTCTTTCTCCATCACTTCCCGTTGGGCGTTTTTAATTCGTTCCACAATACTCGAGATTACTTCAATCCGAGCCAACTTCCCTTTAATCGGTTTCTCGTGAACCTTTCGGCTCAAGGCGTCGGCTACTACATTAGCCTTCCCCGCATGGTATACTATTTCACAATCATAATCGTTTATCAATTCGATCCATCTTCTTTGCCTCATATTTAAATCTTTTTGGGTGAAAACATATTGAAGACTCTTGTGATCCGTATACAATGTACACCTTGTACCATACAAATAATGTCGCCACAACTTCAAGGCAAACACTATCGCCGCCAATTCTAAATCATGTGTAGTGTATCTCGTTTCCGCATCCTTCAATTTTCTCGAGGCATAAGCTATCACTTTTCCTCGCTGCATCAAAACACATCCTGATATTGACGTCTTTATACATATTCTTTGTCGTCAATATCGCGTAAATTGAGCGTGTTTTTAATAAATTTCATTTGATATTACTCAATTTACTTGTTCTTGTGTATTTCAGGCCCAAAGAGGAAATATATGGCGAAAACGAGCGAAAAAAGGAGCTAAAACGGACAACGCGTGAAAATCAAGCCTTCTGGGCGCGAGTCTGGGCGCGAGCTCGACGCGAGAATGTCGCGCCGAGCTTAGGGACAGTCTGTTTAACCTCGCGTTTCGTACTCGCGTTTAGACTCCTTCTCGCGTCCAAAAAATCGAAGCAGTTTTCCAGTTCTCGCGCCGCGAGCTCGGCGCGAGATCGGCGCGAGTCGACGCGGGAATTCGTTTTTTATATCAGATTTAGTCAAAATTAAAGGGAACTTCGAACGTGACTGTGTTTTTGGACGGTTGGGCGACGAAATACAGCAGTTTTCAAGAGAATTCTTCATCAAATCAAGCAATTCATTGGATTTTTATCATTTCGATCAAAACAATGTTTGGTATTTTGATATCTTTTGTACGTTTGATGATTATTAGCACTTCCATGGGCTAATAATCTTAATATTTGCTATGTTTGACAGATTCTAGGGTTATGTTTGGTTCAATTTTAGGATTTTCTATCTTGTGTTTGAACAATTGTTAATTAATGCATTAATCTTTCGATTTACACTTTGATGTTTGTTGTCTACTTTGTTTATAGGTAACTAGTTGATTATTGACAACAATTGAATAGTTATTTCTACCCTCATCTTTTCACCCAACTGACCTAGATGGCAATTCACTAGGAATAGGGATTGAAATTAGATTCCAATAAGTTAGGGTAAATTGAAAGTCTAACCGTAGTGACGGGAGTTCTAGGTTAGAGGGTTTAGGTGATCCAAACCTATTAAAATTAACAACCCGAGGTGTAATTAGATTACAACTTTTGAGAGAAGGAATTCCTATTAGTTGTGTCTAGTTTATTAAACGGAATTAAGAGGAATCTAGTACCGTGACCTCTAGAACATTGAAAGTAATCGGGACTTAATAACCAAACATAAACCTAGATGAAGTCAGACATAGTGAATATAATTTAATCTTTTGAAAAACAAGTTTTCTAAACCAATTCTCACTACATTTTCTAAGTATTTGTTCAATTCATTTAATCTCTACAATTCAAACAATGAAACTTTTAATCAAAATAATTAATTTGTTAACTTTTGATTACTGGATTACATAAATTGCTCCCTGAGGATCGATAACCTGAATACTTGCCTAAGCTATATTACCCATGATTAGGTATACTTGCCTATGAATGTGGTAATCTAGATTAGTGGTATTTGGAGCTTTATTTTATAACTAGATATATCTTATCAAGTTTTTGGCGCCGCTGCCGGGGAGCAGTTTTATGTGTTTAAAAATTGAAAGTTAATTTGTTAGTTGATCCTTGTTTGGGAATTCATTCTTAGACAAGTTATTTATTATATTTTCTGTTTTTCTTTACTTTGAATATTAGTTGCGTTTGATCTTTTTGTATTGAGTGTGCAGGTGCATGAACAATAAGATTAATCTTAGAGGTAAAAAGTCTAAACCTGATCAACCTTCACCATCCTCTGATCCAGAAAAATATTTTCGAAGGAGAAAGAGAGCTCAATTGCAAACAAATTATTTAGCATCAATCAAGAAACCTCAAAGTATTGAAGAACCAATTCTTGAAAATCAAAATCCGCTTTTTGAAGTTCAAGTACAAAGTCTTGAAGATCAGGAGCCGATTTCTGATAATCAGGAACATTTTATTGAAAATCAAGAGCCGATTCTTGATAACCAAATGGGTGATCGAGACCCACCACCGGAACGTCCGATGTGGCAAACGAGGCAAAATGCCCCGGTTGATTCCATTCCGGCAATTAGACTTCCGGAAATAAATGGCGTAAATTTTGAAATAAAAAGCCAATTCCTCAGTATGGTTCGTGATTTGGGTTATGATGGTAGACTCACAAATGACCCAAATCACCATATTGAGTGTTTTAATGACATTTGCCAATTGTTTAGAATACCTAACATTTCGCAAGATGCGATACGACTTCGACTCTTCCCTTTTAGTCTAATTGGAGAAGCAAACATTTGGGTCAAGTCTCTTGAGCCAAACTCCATTTCGACTTGGGAAGAACTCCGAAGTCGATTTATTCACCGTTATTTTCCACCCGCGAAAGCGGATAAAATGAAAACTGATATAATGGCTTTTCAACAGGAAACAGGGGAAACATTGACGGAAGCATGGGAACGCTTCAAAGGTATGCTAAGAAGATGCCCAAATCATGGATTTGAGAAGAGTGATATTGTCCATCTCTTCTATAGGGGTTTGTCCAACAATGCACGATCCACCCTCGATTCATCGAGTGGTGGCATATTCATGTATAAGACCCCTACGGAAGGATACCAACTTTTGGAGGATATGGCCATGCACAATGCAGAATGGGCGACCGATCGAAGAGCGGGGAAACTAACGAGTGCTTTGAACGCGGTTGATGATAGACAAAGCGATGAAGTGGCATCCATTAAAAACAACCAAATTATTTTAGAACGTAAATTAGACAAAATAACATCTTCTTTACATGCAATACAGGTTGGATGCGATAGTTGTGGCGGACCACACCTTACCAAAGAGTGTCTACAACATCAACCGATGGCAACTGAAGAGGAGGTTGACTATCTAAACCAAGGTTATGGTAATAATCACCAACGTGGAAACCAAGGGTACAACAATAATTTCAATAACAATAGGGGTTTCAACAATAATAACAACTATCCCCCTAGACCAACACACCCACCTGGTTTTTCCCAAAATATCCAAAATAACAATCAAATTACCCTCCTCGAAACAACCCCAACATTCCCGAATCAAGCTCAAAACCCACAAATCAAATGTCACCTTTAGAAAGTGCTATTGCAAAGTTCTTGATTAGTCAAGCCAAAACAAATGAGGAGAATAAACAAGACTCCAAAGAAATGAAACAAAACTTGAGAAACCAACAAGCAGCCATACAAAACTTAGAAAGAGATATAGGAAGAATTTCACAAGCCTTACAAGATAGACCACAAGGCAATCTACCTCCTTCCACTCAAGCAAATCCAAAAGGAGAATTTAACAATACAAGGGATCTAAAAGCTATCACCACACGAAGTGGTAAAGAGGTAAGTTCTCCATTAGTTTCAACTAATGTTAATGGCTTTGATGAACAGGTTTTGATAGAAGATGAAACACCAGAAAATGAAGATGAGGTGTTTGTAGAGAAGATAGTAAAGAAGGATGAACCGGAAAAGATGAAGCAAAAAGAAAAGATCAAGTCAAAGAAAGAGGAAGCAACAAGTTCTTACCTACCTAAAGTTCCTTTCCCACAACGGTTGAGAAAGGAAAAACTCAAAGAAAAATACGGTAAATTTGTGGATATGATTAAACAGGTACGCATTAACGTGCCTTTGGTTGATATGTTGGCAGGTATGCCAAATTATGGGAAATTCATCAAAGACTTGGTGTCAAACAAAGCTCAAATGGAAGAAGCATCTTCAGCTGTGTTGAGTGAAGAGTGCTCGGCGATTATACAAGCAAAGATGCCACCAAAGCTAGAAGACCCAGGGAGTTTCATAATCCCTTGTCTTTTTGATAATTTACCGGTTTGCAAATGGTCTAGCAGATTTAGGTGCTAGCATAAGTTTAATGCCCTTGTCGATAGCCACTAAAATAGGATTAACCCATTTTAAACCGACTAGGATGATTTTAAGATTAGCAAACCTTTCTTACACATATCCCATTGGCATTGCGGAGAATGTACCGGTTAGAGTAGATAAATTCGTGTTTCCCGTAGACTTCGTTATCCTAGAAATGGATGTGGACCCCAAAATCCCATTAATTCTAGGAAGACCTTTTTTGAACACGGCGGATGCCATGTTCCACGTGCAAAAACAACAACTAAGTCTGGGAATTGATGATGATAGGGTCACCTTTTCTATAGAAAAAGCCATGAAGCATACTTCAAAATCCGATGACGCTTGTTATGTCATTGATGTTATCGATTCATGTATCGATGAGGAGGTTACTTCATTTTTAAACCTCGATTGTGATGAAATCACCACAAAAGGTGATTTCACATTTGATTCCGATGATACAATCCGCGATCTCCAAGAGTTCGAGGATTTGCTTCATGTAGATGGTGTGGAATCCGAGGTAGGAGATGTAGAAGTTGAAAAAATTGACCCTAATGATAATCTTCGTATCAAAACATCTCTAGAAGATCCACCTACTCTAGAGCTTAAACAATTACCTAATCATTTAGAGTATGCTTTCTTAGAAGGTAAATCCGATCTTCCGGTTATCATCTCATCCAAACTTTCTTCCACCGAAAAACTCAAATTAATTAACATCCTCAAATCTCACAAACGGGCCATAGCCTGGAAAACTGCTGACATCCCAGGAATTAACCCCGCTTTTTGTACACATAAAATCCTCATGGAGGAAAATTTCAAGCCAAGTGTACAAAGGCAAAGACGGTTAAATCCAAATGTCAAAGATGTGGTCAAGAAAGAAGTGCTTAAGCTTCTTGATGCGGGACTTATCTACCCTATCTCCGATAGTCCGTGGGTGAGTCCGGTACAAGTTGTGCCAAAAAAGGGGGGTATGACAGTTATCACAAATGAAAAGGGTGAATTAATCCCTACTCGAACTGTCACGGGTTGGCGTGTGTGTATTGATTACCGCAAGCTAAATGATGCCACCCGTAAGGATCACTTTCCTTTACCGTTTATTGATCAAATGTTGGAGAGACTCGCGGGAAACAACCTCTATTGTTTCCTCGATGGCTTCTCCGGCTATTTTCAGATCCCGATAGACCCCCTTGATCAAGAAAAGACCACATTCACATGCCCATTTGGCACGTTTGCTTATAGGAGAATGCCGTTTGGTTTATGCAACGCTCCGGCTACATTCCAACGTTGCATGACGGCTATTTTCCAAGACATGATAGAAGATTGTATGGAAGTATTCATGGATGATTTCTCGGTATTCGGGAATTCATTCGATTCATGTCTAGCAAATCTTGAAAAAGTGTTAAGGAGGTGTGAGGAGACCAATTTGGTGTTGAATTGGGAGAAATGCCACTTCATGGTGCGTGAAGGCATCGTGTTAGGGCATAAAATTTCTGAAAAGGGAATGGAGGTTAATAAAGCTAAAATCGATGTTATATCTAAGCTACCTCCTCCTACAAATGTTAAAGCCGTGAGAAGTTTCCTTGGGCACGCGGGTTTTTATCGTCGGTTCATAAAAGATTTTTCTAAAATCACCCGACCGATGACCCATTTGTTAGAGAAGGATACACCATTCATTTTCTCAAATGAATGTGTGGAGTCCTTTAATTTGTTAAAGGATAAACTCACCGAAGCTCCCATCATGGTTTCCCCCGATTGGGAATTACCATTTGAGTTAATGTGTGATGCGAGTGATTATGCACTCGGTGCGTGTTAGGGCAGCGAAAGAATAACCACTTTCAACCCATTTATTATGCTAGCCGAACACTAAATGGTGCTCAAGTAAACTACACAACTACCGAAAAAGAATTACTTGCTGTTGTGTTTGCTTTTGACAAGTTTAGACAATATCTCGTGTTGTCTAAAACCATTGTGTACACCGATCACTCCGCATTAAAACATCTATTTTCTAAGCAAGACGCCAAACCGAGACTCATACGTTGGATTCTCCTCTTGCAAGAATTCGACATTGAGATCAAGGATAAGAAAGGGGCGGAGAATCTTGCGGCCGATCATTTATCCCGGCTTGAAAATCCTCATTTGGAGGAATGTGATGAAAACGGGATAAATGATAAATTTCCCGATGAGTTCTTTGAAGTAGTGAATGCCTTACAAGACACAAATGACCCGTGGTACGCTGATTTGGCTAATTATTTGGCAGCGGGTGTTCTTGTTAAAGGCATGACTCATCAACAAAAAGGGAAATTTTTCTCTGATTTGAAGCATTACCATTGGGAACATCCCTACCTTTTCCGGGTCGGTGCAGATTTTGTGCATAGGAGATGTGTATCCGGTGAGGAGGCTTATGACATTCTCAACGAATGTCATAAGGGACCAACCGGGGGTCATTTTGGTCCTAATTACACAGCCCGATAGCTTTTAGATGCGGGATTTTATTGGCCTACAATCTTTAAAGATGCATATGGTTTTGTCAAGACTTGTGATGCCTGTCAAAGAACAGGGAGTATTTCCAAACGGGATGAAATGCCTCAGCATGGCATCCAAGTTTGTGAAATCTTCGATATATGGGGTATCGACTTCATGGGTCCATTCCCGAATTCTCAAGGTAATAGGTATATTTTGGTTGCCGTTGACTATGTATCAAAATGGGCCGAGGCAAAAGCTCTCCCAACAAATGATGCCCGGGTTGTAGTCAAATTTGTGCAATCTCTGTTTTGTCGGTTCGGATGTCCCCGTGCTCTCATTAGTGACCGGGGTACACATTTCGCTAATCACCTCATGGAGAAAACTTTACAGCGATATGGTGTCCATCACCGATTCTCAACTTCATATCATCCACAAACAAGTGGACAAGTTGAGAATACAAATCGAGCACTAAAACGAATTCTTGAAAAAACTATTGAGAGAAATCCGAAATTATGGTCTCAAAAGTTAGATGATGCTCTTTGGGCATTCCGAACCGCTCACAAAAATCCAACCGGTTATACCCCGTATCGCATGGTTTACGGGAAAGCATGTCACCTCCCGTTAGAAATCGAGCATAAAGCTTATTGGGCAATTAAGGAGTGTGATATGGATGTGAATCTTGCGGGTACCGAAAGAAAGTATCAATTGAATATTCTTGATGAAGATCGATTTCTTGCCTATGAAAATTCCAAAATTTATAAGGAAAAAACCAAACTTTGGCATGATAAGAAATTGAGAGCTCAAAAATGCTTCAATCCGGGAGATAAAGTTCTTGTTTATCAATCTCGGTATATATTTTCTCCCGGAAAATTGAAATCTAAATGGGTTGGTCCTTTTACCGTTTTTTCAACAATACCCGTCCGGGTATGTAGAACTCATTGGTTACCGTGATCATTTTAAAGTAAATGGTCACCGTTTGAAGCATTATTTTGGGGACGAAGTCGAGAATATGGGAAGTGATGAGGTGAAGGTGATTAATTTCACCTCGGTTGGTGAATTTTGATTTTTAAGAGAAATCCGAGTCAAGCTCTAGACTCGTAAATCTTTGAAGCGCTTCTCGGGAGGCAACCCGTGTGTATTGTGGTTTGTTTCCTTTTCCTTTCTGCATTTTTTAGTTGTTTAGGTTCTTTTATCTGCTGTGGTATGCTTAATTCTGGAAAAAATCCATTTCTGGGCTGTTTCGCGTTTGAGCTCGCGCCGATCTCAACGCGAGGTATTCCGCGAAGTAGAACAGCAGGTCTGAAAGCTCGACGCGAGAATCTCGCGTCTCGTTCGCGTTTAAGGTCGCGTTTCAGCCGTTTCGACCCATTTCCGTGTCGGGTCGCGGTTGGGTCGCGTTTGGGTCGCGTTTCATCTCGGCGCGAGATCTGGTTTATCTAAACCGATCATGTCTTTTTCTGCTCATTTCAAAATTGGAGCCCTAGCCTCTCAACGCGACTTCGACGCCAGCACCATATCCGGCGATTTCTTCCTTCTTTCAAGCTTTTCCGGCCGATTTCTTCCATCTTTCTCTCCAATCTCGTGCTAAGATGCCTCCTAGGGTAAGATTCTTGCTAATTTCTTCATTTTTCTTTAATTGCTTGTTCTTATTCCGAAAAATTTAGGGCTTTTTGAAGAAATTGTTGTTGATTCTAGATTTAAGTTAGTCTCTAGTTGCTCTTAGACAAACCCTTAGTTTGAGTTTGGAAATCATAGCTCACATTGTCAAAATCTTTCAATTTTCAGATTTTTGTTGATTATTTGGGTTGATTCTTAGAAATTGGTTAAGAATTTTGGGAAGAAACATAAATGGGATATCTGTGAACTAGTGCAATTGATTTTATTGTTAAAAGTTTTTTTTTTTAGAACAACTAGTTCAAAATGGTGGTTTGGGTAACATTGGTACTTCATATTTTTATGTCAAATTAATCATCTCAAAAGTGTTAATACATACACCACTTAGTTTTAATAAGTAAATTTTTAAATAGAAATGGATTAATTATACTTAATTTAAAAATTTTACATAACTTTAAAAACTAAGTGTGGGAAAGGGCAATGTTCATTTTAATTGTATCACTTATTAGTCTAACACCCTTCTATATTTTATATTGTACAATTTAACACGTTTGCTTGATTAATTCTTTTTTTTAGGGTACAAAGAGAACTAAAGGTTCATCATCCCGACCTTATGCACCACCATCGCCCCCACCAATGGCTGATGATGGATTTCCTGTTAATCTTGAAATCAGAGGCACACATGTGTTTTTAGATTTCTCAAATGCACCATCATTAGAGCAAAGACAACATGCAGAAAAAGAATTCAGTGATTTCACTGGCAAACCGGTAGAAGCGGGGAAAACCCCCGATTGGAGATTATTAGCCAAGTATGACAAGAAAGATGACATTATGGAATATCTTTCACGTAAATTCAGAGATGCCAACGGGGATATTTTATTTACATGTCATGCATGGAAACGGGTTCTCACCATGCGTGAACCGGTTTATCGTGAATTGGTTTTCGAATTTCTTTCCACAATACGATTCAAAGCGACCCTAGCATTAAATAATCCAAATGCACTTTCTTTGGAATACCGAATCGCGGGGAATTGGTATAACACTTCTCTACGTGATTTTGCCGTTAACGTGGGTTTGTACACGGCACACGAAATTACTGGTTCGTCTTTCATGCATTATTTAAGAAGCTGTGATTGGGAGGCTCCTAAGGATGTTGATACGTTATGGAGTGAAATTGGTGCGGGTGGATATGATGGGTCAGACACTACCGAATCCCGAATCTTCTTTAGTGATTACCGGTATTTACATCGTATGATCTCTAATACGATTTGTCAACGAAAAGACGGGTCGGAAAAAGTGAACAAATACGAAATGTGGTTACTCGATCAACTCCGACACTCCCATAAATTCACTAACATACCCTATGTATTGGCTGAATTTTTAAGTGACGGTGCCAAGGGTTTTCGACCCAAGAGTGGTTTGTGTGGTGGCCATTACATCACGAGGTTAGCTATGGCACACGGTGGCCTTCCACCCCGAGTTTTAGACACTTTGACCCCCATTGAGATGGGTTATATCGATGCGACCTTATTGGCCCGAATGAAAGTTCTAAACTGCGATCAAAATAACAAATATCAATGGGTGGATTATCCTGTATTGGCCGAAAAATGGCGCGTACCACCTCCACAATCTGACGAAGAGGAACAAGAAGATGCACGATTAGGTGATGAAATGGGTGATGAACCGATGATGGATTCAATGCCACCATTTACGGGGCAAGATCAGTTTTTTGCGGGTGCTTCCGGGTCGGGTACGGCTCATGCCGGACCATCGGGACCCAGTGTGGGCCCATTGACTTTTGATCCATATTACTCATATCAACAATTAAATGAGTCGATGAATGCCTTACGGGTTGATTTCCAAGCTTCAAATGCATCGATACACTCGCGCATGCAACGCTTTTATTACGAGAATATGCAACAACGATATGAAACAAATTGGCAAACTCGTGGCATTAGTAGCTTGTTGTATCACGATGTTCCTCCACCCGATAGATTTGAACCTATGCCGGATTGGACATCCGGAAATTTTCCACCCGGGTACCCAGATTATGACGCTTGGAACCAGCATTACACAGATGGGTATCGTCGGGACCCGCCACCACAATAAGCAGCAGTAGTTAAAATAAAAAAAATAAAAAAAAATCGGTTGCTGATTGAAGATTGAAATTCTTGAAGATTGTTGATTTCGGAACAAAATTGCACACCACCCCCAGGTCGTATTTATTCTTTTAACTTTTTAATTCCCCGTTAGTGTTCAATTCATTGCATTGAGGACAATGCAAATTTCAAGTGTGGGGAGGGGGGTGAATTAAAATAATTCCACCACTAAATTTGTGAATCCTTAAAAGAATCATCAAAATACATATAATGATTCAATTAACAATATAATTCTAATTAACATTAGCCCAAATTTTTTTTAGACACTTCTCAAGGCTTCGAGGAAAGCAAACTAGGAAAATTATTTGATTTAAACGATAAAATTTATTTTAGTTTTTATGTTCGAAATTTGTGGCTTTCCATTATTTTAAAATCCTTTCTATTAGCTTACTGAATTTTTAGTGGCCTAAGTAATACAACAGGTCTTGCATAAGCCAAAATCTTTTCTTAAGTTAACTTTTGACCCAAAAGGTTGAGACTGGGTACTTAGTTTAAAAAATCCCTTTGTGTACGAAATACGCCGGCGAAAGCCGAGAATTAAAGCAGTCAAAGAACTAAGATGTTGCATCAGTTTCAGCTCCCTTCGGCCCAATTGGATGTCCAATATATATCATAAATCAATAAGGGGTCCGTTGGAAAGTCGAAGTAAGGGTTGGTTCTGGTGTTAATTATCAAAAAATTCATAAAGCTGAATAAATGTGATGTACAATGTACATAACAATCATAAATAGGCACATTGGCAAAAAAGTTTAAACTGTGTTCATTTCAAAATATCTTCAAGTTGGGAGTTTTCGCAAAAGTAAAAATTTTGAATTATGCAAGAATGAGTAGACCTTAGGCTAATAAAAATTGAATAAGTTAATTAAAAGGAGATTAAAATGATGAAAAGTTGGGTAAAACTGTACACAAATCTTGAACATAAAAGCTTTAACAAATTCTATCCGCTAAAACAAATAATTTTCCGAAATTTGTTAGAATCCGGGCGTTGAAAGAAATGTCAAGAATAGATCTTTATAGTGGCTAGTGAAATATATTTACATGATGATTTGCTTGAGGACAAGCAAAGTTTAAGTGTGGGGATTTTGATATTGACGTCTTTATACATATTCTTTGTCGTCAATATCGCGTAAATTGAGCGTGTTTTTAATAAATTTCATTTGATATTACTCAATTTACTTGTTCTTGTGTATTTCAGGCCCAAAGAGGAAATATATGGCGAAAACGAGCGAAAAAAGGAGCTAAAACGGACAACGCGTGAAAATCAAGCCTTCTGGGCGCGAGTCTGGGCGCGAGCTCGACGCGAGAATGTCGCGCCGAGCTTAGGGACAGTCTGTTTAACCTCGCGTTTCTTACTCGCGTTTTGACTCCTTCTCGCGTCCAAAAAATCGAAGCAGTTTTCCAGTTTTCGCGCCGCGAGCTCGGCGCGAGATCGGCGCGAGATCGGCGCGAGTCGACGCGGGAATTCGTTTTTTATATCAGATTTAGTCAAAATTAAAGGGAACTTCGAACGTGACTGTGTTTTTGGACGGTTGGGCGACGAAATACAGCAGTTTTCAAGAGAATTCTTCATCAAATCAAGCAATTCATTGGATTTTAATCATTTCGATCAAAACAATGTTCGGTATTTTGATATCTTTTGTACGTTTGATGATTATTAGCACTTCCATGGGCTAATAATCTTAATATTTGCTATGTTTGACAGATTCTAGGGTTATGTTTGGTTCAATTTTAGGATTTTCTATCTTGTGTTTGAACAATTGTTAATTAATGCATTAATCTTTCGATTTACAATTTGATCTTTGTTGTCTACTTTGTTTATAGGTAACTAGTTGATTATTGACAACAATTGAATAGTTATTTCTACCCTCATCTTTTCACCCAAGTGACCTAGATGGCAATTCACTAGGAATAGGGATTGAAATTAGATTCCAATAAGTTAGGGTAAATTGAAAGTCTAACCGTAGTGACGGGAGTTCTAGGTTAGAGGGTTTAGGTGATCCAAACCTATTAAAATTAACAACCCGAGGTGTAATTAGATTACAACTTTTGAGAGAAGGAATTCCTATTAGTTGTGTTTAGTTTATTAAACGGAATTAAGAGGAATCTAGTACCGTGACCTCTAGAACATTGAAAGTAATCGGGACTTAATAACCAAACATAAACCTAGATGAAGTCAGACATAGTGAATATAATTTAATCTTTTGAAAAACAAGTTTTCTAAACCAATTCTCACTACATTTTCTAAGTATTTGTTCAATTCATTTAATCTCTACAATTCAAACAATGAAACTTTTAATCAAAATAATTAATTTGTTAACTTTTGATTACTGGATTACATAAATTGCTCCCTGAGGATCGATAACCCGAATACTTGCCTAAGCTATATTACCCACGATTAGGTATACTTGCCTATGAATGTGGTAATCTAGATTAGTGGTATTTGGAGCTTTATTTTATAACTAGATATAACTTATCACATCCCAATCCCTTATTCGAGGCATCACTATAAACAACGAAATCTTCCATGCCTTCGGGTAACGCGAGAATCGAGGCGTTACACAATCTTTCCTTTAACAACGCGAATGCCTCCTCTCGCTTTTCTCCCCACACGAACTTGCTACTTTTTCGGGTCAACAATGTGAGTGGAGTTGCCACTCGGGAAAAGTCTTGAATAAATAGGCGGTAATAACCGGCAAGCCCGAGAAAACTTCTCACTTCGGTTGGAGTTCGAGGAGGTTCCCATTTCATCACTGCTTCAATCTTTGACGGGTCAACTTTGATTCCTTCTCGTGACATGACATGGCCAAGGAATTGGACTTCCCGAATCCAAAATTCACACTTGGAAAACTTTGCCTATAATTTCTCCCGTTGTAGTACTTCCAAAGTTTGCCTTAAATGACTTTCATGCTCTTCTTCGGTCTTCGAATAAATGAGAATGTCGTTGATAAATATAATAAGGAACTTGTCGAGAAATGGTTTGCAAGCCCGATTCATAAGATCCATAAAAATAGCCGGTGCATTAGTTAACCCAAACGACATCACTAAGAACTCGTAATGCCCATAACGTGTACGAAACGCCGTCTTCTCGGTGTCCCCTTCCTTCACTCGAACTTGATGGTAACCCGATCTCAAATCCATCTTAGAGAAATAATCGGCCCCTTGGAGTTGATCAAATAAGTCGTCGATTCTAGGCAACGGGTAACGCTTCTTAATAGTCATCTTATTCAACTCTCGGTAATCGATGCACAGCCTCATCGAACCATCTTTCTTCTTAACGAACAATACGGGCGCACCCCATGGAGATGAACTAGGACGAATAGATCCCTTGTCGAGTAATTCTTGCAATTGTGACATCAATTCTCGCATTTCGGTGGGAGCCAAACGATATGGAGCACGAGCTATTGGTGTCGCTCCCGGAACTAAATCGATACGGAATTCTACTTGCCTCTCCGGTGGCAATCCCGGTAAATCATCGGGAAATACCTCGGGAAAATCCCGAATCACCTTCACATTTTCCACCGTCTTCTTTTCCTTCCTTCCATCTAACACATAAGCTAAAAAGGACGAACACCCTTTTTCTAAACATTTTCTTGCTTTAACCGCGGTCATAAGGCATGGTAAATGGTGTCGTCTCTCACCATATACATAAACTTTTTCATTATCAGGAGTCTTGATCGAGACTATCTTTTTCCCACACAAAATCTTTGCTTGATGTTCACCCAACCAATCCATACCAATAACTATATCGAACCCCGCAATTTCCATAGGTAATAAATTTACCTTAAACTTTCTCCCGTATATTTCTAACTCACAGTTTCGACACATATGTTGAAGTATGGAAGTCTTACCATCCGCAATTTCAATATCATAAACCTCATCAAGAAGTTCTAAGGGCACATTCAATTTCACAACAAAATCATGGGACATAAACGAATAAGTAGCACCCGAGTCAAATAAGATCCGGGCAGGAATAGAATTTACGAGTAGGGTACCTGAAACGACATCGTGGGCTTCCTTGGCTTCATCTCGGGTAAGTTGGAAGGCTCGTCCTTTGATCTTTGTCGGCTCCGCTTTCTTTTGTGCGGTCGACACCATCGTCTCACTTCCCTTCTTTGGGCATGAGTTACTATAGTGCCCTTTTTCGTGGCAAGAGTAACATTCGATTTCATCCAACGGCTTGGCCCGACAATCCCTCTCCAAATGCACCGGTCTCCCACACTTAAAACAAGCTTTCGAATCCGCCATACACTCACCCTTGTGGTCCTTGCCACACTTCTTACACGTGCCCACACTTGATTGCTTAGAGTAGGCCGGGGTGAACTTTCCTTTCTTCACCGAACCCGAGCTCCCCTCAAACTTCCTCTTCTCAAACTTCTCAAACTTTGGCCTCTCATTGATCCTCCTTTGGCCCACTTCCTCCACATTTCTCGCCGCACTAATAGCCTCATCTAGTGTGCGGCCCTCTTCACTTCCAACTCATACTCCTACGGGAGTCCATTAGCATAACGAACAATCTGGGATCTCTCATCCGAGTACAATTTGATCACACACGGGATTAATCCCGTGAACTTCTTAGTGTACTCTTCGACACTCAAACCACCTTTCTTCAAATGAACAAACTCTTCTTGAAGTTTTTCCAAGTTTCTCTCGGGGAAAAACTTTGCCTTCAACCGCCTCACAAACTCTTCCCAAGTCATCTTGTACACCGCCCTTTTTCCCAAGGATTCATACATGGTGTCCCACCACACAAGGGCTTCATCTTTCAACAATCGGGAAGCATAGATTACCATATCACCTTCCTTGCATTTACTAGCTTCAAGGACTTGTTCGTTTTCACGGATCCAACGTGTAACGCTCTAAATTTTCTTGTATTTAAGTTAATTACTTTTATTAACATAAATTATGAGATTATTTATTTAACTGAGATTATGTGTTATGAGCAATTATTGTGTGTTTAATTCGAGTAAGTAAATACGCGACGTTTCGTGTAAATAACTAGAGTGTTATTTAATACGTGAGTAATTAATTGCGAGATTAATTAAGAAGTGAGTAGACGCTATTCTTCTCGAGGACGGCCGGAGGCCAAGGCCGAGACTCGCAAATATGGTTCATTTGATGAGGCTGGTCACCCCTTTTTCTTTAATGTTCAGTTTTGTTTGCAATGTCGAGGCCACGTTTTAGTTTTAGCCATTCAGGCGTTGAAATCTTAAGTCCCAATTCATTAGTAAAGAGCCGAGTATATGATCTTGTTGAGGCCGGTTAAAAGAGATAATCCATGCCGTTGGTTGTTCTGAATCGGTATTTGAGCCCAAGACAATCGAGTCCGGCCCGGTGTGAGGGTCGGGCTGAAGGCCTTGTAATCCCTTAGTAATTAAGTTAGCCTACCTCTAATCCCACCCTAAAATTGCCGACACTTACCTTTCGACCATCATCCTCATTCAGCTGACAACCCATCTCTGTCCATTGTCGTGATCATTAACTGCCAGAAGAGAAACTCAAAGATTGAAGGTGTATTCCGGGCAGTGTTAAGTCGTGGCTTGCGAGTCCTAGCAGGGTATCTATCGGTAAGGTTCTTTATTTTGTTTCAATCCCTTCTTCCAACCGATCCTATTGATTAACCCACTGTCTTCGATGTTGATTTCGGTGGGTTCGAATTCGAGCAGGGACAGACAAGTCATCATCGGTGCAGGACCCAACCGAGGCTATAATCGAGTATGATTGATATTGTTCGGTAAGAGTCTTGTTCTCTGTTCCGTTCTTGATTTCCCCTTGCGAGTTCTTAATTCCTGTGTTTCTTTCTATGATGAACCACAAAGTCTAGGGTTGGTTTATTTAAGTGATTTGTTGATTAATGTTTTTACGAGCAGAGGTGATTTTCGAGCAGCGGATGATCAAGGAATCGGGACAAAAGTAGATTGTGTTGTGGATTCGGTAGTTCCCTGTCTCTAATTATTAATTTCGCTCCTTGAGTTTATTAACTTCGATCCCGAGATTTAATTGATTTCATACAAAGGGGCTGAATTCGTAATGCTCGAGTTTTGTTAAGTTATATGTTATGAGTTGTCGATTGTGTGTTTTATTGGGTTGTGAGTTTGTCCTCGTTTTGTGTTCTAGAGTTTCCAAGCCTAACATTAAAAACTGTTTTGCTCAGCATGGTTATGGGTCTTAATCGCTGATTTTAAGTGTCGGGTTGGGTAAAGGTCACGGGTGTACGATCTAGACGTTTTAATAATCGAAAACCGGAAACCGAACCCATAGGGTTCTTGGGTTCCTAAACCGAAAGAGATTTCTAAAAGGAAAAGAGTTGAATTATTTTTAATCTAGTTTCTGAGTTAAAATGAATTCCGGGGCTGTCGGGTGCCTCGGGAATAATTGGGTTGATGTCGGGATTCAAAACGGGTTTTTATTTAATATGCTGGGTTTTATCAGAATCTGTTCTCCGAATTCGGGGCTGTTTTTACCTCACTTAAAATACGTTTCTGGATATTTGGCCCGCGACGGTCTCTAGTTTTCTGAGTCCTCTTTCTGATGCCGCTGACGGCACGTTAATCTGATTTTCCGTTTAAAAGTTATCCCTATTCTAATCTGCTGCTATTAGAAATTTCACATGTGCGATGGGACTGAGTTGTGAGACTGTTTCGAGACCTTTCTGTTCGTTATCGAGTTTCCGGGCCTTCTGATGATTTGTAGCTTTCCGAGTTTTCTAATTGCTGTAAAAATTTGGGACAAATCTAATGAACGGTTTGGGAGTTATGACCGATCCTGTGAGAGCGCTGAGTGTTGTTTAGTTTCTGCAGATAAGAGACGCTCTTCTGCACCAAGGACATTTAGGAGCATACGTCTATTTGAGGTGGGTGATCTCACTATAACTTGCATTTACATTCATTCATGATTTTTGTACTATATGTCATGAATTGCTATTTCTTTGAGATGAGCTTGATTATGTGTTGAGATGCTATGTGATGTTTATTTTAATTCCATCCTGAAGTGAGATATGGATGCTGAGTAACCGAGATGGGTACCATATCATTATGTGTTTGATCTGAGTACATGAGTTTTGTTTATGAGTTATCATGCATTTGAGATATGTAGGACCCAACCACCCATATATTGTTAATAAAATCGGTAAAGACAAGATCATATACGTCATACGATTATTCTTATTAAGCACAAACGTATAAAATGTGTTCTTGGTTGCGGAATAACCAAGAACACTCCACAAAGTGTTACATTTAGAATTGGATTACCGGTGATCCACACAAGTGATCAACCGGGATCCAAAAAGATGCTTAACAAGTAAAGACTAAACCTCTATTTATAATGTATAGAGGTTTTACAATTAACCCTATTCTATATGTAACTCCCAATTCTAATAAATACATACCATGATTAAAAGATTTGACTAATTAAGTAAACATGGAAATATTAACTCAGTCCTTCTACTCAGTATTGAGTTTCAATATTGAGTTCCAATACTGAGTGCCCAATACTGGCCACTCAGTATAGGACTGAGACTTAACACTAGTACCAACAAGTTGAGGGCAGAAGATCATGCACGGATAACTCGGTCATTCTACTCAGTATCAGACATATACTGAGTAGCTCAGTATGAGACCGATACTGAGTAGGTCAGTGCAACTCATTTGTGATCATCTTCAAAGGTTTTGAGGTGTCATATCTGATCGACGTCTATCTACTCAGTATCAGACCTATACTGAGTAGCTCAGTATGAGATCTGCCCCACTTGTTTGTTTTGTAATCATAAGATAACAAGGGACATGGGCTTTGCCCTAACAATCTCCCCCTATCTAATGATAACAAAACAATCTTCAATCTTGTCTTGTATCATCTTCTTTTTGAGATCTTTTCATATTCTTTATTCACCGAGTACTTCAAGAAACTATATATCACACTAACTTTTCTCCCCCACAATCATTGACTCCTTTCTCAAACTGTCCGGTAGATTTGAATTGTAATGAAACATCACTAAGGAATCATTCAATTAGTAGATTTCCTCAGTTTGAAATGATTCAAATGATTGTAAAATAATGTGTGACACGTACCCCCTTGAATAACTTAGCATGAACATCTTAGCTTAAAAGAACTTTAGCTTCATATAAAGAAAACACATATCACATTGTGTTTTCTCCCCCTGAATCAGAGTCATCTCCTTAAACTGTTCGGTATATTTTATCTTTGACGTGAAACATCACTAAGGAATCAATCAACTTATAGATTTCCTCAGTTTAAGATGATTTCTTATGACTAAAAGGAGAAAAATATGTGAAACATACTCACTTGTATAATTCAGCATGAAGAATTTCATTTCTCTAATTTTGCAGCAACTTCAAAAAATCATATCTCCAAGTATAATCTTCTGATCATTATGAATTTTTTACACAACATACCTATACCTGTCTTCAACATCATATCCAAAACTCATAAGAATCCAACGGTTGAAACGATCACAGCAGTCTCATACTGACCACTCAGTATGAGACAATCAGTATCCGAAAACCAGCAACTTTGAAAATATGTAGCTCTCAGTATATGTTACTGATCAGTCTGAAATTTTGATACCGATTACATGTATGTGTTATGGATATAATATCCAAAATTCATGAAGATTCATCGGTTACAAAAGATATAATAGCCGTTTTATCACAGTTGCACAGAATTAAAAACATACCATAAATATTTGTCAATAATCTTCAAAAATATATATCTCTTAATTAACGATTCCTTTTGAAGATCTGAACGCTGAAAACATTAAACACATTATGGTGAACCTTTAGTTAAAATTTCACACTCATTCGATGTTTGAAGAAGGAGAGCCAATTTTTCTTCCATGGCTGCCCAGCAGGTAAGGAATAAAAAACAAAATATATGACCTGATGCGCCTACCATATCGCTCTACGCGAATCTTCAAATACAAAACTGAACGGTCAGATTGTGTGTCTGTGTGTTGAGAACCACCTGTTCAAATTTCACACATATTCGACTGTTAACGAAGGAGATCCGGCATTTCTTCTACCCGTGCGCAGAAAATGACGAAAATTCTGCATAGTTCTTCTATATGAAAAGACTTGATCTTCAACAATATATAGGGTTAAAAGATCATCAAAGTTGTAGATAACTTTGAACCGCTCTGATACCAATTGTAGGACCCAACCACCCATATATTGTTAATAAAATCGGTAAAGACAAGATCATATACGTCATACGATTATTCTTATTAAGCACAAACGTATAAAATGTGTTCTTGGTTGCGGAATAACCAAGAACACTCCACAAAGTGTTACATTTAGAATTGGGTTACCGGTGATCCACACAAGTGATCAACCAGGATCCAAAAAGATGCTTAACAACTAAAGACTAAACCTCTATTTATAATGTATAGAGGTTTTACAATTAATCATATTCTATATGTAACTCCCAATTCTAATAAATACATACCATGATTAAAAGATTTGACTAATTAAGTAAACATGGAAATATTAACTCAGTCCTTCTACTCAGTATTGAGTTTCAATACTGAGTTCCAATACTGAGTGCCCAATACTGACCACTCAGTATAGGACTGAGACTTAACACTAGTACCAACAAGTTGAGGGCAGAAGATCATGCACGGATAACTCGGTCATTCTACTCAGTATCAGACATATACTGAGTAGCTCAGTATGAGACCGATACTGAGTAGGTCAGTGCAACTCATTTGTGATCATCTTCAAAGGTTTTGAGGTGTCATATCTGATCGACGTCTATCTGTTAGGTCACAACACCCTGGTTTAGTTGGTTAATTGATTGGTTAATTATAACTCTAAGACAAATATTGTATAAGAACAAGATATGAGTCAAATGTATAATTCCACTAAGTGTGGCTTGTTGCGGAATAACAAGACCACTGATCAATTACAAAAGATATGAAATTGTTTTGTTATCTTAATATCCAAAGGGGTAAGGCTTTTTGCCTTAACAATCTCCCCCTATCTAATGATAACAAAACAACTACAAAGAGTTACTAAACAAAGTAAGCTACAGGCTGCAAAGTCTTCTTCTTTAGTCTTTGTTGATCGACTCAAACTCGTAGAAGACTTCTTTCTTCACATGGATGAACTCTTCTCTTTTCTTCAGTTCATCTTGTCTGTTGTTTAGTACAGCAACTATCTTCTTTCTAAACCAAGCATCTTCTCTCTTGGTTATCATCCATTTAAGACCCACCAAATGGCTGATAGGAGCTGTTGCCAAATCTGCTTCAGTAATGAAGCACTCCCTGTCATCTGAGTAAGTATACATATATCCAGATGTTGGATATATGGTACTCTTTTGATACTGAAAGATAAGGTTAGAGGGAACAGTATATGTGGGAATTATTCTGAAAGTATTAAGGCACTCAGGTTTGTTGTTCTTCATAGCTTCAGTCATCACACTGAGTGCCCTGTATTCTGCTGCATAAAGAATGCCTTTTTCATAGCATATAGCAGATACAGCCCAGATTTCATCCATCATTACTTGGGCTTCAGATGATTTTGAGGGCATCTCCTTTATCAGTCTAGCAATCTTTATCCAATCTTGAAGTCCCATATTTTGGATGTCATGGAGGAAAAACTTCATTGGAGGACTGACTGGCCCAGTGCAAGTTGCAACAATTGATCTATCAACAGTTTTGACCTTTATTTTGTTGACAAATTCATTTAGCCAGTATATGTCTCTTACATTTAGAAATGCTTTATTCCTCAGCATACCCATCCTTGTTTCCCTATATCTTGTTCTTTGTGCCACAATGTTCCAATACTGTTCAAGTAATTCATCTCCAGTTCTTCTTACAGTATGAGATCTTCTTGGAACATCTTCAGACTCAGATTCAGGTTCTTCCTTAACAGGGAAGAATTTCTGGGCCTCAATCTCATCCTCAGCATCGCTCTTTTCCTCAATAAACTGAGCAGATCTCCTAGGTCTTGAGATCAGAGGAGCTGGATCTTGTTCTTCACTTGATTCTGAGGACATAACCACATTTGTCATTCTTCTGGTTATTGGTCTTCTAGGAATTCTAGAAGGTCCTTCAGCTTGAGGTGAAATAGGTTTTCTTGTATGCTCTTCATCATCTGAGAATGATGATGAAGAGGTTTCTTTATTTGCTTCATCCAGTGCAAAGTTTAAAAATTCTTCTGATGCCACTGGATGTTCTTCATCTTCATCATCAGCAATAGGCCAGATGAAAGGCCTATAGACCACAATTTGCAAGTTATTTTCTTCTTGAGCAGGTGGCTCAGTATAAGCTTGTTGTGGTTGGTCAGTATGAGTCTCCCCCAGAGCAGATGGCTCAAGTGGGTCTTGAACTTGTAATGCTGACCTAGTTCTTTGTCTTCTTCTCTCATACTGAATCCGAAGTGGCTCAGTATGAGGGCTTTGCTGATGTTGTTGTTCTTGTTGTGGAGGTTGATCTTCATTCAATCTTCTTCTTTTCTCCCCCTGAGCAGATGGCTCAGTTTGATCAACCTCAGTATCTCTTTGTCTCTTCTCCCCCTTTTTGTTATCATTTGATGGGGAGGGAAGAGGATCAGTATCACCACCCATGTCCCCTTCAGGTTCTTCAAGAGTAGGAGAGGGCATGGGCTCAGTTGCAGCATCAGTATCACCAGCACCTCCTTCTCATTCTCCTTCTTCATTGTGGTCACCATGTGAAAATGGTGGAGTTTGTGGAGGCTGATGTGGTTGTTGAAGTAGTGAGACTGACTGTTTTATTGAGTCAATATCACTACTCATCGTGTCCATTCTGGCCAGTATTATATTTTGAGTATGTTGGATGGCCAGAATTTGCTGCATGATTGCTTGCAGAGTCACTTGGTCTCATGCAGCCTGTGATGCCTGAATGCCCTGCACAGATGGTGCTAAAGAAACAAAAATATAAAACTGGTTAGAAAGAAGGGTTTATCAAATAGAATTGTGGTGTTGTTTAATTCTATAATCATATAAACAGAGTTTGTGAAGTCTGTATTTCATCTGGTTTAGGATGAAATATTATGGACTTGTGCATAGCATGTGTAAGAAGATTTTAGTAAAAGTGAGTGTGTAAATTTAAGTAGTTCAGTATAGGATAAGTCACATTTACTAAAAGGTTTGGGTTTGGGTATTCGAAGCCTGGGATGTGCTTCTTATTATTTTCAATGTTTATCACTCGGTATTAGAGTGATAACAGAAATGTGGCTAAACCCCATGGAAATTTTTTGGATTTTGTGGCTTAAGGGTTTGTGATCATTTCTTGAGTCATGCTATCCAACTCAAAAATAAGTTGGACATGATTCAAGCAGCACCAGTGGGTGTCAGTGTGACATCAACCACTATTGTCTCGTTAAGATGAGACAACTGTAGACTAACAATGATCAATTGTGTGCTCAGTATATGAATTTTGCATAGCAGCAGTGGGCTAGCTATGTTGGCCATAAAAGGATATATATTTGAAAGATCGTTTGAGACTTTGGTCAGTATTGAGTTGGTACTGGCCAATACTTAGTCTCTATTTGGGAATGAAATATATATATATATATAAGGTTAAGGGCTTTTTAGAAATTCATACCTGAGACTCTGTCGAAATTCCCTTCTAGCATCTGCAGAGGTCGGTGCAGGATCATGTGTTTGTTGATGTGCAACACCAACATCTTCAATACCGACTTGTCTTTCTTGCTGAGCACCTTCCAGTGTAGTTTGCTCATATTGAATCTCCACATCAAGAGGAACATGAGGTTCCTCAATTGGTTGAGCTGTTGGAATTAGTTCTGGACCTGGAAGGTCAGCAGTGGCTGCAACTAAGCTTTGGGCTTGAAGAGATGCAGTTAATGATGGAACATTTGCAGGCTGCACCTCCTCAGATGATAAGTTTCCCATAATGATAGGGGAAAGATTCCTTCTTCTTCTTTGAAGGACCAGTGGTGTGTCTTCGGAGGACTCAGTATCAAAAACTGTTTCAATATGAGGAGCATCAGGATCCTGTGCAGGTGGAGAGATATGTTGTTGAGTCGGTTCTTGAACTTGTGGAACATCCTGCATCTCAATATCTTGACCGGCATGTGCTCCATTACCACTATTATCATCATTATCATCATCATCATCATTGTCTGACTCAGTATCAGACATGTCTTCTTCATCATTTATGTGTTCTTGAACAATGGCCCACATAGAAGGACTCAGTAAAGGCTCTCCTTCTCTTGGCCTGTAAAAGAAAATCTTCTCACTAAGTGGAGGAAGATCAACCCTTGGACTGTGAAACTCATCATAAGTATGTGTGGGCATTGAGTGTTGAAAGCTGAGTGATAAAAATCTGCAAAAAAGGGACATTGCATTCCCTTGTGTTAGCCCGAACCAGAGCAGCTAATTCATTGAAAATGAGCCGTGCATAATCAATGTTTCTTCCATAGTACAAGGCATGTACTATATGCATCCCAAATTCATTTATTTGGTCCAAAGCACCCGTCTTGTGGGTCATACATCGAATTATTGTTGTAATGAGAATACCCCACATAGGACCAAATTCGTTTCTTTTGATTGTGTCCGTTGTTCATCTTCTACCCAAAAATGGTAAAACTGAGCGTGCCTCTGTTCTATCAACAAATGGATCATACTGAGCTTGGGCGGGAAGTCTCAGTGCTTCACGAATGATGGCAGTAGAAACAAATGCCCTTCTTTGATCTCTAATTACCCACCCAGCAATCATATCTGGAGAATCGAGTGTAGCAGAGTACCAAAACTCGCATAGCATTTCTGGGTAAATTGCTCGAGGAGACAAGGTCAGTGCACGAGCAATTGGGCAATTCTTCAGAAAAGTCACAATGTTTGTGAATTCTTGGCATACCCAGGCTTGAGGAATATTGAAGTTTGCTGTTATGTTGTTCCTTGCAAACCTGGGCAGTTCATCGTTTCGGAATTTGATTTCCGATTCAACTTGTGGAGCGACGAAAGTGTAATTTGCCATCTGTGATTTTGATTTAAGAGTTTTGCTTGCTAATAAAGAGTGAAGTCGTTAATCGCAGAGAGAATTTTAAATGAAATAACTGTTGAAAAATATTTGAAATAAAAAAAACGGTTATTTATAGGAGATTTAAAGATAAATAAGGTATGGGGAAGTAAAAACGGCTGATTTGACTGCCTTATCCTCTGCCAACGGTAACTTTCCAATTAAGAAAGGTTACCGTTGAGCAGTATGAGGATTAAACTCGGTGTAAGAGCCGTCATACCCCAATACCGAGTAAAAAAAATTAATTTTTAAAAAATTTAAAAAATATAAAAACAATTAATTTACTCTTGAAATTAATAAAAAAAAATAAAAATTGTAAATTTTGATGATAACAGACTAGTGATATTGAGTGGTCAGTATCAACAGGAGTGATACCGAGCGTTCAGTTTTAAAGAAAATTAAGGAAAATTAAGGATTCAACATACCTAATTGCCCTAGTAAATACATAAACCTTTCCTCAGGGAGAGGTTTAGTAAACACATCGACCAATTGTTCATCTGTTGGTACATAATCTACCTCAACCTTACCTTTTTCCACATTATCTCGAATAAAGTGGTGTCTGATATCAATGTGCTTGGTTTTGGAGTGATAGACTGGGTTCTCTGTGATAGCAATAGCACTCTTGTTATCACAATGAATGGGAGTCTTATGAAAGTTGAACCCATAGTCTAAGAGTTGATACTGCATCCATAATAATTGAGCACAACAACTTCCTGCAGCAACATATTCTGCTTCTGCTGTGGAAGTTGCTACCGAATGTTGCTTCTTGGATGACCAACCAACTAGTCTTCCACCTAGGAATTGACATCCTCCACTTGTGCTCTTTATGTCCAATCTACAACCTGCAAAATCTGCATCTGTGTACCCTTCAAGGTCAAAGTTTGAGTCTTTGGGATACCAAAGACCCAGGTTAGGAGTACCTGTAAGATATCTAAAGATGCGCTTAACTGCTTTCATGTGTGATTCTTTAGGATCAGCCTGATACCGAGCACACAAACATGTTGCAAACATGATATCAGGCCTGCTAGCAGTTAAGTAAAGTAAGGAACCAATCATACCTCGGTATGTGGATTGACATACTGGTTTACCAGTTTCATCCTTACTTATCTTATCCTGAGTACCCATAGGAGTGTGCATGGAAGATAAATTTTCAAATTTGTATTTTTTTAACATGTCATGCACATACTTACTTTGATTTATAAAAGTGCCATCAGGCTTCTGTTCAACTTGTAAACCAATAAAGTAAGTAAGTTCTCCCATCATACTCATCTGATACTGAGTTGACATTATCTTAGCAAACCAGTCACACATTGACTTGTCAGTGGAGCCAAAGATAATATCATCTACATATATCTGAATGAGTAAGATGTCAGAACCTTTCCGTTTTGAAAATAATGTTTTATTAATTTTACCTCTTGTAAATTTATTTTCAATAAGGTACTCAGACAAGGTGTCATACCAGGCTCTTGGAGCTTGTTTGAGCCCATATAGAGCTTTATCAAGCTTGAAAACATAATTAGGAAATTTAGGATCAACAAAACCTGGAGGTTGTTTAACATAAACTTCTTCTTGTAGTTTTCCATTTAGAAAAGCACTTTTGACATCCATCTGATAAACTTTGAAATTCTTAAAGGCTGCATATGCAAGATACAACCTAATAGCTTCAATTCTTGCAACTGGTGCAAAAGTTTCATCATAGTCAATGCCTTCTTCTTGCCTGTAACCTTGAGCAACTAACCATGCTTTGTTTCTGATGACAACACCATCCTTGTCCATCTTGTTTCTGAACACCCACTTAGTACCAATAATAGTTTTGCCAGTAGGAGGTGGTACTAAGTTCCAAACTTTGTTTCTCTCAAACTCTGTGAGCTCTTCTTGCATAGCCTCTACCCAATCTTCATCTAATAAAGCTTCATCAGCTTTCTTTGGTTCAATGGTAGATAGGAAACTTGAGAAGAAACAAAAATTTGCAGTTGCTTGGGTTGGAAATTCTAATTTTCTTCTTGTTTGGACAACTTCTTCAATAGGACCAATAATGTTTGAGTGTGGATGGTCTCTGTGTTCCCTTAAATTGTTTCCTAGAGAAGCATTTGAAATAGGATCAACAATATCTTGTTGATTTGGTGTGTCTTGTGTCTGATACTGAGTGGAATTCTGGTCAGTATAGACAGCGCAGGTTGCTGTTCTTCTTCATTTTGCAGAGTTGATGTGGATTCTTGTGAAGTGTTGGATGTTTCACCTTCTTCATAGGTAGAGTGGTTCAGATCATTAGTTGGAAACTCAGTATGGAGGTCCTCTGTTATGGGAACCTCAGCATTAGTCGCAGTTGAGTGATACTGAGTTTGAACGTGATCAGTTTCATTAAACTTATTGGGAATAAAGTGTGGATGAAACTTGGGCTGTTCAGCAATGGAGTGTTCTGGATTGCATAGAATATCTATGCCACTTATGTCTTCACTTGCTGAGGTAGAATGCTCATTCTGATCTTCATCGAATGTGACATGAATGGATTCTACAATCATCTTGGTTGAGATGATATACACTCTGAAAGCTTTAGAGTGTGGAGAGTAGCCCATGAACACACCTTCATTTGCTTTGGGAGCAAATTTGTTGAGATTTTGTTTTGTACTGAGTACAAAGCATTTACTCCCAAAGATGTGGAAGTATTCCACATTAGGAATCTTGCCATTGTATAACTCATTTGGAGTCTTCAGATGTCTTTGGACGATAGTGGCTCTATTCTGAGTGAAGTTTGCACAGTTTACAGCTTCAGCCCAGAAACTCAGTGCCAGTCCAGCATGGCATAATAAAGTTCTTGCAGCTTCAATCAGTGTTCTATTCTTTCTTTCTACAACACCATTTTGTTGTGGTGTGTAGGCTGCAGAGAAGTTTTGAATGATTCCTTTTTCTTCACAGAAATCGGCTAATACTGAGTTCTTAAACTCAGTACCATGGTCACTTCTAAGTTGCTTGACCTTGTTGCCTTTTTGAAGTTCCTCTCTTTTTATAAAGGCAATGATTTCTGTTGTTGCATCTGACTTAGTCTTGAGGAAGATGACCCAAGTATATCTTGAAAATTCATCAATCAAGACTAGAGTATAGATCTTTTTGGCCAAAGATGGTGTGCTGATGGGGCCAAAAATATCCATATGTATCATAGTAAGAGGTTCATTAATGGAATGATTGACTTTTGACTTGAATGAACTCTTCTTCTGCTTGCCCATTTCACATGCTGAGCATAACTTATCTTTTGAATAAGTAATAGTGGGCAACCCTCTCACCAGTTTCTTCATACTGAGCTCGTTGATATTTCTAAAGTTGATGTGAGAGAGTTTCTTGTGCCATAGCCAATGCAATTCTGGCTTGACTTTAGAAAGCAGGCATACTCGAATAGTTGGGTCTATTTCAGATAGGTTGACCACATATACATCTTTTTCTCTTCTAGCAATGAGTACAGGCTGGCCTTTATCATTGTAGATGATTCCTGCAACCTTCCTGAATCGAGCTTCATTGTCATCATCACACATCTGGCTGATACTGAGCAGGTTGTGTTTAAGACCCTCTACATAGGCAACTCTTTTAAAAGTTATGTTGCATGCCTTGATCACACCATAACCTCTTGTCTTTCCCACCGAGTCATCTCCAAATTTAACAGAAGGACCCTTCTTTGGAGTATAATTGAGAAGGTATTCCATACTGCCTGTCATGTGTCTTGAGCAGCCACTATCTAAATACCATTTTCTGTCACCCTGCACAAGACACAAAATAAGAGTTAGTTCTTTTTAGGAACCCATTTTTGAATGGGACCTTTGGTGGGATAAACATATTTTGACTTGATCTCTTTATGTGGAGAGGTCACTATCACTTCGGGGGAAACTTTAGAAGTTTTCTTTGGTGATACTGACTTAGTTTCTCTCATTTTCTTTGGTACTGAGTACCTAGGACTTGAGAGATCAGTCCAGCATTCATCTCCCTTGTGACCAGTATGATGACACCTATAACATTTTCTAGGTCTATTTCTAAACATATTTTCATAAGGTATTTTAGAAAAACGTTTCACTTTTGGTAGGTCAGTATGAACAAGTTTTGCAAATTGTTTACTTAAAGATTTGACCTGATCACCAAGTGTTTTTAAAATGTTAATTTTGTCATTTTTAATAGGTGTATTAACATTGTTTTTAACTGGTTTAGGAGATGGAGGATCTGGTTGCCTCTTTTTATTTGGCAGAGAAGTCTTTCTAATATTATTAGTGGTAGACTTCTTGTCTCTGCCAACTAAGGACCTAGTTGAAGTTGTTTTTTGTTTATCATGCTTTGAAGAAACAACTTTAACAGGTTCTTTAGATGTCTCAGTATATGATGTTTCTGTTCCTGCAACTTCTGTATTAGATGAAGCATTTGAGATAGAAGTTGTCTTATTATCATTATATAATTCAAAAGTTGTTGTATTAAATAATAATTCAAAAGGTGGAACAGCAGAAGTGTCATACTGAACTATTGGGAGCTCGGTATCAGAAATTTCCGTTATATGAAATTCAATACTGAGTTCTTGTAGCTCAGTATAGCACTTTGAGCAGATGGAGGGACCAATAGGTTTTTCTAAAATTTCATTTTCCTCATCATCTGACTCAGTTTGACATCCAACTTCACATAAAGTTTTAGCTCTTACAAAATTAATAGGGTTCATAGTAGAAAACTCTTCAAATAAATCAGCAAAATTGTTCCTATTTTTAAATTGAGGATCAACACCAAGTGCAGCCCTCACATTTTCTGGGAATTGTTGATTTAAACATTTATTTAATTTTATTGAAGCATTTCCCCAAGATTTACACTGTTTTTTAAATTTCTCTTTTTCAAGTTTGTGTAAATGAGCTTTATCAGCTAATCTTTGGTTAATATCTTTTAAATCTGAAAAATTTAATTCTAAATCTTTATACTTTGCTAGTTTATCTAAGTTTTCATTATTTACCCTTTCAAGTTCTTGAATTGTTAATTTTAAAGCTTTTTCTTTTTGTACAAAAGTTTTAAGATCAACAATCATATACTCAAAAATCTTAGTTTTTTCATTCACAGAATAAGTTTGAAAGGAACTTACCTTGTACAACTGAGTGGAATCCCAATCAGTATGAACACTCATCCTCTCAGCCTCTTCGATATCCTTTTCAAAGGAGCTCTTCAAATCATCTTCAGTGAAAGCCATAAAGGCTTTATTCTCAATCTCTTCCTCATCATCACTTAAGTCTTCATCCATCCATGCTTCTGAGTAAAGTGCTTGATGAGGTGCTCCATTCCCTTCTGCCCTCTTGCCCTTGCTCCAATTCTTCAGCTTGACATATTTGTCTCTATACCTCTTTGCTCGGTATGCAATCTTGTCATTTTGGTCAGTTTCAGAAGACTTGGTATGACAATTTGCAGCAATATGTCCAGGATTTCCACACCTATAGCAAAGACCTGATCTTGGGTCAGTATTAGAAGAGCTAACACCAAGCATCTTCTTCTTCAACTGATCCAGCTTCATAGACATAAGAGCCATTTGAGTTTCAAGCTCTTCTGTCTCAGCATCAGCTAGATCAACTTCTGGTTCATCTGGCTCAGTCACAGTATAGGCCTGTTGCACAACTATAGCCATGCCAGTGGAAGACTTGTCAGTTTTCTTCCAGTTGATCAGTCTTGCAGCATTATTCTCCTCATGATTCAACATTAGACCATACAAAGTTTGAAGAGTGTATGACTCAATGTTGTTAGCAGCATTGACAGAGTTTGTCATGTCAAGAAATTGTTGAGGAAGACTATCCAGTAACTTTTGAACAAGCTCTCCTTCCTCTTTCACAATGCCTACACTGATTAAATCATGGATAACAGTATTGAACCTGTTATAGAGAGTGGTGATGTCTTCATTTGGAGTTGAGAAGAAGTTTTCATATTTCCTTCTCATGTTGCTTTTTCTTTGCAACTTCACCTTTGCTGTGCCTTCATAGGTGACTGATAGGCTATCCCACATAGCCTTTGTTGTTGGCAATTTCATAATTGCATTAAGTATATCTTTGGTAACAGCATTACCAATCACTCCCTTTGCTCTTGAGTCTAGACTGAATAACTGACGGTCAGTATCAGTCCAGGTGTGTTTCAGTTTTGGAACTGTCCTTATGCTCTCAGGAGCATTATCAGTAGCAGCAACGGGTTCCACAGTTTGTGGGATGATAGGACCATCATTTAGCACAGTGAGCATTTCATGATGAATGGATTCGAGATACCACTGAGCTTTTAGCTTCCATTGATGGAAGTCTTTACCATCAAAGATGGGTACTCCCTTTCCAGACATAATCGGTGCAACAATGGTAGACATTTTTGATTTTGGAGTAAGTGAAGGATAAGTATAAGGAATGGCTGCCAGGGTTATAGATCGACTAAATAAGAGTTTATTTAGCCTGCTCTGATACCAGTTGTTAGGTCACAACACCCTGGTTTAGTTAGGTAATTGATTGGTTAATTATAACTCTAAGACAAATATTGTATAAGAACAAGATATGAGTCAAATGTATAATTCCACTAAGTGTGGCTTGTTGCGGAATAACAAGACCACTGATCAATTACAAAAGATATGAAAGTGTTAAGTGAATTGGTGAGTTCTCCTTTGCAAGATGATCTCTATTTATAATGATATAGAGATCTTACATAATGGGCAAAGGAGTAACCGAAGGACTAAAGTAGGAAAATGACTAAGATCAAGGGATTTGATCTTAGTCCGTTACATATGGTAACTCAGTCCTTCTACTCAGTCCTTGTACTCAGTATCCCTATCTGATACTGAGTACTGATACTGAGTTCCAATACTGATCACTCAGTATCAGACCTAAACTTAGCTATATTATTCTACATATTAATCAAAGCTAGTCTAGGTTGTTTTGTTATCTTAAGATCCAAAGGGGCAAGGCTTTTTGCCTTAACACTATCTTCTCAGTATCAGACCTATACTGAGTAGCTCAGTATGAGATCTGCCCCACTTGTTTGTTTTGTAATCATAAGATAACAAGGGACATGGGCTTTGCCCTAACAAGATATGCTAATTGTTTATATATCTGTTGAGATGATATGTGTTGAGTATGTGCTGGTTTGTTTTATATGAGTACCTGTTGTATGAGTCAACACGTAAATAAAACTAACCTAATTATATATGAGATTTAATTACCGTTCGCAAGAGGCGACGGCAAGAGTCACTCTTCCCTGAGAGCCAAGTACAATACACGACTGTCAGCGTGGTACTGCGGGACACATAGAGGACGGGTGTTGGAAGAGGGTGTTATGACGAGCGTATGGCGGTGGGCGTACGTTGAGCATCGTCACAACCCACGGCGAACATAATGAGATTTAATAAAGGCCTAATAACGAGAAATGAGTAGAGTCTTTTAGGGATCATGTATGTGGCATGAACTGTTTGTATGTGCATGTTTATTTTGATTTTACTCACTCGGCGGTGGCTGACCCCAAACACTCCCCCTATTTTGCATGTACTAGAGCAAGTGCATTGGATGAGCTGTTACTCGATAAGCTTTTATTGATTTGGATTCCAAACGTTTTATTTTGAGTCAAATGTTTTTAAAACAATTATTTTATTTATTCCGCATTTAAAAATCATGAGACGGTTTAATTTTTATTTTAATGAGATGAGACCGTTTGTTTACTTGTACCTTGGGGAAAATGATTATTTTATTTATTTAAAAATTTTTAAATTTTCCGTGATTCTTGGGATGTTATACAACGGATCGTGACTTTCGGTTCGGAGCTACCATAGTAGTTATCGGGCTTGAAAGCCACAAAGTTCTTGTAAGTACAACCCTTCCTTTCCCTCGGCTCGGGGTCACTTTCTTCCTCAGTTGAAGACTTTTCAGTTTGGGCAACACTACTTGACTTGCTCTTGGTGCGGGGTGGAGATTCCTCCCGCCTCTCACGATCCTTATGCTCATTGAGGATCTGATGCACATCATTATTCACGACATCCCTCATTTGGTTGAACATAGCTTGAAGATGTTCCACGGTTATCGGGATGTGGTTCCTATCGGCACCCGAATTTTCCTCATCGATTCGATTATCCGGGCCAAACACCGGATTGCTAACACGATTTGAATCTTGTTCTTGGTCAAGTGGACCTCTTCCACTTCTAGTTTGCACCATTTTACTATAATAAGACATCAATCATTTAAAAGTCAACTTATCAAATAACGGTATTATAGACCGTCCCAATTCCCAAACATGACCTATTCCTTCAAGGTCAACCCTATTGAACATACACTTAAGGTCTCAATAGTCAATTCATAATTATCCTATGGAACTTATCGTCCTACTAGCTCAGTCTAAGTCTAGGATGGTCAACTCAACCTAGTTCACTTAAACTATAGCTCTGATACCAAGTTGTAACACCTCAAATTTTTCAAAATAATATTTAAACATTTTTCCATCCAAAATGCATAGCACATCATCATTTTCAAATACAAACATTACATAAACGATAGGTTTCTTATTTGAGATTATCAGAGTTTACAAAAATGGTGTTACAAAATATATCTAAGCCATAGGATAAGGACTCTAGCTATGAACACCAAGAAAATCCCAACAAGGCTTCCTCTCTAAACGGGCCTCCTATATCTTCGATCCCGAACCTGAGTACATAGCAAAAACACAAACATAGTACGTGAGACAAAATTGTCTCGTGAGATACATGGGTTTTAGACCCGATAAACAACTATTCACATAATATCATTTATGTAATAATATTAATATTAATTCCATTCGGGTCACTTCATTTCTTTCATCATTGGCCAATGTCAAGATAATCGGAATGCCTCCAATCTATCAAGACCGTCATATCCACGGTAACCGGAATGCCTCCTATCTACCGGGACTCATAGGTATTGGGTAATCGGAATGCCTCCAATCTACCACTAACCTTAAGGAACCATAATAACCGGAATGCCTCCAATCTATCATGGCCCTAGGGACATCATAATCATCATCATCATTTATCATTTATCATCCTGAGCTTATAGCTCCATCATTTCTTAATCAATTAATCAATTCATCATCACATAAGCAATTCATTAGTAATCACATAATTGACCAAATTACTTATAGACTCGATAAAACATGAAGACATAAAACATTTACTAACTATGTACTCAGTTTTGAAAGTTCACATGTACTCACCTTAGCCAAGCTACCCCCAAATTGTGCTAATCAATACAAATGCTTACTTCCCAATCAAGGAAGCAACTCCAATCACAAGGTCTTCTTGACCTAGAATCATTAACATCATAACAACCAATTATCAACCATAACTAGCCTATAATTAATCCATATTAACTTTCCTAACCACCAAGTTCATCAACTTAGTGGGATCCCAAACCCTAGTTCAAGATTTCCCAACATCAAACCCAAATCTAACTTGTACACATTGATTACAAGTCTACAAGGAGTGTTTTACACCCATAGTAGTTCATCTTCCCCAAAGATGATATGGTTGGCTCCCCAAACCACCATTGTTACCCATACTAAGCTCAAAATCAAGGTAACTAAGCAAGATGATCAAGAATTCTTACCCTAGATGCTTGAATCCTTCAATATGATGAAGATATGAGTTCCTTAACTCCAAAAACCGACCAAAATGCTCCCAAAACGGCTGCTAGGGTTGTAGGTTTCGTAGGTGTTATGAGCCATAGCCTTCACACAACGTTTTATAGTCCAGACCCACTTCGCGCCGCGCTCGCGTCCAACTCGCGCCGCGAAGTGACGCGGAGTCGCCTGCTAGTTGCCGCTCGAAGGCCGTCCTCGCGCCCCGTTCGCGCCTGGCTCACGCCGCGAGCTCGTCGCGAGCTCGACAAGAGCTCGACGCGAGATCCTCGCGTTTTTGCCCCTGATGCTTCTGTTTCAACTCGCGCCTTCCTCGCGCCATCCTCGCGCCGCGAGGGCTGCTCCAGGCAGATTCTTGACCTTTAAACTTGTTTCCATCCAAGTTTTGACCCATACTTGGTTATACCAAGTCCCAAACATTCAAACACCCGATAAAACACAACTCAAAACACAATCTAATATAAATAACGAAATTCGAATAAATCCCGATTTAAATATACAAAATTACAAGTTGCAAAAATTACGGTCGTTACATACACTGCTTGTAATAATTCTTCTTTACATTTTTGATCAGTTATTTGATAAACTTTAATTTGATTTTCTAAGTCAGCTATAACTCCATTAAATTCTATTCTTCTTTTTCTGTTTTTAATTGAATCATCATTAATTTCTTTAGTTTCTTTTTCAAGAGTTTTGAATAATTTAATGCATTCTGGTGAGCAAGGTTTAGAAGTTACCTCAAATTTAGGATCATAGAAGGCCATGAGTGCTTGGTTTTGAGCATATTCTTCAGCTTGAGAGCTCCATTCATATCCTTGTCCCTCTTGAGATACAAGTACAGTTGAGTTTGTCCTTTTATCTTTGTTGGGACATTCTCTGGCAAAGTGACCAAGATTGCTACAGTTGTAGCATTTGACTTTGGTTTTGTCAAATCCTGCCTTATCACCTTTATTGAAGTTCAAGCTTGATCTACCAGTTCTTTTTAGGAACTTCTTGTTTCTAAAACTAAGCATAGCCATCTACCATTTGATATCCATCTCTTCAAGATCATCAGGATGGATTTGTTCCAGATCTTCACTAATTAGTGCAGTATGCACATGACTAGTGAAGAAGGACTCTCTAGCAATGTCTTCAGCTTCCTTCATCTTTCCAGATGTAACATCTTGATTTGTACCTGCAGTTGAAACAAAGGCAGCATTGTTTGAATTTAAAGTAGGAGTTTTCTGACTTACCTCAGATTCGAACACTCTTAGGTCATTGTAGAGTTCATCAAGCTCATTTTCTTCTAATGCATCACCTTGTCTATATACAACAGTGTACATAGACCATTCTTCACTTAGAGATCTGAGAAACTTCTGGTTGACATCATCTCTGTCTGGTTGAACTCCAACTTCGTTGAGTTCACCAATAAGTTTATTGAATCTATCAAAAACTTGTGACAGAGATTCATTCTTTTGTCATTTGAAGTTTTCAAACTCTTGTTTCAGCACAGATTTCATGTTTCTTTTTATGCTCTTTGTACCTACAAACCTTTTCTCCAAGGCTTGCCATAGCAGTTTTGCATAATCAAACTCAACAAACAGATGTTGGTAGTCATTAGGAATTGCAAGCAATAAGGTACTTAAAGCTTTCAATTCAATTCCTCTGTCCTTCCTTTCCTTGTCACACTTTATCTTGTCAGATTCAGTTGAAGTGCTGGTTGAGGCAGTTGGAATGGTTTTGTTACCTTCCAACACAACTTCCCACATGGAATAATCAGTAATAAGCATGTATTGCTTAATTCTGTTTTTCCACATCCCAAAGTTATTGGGAGTGAGGATGAGAATCTTGTTTGCTTGTGTGCTTTCATTATTGTCAGTCATTATGAAAAAAGTAGTTTTGAAATTATTGAAAAACTTTTTGTGAGTTCTTGATTCGTAGATCTAGAGTACAAAGCTCTGATACCACTTGTCAAGATCGATTAACTTAGATAGCTAATAGACTCAATGATCTACTCACAATCAGAAGTTACAGCGGATTAACACTATTGTTGTTGGGTCATATTTAGTTGTAATTAATAGTCTAGGGACTAGTTATGTAACATTGTATATTAGTTTTGGATTAGTCTTAGGACTAATTAGACAATTAGGGAGATGGTATATAAACCAAAGATGTAATCCCTAATTGTAACTTTCACCATTAATCAATCTTATCTTTCTTGAAAGTTCTCTCCTCCTTCTCTTTTGTTTCTCTCTCTAAAACCTTTTCTTCTTCATCAAGTTTGATCCAAAACCTTCATCTAATCATTAAAAAATGAATTGAAAGCTTAATCAAGGAATCACAATTGGTATCAGGGCAAAAGTCTCATTAGATTCGATCCATATCAGCTGTGATTAAGCAATTTTTAAAGATTTTGATGGGTTTTTAAAGAGTTTTTTTGAAGAAAAAGTTGGGGAAAATCAAATCTGATCAAAATTGAAGGTATGATTCACGTTTTTAACATTATAACTTTGTTCTATTACTGATTTCGAGCAATCTGTAACAAATTTCATATTAAAATCATCAAAAATAAAGTTTAATTTGATTTTTAAAGTAAAAAATGAAGAACAGATGAATATTTTAAAATTTTTGGAACTTTTCGGGCAGATCTCAAAAAATTAAAGGTTGTTTTCGAAAAAGTGTTTGAATAGGATTGTAGGTAATTGAAAAATGAACTTTTTGCAAAAAGAATCACTTAATTTGGTTAAGAAATGAGAAAGTTATGATCAAAATAGTTAAACTTTGAAAAAAATCGCGATCTGGTCTGAAAAAAGTTCGGCTCTGACAAGTTCGGCCCTGACAAAAGAGAACATCTTGTACGACGTCGTTTTAACATTTTGGAAAGAAAAAGGCCGAACACATACCACACGACGTCGTTTAAGAAAAAGATAATACTTTTAAAAGGCTGTCAACAAATAAAGAAAAAGACAAATAACTGACAACCCACGTGACAACCTCACTCCTTCGAACTATTACAGTCTTCTCACACTTTCTCTCTTCAATTCATCATCTCTGTTCAATTCAATTCATCATTTCGCCATTTTAGATCGCCATCACTCATCGTCTCTCTCTTTTCAACATAAACCACCACCGTCAACAACCACCATAGCCATCGTCTTCCTCCGCCAGTTACTTTCTTCTCCGGAAAAGCACCATCTTCATTTGCCTTAAACGTCACAATACACCATCACCGATAATCATTATCATCACAGTGCATCGATCACCATTATTACCGTCATTCTCCACCACATAACTATCATCTCCGGCAACAAACCCACTGCACCGGAGTCACTACCATCGCCAGCATCGGAAAGCTTACAAACAAATCACCATCTTCACAGAAACCAGCGTTCGACCTCCGCCAGCCAACTGCAACCGACAATCTTCTCCGGCGAGCTCTGAAATTCCGGCAACCAATCCCCTCGGCGAGTTCAAATTTTCCAGCACTATCTCCGGCCATATCTCGCAAGTCTACATATTGAAATCTCATCTACACCACCATCGGGAACCATCTTGAAACCTTCAAGCAAAGATACAGTTGATCTGAACGTACAAGGCAAATTTTGCAATTAAAACAATTATTTTTGCAATTAATTCTCATTAAAGCAATTAATTTTACAGAATTATAAAATGGAATGAAATTCAAGGTCATTTGGTAGTGAAATTCATTTGGTTTGTCTATGACACTTTTGATTGTTTTAATTTGTCACGATAACTATATTTCAAAATTAGCACAAAGTACAACTCTATAAGCACACCGTACAAGTATTTAAAACTACAATTTTTTTACCAAGTTCTAGTCTGAGATACATATCAACCCAACAATTTTAAAGCTCATTTTTTTTGTTACAAAACAGTAAGTGGAAAATCATTAAAGCTTAAAGTTAAAAAAATCAAAGGCAACTTTTTTTTAATGATACCATAAAAAAATTAAACAAGAAACCTACTTTTATCATTAACTACATATCAACCCGAGAATTCAATCAATCCTAATAATCACAAAAATGGAAAAACCTACACCAGCTACAAATGATTATGTGGATAAAGACCTGAAAAATGTGATAAAGTATATGTCTCGTTTCAAATCTGTTCTATCTGCTATAATTTCAACTGAAAAACCAATCATCATTGGAAAACCAATCATCACACCTTTAAATGCTACAAAGAAATCAATCGTTCGTGATTCAGAGTATTTTAAACGTAAGATGTTGATGGCTAAACAGATTGAGACTGGAAAAGTGTTAGCTGGAGATGAAGAACAAGTAGCAAATTTGAGCTATATGCCAAAAGAAAATGCTGAGGTTTCTGATAGATTCAATGACAATGCCAACAAGGAAAATGAGGTTCTCAGTTCTCTCTTGTCAAACTCTGATAATTCCATCGGTCCTGATACTTGTTTTGTTAAAAAAACAGATATCTGAAGTTGATTCTTTAAAACAAAATCTTTTAAATGAACAAAATTTAAATAATCAATTTCAAAAACGTTTAAATGATTTGCAAAATGAAAATGAACAACTTGTTCAACAGAAAATCATTTCATTAAACGAAATGAAAAGCAAACAAAATATAATTCAGACACTTAAAAATGAGAATCATAAATTGAATTCCAATATCAAACGTCTTGAAGAATTGATTGTTCAAAGAGGACAGATGCCAGGTGATGTGGCTCTTCAACAAACAACAGAACCAAAGATTTATGAGTCAACTCTAATTCTAGAAAAGAAAATTTGTCAATTGGAAACTGACATCGATGAAACACATCAGGCTTTTGATAAAGAAAAATCTGTTTTGAAAACTAAACTTTCTGAATTAGAAAGTAAAAATGAAGAAACACATAAATCTATTGATGAAGAGAAACTAAAGTTGCAATTACAAATTTAAAATTTAGAAGCCTCTTTACTTTCTCTACAAACACCTGTCACCAAAATCGAGTCAACTGTACCTAGCATTAATAAAGTTCCTATCATTTTAAAACGAGTAGCTAAGCATTCACACAAACCACCTGGAACCAGAAGTCTAGTATCTCAAACCCCCAAATCGTCACACTGCAATACTACTAATGGTTCTTTTCCTTGTGGAAACAAATTTGGCTTGCTTAAACCTCCTAATATTGATAGAAATGTGTGTGCTACTTGTGTCTATCATTCTTCCAATAACATCAATGCTAAGACATCACTTGAGAAGACTGGCTATCCTAATCAGGTTAATAAAGGAAAATCAACACCTAAACCGAAATCACAATTAAGTTCCTCTACCAAACCTAAGCCTAGGAGATCCACGGTTCCACCAAACTCTGATAAGAAATTGAATGCTCTCAAACAAGTTATTCGAGGAAATTCCGCACCTAAAACTCATAAAATATTAGGTTCCTCTTCTAGACTTAAGCATTCTCAGATGGATAAGACCAACCCATCAACCGTGTTGAAACATTCTACTACTTCAAAGAAAATCATTTCCAAAACTAATTCTTTAAGATACTCAAGAAAAGATTTACTTTCATTGGCACCAATATCAACTTTTCATCAAGTGCCAAAAAAACACCTCCTAAAACACCAACGATCTTAAAAGCACAAATGGGTTCCTAAAACTCCAATTTCTGAAATAATTCCTCGGAAATTATTTGAAAGTGAAACATCAAGTTTCAGTTTTTCTTGGAATTTCAAATCTGTAAATCAAATTGATACAACTTATAGATGTTTCACTCAAACACTAACACCATCGGACCCAAAACAAAATGGGTACCAAAAGTTGTTTGATGTGTTTTGCAGGAGGATGACTTATACACATTTCATTGTATAACTCGCATTTCACCAGAATGGCTTATGCACACGTCAGTGTATAACCCGCGCTTCAAAGCAATGGCTTTCAAGTACATCTGCTTGAAACCCGTTCTTTAAATATCATAATTGGTTGAGGGGGAGAATTTCTATATTCACTTGTCAAGGAGGAGAAAATAGACATTCTTATGTCAAGGGGGGGCATAACTGCTTTATGGTTTTTGAAAAACAACTGTCGAGGGGGAGCATCCTTTTATAATCGCTACATTCTGTTTCGATGCTCCTTTCAAAATTTTTTTTAGAATTATCAATATGAAGTATAAATTTTTGTAATATCCGTAAACGATCTCATTACCAATCTCAATTGGTACTGATTGCATCTGTTTATTACAAATTTTCTTATTCTATCTTGATAATAAATTTTTTTTTCTCCTCAAACAGTTTTTCAACCTCTTACATATTTACAATCACACAAGATTATCAGTGTTGAGTATTAGCTTTTGCAATATTCATAAACGATCTCTTTACCAGTCTAGGTTGGTACTGATTGCATCTGTCTATTGCAAATTCTCTTATTTCTCATTGCTACCTTTGTGTTCCTTCATTGTTAAATTCTTTTCAATTGTAAATCAAAATTTTCTCCTTTTACATACAAATTTCATTTTTCAAAATTGATACTCAATAACAAATATCTTTTTACTCATATTGAGTTGTTGACATCACATTCTCATAAATTCTTTATTAATCAGTGATGCTCAACATTCCAAAAATTTTATCTCATTTTGTGCTCACAATGATGTGTTCACAACGTAGGATACAAATTTTTGTCATATTCGTAAACGATCTCTTTACTAATTTCGATTAGTAAAGATTGCATCTGTTTATGACAAATTTTCGTCTCTTGCGTTGTGTCTCAATTTTTCAAAACTCTGATTTTGCACTTAAATTTTTCATTTTTTTAAATGACTTGTTTGCAACATCAACACAATTTGCTGTTAAATTCGTCGATCTCTTTACTGATTTCAATCAGTACTTATTGCATCTGTTTTTAACACCATCTTGGATTGATTGTTCTTACTATTTTTCAAGTGATTTTCATACTTAAACGATCAATGGAGAATTCATTTTTCATTTTCTCCAAAATGTTCAGATTCAATTCTGACTTACTCATATTCTCACACACTCAAAATCGTTTTTAATGCACTGTTAGATCGTTGATCTTTGTATATCCGTCGATCTCTTCTCTGCACACGTTCAGAGAAGATTGCATCTTTGTAAGTGGTATACTTCACTGATCTTTGATATAACACAACAAATTGATCTCTTTTAAATTTCAAATATTTGATTAACAATGACTTTAACCATCGTGTTTGTCATATTCGTAAACGATCTCTTTTTACTGAAGTTCTTCAGTAAAGATTGCATCTGTTTATGACTTCACGTGATTATTGACACTGCTATTCTTCATTTTTCAAATTTTCTTCTCCAACATTCTTGGATAAAATCAATTTATAACTGGTTCTTTCATGAGTACTATATGTTTCTGGTTCTCGATTCTGAAACTATCCTGTCTTGGCTCTCGATTTACACCGACACACAATTTCCTCTCTCCGTTTCCACATCGTAACTATTCAGCTTTATCATGAGGACCCTGGTCATGATCCTCACGAGGGGGAGAAAAAGAGCTAGAAATAGTTCAAATATCGGATTTATAACTGAACAACATCAAAAAGAACCACAAACAACCCATCAAAGAAGAAAATTCATAACTCGTGTACTCAGATCAAATGCAAAATCAAGTGAGAATCAATGTATTTAACAGAAAAACAAGTGAAGAAGAAGTAGAAGAAACCGATTTGTCTACAGAAATCTCTCTCAAAATCTCAACCATTTCAATTTAACACTTAACCGTTCAAATAATTCTTTCTAAAACACAAAATTACAACCATTCAAACCTTAACCGTTCAAATCATTCTTTACAAAACTTAAAACATTGTTATCCTGTCCTCACAAAACCTCTATCACAAAATCCAAAACAAAATCTCCAATAGCCAAAATCCCAGACAAATCCTTCCAAATTGACATTCCATTACCAGAACTTTTAACCTTAAATGAGACATTTTTTAGAACTTTCTTACACCAACTAATTTAACGAAAAATGTCCCTTTGAGTGTTTTAAACTTCGAAGTTCTGTAGCGGAATTATAATTGCTTCTACTGCCACTCAGATGTTATCATTGAAAAGCGAAATCTAGAGATGTTAATTACAGCCTTTGACAAAGAATTGAAATGATCAAACGTAATTCACCATCTTGAAGTACATCTGAAAATACATGAACATTGTAGCTTGCCCATCTTTTCACAAGGTTACACAATCCTCTATCAACATTTGATCAGATCAAGGATTTGCAATGAGATCTTGAACTTACTTCTTACGTGAGAAGGAGAGCAATGGGCCAATAGAAGCAACTGAAGACGGAAGACTGGGATGGAGTGCATCAAGCACAAAAAGGCTAATGATTGTTAGGACTAGTTTTGTGCTTAAATGTGTAATTAGGTTTAATTAAACTAGTTAGTGGTGATTTGTGAGAGGAGGTATAAATAAGTGAGATTAAGGCTAATGATTGTTTAATCCAACTCCCATGAAAAATAATTGTTTGTTTGAGGGGGAGCGTAACCGTTATCAATATGTTACCTCAACAACAATTATCAAGAACCATAGATCGACATAAAGCCACAAACGTTAAGAAAAGACTTACGCTGCTAATCTCTCTATTAATATTGGTCTTATTTTAAGTCGGTCTATATGTATCTTCAAAGTAAAGTCTTCAAAATACTTCTAGTGGTTGAAAAGCTACAAGAAGTATCCGTTTTCACATGTTAACAAAGCTCAAGCTGATCCTGATACATCACTATTCAACGAAACATCTACCAGGTGCAGCTTTTGCTAAAGATGAAGACTTCGAAGATACGCTTCCCAGACTATTGTTACAAAGGGGGAGATTGTTGGGTCATATTTAGTTGTAATCAATAGTCTAGGGACTAGTTATGTAACATTGTATATTAGTTTTGGATTAGTCTTAGGACTAATTAGACAATTAGGGAGATGGTATATAAACCAAAGATGTAATCCCTAATTGTAACTTTCACCATTAATCAATCTTATCTTTCTTGAAAGTTCTCTCCTCCTTCTCTCTTGTTTCTCTCTCTAAAACCATTTCTTCTTCATCAAGTTTGATCCAAAACCTTCATCTAATCATTAAACAATGAATTGAAAGCTTAATCAAGGAATCACAATTGTGATTAACAAGAACAATAAACTGTAAATAATATAAGAATTATCAAGAACACAGTTTATCACAAAAAGCTTCAATGTATATTGATCGAACGAATTAAAATACACACGTATGTTTACAATTCATAAGGAACTATATATAAAATAGTCCTTGAAGCCTTACATTTACCCTAGTTATTATAGGATACGATTACAATTTAATTACAAAAAGATACGATATTCTAAACAAACTTTCCTAAAATCTCGGACTCGATAAACTCCATAAATAAGCATAGCAGTAGTAATCTTCATCGAGCAGTAGTAAATGATAACATCAGTAATAATAACCAAGATCAGTAGGAACTGCATCATCAGTAGTATCTCTTGTCTTCAGTATCAACTCCTTAGCAGCATTAAGTCATTGATCAATATTAACTTTCACATCAGTAATAACATATAAATCAGTAATAAAACTGATTTATCCCAACACTATCAGCAAAAATCTAAATTAAAAATTAAAAGAAATAATCATGTATTGGGTTTTAGCTTTTCAGGTGGTCCAGGTGTGTGTGCTCCTTGTTGAGGTTCTTTAATTTAGTCTATTTTCCTTGTTGATGTGCCTTCTTTTGTCTGATCGATCTCACGGCCCAGGTTCTACGTACATCTTGTATAGTTGTTGGTTTGGTCTTTGTAATCATTTACCTTAAATATATACAATTGTGATACGTACAAGAGAAATGAAAAAGTTTCATTATATATATTAGTTATGTGAGAATAGTATCAGTGAAGGAATTCAAAGAATAAATTACTTTTAAAATCTAAGGAGGTACTTGGTTGGGGTATTAAGGGGTGGGGAATGGTAAAGGTAATTAAAAATGTGGTTTGGTTTCCCATAATACTATTAATGATTACCCACTAGTGGGTAATGAAATGAAGCATTCCCCAACAAATTAGGGGTAATGGAATTTTATTACACATGTATTACACAAATACACACATATACATACACATACACACACATACATAAAGACACACTTGTACACACACATACGTACACATACACATATAAACATAATAAGCAACGTCATTTAATTAAACCAAACAATGTTACTTAGTTAAGGAATACTAAGGAATGCCCATTGTATTCCTTAGTATTCCCTTTGTCTTTCCCTTTCCCATTACCTCGTATGAACCAAGCGCACCCTAAAATTGATCGGAGAGGGTGACCGGAGGGGGCAAGCGGCGGTGTTTCAATGTGTTATTTAATATTGAATATTAACAAATAATAATATTTAAATATTATTAAAAATCAAGTTCAACGAAAACAAATTGAATAACTGAACAGGGTAAAGGTAATATATGATTTCCCTTAGATATAGAAGAACCATTAAATAATGTAAACATTAATGTAACAAGTGATTTCCATTTAACTCAACAAATTACGCTTTGACGTTTAGTCAAAGAAATGAGTAAATTAAAATTCGTCCCTTTGTTGGTAGCTAGACGATCAACCACACGTTGTTCGAATTTTTTAAATACTAAGTCCATTATCGATTTTCCAAAATGAGCTGCCATCATTGGCTCGATGACGGCTCTTATGAGCTTTGCTGTCTTTTCCCCACGTACGGGGCAATCAGAAACATCTGTTTTGTCGGGTTCCCAGGCAAGCGCAAAACTGTCCAAACTATCAAGCGCAAACGAACCCTCTTTTTGAATAACATCCCTAACCTCATCCTCATATGGTGTATAATATGGGATATTAAATGATTTGATATCAGATTCTCGAACCCAGCCCTGTAAAAGTATACAGTTAGAGGTGTTCAAAAAAATCTGAAATCGTATCAAGAATCCAGATTTCTGAAATTCGGGTATCCGAAATTTCAAATTAGGACAGAATTTTCGGATAATTGGATATTCAAAATACCCGGAGAAAATAAATAACTAATCTATTTTTAACTAATATACCAAATGAAAACAAGTAACCATTGAACAATTATCACAATTTAGTTTTGTTTTTTCGCATTAAAAAAATTCAATTGTTGGTATTTTTGATAATTGGACACTTTCTTTAAGATCTTCGGATCTCCGATTAATTTAAGATATGGATTCTCATATTAAAAATCCACTATCCCAATTTTCGGAAATCCGGTTTTGAACACCCTGTATTTGCTAACCTTAAACCGTTATTTGCTAGTTAGTAACCAAATCAAACATGTTTATATGCTAACCTTAAACTGTTATTTGCTAATTTTCTATGAGCTAATAATTATGTTAAGATGAAACATGCATGGATAGGAAGGAATAGTACTACACCTCTTTGACCATATCAACAAGTGATTTGGCGAGAAGCTCCCAGATAATGCAGCAATCTTCACTAGTTGAATCAGCGATACTCCTACCTGGAATTGTTAAAACCATACTCCCGCCACATGTCATTTCCTGAGACCGCAATCGCAAAAAATTTGTAAAGTCTTTCTCGAATTGCTTCCGATATGCTTCAAACACATTTGTTGGACTTGCTTTCGCCATGTATATATTAAGTTTGTTGTTTTCAAGGCCTTCAGGCACCTACAAATATTATAACATATACATGCATTATAAGTTCGCCACAATGGATTCTGTGAATAATATCCTAGGATCTAAGCTAATTAGTGTAGTTAGGTGTAATTGTGAGTGATTAAGGTAGAGAGAAAGTAATTCACAATGAAATGGGTTAATCTGTCATTTGTTAAAGATATATTTTGAGTAAGATCCATTCCTAAACATGAATGTTCTTCTTCTCATTTGCAGCCCTAGGTACAACCAGAAGGGTAACCTGTAACCAAATGTACTCCCTTGTAGGTTCTTTGGCACTTTAAAAAAAAAATAGTAGCTAAAATTATTTTATTTTTTTCTCTTTAAGTTTGTGAAATAACTTTTGTTGATATCTTGAGGATGGAGAGTATGATTTTTGAACAAGAAACTTTTGTATTTATTATTATATGTTAAAGAAGCTTTTAATAAATTTAGAGAATGGATATACCATCTACTATTTATGCTTATTTCATATTGCTATCCATCAGCAGATGATATCTGTAATATATTAATTATTTTTCCTCATATAATCAATTGATTTTGGCACTTATCTTATAAAATGAATAGACACATAAGTAGGCACTAGAAACCAATACAATTTCTCATTAGAAAAAAAAAAAAACTGGATGATCCACTTTTAAATGATCCCAGCAAACGTTGTGTTTTCCTAAGTTTTTTTTATGTATTCGTCATCGATGAAGGCCTAAACTTGGATGATAGGAATGTTTTGTTTCTGTAGACCAGAGATCATATAAGTAAAGGAGTTTCATTAAATTGGGCATAATTTATGTTACGGGTTCTGTTTCAGGCCCTGCAAAGCACATGATGGACATAATTGTTATTTCCTACTTACATTAACACTATATTTATATACTATTGTACTACTTGTATTAAAAGTTGTAAATTACCACCCAAATCACCTCACCTCGCTTTGATATCTTCTCCGGTACCTCCCCACCCCTCCCGTTGTCTTCTTCGGCAACCACCACCGACATAATCCGCCGGCGACCATCATAGCCACCACCACCACACCCTTCCTCTCCTCTCTCTCTCTCTCTCTCTCTCTCTCTCGATCTCTTTCTGTGCGAGTCATCTACCAAAAAATCACTACAAAAGTCCACATACAGTTCTGATCCAGCTCCGACATCATAATCGGTTCTAGAAATCAACATCTAAATCTAATGAGATGAAGCTCTGATACAACTTCGATACACCTCCGAACTAAATCTGATAGGATGTCGTCGGAGAGAAGAATTAGGATTGTTTAAGGTTCTTGATTGAAACCTTAATTTGTGAAATTGAAAACGAGAACCAGAACATGATAAATCACTGAACCAGGTTGCTGATCAAGCTCCGCAAACAGATCACGAGAATCAGAAAACGAACACGATTTATGAATCTCTTGAGGATGAACTTGTGTATGAGTAACAGAACATGATCAATCACTGATAAGCGACCGTTTTGCTCGATCAGAAGCAAAAGGGTTTTTAGAATTCGTTGTAGAAACAGTTGTTACAGGTTGTTGTTGATTGAAACCCTAATTTGTGAAAATGAAGGTCTGCCGAGAGGGAATCTTATAGAAACCCTAATTTCTATAAAATCGATGAATCAATTTGAAAAGTTGAATTTCTATCTTCTTATCACCCTCAATATGACTGTGGCAAGATGAAGATGAAGCGGAAGCAACCTTCCAAGGTACAAACTCATGTGTTGGGAAGTTGGGGAAGAAGAACAAAGAAAAGGGGTTGAGAAATGACAATTATGCCCATCATGTGCCTTGTACATGGGCATTTTAACAGTTAAAATAGACGGAAGTTAGGCTGAGGGACCTTCAGTGTAACAAAGTGTATACACAGGGACATCTAGTGGAGACTGTAAGGGTATGTATGGTACAGAGAAATAAAAGGTGGGAAATGGAAATGAAAACAAATCTCTTGTTTGTTTACAATTGAGAAAAGGAGAAGGGGAGAAAAAGCAATTCCTAATCTCTAGGGGTGTAAATGAGCCGAGCCGAGCTCGAGCTCGACTAGGTTCGAGCTCGGCTCGTTTAAGTTTCAAGGAGCTCGAGCTCGGCCGTTTCGAGCCTTATATATAAAGCCCGGGCTCGGCTCGTTTAGGTTTTCGCAGGTTCGGGCTCGGCTCGATTAAGCTTATTTAAGCTCTCATATACACAAAATATATAAACTTTTTATTTAATTATAATATTTAATATATTATGTAAGCACTTCATTTTTATATTATGTTATATACATATATATGTATATGTATAGTATACATACACACATAAGTATAAAAATATATAATATATAATTGTATTTTTGTAATAATTAATATATATGTGCTCGTTTAGGCTCGCGAGCCTAATCAATCTTAGTGCATCAAGCTCGGGAAAAGGAGAGAATTGAGAAAGTGGGAAAAGAAAAAAAAAAACACGGAGACTTGGATTCTCTTTCAAAACCCTCGTCTTTCTCCAAAACAGCCGACGGATGTTCTTCTTCTCCACAACGAGGGTTCCTCCAGCTCATCTTCTCCACAAAGCTGTCGATGCTGCTCGCTTGTCCACAAAGCTGGCGATGTTGCTCGTCCTCTCCACAAGCCGGCGACAATGTCTCTCTCGTTCTCTGTCTGTCCCTATCTCGCTCGTTGAAACTCAAATGTATGAATTATCTTCAAAACACAATGTTCTCTGTCTCGTTCTTAATTTCGATCTCTGTCTCGTTTTCTGTTTCTTAATTTCGGTCTCTATTGATTTTTTTTGTTGATTTTTGCTGATCTCTGTTTTTAAGTTCAATTTGATTGTTCTGTGGCAATACAACTTATGAGTTATCGGATGACTTTGATTTTTCTGTTGCAACACAAAATAATAGTTATCATATGATTTTGGTTTTCTGTTCCAATTTTCTTTTTAAGTCAAATGATCTATTCTTGTTTGGGAACTGTTTTTAAACCTAAATAATAAACCTTTTCCAATTTAACCTAAACGAATGCTATGACATCTATATTGAAGTCCAATTAATGTTTAATGGTTTTGATTTGTTGCAATACAAATCAAGAAAATGTTGCAAGAAATCATCAACTGTGAGTTTGCAAATATTGGTTGGAAGGAAGATGTACCAAAAGTGATTAAAGTACTTAGAAGTCAGAACTACATTTTTTGTTACACTATCATTGAAGTAATTTTATAATGTGGCTAGGGTTTGATTAAAAACTATATTTTGGATGTTATGATTGATTTTATTATTGCATTCGTATTATTTATTCAACCATATTTTTGTACGGTTTGTATTTTAATAATGATTGTTGTGAAAAAAAATATATGTGTGCTAATGATAAAGTTGGTATAATTCTCTATTGAATTTCTTGGTGTACCAAACAAGAGAAATAATTCTCTGTTACTTTTCTCCGTTGAAATCTCTGTGCTACCAAACAGATAGTCAATTCTCAATCTCAGACTAATTCTCTTTCTCTGCAATTCCATTCTCTGCAATCATTTCTCTGTAATTCCATTCTCTGTACCAAGCGCACCCTAATAAGTAGTAAGACCTTTCGTATAATTTACTCCCATATAAATCTAACTTTTCAACGAGTAGAACATTCTGGTAACTCCTGTTTGCATAACTTTAGGGCTCAAAAACGTTTTATTTTGGGAGCTATTTTTATTTTAAAGTTGTGTCTAGTTTTTATACTTAGTTTTTTTTAACGGCTAGTTAGTAAGTTAGGGTTCGATCCAAAACAGTGACATCCACAAGGGGCATGATGCCTTCCCACGAACCCTCCACCTATGAGGAATAAACCCCACCATTTTTCCACGACGGGACTTGAACCATGACCTATAGATCATTGGCAACACCTTATTTTTTTCATCGATACCACTAGGATAGAAGTCTTGGGTAGTTTTTAGACTTAGTGAGCCAATTTTTAAGTTCGTTTGTCTTTTTAAGTCCATTCAAAAATTTATGTCTATTTTAAGATTTCATTGAAATGGTGCAACTTTCGTTTTTTACTTTTATGAAAGTTCATTTTTTCACTCATTACTCAAAATTTGTGTTTGATTGAAAATTCAACAAGATTATCGGTATTCATTGAATCAACGATAATTAAAAGAATCATTCCTGATATACGTGTGAATCAACATATTCAGTTTGATCAGTCATTCTATAATAATACATATATACATTCAATGCGAAGTTGCAACAGAAGGAAGTGCTAACCTTAGAAAGCCAATGAATGGCATAGGATGAGTGAAAAAGGTGGATGCTCTCATTTGGAAAAAGTCTACCATAAAAAGAACCAGGAATAGCAGAAACAAAACAATGGACACTCTTATCTCCCTTTTTCAATTTTGTATAGAATGTTGACAGTGATCTGAAAAGGATATTGAAGTCATTTTCATAAAGATCGTTTAGAAACACCTGAAATTGTGGCACTTCGGAATCATTTTCTTTACAGATGTCATAGACTCTATTAATTATGTTGGATACAACAAATAAGGTGTTTGGCCCTGAAGAACAGCCCAGATCTGCTATGTTGAAGCACCGTGAGAAGCCATCAAGATCGTTAGCTCTTCTCTTGATTGCATCGTTTAATACGGGTACTGCTCTTTGTAATCCAGATTTCTGAAATTGTTTATAGAAAGCAACATTTTTTCCAAGTTAAGAATGACTACAAGGTGGTTATTGTTAATGTAGACAACAAATAGTGATGACAATTTATATCTAAGTATGTTACAGTTGCTTGTGTGTGGGGCTGTTTGGTTTTGGTTGGGGCCTTGGGGGCACAATTTTTTAAAAAATAGGCCCTAAAATGAGGGGCAATATAGATCGAATTGAGCTTTTATTAACTACTTTAGCTATCCGGTGCAAACCAATCCCACATTCACTGCAAGAAAAGATAATTAGTTACTCATGTTACAAATAATGAACTGTTAACTTATGCAAGTTTTTGAAAAGTAAAGGAAACCCGAAAAAGTGTCAAATTTGTTACTCGCACTCTATAAAATGTGTGTGTAAAAATAAAAAATAAAAAGTATTACTCTGAGTGTTTCAAGAAAAAAATTGTGGGAACTAAAAGACTAAAATCTTATCATCCACACTTTTTAATGTTATTATAGGTTTATTTTGTATAGTGATTAAAAAAGAAAGCTGACATATAGTTTAGACTTCATTGAGTTACTTATTCTATAATCGATTGGTCTTAGAATAGATCCTTAAGTGGGCTTATATGTTTGGGCTTAGATGTTTCGTGTGGTGAGATTGTGGGCTAAAAAGCCACTACACAACTCATATCTGCAAACAGTTTTACAAAGAACGAGCTAGTATTGAAGATAAATATTGAGTGTGAGGAGTAAACCTGAAGATAAGAGTTGCTTGCATAGCTGGATTCGCCTTCGCCGGTGTTCATGTGGAGGACCTTTTCAAATATAGACATGGTTTTTCTTGTTTTTTTTCTTTCAAAAACAGGCTCTTTCCTTTTGTTGTAGTTATGCCTATATGCAACCTTGTGCTAACTTGCTTTAAATAAGGCTTATAATTTCATTTCTGTTGATAATTAGGTTGCATTTATTATTGTTAAAAAACTTATTGTTTTTTGTTAGTATTTTTAATAATTACATTTATTTTTAGCTTTGAAATATTAGTTTTTATCATGCAAATATGCAATAGTCTACAATACGGGTTGAAAAAACTACAAGGCTTCCAAAGAAGTAATTAATTACGAATGAAAACGATTTGGCAAGAGAATGAAAAACATGGTTGAAAAAGTTACCAGTCTCAATAAATACGGAGTACATACAAGGACCGGAACTTACTACAATTATTACTAGTAACTACTATCTTCGAGACTTTCAACTTGGATTAATGATTTTAGGTTTTAGCTATTTTTCCACAGAGAAAACCTTATTTATCTTTCTAAAAAGCGAAGCACTTTATGAACAAAGTGATTAGCGTCAATTTTCTTTTTCACATAGGGGCCGGAGTTATATTTAATTTTGAATTTTATGTAAAGGGGGGAGGTTATTAGTACTAATTAACCTCATCTGGAAAATTAGCAAGATTCAAATTATACCAGCTTCTATGTTTTAAACCATAATTAAGCTTTAATTAGCCCCTTAGACCTTAGGTAAGCTCAACAAGTATAGGCTTAGAGGTTGGGGTATGGTGGCGCCCCCACCTCGTCAAGCTGACTTTTGCCTATGTGGCATGGCTTTCACAACCACCTTAACTTCGCCACCACACCGCAAGTGGTGTGAGTGAGGCCTCTCGTGGCTGCAGCAACGGAGGAGAGAGGAGACATGAATTTTTTTTAATGATATTTTATGAGTGAGAGATATTTTGGTGGGTCCCAAAAGAGTATTGTTAGTTAGTTATGGTAGATGGGGTATTTGGGGTTTTGAATGTGAAATGTGAAATAATAATGTGCCACCAACTCGATGATTTGACTTGAGCCACCATACCTGGTACTCTTAAGGCGGATGAACGCTGCACGAATCCATAATTATATATTTATTTTAGAATTTTGTTGGTTAAATGATCAGGAATTCAGGATTATATCTTTTTCTTGGTAGAAAAAGAATAACAAAACATAATTTTTTTACTTTGGGAATATGAGAGTTTGGAATTATCCATTGGTCACCATTGTCACATCAGCATTATATCAGTTTTTTTTCTATCGATCAAACACATGATAATCCTAACCAAACTCACATAGGAAGTAAACAAACTCCTTTCCATCCGACGTCAACATTTTCCCTTCCTCAATCATCAATCATGGGACCTCCAACGGTCGATGCATCGACCAAATGGAGCGACAAGCTTGAAGGGTGTAAGGGGTGTGACGTGTCAGTCAGTCACGGGTCGACGAGCTACTAGTAAGGGCCAACGGACGCTTACATGCTGTCTTTGATTGTTTGGTATGAAAGATTAGATATAATCATGTTATATGTTTTATTGTTTTATGATTTGGCTAAAACATAAATTCAAAAGACACATACTATGGCATAACATGTTATAGGTTTCTTTGGTCCCACATATTTTATTTAAATTTATATTTTTTTTCTAAAAGATATATTTTCAACTAAAATTCAACATTTATATTAAAAATATGAATCAAATTAATTAAAAATTAAAATCACATTACACTCATTAAAAGTAAAACATATATTAAGAATTTGTAAATCAATAAATAATCATCCTTGTATTAAGAATTATCTTACTAACGAAAACACAAATTGCTAATAATAATTTTTAAAGATTATCGTTGATAAAACTCATAAAGTAATTAGGAATTAAACTTGCTGGTTTGGTGCGCCTTTGAATATAGATAGCTTTGCCATAATGCCATCCCTACATGACATTAGGTCAAATCAGGTGTGTTCTCAACCAATATGAGCATGATGTTTAGAGAAGAATGTATAGAGCCTTAGTTAAAGTTACGGTTGTCAAAACCTGACACTTTACTTGACGATAAAAATATATGAAACGAAATTGGGACGAAATAGAAATTTGAATTTGTGTTCGTGTCGTGTTCGCGGTGTTGGGTAAAATAGACACGAAGTCATGTCGTGTTCGGGTTCAGATTTTAACACGAAATTGACACGATAGTTATGATTTCAGGATCATTTAGAATTTTATGTTATATTTTTGTCGTGTTTGTCGGTTTTTTAGCAAGCACTAACTAAGAAATTTGATAATTTATTATTTCTCTCGTGTTGTCGTGTTTGACGTGTGTACCTGATTTAACATCATATAACACACCTTTGGTTATGGTGTGTTGATGGTACATCAAGGAGATCAAGAAGCTCAAGATCATGTTGTGTATGATAATGGTTTCACATGTATGTCCGTACAACACAACAATGTATATCTAATGACTGCATCAAGACAGAATTTTAATGTTGCTAGCCATCGGATGCAATTTAGATAAATTTGTGATCTTTTAGCTTAACTATTTTTAACAATAAAAAATACTAAATTTAAAACACGTATGTTATAATTACCTCATCCTTTTGAGAATTTCGTCCCGAAATTAAGTTGACTTGAACAAGAACGAATACTTCTCAATCATATCTTCCCATCTTTCCCACGTGTAATTCGGACCTCTATGATGTTTCCATTTTACTAATACTAACGAAATTTCTTTATTCGATTATTTCTTCCAGGACCTCTACATACCTCAATTTCACATTAACCTTGACTTCGGTCAACGGTACCGTTTCAACATGCTCTCCTAGACTCTTTCTCAAATAACTAACATGAAACACATCATGGATACTTGACAATTCTTCCGGTAGCTCGACTCGATAGGCTTGTTTCCCGACCCGTTCCATAATCCTAAATGGGCCGATAAATCGAGGGCTCAATTTACCTTTCTTTCCAAATCTCATAACGCCCTTCCATGGCGACACTTTTAACATTACATAATCGTCTACCGAAAATTCTATCGGCTTTCGCCTTTTATCCGCATATGATTTTTGACGATCCTGGTCCGTTTTCATTCTTACCCGAACAATCCGAATTTTATCACTTGTATCTTGAACCAACTCGGGCCCCACCAACACCTTTTCTCCAACTTCTCGCTAACACAAAGGTGTTCGACACTTTCTTCCGTATAACGCTTCATAAGGTGCCATACGAATCGAGGAGTGATAACTATTATTATAAGAAAATTCGGCTAATGACAAATATTTATCTCAACTTCCCCCGAATTCTAGAATACAAGACCTAAGCATGTCTTCCAAAGTTTGAATCGTTCTCTCGGTTTGCCCGTCGGTCTGAGGGTGATAAGCGGTACTAAGAGCTACTTTCAATCCCAACTCTTTTTGCTTACTTCCCCAAACATTGGAAGTAAACCGGGAATCCCTATCTGATACAATTCTCAATGGAACACCGTGTCTAGCAATTATCTCATCTAAATATACTTATGCCCATGAATCCATCGGTGCAGTTTCTTTCTGTAACGCCCTGAAATTTCGGTGAAATAAATAATAATTTAAATTTAATATAAATTACAATTTTGTTGGACTATAAGTTAACCGTACAATAATTATGTGACGTTTGGTGATTAATTGCGTTAATTTGAATGTGTGACGTTTCGAGTGCGAATTAGATTGGAGTTACGTTTGTGTTAGTTTGCGAATAGCTACATTTCAATATGATAGTATTTTAAATGAAAACCGGTTAGCGATTTAATAGTTTATAGTCAACGAGCTAAGTATTGTGTGACGTTTTTATCCCAAGTTTTATGGAGCTTGTTTTGTTTGGCCACACCCCCGGATATCTAAATCAGTTGTTAAGAGTCCGTTTTGATGTGAAAGGTCCGGTTCATCATTGTGGGTGTCGGGCTTGCGAATAACTTTAATGTGTGGCCCGAGAGTTGATCTAGAACCCGGGCTTGGGGCTTTGAGATATAGAAGTATCATTAGGAAACAAGTTTAGCCCATTTAATTGCCCCCCCTAAAACTGCCGTCATATGCCCTAGCACCTACTCCTCTATCTCAGCCGCTATATACCTCCATCTTAAGCCATTTCCATCGAGCAAGCAGCCAAGAGCAGCTCCACCTTCAGCGGTATCAGCATCTCCTTTCAAGCTTACGTGGATTCTTCCCTGATGAGAAAAAAATTGTCGAGCAAAAGGGTATCTTCAATTGGTTCATTCCCGTCATGGAGCAGGAGTGGTGGTGCTTCGACTGTTCTTAATCGGTGGAGGAGCAGCAACCTACAACCGTCGCCACTATTGAGTTTCGAGTAAGTCATTGCCATGCTAGAGTTTAATCGGTATACAAGTTTTCCCTACTTTCAAACCGATCCTGATAATTTTGTTGGTGATGTGATCGTTTCGGTAGCAGTCCACCATAATCGAGCAGCTTTGTGTTCAACGAAGTCGGAAAGGAGCAAAACAATCTAGAGCAGATTGTGTGAGTCGATTTGTGCTAAATGGTAAAATTCTCAGCCATAGTTCTCGTCTCGGTCGTATTCCTTTCTTACCGATGGGTTCTTGTTTTTGGGGTTCGTGGTCTTGACCAAGCAAAGGGCTGAACGAGCGGGTGTAGCAGCAGAAATCCCCCAAGCAACCCGAGCCGATGCAGCTTTCTTCCCGAGCAGAAAAGCTTCATTGTTCACCACATTCGGTAATTCCGCTTTGTTCTTTTTTTTCCCCCGATTCTATTTCTTTGTTGTTCCTGTTCTAACTCGTGTTATGATGGATGGTTTGGGAAATCAAACAACCGAATCCACCACAGCAGATTTTCAGAGTGAATTGGAGATCGAGCAGAATACCCGAGCGAGTTGTAGATTGAGCATATAATTTCGAGCCACCTTCATCTTTCCATCTCTAATCGGTAAAGTATCTTGTTTTTCCTTTTATTCGTTTCTATGTTACTCGAAGCTAATCCCTGTGGTGTTGTAGGTGTGACAACTAGAATACCGAGCCATTGAGGGCTCGGGTTTGAGCTTTATATGCGTTGGATTGTTAACTAGTTTCCATTGTCGTTTCCCAAAATTATTAAACCAAGTCTTGATTTAAAACTATTTTGTTCAGTTCGTTCTAGTCACTATTTTGATATCATTCTTAGTTGTTTCAGATTGTTGTCATTGTTCATTGATTTTACAAACTATCGGGTGCCTTGGGATTAACGGGTTGATGTCGGGATTCAAAACACGTTTTTATCAAGCATGCTAATTTCTGGCAGAAACTATAGTCTGGGTTTAAGCCCATTTTTATCGCACTTAAAATACGTTTTTCGATTGTTGGCCCGCGTTGGTCTCTAGTATTCTGAGTCCTCTTTCCGATGCCGTTGATGGCTCATTAATCTGATTTTCCGTTTAAAAGTTATCCCTATTCTAATCTGCTGCTGTTAGAAATTTCATATGTGCGACGGGACTGAGTTGTGAAACTGTCTCGAGACCTTTCTGTTCGTTTTCAAGTTTCCGGGCCTTCTGATGATTTGTAGCTTTCTGAGTTTTCTATTTGCTGTAAAAATTTGGGACAAATCTAATGAACGGTTTGGGAGTTATGACCGTTTCTGTGAGAGTGCTGAGTGTTGTTTATTTTCTGCTGAAACTACCCCGAGTCTATTCCTAACCCGAGCTTCATTGTGTTATGTAGGGAATTCTAGGACCGCATAAGAGACGCTCTTCTGCACCAAGGTTATTTAGGAGCATACGTCTATTCGAGGTGGGTAATCTCACTATAAACTTGTACTTACTTTCGATTCATGATTATGTGTTATATGTTATGAATTGTCTTGTTGATTGAGCTTGAGCATTGGTTGTGCGATTTATCTGAGTTACCTGTGATCTGAGTTATTTGTGATCTGAGTTATTTGTTTACTGAGTTATCTGAGTTCTTGAGTTAAAACATTAAACATAATATACTTGACTTGACACCGAAGAGCACTGGTGTCAGATATTTGTCTTGGCACCGAAGAGTACTGGTGCCAGACGATTTGACTCAACACCGAAGAGTACAGGTGTTGAGCCTTGAGTGGTGTGAGGCGGGTCGAGGTTGATCTCTTAGCCCAAGTCACACTGGCGCGCTATATAAATTAAAATCTGATAAATAAACTTGAGTAATTGAGGATTGAGTAGAGTCTTTAGGGATCACTTATGTGACTTGAGTTGTTTGTACTTACATGTTTATTTTGGTATTATTCACTCAGCGGTGGCTGACCCCAAACACTCCCCCCGTTTTGCAGGTACTAGAGCAAGTGCATTGGATTAGCTGTTACTCGATGAGCTTTTATGGATTTGGATTCCAAACGTTTATTTTGAGTCAAATGTTTTTAAAACAATTATTTTATTTTCCGCATTTAACCATGAGACGGTTCAATTTTTAAACTATAAAAGAGTGGGACCTTTAGTGTACTTGTACTTTGGGGAAAATGTTACCTTTTATTTTATTAAAAATTTTTAAATTTCCCCTAATTTTTGGGATGTTACACTTTCATAGCAAGAAAATGCGCACTTTTGGTCAGGCGGTCAACGATCACCCATATACAATCATGTTGTCGAGCAGTTATTGGCAATTTAGTAATCAAATCAATGGAGATTTCCTCCCACTTCCAAACAGGAATGCTAAGTGGTGGCAAACTCCCATAGGGTTTCTGATGCTCAGCTTTAACTTGTGCACAAACCTTACATTCTTGCACAAACCTCCCGATATCCTTCTTCATTCCCGGCCACCAATAATCCAATCTCAAATCATGGTATATTTTATTCATACCAGGGTGAATTGAGAACTTTGAACTATGAGCCTCTCTCAACACATCATTTCTCAAATATCCAATCTTCGGTACCCATAAACGGTTACTAAACACCTTGACACATCGACCATCTTCTCCCAAATCTTTTTCATAGTTCACCATTCTTTCTTTCTTAACGTTCTCGGGTTTCAATGCTTCATCTTGCCACTTCTTAAGATCATCGAGTAAAATAAACTTCAATGTAGCGTTGATCATAGAATAACATGTGCTCGAGTGGTAAGCTTTACGGCTTAGAGCATCCGCAACTACATTCGCTTTCCCGGGATGATACAAAATTTCACAATTGTAATCCTTAATGAGTTCCATAGCACGTTGTTGTCGCATATTCAATGATTGTTGGCTAAATATATATTTGAGACTCTTATGATCGGTAAAGAGTTGGAACTTAGTCCCATACAAATTGTGCCTCCAAATCTTTAATGCAAACACCACCGCAGATAACTCAAGATCATGAGTCGGATAATTCTTTTCATACTCTTTCAATTGACGGGAAGCATAAGCTATGACTTTTTCTCGGTGCATGAGAACACACCCGAGCCCCATTTTCGATGCATCACAATATACTACAAAGTCTTCTTCTCCCTCGGGTAATGACAAAATTGGAGCATTTGTCAAACAATCTTTCAACATACTAAAAGCTTTTTCTTGTGCCTCACCCCATTCATACTTCGCGTCTTTTTGGGTAAGACTCATGAGAGGCACGGCTAATCGAGAGAAATCTTTTATGAATCGGCAGTAGTAACCCGCGAGGCCTTAGAAACTTCAGATCTCGGAAGCATTTCGAGGCACTTCCCAATTCTTAATCGCCTCGATCTTAGAAGGATCGACTGATATACCTTCACCTGATACCACATGACCAAGGAATTGAACTTGGCGCAACCAAAATTCAGATTTGGAAAACTTGGCATACAATTTCTCTTTTCGTAACAAATTGAGGATTTCGCGAAGGTGCGATGCATGATCATTTTCAGATTTAGAATATACTAACATGTCATCAATAAAAAAAATAATCGACTTGTCCAACATAGGACGGCATACACGATTCATCATATCCATAAAGGCGGCCGGAGCATTCGTTAAACCAAATGGCATTACTAAGAATTCATAATGCCCATATCTAGTTCGGAATGCGGTTTTAGGTACATCTTCTTTAAAAACCTTCAACTGATGATAGCCGGACCTCAAGTCAATCTTAGAGAAATAACTAGCACCTTGTAATTGATCGAAAAGGTCATCAATTCTAGGCAACGGGTATTTGTTCTTAATTGTCACCTTATTAAGTTCTCTATAATCGATACACATCCGCATCGACCTGTCTTTCTTCTTAACGAATAAAACCGGTGCACCCCATGGTGACACACTCGGTTGAATGAACCCTTTATCTAGCAACTCTTGCAATTGGTTCATAATTTCTTTCATTTCTGGCGGGGCTAAACGATAAGGGGTTTTGGCGATCGGAGCTGCACCCGGCACAAGATCAATTCGGAATTCAACTTCTCGATCAGGCGGCAATCCGGGTAAATCCTCGGGAAATACATCTAGAAATTCATTAACAATGGGAACATCTTCCACTGATTTCTTGACTTCTACAACCGGATTGAGAACGTAAGCTAAATAGGAGTAACATCCATGGGACATCAATTTACTAGCTTTCAAGAAAGAGATCACCCTTCTATTCTTCATCTTACCATCACCATACACATACAAAGGTTCTTTTCCGCCTAACGGAATCTTAATTATCTTCTCATAACACAAGATGCTAGCATGATACTTCGACATCCAATCCATTCCAATAATAATATCAAAATTTGGCAAATCTATCAACACTAGATTTACTAGAAAATTGTGACCATCTATTTCTCACGAGCAATCCTTATAAATTCGATCGGCTACAAGGGTCTCACTACCCGCAGTATCAACACAGAATGGGTTCAATAAAGGTGATGGGAGCACAGATAACAATTCAGCAAATTTCATAGATACGAAAGAATCAGATGCTCCAGAATTAAATAATATATGAGAGGGTTGGGAATTAACAAGGAATATACCAGAAACAACATTCGAGTCTTCCCGGGCTTCCTCGGGGGTCAATTAAAAAGCACGGCTCCTAGCATTGGGAACCTCCTCCTTTTTGCCCGACGCACCTGCTCGTGGGGGTTGTTGCACCGAACCCCGACTTTCTGTAGCTCGATTCGAAGGATTTGGGCATTGCCGTCTCCGATGACCCACTAATCCGCAACCATAACAAACAACATCCCTATTCGGGCACCTAGATTATATGTGACCTTCCTCATAACAACCAAAACACTTCACGGGCCCACGATCACTAGCACACCGTCCGCGGTGGTTCTTGCCACAAGATTGGCAATCTCGGTTAGCATACGACTAAAATATTCCAATGGTTAAACACAATTCATAAACATATACGTAACATAATACTTAATTTAAATTCAATCTTACTTGAATAGAGAACGATTGGGATTGGCCACGAGGCCGAGATGACCATTGAGATTGGGTCTGATGGTTAGGAGTAGATCGATTAAAACGACCGGAAGGAGACGAAGTAGTTTGCTCTACTTTTTGACGTTTCGATTCGGGAGTCAATTCTCCACGAATACTAAAATCATGCTCTCTTCTTCGAGCATACTCCACCGCCTTAGCAAACGACGGGATATCAGGGTTGTTCACAAAATCTTGGATTTCATACCTTAAACCCTCTACAAACATTTGAATCTTCTCAACTTCGGTCGGAATGTACTTCGTGGCAAATTGGGCCTTTTGATTAAACAATGTCTGATACTCATCTAGCGACAACGTTCCCTGTTTGAGTTATAAGAACTCCTTCTCCATCTTCTCCTCATATCATTAGGGCAGTATTACTCGAGGAAACGAGCTTTAAAGGCATCCCACGGCATGTGATCCTTTTCTTCTTCGTCAAGGATCTTGAAGGTATTGTTCCACCAAGTCAATGCCTTTCCGGTAAACATAGCGGTGGCATACACTGTCTAATCATCTCTGGCGACACGAGAAATAGGAATACCTTCTCCATATTTTCAGCCCACAACAATGCCTCAACGGGATTAGATACGCCCGAGAATTCCGTGGCCCCACTACTATGAAAAGTTTTGAACGAAACCGCTCCCGACTTCTTACTCGGGGATTCATCGACTACCTTCTCCTTTTCTTTTGACCTTACCTTCTCTTCACGTCTAAATTGTTCAAAGGTTGCCCGGACCATGTCCGACATCCTATTCATCAACCTTTCCTCCCTCGGAGATACTGTTGGTTCCCAACAACACAAACGTGTTGCGTTACAGCTAAGTAAGGACTTAAATATAAAGAACACACAAGATTTCAATGATTAAGAGTTTATTAAAACAACTTAATACAGTACAAAGTTTGCGGAAATAGATAGTACACACTAACTAAACTTTATACTTGAAATGACACTTTTACTCGCTCAAACTAAAAAGACTACGCAAGGAGAGTAATATCAGCTGATACTAACAGCTGATATTGAATGTCCGAGTAATAACTATTAAGAAGTTAATTCCAGACAATAACAAACTCTCAGAGAATGTTGTTGTGCTTTGAAAGCTAAAAGGTGTGTGTAAATGCAAGCATTTACGTCTCTATATATAGCCCAAGATCCATGTTCCTTTGTCCACAAGTTAATCGACGTGTAAACATAACATTCGTCGATGTAGACTTGTCCACGGAAACATTAAATGCTCTTGCATACGTTATAGTCCCAATTGTACTTTGTGTCAACTTCTCTTGTAACCTTTTCTGACGCACAGTGAAAAGATGTACTATGATAGTACAAAAGATGTTGACTTTCTCTATACATGCTTGGAGGGACAAACGTTGATGTTCTGACAAATTATCTTCTATTACCGAAATAGAAGATCCTCATCGTTTTCTTCTTCTTTGAGCGGGAAAGGAAAATATTCAAAGTGTCAAGAATATTTTCCACTAAGTCTTTATCTGCAGCGGGTACCATCACCTGATTCCGCTATCAGCTGATTGGTCTTCTTTTGGTCTTTGTCCTTCGGCCATAGACTTCGAATGATCACTCTTGAATTGCTGCTGATTAGACTTGATTCCTAGAGCTGAGTACGTACTCAGCTGAAGGTTTATGAATATACCTGTACTTCAGCTGAGATACATACTTCAGGTGATTTATTCTTCTTAGCTATTGGTCATCAAATCTTATTTACTTAGTATGGGGACTAACAATCCCCCCCTATTTGATGCAATCGAATAGCTGTATAAGTATGAACCTGTAATGAGTCAGCTGTGTTGATCAGCTGACTGCTTAGGCGTTTTTGACCCTTTGGGTTCTTTGACTATTTTTATCTCTTTGCTATATTTTTACAAATATATTACAAAAGTAATTTTCCATTCATATGAAGCTGATTAAGTACAAGGAAAATAAAACAAATACATAGTCTTAAGTATTTATTCTCTTAAGACTTCCTGATACACTGAGCTGATGGCTGGGTTTATTAGTTTCTTCATTTCTTTTCCCTCTTCAGTAGAGGAACTCAGCAGCTTGTGATAGACTATAAGTTGCTCAACATCGCACATGTCTAATTCATCAGCTCTTTGAAAGCAAGGCCTCTTCTTTTCACCCAGATAGCAGAAACCGTAAATGGGTTATTTTACAATACGCCCAGGGATAAAGTTAACTCCCGTGGGTATGGTTCTTGAGAGGTTGAGTCTTGGTCGTTTAACATAGATTATTGAAGACCCAACCTCAGCTGATCTGGGTTCAGCGAAAGGCTCGGGGAGAATAGACTTACGTTTCTCCCCTCTTGCTGCGGAGCTTTCACCAGCAGGTTCTCTGACGGTCTCAGCTTGAGGTTCACGCAATTCAGCTGGTATGCGATTTGCCAGACCAGGAGAGTATCTTTTGATCTTATCGCATAGAGTCTTGAAGGAGAAGATTGCGAGTTTTGCCTCAGTTTCGAAATCTGCAATATTTGGAGATGGTTTTGCAGACTTGGCAGCCTTTAGCATCTCATTCCATTCATCATAGCTGAAATGAGTGCTGACCTTGTTCAGAGAAACCTTTTCAGGAGCGAAGGGCCCTCCAGCTCTGTATATGATGATTTCTTGTGGAGAGCTGGATGTTGATTTAGAGCTCCTTACGCTGCTGATTCTTGGTTCTTGCCGATGTTTGCAAAGAACGTTGTTGAAAAACCTAATGTTCTCAGCTCTTTCCGTTTCAGCTCTTTGAAACAGCTTATCTTGAGTTTTTCTTTGAAGAGTAATGGCTGCTTCAAAATCTGCAGTGGTTCCAGCTTCTTCAAGAAGAGCAGCTGCAATCGTGGCATCAGAAAGCTCCCCCTCAGCAGGTTGAGGATTCACCTGTATAATTGGCTGAGGGTTTTGGATTTGCGGGGTTTGGACTTGTGGGACCTCAGCTGATTCAAAAGTATCAACGATGCGAACATCAGCTGAGGTTTCTTCTTCCCTGAGATCTTCAGCAGGAGTGAATATTGAATGCGTTATTGTTTCTCCTGCTGAAGTAATTACCTCAGGTGTTTCAGTAGGGACGAGTGTTGTTGAAATTGGAGTCTCGTCTACTGAAACGTCTTCTTCTGGTATTCCAGCAGAGGTGAATGTTGGTGATTTTGGAGTTTCACCTGCTGGAATATATTCTTGAACATTTGCTCCAACTGCAGAGGTGACTATGGGTTGTGAATCTTGTTCACCTTATTGTTCACCTGCTGATGTAGCTTGCTCTTTCTTCCCCTCAGAGAGTGCCTGAAGAAGTAAGGTACTCTTTGGTGCAGCAGTAGGACGGACAGCTGGGGCACCCTCATTAAGTTTGTGCAAAATGATGTCAATGGTGCCTTGGAGACCAGTGACTTGAGAGGTTAACGAACAAACCTCAGTCTCCAGCTTGTCCATCCGAGTGGACACAGCAGCAGCAGAAGCATCAATAGCCCTGGCGAGATGGCTATGAGTATTGGCCAACAGAGATTCTTACTTTTCTTGAGCAAGGCCAATACGATCAACAACGGTGATGAGAGGAGTGACCTGAGATTGTAACAAGGTCAGCTGTCGATCAACTTCTGCTTCAGTTGCCCGGGCTTCAGATAGAAGCCTATCCTTCTCAGTTCTGTCAGATTCTCGAAGAGAGCGAAGCTCTCGCTGAGTGAGCTCTTGAAGCTTGATGAGCTCGCTGGTGTTGCATCGAATCTGATCAGAAAGAAGAGCCAGCTGAGGAGTGGCAGTGTGGAATTCAGTATGCAGAGAGGCAATACTCGTTGATAGATTTTCAACGGATTGAGCATACTGCTGAGGAACATCCCTGCGAAGCGTGTTCAACTACTTCCTTAAGATGGCCATCCCAGGACGTATCTGGAATTTTACAACTCTAGACACCAAGGCAGCAAGGGCCTTGGTGGGATTACCTTCACCAGTTGTGCTGGTTCCAGCATGGGACATTTGGACAACTTGGGGAGAGGGGTCCGGAATGTCTCCAGCTGAGGTGGTAGACTCAACTGTGGAAGAAGTCATTACTGAGTTAGGAGGAATGGCTCCTATGGGTTGCTCAGTAATTGTGGGGGGTGAGTTGGGTCCAGCTGAAACTTCTGGGGTTCTGTCAGAAAGGACGACATCAGCTGTCAAATCAATTTGAAGCCAATGTGCATCTACTACCTCATCTGGAGACGAGTAGTATGGCTGAATGGGTTCTTCAGCGGAATCAAACATTAAGGAGTAAGCTGTTTGATAACCTTGTACTTCAGTCTCACCAGTCGGCCATACTGGTATAGAGACATGAGGAGAGAGTCCTCGGGTTGGTGGGTCAGCTGCCTCACAACTCAGTTGGCGAAAACGTTCGCGATCACTGGCAGCTTGGGTGAGTGCCTCAGTAAAAACTGGGTCTAAAGTTGTCCCTTCATCGGCGGTGGTGGTTTCCTCGATCTCCAGCTGGTGTGAGCTGGTGATGTTGTGGGAAACAGAAAGAACAGTTTCAAGATTGACTTGGTTTCCAGTGAATCTGTCATCAACTGCTGACTCAGAAGGTGATGAAGAAGTTTGTGGTGGTGTGTGTGCAGCTGACTCTCAGGTGGCTTGGGATGAGCCAAAAACTTCACCAGCAGTCTGTTGAGAGACTGAGGTTGCTTGTGGAGTTTGTCCCCTTGTTACAACAACTGATAATGAATCAGTTGAGGAGCTACGCAGAGGTGTGGAGCCGACACTAACTCCTAAAGAATGAAATTGCCGATTTGAAGGCTGCAGACCTGTTGAGAGATCAACAGGTGGAAGTGAAAGAGGAAGAGAAAGAGAGAAGTGATCAGCCAAGAGTGTCTGACTAGAAGCTCCGAGAAGAGGAGAAGCTTCTAGTGGGACACTGCAAGAGTGAAAATGAGAAGAAGGGTCAGCGACGGATACTGACACAACTTCTGATCGTAATCCACTTAAATTGGAGCTCAAAAGGGGCCCAAGTGGATCCTGGCTGAATCCTGATGATGCTGCGAATGCCAAGTTAGCATCATCAGTTGCCATACCTTCACCACAAGTAGCAGATCCTTTCTACCTCAGTTGAGGAGAAGAAGGATCACATGAAGTGGGAGAAGATGGCGGGAGGATGGCAGAAGAAGTGGTGAGACGATGAGCTGATCGTTTTGAAGGATTTATGTGCACAATTAGTCAACCTATGATGATACATCCATGACTACGAAACACTTAAGGGTCACATCGGTGAGTGCATGTAGTACGAGTAAGATATGTAATGATACTTGGAAGAGGATTGATTCATAATAGTCATTTATGAATCAAGTTAAGTATTAAGTCAAGTTTGACTTATTATTAGATTAGTTTATCTAACTAATTAATGCAAGTATTTGTACATTTACTAGTTGAGTAAATATACAATGTGTTAATTATAGATTATCCATAATATGAGTTAAAGTAATTAAATCATATGGTGTTGGATAATATTATTGTCTAATTAATTATTAAAAGTATTAAATACAAGTATATATTTTGTATATGTAATATACACGAAATATATATAAGTGTATAATACTAGACATTTAATAATTAAGTTGGATAATAATAACTAGTAAAACTATAAGGGTTTAAAGTGTAAGAGATAAGTTTAATTAAGAGATTAATCTTAATTAAACTAGGAGGACTTAAATGAAACTTATTCTATTATATATAGAAGGCTTAAGGTTTCATTTAAACCTAATCATTCCCTTGTTTACACTCCACAAAAGAACCCTAGCCCCTTCCTCTCATTGTTTCGGCCGAGAGCAAGAGAACACCATCCTTGGTGTTCTTCGTTCTTCGTGTTCTTCATGTTCTTCAAGTCTTGAAGATCCAAGATCATTACAAGGATCAACTAGAAGGTCGCTCGTCGTGTTCATCATCAGTGGACTTTCTTAATCAATCAACAAGGTATGTTTTGGGAAACCCTTTTTCCCTCTCCCCACTTGTTCGACCGAAACCAACCAAGAACCCTAGGGTTCTTGGTAGCCGTCGAATACACACAAGTGTGTGTGTGTGTTCGGTTTTTTCGTATGTTAAGGCAAAAAGCCTTACCCCTTTGGATCTTAAGATAACAAGACAGCCTACACTAGCTTAGAATAGTATGTAGAATAATTTAGCTAAGTCTTGGTCCAATACTGAGTAGACAGTTTTGGTCACTCAATATTGGAACTCAGTATTGACATCGAATACTGAGCACAAGGACTGAGTAAACATTTCCATGTTTACTTGGCCAGATCAAATCCCTTTGATCTCGGCCACTTTCCTTATTCAGTCATTCAGTTACTCCTTGCCCCTTTTGTAAGATCTCTATATCACTATAAATAGAGATCACTTGGCAAAGGAGTACTCACCAATTTACTTTACACTTTCATATCATTTGTAATTGATCAGTGGTCTTGTTATTCCGCAACAAGCCACACTTAGTGGAATTATACATTTGACTCTAATATTGTGTTAATCACTTTAATTGTCTTAAGTTTAATTAATCTATCAATTATACCAATAATCCAGGGTTGTTGTGACCTAACAACTGGTATCAGAGCAGGCTAAGTTAATCTTTATTTAGTCGATCTATTACCCTGGCAGCCATTCCATATACTTACCCTTCCCAAAAATCAAAATCAAGAATGTCTTCAATTACTGCTCCAGTGATGTCAGGAAAGGGAGTGCCAATCTTTGATGTTAAAGATTTCTATCAATGGAAATTAAAAGCTCAGTGGTATCTTGAATCTATTCATGATGAGATGATCACTGTGCTAACTGATGGTCCCATCATTCCTTTAACCACTGAACCTATTGCTGCAACAGACAATGCTCCTGCATCAACAAGAACAATTCCTAAGTTGAAACATACTTGGACTAATACTGATCGTCAGTTGTTCAGTCTAGACTCAAAGGCCAAAAGTGTGATTGGTAATGCAGTCACAAAAGAAGTTCTCAGTGCAATCATGAAGCTGCCAACTGCAAAAGCTATGTGGGATAGCTTGACAGTTACTTATGAAGGAACACCACAGGTGAAGTTGCAAAGAAAGAGCAACATGAGAAGAAAATATGAGAACTTCATTGCTAACCCAAATGAAGATCTCACTGCTCTTTACAACAGATTCAACACCATTGTTCATGATCTGATCAGTGTTGGAATTGAGAAAGATGAGGGAGAACTCTGTGAAAAATTTCTGGACAGTCTTCCTCAACAATTTCTTGATATGACGAATTCTGTCAATGCTGCTAACAACATTGAGTCTTACACTCTTCAAACCTTGTATGGTTTAATGTTGAATCATGAAGAGAACAATGCTTCTAGACTGATTAACTGGAAGAAGACTGATAAGACATCTACTGGTATGGCCCTAATTGTTAAACAAGCCTATACTGTCACTAAGCCAGATGAGCCAGAAGAGAGTCTTGAAGATGCAGAGGCAGAAGAACTGGAAACTCAAATGGCTCTCATGTCCATGAAGTTGGATCAGTTGAAGAAGAAGAGGCTTGGTGTTAGCTCTTCCAATACTGACCCCAGATCTGGTCTATGCTACAGGTGTGGAAAGCCTGGTCACATTGCAGCCAACTGTCACACAAAGTCTTCTGAAACTGATCAGAATGACAAGATTGCATACCGTGCTAAATGGTATAGGGATAAATATGTGAAGTTGAAGGCACGAAGCAAGGGAAAGGGAGCAAGTGGAAGTGGAACTCCTCATCAAGCACTTTACTCTGAGGCCTGGATGGATGAAGACCTCAGTGATGATGAGGAAGAGGTTGAAAATAAAGCCTTCATGGCTTTCACTGAAGAAGATTTGAAAAGCACGTTTGAGAGAGATCTCAAAGAAGCTGAGAAAATGAGCATCCATAGTGATTGGGATTCTACTCAATTGTACAAGGTAAGTGCCTTTCAAACTTACTCTTTGAATGAAAAATAATTTTTTTTTGAGTATATGATTGTTGATCTTAAAACTTTAGTACATAAAGAAAAAACTTTAAAACTTACAATCTTACAACTATAAAAGGTAAATAATGAAAATTTAGATAAATTAGCAAGAATAAAAGATTTGGAACTTGATTTTTTAAACTTACAAGATATGAATCAAAGATTAGCTGATAAAGCACATTTACATAAATTAGAAAAAGAAAAGTTTGAAAATCAATGTAAATCATGGGGAAATGCTTCTATCAAGCTAAATAAATGTTTAAATCAACAATTTCCTGAAAATGTGAGGGCTGCACTTGGTGTAAATCCTCAGTTTAAAAATAGAAATAATTTTGCTGATTTATTTGAAGAATTTAATCACTTAAATCCTGTTAATTTTGTAAAATCCAAAACCTTTTGTGAAACTAGTTGTCAAACTGATTCAGATGATGAGGATAAAAATATTTCTGACCAAGTTCAACCTATTGGTCCCTCTATCTGCTCTAAGTGCTATACCGAATTACAAGAGCTCAGTATTGAGTTTTCTAGTATAGAAAATTCTGATACTGAGATTTATGTAGCTCAGCATGACACTTCAATAGTTCCACCTTTTGAAGTATTATTTAATATCATTCCTTACTCTGAAAACAATATTTTAAAAGACTTAAAAACAACTTCTATCTCTTCAAACAAGACTGATACTGAAGTTGTAAGTACATCTGAATTGCATACTCAAAAATGTCAAGAACCTGTTAAAGTGTTAACATTTCAAAATAAGGTTAAACCTTCAACACTTTCAACAGGTTACATAAATGGTAAAGGAATCAAGTCTAAGCAAAAGCAAAAACAGACACCTTTACCAAACAAAAAGAAGAATTCATCTCCTAAAAGGACTGTCACAAAGGAAGTTCAACCTCCTATTAAAAATGATAAAAACAGTCTTTTGAAATCTATTGGTAATCAAATTAAATTTCTAAGTCAGAAGTTTGCAAAACTGACACATACTGATCAACCAAAGACTAAACAATTTTCAAAAATCCCTTATGAAAACATGTTTAGGAATAGACCTAGAAAATGTTACAGGTGTCACCATACAGGTCATAAAGGAGATGAATGTCGAACTAATCTCTCTAATCCTAGGTACTCAGTACCAAAGAAAAGGGGGAGTCCAAAGTCAGTGCCACAAAAGACTACCAATACTGGTTTATCTAAAGTGATACTGACTCCTTCTAAAACAGAGATTGAAAAGGATAAAAATGTTAACCCTTCTAAAGGTCCCATTCTTAAATGGGTTCCTAAAAGGAACTAATCCTTATTTTGTGTCTTGTGCAGGGTGATAGAAAATGGTATCTTGATAGTGGCTGCTCAAGACACATGACTGGCAGTATGGAGTACCTTCAGCATTACACACCAGAGAAGGGTCCTTCTGTCAGGTTTGGGGATGATTCCATAGGGAAGACAAGAGGTTATGGGGAAATTAAAGCTGGCAACATTACTTTGAAAAGAGTTGCTTATGTAGAAGGTCTTAAACACAATCTGCTCAGTATCAGTCAGATGTGTGATGATGACAAGGAAGCCAGATTCAGAAAGATTGCTGGCATCATATATAATGAAAGAGGACAACATGTTCTCATTGCCAGAAGAGAAAAAGATGTCTATGTAGTCAATCTTTCAGAAATTGACCCCATCGTCCGTGTGTGCCTGCTGTCTAAAGTCAATCCAGAACTGAACTGGATGTGGCACAAGAAAATTTCTCACATCAACTTCAGGAACATTAATGAACTCAGTATTAAGAAGTTGGTGAGAGGGTTGCCCACAATTACTTATTCAAAAGATAAGTTATGCTCAGCATGTGAAATGGGCAAGCAGAAGAAGAGTTCATTTAAATCAAAAGTAAACCATTCCATTAATGAACCCTTAGCAATGATACATATGGATCTTTTTGGCCCCATCAGTACACCATCTTTGGGCAAAAAGGTCTATACCTTGGTCTTGGTTGATGAATTCTCAAGATATACTTGGGTCATCTTTCTCAAGAAAAAATCAGATGCTACCACAGAAATCATTGCTTTCATCAAGAGAGAAGAGCTACAAAAGGGAACCAAGGTCAAACAACTAAGAAGTGACCATGGTACTGAATTTAAAAATTCAGTATTAGCAAATTTCTGTGAAGAAAAAGGAATTGTACAAAATTACTCTGCAGCCTACACACCACAACAAAATGGTGTTGTAGAAAGAAAGAATAGAACATTAATTGAAGCTGCAAGAACTTTGTTATGCCATGCTGGCCTGGTACTGAGCTTCTAGGCTGAAGCTGTAAACTGTGCCAACTTCACTCAAAATAGAGCCACCATAGTCCAGAGACATCTCAAGACTCCTTATGAGCTTTATCATGGCAGAATTCCTAATGTGGAGTATTTCCACATCTTTGGGAGCAAATGCTTTATTCTCAGTACTAAGCAAAATCTCAACAAGTTTGCTCCCAAAGCAAATGAAGGTATCTTTATGGGCTACTCACCACACTCCAAAGCTTTCAGAGTATATATTCTTTCAACAAAGGTGATTGATGAATCTGTCCATGTTACTTTTGATGAACACATGGATGAGCATTCCAATTCAGCAAAGGAGGACATAAGTGATATTAAAACCTTATGTAATCCAGAAAACTCCAATGCTGAACAGCCCAAAAGTCACTTATATCCTGGTACACATGATATGAGTGATGATGATCAAGATTTCACTCAATATTCTAAAAATCCATCAAATACTGAAGTGCCCAACACTGAAAACTTCAACATTGAGTCTGCAAATCTTGATCTAAATCATTCCACCTATGAAGATGGAGAAACTTCAAATCCATCAATGGAACCTCACTTACATCTGCAAAATGAAGACACCAGCAATCCTGAGCAGTCCAACACTGAATCAAACTCCAACCAGTATGAGACTGGCAACTCCTCAGTCCAGCAAGAAGTTATTGACCCTACTTTAAATGCTACATTAGGATCAAATCTAAGGGAGCACAGAGACCATCCTCATTCAAATATCATTGGTCCTGTTGAAGAAGGAGTTCAAACAAGACGAAAACTGACTTTTGAACCTCAAGCTACTGTAAACTTTTGTCTCTTTTCAAGTTTCTTATCTACCATTGAACCAAAGAAGGCTGATGAAGCCTTATTAGATGAAGACTGGGTAGAAGCTATGCAAGATGAGCTTACAGAACTTGAAAGAAATAAAGTTTGGAACTTAGTACCACCCCCACCAGGCAAAACGATCATTGGTACTAAGTGGGTGATCAGAAACAAAATGGATAAAGATGGTGTTGTTATCAGAAACAAAGCTATACTGGTTGCTCAGGGATACAGGCAAGAAGAAGGAATTGACTATGATGAAACCTTTGCACCTGTTGCAAGAATTGGAGCAATTAGGCTATATCTTGCATATGCAGCCTTTAAGAACTTCAAGGTTTATCAAATGGATGTCAAGAGTGCCTTTCTAAATGGAAAACTACAAGAAGAAGTTTATGTCAAACAACCACCAGGTTTTGTTGATCCTAAATTTCCTAATTATGTTTTCAAACTTGATAAAGCCTTATATGGGCTCAAACAAGCTCCAAGAGCCTGGTATGATACCCTGTCTGAGTACTTAATTGAAAATAAATTTTCTCGTGGTAAAATTGATAAAACATTATTTCAAAAAGAAAAGGGTCTGACATCTTACTCATTCAGATATATGTGGATGATATTATCTTTGGCTCGACTGATAAGTCAATGTGTGACTGGTTTTCAAAGATTATGTCATCTCAGTATCAGATGAGTATGATGGGAGAACTTACTTATTTCCTAGGTTTACAAGTGGATCAAAAGCCTGATGGCACCTTTATAAATTAAAGTAAGTATGTGCATGATATGCTAAAGAAATATAAATTTGAAAACTTATCTTCTATGCACACCCCTATGAGTACTCAGGATAAGATAAGTAAGGATGAAACTGGTAAACCAGTATGTCAATCCACATACCGAGGTATGATTGGTTCCTTACTTTACTTAACAGCTAGCAGGCCTGACATCATGTTTGCAACATGCTTGTGTGCAAGATATCAGGCTGATCCCAAAGAATCACATCTGAAAGCTGTTAAGAGAATTTTTAGGTATTTATCTGGTACTCCTAATATGGGTCTTTGGTATCCCAAAGATTCAAACTTTGATCTTGAAGGGTACACATATGCAGATTATGCAGGATGCAGGTTAGATAGAAAAAGCACAAGTGGAGGATGCCAATTCCTTGGTGGAAGATTAGTTGGTTGGTCATCCAAGAAACAAAATTCAGTAGCAACTTCAACTGCAGAAGCTGAATATGTGGCTGCAGGAAGTTGTTGCGCTCAACTTTTATGGATGCAGTATCAACTTATGGACTATGGATTCAATTTTGAAAAGACACCTATTCATTGTGATAACAAGAGTGCTATTGCTATCACTGAAAATCCAGTCCATCACTCAAGAACAAAGCACATTGATATCAGACACCACTTTATCCGAGATAATGTGGAAAAGGGTAAGGTTCAGGTAGATTATGTCCCAACAGAGGACCAATTGGCTGAGGTATTTACTAAACCTCTCTCAGAAGAAAGGTTTATGTATTTACTAGGGCAATTGGGCATGCTGAACACTTGAAATTATTTTTCCTGCAAAATTCTTTCCTATACTGATTCTTCAGTATTGACCCAATACTGAACCTTTCAGTATAGCTCGTCTGGTATTTTATTTTTAATTTTTATAATTTTTTTATTAATCTATACATTAAATTAAATGTTTTTATTATTTTTCAAATTTTTTTTAATTTAATTTTTTTTAACTCTAATTCAGTATTGGGAGTCCTGGAGTTCAAAACTGATTTCAAAAACTTCTTACTCCCCAACGGTTACTTTCCTTAATAGAAAAGTTACCGTTGGAATAGGATAAGGCTGTCATTTCGCCGTTTTTACTTCCCAATATTGCAATCATTTCCAAATTAAGAGTATAAATAATCACTTTCTTCAAATTTAAATCACTTTTTCTATTATTTACTCTCTTACTCTCAATTTCTCTCTGCGATTAACGTTTCATCTAAATTTGCAAGCAAATTTCAAAGCATCATTACAGATTCGATGGCAAACTTTCAATTCATTGCTCCTGATTATGTCGCCCCTGCTCAAAATTTCCAAAGAGATGAACTTCCTAAGTTCACAAGAAACAATATAACGGCGAATTTCGAGATTCCTCAGGGTTGGGTATGCCCTCAATTTCGACAGATGATTTCATATCTCAGGAATTGCCCAATCACACATGCTCTTCAAGCTTCACCCAGAGCAATCTATCCCTCCATGCTGTGTGAATTTTGGTGCTCTGCTATTTTGGATTCACCAGATATGATTGCCTGATGGATTATTCGAGATCAACGAAGAGCCTTCGTCTCCACTGAAATCATCAGAAGGGATCTTCAACTGCCTTCACATATACAATATGATGAATTTGTTGATCGTGATACTGCACGATCAGTATTGCCACTACTCGGAAGACACAGGACAACAAGAACAATCAAAAGGCACGAATTTGGTCCTATGTGGTGGATTATGATTTCAACCATAATTCGATGTATGACCCACAAAACAGGGGCACTTGACCAAATCAATGATTTTGGAATGCAGATGGTACATGCTATGTATCACAACAGGCAGATTGATTATGCAAGATGGATATTTAATGAACTTGCATCTCAAGTTCAAGCAAGACAAAGGAATCCTAATGTTCCTTTTTGCAGGTTCTTATCGATCATCTTCCAAAATTCCATGCCAGATGATATGTATGATAATTTTAATGGAATTAGAGCTGATCTTCCCCCAATACCTGAAAAGACATTATTTCATCAGCCTAGAGAGGATGAACCACCACTCAGTGCCATAATGTTAGCCATTGCCGAAGCCCACATGAATGATGATGAAGATGAAGCTGATACTGATGATGCAGGTGATAATAATGATGATGATGATGTTGAAATGGAGGATGTTCCACCTTCACCAGTCCAAGAACCAGAACCTGATGTTCTTAATACTGCATCAGCTTCTGATATTGAAGAACACCCATTGATAATAAGAAGAAGGGTTAGGAGAAGATTGAGTCCAGTCATCATGGCTGCATTGTCCACAGACTCAGTGTTGCACAGTCTACATCCAACACTGACTCCCTCCATTGAAGAACAACATCAAATAGCATCTCATGCTGAACTTCCAGCACCAGCACAAGAACAAATTGCTCAACCACAACCAATCATGGAACCCCATGTTCCACTTGATGCTGAAATAGAATATGAGCAACAACAACATTTGGAAGCAGCAGCACAACCAACAGAACAACAAAATCTGGAAGGTGCTGGAGGATCAAATCAACACACAAATGATCCAGTACCTATCTCTGTTGAAGCAAGAAGGGAATCTGACAAAGCCTCATGTATGAATTTCTAATAAAGCCTTCAAACTCATATATATATTATTTTTTTCAAAACTGGAGACTAAGTATTGGCATGTACCAACTCAATACTGACCAAAGTCTCAAACGATTTTTTTTTAAAAATATATATTCTCTTAAGGCCAACATAGTTAGCCCACTGCTACTATGAAAATTTGCTACACTGAGCACAAAAGATCATTGTCAGTCTACAGTTGTCTTAACATATAAAAAGACAATGGTGGTTGATGTCAAACTGACACCCACTGGTACTGCTTCTATCATATCCAATTTATATTAAATTGGACAATATGATTTAAGAAATGATCACAAACCATAAAGCCACACTATCCAAATAAACTTCATGGGGTTTAGCCACATTACTGTTATCACTTTAACACCAAGTGATAAACATTGAAATAACAAAGAAGCATATCCCAAGCTTCGATTTCCTTTACCCAAACCTTTTCAGCATACTTGACTTATCCTACACTGAGCTACTATACATCACAGTCACCTATACTGAAAAACTTTCTTACACATGCTATGCACAAGTCCACAATATTTCATCAAACACCAGATGAAATACAGACTTCAAAAACTCTGTTTAAATGATTTTAGAATTAAACAACACCACAATTCTATCTGATAAGCCATTCCATACTAACCAGTTACTATTTTGTTTCTTTAACACCATCTGTGCAGGGTACTCATGTCCAGCAGGCTCAAATGGAAGAGGTTTCTCTTCAAACAATCATGCAGCAAATCCTGGCAATGCAACAAACACAGTCTACGTTACTAGCCAGGATGGAAGCCATGAGTAGTGACATTGATTCATTAAAAGAATCAGTTGCATTACTCCAACAACAATATCACCATCCTCCACTGACTCCACAATCTCAACACAGTGGAGGCAATGAAGATCAAGGTGGAGATAATGATGATACTGAGCCAAGACAATCACCCACAAATGAAGAACAAGGGGATGATACTGATGCTGCTACTGAACCTATGCCATCTCCTACTCATGATAATACTCAAGGAGATGCAGGTGGTGATACTGAACCTCTCTCCTCCCCATCCAATGATAACAAGAAGGGGGAGAAGAGACATGAGGTTGATCAACCTGAGCCATCTGCTCAGGGGGAGAAAAGAAGAAAACTAAGTGAAGATCAACCTCCACAACAATCACAGCAAACCACCAATACTGAACCTCTAAGGTTTCAGTATGAAAGAAGAAGGGAAAGAGGAAGGTCATTTTTAGAACAACATCAGTCTGAGTCATCTACTCAGAGGGAGACTGATACAGACGAACCTCTACAGGCTCATACTCTGCTATCTGCTCAGCATGGGAACAACCTGCAACTCATTGTGTACAGGCCGTTTGAATGGCCTATTTCCACAGTCATCAGAAGCCAACCTCCTCTTCCTCTCAATACAAACTCTCCATCTGAAGACTCAGAAAATAACATAGTGGTACATGCAAAAAGAAGAAGAGCAGTGAATGTTGTACAAAATCCAGAATCATCAGAAGATTCCAATCCTTTAATCAGAAGAAGAAGCCAGCCAAGTCATGAACAAGCTCCAATACTGACCACGCTGCAAACCAAACAACCACTAGCAACAACTGGTCCATCAACATCCAAGCCTAACAAAAGAAAGAAGGATATTGAGCTTGAACTAAATATTCTTCACCAAAGAACTCTTTATAAAGAAAGCAGGCTTGAGATTCTAAGGAACAAAAGATATTTTCGAGTGAGAGACATATGCAGGATTAGCTTTGATGTCATAGACTCTACTATCAAAGCAGATACTGAAGAAGGCACAATTTATGTTATCTGCTATGGTGAATACCGTCCTCCACTCAAAATCCTTGTTCATGACATACAAGATCTAGGACTACAAGATTGGACGAAACTGATTAATATTGTTCACAGCATGGAAGCTAAAACATCTGCAGTGAACTTAATCTTTGATGAAGTTTGTGTGAATGTCCAAGTATGCTATGAGAAACAGATCTTAGATCAAGATGAGTATAGAAAGTTTTGTGTGATGACTCAAACTTTCAAGAAGGACATTCCTGAGTGTCTCTACACTTACAAAAATTTCTACAAGGTCCCACAAGGGATAGTCTTTCAAAATCAGAAGAGCATTCTATATCCCCCAGGGTACATGTATGTAGATACTGAAGACAATGAATGTTTTATCTCTGTAAGTCAACTCATGAGGACTCCTATTAGCCATTTAATAGGATTGAAATGGATGATCAAAAGGAGAGAAGATGCTTGGTTTAGAAAGAAGATCATCAGTACACTCAGTCAAAGATTTGATGAGTTGAAGAGATCTGTGGAATTTGCAGAAGTCAAACAGGAGACCTTCTATGAAATAGAAGTGTTAAAAAGAAGATGAAGAAGAGGACTCTGCAACCTTTGTTTTATTGTTTATTTTATTTTGTCTTCTCTTTTGTAATACTGTCTTGTTATCATTAGATAGGGGAGATTGTTAAAGCAAAAAGCCTTACCCCTTTGGATTATAAGATAACAAGACAGCCTAGACTAGCTTAGAATAGTATGTAGAATAATTTAGCTAAGTCTTGGTCCAATACTGAGTAGACAGTTTTGGTCACTCAGTATTGGAACTCAGTATTGACATCCAATACTGAGCACAAGGACTGAGTAAACATTTCCATGTTTACTTGGCCAGATCAAATCCCTTTTATCTCGGCCACTTTCCTTATTCAGTCCTTCAGTTACTCCTTGCCCCTTTTGTAAGATCTCTATATCACTATAAATAGAGATCACTTGGCAAAGGAGTACTCACCAATTTACTTTACACTTTCATATCATTTGTAATTGATCAGTGGTCCTGTTATTCCGCAACAAGCCACACTTAGTGGAATTATACATTTGACTCTAATATTGTGTTAATCACTTTAATTGTCTTAAGTTTAATTAATCTATAAATTATACCAATAATCCAGGGTTGTTGTGACCTAACATCGTACAAGGTTTCTTCCATTGGTAATCTAATCTAGATCTCCAAGATCCCAATCCTTTAGGGTTTGAGGATTAGGTTTAATCTCAGTTCCGATTTTAGGGATTAAATCAGCTAGTTGGTTTTAACCGGTCAAGAACAAGTTCATGTTCTTGGTCAGTATGGTTCGAACCATTTGACTAGGAGGTTGACCCATGTGGTCAATCAGTGTTATGAAACCTTACAGTGGTATCAGAGTGTTGGTTTAGAGATCTAAACTAGATTAACAAAGTTTGTTTGTTTAATTTTTATTAAAGTTTTTTTTGTTCCATCTTTTTCTTCTCTTTCTTAATTCACGAAAAGGGTAATAACCCTAGGACCAAGCATGTTAAACTAGTTAAGTTTAATTGGTTAAAAGGATTCTAGAAAAACCCTAGAAATTTCGTGTAAGTGTGAAGAACCCTAGGATCAAGAACATTACCCTAGTCTAGTTTAATTGATCAAAAGGCTTCTTTTCTAAACCCTAGAAATTTCATGTACAAGGAAGGACCCTAAGATCAAGTGTGTTAAACAAGATTTGTTTAACTGATCAAAAGGATTCTTTCCTTTTTACCCAAAAATTTTGTGACCTAGGAAGAACCCTAGGACCAAGTAAGTTAAACAAGATTTGTTTAATTTGTCAAAAGGATTCTTTCCTAATCCCTTAGAGATTTCGAAATCTAGAGGTTACTTGGACACCAAGTTTATTAAACTAGCCTAGTTTAATTGGTGGAGAAGTTTCCTAGGCTTAAGATTTTCGAAACCCTAAAAAACCCCAGAACATTAAACTAGTTTAGTTTAATTGTTTAAAAGGATTAATTAGGTTAATAATCTAAAACCTAGATAATTAAACAAGTTCATGTTTAATAGGTTTAATTATTATTTTAATAGATTTATTAAGACTGGTTCTTTAAACCTATAAATCTAGACAAAGTTTATTGTCTATAAGGTTTAAATTAAAAAGTTTAAATAAATTTATTGGGGTTATAATCTATCTTAGAATTTAAACAAAGTTTATTGTTTAAATAGGATTGATTAGAATTAATTCTTGATAAATAATGTTTTTGATCAAGAAAGTCAAAACTGTAGTTTTATTTGATCAAGAACAAGATTAGGGTTAGACTAATTAATGAAAATTAAAAGAAGTGTGAATTTTTAGTTCAAGAAATTAACAAGATGTATTTATTTATATTTATATATATATTCAGATTTCAAATATTTAAAAGAGTAAAATGAATTTTAATAAATAAAGTAGTTTATACGTATTTTAATTAGATTAAGTTAAAATACATACGTATAAATTAGATGTAATATTCTTATTAGAATGATACAAGTTTATTTTAAAAGGAAATACATATGTATATATATTAAATACAAGATTAAATGGAACAATTACAAAGATAATGTTATTTTGATCTTAAAGGATAATAGTATAACTAGTAATTGTATAAGTTGTTATATAATTAAAACTAGAAAGTACAAAGTTATAATTTCATTATAACTAGAAATTGTACAAGTTGAGATTATATGATGAACTATAAATATACAAAGTTATATATATTAATATTATAAGGTGTATAAAGTTATAAGTTATTATAACTAGTAATTATACAAGTATAATATAAGTATTTTACAAGCCATGTAAGATACTAGATTAATGATCAAGGGTTAAATAACAAGATAACTTTAGAACCTATATTTAACTAGTTCAAGTTAAATGTAAGAAAGGTTTAAACGAACTAAGAATTATTATATATAGTCCTTATATAATAAGTTTATTAGTTTCACCAAGAATAGACCGGTGATTGTGTTTGCTTAAGTTCCATCATGATTGTTGGGGCTAGTGGGAGCTACACAAGAAAATCACAACGTTTATAAGTGTATCGCTAAGACATAAGTTTTGGTGAAATCTAGTAAGTCAAAACAAATGTTTAATTTCATTATTAAACATATGAAAAACTAGATGTGTTAAACTAGATTTATGATTCAAGTTTATGAATCATAAAAGGATTGAAAGTTTAACATAAGTGTTTTAAGTTTTTCAAGAAAGATAAATCAAGTAAGTTTTACTCTAGATAAGGTTTTCCACAAAACCTAGTGATACGTTTTGTACACCTCGTTTTTAGGTATACATATAAGTCGCGCAATTCTTGAATCTACAAGTTTTAAGAAAAGTTCTTAAGGTTTAAAAAAGGTATCTTGTAGAATTCTTGAATTCACAAGTCACAAATTTTAAACAAGGATTAAGATTGGAATAAGGTTTAAGTTTAGTTCAAGACTTAAACAAACCCAAGAAAATCTTAGATCTAAGTATTATCCACCTAATGGAACACCTCACTTGTTCAACGATATTCATATTGTAAGGATAAAGAACCTTAGATATGGATTCAAATCATTGCGAGTGTTAGGGTGCGTAAGGTTCTGTGATAATCGGGAGTCCCGGCGCAGAGCATGGCACTGTCTTAGATAGTCTGATCTACTTTGGTGATAATCGGGAGTCCCGGCCCAAAAAGTACTTGAGTAGAATAAACATACTAGACTTTATTACTAACTTAGAAATGTACAATTAGATTGTACAAGGTTGTAATAAGATATAAGTCTAAAGATTCTACGACCCCTAGGAATCGTGTCAAGTCTTGATACGATCGGTAAGGATGTTACCTACCAGAGATAGCATGTCTCGTTGGGAAGTGCCCAAACCTTGCGGCGAAAATGTGAAATATGGATCCTAGGCCTAAAATATTAATTATGGGTTTACAATATATTTTAGAGAATGTTTATTGATGATTACTAATTAAACTGGGTTTGATTTGTAGATGGCAGCAACAACCACAACGACAAGTACCAACAATCTCTCACTTCGCTCAATCCTCGAAAAGGACAAGTTGACTGGGTCAAACTTTCTCAAATGGGAGCGCAATCTTCGAATTGTGCTCAGGCATGAGAGAAAGTGGTATGTCTTGGAAAGAGCAGTACCTAATGTCCCTGCCGCTAATGCTAGAGCTGAAGCAAGGCAAGCTTATGATAAGCATGTAAGTGATGCGCTCGATGTGAGCTGTTTGATGCTCGCATCCATGAGTCCAGAATTACACACAAGACTTATGGATGTGCCTGCATTTGAAATGATCCAGCAACTTAGGGATTCATTTCAAGAACAAGCTCGCACTGAGAGGTTCGACATCAATCGAGCCTTCAACTCTTGCAAGATGGTCAAAGGAACACCGGTGAGTGCCCACGTCATGAAAATGAAAGGTCACATGGATCACCTTGCTAGACTTGGTCACCCCATAGCGTTGCAAATGGCAACAGACACTATACTCAATTCATTGTCTGATGACTACAAGCCTTTTGTGGTCAACTACAATATGCATAATATGGAGAAATCCATTGCTGAGCTACATTCCATGCTCAAGACAGCTGAGTTGAGTTTGGGGACCAAATCTAAGGATGTTCTAATGATCAGTAATGGCAGTGGTGGTGGCAAGAAGAGAAAAGGGCATGGTGGCAAAGGAAAGGGTAAAACCAATCCTAACCAAGGAGTGCCAAATGGTAAAAGTGTCAAACAAAAGGTAAAGAAGTTTAAGCCTAACACAGCGAGGACCGAGAATCGGTGCTTCAAATGTGGTGAGGCTGGGTATTGGAAAAGGAATTGTCCAAAGGGTGCAAGTGGTGGTGGAGGAAACGCAAGTTCCTCAGGTAACACAACCACACTTCTTAATCACTTCTAAGATACTTGTAAAGTACATTACGAGTAATCTAACTTTTGCAATCGTTTATTGCAGGAGGAGATGGGAAGTGATAATGACCGGCATGAGATGGTGATGATCCCACAAGCACCAAGTTTATTTATGATTCAGTAGTTTATGGATTCAGTAAAACAATTTTCTTGTTGTTGAATAATTTTTATTATGATTAAAACATGTTTTTCTTTGGTTTTAATAAAGAATCCATGGTTGAATTATATTGTGTGCATGTGTGATAATTACACTAGTCAAGGTTTTATGACTAGAGTGTAAGTCAAGTTTTGATTTACTTTATATTTCATGTTTTATACTTGTTTGATTGTTGTATGTTAAATAATGTCTTAGAAGCTCAATACTTAGATACTAGAAATTAGAAATTTCTTCTAAAGTATTTAAGAGATTTTATAGAAAGCATAAAGTTCAAAGTACATTGAACTTATTTAAAACATCTTAAGTAATGGTGACTTATGATAGTAAGTTTTAAAGTATTAGTATTAATATAGTATGATTATATTGGATATAATCAAGATAAACTTTAAGGAGTATTATTACAAGTCTTTTATACTTATAATAAAGGAATTTAATGAAGTCATAATTCCTTAATAGGAATAATTGGATATTCGTAAAATCCAAGTAAAATGACTTAGACATTAAATGAACTCTTAAAAGGGATGAACTATATTAAAGTATTTAAGAATTAAAAGGTATTGTTGGAAGTCTTTTATACTTGCAATAAATACAACATTTAATCAACTCATAATTCCCTAATAGGAATAATGGATGTTTGAGAAATCCAAGAAATGACTTTGGTATTAAATAAGATTCTTAAAAGATACTAATACACTTAAGAATTAGAAGTATCGTTTCAAGTGTCTTATACTTGTTAGATACAGTAATCAATGAAAGTCATGATTCCCTTAAAAGGAAAGTTGGATATTCGCAAATCCAAAGGATGACTTTGATAATTGATTAATTCTTAAAAATGTTAAACTATAAGCTTTGACTAGGTCAAAAGTAGTAGTTTAAGTAATGCCTATTTCCATAAAATTTAGTGGGAGCTATGACTAACATATTCATTAGAGGTACTAATGAAATATAGTAAGTTAGTTAGGACATTGACAACAAGGTTTTACCAAGTCGTTAGCCAAAGAGTTAAGAGATATAAATGATTATTAATTAGATTATTGCAAGCCTAATAGCGTGGTCATAAGTTTTGTGATCAATTATTGCGAATCTAATAGGATGTTCACATTCCAGTGAATAAGTTAATCATTTAAGGAATTTCTTTAACTAGTAAGAATATATACAAATCAAGTATCTAAAAGAGATTTAGTTACAAGGCAAGTTTTATAGATTCAAGAAACTAAAGGAGTAATTTTCCAATCCTCTTATGTTTACCGAATCATATAAAAATGCAAGACTAGAATATGTTCTAAGTGTTGAATGACCAATATCTAGCAAAGACAAAAGTATAGTATTCGCAAATACTCGTCTTACGTCTTTAGTTAAATAGAAATGACTAATTGTAATTAGTGATAAAAGTTAAAATTAAGGAGTCATTGAGCAATCAACACAAACGCATAGAATAAGTAATGATCCAGTAATAATTCAGTATCTATGTCCAGTGAGGAATAATACATGAGTTAGTATCATTGTTATTCAAAATTTGTATGTTTTACAATATCCATGAATAAAAGTCTATTTATTCAAAAAGATATAAACCCGTGACTACTCGTCTTGGTGGGAACCTTGGTGGGAACCTTGAGGGAACGTTAACGTCATCGCGGTATTTGGTGGTAGATTCGAAGTTCTTCGAAGATAGCTACACAAGTTTTGTGTAAACCAAATATCGGTGATATTCTGTTGGAGCTCGACGAATATTGGATTGACCACCATGATAATAGTTCGTGGCTGAAAAGTTCAAAAGTATTATTCACTAGGATTGTCCTTAAGCCTAAGGTATTTGGTTTGGGATACATTGACTAATGTGTTTTGGTTCGTCTTAGACAATTCTGAAATATGGTTGTCATACGAGGGTTTACTGGGTACAAAGGAATTTGTATTTTGAATCGAAATATAACAAGATGGTAATTGCACCTCCTTTTTAGGAGAGATATTTATAGGTCCTTTGACATGATGATAACTGGAAAGTTGTAGGATAAGATTCAAGTATAGAACTAGAGATTTAGCAATAACAATTAGAAATTAGAAGGATTTAGATGGAAATGAAGAACATGAACACTTTGCAATATGGATGGATAGGTTACAAAATAGGCAAAGGTTAGAGGCTATTAGGTTACTACTTAGTATAAATACCTAGCCTAAGTTTCGACTAAATACAAAATGGTCCCTAGACTATTGGTTACAATAAATGTGACCCAACAATCTCCACCTTTGTAACAATAGTCTGGGAGGCGTATCTTCGAAGTCTTCATCTTAAGCCAAAGTTGCACCTGATAGATATGTCCTTGAATAATGTTGTATTAGGAACAATTTGAGCTTTCTTTGGATGTGAAAAGGAATACTTCTTGTAGCTTTTCAACCAACAAGATGTATTTTGAAGACTTTGAAGGATTTATGTGCACAGTTAGTCAACCTATGATGATACATCCATGCCTACGAAACACTTAAGGGTCACACCGGTGAGTGCATGTAATACAAGTAAGATATGTAATGATACTTGGAAGAGGATTGATTCATAACAAGTCATTTATGAATCAAGTTAAGTATTAAGTCAAGTTTGACTTATCACTAGATTAGTTTAACTAATTAATACAAGTATTTGTACATTTACTAGTTGAGTAAATATACAATGTGTTAATTATAGATTATCCATAATATGATTTAAAGCCATTAAATCATATAGTGTTTGGATAACATTATTGTTTAGATTATATAAAGTTTATTATATAATCAATTATTAAAAGTATGAATACAAGAATATATTTCGTGTATATGGGTACCGAAATATTAAGTGTATAATACTAGACATTTAATAATTAAGTGTAACAATAATAACTAGTTAAACTACAAGGGTTTAAAGTGAAAAGGGATAAGTTTAATTAAGTATTAAACTTAATTAAACTAGAAGGGCCCTAAGTGAAAGTCCTTCTATTATAAATAGAAGGCTTGGGGTTCCCTTGTTTCCCTTACACCTTGAAGCCGAAACCCTAGATCATTTCTCTCCAATTTTCGGCCGAACCCTAGAGCAAGACACAAGCTTTGTGTTCTTCGTTCTTCGTGTTCTTCGTTCTTCGTATTCTTCAAGTCTTGAAGATTCGAAGATCATTACAAAGATCAACTAGAAGATCACTCGATTTGTTCATCATCAGTGGATCTATCTTAAGCAAACAACAAAGTATGTTTTGAGAAAACCCTTTTCTCTCTTCTCCCCTCTTGGACGATTTCGACCAAAGAACCCTAAGGTTCTTTGGTGTTGGTCGACCGAAGCACACAAGCATTGTGTGTGTTTGGGTTTTTCGTACAAGGTTTCTTTTTGTAAATCTAATCTAGATTTCCAAGATCCCAATCCTTTAGGGTTTAAGGATTAGGTTTAATCTCATTTCCTTATTTAGGGATTAAATCAGCTAGTTGGTTTTAACCGGTCAAGAACAAGTTCATGTTCTTGGTCAGTATGGTTCGAACCAAGTAACTAGGAGGTTGACCCAAGTGGTCAATCAATATCTATTGAAACCCTTCAGTGGTATCAGAGCGGTGGTTTAGAGATCTAAACTAGATTAACAAAGTTTGTTTGTTTAATTTTTATTAAGTTTTTTTTGTTCCAACTTCTTCTTCTTTAAGTTCGAATAGGGTAAAGAACCCTAGGACCAAGTATGTTAAACTAGTTAAGTTTAATTGGTCAAAAGGATTCTAGAAAAAACCCTAGAAAATTAGAACAAGGGTAAAAGAACCCTAGGATCAAGAACATTAAACAAGTTTTGTTTAATTGATCAAAAGGCTTCTTTTCCCTAACCCTAGTTATTTTCGAAAATTCTAGAACCCTAGGATCAAGATTGTCAAAAATCTTGATCAAGAGGATTCTTTCCTTAATTGTTTGATCTTCCAAATCTATAATCAAGTATGTTAAACCAAGATTTGGTTTAATTGATCAAAAAGGATCCCTTCCTTTTTTTCTTAAGATTTCATGATCAAAGAGGTTCCTTGGACACCAAGTTTGTTAAACTAGCCTAGTTTAATTGGTGGAAAAGTTTCCTAGACTTTAAGGAATTCCCGAATAACCCTAGATATAATCTAGAACCCTAGAACATTAAACTAGTTTAAGTTTAATGATTTAAAAGAATTAATTAGGTTAATAATCTAAAACCTAGATAATTAAACAAGTTTATGTTTAATAGGTTTAATTATTATCTTAATAGATTTATTAAAAACTAGTTCTTTAAACCTAGAAATCTAGACAAAGTTTATTGTCTATAAGGTTTAAATTAAAAAGTTTTAAATAAATTTATTAAGGTTATAATTTATCCTAGAATCTAAATAAAGTTTATTGTTTAAATAGGATTGATTAGAATTAATTGTTGATAAATAATGTTTTTGATCAAGAAAGTCAAAACCCTAGTTTTGATTGATCAAGAACAAGATTAGGGTTAGACTATTTAATGAGAATTAAAAGAAGTGTTAATTTCTAGTTCAAGAAATTAACAAGATGTATTTATTTATATTTATATATTATATTTCGTTTTTCTTTAAATATTTAAAAAGGTAAAATAAATTTTAATAAATATAATAGTTTATACGTATTTTAATTAGTTCAAGTTAAAATACATACGTATAAATTAGATGTAATATTCTTGTTAGAATGTTACAAGTTTATTTTAAAAGAAATATATATGTACATATATTAAATACAAGATTAAATGGAACATTAAAAGATAATGTTATTTTTGATCTTTAAGGATAATAATATAACTAGTCATTATGTAAGTTAATTATATAATTAAAACTAGAAAGTATAAAGTTATGATTCCATTATAACTAGAAATTGTACAAGTTGAGATTATATGATGAACTAGAAATATACAAAGTTATATATTAATATTATAAGGTGTATAAAGTTATAAGTTATTATAACTAGATAATTATACAAGTATAATATAAGTATTTTACAAGTCATGTAATATACTAGATTAATGGTCAAGTATAAAAAAACAAGAACCTATATTTAACTAGTTCAAGTTAAATGTAAGAAAGGTTTAAACAAACTAAGTATTATTATATATAGTCTTTATATAATATGTTTATTAGTTTCACCAAGTATAAACCGGTGATTGTGTTAGCTTAAGTTCCACCATGGTTGTTGGAGCTAGTGGGAGCTACATAAGAAAATCACAACGTTTATAAATGTGTCGCTAAGACATAAGTTTTGGTGAAATCTAGTAAGTCAAAACAAATGTTTGATTTCATTATTAAGCATATGAAAAACTAGGTGTGTTAAACTAGATTTATGATTCAAGTCTATGAATCGTAAAAGTATTAAAAAGTTTAACATAAGTTTTAAGTTTTTCAAGAAAGATAAAACAAGTAAGTTTTATTCTAGATAAGGTTTTCCACAAAACCTAGTGATACGTTTTGTACACCTCGTTTTTAGGTATACATATAAAAACGCGCAAATTCTTGAAACTATAAGTTTTAAAGAATAGTTCTTAAGATTTAAAAAAGGTGTCTTGTTGAATCCTTGAATTCACAAGTCACATATTTTAAATAAGGATTAAGATTGGAATAAGGTTTAAGTTTAGTTCAAGACTTAAACAAACCCAAGAAAATCTTAGATCTAAGTACTATCCACCTAATGGAACACCTCACTTGTTAAACTATATTCATATTGTAAGGATAAAGAACCTTAGATATGGATTCAAATCATTGCGATTGTTAGGGTGCGTAAGGTTCTGTGATAATCGGGAGTCCCGGCGCAGAACATCGCACTGTCTTAAATGGTATGATCTACTTTGGTGATAATCGGGAGTCCCGGCCCAAAAAGTACTTGAGTAGAATAAACATACTTGACTTTATTACTAACTTAGAAATGTACAATTAGATTGTACAAGGTTGTAATAAGTTGTAAGTCTAAAGATTCTACGACCCCTAGGAATCGTGTCAAGTCTTGATACGATCGGTAAGGATGTTACCTACCAGAAACAGCATGTCGCGTCGGGAAGTGCCCAAACCTTGCGGCGAGAATGTGATATATGGATCCTAGGCCTAAAATATTAATTATGGGTTTATAAAATATTTTAGAGAATGTTTATTGATGAATACTAATTAAACTGGGTTTGATTTGTAGATGGCAGCAACAACCACAACGACAAGTACCAACAATCTCTCTCTTCGCTCAATCCTCGAAAAAGACAAGTTGACTGGGTCAAACTTTCTCAACTGGGAGCGCAATCTTCGCATTGTGCTCAGGCATGAGAGAAAGTGGTATGTCTTGGAAAGAGCAGTACCTAATGTCCCTGCCGCTAATGCTAGAGCTGAAGCAAGGCAAGCTTATGATAAGCATGTCAGTGATGCGCTCGATGTGAGCTGTTTAATGCTAGCAACCATGAGTCCAGAACTACAAGCAGGACTTATGGATGTGCCTGCATTTGAGATGATCCAGCAACTTAGGGATTCATTTCAAGAGCAAGCTCGCACTGAGAGGTTCGACATCAATCGAGCCTTCAACTCTTGCAAGATGGTCAAAGGAACGCCGGTGAGTGCCCACGTCATGAAAATGAAAGGACACATAGATCACTTGGCTAGACTTGGTCACCCCATACCGTTGCAAATGGCATCAGACACTATACTCAATTCATTGTCTGATGAATACAAGCCTTTTGTAGTCAACTACAATATGCATAATATGGAGAAATCCATTGCTGAGCTACATTCCATGCTCAAGACGGCTGAATTGAGTTTGGGGACCAAATCTAAGGATGTTCTGATTATCGGTAATAGCAGTGGTGGTGGCAAGAAGAGAAAAGGGCATGGTGGTAAAGGAAAGGATAAAACCAATCCTAACCAAGGAGTGCCAAATTGTAAAAGTGTCAAACAAAAGGTCAAGAAGTTTAAGCCTAACACAGCGAGGACCGAGAATCGGTGCTTCAAGTGTGGTGAGGCTGTGCATTGGAAAAAGAATTGTCCAAAGGGTGCAAGTGGTGGTGGAGGAAACGCAAGTTCCTCAGGTAACACAACCACACTTCTTAATCACTTTTAAGATACTTGTAAAGTACATTACGAGTAATCTAACTTTTGCAATCGTTTATTGCAGGAGGAGATGGAAAGTGATAGTGACCAGCATGAGATGGTGATTCCACAAGCACCAAGTTTTTATAATTCAGTAGTTTATGGATTCAGTAAAACAATTTTTTTCTTTTGTTGGATAATTTTTATTTTATGTTAAAATAAGTTTTTGTTTGGTTTTAATAAGAATCAATGGTTGAATTATATTGTGTGCATGTGTGATAATTACACTAGTCAAGGTTTTATGACTAGATTGTAAGTCAAGTTTTGATTTACTTTATATTTCATGTTTTTATACTTGTTTGATTGTTGTGAATGTCTTAATAGCTCTGTAACGACCCGAAATTTGTAAATAAATAAATTGTACAAAAATATGATAAATAAGGATAAATCGTTTAAAGAACGTAGGAATTGGTTTCGTGTCGTTTGGACACCGTACGAGAAAGTTATGGGCGAAACCGGGTCGAGCCAAAGATTAAAAAGTGCAGCCTGGGCTGCTATGGGAGTTCACGGCGCGAACTATTGTTCGCGATCGTGAACTCGGTACAGCGATTTGGGTCATTCATCGCGAAGTAGTTCCCGGACCGGTAACGATCGCGAACTATGCGAGCGTGAAAGAGTTAGCGACGCGAACTCCTGGTAACGATCGCGAACTCTGGCGACAACAGCATTAAATTCGGGAAAACTCATTTATTACACACATTTAACCCTAGTTTTTCCCTCTCACTGTGTGTGTGCGATTTCTAAGTGAAAGGTGTTGTTTGGAGCTCAATCTTCATCAAATCTTGGTGATTCTTGCTCCTAGTTGAAGATCTAAGGTAAATCTTCATATCTCTTGTGTTATAAGTCTTAGATTCAAGTAGGGAAGCTTGAACCATAAACCCTAGTTATGGATTTGTTCATGAATGGTTAAATGGAAGTGAGATAACTTAGATCTATGGTATTTTAACGAGGGAAACGTGGTCATGTTATGGATACCCGAAAATGTGGTGATTTATGAACCTAGGGTTGGTAATTTTGGGGAAAATGGTGCTAGTAGTTAACTAGCCATGGATTATGTAGTTAGTATAGATGATTAATGCAAACCATTGTATTGGTTTTGGTAATAGATTGTCGGTTGGAAGATTTGAGGCATTCAAATCTCGAGAAGTGATATTGGTGATTAAAGAACGCAACAACTGGTTAAGCTTGGCTAAGGTGAGTACATGTGAACTTTCAAACTGGGTACATAGCTAGTAAATGTTTTTCATGATTAAATGATTTTTATCGAGTCTTTAAGTAATTTAGTCAATTATGTGATATATGATGAATTGCTTGTATGATGGTTAAATGATTGATTGAATAAGAAGAGATGGAGCTATAAGCTCATAACGATAAAAGATAAGTAATGATGATGATGATGATGATGATGATGTCCCTAGGGCCGTAGTAGATTGGAGGCATTCCGGTTATTACGGTACCTTAAGGTTAGTGGGGTAGATTGGAGGCATTCCGATTACCCAATACCTATGAGTCCCGATAGATTGGAGGCATTCCGATTACCGTGGAAATGATGGTCTTGATAGATTGGAGGCATTCCGATTATCTTGACATTGGCCAATGATGAAAGTGATAAAGTGACCCAAAACAAACTTAGTAATATTATTTTAAGATTAAATGATATTATTTGACTAATTATTTATCGGGTCTAAAACCCATGTATCTCACGAGGCAATTTTGTCTCACGTACTATGTTGGTGTTTTTGCTATGTACTCAGGTTCGGGATCGAAGATCTAGGAGGCCCGTTTAGAAAAGGCCTTGTTGAGATTAGCTCGGTGTTGATGATTAGAGTCCTTATCCTATGGTTAAGATATAATTTGTAACACCGTTTTTGTAAACTCTGATAATCTCGAACAAGAAACCTTTTCGTTTTTGTAAAACCGACGTTTGATGTTGATACAATATTATGTATTTTTGGATTAAATGATATTTAAATGTTGTTTTGAAAATTGAGGTGTTACAAGCTCAATACTTAGATACTAAAAATTAGAAGTTTCTTCTAAAGTATTTAGGAGATTTTATGAAAAGCATAAAGTTCAAAGTACATTGAACTTATTTGAAACATCTTAAGTAATAGTTACTTATGATAGTAAGTTTCAAAGTGCTAGTATTAATATAGTATGATTATGTGGGATATAATCAAGATAGACTTTAAAGAGTATTATTGCAAGTCTTTTATACTTGCAATAAAGAAATTTAATGAAGTCATAATTCCCTAATAGGAATAATTGGATATTCGTATAATCCAAGAAGAATGACTTGGATATTAAATGAACTCTTAAAAGGGATAAACTATATTAAAGTATTTAAGAAATAAAAGGTATTATTGCAAGTCTTTTATACTTGTAATAAATACAATATTTAATCAAGTCATAATTCCCTAATAGGAATAATGGATATTTGAGAAATCCAATAAATGAATTTGGCATTAAATAAGATTCTTAAAAGATACTAATACACTTAAGAATTGGAAGTATCGTCTCAAGTGTCTTATACTTGTGAGATACAATAATCAATTAGAGTCATGATTCCCTTATCAGGAACGTTGGATATTCGCAAATCCAAAGGATGACTTTGATGATTGATTAATTCTTAAAGGGTTAAACTATAAGTTTTGACTAGGTCAAAAGTAGTAGTTTGAGTGATGCTTATTTTCCATAAAATTTAGTGGGGGCTATGACTAACACATTCACTAGAGGTACTAATGAATATAGTAAGTTAGTTAGGACATTAACAACAAGGTTTTACCAAGTCGTTAGCCAAAGAGTTAAGAGAAATAAATGATCATTGATTAAATTATTGCAAACCTAATAGCGTGGTCACAAGTCTTGTGATTAATTGTTGCATATCTAATAGGATGTTCATATTCCAGTGAACAAGTTAATCATTTAAGGAATTTCTTTAACTAGTAAGAATACCTATAAATCAAGTAGCTAAAAGAGATTTAGTTACAAGGCAAGTTTTATAGATTCAAGAAACTAAGGAGTAATTTTCCAATCCTCCTATGTTTGTCGAATCATATAAAAAGGCAAGACTAGAATATGTTCTAAATGTTGCATGAACCATATCTAGCAAGGACAAAAGTAATAGTATTCGTAAATACTCGTCTTATGTCTTTAGTTTAATAGAAATGACTAATTGTAATTAGTGATAAAAATTACAATTAAGAGTTATTGAAGTAATCAACACAAACGCAAAGAATAAGTAATGATCCATTAATAATTCAGTATCTATGTCCAGTGAGGAATAATATATGAGTTAGTATCATTGTTATTCAGAATTTGTATGTTTTACAACATCCATGAATAAAAGTTTATTTATTCAAAAGGATATAAAATCCGTGACTACTCGTCTTGGTGGGAACCTCGATGGGACGTTAACGTCATCGCGGTATTTGGTGGTAGATTCGAAGTTCTTCGAAGATAGTTACACAAGTTTTGTGTAAACCAAATATCGGTGATATTCTGTTGGAGCTCGACGAATATTGGATTGACCACCGTGATAATACTTCGTGGTTGAAAAGTTCAAAAGTATTATTCACTAGGATTCTCCTTAAGCCTGAGGTATTTGGTTTGAGATACATTGACTAATGTGCTTTAGTTCGTCTTAGACAATTCTGAAATATGGTTTTCATACGAGGCTTTACTGGGTACAAAGGAATTTGTATTTTAAATCGAAATATAACAAGATGGTAATTGCACCTCCTTTTTAGGAGAGATATTTATGGGTCCTTTGACATGATGAGATAACTGGAAAGTGCATGGCCATGCCCAAATGAACTGATTTGTTCTTTGTCGTTTATCACAACAGTTTGAATCAAGAAGTCATTAAATGATTTTGAATACAGGAATTGATAATTTCTACCATGCTCGTATTCATTATCACAAATATCGTGCTGCAAGGGATAAACCTAACATAGTTGCCCAAGAAGTAAAGACAGAGTGTTCTTTACTAGGAGACGCTATTAAAGAGTTTTTGAAAAAACTATACCTGGGTTACGTAAGTTGTTTTTATGGGGTTGGTTACCTACATGCCCATCTAGAAGGCCACTGTAGCTCGTATCATTAAGACAAAGGTTACAAACTTGCACAAGTAGGAGTCTGAAGGATTTATGTGCACAGTTAGTCAACCTATGATGATACATCCATGCCTACGAAACACTTAAGGGTCACACCGGTGAGTGCATGTAATACGAGTAAGATATGTAATGATACTTGGAAGAGGATTGATTCATAACAAGTCATTTATGAATCAAGTTAAGTATTAAGTCAAGTTTGACTTATCACTAGATTAGTTTAACTAATTAATACAAGTATTTGTACATTTACTAGTTGAGTAAATATACAATGTGTTAATTATAGATTATCCATAATATGATTTAAAGCCATTAAATCATATAGTGTTTGGATAACACTATTGTTTAGATTATATAAAGTTTATTATATAATTAATTATTAAAAGTATGAATACAAGAATATATTTCGTGTATATGGGTACCGAAATATTAAGTGTCTAATACTAGACATTTAATAATTAAGTGTAACAATAATAACTAGTTATACTACAAGGGTTTAAAGTGAAAAAGGATAAGTTTAATTAAGTATTAAACTTAATTAAACTAGAAGGGCCCTAAGTGAAAGTCCTTCTATTATAAATAGAAGGCTTGGGGTTCCCTTGTTTCCCTTACACCTTGAAGCTGAAACCCTAGACCCTTTCTCTCCAATTTTCGGCCGAACCCAAGAGCAAGACACAAGCTTTGTGTTCTTCGTTCTTCGTGTTCTTCGTTCTTCGTATTCGTCAAGTCTTGAAGATTCGAAGATCATTATAAGGATCAACTAGAAGATCACTCGATTTGTTCATCATCAGTGGATCTATCTTAAGCAAACAACAAGGTATATTTTGAGAAAACCATTTTCTCTCTTCTCCCCCCTTGGACGATTTCGACCAAAGAACCCTAGGGTTCTTTGGTGTTGGTCGACCGAAGCACATAAGCATTGTGTGTGTTTGGGTTTTTCGTACAAGGTTTCTTTTTGTTAATCTAATCTGGATTTCCAAGATCCCAATCCTTTAGGGTTTAAGGATTAGGTTTAATCTCAGTTCCGCATTTAGGGATTAAATCAGCTAGTTGGTTTTAACCGGTCAAGAACAAGTTCATGTTCTTGGTCAGTATGGTTCGAACCAAGTAACTAGGAGGTTGACCCAAATGGTCAATCAGTATCTATTGTAACCCTTCAGACTTTTGACTGAAGATACATATTGATCGACTAAAAGTAAGACCCATAATGATAGAGAGGTTACAGCGGAAGTCTTTTCTTGAAGTTTGTGGCTTTATGTCGATCAATGATTCTTGATAATTGTTGTTAGGGTAAAATGTTGATAAAGTTTACGCTCCCCGTCAAACAGACAATTATTTCTTCACGGGAGTTTGAATTGAACATTTTGATATTTACTCCCCGGTTAACGAATTACCAAATTCAACTACGGAAGTTGTTTGATATCTTCGTTAGATCTTTGGTTTCTTGTTTACTCCCCCTTAACTGGTGCATATTTCTTCTTAATGTGGAGTAAACTGGGCTAACGTATCGATAATCTCCATGATATTGTAAGAATCTCCTAAATTTGTTCCCGCAGATTGAGCTTTAGAAGAATTTTTTCTCTGAAAGTATCAATTCTTTATAAAAAGAATTTTTGTAATGAATCTTCTCCCCCTCATGATGAATAAAATTTATCAAATTCATGATGTAAAATGTGAAGTTCTACGAGTTGGAATTTAGGAATAATCTTCGATTTAAGGAATTGAATATGACGAAGCCCATTGATAAAAATGTGTTGAATAATGATATATTCATTTTTTTTTTTTTTGAATTAATCAATATATAACACATTTTATCATTTAAACCAAGACCGTTGTTGATGACGTGAAAGAACGGTCCTATTGTTTATCATTTAATATCTTGACCGTTGTTGATAATGTTAGAGTACGGTCATCAAATCCTTGCACCATATTCAATAAGGGTAACCCAGGATCACATAGATTGCCCGTTAACACGACAGTTACAGAAACTGTGTGACCTACGTTCAGTGTTGGCTTTGATGTTAGCACTGGTAGGATTTCCATTCAATCATCGTGGAATACCAATATTTTTGGTATCACTATGAATGTACCGGAAATATCACAAAGATATGCTTGATAGAATACATGTGTCCTAATGGTGTTTGATATGACGGTTCTAGACTCAATTGTGGACAAACGAAGGCGAGGACTGGAGGTGGGTCCTCTTTTTCAATATCAACAATCTCCAAATGAGATGTCGATAGTGTATGTGTTAATCTCCGTGATTTTGAAACAAGTATTTTTTAAGAAGTACTTGAGTGGCTGGGGGGTTGTGCATTGCATCACTGGGTCCATGATGTCTATTTCAATATCAGAGAGCAACTTATGCAATCTGATAGAGACGCGGTGACCCGGTTTTTAATCGGTTTGGTAAGGGTTTTTCGTTTTCTTTAACCCTGTCACACTCTCCTCACTCAAGCTTACTTTTTAAATTTTCAACTACACCCTCATTTCATTTTACCATGTATTTAGCTGAATTGCACCCCTTACTTCATTCCCCCTCTCAAATTTTATCTCAGCGCACCCCAATCAAGATCCCGTGATACTTGATTCTGCTCACCTAGACCTATGGACCCTTACAGTATGTCCTATATTGTAGGTGGCTCCTGGGGAAGATCATGCCGGTTATAGCAGATCATAGGAGTAATTTGAGAGTGAACTATAACGCTCATGTGCAATTGATCAGCATTTAAGATGTTACGTTGTAAGAATGATTTACATGGATTTTTCATCGGAAATGTATGTGTTTCCAGCATAAGTTGTTGCCTTTATGATTAAAAATTTTAGGCACAGCAACTTGAACACTTTAGGTAATACCGGTCTCACATAGAGTAACTGTTAACACACCATTTGATTCAATAGTCGTTTGCACAACGGTCGAGTCAATTGTGTGACCTGCATTTAGAGTTGGCATAAATTTTAGCTCTAGCAGGATTTCCACTCAATCCTCGTGAAGCACCAGATTGTGATGCCACTATGAGTATTCCGATGAATTCACGGAGATTCATTTTAACAGTGTATGTGTCCTAAATTGGAAATATTTGACGGTGAGATCTAGACACACTGTGCAATGAATTAAGACGTAACCCGGGGCAGGAGGTTAATGATTTCAATACCAGCATACTCCGAATGAGCAGTCGATAGATTATGTGCTACGTCCCCTGATGAATTGAAATAAATTCCTGTTAAGAGGAATCTATGTGGTTGGTGGTGGAGTGCAGATGCTTTACTGGGCCTGTAAAGTCTAGTGAAACATTCAACGTATGAATGGTCGCCTTTTTGTGTGGTTGCCCGGTTTATTAACGGTTTGGATGCACTCAAAGGTGTGTTTTCTTACTGTTATCATGTTTTCACATCACCTTGCACTCACCTAGTACTATACCCTAGACCTATACCCTCGCATTTACCAATGGCTGATAAATATTACCCTGGGAACGTAGAGCCGGTTTTGCCAAAACCATGGGAAGGTAAGTCTTTTGAAGTAGTAAGTAACGTTAACTAAAATAATTTGTAATAAACAGATGCTATCTGTACTAGAGAACTAGTAGAGAGATCGTTTACGGATATTACAAAGACTTATAATTAACGTTACAAACATAAACCTTTTTGATTTGGGTATTTTTGTTTTGTTATTATTAAATTTCTCCCCCCTAGAAATAATAATTCTCTCCTAGAATTAATATTTCTCCCACTCGACAAAACAAAGATATTGAAGAGTTGATAGGTTTAGAAACGTACCTTATACATCATCGGAGGGGTGGAGAAGAGTTTTTGCAGTTACGTATGATTGACCTCAATGCTTGCTGGTGATGAGCGGGTTCTGAATCTGATTTGATTAGAAGCCATAGTCCGTTGAAGGGCGGGTTCCAAGCTGATGCACTTGAAAGCCATATCTTTGAGGACCGGGTCATACACTGAAGAGTGTAAGAGCCATACTGTTGAGGATCAAGTTATACACTGAAGTGTGTATAAGTCATTATCCGTTGAAATGCGAGTTATACACTGAATTGTGTATAAGTCATTTACCTGCGAAACAAGTCATACAACTTTTGGTACCCATTTTTGTTTGGGTCCGATGGTGTTAGTATTAGAGTGAAACCATCGATATGTTGTATCGATTTGATCTAAAGATTTGGAATTCCAAGAAAAATTGAAACTTAATGTTTCACTTTCAAATAATTTCCGGGGAATTATTTGAGATTTTGGAGTTTTCGAAATCCATTTTACTTTTAAAGCTGTGGGTGTCTTGAAAACAACAGCAGGATTTTTTGTGGGCACTGATTTAAAAATTATTTTAGGTGCCAATCAAAGTAAATCATTTCTTGTATACTTCAAAATGTTTGTTTTAGAAATTGAATTATTTTTAATTATAGAATATTTCAAAACATTTTTAGATTTAGAAGTACAAGGTTCCGAAGATTGTGTTTTCACAAACAACTTACTCTTTTGAAGAGAATAAGTTGTGAATTGTGAGACCTTAGAATCATATTTTTTGATGTTCAAACTATTCAATTGGTTGGAGTCATGAAGTTGTTTTGTTAGTTTAGCAATCTGAATTTTAAAGTTCTCAGAATCTGTTTCAAAAGTTGTAATTTTTTATTAAAAATTTGCATTTTCAGATTCAAGACCTTGAATTTTTTCAGTTAAAATACCAATTTTACAATGAACTTTTTCATTTTTCTCCAATTTTTCTTTGAACCCATTACCTAATCGTAAGTTCTTAACATTATCATAAAATGATTTTTCAAATAAAACATAATTCTGCGTACTTGTAATTTCCCACACCGCAGCTGATTCTTTTAATTCACAAATTAACTTCATTTAATTAAATTTTCATCCATTTTAGCTCTTTTGTTTTCAAAATGTGAAAATTTTCAAATAAAATGATATGACAAAATGATTTGGATAATGAAAAATGTCGAACTTTAATAAATATTTTGTTTCTCTTGAGCCCCAATAAAAAATGTGTTAAGACACGATTAAAAGAAAAATAGGAAGTAAAAAAAATTGATGTTGAAAAACAAATAGTTTCAATTTTTACCTATATTTCTAATTAATTCAAGCTACATTTAGTGACACATTTAAATAAACAAAAGTGTTAGCAAAAATAAGAGCATGCACAACTACTATCTTTTTCTTGACATTTTTCAAGAAACAAAAGTGTCACACAAAAAAAATTTGATGGTTAAATTTGTTATGCTATAAAGACTTGTACAATATGCTTTTAAAGTTGTACTTTGTGTTTTAACGTCTTGTTGGTTGTTTGCAATAATTGATTTTCATTGTGTGCTAAAACCAGATGATCAGGTGGTTATTATCTTTTTAACAGACACTTCAAGCATGACACAAGAATGCTAATAATCCAGAAATTTGAACATTAATCTCTCCACAAAGTTTAAACTTTAAAGTTTGAAAATTATCTTTTTAATGATGGCGGATGAAGATGGTGTCGCCGGAAAAACGAAAACTACCGGAGATGATGAATGACGGTGATCGATCGCGGCGGCAGTGACGGTGTAGACGGTTGTTATGGTGGTGGCCGGTGAAAATGAAGGGTGGCGGAGTGGAGTCGGTGGTTCGGGATGGTGTCGAGCAGTGGCGGAGGTGATGATCGGAAAGGAAAGTTGCAGGTTAATGGATACGTGGTGATCGCAGGAAAACTAGAAACTCAAGTTGGCGGTGGTGCGTTTGATAGTTGACGGAGAAGAAAAGCAGAGAAGATGATAGATAGTGCCGGAGAGGAATTGTTGCAGCGGAGAACGGTGGTCGGAAATACAATAAAGATCGCCGGAGAAGATGACAGTGGCGGAGGTAGGCGGCGGGCTGTGGTGTTTTATTCTTGCCGGTGGTGTGTTGCCGGAGATGGCTGTGATTTGGTGGTCTTCTTGTGGAGATGAAGGAGGATGTGTCTTCGATTTTAGTTTTAGAAAGAGAAAGATGCTACTAATCTTTGAAGAAGATGATATTAATTTGTTGATGTGAAATTACAGAGGAGAGAGATGTGACAGATTTTTTGTTCTTCTCCTTTACCCTTGTTCACAAAAACGACGTCATATGGGACTGTGACAGCATTTCTTCTGTTAAACTTTTTAATTTTTGAATTTTGAATAGTAACTTCTCGGCCTCGACCCACGACCCGTCAGACTAGAAAACTTGTCAGACTTGAGAAAACTTGTCAGAGCCGAGGACATTCATCAGATCTAATCAAATCGCGATTTTCACAAAAAATTCACTATTTTGATCATAACTTTCTCATTTCTTAACCAAATCGAGAAACGTTCATTTTTCAATTACTACAAACCTATTTAAACACTTTTTCGAAAACACTTTCTGATTTACTCAGATCTGCCCGAAAAGTTCCGAAAATTTTGAAATATTCATGTGTTCTTCATTTTTTCTTTAAAAATCAAATTAAACTTTGTTTTTGCTGATTTTAATATGAAATTTGTTACAGATTTGCTCGAAATCAGTAATAGAACAAAGTTATAATGTTAGAAACGTGAATCATACCTTCGATTTTGATCAGATTTGATTTTCCCCAACTTTTTCTTCAAAAACCCATCAAAATCTTCAAAAATTTCTTAATCACAGCTGATTTGGATCGAATCTATTAAGACTTTTGCTCTGATACCAGTTGTAGGATAAGATTCAAGTATAGAACTAGAGATTTAGCAATAACAATTAGAAATTAGAAGGATTTAGATGGAAATGAAGAACATGAACACTTTGCAATATGGATGGATAGGTTACAAAATAGGCAAAGGTTAGAGGCTATTAGGTTACTACTTAGTATAAATACCTAGCCTAAGTTTCTACTAAATACAAAACGGTCCCTAGACTATTGGTTACAATAAATGTGACCCAACAAAAGTGCATGGCTATGCCCAAACGAACTGATTTGTTCTTTGTCGTTTATCACAACAGTTTGAATCAAGAAGTCATGAAATGATTTTGAATACAGGAATTGATAATTTCTACCATGCTCGTATTCATTATCACAAATATCGTGCTGCAAGGGATAAACCTAACATAGTTTCCCAAGAAGTAAAGACAGAGTGTTTTTTACTAGGAGACGCTATTAAAGAGTTTTTCAAAAAACTATACCTGGGTTACGTAAGTTGTTTTTATGGGGTTGGTTACCTACATGCCCATCTAGAATGCCACTGTAGCTCGTATCATTAAGACAAAGGTTACAAACTTGCACAAGTGGGAGTCTGAAGGATTTATGTGCACAGTTAGTCAACCTATGATGATACATCCATGCCTACGAAACACTTAAGGGTCACACCGGTGAGTGCATGTAATACGAGTAAGATATGTAATGCTACTTGGAAGAGGATTGATTCATAATAGTCATTTATGAATCAAGTTAAGTATTAAGTCAAGTTTGACTTATTACTAGATTCGTTTATCTAACTAATTAATGCAAGTATTTGTACATTTATTAGTTGAGTAAATATACAATGTGTTAATTATAGATTATATTAAAAGTATTAAATACAAGTATATATTTCGTATATGTAATATAGACAAAATATATATAAGTGTATAATACTAGACATTTAATAATTAAGTGGGATAATAATAACTAGTAAAACTATAAGGGTTTAAAGTGTAAGAGATAAGTTTAATTAAGAGATTAATCTTAATTAAACTAGGAGGACTTAAATGAAACTTATTTTATTATATATAGAAGGCTTAAGGTTTCATTTAAACCTAATCATTCCTTTGTTTACACTCCACAAAAGAACCCTAGCCCCTTCCTCTCCTTGTTTCGGCCGAGAGCAAGAGAACACCATCCTTTGTGTTCTTCGTTCTTCGTGTTTTTCATGTTCTTCAAGTCTTGAAGATCCAAGATCATTACAAGGATCAACTAGAAGGTCGCTCGTCGTGTTCATCATCAGTGGACTTTCTTAAGCAATCAACAAGGTATGTTTTGGGAAACCCTTTTTCCCCCTCCCCTCTTGTTCGATCGAAACCAACCAAGAACCCTAGGGTTCTTGGTAGCCGTCGAATACGCACAAGTGTGTGTGTTCAGGTTTTTGGTACAAGGTTTCTTCCATTGGTAATCTAATCTAGATCTCCAAGATCCCAATCCTTTAGGGTTTAAGGATTAGGTTTAATCTCAGTTCCGCTTTTAGGGATTAAATCAGCTAGTTCGTTTTAACCGGTCAAGAACAAGTTCATGTTCTTGGTCAGTATGGTTCGAACCATTTGACTAGGAGGTTGGCCCATGTGGTCAATCAGTGTTATGAAACCTTACACTTTTGACTCGTCTCTTCACCACCAGAGGAATGAAATCCTCTGCCTCATCTTCCACCTCTGTGGGAGCTGAGATCCCAGTGTAAGTGGGGTTCTTTTCATTAGCAGCAATCGAATGACTAGCCGCCAATGAACCCTGTAGATGAGAAAAGGACTTACCTTCTTGTAGGGCAGATTTCTTCGATGTGGTGCCCTATGGTTGATCCCTCCTGGATCTAGTATGATCATCAATGATCTTCAACATGTACGAGGAGAGGGGAACATCCTGACCAGCTTCCTTCTTAGAGTTGAAGATGGTGTTGGATAAGGTACGAACCTCGAAACATTTCCCTGGAAGGTCATCGTAATCGATCTCCAGCTTCTCGGTCATCACATGAGCGATGCACAAGGTGAATAATCAAATTTAAGGGATGTGATTTCCCTTTCCTCTGAGCTTGGTTTTGACCTCCTCGTACACCAGTCTCCCATAATCAATTCGCTGACCGGTGATTAAGACTTCAGCAAAGATCTGAAGCTTGGAGTTGCACTGGTTTTGAGACCCAATGTTGCCGCCTATACACTGAATGATATGAGTGAAGAAATAGGCCCATGGTCTCGTCAGCTGAGACTTCTTGAAGATCGGAACCATATCTTCAGCGCTTTCTAATCGATATCCAGTGATATCGATCATACTTTTCTTTGCATCCTCAGCAGATTTCGTCTCCTGAGGTTCTTCAGTAGGGTTCAAGTAGTCGAACCCACAAGCAGTTCGGAAATCATCGACGGTAATGGTGATTTGATGATTTCCCACTTGTGCAACAATGTCGTCCCCAGAGATGGAGGCAGACATCCAGAAATCACGCAAGAGTTCGTAAAAACTCTTGGTGAAGCGCAAAAATGCACCACTGACAAGGCAGTGGCGTATAAACTTTCCAACCGGACGGTAGACGTCCTTGAGGTTGTCCGGTGGAGAAGTGTTTGCCACCAAGTTCGAGTTTTGAGTAAACTCGATGGCATCTCTGGATAAGGGTGCTTTTCGGGTTTTTCTGGAGGTAGACATGGTTGGGAAGAGAGAAAGAAGAAAGAAGAAGGTTAGGGTTTTTGTGAGAGAGAAAGAACGAAGAGAAATTTGAGGGTGGTTATTTGGGAGTAGTGAGGAAGAATGAGGAGAGACGTGGGGTATTTATAGGAAAAAGAAGAACCATTTCGGGTAAATATTTGAATTCAAACCGGGTGAAAATGGATAGTTGGAAACCAACTATGGAAATATTGGTTTTCGTGCGAATAAACAGGTACGATTTGACAGTAAGGGTTAGTGGAGCCGTTTCGGTGTCAGGGATGTCAAATCCCTCATAAAAGCCAAATATTTTCACATGAGTGTAAATATTTGCCATAGATAACGTGTGGATAGGGTTACAAGATTCATTTTTCTTTGAAAACCAAACGTTTTAACTTATAAAACTTGACAAGTATCATTTTGAGATGAGTTATTCAGCTGATTGATAAATTTAAAACGTTTTAATCAGCTGAATGTACTAAGTGACAAGGTGAATATCATCAGCTGCTAATAGTACTTCAGCGGATGATTTAAGCATTTAACATACCCAGCTCGCTGATTAAAAAATTGAAACGTTTTTCATCCAATGGTTTAGTGAACAAATCAGCTAACTGAAGGTCTGTTAAAATGAAATGAAGTTCCACATCACCTTGTTCAATGTGATCTCTAATGAAATGATAGGGACCTTGGAAAAGTTCATATCAAAGTCAACCAGCTGATTCTTCATCCAAAGGACTTGAGCACAGCAGCTTCCAGCAGCAACATATTCTGCTTCAGCTGTAGAGGTAGAAACAGTATTTTGTTTCTTGCTTGTCCAGCTGACTAGCTTTTTACCTAGCAGCTGGCATCCTCCAGTGGTGCTCTTTCTATCCATCTTGCAACCTGCAAAGTCTGAATCTGAATATAGCCAATTAGATCAAACCCGGAGTCTTTGGCATACCAAAGACCTAGGCTTGGAGTACCTTTGAGGTACCTCAAAATTCGCTTAGCAGCTATGAGATGAGATTCTCTAGGATCAGCTTGATACCTAGCACACATGCAAGTAGCAAACATAATATCTGGTCTGCTGGCAGTGAGATAGAGCAAAGACCCAATGGTTCCTCTATAGAAAGTGACATCAACTGATTTCCCAGTTGAGTCAGCATCTAGATTATTTGGAGGAGCCATTGGTCTTTTCATGGATGATGATGAATTCATATCAAATTTCTTTAACAGATCTTTAATATATTTTTCTTGATTTATAAAAATTCCATTTTTAAATTGTTTAATTTGTAAGCCAAGAAAATATGTTAATTCACCCATCATACTCATCTCATACTTTGTAGACATGAGTTTTGAAAAACGTCTACAAAGTTTTTCATCAGTAGAACCAAAAATTATGTCATCCACATAAATTTGAACAAGAATGATATCACCTTTGATTTTGCGAATGAATAAGGTTTTATCAATCTTTCCCATGGTGAAATCATTTGCTAGAAGGAAGGTGGAGAGTGTGTCATACCATGCACGAGGAGCTTGTTTTAACCCATACAGCGCTTTATCCAATTTAAACACATAGTCTAAATACTTGGGATTTTCAAAACCTGGTGGTTGCTTAACGTAAACTTCCTCTTACAGCTTCCCGTTTAAGAAAGCACTATTCACATCCATCTGAAAAACTGTGAAGTTTTTGTAAGCAGCATAGGCTAGAAATATTCTAATAGCCTCAAGCCTTGCTACTGGGGAAAATGTTTCATCAAAATCGATTCCTTCTTCCTGTCTGTACCCTTGTGCAACAAGTCTAGCCTTATTGCGAATAACCACTCCTTCCTCATCCATTTTGTTCCTAAATACCCACTTAGTACCAATTATTGTCTTACCAGCTGGTGGAGGCACCAGCTGCCATACTTTGTTGACTTCAAATTGGTTAAGTTCTTCCAGCATCGCTTGAATCCAGCTGGAGCTTTCTAAGGCAGCTTTAATATTTTTCGGTTCTTCAGCTGCTAGGAAGCACGACCATAGGCAGAGATTACACGATGCCTTACTTCTTGTAACTACTCCTTGTTGTGGATCTCCAATGATTAATTCAATTGATGTTCAGAGGCCATTTAGATTAAGGATCAGCTGTAGAAGAGGAAGATTCAGCAGAATTTGATCCTTGTTGAGCGGTTGAATGCTCAGCAGGATTATGTACATCATTTTGAACTAATCTTCTTGAAGTAGGAAGAAGTGGCCTAGAGTTAGATCTAGCCTTTGATGATGCTCTTGCTGTTGGAATCTCTTGTTACACAGCTGTAATATCTACAAGATATGTGGGAGCATCATGGAACGTGTCATCTGAATCATTTATTGGAACATCAAAGACATTCAAGGCATCAACAAAGGTTTCAACAGAATCGTCAGTTGATGGCTCAGTCGATCTTTGAAATGAGTCAGATGAGTGATCAGAGGTGGGATTTAAGGCATTTGAGTGTTCTTCAAAAGTGACATTGATAGATTCTTCTAGAGTTTGTCTTCTTTTGTTAAAAACTATGTATGCCTTGGATGTAGTGGAGTATCCCAAGAAAATAGCTTCATCAGCTTTAGCATCAAACTTGCTTAGCTGGTCTCGTGTATTTAACACAAAACACACACAACCAAATACATGGAAGCAGCCGATGTATGGTTTCATTTGACGTAGAATCTCATAAGAAGTTTTCTTGTGTCTCTTCACATAGAGAGATCTATTTTGAGTGAAACAAGTTGTGTTAACAGCTTCTGCCCAGAATTGTTTTGGCATGTTTGACTCAGCAAGCATTGTTCTTGCAGCTTCTATTAGGGTTCTGTTTCTTCTTTCAGCAACACCATTTTCTTGAGGTGTTCTAGCAGTTGAAAAGTTTTGAGAGATCCCGACTTCTGAGCAGAAGTCTTCCAATGTACTATTTTTGAATTCAGTACCATTGTCTGATCTCAACATCTTAACTCTTGACCCATTTAGAAGTTCCATCTTTTTGATGAATTTGATAATTTCATCAGCTGCATCACTTTTGTGATGAAGAAATATAACCCAAGTGTATCGTGAGTATTCATCAACGATAACTAGTGTATACTTCTTTCCACCTAGACTTTCGGTACTCATAGGGCCAAATAGATCCATATGAAGCATATGTAGGCAGTTGTTGATGGAAAAACATTGCTTTGATTTGAAAGAGCTTTTATGTTGTTTTCTTTGTTCACAAGCTGAACAAAGTTTTATCTTTTTCATACTTGATTTGTGGTAAGCCATTCACCAGCTGACCTCTAGCCAGTTTTGATATATTTTTGAAGTTTAGGTGAGATAGTCTTTTGTGCCACAACCAATTTAGCTCTTCAGTGGAATGAGAAAATAGACAAACTTCTTGCTTTTGAGGATTCATGTCGAGTGTATAAACATTGTTGTTTCTTGGTGCAACTAATACGACTTTTCCACTTTTATCCGTTACCGTTCCTCTAAATTCATTAAAGTTCACTGAGAACTTTGCATCACATGGTTGGCTTATGCTGATTAGATTATGTTTCAGTCCATTCACATAACCAACTCTTGTGATCTTTACGGATCCATTTGAGATGGAGCCATAACCTTCAGTTGAGCCTCTACCATTATCACCAAAAATTACAGGAGGACCAGCACGAACTTCAAATTCCTCAAGTAGGGATTTATTTCCAGTCATATGTCTGGAGCAAACACTGTCTAGATACCAGATATGTTTGCTTTGATCACCCTGCACAAGAATTAACAAGAGTTAGTTCTTTTTGGGAACCCACATTTCTATGGGTCCGTGAGACTTCCTGCTGGAGCTCTCAGGGGTTGGATTTTCAATAGGCTCACAAGCTGAAGTTGGGGTGGTCTTAAGCTTGGATTGTCACACTCACTTGCCAGGTGCCCACGATCTCCACACATGTAGCATTTTCTGTTCTTTTGTTGTGGAGTGGAGGGCGAGGCGGCAGGATTGGGTATAGGACCCTAAATCCCTTTCATCTTCTGATTTTCTTAGATAGTCAGATTTTGAACGAGTGAAGTCAGATTACTGACTTTTCTATTCAGCTGTTTGACAGAACCAGCTGAGGAAGGACTAGGAGTGTTTTTTGAGACACTCTTACCTTTGTTCTTTGCAGCCCGAGTACGAACTCCAGCTGTCTCACCCTTGAAGGGTGTAAGAACAGTTCTCTTTCCTGTTGTCTTGTTAGTCTTCTTCTGAGGTCTAGCAGAGACAACAGGTACTGAGCCCAAGATAGACTTTCTAGGTTCAACTATTACTACAGTGGGTGTCCTAACAACCATGGCTGAGGAATCAGCTGATGATTCCTCACCAGTGGTTTCAGAAGGTTCTTCTGTGGGCATCTCAGTAGCATAGGTTTTGGTAGACCTAACAAAAGAACCAAAAATCAACTCTTCAGCTGGCACAGAAGCATCAGCTGATGAGTAGTACAGATCATCTGTACTGCTCTCAGGTACAGCGGCTGCAGCAAGGAAGTCTCCTCCTAGTACAGCTTGTACTTGACTAGGAATTTGTGAGTTAACACATTCACTCACACGTTTGGATGAACGAGACCATGATTCTCACAAATCTTTTTTATTGCTTCAAGTTCTTTAACTTTTTCACTTAGATCGTGTTGAAGAACTGAATTTATAAATTTAGTTTCAGAAAATTCTTCCTTTAAAGTTTTATGATCAATTAATCTTTCTTTTAAAAATGCATTTTCACGAAGAATAGCACTGTGTTTATCCAAACATTCACCTTTCAGCTGATCAATGAAGTGCAAATCACAAATGATAGAATCAACAATATATTTGGCTTTGGTAGCTTCAGCAGAGATTAGAGAGGTTACCTTTTTATGAACTATGTTGACCCATTGATAGGAACTAGCATCATCAGCTGTAATACTTTCATCAGCACGAGCCATCAGACACATTGTGGCCATTGGTTCATCATCATCGGATGAGCTGTCACCTGAGTCAGCCCAGTCGTGAGTTTCAGCTACAAGACCTTTGTCAGCAGCTTTGCCTTCAAGTTCCTTCTTTTCTTCTAGAATCTTTTTGGTGAAGGCTTGTAGCTTTTTATATTTCTCTTCAATGGATTCACCAGTTGAAGATGATGAACTTGCTTTCTTCTGCTTGCAGTCGTTAGTGTAGTGTCCCTTTTTTTTACAGTTGTAGCATGTTATCTCATAGATATCAGGTGTACTTCCAGAGGGTCTGGAAGGTGCAGGTGACGAGACAGGTCTGCTACTAGAGCCTCTAGCTGAGGAGCCTAATGTGCCTTTGAAAAATTTTCTGTTTTTGATAAGTAAGGCCAGCTCACATATAAGGGCTTCGTTGTCTTCATCTTCATCGATCTCTTAAATGCTTACTTCAGGCATGTTGAACAAATCAACAGCTGAAGTGTTGTCAGCTTCATCATCTGACGGGGGATATTCAATTCTGCTGGCTTGTTTATGGAAACAAGAGCAGTTGAAGATCCTGAGGAACTCACTTTAGAGTCTTTTGGAGGTTAAAATTTGTTGAGTACAGTTCTCTCATGGCTTAGAAACATACCATAGAGAGATGAAAGAGTATAGTCTTTCAAAGTGGGAGATGTACTCATGCAAGTTATGATGGTAGCCCATTTAGAGGGTAAAGCAGCCATAAACTTACAAATTTTGGGCATATCGTCCTTATCAACTCCATGAGACTTCAGCTCGTTTAATATAATATTATAACGATTGAAAGTTTGAGCTATAGTCTCACTAGGCTTGGCTTTAAACAGCTCATAGTCATGGATGAGCATGTTTTTGTTATGTTCACGCACAACAGATGTGCCTTCATAAACTTCAGCCAGCCTGTCCCACATCTCTTTAACTGAGTCACAAAATTGTATATTGTGATACAGTTCATCACCAACTGCTTGAAAAAGCATATCCCTTCCCTTATTTTCAAGGTGAACAAGACGTTTTTCAGCATCCGTCCATTGAGCTTCAGATTTAACAACATAATGTTCTGGTATTTCAGGAGTACCAGGAATGAAGGTTTGAGGGATATATTTTCCTATCGTGAGGTTATCTTGAAGTTTTGGGTGATAGGTAACCATGTGGGATAACATGCGAGTTTTCCACATGGGATAGTTGGTTTGGGTGAGTTTGGGAGGTTTGCCAGATGATGCTAGATCAGATGTAGGCTCAGCCATAACAGATGCTCAAAGTTGATGGAAAACAACTTTGACACTTGCTCTGATACCAGTTGTTGGTTCCCAACAACACAAACGTGTTGCGTTACGGCTAAGTAAGGACTTAAATATAAAGAACACACAAGATTTCAATGATTAAGAGTTTATTAAAACAACTTAATACAGTACAAAGTTTGCGGAAATAGATAGTACACACTAACTAAACTTTATACTTGAAATGACACTTTTACTCGCTCAAACTAAAAAGACTACCCAAGGAGAGTAATATCAGCTGATACTAACAGCTGATATTGAATGCCCGAGTAATAACTATGAAGAAGTTAATACCAGACAATAACAAACTCTCAGAGAATGTTCTTGTGCTATGAAAGCTAAAAGGTATGTGTAAATGCAAGCATTTACGTCTCCATATATAGACCAAGATCCATGTTCCTTTGTCCACAAGTTAATCGACGTGTAAACATATCATTCGTCGATGTAGACTTGTCCACGGAAACATTAAATGCTCTTGCATACGTTATAGTCCCAATTGTACTTTGTGTCAACTTCTCTTGTAACCTTTTCTGACGCACAGGGAAAAGATGTACTATGATAGTACAAAAGATGTTGACTTTCTCTATACATGCTTGGAGGGACAAACGATGATGTTCTGACAAATTATCTTCTATTACCGAAATAGAAGATCCTCATCGTTTTCTTCTTCTTTGAGCGGGAAAGGAAAATATTCAAAGTGTCAAGAATATTTTCCACAAAGTCTTTATCTGCAGCGGGTACCATCAGCTGATTCCACTATCAGCTGATTGGTCTTCTTCTGGTCTTTGTCCTTCGGCCATAGACTTCGAATGATCACTCTTGAATTGCTGCTGATTAGACTTGATTCCTAGAGCTGAGTACGTACTCAGCTGAAGGTTTATGAATATACTTGTACTTCAGCTGAGATACATACTTCAGCTGATTTATTCTTCTTAGCTATTGATCCTTAAATCTTATTTACTTAGTCTGGGGACTAACAGATACCACTTCTTCTTCTTCTTCTTCATGATTACTTGGGTTCGAGGACCCGAAGGAGTTAATTCAGGTTGTTCCGCACTTCTCGAACCGTTATTAATACTGTTACTACTCCCTTGATCCATCCCTAGCTGAAATTTATGAGAACATAGAGACATATTAAATAAAACTCACCCTAGCATTTCTATTGTCCCACAATTACATATCCAACCTATGGTTTGTATCCGACTTAAGCTCTTAGCCTATACACTATACCATTAACACCTAAGTTTGAGTCTAGTACCACTATGATACCTAGTTCACTCAAATTAACGCTCTGATACCATATTGTAATGACTGAACTCAAAAACGACCAATTTGAACAACATATACAATAATCCTTCTTCAAATATTACCCAAAATACAATTTTTAAAATATTTATACCAAAAGACATACATACAATATACCGACTAAATACAACGGATACAAACCAACTATACAACCCCAAAATGCACCAAAATCTAAACTATACCAAAAGTGAAGCTCTTCCAAGCTTCAAGCAAAACCAACTTCAAGTACCTACTCACACTTGCCTTTGCCTTTATCCTTCCCTGAAAAATGGTGACAACTAAACATGTAAGCTATATAGCTTAGTGAGTTCCAAAATGTATAATGTTATACTAAATAATTATATAAATCAACATAAATAAACAAACAAATGACAACGGGTCAAAGTACCGGGTTAGCATGACAACATCATCACAAAGCTTCACATATCAATACCGGGTCAACAACAATCAAAGTACATTTCCGGATTCAACAAGGTGCGTCATTCCCTCTTAGGCCATTAGGGAATGAGTCCGATGAAGGTGATCAAGGCACTCCTAAATGAGTCTAAGATCCAGCTTCACCACCACGATCCATACCACTCCTCCGCCAGGTACTCCCTCGTTCACCGCTCGACATATTATACGAAGTAATACTCGAACCGCCATGGGTCCTCACGAAATGAAATATCACTCAAGGCAATCCACTCAAACGGGTCAAGCAAAACAAGGTTTGTCAAAAGGATCTCAATGTGCTAAGCAACTGAACAATACTCGAGGATGTCAAATGATACAAGAGCCAACTAACTATATTGCATATAGATAAAATATATATATATGTAATTAAAAGTATACATAGGCCTGTAAACGAACCGAACGAATATGAACGGGGCCTTGTTCGTGTTCGTTTGTTAAGGAAAAAATGTGTTCGTGAACGGTTCACGAACACTTATCAAACGGAATTTTGTGTTCGTGTTCATTTGTTAAGAAAATTTAGTGTTCACGAACGGTTCGTGAACGAGAGTAACAAACATAAATGAACACAAACGAACATAAACAAACACAAACGTACACGAAATGAACACAAACAAATACAAACGAACATAAACAAACTCGAACGTACACAAACGAACATAAACAAACACAAACGAACATAAACAAACTCAAACGAACACTAACAAACGAATATAAACAAACGAACATGAACGGATGTTCACGAACATAAACGAACGAACAGGCCTTTGTTCGTGTTCGTTTGTTTAACTAAAGGAACACAAAATCTTGTTCATGTTCGTTTGTTTAGCTAAACAAACGAACATACACGAATTCCCGCCAAACGGTTTGTTGAACGTTCAGTTCGTTTACAGGCCTAATGTATACACATTGCACATAGTGAACTCACCTGGGATCAAGCAATTACCAACACAAGCCAAGAACTTCTTTAAGCACAATTCCAATGTCCCCGATCACTGAAATCACCACAATCTCCCAATTGATTACATATCACAATCATACACATCTCATTCAATATCCTACTCCATAATCACAACTAGTAAAAACCCTAGTCCCCAATTTCCCCCAAATTGGTGTTAAACCAAACCCTAGACCACCAATTCATTAAGAACTTGTGCATAATCACTTGTTAATTACGAATCTCATAGCTAAATACCTGTTATGTTAACATACAACCTCAATCTCAGTTACATAACTCAAACCCTAACTAGGGTTCTTGACATACCATCTCTATACTTCAAGTTCTACACATGCATGATGAAAAGGATGATGAAATACCTTAGATATCAACACAATTGATGAAAATCCCTTTGATTTGCACCAATACTTGCCCTTGATTCACCAAAATCGCCTGGAACAAACACCAACTCGAGATATGAAGAAAAATGAGCTGAAATGGGTCAAAACCCGATTTTATGCCTGATCAGCACCAGATAGCGCCGCTATCTTCGAGATAGCGCCACTATCTTCTCAAACCCGCGCTTTTTAGCGCCGCTATCTCCAAGATAGCGTCGCTATCTCATAAATTTTCGCGTTTTCCCCTTAGCTATTTCGGTCTGCTATTCCTAAACCACCCAAGATAGCGCCGCTATCCCAAGATTGCGCCGCTATCTTCCAAAATACTGCAATTTCTTAATTTTTCTTCCTTTTAACTTATACCACTTATTACAATACCCAAAACATAGATTTTTAACAATACTTTCAACTACAAAGTCTATTATCTTATCATTTACCAGTTATTATCTATTTTAAACAATTAAAAAAACTAAATTTAAAACACGTATATTACACCATCTTTTCTGGTTGTATTCGAATAGAGCTACCAAAAAGGGTTGACTAGATAATATTTTCCTTGAATGTGGTTAAATACTTGGAGTTTCACAAATTTGAGGACTACTCTTTAGATGTTTTGTTGAAACACTTCTTTATTGAGAAGGAAACTCCCATAAAAGATAAAAAGAGTAAAGTCACATTGAGTGTGTACCGCGTGTTAGGTGGGAGCTCGGATTTTGCTTATATAAAAGGAATTGCAAATGTTGTTGCAAATCTAACCCACTTGGGTGCAAGTGTGGGTCATATAGAAGTCAATATGACTACCTCAATTACTCGGGGTGATGGAGGCCCGAGACTGGTTTGTGGATTCTGGAGCTAACATTCATGTTTGTGGAAATTGTGATAGTTTCCAAATTTATGGTATAGTTCGAGAAGGAACTGTGGTGACACGTGTTGACGTACGGCCATAGAGTACGTGTTCATGGCATTGACACAATGGTGCTAACATTCCGAAATGGAATTATGGTTACCTTTCGAGAGGTCGTACATGTTCATTGAATCTCTAAGGGACTTAATCGGAGAACAAATATGACAAAAATAGTTACAAGCTCGTAATAATAAAATATGGTCATATCGTGTTCTCCAAAGATTGGTTATTAATGGGTCAAACCATCAACACATGTGAAATGTTTATGCTTGATCTATGTGGTGATGGATAAGATAATGTTGTATCTGTATCCCATGATTATGTGTTAAATGTTGATCTTTGTGATCGTGAGAGTAATTATATTGTCAGTGTTTGTGATAATATCGCTAGTGATGATGTAACTGAGTTTCGAATTAATGAAATAGTTTTTTTCTAATTATATTGCGTCTTCAATTTCTTTGTAACATAAAAGGTTAGCTCTCACTAACGTTAGAATATTGAAAAACTTAATCCAAAGGATTGAAAAAAGCAAATTATAAAGATTTTGAAAAATGTGAAACTTGTGTAAAATCTAAATTTACAAAAAACTTTTTCCGAGTGTTAAAAGAATTACATCATTAATAATATTAATACATTCAGATATTTGTGAACTGAATGGAATAATCACTCGTGGAGGAAAAAGATATTTTATTACATTTAGTGATGACTCGAGCCGTTACTTATATGTTTACTTATTGCATACAAAAGTTGAAGCTTTTAATGCATTCAAAGTATATAAGGCCGGTGTTGAAAATCAACATTATAAACACATTAAGTTTTTTTTTTCTCGCTCGGACAAAGGCGGAGAATACATTAAGCATATTGATGGCTCTCTCCCTATATAAAGAACTTCTAGTTGTGAAGTTCAAACACAACACTTGAAAAAAGCTCTCCACACTCCCGTTGCGTCTTGATATTATTCGTGTGTTTTCAAGTAGTCACTTTGTGTTATCGGTAACTCTATTGCTGTAGAATCATACCGGCTAACTGCAAAATACTGGGGTTCTACGTTGAGGCTTGAAGTATATAAAGCGCGTAAAAACCTTAAAGGACAAGAATCATAATTCCGTGCAGTTCGTTATTTCATCAAGAATCATGTTTGTTTATTCCATTTGATTCTTTCTTATTTGTTTGGTTTGATATTGAATTATCAATATCAAATACGATTTTAATATCGTAATTGTCTAATTATTTAATCATCAAATATATAAAGTTCACAATAACTTAATTACACAATTCATATATGACAAACAACTCGATAGTGGAAAAGGCACCCTTCTCCACTTGTGCATGACGTCATTCAACAACAAGTAAGCATCGCTAACTTTGTATATTATGCAAATAGTTCAGTATATTATGCAAATAGTTCAAGAAAAGGCGAGCACTTCTTCATTTGGATATGAAATGCCTGTTGATGATAGTCATGTTATTTTTTACCTCTTTAATTTCTCGATTATCTTTTACACGTATGAATAAAAATGTCATTTAAGTCTTAAATATATACATAATTATCTGCAATGTTTTATGGTCAAGTGTGGGGTGTCTATTTTTGTTATGTTGACTTTGACTAAAGTTAACAATATAAGCCTGGTCACCATCAACATGAGACAGCAAACGTCACTCTTTTAGGAGAAACATTGTGACAAATTAAACATCTGCAAGCTTCTTTTTTTTTTTTTTTTTTTTTTTTTGAGAAGTATGCGCTACTTTATTGCCAAAAAATAAATGTCTTCAACTTATTTTTATGATGTTTAGAGGAGGAATGTTTTTCCCATTTTTGTGAAAATGTGTGAATTTTGGTTGTATTATACTATTTATGAGGGTCAAAATGGTTAAGTTTAGGTAAAATTGAAAGAATCATTTAAAGTTTCTATAAGTCATACGTAATTTATCACGGATTATAGGCTAGTTAATTATTAAAACAAGTTTAAAAATGGATTAACTATTGGAACATATCATTGTCTATTTAAACAGATCTAGTCAATATATTTTTGAGTAAATCTAGGTCATTTAATTTTTTCATAAAGTATCAATTCATTTCTCTCTCTCCTACATTAAATTTTCTCTCACCAGTTATCATTACCATCTTCATCTCTCTCATTCTCTTTCACTAATAGTATTGCTCTCACCATCTCCATTTATCTCATTCTCACCCACCATCGCAGCACTAGAATCAAACAACCATCGCCGGAATTAGCCGACCAACAGTATCGATCGCTCGCTCCGCCGCTCATCTCTGCTCCTTCCGCCACCACAAACACATTCCACCACTCAATCTACCACCTCCACCGCTCACCACCACTGCCCAGTCTCCTCAGCAACCTGATATCCACCGCAACTACCGCCGCTCACTTTGAGTGTGTTTCCAGAACTGACGCGGGCGGAGGGTGGTTGGTGGGTTATGGTGGTGGTTGCCGGTGGGTGGTGATGATTTCTGTTCAAATATGAGGAAGACGGGTAGTGGTGTCCAATGTTCACTGGTGGGTGGAGATTATAATTTTTTATTTGTGTTTTATAATAATTTTTTTTCTTCAAAACACCAATACTTTGACTAGTCATTATTGGTAAAGTTAGTGTCTAATTCCAAGAAAATTACACTATCCATATATGGTTGTGGTATGTTCTAATAGTAGAACCCTTTAAAAATCAATATATTTATACTTTGATAGTTTGTAAATATATTAGAAAAACAAATATACTTTACTTGGTTCTACTCTGCATATACATTTTAAAAAAATGATATGTGTGACCCATTTAAACTGCTAAACTATTTAACCCGTTTAATTAACGGGTTTTAAATGAATCGTGTTCATGTTGAAAATAAATATATTACGGTTGATATATATATATATAACACATTTATATAAACATGTTATAAGTTTCTGGTTGATGTTTCTAACTATCAAACAGAACTCGACGTGAATTGCCACTCATACCAACGATCGCAATTAGTAGCTAAACTTATTTTTCATAACAAGCAAAAATGTTATTAAAATGACTAGCAAGTAGTAATCATTGTTTCTTTAACTCATTACTAGCTAGTACCCATTCTTAATATTACATGCATCTTCAAGAACATGTTTTAAACTTTCTTCAAGGATATGATTATGTTACCGAAGCACCATGGTTTCTGATCGATTGACATATATTTATCTAGATTTTCTTCAAATTTCTGAAATAACATGTCCATTGCAGAATTTCCAAAATGACTAACTAGCAGTGATTCATAACCAGCTCTTATGATTTTGGCAACCGTTTTGCCATGGTTTAGCTCATCATAGGCTTGCATACTAGCGGCATAGCTGACTTCAAACGATTCAAGGATATCGAGAGAAAATGATCCTTGATTGTGAATAAGATCTTTAACCTCGTCCTTATGTGGAGCATAAATCGGCATATTAAACGACTTAATTTTAGATTCTTCAACCACACCCTGCAGGTAATTAATAAATTGTAACACATCAAAAGTTAGTTTCGTATCAAAACATTATTAGCTAGATCTTAAAGCATTTTAAAAATGCCAAATACCTCCTTTGCCATATCTACAAGTGATTTAGCCAAAATCTCAATTACAGGTATCTCCTCAACATTACTTCGGCATGGAATTGAAAAAACCATACGCCCTCCATCTACTATCTCATTAGAGCGTGATTCTAGGAATTTTGTAAAATCAATTTTAAATTGCATCATATACCTTTCAAATACATCAGGAGGGCTCGTTGTGGCTAGGTGGATGTTTAGCCCATTGTTCTCAAGGCCTCTAGGTACCTGACAATATATCTTAATGTCATTTAAAGCATGCATTTCCTAAACGAGATGTGTCCTGCGTAACTTCTTTTGTGTTAGCATTTCTTTTCCTTGGGGTTCTATATACTAACCTGAGAAAGCCATTGAAGGCTTGTAGACGAATGAAAAAAGTGCATACTTTTATCCGGAAACAACCTCCCATGAAAAGAACCAGGCATAGTTGAAACGAAACACCTACCAGAATTTTCATCGTTGCCCTTGTTATGTTTATCATAGAAAGTTGGTAGTGATTTGAAGATGGAGTTAAAGTCGTTTCCATAGAGATCGTTTAAGCAGACTAGAAATTGTGGGGGTTTAAGATTCTTTTCTTTGCACACCTCATGGACTTCATTGATGATGTTGGATACAGCAAATAGTGTGTTTGGTCCCGTAGAACAACCCAAATCTGCTATATTGAAACAATGCAGGAAACCATCGATGCTTGTTATGCCCTTGATTGTTTTCTTCAGTATCAACTGCACTTTCTTTATCATCTCTCCCTGAAAAGTACAAGATAGTAATTGTTTCAAGTCATTTCAATGAAGATTGTGAACAAGCGTTCAAAAAAAAATAGAGATTGTGAACAAAACTGTTTATGTGTGTGTGAGAGAGAGAGAGTGAGAGAGAGAGAGATACTTGAATAGAAGAGTTCATAGCATAGCTGGATTCTTCATTGCCACCATTCATGTGAAGGAATTCAGCTAAAGATTCTTTACTTGCCATTGCAGTTGAATATTCAATGCCAATCCTGAAGTATAATATATGTTCTTATATAGTCATTTTATGAATCCTATGGATATGTTTGAGGATGTGCATGAGGTGTGGATAGGGATAATGGATTGCATATGGATCGGATTATGTTATATCCACATCCATATCCATTTAGATTTACATTGCCTATATCCATATCCATATTCATTTAAAATCGTTTCATCCATCTATTTCCATATCTATTGAATTAGAGCGAGTAAATGAGCATCCGTTGGATGTCGAAAGAATTTTGTTTTCTAATGGAAATACGATGATTTTATAAATAATTTACGATTTTTGTTGCATATATACATAGTTTCTTCAATAAGAAAATATAAATGAAAACATAACTACGAACCTACATTCGATGCATAAAGCATTGTTTGTAGCTAATCTTAATATATTGATAGATACAAAAAAACATAACTTGATAAAATTAAAAGCCTTGACCATGACTTATAATATTTATAAATTTAGTTATTTTCAATGTTGTGTTATGTATAAATTTTATAGATTTCAAAATATGTATAGATGTATATTCTTAACTATGTAAATTATGATATAAAAAATTTAATTTCGGGTTAAGTGAATTCATCCATGCATTGAAAAATGTCATCCATTTCCGCTCCAATAAACATCAATATTTGCTCCACATTCGATATTCACCGATTTTACTTCATCCATATTCACCACCGACGGATCATTAGGTGTGGACGCATAACCCCGCGCTTTAGAGGGTTGTGTTTGAGTTATATATAAGGTAGTTACGTATGTATACAATCACATTTGATTATCACATAATGTTGTTTTGTATTTTAAAATATAATAATAATTATTATGTGAGTGTATAAAGAAAAAATATCCCTCCATGTAGAAACCATGTAATTAATCTTTACTATTAATTACTCCCTCCGTCCCTAAATAAAGTTCCCATTTGTGTTGGGCACAACATTTTAGGAGATGGTTAGTGGTGGGGTATTTGGTATTACTTTTGAATAAAATATAAGTTTTGATTGGAGAGAGAAAGTGTTTTAAGAGATAGTTAGTGGTGAAAGTATTGGTAATAATATTATTATATTAAGTGGGTCCCTTAAGTTTGATAAATGGAAACTTTATTTAGGGACAAAACTTGAAGGTGAAATGGGAACTTTATTAAGGGACGGAGGGAGTATTATTGATCAATAGTTCAAATTATTACTTAAGAATTTGATTAAAATTTGGACTATTTTGAACAAACCTTTAACGTCTAATAACTATAAAATGTCTAATAATTACTTAACTGGACAATAACATTATTTTTCTAATACCGTATCAAAATTAATTAGTAATAATTACCTAATATTTCGAGGTTTACAGGTTCCCAGGCAAGCGCAAAAACGTTGAAACTATCAAGGACAAACGAACCATCTTTTTCAATAACATCCGTAACCTTATCCTCATACGGTGTATAATATGGGATATTAAATGACTTGATATCAGATTCTCGAACACATCCCTGTATTAGTATATAGTTATAAGTTATATGTGGTCAAAATTTTCCGTACCCGAAAAATTGTATCTAAAATTCAGATACCTGAAATTTCGATATCCTAAATTTCTGATTTGGATATTCATCACTCACAACATGACGTGCGCAAGTTTTAATCAAGGTCTCAAGGAACGTCTAATCTCAAACAATGGATCAAATACTAGTTATTACTCCCTCCGTTCCTTAATAAAGTTCTCATTTGTGTTGGGCACAACATTTTAGGAGATAGTTAGTGGTGGGGTATTTGGTATTACTTTTGATTAAAATATAAGGTTTGATTGCAGAGAGAAAGTGTTTTAAGAGATAGTTAGTGGTGAAAGTATTGGTAATAATATTATTATATTAAGTGGGCCCTTATATTTGAGAAATGGGAACTTTATTTAGGGACAAAATTTGAAGGCAAAATGGGAACTTTATTTAGGGACGGAGGGAGTATAATCTTAAACGTTGGATTAATATTAATTAATGATTAATGCATGTAGAGATATTTTTGACACTTGACATTCTTATAATTTTTTTATTATTTTTTTCAAAATAAAAAACAACATTATGTGATAATCACAATTGATTTATATTTAATTACATGTAATTATACAAAAACATAAGTATACAATCACATGTCATTATCACATAATTTTGTTTTTTAACGATAAAAATAAAATAAAAAAGATAATAAAAAATTACATGATCACATGTGATCAAATATACAATATTATGTGATTATAACATAATGTTGTTTTGTTTTTGAAATTTTTTTTATGTAAGTGTTAAATGACAAAGATACATATCTGTGAAAAAATCATGTGATTAATCTTCAGCATTGATCATTATTAATCAATAATTCAGATTAATTATTTGGTAATATAATTAAAACTTGGAGTACGTTGAATAAACCATTTTTACTTTTTAGAAGATTTTCCATAATATATAAACGTTAATTTTTCCAAGAAGTTATGACAATAAATATATTTCTAAACAAGTAAATAATTAATCTTCCATAAAAAGAATAATATTTAAATATTCTAATGATATCAATAAATACATTTTATAATAAATAATATATATGGGATTTTCTAATATGTGTTTCAAGGGGCACATCATGATAATATTAGTTATCTTTATGCTCCTACATTTAATTTTTAAAATATTTCAATTTCAATTATAGAAAGAGTAAAATCGATATACCACAAAAGCTCACTGTAATATTTAAATAATCTTATTTATGTAGTGAAACCAAAAAATAATCTCCTTTAAATTATATAAGTTAATTCTTTGCAATTAATAATGGTAATAAATATATTTCTAAATAAAACAATAAACAATTAAATATTCAGTAAAACTTCTGCCGCTCATAAAATAATAGCAAAACATAATTATATTTCTAATCAAGGTGTATTTGGATAAGTTTTTTAAACTTTAAAAGTCCTTTTAGGTAAAAGTACTTATTAACTTATTAGTTTTAAAAAATATGTTTGGTTTAACTTATTAACTTATTGGTATTGAAAAGTAGATAAGTAATTTTTTAAAATGTGTTTGGGTTAGCTTTTTGGTGTAAAATGAACAAAAAAGAAAATGAGAATTAAAGAAGATGTATGTTTTGATGAATCATTAAGGGTACTTGTGAAATTTTTGTTCAAAAAGTCATAAGTTGTTTTCAAAAGTCACTCCCCACATACTTCTTAAAAACAACTTTTGTAAGCTTTTCAAAAAGTCATATAAAAATGACTTTTAACTTTACACAAATAACTTATTGACTTATTAACTTTTTGAATAAAGTTAATAAGTCAATAAGTGACTTTTTAAAACATCCCCAAACACCCTCTTATACTCCATTAGATATCTGAATTATTTTTATATATATTGGATACCATTAATCTTTACTATATACTCCTTCCGTCCCTAAATAAAGTTCTCATTTCTTCTTCAATTTTTGTCCCTAAATAAAGTTCTCATTTCACAAGTTGATGGGGTCCACGTAATAAAATAATATAATTAACAAGGACATCAGTACTAACTATCCACTAACTATCTTTTCTCTTTCCAAACCAACTTTATATTTTAATCAAATTTATTACCAATGACCCCGCCATTAACTTTCTCCTAAAAACTTGTGCTCAAGAGAAATGAGAACTTTGTTTAGGGACGGAGGGAGTATTAAACATTTAAGACTTTTACGAATATGATATCTGATTATGATATCTTAATTTTCAGCACATCGACTTTCCCCAAATAAGGAGACTTAATTTTCAGTACACCCATAAGTTGGTCAGTTATCTAGTGGAAAGAAATGGACATGCACAAGCCCGGGAGTCTAACGTGCATAAGTTCGAACTTTGACAACCATCTGGTCTAACAATTTACACCCTAAATGAAAACTTAAGGACCGTGAGAAGCCATCAAGATTGTTAGCTCTTCTCTTGGTTGTGCCGTTTATTCGTTTAATACGGTACCGCTTTCTGTAATCCAGATTTCTGGAATTGTTTAAGAAAGCAACAAATTTTACGAGTTTAATACAATCTTAAACATGACATAGATGACTATATGAGCATGATTGTAAATGTAGTCAACCGATTGTAATGACATTTTTCTATCCATGTATGTTACAATTGCTTGTGTGGGGGGTCATTTTTTTTTAGAAAATGAGGCCTTTAAAATGTGGTACTCATGACACAAAATAAAGTGTTACTGATGAGTTTTAGTTATACTTTTTCAAAAGTATAGGAAAAAGTTTTAATTTTTACTCACTCTATAAAATGTATTTTATTTTGTAGGTAAAAGTAAAAAATAAAAACTATTAATTTTAAATTTTAAATTTTTAAAACAAAGAAAACAAAATTTTAAATTTTTTTTGAAAACCCGAACACAAAACTTTTAAATTTTTTTACCCCGAACCCGATTAAGTTCTCGACTTTTTAACCTTTTTAAACACAAGAATTTTTACCCAAACTTAAAACTTTTTACACTTCTCTGCTCAAACTCTTACATTATTAAAATACGAGATTTTCTACTTATCAACCGTTGACAAGTAAAAATGGAAAAACCTGCACAAGATTTTGATGATTTGGAACAAGAACTTCAAAGAGTACAAAAGGCTATGTCTTTTATCTCAAACTATAAGAAGAAATATAATTCAAAGCCTACAAACAACAATCTGAGATCTTCATTCGACATTAAGCCTGATATATCTGCTACAATCTCAACTGAAAAGCCAATCAACACACCTTTGAATGCTACAAAGAAACCAATCGTTCGTGATTCAGGGTATTATGAACGAATGATGTTGAAGGCTAAACAAGTAGAGACTGAAAAAGTGTTATTAGTTGAAGATCTTCAATGGATGGAAGATTCAAATCCAAAGGATGAAGCGAGTGTTAAGGTTTCGGATAAATTTAATGAAGAAGCCAACAAAGACATTGAGGTAATTAGTTCTCTCTTGTCAAATTCTAATAATCTCATTGGTACTGATACTTGCTTTGATAACAACCAGATATCTGAAATTGATTCATTAAAACAAAACCTTTTAGATGAAAAAGATTTAAATAATCAATTTCAAGAACGTTTAAATGATTTGCAAAATGAAAATGAACTACTTGTTCATTCATGTGAACAACTTGTTCAACAGATTAAACAAACCAAACATTTCAAACTCGAGAATCTTGATTTACAAACTCAAATATCAGAATTGAAGGATAAATATGATAAGGATATTAAGAATATGTCATATACAATTTCAGAAAAAGACACTGAAATACAGAATCTTAAAAATACACAAAATTCAATATCAAATGAACGAAATGATAAATATTACAAGCTGTACGTTGAAGCTTTTCATGATTATCAAATCACAAAAAACTGGTTGGAACGTAAACAAAAAGAATTTGATGCTAATGAATCACAGTTTAAATCATTAAACGATCAAAAAAAATATTTGAAACTTTACATGAAAATGACATTAACACATCACGAGATTTAAACAACAAACAACATGTCATAAATCAAATTCAACATGAAAAAACTCAATTGTCTTCTCACATCAAACACCTTGAAGAACTAATCGCCAAACGAGGACAAACTGATCAAACTATTCACTTGAACAAGCCTAAAGATTTCAAATATTTCAATTCAAGAGAAGGACTGGGAGCCAACAATCCAGAATATCTTAAGAAGGCTTGCAATGCGCGTCCAACATTGTATGATTCTAAATACATTCACGTAGATGTTTGGCAGAGTTTACTTCGGATGACAGATGAGGAAGAAGAAGTTGAGGTTTTCAACAGAGCAAAGAAGGAGAATATACAAATTAGTTTCAATTATGCTGAATTGAATGAAACATACGAAACTAAAAAGGTACAATTCGAAAATGATGAATACTTTCCAATCGTGACTCCAGAAGAATTTGAAATTAAAGGAAATGTTGTTATTGGTTACACCAAAGATTTATGTACCATCTATAATTCTTGAAAGGAAAATTTGTCAATTGGAAACTGAAATTGATGAAAACACAAAAGGCATTTGATAAAGAAAAATCAGTTTTACAATCCAAAATTTATGAATTAGAAAGTAAAAATGAAGAAACACATAAATCTTTTGATGAAGAGAAATTGAAGTTAACAATACAAATTCAAAATTTAGAAGCTTCTTTACTCTCTCTACAAAAACGTGTTCCCAGCATTGAGTCACCTATTTCTAGTACTTCCACAAGTGGTTGTTCACTTTGCACCAAAGTTCTAAAATCACACAACCCTGTTGGAGATAGAAGAAGTCATCAGTTTAAGGAATCTAAATCATCTCATCTTCAGAAGCTTAAGAAGCCTAGTGCCTCTATGAACTTAGTTTCTCCTTTTGATGCAAAGACCAAATGTTATGAGTCAAGAATGTTTTCTCCTGTCATGGCATATCGTGATTTTTATACAATCAAGCAATCTGAGGTTACTAGAGGAAATTCAAAACCTAAACCGAATTCACAAGTAAGTTCCTCTACCAAACCTAAGCCTAGGAGATACACGGTCCCACCACACTCTGATAAGAACCTGAATGCTCTCAAACAAGTTATTAGAGGAAATTCCGCACCTAAAACTCCAAATAAATTAGGTTCCTCTTCTAAACTTAAGCATTCTCAGATGTATAAGAACAACCCATCAACCGTGTTGAAACATTCTATTACTTCAAAGAAAATCTTTTCCAAAACTGAATCTTTAAAATACTCGAGAAAAGATTTACTTTCCTTGGCACCTAAAATGACTTTTACACAAGTGCCAAAAACATCTCCTGTTTATGTTTACAAAACATCCTCGATCTTAAAAGCTAAATGGGTTCCCAAAACTCCAACATCTCAAATAATTCCCCGGAAATTATTTGAAAGTGAAACATCAAGTTTCAGTTTTTCTTGGAACTCTCAATCTTTAAATCAAATTGATACAACTTATCGGTGGTTTAATTCCCACACTAACACTGTCGGACCCAAACAAAAATGGGTACCAAAAGTTGTCTAATTTGTTTTGCAGGAGAATGACTTATACACAATGCAGTGTATAACTCGTGTGTCAACTGATCTTCAATTAGCTGATTTGTTTACCAAGGCTTTAGACGAAAAACGCTTTAATTTTCTTGTGTCTCAGCTTGGTATGCTGAATCTCAAAACTTAAACCGTTTTACTGCTTTATTTTTTTGTTTTTGTTTTTGTTTTTAATTTTTTTAAATAAATAATAAAATGGCTTTCAAGTACATCAGCTTGAAACCCGTTCTTAAATGCTTAATTGGTTGAGGGGAGAATTTCTCTATTCACTTGTCAAGGGGGAGAAAATAGACATTCTTATGTCAAGGGGGAGCATAAATGCTTTATAATTTTTGAAAACCAACTGTCGAGGGGGAGCATCCTTTATAAATCGCTAAATACTGTTTCAATGCTCCTTTCAAAATTTTTTTATAATTATCAATATGGGGTATCAATTTTTGTAATATCCGTAAACGATCTCATTACCAATTTCAATTGGTACTGATTGCATATGTTTATTACAAATTTTCTTATTCTATCTTGATAATATTTTTTTTTTACCTCAAACAGTTTTTCAACCTCTTACAAATTTACAATCACACAAGGTTATCAATGTTGAGTATTAGCTTTTGCAATATTCGTAAACGATCTCTTTACCAGTCTAGGTTGGTACTGATTGCATCTGTTTATTGTAAATTCTCTTATTTCTCATTGCTACCTTTGTGTTCCTTCATTGTTAAAATCTTTTCGATTGTAAATCAAATTTTTCTACTTTTATACACAAGTTTCATTTTTCAAAATTGATACGTTGAGTAGTTGACATCACATTCTCATAAATTCTTTATTAATCAGTGATGCTCAACATTTCAAAATTTTTATCTCACTTTGTGCTCACAATGATGTGTTCACAATGTAGGATACAAATTTTTGTCATATTCGTAAACGATCTCTTTACTAGTCTCGATTAGTAAAGATTGCATATGTTTATGACAAATTTTCGTCTCTTGCGTTGTGGCTCAATTTTTCAAAACTTTGATTTTGCACATAAATTTTTCACTTTTCAAATGATTTTTCAAACCTCAAACATTTTCTATCCTTTCAAAATCATTCTTAACACTATCCTTCATTGGGGACTTAAATTTTTTTTTTCATATTCTTTCCCCTTACTCAAACGGTGTACAACATTGTGAAATTCATGAGTTCGTAGTCATGTATACCCGTCGATCTTTTCTCTGAAATCATTCAGTGAAAATTGCATCTTTGTAAGTAGTATACATCAATGACTACTGGACTATCTTTTCTCTGAAATCATTCAGTGTAAGATGTATTCACCTTACACTTAAAATGATTTTTGTACACAATAAAGTGATCTCTTTTAACTCTCAAATCTTTGATTAACAATGTCTTTAATCATCGTGTTCGTCATATCCGTAAACGATCTCTTTTTTGAAGTTCTTCATTCAAGATTGCATCTGTTTATGACTTCACGTGATTATTGACATTGCTATTCTACATTTTTTCAAATATTTTTCTCCAAGATTCGTTTCTTCAACGCAAAATTTTCATCATTATCATGAGGACCCTATTTATGATCCTCATGAGGGGGAGAAATGACTGAGAAATTGTGCAAATACTGAGTTTATATCAAGTGATTAAGAGAAAGAGCAAATGATAATCAGTGTACTAAATGGAAAAACAAGTGAAGAACAATGAAACCGATTCATCTGAATAAATCTCTCTCCAAAACCTCAACCACTTCAATTCAAAACTTAACCGTACAAAATCATTTTTTTCAAATTCCATAAACAACTATATCCATACAAAAGCTTAACTGTTCAATTCTTTTGTTCCATACAAAATACAAATTATCCACATTCATCCAAATCCTAAATGTACATATCATTCTTTCATACATACAAAACAAACAAACACACACATCCAATACTTTAACTGTCAAAACATTCAAAATCATTATTATCCTATCCTCACAAAAACCTCTGTTACAACATCTTAGTCAAATCCTTACCTAACTGATGTTTCATTTCTAGAACCTTCTAATTTTCAATATATCAGTTTTAGGCATTTCGTACACCAACAAACTCAACGATAAATATTGAGTTTCTTTGAAGGAAGACCGAGATGAAGATTCAAAGAGCTCAAAAAGAGGGAGATTGGATAATGATAAAAACATATTAAGTCAACAATTCATGAAATCTTCTGAGATACTTTATATTGGTTGAAAAGTCAATAAAAAATATTATTTTTCACTGTTCAATCAAAAGCTGAAGCTGATACTACATCAAACTACTCAACGGATAATTCAGTCTCAGACTTTGCTAGAGAAGAAGATTTCAAGATCAGGCTAATTCAAACTATTGATACAAAGGGGGAGATTGTTAGGGTCATTTTAATTGTATTCAATAGTTAGAGGACTAGATGTGTAATATTGTAATAGTATTAATCTAGTCTTAGCCTTAATCATGATGACTAGTGAGCTAGGTATATAAGGAAAACCTTCCCTCACTAATTGTAAGCTTTCCTCACATAATTAAAACACTCTTTGAAAGCTATCTTCCCTCCATCTTCATTCTCTCTCAACTACACACACTAAAACACCAAGAACACACACACTTGATTCTTCAACATTGATCAAATCACCATGGATTAGCTTCATTTCATTGTATTTAGATCTCTCAAGATATATTTTCAAAAATTGTGGGAACTAAAAGACTCAAATTCTATCATCCATACCTTTTTGTGTCATTATAGTTTTTTACCTAACTGACATTTGCCCACACAAAAAGTTTTTTTCAATGACAAACAAAGGAATCCGGCCACGGCCAGGAACTTCGGCAAAGCCATCACCCCCGACACGAAAACCCGGAAAGCAACATAAAATTAAAAAAGCTAGCAAGGGGCTAGGTTGCTAGCACCACCAGTACAAAAAAAATAATAATAAACGAACAAGAGAACAAGCTGGCCAAAAATAAAAGGAACATAAACAAAAGAAAGCAAATGAGATCGAACAACACCTATACAGTTACGAATATGAGCTGGAAAAGCAAGATTTAGGATCAGTTAGCCAAATCCCCCAATTCTCCGCCGATAGTTTACCCTTTGACCTGCATTTAATCCAAAAAAAGGACAACACCTGAATATTGTTGAAAATATCAGTCGAGTCATTCATACGGTTGACATTGAGCTGAAAAACCTTATCATCTCTACTCTTCCATAGACACCAAGAGAAAGTATAAACAACGGCTAATAATGCTTGAAACACGTCACTTTCAAGATTAGATATATGACCCCATGAGAAAAGATGAGAAACATTTGAGATTACGTCATGCGAGATGCCCCACCATCGGCCAATATCAACGATCAAAGAGCGAGCCAAAGAACAAGAGGTAAAAAGAAGTTCCTCCGATTCATCAACTTCACCACACAAAGGCAGAGACAAGATAATAAAATCACCCCGCGTTTGTTTAAATTAAGTTTTGTAGCTAATTTATTTAGGGCAATCTTCCATGCATTAATAAAAATTTATTGGCACCCATTTCGTCCAAGTGAAATCATCACAAATCGCCCGTTTTAAATAAAAGTCGTCAAAAGCCCGTCTCAAAGACTTGACCGTGAAGCAACCATCTGAAGTCAAGGCCCATGAGACTCGCAAGTTATCTTCCTGAAACCAACAATCCAATGGTATATTAACTTTATGAAACGCCTTATGGATTTTAAGAATATTACGCCATATCCCCGAGATTTTTCCACATGAATTAATGCCAATTATGCCCCCGTTAATACCATGAATAGAAACGATAACCTTTCTCCACAAAGAGTCTAATTCCGTTTTAAATCTCCAAATCCACTTAGAAAGGAGAGCAACATTTAGAGATTTAAGACTACCAACAACCAACCCTCCATGATCTAAATCATTTAAAATAACATCCCATGCTACCCATGATATATTGCGTTCTCCGTCTTTAGCGCCCCAAAAGAATTTAGACCGCAAACTTTCCAATTTATTTATAATTCTACCTGGAACTTTAAATAGAAAAAAAAAATAGATGCCGAGGCTACCAAGAACCGATTTGAGAAGTGATAATCTCCCGCCACTAGAAAGCGATCTAGCCTTCCAATTAGATAATTTTACCAAGAATTTATTAATAATAGGGCCCCAAGATTCACATGTACGTATTCATTGAAACACCAATTGGAAGGCCCAAACATTTAAAAGGAAGAGAAGAAGCTCAGCAATGAAAATTTAGGGCCATGGAAGCAACTACATCGGTCGAGACCCCCACCCTCATAGGACTACTTTTATGCATGTTAATCTTTAACCCGGAAGCGAGAAAAAAACAACGCAAAATTCTAGTGAGATTTGCTATGTGTCGTCGGCGTATTGCATGTGAGAAATGGCAGGATCGTTATCCGGTAATTGAATGCCACGGAAAATACCTTTCAACCTAGCCTCCTTCAATGCAACGTTGAGACGCTCGGCCAGAATAATAAAGAGAAAGGGCGCCAAAGGATCACCTTGACGAACCCCTTTACCCATGTGAAATTCCTTAGAAGGCGAGCCATTCACCAAAACCGAAATATAGGAAGATGATAAACAACCACTTATCCATTGTCTCCATTTCGACCCGAAATTCATAAGATTCATCATTTCATCTAAAAATGCCCAATTAACCGAATCGAAGGCCTTTATAAAATCAATCTTAAAAACCATAGATTCACGTTTAGTTTTTTTAACCCATTCCAATAACTCGCTAATGATGAATGGGCCGTCTAATATGCTTCTATTTTGAATAAAAGCAGTTTGTTCCTCACCAATGATTGAGCTGATAACCTCTTTTAATCGATTTGTGAGAATTTTTGCAATAATCTTATATAAGCAATTAACCAAGCTAATCGGCCTATAGTCACCAAAAGTTATAGGAGATTTTATTTCTGGGAGAAGAGCAATAAAAGAGGAATTACAACCTTTCTCAAAATTCCCGGAATGCTCAAAGAAATGAATAGCACTGATTAGGTCATCTTTAATCACATCCCAAAAATTTTAATAAAGGCAAAAGAAAACCCGTCGGGCCCCGGAGCCTTATCCGGCCCGATATCCCAAACAGCTCTTTTAATTTCATCCACAGTAATAATATTTTCCAAGAACACACCCTGCGAATTTGACAATTTCCGGTTCATATTGCTCGAGAATGAAGGTCTAACAACACCAGATTGTGAAAATTTGTTAGAAAAAAAATCAAAAGCCGCCGATTGAATCTGATTAGTATCATCAACCCATGATCCGTTTAGAGAAATACCGTGAATGAAGTTAGATCTTTTGTTGTTATTTATGATGCCGTGAAAAAACCTGAATCGACCGCCCATTTTATTCTTGATTTTTGCTTTAAATCTAAAATGTTCTTTTTTCGATGTTTTTAATGTTTATCAAACAATTTTGGCGGTGGCTGCCTACTAAACTAGATAACGGAGATGTTTCAGCCTTGAGATCAAGAATGTCCAGGGACTGTTTTAAACTCGCAAGAAGTCGAAGCCTAGAAGAAGCATGGTCCGATCGCCACTTTTTAATACAATTTTTTGTGTTCCTCAACTTGGCCAGAAAAACAAAAATAGGAGATTCGGTGATTTTTAATCAGATTGCTAGACCAGGATTCAGAAACAACCCGATTCAAATGCGGATCGAGAAGCCAAGAATTGAAAATTTTAAAATATGTAGGCCCGATACTAGTTGATTGTGCATTGAAAATGATTGGGCTATGATCTGAGTATAACTTGGGCAAAATAATGGCATTCGGGTTCGCCCACCAAGAAAAAGAATTAGAAGAGACCAGAAAACGATCTAATAGACTCATCTTAGCCCCATCATACGAGAAAAACGCCTGCCACCACTTTTAATCTCAATCAAATCAGAATTATGAATAAATTCGTTAAATAAATTCGAACGAGAAATGAGTGCCCAATCTTTCTGAGTCAGACCATACCGCCAAAAACTACCCAATGAATATACATTAATGAAGCCACATAAAGAATTAGATCCAGCCCAAGAACCCCATATAGCAAGAAAATCAGAACCTTGCAAACAATTGCTCTTTGTGAAACAATGAGGGTCCAAAAGATCTGCCGTTAACCTCAACATAATCAAAATCAAGAAGGCGATTACCCCAAAAAGACTGCAGTAAAATCGAATCAGGAATGGAAACGTAAAAAATGAACTCTGTGCATAACTCCCTAATCCAATTCACCCCTCTAGAATTTAGAGAAAGTACATTCATTGATTCGTCACCTGTTTTGGAAATAACGGCCCTAACCTGATCTTCACATCCATGCGTATTGAACCCAATCTGACTTCCTCAGAGGAACAGTGATTAACCTCCGCACCAGAATCAATTGGGATCGACGGATAAAGCCGACAATTTACTTCTACTATTACCTGAAGATGATTGTGGATTACGAACGAAGGTACGATTATGGCCGAGGATGTGCCTAGACTTAAGCGGAAAACAAGATCTGACCCAAAGATGGAGGAGGTTTGGGGATTTTACATGACAATTCAAAAGGAACCGCTAAATACCTTTGGGATCCAAATTCAAATGACCAAGCCTGCCACAAGATTGGGCTCTGAGGGACACTATTGGGAAAAAAGCCATCCTCAAACTCCTGAATCGAATTAGGCCCAATATGGTCAGGCCCATCACCTTCCAGATTTTCGTCCACAACCAAAGCTTGGGTTTCTGAAATACCCTCCTTACTCTCCCCAAGATTGTTCGCTTCCCCTGAGTTACACAACACTTTCCACTTCCGCATCCAACGAATTTACTCCACATAAAAACTAGTTAAAACATTTTTTAAGCAGATTTAAAAGTAATCTTTTTTACCCTATTTTAAGTGACATTTTTGTTATTTTTTTAGTGATGGCACTACCACACCCCTTTATCTAATAAGATTTATCTTGTGATTAAGAAAGAAAGCTAACATATAAGTCTATTGAGTTACTTATTCTATCATCGATTGGTTTTAGAATAGATCCTTATCTGTTCGGGCTTAGATGTTTCGTGTGGTGAGATTGTGGGCTAAAAACCCCTTCACATGTACAAAAAATTTGACAAAGAACGAACTAGCATTGAGGATAAATATTGAGTGTGAGGAAGAAACCTGAAGATAAAGAGTCGTTTGCATAGCCTTTTCCGGTGTTCATGTGGAGGACCTTTTCAAAAGACATGGTTTTCTTATTTTTCGTTTCCCTTTTGTTGTAGTTAGGCCTATGGTGTTAACTTGGTTTAAATAATGTTTAGAATTTCATTTCTGTTGATAGCATTTATTGTTATTGTTATTCATCGAGTTCAAAATCCTCCGTTCAATCGTTTTTTGAAGAAACACCCCATCGTCGATTTTTAACACCCTCATCTCTAACCCACCCCATCATCTATTCATCTGACATTTTATTTATATATTCAAACAACACATTCTAATTCTTTTCCATTTTAAAAATATGAAGAAACCAACGATTTACACATTTCGAATCCTTAATTCTTTTCCATTTTACACATTTCTAGATTGCCGCTCACGTGCAACGGCTTCACGATTTAGGACCAATGTTTCTTGGAGTGTTTCGATCAATGTTTCAGAATGGGGATTTGATTTTAATTTTGATTTTTGATTAGGATTCATTAATTTGGGGATTAAAGATTAGGATTAAGGAAAATCGTAATTTGCAACACCTTCACGATTCAGTCTCCATTTTAAATTCTGCAACCGTCATCTCCGGTGACTCCGTCACTAATCGTCGTCTCCGGAGACTCCGTAAGATCCGGCCACCGTATTAACCATTGTCGTAATCCTACAGTGCTCAAGAACTCGTACAGATCTAAGTTTTAAATTGAAGACGTCTTACTCTCCCGACTTGGTATGCATCAAATCAGGAACGAATGTGTTGTATTGATTTCAGGGAGACAATCACGATGAATGAAACCTCCATAAACAGAATGCTTCTCAGGCGGAAGGGTAGTTGTCATCGGAAATTTTCTCCCGATGCGTCGTGGATTGCTTTTCTGGATGTTCTCCGTCAGAGTCCTGGTGAAGAATAATTAGGGCAACTCAAAGGGGTTCTCAATTTTGAAAAGTCTTATGCATGACAGGTGGCTTTAACACTCATCAAAACCTTTCAATTAGAAAGAGCCTTAAGGACAAGTGGAGAATTTAAAATCAAATACAGAATCATATATAGTGACATTGATTTTAATACATATCTTCATCTAAAGAGTAAGACTATAAGTAAAGAATAAATGATAGGACTCAATACCATTACTCATATAATTATAATGAGTCATGTTAGGTTGATTCCTCAAGCAGTTTCATTTTGTATATTATTAAATGAACTAATTACTCCCTCCGTCCCACAAAAAGCTTCTAATTTCACTCTAAATTTTTGTCCCACAAAAAACTTCTCATTTCTCATATTTGATGGGCTCCACACAATAAAAAACTATTATTACTAAAGACACCACCACTAATATCCACTAACTATCTTTCTCTCTCCAATTCAACCTTATATTTTAATCAAAAGTATTATCAATGACCCCACCACTAACTATCACCTAAAAACTTGTGCAAAAGCCAAATGGGAAGTTTTTTGTGGGACGGAGGGAGTATATATTTTAATTCTCAAATTTTATTATTTTATCCCTTATTTCTCTTTTGGCCATGGTTTATAACCCAAAGGTTTGATAATGATTTGATTTGTAGAATCTTTTGAACTGTCTATCTCATAGTCTTTTAGAATACTCCCATTGATAGTATGAGGGTTGGGGTCACTAAATATTATATTAGGAAATAAAGAGAAAGGATCACCAAAAGACGTGACCTAGTTGGTGGAGAGGATTAGGTCACCAACAAGGGTCACCCCTTTTATTATTATTATTATTATTATTATTATTATTATTATTATTATTATTATTACTATTATTATTATTATTATTATTATTATTATTATTATTATTATTATATTATTTAATAAGATGTGAAATATTGTGATTGGTTGGGTTTGATTGGGTTGGATTGAGTTATAATGAGTGTGAAAAATAAGGTTGGATTGAGTTGTGTAGGTGGAAGAGAGAAAAATTACTTTTTACTTGGGTTGGGTTGCTAATGAGAATACTCTTAGACTACTCAGAGTGGGTTGAAGCCCCGTGGTGAGTTAATGATATCCCCCCGTGGTGATGAAAACGTGGTGTGACCTCACTCACCGGATGCAACAGGTGTGGGGTTGGAAACGGTTGGGTCTGATTGGTTGAAATGTTTTTGTTTTGGTTTTTTTATTTAAAATTAAATGGAATGAAAATAGTGTGGTTAGTATGGTGGGTATTTCCTGGATAAATGTGTGGTGTGGTTGCTAAGGTGACAGATGATATGACAGAAAAAATGATGTGATGTGCTGACACATAGCTCATAGTCTTAGAGCCTATTATTACCCTATAATTATAGAGTCTAATTATATGTATAATATAAGCACATGGTCCAATCCAAATATATTAATAAGGGACCTATCGGCGCACATGTTTTGGTGATTCCGAGACTAGATCACGAGAATTCCATAAATAAAACATGTGCCACACGGGCATACGTTAGAAAATACATTAAATGTAATTTATAGTTTATATGGAAATTCGATGTTCATTAAATGCACTTAATGTATGCCCAGGGACATACGTTAGAAAAACTCATATATTAACTACCCATCCATATTTATCTCATTAACTTCTTTATTTATAGCAATCTCCTCAAATCATAAATTTTGGTCACTAGTTATATGTAATTAATTAACGGATTATAAAATGGATTATCTACTATTTATGACATTCCTAAGAGCTGTTATTATTAAAATCTTAATTTTATTAATTTTAATTTTATATTTGCTGGTGCAGTTGAGTTTCGAGTTTCATGTTATAACTTAGTATTTACGAATTTGACTGCGATGCTTATATCTGAATATAAAGCACTTCATTGTTTTGATGTTTGTAGATACTAAAAACAATTTTAGTAGTATTAATTCTTGGGTTTTGTTAATGACAGCCCTTAGAGCTGTCATTAAGAGGTGGTTACGTGCATAAATCGTTTGTATTTTTAGTAGGGGTTGATTCCTATTAGGTACTATTTTGTTGTAAATGATAGTATAGGGGGTAGTTTGTAACATTGTATAATAGATTAGTTTAACATTAAGCTTAGTCTTAATTAATCAAGGAATTAAGCCAATGGTATATAAACCAAAGTGTAAGGCTTAATTACATAACTTTTGCCATTAATCACATTACATTTTCTGCAATTGTTCTCTCCTCCCTCTCTCTAGTTTCTCTCTCTAAAACCCTTTTCTTCCTCACCAAGTTTTCCACCAAAATCATCATCTAATCATCAAGCCATGGATTGATTGTTGTTTTATGCATTTCAATTCCTAAAATGTAGGGGGTGGTTATTGATTATTGTATAAGTTTTTTGATGCATGTCTTGACGTCTTAGTGACAGCCCTTAGGATTGTCATTATCATTTTCCTAAATTCTTTTAGACATGTTTAAAATTCTCCGAACTTAAATGGCTTATTTTATAGTTATGGCACACGACCAGCAATCAACTGTCCCTAGATTAGTGCCTATGTGGATGCTACATATGCATTTTTTATTTGGCATTGACATGTCTTCCCAAATGGATTTTTAAATAATTAACAAATAATAATTGTAATACATGACTAAAATAACAATATTGCTTTTTCTAGAATTTGGTTAACATAATATTTAACCCTTAAAGTTTTATTGCCGGACTGTGTTTTAACAATTTCGTTAACCTCTTACCAGTTTAAGTCGTCATTTTGCTGAGATGTAACTCTTTATTTCATTTATGTTCTTGTTAAACTACCTGTAACAACCCACTATAAATCTATGATCACTGATCGACGCCTCATCCATCTTCTCCAAGTTCACTAATTGCTTCCAAGGTTCATGTTTCCCCCCAAAAACATATACACCAATTAATTAATTAATTAATTAATTATTGTATATAAATTTAGCCATTAATAAACTTAAATAACATGCAATAAACAAAAAGCCCAATAAACATAACTGATAATTGCTTTTATAAAGCGTTCATATGTCTTTCACCACACAATACAACAATATATGTTGTATTATTCTTAACAATATTAAAAGCATAAACGTTGCAACGCAACCATATATAGACAAATGCTTTATATTTTGGTCAAGGCTATAACTATAATAAGATGCTTCGTTTTCTCAGCCGACGGAAGTTCATCCACATATTTTTCAAACTTCTGAAATATCAAATCCATTGAAGAATTTCCGAAATAAGTAATCAACATTGGTTCTGAAGCAGCTCTTACAACTTTTGCAACTCTTTTGCCACTGCCTGGATCATTAGAAACTTTCGATTCTCCATAGTTATTGTCACATGGGTCCCAATTGAGTTGAAATGATTCAATAATATCAAGAGAAAATGACCCTTGATTACGAATAAGATCAATAACTTCATCTTTATATGGATGATAAATTGGGACATTGAATGAGTTGATATCAGATTTCCTAACCAACCCCTGCATTTAAACATATTGTAACGCTTAAAAAGTTAGTTGCCAAATAATAATAAAAAAACTAATAAGGTCTTGAAGTTAGAAGTATGTACATATACCTCATTGAGCATATCAACAAGTGATTTAGCCATCAGCTCCCATAGACAACTAGTACCACTGCTAGTTGGATCAACATCATTTCGGCCTCCAATTGAGAAAAACATATGCCCACCACGTGTTAATTCGCAAGAGCGTGATTCTAAAAACGTTGTAAAATCCTTTTCAAATTGCATCTTATACATTTCAAACACATTTGGAGGGCTTGTTTTTGCCAAGTGGACATTTAGCCCATTGTTCTCAACTCCTTTAGGTACCTAACAATATATTTCATTGCGAATAGTCAAATGTGTTAAGAGGGGTTGTCATGTATTCTTGAAGCGTTCATATAAATAAAAACAATATGGACCTACATCATTTATCTGTTAGCAGATCATGTTTACACTTGTATTAATATTAGTATAGCATTAGTTTACGCCCATATTTCTTCATTGTAGGGCTTGGCCCAAATCAAATATCTCTAGTATTGTACTTTACTCCCTCCTCGTCCCTATATAAAATTCTTATTTCTCTTGGGCACAAGTTTTAAGGAGAAAGTTAGTGGTGGGTCATTGATAATAAATTTGATTAAAATATAAAGTTGGTTTGGATAGAGAAATATAGTTAGTGGATAGTTAGTAGTGGGGTCATTGGTAATTATATTATTTTATTAAGTGGACACCATCAACTTGTGAAATGGGAACTTTATTTAGGGACAAAAATTGAAGAAGAATTGAGAACTTTATTTAGGGACGGAGGGAGTATAATGCTTATCAAGTTAATGATGTTTATCAATTAAAATTTAAAAGTAATCGACTTTTAGATTTGCATGCATACATGTTCTTTTTTTTTTTTTTTTTTTTTTTTTTTTTTAACATCAAAAAATACATGTTCTTGAATATTAACATTTTCTTTAAAAACCTAATTTTAAAAAAAATAATAATTAAAATTATGGGCAATATTTACTAACCTGAGAAAGCCAATGAAGACTGCTAGACGAATGAAAAAAGTGCATACTCTGGTCTGGAAAGAGCCTCCCATGAAAAGAGCCTGGTACAGCTGATATAAAACATGGGCCGAAATTCTCTCCTTTGTCCTTTTTGTGGTTAGCATAGAACATTGGTAGTGATTTGAAGATGGAGTTAAAGTCGTTTCCGTAAAGATCGTTTAAACACACATGAAAATGTGGGATTTTAAGATTCATTTCTTTGCACACTTCATGGACTTCATTGATAATGTTGGATATGACCAATAGGGTGTTCGGTCCCGTTGAACAACCAAAATCCGCTACATTGAAACATTGTGGAAAACCATCAACATTACCTATTCCCTCGATCACTTTCTTTAGTATCGGTTTAACTTTTCGTATCGAAAAATTCTGAAATAATTGTTTGGATGAAGTATTAATTAATATGATCTTAAAAGACATATATTGAGATGGGTTTATTGGATATAAAAAAGTTTATATATTTGTATATATATGAGAAAACTCATATTAATTTTTCAAGAAGTGTTTCTGACCATTGGATTAAAAGAACAAAGCCAAGATTTATAATGACATTTCACTAAATAAATGAACATTAGTAGATAAAATCAATAAGTTTGAAGGGTAAAACGATAAAAAAAAAAAAAAAAAGTATAACTTATTAATAATATTATTTCCCTAACTATTCTTTTCCTAATTTAAAACTTAAATGAACATTATTCTTCTTGTATGAAATAAATAAAAATCAATAAAAAAATTTTACAAAAATCATTTTGTTAATTTCATGAGTGTAGGCTTGAGTTGTAATAATATGATCCACGGTTCACTGGTGAACACATCTTCATTTAAGTACATAAATCGAAAACTCACCGGTGAACATAATATCATTTAAGTACATAAATCGATCTCCCTAAATAAAATTCATTGGCGAGCACAACGTCAATTTAAGTACATGAATTACAAACGAGTTGTTTCAAAAGTAGTTTATAAAATAACTAATTTTGAAATAATTTAGATAAGGAATTAAAATTCAAATTTTAAAATAATTTATACAAGGAAATAAGATATTGCAGAGATTTAATTAATTTATAAAATAATCGATCAAAATGAATTTTAGTAAAAGTCCATATCAATCTTTTAATCAAAAAACAATTAATATAAATGAGTGGCTAACTGGCTATAAACGCTTCTCGCACGAAAAACAAAGGTATATATATACTTCATAAAGATTAAAAAGAGAGATAGAGAGATACTTGAAGAGAGGAGTTGGTTGCATAGCTGCATTCCTCATTGGCACCATTCATGTGTAGGAAGTGTTCTGATAGCATGACTACAGGTTCCTTACTTGCCATTACGACTGCAATTGCTTTTGAACTTCCAATGCCAATATTGAAATATATAATAATTCTCTTTATATAGTGATTCTCTTAATGTGATTCTTGAGGGTATGAGGATCACCTTCTCCTACACAGTTATAAAGTTTCTGGTTTTACTCGTTTAGTTACAAAAATTACGTACAAAAGGTGAATTTTCTATTTATACTAATCCTATGCGATTATTAGTATTAATCAATAGAATATTTCATTACATATTATATAATGTGATAATGACTCAATATATTTTGACTATGATAATGATCTATATTTCTTGGTAATGATCCATTTTCTCCACATAAAAAAATGAATATCCAATATTTTGTATAATAATTCAATTTTTCTTAAACGAGTGATTAAAAATTGTTATCGCACTCCTCATCTATTTTTTAGTTCTCACCGGATTTCGCTGACAATCATTCAGAATAATCATATAAAAGTTAGTTTCATTGAGTTGAAAACAAAAGTAGAGATTGCGAAAATAAATCACAGTCACTCATCTTGACAATCATTCAGAATAATTAAATATGAATAAAATAATCTATTCTTATCTTCTCCTATATATGAGCCTACATTTGATTTACGTTTGCCAACTAAGCAGTTTGGAGCTCCCTCATTGGTCGAGAATGCCACTTGTAATTCAACCATTGGCCAACGAAATCCTCCATATATTATACTTTGAAAATTCCGTGGTATTCTCCTCCTGCTGAGTTAACAAACTTCCTCTGCAATTTTCACATCCATTGTTTCCGCAAATATTCATATTTCCGCAAATCATGCAATTATATTAGGTAACAAGATCATGCCTACGGAATATTGGGTCTGCCATTTGAAATTTAATAAAAATAAATAAATAACTACAATCCTATTTAGGTAATTTGCGAATCTTTAGAAAAATTTAATAAATTCGTTTGACAATTATATGACTTTCCATCTCAACTTTCAATTAAGTTTTAAAATATATATTTTGTCAAATCAATCCTTTAAGTAATTCTTTAGGAATATATATTTTAATTTTTGGAACTTCACAAATAATGAACAAATTCTTTTGACACAATCAAATAATGAGCAAATTCCCTAAATTAGTTTGACATAATTTAAAACTATTATTATAATTAAAAATTTTAAAATAGGTTGATATTGTCGATTATCAAGATTCAAATTAAAGGGATAAACCTTAACTACTTAAGGTAAATTAAGAAATATTATATGACCTCTTTATATAATTCAAGAAATCTACGAAAATTGATTGTGACAAAGTCCGAACATGCCCTTATAATATATGTGACCCATATGTCTACATTTGTGCCACACTAATCGTTGGACTATTTGAAAAGGCATGGTTATTAGTTCTTTCGATAACAAGATGCCCATGTTTTATGTTTAAGTATTCTTTGTTATGACTATTAATAAAAACCAATGTCAGACGTTGTCACAAGTTAGGTTGTTTCTTCAAAATCCAGTATTCTCACACGGTCAATTGTATGTCGATGTCTCTAGATTTAAGAGCAAGAAATGATTGCAAGTTATTTGTTGCAACAAGATGACAATTACACTAACTCAATAACAACTTGTCGTATACAAATACGTTTTATTTCGTCTCTAAATTGTGTGTACCATTTGTGATATGTATCAAACGTTTATCATCATATCAATTATAGATTAATATTGTATATGATATCTTAAGTTTTTTTTTAGAATTTTCCTTTTTATTTTATGAAGCATGCCCGCCCATTCGGGCGGGCTATGAAACTAGTATAATCATATGTGAATAATAGATTTTCCTATGTAAATAAACTTAAAACTCATGGTCTCAACCTTTTTAACAAAACTCAATGGAATTATTTCCTATATCTTCACAAAAAATGCCAATCAAATTTTAAAAAAATTCAAAAAAATTCTGAAAATATGAGAGTTCATGCAAGAACACTTATTATTGCGATAATTGCGATAACTAATCCTGGCACTCATTTATTTTAATTAGTTTTTATAATGTATAAGGAAAATATAGTCTTTTTACTTCTTTTTTAATTATGGCAATTATATCAATAAAGAACATAATTTCTACTTCACCAATGAGCGACGCATACATCTACTACATTACTAACAGATGACTACCATATCACTAATGAACAAGATATGCATTTAGATCACTAAGACCATGTTTAGAAATGCTTATGAAATCTATTTATTGACTTTTTGGACAACGAGAAGTTAATAAAAAATAAAATTATGTTATTATAATATTAACACTTTACCCATATCACTAATGAACAAGATATGCATTTAGATCACTAAGACCATGTTTAGAAATGCTTATGAAATCTATTTATTGACTTTTTGGACAACGAGAAGTTAATAAAAAATAAAATTATGTTATTACCCCCTCCATGCCTTAATAAAGTTTTCATTTCTATCAAAATATTTGTCCCAAAATAAAGTTCCTATTTCTCAAATTAGAGGTACCCACTCAATAAAATATTATAATGTACTTAACAACTAACTATCTTTTAAAAACACTTTCTCTCTCTAAAATAATCTTATATTTTAATCAATTTTATTACCAAGACCCCACCACTAACTAACTCCTAAAAACTTGTACCCAATTGAAATAGGAACTTTATTAAAGGACGGAGGAAGTATAATATTAACACTTTACAAGAAATGTGAACATTTAACTCTTTGTTTTTTGGTGAAATACTAATTAATATTAGGGTAAATTACAGAAATTGTCCCTGTGATATACCCGATTCTGCAAATCTGTCCCTAAATTTTTTTCTTCGGTTTTTTTGTCCCTAAAGATTGTTGGATTTTAGTTTTCTGTCCTTCCAAAATCCTCTGTTAACTAACGTGAAATGCCAAAAAAAACAAGGGTATTTTCGTCCTTTTCTTTTTCCCTTTTTCTTTTTCTCTTTTAATTTTTTCTTTTTTCATCTTCTGCCCATTTCTTTATTATCATTCAAACACTAAAAATCACACAGATTTGATGTTTCATAATCACACTTTTAACCACCAAATTCAACCCCAAAACCATCCCGAATCACACCTTCATCGATTTGCAGGAATTAGGGATTTTTTATTTTAAGTGTGTTTTTTGGATTTATCCATTCATATGTTAATGGAAATCCATTCATATTGCAAACTTGCATCTGGCAAGACGAAGAAGACGAACAGATCTTCAAAGCTTCGATCTTCAATTCTTCGAAACCCTAAAATCGTGAACAGATGGGGAACAGGAAGAACACATGTTTTTTTGCTGTTCTAAACTGAAACCTGCAACAAGTTCAGAGGTCCAACTGAAACCTGCAACAAGAAGAACACATGATCGGAGGTCCGACTGAAACCTGCAACATGTTCGTTTGCAACAAATCTCCGACGAAAACGTGCAGATCTGAAACCTGCAACAAATTCGTCTTGTAGATCTGAACCCATAAGTGATGGTCCACGGCGGAAACGAGCATGACCGGTGCGTTTCATGGCAGAAACGGCATGTTTGGAAGTAGAAGAGACGGCGAAGTCTTGATTGTTCAACTGGAAGATGCGATTGCGGTGTTCAGAGGTTTGTATTCCGACTAAATCGACTGCCATGGTTGTGATTGTAGAAGAAAAAACTTGAAAGCCTTAATGGAGATTGAAAGTGTTATTATGTACTTGTCATTTTGATTTCGTTGATTTTTATTATAATATGTAGGTTTGCTTCCTTCTTTATTTCTTTCACCTTACATTTTCTGTTAAAATACAACTACTCGATCTATTTTCATTTGTTACCCTAAATTGTTAAATTACATTGTAGTATTGTACATCTTCGATTAATTGGATTGAAAGTGTTATGTTGCTTGAAAAGTTTTGAGGAAGAAGAAAAATGTAAAAATAAAAAGAAAAATATAAAAATAAAAAGAAAAGGAGTTAAAATATGGGTAATTTGGGGAAATTGAGAAAAATACCGTTAGTTGATGGAGGATTTTGGACGGAAGGACATAAAACTGAAATCCAAAAATCTTTAGGGATAAAAAAACTGAAGAAAACAGTTTAAGGACAAAAATACAGAATCAGGTATATCACGATAATTTCTGTAATTTACCCTTAATATTAATTGATGCAAACGTTGTCAATGAGCGAAAAGTAACCATAACCGGACGGAAAGGGGCTTTGTTATTGAGCAAGAGGTCACATGTTTGAGGCTGCTCGACTCTTTTAGCTTTTTTGGATTTTTTTAGTTTAATAAATATATTAAATATTAATACAAATCTAAAGTAAAATGAGGGAGGGGGGATGTGTCCATCTCATTTGTCACATACTCTGTATATAAATTAGGTACATGGGTTAAATATATATTTTTTAAACAAAATATTTCATTAAAAGTGTTAGACTGTAACAACAGGGTAAAGCATAGGTTACATATATCTATAACGACAATGTTATATCATGTTCAATATGAAGTTTATAGTGTTAATCCATTTTATTTCCTACCAACTAATTACGGCAATTGTAATGTGGCTTTTTTCTCTCTCTTTAGATTAGGAGCCATCACACGTCTATGTGGCTTATCTGGTAATCGGCTTGGTTAGAAGCTAATGATAGTAATGGAGTGAATTAGAGAATTGATTGTTAGAACTGTAATCGAATCTTTAGAATTAATAAAGTAATATTTTTGGTAGATAGCCAATAAGAACTTTGAACAAACTTAGCGTGGTTAATTAACTTCTAACACAAATAGAGAAAAAAAACAAAACAAATAAACAACTGGTTTTGCCTTAATTCATATTCGGATATATTTAAAATTGTTAACACGCAAGGCAAAGTACAATACCCACTTTTAGGGATGTTTGGGAGTACTTTTCTAAAAGTATTGATTAATTAGCTTTTAACCTTACTTTTCTAAAACTCATTTTCAAGAAGTCAGTAACAAGCATTTTTTTTATATATCACTCCCAAATATGCACTTACAATTTGTCCCGTTAAATTTAAACTCATACTCATTTTCAAAGAAGTCACTAAGTAAACAAGCAATTTTATAAGTCACTCCCAAATATGCCCTTACAATTTGGCCCATTAAATTTGGCCATGCATATCTCGTTACTATTGCCACAAGTATTTTAAACAAGGCTCGTAAGACCCGTGCTTGAGTTGCCAAAAATAGGCCCAACAATAACTCTAATTACTAGCCCAACTAAACAAGGAAGAAATACAGAAGTCAAAACTGTGACTCACTCTTACCATTGACTCATGTTGGTGATTTGTACAGACTGGCCCAGGAAATAGTCCCAACAATAACTTTAATTACTAGCCCAACTAAACAAGGGAAAAATACAGAAGTCAAAACTGTGACTCACCGCTCACGGACTCACTCATACCATTGACTTATGTTATCATCTATGTTTTAATTTAAGTGTAATGGGATAAATTTATTGAATAAATATAATATTAATGGGAATTGATTAACAATTATTTCATCTAAGGTAAATTAATATTATTTGACCTTTATATCCTCATAAGGTGTGAATTATAAAAGGAAGGGTAAAGAATAGTAAGGGTATAAATATTGTACAATATTACATTACCTTAGATGAATTAATAAGTACCTTGAACAAATCATTTCCTAATATTAATAAATATTGAATTAGTAAGATTGGTATAAAGTGCACAACTGTTTGATTTTGTTATGATTATAAAAAATGACTCAACGGGGTCCGATGTCCAAGGGGTAGAGCCCCTGGCTGGGTCCGACCCGAATCCGACCCGGTTTTTGGTAGTTTTTGCCATTTTGAAACTGCCTTTGGCAGTTCTCGGCGGTTTGTGGAGACATAGATTTGATCTATGGTTTGATCATTCCTTTCTAGTACATTTTTCATAATACACAAACCAATTCTCTATTCTTGAAAACACTGTAATTGTCTCTGATTGAAAATTTCATAGTACCGATGATATACTTTAGTATGAATGTGTTTCATGAGTTTACATCGTTTCAAAATATTTCAAAATCCGTATATTCTCAAACACATTCAGTTCATATTTTGATCGATGGGGATCATAAGACGGAGTCCTGTCTTACCATTGACTCACAGATCCAAGTCAGCAGTCCAAGAAAGAGCCATCATTTTTAATGCAGAAACCATGTTTAATCTTCAACAAGTTTAAAATGTGTACTACTTATTACGTTTGTGATCATCTTTATAAGTACATATTTTGCATAAAACACTCGTTGGACGAAGACATATAAGTTGACTTTTCATAAATCCATTTGGGAACTTAAGTGATTCTAGGAAATACTCAGTATTAGTATAAAATTACATCATTATAATAACTAGTGACGGTTATAGCTTTTTGTCACAAATTTATCTTTTACTCAACTCAGTGACCTATATAAACATTTACAAATAGTGACACGCTCTACTGCGTCACTAACTTTATGACCAAGAAAGATTACAAAAATGTCGAACATACAATTAGTGACCAAGTATTAGTTTTCTAACTGAGTGTCACGGGATATGATAAGACCACCTCTAAAATAACAGAATATATGATCGAGTATTTTTTTCAAATAGCCGCCGACTTTGAAGATATTGACGCCAAACTGTATCTTGATTTTTCTGTAAATTGATGATTTCTAATTTGCCAATTGAAGAAAATTATGATAGGAGAACTGCGACTTGTAGATTGAGGCAAAATGGTTTTCAGCTAGTTTTGGGTTGATTTCGGGTTTGGTGATAATTTAAATGGGGACCCGTCAACCCAATTAATAATTAATCAAGTTTAAAAATCAATATATTTGTATTTTATAGATATATTTGAAAAATAGATATATTTTAGTTGTTCTGCATATACATTTAAAAAAGTCGATATGTTTGACGTTTTTAAACTGATAAAAAATTTAACCAGTCTATTTAAATGGGTTGAATCAATCGTGTTCAAGTTGAAAATAAATATACTAGGGTTGAGATATATGACATATTTATATAAACATGTTGATTTCAGGTTGATGTTTCTAACCCGCTTACTCTACATGAATTGACACCCCTACCAATAATTGATTAATTGCAATTAGTAGCTAAAATTGTTTTTCATAACAAGAAGCAGAAATATTATTAAAATGACTAGCAATTAGTAGTTATTGTTTCTCAAACTCATTATTAGTACCGGTTCTTAATACATACTACACGCATTTTTAAGTACATGTTTTAAACTTTTGTCAAGGAAATGATTATGTTACTGTAGCACCATGGTTTCTGATCGGTTGACATATATGTATCCAGATTTTCTTCAAACTTTCGAAATAAATTGTCCATTGCAGAATTTCCGAAATGAGTAACTAGCAGTGGTTCATGACCAGCTCTTAAATTTTTGGCAATCGTTTTGCCATGGTTTGGCTCATCATGGGCTTGCATACTAGCGGCATAGCTGACTTCAAATAATTCAAGGATATCGAGAGAAAATGATCCTTGCTTGTAAATAAGATCTTTAACCTCATCCTTATATGGAGCATAAAACGGCATATTAAACGACCTAATTTCAGATTCTTTAACCACACCCTGCAGGTAACAAATTGTAACACATCAAAATTAGTTAGTTTCGTATCGAAACGTCATTAGCTCTTGAAGACTTTTAAATATGCCAAATACCTCCTTTGCCATATCGACAAGTGATTTAGCCAAACTCTCAATTACAGGTATACCCTCAATGCAAGATGTGTCAACATTACTTCGACATGGAATTGAAAAAACCATACGCCCTCCATCTACCATCTCATTAGAGCGTGATTCTAGGAATTTTGTAAAATCGTTTTTAAATTGCATCATATACTTTTCAATTACATCTGGAGGGCTAGTTGTTGCTAGGTGGATGTTTAGCCCATTGTTCTCAAGGCCTTTAGGTACCTAACATGCAATATATCTTAAGATTTAAATTAGCATCTCCTAAACGAGATGTGGTAACTTATTTTGTGTTAGTAGTTTTCTCCTTAGAGTTCTACATACTAACCTGAGAAAGCCAGTGAAGGCTTGTAGACGAGTGAAAAAAGTGCATACTTTTATCGGGAAACAGTCTCCCACGAAATGAACCAGGCACAGCTGAAATAAAACACCTGCCGGAATTTTCTCCCTTGTCCTTGTTATGTTTAGCATAGAATGTTGGTAGTGATTTGAAGATGGAGTTAAAGTCGTTTCCATAAAGGTCGTTTAAGCAGACTTGAAATTGTGGGGGTTTAAGATTCTTTTCTTTGCACACCTCATGGACTTCATTGATGATGTTGGATACACCATATAATGTGTTTGGTCCCGTAGAACAACCCAAATCTGCTATATTTAAACACTGCGGGAAACCATCAATGCTCGCTATGTCGTTGATTGTTTGCTTCAGTATCGACTGCACTTTCTTTATCACATCTCCCTAAAAAGTACAATGATAGCAATTGATTCAAGTCATTTCAATGAAGACTGTAAACAAAACTTTTATTTTGTGTGTGTGTTAGAGAGAGAGAGACTTGAGTAAAAGAGTTCCTAGCATAGCTGGATTCTTCATTGCCACCATTCAAATGGAGGAATTCAGCTAAGGAATATTCTTTGCTTGCCATTGCACTTGAATTTCCAATGTCATTCCTGAAGCATAATATATGTTCTTATATAGTCATTTTATGAATCTCGGGGTTGTTTTTAGGAGGTGTATGAAGGGGAGGACCTAGTATGGTGCCCGGGGTTGCACGTGCAACCCCTGAAACTTTTCCAAATAGTGTAAAAATAACGTTAAAATTTTTAAATTTTCTTTTTATTAGTGTATGTGCAACCCCTGAGAAAAAATGTGCAACCGGTGACACTCCTCAACTTTTTTTCCGGGTCCGCCACTGGGTGTATGAGGTATTTGTGGTTGCACACGCTCACACTTTAGAGCCATAGAGGACTGTGTTTGAGTTACATATAAGGTAGTTAGTTACGTATGTATATTATTTCTCAAAGAACGACAATGTCTTGTCATGTTCAATAAGCACTTTAGAGTATTGACCGACTTTATTTCCTACCATCTAGTTACAGCAATTCTAAGGCCTCTCCCAACCATGACGCGTCACTAAACCCATCACTAAACCCTTCCCTACTGACGGGTTACTGACGAGGTCGTGCCAACAGTAACACATCACTAACTCATCCCCACTTAAAATAAATATTAAAATATTAAATAAAAACATTTTCCCCCTCACATACGAACCCTCGACGTCCGTACACCCCGTCTCCACCACGACGTGAACCATCGACGGCAGGCTGGGACGGCACGGTGCCAACGATGATAGCCCATGACGGATTGTTGACGCCCCCCACGACGTGGGGTTGGCACTCATCTAATGTAGCTTCTTTTTTCTTCTATAGATTAGAAGCCATCGCACATCTGTGTGGCTTAGTTAGCTAGTAATCAATTTGGTTGGAAGCTAATAATAGTATTGGAGGGAATTTGAAAATTGATTTCTAGAACTATAATCGAATCTTTAGAATTAATAATACAGTAATATTATTGGTAGGATAGCCAATAAGAACTTTGCACAAAACTAAAAAAAACAACTAGTTTTACCTTATTTCATATTTGGATATACATCATTTCAAAATAACTGATACATTTTTTATTTTAGGGTGTTTTAAAATATACTTCGTATGATACACTTTTTATTTTAAGGTGTTCCAAAATAAGTAATATATTCTTAAACCTTAGATTATTTGGTAAAAAATAGTAGGACTCAAATCAACTAATTATCTCATTTAATATAGTGAAATGACATATTTACCCTTACTTTTACTTTTAAATATAACTAAACTCATTTTAATTAAATATGTAAGACTCATCCCTTATTAACTATCTAATTTAATATAATATGATTTTTATTATAATAATTTGGTTAAAAAATGTAAAATCCTAAATATTGCATTTATTTTAAAATGGAGGAAGTATTTAAAATTGTTAACATGCCAAGGCAAAGTACAATACTTACTTTTACAATTTGTCATTTTGTACCATTAAATTTTGTCATACACATCTCATATCTGGTTCCTATTGCCACAAAGTATTTTAAACAACGATCGTAAGACCCGTGCGGCCGTGCTTGAGTTGCCAAACATAGAGAATGGCCCAGGAGATAGGCCCAACAATAACCCTAATTACTAGCCCAACTAAACAAGGAACAACAAAATATTTATAGGACTCTGTCACTCTTTATATCTTTTCAACCCAATTTGAATCAACAAAAACGGACACATGATCCAAATTTTTAAATATGATATCCCATTTTGGTTTCAGAACTTAACCGCCGTACAAAATCAGAATTTTTTGACCAACTTAGATTTCGTATCAAATTACAAGTTCCCAAAGTAGATCAAAGTAGACATTTATACCTTTCCAACAACGTATAGCACCCCCAAATCCGAATAACGATTGATTTAGTATAAGTTTACAAAAAATGTATAAACATGCTGAGATGTATTTTCATCATCTTCGCATTTTTAAGCCAAATTGACCCGAAACTACATAACTTGTTTTCCACCATTACAAAAACTAAAACCTTGAACCAAAACATGTTTATCCACTTGTTATTTACTAAAATTTGCCCTATTATATAAATAGTCAATTAATTAATTGTTTTCCATAATTAATTAAATGCTTTTAAGTTAGCAAATTCAAATTATATAACACCTATATTTCATGTTTAATCATATGGTGCTGGTCTAGTAGTAAATTCTCTCAAATGACTTCCTAAATATTACAAGTTCGATCCCTCCTAGGTAAATATTTACCAATGACAAAGGAAAAATTTGGAAACGGTCATGGAAAAGGTAAGGTCCTGTGTATCACTAGGAAAGCTCGGACACCCTAAAAGAACGCGTGATTATCAGAATACCTTTTTTTATATAAAAAAATCCCTATATTTGAAGCTTATGTCCTTTGTAAAAACTTTATATAGCGGTGGTCGTTGATTCAGGGTAAAAATAAATGAAGTTAATAGATAGATGTGCCCAGGATTAAACAATAGCGGACATCAGACTGGTTGAAATGCTGACAATTGACATACATGGTTGCAAGCAAGGTTTGGTCAAGAAACTTCAGAACAAATATTAATAAATTATTCGCCCCATTTAATTTCATGTCTTATTTAAAGACAATAAGGGGACCAGTCTTGTCTTCCAAACGTGGCTTACATTTAGACATGATTGTTAACTAGTATAAAGTGATACAATTAGTAATATTCAAATTCTAGCCTAATAAAGCACAAACGGCTAACTTGTTTATACTGCAAACATATACGTATAATTTTCTACGAAAAGCATTTCATTGAAAGGCCCCTAGCAAGATGCTAGGCTAAAAAAGTACCAGACTAATTAGTTACGATTACATAACCACCGAGTCCAATTGATATTGGACCATTAACACAAATTTAGAATCCAATTTAATGTAACGATTATTAGTTGACCATTAAGCACGCCTTATTGGGGTTTTTGTCATTAAATATATATGCGTTTCAAAATCTCCAAAAAGCCCAAATTACCAAATAAAAGGTGTTTGAGATTGTTTATTGAAAATATATGATGCATTTTGAAAATTAATAATCAATTATTCAAATGTGATTATAAAAATGGTGTTTAGATTTAACTATGTTGTTTAAAATCACAATAATCATATAACTATTTTTTAATATATAAATAACCTTATTATTTATTTAGTTAATAGATAAATACAAATAATCAGCTTTCAATAGTCAATAAGCACCTCTCCACCTGTTTTTTATAACTCTGTTTTGAATGCCCTAAAATGTAAATAATTGATTTTTTAAAATTTTTGCTAAATGAGTTTTTGGATTATTTTGATTTTAAACCCAATAATAAGCAGATAATCTTCTACTTCAAACTGCAATCTCATACCTTGGGTTGGCAAATCCGAGTTTTAAAAAGATGGAAACAGTCAAGTCTGAGATAGACATGAATCAATGTGAGGTCTAGTTCAAGATTTTGTTGGAGGGTAAGGAGAGCATTGGATTTGATTAGCTTCAACTGTCTCGCTGACTTCCTTTTGTCCAAACTTCTGCTACGATGTTGTTTGTGTTTTATCTTCATTAAAGTGCTGACGTTATTGTTGTCTCTTTGCTATCACTTCATTGGTTGTAACCCTAAATTTGAGGCCAGGCCCCTTCCATTCTCTTCCTTGTTAATTAGCTACTACAATTGATGCCCTTTCTTTTGTCTTTTCTGCATGATATTCTGATCCCCATATACCTACTACTTACCACCAACTGTGATAGAGAACGTCCTGATGATGAGCCCGTTATGCCTGACCAGCCCACCAGGCCCACTATATGGAAAGTTTACCAACGCAAGGGGAAGACACGTGTAGAGGAGTAATTGGAATTGTTAATTCTGTTAGGGAAGAGAATATATATGTAATGATGTGTAATAGGCTGAGCATCTTTTGCACTTTGCACGTTAGTATTTCGGCCATTGTGGCTTGGGCAGAAAGCATCCATTGTTGGAGCTCTCTGAATTGTGTTTCCTTTTTAATCAATTAACAGCCTTCTTCCCTGAATCTCTATTTTGTGAATTCAATACTTATCAATTGGTTCCATTGCCCTTTGCATCTAACAATGGTGCAAGCTGAACCTGCTAATGTCAATACTCGATTACAATCACGTTTAGATGGTCAAGAAGAAAAGATTAATGCTCTATCAGGTCGTGTGGATGAATTATCATCCATGGTGGTCGCCATGAAAGGCATCATGGAAAAGGTTCTCCACAACCAAGAGAAAGCTGAGGGAAAGAGAACCCAGGAGGAGGATGACGACGCCGGATCTGGTTTCCAAACTCTCGAGAATCTGGACACCGACGGAAAGGCTACGGGACCACTATTCTCTCCACCGATTATCACCGATAATCATTTTGAGGCCCCGATATTCAGCTTACCCAAAGTTAAACTCCCACAATTCGATGGTACAGATCCACGAGGCTGGCTAACAAAAGCTGATTTGTATTTCCAGGTAAACAAAACTCCTCAATCTCAAAAGCTCAATCTCGCTCAAATGTGTATGGATGGTGTTGCTTTGAATTGGTTTACCACTCTATTGAATCGACTCCCTACAACCGATTGGAATCAATTTCGTGCTAAACTCATGACTAGGTTTAGTGGTACTAAATTTCGGAATGCTCATGAAGCATTAGGGTCGTTATTCCAGGAAGATGATATTGAAGATTACATCGAGGAATTCGAAGCTCTGTCAGCTCTAATTCCCGATATTTCAGAAGAACAATCTATCGGAATGTTCTTGAGAGGGCTGAAAAACGAGGTCAAAAACTGGGTAAGAGCTCTAAACCCACAATCGTGCGACGAAGCCATGGATTATGCACGACACGTCTGCATCGCCACCGCTCCTTCATCGGACAAATCAATTTCCAGAGGCGGAAACTCCTCCGTATGGAGAAACCCAAATCGATTTGACAAACCCTCTTACTCAAGCCCAATTTCATCAAAGCCCACTTATACCACTGGGCCAACTCAGTCACAAACCCAATCTAAGCCCACTTTCCCCACTAAATCCATGTCCTCGAGTGCCAGCAATACCCGTAACCTAACCAAGCAGGAATGGGAAGATCGTCGGAGACGCGGCCTATGTTTCAGCTGTGGCCAACGTTACTCCCCACAACACAAATGTACTGAAGGCAAATTGAGAGTCCTTCTCCTTGCCGACGGGGAAGACATTACCGATGACGGTGAGATATGCCAAATCGAAACGTTGAATGATGAGGAAGAAGAAATTCCTAAAGGAGAATGCCAAGCCCTAGAATTGAGCGGGGTATCTCAAATTAACCATTCAGATTTAAAAACTCTTAAGCTAATGGGCGAGCTTAATGGATATCCGGCCTTGATTTTGATCGACTGTGGTGCATCCCACAATTACCTTTCAAGGAAACTAGTGTCTGCCCTTGGAATGGAGTCCACCGAAATTCCCCCGATCAGCATTAGACTCGGTGATGGCAACCGGGTCCGTATGAATGAGTATTGTACTAATATTTCCCTCAAGTTCGGTATGTATGAATGTCAAGTAGGTGCTTTAATCTATGATCTCGGGCCCCTTGATTTCATTTTGGGAATAGCCTGGTTACGTCCATTGGGCGATGTGTTATTTAATTGGCAGACTCATGTGATGAAATTCTGGGACAAGGGAAATCGCATCACGTTACGGGGTATAAATTCTCCATTTTTAAACCAATCTTCCCTCCAAAACTGTTTAAAGGGTGAACTAGCCACAATTACAGCCACACCACAACATTCTAGCAATCTAACTTCCACCCAAAATTCACTCTTGGACAAACTATTGCAACAATTCGCAACACTGTTCCAAAATCCACAAGGGCTTCCCCCTAGCAGACCAATTGAACATAATATTACCCTTATGGATGGTCACGGGCCGGTATGCGTCCGCCCTTACCGTTACCCACACATTCATAAAGACGAGATTCAAAGGCAAGTTCAAGAAATGTTGGCTTCTGGAATTATCCGCATTAGCCAAAGCTCATTTTCGAGTCCGGTCATTTTAGTGAAGAAAAAGGACTCGACATGGCGATTGTGTATTGATTATAGAGCTCTCAACAAAGTCACCGTCCCGGATAAATTTCCGATTCCGGTAGTTGAAGAGCTATTGGATGAATTACACGGGTCCGTATTTTTCTCCAAAATAGACTTGAAATCAGGTTTCTACCAAGTCCGCGTTCGCGAATCAGACATTGAAAAGACGGCTTTCCGAACACACGACGGGCATTATGAATTTCTCGTCATGCCCTTTGGATTAACCAATGCTCCCGCCACCTTTCAAGCCCTCATGAACGAGATTTTCCGGCCCTTACTAAGACGAGGTGTATTAGTTTTTTTTGACGATATATTAGTCTATGGGCACACTTGGGAAGAACACATGGAGTTACTTAGCACTGTTTTACAATTGTTGCAACAAAATCAGTTGGTCATTAATAAAAAGAAAAGTTCTTTTGGCATTCAATCGGTTGAATATCTAGGTCATGTAATCGACATGCACGGCGTGTCTATGGACCCGGCTAAGATCAAATCAGTCCTCGATTGGCCCGCCCCCTCGAATGTGAAAGGAATACGTGGGTTCCTCGGATTGACAGGGTACTATAGAAAATTTGTCAAAGGGTATGGAAAAATAGCACAACCATTGACTGAGATAACAAAAAAAGATAACTTTTCTTGGGGAATACAACAACAAACAGCCTTTGAAGAACTTAAATCACAGATGACTTCCGCTCCGGTACTTGCTCTTCCGGATTTTTCGAAGCTTTTTGAGATCGAGTGCGACGCTTCCGGGAAAGGCATCGGGGCCGTATTAATGCAACAAGGTCGACCGATCTCTTATTTCAGCAAGGCTTTATCTGCAAAAACTTTGGGGAAATCGGCTTATGAAAAAGAAATCATGGCTTTGGCCCTTTCTATACAACATTGGAGGCATTATTTATTGGGTCGTCAATTCGTGGTACACACAGATCAAAAGAGCTTGCGCCACTTATTAGAACAACGTATCACTACAACGGACCAACAAAACTGGCTTGCTAAACTCATGGGCTACCGTTTTACGATACAATATAAACCCGGCAAAGATAATCGTGCCGCCGATGCCCTCTCCCGCATACATGAAGGAGCTGAGCTAGCTACTATGTTGTCATTTCCTAAATGGCTAGAGGATAACAATTTAACAGAAGGAATACAAAATGATCAACAACTACAAAAAATTGTTAACAGTTTAATCACCAACAGCAAGTCAAAACCGGGTTACACTTTAATTGAAGGGAAATTATTTTACAAAGGGAAATTGGTAATTCCAGCTTCCTCCCCTTGGGTACCGAAACTTCTTGAAGAATTCCACAATGTACCGAGCGGCGGCCACTCCGGTTTCCTCCGAACCTACCGCCGTTTGGCAGCCCATGTTTACTGGATTGGCATGACCAAGACGGTTCGTGATTACGTCCGCGCTTGTGATGTTTGCCAACGTTATAAAAGTTCAACTTTATCCCCTGCCGGGCTCCTTCAGCCACTTCCCATTCCATCTAATATATGGGAAGACATCTCCATTGACTTCATCACCGGCTTACCTAAGTCAAAGGGATATGAAGCCATACTCGTAGTCGTGGATAGGTTATCCAAGTATTGCCATTTTGTTCCGTTGAAGCATCCCTATACGGCTCATTCCTTGGCTGATATATTTCTTCGCGAGGTTATACGCTTGCATGGAGTTCCTAAATCCATCCTAAGTGACCGTGACCCCATTTTTATGAGCAAGTTTTGGCGAGAAGTCTTCGCCTTACAAGGCAGCAGGCTGAAATTTAGTTCTGCGTATCATCCCGAAACAGACGGGCAAACGGAGGTAGTCAACAGAAGTCTCGAGACATACCTTCGCTGCTTCGCAGCAGAACAGCCCAAACAATGGGCCCACTGGTTATCATGGGCAGAATTTTGGCATAATTCAACATTCCACGTGTCTACTAACACTTCCCCGTTCGAGGTGGTTTACGGCCGGCCACCGCCCACAATTTTTCAGTTCGTTCCGGGAGAGGTTCGTTGCGTGGCAGTAGCTCAAGAACTGAGTGATCGCGATGAAGCACTTAAACAGTTAAAGTATCACCTGTCTCGAGCTCAAGAGAAGATGAAATCCACAGCCGACAAACACCGGAGAGATATCGAATACAATGTTGGTGATTGGGTATTCCTTAAACTTCGTCCCCATCGTCAACAATCCGTTATTCGCCGCATCAACCAAAAGCTGGCAGCCCGTTTTTACGGCCCGTTCTTGATTCTGGAACGCATTGGGCAGGCAGCCTACAAGCTCCAGTTACCCGATTCCGCCAAAATACATCCCGTCTTTCATGTTTCCCTGCTAAAAAAAGCTGTGGGCCAAGCTCCGGTGGAATCAAACCTGCCCGAAGGTTTAGAAGTTGAACCCATCGATACCCCTGTTCCACTGAAATGCTTACTAAAACGCACCATTACTCGTGACGGTAACCGTGTTCCCCAATGCCTCATCCAGTGGCATCCTGCCTCCACAGAAACATCTACTTGGGAAGATGTAGCTACTTTCACAAACCGTTACCCCGACTTTAGGCTTGAGGACAAGCCTAATTTTCAAGAGCCGACTATTGATAGAGAACGTCCTGATGATGAGCCCGTTATGCCTGACCAGCCCACCAGGCCCACTATATGGAAAGTTTACCAACGCAAGGGGAAGACACGTGTAGAGGAGTAATTGGAATTGTTAATTCTGTTAGGGAAGAGAATATATATGTAATGATGTGTAATAGGCTGAGCATCTTTTGCACTTTGCACGTTAGTATTTCGGCCATTGTGGCTTGGGCAGAAAGCATCCATTGTTGGAGCTCTCTGAATTGTGTTTCCTTTTTAATCAATTAACAGCCTTCTTCCCTGAATCTCTATTTTGTGAATTCAATACTTATCAAACTGAATACTGAAGTTCCTACTTCTTAATTTTAGCGATTGAAGTTATTAATTCTTAATTACAGTAAATTATTGAGAAAATCACCAATGTATCCTATTTACCCTTTACACCTTAAAATTTTATCACAAAAAATATCTTCTTCTTTTTTGGGCCACGGACTTCGCTAAAGGCATTTAGCGATCCATGATCCGGCCATATTGCTAAATGTGTTTTTTTAATGGTTCAACGAAAATGTAGCGCACCCGACCCGGAAATTACCGAACTCACATATCGCTAAACATGCACCATTTCGATAAAAAGAAGGACACAACGCCAACAATGAAGAGATCATGGTGGTCACAAATCAATTAGTTTCAGAATCATGTATAGAATTGAAGGACTTCGATAGTCATGATGTAAGCTTGATTCGTCATTTTTAGACTAAACTTTAAACTACATTATGTGTTTTTTTAGGATTTTAGGTTGTTCAAAATGATAAATATTGGTTGTTATAGGTTAAAGATGTTATTTAAACGTTAGTTCTCAAGTATTTAGTTGATTACTACTTAAAAATATGGTTAAATGGCCTGATTTTTGTTCAGTTTTTATGAAACTAAGTTCGCTAAATTTATTTAAGTTCCAACGTACAAATATTTATTATTTTTGCATTTGATATTTTTGGTTTCTTTACGGAGGCGGTGGAGCTTCTCAACAGAGTCCAACATGTTATTCATAGTAATGTCATGACACATACCTAAAATTAATTTTGCAATTAAAAAAGAAATAACTGAGCGTTTGTTTTCAATCTCCATCTAAGAAAGGATCAAAAAGTAGAGATAGAGATAATTAATTATCCGACCCAAATTATTAAATTATCACTAAACCAAAGTTTCAAAGTATTCCCCATGTAGGGTTATGCTTTGCTTTTCCTCCATATATATAAGTTAACAAAACACAGGGATGCACTCTCTTTCTTCCCCGGCCACATGTAATAAAAAAAGGAATCCTCATGTGTTGTCTTTTTTAAAAACCTAAATTTCCATCATTATTACCAATATACTTTATATTATTCTTCGTCTCTTTCTTTCTGTTCCTCAATTTTTTTAAATTCCACGCACACATACATGGCTACTTCCCCTTCAACCTCCAAAACCGCCCCCAAATCCCGCCGAACTCCGAAGACGATACCATTCCTGGTTCCGGAGACGGCCGCCCTCGTGGCCGTCCTCCTGGTGCTAAGAACAAACCCAGACCACCAGTCATCATTACCCGTGAAAGCGCCAACACCCTCAGAGCTCACATCCTCGAAATTAGCAACGGATGTGATGTTTTTGAATCCGTCGCTGACTACGCCAGGAAACGTCAACGTGGAATTTGCATAGTCAGCGGTAGTGGTACGGTAAACAACGTTAGTCTCCTGCAGCCGGCTGCTGTTCTCACTCTTCATGGCAGGTTTGAGATACTCTCACTGTATGGATCGTTTTTGCCTCCTCCGGGTGCCACTAGTTTGACAATTTATTTGGCCGGTGGACAAGGTCAAGTTGTCGGTGGGATTGTTGTCGGAGCTCTTGTGGCTTCTGGGCCGGTCATCGTCATTGCAGCTTCTTTTACAAATGTAGCGTATGAAAGGCTACCCTTAGATGAAGATGAAACAGCTGGCGGAGGTGGTGGTGGTGATGGAGATGGTGGCGCTACTCATTCTTTTCCAGACCCGTCATCAATGGGTTTACCTTTTTTTAACTTACCTCTCAACATGCCAAACGTTCAGTTGCCGGTGGACGGTGGTGGTTGGTCTGGTAACACGGCGAGCCGGCAGCCGTTCTGAAAATGAATAAAGGTCAGATATAATCAATGGATCATCATTTAGCAATTACGTACCGCCATCGATTCTCTACCTTGGTTCTTGTTCCATTTTCATTTCTTGATCTAATTGTAGTTCTTAGTTCTTTTAAATTTGTGAATTTAAGATCAAATCACCTTCATTAATTAATTTCTTGCTGTCTTAGCTTGTAGTGCGTTTGTGAAATTGCTTTGATCTTAAAAGTAAACTTCCTGTGAAGAAGTTTGAACTAACTAATGTTTTATTTTACATTTAAAGAGCTTTTATATGTTATTAATTAAATCTTACAGAAATGATACATTTAAATACAATGGCGTTTTATATATTTTATAATCAAATCCACTTGTAATTATCAGTTCTTGGAACATAATATATGTATACTAATGATATAGAATTCAATCAGTCAATTTGACTTTTAATAATCGGCAATAATATACTTTAGGTTACATATTTTAACTAAATATTTAGTAGTATATTTCCTTATATGTTGGGTTAAATTTAATGTTCATTCTTGAATAAATACAAACCCTAATATAATACTCCCTCCGTCCCACAAAAAAGTTCTCATTTCCCTTTGGCACAAGATTTTAGGTGATAGTTAGTGGTGGTGTCATTGGTATTATTTTGATTAAAATATAAGGTTGGTTTGGAGAGAGAAAGATAATTAGTGGATATTATTGATGGAGTTCTTAATAATAATAGTATTTTATTGCGTGGAGCCCACCACATGTGAGAAATGGGAACTTTTTTGTGGGACAAAAACTTTAGGAGAAATAGGAACTTTTTTGTGGGACGGAGGGAGTAATATTTTTCATCTTTCTCAGAAGCAGACTCCATTCTGGATTCTTAGTTCGTTGCTAAATTCGATGGATAAACATGTGTTCTCAAGGATAATAATCCGGGCATGTGAAGATCTAGCCTTTTCCTGAATAGATGCTCCCTTCTTTCAATTTTTCTAATTTTTAATCCTGGATAAAAACTAATGGTAATAAAATTAATTTACAACTCCAAGAGTCTCCACTAATTAAATGTGTTCAGGACGTTTTATACAATATCATTATCTCCATCATCACGGTACCTATATAGTTTCTAGGCTTTCTTGCTCTAAAGTGATACAAATCTCCAGTCAGTGACATATATTAATATATATATATACTCCCCCGTCCCTAAATAAAGTTCTAATTTCTTCATCAAGTTTTGTCTCTAAATAAAGTTTCCATTTTCTCAAACTTAAAGGTCCACTTAATATAATAATATCATTACCAATACTTTCACCACTAACTATCTTCTAAAACATTTTCTCTCTCCAATCAAGCCATATATTTTAATCAAAAGTAATACCAAATACCCCACCACTAACTATTATCTAAAATGTTGTGCCCAAGAGAAATGAGAACTTTATTTAGGGACGGAAGGAGTATATACCATCATTTGCAAATAAAAGTGAATTGAAATTCAGGCCAGGTTTTATATTAAAAAATTGTATTATTTCATACTAAATTTTTCTGGAATCCAATAATTATCAGTCATAATCATATCATTTGTTTTGGAAATTTGTATTAATCAAATTACTCTTTTATATTTACTTATTAATTGAGTTTTCAAGATTAGCCATACTTACATTAAACTAATCATTGAAACAATCATGTAAATATTAGTTCTCATGGGTATGTGTACGAAGGTATATTATGGCCTTTGCCAATCATAAAAGAATATCTTATTTATTGGTTATTTTTTATATATACTAGCTAGGGTTCATACTAAAAACACATAAGAATTGTTATATATATACAATTGAAGATGGTTCTTGTCCAAATCTGGCAATTAATCTTGAAGTCCCAATATTGTTTTGAAGGCCAACGTCATTTAATTTGCTCTTATTGAAGAAGCAAGGACTCCCAACATGTTTTCTTATGTATTTTCCCATATGGGTGCTCATTCATATGTATCCACATGGGTGAACCATGTCTATCTTTGTGTGTGTAAATGGTTAATCTTCATGGGCAGTTCTAGAGTTGCTGATCGAGCTTATTATATACTAGTTTCAAAGCCCGCCCGATTGGGCGGGTATGCTTCGAGATATAGAATCCATAACATAACAATGAGAATAAAGTAGGAAATCATATAGTCAATTAATTATTATTGAAATGATTAATAAACATTTTGTTATACATGAATAATCCGTTAAAAAAATTTAAAGACGAAATAAAACTCCTTTGTATACGACGTTTTTGTTAAGTTGATGTAATTTCCATCAAGGTCGTAATAAATAACCTTAGACCTTCTTGTTCTTCACTCTTGAGACAACAACATATAGTTGATCATGACAAAGCATACTTTAACGGGAAATTGTCTTCAGTTCAATTTAAAGGGCATCTTGTTGCCTGAAGGACTAATAACTATGCACGGGATAACGCAAATTGTACCAACCTTGCCACCGGATATGATCTTACATTCAATTAGATTATTTCCCATGCGTAATATTTGAAGCCTCGTTCCGTTGCATAACCATGCTTTTGGATCAATGATTCGCATACACATTACGTGTGCGCCTATCTTTAACTTCAACTTATGATGTGGGACACATGACATATTTATATTGTTAATAAAAGTTAATTTGCATTGTGAAATTTCTCCATCTTTTGATGATTTAAATTCTCTTAACAAATCTACAATGTATTTGTTGTCATCTAATCCAATATATGATGCTAGCGACATTCACAACAAAATAATTATCATCTCCAGGAAAATATAAAAAAAACAAATCTAATAAACACATAGCATTTCCAGGTTCAGGAGATTTAGAAACAGTAACAAGTTAACCACACTCGAATAAACTTAAACTTGAATATGCTGACAATTTGATTATTCAAACGAGCTCCTGAATTATGAAAAATTATGCATGATCACAATGAAATAAATCAATACTACTAATGAATAAAATTAACTCAACAGCATTAGCAACAATTGTTGCCATATCATATGCAATTGCTTCAAAATGGTAAGCATTATTACCTAATTGAGTATTCTACCGATTCACTACTTCAAGGGCTAGGGGCAGAACGCTGAATATACCAATCATAATTTTTCATAAAGAACAAAAATCAGCTGACTGAACCAACTGTATAATAAATCAATCATCCACCTTGGGTAAATCATCTTGAATTTTACATCAACATTAATTCAAGAACAGAAATGTGGTAAATCTTATATTGCTGAAGATCCTTATCACATAAACATTCAACAACAATCCCAAATTTTCATCACATAAACATTTAACAACAATAATCAATCGGTTGAAAAAATTGGTCAATGCTCAAGATCCTTATCATGAAAACTTACACAAGAGCATACATTCATATTGGTAAAATTCGTAACATCAAAGGATAGGAGGAACGACTGATTGAACCAATTAGGGATCTTTCACCTATAATTGTTGGAAAATAAAGAAGTTACAAAATGGGTCAAGGTCAAAACATGCTAGGTTGATTTGTCAACATTTTTTTCCAGGTTGTTGGACATTAAAAATAAATAATATATTGACTATATTAAAACTTTTTTTTTACAGAAAACAATTTAGGTGGTTATTGTTTTGAGTGCACTTTAGACAACTTTTGACCGTTTTGACTCGTTACCAATGCAATACAACCCAATCGACCTGTAACACCTCAAATTTTAATACCAAAAATCGGCCAAAATAAAACATTTTATAAATAAAAGAACATCCCCAAATTTGGATTTACAAAAACCTTGGTATGAAATCAGAGTATAAAAGTAGGTGTTACAAAATAGATCATAACCAAGCTAAGACTAAATCCAATCTAGTGCTCTTCTATTCTAGGTCCCGCATCTCTATCCATGCGTACCTAAGCCTTTGATCCCGAACCTGAGTACATAGCAAAACAAAACAAGGAGTACGTGAGACAAAAACGTCTCGTGAGCTACATGGGTTTAGACCCCAAGGTTAATAATAATAACCGAATCACAAACAAACAAACAAACTCGTAAGCTATCACCCATCTATCTAGTCACCCTATTGTGACTCTAATACCTTGCTTTCCTAGCAATCATACCTAGTTGTCGGGACATCCCCAACCAACTAGAACCACATAAACTTATTAACCGGGGATCCCCCGCATTAACAAGCTTCAAGGTAAAGGCAAGAGGGAATCGCCCAATCTACCAATACCTGCCTTACTCGCCGGACTACTTCCAGTTAGCAAGACTACTATCATGGAATGGGCCGATGGGGATCCGCCCAAATGCTCCCCATTCCATACCTCATGACCGGGGATCCCCCGAATCATCACATCATCTCACCATATCATAACTCGATGGTTATGTCAATCTAGCTCTCGGCTATCGCGTCTATCATCAAACAAGTTAGTTCAATACTATCATCGGTATAACTAACTATCAACTACTAGTCTACACAATAAAGCAAGTAGACCATAACACAAGTAATAAAAATGTATTTCATAGGCTATGTACTCAGTAAAGTCCACACGTACTCACCTTAGCAATAAATGCTCCAACCGTGTTCTTGACACCAAAACTCTTGCTTCACAATTTCACCGACTTTCCAAGATGTCACCGAAAGCCTAAAACAATGATCATACAATGTTCAACACCACAATCTACTATCAATGTGTTCATCTACCTCTAGATAGCACCCATCAATCCATTTCCCCCAAATATGGTGGTTTACCAAACCCTAGGTTTAACCAACCCGCAAGATTCTTACAAATCATAATCATACACTTGTTTCCTTTGTTAATATACCATCTATTAAGTGTATACAACCTTTATATCACCATAACCCATAATCCCAAGAACTAGGGTTTCAACCCCAAGCTTCTAAACCCATAGATCTAAAGTTACAACTACAAAGGATTGAAGATATACCTTAAATCTTCAACTAGGAGTGAAGAATCACAAGATTTGACCAAGAATTCAGCTCCAAACGATGCTTTACACTCAAAAACGTTCACACACTTGAAGAGAGAAAACTAGGGTTCATAAATGCAATAAATGAGCCAAATCCCGACTTTAATGCTGCTCGACCAGACTTCGCGTCGCGAACTAAGTTCGCGTCGCTAACTCTGCAAATTGTACGCCAACTTAGCGATCGTTACCCAGACGCGATCTTCTTAGTGACCCATGGCCAAACTCCCTGGCCCGACTTCCCGATCGTGATCGGAAGTTCGCGTCGCGAACTCCTTAAGGCAGCAGGGCTGCACTTTTCATTAAGTGTCTTGACCCGTTTTCGCCCATAACTTTCCCGTACGGTGCCCAAACGACACGAAACCAATTTCCACGCGTTTTATATGATTTATCCATAATTATCATATTTTTACATATTTATTTATTTAAAAATTTCGGGTCGTTACACGACCCGTTTTCAAAAGAAAGATAATTTGATAGTACTGATTCATCTGTTTTGCTGCATGTACATTTCAAAAGAACATGTGTTGCGAGTCTGTTCTTGACTCCAAATTTATAGCTGCTAGGCGACCACCATAACAACCATAACATAAGTATATGCAACAAACAAACAAAAAAAAAAGCAACTTACAGGTCTAAAAGGAAGCCCTAGTGGGCCCATTGAGCTAGTCGCCATTTGAGCGATCTTCTCTTTTGGATGAAGGTATTTGCAATCTGACCCATATTTGTAGTTTCTAGTGTTCATAAATAACGACATTCAAATTTCCCTGAAAAATAACTATTTAGTATTTACCCCAATTACAACGCAGAATACTAAAATAAAAATTAAACTTGATGCATCAAAGAAAGTAAAGACTTCTTTGTAAGATAAAAAATTAACAATATTCATGAAATGTTATGGTAATACCCTGTTTGTCGCAGACCTTAAATATTATTTGCTCAATGACATTTGCGCTTAATTAAATGGCCACCAATTTTCTAAGCAGCCTGCACTACACACACATTATTAAAAGTTGAATTCATAATAAATCTTTTGAAGAAGGACCAAAAGTCAACTCAATTCATAAAATTAGATTGCCATGAGGAAATGCAATACCATGTGAAATAAAGATAACCTTCTCAGAGAAGTGTGGGATATCCCATATGTCAGATATGCCTAAATAGCAATATAGCATAATAAAAATTAAAATGTCAATTAAATATGTATTTTGTAAGTCAGTAAAAGGCGAATTGTTCACCTAATCAGAGGTGTAAAAGGCTGAGGAGGGCTGATTTTCTAGAGAAATTTGTAACACCCTAAAATTTACAAGATTTTTAAAACTTTTAAAAACAAAATTTAATCAAAAGGTCCCAATAACTTGAATAACTAAATCCCAATAATAGTATTTTCATTTAAAAATGTATTTAATGCGGAAATAGTTAAAATTAAGTGTTTTTAAAATATTAAATGCCGTCCACATCGGTAATGAAAGGTACATCGGTCAACCGTCCACCTTCTCCTTTCCTCTGCTGGTACCTGAAACAATGTGGGGAAAATAGGGGTCAGCTGGAGAAGCTGAGTGAATATCTCAAAATGCAAACAATCATAACATACAACACATGAGGGCACATCGGTGTACTCCTACTCAGACTCTACTCAGTTTATTACTCAGATTTATTTCTCAGATTTTATTACTCAGATTTTAATTTATATAGCGCGCTAGGGTGATTTGGGACGAGAGATCAACCTCGACCCGCCTCACACCACCTCAACACATGTACTCTTCGGTGTGAGTCAAAAGGCCTGGCACCAGTACTCTTCGGTGCCAAGTCAAAACGTCTGAAACCAGTGCTCTTCGGTGTCAAGTCAGATATATTATGTTTAATGTTTAACTCAAAACTCAGAAACTCTAAACTCAGAACTCAGAACTCAGAAAGTCAGATCACAGAAAGCTCAGATAACAGATAACTCGGATAACAGATCAATATCAGATAACAAATCAATCTCAGATAACAGATCAATCTCAGATAACAACTATAGTGCAAGAAATGTAACACGTAAGTCATGCATGTACAACGTTAAAACTGAATACACGGTGAGAATACTCACCTCGAGAAACGTAAGCTCCAAAGGGTTCCCGACAATCAGAAGGACAGCACGTCATCTCCTAGACGGACCTAAAGCATAAATCGAAATCCCGGATTAAAATCTAACTACTTATCATTATTTTAGAAAAACTGGCAGCACCCGTCGGTCTCACGGGAACTGCCATAACTCTTAAACTGTGTAGTAGATTTATCCCATATTTTTTCCATGAAAAGTAGACAACCAGAACTACATATCTCTGTGAGACGGTCACTGGCCAAACCAGATTCTAAGTGTCTCAAAACAGTGTTGCAAGACAGGCCTGCTGCACAGGTCATCTTCCTAACAGCAGCCTACTAAATCGACTATAACTTTTAAACCGTAATTCGGATTGACGAGAGGGTTGCGGCATTGAAAAGCTAACTCAGAAAACAAGTGACCAGCACGGGCCAAAAATCCAAAAACATATTTTAAGTGTGGTAAAAACATACTCGAATTCGGAGGACAGATTCTGCCAAAAACCTCATTAAGTTTAAAACCCGTTTAGCAAACCCGGCCCGTTACCGGAAAAACCCGAGCACCCAAAATGAATACCCGACAACCCAAAAATCAGTTCACTCAATTTGTTTAAAATCTCAAAAGCTTGGTTCTTATATTATAAAAGTTTTCCCGATTGGGGAACCAAGAACCCTACGGATTCGGTTCCCCCTTCGGTTATAAAAGTCGGTTTAATAAAACGATAAAAACCCAAGGGCTCGGCCCCTGTCCAGAATTTCACAACCCGCAGCCCCTAGAACAATCAGATAAGTACACGGTATTGCAAAGAATCAAAACAGAATTGAAAACTATATTAGAGGACTACAGTCCAAATGAAGATCTTGCTGGACCAACCACAACGCAAGTTCATAAGCAAATTCACAAGAAGATTAAAATGGAAGGCTGCCATCTTAATTGAGTTGGTAAGCAAGAACTAATTAATTTATGAGAACTTCACACAAGCTCCTCAATGACGTTGATTCTCATCCGCCAGTTTCCAAGAAACTGCATTTCTTCCTATCTCTAATTTCACGCACCCCCAAGCACCGTCACACACACTTTAAACAACACCGCCACTGGATGCTACCATTGTTTTCTTACTCCTGCTCTCGATTAATGAACACAGAATTGATCAATACACGAATGATCGATACACGATTGTAACAAAAAGATATGAAAAACGAAAGGGACAAGCGATTACCACGAGAATTAAGTATGAACGGAACTTCTGCTCGATAACTTCACTGGTACAATCCGTCTTTTGCTTTGCTGCCCTCGATCACCACATGTCAAACAGGTTAGACATAGAATCGGGTGTTCATGAAAATGGATAACAAAAGAAGCAGAATTGTTGCCGAGGATCCTCTTGCTTGAACGCCGAACACACTCATGGTTCCTGCCTTTCTTAGCACGTCGGGAGTGATGGGAAAAACTTACCATCCAAAGGGGGTTGAGAGAAGAAACAAGAAGAAGAAAACCGTATGAAGCTCTTCATAGGAGGGTTCTTTACTTTTGTCGGCAATTAGGGTGAGGGAGGAATAAGGGATTAGGATGTCTAAGTATTATGCGTGTAGATGGATTAAGGCTGGACCAGATAATCAGGCCTACAAATATCGGGCTTCAAGCCTCGATCAAAACCGGGCCATCTATAGGAATTCGTACTTGGGCCTCACATGCTGGCCGGACCAGATTCGAAGGAAAAAAACAAGCAAGGCTCGGGGTTTTAAACATCGTATCAAACAGTTCTCTTAATTATTTGGACGCAAAACGTCACACCCTTTGGTTATTACAATTAACTATATAATAACATCTCAAAACCACAAAATCCATAGTAAAATAATAACACGTAAGCACAAAATCTCTAATACATAACTACGCATAGAAAATAAATGAATAGGTGTAATTTAAATTAATAAAAATTAATTATTTAATTACTCTAAAAATTCAGGACGTTACAACTCAACTCCACTTGAAATAGACTTCGTCCCCGAAGTCATGGTTCGAAAGAAGCTCAGGGTAGCAGTCTCGCATCTCAGACTCAAGCTCATCAACATCCGACATCCGCGATAGAAGAAAAATGATACGATTACGAATAAAAGAAATTCGTCAGGGTGACCTACCCAATCAGGATGGGCTCCGGCTCTCTCAGTTGCTCATATAAACCTCCGGTCTCTAGCGCGCAAAAGATACGGCTAGAAGAAATAAAATCAAACTGTTCTCTAAGAATATCGGTTTGTCTCAAAAGAAAAGGATGTCAAAAGTAACACGAACGAAAGCTCATAAAATTATGTAGAAGGCGTCGTCTTGCTCTCGGAGTCGGACACGATTGCTGCACCCGACGGTTAACGCCACGTTGAATCTCCGATTCAACTCCACTCGAAGTTTTGTTACGGTTTGGTTTGTGGCGACAGATGGTCTCGGCGTAGTACTCGGTTATCCGGTTCGTGCTAACAGTCACACTCGGTTCTCTCGCGACGATAAAAATAAGTTTTATGGAAAGAAGAAAACAAAACTTCTCGCAAGGCTCCAACAAATGATCACTTAACATATTTACAACAGGTTTAATCTTATTATTGTCAATTCCATATAAGAATTAGCTCTGAAAGGTCTTCTACTCTATTGGACATCAGTTTGCATAAGGCAAAGAAGCAATCTAGTAGTTTACACCATTATCAGTTAATACAAAAACAGGAAATTATTCACAAGAACTGTACATATCCCACAGAATTCTCAGATGATGCACACAGAAATTAAAACCACTCAGTAGGCAAAGATTCCCGAGAATATACGTATCACACCGAATTCTCATATACTAAGGTATATGACTCAGAAATATGATCTAGAAATACAACTCAGAAGTCTAACTCAGAAATGAACTCAATACATATCTCAGGAGTATAATTCGGAAATCTGTCTCATAAATAAACTCAGAAATACAACTCGGGAACAAACTCAGAAATCTTAACTCAGAAGTAAACCCCGAAATCTAACTCAGAAACATAACCAGAAATTTAATCTCAGACATAAAACCCGAATTCTATCTCAAACATAAACTGATAAAATAATAATATTTATTAGCAATAACATTATATGCAAATCACATTTTTTTACTCATTTGTATGCCTACTTGCGTGTTCCAATTTACTAGCTCATAATACCTGGACTGATAATTTCTCTCTCAACCGCGTTATTGATTCTCAAAATAACTCTTCTTTAACATTATATTGTTACCTTACTCTATTTGCATATTACTCATTTTGATAACCCTTTAATTAGCTCAAATTAACAATGTTGTCATTTCAATTCTCTTTAATATGATCCCATTCCACCATATTTAGTGGTTTCTCGATAATGTTTTTAATAGATGTTTTGTCATTCATCTAGTTTAACGATCCATAATAGTCTGCTTCGCTGATTTTACACATTATGAATAAAGTGTCTCTTGATTATTTTGACCATATATTTACTCATTAAATTCATATTACCCTCTAGAGTTCCAATTAAATTTCATACTCTTATTTATAATGATTTCTCGTTACTCAAATTACGAATTAATTCTTTAGTTCTCATTTACTCAATTCGCAGTTACACTTTATTCTAAATTTTACGGTTTACTCATGGTTCATCAATTCAGTACATTTTCGTCTTTTCGAAATTCCTCCTAAGTTCAATATAAATTTATTGAATAGTTGTTCTCATCTCCAGTTTAATATTTATTCATAAATAGAGTTTTCTCATATAATTTTATAATACCTCAAAACTCATAACACTTTATAATACTTCAAAAATCTGAATAAAACTTCCCGTTAATTTAATACTTTTCTCTTTTGACTCATTTTATTAATTTACTTATGTAACTCGATTTGTAAATTTCTTATAACTCAAAATTACTCCATAATTAATCAAAATAAAATTTTATCATTTAGCTCATTTTAATAATAACTTATTACCAGCAAATTACCGATCTCATTTTAACTCATTTTCCTCAAAATTTCATTGTAGCAGTTTTCTCATATTCAACTCATTTTAATAAGTTCTCATCACTTTAATTTAATGATTTCTCATCATCACATTTATAACCACCCAAGAATAAGTATACTGTCTTATTTTGTACATAATTGTAGTATTACTACTTCCCTTTTTCACGATAATCATTCAACCCAATTAACTTGATTTGTTAATTTCTCCAGTAAACCCGATCTATCATTTTATTGTAAACTCTATAATTACCCATGGAATAACTTTAATTATTCTTAACTTCTTGATTTGATAGTTACTCTTATAATTTATTTGATCAATTATATGTATCTAGATTTCGCACTTTAAATTCATACCAACAAAATCTCTCTGCATAAGCATCATGCTCATAATATTTATAAATAATAATTAATGATAATTATTTCTTGACAATTTTCCTTTTTACCCCTACTCAACTCCACTTGGAGAAAAACTCGTCCTCGAGTTTGGAACTAGTATTGTCTACCAAAATAAACAAGCAAGTATGTAGTCACACAACAATTAGAATACACATACTAAATTCACTATAACAAGCATTGGTCCATCGTTCCCCTCAAAATCTCCCCCTAACCAACCAAAAGTCATGTGTGTACAGTAATAGGGGCCCTCTATTACTTTCGACACATGCTTTTGTTTGGTCACGAGTCAATCCCAAAGTTCACAACTTCCCACACATAAAAATAATCCACAACAAATCACTCTCAGAAGAAAGAAAAGTTTACTTTCAATATCTGATAAATACAGATATGCACTCAGCTGGGGGTACTCAAAACCTCATAAATATTACTCAGAAAATCATGCGTATATTTAGTCTCGTACGCGATACTCGGATAACTCAGATTCATAGAAATATTTCCACTTAGTTATTTTCACAATACAAATCTCCTTTTAAACTTTTCATTTGGATATGCCATTTATCATTCCTCATAAATATAACTTATATTCTCTCCACAGTTATATTAATTTTATTGTAATTTGTGAGCATGTTGATTAATATCTTTTTGATCAGAGTTCTCGGTTATTGCGTTCCTCGTTTAATTTGATTCAATTTATCGCTCTTTTAACTCGTTTTTAAATAAATCATCATCAATTTGATGACGTTAGCTTCCTCTTAATCCTCTTATATAATTACTCTTTAAGATGAGCTTCAATAATATCTGATTAATTTGACTCAGCAATTTCTCAATTAATTAGCCTATTAAACTTACATAGTTTATTTTAAGCTATCAGTGTGAACTCATTAATCCGTCACTTAACTTGTCATCCACATTTAGCTTTACTCTCGGCAATTTAACCTACTTACTCGAAATGTTTTTCCCATTTTATCTCAATTTAAATAAATATTAACTTGTTGACCTTAATATGGAATCTGCTTAAATATTATATCTCGTGATTCGTTGTATTCACGAAAATTTTAATTTCTCAATTAGATAACTTCTCTTTTAACCCTGATCAATAATTTTCTTTTAGATCCTGTTAATAATTCTCGTTTAGCTAAATGTAATTATTTCCCATTTTATTGACTTAATAATTCTTTCTTTTACCCATCTTGGTAAATCCTCTTAAAAGTATTCTTAATCAATTTGATTTACTAATCTCTGATTTACTCGTTTAAATGACTCAGTCTATTAAGTGTTTTCTCCCATATGAAAGATTTTAATATCCTCCCAATACGAATATTAAGTACTCCTCTTTAATGTTACTAATTTCCTCATTTCTCATGTTACTCAAATCATGTTTCTCATTACACAGCTTATGGATCTTATATAATAAATTAATATCCCATTATTACACTTTTGGTTAGAATTTCTCAGAATTTATAAAATTTCACCTCAACTCTATTAGGTGTTCCTCTAAATTGAAACTTTTATTATTTTCTCATTAGCATTTATAATTTCACATTTCCCAGTATATATATTTCATATATATAAATATGGAACTCTAAGAATTAAAATCGAAATCATGCTCAAATTAAGCTCTAAATTATTCACAAAATTGTGTAATCTCATAATAGTATATCTATATACATATATGTTTAGCCATACAATCCACAAGTAATTCTCTCAGGATATAACTCGAAAATTCTCAGAATATGCTACTCGTCTATACTCAGAATATAGCAAAATCTCAATTAAATAATACTCTTAGATATTACCGGCAGTAGGAAGCGAGAGGTCGACGTGACTTGCTGTATGTTTGATGTGGAAACTTTTCTCAGAAAAATATCTGACTCTTTTCTCGTTTTAAAAACTCGGTACTCAAACTTGAGTTTGAATTCGGCCCTTACGAACCCAAATCCCTCAAGTCAGAGCTCTGATACCAACTTGTAACACCCTAAAATTTACAAGATTTTTAAAACTTTTAAAAACAAAATTTTAATCAAAAGGTCCCAATAACTTGAATAACTAAATCCCAATAATAGTATTTTCATTTAAAAATGTATTTAATGCGGAAATAGTTAAAATTAAGTGTTTTTAAAATATTAAATGCCGTCCACATCGGTAATGAAAGGTACAGCGGTCAACCATCCACCTTCTCCTTTCCTCTGCTGGTACCTGAAACAATGTGGGGGAAAATAGGGGTCAGCTGGAGAAGCTGAGTGAATATCTCAAAATGCAAACAATCATAACATACAACACATGAGGGCACATCGGTGTACTCCTACTCAGACTCTACTCAGTTTATTACTCAGATTTATTTCTCAGATTTTATTACTCAGATTTTAATTTATATAGCGCGCTAGGGTGATTTGGGACGAGAGATCAACCTCGACCCGCCTCACACCACCTCAACACCTGTACTCTTCGGTGTGAGTCAAAAGGCCTGGCACCAGTACTCTTCGGTGCCAAGTCAAAACGTCTGACACCAGTGCTCTTCGGTGTCAAGTCAGATATATTATGTTTAATGTTTAACTCAAAACTCAGAAACTCCGAACTCAGAACTCAGAAAGTCAGATCACAGAAAGCTCAGGTAACAGATAACTCGGATAACAAATCAATATCATATAACAAATCAATATCAGATAACAGATCAATCTCAGATAACAACTATAGTGCAAGAAATGTAACACGTAAGTCATGCATGTACAACGTTAAAACTGAATACACGGTGAGAATACTCACCTCGAGAAACGTAAGCTCCAAAGGGTTCCCGACAATCAGAAGGACAGCACGTCATCTCCTAGACGGACCTAAAGCATAAATCGAAATCCCGGATTAAAATCTAACTACTTATCATTATTTTAGAAAAACTGGCAGCACCCGTCGGTCTCACGGGAACTGCCATAACTCTTAAACTGTGCAGTAGATTTATCCCATATTTTTACCATGAAAAGTAGACAACCAGAGCTACATATCTCTGTGAGACGGTCACTGGCCAAACCAGACTCTAAGTGTCTCAAAACAGTGTTGCAAGACAGGCCTGCTGCACAGGTCATCTTCCTAACAGCAGCCTACTAAATCGACTATAACCTTTAAACCGTAATTCGGATTGACGAGAGGGTTGCGGCATTGAAAAGCTAACTCAGAAAACAAGTGACCAACACGGGCCAAAAATCCAAAAACATATTTTAAGTGTGGTAAAAACATACTCGAATTCGGAGGACAGATTCTGCCAAAAACCTCATTAAGTTTAAAACCCGTTTAGCAAACCCGGCCCGTTACCGGAAAAACCCGAGCACCCAAAATGAATACCCGACAACCCAAAAATCAGTTCACTCAATTTGTTTAAAATCTCAAAAGCTTGGTTCTTATATTATAAAAGTTTTCCCGATTGGGGAACCAAGAACCCTACGGATTCGGTTCCCCCTTCGGTTATAAAAGTCGGTTTAATAAAACGATAAAAACCCAAGGGCTCGGCCCCTGTCCAGAATTTCACAACCCGCAGCCCCTAGAACAATCAGATAAGTACACGGTATTGCAAAGAATCAAAACAGAATTGAAAACAATATTAGAGGACTACCAAATGAAGATCTTGCTGGACCAACCACAACGCAAGTTCATAAGCAAATTCACAAGAAGATTAAAATGGAAGGCTGCCATCTTAATTGAGTTGGTAAGCAAGAACTAATTAATTTATGAGAACTTCACACAAGCTCCTCAATGACGTTGATTCTCATCCGCCAATTTCCAAGAAACTGCATTTCTTCCTATCTCTAATTTCACGCACCCCCAAGCACCGTCACACACACTTTAAACAACACCGCCACTGGATGCTACCATTGTTTTCTTACTCCTGCTCTCGATTATTGAACACAGAATTGATCAATACACGAATGATCGATACACGATTGTAACAAAAAGATATGAAAAACGAAAGCGACAAGCGATTACCACGAGAATTAAGTATGAACGGAACTTCTGCTCGATAACTTCACTGGTACAATCCGTCTTTTGCTTTGCTGCCCTCGATCACCACATGTCAAACAGGTTAGACATAGAATCGGGTGTTCATGAAAATGGATAACAAAAGAAGCAGAATTGTTGCCGAGGATCCTCTTGCTTGAACGCCGAACACACTCATGGTTCCTGCCTTTCTTAGCACGTCGGGAGTGATGGGAAAAACTTACCATCCAAAGGGGGTTGAGAGAAGAAACAAGAAGAAGAAAACCGTATGAAGCTCTTCATAGGAGGGTTCTTTACTTTTGTCGGCAATTAGGGTGAGGGAGGAATAAGGGATTAGGATGTCTAAGTATTATGCGTGTAGATGGATTAAGGCTGGACCAGATAATCAGGCCTACAAATATCGGGCTTCAAGCCTCGATCAAAACCGGGCCATCTATAGGAATTCGTACTTGGGCCTCACATGCTGGCCGGACCAGATTCGAAGGAAAAAGAAAAAGCAAGGCTCGGGGTTTTAAACATCGTATCAAACAGTTCTCTTAATTATTTGGACGCAAAACGTCACACCCTTTGGTTATTACAATTAACTATATAATAACATCTCAAAACCACAAAATCCATAGTAAAATAATAACACGTAAGCACAAAATCTCTAATACATAACTACGCATAGAAAATAAATGAATAGGTGTAATTTAAATTAATAAAAATTAATTATTTAATTACTCTAAAAATTCAGGACGTTACAACTCAACTCCACTTGAAATAGACTTCGTCCCCGAAGTCATGGTTCGAAAGAAGCTCAGGGTAGCAGTCTCGCATCTCAGACTCAAGCTCATCAACATCCAACATCCGCGATAGAAGAAAAATGATACGATTACGAATAAAAGAAATTTGTCAGGGTGACCTACCCAATCAGGATGGGCTCCGGCTCTCTCAGTTGCTCATATAAACCTCCGGTCTCTAGCGGCGCAAAAGATACGGATAGAAGAAATAAAATCAAACTGTTCTCTAAGAATATCGGTTTGTCTCAAAAGAAAAGGATGTCAAAAGTAACACGAACGAAAGCTCATAAAATTATGTAGAAGGCGTCGTCTTGCTCTCGGAGTCGGACACGATTGCTGCACCCGACGGTTAACGCCACGTTGAATCTCCGAATCAACTCCACTCGAAGTTTTGTTACGGTTTGGTTTGTGGCGACAGATGGTCTCGGCGTAGTACTCGGTTATCCGGTTCGTGCTAACAGTCACACTCGGTTCTCTCGCGACGATAAAAATAAGTATTATGGAAAGAAGAAAACAAAACTTCTCGCAAGGCTCCAACAAATGATCACTTAACATATTTACAACAGGTTTAATCTTATTATTGTCAATTCCATATAAAAATTAGCTCTGAAAGGTCTTCTACTCTATTGGACATCAGTTTGCATAAGGCAAAGAAGCAATCTAGTAGTTTACACCATTATCAGTTAATACAAAAATAGGAAATTATTCACAAGAACTGTACCTATCCCACAGTATTCTCAGATGATGCACACAGAAATTAAAACCACTCAGTAGGCAAAGATTCCTGAGAATATACGTATCACACCGAATTCTCATATACTAAGGTATATGACTCAGAAATATGATCTAGAAATACAACTCAGAAGTCTAACTCAGAAATGAACTCAATACATATCTCAGGAGTATAATTCGGAAATCTGTCTCATAAATAAACTCAGAAATATAACTCGGGAACAAACTCAGAAATCTTAACTCAGAAGTAAACCCCGAAATCTAACTCAGAAACATAACCAGAAATTTAATCTCAGACATAAAACCCGAATTCTATCTCAAACATAAACTGATAAAATAATAATATTTATTAGCAATAACATTATATGCAAATCACATTTTTTTACTCATTTGTATGCCTACTTGCGTGTTCCAATTTACTAGCTCATAATACCTGGACTGATAATTTCTCTCTCAACCGCGTTATTGATTCTCAAAATAACTCTTCTTTAACATTATATTGTTACCTTACTCTATTTGCATATTACTCATTTTGATAACCCTTTAATTAGCTCAAATTAACAATGTTGTCATTTCAATTCTCTTTAATATGATTCCATTCCACCATATTTAGTGGTTTCTCGATAATGTTTTTAATAGATGTTTTGTCATTCATCTAGTTTAACGATCCATAATAGTCTGCTTCGCTGATTTTACACATTATGAATAAAGTGTCTCTTGATTATTTTGACCATATATTTACTCATTAAATTCATATTACCCTCTAGAGTTCCAATTAAATTTCATACTCTTATTTATAATGATTTCTCGTTACTCAAATTACGAATTAATTCTTTAGTTCTCATTTACTCAATTCGCAGTTACACTTTATTCTAAATTTTACGGTTTACTCATGGTTCATCAATTCAGTACATTTTCGTCTTTTCGAAATTCCTCCTAAGTTCAATATAAATTTATTGAATAGTTGTTCTCATCTCCAGTTTAATATTTATTCATAAATAGAGTTTTCTCATATAATTTTATAATACCTCAAAACTCATAACACTTTATAATACTTCAAAAATCTGAATAAAACTTCCCGTTAATTTAATACTTTTCTCTTTTGACTCATTTTATTAATTTACTTATGTAACTCGATTTGTAAATTTCTTATAACTCAAAATTACTCCATAATTAATCAAAATAAAATTTTATCATTTAGCTCATTTTAATAATAACTTATTACCAGCAAATTACCGATCTCATTTTAACTCATTTTCCTCAAAATTTCATTGTAGCAGTTTTCTCATATTCAACTCATTTTAATAAGTTCTCATCACTTTAATTTAATGATTTCTCATCATCACATTTATAACCACCCAAGAATAAGTATACTGTCTTATTTTGTACATAATTGTAGTATTACTACTTCCCTTTTTCACGATAATCATTCAACCCAATTAACTTGATTTGTTAATTTCTCCAGTAAACCCGATCTATCATTTTATTGTAAACTCTATAATTACCCATGGAATAACTTTAATTATTCTTAACTTCTTGATTTGATAGTTACTCTTATAATTTATTTGATCAATTATATGTATCTAGATTTCGCACTTTAAATTCATACCAACAAAATCTCTCTGCATAAGCATCATGCTCATAATATTTATAAATAATAATTAATGATAATTATTTCTTGACAATTTTCCTTTTTACCCCTACTCAACTCCACTTGGAGAAAAACTCGTCCTCGAGTTTGGAACTAGTATTGTCTACCAAAATAAACAAGCAAGTATGTAGTCACACAACAATTAGAATACACATACTAAATTCACTATAACAAGCATTGGTCCATCGTTCCCCTCAAAATCTCCCCCTAACCAACCAAAAGTCATGTGTGTACAGTAATAGGGGCCCTCTATTACTTTCGACACATGCTTTTGTTTGGTCACGAGTCAATCCCAAAGTTCACAACTTCCCACACATAAAAATAATCCACAACAAATCACTCTCAGAAGAAAGAAAAGTTTACTTTCAATATCTGATAAATACAGATATGCACTCAGCTGGGGGTACTCAAAACCTCATAAATATTACTCAGAAAATCATGCGTATATTTAGTCTCGTACGCGATACTCGGATAACTCAGATTCATAGAAATATTTCCACTTAGTTATTTTCACAATACAAATCTCCTTTTAAACTTTTCATTTGGATATGCCATTTATCATTCCTCATAAATATAACTTATATTCTCTCCACAGTTATATTAATTTTATTGTAATTTGTGAGCATGTTGATTAATATCTTTTTGATCAGAGTTCTCGGTTATTGCGTTCCTCGTTTAATTTGATTCAATTTATCGCTCTTTTAACTCGTTTTTAAATAAATCATCATCAATTTGATGACGTTAGCTTCCTCTTAATCCTCTTATATAATTACTCTTTAAGATGAGCTTCAATAATATCTGATTAATTTGACTCAGCAATTTCTCAATTAATTAGCCTATTAAACTTACATAGTTTATTTTAAGCTATCAGTGTGAACTCATTAATCCGTCACTTAACTTGTCATCCACATTTAGCTTTACTCTCGGCAATTTAACCTACTTACTCGAAATGTTTTTCCCATTTTATCTCAATTTAAATAAATACTAACTTGTTGACCTTAATATGGAATCTGCTTAAATATTATATCTCGTGATTCGTTGTATTCACGAAAATTTTAATTTCTCAATTAGATAACTTCTCTTTTAACCCTGATCAATAATTTTCTTTTAGATCCTGTTAATAATTCTCGTTTAGCTAAATGTAATTATTTCCCATTTTATTGACTTAATAATTCTTTCTTTTACCCATCTTGGTAAATCCTCTTAAAAGTATTCTTAATCAATTTGATTTACTAATCTCTGATTTACTCGTTTAAATGACTCAGTCTATTAAGTGTTTTCTCCCATATGAAAGATTTTAATATCCTCCCAATACGAATATTAAGTACTCCTCTTTAATGTTACTAATTTCCTCATTTCTCATGTTACTCAAATCATGTTTCTCATTACACAGCTTATGGATCTTATATAATAAATTAATATCCCATTATTACACTTTTGGTTAGAATTTCTCAGAATTTATAAAATTTCACCTCAACTCTATTAGGTGTTCCTCTAAATTGAAACTTTTATTATTTTCTCATTAGCATTTATAATTTCACATTTCCCAGTATATATATTTCATATATATAAATATGGAACTCTAAGAATTAAAATCGAAATCATGCTCAAATTAAGCTCTAAATTATTCACAAAATTGTGTAATCTCATAATAGTATATCTATATACATATATGTTTAGCCATACAATCCACAAGTAATTCTCTCAGGATATAACTCGAAAATTCTCAGAATATGCTAGTCGTCTATACTCAGAATATAGGAAAATCTCAATTAAATAATACTCTTAGATATTACCGGCAGTAGGAAGCGAGAGGTCGACGTGACTTGCTGTATGTTTGATGTGGAAACTTTTCTCAGAAAAATATCTGACTCTTTTCTCGTTTTAAAAACTCGGTACTCAAACTTGAGTTTGAATTCGGCCCTTACGAACCCAAATCCCTCAAGTCAGAGCTCTGATACCAACTTGTAACACCCTAAAATTTACAAGATTTTTAAAACTTTTAAAAACAAAATTTTAATCAAAAGGTCCCAATAACTTGAATAACTAAATCCCAATAATAGTATTTTCATTTAAAAATGTATTTAATGCGGAAATAGTTAAAATTAAGTGTTTTTAAAATATTAAATGCCGTCCACATCGGTAATGAAAGGTACAGCGGTCAACCATCCACCTTCTCCTTTCCTCTGCTGGTACCTGAAACAATGTGGGGGAAAATAGGGGTCAGCTGGAGAAGCTGAGTGAATATCTCAAAATGCAAACAATCATAACATACAACACATGAGGGCACATCGGTGTACTCCTACTCAGACTCTACTCAGTTTATTACTCAGATTTATTTCTCAGATTTTATTACTCAGATTTTAATTTATATAGCGCGCTAGGGTGATTTGGGACGAGAGATCAACCTCGACCCGCCTCACACCACCTCAACACCTGTACTCTTCGGTGTGAGTCAAAAGGCCTGGCACCAGTACTCTCCGGTGCCAAGTCAAAACGTCTGACACCAGTGCTCTTCGGTGTCAAGTCAGATATATTATGTTTAATGTTTAACTCAAAACTCAGAAACTCCGAAATCAGAACTCAGAACTCAGAAAGTCAGATCACAGAAAGCTCAGGTAACAGATAACTCGGATAACAGATCAATATCAGATAACAAATCAATCTCAGATAACAGATCAATCTCAGATAACAACTATAGTGCAAGAAATGTAACACGTAAGTCATGCATGTACAACGTTAAAACTGAATACACGGTGAGAATACTCACCTCGAGAAACGTAAGCTCCAAAGGGTTCCCGACAATCAGAAGGACAGCACGTCATCTCCTAGACGGACCTAAAGCATAAATCGAAATCCCGGATTAAAATCTAACTACTTATCATTATTTTAGAAAAACTGGCAGCACCCGTCGGTCTCACGGGAACTGCCATAACTCTTAAACTGTGCAGTAGATTTATCCCATATTTTTACCATGAAAAGTAGACAACCAGAACTACATATCTCTGTGAGACGGTCACTGGCCAAACCAGACTCTAAGTGTCTCAAAACAGTGTTGCAAGACAGGCCTGCTGCACAGGTCATCTTCCTAACAGCAGCCTACTAAATCGACTATAACTTTTAAACCGTAATTCGGATTGACGAGAGGGTTGCGGCATTGAAAAGCTAACTCAGAAAACAAGTGACCAGAACGGGCCAAAAATCCAAAAACATATTTTAAGTGTGGTAAAAACATACTCGAAAGTTCATAAGCAAATTCACAAGAAGATTAAAATGGAAGGCTGCCATCTTAATTGAGTTGGTAAGCAAGAACTAATTAATTTATGAGAACTTCACACAAGCTCCTCAATGACGTTGATTCTCATCCGCCAATTTCCAAGAAACTGCATTTCTTCCTATCTCTAATTTCACGCACCCCCAAGCACCGTCACACACACTTTAAACAACACCGCCACTGGATGCTACCATTGTTTTCTTACTCCTGCTCTCGATTATTGAACACAGAATTGATCAATACACGAATGATCGATACACGATTGTAACAAAAAGATATGAAAAACGAAAGGGACAAGCGATTACCACGAGAATTAAGTATGAACGGAACTTCTGCTCGATAACTTCACTGGTACAATCCGTCTTTTGCTTTGCTGCCCTCGATCACCACATGTCAAACAGGTTAGACATAGAATCGGGTGTTCATGAAAATGGATAACAAAAGAAGCAGAATTGTTGCCGAGGATCCTCTTGCTTGAACGCCGAACACACTCATGGTTCCTGCCTTTCTTAGCACGTCGGGAGTGATGGGAAAAACTTACCATCCAAAGGAGGTTGAGAGAAGAAACAAGAAGAAGAAAACCGTATGAAGCTCTTCATAGGAGGGTTCTTTACTTTTGTCGGCAATTAGGGTGAGGGAGGAATAAGGGATTAGGATGTCTAAGTATTATGCGTGTAGATGGATTAAGGCTGGACCAGATAATCAGGCCTACAAATATCGGGCTTCAAGCCTCGATCAAAACCGGGCCATCTATAGGAATTCGTACTTGGGCCTCACATGCTGGCCGGACCAGATTCGAAGGAAAAAAACAAGCAAGGCTCGGGGTTTTAAACATCGTATCAAACAGTTCTCTTAATTATTTGGACGCAAAACGTCACACCCTTTGGTTATTACAATTAACTATATAATAACATCTCAAAACCACAAAATCCATAGTAAAATAATAACACGTAAGCACAAAATCTCTAATACATAACTACGCAAAGAAAATAAATGAATAGGTGTAATTTAAATTAATAAAAATTAATTATTTAATTACTCTAAAAATTCAGGACGTTACAAAATTTGCAAAATCCAGTGATCAATTTGATGGCGGAATTTCTATACTTGACGATTTGGGCCGGGTTTACCCCAAATTTCCGTTGCATTAATATATCAGGATCCAGGCGAGTATACAAAATCCGGATGTTTTATGTCAACTATAACTACCTTAACAACTTAACAGTTATGTGTGATTGTGTGTGACTGCCCTTACGACCCCTGATAGCAGCTTCATCATTTCTTCAATATACATAAAGAACACCATAAACATCTTTGACATTTCTTTAGCATAACCTAGAGGTCTTGGTGCGACTTCCAAAGACCATACTGCATAAATCGAGCTATTGATTTATTATACTAAGATAAATGGTACCATAGTATTGGCACCTTTATCCCATATTAAACCATCTTGTGAGATGCTTCTTAGTTTCCCTTCAGCTTCAAATAGGGTTTAGGGTTTAGATATATGCAGCAGCAAGCCCATTGAAATAAATCAAAATTGAATTATTAATTTTGTGTCTGATTGATATATTCAGTTAATATAAAAGTAAGCTGAAAGTTTTATCATGTAGGAATGATCGATCATCTTCTTAGCTGAATTCTATATATTACATGGATTGGTAAAAATAATATGCTTCACCTTAGTTGTCCACGAAGGCCATTTAGTCACCACATAATACCCAATTTTAATAAACTTTTGGTATCCTAAACGAATTATTACAGTGATAAAGATATAGAAACATTGGATTTTGACATTTTGTAGACAATTTAACAAAAGCATTCGTGTTGTTCTTGGCAGTAGTCCTTTCAAACCAACCACATCAAAAACCAGGAAAAATGATCAATAAACAACTCATGCTACCAATTTCACAAAATTATGAAAAAATGAATTACTAATATAAAAATGTAAAATATGATACCAGTTGCCAGGGGAAGCATCTGAATGGTGGTTTCACAATCAAAACATCGTAAAACACACACGAGCATATTTATGCTTGAGAAACTTACCGAAAACAAACCATATTTATGCCATCAGGCACAACACCGCCGCAAACAAAACATATTTATATAAAATGCACTAAAATCAGAACCCTAAATGAGATGATGACCATTTATCGGTAGTGTTTATTGGAGAGTTTTAATCAAAAAGTTGTAAATTTACCATGTGGATTTCGTCGATTTCGTCAAAGAGCAAAGACCATGGAGATTGGCCACTGGCGATTTCGATTTGGAGAAGGGATTGGCGATTTCGATTTGGGGAACCGTATCATCTGCATCGACGGGCATCGGATCAGTTGATTGCAGCAATGGAGAGCTTAGAGTATGCAGTGAAAAGTGATGCATAGATAATTGCTGAAGATTTGGGCGGAGCGATCGTATGGGGCAGGTGAATTAGGGCACGTAGAGGGGATAGCTTCAAATGAAAAGCAGTCATAGAACATATGTTGGATATGAGCTGACATGTAATTATTTTTCCTAAAACACCGTTTGAGTCATCATTTTCAACCAATCAAGAGTCACTAAAATGACATGTCATGAAATTATTGTTAAGGTCTTGCCCCATATATAGGTGGGAGACTCCCCCGTCCTACAAAAAAGTTCTCATTTCTCCTCTAAATTTTGTCCCACAAAAAATTTCTCATTTCTCAAATGTAAGGGGTCCACTTAATAAAATAATATTATTATCAATGATTCCACCAATAAAATATTTTCTCTCTCCAATATAAACTTATATTTTAATCAAAAGTACGTATTACCAATGACCTCACAACTAACTTTCTTCTAAAAGCATGTGCCCAAGAAAAATGAGAACTTTTGTGGGAAGGGGGAGTACTTATTAAGTTTCAAGCAATTAGCAACTGCATAGATGGTAATAATTAATTAAAATTAATTACCAAGTCCTTTTTTTTTTAAAATGAATAGGTTAAAAGATGTCTAGCCATGATATCATACATATATGGATATTAAGTTTTAAAAATTAGCAACTTGTCCGGGTAGTTATTTTATATACTTGTATATTCTGCTAACTAGATGTTGAATTACCATATATTTACATTACAGATGATCACAAATTTAATAAGCAACCTTGAATTAAATTGGTACCCTACTCAATCTACATTACTACACACGCATTAGGATTTTCATCACTAAACAATTGAGGGGCATAAACATAGTGAACGAAATATGGGATCTGCTCTGCTTCTACTTTCTTCTTCTCTTCATATTCTACAATCTTTGTATCGATAATCACCTTCTTCTCAACCTTCTCTCTTGGAACAGGTTCAGGTATGATTTCTGCGTGTTTGTGGGCTCTCTTTTGCATGTAGCTCACTATCTTTTCCGACTCAATGCTTCCTTCTATTACAACTGTTTGTGCTTTTATGTCGGTTTTCACATTGTGTATACCTGCCATTTTTATACGGTATATATGCATTACAATCACATATAAACATCAAAGAAATCGAAGCCATCATTAATGTGCATTAATTACCTTTGTGTTTGAGTAGCTTCGCTCGAAGATCTTGCTCACATTTCTCGCAATGCATATATGCTTTTATTTTGGTTGTCTTTATTGTTTCCTTAATTTGGGTATAAACAAAAATATATTAACTACAATAATTTTAAAAGTAAAAAGGCCTTGGCTCGAGCCATATGAATTGCCTCTTAATTGCCTAATACGAAACTTGGTTCAACGTGACCCCCAATTCTTAATTAAATAATAAGGTTTAAAGTAACCAAAATGGTATAGTCTCGTCAGTTTGAATCTAAATGGTTTCGGGCCACAAAATAGGACGATCGCCTAACTTGTTTAACATAAGGAACATATTCTAGTTGGATTTCAAAATAAACGGAAAAACCAAGCAGTTGTGTTTGGATACGCATCACCAACATTCATTTGTCCTAAAACTATCCAAGATGTATAAAAGAATTTTATCAACCAAGTAATTGTGGGTTTAAAAATGATTGACAACTTATACAAAGATGAACGGTTTGTGAGTTTGTCATTTAATAACAGGGGATTAGTATAATTTGCTTTATACAGTATGATACTTTTTTTTTTATTTCACAAATTGCTATAAAATTTAAACATTGGCTCTAGATCTAAATTTACTAACGACAACCCTAAACACTCTCATTCAAATTTTAAGGCATAGATCAAGAATTTATACAACAATTTATAACAAACTCTTACATTTTAAGAATTACCGTCATTAATGAAAGTACAAATTTTTTTGTACATTTAATAATTTTTTAAAAATGTACTTGTACTTACTTTTAGGATCTCGTTAACAAAACTTTAAAATTAAAAAGATTTTGAGTTTGAAGCAACTCTTACTTTCTTGGTTTCCTTCTTGTCCAGTGGTTTCTTGTCCTGTGATAAAATCTCAACCTTTTTCCTACTCCATTTTTCTAATCTTTCATGTATTTTCTTCACTTCAAAAGTGCCCTCCACTCTAATTTCACCTTTTTCATGCTTCACGTCCACTTTATGGACACCTGTTTACCACAAAGAGAATATATGAAAGAAAAGAAAAATCAGTCTTTTTAGTTATTTAGAACCATTCTTTTTGTGTTTTCTAAAAAGGATATATAGATCCAGACGAATGAGCTTTATACAAAAAGAACATGACAAATAAGTTTCTATTAAACCAAAAATATTACCAAAATTTCGTCAAGATGTGGGAAACAATCAACACCAGCTTTGTGTACGAAATGATAAGAAAAAAATATGTTTAATTAACAAACAAACATAATAAGATGCTGATACAAGAAGCTAATTTAATGGAAGTATTTGATTGTTAATTAGATGATTATCTTCCGAAATGTCAATATACTTTTGTATTTTTTTATTTAGTCAATATATGCCCACAAAGAAAAAAGATTTATCTTGATAAAGATTATGCGGGTCATGTTTATCTTGAAATGATGTTTTTTAATAAGTGTGGGAATTGATGTTTTTAAAACAACCGATATTAACATAAGGCCCGCAAACACCCGATTCATCCAGGGGCGGTACCAGACAAAATTTTAAAGGTGGGCAAAATTTTGGAGTGCAAGTCAGGTTTTTTGAGTGTGTTTATTTAAAGTCATGTCGTAAACCAAATCAAATCAGTTTTATTTTGAAGAAAGTCTAAACCTAAACTAAATTAGTCAAAATTAAAATTCAAGTGTTAGTTAATTCGAGCATCATATTTTTAAACCAATAAACCTAGGGAAAATGAATCAAACAAGAAAAAGAAAATTTTAATAGGAAATAGAGTAAAATAAACGTTAAAACGGGAAAGAAAAAAAGATTTAAAAAAAATATATGCATATGGAAGAGATTTAAACTAAATGTTATATGTTTTAAGATACATGAGTTAGCCACTGAGCTCATATATGAAGTGTATTAGTTATCGCTCATATATTATGTATATTTGGATAAACCAAGCCAAAAAATGAACCGATGCCTAAAATATTTATACTAATCGGAAAATTTTTGGGGTGGGCATCTATATTATGTATATTTGGATAAACCAAGCCAAAAAATGAACCGACGCCTAAAATATTTATACTAATCGGAAAAATTTTGGGGTGGGCATCTGCCCACCCCTTGGTACCGCCCCTGGATTCATCTAACATAATTTTGATCGGGTTTTGGTTGGGTCGACTCTTTTGACACCCCTAGCCCCTAGTGTCGATCTTACTAGTATTTAAAAAAGAAATATAACTCGGCTCTCAGAAAAATGAATTTCTACAAACTAGAGTACGTATTGAAACAAAGAAGATGAAGTGATGAACGGATATTAAAAATTGTTGATTATTTTTTTTAAAACATTACCGGGAGTTCTCATAAGAGGCTTCTTGATATCATGAGCACATTTTGGGCAATGTAAATTAGCTTTATAAACTGCAATGCTAATACTTTCTTTCTGCTTTTCTTCTACTTTGGCCATGGCGTCCAGCTTCTTGTAGTTATTACCCGTTATGGTAAACTGTGCGTATGTTATACAAATCAAGTGTTCACAGCAGAAATGTTTGGTGGGAATTTAATTGGAGTGGTTCACTAACCACTGTAAACGTAAGAACCAAAAAAATGATGTTTGGTAATTTGAAAATTTCTAACTTGTGATCTCACGGCACTCAAACACAAGGTCAAAAATTAGTTGTGACATTATATCTTCAATGTTTAAAGTGTAAAGAAAATAATAACATTTTAAGTCACCTTTTTTATCATTTATTTTTACATTTTATTATAAACTTCTTTTATCTGTATGCTAGCAATACGTGAACAGTACCAACTAAGACTCTAAGAGGTTCAGAATTCAAATTTCATTGGAAATATATTATGGTCTTTAATTTTAGGTAAATATTTAAGGTGGTTTTTAATTTTTGTGTAAGAACAAATCTCAACAGTTGATCAATAATATTTAATGATCAAGATTAATCACATATTTTATAAATGAAATGTTTAGTCATTTGACACTTACCAAAAGAATTTAATTTTTTTTACTTTTTAAAATTATTTATTTATTTTGTTTATTGTTTTATTTTTTGTATTTTTTTGTTAGAAAAACAATATTATTTGATAATCACGTGTGTGATAATCACATGTGATTACATGTAATCACCTATAATATTATTGTACAATGACATATAATGATATATTTGATCACATGTCTTTGTACATTTGTATAGAACTATAGGTAAGAAACATAAGTGTGTATTTAAAAGGTGTTTTGCACGTTTGAACAATGAATTATGCAACTTTGGTTTGAGAATAGCAAAGAATAAAGTCGAGGGACCACTTTGGTCATTTTCCCACATTCCATTTCTCCTTTTCTTTGCAATTCACTGGCATAGCAGAGCACCAGTTGAATACGTTTCTCAGTGTGTGTGTGTTATTTCCCTTCAAAGATATTTGTAATCAAATACATAATCAATGTCGATAGGATTAAGCAAAAATGATTTCATAGCTTGCTGTGGAAGCACTAAATTTGCGGAACAAATGGTTGCCGATGGACCTTTTGCTACTTACGACGATGCGGTTGTTGCCGCTAACAACATCTGGTTCAATCAGGTATCTATATACAGTTTCTGTGTGTGATCTATCGGATTGGATTTCGATTTTGATGGATTTAGTGACAACAGGTTGATGTTCATGGTTGGCTCGAAGCATTCGCTGCTCATCCCCAAATTGGGCAAAATCCTTCTTCATCTCCTCACAGAAGTTCCACAAGTGCTCAGTTATTTCTCTCTCTCCCTCTCTCTCAATCGATCGATTGGAAGACCGAATTTGATTTTTGTTTGCTTGATCCTTTAAAATGTTCCAGTAATTGATTGATATTACTTGGAAGCTTAGCGATTGAGATCTGATTTGATCTTTGATTTTGTGCTTTGAGGTTGAAATTGATCTGAATTTGTGGAGGATTAAAATATTTTAATTATTCTTTTGCTGACTACTTTAACATGTATAACTGCTAATAAAAGTCTGTTCCTGTTCAATTTGGAACGATATTCACTCCAGTTTTGAATTTACCGAGGACCTCAACAGTAAGGCTGATGGTTTAGTTTAATGCACATCCATTCAACATCCTAAACTAGAAACCTTATCAATATGCTGTTAAAAGAAACAAGTACATAGAGATATATAAGAAACCTAATTAGTGTTTTCACTTTTTCTTCTTAATGACGATATTGTTGTACTAATTGGAGCTATAGAACATCATTCCTGCTAAAAGATGTCTGGCCTTAATATCAACTCCATAGGTATGAGGTGAAATTAATAAGTTAATATTATACTAAGCATGGATACATCTTTTTCTAAGTTATTGGTTGTATATTTGTGTTCATATTCTAATTGCACCATTTTTTACACACATTATTCATGGTTTTTGACTAAATCTTGATGCATTATTTGTTTTAGGTGGAGCAAAGGGGAGCAGTCTACTGCTCTAGCCACTGCAACCGATTCTACCCTACAGGTATTCACCTTAACACTAAAACTAAGATGTATTAGCCTTAAAAGATATTAATGAGAAAGATTCAGATGTTTGATTTATATAAATTGCATTTGTTATTGCAGGAGTTATATGAGTGGAATTCTCAGTATATGCAAAAGTTTGGATTTGTTTTCCTTATATGTGCTTCTGGAAGGACTACTCCTGAAATATTATCAGAGTTGAAGGTAAATTCATAATATTAAGAGGGAAACTCGAACAATATTAATTACAATCTTGATATAACACTTAAAAAGTCATTTTATTGTCTGTATACGATGGACTAGGCAATAAAGTGGCAAAATAAATAAATAAATAAATAATTGAACATAATAACTGAATTTTGTTTTTATAAGCTTTTCTTAAACATTATGTTATTAACTTTTTGACTGATGTTAATATGTTATGCTACATTTGTAGAGACGTTTTTCAAACAGACCAATTGTTGAGTTTGAGATTGCAGCCCAAGAACAAATGAAAATAACCGAATTACGCCTTCAAAAGATTTTCTCAAACACACAAGTTTCTGCTTCAACTGCAAGTGATGTCACCAAAGCAGAAGGTAATTTACTAATTTTCACTTCACAAATTTGATCCTTTTAAGCTTATGAATGGGTCAATTTGGGTTATGCTTTATCTCAAACGGGCCAAACGGGTAAACCTTTCTGGTTGATGTTTATATTTTTTAATGTAGAAGGTCGGGTGACCATTTTGGGCGGGCATCTAACCGCGGATCCAAAACCATCACGGGCCCGCCCGCCCATCACGACCCATGTACTAGATGTGGCCCGCGGGTCTCCTGCTGCTGGAATTGAAGTCCAATTAGAAATGCTAAGCCCCAAACAGCTTGGCCCAGTGTTTGGTAACACAGATAAGAACAATTGGATAATGCAAGGTACATCGACTACTGATAAAGATGGACGAAGTGGTCAACTGATGAAAATGGTCAATGATTTGACCCCTGGTGTGTATCGTATAAGTTTCAATACGGGTAAATACAACCCGAATGGTTTTTTCCCGTTTGTTTCAATTGTTTTTGAGGTCAAAGACTCCCAAAAATCGGAACATTTTCATGTTCCTTTGTTGCTTTCACCTTTTTCATTCTCGACATATAGGGGCAGTTAAGTAATTAATGGCTTATCATAAATAAAAATTGTTAGGAAAATCAAAACCAGATTTCGATTGTTGATATGCCACAACTTTAGCTGTATTTATGTTTGTAATTGTGGAAATTTCAGGAAGTTTTTGCGCCTTATTACAAATCTTAAAACTTTTTATAAGTTGTGTAGTTATTTTAGGTGTGTTTGGGATTGTGATATTTATCTTATCTGCTTATTACGTTTTTAAAATGCAATAATCTAGTTTATAATTTTTGGATATGAAGAGCGAATAAGTGATTATCTGCGTTTGACATCCCTCAAAATGTTATTTTCGAAAAGCAGTTACGGGTGCTTTTTGGAAACGTCGTTTTAGAAGGATGATTTTGGAAACACAATTTTATGAAACGCAACCCCAGACCCTGTTAGTATCTAATTAAATTTGTATACCATCACTATTATATGATATGGTTTTTTGCATGATGATTTACTTTTTTAATTCAATAAACCTTGTAAACTTGGTTAGAAATAGTAGGATATACAAGGTCAGCCTTAAAGCGCTCCTATTATTAATGTTTGACATCAGCCACAAAAAGGGCAGCTTATTTTGGAACCATCAAATGCATATATATGTACATTCAAATGCATGTAGTTTTGTTGAATAATTCTCATTTTGCCCAAAACACCCAAACTGGATTACCAGTTTGACTTTTAATTAAAAAGAAAAGTCAACAAATATGCAAGCCATTAGAGAAAAAATTAGCGATATCCGGGGAACGCGTAAGATGAAATCCGATGCCATACAAGAACATGTACGGCTCTATATTCGTAGAGAAATCGTAGAGGTGGACAAAAGAACCCAAAATCGAATCCATTCCAAAAGTGATTGTCCCTGAATTAACACAGTTTTGTCACATGTTAAAAAACAAAATTAGAGTTATCTTTCAAATTTCTTTTTTCGCAAACTTGTTTTGTAGACAATGACAACATAAAAAAAAACTCATGAACAGATTCTGTTTTTTAATAATGGCAACAATTGCCAAACGTTATCTTTTTTGGATAACATGTATCTTGTAATCATCACCTAAAATAGGCGTGACATATTTTATAGGGTCGTAAGCTTATGTATTGTCATATCGGGTTAGGCTCTTATTCTAATTTATATATAATATGTATGTATATGTCTTATGGCCGTTGTTTTTTATAAACAATAAACTGAAAGCATAAATGTCAACATGAAATGAATTTGGCTTTGTAGGCCGAGTTGGCGAGAGCACAAGAGGTAGCTAATGAGGAAAGGCTTATACGACAAGCTGAGATTGCAATGGGTATGCATGCAGAAGAATATTTCCAAAATGGGGCTAAGCTCACAGGGGACCACAAGAACACAACTGGCTACGGGGGCAGTGGCCTAAACAATCGAGGTGGGTCCCCCAGTGGCACATGCTCCCCGTCTGGCGGACATGACAGCCGGAAGATGGCCATACACCACAAGTATCTGTAGGTTAAGTCATATCGATTTAAAAGCTAGCTTTTGATGTAATGGTTAGGTTTCTCTTTATTATTTTGTCAAGGGTGTACATTAAAACCATAAAATGGGATTAAATCTAATCTAATATATACAATATCTTGGGAGCATCTCATGAAGGAAGATATGAATATATGTTCATTATGATCATCACAATTTACATAAAGCATGAAGTATTGAATTCATGACGACTTTTTATTGATTAACTCGTAAGGTTAAAAGTTACATAATGAATCAACTTTTATGATGCTCAAAGTCTTAAAATATACTCCGTGTTTCTTTAACAACAAATTTATGCATCCAATAATCAATTTGAATGGGACTTGAATTCACGGCTTTGTATCGATAGTACACCTTAGATGCCCGCTTGACACGTCGGCTAAATACCATCATAATTTAGAAAATAAACAATCATATAACATTTCAAAAACAAATATAATGGCAAAATATGAAATATTACAATTAATAAATTAAACGTATTGTAAAATAAAAGTAGTCAGTGACAAACAGTTATTAGAAGAAAAAGAAATTCAAAATATGGGAACAAAAAATACATCTTCGATTTATAATACACACGAGACCCAGGCCCATTTTCAGAAACCCAACTCATTTGGCATACCGATCCGACCCGATAACGTTTCTTCAGCTCTAGTAGAGTAGTAGCTGCGTATAACCATTCTAGTCGTCATTGTTGTTACGACTCTCGTTGATCTTCATGGCGCCAACAAATCAGGTATTCTTTCTTCTTCTTTACTTGATTATTTTATAATAAAATTGAACAGCGTAGTTACTCAATGATACTTTCATCATGTTTAATTTTACACTTAAATTGCTTATTATCATTTTCATCGCATCAAAGAGTGTTTAAACTGCTTTGGTTGAACTTCTTATCTCAATTTTCAGTCGACCCCTATTTCATGATTGCTTTAGCAAGGGAATTGAGGCGAATTTATTGTAGTTCAAATTTGTGCATTTAAAAAAAAATTGCTAATAAAATTCAGATCAATTAATTCCAACTTAGCGTTATCTGTTCAGATTTTACATTTAATTGAAAGATAAACAAACTGGTAGTTGAATTTTCTTCATATGACAGGTTTTGGTTAAAGAGAGCTCAAATGTAAGAACTATCATACTGAACAGGCCTAAGCAACTAAATGCGCTTTCACTTGAAATGGTACTTAAAAATAATTCATTCAAAGTTTTCATTCAATTATTATAATCTTTATTGTCTAGCTAAAAGTGAAAAAATGACCTTTTATTTGTGGTTTACGTTTCTAGATATCTCGGCTATTGGAACTATTTTGTGCATACGAGGAAGATCCCAATGTCGAGATGATAATTATGAAGGTACTCCACAATTTAAGCAGAATATCATTTCTCAACAATGATATAATGTTTGCAGATTTGATAGTTTCTCAACAATGATAATTTGCATTTCATATTGTTTGCAGATTCGATTTTTATTTTTATTAACAATAACTTAGAAAAGAATGTGAACGCAGGGTGAAGGAAGAGCTTTTTGTGCTGGTGGTGATGTTGCAGCTGTTGTTAATGATATAAATAAAGGTTAATTTCTATATTTATTTCAGTTTCTGGACAAATGCTAAAATTTGAAAATTGTTGTAATATTTGTTTATTCGATGGGATTTTTGGGTATCAGGTAGCTGGAAGATCGGTGCAGATTTTTTCTCCAAAGAATTCACATTAAATTATTTAATGGCAACATACACTAAACCACAAGTAAGCATCTCTCAGAGTTAATGATCAAGACAGTTAGTTATTCACGAATTACAATATCTTTCATAAACTGTAAATTACATTTTATGCATTTTTGCTTGCAATATCTAATGTATGATTTATTATGTTAATTTAAAGGTATCACTCCTTAGAGGGATTGTAATGGGAGGTGGTGCAGGTGCTTCAATTCATGGTAGATTTCGTGTTGCTACAGATAATTCGGTATATCTCTTACTACATCCATCCGTATATATATATATATATATATATATATATATATATATATATATATATATATATATATATATATAGGGTCGAGTTATATTGAGAACCCTGATTTCAAAAAGAACTCTGAGAACTCTTATTAACCAATCAGAATTTAGTAAATTGATTGTGATTAATTTAATTCATATTAATTATTCAGGGGCATTTACGACATTTTGCATTTATATTTTTTATTTTTCAGATTATATTTTTATTTCCTTTTCTGAAAATTTCCTAAAATTTAGGCATTAATTTCAGAAATTTTTTTTGTTGCGTATATGTTATTTTACGCTTCTACGTTTACGTTATTTCACGGTTATACATATATGTTTTTTGGCGGTTTTGAATATATATATTTTGCTGGTCTTGCATATATATTGAACATATGTGTAACATTAAACATACATGTTGAACAACGAAATTTATAACCAAATTTACAAAATTATTAGAACAAATCTAATACATACCGATTCTATTGAACATATATATTTGAACATACAAGTATAACTTATTCATACAAAACTCAAGTAATTTCAAATAACACATATGTATTCAAGCAATAAGATAAATGGATCCAAATGGCTATTGGCGTGCACTTGTGTCCCCTTTTGAAACACGTTTATTCTCTATATACCCTAACACAAAATGCCTATGTGCTCTTTTTCCACTTGTGTAACTTGTCAATTTTTCTTGTACCACTCACTGCAAAAACATAAAATAAACACACATGTTTAATGAAAACACACATAAAAAAACTAATCTAGAACATATATGCAAACTAATCAAGAACATATATGCAAACTAATCCATAACATATATGAAAAAACAAAATATTCAAATTTGTATGCAAACATACCGAACACAATTAAATATATATTTAAATTTATATGCAAACATATCGAATACAATTCAATAAAGAAAAAACAAAATAAAAAATATAAGTTAATAAAGAAAACCCACAACGTATAGATAAAATCTCTACAATTACTTAAAAGTGACCTTTGTAGTTTCAAAAGAAAAAAATAGCATTTTTATGAACATATTACAACATCGAAAGCACAAAACTAACAAAATGAGTTTTTTTTATTAACAAATGAAAAATCAATTACGTTGCTCCCAAACAAACTCCAATTTAACATACCTTCATCTCATATGAAAGTCATAACACATAATAGATTTCTTTTTAGAACTTCAATTCTGAAGCCCTTCACCAGGACAGCCCATGACTGCAATGGCGTTCACCTTGTTTCTCCATATAATAATTAAAACTAGTATTTATCAAGCAATACTGTAGAAAGTTTGTACCTTGTATCCATAAATGCTTTTCGAATCTTCTTTGCCTAAACCAGGTGGTCCCGTGCACGTGTGCTAATAAATGGCCAAAGTAATCACCATGAAACAATTGCTCTGAAAAGGAGTGAATAGTTGACTATGTGAGGGAAAATAAGACCACATCCAACATAAATAGACTAAATTCAAAGTAAAACCTGCACATGCCAAGAAACTAATTAGTTAATTGAACCAATTTTAAGATTATGTAGAAGGCTACGTACGTGTTCTGAAACAATGTCAAACCAAGGTTACGTATGTGCGGCGGGATCTGGTAGTGCGGCGGTGGCGACACCGGCTAAATATGATGCGGAATATGATGTGGTGGCAGATTGATGATGAGGAACCGTTTATTTATTTGGGGAAGAGGTTGGGGAAAAACTTTGGGAAGAAACCCTAATAAATCCCAAGATCCTAAAATGTAGGCCATGTAACAAAGTGGAGAGAGAGTGTGCCGGATTTTTATGTGTTTAATTTTTTTTAATTGCAAAATACCTAATATACCCTTTTTAATTAATTCTAACCAAAAATATAATGTGTTTTATTTACAAAAATGCCATAACCGATCTTAACCATTAAATTTAAAATCTAATGGTCCAAATTGATTAATAAAAAGTTCTCAGAGTTCTTTTTGAAATCAGAGTTCTCAATATAACTCTACACTATATATATATATATATATATATATATATATATATATATATATATATATATATATATATATATATATATATATATATATAGTGTAGAATTAGAATCAGAAGTCAGAACCAATTAAGGCTACAGAACCAGCAGAACTCAATCTAAACCATTAATTTTTGAAATGAAATGATCATGGAAGACACATTAATGTATTTGATGAGAGACCCCCAAATATTGGTTTGCATGGATGTCATTCATGCATGTATACATATATGTATAGATAACACTTATGTACACATACATAAAAAGATATACATATATGTATGCATGCATGAATGACATACATGCAAACCAATATTTGGGGGTCCCTCATCAAATACATTAATGTGTCTTCCATGATCATTTCATTTCAAAAATCAATGGTTTAGATTGAGTTCTGCTGGTTCTGTAGCCTTAATTGGTTCTGATTTTAATTCAACCCTATATATATATATATATATATATATATATATATATATATATATATATATATATATATATATATATATATATATATATATATATATATATATATATATATATATATATGGGAAAAGTGAATGTGTGGCTGTCACATACCTAAGCTTATGTATGGAACCACCCAAAACTAGGTTGTTTTGATCAAAAAAAATTTATAACTCAACACATAAACATACTAGTGTATCAAATGAATCAAATCTCATCTAAAACTCATCATTTATCTTGAATCTTAATTATGTTTTTGTTAAAATGGTGTTTCAAGCTTCATGTTTAATGAAATGGTGTTTATATTGAATGCATGTCCATATGTGTGTGTATACTTCTTTTTATTGTGTAAGTGTTCTAATATGGTGGGAAAGTCACAAGACTTTTATAAAAAATAATTGTTTTGAGTTTTTCTAACCAAAATTATATAGTTATAGGTGGTTCCACACCTAAGCTTAGGTACGTGACAGCCACACACTCACTATCCCCTATATATATATATATATATATATATATATATATATATATAGGGTCCGGATCCGGTGAGGACTCTTTTCCCGGTGAGGACTCCAAAAAAAACCCTAAAAATGATCCAAAACAAACTTTTTTCAAAAAAATTTATTTTTTAAACTTAAATATCGCAGCCTATAAGATCCAAAAAAAAATAAAAAATTTCAAAAATGATCCAAAAAAAAAAAAAAAGATCATAATAATGATCCACAAAAAAATATGGATCATTATTATGATCCACAAAAAAAGTGGATCATAATTTTTTTTTCAAATTTTTTTTTTTGTCAAATGTAGTAATAATCAAGGGGAGTTATATATATTTTTTTCGGAAATTTTTGAAATTTTTTTGAGGTGTCCTCGCGAGTCCTCACCGTTTTTGGAGTCCTCACCGGATCCCACTTATATATATATCTCTCTCTGCGTGCTCGCTCGCTCGCTCGCCGTTTTTGGAGTCCTCACCGGATCCCACTTATATATATATATATATATATATATATATATATATATATATATATATATATATATATATATATATATATATATATATCTGTGTGTGTGTGTGTGTGGGCGTGCGCGCGTGTGTGTGTGTGAGTGGCTGATTTTCAAGGTTAATATTTTGATAGCAACATTATGCAGGTTTTTGCAATGCCAGAAACTGCATTAGGGTTATTCCCAGATGTAGGTGCTTCTTATTACTTATCAAGACTACCTGGATTCTTTGGTAATAATTCCATTTTTATCTTACTATAATTTTATTTATTTATTTTAATGTTTGCGTTTATATTATGGCAGGGGAATATGTGGGCCTTACGGGTGCTAGATTAGATGGTGCTGAAATGTTTGCATGTGGTCTTGCAACCCACTTTGTCCCATTAGAGGTGCGTACATTCCCTTTTTATTTTCAAGATTTAGTATGACCCGACCCACAAACACTTTAATTATCCAATTTTTGAATTTTATAAAATATATATGCATCATTTTTTTATCTTTATAGTTCAAATGTGTATCTAATGCTTGGCTGAAATGTGTGAACAGAAATTATCCTTATTAGAAGATGCATTATGCAAAGCAAATACAGGCGATCCTAAAATTATCAACAATATTTTAAATGAATTCTCGATCAATCCTAAGTTGAAAGAAAAGAGTCAATATTTTCGGTATACTTTGTATTTATTTTTATGTTTTTGCAACTAAAACTGTATTTTGTTTTGACGTGATATTTGGTTGCTACAGGTTGAAAACCATTGAAAGATGTTTCTCCAAAAGAACGGTTGAAGAAATAATCTCTGCACTTGTAAGTTACATCAACATAAAAAATATTTTTATGTTACATTCTTGTCCTTTTGTAAAATCTGTAATTCAAATGTTTCTATGAAAATTGCAGCTTTTGACTTGGTGCTTAGTTTGACTTTGACTATTTATCAAACATACAAAATGACCTTATCTACGTACAAATTTGGGGACTACGTAATGATGTAAACAATGATGCAAAACAAAATATATTTCAATTAATATTTAATTATTTTCTATTTTTTGTAGGAGAAAGAGGCTGACAAAAACATGGATGATTGGATCTCGTGGACTATACAATCTTTAAAGAAAGCTTCACCAACAAGTCTCAAAATTTCTCTTCGTTCTGTAAGGATTTGAATTGGATTCATCAAGCCCTTGAATTTTAATATCTAATTAGCAATAGTTTTTTGAATTATAAAAAAATGATGATTTATTTTGTGCAGATTAGAGAAGGTAGACTTGAAGGTGTTGGTCAATGTCTTGTTCGTGAATACCGGATGGTTTGTAATGTCATGCAAGGAGCATTTAGCAGGGATTTCTTTGAGGTATTACTTTATTTCTTTTATAAAACCACAAGTCTTTGACCAAATAAATAGTCCTAATTGACTATAAGTTATATGTCTTAAAATAATTAATACCAAGAATCTTGTAAATACAAATATGTATGATCCATTATTTACTCTCTCTAATGCAGGGATGCAGGGCCTTGCTGCTAGACAAGGATAAAAATCCAAAGGTAAACACGTGGTGGGTTGGATGAGGGATCAAAACGGGTCGGGTCGTGTTGACCAGAAAGTTTAAATTTTTTTCGATCAGTTGACATGTTTCTTTATAAGCTAAAATTTTACCATTGACCCGTTAGAGATGAACATAACCCAAATCGACCCGTTTATAAATAAATGGCTCCTCTACATAATATCTACTAACTTCTCTCTTTTTTCTGGTTTTTTTTATTTTATTTTAGTGGGAACCTTCAAAACTCGAGTTTGTCAGCGATCGTATGGTTGATCGTTATTTTGCAGCATTAGATGATAAAGAATGGGAAGATCTTAAACTCCCTGCTAGGTCAAAGTCAAACTTACCTTCATATGCCATTTCTAAGCTCTGAGTTAAACCAACCACTTATCTTCCATATTGTCTTCATATTGTGATGATTTATGTCAAAAGAATAATCTATTATACTAGTTATGTGCAATAACAATATTGTATAAATTTATGATAACCCCATAATATTTAAATTGTCACACCTTTTTTTCTTTAGGCCCATTTTAACATACATATAATGTAACATTGTACTATTAATTTATCATACTAGTAAATTTTTTAAAGAAAGTCATAATTGTAATTATTTTTAATAAAAAAAGGGTTCACATTAGCGTTATATAGAGTCATACTTAAAGAGCAAACTCTATCAATATAATGCTATAGAGGCTCCTCATTGACTAAACCAAATAAATACTATTTATTATTATTTATTTCATTATACATGTCATTATTTTGATTTTGGTGGTGATTACCACATAGTAGTTAACCAAAAAATGAAGTATTTAACTACCTTATAAAAATATATTATTTTTCGTTTTACTGGTTTGAATTTCCCTGCAATCCGTTGGTTCCTTGATTGTAGATTGCTCCATGACTTGAGCAATAAAGTTGACAAACGCTTTTTATATAACTTAAAATGGTGAAACACATATTCATAGTTATTTAATAAAATTTTGTATGATAACAAATCTTGAATTATTCCTCTCATATACATATATACGTGATTTAAATGCTTGTTGAAGTATTTTAATTCAACTGCTACTAGCTAATAGTTTAATTAGATGTTATTTAATTTTAATTGATTATTACATTTTTTAACCATTGCATTTAGTTAATTTAGACATATTAATTACACATAGTATGATAATATTATTATTTTTAAAATATAAATTAAAATTTTCGAGGTAGATAACTATATATTGTCCTTAGCAAGCGTGCAAAAGTAATCATAATCATACTGATAATTGATTTATTTCAATAATTTTGGCCAACTAAAATGTTCTTTTTAAGCTAGATGTCTATCAACACATTTTTGTTAAAAAAAGAATATTTTTTTATTATTATTACCCGCCTAATTACAGTATTGAAAAGTTATGGGTGCTACTTAAATTATTTCAGTCTATAAGAAAATCAACTATAAGTCTAATTATGTTTAGTATCTTTTCCCCCCCGTTAAAACTATGTAATCTAATATTTTACGTGCTCTAAGACATCCTCATTACACCCTAAATTAACACAACTGAGATGCGCATAGTATTCTCGATTAAATAATTGGTGTCAAAAAAGTTAATCAGCATTGTGATAACAATATGTTGTGACTTACATTCTAAAAATGATAAAATGTGCTTTATGGTTTATATTTTGACTCGGTTTTTGAAATTAATGTGGTGTTAGCACTTACGTTTTTGGTTAATAGAAATAGGTGAGAATAATTCAAACAGGGGTGTCACTTAAACCTGCTAAAGTAATTAAGATACGTATAATGTCGTTATCAAAAGGTTTACTTTGTGCAATAATCTAATTCTACACACATCATCTTGCCCTATTTGATAACCACCATATGTAGTTTGACAATTAAACTTAGTTTCATATTTGTCAACGTTAGTTAAATATATTTTGAATGAAAGTCTACTTGACAAGTATACACAAAAGCGTCATAGTTTTAGATACGTGCTATTCACATTTTTCTTGTGTGACACACACACTTATATTGTTTTTTACTTGTGTAGTGGATAATTATATTAAGTCAATTAAGTATTTAAGTGGCCCGTTTGCCACAATCTACCGATTCATAAAAGAGTCTGACACCTATTAGACCAGCGACATATCAATATCATTTACGACTTTGAATTTATGGTTTTATCTTATGGTTTGTAACTACTTTGAACAAATCTATTTTGGCAGTCGATCTATTGGATATTCTCCTACAAGGTTCTTATCGAGTTGTCAAATATATAGTCCTATTCGGACATATGGTGAAAAGAAATTTCACACAAAAAATTGAGTCGCCAATCCAGGTATATAACCCAAAAGGTATATTGTGTAATTATAATTTAGTCAGAGGACTAAACCGATATAATAATATTTTCTACTCCCTCCGTCACATAAAAAAGTTTACATTTCTCCTTACAATTTTGTCTAATAAAAAAGTTTACATTTCTTAAATTTAGGGGGCCCACCTAATAAAATAATATTATATCATTCCACCAATAAAACACTTTCACTCTCATATATAACCTTATATTTTCATCAAAAATATTATAAATGACCCCACCACTAACTATCTCTTAAAAGATTGTGCCCAAATTAAATGTTAATTTTTTTATGGTACGGAGGGAGTATAACTTATCACTTTCAAGAAAATTAATCAACTCTGCCATGTTTGCTTACATGTTCTGCGCTGTACACAGTTTGCAAAACGCATCTTTTATTCACTCTCAATTTCAGTATTTGACTTTGATTTTTCCTTCATTAGACTTTTCACAACTCTCCCACTTTTATATATGTGTGTATATATATATATATAATATGCAGAGAGAGAGAGAGAGAGCAACTTATGTTTTATATATATTGATGTAAAACTGTTCACCTACAATGGCGATGGAGAGATCAAATCTTGATTCAGAAATGGAGTTTCCTCAAGATTTTAGATGTCCCATATCCATGGAGCTCATGAAAGAACCAGTCATCATCTCGACAGGGGTCTCTTACGAGCGAAAAAACATTGAAAAATGTTTTTTTATCTACAAGAACAAGACTTGTCCCGCCACAATGCAAAAGATCGAAAACTTCGGTGTCACCCCAAATAACACCCTCAAAAGACTCATTCTTGTATGGAAAAATAGTCATTCACCATCTTCATCTTCTTCGAGTTCACCGTGTGCATCGTCACCTTTGCCATCATTCAAGCGAGATGAAATGGTGTCATTGCTCAAGATTCTTGGATCAAGTCCATTCAAGGTAAACTCTTTAAAGAAACTTAAAGAAATTATCGAATTAGGAGATGATATGAAGCTAGATTTCATAATATTAGGAGGGTTGGATGTGCTTTTTCAATTAGTTGTTCAAATTTTAGTCGATTGCTCGGATTTCATGGTGTTTAGAGCTTGTGAGGAGGCATTAGGTGTTCTTCAACATCTTCCTATATCGGAAGACGATGATGGTAAAGTTATCAAGTTCTTTTCAAAGCCCGAATGCATGAAATCAATGGCGATTATTCTTCAAAGGGGAAGTAAGGAAGCTAGGATTTACACGATATCAATACTTAAAAAGCTAGCAAACTCCAATTTTAATTGGAATGTTATTGTAAATGATCAAGGAATTGGTATGTTCAAATCAATGTTGGAGCTTGCATCCGACGAAATTTCAACAAAGGCAAGTTCATCCGCTTTGCAAGTCTTGATAAAGATCTTAGATTCGTCCAAGAAAAGCCGATCAAAGGCCATAGAGGCCGGTGCAATATGTACCCTAATCGAGCTACTACCCGATTCTAATCGTTCCAAATGTGAAAAAATATTGCAAATAATTAAGTTATTGTGCGAATGTGCGGATGGAAGGGTGGCATTCATTGAACACCGTCTAGGGATTGGTGCAATATCAAAGAAAATGTTTAATGTATCCGAGATGGCTTCAAAGATTTGCGTGAAGATCTTGTCGTTGATATGTAGTTTTCATCCAACGGACAAGGTTTTAGAAGAGATGATGATGTTTGGGGCGGTTAAGAAGTTCGTGGTCTTGTTGCATATGAGTGGACCATCTTCGACAAAGAACAAAGTATTGGATATGTTCAAAAAACATGGTACTTCATGGAGTCGATACACTTGTTTTCCTGGAGAGTTGAAGGAGTATCTAGGCTTAAGCCGTTATTAAAAAAACATCCATTAAGTATAACTTTTGTCGTTAATTTATTGACACATCAACTAACAAAAAAAGGTGTACGAAATTGGGAATTAGTTTGATTTTTATTGTTTTTATTTGTTCTTTTTTGTTTGGCCGGGTTTGAAGCATTTTAAGTCTTATAATGTATGGTTTTCCTCATAGAAGTGTTATATATGATTTTGTAATTAATGTATGATATGGTATAAAATCTAAGCCTTTAGTGACTCTTTATTTGTGAGGCCACCAGAATCTAAGTTTTACCGACTCTTATTATTTTATGTCGGTAATACATCAAATTTGAAGTATTGTAATGACTATTTCTAATTAGTTAAACACTTAAATGTGAACATTCTAATGATTTGTCGATAATAATTAAGCATAATTTATTGCATGTTCTTAAAACATGGCCGGGTATATATTTTTCCAATTTGAAGTGCATGATGAGTTATTATTTTGATGGTAGTAGTTGGTTGTGACCCTTCAAATGCCAGCCAATTGGGACCACTTGGCACCACCAACCTTAACCAATAACCGTTGGGGATGAGAGGGTTGACCACTCCAAAATTAAATACTCGTGTTCAAACATTGAGCACACAACTTGTGATATAATATTATAATTTAATTAACCTCTAGTTATAGTAAATTGCAAAAGACAATTTGTGTTGGTAAAACACCAAAATAATCAAGTCAAAATGGGACGATTAATTCAAAGTATTTATGCTTAATTGTATAATATATATTTTTTTTTTAACGGCAAACTAATCTACTCTTAAATCCACATATGTTCACTATGGGACTTAACCCTCAACCTCAAGGTTGGGGGCAAACACCTTTACCGCTAGACCATAATTATTTCTTATCTATGTGTTAACTTTATCTCATTATAAGGTGTACATACTGATCAAAAGGGAATTTGTGTAACAAAGTAGTTAACAAAATATGTCACTTAGCTCTAAGTTAAGCATTAACTAATAACGTAAATCCAAAATTTATAGTAGATCTATTATGATGAAATAAGAAAGAATGACTAAATAAATGCATTGAAAATACTCATCGAAATCGAACAACGCATGTGAGACTTGAAGTCAATAACATTCGTGATCAAGGGCTAGAGTTACATGGTTGTTGATAAAATGGTCTAATTTAAAAACATATTAATAAAAATAGAGAATTGTTTATGACTGTATAGACTTTGTTAAAAATTGACACCTATTATAATAGAGTGAAATTACATAGAAAATGACTACGGTCAAGTATAACGGTTTTCGCGTATAATAAATTATGCATTTAGAAATTGTGCATTTAATAATCTGATCGATCAACCATTAGATTATACTAACGAGACAACATGACACGTGCGATACACGGGGTTTTGTTCATCATAATGAATTATTATTTCGAAAGTAAAATGTATACATTGTTTTTGTGTCAGGGGCAAAGTACAAAATTATGTTCACTAACATGGTTAATTTTAATTGTGGGTACTTTACTAAATAAGTAAAGTGTGACGGAGAAAAAGATAAAGTAACAAAACCATCATCGTTTCTATTATCGTAACACAAAAAAAAAAGTTATTCATAACATAGAAGTTATATTACGAAAAAATTTATGCTTTGTCTTGTAGAAAAACAACTATAAATGAACGGCGATATATCTTCATTATAATCATTTATTAATCTTATTTATGAAAAACTATACATGTATTTATTAGTTATAATTATCTACTAATAATTATTTTAAAACTCTAGATATGTCGATTTATTAGTTTATATTATAAAATGGTTTTTATTACTTATATTAATTTACTAATAATTAATGCAATATTTTTCATATGACAATTTGAATTTATTAGTCATAATTATTATTTCAATATTTAAATATATTAAACAACTATATTAAAATGTACTTCTTTTATTATAAAATGGTTTTATTACTTATTTTAATTTACTAATAATTATTTCAAGACTTTTCATATGACAATTTTAGTTTATTAATCATAATTATTTCTTATTTATTTTTATGACCAAAATTCAACTTTTATTTATATTAAATAAATGTAATTAAATGCTACATTAGTTTAGATATTATTTCACGACTTTTGATATAAAAATTTGATGAAGTTATTAGTTTTTATTATATTTTTTTTACTACAATAATCTTTTTCATTACAGTAAGTTATTAATCATGTTTATGACAAACTATACATTAGTTTATTACTCATAATCATTTTCTAATAATTATTATTTTAATATATTAAACAACTATAATTAGATGTATTTTTATTTTATTATAAATGGTCTTTATTACTTATATTAATTTACTAATAATTATTTCAAGACTTTTCATATGACAATTTTAGTTTATTAATCATAATTATTTCTTATTCATTTTTATGACCAAAATTCAAATTGTATTTATTTTAAATAAATGTAATTAAATGTTACATTAGTTTAGACATTATTTCACGATTTTTGATATGGAAATTTGATAAAGCTATTAGTTTTTATTATTTTTTTTTACTAAAATAATCTTTTTCATTACATTAATTTATTAATCATGTTTATGACAAACTATACATTAGTTTATTACTCATAATCATTTTTAATCATTATTTTATAACTCATGATAAGTCAATTTATTAGTTTTTATTATAAATATACATGTGTTTATTACTTATATTCATTTACTAATAATATTATTTTAAGACTTCTGATATAAAAATTTGATGGAGTTATTAGTTTTTACTATATGTTTTTATTACATTAATTTCTTATTTTTATGACAAAACCCAACTTTTAAATATATTAATTTATTTATATTTACAAATATGTAAGCGAGCACTTATATGAAAATGATTGATCTTGTTTATTATGAACTTTGCTACATATTGATTATTAAAGTAATGTACAATGTGATTTGCCTTCACCTCCGATCATAATTTATTCCTTTTGTTTTCCCGTTTGCATTGTCATCATGCCTTTTGTTTCCCAACGATCGTATCGTCAACCCACATGTTTAGCTTTTGGTGTGTGTCATATATATACTATCTAGACTTTAACACTTGAGTATAAGATATATTCAAAGAAGTAGACGATATAATCAAAGAATTATGATGAACTGAATGATGCCGATTTGAGTATAAGATATTGTGTAATCATCAGAGTAACACCGCTGGATGTAACACCGCAAAAACTAAACCCGATTTTTTTTTTAATTAACGGAAGCGTTTAAACATTTACCAAACACAGTTATTAATAAACAGGCCTTTTACAACAATTATCCAAAATACTAAAAGTGTTAAACAACCGGCGGTTCGGTTAACATGATATCAAAACAAAGTGTCGGTCAACCATTCCCACATCACCCCTTGACCCGCCCAAAAGATAACCTGCAAAAAGGTCAACAAGGTGGGGATTAGCTAACAGCTAAGTGAATGAACTAAACCAATAAAATAAAACAACCGAATGATAAGTCTTATTATCCCAATTAGTTAATTTTGAAGAGTAACGGGGTTCTGCCGAAGCCTTAAATCATTGTTGGCCGAACAATGATAACCGATAGCCCTTTACTCAAAGACAGTGTGTATCCCCTTAGAACAACCAGTGCTTCTAAGGGCGGTACACCTTGTCAATAGTAAACCTCTGCTCAGTAGAATGTTCCAATTACTGACCTCTTCCCCAAATGTGCACTTAATTAACTACCGTTATTAATTAAACCAAAGTATGGGCTTGCAACAACAATTGCAGCCAAGAAAACTGCACCCAAGAAAGTTCACGATCGCGAACTCAAGTTCGCGACGTGAACTTGAGTTCACGATCCGTGAACTTCTTCACGACCCAGTCCCCAAATGCCTGCCTCGAGTTAGCGACGCGAACCCGTCGTGAACTCTCCCAGATACCAAATCCTGCACCTTTTTACCACTTTGACCAATTTCTAACCAAATTGCCCATCTAAAGTTTGAAGGCTAAATCCACTCACCTTAGCTAGCAATCCGATCTTGAAAACTCAGTATTCTAATTACTGAGTTCCCTTGCCTTTGCCTGTAATAATAATGCAACCGAGTTAGTAACCAAATCAACCGAAATACTTAAAATACAAGATTCATAAATTATCCAAAACTTGCATAAGTCTATAAACCTTTTTAGCCATAAGTCTAAATATAACAAAACCATACTACAAGCCCCACAATTCAAGTATTGCACCAAATCACACATTCTTGACCGATTCTAGTTATTTAGGCCCAAACGGGTCAAAACCAAACTAAACCAACAACACTTACAAAATAGTTACATTTCTCATATAAATAATATTAGAATCATTTATAACCATTTTATATCCAAATCTGATCAAAACATCTTTTTAGGTTGACTTAGAAAAGTCAACAATGCACAATTAGCTAGTTAAGGCCATTTCAAGACAATTAGCCAAACACCACCCAATTTAGCATCACATACACTTACAATTCAGTCAATTTATATCTCATGATGATTCTACACTAGCTAGAACATCAAGAACTCAATTTACACAATTTATCAAATTTGGTGAGTTTTGGTCATCTTCTCCAAAACTCCATAACTAGGTTTTTAAGGTTTAAGGCTTGAACTTACACTACAATCCAGAATTAGCCATCTAAAACAAACAAGATTAGTTATGAACTTCATAGAAACCCTAGCAATTCATCAATTTCATGGTTTGAGACAAAGAAACTCCATAACCCAAGAACCCTAAGTTTTTCTAGCAAGAACACACAAAATAATGAACAATTAGCATGAATCCTACCTTGTGATGGTGATGATTCCGAAAATCAGAGGAAAGAACAAAACAATTATAATCTTCTTCAATTGAGAGCTTCAAGAAAATGCATGTGTGTGAAATGTGTGTGTTTGTGTCGAGCCAGGGAAGAGAACAAGGAAGAAAAAAACCCAATTTGACACCTGCCCTCTCTCACGCCCACGTACACCCCTTCCCTCACACAGCTTTAATTTCATTTAACACAGTGTAATACTGAAAGTCTAGATTGCGTTTTATTTATTTAAAAATACTTATGCAATTCAGATTTTAATAATGGAGATATTTTCAGAACTGTAATTCAAAGTTTAATAAAATGCAATTTTATCAATTTTATGCTCAATTAAAATAATTAAATCTAATTTTAACCCCTTGGTTAAAATATGCTAAAATCCAATTAAATCACATAAATCATATATAAATAATAACAAAAGAATTACTTACCGAAAGTAATTTAAAAAAAATCTAGGTCGGGTCTCAGGATGTTACAAATCTCTCCCCCTTAAAGAGATTCCGTCCCCGGAATCTCACTTTGCTCGAATAAATTCGGATAACGATCTTTCATTTCGGCCTCGGTTTCCCACGTTAGATTAGAACCTAAACTATGTTTCCATTTGACCAAAACCATAGGAATCTGCTTCTTCCTCAACTTTGTTACCTTTCTATCCAATAATTCAACCGGCTCTTCTATCAACCTTTTCCTTGAATCAACTTTCAACTCTCGAACCGGCAAAATTTGAGATTCATCTTCCACTTTGCATTTTCTCAAATAACAAACATTAAAAGTATCATGAATACCGGACAATTCCGGTGGTAGTTCTAAAGTCACTGATTGATCATTAACGACCCGACTGATACGAAACGGGCCAATGTATCTTGGAGCTAATTTACCACGTTTCCCAAACCGAATAATTCCCTTCCAAGGCGAGACTTTTAAATACACCATCTCATTTTCTTCAAAAGTTACCGGTCTACGTCTCGGATCCGCATACATTTTCTGACGATCTCGGGCCGCTTTTAATTTTTCTCGGGCAATGGCCACCTTTTCAGCCGTCATTTGAACTATATCCGGGCCCGCAAACTGTTTTTCGCCTGCTTCTAACCAACAAGTGGGGGTTCGGCAACGACGACCATACAACATTTCATAAGGTGGCATCTCAATACTTGAATGATACGTATTGTTGTAGGCAAATTCAATTAACGGTAAATGAGAATCCCAAGAACCACCATATTCTAACACACACGCCCGAAGCATATCTTCTAAGGTTTGAATCGTTCTTTCTGTCTGGCCATCTGTTTGCGGATGATACGCGGTGCTTAGATTAACCCGTGTGCCCAATTCTCTTTGTAAGCTCTTCCAAAAATTAGAAACAAAACGAGGATCTCGATCCGACACAATCGATAATGGAATGCCATGACGAGAAATTATCTCATCAATATATAATTTAGCTAGTTGATCGAGGGACGCGGTTTCTCTTGTGGCCAAAAAGTGAGCACTTTTAGTCAATCGGTCAACTATCACCCAAATCATATCATGATTTTTCTGAGTACGGGGAAGTTTAGTGACGAAATCCATGGTTATATTCTCCCATTTCCATTCGGGTATTTCTATCTGTTTCAACGACCCATACGGTTTCTGATGCTCGGCCTTGACTTGCGCGCAAATCTGACACTTTTCAACAAATTGAGCAACGTCGGTTTTCATAGTAGGCCACCAATATAACACCTTTAAATCGTTATACATTTTTGTACTACCCGGATGGACCGACAATCGAGATTTATGCGCCTCCGTCAAAATCAATTCCCGTAGTCCCCCGAGTAGTGGTACCCAAACACGAGACTTATACAATTTTAACCCCCGGTTGTCATCAACTAACTCATCTTTTCTTTTACTCATAACTTCCGATTTTAAATGCTCATTACCCAATGCCTCAAGTTGGCATATTCGAATTCGACTTATCAAATCCGAAACAATTTCCATACGCATAAATTGGGTCTTTTCTGAAGTACCCTTTCGACTCAAAGCATCTGCTACCACATTCGCCTTACCCGGGTGATAACGAATTTCACAATCGTAATCTTTGATCAACTCTAACCACCTTCGCTGCCTCATATTCAATTCTTTTTGTGTGAAAATATACTGAAGACTCTTGTGATCGGTGCATATAACACATTTGGTGCCATAGAGGTAATGTCTCCATAGCTTCAATGCAAAAATAACGGCTGCTAATTCCAAATCGTGAGTCGGGAAATTCTTTTCGTGAGTTTTTAACTGTCTCGAGGCATAAGCGATAACCCGATCCCTCTGAATTAAGACGCAACCTAGGCCTGCGAATGATGCATCACAATACACAATAAAGTCGTCAGACCCATCGGGCAAGGTAAGTATAGGAGCTTGACACAAAAGTTGCTTTAAAGTTTGAAATGCCGTTTCTTGATCGTTGCCCCATTGGTAAGGTACATCTTTACGCGTCAATTTCGTTAACGGACTAGCAATCTTAGAGAAATTTTGAATAAATCTACGGTAATACCCCGCCAACCCCAGAAAACTTTTAATCTCCGACGGTGTTTTCGATGAACTCCAATTCATCACTGCAGTTATTTTGGCCGGATCAACCTTAACCCCCTCTGAACAGATTACATGCCCTAAAAATTGCACTTCCCGAAGCCAAAATTCACATTTAGAGAATTTGGCATATAATTGCTCACGTTTCAAAGTCTCCAAAACCTGTCTTAAATGTTGCTCATGATCTAACTCAGATTTTGAGTAAATCAGAATATCATCTATAAATACAATAACGAATTGATCGAGGAATGGTCTACACACCCGGTTCATTAAATCCATGAAAATGGCGGGAGCATTTGTCAACCCGAATGGCATAACCAAAAACTTGTAATGGCCATATCGAGTTCTAAAGGCGGTTTTCGGAATATCACTCTCTTGAACCCGAACTTGATGGTACCCGGATCTCAAATCGATTTTAGAGAAGTATGAAGCCCCTTGTAACTGATCAAACAAATCATCTATTCTCGGAAGTGGGTACTTGTTCTTTATGGTTCTTTTGTTTAACTCCCGATAATCTATACACATACGAAGAGTACCGTCTTTCTTCTTTACAAATAATACCGGAGCTCCCCATGGGAGGAACTCGACCGAATGAAACCCTTATCTAATAATTCTTGAATCTGAGACATCATTTCACGGATTTCGGAAGGAGCCAAACGGTATGGAGTTCGAGCTACGGGACTGGCTCCCGGAATTAAGTCAATTTTGAATTCTACCTCCCGAATGGGAGGTAACCCAGGCAAATCATCAGGAAAGACCTCCGGGTATTCCGATACCACCCGGATGTCCCCAAATGCCTTCTTTTCTTTTCGGACATCAATAGCATAAGCAAGGAAAGACTCACACCCTTTGACCAAAGATTTTCTGGCCTTCATAAATGATATAATTGGAAAAGAAGAATTCACACGGTCACCGCGGGCCACTACATGTGTCCCGTCGGGCAAAGCAAAAGTAATTATCTTTTTATCACATTTAATATTAGCCCTATTTTTACTAAGCCAATCCATTCCGAGGACAACATCGAAGCCAGATATTGGCATTAATAATAGAAAGGTCACAAATTGCACACCATCGATATCTATGCGTGCCCCAGACACAGATGTTGTGACCGGAACCAAATTTCCATCTACTACTTCTATTTCTAATGGGGTAGTTATCACATTCATAGGTAATTTCAATTTGCCACAGAAAGTTATAGAAATAAAAGAGCGATTTGCTCCAGAATCAAACAATACACGAGCAGGAACCGAATTGATTAGGAACATACCGGTAATTACATCATCGGTTGTGGTGGCCTCCTCGACTGTCATCTGAAATGCTCTACCCTCAGGTGGAGGGTGAGTCTTTCTTTTATGGCTCGTGGTCGATAACGATGCCCCACCCGATCCAGAACCCGCACCCGTCTTCCTAGCCGTAGGGCATTCTCCCGCTCGGTGACCCTCTTTATGACAGTTCCAGCATACATTCCCCGGGAAGTTACAGTCTTTTGCTTCATGTTTGAATTGACCACATCGTGCACACCTCAAAGTTTGAAGTGTACATGGTCCAGAATGTGATGACTTGCACCGGGAACACCAAGGTGCTCTTTGATTCGATGTAAAACCCGTGCTTTTGCGACTCGAATTACCTTGCTTTTGATTACCCTGCCATTTCCGGCTTTGTTGAGAGCTTGATTGGGTTGAATTTGACTTATGGAACCCCGTTCTTTCCCTACCCATTTGATCACTTGCTTTAAAATCACTTTCTGCCGACTTCGCCAAAGAAAATGCTTGGGTTAGAGTATTCGCATACCTAACAGACCCTCGATATTTCGGTAACAATGCATCAATAAAATGTTGTAACTGAGCTTGCTCGTCAGGCACCCATTGTTGCACAAATCGTAATTTTCCATTAAATTGTCTTATCAGTTCATCCACAGACATTCTTTCATCCATTTTCAACCCCATAAAATCTCTTCTTATCTTGTTCATTTCGAACGAATTACAATATTGAGCACAAACTTGTTCATAAAACTGGTTCCATGAAATTGAAGCTAATTGAGCGGCTGAGAAATTTGCGGTTATAGTACCCCACCACTGCATTGCATCACCTATTAGTCTTCGAGAGGCGTACATTACTCGCCGGTCATCATCACAATTACATGCGTCCAGGGCCCTAGACATCTCCATTAGCCAGTTTAAGGTAACACTCGGGTCGGTACTTCCACCATATTCTGATGGCTTACAATCAAGAAATTGTTTATATGTGCAAGGTTGTTTCTGGGGTGGTAGTGGTGGATAACCGGGGTATGGGTAAGGATAATATCCTTGTGGTGGATATTGATAGTTAAACATTGGGGGTGGCATATTGGTAGGAGGTTGTGTGGTGGTATTCACGGGTGGAGTTGGTATTGAGTAGGTATGCTTTTGTTCGTATTCTCTAACAATATTTCTGAGGTCTTGAAGTTGACCTTCCAACGAGTAGACGTACTCCTCATTGATTACTGGATTACTTCCCGATGGTTGATCATTCCCGGCGTCATTGTTCGGTGGGTTCGGGTGGTTTGTATTATCGTTATCTGCCATACCTGTGACCATCACAACATCTCACGAACAATTAGTGTAATTCGTTAGTACCCACACTAACTACTATCACCCTAAAGTTCACTCACTAACCCCAAACCCGAATCTAGGAATGTTCGACCAAACTCGAGCCAAGATTTGGGAATGTTACACCTAAATGTGCACACATTGCCAAACCAAAGCTCTGATACCAAATTGTAACACCGCAAAAACTAAACCCGATTTTTTTTTTAATTAACGGAAGCGTTTAAACATTTACCAAACACAGTTATTAATAAACAGGCCTTTTACAACAATTATCCAAAATACTAAAAGTGTTAAACAACCGGCGGTTCGGTTAACATGATATCAAAACAAAGTGTCGGTCAACCATTCCCACATCACCCCTTGACCCGCCCAAAAGATAACCTGCAAAAAGGTCAACAAGGTGGGGATTAGCTAACAGCTAAGTGAATGAACTAAACCAATAAAATAAAACAACCGAATGATAAGTCTTATTATCCCAATTAGTTAATTTTGAAGAGTAACGGGGTTCTGCCGAAGCCTTAAATCATTGTTGGCCGAACAATGATAACCGATAGCCCTTTACTCAAAGACAGTGTGTATCCCCTTAGAACAACCAGTGCTTCTAAGGGCGGTACACCTTGTCAATAGTAAACCTCTGCTCAGTAGAATGTTCCAATTACTGACCTCTTCCCCAAATGTGCACTTAATTAACTACCGTTATTAATTAAACCAAAGTATGGGCTTGCAACAACAATTGCAGCCAAGAAAACTGCACCCAAGAAAGTTCACGATCGCGAACTCAAGTTCGCGACGTGAACTTGAGTTCACGATCCGTGAACTTCTTCACGACCCAGTCCCCAAATGTCTGTCTCGAGTTAGCGACGCGAACCCAAGTTCGCGTCGTGAACTCTCCCAGATACCAAATCCTGCACCTTTTTACCACTTTGACCAATTTCTAACCAAATTGCCCATCTAAAGTTTGAAGGCTAAATCCACTCACCTTAGCTAGCAATCCGATCTTGAAAACTCAGTATTCTAATTACTGAGTTCCCTTGCCTTTGCCTGTAATAATAATGCAACCGAGTTAGTAACCAAATCAACCGAAATACTTAAAATACAAGATTCATAAATTATCCAAAACTTGCATAAGTCTATAAACCTTTTTAACCATAAGTCTAAATATAACAAAACCATACTACAAGCCCCACAATTCAAGTATTGCACCAAATCACACATTCTTGACCGATTCTAGTTATTTAGGCCCAAACGGGTCAAAACCAAACTAAACCAACAACACTTACAAAATAGTTACATTTCTCATATAAATAATATTAGAATCATTTATAACCATTTGATATCCATATCTGATCAAAACATCTTTTTAGGTTGACTTAGAAAAGTCAACAATGCACAATTAGCTAGTTAAGGCCATTTCAAGACAATTAGCCAAACACCACCCAATTTAGCATCACATACACTTACAATTCAGTCAATTTATATCTCATGATGATTCTACACTAGCTAGAACATCAAGAACTCAATTTACACAATTTATCAAATTTGGTGAGTTTTGGTCATCTTCTCCAAAACTCCATAACTAGGTTTTTAAGGTTTAAGGCTTGAACTTACACTACAATCCAGAATTAGCCATCTAAAACAAACAAGATTAGTTATGAACTTCATAGAAACCCTAGCAATTCATCAATTTCATGGTTTGAGACAAAGAAACTCCATAACCCAAGAACCCTAAGTTTTTCTAGCAAGAACACACAAAATAATGAACAATTAGCATGAATCCTACCTTGTGATGGTGATGATTCCGAAAATCAGAGGAAAGAACAAAACAATTATAATCTTCTTCAATTGAGAGCTTCAAGAAAATGCATGTGTGTGAAATGTGTGTGTTTGTGTCGAGCCAGGGAAGAGAACAAGGAAGAAAAAAACCCAATTTGACACCTGCCCTCTCTCACGCCCACGTACACCCCTTCCCTCACACAGCTTTAATTCCATTTAACATAGTGTAATACTGAAAGTCTAGATTGCGTTTTATTTATTTAAAAATACTTATGCAATTCAGATTTTAATAATGGAGATATTTTCAGAACTGTAATTCAAAGTTTAATAAAATGCAATTTTATCAATTTTATGCTCAATTAAAATAATTAAATCTAATTTTAACCCCTTGGTTAAAATATGCTAAAATCCAATTAAATCACATAAATCATATATAAATAATAACAAAAGAATTACTTACCGAAAGTAATTTAAAAAAAATCTAGGTCGGGTCTCAGGATGTTACAAATCTCTCCCCCTTAAAGAGATTCCGTCCCCGGAATCTCACTTTGCTCGAATAAATTCGGATAACGATCTTTCATTTCGGCCTCGGTTTCCCACGTTAGATTAGAACCTAAACTATGTTTCCATTTGACCAAAACCATAGGAATCTGCTTCTTCCTCAACTTTGTTACCTTTCTATCCAATAATTCAACCGGCTCTTCTATCAACCTTTTCCTTGAATCAACTTTCAACTCTCGAACCGGCAAAATTTGAGATTCATCTTCCACTTTGCATTTTCTCAAATAACAAACATTAAAAGTATCATGAATACCGGACAATTCCGGTGGTAGTTCTAAAGTCACTGATTGATCATTAACGACCCGACTGATACGAAACGGGCCAATGTATCTTGGAGCTAATTTACCACGTTTCCCAAACCGAATAATTCCCTTCCAAGGCGAGACTTTTAAATACACCATCTCATTTTCTTCAAAAGTTACCGGTCTACGTCTCGGATCCGCATACATTTTCTGACGATCTCGGGCCGCTTTTAATTTTTCTCGGGCAATGGCCACCTTTTCAGCCGTCATTTGAACTATATCCGGGCCCGCAAACTGTTTTTCGCCTGCTTCTAACCAACAAGTGGGGGTACGGCAACGACGACCATACAACATTTCATAAGGTGGCATCTCAATACTTGAATGATACGTATTGTTGTAGGCAAATTCAATTAACGGTAAATGAGAATCCCAAGAACCACCATATTCTAACACACACGCCCGAAGCATATCTTCTAAGGTTTGAATCGTTCTTTCTGTCTGGCCATCTGTTTGCGGATGATACGCGGTGCTTAGATTAACCCGTGTGCCCAATTCTCTTTGTAAGCTCTTCCAAAAATTAGAAACAAAACGAGGATCTCGATCCGACACAATCGATAATGGAATGCCATGACGAGAAATTATCTCATCAATATATAATTTAGCTAGTTGATCGAGGGACGCGGTTTCTCTTGTGGCCAAAAAGTGAGCACTTTTAGTCAATCGGTCAACTATCACCCAAATCATATCATGATTTTTCTGAGTACGGGGAAGTTTACGCTGCGTTCCAGAGAGATGATTTAGAAAGAAGAGAAAAGAAATGGAGAGAAATAAAAAAAGTATTATGTTCCAGAGTTTGTTATTAAAAGAAGAGAAAGGAAGACGAGGGAAATTTTTTGTCATTATTTCTCTCCTAATCTTCCTCCCAAAAGTGGAAAGATTTGGAGAGAAAGGAAGTTACAATTAATGAAAAAAAATGTATTTACCAAATTATCCCTCATATGTCCTAATTTATTTACATTTTAGGGATAAAATTGTAAATGTAATAACTATCTTCTTTTCTCTCCAACTCGGGAACACAAAAAAAATATACTTTTCCTTCCTTTTCTTTCTGACTCGGGAACACAAAGAAGAACATTATTTTCTTTCATAAATTCCTTCCTTTCTCTTCTTTTCCTTAACTTTCTTCTCTTTTCTTTCATTTAAAAACTTGGGAACACAGTGTTAGTGACGAAATCCATGGTTATATTCTCCCATTTCCATTCGGGTATTTCTAACTGTTTCAACGACCCATACGGTTTCTGATGCTCGGCCTTGACTTGCGCGCAAATCTGACACTTTTCAACAAATTGAGCAACGTCGGTTTTCATAGTAGGCCACCAATATAACACCTTTAAATCGTTATACATTTTTGTACTACCCGGATGGACCGACAATCGAGATTTATGCGCCTCCGTCAAAATCAATTCCCGTAGTCCCCCGAGTAGTGGTACCCAAACACGAGACTTATACAATTTTAACCCCTGGTTGTCATCAACTAACTCATCTTTTCTTTTACTCATAACTTCCGATTTTAAATGCTCATTACCCAATGCCTCAAGTTGGCATATTCGAATTCGACTTATCAAATCCGAAACAATTTCCATACGCATAAATTGGGTCTTTTCTGAAGTACCCTTTCGACTCAAAGCATCTGCTACCACATTCGCCTTACCCGGGTGATAACGAATTTCACAATCGTAATCTTTGATCAACTCTAACCACCTTCGCTGCCTCATATTCAATTCTTTTTGTGTGAAAATATACTGAAGACTCTTGTGATCGGTGCATATAACACATTTGGTGCCATAGAGGTAATGTCTCCATAGCTTCAATGCAAAAATAACGGCTGCTAATTCCAAATCGTGAGTCGGGAAATTCTTTTCGTGAGTTTTTAACTGTCTCGAGGCATAAGCGATAACCCGATCCCTCTGAATTAAGACGCAACCTAGGCCTGCGAATGATGCATCACAATACACAATAAAGTCGTCAGACCCATCGGGCAAGGTAAGTATAGGAGCTTGACACAAAAGTTGCTTTAAAGTTTGAAATGCCGTTTCTTGATCGTTGCCCCATTGGTAAGGTACATCTTTACGCGTCAATTTCGTTAACGGACTAGCAATCTTAGAGAAATTTTGAATAAATCTACGGTAATACCCCGCCAACCCCAGAAAACTTTTAATCTCCGACGGTGTTTTCGATGAACTCCAATTCATCACTGCAGTTATTTTGGCCGGATCAACCTTAACCCCCTCTGAACAGATTACATGCCCCAAAAATTGCACTTCCCGAAGCCAAAATTCACATTTAGAGAATTTGGCATATAATTGCTCACGTTTCAAAGTCTCCAAAACCTGTCTTAAATGTTGCTCATGATCTAACTCAGATTTTGAGTAAATCAGAATATCATCTATAAATACAATAACGAATTGATCGAGGAATGGTCTACACACCCGGTTCATTAAATCCATGAAAATGGCGGGAGCATTTGTCAACCCGAATGGCATAACCAAAAACTCGTAATGGCCATATCGAGTTCTAAAGGCGGTTTTCGGAATATCACTCTCTTGAACCCGAACTTGATGGTACCCGGATCTCAAATCGATTTTAGAGAAGTATGAAGCCCCTTGTAACTGATCAAACAAATCATCTATTCTCGGAAGTGGGTACTTGTTCTTTATGGTTCTTTTGTTTAACTCCCCATAATCTATACACATACGGAGAGTACCGTCTTTCTTCTTTACAAATAATACCGGAGCTCCCCATGGGAGGAACTCGACCGAATGAAACCCTTATCTAATAATTCTTGAATCTGAGACATCATTTCACGGATTTCGGAAGGAGCCAAACGGTATGGAGTTTGAGCTACGGGACTGGCTCCCGGAATTAAGTCAATTTTGAATTCTACCTCCCGAATGGGAGGTAACCCAGGCAAATCATCAGGAAAGACCTCCGGGTATTCCGATACCACCCGGATGTCCCCAAATGCCTTCTTTTCTTTTCGGACATCAGTAGCATAAGCAAGGAAAGACTCACACCCTTTGACCAAAGATTTTCTGGCCTTCATAAATGATATAATTGGAAAAGAAGAATTCACACGGTCACCGCGGGCCACTACATGTGTCCCGTCGGGCAAAGCAAAAGTAATTATCTTTTTATCACATTTAATATTAGCCCTATTTTTACTAAGCCAATCCATTCCGAGGACAACATCGAAGCCAGATATTGGCATTAATAATAGAAAGGTCACAAATTGCACACCATCGATATCTATGCGTGCCCCAGACACAGATGTTGTGACCGGAACCAAATTTCCATCTACTACTTCTATTTCTAATGGGGTAGTTATCACATTCATAGGTAATTTCAATTTGCCACAGAAAGTTATAGAAATAAAAGAGCGATTTGCTCCAGAATCAAACAATACACGAGCAGGAACCGAATTGATTAGGAACATACCGGTAATTACATCATCGGTTGTGGTGGCCTCCTCGACTGTCATCTGAAATGCTCTACCCTCAGGTGGAGGGTGAGTCTTTCTTTTATGGCTCGTGGTCGATAACGATGCCCCACCCGATCCAGAACCCGCACCCGTCTTCCTAGCCGTAGGGCATTCTCCCGCTCGGTGACCCTCTTTATGACAGTTCCAGCATACATTCCCCGGGAAGTTACAGTCTTTTGCTTCATGTTTGAATTGACCACATCGTGCACACCTCAAAGTTTGAAGTGTACATGGTCCAGAATGTGATGACTTGCACCGGGAACACCAAGGTGCTCTTTGATTCGATGTAAAACCCGTGCTTTTGCGACTCGAATTACCTTGCTTTTGATTACCCTGCCATTTCCGGCTTTGTTGAGAGCTTGATTGGGTTGAATTTGACTTATGGAACCCCGTTCTTTCCCTACCCATTTGATCACTTGCTTTAAAATCACTTTCTGCCGACTTCGCCAAAGAAAATGCTTGGGTTAGAGTATTCGCATACCTAACAGACCCTCGATATTTCGGTAACAATGCATCAATAAAATGTTGTAACTGAGCTTGCTCGTCAGGCACCCATTGTTGCACAAATCGTAATTTTCCATTAAATTGTCTTATCAGTTCATCCACAGACATTCTTTCATCCATTTTCAACCCCATAAAATCTCTTTGTCACACCCCGCCAAAAATGGTTTTTAAAGAAAATGGTTTGCGGAAGAACGGGCGTGCAACTATCATGAATAACACAAGCATATGATTATCGTAAACGATAAATGTTTCAAAATCTAAACAATATTTGAAATAAAGTATGTCACAAAATTTAATGTTAACAAAGTATTTGAAATACAAAAAAAATGTTTTTAATAAATCGTGGCATCTTGACACATGCATGCTCGTGATCCAATGCTACTAAGACTCATGCTTCAACTTAGCTACCTGAAAAACATATGAAAAATGATCAACAAAATTGTTGAGTGAATCCACAGGTTTATAGTTTGTGTTTGAAATCCAAAGTTTTCTGTATGCCAACAATGGCAAAAATGATTTGGAGTCCAGAGTGTTCATATGCCAACCATGGCATAAATTGTGTGATGAAATAATATTTGAAAATGATTTGCCACCACGGGCTGTAATATGATAATAATTGAATTGTTGAAATATTGAAACACATAGGATTGTAGAAAAAGCATGACTGATATCCATTAAAATGTCAACCCTAAGTCCATAACCAAAACTCCAACTCTAATAATGATGTTACTGAATCAAAGATATGCACTCCCTGATTTGATCACACTGTGGGAGGAAGAGTCTTAGCCAATGGTACCATCTGCATATCCAGGGTCTAGTCGCAACTAGCTAATGATTATGGGATGTAAGCTACATCTAAACCTAGTCTGAGCATAAGGATTGATTGTCATGGTTTAAGATAGTTTCATCACAAGTAAAATAAATAGTCACAATAGGCTTTACTGAAACACAATGATAGATACTGTAAAAATTTATGAATATTTATAAAACAGTTGATATGTTTTTCACCCCAAAACAGTATAAAAATGTAGTAAAAAGAGGGGCTGTGGACTCACCTGATGCAAAGCTAGCAAAATGCAAGACGACAATTATGCAAATCTGACAATGACTTCTTAGCGCCCTAAACGCATAAGAATAACAATAATAAGAGACAGCGCTATTAGCACGTCTATGCTAGATGTTTCACTCCAATGATTGTTATGTCACTTTTAGTTTACTATTAATGTTGTATTTTAAAACGTTCACTTATATCTTTGTAGATCTTGATAAAAGAATATAGTTGTATTTAACGTTCAGTTACGTATATATTAGTGTTCGTAGATTACGCGCCCGTTAAGTAGATAAATAATAAATAAATGATAATTATATGTTTATTAAGAATTAATAATTAATTCAGAATTTAAAATGAACAAATTAAAATAAAATGGTTTAGGGAGGGTGGAAAGGTGGGGAAGGAACACAGCGCATCCAATCAAAATGAAAGAGGAAGAAAAATAAGGGGAAAGGGTGGAGTCAAGGTTCGAACTCAGCTCCCCTTGGTTTTATGTCTGCGCCTTAGCCATCTGGACTACAAGCTATTATGTTGTTTATTTGGTATTGGTATTAATTGTATATATCTCGATGAGGACAGTGGCCTGGTTTAAATTAAAATGATACAGAGGTGATGCAGGTCTGTAATGGCCGAAAGTATTTGTTTACAATGGGAAAATTGAAGTATAAAAATTGTATGTTTTCATATTTTAAGTGTTACCATTAGGAGTGAATCATCAAACATAAAAATACGAGATTTAGAACAAAAATCAAAGAAAAAGTGATTGAAGATGATGAGCTTACCAAGCTTTTTGGTGGGTGTTCTTGAGAGAGTTCTTGATTGAGATAGCACAGAATTTTCGAGATTAAGGGGTACGAGAAACTGATTTTCGTTTTTGAAAGGAGAGACTAATCAATTCGGTAGTTTGAATATTATCTTAGGCATGTATTTAATCTCTTTACAAAAAAATAGGGAAGTTGGTTAATTAACATGGGGAAGAAGGAGCCGGAAAGTGGGGTGGCTGGCTGTGCACGTGGGATGGGAGTTAGGATATGAGAGTTTTAAAATTTTATTAACTTTACTAATTTGTTAATATCTGATATTTGAGATACTGATAAAGTTATGTGATAAAATATTATAAACGGGGTTTATCACAGTTTTTAGCGCTGTTTATTTCATGATAAAAAAATATTACTTTGAGTCTATATTTAATCACTTTTGATATTCTCGTATTATACTGAAGATCTAAATATTATTATTTATACATTTTATCGAGTAAGCTGATTTGTACAATATTTCTCGTACCGGTTGATTTGGTTGAGCAAATGGTTCATTATGAAATATAAAATTTATATTTTTGGTTAGTTTAGTTATATTGATATGTTACCAACTCTCTAAATGTACATCTTTAACTATATGAGAGACATACAACTGACTTGTGCACCTTGAATGTGTGTACTACCTACACATGATATGTGTGTTTTTCTTTTCTTGACTTAAATGCAGAAATAAATGTATTTATAAATGAGATGATATGTCTACGATGAAATTTGGTCACAATAAATATCGGGTCAAGTACCCGATTTCGAGGGTTGTCACACTCTTCTTATCTTGTTCATTTCGAACGAATTACAATATTGAGCACAAACTTGTTCATAAAACTGGTTCCATGAAATTGAAGCTAATTGAGCGGCTGAGAAATTTGCGGTTATAGTACCCCCACCACTGCATTGCATCACCTATTAGTCTTCGAGAGGCGTACATTACTCGCCGGTCATCATCACAATTACATGCGTCCAGGGCCCTAGACATCTCCATTAGCCAGTTTAAGGTAACACTCGGGTCGGTACTTCCACCATATTCTGATGGCTTACAATCAAGAAATTGTTTATATGTGCAAGGTTGTTTCTGGGGTGGTAGTGGTGGATAACCGGGGTATGGGTAAGGATAATATCCTTGTGGTGGATATTGATAGTTAAACATTGGGGGTGGCATATTGGTAGGAGGTTGTGTGGTGGTATTCACGGGTGGAGTTGGTATTGAGTAGGTATGATTTTGTTCGTATTCTCTAACAATATTTCTGAGGTCTTGAAGTTGACCTTCCAACGAGTAGACGTACTCCTCATTGATTACTGGATTACTTCCCGATGGTTGATCATTCCCGGTGTCATTGTTCGGTGGGTTCGGGTGGTTTGTATTATCGTTATCTGCCATACCTGTGACCATCACAACATCTCACGAACAATTAGTGTAATTCGTTAGTACCCACACTAACTACTATCACCCTAAAGTTCACTCACTAACCCCAAACCCGAATCTAGGAATGTTCGACCAAACTCGAGCCAAGATTTGGGAATGTTACACCTAAATGTGCACACATTGCCAAACCAAAGCTCTGATACCAAATTGTAACACCGCAAAAACTAAACCCGATTTTTTTTTTTAATTAACGGAAGCGTTTAAACATTTACCAAACACAGTTATTAATAAACAGGCCTTTTACAACAATTATCCAAAATACTAAAAGTGTTAAACAACCGGCGGTTCGGTTAACATGATATCAAAACAAAGTGTCGGTCAACCATTCCCACATCACCCCTTGATCCGCCCAAAAGATAACCTGCAAAAAGGTCAACAAGGTGGGGATTAGCTAACAGCTAAGTGAATGAACTAAACCAATAAAATAAAACAACCGAATGATAAGTCTTATTATCCCAATTAGTTAATTTTAAAGAGTAACGGGGTTCTGCCGAAGCCTTAAATCATTGTTGGCCGAACAATGATAACCGATAGCCCTTTACTCAAAGACAGTGTGTATCCCCTTAGAACAACCAGTGCTTCTAAGGGCGGTACACCTTGTCAATAGTAAACCTCTGCTCAGTAGAATGTTCCAATTACTGACCTCTTCCCCAAATGTGCACTTAATTAACTACCGTTATTAATTAAACCAAAGTATGGGCTTGCAACAACAATTGCAGCCAAGAAAACTGCACCCAAGAAAGTTCACGATCGCGAACTCAAGTTCGCGACGTGAACTTGAGTTCACGATCCGTGAACTTCTTCACGACCCAGTCCCCAAATGTCTGTCTCGAGTTAGCGACGCGAACCCAAGTTCGCGTCGTGAACTCTCCCAGATACCAAATCCTACACCTTTTTACCACTTTGACCAATTTCTAACCAAATTGCCCATCTAAAGTTTGAAGGCTAAATCCACTCACCTTAGCTAGCAATCCGATCTTGAAAACTCAGTATTCTAATTACTGAGTTCCCTTGCCTTTGCCTGTAATAATAATGCAACCGAGTTAGTAACCAAATCAACCGAAATACTTAAAATACAAGATTCATAAATTATCCAAAACTTGCATAAGTCTATAAACCTTTTTAACCATAAGTCTAAATATAACAAAACCATACTACAAGCCCCACAATTCAAGTATTGCACCAAATCACACATTCTTGACCGATTCTAGTTATTTAGGCCCAAACGGGTCAAAACCAAACTAAACCAACAACACTTACAAAATAGTTACATTTCTCATATAAATAATATTAGAATCATTTATAACCATTTTATATCCAAATCTGATCAAAACATCTTTTTAGGTTGACTTAGAAAAGTCAACAATGCACAATTAGCTAGTTAAGGCCATTTCAAGACAATTAGCCAAACACCACCCAATTTAGCATCACATACACTTACAATTCAGTCAATTTATATCTCATGATGATTCTACACTAGCTAGAACATCAAGAACTCAATTTACACAATTTATCAAATTTGGTGAGTTTTGGTCATCTTCTCCAAAACTCCATAACTAGGTTTTTAAGGTTTAAGGCTTGAACTTACACTACAATCCAGAATTAGCCATCTAAAACAAACAAGATTAGTTATGAACTTCATAGAAACCCTAGCAATTCATCAATTTCATGGTTTGAGACAAAGAAACTCCATAACCCAAGAACCCTAAGTTTTTCTAGCAAGAACACACAAAATAATGAACAATTAGCATGAATCCTACCTTGTGATGGTGATGATTCCGAAAATCAGAGGAAAGAACAAAACAATTATAATCTTCTTCAATTGAGAGCTTCAAGAAAATGCATGTGTGTGAAATGTGTGTGTTTGTGTCGAGCCAGGGAAGAGAACAAGGAAGAAAAAAACCCAATTTGACACCTGCACTCTCTCACGCCCACGTACACCCCTTCCCTCACACAGCTTTAATTTCATTTAACACAGTGTAATACTGAAAGTCTAGATTGCGTTTTATTTATTTAAAAATACTTATGCAATTCAGATTTTAATAATGGAGATATTTTCAGAACTGTAATTCAAAGTTTAATAAAATGCAATTTTATCAATTTTATGCTCAATTAAAATAATTAAATCTAATTTTAACCCCTTGGTTAAAATATGCTAAAATCCAATTAAATCACATAAATCATATATAAATAATAACAAAAGAATTACTTACCGAAAGTAATTTAAAAAAAATCTAGGTCGGGTCTCAGGATGTTACAAATCTCTCCCCCTTAAAGAGATTCCGTCCCCGGAATCTCACTTTGCTCGAATAAATTCGGATAACGATCTTTCATTTCGGCCTCGGTTTCCCACGTTAGATTAGAACCTAAACTATGTTTCCATTTGACCAAAACCATAGGAATCTGCTTCTTCCTCAACTTTGTTACCTTTCTATCCAATAATTCAACCGGCTCTTCTATCAACCTTTTCCTTGAATCAACTTTCAACTCTCGAACCGGCAAAATTTGAGATTCATCTTCCACTTTGCATTTTCTCAAATAACAAACATTAAAAGTATCATGAATACCGGACAATTCCGGTGGTAGTTCTAAAGTCACTGATTGATCATTAACGACCCGACTGATACGAAACGGGCCAATGTATCTTGGAGCTAATTTACCACGTTTCCCAAACCGAATAATTCCCTTCCAAGGCGAGACTTTTAAATACACCATCTCATTTTCTTCAAAAGTTACCGGTCTACGTCTCGGATCCGCATACATTTTCTGACGATCTCGGGCCGCTTTTAATTTTTCTCGGGCAATGGCCACCTTTTCAGCCGTCATTTGAACTATATCCGGGCCCGCAAACTGTTTTTCGCCTGCTTCTAACCAACAAGTGGGGGTACGGCAACGACGACCATACAACATTTCATAAGGTGGTATCTCAATACTTGAATGATACGTATTGTTGTAGGCAAATTCAATTAACGGTAAATGAGAATCCCAAGAACCACCATATTCTAACACACACGCCCGAAGCATATCTTCTAAGGTTTGAATCGTTCTTTCTGTCTGGCCATCTGTTTGCGGATGATACGCGGTGCTTAGATTAACCCGTGTGCCCAATTCTCTTTGTAAGCTCTTCCAAAAATTAGAAACAAAACGAGGATCTCGATCCGACACAATCGATAATGGAATGCCATGACGAGAAATTATCTCATCAATATATAATTTAGCTAGTTGATCGAGGGACGCGGTTTCTCTTGTGGCCAAAAAGTGAGCACTTTTAGTCAATCGGTCAACTATCACCCAAATCATATCATGATTTTTCTGAGTACGGGGAAGTTTAGTGACGAAATCCATGGTTATATTCTCCCATTTCCATTCGGGTATTTCTAACTGTTTCAACGACCCATACGGTTTCTGATGCTCGGCCTTGACTTGCGCGCAAATCTGACACTTTTCAACAAATTGAGCAACGTCGGTTTTCATAGTAGGCCACCAATATAACACCTTTAAATCGTTATACATTTTTGTACTACCCGGATGGACCGACAATCGAGATTTATGCGCCTCCGTCAAAATCAATTCCCGTAGTCCCCCGAGTAGTGGTACCCAAACACGAGACTTATACAATTTTAACCCCCGGTTGTCATCAACTAACTCATCTTTTCTTTTACTCATAACTTCTGATTTTAAATGCTCAATACCCAATGCCTCAAGTTGGCATATTCGAATTCGACTTATCAAATCCGAAACAATTTCCATACGCATAAATTGGGTCTTTTCTGAAGTACCCTTTCGACTCAAAGCATCTGCTACCACATTCGCCTTACCCGGGTGATAACGAATTTCACAATCGTAATCTTTGATCAACTCTAACCACCTTCGCTGCCTCATATTCAATTATTTTTGTGTGAAAATATACTGAAGACTCTTGTGATCGGTGCATATAACACATTTGGTGCCATAGAGGTAATGTCTCCATAGCTTCAATGCAAAAATAACGGCTGCTAATTCCAAATCGTGAGTCGGGAAATTCTTTTCGTGAGTTTTTAACTGTCTCGAGGCATAAGCGATAACCCGATCTCTCTGAATTAAGACGCAACCTAGGCCTGCGAATGATGCATCACAATACACAATAAAGTCGTCAGACCCATCGGGCAAGGTAAGTATAGGAGCTTGACACAAAAGTTGCTTTAAAGTTTGAAATGCCGTTTCTTGATCGTTGCCCCATTGGTAAGGTACATCTTTACGCGTCAATTTCGTTAACGGACTAGCAATCTTAGAGAAATTTTGAATAAATCTACGGTAATACCCCGCCAACCCCAGAAAACTTTTAATCTCCGACGGTGTTTTCGATGAACTCCAATTCATCACTGCAGTTATTTTGGCCGGATCAACCTTAACCCCCTCTGAACAGATTACATGCCCCAAAAATTGCACTTCCCGAAGCCAAAATTCACATTTAGAGAATTTGGCATATAATTGCTCACGTTTCAAAGTCTCCAAAACCTGTCTTAAATGTTGCTCATGATCTAACTCAGATTTTGAGTAAATCAGAATATCATCTATAAATACAATAACGAATTGATCGAGGAATGGTCTACACACCCGGTTCATTAAATCCATGAAAATGGCGGGAGCATTTGTCAACCCGAATGGCATAACCAAAAACTCGTAATGGCCATATCGAGTTCTAAAGGCGGTTTTCGGAATATCACTCTCTTGAACCCGAACTTGATGGTACCCGGATCTCAAATCGATTTTAGAGAAGTATGAAGCCCCTTGTAACTGATCAAACAAATCATCTATTCTCGGAAGTGGGTACTTGTTCTTTATGGTTCTTTTGTTTAACTCCCGATAATCTATACACATACGGAGAGTACCGTCTTTCTTCTTTACAAATAATACCGGAGCTCCCCATGGGAGGAACTCGACCGAATGAAACCCTTATCTAATAATTCTTGAATCTGAGACATCATTTCACGGATTTCGGAAGGAGCCAAACGGTATAGAGTTCGAGCTACGGGACTGGCTCCCGGAATTAAGTCAATTTTGAATTCTACCTCCCGAATGGGAGGTAACCCAGGCAAATCATCAGGAAAGACCTCCGGGTATTCCGATACCACCCGGATGTCCCCAAATGCCTTCTTTTCTTTTCGGACATCAATAGCATAAGCAAGGAAAGACTCACACCCTTTGACCAAAGATTTTCTGGCCTTCATAAATGATATAATTGGAAAAGAAGAATTCACACGGTCACCGCGGGCCACTACATGTGTCCCGTCGGGCAAAGCAAAAGTAATTATCTTTTTATCACATTTAATATTAGCCCTATTTTTACTAAGCCAATCCATTCTGAGGACAACATCGAAGCCAGATATTGGCATTAATAATAGAAAGGTCACAAATTGCACACCATCGATATCTATGCGTGCCCCAGACACAGATGTTGTGACCGGAACCAAATTTCCATCTACTACTTCTATTTCTAATGGGGTAGTTATCACATTCATAGGTAATTTCAATTTGCCACAGAAAGTTATAGAAATAAAAGAGCGATTTGCTCCAGAATCAAACAATACACGAGCAGGAACCGAATTGATTAGGAACATACCGGTAATTACATCATCGGTTGTGGTGGCCTCCTCGACTGTCATCTGAAATGCTCTACCCTCAGGTGGAGGGTGAGTCTTTCTTTTATGGCTCGTGGTCGATAACGATGCCCCACCCGATCCAGAACCCGCACCCGTCTTCCTAGCCGTAGGGCATTCTCCCGCTCGGTGACCCTCTTTATGACAGTTCCAGCATACATTCCCCGGGAAGTTACAGTCTTTTGCTTCATGTTTGAATTGACCACATCGTGCACACCTCAAAGTTTGAAGTGTACATGGTCCAGAATGTGATGACTTGCACCGGGAACACCAAGGTGCTCTTTGATTCGATGTAAAACCCGTGCTTTTGCGACTCGAATTACCTTGCTTTTGATTACCCTGCCATTTCCGGCTTTGTTGAGAGCTTGATTGGGTTGAATTTGACTTATGGAACCCCGTTCTTTCCCTACCCATTTGATCACTTGCTTTAAAATCACTTTCTGCCGACTTCGCCAAAGAAAATGCTTGGGTTAGAGTATTCGCATACCTAACAGACCCTCGATATTTCGGTAACAATGCATCAATAAAATGTTGTAACTGAGCTTGCTCGTCAGGCACCCATTGTTGCACAAATCGTAATTTTCCATTAAATTGTCTTATCAGTTCATCCACAGACATTCTTTCATCCATTTTCAACCCCATAAAATCTCTTCTTATCTTGTTCATTTCGAACGAATTACAATATTGAGCACAAACTTGTTCATAAAACTGGTTCCATGAAATTGAAGCTAATTGAGCGGCTGAGAAATTTGCGGTTATAGTACCCCACCACTGCATTGCATCACCTATTAGTCTTCGAGAGGCGTACATTACTCGCCGGTCATCATCACAATTACATGCGTCCAGGGCCCTAGACATCTCCATTAGCCAGTTTAAGGTAACACTCGGGTCGGTACTTCCACCATATTCTGATGGCTTACAATCAAGAAATTGTTTATATGTGCAAGGTTGTTTCTGGGGTGGTAGTGGTGGATAACCGGGGTATGGGTAAGGATAATATCCTTGTGGTGGATATTGATAGTTAAACATTGGGGGTGGCATATTGGTAGGAGGTTGTGTGGTGGTATTCACGGGTGGAGTTGGTATTGAGTAGGTATGATTTTGTTCGTATTCTCTAACAATATTTCTGAGGTCTTGAAGTTGACCTTCCAACGAGTAGACGTACTCCTCATTGATTACTGGATTACTTCCCGATGGTTGATCATTCCCGGCGTCATTGTTCGGTGGGTTCGGGTGGTTTGTATTATCGTTATCTGCCATACCTGTGACCATCACAACATCTCACGAACAATTAGTGTAATTCGTTAGTACCCACACTAACTACTATCACCCTAAAGTTCACTCACTAACCCCAAACCCGAATCTAGGAATGTTCGACCAAACTCGAGCCAAGATTTGGGAATGTTACACCTAAATGTGCACACATTGCCAAACCAAAGCTCTGATACCAAATTGTAACACCGCAAAAACTAAACCCGATTTTTTTTTTAATTAACGGAAGCGTTTAAACATTTACCAAACACAGTTATTAATAAACAGGCCTTTTACAACAATTATCCAAAATACTAAAAGTGTTAAACAACCGGCGGTTCGGTTAACATGATATCAAAACAAAGTGTCGGTCAACCATTCCCACATCACCCCTTGACCCGCCCAAAAGATAACCTGCAAAAAGGTCAACAAGGTGGGGATTAGCTAACAGCTAAGTGAATGAACTAAACCAATAAAATAAAACAACCGAATGATAAGTCTTATTATCCCAATTAGTTAATTTTGAAGAGTAACGGGGTTCTGCCGAAGCCTTAAATCATTGTTGGCCGAACAATGATAACCGATAGCCCTTTACTCAAAGACAGTGTGTATCCCCTTAGAACAACCAGTGCTTCTAAGGGCGGTACACCTTGTCAATAGTAAACCTCTGCTCAGTAGAATGTTCCAATTACTGACCTCTTCCCCAAATGTGCACTTAATTAACTACCGTTATTAATTAAACCAAAGTATGGGCTTGCAACAACAATTGCAGCCAAGAAAACTGCACCCAAGAAAGTTCACGATCGCGAACTCAAGTTCGCGACGTGAACTTGAGTTCACGATCCGTGAACTTCTTCACGACCCAGTCCCCAAATGTCTGTCTCGAGTTAGCGACGCGAACCCAAGTTCGCGTCGTGAACTCTCCCAGATACCAAATCCTGCACCTTTTTACCACTTTGACCAATTTCTAACCAAATTGCCCATCTAAAGTTTGAAGGCTAAATCCACTCACCTTAGCTAGCAATCCGATCTTGAAAACTCAGTATTCTAATTACTGAGTTCCCTTGCCTTTGCCTGTAATAATAATGCAACCGAGTTAGTAACCAAATCAACCGAAATACTTAAAATACAAGATTCATAAATTATCCAAAACTTGCATAAGTCTATAAACCTTTTTAACCATAAGTCTAAATATAACAAAACCATACTACAAGCCCCACAATTCAAGTATTGCACCAAATCACACATTCTTGACCGATTCTAGTTATTTAGGCCCAAACGGGTCAAAACCAAACTAAACCAACAACACTTACAAAATAGTTACATTTCTCATATAAATAATATTAGAATCATTTATAACCATTTTATATCCAAATCTGATCAAAACATCTTTTTAGGTTGACTTAGAAAAGTCAACAATGCACAATTAGCTAGTTAAGGCCATTTCAAGACAATTAGCCAAACACCACCCAATTTAGCATCACATACACTTACAATTCAGTCAATTTATATCTCATGATGATTCTACACTAGCTAGAACATCAAGAACTCAATTTACACAATTTATCAAATTTGGTGAGTTTTGGTCATCTTCTCCAAAACTCCATAACTAGGTTTTTAAGGTTTAAGGCTTGAACTTACACTACAATCCAGAATTAGCCATCTAAAACAAACAAGATTAGTTATGAACTTCATAGAAACCCTAGCAATTCATCAATTTCATGGTTTGAGACAAAGAAACTCCATAACCCAAGAACCCTAAGTTTTTCTAGCAAGAACACACAAAATAATGAACAATTAGCATGAATCCTACCTTGTGATGGTGATGATTCCGAAAATCAGAGGAAAGAACAAAACAATTATAATCTTCTTCAATTGAGAGCTTCAAGAAAATGCATGTGTGTGAAATGTGTGTGTTTGTGTCGAGCCAGGGAAGAGAACAATAAAGAAAAAAACCCAATTTGACACCTGCCCTCTCTCACGCCCACGTACACCCCTTCCCTCACACAGCTTTAATTTCATTTAACACAGTGTAATACTGAAAGTCTAGATTGCGTTTTATTTATTTAAAAATACTTATGCAATTCAGATTTTAATAATGGAGATATTTTCAGAACTGTAATTCAAAGTTTAATAAAATACAATTTTATCAATTTTATGCTCAATTAAAATAATTAAATCTAATTTTAACCCCTTGGTTAAAATATGCTAAAATCCAATTAAATCACATAAATCATATATAAATAATAACAAAAGAATTACTTACCGAAAGTAATTTAAAAAAAATCTAGGCCGGGTCTCAGGATGTTACACTGGAGATACTCGATCCTACAAAATAAACAAACCTAAATTAAACGATGTATCATTACCCAAAAATCACTTAAAAACTTCAAGCCATATTTGATTCATGAATTCACCAAAATGAAATTCATAATAGGAGAATAGATGAATGAGATTAACAACCTTACTTACATATTTATACTAAATAATTCATTTTTAATTTGTATGAAAAATTATAAATTAATTAATACTTTTAATATGTGTCTTTACATTTGCTAGAAACTAAAACCTACATATTAAATATAACAATTTAATTTACCTTTAATATGTGTCTTTACATTTGCTAGAAACTAAAACCTATATATTAAATATAATAATTTAATTTAATTTAATTTAATTAATCTTATAAATGAATTTATTACATTATTAATATTATTAATATTAAATTCAAGGTATTAAATTCAACTTCATTTTTGGAACTCATTTTTTATGTTTTTTATGTATATATAGATATAGATATAGATATATATTATTTTTTATGTATGAAAAATTATAAATTATTAACATATACAGGGAAAGAGTCATATAGTCAAACAGAATATTGTGATTAGCTTATAATTAGGAGTAATTACCTCCTATCATTTATAGATTTCTCTTTATAAATATGTGTACAATTATTCATTCAATATACAATTCAATTCTCTCTTTCTCATATGGTATCAGAGCTTGTTACCTTCTAGCTCTCGATTTTTTTTTCCCACAATTTCTTGTTTTCTTGTTTCCTCTGATATGGCGACTGGCCCTAATCTCCTCAATTTGGCGACAACCACCGCCTCTACTCATCCTTTTCAGATCCCACCTATTACAGTAAAATTAGATCGTGCAAATTTTGCTCTATGGCGTACGACCATTCTTGCTGCTCTTGAAACCTTCGATTTGGATGAATTTGTTCTCAAATCGAATCCACATCCTGCTACTCTTGATGTTCCAGCAATCGCAGCAACACCTGCTACCGCCGATTCTCCTGCTATTCCAGGAACTCCGGCTACTACTGAACCAAATCCAGCGTTTGCTACTTGGCGGAAACGCGACCGTTATGCCTTGCTTTGGATTCAGTCCACTTTATCAGAAAAAGTGTTGTCCATTATCACTCGCTATCACTCTTCATATATGGCTTGGCAGACTATTGAAAAGACGTTTCAAGCCCAAACTAGGGCTACTCGTATGCAACTCAAAGTTCAGCTACAAACCCTTTCTAAAGGGTCCATGACTATGATCGACTATATTGAACGAAAACGTTCGATTGCTGACACTCTTGCTGCTAATCTTCATCCTGTGTCTGATGAAGATCTTATTGGTCATATTCTCACTGGCTTGGATTCCTCCTATGGTCCTTTTACCACTGCCTTTATGATGAAAACAGATCTTCTATCTGTTGATGATCTTGCGGGGTTACTGCTCCAAGAAGAGGCACGCATAGAACAGGAGCATCTTCGTCAATCTGCTGTGACGACTCCAACAACTGCTCTTCAAGTAAATCGAGCAAGCAATCGATTCAATTCCTCTACCAATCGTCACAATTCTCAATCTTCATCCGCATCTCGTTCTTCTGACCAGAAACGATCGCGACCGATTTGTCAGTTGTGTAGCAAACCTGGACATGAGGCTATTGATTGTTGGCAGAGGCCAAATCAAACTGATTTCCCATCTCGCCGACCCAATCCTCGATCTCAGCCTCCACAGGCTCATATGGCACAATATAATAGTCCTTCTACTGTGGTGGATCCATCATGGTACTTTGATACAGGGGCTACAGATCATGTGTCTAATGTTCTAAACAAACTCAATATTGCAGATGAATACAAAGGTGATGATAAACTACAAGTGGGTAATGGTAATCATCTGTCTATTTCTCATATTGGCTCATCATCTTTGCCTCCTTTAAAATTACCAAATGTGCTTATTGTTCCTAAAATAACCAAAAATCTTCTTAGTGTTTCCAAACTAACTGAAGATAATAATGTATACATGGAATTTTGGCCTAAACATTGCAATGTTAAGAATTTGCAGGGAAAAACAATCCTCCAAGGGGACAAATATGATGGTCTTTATCGCTTGCCATACACTCGAGCAAGACACTCCTCAATGGCCTTCACTGGTATTCGTACTACTCTCCATGGCTGGCACCGAAGGCTTGCTCATCCTCATGAACATCTTTTAAGGCGTTTAGTTTCATCTTTTAATCTTCCAATTACATCAAATAAGTTTCCCACTGTATGTGGTTCATGTCAGATGGGAAAGAGTCATAGATTTCATCTTTCTACTTCTCATGTTACTTCCTCTAAACCTTTTGAATTAATGTACTCTGATGTTTGGGGTCCTTCCCCTGTTTTTTCTTTAAATGGAAGTCGTTATTTTCTGTTATTTATAGATGATTGCACCAAATTTGTGTGGATTTATTTTTTATCACAAAAGTCAGACGTTTTTTCTACATTTCTCCAATTTAGAAAAATGGTCCAAACTCAATTTTCTTGTGATATCAAGAGTCTTCAAACAGATTGGGGTGGTGAGTTTCGAAATGTGTCTACCTTCCTTAAGAATAATGGCATTGAACATCGACTTTCTTGTCCTCATACACAAGAACAAAATGGTGCAGTTGAACGTCGAAATCGTATCATTGTTGAAAAAGGTCTCACTTTATTAGCTCAGTCATCCTTACCACAATTGTTTTGGGAACATGCTTTTAAAACAGCCACATACCTTCACAACCGAACCATCACACCTGTCCTAAACCACCAATCTCCATACCAAAAACTCTACCAAAAAATTCCAGATTATGATTTTCTCAAAACCTTTGGATGTCTTTGTTATCCTTTCTTGCGTCCTTATAATAAACATAAAATCGATTTTCGTTCACTCCCATGTATTTTTATAGGATACAGTGCTTCTCACAAAGGCTATCTATGTTACCATCAACATACATCTCGCATCTATATCTCTCGCCATGTCGTTTTTAATGAAGACGTTTTTCCTTTCACTCCCCCATCAGCCACAAAAATTGATCAAAATTCACCTTCAGACTCTACAATTCTTCAACACATCGATAATCTACGGTCTTTAGAATCCCCATTACCACCCACAAATTCTTCTCCACCAACACCGTCACCGTCACCCTCACCATCATCATCACCTTCCTACTCACCCTCATCCTCAACCGATAACACCCCTCAATCCCCTCCTGTCGATCCTATTCCCCAGCCTTCTACCTCTCATCACCAACAAAACACAGATGTTCCCACATATTTTCGACCCGCAGACCAAAATCAACATCCTATGGTCACTCGTGCACGCACAAACTCACTTAAACCAAAAGCTTTCACCACAAACTTATCACCAAATATTGAACCGAAAACTTTCTCTCAAGCTCTTAAGCATACATGTTGGAAAAATGCAATGCAAACAGAATATGATGCTCTCATGGAAAATAAAACATGGTCCCTTGTTTCTTGTCCCACTAACACTAACATTGTTGGTTGTAAGTGGATTTTCAGGGTAAAAAGGCGTTCCGACGGGTCAGTTGAACGACACAAAGCACGGTTAGTGGCTCAAGGCTTTAGTCAAGAAGCCGGTGTTGATTTTTTTGACACCTTTAGTCCGGTTATCAAACCGACTACTATACGCTTGGTTCTCTCTCTTGCTCTCTCCCAAGGTTGGCGTATCCGACAGCTTGACATCAACAATGCGTTTCTCAATGGTGATCTCTCTGAAGAAGTATATATGAGACAACCAAAAGGATTTGAAGATCCAACGAAACCTCATCACGTATGTCGTTTACATAAAGCCCTTTATGGCCTTAAACAGGCTCCAAGGGCCTGGTTCACTAAATTAAAACACTACTTAGTGACAAACGGGTTTCGTGCTTGTCAATCTGACACTTCATTATTTGTGCATCACTCATCTTCGTCAACGATATATGTTCTTGTCTATGTAGATGATCTAATTGTGACAGGAACAAATGATAATCATCTACAACAATTTATCACAGACTTAAATCGGGTATTCTCCTTAAAAGATCAAGGAGATTTACATTTTTTCTTAGGTCTTCAAATTACACGAAATGCTGCTAGTCTTACTATGTCCCAACAGGCCTACATTAAAGATATTCTTGCACGCAGCAACATGTCCAATGCTACTCCGATTAAAACTCCAGCTGATCCTCAAAATCATCTTCAACGTGATGGTGATCCTTTTATAGACCCAACTTTGTATCGTCAAGTTGTTGGCTCACTCCAATATGCCACCATTACACGTCCAGACATTGCATACTCAGTTAATCGGGTTTGTCAGTTTATGCATTCACCAACAAATCAACATTGGCAGGAAGTGAAACGTATCTTACGTTATCTTAAAGGTACGATTGATCATTCACTTCATTTTAAACAACCACCGCTACGTCTCTACATGCTTATTCTGATGCTGGTTGGAACTCTGATCAAGATGATAGTCGGTCTCAATATGGATTTGCTATTTTTCATGGTTCAAATCTTATTAGTTGGACTTCTCGAAAACAAAAAGTTGTAGCCCGCTCCAGCACTGAAGCTGAATATCGTTCCTTGGCTTACACTACAGCTGAACTTATGTGGATTAAACAGCTAATTTCTGATCTTCAAGCTCCCATAAGCCATTCACCTTTACTCTTATGTGACAATGTTGGTGCTATCTTTATGAGTAAAAACCCAGTCATCAGCACAAGATCAAAGCATATTGCATTGGATTTCCATTTTATTAGAGAACAAGTAGATACTGGGCAACTCAAGATCTCTTATGTCTCTTCCGTTGATCAATTGGCCGATATTTTTACAAAACCGCTAAGCAAGAGCAGAGTGATGTTTCTTCGTTCCAAGCTTCAACTCCATCCCGCCCTTGTGCTTGCCGGGGGGTATTAACATATACATGGAAAGAGTCATATAGTCAAACAGAATATTGTGATTAGCTTATAATTAGGAGTAATTACCTCCTATCATTTATATATTTCTCTGTATAAATATGTGTACAATTATTCATTCAATATACAATTCAATTCTCTCTTTCTCATATAAATTAATTAATACTTTTAATATGTGTCTTTACATTTGCTAGAAACTAAAACCTATATATTAAATATAACAATTTAATTTACCTTTAATATGTGTCTTTACATTTGCTAGAAACTAAAACCTATATATTAAATATAATAATTTAATTTAATTTAATTAATCTTATAAATGAATTTATTACATTATTAATATTAAATGCAAGGTATTAAATTCAACTTCATTTTTGGAACTCATTTTTTATGTATATATAGATTAGATTTAAATCTAATGAATAAGTTTTTGTAATGGATGACTTCTTAATCTAGATCAAATGAAACCAAAAATTTCCTAAAAAGTCTTGTATTCTTAATTCTTCCCAAAATAGATCATACGATTAAGTGCGACTAAGATCCTCGTACTACTCCACTAGAACGCCGCCACGTGTCCGAGTTAATATTGCTCACCTTGTTACTTACTGTTCGTTAGTACTGCTCAACCTCGTTACTACTTCTCATTAGTGCTGCTCAATATTGTTACTGCTGCTCGTTAGTACTACTCAATCTTGTTACTACTGCTCGTTAGTAGTGCTCAACACTTAGTGCTGCTCAACACTTAGTGCTGCTCAAGTTAGTGATGCTCTATGGGAGTCGACCAGTCGCACGAGGTATTTTAAGAAGATTGAAGTTTATCACTCTTAGATGGGAATTGAACCAGTCGTACGGTCTAAATTAGTAATTATTTCTTTTGTAATTCATATCTGGCCGATTATTAGGATGCGTGGAAGATTATTAAATAAGCAAGTACTCCACAAGATATAAATAAACGGTGGTTAGAATAATGACATCGGGGTTGGAAGCTACAAACAAATTGGGGATTATGATCTTCTCTAAACTCACATATATGTACCAATTCTTATGTCATTTTCCAATTATTTTCAAATTAATGCAGAAAACCATTAACTAGAATAATTGGATAAATTATGTTCAAAATTCACCCAAAGCAATTCTACAAGTTACAGCAAAGTAATAGCAAGCGTTATTCAAATTTCAAAACAGAACCAAATCCTTAAATTAAGTAGACAAAATAATATTAAAATTCAGATTCGTATTATACAAAATCAAAACAACAATTTTCACAATTACCAAACAAAGTTAACCGAATAAAGAAGAACCATTTTTTAAGGAATTACAGGAGGGATAAAATTCATGGATTATAAGAGAGGAAATTAGGTACCTTTTGTTCGATTGCGATTATTTTACTATTTTCGAGTCTCCTGCTCTGGTTTAATGCCGTTGATAATGGAGCAATAGAGAATTTGAATTTGGGAATTGGGCTGAGACAATTTTTGTTGTACATTTCAAAAGGCCCTTGGCATGTGATATTTAATAATAGATTATATTTTTTGTTTAAAAAAATCAAATTAAACAACCAAAAAAATACCTGAATACAAGCATTTGATGGAGGGGATACCAGGATAAACAAGCTTGTGTTGACATTTTAATGTTATCAATTGCTTTTGTAAAGGCCGATCTACTATATAGCACGTGATAGTCTGTAAAGGCCGATCTACTGATTGCACTAGCTTTTGATCATTGCCACGCCGAAAATCAGAAAATTTACAACAATTCGAATGCATAAAGAGTTCTCATAATAATTTTTTAGAAATTATACCGAGCAAGATCACAAAAAAGAACAACAAAGTTGCGTCAATAATAAGTTTTTAGAAGTCAATAAAAACAATGCAAACAAACCAAATGATTGTTTAGCATCTTTCATAGATGTATATATCTTATTTATCCCTTCATAAATAATAAAATTTCTATATCAAAAAAATAAAAGTCGATTTTTTAAGCAGCAGGGTCATTCGGAATTCTGGCAAGTTCTCTTTCAATGAAAGCAACAAGATCAGGATGAGTAGATCGAAGATGTTGTATTTGTAATATGTGTTGGCAGTATTGTGGCCACTCGTTTAATCGATCCACAAACTTATCTAAAGCTTTTGTACCCAAAACAAACATCTGCAAATTCAACAAACAAACACTTTTCATCGTTAAACAAACAAACAAATTGCTTACGGAAAATTAATTAAAATTATCACGAAAAAGTTAATTAGAACCAACTTCTGAATCCGTAGGTTTACGCAATGCATCCAAAACAGCTCGCAAGGCAACACCAAGTTTCAAATGGGTCACAATATGATTCTTAATAAGCAATCCTGCAATTTCAAGTTTATGAAAACCATATTTCTTAAATAAGATTCGAAATATGAAATTAATTAATATTATAATCATTAATAAAGACATTAATTACCTAACAAAACCGCAGCAAGGTTAAGTTGTTCGTCTGGATATCTGTCGAAATACTTGATTTCTTCAAAAAAGTCTCCAATCATCCTCTCAAATATTGATTGTTCTCTGAGAGTAATGGAGGTTATTACATGAACATAAGTACCATTATAACTACAAATTAATTACTTGTAACACAAATAATAATAAACCTTTTTTCAGAAGATTCCTTGAATCGGGCTAGAGTTTGAATCATTGTATCAACCGTCAATTCACCGCTGAAATATTGTTGGAAATAAGAGTTGGCCTCTTTCTCTATATCATCTGAATATGTTTCAAATATTGACGAACGAGGACCACCATTGTTCGTCATCCTAGAACTTGTGTTGTTTGCAGACTTCAAATGTTAAGTTGTATGAGATTGGAAGACCTAAGGCAAAATATTAAATACATTATGAATATTCCATCTTTAATATAATAAAAAGGCAAAAATAGAGTAAAAATCGCCCCCTGAATTTTGGGAACCCTACTCCATCAATGAATGTACAACCGTTTTATGCACGTTAGAGACTGTCATTAACAAAACCCTTAATATAATAGGCCATGTTAAACGTCACAAGGACAAAAAAAATGGTATATAATAATGGTTCTGTTTCCGGTTCGATCCGATTATTTCGGATTTAAAACCAGTTAGAACCAAAAAATACATCATCAACATAAAATACATCTTGACTATATGATTTTGAGAAGATATGTTAGGCACAAAATTGTCAAATTCTGGTTCTAAAACCAAAAAAACCAAAAAAGACAAAAAAAGAGAACCGAGAACCGGCCCAAAAATTGTAAACGGGGTCCAGTTCGGATTCGATATTTCGGTCAAAAAACTCATCCCTGCTCAACACTTTCAAGCTCTAATCAAATAGAAAAGGTACGCAGTTGATAATTTAAAACAACAACCTACAAAAATAAACGTATTTCAACAAAAATAAAAACAGTATGCGCATAGATTCTAATAATACACTCATCATCAAAGTTCAAACAGCTCTGTAGTATAAGTAGAACAAAATCAATCAAAATTCAAATTCGTATTATGCAAAATCAAAACAGCAATAGTTTAAACAATTACCGAACTAAATCAACCAATTACCGCATTCATATATCAGTGAAGACTAAAGCCAATGATGGCCAGCCTAGCTGGTCTGAGGCACTGGGTTTATACCCATGTGGGCTGCAGGTCGTGAGTTTGAATCCCTCTGGGAGCGTTGCATTTGCGTAATTTAACTCATACCTCACACGGGCACATATGGGGAATTTTCCCTTGGAAATCTCTTTGGGGGCTGGGTTTGCCCGCTTATGCGGTGCTCGAACTCGGGGTGCTCGCTGAAAAATTACTAGTAGGCTTCCGTTATTTCATTTGCCGTTTCCAAAAAAAGTGAAACTAAATAGAGAATTAGGTTTGTGCGATTACTTTGTTTACGTGACTAATTGGTTTGGTTCATAGGGAATTATGAAACCTCTCGTGTACAGTATAATATGAATAGTAGTTAAGTTACCGGCCCAATTTGTATTTTAGGATTTCGAATTGGGCTAAGATATTATTAAAAAATAAAAACTAATATTCGAAATTTGGATTTTTACATTAGAGATAATGTATGAGATAAGGTAAATTATTCAACTTATTCTATTAAGTGTTAAAACAAATCCACAAGTTTAGTTTTGTTTATATCAAACTACAAATCCATGTTGGATGACAAGATAACTTGACAAATGCAAAATATGGTTAAAATACAGTTTGATACTACCATGAAGAGAGCATTCCATGTAAGCTATTTCAATATTTCATCATTTACGAGAGCAAATCTTCTGCACTTTTGCAAGTTTTTAACATATCACGAACCTTATAATTTTCTTGATCTCGATCTTGAGTTTGATCTTGATATTTCTTCATGAAATGAAAGCCCATAAGATACCTATATTCTCCTGTCCCCACACAACGCGAGCAATAGGCAAGCCCGCTACCACCACAAGTCTTGCACCTGTGTAAAACCAAGTGCCACGTCACTACCAATTTCCTTATTCCTTGATTATAATTTTTTTTTTTTGGAATAATTTACCATTTTGGCCATTCCCCGTTCGGGAGCATTGCTAAGGTGCTGTTTGTTTTTTCAGAGCAAAAAGATCTGTTGTCTGCGGACCACATCTGCCAACTGCTGCAGCTTCTGGGATGGACCAAAGGTCTGCAGTCTGCAAGAAAACCGTTGTTTGTTTTTTTAACATCTGCAGACTGGTTAAATAATCTGAAATTTAAAATATACTCCATCTTACAACATTGAAATAATCCATACATTGCAATAACAATTTGTTTACTTCTATCTTGCAATTTTTTTTTGTCAAATCCTTACGAAAGTTTTCAATTTAACAAATAATGAAATTTAAAATATACTCCATCTTGAGTCCATACATTACCAAAGTTTTTTTTCTTTCAAAGTTTCAATAATCAATTTATGCATAACAACAACAATGAAATCCAATTTCTACATAACCAAATAACAATAATACTCTTAGGGACGCTTTGTTCAAAGTAGGTAATGAGAAAGAGAAATGTAATAAGAATTTTTAAGGAATATAATAGGTATTTTTTAGTATTCCCTTGAGCATTAATGTTGTTTGGTTTATCAAGTATTTAATATGTGCATGAGTAAGATTAATATTAAAAAAAAATAAAAAATATGGTCATATATATAATAAATATTAATTCAAATAATAATATTATACATTAATATAATAAAAATATATAATAATATAATAATGATAGTATTAATTAATATATTAATAATATTAGTTAATATATTAATATTATATTATATTTATATATAATAGTAATATATATAATTTAAATATAATAATATATAATTTAAATATATTAAAATATAATAATATAATAATAATATTAATTAATATATAATAATAATATTAATTAATATATAATAATAATATTAATTAATAAAATAATAATATTAATTAATAAAATAATAATATTAATTAATATAATAATATTATATATTAACATAATAATAAAATATATTAATATGATAATAATAATATTAATTAATATAATAATAATATTAGTTAATATAATAATAATATTAATTAATATAATAATATTATATATTAACATAATAATAATATATATTAATTAAGTTTGGAGATGTTTTTTTTAAGTTTGGAAGACCCAAGAAGCTAATGCCAAAGTCTTCCTGGGGAAGACCTTAGGCAGACAATATAAGGTCTTCGGGCTTCCGAAAAACAAACATCTGCGCAAGTCTTTTTCTGCGCGTGGTCTGCGCCGCGAAGACAAAAGACCTCAGGAAAACCTTTTGTCAAAAAACAAACAGCACCTAAGTCTACATTGTTTGTCCTTCCTACAAAACAAACTATCAATTACAGATTTACAGTTCAGGACAAAAGTGATTTGGGCCGAACCAACTTGTATAAAAAATTACTTGTTTTGACCGGTTACCCAAACCGTCTGGCCCGCCCATTTTGGCACCTCTAACTGAGGTCATAAATATTGTTTTTGTGATGGAAGGGAGAGGAACCTTTTCCAGAACAATCATAACAATCCACTCTGCCACTGCCTCTGCATACGGAGGATCTGGTTTTCGTCTTTTTTCAAATCTAACATTAGACAGCATCAACAAAAAAAAAAACAAATTGAAAGGCAAAAAGTTAAACTAAAGGTGGCTATTTCAACCCATTTTCTTATGAATGAGTCAAATTAGGTTATGCTTTATCCTTAACCAGTAAAAAGAATAACGAATTGAAAGTCACCCAAAGTGTATTTTAGATCCATGCAAACACAGCCAAGCTAAATGCTTGATTTTACCAATGGTAATAAAAGATTACATACAGTCCGTTTATTTGACTAATTAAAGACAAAGATAATGTAGTAATCAAACATCCAACTTGCCCCAATTTTACTGGCTAACTCGAAATCAATACAAAATGATTCAAAATCCCCAAATTTTTTAACAAACAAAGTTTATCAAACTGAACCTATATTTCATATCGACTTACAACAACAGAACCAAAGAAGGGAAATTAACGGAATCAGTTAATACAGTGATTAATCAGTGGTACCTCTGATTTGACAATCCACGATGGCTTCGGGACTGATAGCAGATGTGTTCGAGGCGGTGGCGGTGGCGGTGACGGTAGGTTGTGACTGTCCGGAAGTGGTGCACCGTTGCTCGGTTTTGTGGTCTGGAATCTGACGGTGAAGACCGCACCGGTGGAGGATATCATTTTTTAACAAGTGGTTACTTGTAAGTTGTAACTAGGGATGCAGATTTAACCCGCGGGTTTGGGTGCACGCGGGTACCCGAGTCTTACGGGACGGGTATTACCCATCTAAACGGGTAACGGGTCGGGGATGGGTTTAAATTTCATACCCGAGAGCGGGTACGGGTCGGGTACGAGTTTTATAATACCCGCACCGTTTATACCCGATCCGAATATATTTATTAATGTGTAATTTTTTTAATACAAATTTAGCCCACTAGTCACTACTCAAACTTAGCCCAACTCTTAATCTCTCATTAGCCCAATTTAATAATGGTTAAAATATGGCTCGTCTCCCGTTAGTCCGTTACGTATTGAATGAAATAAGCCTGAACGAACTAAGAGTATTAAATGTTTTAGATATTTTGTTTAATTTTTTTATAGAACGGGTACCCTACGGGTTACCCGTACCCGACGGGGATTTTTCTACCCGAACCCGACGGGCATTTGACCGGGTACGGGGCGGGTACGGGTATGGGAATAGCGGTCGGGTACGGGTACGGGTTTTGCAGTACCCGCTACTACTCGTACACGTTTACATCTCTAGTTGTAACTGTTTACAGGTAACCGGAAGGCTTTCTTCATTAATTTAAAAAAAATAAACAAATAACTAATTTTACTCTATTTATCCCAAACTAAAAAATAATAATTACTCATTTATAAAATGAAGTTTGCTAGCTAATACTTGAGGATAATAGTTAAAAATAACTTGAATGTTTAAAAATTTTATACAAAATAAACTAACTTTAAAAATTACTAATCACTTAAGAATAGTTATGCATAAAGACTTGTATATAAACCATTTTTATAGCTCTTAACCATTACTTTAAAAACAATGTTTAGCATAACCCTTCTAAGACCGGTGCCATCGGGTTAGTCGGTTGGCAAACGACGTCTTCGCCCATTGGCACGGCTCGTCGGTTCCTGCACATTTATTGGCCTCGGTGGTTGAAGGAAGAGCAGAAAGACTAAAAGGGGTGGATCTCAAGATATTTTAATATCATTTAGTATTTTGATTATATGTATAGTAATAGTGAGACTCAAAAACTGAAGAAATGAGTTATTAATGACATACGTATCTTAGCCGAATGTGTTAATACTTCTATCTAATTTGGCAAAAATGATAGTGGTCTAAAATAAATCATAAGCACACCCAAACACCCTGTCAACATCCCCCATCTCCTCAAAATATACCATCGTTTATAAAAAAGGAAGTGATTTTGTGACCACATAAGTTACTCTAAATATGATAACTACTGTTTTTACTAATATATTTTAAGTCTTGTAAAGTGTGATGAGTGAATGTGGTCCCAAACTTATCAAAAACCTTAATTAATCGATGACCTTATCAAAAACCCAAGTCTTGTACAGTGTGTGATGGGTGATTTTAACTATACAGAACCCATTAAGCAATTATGGCGGACGTGAAGAACCGAAGCCTCTCGTTTGAACATCGTCAGTTGATTGGAACTCTGTTTGGGTCCCTCCCGGGTGGAATCAACTTTTAACCTCAAACAGCTACATTCATTTGTGTTTAATTTCTAGTATTTTATTTTTTCTGTCTGAATGATTTCATTGTGTATTCCTATCAACAACTGATAATTCACGTACATTGTGTTCCCAATTTACTTGTTTATGCATAGATATAGGAATTAGGTAATTTGATATATTCAGTGACGATGAGGAGGAGGATTCATTGGAATTTGGGAATTGTGGATAACTTACCAGTTGTGCCAATTTGAGAAAGATTTACAGTCAGATTGGTGTGATTAAGGAGAATGGGCTTTGGATGAAGAAGAAACTGGAAGAATACTGCTTCATAATACTCCTCCACTTAGTTTGTGTATAAGTATTTTTACAAAATTTAATTAATTTTCTGACATGATTTGTTGTAGGAAGCTAAAGAGAAGACTAATGGGTACAAGCAGCACACAATTTTTATGAGATAGACAAGTTCCAGATGAGTTCGGAAACCAAACCATACACATCAGGGGCAAGTGTTATTTTATTTTATTAGAGGTGATAAAGTTTTTCTGTTTCAGGAAAATTTGCAACATTGATGAGAGATCAGTTTGTGATTGGTTCTGGATCAGACACTGAGGTTTTGTGGATCCTGTTTACAAAAGTCAACTCACACTTTTTTTCTTATTTCTTTTATATATATGTGAAAGGACAATGATTATTGTTGACTTTTTGTCCTTGAAATGCAGTTTTGGACTGAAAGTTTTGTGCAATGGTCTCCCTTGGGGACATATGTTCATAGCTGTCTGGGGTGGTGCTTCTACCTAAAATCGTCTTATGCTCATCCGCAGGTTATTATACCATTATGTATGTATATGTGTGTGTTTTTATCTAAAGTTATGTTGTGAATTGTAGGTTAAATTGATTGACTTTTCACCTGGTGACAAGTATCTGGTTATTTATAGTAGCCATGAACCAAGCAACCCACGTGACAGTCATGTAAGTAGGTTACCCAAATTTAATTAAATTTGGAACAAATATTAATTTAATTTTTTCCACATGATCAGAGGGAACATATTTGATGTTAGAACTGGCAAAATAATGACAGATTTTAAGGGAAGTGCAGATGAATTTGCATTTGGCCTAATTTATCTGCAATTGTTACAGATTCATTAGTTTTTTATCTGATTATGTTATAAATTGCAGATGGGGCGGTGGAAAAGAAGACAAATACTTTGCTCGGATTGGAAAAAATGTCATTTCTGTTTTTGAGACTTCAACTTTTAGTCTTATTGATAAGAAATCAATCAAAGTTGAAAATGTGATGGATTTTTGTTGGTCTCCAACTGATCCTATTTTTGCACTTTTTGTTCCTGAACAAGGTGGTGGAAACCAGCCCGCTAGAGTAAGTTACTCAAAACTGGTCCTTTTATATAATATTTAAAAGTTTTTGAATTTTTTATTATATTTGTATTCCAAATCCCGAGCAAACAAGAATTAAGACAAAAAAATCTCTTCAGTGTTAGTGATTGCAAAATGTAGTGGCAAAGTGAAGGAGAATATCTTGCAGTTAAAGTTGACCGATACACAAAAACTAAAAAAAGCATATACACTGGATTTGAACTTTTCAGAATCGAGGTATTTGAGCTTGAAAATAAAAACGACAAAATAATTGCATTTGCATGGGACAGATTTGCAGTTATCCATGGTGATAACCCTAGGCCCGATGTTAGTTTTTACTCGATCAAAGGAGGTAAAGTGTCAAAACTCACAACCCTGAAGCAGAAACAGGCGAACACTCTTTTCTGGTCACCCTTGGGTAGATTTGTAATTTTGGCTGGGTTGAAGGGGTTTAATGGGCAATTGGAGTTTTTTATTGTGGATGAGCTTGGCGACAGCTGAACATTTTATGGCGACAGATATTGAATGGAAGGTAATTATTACTTATTTATTTATTATGGTCATATAAACTAATATTATTAACTTGATAATTGTATTTAAATATTTATAGGTATGCTGCAACTTCAGTGACTTCTGTGCATGAAATGGAAAATGGTTTCAACATATGGTCCTTTAATGGAAACCTACTCTACCGTATCGCAAAACACCATTTCTTTCAGGTTACTTTTTTAATTAATTTTTAGGTTTAATTTGACATTTTTTCATAATACAATTTGTTTAATAATTTCAGTTCTTATGGAGACCAAGACCACCGTCGTTCTTAACCCCCGAAAAAGAAGAAGAAATCTCAAAGAACCTTAAAAAGTACAGCAAGAAATACGATGTACAAGATCAAGATATTTCATTATTGTTAAGTGAACAAGATCGTGACAAAAGGAAGCAATTAAAGGATGATTGGGAAAAATGAGTGGAAAACGTATCATGAAGAAGATAAAATGGTGAGAGAAATGTTACGAGATGGTGAAGTTAGCGATGTTGAAGAAGAATATGAAGCAAAAGAAGTTGAAGTTGAAGAATTGTTGGATGTTTCAGAACAAGTTGTTCCAGATGCCTAAAAATTGCTTTTTTATGGTACGTTTATTAATCAGAATGTTAGTACTTGTTTTGTTAGTTAGGGTAATAGTTTTGTTAGGAGATTTTTCGGCTTTTATTTCTTTGTTGAGAATGATTGTGTTGATGTTTTTCGGGCGTATTAATGAACTTTTTCATGGGTTGATTTTTTATACCTTTGTAAAGGTTTAAATCTTAAAGTAAGGATGTTTGGTTGGGTGATTTGTATTAGATAAAAAGAATGTCGATGTGTACCTACGGAAAAATGCATGTTATGTGATATTAAAAATTATAATAAGTCGACATATTATATATACTACCAAAACCTATCCATGAAACTGTATTCATAAAGTGTTGAGTCAGTCAAGTTGGGGTCTTCCAGCAATTTTTAGAAACTACTCCCTGCGTCCCATAAAAAACTTCCCATTTCATTCTAAATTTTTGTCCCACAAAAAACTTTCCATTTCTCATATTTGATGGACTTCACGCAATAAAAAACTATTATTAATAAAGATCTCACCACTAATATCCACTAATTATCTTTCTCTCTCCAATCCAATCTTATATTTTAATCAAAAGTATTATCAATAACCCCACCATTAACTATCACCTAAAAACTTGTGCAAAAGGTAAATAGAAAGTTTTTTTGTGACTGAGGGAGTATAATGCTACTATATTAGTCGCAATTGGCGCCAAGAGCTCAATATATTATTCTCAACATGTTGAGGCACTTTGATAGTTTAAACTTTGAATGTATCACCAAAAAAACTGTTAACTGTTACAATGGTATGTAGCTGGGAATTACATACTTAAAATAGTGGCAGAAATATTATTGTTGAAAACTTGAGACGATTTTCTGATTAATATTAAAATTAACATAATAATTAGACAATAATAGCTAGCATTATCAAATAAGACGTATTTTAAATGCAAGATTCTCAGGTGGCAATATAGGTCTACAAAAACAAGATTCGTTGACGGAAGTGTAGTGATAAACAAAACCACGCTAACTACCAAAAAATATGTCATCTAGTGGAAGCGCAACATATTCCTAATGCGTTTCTGACTTAACATAAAACCGATTTGGCCGGCCCTCTTAACCTACAATACAAGAAGTGAAACTTTCATTAATAAATAATAATCCAACAAAAAATGAAGAATTCGGCGCATAGATCATCCCAATCGGTTGTCCAAGCCATAGTGCAATTGTTTGTGTGACAACACCGCCAATCCATATCCCCTGTCACATAACATAACCCATAAGTCCAAAAAGAAAAGAAAAGAAAAGAAAAGGTTTAATCAAAGATTATGTACCTTTACTTGAAGGTTAGTCAAATAACCAATCAAAGCTCCCAATGGAATACCAGTAACATAAAAGCAAACAATTGCTACAGTCCCCTGCATTCCAGCTCCAACCTAATCAGGGTCAAACGGCAGTAACATTTTCTTTTCTATTTTCTTTAACAAATTACAAGTCATAGAACAGGATAAATGCTGTTGAGGAAAAGGAAAGCAGCATAGAAACATCTGATACAGTGTCTGCTACTCTTTCATCGTCTGTAAACAAGTAACCAATTTTTCTTCCAAAAACCAATCACAAGAAACCACGATGAAATGGATAACGCAATCATCGCACCCCGAGATTCAGTTTATGCACAAAAAGCAACGATAAAGGAATATGAATCCCAAATTGAAAGCCATGCGATAACCATGTTCTTCAACTGTGCTTGTTTGTATCGTTAAACTGAAGACAAAATGGATGAACCATACAGAGATGTATCCACCACTATTTGCTACAGCCTCGTTTTCACCTAAAAGTTTTAAAATTTGGGTTGCGAAAATGAAAATCGGGAGTAAATCGGTTAAAGTGATCAAGTCAACGATCCATGATCTTTGCAAGTAAATTCCCATCATGTGGTGTTGCCCTGCTCCAAATGCTTGTCCACATAGAGTTTCAGTTGCACTCGACATTCCCAACTGTAGATATATGGGATTATGTTTAAATTTTAATTAATAGATGAGTTGGGTAACCGGTCAAAATATATGTAATATATTGCTACATTTTTGTCCATATGTAAAAAAAGGTTATACATAAATAACAAATTGAACATGACTACAAAAACAATGTTATTAATCAGTATCAACGTCGTGGATTGTATGAAATTATGGATTCCGTTCATCGATAAATTTATTTATGTAGATAGTCTATCATTTCAAAACTTACAAGACTAACGGTTCATAAAGTTAAAAAAGGTCGTTAAGAACTTTTAGGGTTTTGATGTTATTATATAGTTTCAAATTTAGGAATGGTTTAATGTTACCAAATTTAAAATTAGCGACACAAATTCATAATTTTATACGGACGATAAAAGAAACTTACAAGGATTCCATTGACAAACCGGACACTGAGTGTTTGGACAAGAGCATAACCGGCTAGGTCCAGTTGACTTATATGGCCGATAAATGATTGTGTGACAACAATTGTTCCGAATGCACACACTCTTGATATGACACCTGGCAATGCAACTCTCCATATTTTTCTTGATTCATCCCATATCCTCACTTTCAAATCACCTTCTTCCTCTTCTTCATCACGTCTAAGTAACTTTGTTTCAATCCCGTTATCCATGCTAGCTACCGTTACGATATTGAGATAAATAACTTCAATTTTGAAAATTTGGTAAAAATATAACAAATCTCGAAATCAATAAGTATTATACAATCTATGAATTTGTCACTAAGCTAATAAATTCGGCTCATTTTTAGGAGATTTTGTGGTAAAGGAAATGTTCCCAAGGCAATTCTATAATTGAAATTTGAGGTGTACGTGCTCAACATGTTAGCTATTGCTTAAAATAATTCCACGTGGTCATGCAGAATATGACACGTGTGTAGTTATGATGTAAACTAGCTAACTTCTACTCATCATCTTCTAACACTTGTACCTTACGCATCTTTGGTTGTACATCTAACAAACTCAGTGTACAACGCACACTACACAATGTACGACTCATAAAACCTACGTTCACGATGTGCTTCGCGATCGATTATCAATTCTGTATCATATAAACTGCAAGTTTTCTACTCTCGGAATTATATCATTTGAGTTGCGTAGACAGTGAAGAACGTGATCATTAAACATTCAGTGAGAATATTTATCATCATAAACTCCACAATTAGTTACTATCTACAAAGCTCATAAACATATAATTCGATTGGTATAGACAATTAGATATTGAAGAACATTGATCGTCATTCATATACATGCGGATGTGAGAATTCGTTCTAACTTAACACCGTATCAAATTTTGACGTTCAAACCGGATGAATAAAACTCCGGCGAATTAATATCGGTAGGTATATCATTCATATACGAATAGAGACTTACATAATTGAGGAAATGTACCTTTTCCGATGAACCAAGTCAGGCGTTGCTCCTTCCAAAATTATATAAGTAGAATGCGGTGGAGTCGGCGTCGTCACTGCGGTGGCCGTTGGGTCTTGTGAAAATCCGTGGTATTTATCGAATTTGACAGCTATAGGTTAGGAGTGTGTTGCACCTGCCTACCCTTCTAACCGATAGCGACCTTTATGTTTCTTTTATGTTTTTCCTTTTTTTTTTTTCCTTCTAAAATCTAATAAGAGAAATGATATTTAGTCATATCATTTGTAACTACTTTCTTACTTACTTTGATAAAATGACATATGTATTCCACTAATTCTCTATTTATATCTCCATCTAATAAGTATGCCTAATGAGTAGGAACAAATAGTGGGCATAAATACTATTGCCCATCTAACAATGAATAATGAATATTGATACAATCAATGTAATTTGTTCCGATATAGAATGATGGAAATAAAGACTCCATTTTGTTTTTCTTATTAAATGTATTTTGATCTTTTTATTTATATAACAAAGGTGGTGATAAATATATCATAACTTTTAATTGATACATCATAACTATTGATTTATTTGATTGTACAATTAGCTATAAAATTTGTATTTTATGATGTAGACATCAAAAACTGTAGTACAAAAATGAATTCTCATAAGTAATAATAGTTCGAGTATTTGATAATGATAGCCTTTAAGGGTGTCTTAAAGTTATACAATAATTTATGAGAGTTTTTCTTAAAATTAAAGAGTTTGTTATATATTGGTATACACGTTTTTAAATCATGTTTATGACAATTCTAATTATTGTAATTATCAAAACACTAAATGGGTAATATCGTAGTAAACAGTTAACACCAGAGTCGACACTGAGTTTATCGGGGCCCTAGGTGAACATTAATTTTAGGTCCTATCATAATTGTAAAGATAAATATTAATGCAAAAAGTATAAAAATATTTTTAAAGATTATCTTGACGTTCATATGATATACGGTCACTGTTGAGAATAGAAGGAAAAGTAAGAGTTTAAAATTATTGTTTAAACAAATATAAGATTGAAAGATTATGTGGCTCATTTAAAAAAGATTGTTATAGGTTTGGGCCTATCATGTCTTCCCTCAAGGTCGGTCTAAGACGATTTACTTCTTTAATAAATGATTGGGTTAAGACGATTTACTTCTTTAATAAATGATGGATTAAGGTTGAAATTTTAGTACTTCTAGAAATACATGTGGAAGAATAAATTAATTATTCATAATTTAGTTTAATTTCATTTTTTTTCCCAAAATCCTAACTTTTTTTGGTATGGATACTTATTTTTTATTCATAATAATTATCATGTACTTTCCAAGTGTATTATAACGAGGATTATCTAGTCCGCGCTTTGCAGCGGAATTTTAAAATATTCATTTTTTAAGCAAAACATTTAGGTAAGTTTATGTAACAAATAAAAAAGCTAGTCGAAATCTTTCATTAGTACACAAAAATGAATAAATTTGTTAAATGATGTTAAAAGTAATTGACGATTTAGGTGTTAAACGTGAAATATGAATTGTAGAAATTTTAGTAGTTACAATTATGAGCCATAAATTGTTAGGAGAAAGATGCTTTAGTAACTTAAAATAAATAATAAAAGTTTAGGATTTATAATAAAAAGTTATAAAGTTTTAGGATGAGAAGTGTAAGTAATTATGAGCCATTGTAATAAAAAAAAGAAGGGAAATAAATAAAATAGCAGAGTGGAGATTCGAACTTGAGCATCTCGATTAGATGGGGAAGGACTTAGCCAACACATATACTATATAATAATAAGCTGCGTAAGATAGCAAAATTTGTTTTACTGTTCACAGCGCAGGTTTACTGAATGCTAAATGTATATAAGAGTAATAATTTCATATTTTAGTGTTTTAATATTATCATGCATATACCATTTATGTATTTCGTTTCTAACATTCTGGTATTTGTGTACGTTTTTTTTAGTGAGAGTTATAAATTATAAATGAGTCGATACGATCAAAATGTTTTATAGATGTATACGGTAAATGATTAGACTTTACAGTACGATTATAGTAAGTTGGGTTAGGTTTGTATATCCACCAATCCAAACAGTATATATATACTATATAATCTATTACTATAAAAATAGTTAAGTTGACGTTTTTTATAAGTTAATACTCTCTAACCCTAGCGGCGCCGTCGACCTTTGGTCCGATCACCGGTGATCTAGGGGTGTGGGGGGGAGGTTTGGGTGTTGTTTTCAAGCGTTGATCATGGGTTTCAAACATAAGACTGATTCTGAAGGATGGGTGTGGAGAATTGGACGGAATAATGATCGTTCGCAAGGTGGTGACAAGAAAATTCAGAACCCTTTCCACAAATCGGTGGAAAAGATTGCTACATCATTCTATATTACGAATTTCCCCAATTCGTTAACTACAAATGATCTGTGGAAGTGGTGCATGCTGCATGGAAAGGTAGCTGACGCTTACATCGCCAAAAAGACTTCGAAATTCGGTAAAAGGTTCGGTTTCATTCGTTTTCTGGGGATTAACGATGCTGTTGGATTTGCCCGTAAATTGTCTTCGCACTGGATGGGTTCTTACCACATATATGTTGCCGTTGCCCGCTTTAATAGACCAGTTCCTTCCAAGAGTAACCCTAATTTGGAAAATCCTAATGCTAACCCTAATGCTGCGGGGTCTAAGCGTAACCCTAAGACGATCCCTGTTAAAGCTCACACAGATTTTTCATTCCCTTCTTACGCTTCGGTCGCTGCGGGTTTTAAAGATGAAGGAAGTAACAAAAGAGTGGATGATGAGCCTGTTGATATAGTGCGAAGATTATTGGTAGAAGACAAAGACCTCATTAAGCTCGATGATTCCGCCACGATTGTTCTTGCAAAGGTTCGTGAGGTGGGGCTTATGAAAAACTTATATATGCACCTTGAAAGTGAGGGCTTTGTTGATATTGAGATTCAACATATTGGAGGATTATGGGTTTGGATTGGCTTTAAATCCCAGAAGTCTTGTATGAAATTCAAGAATGTGGATTTGGCTCATATTTTCATTGATGTTCGTCAGGTGTTAAGTAATTTTGTGATTGATGAGCGAATGGTGTGGATAGAGGTTGATGGGTTACCATTATGTGCTTGGAACTCGGAGGTTTACAAGAAGATTGGTTGCATGTGGGGTAAGTTCATGTTTTTTGAAGATGAATTGCATGAGGACCCAAGTTGTGGGAGATTGTGTATCTATACCAAAGAATTGAGGCTTATCAATGAGTGCATCCATGTTGAGGTGGCGGGAACCACTTATGTGGTTCGGGTAAAAGAGAAAGACTCTTGGAAGATTTCCATTAAAAGAAACTCATTGGATGATATTTCTGATCAATACTTGGGAGAGGAAGGGAATCTAGGAAGCGATGAGGAATCGGGGGCAGAGTCGGAAGAATGTGAAAATTTCTTTGTTGAGTCTTCTACTCAACCGGAGTTTGGTGAAAATCTGGATAATCATGTTGAGTCTTCAACTCAACCGGAGTTTGGTGATAGCCTGGATATTCATGTTGAGTCTTCAACTCAACCGGAGTTTGGTGATAATCTGGAAAATCATGTTGACCCAGTTTTTCCTTCGGAGGTGCCCCGTAATACCTCCGAACCAACATTTAGTGAACTAAGACATGAGGAGAAGATTGCTAATGAAAATAATTCCGAGAGTGAAGCAGATTCTATCAGCTGCCCCCCGGGGTTTGAGATGATTAAACAGCAGGTTAGACAAGGGTTAACAAAAGTGGATAATCGATGTCACGCATCATCTTGTGGCATCCTGTTTAGAGGTAATGATGTTCATAAAAAAGATGTGGTTATGGAAGACAGGACTGGTGAGGTAGATAGTTTTAAATGTTGAATACCCTCTCTATAAATGCACGTGGTTTGGGCTCCGCGGATAAGCGTAAATGGATAAAAAAACCTCTGCTACTAGAATAGTGTCTCGTTTCTGGGTGTTCAGGAGACGCTGATGACAAAACCTAACCTTTTCCAGCTTAAATCGATATGGGGGAACTTCCAGTTCGAGTTTGCATGTAGTTTGGCCCGAGGTCGCTCGGGTGGTATTGTCTCTATTTGGGACACTGCCGTGTTCAAAAAGGAGGCGATTATTTGTAGTAGTTTTTATGTTATCGTGGAAGGTTTGTGGATTGGCCTTCCTGGAAAAATCTCTTTTATAAACGTATACGCGCCTCAAGAGGTAAATGCTCGGGGTAAAATTTGGAATGAGATTCGTGATTATATGTCAGGTAAAGATTATAAGTTTGTTATTTTTGGCGATTTTAATGAAGTTAGATTTGAAGAGGAGCGGTCGGGTTCTCATTTTAATCAGGTGGGAGCTACGATTTTTAACAATTTTATTGATTCTTGTGGGTTAATTGATTTAGATATTGGCGGGAAAAAATTCACATGGATGAACAAGTCGGGTACCAAAATGAGTAAACTGGATCGGTTTTTTCTCTCTGAAAACTTAGTAAACTTCGACCCGGATTTGAAGGTTTTAGCTTTGGATAGAAAATATTCTGACCACATTCCGATCCTCCTTTCGTCAAAAATTTCCAATTTTGGCCCTACTCCGTTTAGGGTGTTTAATTCTTGGTTGGATATGGAAGATTTTAGAGATTTGATTGTTGCGAATTATGTTGACAATAATCACGGGAGTGCTTTGGTCAAGTTGAAAGAAAAGTTAAAATTTATTAAATCTAAATGTAAAGAGTGGTCTAGAAGTATGATTTCTTCTCGGAAATTACAGATTAAAGAATATCAAACAAAGTTGAGTTTAATTGAGAATCGCATAGAAGATGGGTCGGTGACCGAGCAGGAAAAAGAGATGAGATTGACATTTCTAAAGAATTTAAAAGATTTGGATCGGTTAGAAAATTCGGATACTCTTCAAAAACTGAAATTAAAATGGGACATTGAAGGGGATGAGAATTCATCCTTTTTTCACGGTCTTTTAAAGCAAAGAAGACGACGTCAAATGGTGCAAGGTGTTATGGAAGACGGGGCATGGCACACTGATCCAGGAACGGTTAAAGCCATCTTTCGTGACTTTTATAAGTCAAAATTCGAGCCTTTGGTAACTTCAGAACCGGGGTTTGATGATGATCGATTTAAAAAACTGGATCAATTCCAAAGCTTGGGGTTGGAGCAGCCTTGTTCTTTGGAGGAGCTCAAGGTAATCGTGTGGAGTTGCGGAAGCGACAAAACCCCGGGCCCGGATGGGTTTAACTTCAGATTCGTTAAAAAATTTTGGGATCTCTTGAAAGATGATTTATGGAACTCGGTTAATGATTTTATGAATACGAGTCGAATTCTAAAAGGGTGCAATGCTTCTTTTATTACTTTAATTCCAAAGGTTCCTAATCCGACTTTGGTTAAAGACTATCGCCCTATTTCGCTCATCGGAATACAATATAAGATCATTGCTAAGTTGTTGGCCTTACGGTTGGCGAAGGTGGTTGAATCTGTGGTAAGTATAGAACAGTCTGCCTTTATTAAGGGTAGACAGATTATGGATGGTCCTTTATAGGTCAATGAAATCATTGAGTGGTATAAGAAGAAAAAGAAAAAGTTGCTTCTGTTTAAAGTGGACTTTGAAAAGGCATTTGACTCGCTAAGTTGGGATTATTTAGACAATATTATGTCTAAAATGGGCTTTAGTTTAAAATGGCGAAAGTGGATAAATTCTTGCTTGCCTTCTGCTACTTTGTCGGTTTTAATCAACGGAAGCCCGACAGACGAATTCCAAATGTTCCGAGGTTTAAGGCAAGGTGACTCGTTGTCCCCGTTTCTCTTTATTATTGCTATGGAGGGGCTTCACCTAGCTTTTGAAAAAGCGATTGATGACCGGAGATTTACAGGTGCGACTATTGGTGATGCAGACCTAGTTATTTCACACTTTTTTTACGCTGATGACGTCATTGTGGTCACGGAATGGAGTGCCGATCACTTAGACGAGATTATACAAATCCTTAATGACTTTTATAAAGTTTCCGGGCTTAAAATAAACGTCCAAAAGTCTAATCTTTTTGGGGTGGGTGTGAATATTGATGTTATCGAGCAGATGGCTATCCGCACAGGTTGTGCTGCGGGTCAATTGCCATGTCGTTATCTTGGTTTATTGACCGCTGGTAATATGGCTAGAAAGAGTAGTTGGGACAGTATTATTGAGGCGTTCCGTAAAAGATTATCTTCGTGGAAAGTTAAAATGCTCTCTATTGGAGGTCGCTTAACTCTAATTAAGTCGGTCCTTGGTAGTGTGGGAATTTACTGGATGTCCCTTTTTCGTGTTCCTGATTCTATTATTGATCAATTGGAACGTATGCGTGCCCGGTTTTTTTGGGGTTGTCAAGATCAAGAAAACAAATTATTTTGGGTTTCATGGAAGAATACAGTAGCTTGCAAAGAAAGAGGTGGTCTTGATATCGCGAGTCTTAAATCGTTGAACCTTGCACTTCTTTTAAAATGGAGGTGGAGATTTTATAGCGAGCCGCATGCCCTTTGGTGTCGAGTTATTAAATCCATATACGGACTTGATGGTGGTTTTTTAATTAGCAATTCTTCGAATTCTTTTAAAGGTACTTGGTCTCGTATCGTCGGTGCCCTTAAATACTTACACGAGAATTCCATCATCGACTTAAACTCCATTCGTTATGAGTTAGTTACCGGTGATAAGATTAAATTTTGGACAGATTTTTGGTTAGACAATTCTCCTTTGTCTAATCTTTTTAATCGTTTATACCGTCTTGACTTGGAAAATGCATTCTTTGTTAATCAAAAAAGGAGGGATGGCATGTGGGTGTGGAATTGGAGAAGAGAGTTAAGAGGCGGTTTGGAAGCGGAACAATTCGAAAATCTAAATTCGATGCTGGATACAATTAATTTTGGTATGGGAAATGACAAATTAGTTTGGGCGATAGATCATCAGGCGGATTTCTCGGTTGCGGTGGCTCGTAGATTGATTGATGCTTTTTTATTTCCGGGTACTAATGTCAATTTTAATTGGTGTAAAGTCGTACCTATTAAAGTGAACATTATTATGTGGCGTCTTGCCTTAGACCGCCTCCCGACTAGACAAAATTTATCTCGTAGAGGTTTGGAGATAAATATCATCATGTGTCCTTTTTGTCATGATAATATGGAGTCCTCGGCACATCTTTTTTTCGGGTGCAGTTTAGCAATTGATTTATGGAAAAAGATCTTCATTTGGTGCGACTTAGGGGTATTTCAAGTCGGAAATAGCTTTCAAGATTGGTGTGGTTTTCGTGATAATGTTTCGAATGCTAACAACAAACGGTTGAAGTTTGAAGTTATTAGTTTTGCAACGTGCTGGATGTTGTGGAGATACAGGAATTCTTTGATCTTTGATAGCGGTTGTTTAAAAAAGACAGAATTGTTTGATTGTATTCGTTTGTTTTCCTTTTCTTGGATCACCCATCGAAATCAAAAATTTAAGATTTCATGGGTTGATTGGCTTTTAAAACCGATGTAAGTTTGTTTAGTCTAGCTTTTTGCTAGACTCAAGTTTTTTATGTTAGTGTGGAGGTCCTCGGGAGGGTGATGGCAATGCCGAAGCTCGACCCGTTGCCTTCTTTTTTGCTGTTAAAAAAAAAACTATATAATCTATTACTAGTTTCAAGGCCCGCCCGGATGGGCGGGTATGCTTCGAGATATAGAATGCATAACAATGAGAAATGAGAATAACGTAGGAAATCATATAATCAATTATTATTGAAATGATGAATAAGTGTTATTATACATCGATAAATTGTTAAAAAAATCTTAAAGACGAAATAAAACTTCTTTACATACAACGTCTGTCGTTTAATTAGTGTAGTTATCATCGTGGTCGCAACAAATAACTTTCAAGCCCAACGACATATAGTTGGTCATACGAAAATAGCAATCTTTGGAGAAAGAAACCAACTTGCGGCGATGTTTCCCTTTGACTTTTATTAACAGTCATGACAAAGCATACTTGAATACGAAACTGTCTTCAGTTCGATTTGAAGGGCATCTTGCTGTCTGAATGACTAATAATCATTCGCGAGACAACACAAATTATGACTATTTTCAAAACAAAAAAAACATACATCTTTTGTTACATCATAGATATGTTAGTCGCATAAATATTGTTAAAAAACATATATTAATACTTATTTTAATGATCATCTATTGAGCAAAGCATAAATGTTATGAACAAAAGATCATTAAAACGACATAATTACGTAACAGAATCAAAAATCTCAGAGTCTACTAAAACTTAAGTATATTTCATCTTTGCAACATAGAAATCCTATTTAAATAATGTTATCATACTATCAACTTCTTGGACAATCATATCATCCAAATAATTGTTAAAATAAAACCATATCATTTATGTATACGTTTTTGTAAGACTTGTTAACCTTTTAAGTGTTGTACACTTGTACCATACCACCAACTTCTTGGACAATCATATCATCCAAATAATTTAAAATCACGTTCAAAGTTTACGACACTATATGCTTACATACAAATAATAGTTTAATTTTGCACTTTTCCAGCTTTCTAGAACGGGAACATAAAATTAAGTTAATTTTCACACGACATAAACACGGGAACATAAAACTTGTAGCGATGATATGATGATACATCCATGGGGATGTGTCCAGCATTTCTTATTTCATCAATTCCCGTTAATGGGCATGAGCTAATACTTGTTTATGGCATTCATATAGTCACCAATAGTCACCATATAGTTACCAACTCACCATTATGTATTAATGGCTCATTTATAATTGATGGAAATAGTCACCAATGTTTAAGGAAATAGCCTAATACCTATTTATGGCATCATATAACCATTAATGGTCCATTCTTAATTGATGGAAACTTATATATGAAAACATTCCGTTTTAAATTAGAGACCATAAATATACATAAATACAGATTTGCGGGTGATATGCCTATAATACACAATTGTGGCATTTATAAATATAGAAATGGTTTTGAACAATTACATATACACCGTTTTATTGAGTTACCATAAAACACTTTAATGTTTCCAATAAATCGTTTTATTGAGTTACCAACTAAATCATTTTATAAGATTTCCATAATCAGTGCTTTTTAGCTCCAAAAACGGTTTTCAAAAGTTTATTAAATGTGGAATTATAATCAGCCCTTAAACAAAATCTCTTAGACAGAAATTTAAATAATAATTATAATAATAATAATAATAATAATAATAATAAATGAGCAAATAAAAAGAAAATGTAGGTGAAATTTGGTCAAAACCTGAGCCGTCTCATATTCTGGATCAAGAGTGAGATAAAGATGATCCCAATCAGCCCATATTAATTATCTCTGTATTGATGATTTCAAGCAACTTATTGTGCACCAACCCGTGCCTAAATGTAGCAATAAACAGGTCCTTTATGCCCCAGAAAAGACTCCAAAATCACATATAAGAACATTAGTTGAAACACAAAAATACAAATCATCACCACAAATATTGCCTGGGTTAGTTCAATAAGTTGCATTAGGCATTACAATTGCATGGTTTTTTGCACCAATATTTGCTGATTAAATAAAAGCCAAAGTAGTAATATCTGCAGATTAAAATGTAAAGCCCTAAATCACGAAGTTAATATTGAAAAGGTTAGTCAAATTATAAATTAATTAACAAACTCAAAAATGAGTTGAGTTGCAAAAAACCTAATGTACAATGATCATAAACCACAAAAAACCTGATCACTTTCCTATACAAATCAACAAATCAGCATAATACGAATTTTGTAAGTGAAGTAAAATGTAAAAAAAACGCAACATGATGATCTATTATAGCATATATAAACCTCAAGCCTCCAGAAAACTATTACATTTAACTGAATCAGAAGAATCATTGTGCACAATTGCAATCAAATAAATAGTTCAATGATTGCAGTGACTTTTTATTGTTTTCATAAAGATCATGAATTAGATAAACGAAACTTACTGTGTGTGCGTCGGTGACTGGGATCGAAAGGATCGGAAGTGGTGGTGGTTATTGTTGTTGTTTCGGCAGCTTCTAGTTGGATGAATTCAGATGATTTCGGCAACATCAACCATAAATTCGAACCACATTGTTTACATTATGTCTGCTTCTTGACGGAAAGCAGAAATTTGACTGGCACCTAAAATTTGACTGCTTCTCAAAATGAATCCCGGACACACTACAATCCTTGCTGACTTGTATTTTCTGTTTCATAGCTACCTTTTGACATGGCATTTTCAACCAATAAAAAGTAGTCAAATTTACATGTCATCAAAGATCACTTTAGGCCTTGCCCCATATATAGGAGGTAGATTTTCATCATGTCCATCATTGCATCTTGCAAATTCTACACATAAACAAATTAATTTTTCCACAACTAGTTTTAAAATTTAAAATATATACTAACATCAACAAATGATATACTAACATCAACATTTTGAATCTTCACAGTCTTCATCATTCCGTTATATCACTTAGTTTACATTACATTTTTGAAACAGGTTATCAGGCAAGCAAGCATTTCGTTTTTCAATTAAGCAATTATAGACATTAAAGAAACGAAATTTACCTGAGGCGTGTCCATTGGATCATCATGTATATAGATTATAGAAAGAAACCATTATGCATTTAAAAAGATTAACAGGCACAAAAATGAATTAATCCTATAAAAAAAAAATCAACCATAGACACCCTAAATCAATTTCTTTTCTGAAATCTTAGAACCAAATAAAACAAAAAAGAATGAAACTGTAATAAATGGAATGAGACATACCACTATACCAGAGCTCGAGAGACACGAATTGCATAGGGAGAGAATAATGAGAGACGCAGGGGAGTCGAAGGGTACACGAGGAAGCAGAGGTTACTTGCTAATTGCGAGGAAGCAGAGGTTACTTGCTAATTATTGTTTTCGGAAGATCAATTTGGCTGAGAATGTTGAATTTGGGTAGCGGCAATGAATAAATTAGGGCATGGTAGAGTCCATCCCCAAATTTTCAAGGACATGAAAATGAAACGGTTGAACACCCTCAAATGCTGACCTGTAAAATTTTATTCCCAAACTACCCTTTGAGTCATCATTTAAAGCCAATTAAAAGCAACCAAATAGACATGTTAGCAAAATGACTTTAAATACTTGCCCCATATATAGGTGGTAAATATAATAAAATAAGGTTTTTAGATGGCCACGTGGACCGTCTTATAACCCAGATTGACACGTGTCAATTTAATAGAATTTCCAGCTTTTTATTCAAAATAAAATCCGATATTTACCGTAATTAACGCTTGGTTTAAATGACCGATTCCTTTAATTAAGGCTGGAATTAAACAGAAATAACCTCTTAAGATAAATACAAAATATATTCCATTTAAATTTCATTAACTTCCTTTAACTTCGGTTGCAATTAACCCAAATCAAATCTGCATTTTAAATACTATATTATCAAGTTTAAATTTAAATATTTTTTAAGAAACTACCTCCCCTGGATAATTTTGCAGATTTGATTCCCGCCCATGCAATTATATCACATATTTGCAAATTGGCTTTTGGATATTGGCGAAGGCAAAATTGGTGGGCCGAACGATGGTAATGCAGTTATTGATATTGACTCAGATCTTATAATTTCTACATCTGCAGACCCCTTAAGTACGTTGATTGATTTTGTTTATCCTTCTTTGCTAGAAAACATAAATACTCCTGGCTATTTTCAAGAAAGAGCAATACTTACCCCTAAAAACGAAGTTGTTAAGGATATTAATGATCGTTTTTTAGCAATTTTCCCCGGAGAAGCCAAGGAATATTTAAGTTCAGATAGCATTTGTCCTGAAGAGTTTTTGAATGAACAGTTTGATGAAAGTTTGTACTCACCAGACGTGCTTAATGATATTAAAATAGGTGGATTGTCAAATCATCAGTTAGTTTTAAAAGTGGGTGTTCCCGTTTGTTATTAAGAAATATTGACCAGAAAAATGGTTTATGCAATGGTACTAGACTTCAGATTGTGGCTTTGGGTGTCCATGTTATAGAAGCAGTTGTTGTATCTGGAAACAATATTAGATATCGTACTTTTATATCAAGATTATCTTTGACACCATCTGACGCCAAAATTTTCTTGATTTAAAAGAAGGCAATTTCCACTTTCTATTTGCTTTGCTATGATAATTAATAAAAGTCAAGGACAATCATTGTCAAAGATGTGTCTGTATTTGAGAGAGCCTGTTTTTTTCACACGGACAATTGTATGTAGCCTTATCTAGAGTAAAAAGCAGACAAGGACTAAAGATATTAATAGAAGATAAAGATGGCGGTGTGACGAATAAAACTTCAAACGTTGTATTTAAAGAAGTATTTAGAAATTTATCTTGATTTTTTTTTATTAAACATTTTTCATAATTTGTCATTGGATGTTGGACTTCCTTTTAGTTATATTTCGATATTTGTCATTGAAATGTTGTACATGTTTTTTTGCAACCCACTTGGTCCTGTTATTAATATATTCCCTTTTTATTTTATACGAGAAAAATTTAATACATGTCAAACTAAATCAGCTAAAAAACCTTTGTATTATATATTCTTAACGTTTAGAAGAGTGACAGCCCGTGATTTTTCACGAGTTATAACCTAGTAATAATATAATATGAACTTGTATTTATTGAAATTATATGTAACATCCCGAGACCCGACCTTGTATATTTTATTACTTTTGGTAAGTAATATCTTATTGTTTATTATTTTATTATTTTATATGATTTTATTTGATTTATGTGAATTATTTGTATTTTTAACCATGGGGTTAAAAATTAGTAAAACTGAGGTATTTGAATATTAAAATAATTTTTATATATTTGGGTTCACTTCTGAACCGGGGTTCTAAAAATATCTTCGTTGTTAAAATTGGAGTTAGTTAGATCTAAATTAATTATCTGCGAACCTAATATCCTGTACTGTGTTAAATGAAAAATACATGTGTTTGGGGGTGGGGGTACGTGTTTAGTGAAGGGGCAGATGTCAAAAAATTATCTTTCTTCCCTTCCTCCTTGCCTGCACACGACACACACACACACACCACACTCACTTTTGAAGCTTTTCTCCCTAAATTGATGATAATTGCTTGAAGATCTTGCTTCCTCTTTGTGAAATTCGTGATTAGAGGCTAGAATAAGTAAGTTTCATTCCTTCTTTAACTAGAGTTTCATGTTCTTGATGTAGGGATGAACTAGGGTTCTTGAGTTAGTGGGTTTTGATGGAGTTCTTGATGAATCTTGCTTGTAATCCAAAATTGATGCATGGTTTGGTGTCTAATTGAGTTCTTGCAAGTATTGTATGAATTGTTGTTAGTTATAGCTCATTTGGTGAAGCTTTCATAAAGCTCCATCAATGGTGATTATGGGAAGAAGATGGGTTTTTCCCCAATTTGATGAATTGTGTAGTTTGGTGTTCTTGATGATGTGTTAGATAAATTACGTATGTTAAAATGATGATTGTTAGTTAGGATGAATTTCTAGTTACTTGTTATGAAAATACATAGGTGTTAATAGTGTTTGGCTAGAGTGGAAATTGGTAGTAAACTAGCTAACTTTATGAATTGTTGACTTTGGTCAAACCTGGGAGTTGACTTTAGTCTTGTGGGACTAGTAAACTTTAATTATCAATTTCATGTTAACAATGGGTTAGTTGAATGAATTGTAAGCTTAATCATGTTGGTTTAGGGCCTTGACCCGTTTGATTGACAATTGGTGCAATTGACCCAAATAAGGTCAAAGTTGGTGAAACTTGCATTTGGATGCAAGTAACTTGTTTGATATGTAATATTGATGTTGATCATGTAGTCTAACCCATTGGAAGGTGTTGTGTAGATTCCCGATTCATTATTCTTGTTTTTGACCCATTTGGGCCTAGTATGTGCAACTTGGTTAAAATTGCATAGTGGATTGACTTGATGAAGTTTTAGACCTTAGTATTTGATGTGTGTTGGAATACAAGTAATTGGTTGCAAATTATTGCATAAAGATGTGGTCGTGACCTATATTACTTGTTGCAAAAATTAGTGATTTCGGGTGACTAATTCGGTGTTCGTTTTGTACAGGAAAAGGGAAGGAGCCTCAGTGATATAAGATTACTGAGCTCGGTACTAAAAGGAAGCAAAGGTGAGTGGATTTAACCTTCTTCTTGTGTGATGTACAAAGGTTTTGGTATGGTAGGCTTGTAGGAGAAAAATGCAGCATTTTGGCTGGTCTGGGGGAGATAGCGGCGCTATCTCTAAGATAGCGGCGTTATCTCTGCTTCGTTTTGGAAAATTTGAACAGCGACCCGAAATAGCGTTTGGTATTTAGATAGCGGACGCTATCTTTTGGTGGATAGCAGCGCTATCTTCGGATAGCGGCGCTATCTCCATGAAAGATAGCGACGCTATCTAGGATAGCGGCGCTATCTTGGCTGATTTTGGGAAAATTCATTTTTTCTTGGTTTTAATAATTTTTCGGTGATGCCATTAATTGTGGGATTGTTAATGGTAGTATGTGCACATGTTTTCTAGAGTTTAGCTATGAGTGGGTTTTGGCTAGGCTTCGTTACTATTGGATGGGGTGCTCGGACTCCTACGGATGTGTTCCGTCAGGGGGGACTACCGTGCCAATAGTAAAGTAGCCATCGGTAAACTGTTGTTCGGCCCACAACAGTTGTAGGTTCTGCGCAAGTCCGCCGATACTCTCTTAACGTCCAATTGCTTGTGGAAGTTTGGACGGGTTTCCAGATTGATTTTCTCTTGTCTTTAATTTGTTGTGGTTATGCAAATTGATTATTATTTCTATTCACTTAGCTTTGTGCTAATCCCTCATTTGTTGACTTCTTTTCAGGTTGTGGATTTAGCTTGACTAGAGTCGGGTTTTGGAAATCTGACCGTACTCTGATTTTGTAAACCAAGTCGAGCCCGTTTTTAGTAATACCTTAAATACTTTATATATAATTGGTTAATATGTAAATGGCTTTATGATATGTAATAATTAGGAGTTATGTTATTTATTAAATCGCTTCCATATGCGTATTTAAAAAAAAAAAATGGCTCTAAGATTGTGTTGTTACACTATAAAATGGTAAATGGCCTTGAATTAGGCTAATGACAAATGTTTTCCTGGAACAGTAGCATGTGATATGCATGTGGTATCACTGGGGCAGTATTTAAATCGTTAAGTCATTATCAAAAGGCCTTTTAAGATACGTGCGTGACTTTTTAACTTAAATATTGTATTTAATTAAGAGCATGTAAAATATATAGTAGTATATGATATGATATATACTTCCTCCGATTCAAAATAAGTGATACACTTTCCTTTTTTGGGTGATTCAAAATAAGTGATACACTTTGAAAAGTTTCCTTATTTGGCAAATAAAATGGGACCCACACCCACTAATTATCTACTTTAACAAAGTGAAATGACCCCTTTACCCTTACTTTTTACTTTTAAACATCATTAACCTTACTTTATTCAAAAGGTGTGGGACCCATTCCCCACTAACCATCCAATTAATCTAATTTAACCATCATTATAATTTTTTGCCTAAAAAACCGTGAAACCCCAAGTGTATCACTTATTTTGAATCGGAGGAAGTATTAACATTGATCTTTGCTTTTTTTCAAAAATATTAAAGCATTATTCGGTATAGAAATTTGTTTTTCTACAGCTTCCAATATAAATTATGATCTTATTTTAAGCATTAATTAGTGGTATATAACAAATATAAAAAGTATAAAACTAATATTTGTCTTATACTGGTTTTTATATAAAAAATTGTATTGTTTCCTACTAAATCTTTCTACCAAATGGCTTGTAATCTAGTGGTATAAGGTGTTGTAAGGTGTTTCTCATTGACATGTAGTCATGATATTGAGTCTCATTGTGGACAAAATGGGGGATTTAAGAGTAGTTTAGAGGGCGTGTGTTGCTTTAAAAAAAAAACTAAAATTTTCATATTTTATCATTCCCATAAAATAATTGACACATGCAATCCACTAGTTCTCTCTATAAATTCATCATTAGATTTGGACACTTGTATTTATCAAATGAGTAAGAAGATAAATAAGAAGATTTAGTAGGAACTAGGAAGCAATATCATCTCTTTTTATATTACTAAGAGTCTAAGATAAGATGAAGGAAGAATTAAACAAGAACCATATTCATTAGACATATAAGAATAACTCCCCAAGTGATAGCAGATTGCGTGGCGTCATTATAAAGCCTCAAAATTAGAAGTTATTGTGTTTCTTGAAGCGTGATGTAAAGAGATAAACTTGAATACAAACAAAGATGGAGAAACACATAATTATAGATATAACATAGTTCATTAATGTTTTTCTTCATTTTAAATAATTATTACAACTAAATAACTATATATATTTAGCTCATATACCTCAGTACATTAAAAACGTTAAAAAACACAGCTTATAATAGATGAAGTTTAGCCAATTTGGACTTTAGTATATATCAAACCTTACCATTGGATTATTGCATAGCAGTAAGTCTCAAATTTTAGCAAGACATAGGTGAATCTTGAACGATAACCATAATTATTGAGTGTCCTAGCCATAAACCTTCCGATGCAAACATTCAATCTAATTCAATAAAGTTTTAGTCACCATCCCAACCAGATAAGAGACGCACAAACCAGGTCGAACCCTAAACCGACCCAATTTCAAAACCAGTTCTTATTAAAATTTAGTGTTTAAACTAATTATAACACCTAGGTTAACAAAAAACCAGTTTTTAGTTTTTAGACTGGCTCGTCCCCTAACCTCAATCCAATCCTAGTCCAGCGGGTTGTAAACTGATCCAATCTGATGAGGTTGAAAGCATCCCGAACTAATTTTCAAACCGGTCCAATTCGATAACCGGTTTTGTTGTACACCTCTACAACCATCTAAAATCTATAAAGTAACATTTTGGGCAATAATCTAACTCAGATAGCATTACCTAAACACAGTAACAAGCATTCAACAAATGATTTAAGAAACAATAGGCTGTTTCTATAGATGTACAACACATATTCTTTCGTCAAAAAGAATCATAAAGTCAACTGTGCTACACGTAGCATATCAAAGGCCAAACCATAAACATGTGAAACAATGACCAAATAAATAATGACAAATTTAACCCCCACCCGACTAGTGAAAACACAAACATCACCGTGCCCATGATACCGCTTCAATCTCATCTCTTGATACCTTGTATAATTCAAGTCGTTTTGCAATTTCTTGTCTTTTTGACATCAAAGATGGATCTTCATCTAGCAACTCAGAAAGTTGTTTACCCTGAAAAACAATTTACATAATCAATATTATCGTCATCACTCTGTCGTGAACGCAGATAAAAAATCGTAATGTAAAACAAGAATTACCTCCTTTTTGCCTATTTGTGTGTAGAAATAGTTGAGTAGATTTTGTTTAGCTTCTTTAACTTGACACAAAACAACGGCCTTAGGGATCGTATGCTTGATTGTATCAGACACCATACCAATATAAGACGATACATTTGAACCAATTCTTCTAAAATGAGCATCTGCATAACGGTCCCCTAACGGGTCAACCGGGTTTCCACGGTCTGAAGATGATGGTGGTGGGTTTTTGCGGTCTGCGGATGAGGCACGGCGGTCTCCCGGTGGGGGTGCGCCAGTGGGCCCCCCTACTTTCTCGACTTCCTGAGGAAGCTTCCGGAAGAAATCGACTGTCAAGTATGATGACTCCATGTCTACTAGACGTATAACTGTCTTCTTACTTTCGTCACGGAATTTTTCTAATGATTCACCAGCTGCAGCAGCTAGTGCAGATTGTAGAGATGGAAATCGCCTCAATTCCTGTTATAACCAAATATTAAGAATATGTTATGTTTTTAGAAGGGAAAAAAAAATAAGACTCTATACTATTATAATGAAACAGTAACAGAATTGAAGGTGTTTGCTACATGTCAAACAATTTTGTAATTTTCGATTAAGCCCCTCCTAATTTATACTACAAATTTATTAATTTTTTCATGTTTGTCATTATTGTATGTACCAAATGTTAGTAGATCAATTGTATTTATTTTCTGTCACCATCATTTAATTGTAACTAAATATTGCATCTATATTTTTCAAATAATATTAAAGGTGGGTTACTAATCTAGCTATTTGGCTGTTTGTTAAATTCTAATTATTTAAGAAAGTAATACACAAAAAAACAAACAAAAAAAGATTTATAGTGAAAAAAGGCACTTTTTGTGAGATGAGGGAAAAAGTTCCCAAAATTAGGTTAAAAGTTAAAACAAAGGGTAATCAAATAATTTCATAAAAATAAATTTTCAAAGCAAAACAAAACACCCCTTGAAAAGAATGCAAGTATTCTATTAAGAAGATGTTTGTGTGAGTCTAACCTCGGTTTCTCCAATTGACTTCCTGACGAGTTCTTTTAGGACAAAATGGACCTAAATATATTCTCCAAGTAAGTCACATAACTCAAAGTCAACATTTGGTAAATAATATATATAAATGAAAAACTTACTGCATCAACAGAAGCTTCGGCGGGTCCCCTAAAATAATTCAACGAGCCTTCAATAAGCCTTCGATAGCCTTGTTCAGGAGCAATTAAATGTGGTTGGTAACCATCTGCTTCTGAAACAATTTTCCTCACATTCTGTAGAGAAAGATGTCTATCAAATGGAAGTTTTCTTAAAGCAGCCGGAAGCTGGTTGTCAAACACTCCATAAATCCTGTCACCTCCAGGCCGCCTGAAATAAATTATCACAACTAATTTCATATTAATATAAAATTACAAAAAAAAAAAAAACAACCTTTAAAATGATTAATCGCAATCCAGTTAGCAATGATTACCCTCCATCAAGATGCTCCTTGAATATTTTGTCAAAAGCGCGACAAAGTTCCAAGATGGTGTACAACTGGGCCTGAAGGAGAGTACTTATGCAAATTAATTAATTATTTAATTAAATATGATTATAACATAAATAAAAAAGGTACTCACTCCTGCATCTACTGCAATTGGTCTCCCAAGACGGTCCAGCTCAGCTTCCATCTCATCAATACCTTTGTTTATCAAGGAAGTGATACCAGGTATTTTTGCTTTGATTACACTTTCCAAATGCTGCATATACATATACAAACAAAAATCATATTACAAGGTGATTAAATAATCATTATTAATTAATTAGTAACCCAAAAAAATGGATAAAACGTACTTGTGATAGAAGTTTAGCCAAATATTCTGAACCCATTTTACTTGCTAAATGGCCATAATCAGGACTTGTAGCAAAATACTCACGTTCCCTTTCCCTTGCATACATCATATCAGTATTTTTGTTAATATCAGCTTGTGATCTGTTCACAATTCCCACCCATGGATGTTGTAGACGGTATGCTCTGCCTTCAAGAACCTTTTAAACAATAGTATTTAACATCACAACTCAATTAGCTCAAATTATCATCAAGGTAGATTTCAACCCATTTACTTTAAAAAAATAAAAAAATCATTCGAACATGTAGAAAGTCGTACAAAGTGTATTTTTACAGCATAAAACCTCCTGAATCAAAATCATTTATTAAAAAAAAGTAAAATAAATAACTTTTGTAACATATTTGACACGCAAACTTTTTATACTTCCTCCGATTCAAATTAAGTGATACACTTTGGGTTTCACGGTTTTTGAGGCAAAAGATTATAATGATGGTTAAATTAGATTAATTTGATGGTTAGTGGGGAATGGGTTCCACACTTTTTGAATAAAGTGAGTTTACTAATGTTTATAAGTAAAAAGTAAGGGTAAAGAGGTCATTTCACTTTGTTAAAGTGGATAGTTAGTGGGTGAGGGTCCCACTTTTTTTTGCCAAATAAGGTAATTTTTCAAAGTGTATCACTTATTTTGAATCACCCCAAAAAGGAAAGTGTATCACTTATTTTGAAGCGGAGGAAGTAATAGATTAAAATTTGTCTTTTGACCCTAGTCCCTAACCCAACCCACATATTTTGCCATCTCTAACAGTGTGTGTGTGACAGAGAGAGAGAGAGGATCTCACATCCAAACAATTAGTTCCTTTGTCCATTAGATCAAGCTTTGTCACCACTCCAAATGTCCGTTCACCTGCTCAATTTGAGAAACAATGTAAGATAAAAAAGAATTTAACAGAAAATCATGAAAGAAAACTTGTCTGCCAATAGTGAAGTAAAATACCTAACGGATCCACCTCTTTAGCAAGCTTAATTGCATCAGATGTAGCAATGTCCTGGTTGGCAGGAGAAATTGCTAATATGATAGAGTTAGGCTGAAAAAAAAACCATGAAATCATTCATCAGAACCAAAAAAAAAAAAAAAAAAAAAAAAAAAACATGCAAAAAAAGAAAGAAAAAAAGGAGAAAAGAGAATTGTCAATGTTGATTAACAAAAATAAAAGATAGATTGGCATTACCTTTTCAACGTAAAGCCGAACCATATTTTCAATATCTTCAACTATAGTTTCTGACTGTCCCTCTGCAAGTAAATTGGTCATAATATTAGATGAAACTCAGGTCATCCATTAATGATGAAGAAACATGGAGAGAACATACCAACAGCAATTTTCGTCAATCCGGGTAAATCAATTAAGGTTAAGTTGACGACTGGAAAAATAGGGAAAATATGCTGAGGTGTTAGCATCACATAAGTGTTTAATATAATATTAGTGATGTATATTGACACAACATACCTTTTGGAGAATATATACTAAGATGGATTGGAATTGGAGATATTTGTTTTGTCTTCCCTGTAATTCTGTCTGTTTCATCTTGAATTTCTTTACGTACCAAAGCTGTCAAAGGTTAAAAATTATAACAAGCATTACGAATTTATGATATTATACAAAGGGGATAGTGAGTGTGTGGTTGTCACATATATAACTTTAGATGTGGAACTTCCCAAAACCTAAAAAAAACTAAAAGCACTTATTTTTAATAAAAGTCTTTTAATTCTATTGGATGAATCCACGAAAAAGTAGTTCTCGAGGTTAATCCAATTTGAGCAGTTTCATAAAACTTATTTGATTCCTATACCAAAAAACTTAGAATTATTACACAGTAGGGAATTAATAGTAAATAAAATTGAATTAGAATTACCGTTAAATAAGATTGAATTGGAACTAACATTAGATAATATTGAACTGCAATTGATATTAATTCAAGTAATGCCTCTTTAATCGAGAACTGAAGATGTGTTTGAATGAGAATTAAAGGCAATAAAAACGAGGCTTGAACAAGAACCATAACTGGGAATTGGACAGACGTGTTAGGAAGAACAGGGGTTTAGTCGGGATGTGGGGTAGGGTTGGTTTAGATGGGCTTTTAATTATTTAAAACAAAACTACGTCGTTTTGAGTGGTTCCACACCTAAGGTTATATACGTGACAGCCACATACTCACTTTTCCCTTATACAAAATATATAATAATCAATTATAAAGTTGCATAAAAACTCTTATGTTCAAATAAATATAAAAATCAGAAGCAGTTACTTCACATACCAAAATCGGTGAATCGCCTACGTGGCAAATGTCCAAATTCAGCATACTCTTCTTGCCTGCCTTCTGTCTTGTGTAACTGCAACACCAAGGGACGCCTGGTGACAATCCCTGAAATAGACGTACATTAAAATCACTGTTTAAATCCATAAAGAAACACCACAACGTTATAGATAAGGCCATAAATTTCTTTTTTACATAATATTGATATAAACAACTAACCAGATCCTCTAGGAAGAAAATCTCTCCCGACAATGCTCTCCAAAACCGAAGACTTTCCAGAACTCTATTAACAAGCAATATCAAATATAACTAAACAAAGTAGAACTACATATATAAACTGTACTGAGATAAATAAACAATTTTAAATAACAAACAGATGCAATTTCAAACACCTAATGAGTAATTATGGCAAAAACAAAATTATGCTTCCAAAACTCCATTTTAATATCTTAACTAACTGAGTGTCAATTCCAGTTCGAAAATGAGTACTTCATTGCTCCCAAACACTGTATGAGCTCTGAAGTAACTGACCGTATTCCAGATTATGCTTTTTTTCACTAGTATTGCTAACTAATATGCTTTCTCACACATTATGAATGTTATCATCTTCAACTCATGTCCAAATTCCTCCCACAGTAGAAGAGATCTAGACAGCCGATCGCTACACCTCATTTTAAGCCACAAAAGTTAGATTTTCAGTCGATGTTTGAAGTTAAACGGATCGAACTAATGGCATAGTGTTACGATCTCGATATATTTTCTCTCACATAGAAATATAAGCACCTTTGAAACAGTTTAGCATCTAAAAATTCAAATTTACACATCAGGTTACGGAGATCGAAGAGAACATACCTGACCACCGACAACAGCGACGGAAGGAAGAGCATCCCAGAGCGAAGAGAAAGTGGAATCCCCGCCTCCATAGTCACCGAGAGCAGTACAAGCTCTTTGTATACGATTTACCAAACCGATCAAGCTCTCCATAGTCGTCATAACTAAAGGTCTTCTACTTTCAGAACCGAAATAACAAAGTCAAAAACCCTAAATGATGAGATCAGATCCCTACAGAGACGCAAAGCTCCTCCTCTTTGTGTATACGGTCTCGGATGAAGAATCGGAATTGGGTTGTAGAGAGGGAATCTAGAGAGAGAGAAAGGGGTTGAAGAGTTGTAAATTGGTCGCGAATGAATGGGAAATCAAAAATGCCTCACTGTAAAAACAGGGGTTGCTAATATGCGCGTTGTGAATGATGGTTTTGAAAATTTTATTTTTATTTGTTTTGTCTTTTGTCTTTTGTCTTTTGATTATAAATTTATAGTACTCTCGATTTTTAATTCTTTTAGACTTATGATATGGGTTTTGTGCCGTGATTTTGAGTGTGATGATGACGATGTGGACTAAAGCCACACCGTGAAGATGGAAGAAAACACTACCCCCACCCATACCCACGTCGTGAGGGGGTTTCGTGGTTATAGGTGGCTATGGCCACGGGGAAGGGGAAGGCAACTTTGGGGTATTTTGGTGGGGCCTCTTTCAAAAGTGAGTGGGTATGATGGTGTGGTGAGAATTTCCTACAAAAATAATGTGGTGTGATTGTTAATGTGACATCTGATGTGACAAATTTTTTTAGTGTGGCTGGTGATACCCACACGCATTAGCCTTAGTGAGTGATTATATTAAATGAAGATTATGTTATATTAAATTAGATAGTTAGTGAGTGATGAGTTTCGCATCTTTTGATTAAAGTAAATTTAATAATGTTTAAAACTAAAAAATAAGGATAAATGAGTCATTTCATTCTATTAAACGGGATAATTAGTGAATATGAGGCTCAATACTTTTTACCAAATAAGACAAGTTTTAAAATATATCATTTATTTTGAAACAGTCTGGAAAAAAAAAAGTCTATCACTTATTTTGAAATGGATAAAATATTGATAGTAAATTTTGAAAAGTAATGAGTTTTGTACATGTTTTGGTTGAATCTGGAATATTTGAATTTTGAAAAGTAGGATAGTAACGTTAGCAAATGTGTGGTCTACCAAAATAACAGCCTTTCATTACCAAACCAGCCTTTGAAACATGATCTAATATTGTACCTAACAACTTTGTGATTTAAAATGAAAAGAATAACACTTAGTAAATAAATAACAAGTAATTTATTTCAAAACTGAAGCCATTGTTGACCTCTACATCAATAATCTTCATTTAACAATGAGTTATAAATTAAACATACGAACATCTTTACTATATATAAAGCATCTACCATTTCCTTAATTAGAAGGCTGAAAATTCAGCCAACACACTTGCTATTTTTGAACAAATTGCGTTTATTCAAAAAATAAACTTTTCCAGAATCGAACACGAGACCTTCGAGTCATTTGCAAGTGAACTAACCAGGAGAGCTAATAGTCTACACATTCATATTTACATTTCATTTCCTTATTAACAAAAGAACTATAGGAAACCCTTTATTTTATTTTAAAAACCACCGCCCACTGGGGCCAATACATGCATATTCCTTGGTACAACTCTCGAGTTTTTCTTGGGCATGTCAACAGTTGTCTGCAATTTGGAGAGTTGAAGGAACACTTTGGAAATCTTCACGCTCATAATCCATATCAATTGGCTTAACTTCATTTGAAACTCCTTGAACACAAGATATGAATGAATCCTAATGTTGTATGCCTCCATCTCGCACTCGCCAACAACTGGAAACACTATCGCCGTCGTGTCATCTTCTAGATTCCACCATTTTTTCCCGATTGAGTTCCCGATGACTCAAACCCCTCATAGCCGCCTTCCAGCTCGTCGACCCCCCACCCGTTTGATTTTAAAGTTGTGAGTTTGTCTAGAACTAGGGTTTCATTTCGTATTTCAGATCTGAATTTCTGAGATATGATGTTTGTATGTATTTTTAAAGTAACATGTATTAGTTTCTACGAACTGATTCATAATTGGTTTTGTGTTCCATTTTTTTTCTTTGAATATTTTATGGAGATTTTATTTACTTGTGTTGTATTAGTTTTGTTTAGGTATGTATCAACTATATGGTTCAAATAAAACTCAGCCAACACAACGACCATGCCTACACATATATATTTCAGGTTCGATTTTGATGAGCTAATGGTGCCTTTGTAAGGTCAGTGCAAATTTTTTAATCATGAATTTCACCAAATAAAGGTTTGATTGTGTGTACGTTGAGCAGGTTTGTTACCTTGGGAATCAAAGGGATGCATGTACATTTGGAACTGTAGATCCTAACAGCAGCACTGCTGCCCGACAGTAGTGATAATGTACACCGACACTGACAATGTAGGCTTACAATGTGATTCTTTCCTTCAATTGCATCCTCAAGTGAGATTTTTTTTCTAATTTTTCTTGTGTTTTTTTTCCTTATTTTGCTTTCGCGAGATTATTACGTTGGAGAGTTTTAATTTCCTATCAATTACCCTTTTTTCTGTTTTATTTTGTTTTGCTGATTGTTATATGCAGAGATTTATGTACGCACCAGCATGCATTCGAGGACGATGTGCTATGGACCGGCGCTTGCTTAATGTTGATCGTATGGAGGTAATTTCTTATATTGGAGAAACGGGCTGTAGCCTTTTTGTATCTGCCATATCATTTGGTATTAGCACTACAGCTCCTATTCGAGTAACTTAAGATTCTGCATCATTAGAAGGGTTAAATATTGTATTAACTGAACTTTTTTTTGTGACTTCTGGTTCTTGGAACCACAAAATGATGGTAGTTAATGGACCATCTATGTGTATACATACTTTCATCTCCGGGATGCAGCCATTCCAACTGTAAAATTGATTGCAGGTGAGAATATATTAAGAGGTAATTAAAATGGATCTTAAATTTAAATTTGTGCATTCAGCCTCTTGATCTTTCTTGGATTGGATTTGCAGGCCTCAAAGGGTCTGATATCTCATTACTACTCCATTTTGGAATTCTAGCAGTTAGGTATGTTTTCTTGCAACTTTTTGGCATTTTGATTGTTAATGAGTGCTTTTTCTCAGCTTAGTACATGTAGATCCTCTCTGTCTTTTTGTTCTTTTACTATATTTTTCATTGCCACCGGCTATAAGAATGAATTGGTATGAGTTATCTAAACTCATTTTTGTTTCATTAATTATTTTAAATTTCTTCAGATTGAGAAATTAGCTACTATCACAGCTGCAATAACATACTTATACAGTGCTGGTGAGAGTAAATGTTTGGTGATCATGTTGTGGGTTTATGGTTTGACTTCATTCTCGCTTACGCTTTTGTCCACTTTCTTCATATTGTTAGATTGTCCACAAGCCACGCGGTAACTACCTTACTTTATAAATGGTTGTGTTTTATGCAGGCATTCATTGAAACCATATTTGTAACACCTCAATTTTCAAAACACTTTTTAAATCATATTTTTAAATAAAAATACTACAATGTCCAATATCCAGAAATACGGTTTAACAAAAACCATTAAAACATTTATCAGAGTTGTAAAATCCGGTGTTACAAAGATAATATCATAACCATAGGATAAACGAGAACTACATACGAGCTCCCGAGCTAATCAACACTATGCCACTTCTAACGCGACCCTCTAATCCATCGATCCTGAACCTGAGTACATAGCCAAAAACAAAGTAGTACGTGAGACAAAATAGTCTCGTGAGATACATGGGTTTTCGACCCATTCTCAAAAGATTTATAAAATAATATTTATAACATTATAAATACTTATCCTTATCATTTCTTATTAATTCATAAATCATCTTCTATTCATTTAACCGTTTAAACTAATAAGCTTACCATAAGCTTACTCATCATCTAATCACATACTTGTAAGCTATCTCCAAGCTTACACTTTCTTTATCACATATGCAACGGACCTCTCCGAAGCCAACTCTCCCGATATGGGACGTCATAGGTAACTATCAAGGTAATTGGGAACCCCCATCTTACCGAGATTCATAAGCTCTCCCCGTTCCCGGGTCGTCATGCTCACCCAACACTGGGTGTAGTAAATTGTGACATTCTACTCTTTGCGCAGGGAGGTACCACCCCAAGTAGACGTCTCATGCTCCCCCATTTCTGGACGGTCTTATTCCGGATTTTTCATTTCACATATGAGCCTCAGCTCCTTTCATCAAATATGAGCATCAGCTCCCTTCATCATTTATTAGAATACATCTATTCTAATTTATCATACTATTCTCTTTATTATTTCATTTTAAATCTTGACTTTACCAAGTCCTTTACTAATTTAGAACATACTAATCATTTATCAAAATCACAATATTTTGACTCCTCCTTGACTAGAATACATGTCTAATACTAGTCACTTAGTACTTATTCTCTTAGTTATTCGATAACTACTTTTATTAGTATAATATGCTAATCGATACTTATTACTTAAAAATCATTGTCTCAAGCTTTATTAATACATATTATTAATAAACCAATTATCAAGCTCTTTTAAATCATTATCTTTATTCATACATCTTATTTATAAAAACTCATTAATTACTTTTCATTATCATAATCTCTTTCAAAGATCATCAATCATTTAGACATACTAAAATAGTCTATACTAGCATTTTCTCATCATATCAATTATATCTTTATTAAAAATGTTTATTAATAAAGACTCTTAAAACATCATAGTTTTCAAAATCATTTGCTATGTACCCAGTAAAAGTCTCATGTACTCACCTTAGCCAAGCTAACTCCAAATCGTGTCTATTAACACGAATCCTTGCTTTCCAACTTGTGAAATGTCACCAACATTTAGGTCTTCTTGACCTAACATCAATATCATCATATAATCTAGTTATTATCCATAACTAGTTACCAATAACTTCATAACAACATTCTTAACCACCAAGTTCATCCAACTTGGTGGAACCCAAAACCCTAGTTCAAGATTTCCAACAACAAAACTCAAATCTAACAAGAACATAAGGTTCTTAAGCTTACAAAGAGTGTTCTACACTCATCTTAGTCATCTTCCCCAAAGATAACTTGGTAGGTTACCCACACCACCATTTTTCCCAAATAAAGTTCATAACTAGCTAGATAATCATCAAATCCATGTTGTGAACACATTTTCCTTAACAATGTGTTGTAGATCTAAGTTATATAAACCCAATTTCATCACCCATTACAAACCCTCCAACTAGGGTTTGCATACTTCACCTTTTTCACCCAAAAACATCATCCATAACTAAAAGGAGTAGAGATTTACCTTATATTTCAACAATGGAGTGAGAATCTTCAAGATTGAGTGTGAAAATCGGTTCCAATGGCCTCCTTACACTCAAAATCGTATACTCAAACTTGGGAGGAGGTTCTATGGTTTGGAAATGAGAGCAAATGACCAAAATCCCGTTTTTAATACCAGATCTGACAGAATCGCGTCGCTAAAGTCAGAATCGCGTCGCTAAAGTCGTCCCCGCGATAATTCGCGACGAAGATAGCGACGCTATCTCCGTCGCTAACTCATTTTCGCGACCGCCACCAAACGCTATATCGGACCTCTGTTTGGTCCGTCGCTAATCGCATCGCTATTGTCCTGATAGCGTCGCTATCTGGGCGTATCTGATTCGTGCTGCAACTTTTATTGTTTCCTTCGACACGGTTTCGCCCATAACTTTCTCGTACGATGTCCAAATGACACGAAACCAATTCCTACGTTCTTTAAATTATTTATCCTTGTTTATCATATTTTTGTATAATTTATTTAATATAAAATTTCGGGTCGTTACAACTATCCACTCCTTAAAAAGGATTCCGTCCTCGGAATCAACTCAAGGATTTCCAATCCCCATTCCGCTTTCCATTCTCTCGTATTTATTACCATCAAACTTTTCCAATCATGATCCAATAACAATTATACATTTAAAGGCACTTAACACCGTTATGCACAAACGGGTCAAAAATCCATCTTAAGCCCTTAATACCCCAAATGGGTCAAAATTCCATAACTCGACAATAACACTTTCAATCATTTAACCAATCCCTTTATCCACATTAGGATGACATGACTCAATCATTACCAATAGCCGATTAACCAAAACGATAGTCAACGCCTAGCTTTGACCAAGTTGTCAACATTGTCCAATCTTTGACTTAAGCACAAAGTCAACCATAATTTGACAATTTCTTTACTCACTAAAGGTCTCATTAATCATCATTTTCTTTACAATCGAACTTACATTCATGGTCCAACAACAATCATACTCGATTCCCAAATTCAATTCGAAACACCTAACGGTCAAAGTCGTACCCTCCAACTACAATTATTTACATTAATCCATTAACCATTATCATACACATGTAGATGGTACATTATGTCCTTATCCTTGACTAACCATCTAAAACGAAAGTCAAAACCCAAATTTTGACCAAAGTCAACAATCTACTAGTTGACCAACCTTGACGTATGAATAAAGTCAAACTTTGCTAAATTCCACATATTCTTTATTACTAAGGCATCGCTTCCCAAGCTTTTCATTCCCGATTCTAATATTTAAATTTCCTTTCTCAATTGTTTCTCTTTTCTCCGATTTCATTTTTTTTTTAACAGAATAACAAATTCCATCTAAATCGATACCGATCTCTATTACTTTTTAACTTTCATCCAATTACTTATACCATTTATAATTCCTTCAAATATCCTTATACCATACTTGAATTTCTCGATTACCGGCTCTAGAGCCTCAGTCATATCCAATTGTGGCCTAACCACCCGTTGTACATCTTTCACCACTCATTGGCTACTAACCACTTTGCTTCCTAAAGCATTCCTTTCTCATGAACCATTAACTTGTAGGTATCTCCTACACATACTTCTACTTAAACACGACCCATGTTTTCAATCCGATTTCTCATTTGCCATAAAATCATAACGACAATCATCCATACGATTCTACCTACATCCGATATATACGTCATATTCCTTAAATAACAAATTATACCTTGACTAACTTATCGAGATGATCGGAAAGCCTCCAATCCATCACGACTCCAAACTGTCACAATGATTGGAAAGCCTCCAATCCAAAGTGACTCATACAAAACTATTCCATCTTGCATACAATTCATGTATACATCATTACACTTAGCATCATGCTATCATTTTCTTTCACAATTGACTTTCAATTTTATTCCACTTACATATTATACCACACGATATACACATACTCACTAACCAAATTATTTATCAATCGACCTTTACTAAACATGCTTTCTCAACATTAATATTTTCCAATCTTTCCTTTACCACTGAGGTAACCACTAACACCTTTTTAATTATCCATATTTTACTGATTCACACGGTCATCAAGAGCCAACCAATTGACTTCAATCGGTACCCATACATACACTATCATACTTCTTCTTTAAACCTTTACCAACAACTAAATTATCCACTATTGATGTCACACCCGACATCTCCGACACAACCATTGCCATGGCTACTTTCCAACACTCCATCAATCGTATCCAATAACTAAGGTTCCATCTTATATATACATATACCCTTTTCTTTTCTTTTCTCCTTTTTTTTTTGTATATCACGACTCACACTAACACCTAGTACCTCATTGTACTACCATTCCCATGTGGAAAATATTCACCACTCTCGTAATCTAACTTTCAATATTCGAAGATAACATAATCTTTCCTATTCTTATTTCTCGCGACATACCGGTCGCCAACCCATAACTGTACACATAACAACCCGGGGAGATTATCTCCCACACTTATTTTTCACATCATATCTTCCATCTATAATTACTTCCATACTTATATCACATAAGCACCAATTTGTGCGACATAAAAGCAATTAGATTCTGATTATCTATCAAAATTTCATAAAAGAATTACCTGAAGCGGCTCCACGAGTTTCCTTCACCCGATTCCTATTGGCGGTTGATGCTGACGTGTCGGTTTTCTTCCTTGGGCACGCACTACTAAAGTGTCCCACCTTGTGACAAGTGTAGCATTCCACTTCCTCGAGGTTCCTTACTTTGCAATCCTTTGCTCGGTGTCCTACTCGACCACACTTGAAGCATATAGCCGAATTTGCCTTCCATTCCCCACGGTGATTCTTTCCACAACTTTGGCAACTTCCAATACCACTATCCTTTGACGAACTCGACCCCAATCCTTCTTTCTTTGTCAATCCCAAGCCACTATCAAGCTTCTTCTTTTCTTCTCCTGATGCCGACTCTTGAGCCCTCCGGCGAAACACCCTTTCAACACCTCGAGCGGTACAAATGGCCTCATCTAACGTGGCCGCTCGTTTGACTTCCAATTCAAACTCTGATGGTAGCACATTAGCATACCGAACCACTTTCGAACGTTCAGTCGGATAAGCCTTGATCACAAACGGAAGTAATCCCGTAAACTTTTTGGTGTATTCCTCCACCGACATGTTTCCCTTCTTGATAAACACGAACTCCTCTTGCAGTTCCTCTAGATCTCTTTCAGGACAAAACTTTTCCTTCAATCTACTCGTGAACTCCTTCCACGACATCTTGTACAACACCTTCCTACCCAAAGTCTCGTACATGGTATCCCACCATGTCAATGCTTCATCCTTCAACTGTCGGGATACATAAGCAACCATGTCTTTCTTCGAACACTTACTACTCTCTAGTACTTGTTCAGTTTCACGAATCCAACGCATCGTCACCTTCGGTTCCGAGCTCCCATAATACACTCCGGGGTTGCACGACATGAATGTCTTGTAGGTGCATCCTTCTCTTTCCTCCGACTCCGAATCATCAGTCTCTTCGGTCAATGACTTCTCTGTACGGGTCTTGCTACCCAAAGACTTACTTCCACCGCGAGATTTAGAATCATCTCGCCTATCCACATTCAAACGGTTATCGATAATCCGGTTCATATCCACATTCACCTCATCCCTCATCTGATGAAACAAATTTCTGAACGCTTCCATGGTTACCGGAGTTTGGTTTGCATCAAAACCGAAACCCTCTTCATTATTACCGGGATGAGTCGGGATTCGATTTGAATCTGTCTCATGATCTCGTGGGATCTCTCCACTTCTTGGGTTCACCATTTGCTATATATATATATATATTAAACCATCAGAATTCAAAGGTTGACTTATTAGTCAAACATAACCCATAAAGCCCAAAACAAAACTTCTCTCTTAGGGATCGACCCTAATATACTCATACTTAACGGTCTCAACAGACCAATCAAGGACATCCTATGGAAACATACGGTCCTACTAGCATAGCTTAAGACTAGGAAGGTCAAACCTACCTAATTCACTTAAACATAGCTCTGATACCAAGTTGTAACACCTCAATTTTCAAAACACTTTTTAAATCATATTTTTAAATAAAAATACTACAATGTCCAATATCCAGAAATACGGTTTAACAAAAACCATTAAAACATTTATCAGAGTTGTAAAATCCGGTGTTACAAAGATAATATCATAACCATAGGATAAACGAGAACTACATACGAGCTCCCGAGCTAATCAACACTAGGCCACTTCTAACGCGACCCTCTAATCCATCGATCCTGAACCTGAGTACATAGCCAAAAACAAAGTAGTACGTGAGACAAAATAGTCTCGTGAGATACATGGGTTTTCGACCCATTCTCAAAAGATTTATAAAATAATATTTATAACATTATAAATACTTATCCTTATCATTTCTTATTAATTCATAAATCATCTTCTATTCATTTAACCGTTTAAACTAATAAGCTTACCATAAGCTTACTCATCATCTAATCACATACTTGTAAGCTATCTCCAAGCTTACACTTTCTTTATCACATATGCAACGGACCTCTCCGAAGCCAACTCTCCCGATATAGGACGTCATAGGTAACTATCAAGGTAATTGGGAACCCCCATCTTACCGAGATTCATAAGCTCTCCCCGTTCCCGGGTCGTCATGCTCACCCAACACTGGGTGTCGTAAACTGTGACATTCTACTCTTTGCGCAGGGAGGTACCACCCCAAGTAGACGTCTCATGCTCCCCCATTTCTGGGCGGTCTTATTCCGGATTTTTCATTTCACATATGAGCCTCAGCTCCTTTCATCAAATATGAGCATCAGCTCCCTTCATCACTTATTAGAATACATCTATTCTAATTTATCATACTATTCACTTTATTATTTCATTTTAAATCTTGACTTTACCAAGTCCTTTACTAATTTAGAACATACTAATCATTTATCAAAATCACAATATTTTGACTCATCCTTGACTAGAATACATGTCTATTACTAGTCACTTAGTACTTATTCTCTTAGTTATTCGATAACTACTTTTATTAGTATAATATGCTAATCGATACTTATTACTTAAAAATCATTGTCTCAAGCTTTATTAATACATATTATTAATAAACCAATTATCAAGCTCTTTTAAATCATTATCTTTATTCATACATCTTATTTATAAAAACTCATTAATTACTTTTCATTATCATAATCTCTTTCAAAGATCATCAATCATTTAGACATACTAAAATAGTCTATACTAGCATTTTCTCATCATATCAATCATATCTTTATTAAAAACGTTTATTAATAAAGACTCTTAAAACATCATAGTTTTCAAAATCATTTGCTATGTACCCAGTAAAAGTCTCATGTACTCACATTAGCCAAGCTAACTCCAAATCGTGTCTATTAACACGAATCCTTGCTTTCCAACTTGTGAAATGTCACCAACATTTAGGTCTTCTTGACCTAACATCAATATCATCATATAATCTAGTTATTATCCATAACTAGTTACCAATAACTTCATAACAACATTCTTAACCACCAAGTTCATCCAACTTGGTGGAACCCAAAACCCTAGTTCAAGATTTCCAACAACAAAACTCAAATCTAACAAGAACATAAGGTTCTTAAGCTTACAAAGAGTGTTCTACACTCATCTTAGTCATCTTCCCCAAAGATAACTTGGTAGGTTACCCAAACCATCATTTTTCCCAAATAAAGTTCATAACTAGCTAGATAATCATCAAATCCATGTTGTGAACACATTTTCCTTAACAATGTGTTGTAGATCTAAGTTATATAAACCCAATTTCATCACCCATTACAAACCCTCCAACTAGGGTTTGCATACTTCACCTTTTTCACCCAAAAACATCATCCATAACTAAAAGGAGTAGAGATTTACCTTATATTTCAACAATGGAGTGAGAATCTTCAAGATTGAGTGTGAAAATCGGTTCCAATGGCCTCCTTACACTCAAAATCGTATACTCAAACTTGGGAGGAGGTTCTATGGTTTGGAAATGAGAGCAAATGACCAAAATCCCGTTTTTAATACCAGATCTGACAGAATCGCGTCGCTAAAGTCAGAATCGCGTCGCTAAAGTCGTCCCCGCGATAATTCGCGACGAAGATAGCGACACTATCTCCGTCACTATCTCCGTCGCCAACTCTGTTTGGTCCGTCGCTAATCGCGTCGCTATTGTCCTGATAGCGTCGCTATCTGGGCGTAGCTGATTCGTGCTGCAACTTTTATTGTTTCCTTCGACACGGTTTCGCCCATAACTTTCTCGTACGATGTCCAAATGACACGAAACCAATTCCTACGTTCTTTAAATTATTTATCCTTGTTTATCATATTTTTGTATAATTTATTTAATATAAAATTTCGGGTCGTTACAATATTGGCATCAAAAATTTTTCTAAAAGATTTACTTGAAATGGCTCCTATAGCACAATTAGAGAAAGGCATTAAATATTTATTATTTCTTAGTAAGGCAATCATTGCTAAATTGATTGATTGTAAAGTCGATCAAATGAATCAAGTCTTCAGAGTCATGTGCCAGAATCTTCTTGGGCGGGTCGGGTTAACTCGACCTGAAATAGTTCAAGTTTATTCAAATTATTTTGAAAATAGTTACTATGGAAATCATTGTTACAAAAAATACTTATATTATTTCAGTAAAAGCATATATTTGAGTATTTGAAGGTTTGGGCGACTTTTAACCCAAAACATAACCTTAATAAATCCATTTACATTGGTACTTTTATAAATTGTGACTGATATTTTTTTAATGTTTTGGGCCATGTCAATGGCAAGCTTTACATGCAAAGTTTGACAACATGGGTAAATAGTTTCTTTTTATTTGTTCACTTTTTGTTAATTGACATCCAATATCAGTATGCCCCGCCGGTCCACCACCATTACTATGGTCACAACTATAACGTTATGGCCAACGCAAGATATAGTTACATGGTACTTGCCGCCGCATTGCGCGAGTACCAACTAGTCCATATTAAAGTACAATTGAAAGACCCTCGTGTTTGTAATTTGAATCCTTGTCTATTGCTGCGCCAGAAAAGAATAATTGATCTCATAATGATGCTTTCAAAAGAGAATGGCAGATTTCTTGACACCAAGATCATGATACCACATGTATACACTCATATGTTATGTTTTGTCTCTAACATGCCGAAAATTGCCCAAAATTTATTTTTACCATGTAAAGCCTTTTACTAAAAAAATATTATATTATTATTTAAACAATATAATTTTTGTAATCATATTTGACACAATGATTATCTTTTTCATTAACAATAAATTTTAAGCGAATCGTTTCGGGTCAACCCGAGCCAACTTGTACACAAATTTACTAGTTTTGACATGGTACCCAATCTATCCGACCTACTCATTTTGTCATGTGTAGTTCTAGATACATGAGATATGTAATCTACTAGTAAGTCATACCCAAGGAAATACCATGGGTCGGGCTGCTACAGTGAAGATCACCATGAAACACCATAACTAATTATATAAAACATCTTTGAAGATTTATTGTTGAGTAATAATGCTTTCACCCTTGTAGATTAATGTTGGGTAAGCAGGCTTCCACATATTGTTCTCCACATGCAAAAGGATTTCCTCCTGCAATATAATTAATATATCATACAGCCAGATATATTAACATGCACCCATTTGACCCGTTTCCCAACCCGACCCGTTCATTTTGGCACTTATCATAAGAAAAACCTTATTGAGCCTCTTGAGATCACGAGAATTCATATGACGATATCCTTCTGCTAGATCCTCTTCTATTGCCTCACTAATGACAGCAGCGGCTACTGCTTTTGTTACATCGCGTATCCTGACAGATACATATACGATAACTATTATTATTATATCTTTGATACAAAAATAATAATGTTGAATTCACATTCATGCTTTATACCTTGATATTTGAGGGAATATAATTCCTTCCACAACCTCATAGTCAGTCATACATTCAGCTAGGCTATAGTTTTCACAACAGATTAAATGTCAAATAAATAAATAAAAAATCATGAAGTATTTTTATAAATTAAGAAAATTACCACTCAGCTGCAGCCTGTAACATGCCATCTGAGATTATTCTAGCACCAGACAAAAGAGTACCAAGACCAATGCTGTAGACCATGATTTAGTCACATGGACAATAATTAAAGAAATATTAAATTAGATCAAAAAGAAAATAAAATAACTGACCGAGGAAACATATACATATTGTTTCCCTGATTACAGTGGCCAATCTCTCTATTTCCTGCAATTAAAACGATATTATTGGAAAACAAAAACTTACACAACGGGAAAACATTAGAAAACTAACCAAGATCCACATCCTTAAATGGGCTTCCACTTGCAAAAATGATGTGTTTACCAACAACAGAAAACGCTTCTTCAGGTGTGCATTTAGCTGTCATCATGAAATAAAATCTGAAACATTAAGATCAATCTCATATGTACATGTAAAATTGGTTTAAGTTGTATCAACCATAACCATACCGTTATTTGTGGGATTCGACATTGCAAATATTGATGGTCTGCTTGAAGTTGAACCCTTAAACGCTTCTAGTACCTACACAAAATAATAAAAATCAATTTCCAACAATAAAAAAATTGTTCTATTTATTCATCGAATATTAGAATATACCTCCTTAGTAAACAAACCACCAACTGCAGATAACCCAAAGAGTACATCAGGCTTCACCTCTTACACCTGATTATATATTAAATGTACTTAAAATGGCATTAAAAAAGTATATAAATATTAAAACCTACCACTTCTACAATACTTGCTCCTTCCCTTAATCCTCTTCATTTAGTTTCATTAATTTTCCTTGCAAACGGTTTGACTTCATCATCGATATTTTCGCATTCATCTGTTATCAGGCCCTGATTTTTTCCCACGAATTTTTAAAAAAAACATGACAGTAATAACCACTGGTAAAATTAATATGTATATATACATACATTAGCATCAAGTACCCAAAACTGACTTTTTGCACTTTGAAAAGCTTGTTTATTATTTCCCAACATTCTTGCCATAGTTCTCCTGGCTGCCTTCAAAACACCAACTCCTGCACTGCAGTTGCAAAATATTAAGTCTATATAAAAATATTTGAAAAAATATATATTATAAGGATTCATACCTTCTGGCACCAACAACGACAATATTTTGTTTTGGGAAATCGATCATCATTTTTTCTTGTGCTCTTACAGCTCCCAAAAGACCAGCAACTGCAACTCCAGATGTCTCTTGTATATTATTAAAATGCATATATATATATATATATATATATATATATATATATATATATATATATATATATATATATATATATATATATATATATATATATATATATATATATATATATATATATATATATATATATATTCATCATATATCAAAACTATTTTTAATGCTTAATAATAAGAATAATAGTTTATGAAAAACACCCAGTTTGATAAACTGCTAATTCTTAACCACTTTACATGTACATCATCGTTGAACATTCGGTATGTGTTTCTATAACGTTGTAGTAACGTTGAGGCCCACTTTGTTTGAAAGTCTTCAAACTAAAATAATTATACCTAATAAGCATCTTTTTGGAGTATTTTTCAAGAAGAAAAAAAAACAAATAAAACATATATTCACCTGAACTATCACATGGGGCCATCGGTTGAACAAGGCCTCCATGAGTTCATCAATAATGGAAATATACTCATCGCCTTCAAGACGGTGTTCTTGCAATCCTAAATCTAGAAAACAAAAATGATACAAGATTTAGTAATTTCAGTATAACAAACTATCTGGTAGGGGGCCCGAAATGATCTTCTAAAGGTCACTGATAAACATTTACCAGATGGCCAGTATGCTCATATGATGAAGTTAAAGAATAAGCGAGTAAAAAGAAGGTTACATAGGGGGTCTTCAAGAAGGGTTTCATTGTTGGTTCCAACATCAATCATGATAGGAAGCACCTATTACATGCAAAAACAAAACTATTAGTAGAAAAGACAATAAAAAAATTAGTAGAAAATATGCAAAGATTACTCTCTGAGGATTAATCCCGGCTGCAGCAACATATAAATCCAATTTCCCAATTGCAATTCCAATCCCTTGAACTCCTAAATCACCAAGCCCCGGTATTCTGCTTCCATCAGTAACAACAATCATATCAACCTATACAAAACATTATTAATTAATTAATTAATATAATAATGAAGGTAATTAAAAAGTGAAGCAACCACATAATTCATAAGTAAGAAACCTGATCAGCAGGCCAATTATAAACCATTGACATCATTTCTCCACGATCAGCAGCACTGAAATACATTCCTCTTGGCCTTCTAAACAATCCACTGTATTTTTGGCAAACAAGTCCTACTGTTGGAGTGTACACTATAGGGCCATACTCTTCTATTTGACCAATAAGAAGCTGTCAAAACATCCATATAACAACCTTTTAGGAATACTATTTTTTTTACAACTTAATTATATTATATTTTTGTCCCAAAAAAACAGTCACCTTATAGTACATTGTTTCATTTCTATCATGTAGCCTATTAAGTATTCGCCACTTGGCTAACGCGAGTGTGTCTGAGGGTCCGTCCATAGCATTCATCTCAAGCCTCTTCAGGTCTGTCTCTGTAATTTTAACCAAATTTATTTTCAATGACTGATTATTTTTATATCTTAAATTATATTCAACAAAACAACATGTTCGAATGTTTATCAAATTTAGCAACAAGCAACAATAAATGAAGCTATAACTTACTAAAGCGTTCAATTTGTTGTTGTTCAGTCTGAACATTTGGGGGTAGAAGTCCACGCAGTTCAAGACGATCTCGTTCGGTCATTGAGAATGCTGTTCCCTGTTAACCAAACTTGCCAACTTTAATACTGATTTTAGGTCAATTATTGTTCATAATGGAAAGGAAAACTTGTAATTAACAATACAGTGGGGATTCATATTCTATGCTTCAGAATCAGACCAAGGAAAGTGATATGACTAAGAGGAACCTTCCCACACATTATATTTCCATCACCATAAATCAAATTACCAATATATATTGTCAAAATGACATTTATAGATCTTCCAAAATACACTTTAAACGAAATTGCGGAAACAAAATTACATTTGATTCAATCATTCAAAACAAAAAAGCGCAGCTCAAATCATGTACCTTATTGAACCATGGATTATGAATAATATGGACACCTTTTTTATTAAGAATCGTTGGTCTATGGCATTCGATCGTAGTGAATGATTTTGAAATTCTGTACCGTACGCCTCTGATCTGATTCGAAGAGAGTCGAACTTGGCGAGAGAAATTCGACATTGTTGCTTCGAAATCAGAAGGAAACGAAGAAAAAAACACGATAAGATTTACAATTACAGAAGGTTACGCTCCAATTTTACCCTGCATGATGGAAAAAAGGGGGAAAACGTCTACTTTGAAGATGCTATTTTAGGAAGTTAAATCAGTTATGGTTACCAACAGTTTCGCTAGGGAAATTTAGATAATTTGCCCCAGGTTTTGTTTAAGTTACAAAAGTCACCTAAAATATAAGCTAAACTTAATTATCATCCATTTAATGAATGACAAGATTTTTACTCATTCTCTTTATTACCTTTGATTTTGCCATATATCAACATTATATTCTTACATCGAAGATTAATCTCACTTAATTAGGCATATCAATTATGATTTATACTTGCAGAACATAGTAGGTATAAGTTTCATTATTACAATCATTTTATACAGTGTATTAAATAGTTTCTGTATATATATTTGTATCTTATCTATCACCAAAAGATGAGAGAACAAACTTCTATACATACATTTGTGAACGATAAAACTCACAACCGTAAGTAAGTCGATCTGTTGGAGTTTACCGTTACAATTTGAAGCAAATAAAAGTTCTAGAATAAAGCTGTGACTTGGTCATGTGTATGGAGTGGTGTTGCACGTGGAATACCGAGTCCTAAGCTAAGTTAGTTAGAGTTATTGATATCCAATTAGTTTCCAATTTTATCGTTTAAGTTGTTATGTTTACGTTATGTATTTTCTGTATTTAAGGCCACTTTGGCTCATTAATGAAAGTATTCAATTGGTGAGAAAGATACCGGTTATCACTTTATCATTTGGTATCAGAGCGAAATTATTTAAAAAGGAGAGAGAAAAAATGAGTGAAGAGAAAATGAAGGTCCCTATGTTCGATGGTCATTACGATCATTGGAGTGAGATGATGGAGAATTTGCTGCGTGCAAAGCAGGTGTGGAACCTGATAGATCCAGGGATCGTTAAACCAGCTGTCGGAATCGCCCAAAACGACGCCCAGAAGAAGAGGTTGGAAGAGCTTCGAATGAAGGACTTGCAAGTAAAAAATTACTTGTTTGAAGCGATTGACAGAGTCACATTCGAACAAATTTTGGATAGAAGAACCTCAAAGGCGATATGGGATTCGATGAAGAAGAGATTTGCTGGTAATGAACGTGTAAAGAAATCCATGTTGCAAAAGCTTCGAAGGGAATTTGAGGTCATCGAGATGAAGAACAGTGAGACGATACCAGATTATTTTGGTAGAGTCTTAACAATTTCGAACCAGCTGAGAAGCAATGGAGAAGAAGTGCAAGATGTCAAAGTGGTTGAGAAAATTCTCAGAACTCTTACTGAGAAATATATGTACGTGGTGGTTTCAATTGAAGAATCAAAGAATATAGAAGAAATGTCTATTGAAGAATTGCAGAGCACTCTAGTTGTCCATGAACAAAAGTTTAAGAAGGTGGATAACGAGGAAGAGCGGGCTTTAAAAATGGACTCTGGTGATAGCTATCACACCAGAGGACGAGGCAGAGGACGATTTAATTCTCGAGGTAGAGGACGTGAACGAGGCAGATACTCCTATAATAAGGAAACGGTGGAATGCTATAAATGTCATAAGTTGGGACACTACTCATATGAGTGCCCAAGTATGAAGGAAGCCAACTATACTGGCTTTGATGAAGACGAGGAGGTCATGCTCATGGCGGAAGTGGATGGAGCAGAAAATGTGCTCATGACCAAAGGTGAGAATAAGAGTCTGATGTGGTTCTTAGATTCGGGATGTTCGAACCACATGAGCGGGAACAAAGAGAGATTTATTAATCTCGATCAAGGATTCTCGACGTCTGTTAAGCTTGGAAACAACGCGAGAATTACCGTTGGAGGAAAAGGAGATGTGAAGTTGTTTCTGAACGGGACGGCCTTTGTGATCACCGAAGTGTACTATGTGCCAGACCTTAAAAACAATTTACTCAGCATAGGACAACTTCAGCAAAAGGGTTTGTCTTTTCTATTCAAAAATGATGTTTGCAAGGTGTTCCATCCAGAGAGGGTTTAGTTTTTACAAGCTATATGAGCAGCAACAGATTATTCTCTTTATGTGAGAATGTTGATGAAACGGTTGAACAAAGGGCTGATGGATGCTTATATCTCAGTGATGAAGATGCTGCAAAATTATGGCACGAACGACTGGGTCATATAAGCAAGACCAACATGGGAGTGCTTCAACAAAAGCAGATGGTGTGTGATCTGCCAAAGTTTGTTGCTGACACTTCAGTCTGCGAAAATTGTGTGTTCAGGAAATAAACCAAAGAGGCTATTCCCCGTTCGAGTTCATGGCGGGCAGAAGACATACTCGAACTGGTTCACTCTGATATTTGTGGGCCAATTAACCCTCCTTCACATACGGGTAAACGATATTTTTTAAGTTTCATTGATGATTTTAGTCGCAAGGCATGGGTTTACCTATTGAAAGAGAAATTGCAAGCCTTTGAAAGTTTCAAGGAATTCAAGGCTAAGGTGGAAACTGAGTCTGGGAAGGTGATTAAGGCTCTTAGAACGGATCGAGGTGGATAGTACCTGTCCGATGCCTTTAACAAGTTCTGTAAGGAACATGGAATTAAAAGACAGCTCACTACGTGTTTTACGCCACAGCAAAACGGCGTGGCAGAGAGGAAAAACCGGACAGTGATAAACATGGTGGTGGCTTTGCTTTGTGCCAAAAACATGCCTAGAATGTTTTGGGCAGAAGCTACTCAGTGGAGTTTTTACTTGTTGAACCGAAGCCCAACCAAATCACTTACCAACATGACTCCTTACGAGGCTTAGTGTGGAAGCAAGCCTACTGTGGAGCACCTGCGCATATGGGGTTGTGTTGCACATGTGCATGTGCCAAAGGAAAAGAGAACCAAAATTGACAACAAAAGTATTACTTGTGTTTTGACTGGTATAAGTGACGAGTCAAAGGCATATAGGCTGGTCAATCCTGAAACAATGAAAATTGTTGTTAGTAAGGACGTGATCTTTGAAGAGCAGAAGGCATGGGTTTGGAATCAAATCAAAGAAAAAGAAATAGTTGATAAAGAAGTCACGTGGGGAAATTCTGACATGTTTAATGAAGAACATGTGATTGTTGGTGATACAACAATTCTGAATGAAGAAGTACCACAGACTCAAGAACAAGTTACTTCTCAACCCGGCCCTAGCAATACACGAGCTAGGGAGGGAAGGCAACGAAGAACTCCAAATTATCTGCAAGATTTTGTAACGGGAGAAGAACTTGATTGTGAAGATGAAGAAATAAATGTTATGGAGTTGAATGAACAAGATCCCGTCAACTATGAAGAAGCAGTTAGGGATGAAAGGTGGAAGAAGGCAATGGATCTCGAGATTCAAATGATTGAGAAAAATCAAACTTGGTGTTTGGTTGATTTGCCAAAGGATGCCAAGTGTATAGGTGTGAAATGGGTGTTCAAAACGAAGCTGAATGAAAAAGGCAACATTGAAAAACATAAGGCAAGGTTGGTTGTAAGGGGTTATGGTCAAGAGTTTGGAGTTGACTACACAGAAATATATGCCCCGGTAGCGAGAATGGATACAATTCGACTCATGATCGCTGTTGCAGCTCAAAAGGGCTGGAATTTGTTCCAAATGGATGTAAAGTCTGCCTTTTTGTATGGAATTTTGCAAGAAGATGTCTATGTGCAGCAACCACAATGGTATGTTGTTGCTGGAAAGGAAGATAAGGTGTATAAGCTTCAAAAGGCCTTGTACGGACTGAAACATGCACCTAGAGCCTGGTTTAGTCGTATTGAGACGTATTTCATCAAAGAAGGTTTCAAGAATAGCAGATCAGAACACACTTTATTCATAAAAGAAAGGCCAGGAGGTAAAATGTTGTTTGTGAATATTTATGTTGACGATCTAATATACACAGGCAATAATGTGACGATGCTGGAAGAATTTAAGAACTCGATGAAGGCAGAGTTTGAGATGACAGACCTTGGAAGAATGAAGTATTTTTTGGGAATAGAGGTGACACAAAATGATGCTGGAATACACATATCGCAGAGAAGATATGCAGCTGAGATTTTGGCTCGTTTCAAGATGTTGGGATGTAATGCGGTAGCTAATCCAATTACACCAGGAAACAAACTAAGTCAAGACAATGGAGAGTTGACTGATGAAACAATTTTCAAGCAGCTGGTAGGAAGTCTGATGTATATTACCACTACTAGACCCGACATTCAATTCGTGGTAAGCTTCATTAGTCGTTTCATGTCAAGACCAACAGAAGCTCATTATGCTGCAGCTAAGAGGGTACTAAGGTACTTACAAGGAACACTCGATTATGGTATGTGGTACAAAAGGGGAGGAAGTGGAAAGATGGTTGTTTATACCGACAGTGACTTTGCTGGTGATGCAAGTGACAGAAAAAGCACCTCTGGAAATGTGTTTTTGTGGGATGTGGCAGCAGTGGCATGGTGCTCGAAGAAGCAAGGGGTAGTTGCTTTATCATCCACTGAAGCGGAATATGTAGCAGCCTCTGTATGTGCATGTCAAGTACTCTGGATACGGTGCATTTTGGAAGAATTTGGATTAAAACAAGAAGATATAACTGTGATCAAGTGTGACAATACGTCAACTATAAAACTATCAAAAAATCCAGTTTTTCATGGAAGGTGCAAGCACATTGGGGTTAGATTTCATTTCCTTCGAGATTTGGTAAATGAAGGTGTAACACCTCATTTTTTTTTTATAAAATATTTCCGTTAAATCCTTTTAAAACATTAGAGTAATTGTCCCAAAAATATGAATTTACAAAATCTTTGGCATTAAATAAAAATCAATAGTTGGTGTTACAAAATTATATCATAGCCAATGCCAACCGTAAATCCACCTTGCTATCTCTACTTAAACCCGAACGCCTTCACTAGCAAACGCACCTAATCCTTAGCTCCTGAACCTGAGTACATAGCATCACAAACAAACATAGTACGTAAGACAAAATTGTCTCGTGAGATACATGAGTTTTAGACCCAACATTAACATATAAATAATCACATTTATTAGATATATAAATATATGTATATATATATACTTTAGTTACCTCCGTGGTAACCCTATCTTATTCATATACATTGATCACCTCTTCGGTAATCCTATCACATTCATTTATAACCTATTCGACCCGTCAAGTTGTTCGAATGCCTCCAAACCAACAAGACCCCATTTTTGCCCTACTAACCGGAATGCCTCCGATTCAGTAGAACTCCCATTGCCACAGTGTTCATCCAAAGTGACCTATCTTCATCTTACTAACCAGAATGCCTCCGGTTCAGTAAGATCCAACATCTTGTTGGGTGATCGGAATGCCTCCAATCCATCAGTTTAAAGATACCGTGATAATCCAGAATGCCTCCGAATCTACCACGTACCTGTCCTATCTCAATCTACCCGTTATAACCACTACATGTGACTATATGTCACATCAATCAACAATGTCGTATGGCCGTCACACAATATATCTGTATACTAATCCTAGTTAGTATTCACACAATTAAATCAATTAGTTCATAATAATAATAAACAACTAGTTTAAACATTAGTAATCACAATTTATGAAAATACTTCTTCACCGCTATGTACTCAGTTTTAAAGTTCACATGTACTCACCTTAGCCAAGCTTATCCAAAAGATGTGTTTCTTGAACACAAATGTCTTTCCCAAGACTTGAACCTCAAATCCTTCCACCAAATGACCTAATACCAAAACCAATACAATGGTTTACATAAAACATCTATACTAATCATGTATTCCATGACTAATTAACTATTTGCATCATACTTCCCCAATTTACCAAACCCTAATTCCAAAAACCTTCATATTTTCATAGATCCATTTCATAAACACATTTTCCTTGTTAAAATACCATAGATATAAGCTATTCAACCCCCATTTAACCATTTATGAACAAACCCAAAACTAGGGTTTGAGATTCAAGCTTTCCCTACTTGAATCTAAGGCTAAAAACCCAAGAGAGATGAAGATTTACCTTTGTTCTTCAACTAGGAGCAAGAATCACCAAGATTTAGTGAAGATTAAGCTCCAATCGCCAATTTATGCTCAAAAATCGCCCACACCAGCTGGTAGGAGAAAACTAGGGTTTTAGATGGCATTTAGTGAGCCAAACCCGACTTTAATACAGCTGGTCGGGGAAGTTCGCGCCGTGAACAAGAGTTCGCGCCACGAACTCTGCGGGTCGCGAACACCTCGCGATCATGAACTGTCCGCGAACTCAAGTCTCCAAAATACCAACTCACTGGTCGAAGTTCGCGATCGGGAGCCCAAACCTCGCGACGCGAACTCCTCAGGCAGCCAATGCTGCACTTTTTCTTCCATGTCTTGACCAGGTTTCATCCATAACTTTGTCATACGGTGTCCAAATGATACGAAACCAATTCCTACGTGTTTTAAATGAATTATCCATATTTATCGTATTTTTGTACAATTTATTTATTCATAAATTTTCGGGTCGTTACAACTATCCACCCCTTAAAAAGGATTCCGTCCTCGGAATCAACTCAAAGATTCCCAACCCGGGCATTCCACATCCATTTTCTCGTGTTTATTAAATTTGAACTTTCCAATTATGAATCCTTAACAACATTCGTTTAAATATCCGTTTAACCCCGCTAGGCCCGAACGGGTCAAAAATCAATCTTTAACCTCATATTACTCAAAGGGTCAAAATTTCACGGTTTGACCGCAACACCTTGAATTGCTTAACCAACCCTTAGCACTCATACAAATGACATGACTTGATTATTATTATTAGCTAATCAATCAAAATGAAGGTCAAAATCTAGCTTTGACCAAGCCAACATATTACAACATTGTCTATCCTTTGACTCAAGCACAGAGTCAACCACACCATGACAATTTCTTACCCTCTAAAATTCCCTTAGACGCTATTTACTTCATAGTCCACCTTCAATTCGTAATCCACCAAGAATTTTATGCTCAATTCTCAATTTCAATTCGAACACTCAAACGGGTCAAAGTCACATAATTCGACTATGACTCTTCTAACTATTCCCTTAACCTTCTCACATACATGCGATCGATACATCATCCCCATTATTTACTAGTCGTTTCAAACGGGGGTCAAAGTCCAACTTTGACAAAAAGTCAACCAATCACAATCTTGACTAATCTTGACTTATGCATAAAGTCAACCATACTTTACCAAACTATCATATTCTTATTCACAGAATACCCCTCCTTAGCTTATCACTTTCGGTTCCACTCGTTATTGTTTCCTTATTAATTGTTCCCATTTTCCCAAAATTTCAACTTCTCCCAAATAATCAGAAACTCACGCCTTTACTCAAGGTCACATTAGCAATTACTGATCATTAACCTTTATTTGGCCGCTTACACCATTTCTTTGCATCCTTTCATTCGTCTATGTATCACATCAATCATTTTAATAATTTTAATCTATTCATCATCATACCAATCGTTCTTGCAAACGATGATTTCCCCACACTAGCCTCTCTAATGTGTTCACACCAATCTCTTAGCTTACTTTCCTTACCTGTCCAATAGGTATAACAATTTCTACTTTCAAATATTCCTTTCGTTTATCTCTTACAATCCGTAAGTGTTCCTTACACTTATCTTTTTCATCGTGATGATGTTCGCGTTCTTAATTCCATTTCTCATTTCTCCACAAAAAGGTAGCTACAACGTTAACTATATAATCATACACACACAAGATAATAATACCATAGATCTAACACATCTGATCATCTCCGATCCCACAAGGGCCAACTAATCCATTCTATGATGCATGACATACCTGCATACCTCTTCCACCTCACTCATTTTCACTATTTCATTTCCTACCAAATCATATACCTTATACTTTCTCGTTTTCACAACAGACGGTCATCACTGACATCACATGCTTTCTATAGACCACTACACATATAGCATACATGTCACACATTCCCGGTTCACACATAACCGGTTTCTAATACCACTAACCGTTCCATTTATTTTATTTTTTTTATTGTACTTAACCAATTCACCTTCCCATTACATCCATCTTCCAACCTTCTCGTTACTAATGTGGTAATCATTAAACATTCTAGCAGTTCATAACCCTCCGGTTTTCCCGGTCACCTTGATCCGACCAACCATTTATCTCAACATTTTTATTTATTTACCGATTATGAGATGATTGATACCCTACATGTTCAGTCCTCATTACATCTAGAGCTTAAGGGGAAATCCATTCCCATCCGCGACACTACGTCACACCCGTGACCTATCCAATCACCAGTTTCCATAATTGTGATTTCTGACACCCCGTCATTTCCATACCTTCCCTAAAATTTTAACATACTTTTTACCCCTTTATATCAACTTATGATCGTCTGATCACAATTCTAAATCATTTTCAGATGTTACACATTACACTCAAGCATATCGTTATTCCATTACCTATCTCGACTCTTGCACCATAATAACGTCATACCTCACAATTTCCTTCACGTCGCCTTCCATCTGTGCACGACTTTCTCACCACAAAATAACACTTTCACGTTCCATCAACCTTACCTAGAAAACTTTTTCCACTTTCATATTCCGTCTTTGATACTCCATGACACTATAGTTTTCCTTTTTACCAATCATAATATGTTGATCATTTATTTAATTATCATTTTATACTTTCATGAAGGATTCTCATCGTTACTCCCTTCCACATAATTTAATTTCTCTTTTCTCAATACCGGTCATTAACTCAGAACTTTCATCTTATACATAGGCCATGGAAGTTCACTCTAATAACCACTTTCACAACAAATGCTCATCTAACGACTATAATGTCCCAATTCATTAGATATCATCTCGTGCGGTTCATCAACAAGTAATTTGAGAATTATATAACGTTAGATTTAGAAACATAGTACCTGAAGCGATATTGTGGCTTCCTCTAGCCTCGCCGAGAGCAGTTGATATTAGCACACCAGTTCCTCTCTTCGGGCATGCACCACTAAAATGCCCCTTCTCGTGACACGTGTAGCACTCCACTTCTTGGATGTTATTCACCCCACAGTCTTTTGCCCTGTGCCCAACTCTTCCGCATGTGAAGCATAAAGTTGTACCCGACTTGCATACCCCCTTGTGGCCCTTACCGCAATTATGACACTTTCCACCACCAACTTTATTGGTCAAAATCGGTGTGAACCTTCCCTTCTTTGATGGCTCCAAACTATCTTCGATTCTCCTCTTTTCTCCATCTCTTGGTAGCTCTTGAACCACCCACTGATCCACTTTCTTGGTGTACACATCCACCGACTCATCCCCTTTTCTGAAAATCATAGCTTCTTCTTGCACTTTCTTTAAGCTTCTCTTAGGGCAAAATTTCTCCTTCAAACGGCTCGTGAATTCCTCCCATGACATTTTGTATATCACCTTCTTGCCTAAGACTTCGTACATCATAATCCACCACATGTGTGCTTCATCTTTCAACATTCTGGAAGCATAAGTCGCCATATCCTCCCTTTTACAATTGCTATTCCCCAAAGCTTGTTCAGTTTCTTGAATCCACCGGGCGGTGACTCTTGGCTCAAAACTTCCAGAATACACCTTGGGCTCACATGCCATAAATGCCCCGAACGAACCTCCATCTCTCTTATCAAGACTCGTAACATTTCTCTTTTCAGTTGAGAATTTCTCCAAGTGGGCATTGCTACCCGAATACTTACTCCTTACACCTGAATTGGAATTACCTTCCCTTTCCTTGATCGTCCGGTCATCAATAACCCGGTTCACGTCCTCTTTCACCTCTTCCCTCATTCGGTCGAACATATCACGGACCACTTCCAAAGTTACCGGCGTGTAGTTAGCATAAATTTACAGCTCCTCTCCCGAGTTAAGTGGAGTCCGTCCACTTTTCACGTTCACCATTTTGCTATAAAAGATGACAACTAATCCACAATCAATTATCCATTCAATAGTCCATTAGGACTCCCAAACTCGAATATGACCACATAAGGCAATCCTTCCTAGGGTTCGACCATAAGACAACTTAGCCGTAAAGCTCTCAAGGTCAACCTAGTTATCTAACGGAAATATATCATTCTACTTCTACAACTTAAGCCTAGGGTGGTTAACCCAACCTAATTCGCTTAAGCTATAGCTCTGATACCAAGTTGTAACACCTCAAATTTTTTTTTTTTTTTTATAAAATATTTCCGTGAAATCCTTTTATAACATTAGAGTAATTGTCCCAAAAATATGGATTTACAAAATCTTTGGCATTAAATAAAAATCAATAGTTGGTGTTACAAAATTATATCATAGCCAAAGCCAACCGTAAATCCACCTTGCTATCTCTACTTAAACCCGTACGCCTTCACTAGCAAACGCACCTAATCCTTAGCTCCTGAACCTGAGTACATAGCATCACAAACAAACATAGTACGTAAGACAAAATTGTCTCGTGAGATACATGAGTTTTAGACCCAACATTAACATATAAATAATCACATTTATTAGATATATAAATATATGTATATATATATATATATATATATATACTTTAGTTACATCCGTGGTAACCCTATCTTATTCATATACATCGATCACCTCTTCGGTAATCCTATCACATTCATTTATAACCTATTCGACCCGTCAAGTTGTTCGGAATGCCTCCAAACCAACAAGACCCCATTTTTGCCCTACTAACCGGAATGCCTCTGATTTAGTAGAACTCCCATTGCCACAGTGTTCAGCCAAAGTGACCTATATTCATCTTACTAACCAGAATGCCTCTGGTTCAGTAAGATCCAACATCTTGTTGGGTGATCGGAATGCCTCCAATCCATCAGTTTAAAGATACCGTGATAATCCAGAATGCCTCCGAATCTACCACGTCCCTGTCCTATCTCAATCTACCCGTTATAACCACTACATGTGACTATATGTCACATCAATCAACAATGTCGTATGGCCGTCACACAATATATCTGTATACTAATCCTAGTTAGTATTCACACAATTAAATCAATTAGTTCATAATAATAATAAACAACTAGTTTAAACATTAGTAATCAAATTTATGAAAATACTTCTTTACCGCTATGTACTCAGTTTTAAAGTTCACATGTACTCACCTTAGCCAAGCTTATCCAAAAGATGTGTTTCTTGAACACAAATGTCTTTCCCAAGACTTGAACCTCAAATCCTTTCACCAAATGACCTAATACCAAAACCAATACAATGGTTTACATAAAACATCTATACTAATCATGTATTTCATGACTAATTAACTATTTGCATCATACTTCCCCAATTTACCAAACCCTAATTCCAAAAACCTTCATATTTTCATAGATCCATTTCATAAACACATTTTCCTTGTTAAAATACCATAGATATAAGCTATTCAACCTCCATTTAACCATTTATGAACAAACCCAAAACTAGGGTTTGAGATTCAAGCTTTCCCTACTTGAATATATGGCTAAAAACCCAAGAGAGATGAAGATTTACCTTTGTTCTTCAACTAGGAGCAAGAATCACCAAGATTTAGTGAAGATTAAGCTCCAATCGCCACTTTATGCTCAAAAATCGCCCACACCAGCTGGTAGGAGAAAACTAGGGTTTTAGATGGCATTTAGTGAGCCAAACCCGACTTTAATACAGCTGGTCGGGGAAGTTCGCGCCGTGAACAAGAGTTCGCGCCGCGAACTCTGCGGGTCGCGAACACCTCGCGATCGTGAACTGTCCGCCAACTCAAGTCTCCAAAATACCAACTCACTGGTCGAAGTTCGCGATCGGGAGCCCAAACCTCGCGACGCGAACTCCTCAGGCAGCCAATGCTGCACTTTTTCTTCCATGTCTTGACCCGCTTGCGTCCATAACTTTGTCATACGGTGTCCAAATGACACGAAACCAATTCCTACGTGTTTTAAATGAATTATCCATATTTATCGTATTTTTGTACAATTTATTTATTCACAAATTTTCGGGTCGTTACAGAAGGGATGATTGAATTGGAACATGTCGGAACCAAGGAACAACTCGCAGACATATATACCAAACCATTGAATCGTGAAGTGTTCGTGAAGCTGAGAGAAGGACTTGGGGTCTACTCACTTAAAGGTAAACAAGAGGCAAACAAGAACTTTGAAACATAAGTCTTGTTTGAGGGAGGATTTGTTGGAGTTTACCGTTATAATTTGAAGCAAATAAAAGTTCTAGAATAAAGCTGTGACTTGGTCATGTGTATGGAGTGGTGTTGCACGTGGAATACCGAGTCCTAAGCTAAGTTAGTTAGAGTTATTGATATCCAATTAGTTTCCTATTTTATCGTTTAAGTTGTTATGTTTACGTTATGTATTTTCTGTATTTAAGGCCACTTTGGCTCATTAATGAAAGTATTCAATTGGTGAGAAAGATACCGGTTATCACTTTATCACGATCGCCATAAACATGAAAGCTTAGATTGTCACTAAGAGATTCGGTATATATACATGCAGCCTCGTAAAAAATGTTTGTGTTATTGTGTATGTCTATAGCAAGAGGATACTCATACTTAACACTATATATATATTTTTATTGGGCTTACATAAGTAATATGCGCTATTATAAGTTTGGTATATTTAGGGCAAATTAATTTAACACACGTAACAAGCAGTTAGTATACATATACATCAACGAAATATGATTTGTTGATCAATTTAGTAACCATCCATGTGACCAGCCTCTCTCAATTGCAACTACACATGTCAAAATGCGAACTTATCGATTTAAGTCGGCCCGGCATGAACCAAGCGTCTCAAACACGTGTTGATATTTCGCCTAATTAACTATAAGCACGTGAGTTAATACTTATTAATTTATAGTATAACAGCAATCTAATTATATCGAGAAAAACAAGAAAGTCTTGTATTTACTGTCCATTGAAACATATCTGTCATGTTTACAAGTTCACATAGATTCGATATTGAATCGCGCGCAAAACCAATTAGGTCGCATATATAAATTTACTAATATACATTTAGCATGGAGGGTGAATAGTGGCTGCCATACTGCTTAAAATCTAACGTCCGCCGCCTCTATTGACTAACTTGGCACTTGAGGGTGTTTTTAAAAAGATTCCTTTAATGTCAATATACGACAAAAGTAACATATGATGTGGCTCAGTTTATTTTCTTTGACATGTAGGAGGTTGGCTCCATGCAGACGCAGGTTCAAGTCCCTAGCACATCACTTTTTTATATCTTTAATTCCAATGCAATTTTTTCTATTCTTTAATAATAATTTAAGATATAGTTGCCTATATAAGAAATGTGTAAGCTTATATTGATCTTTCTGAGACTTAAACCTTTCCGGCCAATCCAATTTCTTAACTAATCTCAGGGTAATTACTACCTTGCAAGAAGAGGGTAACCCTCCATTTCCTTATGGAGTTCTTTTTACTCCTATAAAATATCTTGAAACCTACGTCTTTTTAGTATAATTTAGTATTAATGTAAAATTCGTATATATATTTGAGAGTTATGCTATCGGAAGAAAATACATTCGAACCTATATTTTGCTTTTTAATGTAAAAAATTATATTTTATATTATACAAATATCAATAAAAAGTTATTTTGGTATCATATGAAATTACCCCGCAGCAGAGCGCGGGTTAAATTATACTAGTTACTATCAAATTACAAAACTGCTCAAGTTTTTCTTAAAACGTACTGCAGTGTTCGTTAGGCCATAATGGATGGTAGAATGACTATGGCTTATATATGTATAATTATAATGAAAGTCTATGCCCATAATTGATTTAAGACTTAAACTCTTAGTATATAGACTACATGATTTATATGCATGCATTCTTATATCTATTTCTTGATTGATTTTTTTTATTGATGCATGTTATTTGCATATCCTTACAATTCCCTTACACACATCACACGCACAAATACATTTACATATTTTTTGCATACTCTCACGTCATCTCACACACAAACTACATGCACACATTCTTATACTCACATGTCTTTATTTGCATGTGTTTTATAGGCATGCGCACACATCTCATATACACACATATACTCGCACTCGTTTTTTTTTTTTTTTTTTGTAGGTCCCCCTAGAAGTAGTCTCTCTACCTCCGAGTAGAGATATGACTTTCCACATATTACCGCATCCATACTTCTCCTTTGAAGGGACTGGATACCATTGTTGTTGTCGATAGTATACTAAAATTATGTATTTATATATACGGTCCTCTTCACTAAAAGATGAAAGAACAAAGTACTCCTATATGAACAGTTAAACGCCGCATAAACTTGATCCTTTTACCATAAGCTACGAGTGAATAATATAACTCAAACTCATAGTCCTACTCCTAAGATGATCATCATAACCATGAAAAGTTAATTAAATTGTAGTTAACAAACAACAATATCAATGTTATTTGAAAACAATAAAGACGAAATCATCAGTTATCGAACTTTCTAGCATAATCTTGAAAGTTCTACATGCAAATCATAGAACACATTGTCTATCCAAAACTGAATGCAAACTTTAATGTGTCATACGGTCTCATCAATTCGTTCATCGGTCCAATTTTCAGTTCGATTCCAGACGGTTCAATTTGGTTTGGTTCTTCAACTGTACACATGCCTAATTTAGTGGATTCACTTTTATCGGAAAACTCCAGATAATGTATTGAACTTTTTTGTAAAATTCGTGAATTCAAGAACGATTAAAATTTATGTTGAAACATTCATTGATTAAAGTAGAATTAGTTTAGAGTGTATTTACCATCATGTGCATTTAACCAAATCTAAACACTAAAATTTAATAAATAATATTTTTGTTAAAGTCAATGTATAGGTACATTAGGGGTGGCAATTTCTGACCCGACACGAAACCCGACCCGAAACCGACACGAAAATAAACAGGTTTGGGTTGGGTAAAAAATAATTGGGTCAGTCTCGGGTTGAGTCAGCTGACCCGTTTATTAAACAGGTTAGGTTCGGGTCAATGATAATTTAAATGGGTCGACCCGCCAACCCGTTTAATTATTAAAATATATTTTAAAACATATATATTTATACTTAATTTATAGTTTACTAGTTAAAACGTAATTAATAGTTAGATAAAAATTAAAAATGTTACTTAGGAATTTGGTGTTTAGTATTTTGTTATGAATTTGTGTAATAATAACAACATTTTGACCCGTTTGACCCATTTAACTTGTTTGACCTGATAACTTGTTTAACCTGTTTTATTAAATGAGTTATATGAGTTAGGTTTGGGTTGAAGTTAAACAGGTTAGGGTTGAGATATCTGACCCGTTTATATAAACATGTCGGTTTCGGGTTGAACGTTTCTGACCCGCAAACCCGAACCCGTCAACCCGAACCCGACCTGAATTGCCACCCCTAGGTACATATATTTAATTAATTTATTATGCAAAAAAGAAAAACGAATATTAAAGGTATGACAGAGTAATTACTATCTACACTCAGTCCCCCACCATCTCCTCCATGTTTATAAAAATAGGATTTTGTTAATGACAGTTCTTGAGCCTGTCACTAACATGCATGCATAAAATGTTTGTAAATTGATTAAAAAATTAATATTCTTAAAATTCAGGGGCTTATCTTTTGTGTATTTTGCCTTTTTAATGACAACTCTAAGGGCTATCATTATCATTTTCCATAAAAATATACTCCGTATATAATTGCATTTTCATGGAGGAGGAATTAAATTCCGTACTATTTATTGGGTATCTGGTTCTCTACCAAATTGAACTCTGTTTTGATTTCCTCCATCAAAAATCAAAATCCAAACCCTAACTTCATGATCACAATTGCTCAATTTTCCTAACATATATTACTTACAACAGATTTATATATACATTAATAGATGAGGTGTAAGAACCACTACACCGATCTCAGTAGTATCGTCGGCGTCTGTGCTTCTTGTCTCCGGGAACGTCTCTTTCATCTCGTCGCTGCTCAGGAACAGGCCCATACACAAGCTCAAGCTCAAACCCTCGAAGAAAAAAATCGCAATTCGGAGACGCATCCGGTGTTTCCTCGTTCTGTTTCTCCTTACATCAGTCGCCGGAAATCCGATAATTCCGCCGCCTCGATCAACAATCAACTTAACAGTGATCGGAATCGTCATCACAGCCTTCCGGATCAGCGGTTTTTTAGCACGCCGCAGTTAGGGCCTTCTGCCGGAGGTTATATTCCATGCCGGAAGAAACAGCACAGTTTTCTTCGGTTTTCGTTGTTATCGAATTTGTTCAGATCTAAGAAAGGACACGGAGCGGATTCAGAATCGGATCCTAGGGTTTCGGTTTCGAATTCTGGAGGATCTTACGGTGGTGGTGAGAGTGCCACGTCGGCAATGGCATCGCCTTCGTGGTTCTCAAACTTTAGGTCCGGTGGTGGTAGTCGGAAGAAACAGCCTTTTGGTTTCAACGAGTCTTCAACAGGCGGCGTGATGAGGAAGCTTTACTGCCCAAATCGGGGCATGTCGCCTGTGCGATACTCCGATTGTGGCGGTGCAGAAGATGAATTCGTCGATGGATCTAGTGGATACGAGTCGTGTGAGTCGCGAAAACAGACTCCATGGAGGACGCCAGCTCATCCCTCGGTCCGGCGCGGCGGTGTTGGACACGGGAAGAGCGTCTCTGGACTAAATTTCTGTTTAAGTCCGTTAGTTCGAGCTAGCCCTTGCCGGCATTGGAACCAGAAAGGAATGCCAGCGGCGGACAGCGGCGAGATCAGAGCTCCGGTGAAGCCTCATCTGTCCAACACCAAGTCCTTCTGCGCCAGCAGATCAAGAAAACTCGCTGATTTCGGAAGATTCAATAGTAACCGTTGATATCGATGACCGTCGAATGTTGATCAGTGAGGACTGAGGAACACATTTGACTGTCTTAAAAGTACCATTTTGCCCTTAGTACTTTTTTCTTTTCAAGTAGTTAGTAGTATTAAATACCGAGAGAATTTTGAAATTTTATTTTTCTCTTATGTAATTACAGATTTGTACATGAGTATACAGTGTAATTACGAGTCTACCCTTGTTTTTAATTTAAGTCGACTGTGGGACCAGCAAGCAGGTGATGAATTAATTGTGTGTCCCTTTCCTACATTTAATTATTATCTATCTCTGCATTACTGTTAGATTTAATTTACTTTGGGTCATTCTAAATTAACTCCTTAGTAAAAAAATATAATGAAACAATGATTGAAATGATTAGAAGGAAGTATGATTACAAGTGATTATTAAAATAATGATTGGAAAGTGGACCCCATTTTCTCTAATAATAATAATCACATCTTTATTAATTACTAATTTTATTAATTTATATAATTACTAGTTTTATTGATTGACAATAATTACTAATTGTATTAGTTTATATATCATATCTTTATTTATTTTGTATTTACTAATTTATAGTCACTTTATTTTATAAATAATAATAATAAGAACACGTTATAAATAAGTAAATATGACAAATTTTATTTAAAAAAAATTATATGAAAGTTTCATTCAAAATTCTCTATATCGATACGACCATGGTCATAAGGCATCTGCTGTCTATAAGATTCCAGTCGCGACATATACATTATTTCTCATTCAGCTGCACACGGGGCTCTACAGCGGTACCAATAAGGCGAAATGGTAGGCATTGGAAAATCTCCGTTCAACTGCACTGCCACATAATGGTTACCATGCACTGCCGATCTCTGCCTTCCGCCGATCTCCGCCTTCCGCCGATCCTCCACCGATCTGCCGCTCAGCGGTTGAAAATCGAACAGAAACAACAAATTAACAGAAAAAATAAAAAGAAAACTGATCTTTCTTTCTTATTTAATGTGTCTCTCTCTAAACCCTAAATCTCTCACTTTGCTAAAAAATTATACCTGATAAGATGGTAAAATTCTGAGATGTGGTAATTTGATTAGATGTAAACACTGCTGATTACTGTTCTTAAGTCAGCTATTATATGCAGTATCAATTAGGATGCATTTAAAGTAATTAGTTGGAAGATGATATAAATTGAGTAATTAAATTTAGAATTAGTTGGGAAAGTTTTATTATTTGACTTAAAATCTGACAGTTTTAAAAGCTTGAGATTGGTTAATTTTCGTAGGGGGGTGATAAAAATTTGTTATACAATATAATCTTAGTTAAGTTGGAAGATGGAATAAATACATTAATTAAAATTTAAATAAGTTGACAGAGTTTTATTGTTTGACTACAAAACTGACAGATTATTATGATTGTTATATTTTTAAAGTTAAGGAACAATTTTCAAGATTTGACTATTTGACTTGAGGAGTGGTATTAGTAGGACCCTTTACTTTTCCTCCTATTCAAAATAAGTGATACACTTTGTGTTTCACGATTTTTTAGGCAAAAGATTATAATGATGATTAAATTAGATTAATTGAATGATTAGTGGATAATAGGTCCCACACCTTTTGAATAAAGTGAGGTTAATGATGTTTAAAAGTAAAAGGTAATGATAAATGGGTCATTTCACTTTGTTAAGGTAGATAGTTAGTGGGTGTAGGTTCTATTATTTTTTGACAAATAAGGTAATTATTTAAAGTGTAGCACTTATTTTGAATCACTCATATAAGGAAAGTTTAGCACTTATTTTAAATCGGATGAAGTATAACTATAAATGGACTGCATTTAGTTTTAGTTTTTCTAAAGACAAGTTAGTATTGTAGTTAGTACTTTTAAGTTGATATCCGTAGGGAATAGTAACTCTTTGCCTATGAAGAATAAAACTCACTACATATTCATATGAATAAAAACTTTCAACAAAATTCAAAGTGATTATGAGTTTAATTTTTATAATATTTTGTTTTTTTAAGAAAAAATAAAATAAGAGAAGTTTTTGTTTGACTTTGGGTCAAAAAACAAGAGAAGTTTTAGTTTAATTTTTATTTTGTTAGGACTTTGGAATTGCTTTATGGCATTAAGTCTGGTAGATCATAGATTTGTGGCAGAGAGGGTGTAGATATACATTTTATATCTAATTATGTTCTGTATTTATGTTCTAAGTTCAGACACGTGTATTAAGTGCGAACATCTAAATTTTTTTTATTAAATTTTCTCATTTTTAGACTGCTCCAATGGAAGTTGTGGTTTTCGCTTTGATATCGTTGGGAGGTAGCCTTCAGTTGTTAATGTCAGATTGTTAGTTTCCATCTTCGGTTTTGCAACGGGAAAGTGATAGATAAATGGGCTAGATGAATAAAAGTGAGTATTTATATGAGTATTAATATTTTGTATATATATTTTACAATTGGTAGCGTTTTAAAAAATATTATTATATAGAACTTCCTCCGATTCATAATAATAGCATCTTCAATGGGAGGTTGAACAAGAGGTTGATACTATTTGAATAACCTCTTAAATGACTTTTTACCATTGGAATGAATGATTTTTTTAAGAGGTCACTCCAACCACTCGATCTTCCCCAACCACTTGAACAACTTTCAATGTTTGATTCTTTTAGTCCATATATTTAACAATTTTACATTTTAAACACATGTATATATTTATATATGAATAATTTATTATTTCTATAACTATAAATTATAATTTATCATATTTCAATACTTTTTAAGGTCAAACATTATAATATTTTTGTAAGAGAAATTTTATAATAATGTTAAGTTTTGTAATGCTATAAAAATTGTTAAATTACATAAGTGAAGAGCATTTATAAAACATTTGCTATATATAAAGGTAAATTAATAATATTAGAGAAAAAGTCTTTGGAAAGGTTAACCATTGGAGAGGTTTTCAACTAATAGATTATTAGATGATGTGGCAAAAGTAATAAGTCATTGGAGATGTTAACCATTGTGGATGCTCTAAGTGAAACACTTTTGTGTTTCACGGTTTTTAAGTCAAAAAATTATAATGATTGTTAAATTAAATTAATTGGATGGTTAGTAGGAAATGAGTCCCACACTTTTTGAATAAAGTAGGTTAATGATGTTTAAAAGTAAAAGTAAGGGTAAATGAGTCATTTCACTTTGTTAAAGTACATAGTTAGTGGGTGTAGGTCCCATTACTTTTTGCCAAATAAGACAATTTTTTAAAGTGTATCACTTATTTTGATTCACTATAAAAAGAAAAGTGTATCACTTATTTTAAATCGGACGAAGTATATTGTTGGGTCACATTTTAATGTATTCAATAGTCAAGGGATGTAATGTGACACTTTTATTGTAATCAATAGTCTAGGGGTCAGTTATGTAATAAATAGTCTAGGGGTTAAACATGTAATTAGTCAATATTAGGCCTAGGTATAAATACCTTTGTAACCTAATATTGGTTTAAGCTTGCCGACATTTGTAATCGTACGTACGTGAATTTGCAAAGCTTCACATTGTTCTTCCCATTTTGTTCTTCCAATTCATCATTGTTATTGATTAATCTGTTACTTAATCTATTAATACGGATTCACAATTGGTATCAAAGCATAAATCTCCTTTGATTCGATCCATTTCAGTGAAGATTAAGCAAAGTTTTGAAGTTTTTGGTGAAGAACTCAAGAATCAAAATCGGAATTTGAGGTATTAAATCGTCTATATTCTTTGTTCATTACATTCATCTTGTAATTCTAAGCATTTTAGAATCAAGTTTCGATTAAATCTATCAAGAATTGATCCTAATTCGTTGATTTTAAAGAAAACCATTTGTAACGACCCGAAATTTGTAAATAAATAAATTGTATAAAAATATGAAAAATAAGGATAAATCGTTTAAAGAACGTAGGAATTGGTTTCGTGTCGTTTGGACACCGTACGAGAAAGCTATGGGCGAAACCGGGTCGAGACAAAGGTGAAAAAGTGCAGCCCTGCTGCCTTAGGAAGTTCGCGTCGCGAACTAGGGTTAACGATCGGGAACTCCGATCAGGGATCTGGGCCATTGGTCGCGATGTAGTTCGCGATGGCTTAGCGATCGCGAAGTTTGGAAAAACGCAGACTTAGCGACGCGAACTATTGTTCGCGTCGTGAACTTGTGTCGTGCAGCTTTAAAATCGGGTTTTCAGCCATTAGTGTTATTTTCAAACCCTAGATACCTCTTTGGCGATATTTCGAGCTCCAGTGCAGTTCTTGAGTGATTCCTCCACAAATCTTTGGTAGATTTCACTCCTAGTTGAAGATTAAAGGTATATCTTCACTCTTTGATCTTTGTAGCTTAAGATCTATGTATTTGGGTGTATGGGTTTGAAACCCTAGCTCTTTGGGTTATGGGTTATGGTGATATAAGTGATGTATACACCTATTAGATGGTATATTATCAAAGGAAACAAGTGTATGATTATGATTTGTAAGAATCTTAAGGGTTGGTTAAACCTAGGGTTTGGTAAATCACCATAATTGGGGGAAATGAGTTAATAAGTGTTATCTAGAGATAGATGGACACATTGGTAGTAAATTGTGATGTTGATAATCTTGTGATTATTGTATTAGGCATTTCGTGAGGTCTTGGAAGTTTGACCGAATTGTGAAGCAAGGAAACTGACGTAAAGAATACCCATTGGAGCACTTTATTGCTAAGGTGAGTACATGAGACTTTTAAACTGGGTACATAGCAAATGGTTTTCGAAAATACATATGATATGTTATGGGTCTTTATTAATAAATGTTTTGATAAAGATAGTGACTGAAAAGATAAGAAAGTAGGTGTAATGTGATACTAGAATAAGTCTAGTATGATTGATGAATTTGGAAGTAAATATGATAAGCTAAAGTAATTATGAAATCTTTACTAAGGAACCATAATAATGAAGTTATGGAGTAATATAATGTATATTGAGTCTTTATTAATAATTATGTATTAGTAAAGCAATTAGAAATGATTAGATAAGTAATGAGTACCTATTGGTAAGAGTTACTAATAAAAGAAATGAACGAATATATATGAAAATGATTATGATGTGGCTGGTAATAATTATGCATTACGGTCACAAAGAGATAAAAGTATTATGGTGTCGATAGACAAGAATTGTATATTATGAAATAAGTGAATATGAACCTCCTAGGGTTCATAGATGTAGAAGTATGTGTAGATTGCTTATGATTGGGTCCATGGGACCATACATGTACGTTCACACTATGTTGAACTAGTTATATATAGTTATTATTAGATAACTAACTTGTTGATGACTGATGTGATAGTCGAAGGCTTGATTGGAATAACTGATGAGTTATGGTAAGAATGAGATGATGTGATGACGCGGGGGATCCCCGGTCATGAGGTGTGGAGTGAGGGGCAGTTGGGTGGATTCCCATCGACTCATCCACGGTAGTAGTCTTGCTAACTGGAGGAAGGTCCGGCGAGTAAGGCAGGTATCGGTAGATTGGGCGATTCCCTCTTGCCGTTATCTTGAGCAATTCGGGGGATCCCCGGTATGTTTCTAGTATGTATATGTTTATATACTAGAATTGGTTGAAGCTTATTAATGCGGGGGATCCCCGGTTAATAAGTTAATGTGCTTCTAGTTAGTTTGGGGGCAACCCGATAACTAGATATGTTGTGCCTCTAGCTAGTGCGGGGGCAACCCGATAGTTAGATATGATTGCTAGGAGAGCAGAGATTGCTAGAGTCACGGTAGGGTGACTAGCCGGTAGTGAGATTGTTTATATTAATATATATGTTTATATATTTATGAAACTATGATTATTATTATTTGGGTCTAAAACCCTTGTATCTCACGAGACTATTTTGTCTCACGTACTACGTTTGTTTTGTGGCTATGTACTCAGGTACATGTTTGAAGTGATAGAAGGTTGCACTAGAAGTGGCCTAGAGATGTTTAGCTCGGGAGCTAATAGGTAGATCCCGTTGCCTATGGTTTTGATATACTTGGTGACACCGTATTTTTGTAAACTCTGATATAGGTTCTAAAGTTTTTGTTAAACTGTATTTTGGACAATATGTCGAATATTGGGAAAATGTATTTTAAATGATTTAAACGATGTTTTAAAAATACGGGTGTTACACCATTAAAACACATTTTTTCCTCTGTTAAATCGAAATTACCATCTGATTTGTTGTGTTTTAATCGATTTTATTATACCATTACGTGCGAAATCAATTTTCGAGCATTTTGGGATTTGAATCACTCGATTTGGTTAAGTATTGAGCATTCTAGGATCGATTTAGTGAAAAATATAGATGTGTTCGTTCGTCACTGTCAAGAACATCTTCGGCCCGAGAACAGCGAACTGTTCGGCCCGAACTCAGTCCTCGGCCCGAACTCCAACCTCGGCCCGAACTCCAACCTCGGCCCGAACTCCAACCTCGGCCCGAACTCCATTCTCGGCCCGAACTACGACCTCGGCCCGAACTACGACCTCGGCCCGAACTCCGACATCGGCCCGAACTCCGACCTCGGCCCGAACTCCGACCTCGGCCCGAACTCTGACCTCGGCCCGAACTCCGACCTCGGCCCGAACTCCATTCTCGGCCCGAACTATGACCTCGGCCCGAACTACGACCTCGGCCCGAACTCCGACCTCGGCCCGAACTCCGACCTCGGCCCGAACTCTGACCTCGGCCCGAACTCCGACCTCGTCCCGAACTCTTGCAAATCTCAACCCTAGATCGTGTGACAAAAGGTTCTATACTAAAACGATCATAACTTTCAGCTCGGGTGTCCGTTTCATTCCCACGAGTAACCAAATCGAAGCTCGAGACGAAGGCTACGACGTGATAAACAGCCGTAGGCGGTTTACCCAACCTCCCGGCCCAAAAATACCTGTTTCAATCACTTTATTTGCGGTTTTTTGATTTTTCGGTCAATTTTCAAACTTTGCGTGGCTCCAGTTTCTAACCCGATCGTCGTTTTTGATCAATTTAAAAATCTAGGACATATTTAAAGTGTCTTTTATCATATCCGGCCACTTTGAAAAATTTTCAAATTTAAAATCTTTTTTCCTCTCCCGGGAATAGTTGAAGTTTAACCATACAAACAAGCAATGACTTCAAGAGAAGCACTATCAATTGGGTCTGATCTAAAACCTCCAGTCCTATTCAGAGGAGAATATGCTCAGTGGAAGAAAAGATTTATCCACTTTATCAAAAATCAAGAGTTAGCTACTGAAATTCTCGAGTCTCTTGAGAATGGAAATGCTAAATTTTACGAAGATGTTGATGCTCCTGATGCAAATCCTCCAGTTTTGGCGGTCGATTTCTCATTCCCCCTACCAGATATAATGCTCAGCAAAGGCAACGTGCCAAAGCAGATCTACATGCATATTCTTTCATGCTCCAAGGTTTACCGAATGACATCTACAACAGCTTAGATAGTCTTGAAAGCGTTAAAGAACTATGGGATGAGATTAGAAAACAAATGGAGGGAACAATCCTTGGGAATAAGGCTAAAATGGTCACTACGTTAAACTCCTATCAAAACTTTAAAGCCACAACAGGGGAAGATTTGCAAAGCACTTACTATCGATACTGTAATCTGCTGAATGATCTCCGTAAAAACAGTCTATCAAAGGGAAATCTAGAGATCAACATCAAATTCATCAACAGTCTCCTTCCCGAGTGGGAAATGTTTGGTAACAGTGCTATGCAGCATAAAGATCTAAGTCTGATACATATTCATGAGCTGTATGAATATTTGTACCAAAATGCACCAATGGTGAGTAACATGGCAAAAACAAAACAAGAGACACAAGATACTCTTGCACTTCTTACCAAACAACATCATCAGTTAAATGAAACTGCTAAATCGAAAGAAAAAGAAGAAGAACCCACTCCTCAAAAAATTGATGATTTGGAGAAAGAACTTCAAGAAGTGCTGCAAGACATGTCTCTCATCTCTAAATATGAGAAGAAATATTATTCAAAGCCCACAAACAACAATCTGCGATCTTCATCCAACTTTAAACAAGCTCAATCTGCTTCCGCTTCAACTGATAAGCCAACCATGACACCTTTGGATCCTACAAAGAAATGCTATTATTGTGGTGTTGCTGGTCACTTCTCTCGTGATTGCACGAAACCTAAAGTTCGTGACACTAAATATTTCAAACGAAAGATGTTAATGGTAAAACAAATTGAGTCTGGGAAAGTGCTGTTAGCAGAAGACCTTCAGTGGATGGAAGATTCAGATCAAGAAGATGAAGAACATTCTGCAAACTTGTGCTTCATGGCAAGAGAGAATACTGAAATTTCAGACCGTTTCAATGAGGAAGCCAAGAAGGAAATTGAGGTAATCAGTTCTCTTTTATCTACTTCTGATTATTCCACTGATTCTGATACGTGTTTTGATAAAAATCTGAATTCTGAAATTGATTCTCTAAAACAAACGATTTTACTCGAAAAGGATATGAATACACAACTTTTGGAACGTTTAACTGATTTAGAAAATCAATGTAAACAAACTGCTCATCTCGGTGAGCAACTTGTTAATCACATTAAACAAAATAAATCTTTTACACTGGAAATTCAGGATTTACAAACACAGGCATCAGAAATAAAGGTACAATATGAATCTGAAATTCAAAATTTGTCACATACGATCTCAGAAAAAGAAACTGAAATTCAGAATCTTAAAAATTCAACGGGTTCAATATCAAGTGAACGTAATGATAAATATTACAAATTATATATTGAAACATTTCATGAATATCAACTTACAAAGAACTGGTTGGAACGTAAACAACAAGAATTTGAAGATAATGAAAATCAATTTAAATCTTTAAACAAACAAATCAAAGAATTAACAGACAAATTAAGCAATCAAACAAACCAATCATCACAAGAGATAAATAGTCAACAGTCGTTCATCAATCGTCTCACCTACGACAAAGATCAGTTAGTCGCTCACGTTAAACACCTTGAAGAAATAATTGCAAAACGAGGAAACACTGATCAAACAATTCATCTGAATAAACCAAAAGAGTTCAAATTCTTTAATTCAAAACAAGGTCTAGGTGCGGACAACCCAGGATATCTCAGCAAGGCGTGTAGGGTGCTTCCAACACTATATGACTATAGTTACATGCAAAGAGATATCTGGCAGAGCTTCATGAGAGTAACCGATGAAGAAAAAGAAATTGAGACATTCAATAGAGCAAAGAATGAGAATGCACAAATCAGTTTCAACTATGCCGAATTGAACAAAACATATGAAACTAAAAAGGCTAAATTTGAAAATGATGAATATTTTCCAATAATAACTCCAGAAGAATTTGAGATTAAAGGGAATGCCATCGTTCAACAAAAAGTGACACGAAAAATCTATATTCCATCCTTAATTCTCGAAAAGAAAATTTGCCAATTGGAAACTGAAATTGATGAAACACATAAGGCATTTGATAAAGAAAAATTAGTTTTACAAACCAAAATTTATGACTTAGAAGATAAGCTTGTTAAAACCAATTCTTCTTGTGTTCAAAATTATTTGCAATCTGATTCTTCTGCTAAAACTAAACTCTTGAAAAGACTTCTATAATTAAAATCCCTGCTATTTTAAAAAGAAGCTCTGACTCAACTGTTTTAAATGTTTCAGATAAAACCTTAGACTCAAAGCTTGAGAAGCCCATGCCAATCGGGGACAGAGGAGCAGCTCAGATTAAGAAGTCTAAGTCGTCCGACTCTCGTATGCTTAAGACAAAGGAACTTAAGAAGTCTAGTCCATCGTCGTTTTTAGTTTCTTCTTTTTCTGTTGATAATAAATGTAATAACTCCACGAATTTTATTTCTCCTAAATTGGCTTTTGGTACTGTTTATGATTCTGCTGTTTATCATCCTGTGAATTATACTATTAATGGTGATAATATGTTTGTTAAATATGATAAAACCGATAAAAAGATATATTGTGACAAACAAACAAATAAACAAATCTCTCAGTATGATGAACGATATTTTGTTAGGCTGGATGCTCCATGTGGTCCTAGAAACGATGTTCTACATCGATCTGGTAAAATAATTAAGTCCTGCAAAACTTGTTTCCCGTACTCATGCAAAACATCTGTCTCTCGTCCTCTGAACTATAAACGAAAACATTCATCTCCACAAACTTCCAAACCGACTCAAGTTCGTTCCGCTACCCCACCCATCTCTAATAAACTGATGTCCTCTCCACGTCAAACACCTCGAGTAATCTCCACACCTAAATCGTCAAATTCAAGCACTTCTTCCAATTCACCGAAATCCAAAACACGAAGGAGTGACACAAAATCCACGTTTGTTCATTACAATTGGATCAAGAATGAACATTCAAACTGGATTTTACATTCCCCTGAGAAAAAGTTTAGATGGTCTGTCAAAACAACCTACACAGAACTGCCTCCTAGCAGTTCCCCAAAATCTCTAAATTAATTCCTCAATAAAATCTACATAAAACATCCATTACTAATCGTAGAGGACCCATAATTGATTGGGTACCTAAATTTTTTTAATTGTTTTATGTAGAATATATGGTATCTTGATTCTGGATGCTCAAGACATATGACTGGAAACAAGAACCTATTAACAAATTTTAGAGATAAATATTTGGGAACTGTTCGGTTCGGAAATGATCATTTGGCTGCTATCATGGGAATTGGAGATATCATTCGTGAAAATTTAATCATTCGAAATGTTACTTATGTTGAAGATCTAGCTCATAACTTGTTTAGCATCGGTCAATTTTGTGATAAAGAGCTAGAAGTAAACTTTCGAACAAAGAAGTGTGTTGTTCGCACCTATAAGGGAAAAGAACTTCTTACCGGATCTCGTGACACAAATCTCTTTACCATCAATCTCAATGACGTGGTCCCACTTGAAGAAGTATGTTTAATGTCAACAGCGTCGTCAGATGAATCATGGTTATGGCACCGTCGCCTCTCTCACCTTAATTTCAAAACCATCAACAAATTGGTAAAAGGTGGCCATGTATCTGGTCTTCCAGATGTTAAATTTGAAAAAGATCATCTCTGTTCGTCTTGTGAAATGGGAAAGATGAAGAAGACGTCACACAAGTCAAAACCAGTTCAAAGTACATCCAAACCACTTGAATTGCTTCACATGGATCTATGTGGACCAATGAGTGTACAATCAATTGCTGGTAAACGGTATGTGTTAGTAATTGTTGATGACTACTCACGTTATACCTGGGTTCACTTCTTACGTACCAAAGATGAAGCTGCTGATACTATTATCGCCTTTATCAAGAAAACTCAGACAAATCTGGACTTGAAAGTCAATACCATTCGGACTGATAATGGAACTGAGTTTAAGAACCAAACCCTAGATTCTTATCTTGAATCTGTTGGTATAACCCATCAATTTTCCGCTGCTAGAACTCCACAACAGAATGGAGTAGTTGAACGAAGAAATCGTACCTTAGTTGAAGCAGCCCGCACAATGCTTTCATATTCCAAACTACCTCTATCTCTGTGGGCTGAAGCCATCAACACGACATGTTTCACTCAAAATCATTCTATCATCAACAAAACCTACAACAAGACACCGTATGAATTGATAAAAAAAAAATCCCAAATGTTAATTTTTTCCATGTTTTTGAAGGTCGTTGCTTCATCTTAAATGACAAAGATAAATTGATTAAATTTGAAGCAAAAGCTGATGAAGGGGTCTTTGTTGGGTATTCACGTGAATCTGCATCGTTTAGAGTTTATAATCGATCAAATCGGACGATAAGAGAAAGTGTAAATGTTACTTTTGATGAGACATTTCCTCTTGATTCACTAACCTCAGATATCAAATCTCCTCCACCCTCTTCATCTCCTTCCACCTCTGAAAATGACTTCGATGTTTTATTTGAACATTTTTATGATGAATATCATAACATCAAACATACATTACTTCAGGAGGCTGGCGTTCCATTCCCTTCAGCTACAGATGTTCAGTCTATCACTGTCCCTGAGATGCAAATTCCAAGTTCCCCTGATTCTCCATCTCCAACATCTGCTGCTCCTGATAACACCGAGTCAGTATCAAATTCAGACTCCTCTTCGTCATCCATGGGAACTCAATCATCACCGGATGTTCCTTCACCTCCTACTCAAGCTGTCGGTGCTTCTGATTTAATCATTGCACCAGCTCAAGCTCCAAAGTTGGTGATTGATTTCTCAAAATTCAATGTTCAACAAGTTGATCATCCACCTTCTACATCCAACACTCAAACTGCTATGATCCCGCATCCTGCATTCACTGATACCTCCAACATAATTCCAGGTCAACTTCCACTTCCTCATTCTCTGAAATGGACCAAAGAGCATCCTTTACATCAAGTAATTGGAAATCCTGAATCTTTTGTTCAAAATCGTAGAGAAACTGCTGATGAATGTGAATACTCATCTTTTTTAAGGTCTAATGAACCTAAGAAAGTCAGCGAAGCTCTCACAGACCCAGACTGGATTCTTGAAATGCGAGAGGAAATCAATCAATTTGAACGATTGAAAGTTTGGCGTCTAGTTCCAAAACTACCTGGGAAGTCTGTTATTGGTACAAAATGGACCTTTAAGAATAAAAAGGATGAAAATGGGATTGTTATTCGAAATAAAGCACGCCTGGTTGCTAAAAGGTATTCTCAACAAGAGGGCATCGATTATGAAGAAACTTTTGACCCAGTTGCAAGAATAGAAGCCATCCGAATATTTCTGGCATATGCAGCTCACAAGAATTTTACAATCTATCAAATGGATATCAAAACTGCATTTCTTAATGGCATTCTTAGTGAAGAAGTCTTCGTTCATCAACCTGAAGGATTTGTCGATCCACACTTGCCTAACCATGTCTACATTCTTAATAAAGCTTTATATGGTCTGAAGCAAGCTCCTCGTGCGTGGTATGATGTTCTATTAAAATTTTTAGTTGACTCTGGTTTTTCAAAAGGCAAAGTGGACACAACTCTGTTCATCAAACGCCAAGGGGAGGATATCGTTCTCATTCAGATCTATGTAGATGATATTATTTTTGGTTCCACAAATCCTAAATACTGTAAACGATTTTCAGATCTTATGATCAAAAGATTTGAAATGAGTATGATGGGGGAGATGAATTTCTTTCTCGGTCTACAGGTTCGTCAGTTACCTACCGGGATCTTCATAAATCAATCAAAATATATCACTGACTTACTGAAGAAGTATCTGATGGATGACTGTAAACCAATCTCTACACCAATGTCACCTGGCTCAAAATTGAATGCTGATCCCGTTGGTAAGCTGGTTGATGTAACCAACTACCGAGGCATGATAGGGTCATTACTATATCTAACTGCTAGTCGACCAGATATTATGTTCTCGACTTGCGTGTGTGCTCGATATCAGGCTGCTCCCAAAGAGTCTCATTTTCAAGCAGTCAAACGCATCTTTCGTTACTTAAAAGGTACTCGAGATCTTGGTCTTTGGTATCCCAAAGAAACTTCATTTGACTTGTCTGCATTCTCTGATGCTTATCACGCTGGCTGTATGTTGGATCGTAAAAGCACTTCTGGAGGTGCTCAATTTCTTGGGGATAAATTGGTGAGCTGGTCATCAAGGAAACAAAATTGTGTATCTCTTTCAACTGCCGAAGCGGAGTATGTTGCTGCTGCAAGCTGCCTATCCCAGGTAATTTGGATGCAGTCACAATTGAAAGACTACGGCTTTTCATACAGCTGTATTCCTTTATATTGTGACTCACGAAGTGCAATTGCAATTTCATGCAATCCTGTTCAGCATTCCAAAACTAAACATATTGATCTTCGATATCATTTTATCAAAGATCACGTTGAAAAAGGAAATGTGGAATTGTACTTCGTATCCACCGACTTTCAGTTAGCTGATTTATTTACCAATGCTTTAGACGAAAAACGGTTTAACTTTCTTGTGTCTAAGCTTGGTATGTTAAATCTCAAAACATAAATCGTTTTCTACGCTTTAAATTTCAATTTTGTTTCTGCAAAATGCTTTTCATTGCTTAAATCTTTCGAAGCTATGACTTATATACACTTCAGTATATGACTCGCACTTTAAAGCAATGGCTTTCACGTACATCAGCTTGAAACCCGAGCCTCAATGGAGAATGGCTTCTAATCAAATCAGATTCAGAACCCGCTCATAACCAGAAAGCATACGTAACTGCAAAAACTCTTCTCCGCCCCTCCGATGGTGTATAAGGTACGTTTTTACAACTGACAACTTTTCAATATCTTTGTTTTGTCGATGGAGAGAAATATTAATTATAGGGGGAGAATTAGTATTTCTAGAGGGAGAAATTTTATAAATTCAAAACAAACGTACCCAAATCAAAAAACGTTCTATGTTTGTAACGTTAATTATAAGTCGTTGTAATATCCGTAAACGATCTCTTTACTAGATCCCTAGTAAAGATAGCATCTGTTTATTACAAATTCTTTTAATTCTCGTTACTTACTACTTCAAAAGACTTACCTTCCCATGGTTTTGCGAAACCGGCTCTACCTTCCTAGGGAAATATTTTTCAGCCGTTGGTAAATGAGAGGGTATAGGTCTAGGGTATAATTCTAGGTGAGTGCAAGGTGATGTGAAAACATGATAACTTAAAGAAAACACACCTTTGAGTGCATCCAAACTGTCTATAAACCGGGCAACCATACAAAAAGGTTATCATTCATGTGTTGAATGTTTCACTAGACTTAACTGGCCCAGTAGAGCATCTGCACTCCACCACCAACCACTCAGATTCCTATCAACAGGAATTTGTTTCAATTCATCAGGGGACGTAGCACATATTCTATCGACTACTCATTCGGAGTATGTTGGTATTGAAATTATTAACCTCCTGCCCCGGGTTACGTCTCGCTTCAATGCACAAAGTGTCTAGATCTCACCGTCAAATATTTCCAATATAAGACACATACACTATTAAAATGAATCTCCGTGAATTTATCGGAACACTCATAGTGGCATCACAATCTGGTGCTTCACGAGGATTGAGTGGAAATCCTGCTAGAGCTAAAATTTTGCCAACTCTAAATGCAGGTCGCACAATTGACTCGACCGTTGTGCAAACGGACTATTGAATCAAATGATGTGTTAACGGTTACTCTATGTGAGACTGGTATTACCTACAGTGTTCAAGTTGCTGTGCCTAAAATTTTCAATCTTAAAGGCAACGACTTATGCCGGAAACACATACATTTCCGATGAAAAATCCATGTAAATCATTCTTAAAATGTAACATCATAAATGCAGATCAATTGCACATGAGCGTTATAGTTCACTTTCAAATAACTCATATGATCTGCTATAACCGGCATGATCTTCCCCAGGAGCTACCTACAATATAGGACATACTGTAAGGGTCCATAGGTCTAGGTGAGCAGAATCAAGTATCACGGGATCTTGATTGGGGTGAGCAAAGATAAAACTTGAGAGGGAGAATGAAGTATGGGGTGTAATTCAGCTAAATACATGGTAAAATAAAACGAGGGTGTAGTTGAAAATTGAAAAAGTAAGCTTGAGTGAGGAGGGTGTGACAGGGTTAAAGAAAACAAAAAACCCTTACCAAACCGATTAAAAGCCGGGTCGCCACGTCTCTATCAGATTGCATGTGTTGCTCTCTGATATTAAAAAAGACATCATGGACCCAGTGATGCAATGCACAACCCCCCCCCCCCACCAGCCACTCAAGTACAAAAAGTACTTGTTTCAAAATCACGGAGATAAGCACGTATGCTATCGACATCTCATTTGGAGATCGTTGATATTGAAAAAGAGGACACCTCTCCAGTCCTCACCTTCGTTTGTCCACGTCCAGAGTCTAGAACCGAATTAAATTTCTCTAGGACACAGGCATTCCACCAAGCATATCCTAGTGATACTGCCGGAACATTCATAGTGATACCACATTTATTGGTATTCCACGATGATTGAATGGAAATCCTACCAGTGCTAACTTCAAAGCCAACACTGCACGTAGGTCACACAGTTTTTCAATTGTCGTGTTAACGGGAAATCTATGTGATCCCGGTTTACCCTATTTGACTAGGATGTAAAATGTGTTATATATTGATTCATTCAAAATATGAATATATCCTTATTCAACACATCTTCATCCACAAGCTTCGGAGATTCTTCCTGTTACATGATGATTCAGATAAATCTTGTTCATCATGAGGGGGAGAATGTATTATCCTAACTCACTCCACATCAAAAAGACACATATGCATCAGTGAAGGTAGAGTAAACAAGGAACCGAAGTCTCCATGAAGAAATAATTGTCTGTTTGAGGGGGAGCATAAACCTTATCACCAATTTTCCCGAACAACAATTATTAAGAATCATTGATCGACATAAAGCCACAAACTTCAAGAAAAGACTTCCGCTGTTAATCTCTCTATCATTATGGGTCTCAGTTTCGGTCGATCAATATGTATCTTCAATATAAAGTCTTCAAAATACTTTTTGTGGTTGAAAAGCTACAAGAAGTATTTGTTTTCACAGATTAACAAAGCTCAAGCCAGATCCTGATACAACATTATACAACGAAAAATTTACAAGGCTAGGCTTTTGCTAAAGATGAAGACTTCGAAGATATGCTTCCCAGACTATTGTTACAAAGGGGGAGATTGTTGGGTCACATTTTAATGTATTCAATAGTCAAGGGATGTAATGTGACACTTTTATTATAATCAATAGTCTAGGGGTCAGTTATGTAATAAATAGTCTAGGGGTTAAACATGTAATTAGTCAATATTAGGCCTAGGTATAAATACCTAGTTGTAACCTAATATTGGTTTAAGCTTGCCGACATTTGTAATCGTACGTACGTGAATTTGCAAAGCTTCACATTGTTCTTCCCATCTTGTTCTTCCAATTCATCATTATTATTGCTTAATCTGTTACTTAATACCAGAAATTTTTAATTTTAAAGAGGAATCTTATTCCTCCCCTAGGAAATATAACACTTACTGAACGATAGCTAGTCGTAGTAAGAGATCAGAGATATGCGGAAATATAAAAATTTATTACAGACTTTTGAAGATTACAATCTTATAAGAGAGAGAGAGTTGTTTTTCGATATGCTAGAACAACTGCAACTCTAAGTCCTTTAAAAGCAAGATTGAATTATTCGTCTATGGGGCCCAATGCGCACCCGGAATAATTATCTTTGCCTATAAAAGGATAGAGTTGCAGTTGTTCTAGCATATCGAAAAACAACTCTCTCTCTCTTATAAGATTGTAATCTTCAAAAGTCTGTAATAAATTTTTATATTTCCGCATATCTCTGATCTCTTACTACGACTAGCTATCGTTCAGTAAGTGTTATATTTCCTAGGGGAGGGTATTAATACGGATTCACATATATATTGTTTGCATACCACATGATGCTAGCTAATAGTCATTACTATTGCTTTTACAAGGTAAATATCAAAGTAATAAATTTTTATAGGTCATAATTAATTGAATGTAAAACAGTACAGACGCATCATATTGAATTTAAAAATCTATGTTATAGTTGCAATTTTAAAACGAGATAAATTCACCAGTCATGGTAAAGTAATACGTAAGTATCTTTTTACATTGATATAAAATGTCACAAAACATATACATATATAGTAAAATTATTTTAACTTACAGTTCGGACCCTAAGGGGGCGTTTGGTTCGCTGGAATGTTTCTGATGGAATTGGAATCTAGGAATGAATTGGAATTGTCAGGAATTGGATTCTAATTCCGTACTCTGTTTGGTTGGCAGGAAATGGAATTGAAATTCAATTCAATATTATGTTTGGTTACCAGGAAATTGAATAATAATTTTGTAAAAAGACGAATTTGCCCTTATTCGTGTAGGTGGTGGTGGCGTCAACGGTAGTGGTGGCGGTGGTGGGTGGCGGTAGTGGTGGGTGGGTGGTGGAGGCGGTGGCGGGGGTGGTGGTGGAGGGTGATCGTAGCGGTGGTGGTGGGTGGGTGGTGGCCGTGGTGGTTTCGGAGACACCAGTAGTGGTGGAGGCAGTGGGTGGGTGGTGGCGGCGGCGGTGGCGGTGGTGGCGGCGACGGGTGGTGGTGGAGGGTGGTCGTAGCGGTGGGTGGCGATGGTGGTGGCGGGAGGTGGTGAAGGTAGTGGTGGCGGCGGGTGGCGGTAGCGGTGGTGGGCGGCGGGTGGCGATGGTGGTGGCGGTGGGTGGTCGTCGTCGGCGGGTGGCGGTGGTGGTGGATGGCGGCGGCGGGTGGTGGTTGGTTTAAGGTTCAAAGGTGTTTAAGGGTAATATAGTAATCTACACATTTCTTCATTCATGGGATTTCAAAATCCTTACATCTTTGGATGGAATTCAAATTCCCTTGTTTGATGGAATGTTTTCCAATCAAGGATTCCAATTCCGTCCAACCAAACATAGGAATCCATAGGAATTGGATTCCAATTCCTTCAAATTCCCAAGGATTCCAGCGAACCAAACGCCCCCTAAATGAATAGGGATAGACTGAAAAGAACTCGTTCACCATGTGCCATGTGTGTGTGTGTATACCGAGGGATATGTGTTCGGTTCCAGAACTAGATTAAATAGAAGCGGTATTGAAAATCTCAAAACCAAAAATTACAAAAATCAAGAACTAAATATCAGACCTAAATAATGGTTATATTTCCGGTTCGGTCCATTAAATTATGAACAAGAGTTACGACAACTATATGTTGAGAAAGTTAAGAACAGAACAACATAAACGAGAAGAACGCAATTAAAAAAAAGTTTCCGAAGACATCTCAAAAGTCAAATCCACCTCAATATCATTCTAATTTCTAAATGAAGGCGTGTAACTTAATTGGTAAATATATGTAGAAACTTGCAGCACAAATAAACAGTAAGTGACCTAACAGTACCCTAATAGTTTCAATATGTAGAGTCTATTACCTAAACATCAAGAATTTAAGCGATGTGAAAGGCATGTTACGTGTTTGACTTTTGTCAAATAAAATATCAATTTTAAATAAAACAAACGACATGTTATTCAACACATGCATTAATTTCCATTAGGCAAACTTAAGCATGGTAAGTTAGAATCAAAAGGTGTCATAAATATATTTTTGTGTTGGTAGACAATACTTACCACGTTTCTTCCTAAACCCTATCACTTATTCATGTGCAAATATAGTGACGCGAGGTTAACATTTTAATTTTTGTAGTTAATAATAGAATTGAAGCGTTTAAATCATAAAACTTTCTAATTTTGTAATTAATAGAACTGAGTTATAGCAATCTGACAAATGTACGTGGTCTTCTATTTGGGTTAAAGATGTAGAATAGATGCGTAAGTGCCCTTAAAAATGTGGGTATTAAGTTATTAACACAATTATCTCTCAACTACAAAGGTGGTGGCCTACTAGTCTTAAAAATTAATGAAGTTTTCATAAAGTCTCAAGTTCAATACGTATGAATAAAAAAATACACGGGCTACACGCAAAAAAGATGTCATTTTAAAATTAGTCGTCTCACAAAGCGAGTCACAACTTAAGTTACCTAAAAAAACCTCACATTAATAGATTACCTGAACAATAAAAACTCGTCATTCATGGATGACCTGAACAATAAAAACTACAACCTTTTACCCATTTACCATTTTAAGGAGAAACACATGTATAATAAATATATCTATTTACCTCGACACACATTAATTTGTAATTGCTTCTAAAATCCGTTAATTTTAATAAAAACTTATACTTGTGCTTATTATTTGTGCTTATTTTTGTACATACTTATTTGATCAAGATAAATGTCAAAATCAAGAGATGAGATGATTAAAAATAATTATTAGATTACACATATCATCTTATGATGAGTATGCAAATAAAATAGACAAAAATTATATACATAAATATTATTTCTCATCTTAATATAATGTGGTAGTTAATCACCTTATTTAAATAGGTGAGCTCTTTTTTTTAACGTCAAATGTAATCTACTCCTAAATAACCACATATGTCCACTATGTGACTTGAACCCTTAACCATTAGAATGGAAGATAAAGATCTTACCATTAGATGAGTTCTTTTTATTAAAGGTCAGTTGCTCCCCCTTCATTTATTGATAGTGGTCGCATAATACTCAAAGAGTGGATGTGGACCATTAACTAGTTTTATACTTGTACGTATTTTCCGGTCATTTTCCCTTAACCTCATTAAAAAGAAATGCAATGGCATTATGCATTAATGTTTTTTGTCATGAAGAATAAAGAACAATATTTAAGATAAGATTTTGTTCATCACTATAGATTAACACATGTTAGTTCTTTAATAATTTATTTTAATAAACTATAAACATGTTTGAAGGATGGTTCATTGTTTATGGTTGACCTACATGAGCACCGATTCGAAAAAGTTTATGAAGTGTTAATAAACTTTATTGACACAGACAAAAACAGTTATAAATCAATCAATTTTTTGATAAATATCAATGTTTACGTTATTCCTAACTTTATATCATTTGTAACACGATTATAGTTAGAAAAAATACCAAAAGTCAAGTAATTATTTACAACTAAATTAACTCGTACCTTCTACATCACTATCAAACTTCAATTCATTTAAAAAAATAAATTGTAAGTGTTAATTGGTTATCCAACTTACTCATTATACATGCATTCTCATCTGACGCTAAGTTGGTAAGGGGAAACTTATAATATTCTATATGCATTCATTATTTAATGCATTCCCTTATGAAATTATTGAAGATCGACGTGTACTAATCCAATGTGTATCTTCTTGTTAGTTGTTTTCAGTTATCTTCTTAAAATTTATCTTTGAAAAAAATCTTTGACTAAATTCTAACAATTCAGAAACTTTATCTTCCAAAAATACTTAAGAAGATTACTTTAGCTACTTCCCTTAACTTGCACATTATTACTTGACTATTGGACCTAAAAGTGCATGACACATGGAATCCATTTGGTGAGTGCAATCAAATTTGATGGTCTCCCAACACCTACCAAAATATCATTATTTTTAGGAAGAAAAATGATTGTTGATGAAATCAAATTGTTTCCCTTTAGACATTCTTTGAACTTAAGCCTAGATAACCCCACCAATTACCCATTTGCCTACTACCTTTTATTATTGGACATTAAGTCAACCCCTTCAAAAATATTGAATAAATCCATTTTTTGACTAATTTAAAATTTTCCTCTTTATTCTTTTCACATGATTAAATTAATGGCATCAATTAAAAGTTTTACAAGCTTTAAATAAGTTGAAGTTTTCTTCTATCTTACTTCTATATAAAAGCATTTAGAAGAAGAAAAATCTTCAAAATTTAAAATTACATTTTTTTACCCTCGTAATAATTACTCATTCCTCAATCAAAACAATTTTAAAGAAGTCAAATCAAATCAAAATTTTTGCATTTAAAGATACTATATCAAAAATTGAAACCAAATTAAATATTCTTCGTTGAAAATAATATCCTATACATTCGTGGACTCGAGATTGTCAGGTCAACAAATTTGGCATGAGTGGGATTTCTCAGTCATCTAAAACTTTTTGTTACATATAAGCCCAATCAAAAAGACTAACTGTGTAACTCGAATCTACGAACAAAAAAATATTCAAATTACACACTTGTAACTCGAATATTTATACCCAACTATGAATATTACTTCCTCCGTATCAAAATAAGTGACACACTTTCCATTTTTGGGTGTATCAAAATAAGTGACACACTTTGAAAACTTTCCTTATTTAGTAAAAATAGTGAGACCCATACCCACTAACTATCCACTTTAATAAAGTGAAAATATCCTTATACCCTTACTTTTACTTTTAAAACTCATTAATATCACTTTATTCAAGAAAAGTGGGACCTATCCTCCACTAACTATGTACTTTAATCTATTTTAATCTCTACTTTAATCTTTTACCTCAAAAACCGTGTAAGCCAATTTGTGTCACTTATTTTGATACGGAGGAAGTATTAATATTTTTGTTATAATAGAAGGGCAAAATTTCAACTATAAAATTAAGGATTGAAGACATGAATATGAATTTTAAGTCCCACCACTTTAATGGAAGTCTCTTTCAATTGTTCTATCAAATGGTTGATGGCTCAATGCTTTCTCCACTACGGAGGTCAACACGAAAACTACTATCTTATACTAATATATAAAACATTTAGGACTTCTCTTTATATCATTACTTAATTTTCAACCTTATTATTTCAAGAAATATCTTAATTTTTAAAAGCACCCAAAATATAAAACACAAGCCACAGGATTCGAACCCATGACCTTGGGTATAAAGGATTCATGCTTTGCCATTTCAACTACATGAGATTTGTGCTACTGTTTCCTTCTCAATGTACTTATTCAAATGAAAGTACAATAACTGCTAACATTTATGAGGTAAACGGCCTCATTTCAAATAATTTTTTAATTATCTTTATTTTACAATATTTCATTTTCTATTTATTTATCTTTTACTCCCTCCGTCCCATAAAAAAGTACCCATTTTTCCTTATATTTTTGTTCCATAAAAAAGTACACATTTCTCAAATTAATGGGGTCCATTTAATAAAATAATATAATTACCAATGATCCTACCAATAACTATCATTCTTTCTCCAAACTAACGTTATATTTTAATCAAACGTATTACCAATGACCCCACCACTAACTTTCATCTTAAAACTTGTGCCCAAGAAAAATGAGTACTTTTTTGTGGGACGGAGGGAGTACTACGTTATAATATATATTTAAGACTTTGTCAATTTACCAAGCTTAATTATTAGCCAACCAGTTTGTTATCTCAGGAAACATTTGTATTTAGGAAAAAATTGACACCGACTTGAACTTGCGACTTCATGTTATTAGAAAGGAGCTCTAGCAACAAACTCATATCATTTTGTTGACCACCACCTACTGGCTACTACCACCCGCCACTAGAATCACTACCCTCACAATCACTATCGAACACACCATCACTACTGCCACCATCTCATAATCACTATCGTTATCACAAAATATAGTTATAGGGTATCCGCCGCCGCATTACGCGGGTACCCTACTATTTTTTGAAAAACCGTTTCAATTTTCATCCTACTAAAAATGTTGGAAAGTGTTCTTTTAGTTTGAATTATAGTTACATTTTTCCTTTTGAGAAATAACTTACGTAAATTTCGCCAAGAGATCGAAAAACTTTTTGGAGAATTGTCTGGTATAAAATCCAAGTAATGTAAATTACGGAGTATATAGTATCTAGATTTCCGTCAGATTTACTTGGGATAACTTTTAAGAAGATTAGTACGAGAATGTCTAATTCAACCACTTTCTCTTATTCAAAAACTAGATTAAGTCACGGGTTGCCAATAATTTTACTTGTTTATAGTTTTATAGAATACAAAATTTTATCGTTACTCGCATGATTATTACATATACGAAAATAAAATATATAATGTCTCTAAAACGCAAAGTATGGAATAGGAGCTTGCAAATTATATAAACACGATAAAACATTTAATATGATACTATGCTCAATTACATGTTGATCTGGAAAAAGTTTCTCCAGCTCTGCTATGATATCTTAGTTATTAGTGATAGCCAAAATTCCATGAACATTATAGTGATACATTACATGAAAATTTGTTATACTTAGGCACTTAGCTTCATAGCAAATTTTTTATTTTCAAGCCCATTAAATTCATCCGGAAATGTTACAACTTCTAAACCAGCTTGAAATAATTCGTATATAAATCAGTATTAAAAAAACAAACATAAGACTCTACAATATAGATTTCTTTACCTTGGGAATATTAATTGTTTTTAGATTTGCACTCCTCGGTTGAACACTCCTTTATTTGCTTCTGGTCAAAACCTTCAGTATCGTCATCCTTATTCGTTACCAACCATTTCTCTTCACATTCACGTCGACAAATTATGAGCCGAAACCTTATCCTCAAAAGAAGATTACTCACTTTTTGGTCTTTGTAGACCTTATCGGCCTTTTCTTGACACTCTATACATTTTGGAATATCTTTCCCGACAAGAAAATAATCAGCGACCATTCCCTTCATTCACTTCTAAAGATCCCATTAGTTCGTTATAACTACACAGGCCAAAAATACCACTTCTGGCGTATTCACTGACCTCCTAAAATCGTGGGCAAGGCACAAATTGCATATTAAGAGCATACAAGTTAGGAATGACAATCTCTACCCATTTACTTATATATTATTTGATTTAGGAAGTCAGGTTATGCTTTATCTCTAATGGGTGAAATAAAATATAAATAAATAAATAAAACTAAAAAGGAAACGGGTCGAAAGTGGCCCAAAATGTTTCATACCATCATTGATGCATAAAACCTCCAAAATCATCTTATTTAAAAAACGTAGATAATTGTTGAAAATTTTAAATCATATATGACATGCTAATTTATTACAAAATGTGGTTATTGTTTATGTAATCCTACCCAAGTTTTGACCCGTTAGTCGGTTACCCAACCCGCCCGCACATTATGACACATGCTCACCTTGCCCTGAGATCTCTCCTTTCTTAGCCCATATTTGTTTGAGCATTCTGGGACTAATTTGCATATATTATATGTGCCTGTGATAAATCTCTACTTCTGAACGCGGATATTCAGTGCAGGTATCCATGATTCCAACCCCATTGTAGAAAAATCTCTAATTCTCTACAAAATCATATAAAATAACTAATTACAAAGGTGTTCGGATTAACCCAACCCATATAAAAATAACCTGTTTTGACACACCCATTTTCCAATGAGAACATCAGTTATGTTTGAAAATATTGTGTCAGATTGTAGGTTGAAAAAGAGAAAAAGTTTTAACTTTTAGTACCAAAACTACGGCTTCTCTAGCACCAAGAGTCAAGATATCAACACATGAAACAGTATTTGGGACATCGGCTTTTATGCTGTCAGTGACTTCAAACCCATGAACCGAATTACGGTTCGGACCTGCATTCTTATTCCCTGTAAAGGTTTTAGTATCATCTAGAAGCACAAAACCGTGACAACCCTGTAACCAAACAATTAGCAATCTCAATAAAGTAGTTTTGATCAAACTACATTAAACTTGAATAACAAAATGACAAATTAATAATCACATTAACAAAACAATCATGGAATTGAAGATGAAGAAGAGATGCAACTATCATAGTGTCGTTCTTCATAGCTGCCCAAACACCATATTTAACGATCATGGGTAAGTTAGGACAATATGATAATAGTAGTAATCAAGCCGGCCATTAGCTTACGGACTTGGAAAGAAACTAACACAATAAAGATTAGAAATCTGAGTAGATAAATTTAGACATTTGAATTCAGAAATTAATACATCAATAAATCTGAAATTGATACATCAATAAAATGTTCTTAAACATGTAACCTCTATAAAGTGAATAACAAAACTCTGCAAAGTTCAACAAATCCTAAATTCATGATGAAAAAGCCATCTAACAAAAATCCTAAATTCATTCACTTGTGGTTAATTCACTTCAAACTTAGGTATTCTAAGCATTTCATTACCCATTGTTGCAAGAGACAAACCCTAATTTCAATTAAAAATAAGAAATTGAATATAATTGTTAAAAAAACAGAGACAAAAGATCCCTGACAATATAGGTCCGGAAATTTATATATATAAACGAAGCCAAACAAAACCCTAAATCGATGTTTAAGGAAAAAAAAAAACTTACTTGAAGAAATTGTTGAAAATATAGTGATGATAATCAGAGAGTGAGCGAGTACCTTGGTTCGTTTGGCAACCTTCCATTTCCTCAGCATATAATAACCTTGTTAGAGGTTTTCAATCGGAATTCATATGCTTCTGGTGACACAATCGACAGTCCCATCCTGCTGCAATGAGTTCGGTGAGTTGGGAGAGTTTGGAAGAAAATTAGGATTTTGTTTGAAACGTATCTGGGAATAAAAAAACGGGCGGACAAATTTAGGGTTTTAATATGTGACGAGGACGTAAAAAAATTAAACTAAAACTGAGGGGACGTAATAATATGACATGTGGCATCTAAGGCTTTGATTTATTATAATAGTAGATAAGTGATACATTGTTATTTTATGATTTTTAGACAAAAAATTATAATGAAAGTTAAATAGTATTAAATTAGATAGTGAGAAATGAGTCTTTTAAATAAAGTGAGGTTAAATAAGTTTAAAAATAAAAGTAAGGGTAAAGAGATAATTTCACAATATTAAAACAAATTGTTAGTGGGTGTGGAGTCTATTACTTTTTACTAACTATGATAAATTTTCAAATTGTATCACTTATTTTGATACACCGCAAAATGGAAAGTGTACATATATTTTAAATCGGAGGAAGTATTTGATAAAAACACATAAAAATCGTGTGATATTTAAATTTAAAGATAAATGATATTTTTACTTACTATTTGTGTCTGCCCACTTGATTAAGATAAGTGTCAAAATCAAGAAATTATATGAGAAAAGAGAGTTAGTAAATTACACATGATATTTTGTGATATTAATAACATGAAGTAGACACAAATAGTAGACGTCAATACCATTTCTCAAATTTAAAATACATGAGATTCTATAACTTTATTTTCACGTTGTTTCTTCATATGTAAGATTTAGAAATTCAACTTACAACATGATCTAACTTTGTGATATAGATGTCTTGGCATATATAGCCAACCAAAACTCTCTCATTAGTTTCCTTGAATTTCGTTGGTATGGACAAAAAAGTATAAAACATACCCGGTCCATTTTGTAACCCATTGGGCTTTAGGCCCAAATCTTGACATGCAATCTAACCACAAGTAGCTATTTTTCTTAATAAACCAATCAATAATCTTTCATCAAAACTTAAAATTTATTACATGAAGTAATACAAATTTAGCTTTATCTTACTCTAAGTTCCATATGAATTCACGAAATAAGAGTTAATGGGCTACTTCAATTCATACGGGCCACAAAAATGGATCCTTTTTATATATCCATTACAGTTTTTCCATTTTTAACTACTTTTGTTTGGGTTGTATACAATTTTCATCAAACATATACAGCCCAAAATACAACAATAACAAACACAAATTCCGTCATGGCCCACTACCACCTCCATTGCAGAACAAGAAATCTATATTGACTTTTACGGTCAAACGAGTCATTTCAAACATATAGCCAGATGATCATCATGTAAAAGTTTTCTTCTAAATTATACTATAACTTTTTTCAGCTTAAAATTGACCCGTTTGACCACAAAAGTCAAAACTGTCTGGTGCATCTGGAGGAACATATTTCCTGCTTCTGTTGATGCCCAATTTCATTCTAGCAATGGAGTAGATGCTTCTGATATAACTGCCAATAAATGTGCATGAATAAACTAAATCTTAATAAAAAATTCTATTAGATTTCTAACTTCCCGAAACAAAAATATTCAATAATTTATTATAAATAAGAAAAAAGAAGCTACAATTAAAGGCACGATCCTTCATAAATATGTAATAGTTAGATATTAAAAAGAATTAATTTGAAGATTTAAGATGCATACCAGTAGCATCCGTTTCTTTCCTCAAGATCATCAAGATAATTCTGATGAATATAAGTAGAAGATCCCCACAATACCATTAACATAGCAATTACTTTAACACCATTCATTTTAACATGAAAAACAAGCAATGCAGCCAAAGGGGTTAATGCTAATGAAAGAGTACTAATCACATTTGAAAACAATGAAGAAACCACAAAAACAACACCAACCGAACACACCTACCAAGCGACACTAAAGTCATCACATAAGCCAAACCACCTTTACCAAAACCGCCCAAACTCCGCCGCTAGCAAAAAGTCCCACAGTTAAAACACAAGTTGCAAAGAAGGAAGTGTAGATTTGTAGTTCAAGAACTACAGAAAAAGTTTCTTTTTTTTATCAATTTTTGGAATGTAAGTTGCATGATTGATAGTAAAAGGGCGTAAAGACCAGAAGCAGATAATGTGGTCACGAAACCGATAATGTTTGTGACTCCAGACGGTTTATCTGAATATATTATCACCAGCATTCAGCAATTAATTAGGGCATGAAGTAGTTGATGATGATTGTTATTTATATGGTGGAAGAAAATAATATGGGATAAAAAGGATTGGGAATCTAACGGTTTGAACAAGTGTAGCCATCCATTTACTATTTCCACCTTGATCATAAACCAAGAAGTACAGCTACGATTTGACCAATGAGAAGAAAACTTATGTTAATTCCGACAAGAAGCCACCATTGCCAACGTTTGAGCTTGGAAAGTGGCAATATGCCAGATTGATTTGTATCTTTTACCACAACTGAATCTTCGTTATCTACATGATAAATTAACAAATGTGCAGAAGAATCTCGTTGAAATGATTTCAGTGCCACAATTTAGTATTAGACTGTTTTTTATAATTAATAATTTGGTAACTAATATACTACTACAAAAGTTATACATGTTGTAATCCAACTTTCATGGATTCAGAATCCACAACAATTTCAATTTTAAAAGTAGCATATTTAGTAAAGGAAATCATAAACTTAAAAATAGCTGCTGTTCGACAGATGCTAAAATTTCATAATTGCAAAACACAACCTACTGCACCAATTGCAACATGAAGAAAAAATTCCTTCGAACAGTAAAGGTAGGATCGATGACCACCACTGAATTCATAACATTCTAAATCAAAAACGGAAGAAACAATCAACAATTTTTTAATCTAAACACACAGATAATGAATTATTTCACTAACAACACAGCTGCTTGATCAGGAATTCGGTCTATGGGAGAAGAAGAATACGAAAAATCAATATATGCGATGTAATTGTGCGGTGAAATGAAACAGAGAAAGAGTAGAAACCTGGCATGTTGAGAAATGAGTGAGCAAAAAATGGTGGAGAATTTTGGAAGCATGCATAAAGAGTTGCGTCTTTACCCTACGTTGACGAATGGCGAGAAATTATGCCTACAAAAGTCAAAGGGATAACTCCTCTCCATATTTTTTAAAGTCATAAATTATATTTATGTCTTTTAAATTGATTATTCAAAATACTTTTTGATTTTCTTATAGTCTGAAAAATAAATTTTAAATATTAATAAATAATATTTAATGATAAAGATTAATTATAATTTATACGTAGATAAGTATTTTGACACTCATATAGATTTTAACTTAATTTTTTTTAATTTTATTTTTATTTACTATTATTATTTATTTATTTTTCATAAAAAATAATATTATGTGATTATATTTGAGCAAATTTATTGTTTAATCATTGTAATTTAAAATCATCATTAAAACCGTCCAAAGTTTTATTCTGTTTAAGAAAATAAAAGTTATTATTAATAATTAGTTATCAAATGATATAAGGTTCTCTTTTTACATTACTTTTTTTGACTTTGAAAGTTTTTCCAAAAAGGATTGCTTAAAGCAATATTGTGCAACATAAAAGCCATAATAAATATAGTTTAGTCTTTCTTATTACAAAAATGTATTAAATAATATGTTAATTTATAAATAAGGATATATCATAATTCATAATGTTTGTATCATCTCATTTTGTTTATAAATTATAGCATACCAATAAATCCACCGGAAATATTTGAGTCACACTCTTTGTATCATGACACATTGACAAGTTAGTAAAAAATTAAAATTTTAAACTATTTCGAATTAATAGTAGCTTATTGTATTGTTAATTATTATTTTTTCTTATTTTAAACTTAATGATGTAACACCCGAATAAAGTATAAATAGTTTACAGCCTTACACTTTTTATCACCGAAACAAACATTTGGTCTTAAACAAGTTTATTTTTTGATGATCCGAAAATATGAAGATAAAATAATAAAAAAGATAAATGCAAAAGTCGAAGATTCTAAACATTGTTGAAATATAAAAAATACATAACTAAAAGAGATGTTTATATATTAAATATTTGGCATGATCTTATACATATATTGTAAGTCGATTAAAATCATTTCGAACCACTTTGAAGAATGTTCATAATTGAAAGCGCGATAGCGGACAATTGAAAAGTTGCATTATTTCTCTTGGTTAATGGAGAAACGACCCCCTTTCTTTGTTTGAAACCATCTTCACAAGTGGTAGTAGCATCCATCACCGAACTTATTTGGACGTTTGCATCAAAATATTGTTTGGAATTGTAACTTGTCATGGCTTGTTTGATACCCGGGATAGCGTCCGAATAGAGCTCAAAACAATCATCCAAACATGACTTTACGTAAGGATCAAGCTTCTTGGTGTTGTTCTTGAGCAATTGTTTGATGTAACACCGTGTGTCAGTAAGGTTGTACCGTACAAGTCTAATGGACATCATTCCGAGGCCTTTAAGGTCGGCACAATGGCTAGTCGGTGCAGCTTGGAGAGTGGTGGTGCAAAATTGGAGCTTCACATTTGGGTCTTGTTGGGAGGAGGTTTTGCAAGTGTCATATATGAGGTTTTGGGCATTGATATAGATGAAAAATAAGGAAAGTAAAAGAAGAAGGTGGAAAAATGAAGAACTCATGTTTTTGTACGGTTTTGGTGAGAGGTGGGATATTTATTGGTTTTCTTGTGACCAATGGGTGGATTTATACAAAGAGATGAGGGTAAAAGTAGGGGTCAGCATAACAGGGTACCCGCCGGTTCCAACCGGAACCGGAACCGGAATTGGAACCGCAGATCCTGGAATATAGGAACCGGATTTGGAACCTGGAAGACAGGTTCCTAAATTTTCGGAACCGGAACCAGATCCACCGGTTCCAGGGCAGGTTCCGGTTACCCTGTCTCTAAATTCATAAACATTTAACTATTACTAACTAAATAAACAAGACGACGATAAATTACACAAACTAACGATTACAAATATCATTTAGCGAGTTTAAATATGGTTTAAGGATTACTAACTAAATATTACAAATATCACATACGAGAGAGGCGGAGGTTGGAGAATGGCGGCGGAGAGGTAAGTACGAGAGCAGAAGTGGCGACTGGCGAGATAAAATGAAACCCTAAGTGGCTAATTCTAATTTCTAACTCATGTAATCGGTAAATAGGGATAATTTTAGAGCCCCAATTTCTGGCCCAATAAGTGATAAAACAGCCCATATAATTTGGACTGTTAAAAATACAGCTATAGTCTGATATACTTGGGTAAAATCATTTATTTTAATGTATTTTATATTATATATTTTATATTTAATAAATATATACAGGGTATCCGCCGGTTCCAGGTTCTTTAATTTTGAGAACCGGAACCTCTTAAGCCGGTTCCCTGATTTTAGGAACCAGAACCGGAACCTCCTAGCAGGTTCCGGATCCGGAACCTCCGGTTCCCAAGCGGTTCCGGTTCCGATTCCGGTTACCCTCTTTTTCTGCTCACCCCTAGGTAAAAGGCATGTTTTGAGGAAAGCTATACACTTTTTGAATCTTGAAAAAAGGGTTTTCGAAAATGTATTTTAGAAACAACAAAAATTTAGATGAAATACCAAATGTGAGTTGAATTCGTAAAAAAAAAGAGGCAACGACGAAAAAAAAACCCAAAAACAATCCAAGATTCGTTTGGATGTCCTCTTCACTGTTTCTTATATCAATTGAAGTTCAGAAGGATTCTTTTCTTAGATTTTATAGTTTATACTACTAGCTTTTAGAAAAAAATAACGTATATGATGATCAAAATATTTATCTTTCAATCATTAGTCAACATAGATAAATTAAACTACACCTGTGTTAAATATGAGTTGCAAATCAAAATATACAGTTCAATGTTATTTGTTCCTCTACAATATTAGGTTCTTTTTTACTTATGGGATAATGATACAAGAAAAAAATTAAAAAAAAGTGGATAAAAAATATAAAATGGAAAAGGCACATATAATATATTTTTTGTATGTAAAAGATTGAATTATTCATAAAAGGAAAAAGGAAAATGATAATTATACCTACATTTTATTTTCATTAATTTGATGACGACACAAGTTAAGATGAAAGATATAGATATGGATAGGGGTGTTCACTATTTAGATATAATCGGATTGTTCAAATGGGCAATTTGGATTGGATCGTTTGGATTGGTTTTTTTGGTTTTTTGGATCGGTTTGGACTTGAACCAAATTAATAATTTGGTTTTCGGATTGGATTTGGTTTCTATTGTAAAATCCGGATTGTCCAAAAAATCCAAATAGTAATATATATGTGTATTTAAATATATATCCAACAATTATAACCCATTTCCAAAAGATCATATATCTATGAACTATGGAAATTAACAGAATATCCCATGGTTGAAATGTCATAAGTTATAAATTAGACATGTTTTTATGTATAAAATAATATATTGTTTTGAAATTATACATATTAAACTTAATATTAGTTATGTTATATATACTTTTATAGTCTTGTGAAGTATATTAAGAAAAAAATGGTTTGGTTCGGACAAAACAAACCAACCAAATTGTAATTTGGTTCGAATCGGTTTGGATTTAAATTAATTTTGACGGTTCGGTTTGTACATTTAAAATCCAAAAACCATTTGGATTCACCTATTTAGTTCGGATATATCCAAACTAGCTTCATAACCCGCCCGGATGGGCGGGTATGCTTCAAAATTTATTATGTAGAAAAATACGAATATACATTAATAATGTTAAAGATTACATAATAATGATGTACATAAATAAATGTTAAATAAAATTCGATACATGAAATGTTACATAAAATTTATTAATGAGGCTTATTAGCTTAATAAGCTTGAATTCAAGCTTATTAAGCTTATTAAGCTAATAAGCCTCATTAATAAGCTTTCCCAAACATGCCCTTAGTATTATCTAAATTCTAAAAGCATATTCTTTTGCCATCATATTTGACAATAATATATACAAAAACTTAACCGTTTTTGACCCGTTTCAGTTTGCACTTATAAACATGTTTTGAGTTCTTGAGAGTATTCCTTAGTACTTCGTTTCAAGTACTTCCAGAAAATATTGTTGCATTCAAACTCAGAACAAAATTATCATATAATTTGTAAATTTGTCCTAATTATTGTCACTAAATTAGCAATGACCCTTAGTAAAAGTTGACTTAATAACCATGTGCGCCATGTGGCTGGTTAAGCGAATGCTAACACTGACATAAAAGCCATTTGATGCAAAAAAAAAAAAAAAAAAAAAAAAAACATACATAGGACATCTTAATATATGTGATTGTTACTTCAAAGCAAATAACATCTTCAATTGAAATTTGAAGACTTGATAATCAAATAAGTAAATAATATGTAATAGTCCTAGTGTGCGTTTGGAGCATTTCTAGTAACATATGCCCAAAAATTATAAGTGTTGAAAATTGAAGGAAAAATTGATTCATGTTGACAATGGTTAATGACGTACCTCTATATGTGTGTATAAATCATTCTCATTTGTAATTGCTTTCCATTTGCAAATTAGCTTCATGGTGTTGGTTTTAGGAGGAAGAAAAAGCACTTTTAATTAGGAATGTATTTTGTTCCGGAACGGGTAAACCCGAAATCAGAAAATCTGGAAAGTCGAGAACCGAGTACCAAACTGATTTACCGGTTTCCATTCCGGTACAGACCATTTGGGTCATAACTGTTCGATGATTTTATAAACACCTTCTGGCACACGAAGTAACTGGTAAGAACCTAACCTGAAAAAGCTGAATACCCATAGCAGTAAGTAAGCATATGAATACAAACCAAAAATATATATGAAAAAAAAACTTATCTATGTGTTTATGTGTTTTGTCCTCCCAATATTATCCTAGAGACACGTTTGACCCATTAGAGCAAACCAAGAAAATTAACAAATATTAAAAAAAAAAACACATAATCATTTATGTAAGTTACAAGAAAAACCGATTGTAATTAATTTTAAGTTTATTATTATAGTTGATTAGTTTAAAAATTGGTTTTGATCAACCATGTATGTGTGTAGGTGTTTGGTCATCCCATAATTATCCTAGTGACCGGTTTGACCCATTTGAGTCAATACTCATTTGACCCGTTTCCAATAGTAGTCATTTGAGTATAACCTACTCAACCGTTTGAGTTTTGACCCAGTAAAAGTATCACTTTTTTTCAAATATAAAAATCTGATTTGGTCAATATAGGAATGATTTATTTATGAACTTCAATGATCTTAAAAAATAGGTTAATATAGGAATGTCACCTATTTTTCAGTTTGGCCCGTTTGATGCAAAAACATATTTATGAAAGAAAAATAACACAAATTGCAAGTGTGTGAAAGCAAAACAAATTTATGTGTTGGATATTCATAGTTTTTGGTATGAATTTAAGTGCAAAACAGATTCATACATGTTTTGAAAAAACAGATTCATATATGTGCGAAAACAGGTCGAAATTCGCCCACAATGTAGTTTTAACGTATAAATTCTCCTAAATCATTTTATTCAAATGTACAAATTACTACTTAAAGAGTCTAACTTTTTGTAATCGTATATCACACGACCCACACTCAGAAATATATATTTTTACTATATGAGCATGTAAAATATATGCAAAAACACTTTAAAAACAATATACATTAAACTTAAAGGATACATCTTCCCTTTGGGTTCGATGGAATGGTATTGTAAGTGCCTTATCCTAGCTCCAAAACAGGTTCACATTTCTTGTAAAAAATTGTTGCCATTGAAGGCATAACTGTGATATATAAAGTAACAACACAAAATCTATATAAGGCATGTTTGGGAAAGTTTATTTAAGGGGCTTTTAAGCTTATTAGCCTATTAAGCTCGAATATTGCACTAATTTTCGAGCTTAATAAGCTAATAAGTTTAAAAACCCCTTAAATAAGCTTTCTCAAACATGGCCATAATCACATTAAAAAGAGGAATCAAAATAATATTTAAAACATTAAAAGAGTTGCAACATTGGGAGGTAGTTGAATAACAGGTAAAGAAGGGGCATTTACATGATGTTTATGGATGTATCTTTCAATCAACCAACTATAAAGATATTGATAATTGTTATTCTTGCATTATTAAAAACCGAATCAAATGTAAATAAATCGAAAAATGGTGTAGCAATTCAACAGCATGCATAAACAGTATAAGCCTTAATCTAGCATGAACGATTAGGATTGAATCAATTTCAATCTATATGCAATTTCAGAAGGCGGTTTTATACATACAAAATTTCAGAGTCAAAGTTTAAATTAAGTGAAATTAAAGAGGTACATATTGATATATACAATGACAACTACGATATAAAAACTCATAAGTTACCTCAAGCTTTGTGTTCAGCCGATGTGTTCCTCATTTGTGCTGAATTTATAGTGTCGCAAGCTTTGAGGAATCGATTCCTCAAATTATAGAATCGACAGGGGAGAGGCTTTTTAAGGCAAGATTTCCAAATAATTAGATGCTTCGATTGGCTTTAACAAAAAAATTGTATTGAAGTGATTTGCTGCATCAAAATAATCTGAGGGTTTCAAAACACCAAATCAAAGGATTAGCAATTTTAACAACCAAATGCAATATAAATAAGATCAATTGGTACATGGAGTTGTTTGATCACATTACTTAACTAAGCAAAACACATAAAATTGATTCCAACGAATTCGTTATTATGAAAACCTAACTTTTTAGGTCAATTTCTGACTTCATAACATCATGAACGAAGATTGTAACTGAAAGAAGTGAAGTAAGAAGATGATAGAAAAGTGTGACCTGGTGATTTGTCAACAGATTGGTGAACTACATAAGATACTTTGTAACAGATTGGTTGCACTGTTTTGCTATGTCTTTAACTTCCAGTAATCTACATAAGGCTTCTGTCCATAATCTGCATTTACCGACAAAAATACCATTAAAAAGTTGATCTAATTTAGATTAGGTGAATTATGTTATACACCAAATCCTAAAACCACCTAAATCTATTTCAAACACATGTAATAGAATAACTGAAACCTTGATTTTCAGTCGAATCCACTAAAATTATGTTCCTAATCTAAGTGTCACAAATTCACAACCACGAGCCCTAAACAGAAGAGCTAAAAATTAAGAAAATTGAGAAAAGAATCGAACCAGTAGGACCAGAGCTGAAACCCTTGCTATCGTTAGAATCGTATCCGCCGCCACCTCCGCCGTTCTCAAACTTATGGCGTTTGGCCTCGGCGTTGTTGAATCAGCCTTCTGTTTAGCAAGCTCGATCTCATCTACAGGTGGAGGTGCACTGTTGTACGCCGGACCGGAATCGGGAGATTGTGAATGGATGATGGGAGCGGAAAATCCAGTGGGGCGACGGCCGGATGAAGGCGGCAGTGGGGTGGTGGAGTCATCGTACTTGCGTTTGGCGGAGGAGAAGTCTCCGCCGGACGAATACTGTGCTTCCTCAGCCATTGAATGGTGGATAAAGAGAAGCAAAAGGGTTAAGAAAACCCTAGAAAAAGTTCGACGATAGAGAGAATCGAATTGTGAGGCCGGAGGGAAAAATTGTGCGAAATTTGTGCTGAAAATATCGGACCAATGGGAGAATTACAGGTGGATTAACGGACCAATCAGAAGCTTGTAAACTGATGATGTGTCAAACTCTAATGTGGTCTACCTGCATATATAGGGGAAGATTATCTAAACGAACACCCCTAAATATGGAGGGAGAATATGTAAATGAGACATGTCATGATTTTATTCGTAGCAATGTGAATTAAGCATAAATTATTAAATTCTAGGCATGCATACCAATAATATAATTCATGTAATTCCAAAAGCAAGATCTAAAAAGGGCATCCCCTTGCTCATAATCAACTACCAATAACCTAGTTTTTGTACTAATTATTACTGTAATATTTAATAAGTTTAGATTTTTGTTTAAATTTTCCATTTTATATTACAAAGGCCCAAACCCCTTGTTCTTTATGTAACAGAGAGATAACAAATTGACAAAAATGGCTAATCTGAGAACAACAATGGATGCAGCATTTTATGACCGAAACATAATCGATAATGTGTAGTATACATTTTAAACCACAATTGGCATCCCTACATTTCTTTAAATATTAACCATAAAAGTCAAAACCATCAAAAAAACCAAACACATATGACCACATTCCTATCATATGTAACCAAACCTTAAAAAAACCTCATCAAAAACTATACATCATGTATCAATCAATCCATTTCGCCTTAAATTATAAAGATTTATTTTCAAAAGTAACAACTAATATCATATCGTGGATTCGTCTCGAGACATGTTTCTAAGAATCTCTTCCAAATCTTGAATCTGTTTATCTTTTTCTTGAATAACATAATTCGCGTTTTGCAAAGCTTGATTATCATATTCAGCTTGTTCTTCCATCATTCTTAAAGACTGTAAAGCTTCTGTATAAAGTGCAGATTTTTCTTCTTGTAACCGTGTAATCATAGCCATTGCTTGATTTGTAGCAACAGCTGATGCATTTCGTTCTTCTTCTAATTCTTTATATAAAACACCCATTAATTTTTTATCATGTTCAATTTGTCGTTTTAATCTATCGATAATGTTTTCTCCATCAATTTCACTCACAACACTTCCATCTAATGAAAGATTTGATTCGTTTCTTTCTAAGGAGATTCTACTTTGAAGAAATTGCATACCTGTCGCTAATTCGTCGCTGTTGAAAGATAATTTTGGGCTTACTAAACTATCATTTGATCTGTGTGATAATAAGGCGGCTTTTATGTCTTCGTTGACTTTTGTTGAAGAATCTTTGAAGGATATTGATTCTAGAAATTTCTCGGATACCTGTCTTCCTTTTGTGCTTATAGCTAGCTTATACGCATCACCAAGATCTAAATAGTTTGACATTTGTTGACCGTTTGTAGTTCCATTTTGACCGATTTCTGTAACAGGGTCTTTAATTTGTTCAGCTGTTTTTGGAGGGTTAGCTGCAAAAAACAGTTAAATTTTAAGTATCGAATAATCAGAAAATTGCCAAGAACGATTAAAGACCTCAAATGTGACTTTAAATTTTGACAAATTTACGAGTGAAAATTGAACTTTTGAAAAATTTAGGGACCCCCAGAAAAACTTACTTGTCTGCAGAGACACGTCAGCAGGTGTTTCTGCATTATTGGATGATGAAACCCCTGTAATCTGAGGCATATCTTCCTTATTTGCATCATGTTGTCTAAGTTCCTCTGTTTCACACATTTCCGTATTTTCAAGATCATTTTGAAAATCAGAATTTTCAAATTGTGAATTGGAATTCAAATTAACCTCGGGAACAACAACACGAGCACTTTCATTATCAGAATTAGCATCAATTTTCTGATATTCAAGCTTTGATAAAGGAGCAATTCGATTATTATTTCCAATGTGGGGAGATTTTATAGATTCAAGAGATTCATCCACAAAAATACTTTTTTCATTCTTAGCATACTCACCATTCACGAATAAAGATTCAGAAACATCATATTTTCTTGGAAAATATTGCTCATTGCAACAAAAGCAGGTTCTTGAACCTGAAGAATCATGATTATCATCCTTTATTAAAGGGTTAGATTTCATTTTTCCGATTAATAACCCTAAACTTTTGTCATTCAACTTGCTATTGGTACATTTTTCACAGATTCCGTGAACGTTCACGAGTTTATTATGAACATGACAAAGAACTAGAGAAGATATCTCAGATTTGTGATGATTACAGATTGAATCGCGGTAAATTCCCTTTTTATCCTTGGCCAGAACATGATCATATCTTGAACACAGTAGACATGGACCTTGAATTTGGCAGTAGGATGCAAATTTTGCAATCAAGTATGTGAAACATGCATCAATGAACAATAAAAACATGAGCAGCCATTCAGAAACTGCAAACTCTAAAGCCTTTGAAAGCCTGTTGATATAATTGGGTGACTGAAAAGATGAGTTGTTCTTCGGGCTCATTTCTGAGATGCTGATTGCAACCAAATAACAGATATATAATACACAAATTGTGCTGAAAAGAAAAGGTTTAAATAATTAGAAACAGTGAATAAACTGGTGATAATTAAGAAACATGTTTAGAAGGAGCTCTCTAAGCTCTAATGACACCAACTCTAATAATTTGACTTTTGGAATCTAAGTAATTTGAATGAAGACTAATCAAGTTCATATATACAATAGATTAATAGCCTAATAAAAATGATGAAAGCAGAAAATATGCACAGATTTAGAACTAAAGTCAGCAAAATTAACAAAATTTAGTAGCTCGAACACAAACTAATCTAATTCAAATCAGAAGGTAAGACTTCACATAACAGATTGCGACAAACGAAAACAAATTAGGGTTTTTAAAACAGAATAAACAATAAGAGCAAACCAAATTGAAATCACAATGATGAGTTCGATGATGATCAAAAGTGAGAATCGGATCAAACCTGGTAAATAAAATATAGTGAAGATTTGAAGTAGAAGCAGAAGGAGGAGGAGAATGAATCAATCAGATGATATTAAGAATCAGGAATCGAGGTTGTTTAGGATCAAAATTGCGATGATTGAGAAGGAAATTCCAGCGAAAATGCACGTTGAGTTGTGTGTGGGTCTGAAACTGAAAGAAAGCCGAAAGATCCAAACAAAAGTCGGCTACCGAAAGTAGAGCATTAAAGCAGACTACTTGGCCCGTTAATGGAGCGGGTTTGGAGCGGATCAGTCTTGCTCCAAATCCTTTAACAAATTTCATATGATGATCCAAACCCGCTCCGTGACCCGCAGGGTTTTAGAAAATCAAACCCATACCCTTATCCGCCGAATCAACGGATATCCGACTCATTTACCCGACCCATTATAAAAAAAATTTAACTAATGAAACAATAAAAAAATAAGAAATAAATTAGCAACAAGACAATAATCGAAATTCTAATATACTACCAATACCAAATAAACAATTAATCGATTACATGGCTACGCATATTTTAACATTGAAATCAATGTGATGACTGATTGATAACTCATACACATTAACAAATACATGTGATTATGTGGATACATATAACATATTTGGAAGACTACGTGGCTAAATAAGAAGAAAACATATATTTTAACTTTCAAATAAAATTCTAGAATTACAAACCATAAGAATGATCCTTTATATAAAATATTAAAAGGAAAACAAAACATACAACCTGTGATTAAGAACTCATTCACGAATACGTGATTGCAGATTGGCTCATTCAGACTTTTAGCATAAACAAAGGCACAAATCCCTGAATAAAGAGCCCATCTGTGTTATCCTTAAATAAGTCTACACTTTAATATAAAATATATATTATTATTTTTTTAAATAAATGCGGGGCAGGTCATAAACGGATCGGATCGAGATTGATCCATACCCGACCCTTTTAATATAATGGTTAACGGGTACGGGTCGTTAACGGGTAAACGAATCACAAACTATGATCCAAACCCATATAATTCGTGCGGATTCGGATCGGATCAGGGTCAAAACCCGCTCCATTGCCAGGTCTAAAGCAGACATGATCGACCATCCATAGACTAATTACTCATTAACTTTTCGGTCAACTTGTTAATGAGAACATTCATAGGGAAAATGGCATGAAAGAAAGGAAAAAAAGTAAAACTTAAACAAATATTTTGTTAAAATTATATTTTTAAAAGTTAATTACTACTCCAACATTTCAAAAGTTTGGTTTATGAAAGTCTCATCGTTTAACTTGTAATATTCGTTTAACTTGTATTCGGTCAAACCGATTTCTTTTTAAAAAATGTGAATTTCGAAGATGACATTTTGTTTGTTTTGTATGCTTTATTTCTTTCAATCTTACAAGTGTAAACGAGCTGAGCCCGAGTCTATAATATTCTTCACGAGCCGAGCACAAACTTTACATATAAGTATCGAAATGAGTTGAATTCTCTGAACTTAAATAAGCCGATCTCAAACTAGGCTTGAATTCTGTCATTTACACCCTAACTAGACTTGTAATACAACTTTTTACCAATGTTATAATGACCGGGTCGGATCGGCTGGTCAGACAACAAAATATGTGTGGTGTCGGCCGGATTAGCCGGTGAATAAGCCAAAAATGGGCCGGATTGAACCGTCAGAATTTTCTTGACCGAACCGATTCGGACCGGGCCTGTGAATCCAAGTTGTGCCGGACTTTGTTTGGTTTTCTCTCTAAATGTTACTAAAACATGCAACAAATTATGAAAAAGTTGGATTAATATTGAACTAATTTGGTTAGAAATTATTTTTTTGAATTTTTAGAGTATAATGTTTGTTTTTATTTTTTAGGTTATTTTTTTTATAATTTATGTACTTTCTCCATTATTAACTTTATCTACTAAATAATGTTATAACGATCGGTTTGTTCGTTTTTTAAAAATCGACATGTCTGATTCAGAATTGGGTTTTAAAATATTTCTTTTTACGTCCAGGAAATCAATAATTTACTACCCAAAACTGTAGTGAAGGATATTAACAGAATTCTAAAGAATTTTTTGTGGAATCAAGGGGAAGGTGTGAAAGGGAAGGCTAAAGTTAGCTGGAAATCTATTTGCAAGCCTAAAGAGTTTGGTGGGCTTGGTTTGAAAGATATGGCATATGGAATGAAGCTCTGTTGTGTAATCACATCTTTAATATTGCTGTTAAGAGGAAGACCTTATGGGTAGAATGGAGTAACATTGAAATTGAAAGGTAGAAGTATATGGGATGTCTCTCCTGCCAACAGTGATAGTTGGATGTGGAAGACATTGTTAGGCATAAGAGATAAAATAAGAACTTCAGTAATTAAAGTTTTTGGGGATGGGAAAAGTAGTTCTGTTTGGTATGATGTATGGGATGAATCTGGTCCTTTATGTAATATCATTTCTAAAAGAAACATATATACTGCTAGGTTGAAGGATGATTGCACTGTAAATGAGATGCTGGTGGATTGGGCCTGGAATTGGCTGGCATTCTTTGTTCCCTGATATTATTAATGTTAGAGTCCATGTGCTTCATAATGGTTATAATGATAAAACTATGTGGAAGATGAATAATGGTAAAATTGTAAAGTTTTCTGTGAGAAATGCCTGGGAAAATCTCAGCCCCACTATGATTGTAGTAAAGTAGTGTGGTTTCCTAATGGTAATCCAAGGCATACATTTATTATGTGGTTAGCAGTGCATAATAGGCTGCAAACTCAAGATAGAATTTTGAATTGGTGCTTAATTACTCCCCTTGTGTGTCCTCTGTGTAATAAAGGACATGATTCCCATAATCACGCTGTGAATACTCTAAGAAAATCTGGGATAATATGAAGAAGTTGATGTATGTTGATAAAATCTCTGATGATTGGAGCAGTATTATTAGGGAACTTGCTGTTATGGTTTGCAATAATAGTATCAGAAGTATAGTTAGAAGAATGATTGTAGCTGCTTCTGTCTACTACATTTAGAAAGAAAGAAATGACAGATTATTCAAGCTTAAGTCTAAGCCAGTTAAAATTGTGATTAATGGCATAAAAGATAGTATAAAAGTGCAGCTTATGAGTCTTACTGTCAAAAGATCTCCTAAGTTATGGAAGTGGCTAAAGTTTGGAATGTAAAGATGAATTTCAGTACGGATGATTTGCATGTTTGATTTGTTTGTATGTTTCTGGTTTTATTTGGATGTATGTGTTACTCTTTATTTGATTAATATATAATGGTTGGCTAATGTCGTCGAAGCTCTTCATCTAGTTATCTTTTTTTTTTCCAAAAAAAAAATAAAAAAAATCAATAGTTTACTCGATAAAAAATACAGAAATAAATCATTGGCCCTCGTACCCTTTGCCCTGAGCCAGGTGCTACACTTCCCCCAATCTCTTCTACATTTCCCCTAATTTCGCAGCCTACACATACCTGATCTCCACTCTGCGATTCATTTCATTTTCGGCCGATCTCCGACCTTGTTCCCCGAGCGATCCATAACAACCATGCTTCGTCAAGCAGCTTCTCGTCTCCTTGCTCGACCGGCCACCACTTACTCCGCCGCCGCCGCTCGCCGCCCATTCTCCACCGAAGTCGCTCCTTCATCTGCCGGAGACGATGCGTTTGTGGAGGCTTGGAAGAAGGTTGTTCCTAACATAGATCCACCAAAGACACCTAGCCAGTTTATGCATCCTCGTCCTCCTATTCCTTCCACTTTGCCTACTAAACTCACTGTCAATTTCGTCCTCCCGTATGCTTCTGAACTTTCTCAAAAAGAGGTCAGTTTTTGTTTTCTTAAATTAGATTAATCGTTTTCATTTGCATTAGAATGGTTTGCTTGGATTATTTAGGGTTTGAGTACCTATAATGTGATTATTCAGTTATCCGTAATTGTCTATAATCAGAACTACGTTATCACATGCGGCATAAACTAGGGTACAATAATGTGGCTGGCTTATTAAAATTTAATCCATCCATAAATAGTTTTTTTGCGTAGTAATTTACTGAACATATCTGGGATTAGTCGCGTATTCTTTTGTTTTGAGATGTATAAGTGTATAACAATGTATCCGTATGCATTTTGTACCAATTTTGAGCTGTATAAAATAATTTTGCAATGGGAATAGATATGTCTTGCAACAAGTACTTAGGCTGCTTTCTGCTGAAAATTTCTACAGCTTTGTTCTCATTTGTGTATTGTTTATTTGTTTTCATCAATTCCTTTAGCTGTTTCACTTATTTGGAATTTGTTAAAGTTGAAAACATAAAACCTTTTATTTTAATATCAATTGTTTGAGCTGCGGGTATGTATTATGTAATTTTATAGCTTTATATTAATTATCGCAAATCATGCATATTATTTTGACAATATACCGAGCTCTTTGGGGAGACCTTTGCATATGATTTATGTAATTTAGAATTGTTTAGCGTCTAATCTTTTTAATATTACAGGTTGATATGGTAATTGTTCCTGCAACAACCGGGCAAATGGGTATATTACCTGGGCATGTACCAACAATTGCAGAATTAAAACCGGGTCTTTTATCAGTTCATGAAGGAAATGAAATCAAGAAATACTTTATCAGCAGTGGCTTTGCTTTTATCCACCCAAATTCCTATGCAGACATATTAGCAGTTGAAGCTGTCCCCCTTGACCGACTTGACCCAGCCCAAATACAAAAAGGCCTAAACGAGTTCACTCAGAAACTCAGTTCAGCCTCAACTGACTCGGAGAAAGCTGAAGCCCAAATTGGAGTTGATGTTCACAGTGCTCTTAACTTTGCTCTTACTGGTTAAGAGTTAACTGATTGAGTTTGCTCGTATTTATTTTATAATTGTTTTTTATTTGATAATAATACTTTTTGGCTTTTTTTGGCTGCATATGTTGAATGCGGGATGATGTTTTATCACATTGGATATCATATGTTTCTCTATGAATTTGTCTAAAGTTTGAGCATAATGTTAAGACATTATATTAAAATGATTGCAAGTCGTTTCGAGGTTGTTGATATTCGTTTGTGTTACGAAAGAAACTATTTTTCTTGAATCGTGAAAAATCCATACTCTTTTGAGACGTTCGGTGAATAACCCACAACCAAACCTTAAAATTAATTTTATTAATACATGTACTACTTACCATGCATAATGTATAACCCTCCATTCTACGCTGCAGGTGATTTAATTCTGGATGCAGAGTCCTCTAATGGTAAAAGTTATATTCTAATCATTTCTGACATCTAACTAGTTAATAGTAAATTGATTTTGATCGCTTACATTCGTATGCTACAATTAATTGTGTATATGAGTAGGAGATACATCATACATTTGCTGAAGAACAAAATGAGCTGGTTGAATCAGCAGCAGAGATGTTATATAGATTGATTCACGTTCAATACATCTTAACAACCAAGGGAATGGCTGCAATGGTAGTAGTTCATACTTGTATGTTTTTTTGTTTTATTTTTCACTGTGAAATTTTGATGGAATTTTGACAGTTGGAGAAGTATAAAGAGTATGATTTAGGAAGGTGTCCTCGACTATATTGCTGTAACACGATGTTATAAAGACATCATTATCAGTTATCACCATGCCATACAAACATGATTGAATCATAATGTAGGCAGCTATGCATTTTTTGGGCTTCCTTAAATGATACCAAAATAAATTTTAATTTAAATCATTATATTAAATTTTGAAGGGTTTTGTTAATGACAGCCCACTAACATGCATAAAATGCTTGTACATTGATTAAAAAAGTAATATTCCTAAAATTCAGGGGGCTTGTCTTTTGTGTATTTTGTCTTCTTAATGTAGGGCTGTCATTATCATTTTCCAATTTTGAAATACAATAAAAATTATTATATTCATTTTTAATATAAAATAATAACTATTATATTTATTACTCCGTATTAATAATAAAATGACAAGATGCAGAAATGGAAGGTGGTTCCTTTCTTAAATATGATTTGGCGCCAACACCGTTAAACCCAACGCAGAATCCGCTCTACTTTTCATTACTTCTTCTATGAATCTCTCGTTTTCTGGACAATAATCAAAATACGATATCATCTAAATCTTCTTTCACTATCCAAATATCTCCCTCAAATATAGAAAATTAATTTCCTCAAAAATCATGAACAAACAAAAACACGCACACAATTATTTGTAAATTCAGAGATGTAATGCATCAACAAAACCCCCAATTTCACATCGGAAAAGATAACCACCGTATCTCTTCCGATTACAAAACCTCAATTTCTTCATCACCATCATCTTCATTGTTATTACTATTACAATCATCACCTAATGCAAACCCTAATCACCAACACGAAATCGTAATCGACACGCCACCTTCCAAATCCACACCACACAAACGACCAATTTCACCTCAATCCACAACCAGTTTACCCCCAAATTCAACTTTCTCACCAGAAATTTTTTACCGTAAGCGGTTATCCGGTACAAAAGCCATCGTAATCCACCTCTTAGAACGTCTCCGCCACCTTCAAAACCACCTCCGGTTAATCCTTTTATTATCTCTCCCATTTTTCTACTTTCTAGTTTCTCACCCGAGCCAATCATTTGTGCTCGATTTCTTATCCGCTTTAGCATTTTCATCAGCATTATTATTCTCCCTAAATCTCGGTATCCCTCAGCTCCCCTCGATCCGAACATTACTTGCTCGATCGTTCCCAATAAAACTACATTCATCTACTCATTCTTCTAGACCTCCATTACCCGTTTTTTGGTCAATCGGGTCAAAACCGAAAGGTAACAACAAAAAACGGGTCAATTCGGGTTGTTGTGTGCAAGCATATAGCAATGGAGATGTATACGAAGGTGAGTTTCATAAGGGTAAGTGTTCGGGTTGTGGTGTTTATTATTATTACATGAGTGGTAGATATGAAGGCGATTGGATTGATGGAATGTATGATGGTTATGGGGTTGAAACATGGGTGAAAGGAAGCCGGTATCGAGGGCAATATCGTCAAGGATTAAGACATGGGTTTGGTGTTTATAGGTTTTATACGGGTGATGTTTATGCGGGTGAATGGTCTAATGGTCGTAGTCATGGGTCGGGTGTTCATAGTTGTGAAGATGGTAGTCAATACGCGGGTGAATTTAAGTGGGGTGTTAAACATGGTATCGGTTATTATCATTTCAGGTAAAAGATTTAAATGTTCCGATTATATTACTTTGATTTCTGTTTAAAATGATTGTTTTATATTTATAGAAATCAGGATACGTATGCGGGAGAGTATTTTGCAGATAAAATGCATGGTTTTGGGTTGTATAGTTTTGCAAACGGGCATCGATATGAAGGATCATGGCACGAAGGAAAAAGGCAAGGATTCGGTGTGTACACTTTTAGAAACGGGGAAACGCAATCGGGCCACTGGCAGAATGGCGTTCCTGAAATATCACCACCATGTCCCGATTATCGTTCCAAAGTGCTTAATGCTGTTAAGGTAATTTCCTCTTTGATTCTTGCATTTGTAATCATGCTTTCAGGAATTGGTAATTTCAACTCATTTACTTATGAATGGTGGGTTATGTTTTATCTCTTAGAGGTAAAATAAATAAAAATTTAATTTTGGTGTTTGATTATATTAGGAAGCACGACGGGCAGCTGAGAAAGCGTGTAATGCAGCTGGGAAAATGGAAGAACGGGTGAACAGTGTGGTGATACTTGCTAATCGAGCTGCTAATGCAGCTCGAGTAGCTGCAATTAAAGCAGTACAAAAACAAATGCATCAAGGGCGATGAGCTTCCTATCCCTATGGTGCAAAAAAACCTACATCAACACAGTTGACCATTTGACCAACCGTTGTTTATACATAGGGTTTCTTACTCAGTCAATCATTTCATTTTATGGGTTATACATGTATAGTTTTATAGGTAGGTAGATGAGTAGTAATTATTTACTGAAATGGAATCAAAATCATCCCCTCCCTTGTACATTATACTCCTTGGGTTAAGCTACAAATATATTATTCTTCTTACTTGAGTTTACAATAAAATAACTGTTGTCGTGATAATAATCTCACGTTTTTTAAATAAAGATCAACAGGTATTAATACTTCTTCAACAGCTTTATCTAATGCATAAATTGTATCCTCAAAAGCAAGATCAGATGATGTTATGTGTTTTTTTGATAAATAAAAAAAATTTGATTAAAATCTTATGTGAATGTCAGAATTACTTTGTGATTAATTTTGATTATTAATTAATACTTGTATTTATCTAGATTATTAAAAGATTTACTGGATTGAATTCCGACCCGATTCGAATTTGGTCCTTCTCTATTCCCGACCCGGGTAACATGAGTGTAAAAATTGTCATTTCAGAAGAAAGATCCACAAACCAGAGGTTGCAGCGATTTCTTAGGGCACATTAAGATCCAATCCGGCGGATTTTATGAACGTGACTATCGTCTATCTCGCCGGAATCCATTAACTGTTAGTGCACTCTGTTTAATCATTGTTGCTTTTATCTATTTTCATAAACCCTAATATTTAGCTCGATTTCCGATTGTTAAAATTTCTGTTCAAATCTCTTTCATGGTAACTCCGTGTAGTAACGATTTTTCGTAATCTATAGGGTCCCTGTGATACTCTCCTACTCATGATGCTCTGGCAATACTGTTTGTTCATTTTTTAGGAGTTATGTGATGTTTCTCTTTTCTTAATTCTAGAATTATGATATATTGCTGTCTAAGACATCTAGCATTTGTATGTATCCTTGTTGAATTTGATGTATTTTGAACTTGTTTTAGCATCTGCTTCAAATCAATCATGAGACGGAGCTTAGGAAAGCTTTCACGCCCAGCTATTGGACAAACAAGCATAAAACCCTTTCTCTCAGCATCACCTTCATTTAATTTCTCTTCATCTGCCGGAAACAATGGTGGTAGAGGTAGGGGCCGAGGATCTGATTTCCCTAAATTCAGTTTCATAGATTCCAATCCAACTAATCCTAAACACGAGCCGTCTTTCCAATCTCCACTTGGTCATGGTCGAGGTAAACCTCAATCATCTAACCCGAATATTCCCCAATTTTCATCTTTCGGTCCTCCAAATGACAATAGAGGCACCGTTGTGGCCCGGGGTCGTGGTACTGCTCAATCACCACAATTTGAAGAAAACCCTAGACCCGTATTTTCCCCCAAGGACAGAGAAGTAAATTTACCTCCAAACCAGGATCAATTTGAGAGCCAAGAAAAGAATATTCTCCCTTCAGGCATTTTGTCAACTTTATCCGGTGCGGGCCGTGGAAAACCTAGTCAAGAAAGAGTATACGGTGCTAGTGAAAAAGTTGACCAAGTCAACCGACATATTAAAGTCAAACAACCCGTACAGCCTCAGTCAACAACCCCTAAGATGAGTCAAGAGGAAGCGGTGAACAAGGCAAGAGGGATTCTCTCACGTGGCGGTGATGGTGTAACTGAAGGTGGTGAAAGTGGGACCCAAGGAGGGTTTAGAGGAATGAGAACACAAGGTGGTGGCAGCAGAGGGCGGGGTGGTGGTAAGGGTAGGGGTAGGGGAATGTCTTACCGTGAGGATGATGATGAGGAAGATGAAGAAGAAACCGAGGTTGATAAAGCTAATGATGAGAAGCTTAAAAAACGTCTCGGGAATGAAAGAATGGAACTTTTGGTTGAAGCTTTTGAAGAAGCTAGCACAAATGTGTTGCCTTCTCCCGAGGAAGAGATGCATGTTGACCTAATGCATACAAATCTCTTGGTATTGACTTTCTTAACCATTCTGTTATACAGGCAAAATGGGTGGGTCAACTTTAGTAGGGGTCAAAATGACCACTTTTATGTAAACAATTTTGGTATGTGCAGCTAGAATGTGAGCCAGAGTACTTGATGGCTGAATTCGATTCTAATCCAGACATTGATGAAACACCTCCAATTCCTCTTCGAGATGCTCTTGAGAAAATGAAGCCGTTCTTAATGGCTTATGAAAATATTGAAACCAACAAAGAATGGGAGGTAACAAATGTTCCATTAATATATATGATCTTAGTTTAATTGTGGTTTTGTTATAATCTTTACTACTTTTCTTTTTTCAGAATGTTGTTGAAGAAACAATGAAAAATGTGCCTTTAATGAAGGAGATTGTAGATTACTATAGTGGACCTAACAGAGTAACTGCTAAAAAACAAGGCGAAGAACTTGAAAGAGTCGCTAAAACTCTGCCCGCAAGTGCACCTGCCTCTGTAAAACGTTTTACTGACCGAGCTGTTCTCTCTCTTCAGGTTAAAGACCATTTTACCCCTTCATGAATTCTTCAAGTTCCAGTCATTTTTTAAAACTTATTTTACAATATATATTTGCAATGCAGAGCAACCCAGGATGGGGATTCAATAGAAAATGCCAATTTATGGATAAGTTGGTGTGGGAGGTTTCACAGAGTTACAAATAACAACATTTCATATATGAAGCTTGCATTTTTAGGGTTTTTCTGGTAAACAGAGATTTTGCATCAATTTATTATAGATTTTCGTATTTTGTAATAATCCATGTTGGAATTTTGCTTGATTTAAGAGCGCTGGCACTCGGGCATTCTCATATATTTTGTCACATTTTCTGAGATTTTTAACGTTGAACCTTTTATTGGTTTGAAGTTTCAACCTTCCTATGCAATAACACTAATTTTTAACCCTTAATTTTTCTATTACCATTTCCATTCCTTTACAACGAACCAAATGTTTTTTTTTTTTTTTTTTTCCATTATCATTGAACCCGTTACACAGTGACTCCCCAAATAAAAGTAAATTATAAAAAAAATACACAAAAGTCACAACTTTTAATTATAAGAAGTTAACCAACAAGCACTGTCTCTTTCCTAGCACATGAACACAAACAAAGGTGCCAAAATCAAAGAAACCCCAACCACCACCATGTTGGCACTATTGGCTGAACCACCATCTTGGGTCGTTGTTGACGGTGGTGATAGGTTGTTGTTGCTACTAGGTGTGGTGGTGGTTGGTGAGTTGGAGCTTTGAGACACCACATTGATTGCCAGTTTCATCCCCGAACTGCAATGACCAAATGCTGGGCAAGAAAAGTACATTGGGCCCGGTTGTGTTAGCTTAATGGTGGTTGAACCACCAGTGTAGGAGTTGATGGCATTTCCAGTAGCACAATTGTCATAATCAGATTTAGATACAACGTCCACACTGTGACTACTGGTGTAGGTGAATACTGCGCAAATAAATAAAATTATGTGTTAAGGGCATATACATATCGCAATAAATAATAACATACTTTGATGTTATTTTTACTTCGGCCATAGACTTTAAAAATCATCTTAAAGCCATTATTATTTTCAAATTTTATCACCTTTGGGTAAATTCGACAAAATAACATTTGTAAATTACGGTTTTTGAACCTTAGATGGTTTTAGTTATATGCTTAATTTTAAGTCTAGTGAACAAATAAGAAAATTAAATAAAAGTATGAATATATTTATTACACTCGAATAAAACAGCGAATTACGAAACTTACAAAGTGTGTCCCCAACGTTGAACGTGTTACTAGCAGCCCATGTAGTATAATCCCCGAAATTGGTCCAGCCACTGCTATCACCGACGATGTGTTGCACCGCATAGGTTGATGGTGCCAAAACAGCTAATATTAAAATAAGAAAAACTACAAGGATTGCCATAGCTTGGTTTTATGTGTAGAAATGTGTTGTGAAATGTTGTTCTTGTGACAAAATGAAGAAGAAAATGTGGATTTTATAGGCACATAAATCAAATGTTGATACTATTTTACAAAGTTTAATTATAATTAAATATAATTGGTTATATTATTTGCATGTGGCAGATGGAATATTTGACTATTTCGTGCATACTTGCTACTAACCCTTACCTAATGATGTTAAGGACTCTAACCCACTCCCTCCCCCACATGAAGCATGGAAGTTATGTGGCTATACACAAACTTAAGTTGGTTTAGGTAAAAGAGAGTTAATTTGGATTATATCATAGTAATAATTACTTTTAATTCTAAAAGCATTCGTATGAAAATCACATATTTCCCGTTTAACAAAGGTTTTAATATACGCTACATAGCAAAGAATAGTTATGAAGTATCTGTACTTATATTAAGTCAAACACAATTGTTAATTTAAGAAATATTGTTTAATAAAAATGTATACCAGATCTCGAACCTTCAACCTCTCTGTTATTTGCACAACACCTTAACCAACCAAAATAGGTCATATACTCATTAGTTAATTATAATTATATTTATTAATTCTTTAAGCTTTTTAAAACAATTGAAATTACCGCCACCCACCATCACCACAACGCGCCACCACTATCACCGCCATCCACCACCTACCACCTCCCTATCGTCCACCACACACCATTACTAGGATAACCATCACCACATTGTACTTATAAGTTATAAGTTATATTATTCTTTATTTTTTGAATGAAAAGCGCTAGCCACTTACGTTTGTTACAAAAATACAGAAAACAATGAATAGTCATGTCATATTTGTTGACACATCGGAATTCAATATGTATAAATTAATACATCTAAAATCTACACAAGACTAAACTAATGCAAAAAAGTTGGATGACAATAACATCTCTAACCACTAAAGATGCACAAACACAAACAACCACAAAAGCAAAAATATAGCCTTTGAATATTAAAAGTTGATTCTCCGAAACCCACTAGAATCACAATGTTTGAACCCGCTGGCTTGTTGATCTCATATTTTGGTACGGATTTCAATACTATAAAAATTACTATGTACATCATAATCATTGTTTTACAATTTTTGTTTAGTTTGTTTTAAGTGTTGTACGTCGTAGTACATTAGATAGTTTCTGTGGGATAAAAATCACATCTCTCTCATACGAACCTCTTAAAATAATCATATACAAAGTTGCATTTTGCAATTTATTGGTTACTTATGGTTGAGACTAGACGAGTTGTGAATAAACTTGTATAGTTTGCATGTTTTGGTTTTCTTTTCAAAATCAAGTTTTTTTTTCTTCCAGATAAATAAAAGGTTTGTAAACCTACGAATCAATATGATGCAAAAAAAAAAAAAGTTTTTCAGAGATTTTTTAGAAGGAATAAATGAACGCTCTTAATCTGAAAAAATCTCTCACTGGATCAGAGTTTGAGAGATTTTTTGGAAAAAAAAAAACAAACGACACCGGCCTTAACCAATATTAGCCAAAAGGACCAACATTGCTAAAAAGTGTCAACAACAATTATTGCATGTGTCATATTTTAAATTAAATGACTATATGAGAAATTCAGCATAAACCACATATATACAACGCGAGTAATTTTCTCCATGTTATGTTATGTATACAACTAAAGACTTCTTATCTAGATAATCATCCAAATTTGTTTCATTAAAACAATTTAACAAGTGGTTAAACACTTGATTATGAGCTAGTTCCTGTTTAATAATATTTAATTTACTATTCTAAAATTATATTTTATTTTTCAGTTTGCTAAAGTAAAGTAGATTAATCAAAAGGGTTTAACATGAAGAAATATAAGCTTTAATATTTAATATAGATACTGAAGCAGATGTTTGAGGCTTTGAGCTACACATTGGCACGACTAGGGGTGTAAACGAGTCGAGTTGAGCCGAGTTCTGCCAAGCTCGAGCTCGACTTGCTAATTAAAACTCGAGCTCGAAACTCGACTCGAAACTCGACGAGCTTCCATTTTTAAGCTCGAACTCGACTCGGTGAAAGCTCGAAACTCGACTCGATACTCGGCTCGGCTCGAATAATCTTAATTTTTTTAAAAATGCACATTGTTGTTGTAAATATGTATATGGAAAAGGGTAAAAAGGTAATTATGTATATGAAAAGGGAAAAAAGGTAATTAAATAAAAACTCGATAAGGCTCGCAAGCCTAGCGAGCTGTGTATTTTGGAACTCGAACTCGACTCGAAGCCCTACTCGAGTAGCTCGAGCTCGAGCTCGGTTCACAACGAGTCGATTCCGAGTATTTTGCGAGTCGGTCTCAAGTAACTCACGAGCTGTCTCGACTCGATTACACCCCTAGGCACGACCCGACGTAGGTCATCTGGATCCTACTAAAAAACCCCAGTTCCTGAAGCCCACTTCAATTTGGGCCATAAATTACCTAGATTACATTTATTAAATTGATGTGGCATGAACAATTTTTTTTTAACCTAACATGCATTTTTTCTGTTTTCCCCTTTTTCTTTTCTTTTTTTTTTTTTCGTTTTTCCCTTTTATCTTTTGAGTAACCTTGGTTTCGATTCGTTTTGCGAGTCAATTAATTCTAATATGACCACACACTTTGCTAGTAGGTCGGTGTCGGCGCGGGTGAACCTTCATGACCTTAAAGGGTTTTTTTTCTTATAAGAAATATCTTGCAACCAAGGTTTTGTTTTTAATATAAAATGACATCAAATATAAAATTAATATATTTATTTGAGAGTTATGTCATCGAATATATCTTAGAAATGAAATATCTTGGAACTCATATTTTGTTTTCATAACATAAAACAATCTTTTAAGTGTTGTATGAATATTAGCAAACAGTCTTATGAGTATTATATGAAAATCTCCTGCGAGATCTCACGGATAAAAACATACTGGTTAATGACAGTTTGGATTGGGACTTATACGTTCATAACTTCATATTTATAAAAAAAACTAAGCTAGAGAAAACTCCTAAGTACTGAAGTAAGATTAGAAATCCCTATTACCATCAATCAAGAAGTCATGCATAAAAACTCTAATTCGGAAACAAAATTAATGTACAATATAATGGTAATTAAACTTTAGTATGCATAATATTACCAGGGCCGATACCAAGAGATGCCCACCCCAAAAATTTTCCGATTAGTATAAATTTTTTAGGTGTCGGTTCATTTTTTGGCTTGATTCATCCAAATCTCTCTATATAATAAAAGAATCTTTTTGTCATGTGGATAATGCCACATCATAATCATATATAGTGACACATCAGCTTATATGTCATTTGTGTTGCCACGTAGGATTCCTAGGTCAAAAGCCACGTAGGCGATTAACCCTAAATTGTTCGGCCGTTCTCCAAAATTCATTGTTTGCACTCTCCGCTTTCTAACCGCCTGCTGTAGCTTCAATTTCGTTCTGTGGAGTCACTCAATCATCGTACGAAAGAAAAATATGCATCCCATCTTCGTCTCGCTCTCCTCTCTCCAATTTCGATGCATTTAGGGTTTATAAATCTTTCTCTTTTCATCCTATAAGATTTCGCATTTCGGGTTCAAGTTATCGATTTGTTGTTCGTTGCATGTCTACCGAATCAGGCAACTTCTCAATTTTCTCATAAATTTACCTCATTTTTACCTTTTAATGCACTAGCAATGTAGGAGTATTTAATCGAAGAAAAACTGATGATGTTGTATGCTAATTCAGATGCACAAAGTATAATTCAAAATTGGACACCCCAATCACGAAGTTGGCAGTTTGTTTATATCTCTATAAAGTTTTTGCAATTTCTATATAAACTGATTATGTTGTTTTGTATGATTATATGCATTTTATTGAACTGTCTGAGACAAAATCCAAATTTCTGAATGTTTACAAATGGATTCAAAATTGGAAACTCAAATCACGGAGTTTGGAAACAATATTGGTGTTCTTCATTTCGAAAGAGAAAAATTCGAGGTTTGTTATTCTTCATCTTCACGTGTTTATGTATTTAATTTTTCAAATATCTTATAAAATTGAGTTGTTCTTAAGTCTTAACTATATTGGCAGCTTGAGGATTAACCAGTTTTAAATTTTGACATAAACATAGCTTGATGATGAACCACCTGATTGTTTATTTAAAGGAGAATGACCCTCATAATTAGCTACCTTAATCTTGCAATTAAGTCCCTAATTTTTGCTTTAAACCAAACATGGGGCCCAAAATGGATATAGCTTATGGAGTTGAAAATGAGTTGGAATATGGAGATTCTGTTAGTAAACTTCACTGTGGTAAGTGTGTTAATGTATGGTTTCTTTCATATATTTACTATTATTATAGTATTATATAGCTGGAAAATGAACGGGTTGGGTAATGAGTTAAAAAGGGTACACCCGTGAATGAGTTGAAATAGAGTTGGCTATTTTGTCGTTTATTGCTTCTTGTCTACCCATGAAATTTCTGGCTCAAAGTCCATTATTGCTCTCATCAATGGTGGAGCCTGGATTATAGGGTGGATAATAGAAATGGGTTTTGGTTTATAAACTCAATTAAAAGTGAAACGGGTCGAACGTGACACAAAGTGTGTTTATATGCTTACAACTTCTAATCGTATTTGATACCTTGGTTAAATACAATATAACATTCAAGGAGAAAGGAATAAATAAATCTTTCAAAATTAAGGGATTAGCGTATATAACATGCCAGGATTGTGAGCATGAAATCTGAGTCACTTTAGAGTTGGATTAGTTGCACTGGCTTTTATAGGTCACTTTTCGAATATAAACGTATTAGTTGCACTGACTTTAGTGAGAAATATGGACCACTTCCTAAAGTTCATTGCCATTTTATGACATTGCTAGGTCAACATAAACTAGGTATGAAACCAAATTAAAGGAACAAGAAGAATCTCAAAGAAATCAAAGGAAATCTTATGTTTCTAAAATCAATAATTTTGCATCATAAACATTAAGATGCAACTGCTAAATAACAATACATGGTTGTGGGATTGCTTTAGGTTATTCATGTCAAGATCTTGTTACAAGTTTTCAACCAAAAAACAACTCCCATTTGGACACTGAAGATTCAAACAGACATCAGTGACAAGGATCTTGAGAGATTGTTGGACCATAATTTTTGTTGCTAATTGTAAACACATGTATAGTTGATGTTCTAAAAAATATATGAAATATTTGTTTTAACTACAATATTTCTTTAAATGTACAATATTTTCAGTAAATAAAATATTCTTAAGAAATTAAGAGATTATAAAAATTATGAAAATTTTAAAAGCCTCCCGTGATTTATCACGGGCTATAAGCTAGTATACATAATATATGAGCGATAACTAATACACGTCATATATTAGCTCAGTGGCTAACTCATGTATCTTAAAACATATAACATTTAGTTTAAATCCCTTCCATATACATATATTTTTTTTTAAATCCTTTTTTTCTTTCCCGTTCTAACGTTTATTTTACTCTATTTCCTATTAAAATTTTCTTTTCTTTTTTGATTCATTTTCCCCTAGGTTTATTGATTTAAAAATATGATGCTCGAATTAACTAACACGTGAATTTTGATTTTGACTAATTTAGTTTAGGTTTAGACTTTCTTCAAACTAAAACTGATTTGATTTGGTTTACGATATGACTTTAAATAAAACCTCACTCAAAGAACTTGACTTGCATTCTAAAATTTTGCCCACCTTTAAAAATTTGTCTGTTACCGCCCCTGAATATTACCATTGTCATGTTAATTTGCAATGCATAATCAATGTATAACATTATGATACATCAATAGGTTAAGCTTCATCTTGGATAAACACCAATTCACCAAAATAAATAGTATAAATGGATTCACCTTGATTGATATTCTCGAGCCAATGAATCAATCATCCTTTAGTTACCTTTTCATGAATCGTCTAGAGCAACTATACGCCTTTCCTAGCTAGAACCGATGGTATTATTTCACTTGTATACCCCCCTTTTCTTCTTCCGTATGCATCAATGATCGGTGTACTTAATTTGTTTTCACATGATCGGATTTATGTTGCAAGATCCGATACAATTTGTCTGTCTACAAAATAGTCAATATGAATCATGCAATCCGAAGAAGCTATGTTATATGGCATGTAATTTGCTTTTTAGGCTTGGGAAATTCACTACTTAAGTTTTCATTTATATATGCAACGTTACAAACATCTATGAAAAGTTATGGCATCATCTTCGATGAGTTTCGGAATTTGAATTTGCCCACTTTTTGGATTACAATTTATTTTAACGATAAGTTATTGGTTCGAGCCTAGATAGTGACATCCACAATAGGCATTATGCCTTCCCTCGAACCCTCCACAAATGGGGAATAAACCTGACCACCTATTCACCTGAGGAAAAACCTTCAGCAAAACTTAAACCCGAGACCTTATGAAGGAAAACCCTCAAAGGTTTCCTTTGTAGAGTTTCTTCTACAATGTATAAATGTATAGATTAACATGCATTTAATGAGTCAAATTTTCATTAGGCTATGGGGTATGGGCCATGTGGTGGTGTGGTGGTGTGGTGCCCATGTGGCAACCACCACCCCGTTAAAAGAAAGGGAACACCACCCCCCTCACAAGTGGTGGTGTGGTTTGTTGATGGGTCCCACCTTTTATCTCTCCAAAGCATTCACCACGCCCGTGGTCTCAAGTTATAGTGGCCACTCCCGTTAACCCCCCTTCACCACATGTGGTGGGGGGCGGTGTTCCTTTTTTTCCCCGGTGGTGTGGTTCACTCCACATAGGATCCACCTCAGCACCACCACCACGCCAAGATGCCCATACCGTATAGCCTTAGTTAATGTAAATTAGTGAACTACTCCCTCCATCCCAAATTTATTGTCCACGGACAAAAATTACACAATTTAAGAAAAACGCATTTATTACACTGTGCAACCAATATAATTATATCTTTACTACTTAAGTGTTTTTTGATAGGTGGAACTTTTAAATTGACAATAATTTTGAGACATCAAAAATGAAACATGGACAATAAAAGTGAGACGGAGAGAGTATTAATTTGTATGTGATATACTAAATATACCCTTTCTAAATTTAAGAAATGAAGAGTTTATATTTTATTTAACATTTATTACTTATTAGCAAAATCTTACTAAATACTAGTGAGATTTTTTTTTTACCAAGTATAGTAGTGGGGATATAAAAGGAAAAACATTACCATAACTTTAATTTATGAAGTGCTAGTAAAATAAGTGGTTTTTGATTTAATGGTGAGTATCCTTACTCCAAGTAGTTTCATTTATAAGCGTACATCAATCCATTGGAAGTTTCGGTCGTACTTGTTCAGTTCGCTTACAAGCCTACATTAACCCATTGGAGGTTAAATAAATGTGAAGTGTATGAATTATTTTGAAAGTTGATTACCCTTTAATGATCAAAATAAAAGTAGATACACATCTTATAAACATTTATAAGAGTTGATTACTCTTAATGATCAAAACAAAAGTAGATATTCTTCTTATAAATATTTATAAGACTTGATTACCCTTTAATGATCAAAACAAAAATAAATAACCTTAGATGAATTTTCATTCAAAGTATGTTACTTTTTTTATGCATTTTCCCAAAAAAAAAAAAATATATATTACTTATTTACTTTTCTCGTGAAAATGATGATTTGTAGTTTTTATTAAAAATCTCAAGAAAGAAAAAGCATTCTATCCTCAAAATTTAAATGTTTGTTTTTATGCATACAAATATACATGCAAAATTTGAATGATTGTGTTTGTAAAATATGCGGAGTATGTAATAAACCAACTACAGCTAAGAAGTTATAAGCAAAATATAGCTGGCGTTTCTCTTTCCTTGAATGAATTTCCGTTTTTAGAATATTTCAAACGATCAAATAATAGATGAAGCCCAAAATGCTTTCGATAACATTTCCCAAAATTCCGTCAAGTGAACTGATTATAGTTAAGTGACGGGGTGAGATGGTTGATATTTTCTTCAAAATCCGTCGATACCACTTGCTTTTGAAGGTAACTGCGCGTTTTTTAAATATGAATACCACTAGCATGGGAGAAGCGGTATTTAGGCCCACACTAAAAATAGTAGATGAAACGTCTGATGTGTGACTAAAGGTTCTAAAATTTATTATAATCGATATCTCAAAAAAAGAAACGAAATGAATGCATACATGTTGGTATTGTTGAGACTTTTAAGTCTGTCAGGATCGATTAACTATAGATAAGTTAATAAACACCTTAGATCTATTTGATGATAGAAGTTGCAGCGGATCAACACTATATCAATAATTAAGAACGATGAACTGTATGAACAATATGAGAAATATTAAGAACACAGTTTCACAAAAAGCTTCAATGTATATTATTAAGTTAACAATACACACGTACGTTTACAATTCGTAAGGAACTATATATAATAGTCCTTGAAGCTAAACTATTTACCCTAGTTATTCTAGGATACGATATACATCTAATTATAAACGATATACATTGATTTACATTCTATAACTATCTCTGCGAAGATCTCGGACTTGATATGTTCCATAAACGCGTATCAGTAGTAAAACCAATCACCAGTAGTAAATAAGTAACATCAGTAGTAAACTTGGTGATCAGTAGTAAGTCCAGAAACCAACGTCAGTAGTAACTACAATGATCAGTAGTATCTTCAATCTTTGTATGATCAGTAGTAACTAAGTTATAGAGAACACCAGCATCAACTTCATCAGTAGTAAATGTTTCTGCCCCTTCAGTAATAAACATAATTATTACCAACTGCAGCATCAGTACTAAGTTGATCTGTGATTTGCTCTAACAATCTCCCCCTAAACTTATTGATTATCCTTTAATCAATCAAGTTTCTTATTTACTTCTTCTTTTTCTTTTCTTCCAACAACTTTGCTCTTTTCTTATCACCTTCTAAAGTCTGTTGGTTCCTTTTATTCCTTTGTGCAATGATATATTTGCTGATTCTTTTAACAAATTCATTCAATTTGTTTTGGAGCATCACAGCATCATGTGGTTTAATAAAATTCATGCACCATAGTTGATAGAGAGTCTTCTCAGAATGAGGATACTCTTTCTCATAAAGGAATAAGTCACATTTCTTACTTGTATATTCAAAGAAGTACATGTTGACAGTTGGTAGCACATTCCAAGCTTGAACATTTTCTGAATCTGTGTACTTCTCTGGATAATTTTCTGGATAGAAAGCAGCATCAATCATTTCAGTAAGATAACCTGCAGCTGAATTCTTCCAGTTCTTCTTAGTCATTCTTGGTTTACCAATGATCAACATCTTAATAATGTCACTTCTGGTTAGGGACATGACCAAAGGTTTCCAAGCTCTGAATCTTTGAGTGACCTTATCTTCTCTTATAATCTCAATCATATCATCTATGTACCTCCAGTTGATGATTGGATTATTTTGTAGGGGAGCAATGGGGAGATCATGAACTTGAACCATTTGTAATTTTTTATTTGGTTGATCAAGTTCTGAAGCAATTGTCTTTCTTTTCTTTGATGTTTGAGAGGATACACCAGATGATTCTCCAGATATTGTTTTTCTTTCTTTCATTTCTTTGGAGTCTATCTGTTCAAGTTTAGTGGTGTACTTCTCATTACTATCTTGCTCAGTAAGATCCTTCTTCTTCTCTACACAGTACTTTTCAATTAAATTGATCAGCTTCATTCTTCCAAATGCCTTTGTGTTATACCCTTTTGATTTTAAGAATGTGATCATTTCTTTCTTTTTCTCTGCAAATTGTTCTGGCATATCAGCCTTTTGCTCTTTGCATTCTTGTACTTGTGCTTCAAGAAGTTCTATTGTTTCATGTTCAAGTTGCCTAAATTTTTTCAGTTCTCTTCTTTGTAATTCCTTTCTTGTTTCAGCAACTTGTTTAGATTTGATCTTCTGTTGAAATTGTGGCAGTTTTGATATATCTGCTATATCTGCCAATTTGATTTCTGTGAAAGGTTGTCTCAATATTCTAGCCCTTTCTGCTAATCTTTTGTTTTCATTTGCTAGAGAGACTTCAACCTTCTTTAAATATTTTGCTCTCTTTACCTTCCACCTATCCTGTTTGGCTGATTTGGCATAATTGATTTTGTTGACAATTTCATGACCTTGTGCTCTGTTGGGTTGGTCTTCATCAGCAACTTCTTTTCCCTTTCCTATGTAATTGTCTTTCTTCATATTTGGTTCAGATTCAATAACAAATTTGGGACCATAGTAGTGTATCTGAGATATGGGAAGTATTTTAGGATGTGGAGGCAGGGAGCATTCATCAACTTCTAACCAGTTGATATCATCATCAATATCTTTTACCACCATTTGTGTTGTTGTTGTTCTTTTTGGAGATGGTGGAAGTATCACTGTAGGCTCTAGTAGTGGTGGCAGCTCAATAATGTCATCAGTAGTAACTAAGGTAGTTACTACTGGTATGTCTTCAGAGATTACTACTGATAGGTCATCAGTAGTGTTTGCTGCCTTTTCTTCATTTACTACTGCTGTTATATCAGTAGTAGGAGTTACTACTGGTATGTCTTTTTCAGCTTGTTTTTTTAGTAGGAGCAGTAGTAATTGGCTCTTCTTCTGTAATCATCATCTCTGGGCCTTCATCAACTTCTGTTTCTTTTAAATTCAAGAGGGAGGAAGCTGCTGCTGCAATGGATTCATCAATCATTGTCTGTATGTTATCCTTCTCCCCCTTAGTGAGCTCAACTGGAGGAGCCTCACTATCATCAATCCTCTTTTTCAATTTTCTGATAAGCTTTGATTGTTGATGAAGCCTAAGTTCATATTGTCTCATTCTTTTGTTGATGATATTGACATTTCTTTTCATAGCAGCCATAGTTTTTCCTTGATTTGTTTGGTAATAAAGACAATCTTGTACAGTGGATTCCAAGGAATCCACTTTAGCCGTCAATTGTTGGATTTTAATACTGCCCTCACTCCATCTAGCAAGATCATCGGGCTTACTAACAGGTACATTGGTTTTAAGGTTTTCCTTCCTTTCCATCAATTTCACAGATCTGCCCTCATCACTGCTTGGTGAGTCATTGGGTCTTTTAGACATTCTCTTCTTCCTAGAAGAAGCAGAGATGCCCCCCCTTGTGGTTTCTTGGCACCGGGGTCCTTTGAGTAACTCCTCAAATGAGTCATCACTCAAAGTTGCCGAGGTTTGGGTCCTAATGATGTTTTCACTGTCCTGTGCACCCACCTTTGGGGCATCAGTAGTGAAAGCCCTCCCCTCATGTCCTCTCTCCTCCTTGGAGGACAACTCTTTGAGCCTGGGGTGTGACTCGATTTGTCCCCTGGTGTCCTTTAAAGATTTCTTTCTTTTATAGATTGTAGATATATGTTTGGTTTTGTCTGGTAGGTCTTCTACAGAGTGAAGAGTAGCACTCTGCAGATTTATATCAAGTTCCTGGGACACATTCAGGACTTCTGTTTGAGTTGGTGATTGAGTGGCTATATGGGGTGGTGTTTGGGCTGTATTTGGGGGTGATGGAGTGGGTTGAGGTTCAACTTGGGTTGTAGCAATGGTTGAACCTTCTCCAATATTGGGTTGATCTTTGATCATGTTTGGAAACAAAGGGGTTTCCTTCCCTGAAAATTTAAATTGTTTTCTCATATTTGAGAAAACTTTCTTGTTCAACTCAGGTAATACAAAAATGTTTTTAGGAGTTGACAAGTTTTGTAATTCACAGTTTATGATATGTTGTAGAAATCTGGGATACATTAAAAATTTAGAAGAACTAAGATTTCCCAACATACCATCAAAAACCATATTAGAAAAATTGAATACTTGGTCTGTGCATAAACATACAACAGCAGATGCTATTGCCTTGTTAAACTCATTCCAAGTACTTCTTTTAGGAGAAATACAATGCTGAATGGTATGAACCAGAAATTTCCATTGTGGGGATAGAAGGCCTTTTTGAAAAGTTACAATATTAAGTCTGCCTTCATACCCCATTTTATTTAAAGTATCAGCAATGTATTCCTTAGGAAGAGTATACATACCTGAATCATCATGAAGTTGTAGATGATGTCTGATTGATTGTTCAGTTACATAAAATACATTATCAAAGGTAATTTTTCCATTAGTAACAGTACCTTTACCTGTAATCTTACCTCCTTTTGGGTTCTCACCAAAAGCCACAAATCCACCATCAAAGGACTTGAAATCTTTAAGAATTTGCAGATTTCCAGTCATGTGCCTTGAGCATCCACTATCAATATGCCATGTTCTACCTTCTTCTGGGATCTGAATGCTCTGCACAAGAGAGTAAAGGATTAGTTAAGTTTGGGAACCCAAGCTTTATATGTCTTGGGTTCATCCTTTGAGAAATGAGCTTTTGGGGATTTAACTTTAAAGACTTTTGGTACCCATACTTGTTTATTACTGGTATTTTGTTTTACTACTGTCCTTTTGTAGTTATTACTGGTGTGAAAATTTCCTACTGATCTTGGTTTATACCCATTGTTTCTAGCTTTTGAATACTTTACTACTGATGGACCAGTAGTATTTGGGTACTTATCATGTTTAGAATGACCAGTAGTGTTTTTAGGGTTAACACCAGTAGTGTTTTTGAAATTTGTTTTGGGAGCAGTAGTATTTTTGAAATTAGGGTTATTACCAGTAGTATTCTTGTACTGGTACCATACAGCATTATAATTAGGGTTAACACCAGTAGTAAATTTGTTAGAGTTTCTACTGGTGTTGGAAAATTTAAAATATTGTTTATTTTGATTGGATTTTCCATTATTCTTGAAGTAATTGCTGTACTTTGGGCTTCCAGCTCTTCTGTTTTGAACAAACCTTGTTTTACTTCTTCCAAATCTTGGATTTTCAACAATTGGATTTTTAATTTTATTTACTACTGAATGACCAGTAGTAACTTTTAACTTTTGAGTTTTAGCATTTTCTTTAAGAACTTTAAATTCTTTTAACTCTTTGCAGTTTATTGGATTGTAGTGACAATCCTTTGCTAAATGGTTCATTTTATTGCATATAACACATCTTAGTTTCTTATTTTTAGCACCTTCAGGTATTCTTTGGTCTAAGAGTTGTGTTTTATTTCTTTCATTCCCCCTTGTTAAAATTTTTGGTACATTATCTGCATTATATTTGGGAGATTCATTTGGACTTTGAGCTGTGTGAAAACTTGTATCAATTGATTTTGGTGATTCACTTTGAGATATAGTAAATTCAATTGATTGTTCATCATCAGAAGAATTATTTGATTCAGATGTTTCATTAGATGATTCAGTTTGATTTTCAGTTTTTAATTCATTAATGATTCTTTCTGAACTGTTTTTAAGAGGTGGAATGATTTTATATGGAGGTGGTACAGCATGATATCCCACCCCATGAACAACCTTTTCTGTAGTTTGATTATTAGTTAATTCATCAAGAATTTTAGTGCTTCTTTCAAACTTTTTAATTGTTAATTTATTTTGTTCAATTTCAAGTTGACATTCTTCTATTTTACTTGTAAGTTCATTATTTTTTGTTTCATAAAACTCTTTCTCATCCACAGCTTGAAGCAATTCTTCCTTGATCCGTTGATCAATCATCTTGTACACCTTTATTTGATGTTCTTGATCAGCAATCACCCCATCAAACTCATAATTTCTTCTGATTGCTTTTGCTAAATCTTCATTTAATTTATTGTTTTCTTTTTCTAGATTTTTAATAATTTTAGCACATTCAGGAGTACAAGGTTTAGATTTTACCTCAGTTTTGTTGTCAGTAAAGGCCATGAGAGCTTGATTTTGAGCATGCTCTTCTGCTTGGAAGCTCCAGTCATATCCTTGTCCTTGTTGTGACACAAGAGCAGTTGATTTTGATCTTTTGTCTGGATGAGGACATTCTTTTGCAAAGTGACCAAGGTTGTTACAGTTGTAACATTTGACTTTAGTTTTGTCAAATCCTGCTTTGTCACCTTTGTTGAAATTGAGGCTTGTTCTTCCAGTTCTTTTTAGGAATCTTTTGGTCCTTAGGCTCAGCATAGCCATCTGCCATTTAAGATCCATCTCCTCAAGATCATCTGGATTCAGTTGTTCCAAGTCATCACTAATCAATGCAGTATGCACATGACTAGTGAAGAAGGATTCTCTTGCAGTATCCTCAGAATCTGCAGCCTTTCCTGCGGAGGTTTCCTGTCCTTGACCTGTACTAGACACAAAAGCAGCATTGTTAGAAGAAATAGAAGGGTTTTTGTGATTTACCTCAGTTTCAAACACTCTGAGATCATTATAGAGTTCATCTAACTCCTTTTCTTCTAAAGCATCTCTTTGTCTGTACACCACTGTGTACATGGCCCATTCTTCACTAAGAGACCTTAGAAACTTCATGTTGACATCCTCTTGATCCATCTTTACACCAACTTGGTTGAGTTCACCAATTAGTTTGTTGAATCTGTCAAACACTTGAGTGAGTGTTTCATTGGGCTTTCCTTTGAAATTTTCAAAGTCTTGTTTGAGAACAGACTTCATATTCCTCTTGGTGCTCTTTGTCCCAACGAATCTCTTCTCCAGTGCTTCCCACAGTATTTTTGCATCATCATATTCAACAAAGAGATGTTGATAATCATTAGGAATGGCCAGTAAGAGAGTGCTTAGAGTTTTGAGTTCAATGCCTTTATCTTTCTTCTCCTTCTCACATTTAAGTTTGTCTGCCTCAGTTGCAGAGCTACTTGCTTGAAGTTGACCAGTTTTGTTTCCTTCACAAACGACTTCCCACATGGAATAATCTGTAATAAGCATGTATTGCTTAATACGATTCTTCCACATCCCAAAGTTATTGGGTGTGAGTATAGGAATTTTGTTGGCCTGAGTGCTTTCATTATTATCAGTCATGATTAATAATGTGTGTGTTTTAAAGATTAAAACTTTTTGTTGTTCTTAACAATTAGTAGATCTAGAACCAATAAGCTCTGATACCACTTGTCAGGATCGATTAACTATAGATAAGTTAATAAACACCTTAGATCTATTTGATGATAGAAGTTGCAGCGGATCAACACTATATCAATAATTAAGAACGATGAACTGTATGAACAATATGAGAAATATTAAGAACACAGTTTCACAAAAAGCTTCAATGTATATTATTAAGTTAACAATACACACGTACGTTTACAATTCGTAAGGAACTATATATAATAGTCCTTGAAGCTAAACTATTTACCCTAGTTATTCTAGGATACGATATACATCTAATTATAAACGATATACATTGATTTACATTCTATAACTATCTCTGCGAAGATCTCGGACTTGATATGTTCCATAAACGCGTATCAGTAGTAAAACCAATCACCAGTAGTAAATAAGTAACATCAGTAGTAAACTTGGTGATCAGTAGTAAGTCCAGAAACCAACGTCAGTAGTAACTACAATGATCAGTAGTATCTTCAATCTTTGTATGATCAGTAGTAACTAAGTTATAGAGAACACCAGCATCAACTTCATCAGTAGTAAATGTTTCTGCCCCTTCAGTAATAAACATAATTATTACCAACTGCAGCATCAGTACTAAGTTGATCTGTGATTTGCTCTAACAAAGTCTCAAAATGTTTGATCATAACAGAAATGTCTAAATATAGTTCCCTGTTTTGCATATCCCATTTCCAGGGTACAAATTTTCCTTGGAAATCCCTTTGGGGGCTGGGTTTGCCCGCTTATACGGAGCTCGAACTCGGGGGTGCTTGCTGAAAAATTGCGAGTAGGCTTCCGTTATTTCATTTGCCGTTTCCAAAAAAAAATTCCAGGAATGTCTATCTTTCAATGATTGTTGATAACTTGACGTGGTCAGGTTTAATGTACTATACTTTATTTTGATTTTATACAAACTAAATAGATCCATATTCATGTTAAGGAAACGGAGAAAGATCCTATTCAAGCTACATAAAAGTTTGACTGATGTCATTTCTGGACATTTTTCTTGTCATCCAAAAATGTGTACTCTGCAACGTTTGAACCCTAGTCTTATTCTGAGACTTTATTTACGCCCTTTTACTAAGTCACTTTGGAGATTGTAGTCATTATAACAAAGTTTGTGAAAAGAAAATAATTTGTAATAACAACGTTTTTTAGATGAGCGAAGAGTGTGTAATTATTTTTTACTTAATCTCGAAGTAAAATTGAGAAAATTCATTATATTTTGAGATAAAATAATTGCATTCCAACCCTCCTAGTACGAGAACTCCTTAGTCCTCTATCTTCTTCAACTTTCACTTTTGAGTCCATGAGTTCCTATCAGTAGAGTTCTTTCCCATAACATTCTTAACTTTGCACTTTTATATCCTAGAAAGAAAGAGACATTACAAAATAAGTCCAAATTACTATATTGTTCATAACCTTGATTGTACTTTGGAACCGTAATTAGTACGAAGACAACATAAAAATAAAACTACAACTAACAGCATAATATGTTCATACAATTTACAAGGCTCAGATTCATAATTTCTTACATATATAAATACGTGTCTGGTTATTTCATACACAAATTACTCGATTAATACAAAAAGTTCATAACAACAATTACGTAAGAAATTATTAATAAAATTTTCCTAATTTTAGCATTTTGGATTAATCTTCCATCCATCCATTTGTTATGCATGTCCAGACAAAACTACATATTAATCCAAAACCATTTTCTCAAATTTCATTAAGAACTCTCGTTACAGTTAAGTTACGTGGCTAGACATGATCTATACAATCAATCGTTTCTTTATGTTTGGGATTCTGCCGTATCACTTGTTGAATTTCATATAGTTTCTAAATTTCAATACCACGAGTAAATGGGAAAGCAGTTCTTGGGTCCACACAGAAAATAGTATACGGACGTACGATCATAGTCAGCAAATTAACAGAAATTTTAAATTAATTATGGAAAAGAAAAACAAAACTAACTTCACACATGTTGGTCTTGTTGAGTATTTTCAGCCTCAAAATTTTCAAAACGGGTAGAAAATTATAAATGTCTAAATATAGCTCCCAACTTGACTATACCCTCCCCACATTATTAAGATTTCCGGAATGTAAAACTGATGACAATAGCATTGCTATTGCTTTAAGAATTTCATCTCTGGAATAATAAATTCGATTTTGTGTTGAACCATTTAATAAAGGGTTTTGTTAATGACAGTCCTTAGGGCTGTCACTAACATGCATAAAAAGCTTGTACATTGATTAAAAAAGTAATATTCCTAAAATTCAGGGGGCTTGTCTTTTGTGTATTTTGCCTTCTTAATGACAGCCCTAAGGGTTGTCATTATCATTTTCCTTTAATAAATGGAAAATTACATATTAATGTATCAACGAACTACACAAATGTTTTACATGGGCAAGTTACATATATTAGCTGCGTATTTAAAACATAAATTACATAACCAAAAATTAAAGATTTTAACCGAAACTCTTTTTGTAACAATTAAAAAGATAGGAATTTATGACGCAAGAAAAAAAATGAAGAGATTTAATCGTCTTTTTATGATTTCATACGTCATGAAAGATATGATAACATAAATACGAAAATAGAAAGGGCTGGATAACTGATAACATGCATGTTACTAGGGATGGCAATCAACATCCGCCCCATGATCATCCACTCGATCCGATCCATCGGTGGTGGATATGGACGAAGTTAAATGGGTGAATATCGGATGTGGAGCGGATGTGTATGTTTATTGGAGCGGATATGGATGCCGATTTTCAATCCATGGATGAATCCACTTAACCCGAAATTAAATTTTTTATATTATAATTTTACATAATTAAGAATATATATCTACACATTTTCTGGATTTATAAAATTTATATATAACACAATATTAAAGATAACTAAATTTATAAACATTATAAGTCATGCTCTAAGCTTTTAATCATATCAAGTCATACTTTTTTGTATCTATCAACATTTGAAGATTAACTACAAATTAGCGATGCTCTATGAATCGAATGTATATTCATCGTTATGTTTTAATTTGTATCTTCTTTTGAAGAAATTATGTATGTATAGAATAAAAATCGTAAATTATCTATAAAATTATCGTATATCCTAAGAATCAAAATTCTTTCGAAATCCAACGAATGTCCATATACCCGCTCTAATCCAATGGATATGGATATGGATGGATGAAACAATTTTAAATGGATATGGATATGGATATGGATATGGATATGGACGGTGCAAATATAAAAGGATATGGATGTGGATATGGCATCACCCGATCCACATCCGATCCATTGCCATTCCTACATGTTACTCATCCAATGGTAGTTTTGTTAACGGATATTTATACTATACCAATTTTGCCCTTGTTTATTTAAACCATTATTTCTTAAATTAGATTGATCCAAGATTATTGCAAGGCTAGTATTGTTAATATTACCTAAGATTTATTTATAGAAATTTATGTTTAATAAACCACCCAACCCGAACATGTAAAAAAGTTCAACCCTAATTTGGACAAGCTTAACCCATGTAACCCGGAGGTCCGGCACACAAACCGCATAAGTCATAACACATTTATCTTAACAGGTTAAGTTTATGATTTTCAAATTAAAACGGGTTGATATTTGATAGTCGACTCATTTACACGGTGTACGAATCACCTTCCAATGATAAAGCAAGGGAAATTATACTAAAACATGAGTATAAATAATGCTTATAAATATGATAGCAACTCACACTTCAGTTTTTACCAAATTAACATCATGTCAGCCGATACTCAACTGATACACTCATGTCAACAATACATATTCACTTAATATTTTATACATAAAATATGTACACACATAAAGTACCAATACTCACTAAATTACCTTTTACCATACGTCGCCTAGCCGAAGTATTTAACCAACGGCACCCAACTGAAAGGTCATGCCAATGTGCCATCGATGCTCAAAACTGAAGCACAATCGAAGAGGGAACCAACTGTGTGTTGGCCGCAGTCTTAAGAGAGTTAATTTTAATTATCTTTTCGCCATTATTATATCTAAACAAATAATGTAAACTTTTATTAACCTAAAATGAATTGAACCATGTGTGTTGTGTTCCATTTTACGTATGTGCAAACAAACTTTTTGACCGTCGACTCACTACTGCTGCCGCATTGCGTTTACTCAAATTTAAATTATCATTCATTTGTATAGTTATTGTTAACGAACATCATTTACTCACCGTAAAAAATAGTTATATGGTAAGCCACCGTATTAAGCGGTTACCTATAATATAGAAAAGTAATTATGAACTCAACACTTTACCATAAAAAGGAAATGTCGGCATTTCTTTTAACAACCTAAAAATAAAGCAAGTGTTGAACTTTTGTGAGACTAAAAATGATTTTTTGTTATTCTCAATGTAGTATTTTATATCTTTTCCATAACCGTGGCATCTGACCTTTGACCCAATAAGTCAACATTGTCCAAATCCACCACAACACACTCAAATGGGAGAATGCTCTTCTCTATCAGAGATTAGCTATTTGGAATTGCAAAAAAATTGTATTTATCATAGTCTTGGGGTGGTTTAGCATATCTATCCAGATACTAATAAAGTACGAATTTAAATTAAACAAAAAGTGAAAATTTGTCTTTTTATTCAACATGGCTAACCAGATAATGATAAATATGGCAACTGGTATGCAACTATAGTCAACAACTACAATAATGGCTGACGAAATTATATGCTATACAAGGAGCAACTATTACTTAAGGACATTTTTTTTCATAAATTAACTACTTGTGCAGTACTCCTATGTTCTCTGTTTTCTTTAAATAATATTTCTGTTTTAATGCTACTTTCAAATTCTTTATTCATAATTAAGTCACGAAAATAAGTAACATCAAGCACACGATAGAACAACAAAAAGGAGGAAAACTTATCTGAATACAGCTGTCTTATCTCACCAGCTAGTGATCCACAACACAGGAGATTATCAAACTTTGCATAATCATATGAACTTGTCGTTAATTATTCCTGCCAAAAAGTCAATCTTTACTTATTATTGTCTGATCAAAGAATTAATTAAAAATAGGACAAATTAAGACCATGAAAGTCACAGAATATGTGATAAAAAGTGTGATAATAGAGTAACATAATTAAGAAATATTTAAGAAAACAGACAAGAAAGACTAACTTGTGAAAAGTGTGATTATACAGTGACATGATTAGGAAATATATTTATTTGGTGACCAAATGATACAAAAAAAGTAACATTTCAGTGGCTAAAATGTATATCTGTGTGAGAACAGTGGGAAGATGATGATACGGAATCTGAATATCCTAAATATAACCAAAGTGGGCCCCACAAATATGAAAGATTACATGTTCTTTTACATCCCCCCTTCCAAAGAACCACAAACAAGGGTACTTTCCCCCCCAATATACATTACATTCATAGTATTTGTACATAAATAAATACACAACTATAATCTATAATGAAAAATAAATGTGGTCAGTCATTTTCAAATATTTTTGCTTATAAATAGACAAGATTTTGTAACGAAATTTCCAAAATATTCAGATTTGAATTTGAGTAAGAAGAAAAACAGAGAGAGAGAGAGAATGGAAGCAAATACTTCATTTACCAGTGTAATGGCACTTAACAAAAAATGTCAAGAAAAAATACCTGAAAAATACGTTCTTCCCGTTTTACAACGACCAAACCCTAGCCTTATCGGTCACATTTCAACAACCAGCCTTCCTGTTATTGATCTTTCCATGATTAACCACCCTGCAAAAAGGCCCCAACTAATTAATGAAGTTCATGCTGCTTGCAAAAACCTTGGCTTCTTTCAGGTTTTTTTATTTATTTATACAACTAGCAAGAAAATACGTACAAAAGTATATAAGAACATGTATATTCTTTACTTTCCGAAAAAGGTTAAAAAAATCCGTTTCGAGATTTACGTCATTTTTTTAAATATTATTTACGAAAAACGACTTTCGACGTAAATATATATAGTGCATGCATGCATTCATGTTATAGATTTAATTTAATCTCGGATCATAAAATAAATGTTATATTTTTTAAGGTATGGAATTCCTAGTTCGGTGATGAAAGATGCCATAGATTGTGCTGAAGATTTCTTTAACTTACCAAGTGAAGATAAGATGCATTTTGCTTCAACTGATGTTCATGAGCCTGTAAGATATGGTACAAGTATGAATCATGGGATGGATAAAGTGTTTTTTTGGAGAGATTTCATTAAACATTATGCTAATCCAATATCAGAATTTATCCATTTATGGCCATCAAATCCTCCAACCTACAAGTAATTAATCCCGATTAGTTATTAAAGGTTTTAAATTTTGTTCTTATTTTACATATAAACAAGTGTTTACATTTTAACATAAACCACTACAAGAAAAATGATATTTTACCATGGGCCGGTATTTGGGGCGACAAGCTCTCGCCGCAAAAGAAGCTAAAAGACAAAAAAAATAAGAGCGAATAATTTGGCGGGTTAAATTCCCCCCTTTTTTTATTTTGTCGCCGCAAAAGACATATTCACGCCGCAAATCCGTCGCCGCAAACAAGCAAAAAAGATGCTAGGTTAATAAAGGTTCAGCCATTTCACTTTTGACAAAACTTGTTTGCCAGAGATATTATCGAGCGACACGAGAAGAGAGGAGATTAACCGCCACCACAGATCGACGGCCACCACGATCGCCGGAGCATGACAACGAAGCACCAACATCGAAGCACCACTACAGTGGGGACTGTCGATTGAGCGACAAGGAGTAATCGAGAGATACAGATCTTGCAGATCGAGCACCTCAACCACCATAGCCGGAGCAACTGTATCTGCCGGAATTGTTTTTTCGACCACCGCCGAAGTATCTCCACCACCCAAGCTCATCACCACCGCAGCACACCTCCGATATTTGACTGATTTCTCGATTGGTAAGCACCACCACCTCTATTAACTTATTTAGACTAATAATTGTGTAGTACCTCCGATTTTTTACTCATGTTCAACTGATCTAGTAAATTTTTCCTGATTTTGTGTTTGATTTGGTGATATATGACTTTGCGTTTCCTGATTTTGACCGACATTTGACTTTGTGTTTCCTGATTTCGAGTGATATTTGACTCACCTCTATGTTTTATGTATATTAATCAAATGTCATGATAACATGGAATAATTAAATGATGTATATTCCAGTTGCCAAAAACAATACCGAGGTTAGGATCAAAGCAGATGTCCTCCACTTGTCAAATTTGAAATGTTTTTTGGTGTTAACTTTTGCCATTTTCAGGTTGACAGCTTTGACTTCACTACTTGAGAAGTATGAAATTGATCCAAAACATATTGGTCGATTATTCAATCAAAACTTTCCTAATGAAAATCTTTGAAGAATCTGGAAATACAGACATTGAGGGTGTAGATTCAACAAATGCTTGTTATGGTAAAACTGCAGCATTATTCAATTGTGTGGTATATATATAAATTGATTTTTTTTTCGTTTTCTAAAAAATTAGATGGTCAATTGTTGACTGAAATTGACTTTGACCAGGTGTATGCTGATAGGACCTGATGCTCCTATTGCTTTTGAAAGCAAATGCAGGGAAAGTCATATGTCTCATGCTTATGATTTCTAAAAGCCTGATCTTGCAAGTGAATATCCGGTATATTTATAAATAATTTGAGTGTAAAAAATTATTAAAATAGGATAATGTTGTAGATTTAATTGGTTCTAATCTGTGAAGAACATATCTTAAAATATTAACTAGCTCCTGCTAGAATTGTAAAACTCAGAAGTTGTTTCTAATTTGTCAATCATGTGGAAGCTTTGAGGTTGATGAAGAACAAACTGTCTCAGAACCAGAATTGTTGGGGAAGGTGATTTACTTTCTATTTTTCTAAAAAAGATTTCCCTTTTTGTTGTTCGACTTGCATAACCTAAATCTTAGTAACTTATTTTAACTTAATTTTGTAACTGTTGCAGGTATTCTGTACAAAAACCAGACCAAATTGTAATGCTTGTCCACTTAAAGGAGAGTGTAGACATTTTGCAAGTGCATTTGCAAGGTTATAATCCTCTCTAACTATGTAATTAGGATAACAACTAAACTTATCATAAATAACACGTTAACTATTTATGAAAAGTTTTAAAAGATGAACAAGAAAGTGGGCCCAATTCAACAGGTACTAAAAAGACCTGTTTTTGACAATTTTCATTGCATTGCAGTGCAAAAGTCCCTAATTTTGAAACTTGTAACATCGAAGGTCCCTAAAAACTTAAAAAACTATTTTGCTTTAGGGACGGTTGGTGTTACAAGTTTCAAAATTAGGGATTATGATTTAATTATTATGGTTTTGTAAAACTGCAGAAATCGAAATTTGTCCGAAAGGGTATGATTTAATTATTATTATCATTAGTTAAGTTTTATGTTTATAAGAATATGAGTTTTGGTTTGTATTATTGAAACAGAGGAGAAGGGATAGGATAAATAAAAAGATGCGTGCACTACAAGAACTTATACTAAATTGCAACAAGGTAGACTTCTTTTATAAAATTCAGTTTAAGAAAAATTGTTCTTAATTATTAAGGTGGATAAAGCATCAATGCTTGATGAGGCAATTATCTGAAGACACTTCAACTTCAAGTACAGGTAAAATACTAATCTTTTTGTTTTTCTCATTTGCAATAATCTTTTTATGTTTAACATTTTTCTTAATTGGGATATAATTTGTCAGATATGCACTAAAATGGGTCAAACGGTCACTTGAAAGTTGGGATAGACGAAGATCATGACACCAATTTGGCTCGTGATGAAGATCACACCGATAGCGATGATAACTAGTTTGTTATATTTTTCATGTTAAATGTTAATGTTGTTAACTTTCGTTTTGTTAACTTTACTAAACGTTATTTATGAAATGATTAACTTTGAAATAGTTGATTAACACTTTGAAATAGTTGATTGTGTTAATGTTACTGTGGGGTTGGTAGATAAAACAGGTTTTTAAAAATTATTGCTCGGAAATATCAAGTAGAATTAACAAATACTGCAAAAACTATAAAAAAAAAATTGCGGCAAAAAAAGTTAATTCTCGCCGCAAAAAGCGTTATATCTCGCCGCAAAACAGCTCGCCGCAAAAAAAGTTAACTCTCGCCGCAAAATAGCTCGCCGCAAAATGTGTTATTCCTCGCCGCAAAAAGCCTTTAACTGCGGAGTTTTCACGGCGTTTTTTTTGCTGCGATGTCTCGCCGCAAAAAGGTTTTAGGGGCGATTTATTGACTTTTTGCGACGATTTTTGTCGCCGCAAAAAAGTGATTTTTTTTGTAGTGAACTCGTGCAGGGAGAAAATGGGAAGCTATGCAGAGGCGGTGAGTGTATTACAAAAAAAAGTTAACTGAAGTGGTTTTTGAAAGTTTAGGTTTAAATGCAAATTACTTGAATAATGATATAGAAAAAGGCTCACAAGTTAACTGCTACCCTTCCTGCCCTGAACCAGAATTAGCACTAGGAATGCCACCTCACACAGATTACGGTACACTGACTGTACTGAATCAAAGCCACCAGGGTCTTGAAATCATGGATCATGACAAAAACTGGCACTCTAATTGTTCAATTAGGGGATCAATTTGAAGTTATAAGTAATGGAAGATATAAGATGTTGGGACAAAATCACAGATCAACTTATTACTAATGCTGCAGTTAGTACTGATCATACTTAGTACTGATGGGGCAGAAACATATTACTGATGAAGTTGATACTGATGAAAGCTATAACCTAGTTACTACTGATCAAGGCTTATTGAAGATACTACTGATCAATAGTAGTTACTACTGACATTGTATCTGGACTTACTACTGCTCACCAAAGTTACTACTGACGTTACTTATTTACTACTGGTGATTGCAGAATACTACTGATGAGCTTATATGGAACATATCGAGTCCGAGATCTTCGTAGAGATAGTTATAGCATGTAAATCAATGTATATCTATAGAATTCGAATGTAAATCAAGTCCTAGAATAACTAGGGTAAATAGTTTAGCTTCAAGGACTATTATAAATAGTTCCTTACGAATTGTAAACGTACGTGTGTATTGTTAACTTGATAATATACATTGTAGCTTTTTGTGAAACTGTGTTCTTAATATTTTCGTTTATTATTTACAGTTCATTGTTCTTAATATATTGATATAGTGTTGATCCGCTGCAACTTCTATAATCAATTAGATCTAAGGTGTTTATTAACTTCTTCATAGTTAATCGATCCTGACAAGTGGTATCAGAGCTTATTGGTTCTAGATCTACTATTTGTTAAGAACAACAAAAAGTTTTAATCTTTAAAACACACACATTATTAATCATGACTGATAATAATGAAAGCACTCAGGCCAACAAAATCCCTATACTCACTCCCAATAACTTTGGGATGTGGAAGAATCGTATTAAGCAATACATGCTTATTACAGATTACTCCATGTGGGAAGTCGTTCTTGAAGGAAACAAAACTGGTCCTGGTCAAGCAAGCAGCTCTGCAACTGAGGCAGACAAACTTAAATGTGAGAAGGAGAAGAAAGACAAGGGAATCGAACTTAAAACTCTAAGCACTCTCCTGCTGGCCATTCCTAACGACTATCAACATCTCTTCGTTGAGTATGATGATGCAAAGGTGCTTTGGGAAGCACTGGAGAAGAGATTCGTTGGGACCAAGAGCACCAAAAGGAACATGAAGTCTGTTTTCAAACAAGACTTTGAAAACTTCAAAGGAAAGCCCAATGAAACACTCACTCAAGTGTTTGACAGATTCAACAAGCTAATTGGTGAACTTAACCAAGTTGGGGTTAAGATGGATCAAGAAGATGTCAACATGAAGTTCCTAAGGTCTCTTAGTGAAGAATGGGTCATGTACACAGTGGTATATAGACAAAGAGATGCTCTAGAAGAAAAGGAGTTAAAAAGGAGTTTTAAAATTTTTGGTACATTTTCTGCATCATATTTAGGAGATTCATTTGGACTTTGTGCTGTGTGAAAACTTGTATCAATTGATTTTGGAGATTCAGTTTGAGAGATTGTAAATTCAATTGATTGATCATCATCAGAAGAGTCATTTGATTCAGATGTTTCATTATGTGATTCAGTATGATTTTCAGTTTTTAATTCATTAATGATTCTTTCTGAACTGTTTTTAAGTGGTGGAATGATTTTATATGGAGGTGGTATAGCATGATATCCCACCCCATGAACAACCTTTTATAATGCTGTATGGTATCAGTACAAAAACACTACTGGTAAAAATACTAATTACAAAAACACTACTGCTCCTAAACCAACTTTCCAATATACTACTGGTGTCAACCCTAAAAACACTACTGGTCATTCTAAACATGGTAAGTACCCAAATACTACTGGTCCATCAGTAGTAAAGTATTCAAAAGCTAAAAATCATAGGTATAAACCAAGATCAGTAGAAAATTCAAACACCAGTAACATTTTTAAAAGGGCAGTAGTAAATCTAAACACCAGTAATAAACAGGTATGGGCACCAAAAATGTTTAAAGTTAATTCCCCAAAGGCTTATTTCTCAAAGGATGAACCCAAGACATACAAAGCTTGGGTTCCCAAACTTAACTGACCCTTTACTCACTTGTGCAGAGCATTCAGATCCCAGAAGAAGGAAGAACATGGCATATTGATAGTGGATGCTCAAGGCACATGACTGGAAATCTGCAAATTCTTAAAGATTTCAAGTTATTTGATGGAGGATATGTGGCCTTTGGTGAGAACCCAAAGGGAGGTAAGATTACAGGTAAAGGTACTGTTACTAATGGCAAAATTACCTTTGATGATGTATTTTATGTAGCTGAACTAAAATACAATCTTGTCAGTGTGTCTCAAGTGTGTGATAAAAAGAACAAAATTCTTTTTACAGACATTGAGTGCATCATTCTTTCTCCTGACTTTATTTTAGATGAAAAATATGGTGTTTTAAGAACTCCAAGGAGAAACAATGTGTATTGCCTGGATATAGGGGGAGAACTCATTTCTTCAAATGAGGTCAACTGTTTTATATCCAAGGCAAACACCACTGAATCAGAACTATGGCATAAAAGGATGTGTCACACTAATTTCAAAAACATGAACAATTTAGTAAAAAGAAATCTGGTCATTGGACTACCTCAAAAACAATTCATGTGTGATCATCATTGTGTTGCATGCCTAAAAGGTAAACAACACAAGACTTCTCATAAGTCCAAAACTGTGAACTCTATTTCTGTTCCTTTACAACTCTTACATATGGACCTATTTGGACCTACAAATGTAATGAGTATTGGAAAGAAACAATATTGTGTTGTTATTACTGATGACTTTTCCAGATATACATGGGTTTTCTTTCTCAGGACAAAGGATGAAACAAGTGAACTCATCAAGAACTTAATTGTTAAACTGGAGAACACATCTGATCAAAAAGTTAAAGCCATAAGATGTGATAATGGCACAGCATTTAAAAATGCTAACTTAATTAACTTCTGTGATCTTAAAGGTATTGACAGGCAATACAACTCACCTAGAACTCCTCAACAAAATGGTGTAGCTGAAAGAAGAAATAGAACCATCATTGAAGCAACAAGATCAATGCTAGCAGACTCAAAATTACCAATTACTTTTTGGGCAGAAGCTGTAAATACTGCCTGTTATGTTCAAAACAGAGTATTAATAGTGAAGCCACACTATAAAACACCATATGAACTTTTTAATAAAAGAAAACCTTCTATAAGTTTTTTAAAATCATTTGGGTGTCCTTGTACTATTCTGATTACAAGAGAACAAATTGGTAAGTTTGACTGCAAAGCTGATGATGGAATCTTTATGGGATACTCTACTCAAAGCAAATCATACAGAGTATTCAACAAAAGACTAAGGATAATTGAAGAAAGCATTAATGTATCCTTTAATGAAAATGTTTCTAATGAACAAGGAAATGGTCCAGATTGGCTATTCAACATAGACAATCTAACCAAATCCTTTAATTCTAACTTGGATCTTAATGCAGGAAACTCAAATTGTCACACTAAAAAGGAAGCAACATCATCTGTTAATACTGGTCAAGAGGAGATGAGATACATAGTAGTTAATACTGCTCCAATAGTTAACACTGAGGACAGTAATAACTCAAATTCTGGAACCAGTAGTAACTCTGAGAATGAGGACAGTAGTAATTCAAATACTACTGATACCAGTAATAGTACTCAAAATACTACTGGTCCTAACAAAAGCCTAGATTCTCAAGATACTACTGATACCAGTAACAACAACAATACTACTGATCTCAATGAAGACAATAGCAGTAGTAACTCTGACCAAGATGATGATGAACCAAACATCAATGACAATGAAGGATCAGTAGAGGAACAACTGCCTGAGACAAATGAGTCCAATCTTGAAAAATCAACTAGTAGTTGATAAAGCTACAACCACAAGGACTCAGAAGAACCATCCATTAGACCTTGTTTTAAGTGATGTTAACTCACCACTGCAAACAAGAAGCAAATTAAACAAAATCTTAACTGCAAACATGTGTAACATAAGTTTAATTGCTAATGAATGTATGTTTGAATGCTTTTTGTCTCAGGATGAACCAAAGAAGATCCAACAGGCTATGAAGGACTCAAATTGGATTGAGGCAATGCAAGAAGAACTCCTTCAATTCAAATTACAAGCTGTTTGGACACTTGTACCTCTACCCAAAGGAAAAAGAGCCATTGGAACAAGATGGATCTTTAGAAACAAGAAAGATGAAAGAGGTATAGTGATCAAGAACAAAGCCAGACTTGTATCCCAAGGTGTAACGACCCGAAATTTTTAATAAAATAAAATATGGGAAAAATATGATAAATAAGAATAATTCATTTCAGAACCGTAGGAATTGGTTTCGGGTCATTTGGACACCGTATGAGAAAGTTATGGGCGAAACCGGGTTGAGATAAAGATGAAAAAGTGCAGCCTGGACTACCTGAGGAGTTCGCGACGCGAACTTCGATTAGCGATCGTGAACTCGTGGCAGGGAATTTGGTGATCGGACGTGAAGAGTTCCCGACCAGTTACCGATCGCGAAGTGGACTCGAGGCGTGAACTTCGCGACGCGAAGTTGTGTTCGCGATCGCGAACTATGGAAGAGCAGAATAAAATCGGGTTTGAGCTAGGGTTTGCTCATTTTTCACCCAAGTTGTGGTGCAGCCGATTTTAGAGTGAGAAGGGGCGATTTTGGTGATTCCTTGCTCAAATCTTCATCCATCTTGAAGGATCTAAACATCAAAGGTAAGATTTCTTGATTGTTGATGTTATCTAGCTAGTTATGAACTTTGTATGGGTAGAAATGGTGGTTTGGGGAACCATCCATGTCATCTTTGGGGAAGATGACTAATTATGGGTGTAGAACACTCATTGTAAACTTGTAATCGATGTGTACAAGTTGGATTTGGGATTTTTGATGGAAATCTTGAACTAGGGTTTGAGATTTCACCAAGTTGGATGAACTTGGTGGTTAAGAATGTTGTTATGGGTTTATTGGTAGCTAGTTATGGATAATAACTAGATTTTATGATGATATGGATGATAGGTCAAGAAGGCCTAAAGATTGGTGACATTTCATAAGTTGGAAAGCAAGGATTCGTGCTATTAGACACGATTTGGAGTTAGCTTGGCTAAGGTGAGTACATGAGACTTTTAAAACTGGGTACATAGCAAATGTTTCTTTTAAAATATATATGATGTTTTGTGAGTCTTTATTAATAAATAATTTTTAATAAAGAATGATTGAAAAGATGAGAAAGCGATAAATAGTAGACATCTAAGTATGTCTAAAGTGATTGATGATTTTGAAAGAGATCATGTTAATGAAAAGTAATTAATAACTAATTATTGATATGACGTAAAAGAGTGTACTGTTATAATATGTGATTACTAATAACGAGATTAGTTGATTCGATTACGTGAATGCTAGTTAAGATTAGCATGTGGATAGATTGTATGATGGCCTTATGGCATTGATGATAGATGTGACATATAGTCACATGTAATAGTTATGACGGGTAGATTGAAATAGGGCAGGTACATGATAGATTTGGAGGCATTCTGGATTATCATGGTATCTTGAATAAAACTGATGAGTCGGAGGCATTCCGATCACCCAACAAGATGTTGGATCTTACTGAACTGGAGGCATTCTGGTTAGTAAGATAAAGATAGGTCACTTTGGCTGAACACTGTGACAATGGGGGTTCTACTGAATCGGAGGCATTCTGGTTAGTAGGACAAAAATTGGGGTCTCGTTGGTTTGGAGGCTTTCCGGACAACTTGACGGGTCGAATAAGCTATGAATAAATGTGATAGAATCACCGAAGAGGTGTTTGATGTATATGAATGAGATAGGGTTACCACGGAGGTAACTAAAGTATATAGATATATATCTAATAAATATGAGTATTAATAAATGTGATTATTTATATATATTAATGTCGGGTCTAAAACCCATGTATTTCACGAGACAATTTTGTCTTACGTACTATGTTTGTTTGTGATGCTATGTACTCAGGTTCAGGAGCTAAGGATTAGGTGCGGTTGCTAGTAGAGTCGCACGGATTTAGTAGAGATAGCAGGTGGATTTACGTTTGGCTTTGGTTATGATATATTTTGTAACACCAACTAATGAATTTTATTTATACCAAGGTTTTTGTAAATCCATATTTTGGGACAATACTCTAAATGTTTTGAATTTAAAAATGGATTTTACGGAAATATTTTGTGTTAAAATAAGAGGTGTTACAACTTGGTATCAGAGCTATAGATTAAGCGAATTAGGTTGGATTGACCACCCTAGGCTTAAGTTGTAGAAGTAGAATGATATATTTCCGTTAGATAACTAGGTTGACCTTGAAAGCTATATGGCTAAGTTGTCTTAGGGTCGAACCCTAGGAAGAATTGCCTTATGTGATCATTTTCGAGCTTGAGAGTCGTAATGGACTATTGAATGAATGATGGATTAAGGTATAGTTGTTATCTTATTATAGCAAAATGGTGAATGTGGAAAGTGGATGGACTCCACTTAACTCGGAAGAGGGTCCGAAAGTTTATGCTAACTACACGCCGGTAACATTAGAAGTGATTTGTGACATGTTTGACCGAATGAGGGAAGAAGTAAAAGAGGACGTGAACCGGATTGTTGATGACCGGATGACCAAGGAAATGGAAGGAAATTCCAAACCGGGTGTAATGAGTAAGTGTTCGGGTAGCAAGGCCCACATGGAGAAATTCTCGACTAAAAAGGAAAATGATATGAGTCTTGATAAGAGAAATGGATGTTCGTTCGAGGCATTTATGGCATATGAGCCCAAGGTGTATTCGGGAAGTTTTGAGCCAAGAGTCACCGTCCGGTGGATTCGAGAAACTGAGCAAGCTTTGGAGAGTAGCAAATGTAAAAGGGAAGATATGGTGACTTATGCTTCCAGAATGTTGAAAGACGAAGCACACATGTGGTGGATTATGATGTACGAAGTCTTAGGCAAGAAGGCGATATACAAGATGTCATGGGATGAATTCACGAGCCGTTTGAAAGAGAAATTTTGTCCTAAGAGAAAGTTAGAGAAAGTGCAAGAAGAAGCTATGGTTCTCAGAAAAGGAGATGAGTCGGTGGATGTGTACACCAAGAAAGTTGATCAGGTAGTGGTTCAAGAGCGACCAAGAAGTAGAGAAAAGAGGAGAATCGAAGATAGTTTGGAACCATCAAAGAAGGGAAGGTTCACACCGACTTTGACCAATAAAGTTGGTGGCGGAAAGTGTCATAATTGCGGTAAGGGCCACAAGGGGGTATGTAAGTCGGGTACAACTTTATGTTTCACATGCGGAAGAGTTGGGCACAGGGCAAAAGACTGTGGAGTGAATAATATCAAAGAAGTGGAGTGCTACACGTGTCACGAGAAGGGGCATTTTAGTGGTGCATGCCCGAAGAGAGGAACCGGTATGCTAATGTCAACTGCTCACGGCGAGGCTAGAGGAAGCCACGATACCGCTTCAGGTACAATGCCTATAAATCTTATGTTATATGATCTGTGAATTACTGGTTGATGAACCGCACGAGTCGATGTCTAATGAATTAGGTCATTATAGTCGTTAGTTGAGCATTTGTTGTGAAAGTAGTTAGTAGAGTTAACTTCCATGGCCTATGTATAAGATGAAAGTTCTGAATTAATGATCGGTATTGAGAAAAGAGAAATTAAATTATGTGGAAGGGAGTAACGATGAGAATCCTTCATGGAAGTATAGAATGATAATTAAATAAATGATCAATATATTATGATTGGTAAAAAAAAAAGGGAAAGAAAATTATGGTGTCATGGAGTATCAAAGACGGAATATGAAAGTTGTGAAAGTTCCCTAGGTAAGGTTTATAGAATGTGAAAGTGTTATTTTGTGGTGAGGAAGTCGTGCACAGAAGGAAGGCGACGTGAAGGAAATTACAAGGTCTGACGTTATTATGGTGCAAGAGTCGAGATGGGTAATGGAATATATGATATAAAAATAAAATAAAAATAATAAGTCTGGGAGATAACATCCCCGGGTTGCTATGTGTATAGTTATGGGTTGGCGACCGGTATGTCGCGAGAAATAAGAATAGGAAGAATTATGTTATCTTGGAATATTGAAAGTTGGATTACGAGAGTGGTGAATAATTTCCACATGAGGATGGTAGTACAATGAAGTACTAGGTGTTAGTGTGAGTCGTGAAAAAAAAAAAAAAAAAGGAAAGAAAAGGATATATGTATATAAAAGGGAACCTTAGTTATTGGATACGATTGATGGAGTGTTGGCAAGTAGCCATGGCAAACGGTTGTGTCAGAGATGTCGGGCGTGACATCAAGAGTGGATAACTTATTTTTGGTAAAGGTTTATAGAAAAAGTACGATAGTGTATGTATGGGTGACGATCGAAGTCAATTGGTTGACTCATGATGACCGGGTGAAAGAAAAGTTAGAAGTTTTAGTAAGAATGGATCGAATAAGGCGATTGATAAATGAGTAGATTGGTGGGAAGCACTAGAAATGAATATGTGTATACCGTGTGGTATTGTGTGTAAGTGGAAATAATGGCCTTGGAAGGCATGAGGTTTTAGAGAGATAATGTTATGTGGAAAGTGGAAAAGTGAAAATTTGGATAGAATATGTGATTGATTGTGAAAGTCAAAGGTGAAAGAAAATGATAGCATGATGGTAAGTGTAATGAGGCATACATGAATTGTATGCAAGATGGAATAGTTTTGTATGAGTCACTTTGGATTGGAGGCTTTCCGATCATTGTGACAGTTTGGCGTCGGGATGGATTGGAGGCTTTCCGATCATCTCGATAAGTTAGTTAAGTATAATTTGATATTTAAGGAATATGAGGTTTGCATCGGACGTATGTAGAACCGTATGGTTAACTTATTGCTATAATTATATGGCAAATGAGAATTTGTGTTGAAAGCACGAGTCCTGTTTAAGTAGAAGTATGAGTAGGGGATACCTACAAGTTAATGGTTCATGAAAAAGGAATGCTTTAGGAGGCAAAGTGGTTAGTAGCCAATGAGTGGTGAAAGATGTATATCGGGTGGTTAGGCCAATTGGATATGATTGAGGCTCTAGAGCCGGTAATCGGGAAATTCAAGTATGGTATAAGGATGTTTGAAGGGAATTATAAAAGGTATAAGTAATTGGATGAAAGTTAAAAAGTAATAGAGATTTGGTGTTGATTTAAATGGAAGTTGTTAATCGATTGTGGAAATCGAAAATCGAGGAAAAAAGGGAACAATTGAGAAAGGAAATCTAAATAGGAAATCGGGAATGAAAAGCTTGGGAATGCGATGCCTTAGTAATAAAGAACATGTGGAATTTAGCAAGGTAAGTTGACCTTATTCATAAAGTCAAGGTTAGTCAACTAGTAGATTGTTGACTTTGGTCAAAAATTTAATTTTGACTTTCGTTTAAAATGATTAGTCAAGGATAAGGGCATAATGTATCACATATATGTGTGTTTGATAGTGTTGAATTGATTAACGGAAATAATTGTAGTCAAAGGCTGCGACTTTGACCATTGGGTATTTCGAATGGAACCTAGAAATCGAGTGTGATTGTTGTTGGACCATGAGTGTAAGATTGATGGTTAAGGAATTGATGATTAATGGAACCACTAATGGATAAGGAAAGTTTCCAAGATATTGTTGACTTTGTGCTTAAGTCAAAGATGGGACAATGTTGACAATTTGGTCAAAGCGAGGGGTTGACTATCATTTTGGTCAAATGGTTATTAGTAATGATTGGGTCATATCATCCCAATGGGGATAAAGAGTTTGGTTAAATGATGGGAAATGCTAAGGTCAAATTGTGAAATTTTGACCCGTTCGGGTATTGGAAACCAAGTTGGACTTTTGACCCATTTGGGGTATAACGGGTCAAGTGGGCAGTTAAATGCATAAGTATTATTGAATCATAAGTTGGGAGTGGAATGCGGATTGGAAATCCTTGAGTTGATTCCGAAGACGGAATCCTTTTAAGGAGTGGATAGTTGTAACGACCCGAAATTTTTAATAAAATAAAATATGGGAAAAATATGATAAATAAGGATAATTCATTTCAGAACCGTAGGAATTGGTTTCGTGTCATTTGGACACCGTATGAGAAAGTTATGGGCGAAACCGGGTTGAGATAAAGATGAAAAAGTGCAGCCTGGACTACCTGAGGAGTTCGCGACGCGAACTTCGATTAGCGATCGTGAACTCGTGGCAGGGAATTTGGTGATCGGACGTGAAGAGTTCCCGACCAGTTACCGATCGCGAAGTGGACTCGAGGCGTGAACTTCGCGACGCGAAGTTGTGTTCGCGATCGCGAACTATGGAAGAGCAGAATAAAATCGGGTTTGAGCTAGGGTTTGCTCATTTTTCACCCAAGTTGTGGTGCAGCCGATTTTAGAGTGAGAAGGGGCGATTTTGGTGATTCCTTGCTCAAATCTTCATCCATCTTGAAGGATCTAAACATCAAAGGTAAGATTTCTTGATTGTTGATGTTATCTAGCTAGTTATGAACTTTGTATGGGTAGAAATGGTGGTTTGGGGAACCATCCATGTCATCTTTGGGGAAGATGACTAATTATGGGTGTAGAACACTCATTGTAAACTTGTAATCGATGTGTACAAGTTGGATTTGGGATTTTTGATGGAAATCTTGAACTAGGGTTTGAGATTTCACCAAGTTGGATGAACTTGGTGGTTAAGAATGTTGTTATGGGTTTATTGGTAGCTAGTTATGGATAATAACTAGATTTTATGATGATATGGATGATAGGTCAAGAAGGCCTAAAGATTGGTGACATTTCATAAGTTGGAAAGCAAGGATTCGTGCTATTAGACACGATTTGGAGTTAGCTTGGCTAAGGTGAGTACATGAGACTTTTAAAACTGGGTACATAGCAAATGTTTCTTTTAAAATATATATGATGTTTTGTGAGTCTTTATTAATAAATAATTTTTAATAAAGAATGATTGAAAAGATGAGAAAGCGATAAATAGTAGACATCTAAGTATGTCTAAAGTGATTGATGATTTTGAAAGAGATCATGTTAATGAAAAGTAATTAATAACTAATTATTGATATGACGTAAAAGAGTGTACTGTTATAATATGTGATTACTAATAACGAGATTAGTTGATTCGATTACGTGAATGCTAGTTAAGATTAGCATGTGGATAGATTGTATGATGGCCTTATGGCATTGATGATAGATGTGACATATAGTCACATGTAATAGTTATGACGGGTAGATTGAAATAGGGCAGGTACATGATAGATTTGGAGGCATTCTGGATTATCATGGTATCTTGAATAAAACTGATGAGTCGGAGGCATTCCGATCACCCAACAAGATGTTGGATCTTACTGAACTGGAGGCATTCTGGTTAGTAAGATAAAGATAGGTCACTTTGGCTGAACACTGTGACAATGGGGGTTCTACTGAATCGGAGGCATTCTGGTTAGTAGGACAAAAATTGGGGTCTCGTTGGTTTGGAGGCTTTCCGGACAACTTGACGGGTCGAATAAGCTATGAATAAATGTGATAGAATCACCGAAGAGGTGTTTGATGTATATGAATGAGATAGGGTTACCACGGAGGTAACTAAAGTATATAGATATATATCTAATAAATATGAGTATTAATAAATGTGATTATTTATATATATTAATGTCGGGTCTAAAACCCATGTATTTCACGAGACAATTTTGTCTTACGTACTATGTTTGTTTGTGATGCTATGTACTCAGGTTCAGGAGCTAAGGATTAGGTGCGGTTGCTAGTAGAGTCGCACGGATTTAGTAGAGATAGCAGGTGGATTTACGTTTGGCTTTGGTTATGATATATTTTGTAACACCAACTAATGAATTTTATTTATACCAAGGTTTTTGTAAATCCATATTTTGGGACAATACTCTAAATGTTTTGAATTTAAAAAGGGATTTTACGGAAATTTTTTGTGTTAAAATAAGAGGTGTTACACAAGGATACACTCAAGAAGAAGGAATAGACTATGATGAAGTATATGCTCCTGTTGCAAGAATTGAAGCTATAAGAATATTTCTAGCATATGCTTCATTCAAGAAGTTCAAAGTCTATCAAATGGATGTGAAGAGTGCATTCCTATATGGGAAGATTGAAGAAGAGGTCTATGTGTGCCAACCTCCAGGCTTTGAAGATCCAAAACATGGTGATTATGTGTTCAAACTGGATAAAGCTCTATATGGCCTACATCAGGCACCAAGAGCATGGTATGATACATTATCATCATATCTATTGAAGAATAATTTTAAAAGAGGAGCCATTGACAAAACTTTGTTTACAAAGAAAGTCAAAGATGATATACTACTGGTACAAATCTATGTAGATGATATCATCTTTGGTTCAACAAATGATGAATTATGCAAAGAATTTGAAGAACTGATGCAGATTAAATTCAAGATGAGCTCTATTGGTCCAATGAACTTCTTCCTTGGACTCCAAGTCAGTCAAAGAACAGATGGTATTTTGATAAATCAATCAAAATATGTCAAAGACATCTTGGAAAAGTTTGATTTGAAAGACTGCAAAAGTGCAAGTACTCCAATGGAAACACACAAACACCTACATCCTGATGTTGAGGGGGAGGATGTAGATGAACACTTATATAGATCAATGATAGGATCTTTAATGTACTTAACTGCATCAAGACCTGACATTATGTATAGTGTTTGTGTGTGTGCAAGATATCAAGCAAGACCTAAAGAACTACACTTGCAAGCTGTCAAAAGAATATTCAGATACTTGAAAGGCAAACCATCACTAGGTCTATGGTATCCACATGATTCACCCTTTGAACTCATAGCCTGCACAGATAGTGACTATGGAGGTGAATGTCAAGATAGAAAGTCCACTACGGGTGGATGTCAATTCTTTGGATCAAGACTGGTGTCATGGCAATGTAAGAAGCAAACAAATGTATCAACATCAACTGCTGAAGCAGAATATGTATCTGCATCTGCTTGTTGTGCTCAAGTACTATGGATTCAAAACCAGCTTCTAGACTTTGGTATCCCTATCCTTAAAACTCCTATTTTCATTGATAATCAAAGTGCTATTAGTATTGTGAACAATCCGGTAAAACACTCTAAAACTAAACACATTGAAATAAGATTTCATTTTATAAGAGATTGCAATGAAAAGAAATTAATCAAAGTAGTTAAAATCCATACTGATGATCAATTAGCTGATCTTTTTACAAAAGCATTTGATGTAGGAAGATTCAACTTCTTGGTTAGCAGTATTGGAATGATTTTGATCAATTAAAATCTCACTTAAAGTCATGTGTAAAGTTTTTGTTGTAAAAAGTTATTTATCTGTTTAAGTGTTTTACTACTGGTAGATCTGTATTACTGGTTGTAGGCATGTGCACAAAATACTACTGGTGGTTCATTACTACTGATGTGTATTATGTTTACATAAATACTACTGGTAAGTCAATACTACTGGTATTCACATATACTACTGGTCTTGTGTTGGTAGTTACTACTGATGTCTTTCGTTACTACTGATGTCAAAATCTTTAGTCACTACTGATGTTAGTAATTACTACTGACGTTTCATTACTGATATTTCATTTACTGGTCTTTCAGAATCACAATTACCAAACTAACCCCCATGAAATTAACCGTTATGTTATGATTCGAAGGGCATTTTAGTCTTTTTGCAGGCTAAATCGAAAGATATAAAAGGCGGCAGTCGTTTAGTTTAACATTATCTTCACTTCGATTTGCTAAATCCTCTCGATAAACCCTAGCTTTCGATCAAAAACCCTTCTTCAGTAACAAAAGTCATACATTTTCTTCAAAATCAAACAACAATGGCAACTCTACAATCTCTGGATGTGCAAACCGATCTTAAATATTCAGAATTTCATAATATGTGTGCATTCCTAAAGAATCCCGACGGAACAAAAGATTTTCGTCCAATCGTAAAATATTTGAGAAATTCTTACATACAGTTTGCTTTAACTGTTAAACCAAAAGCATATCAACAGCACTTGGTTGATTTCTGGACCAATGCTGAAAGAACAGAAGGAACAACCACATCGATGATCAAATCAAAAGTAGATGGAAAGCATATAACAGTAACTGAATAATCAATCAGACACCATCTACAACTACATGATGATTCAGGTATGTCTACTCTTCCTAAGGAATTCATTGCTGAAATTTTAAATAAAATGGGATATGAGGGAAGACTGAATATAGTAACTTTTCAAAAGAGTCTTCTCTCCCCACAATGGAAATTTTTAGTACATACTATTCAGCACTGTATTTCTTCAAAAAGAAGTACTTGGAATGAGTTTAATAAGGCAATAGCCTCTGCTGTTGTCTGTTTATGCACAGACCAAGTCTTTAATTTTTCCTACATGATTTTTGAAGGTATGTTGGGAAATCTTAGTTCTTCAAAATTTTTAATGTATCCCAGATTTCTCCAACATATCATAAACATTGAAGTGCAAAACTTGTCAACTCCCAAAAACATCTTTATCATTCCTGAGTTGAACAAGAAAGTTTTCTCAAATATGAGAAAACAATTTAAATTTTCGGGCAAGGAAACCCCTTTGTTTCCTAATATGATCCAAGATCAACCTCAAATTGGAGAGGGTTCAATCATAGATACAACCCACATTGAACCTCAACCCACTCCATCACCCCCAAATACAACCCAAACACCACCCCCACTAGTCACTCAATCACCAACACATATAGAAGTCCTGCATGTGTCCCAGGAACTTGAAATAAATCCTCAGAGTGCTACTCTTCACTCTGTGGAAGACCTGCCCAATGTAACCCAAAATATATCCACAATTTACAAAAGAAAGAAAACTTCTTTCAAGGACACCAGGGGACAAATCGAGTCAAACCCCAGACTCAAAGAGTTGTCCTCCAAGGAGGAGAGAGGACATGAGGCGAGGGCTTTCACTACTGATGCCCCAAAGGTGGGTGCACAGGACAGTGAAAACATCTCTAAGACCCAGACCTCGGCAACTTTAAGTGATGACTCTTTTGAGGAATTACTTAAAGGACCCCGGTGCCAAGAAACCACAAGGGGGCATCTCTGCTTCTTCTAGGAAGAAGAGGATGTCTAAAAGACCCAATGAATCACCAAGAAGTGATGAGGGCAGATCTGTGGAATTGATGGATATGATGGAAAACCTTAAAGCCAATGTACCTGTTAGTGAGCCCGATGATCTTGCTAGATGGAGTGATGGCAGTATTAAAACAAAACAATTGACGGATAAAGTGGATTCTCTTGAATCCACTGTACAAGATTGTCTCAAATATCTTACAAATCAGGGAAAAACCATTGCAGTGATGAAAAGACATGTTAATACCATCAACAAAAGAATGAGGCCATATGAACATAGGCTTCATCAACAAACAAAAATTATTAGAAGATTAAAAAAGAAACTTGATGATAGTGAGGCTCCTCCAGTTGAGCTCACTAAGGGGGAGAAGGATAATATTCAAACAATGATTGATGAATCAATTGCAGCAGCAGCATCCTCTCTCCTAAATCTAAAAGAAACAACTGTTGATGAAGACCAAGAAAAGATGGTTGTTGATGATGAACCTACTACTGCTCCAATGGAAGAACAAACAGAAAAAGAAGTATCAGTAGTAACTCCTACTACTGATATAATAGCAGTAGTAAATAAAGAAGAGGAAGTAAAAACAACAAATACTACTGATGCCCTATTAGTAGTAACTCCTGAAGTCCCACCAGTAGTAACTACTTTGGTTACTACTGAAGAGGAAGAACTGCAACTTCCTGAGCTACTTGAAAGAGAAAAACATGTTATCATCTCCAAACCACCAACTCCTAATCAACCACTTATCATACCTGACATTGATGATAATGTGAACTGGTTTGAGGTAGATGAATGTACACTTCCTCCACACCCTAAAATTTTATCAGAATATCAACTACATCTGTTTTATCCAAAACTTCTGATCTTGGGTGTACCTGATATGAAATACACTCCACCTCCACCATCTGCATGTATTGGAAAAGGAAAAGAAGTCTATGATGAAGACTATCCAAACAGAGCCTTAGGTCACCAAATGGTGAACAAGATTAATCATGTCAGATCAGAGAAACAGTCTAGATGGAGGGTAAAACACAAGAAATATTTGGAGAAAGTGGAGATGTATCAAGCTCTTAAGGAAAACAAAAAGAAGAAAACTCAAGAAATTAACATCCCTGTTCAAATACCTGTTCAAACAGATGACATTCAGATAAAAGCTCAAAAGGCAGAATTCAAAAGGCTCAGAAAGGTTGAAGAAGAACATATACAATGCCTTGAATATTTGGTCTCTGAATGCAAGAAGACTAAAAGTGAATTAACTGATGATGTGTTTGAACAGAAGGCCAATATGATTGAGTATTTGAAAACAAAAGGGCATAGTGCAAAGTCATTTGGAAGAATGAAGATGATGACTATAATTGAAAAATATTGCACTGCTAAGAAGAAGTATTTGGCTGAGCAAGAAGCAAAAGAAGAAAAGAAATCCAAAGCCTTAATCCCAATCAGTCCAACTTTAATCAAAGCTGGTAGTGTATCAACTACTGGTGATACCTCAACTCCCCAGTCAAAGAAAAGAAAAACTGTTGATCAAGAACAAAGCTCTAAAAAGAAATCAAAATCACAAATTGTACCTGTTCTTGAAATGCCAGTTGCTCCCTTGCAGAACAATCCAATCATCAATTGGAGGGTTATGCAGAATAATGTGATAGAGATAATAAGGGAAGATAAAGATGTGCAGAGATTTACTGGATGGTTACCTTTGATCATGTCATGTTCAAGAAGTGATGTCATTAAACTACTGATCATTGGAAAACCAAGAATGACAAAGAAATCATGGAAAGATTCTGGTGCTGGATACTTAACAAAGATGATTGATGCTGCTTTCTATCCAGACAATTATCCAGAACAATTTACTGATCCAGGGAATGTCTATGCTTGGAATGTGATTCCAACTGCACAAATGTACTTCTTTGAAAAATCTGGGAAAGTCTGTGAGCTATATTTGTATGAAAAAGAATATCCTCATTCTGAGAAGACTATGTACCAGATATTCACAAACACAATGATGAAGCCTTATGATGCTGTTATGTTCCAAAACAAATTAAACTATTTCACAAAGAGGAACAACAAATACATCATTGAGCAAAGAAGACAACAGAATCAAAGAACCCTTGAGAAAAGAAGAAGGGAACCAGAAGAACAAGAGAAACTTAGTTGATTGAAAGATAATCAATAAGTTTAGGGGGAGATTGTTGGGACAAAATCACAGATCAACTTATTACTGATGCTGCAGTTAGTACTGATCATACTTAGTACTGATGGGGCAGAAACATATTACTGATGAAGTTGATACTGATGAAAGCTATAACCTAGTTACTACTGATCAAGGCTTATTGAAGATACTACTGATCAATAGTAGTTACTACTGACGTTGTATCTGGACTTACTACTGGTCACCAAAGTTACTACTGACGTTACTTATTTACTACTGGTGATTGCAGAATACTACTGATGAGCTTATATGGAACATATCGAGTCCGAGATCTTCGTAGAGATAGTTATAGCATGTAAATCAATGTATATCTATAGAATTCGAATGTAAATCAAGTCCTAGAATAACTAGGGTAAATAGTTTAGCTTCAAGGACTATTATAAATAGTTCCTTACGAATTGTAAACGTACGTGTGTATTGTTAACTTGATAATATACATTGAAGCTTTTTGTGAAACTGTGTTCTTAATATTTTCGTTTATTATTTACAGTTCATTGTTCTTAATATATTGATATAGTGTTGATCCGCTGCAACTTCTATAATCAATTAGATCTAAGGTGTTTATTAACTTCTTCATAGTTAATCGATTCTGACATAAGAGTACACCACATAGAGCCATTTTAAACGTGTAGAAGAAACGTTTCTCAATTGCAAGTCTACATAGTATGGCAATTGAGAAAAAAGTGGGGCCCGCACCAGGTTTAGTTGATGACCAAAATCCTGTTGCTTATAAAGAAGGGAGTTTTGGTGGATTTCTTGATTTTATATCAAGTACAACACTAACAGAAGGCAAGTACATTGAAAGATGTATGAAAGATGGTATCGTATCTGACGATTAATATAAAGAATTAACAAAGATTAAAAAGAATATCAAACCCTAGTTATGGACGGGTAGGATATTTTATTATAGGCGCTTTTGATGTCAGTATGACAGTCAGTTATTTAATTTTCATATTTATTTCAGTGATAAAGTTATGTTTTATTCATCAATTTAATAAAATCCTGCATTTTTCTACTACTTTTTCTAACTATTACATTATCCGAATGCATATAATATTTATAAGATTAAGTCAACAAATGTTCTACCAAATGTCCATATATCCTATTGAGTTAGTTGACTAACCGTTAAAACAAATGGCACCACTCTCTTACTGGTCCAAAATTCACAATAACCAACTGTCAGATGACGGAAGTACACTGCGAGTGGAGTGGTAACGACAAAATCTCGAACTTTTTTTCCTTAAAACCGACAAAAAGTGACAAGTATTCGGCCGCCAACTTATTAATTATGTGTTAAACTGCCAATTCCTATTGACCATGTCTTCTATAAAATTCCAAAACAGAGGCTACAGAGGCATATAACCAAATTGCCATAGAAATGACTCAACTATTACTAATCTTTAGATTTACATTCATCTTCTTGAGTAACAATTAATACCAAAAATGAGCTCAATTGTCCATAAATAAACTATCATTTGTTCCTAATCTATCAGGAAGTGTTCTTAACAAGTAACATCATAATTATGTAATCCTTTTTGCGACATGTTAAGCATAACACTTTTGTCAGCCTCTTCTTTTAGCATGAATACACATAATTATCGATCATGAGTGATGCTATCTCCGAGTTTAAACTACATGTGGTTTCCAGTTCTCTGTTCAGATCGTAGTCAATCATGACAATTTTTTGCAAGCAGAGACTGATTGCAATAAATTAAGCAACAAATATTCTAATTACTTGAGCTGATAAAACTACATATAGATCAAATTTGATCAATTTTAAATCAGCTTTCGTCCATCTAAATTAGGTCTAGCATTGAAAACAACAAAACTAAACGTATATTTCATCACAAGTTTGAGATCAAACGACGAAACTGGTTCGATTTCATAATAATGTCGGAATAGGATAAAAGTTACGAGTTTCAATATGTAAGACGAATATTTATTGTATTCCAACTTACAGAAACCTTTCTAGGCATTACGACCTGATCGTTGTCAACTTGTCAGACACTTTGACCGGCGTACGGTGTGACTTTTCTCAATAGCCGACGCCCTAACTGGCAATCATCTCTTGTCTAATGGTGCCTCCCGTAGTAGAAATTCCCGGTACGACGGCATAAACTCCGGGTGGTAAACTGTGGAAACCAGATCGTGCACATACCGCCATTTTTGTTTCTGATTTTCCCGTTTTAATTTGATTTTCTTTTTCTAATTTAATTTAAGGAAAGGTTAAGCCTTTATTTTGTTTACTCGTTTTTGTAAATAAAAATTCTCATTTTTTTAATTTGATACGAAGTATAAAAATGTTGAACTATAAATTTTCACTAAGAGCATCTTCTTTTTCCAAAGCTTTTTATCTCTTTAAGAGATCATTTAAAGACAAGTGACCATCTAGCAAAAAGTATTTATTTCAAAAACTTAAGAGCACACGGTGTCTTCCCGTCAAATCCCCTTTAACACCGCCGAAGAGCATTTTGCCACACCGTGTATTCCGCCGAATGACATTTCGTCGTGAGTATCGCGGTACACCAAAGGGTTTCTTCTTTTTCTTTTTTTTTTGATTTTGTGAATTGCGGTTGGTTGAGGGTATTTTTTGTGGATTCTAAAGGGGTGTGATAAGAATGTTAAACCATTAAGAGTAATTTTGAAGTGAATGTTAAAACCATGTTATGGGGAATGGGGCTGTAATTGTAAATGGCATTAATTGCCGACGCCAAAAGGATTCAGAGAGATGTTTCTGAAAGGTAGAACGAATTATAAGAAGAGAATGAGTAAGGATTTATATATTTCCACGGTAAATTGAGAATTGAATTGATCAAAATAGAGTTGGTTAAAGGGAAAATACATTATTCTTGATATGAATGAATTGCATTGATCATAAATCTTCTTCATCTAAGATTGAAGATACTTGCGATTGATGAAGATTTTGGGGGAAGAGTTTTGTGCATTTATAGTTGCAGAGCGATGTGTTAGTTCATGAAATCAACGTATCGGTTCGTGAAGGAGTTGGATTTGGGAAGAGAGCAGTTGGATTGTGTGCGAGGAAGAATGGCCGTCATCAAAAAATCACATATGAGAGTCAATACGAAGAATTGAAATCATAACTAACAGTTCCATGATCCTAATTTTCAAATAACTTGACAAACTAATGTTTAATTAAAACAGAACACATAAATTTTCTAATACTTAACATGTTAAATATGCCTATTAAAACAATATTGATACAAAAAGCAGTCTCATGCCCCATGTTCCCTGCTGCTTTACCACCAGCAAGATTCAACCCCTGTGCCAATAAATATATAAAAAAAAAACACTTTAGAACTTATTTATGATATTAAATGATAAAAGATCCTAATTAAGCAATATTTATTATTAGGTTATATCCTTGTGTGGGTAATTTGCTTGCCCGTTGATTTCTTTGATAATTCTTGTCATTTTAACCAGATCTGACCCGTTGTAAATTATACCATAGTATATATAAGTCACTGTACTAAAATTAAAGCCCTCATGTTTACTTCATACATTCATGGATACATAATAGAAAGCTAATAAAATGTTACAATCAAATAAAATGAAAGCTAAAAACTGAAACATCAATACACGAAGACAAAGATGGATGCTACACTGTATTATTCTTCTCTGAGGTCCATCTATGGCTGTTAAAAATCTTTATGAAAACAAAAAATTAAATTGAAAAATTAAATAGTCAAATAAAAAATTAGCAGATTTATCTTGGTATAAAGACCATCGAACCTAGGCATGAATAGGTGGTTTTGTTGTCAATGGTGAACAAAAAATCAGATGAATATGATAAAAAAAATAGCCCAACTAAGGTTAATTCAGTTAGCGCAACATTCAACCTTGTTTACACAATTCTTCATAAACATACCATCACCACCATTACCTTTTCAAAATGGTTTTTAAATGCAACAAATTTATTAGAACTTTGTTTGAAACGAAATACATATCAGAATTGAAGTGTATTCATAAAAACATCTACTGAAAGTGCAGAGTTTCTTCGAAAGCACCGGTTGATACCAACGATTTGAATTGCGCAAGGAAACAAAATTGAATTAGGCTACTAAGGAGATGTACGGCATACCATATACAAAGTGTAATTCCGACTCCAACTTTTGTCTCTTTTATAAGGGGATGCAAGTATTGAGCAGTCGCAATTTGACCATGATGGAGAACATTGGAGGAAAATATGTGTGTATTTATTAAACGATGAGGTGATTTGAAGAGGCAGTGGACAGTTGAAGATGGGGAAAACGCCAATTGAAGAAGAAGAAAGGACGCGATGAAAAGGGTGTCGATTAAATTCCTTAAATTAAATTTGGTTAAACGTATACACTTAAATTCAATTTTGGAACTCAAACTTAATTTATTACACCCTAATAAATTCTACTTCAAAATTGAAACTCATTTTTTAAATATATATAGATTCGGAAGACACAAAATAAGCTTTCTCTATATTATATTCATTTGAGCAAAAAAAATTTAAAAGTTTATTCAATAATTTTGAATGAAAAGTATATGTGCCAATATTAATAAGTCATTATAATGACTTAATCATTGTGGATGCTCTAACAATAGCATATTTGCATGAATTAAAAAAAGGGGGACTTAAGAGGGTTGTCAGTTTGTCACTAATTTTTACGCCTCATTGAACACATCAGTAGTTTCTTCTCTATCGACGAGGTCGTGCCAACGACAACACATCACTAACTCATCCTCACTTCAAAAAAAATTAAAATATTAACCCCCCCCCCCCCCCCCCACACACACACACACAACCCCTGCCGACGCCCCACCTCTTCCCGTCTCCCCCTCGACGACGGCTACCAACGGGTTGCTAGTGATGGCACGGTGCCAATGGTGACGTGCTAGTGATGGGCTTGAAGCCCCCTAACGCTGGCACTACTCTAACAATTAACGGTTAACAAAATTTAATTTTCTATTTTTAGAATATTTATTAAATATTTCTACAGTTTAATTAGAGAATTTAAGATTAGTAGATGGTTTTATGATATGTATTAAAAAATCGTTAGTAATACATAGTTAATAATATTATATTTTGTTTGATATACTCTTATTTGACGTATTCTTACTTTAAGACGGATGAAATAGACACTAAAATCCAACATTGGTGCATAGTGAATACTTAACGCTTTGCCAGAGAACATGTTTAAATGATTATTTCCAATTTTTCTAAGAGCACAAGTGGAGAAATGTTAAAGTCATGTTAAATGCATATTTATCTTTTTAATATGGATTCAACAGTCACCTTAAAATTACTTTATGTCATTTAACAAATAAATAGAAATTTAGTTTAACGAGCGTTATTCTCTTAGTAATAATGAGGGTGTGGTTTGGTGAGCTTTGCTGTGCCAAAGCTTCTTTGGCGGAGGCTTCCCGACACAATACGGAGTCCTCTAAGCTAAACAAACATTAAATAAGATACTTCGTATAATGGTTCATTCTAACTGAAAGCTTCAGATCTTTCTGTTCTAATATATGATGGTTCAGGCTAGGGGTGTTCACGAGTCGAGCTTTTAACGAGCTACTCGAGCTCGAGCCTATACTAATTCGATCTCGAGTCGATCTCGAACATAAAACAAGACTCGATTAATTTCATGAGCCGAGCCTGATAATTTAATACTCGACTCGGCTCGTTCGATAGCTCGTTTAATCTCGAGCCAAACGAGCCAGACGATCTTAACGAGTCGATCCTAACGAGCTAAACAAGTGTTTTATGCAATAAGTTGATACAATAAGTACAAGAATATACATATATTAATGGGGTGTTAACGAGTCGAGTAATTAACGAGCTTTTCGAGTTTGTAAATTAATTATTTTCAAAAAATATGGAATCATAAACGAGTATCGAGCTCGAGCTCGAACACTATATAAATATTCGAGCTCGAGCTCAATTTTAAAAGCTTATTCGAGCTCGAGCCGAATAATAACTAAACGAGCCGAGCCCAAATTTCCTGATATTCGACTCGACTCGGATCGTTAACACCCCTAGTTCAGGCGCCACTTTACTTATGTGTTCACTACTACAGAAGTGAAAACAAAAGTAAATGGAAGCATAAAGTAAAGTTGAGAACAAAGTATTAAATATACCCAAAAGCAGTAAACGCATTTTATCAATTTAATAAAACATCGCTCGAGTAAAGCTTAAAGATGCCTATATTCTGACTGTTAAAGAAAGAAGTAAAACTGTCATCCATGTATTCCATAAGAAGAAGAAAAAAAAAAGAGAAAACAGAGTATCTCAAAGTAACTAATTTAATCAGTCTCCACATGTCCCAAAAACTCTAAAGCCCTAAATAAAAGACATAAAATGACACATACAAGGGGAGGGAACACATGAAAATGTACACTTGGTTTTTTCAAATACTGCCATTTTAAAAGTGTTGAAAAGATGATATTGATGATGACAGGAGAAAGAAAAAGAGATGAAAATCATTTGCCACCCAGAGTAGGAAAGTGACTCTGGTCTTCAATTTTTGGGGCTTCAGGGGCATACTCATAGCTTTGGTTGTTGTATCGACCACCTCTGGCCCCACGACCACGCCCACGGCCACCTGGCGTGTAGGATCGTTCACCAGCAGCAGGTTTCAAAAACTCATTGATGCTCAGAGACTGCAAACACCAAAATTATTAAAAGGATTACAGCTGGCAAATGATGTTGTAATTGATAAAAAGCATTTCATTACCTTCTTAGCTCTCTCTTCTTTCTCAGCAATCTCTTTACGCTTGTCCTTGTCACTCCCCTGTTAAAAAACAGCTCCATTAAATATTTAAAACGATACGCTTGCAGAATACAATTATATAATGGAAAATCAGCCCATCAATAAGAAGCCAAAATCAATACAAAAATTGTCCTGCATTTTAGGATCACTACTCCATCAATAAATGTACAACCATTGTATGCATGTTAGAGAACAAAACCCTTATAATTTAAATAATTGTACCAATTTAGCAAAGACTTGATCGTTGGTCTTCTTGTTGGAAAGCTGTTGCATGGAAGCAAGCTCTCTGTCAACTTCCACCTTCCTTTCTTCAGTCTTGAGTGCCTCCAGAGCTTTCCTCTTCTCCTCAAGAACCTTCTGATATTCTTCAAGGGTCATCTCCTAACTCCAACACCTCAAATGAGTAAATAGATATTATAATTAAAGTAAAAACGAAATGGGTCAAACCACCTTATCCTCAGGCTCTTTCTCCTCAGATTCATTTGCAGCATTCTCCTTTGTTGCCTCTTCCTCAATCACTGGCTTATCAACTTTCTCCCCTTCAACCACCACTTCCTCACTCTCCCTAATCATTAATTAAACAAAAACAAAATCAAGTTAGCAATTTCAACCCATTAAATGGTTACAATAATAAAATATCAACATACTGAGTGATTTCATCAGCCTGAGTTCCCCAGTTCCCACGACCAGCTCCCTCGCGTTTGAACTCATTCCTACAACGCCATTAACATTACACATTAATCAGATAATAACCCAATTAATAAGCACAAAAAAAAAAAAAAAAAACTACAAAAAATGAAGAAAAAAAAGGAACTTTTACCCTCGACCAGTTCCGCTGCGGCGTTCATATGGTCGGCGAGGACGGTCACCATCCTCCCCATCTCCGTTAGTAAAGCCGCCACGACGACCACCACGGAAACCACCACGTCTCCCGCCACCAGACTCCTCAATGGCACCTTGCTCACCGGAAAACCCTCTGTTTCCAAATGAGTTCTCGTTGTTCCCTGACTCTTTATTATACCCACCACCACCACCACCACGACCCCGCCCATACCCACGGCCACGGCCTCCACGTGCACCTTCATTTCTAGCCTCTTTCACTGCTCAAAAATAGTTATTTCTTTATATCCATGGATATACCAAATATCACATTATGAAAAATAAAGATTGTACATAGTACATACATGTCGGTCAATGACTATCAATTTTATACACTTAGAAGCATGAAAGTCAATTTTATTGATTTTATAAGACAAAAGGAAAAGGAGTAGAGTGAATAACAATACCAATATTATTAACATTTCATTCCATCTGACTATGACATTCTTCAAAGAACTCTTATTTACATTAACAATCAAATTGTCGGTCTTAGGGGGTGTTTGTTTTAGTTTATTTTTGCAGCTTATTTAGGACTAATAAGCCCCTTTTGTGTTTAGATAAGCTTATTAGATTAGACTTATGAGCTATTTTAAGGAGGCTTTGATAATCCTAAATTTTATGGCTTATGAGAAGTTTTCCTTCTTGATAAAAAAAACTTTTTTTTTTCATGAACACGAGTGACTTGCACATTAGTTCTTCAAGTTATAATCAAGCATAAAACTAAATCAAATAAACACTCCTATTTATTCCAACGACTGCAAACTTCAGTTTCACTACATCTTCCAGCTTCACTTTGTTTTTTCTTGCATTAAATAAATGTAAAAGATTTGAAAACACTCAGAAACCAGTCAAACCCTAATTCTAGATAGGAAACTTTTATTAAAAAATAGTAAACACCACAAAACTACAAATTGCAACAATACCAGATAAGGATATAGAGATTAGAGAGTGTGGAACTGAATGCTTGTTTACTTACCAGCTTGAGCAGGAGGAAGAGGCTTGGAGGGAAGCTTAGCCGCCGGCTTAACAGCCGTTTTACCGGCGGGAGGAGCGGCTTGATCTTTTTTCACCGGTGCAGAAGCAATCTTCTGCACAAGCTGAGAAAGGTCGTCGTTATCGTCATCTCCGAGCAAATCGAAAGGGTTCGCGGTCGCCATTTTTTGCTTGGTTGTGATTGTGAAGAACCCTTTGATAGGAAGTTATTAGTTTTTGCAACTGCTAAAAACCTAATTCCAGTTCGAATACGCCATATCTAGCTGAGATTGATTAACTCACAAGAACCCTAAAAACGTTGAGATAGAGGAAGGAATAAAGGGATTTGGTGAAACCCTAGCCGCAATGCAGTGTCAGTGTTTTGAAGGGAAGATGCAATGTATCTATCTAATCACAAAATCCCAATATATGTCTGTCTGTGGAGCTCGTGTGTGAGCTAAATGGCTCATGGGAATATGTTACACTTTACCCCTTATTACTTCCGTATATAGTAAATATAGTCCTCAAACTTTATTACGTCACAAAACACTATATAACACAACTATTCAAGTAGTCAATAATATCTCAATTCACTTAATATTTTATACAAAAATACATATTAAATAGTAATACTCACTAAATATAATAGGAGTGAGCATTTGGACCGAAAAACGAACCAAACCGAAACCAAAAAACATATAATCGGTTTGATTTTCGGTTTTATAATTTCATGATTTTCAGTTTTGTAATTTCATGATTTTCGGTTTCGGTCATATTAGTTACAGTCTGGTCCTTCGATAGGGTGAGCATTTCTGCTGAAAAACCAAACTGAAACCGAAAACATGTAATCAATTTGGTTTTCGATATTGAAATCATCATTATTAGTTTCAGTCCTATCAGTTTCGGTTCGGTTCGATTTCTGCTCTGTGTCCACCCATAAAAGATTCCCCACACTCTCTTTTATGTACACTTCAATGACCTGAAACAAAAAACTGAAGCTCCAACTAAATGTACAGTGCAAAACAACTTCACCAATCGATGTGAAGCTAAAGGCCAACTGAAGTTGCCGTTGATAGTGATCTTAGGGGATGTTTAAGAAAACATATGTAAGAAAATTTTAAGCTTATAAAATTATATAATTCTACAAAATATACCTTGTTTAGTTTTGTATAAACTTATACTCGTCTTGCATAAACTTTCACAGAACATATATTTAGAATTACATAAACTCATAAACTTAAAAATCTTTTAATAAACTTTTCCAAATATCCCTCGATACAAAAACCAACCAACTTGAACTTCATGGATGAAAACTTGTACCTTTCACATCATCCTTCCCACTCTTGTTTTGAATGAAAGCCGGCCGACTTGAGATCGGCACGTACAAATTGGCTTCAGCCGCCTTTCTTGTAAAAACCCAATAATTCTCAAACCCACCAAACCTACGAATGAATAACTCATACACCACGCTTATAAACCTGTATTGTTCTCTAAAGTAATTAAATTTACCTCTGGAAAAAGTAAAAAAACAAAACAACCACGCGCCGTGCTAGCACGTGGACAACTCTTCAGGACTCATTTCATCGCTGTTATCATTTTTTACTTCAAAAGAAAGAACCCGCCAACGGAGCTTTTTCTGTCGATCCCAAATTAATATTCAAAATCACAGCACCATATATCTATAATCATTTTTTATGCTTTCTTCGATCTATCTGTAAAACAATTATAAGATCTGTTTTGTTTAGCTGTTCACAAGTATTAATTTGAATCCCAATCTGTTGTATATTCATATACAGATTCAGTTGAGGAAAACCATTTGGAAGGAAAAGGGGGAATTGAAGTTCTAGGGTTTTTAATTATCAGATATGGCGCAGAAGCAAGGTGGTGGCGGTTTTTTCTCATCGCTTGCTTCAAGTCTATCCAGCTTTAGGAATCAAGTTAACGGGTACAATTCCTTTATTTTTCGTAGTTTTGCTCTCAGATTTATGGTGTGTTGATGTTGTTTTGACCTTTTTTAATTATAATTTTACTTGATTGATCAGATTTTAGATTTGTTTAGCTTGTAGATATCGTTTATGAATTCGATTTGATCCATTTGCTTTAGACTTGCTACTGTTAAGAATTAAGATTTGTGAATTCGTAAGTATATAAAATGACTTATGGTTACTGATTTGTATTGCTATTCGCCTATTCCTGATTTAGTAGTACAAGTTGATTTTTGTGCTTGAATAGATCATTCCAGATCCAAATTGGTCATGGTTTTAGAGTAATTTGAAGACATGATGACTTCATTAGTAGGATAATCGATACTGTATCGATTTTGGATCCTTAAATGACTCAATTTATAGTCAAAATAAATCTCTAGTTTTGTAAAGGAGTGTATAATAGAGTAATAGACTCTTCTTAACCATAGAATTAGGAATATGTATGTCTGATTGTTTGGATTTGTTTGTTTGGGTAGGTTACTTGGTTATGAAGGCCTGGAGGTTATTAATCCTGAAGGAGGAACGGAAGATGCTGAAGTTGAAGCACAAAGAGGCAGATGGAAACAAGAGGTTTATTATAATTTTCATTTATATATCCATGATCTCTTCCTTTTGACCAATTTGATGTCCATTATATGTATGTTGATTATAATTATATTATTGTTTACTCATGGAATTGCTGACAATATATCATTTTCTTTGAACTTTGTATTATTGCAGGATCGAGACAGTCATTGGAAGATGATGCAGAAGTATATAGGTGCTGACATCACATCCATGGTGACTCTACCGGTGCTCATTTTCGAGCCAATGACAATGCTTCAGAAAATGGCAGAGGTTTGTCTTGCATTGCATTACTTATTTAATTGCAGTCAATGATTTTGTATTCATAATTACTTATATTATTCTTTTCAGTTGATGGAATATTCCCATCTTCTAGAGCTAGCAGATGAATGTGAGGATCCTTACATGCGAATGGTTTATGCTGGTTAGAATATTTCACTCATGCAAACACACACACACACAGTCAGTATTCAACAATCCATTTTAATTCCTGTTTTTATATATTTTTGTTACAGCATCTTGGTTTATATCCGTATATTATGCTTTGCAACGGACATGGAAGCCGTTCAATTCAATTCTTGGTGAAACCTATGAAATGGTTAATCATGAAGGAATTACATTTATTGCAGAGCAGGTGAATATTTGAAGTCCTAATTATTATTTTTTTTGGCATAATGTTTAATTGACTAGAATCTTGTGTATATGTATGTATCAGGTTTGTCATCACCCTCCAATAAGTGCTGCACGAGCTGAAAATGATCATTTTGTTTATGATATAACTTCAAAGGTCAAGACCAAGTTTCTTGGCAACTCCCTTGATATATATCCTCTTGGAAGGTAACTAACTGCTTATACTTTCCAACTGTTTTATTACTATAAATTGATTTTACATTCATTTTTTTTATTTATAATTTTGGGTTGAAGCTAAAGAAAGATGGAGTGATCCTAGAGCTGGTCCCCCCTCCCACAAAAGTCAACAATCTAATATTTGGAAGAACATGGGTTGATAATCCAGGAGAGATGGTGTTGACCAATTTGACCACAGGAGACAAAGTTGTACTATATTTTCAACCCTGTGGTTGGTTTGGGTATGTTCATGTTCATCTTATAATCAAATTAATAGTTATTAGTCTTTTTTAATAAAATAAGTATATACTTATGTCTAGTGCTGGTCGCTATGAAGTGGATGGATATGTTTATAACTCTGAAGAAGAACCCAAGATATTGATGACTGGTAAATGGAATACATCTTTAAGCTATCAGCCTTGTGATTTGGATGGTGAACCCCTTCCAAACACTCACCTTAAAGAGGTAATATATTAATATTATTAAATTCATATAGGTTTTAAATTTTAACTTTTTGAAGGTTGGAAAGTAGCAGAGTCTCCAGCAAATGACAAATTTCAGTACACACATTTCGCGCATAAAATCAACAGCAGCACCAACTAATTTATTAGCATCAGATTCTCGGTTAAGGTCAGATAGATATGCACTTGAGCAGGGTGATTTATCTAAATCTGGTTCAGAAAAGAGCGTTTTGGAAGAGAAACAAAGAGCTGAAAAGAGGATTCGTGACTCAAAAGGTCAGAAATTCAGTCCTCGGTGGTTTGACTTGAGTGAAGAGGTTTGTGTGACACCGTGGGGTGATTTGGAGATCTATGAGTATAACGGGAAATACTCTAAACACCGAGATGATATTGGTGATGCAACCACAAATGTTGCTGACATCACACACATGGAATTTAACCCTTGGCAATATGGAAATGTTGCAGAAACTGAGTGAGTTCGGTAGACTCCATTTCATATTTATGTTTTCTTTTATTTGTTGTTTAAAATCTCTACTTGCATTAAACTGAAATGCTGTACATGGCTTTTGGGTTTCGCAACTGTAGTGATATTTCCAACTATTCAAATGGTAGGATTTCATGAATGATGTTTTCAGCTTATCTATTTATTTATTGTTATTGTAAATTTGTAGTAGTAATGGTTATATGGTAGATTACATCTCATCCAAGTTCCCCAACAAAAGTACATTTTATATGCGTGCATCAATCAATAACAAGTAAAAATAAATATGTCATACTTATGATTTCCGATATATAGAAATAGAACACATAAACATGACACATCATTAGGAACACGGACACACTAATCCAATAACTAGCATAATATTGTATAATACTGCAAAAATGATCCCATGTACCAAAAGCCACTCCTCAAGCTTTTGCAAATGATTAGATAACCAAAATTTACTAAATAAAACTCCCTAATCGAATAAGCTGAATCCCATGTCATCATCACTCTCTTCTTTCGGCTCTTCCTGCATTACCATAATTTAAATAAAAAAAAAATGTAAGTAACTTAAATCAAATAAATTACTGGACACATGAGTGACATGAATCATATGACTGGACGTCTCTACCTTCTTTTCCTCAGGAGCAGGGGTGGCAGCTGCTGCAGCACCACCAGCAGCAGGGGCAGCAACAGCTGGAGCACCACCACCTCCACCAGCACCAACATTGACTATAAGATCCTCAATGTTTTTCTTCTCTGCCAGCTTGGCAAACAAACTTGGCCAGTATGATTCGCACTCTATATGTGCTGCCTTCAAAATGGTAGCAATCTTCTCAGCCTGCAGCAATGAAAATTATATAAATGTTTGTTTAAATCAATATAAACAATTGTGTATATGCATGCATATATCTCCAAGTGTGTATACAGTTATGTTTGTAAGATTTTTTATCAGAGAAGCATAAAACTACAGCTAAAATGTACAAAATCCAAATAGAACACTTGCTTTTCTAAGGTAAAATACAGAAGCACGGAATTCACTCAAATAATAAAAAATCAACATTCAGGAAAAAATTGCGTAAATTGGACTAGTAGGACTAACATTTTTTTGTAAATCTATCGCAAGATATAAGATCAGAAGCTAATATGTTTAATGCTAAACAAATTTCAATTCTGCCAATTTCGCACATAAATCAGACATAATACCAAAATTCACATATGTTAAAACTATATCAGATTTCAGATGTGTATTGTAAAAAAAATATTATTTAGCAAATTTAATGAACAATTACATAAACATATAATGAACGAACAAAAAACGTCACAGATAAAAATGAAGTAAAGTTAATCACCGTGATAGGGATTCCATCGTCGCAGAGAATCAAAGTAGCGTAAGTGCAAGCAAGCTCTCCGATCGACATCGTTTTCTGAAAAAATCGAAATTAGAACTTTAAAGTCATCAGATATAATCAATTCGTCTATAAAACATGATCAATTATACACACACAACGGATCACAATCGAGATTCAGAAATAAAAAAAGAACGATACTCTTAATCACGAGGGAAATTTTCTTCTTTGCCGGGTGGTGATCACTGAACAGCACTTCCCGCGGGGTAGATCTAGCGAGCTCTAGGGTTTTTTATATTGAAGATGGGCTAACGGGATACAAAAGGAAAGGCCCATGGAATATGGGCCGAACACTAAATTATAAAATAAAAAAAATACTTTTGATAATATGGCTTCCAGCTGTTATAAGACATGCATTAAAAAAGATGTACATTTATTTATAACTGAGTCCTGAATTTTATAACTGAGTCCTGAATTTTATAACTACTGAGCCCTGAATTTTAGAGCCACTGTATCTGATTCACTTAAATATTTTGAATTGTCCCCACGTCTTATTGGTGGGTTTCTTGTAAACTGATAGAAGTGACAGGTGAAATGAACTTGAGTGTAAAGTGACCACATATACTCAACGAATCTAAGTTTTTAAAGTGATAGATCTTCACCATGATTGGCACTATTATTTTTTATTTTTATTGATGGGTCTTAGAGCATCCCAATGGTTAACCTCATAAAATCTTATTAGTTTTGCCACATCAACATTCCACTAACAAAAAACCTTTTCATAAATGACATCTCCAATGGTTAACCTCTCCAAAAGCTTATTCTTTTATAATATTTCTAATCTACCGTTATCTATCTCAAATGTTTTATAAATACACCTATATATAATTTGACAATTTTTTTGACATCTTACTAAATATTATATCTTTTAAAATGTTTAATACAAAAATATTATACTAATTGACATTAAATATTATATAATTTATTTATTAAGTAATAAAAATATAATGAAGAATTTATATATAACAAATTTAAGGTTTAAATTGATATGTTATTAAACATAAGGGGCTAAAAATGATAAACATTAAAAGATGGTTAAAAGGATAGTAGAGAATAAGTCTTTGCAATAAGCTTTTCAAAAAGCTAGACATTCCAATGGTAAAAAAGTCTTTCAAAAGCTTATTAGAATAGTAATAAGCTTTTGAAAAAGCTACCATTGAAGATGCTCTTAATAGCTTGCTCGATTATGAAACACAGTACATCTTCTGACCAAATTAAGCTAAAAGACGCATAACATTTTCCCATTTACATTACTGATATATCAAAATATATTTAATTTATCATGCTTTCAAATACTTCCTCCGTATCAAAATAAGTGACACAAATTAGGTTACACGTTTTTTGAGGTAAAAGATTAAAGTAGAGGTTAAAATAGATTAAAGTACATAATTAGTGGAGAATGGGTCCCACTTTTCTTGAATAAAGTGATATTAATGAGTTTTAAAAGTAAAAGTAAGGGTATAAGGGTAATTTCACTTTATTAAAGTGGATAGTTAGTGGGTATGGGTCCCACTATTTTTACTAAATAAGGAAAGTTTTCAAAGTGTATCACTTATTTTGATACACCCAAAAATGGAAAGTGTGTCACTTATTTTGATACGGAGGAAGTACTAAATTTATAATTAAGAATGATGAGTTGTGTTTAAGGAGCTCATTGATTTTTATAAAGTCTCAAGGGACATATCTTAGTCATTGGATCAAAAGATCCATCAACCATCACCATCATCAAATCACATATGATTCAATATACAACCACCACCATCATCAAATCACATGTGATTCAAAACATCAACCACCACCGCCGGCCACCACCTCCGGCCGCCGGCCGCCGCCATTCGCCGCCACTGACCGCCGCCTCCGGTCGGCGCAATCACATGTAATTGGATACGCAATCACATGTGATTGCATGCAGCCGACGGTGGCGAGGGGTTGCCAGTGGTGGAGACGGTGGCCGGCAGAGGTTGGTTGGTGGTGGTGGTCGGCCGTGTTAAATCACATGTACACATGGGTGGTGGTTGTGTTGATGTGTTGAATCACATGTGATTCTGGTGGTAGTAGTAATTTGGGGGTTGATTGATCTAAAGACTGAGATTTGTTCCTCAAGACTTTATAAAAATTATGGAACTCCTTGAACGTTTCACTAAGAATGATATCTTATTGAATAACAAATTAACAACATATTCGTCTTAATTTGTGTTAATTCTTCCACATAAATATTGTTCTATCCATATTAATTTGTTGATTTATCAACTTCACTAACTTGATTTCCTACAAATGTACAAAATTAATAATTACGACTATACGAAATTCCTATAAATATTGTCAATTTGTTACCCTCCCTTCGTATAGTCGAGCATCTTACATCTCGACCGTCCCTCCCCGTACTTTTGCTACATTGGTACCCACCCTAATTCTTATGGCCCTTTCAAAGAGTTTTTCAAATTTCTAACCACTAAAACTCTATACTTTTATCATCAAACAAATTTAATGATACCAATTTGAAAAATGTGCAGCTTTTTTGAAATGACATATAGATTTGATTTGATGATCATATTATCCCAGAAATAGATAAGAAAGTAAGCAATAATTGGTAATATGGGTTCATGGGTCATGTGGTTCTCTTAAACTGTTGGTAGGGTTATGTGGTGGGTTCAATTTGATGAAAAGTCACCATCCGTTCGAGTGTCATAAGGTTTCGAATTCAGTTGACATTTATTTTTCGGTTTAAACGTGGTTCACGGTCGGTGGTCTACAATTCATAAAGATAATCAATAACCAAATATTCTACTTTTTGAATATTCCACATTTTGATCACTTTTTATGTAAAAATTGAAGTGAATGTTGCTTGTCATCCGTCAAGTATGCATCATTTAGGGAAGCAGTTTTTTCAATATGTACGTCACAGTCTCAATTCTTACTATTAAAAGAGTAGGTGACGTGTATTCATAAAAAAATTCATTGCTTACAAGTATATAACATTTCTTTTTTCAAATATACTTTGTCCTCATATCTATAAATGATTTATATTTGTAATTTTATATCTAATCTTTGATTTAGATATTTATATTGATCAAATTGATAAAAAGAGAAGTATTAAATTTTAATAAGAATCAATATTATCTCTTTTTGTTTATAATTTTATCTCCACTTAACATACATGTTATTTTATACAACAAAGAGTTCTTCACAAATTTTCATTCCAATAATTTTTCATCAAAAGTTCTAAATAGCGTGAAGCGTGGTGGCATGACCAAACATAAAAGCTTTAGATGCCATGACGATATCATGACGTTTACAAATGCGTGATTTAAGGCGATAATTTTGATATATAGCTATAATTAACCATTCTTCATTATCGCATGTTCAACAATTTTTATAACTATAATTAACTATATATATTTGGCTTATATAACTCAGTTGACTTTAATACAACATAAATAACACAATTTATCACGAATTAATGTGAGCCAAGTTGGATCTCAACATAGAGTCCTACCCTAAAGCCTTGGACATGACAGGATGGCATGGTCAATTCTAAAACTTAAGGAGTCATGTCAAAAGTAAAAGCGATCCTTATAGAACTACAATTTCATCCGAAAATTAAATTGTTGAGAGAGATGATAGTGAATAACTATATAACCCTTATTAAACAAAAGTAAAAGCGAACCTTATAGAACCACAATTTCATCCGAAAATTGTTCATAGAAATGATAGTGAATAACTATATAACCCTTGTTAAACAAAGCTACCATTTGGTTGGACTTCTCATATGCTATAACTATTTCCATGTGAATTTGAATACTTGTAAAGCGATTAATTATAAAGTTTTTTAAAATAGTATAAATGGATGAGGTTTTCTTTTATTTAGGTTATTAAGAATAGATCGGATTTTTTACTATAGTGTATTTGGCTAATCAGAGTACTTCTGTAGCCATTTCCGAAATCCCTGACACCCCTAATATGTAAAAGTTCAACTTGAGAACACGTAAACAAGATTAGTACATTAATCTTGGATTTATAATCGTAGAAATAAATTTAAATTTAATTTAATAGATTGGTTAAAAAAATCTTTTAAATTTATTGTAATCTTTCTAGTTTCTGGCTAGTTGTTTAATGAAAGCCGTTTAAAAAAAAAACAAAAAAAAAAACAATATTAGTACATTTCCCCCATTCTCTTGCCTCTCCACTTGTATTTTTTCCCCTTTAGCTCCATACTCAATAGAACATAAATGACACTAACTGATACAGATCCTACCCTATGTGAAGACCCGGCCCAACCCGTCTCACCATCTCGTGGCTAGAGGTGCTCGACGGATATCCCAAACATCCAACCAACTATTTTAAAGTTTATCTATTAGCTTATTGTTATCTTAGTTTGTTTCCTTATTATACTCTAGCTCGTATTTATCTTTATTAGGTATTATTTATATAGGATTGTAATTCTTGGTTGGATGCACGTTTGAAATAAAGAATATTAGAATTTTGTGAACTTCTTGTTCATCTATTCGGTTGGCCGAATAGGGTTTATCAAGGCTAGGGTTTTCTAGCCTCCACTTATACGAATCCGTATCAAGTGGTATCAGAGCACCAGTTGTTTTTTTTCTCTAGCATGTCGGAACGTGAGGAAGATCGTCGTCAAAACCGTAGATTCGCCGCCGGAGGCAACGTTTTTGAGCAACGTGACCCGCTAGATGTTGCTGAGATCGAACGACTTCAACAAAGGATTCGTGAAATCGAACTTCATCAATACGATAGGGACGATTCCGCCACTGAATCGGTTGTTTGGACCAACGACGAAGACCACAACGTTTTTGGCCGACAGCCTCGACGTCGTCCGTCACCGCGCCGTCGTCCATCACCACCACGCACCGATCCATTACGAGCCCTCGGGATCCGACCTCAGATCCCAGAATTCGAAGGCAAGATGCAACCCGATGACTTCATTGATTGGGTTCAGACCGTCGAGCGTATCTTTGATCTACAACAAATCCCGGAAAACCTTAAGGTAAAAATTGTTGCCATTCGCCTTCGTAAATATGCTTCATTATGGTGGGAACATGTACAACACCAACGTTATCGACAAGGGAAACGTAAAGTCGAGACATGGGATAAGATGAAACGGCTTATGTACGCCAAGTTTCTACCGGTAAACCACAAACAAGACTCGTTTCTAGATTACCATAATTTAAAACAAAACCAACTAACTATTGAAGATTTCATAGTCGAGTTTGAACGTTTACGTATGCGTTGTGGAATCGAAGAAGACGATGAGCAAGTGATCGCGCGTTTTTTGGGGGCAATAAAAACCGAAATTTCTGACGTTGTAATGTTACAACAATATTGGTCGTTTTCTGATGTGTGCAGGTTAGCTCAGCGGGTTGAAAATCAATTGACAAACAAATCCCGGTCGACACCACCACGATTTGCGAACCGGCCGCCACTCAATCCGGGCAGCTCAAACCGGACTGCCCCAGTCAAAACCGACACCCCAAATCCAGCAGCCGCCACCGGTTCGAATGCCAACACCCTTCGGTGTTACAAATGTCAGGGTCTAGGCCATTTAAAACGCGATTGCCCGAACAAACAAGTCGTTGCCTTTGTGGATGAACCCACGTATGATACCGACGACGAACAACCTGAAGAACCGTCCGAAGTACTTTACCCCGATCGAGGTGAGTCGCTCGTTATTCAACGAATTCTAAATACCGCACTCCACGATCCGTCCGAGGACACACAATGGCTTCGTAATAATATTTTTCGCACAAAGTGCACATCAAAAGGGAAAGTTTGCACCGTTGTTATTGACGGTGGAAGTTGTGAAAACATCGTAGCATCTTCGATGGTCGAGAAAGTTAACCTCCTGGTACAACCCCATCCCGAACCCTACCAACTCACTTGGTTAAAAAAAGGCAACATTATTAAAGTCACTCACAGGTGTTTAGTCCAGTTCTCCATCGGTAATAAATATGCGGACGAATTATGGTGCGAGGTCCTCCCAATGGACGCTTGTCACTTATTACTCGGTCGCCCTTGGCAGTACGATAGACGGGCCAAACACGACGGGTTTCGCAACACCTACTCTTTTAAAAAGGATGGAGTCAATATCACCCTCGCCCCGCTCGACCCACGCGATACGGGGGCCGAAGCAATGCTCGTCTCCGGGTCCACTTTTACCAACCTCATTAGGACACCGACTTTGGACCCGGGTCATATTATTTTCGGACTCCTAATTACCGAAGAAAACCCCACCGTCCCACACGTTCCACCGGAAATACAACCGTTACTTGCTGAATTTAATGACATATTTCCGGACGATATCCCCACGGGTCTTCCGCTCGAACGCGACATCCAACATTGCATTGATTTTTTGCCGGGTGCAAGTATTCCGAATAAACCCGCGTATCGCATGAACCCCAAAGAATTCACGGAATTACATCGACAAGTAACCGAACTTTTGGACAAAGGCTTAATTCGAGAAAGTATGAGTCCTTGTGCCGTCCCCGCACTACTTGTTCCAAAACCCGGAGGCAAATTTCATATGTGTATCGATAGCCGCGCGGTCAATAAAATCACGATCAAATACCGGTTCCCTATTCCTCGTTTCGACGATCTCCTTGATCACCTTCACGGAGCGTCGATATTCTCTAAGATTGACCTCCGGAGCGGGTATCACCAAATTCGCATGCGACCCGGTGATGAATGGAAGACTGCTTTTAAAACCCGGGATGGTTTGTACGAGTGGATGGTTATGCCTTTTGGGTTGTCTAATGCACCTAGTACGTTCATGCGACTCATGAACCATATTTTTAAACCGTTTATCGGGCGTTGTGTTGTGGTTTATTTCGATGACATATTAGTATTTAGCAACGATGTCACACAACACCTAAAACACCTCCGGGACATCTTTACCGTTCTCCGACAACAGAAACTCTATGCCAATGCCACCAAGTGCCACTTTCTTACATCCAAAGTCATATTTTTGGGGTACCTCGTTTCAGGCAATGGCATTCGCATGGACGAGTCCAAGGTCTCGGAAATCACTACTTGGTCGCCGCCTACTTCGCTGCATGACATCCGCAGCTTTCACGGACTCACGTCCTTCCTCATTCGACGGTTTATACGCAATTTCAGTACCATTGTGGCACCACTTACTGAACATTTGAAACAAAGTAAGTTCACTTGGTCCAAACAGGCACAACATGCTTTTGACACCCTCAAACAAGCCGTCACACAAGCACTTGTCCTCGCCCTTCCCAACTTTAACCACGTCTTTCAAGTGGAATGCGATGCTTCGGGCGTAGGAATCGGGGGCGTACTGAGCCAACAAAAACGCCCTATCGCATTTTTTAGCGAGAAGTTAAGTGACACAAGACGTCGCTACAGCACTTATGACAAAGAGTTTTATGCCATTGTCTGGAGTCTTGAATATTGGCGACATTACCTACTACCCGGTGAGTTCATTTTATATTCTGATCACCATGCTCTTAAGTTTATTCAGGGACAATCAAAACTCAATCCGAGGCATGCTAAGTGGGTTGAAACACTACAAGACTTCAACTTTGTGATCCGCCACAAAGCCGGATCGGCCAACTCGGTCGCCGATGCCTTAAGCCGCCGCCCGGCTCTCTCCACCTCCATCTCTGTCGAGGTCCTCGGGTTCCAGTCCATTTCAAACTTATACCAAGACGATCCCGACTTCACTACCGTTTGGGCAAACAGCGTCGCTACCCCATACCGCGACTTCTTTCAACGAAATGGATTACTATACAAAGGGAGTCGCTTGTGTATTCCGTTGTCATCATTCCGTGAAGCAATTATCCTTGAATGCCACCAAGCTAGGAGCTCTTGCCGGGCATTTTGGCCGCGATAAAACAATTGCGTTGGTCCAAGATCATTTTTTTTTTGCCCAAACTAACCCGAGATGTGTCAAAGATTATCAAACGGTGTCGTGTGTGTCACATTGCCAAAACTCAACACACTAATCAAGGCCTGTATACGCCTCTGCCCGCCCCTGAACGTCCGTGGGAAGACGTTATTCTTGACTTCGTTTTGGGCTTACCTTTAACACAACGAAAGAAAGACTCGATTATGGTCGTCGTTGATCGTTTTTCAAAAATGACTCATTTTATCCCCTGTGTTAAAACGTATGATGCTTCTCAGGTCGCGCGGTTGTATTTTGATGAAATTGTCCGCCTGCATGGAGTACCAAAAACAATCACTTCTGATCGTGATGTTAAGTTTGTGAGCCATTTCTGGCGTACTCTCTGGAAACGGTTGGGTGCGAAGTTGCAATTTAGTAGTTCTCACCATCCACAAACCGATGGGCAAACAGAAGTGACAAACCGGAGCCTGGGCAAGTTACTACGCAGTTTAGTCGGGGTTAATCCAAAGAAGTGGGACCTTGTCCTTCCACAAGCGGAATTTGCCTACAATCGCTCGAACCATAGCTCAACCGGACGCAGTCCCTTCCTTGTTGTCTATGGCCGCAACCCGTTCACCCCTTTGGATCTAGCACCGTCACTCGAACACCAACATTTTAGTGCTACCGGGGATGACCAGGCAACACAAATTAAACTGTTACATGAACAAGTTCGTGCTCAAATTGAAAAGCACAATCTACAGTACCAAGTAAGGGCAAATAAACATCGTAAAAAGGTGGTTTTTAATGAAGGAGATCTTGTTTGGATATATTTACGCAAGGAACGTTTTCCACCGGGGCGATTTGGTAAACTTCACCCACGGGCCGATGGACCATTTCGTGTGCTTAAACGCATAAATGATAATGCTTACAAGATTGATCTCCCTGGTCATTACAAAGTCTCCGCTACTTTCAACGTTGCTGATTTGTCTCCTTATGAACCGGAAGATAATGGAGACTCGGGGACGAGTCCTTTTTTAGAGGGGGAGGATGATACGGATCCTACCCTATGTGAAGACCCGGCCCAACCCGTCTCACCATCTCGTGGCTAGAGGTGCTCGACGGATATCCCAAACATCCAACCAACTATTTTAAAGTTTATCTATTAGCTTATTGTTATCTTAGTTTGTTTCCTTATTATAGTCTAGCTCGTATTTATCTTTATTAGGTATTATTTATAGGATTGTAATTCTTGGTTGGATGCACGTTTGAAATAAAGAATATTAGAATTTTGTGAACTTCTTGTTCATCTATTCGGTTGGCCGAATAGGGTTTATCAAGGCTAGAGTTTTCTAACCTCCACTTATACGAATCCGTATCACTAACAAAGATTTGTTAACGAGAGAATGATCAAATTTTTTGTAGTTCGATTTAGTTTTAGAGATAACTCTAAATGATAAATACTATCGCGAAAGATATATGTCAAGATTATCCACATTGAGATCCACAAGATCACGACAAGTTGCAACATTTTTAAAGTTGCATGTGTTGGTAATCTTATTCTATGTTTGTCTTGTTTTTGGAACGGGAAATGAAAACAACAGAAGCCTACTCGCAATATTTCAGTGAGCATCTCGGGTTCGAGCTCCTATACAGGGTAAACCCAGCTGGCCCCCATAGGGATTTTCAGAGGTAACTGAAAATCCTCCTTATTTAGCACCACAAGAGGTGTTTAGCGGATTCGAACTTCAGACCTTGCGCCTCATATGAGAGTAAAACTCATGCATCAATCATGCTGAGCTAGACATAATTTGATATTCTATGTTTGTCTAAACTCTAAAAAGGTCCCATGTTATCGTAAGACGCTCGTACATGACTTGGGTATTAAAAAATCAAATCTTATGATTGCTTTGGGTAAGTAAATTTAAGGTGGGCAAATGGTTACGTATAAAGTCACGAGTTGTCAGCATGTTAATCATATTTAAGATTAGAGAACCTTTTAATAGGTTTATTCTCTAGATAATGACATGTCTAATTAATAAGTATAATCTACTTCCTTTTACATTTCTTATATAAATTACAGACTTTTTTTTTTTTTTTTTTGCGGAAAATTAGATTAAGACACGAGATCATGATTTGCATATAGGTGGTGATATTTACACCACACTTTTCAATCAATACACCACAATAGTTGTTTAATACGTTTGTATAATTTACAGTAATATTTGTACAATATGGTATATAAAACATGTGTTATACAAATTAATTCTCTTTGCATATTATTTAGACTATTAGCATCGAATATCATGTAACCTTAAAGTATATACAAATTTAGCATTTTTTAATTTATTTGAATAGCATAACACATATCCTCTAAGCCATTCATAAATCAAATCATTTTGTTTATAGCAAAACTTGAACAATGATCATATGGCCAATAAGGAACATTTTCCAATACGTTATACTATTAAGCTACAAACCTTAAATATATGAATTTAGTATTCACAGCCTTTCGGTTTATGACAACAAAGTTGAGCAACTTGAATATTTATTCTCAAAGTCTTTCGGTTTATAATACTAATGCACAACATGGGTTTTTATAATATTTTGCAAGCTTGCGATCCACTTTGTAAATGGAATCTGAGAATAGAATTTATATTAGGTTTGCGATATCGAATAGGATCAATGTTTTCGTTACACCAAAAAGAGAGAAGTCGAGAGAGAGAAATCAAAGTATTAAGTAGTAAGTATCGGATCATGTATGTGAAAGTTAATAAAATTGATTTGAATTAGTAGGCACACAAATTCGTGATCTGATAACTCATTCGATCACATTTCTTCTCGCATTCTTTGCATTTAATAAACAAACTAAATACACACAATTCCACTCGAACACTTTATAATATACGTATACTTTGCTATTAAATTAAATTAAAACCAAAGATGCACTTTTTGGTGGCCACAAGCTTTCCTCTTTCTAGGTATTTTCCATTTTCAAGGTTTGCACCCATTTTTAATTCTTGACGAAATTTTACTTCATTTAGATAAAAAATTTCTTCAAACATTCACTAGGCTAGTGAATAAGGAACACCTAACAATTATACTTTCTCTTGGAATAATAACTAGCTAGCTTTTGTGTTATTAATAATTTAGCTAGCTTGTAGCCTAGTAATAAAAGTGTAAGGTGTTGTTCATGACCTATAAGTGATGAGTTCAAGTCCAGTCATTAACAAATGGAGTAGATTAGGTGTCTTAGAAAAAACTCGTTACTAACACCTTTAGCGAAGCCAGTGACACTTTTAGCGACTGAAAATATGAAGGTCGCTATATAGCAACGAGTGTAAATACACAAATAGTGACACCTTTAAATACGTACGCCGCAATAGCGACCCTGTTTTATATACGCCACTATTTCTCGTTGTTAATTGTGTCATGAGCTTAGAAACAACCAAGTTTTACATATCGCTATTACCATCGTAGTTTTTCGTTGTTTTTTGTAGTGACATTTTCAGTTACGTTGCTATTGATGTCGCTGATCTTAGGGACAAGCAAAATTGGTCGCTATCATTGTCATTATCTTTTTGTGCGTGAGTGTATTTGAGGAGATGTTGTTGCACACGGCTCATGCTTTAGAGGATGCTCAATTTTTAATATGTATCTTATACTTCCTCCTTTTTAAAATAAGTGATACACTTTGGGTTTCACATTTTTTGAGGCAAAATATGATAATGAAGGTTAATTATATTAAAGTGGATAGTTAGTGGGGGATGAGTCCCACAAACTTTGATTGAAGTGAAGTTATTGATGTTTAAAAACAAAAGTAAGGGTATATGTTTCATTTCATTATATTAAATGAGATGATTAGTGGGTGTGGGTCCCACTAATTTTTACTAAATATGATAAGTGTTTAAAGTGTATCACTTATTTTGAAATACCCCAAAATAAAAAGTGTATCACTTATTTTAAAACGGAAGAAGTATATGATCTTGTAGTTTTTAAACACACTTAATAATCTAATAGAAATATATTATAATAACTAATTTTTTATACTATACATTTTGTATTTAGGGGTGGGGCATTTGTCTTTTTGCATAAGGCCTTTAGAATACTCAGGACACTGTGGCACGCTGTTTTATGCAACTATACTGGGGAAAGAAGTGAATTAGGCCTCTCCCAACCGTGACGCGTCAGTAAACCCGTTAGTAGCGCCACGTCAGCACATCCTTACTGACATGCTACTGACACGGTCGTGCCAACCCTACCCATCACTAACCCATCACTAAACCTATCCTTCCACATCATCATTTTTAATTAAAATTTTAAAAATAAAAATAATAAATTTTTTGAAAAAAAAAGTGATATATTATTCCTATAAAATAAATATATAAAAAAAAATTAAAATTAAAAAAAATGATAAGAAAACAGAGAATAAAGAGATTTTAAATTAAAAAATACAAAATATATAAGTTTTGATCCACAATGTACAACTCCTCAAAGCCCCTTCTCTCTCTTCCCCTTCCTCTCCCCCCCCTTTCTTCTTCCTCGCACAACGACGCCAGCCGGAACATGTCTTCACCCCGACGACATCCCAACGATGGCACCCACGACGCACCCGTGCCAACGGCGTCGTGGGGCGACGGCGAAAAACGGGCCACGACGGGTCCGTCATAAAGACCGTTGGCAGGGGTCTTAGTGATATTTGTTGAGCCGAGACTCAAAACTTAATTGGTTAGAGCATCTCCAACCATAAACTCTATATAATTCCCTCTATCTCTATAAATTGTGGGACCACTCACTTTAAATTATATCTCAACTCCAACCATAAACTCTATTCTTCCATTCAAAAGCTTTTAAAAATAGTGGGACCCATATTCCACTAACACTTGCACTCACAAATAAATGTGGGCCCCATGGATAGAGTTAATTCATCTCACTTCAAATATAGTGTGAGTTTTTCTCTCACTCTATATTTAGAGTGAGTAATAGAGGTGGGTTTGAGAAGATAAAACTTCAAATATTGAAATAAAGGCTTGGATAGAGTATGGTTGGAGATGCTCTTAATATATAAACTGATTAAGCAAACCGTTATAAAATGTTAACCAAATAACCAACTCAGTTAATCAAATCGATCAGCCTTTGTCAGGATCGATTAACTATGAAGAGTTAATAAACACCTTTAGATCTAATTGATGATAGAAGTTGCAGCGGATCAACACTATATCAATATATTAAGAACAATGAACTGTAAAACAATATGCGAAAATATTAAGAACACAGTTTCACAAAAAGCTTCAATATATATTATTGATTAACAATACACACGTACGTTTACAATTCGTAAGGAACTATATATAATAGTCCTTGAAGCCTAACTATTTACCCTAGTTATTCTAGGACTTGATTTACATTGAATAATAAAAGATATACATTGAATTACATTCTATAACTAACTCTGCGAAGATCTCGGACTTGATATGTTTCCAAAACGTGTATCAGTAGTAACTGCAATCACCAGTAGTAAATATGCATCGTCAGTAGTAACTTTGGTGACCAGTAGTAAGTCCAGATACAACGTCAGTAGTAACTACTAAGATCAGTAGTATCTTCAATATGTGCTTGATCAGTAGTAACTTAGTTATAGTCTTCACCAGTATCAACTCATCAGTAGTAAGTTATTCTGCCCCATCAGTAACAATCATAGTCTTCATCAGTAGTAACCATGATCAGTACTAACAGCAGCATCAGTAATGAGTTGATCTGTGATCTGTTCCAACAATCTCCCCCTAAACTTATTGATTCTCTTTCAATCACATAAGTTTCTTTTGTTCTTCTTCTCCCCTCTTTCTTTTCTCTAGGGTTCTTTGATTCTGTTGTCTTCTTTGCTCAATGATGTATTTGCTGTTTCTCTTTGTGAAATAAGTCAATTTGTTCTGGAACATTACAGCATCATATGGCTTCATCATTGTGTTAGTGAATATCTGATACATAGTCTTTTCAGAATGTGGATATTCCTTTTCATACAAGTATAGCTCACATCTTTTGCTTGATTTTTCAAAGAAGTACATATTTGCAGTTGGGATCACATTCCAAGCATATACATTTTCTGGATCTGTAAATTGTTCTGGGTAGTTATCTGGATAAAATGCAGCATCAATCATTCTTGTTAAGTATCCAGCACCAGACTCTTTCCATGATTTCTTTGACATTCTTGGTTTTCCAATGATCAGAAGTTTAATAACATCACTTCTTGAACATGATCTGATCAAAGGTAACCACCCAGTAAATCTTTGTATGGCTTTATCTTCCCTTACAATTTCTATAACATTATTGGGCATAACTCTCCAATTGATGATTGGATTGTTCTGCAAGGGAGCAACAGGTAATTCAAGAACAGGAATGATTTGTTCAGTTTTTGATTTCTTTTTAGCACTTTGTTCTTGAGTAGCAGCCTTTCTTTTCTTGGATTGGGGAGTTGAGGATTCACCAGTAGTTGATATACTACCAGTTTTAATTAAACTTGGACTGATTGGAATTAGGGCTTTTGATTTCTTTACTTCTTCTGCTTCTTGTTCAGCCAAATCCTTCTTCTTGGCAGTGCAATATTTTTCTACAATTGTTATCATTTTCATTCTGCCAAAGGACTTTGCATTGTGCCCTTTTGATTTGAGAAATTCAATCATATTGTTCTTCTGTTCAAATACATCATCTGTTAATTCACTTTTTGTTCTCTTGCATTCAGATACCAGATCTTCAAGACAATTGATATGTTCTTCTTCAATTTTTCTAAGTCTTTTGAATTCTGCTTTTTGAGCTTCTATCTGAACATCTTCTATTTGAACAGGTACTTGAACAGGTATTTCATTTTGACCCTTCTTTTTCTTCTCTTCAAGAGCTTGATACTTAGCTACTTTCTCCAAGTATCTCTTGTGCTTCACCTTCCATCTAGATTGTTTATCAGCTCTGACAAGATTTATCTTGTTCACCATGTAGTGACCTAGTGCTCTGTTAGGGTAATCTTCATCATAAACATCTTTACCCTTTCCAACACAAGCTGAAGGTGGAGGTGGAATGTATTTCATATCTGGCACACCTCTTATTATTATTGATGGAGAAAATAATATAAGCTCATTTTGTTGAAGAATTTTTGGATGTGGAGGAAGTGAGCACTCATCAACTTCAAACCAGTTCACATTATCATCAATGTCAGGTATGATAAGTGGTTGATCAGGTGTAGGTGGTTTGGTGATGATTTCAAAACGTTCTCTTTCAATTAGCTCTAGGAGCTTTAGATCTTCCTCTTCAGTAGTAACCAAGGTAGTTACTACTATGTAACTTCAGGAGTTACTACTGATAGGGCATCAGTAGTGTTTGGTGCAGTCATTTCCTTTTCTTGAGTTACTACTGGTATGATATCAGTAGTAGGAATTACTACTTGTTCTTCTATATGTTCACCAGTAGTAGGCTCATCAGTAGTATCCATGTCTTCTGGGCCTTCAACATTTACCTGGCCTTCATCAACTTTAGTTTCTTTAAGATTGAGGAGAGAGGTTGTTGCTGCTGTAATTGATTCATCAATCATGGTTTGAATGTTGTCCTTATCCCCCTTAGTGAGCTCAACTGGTGGAGCCTCACTATTTTCAATCTTCCTCTTCAATTTCCTTATGAGCTTTGTTTGTTGATGAAGCCTGTGCTCATAGAATCTCATTCTTTTGTTTATTGTGTTCATGTGCCTTTTCATGTATTGCATTGTTTTTCCTTGATTTGTGAGATATGTAAGACAATCTTGTACCGTCAATTGTTTGTTTTTAATACTGCCCTCACTCCATCTAGCAAGATCATCGGGCTCACTAACAGGTACATTGGCTTTGAGGTTTTCCATCCTTTCCGTTAATTCAACAAATCTACCCTCATCACTTCTTGGTGATTCATTGGGTTGTTTAGACACTCTCTTCTTCCTAGAAGAAGTAGAAGTGCCCCCCTTTTTGGTTTCTTGGCACCGGGGTACTCTAAGTAATTCCTCGAAAGAGTCATCACTCAGAGTTGCCGAGGTCTGGGTCTTAGTGATGTTTTCACTGTCATGTGCACCCACCTTTGGGGCATCAGTAGTGAAAGCCCTCGCCTCATGTCCTCTCTCCTCCTTGGAGGACAACTCTTGGAGCCTGGGGTTTGACTCAACTTGTCCCCTGGTGTCCTTTAAGGAAGATTTCTTCCTTTTATAATGTTTCTGGATTGATTTGGTTAAAGGTCGGTCCTCTACAGAGTGAAGAGTAGCACTCTGCAGATTTAAATCATGTTCCTGGGACACATTCAGGACATCTATATGAATGGGTGATTGAGTGACTGTTTGGGGTGGTGTTTGGGCTGCATTTGGGGGTGATGGAGTGGGTTGAGGTTCAATTTGGTTAGTAATGATATTTGAACCTTCTCCAAGATTTTGTGGATCATTGATCATGTTAGGAAACAGAGGGGTTTCCTTGCCCGAAAATTTAAATTATTTTCTCATATTAGAGAAAACTTTATTGTTCAACTCAGGAATTATAAAAATGTTTTTAGGAGTTGACAAGTTTTGTAATTCACAGTTTAAGATATGTTGAAGAAATCTGGGATACATTAAAATTTTTGAAGTACTAAGATTTCCCAACATACCTTCAAAAATCATATTTGAAAAATTAAATATCTGGTCTGTGCATAAACAAACAACAGCAGATGCTATGGATTTGTTAAACTCATTCCAGGTACTTCTTTTAGGAGAAATACAGAGTTGAATGTTATGTACAAGAAATTTCCATTGTGGAGAGAGAAGACCCTTTTGAAAAGTTACTATGTCAAGTCTTCCCTCATAACCCATTTTATTTAAAATTTCAACAATGTATTCCTTAGGAAGTGAAAACATACCTGCATCATCATGTAGTTGTAGATGGTGTCGAATTGATTGTTCGGTTATTGTGACCGTTTTGCCATCCACGGTTGATTTAATCATTGACATGGTCGACCCTTCGGTTCGTTCAGCATTTGTCCAGAAATCAACCAAGTGTTGTTGATATGCCTTCGGTTTTACAGTTAAAGCGAACTTGATGTATGAGTTCTTCAAGAATTGTACTATTGGACGAAAGTCTTTTGTACCATCTGGATTCTTTAGGAATGCACACATATTGTGAAACTCTGAGTATTTAAGATCTGTTTGAACATCGAGAGATTGTAGAGTTGCCATTGTTGTTGATTTTGAGAAGTTTGGATCGTTTGATTTGAGAGAAACAAGTAAGAATTTTGTTACTGGTGCAGGGTTTATGATCGTAAGTTAGGGTTTATCGAGAGGATTTAGCAGATCGATGAGAGGATAATGCTAAATTAATCGACTTCAGCTATTTATATCTTACGATTTATCCTGCAAAAATACTAAATTGTCCTTCTAATCATAACACAACGGCTAATTTCATGAGGGTTAGTTTGGTAATATGTTAGTTGAAAGACCAGTAGTAAATTAGATGCCAGTAATAAAACGCCAGTAGTATCTAAGATCGTCAGTAGTAACTAAGGATTTTGACATCAATAGTAACTATTGACATCAGTAGTAACTAATGAATTTCATTACTGACCTAATTTGTAAGACCAGTAGTATATGTGAACACCAGTAGTACTGACTTACCAGTAGTATTTGTGTAAACCTAATACACACCAGTAGTAGAGACCTACCAGTAGTATTTTGTGCACACGCCTACATACCTATAAAGCAGACCTACCAGTAGTAAAACACTTTAAACAAATAAATAACTTTTTACAACAAAAACTTTACACATGATTTTGAGTTAGAAATTAATTTATTAAAATCATTCCAATACTGCTAACCAAGAAGTTGAATCTTCCTACATCAAATGCTTTTGTAAAAAGATCTGCTAATTGATCACCAGTATGAATTTTAACTACTTTGATTAATTTCTTTTCATTGCAATCTCTTATAAAATGAAATCTTATTTCAATGTGTTTGGTTTTAGAGTGTTTTACTGGGTTGTTCACAATACTAATAGCACTTTGATTATCAATAAAAATAGGAGTTTTAAGGATAGAGATACCAAAGTCTAGAACCTGGTTTTGAATCCAGAGTACTTGAGCACACCAAGCAGATGCAGCTACATACTCTGCTTCAGCAATTGATGTTGATACATTTGTTTGTTTCTTGCATTGTCATGACACCAGTCTTGATCCAAAGAATTGACATCCACCAGTAGTGGACTTTCTATCTTGACATTCACCTCCATAGTCACTATCTGTGTAGGCTATGAGTTCAAAGGGTGAATCATGTGGATACCATAGACCAAGTGATGGTTTGCCTTTCAAGTATCTGAATATTCGTTTGACAGCCTGCAAGTGTAGTTCTTTAGGTCTTGCTTGATATCTTGCACACACACAAACACTATACATAATGTCAGGTCTTGGTGCAGTTAAGTACATCAAAGATCCTATCATTGATCTATACAAGTGTTCATCTACATCCTCCCCCTCAACATCAGGATGTAGGTGTTTGTGTGTTTCCATTGGTGTACTTGCACTCTTGCAGTCTTTCAAATCAAACTTCTCTAAGATGTCTTTAACATATTTTGATTGGTTTATCAAAATACCATCTGTTCTTTGACTGACTTGGAGTCCAAGGAAGAAGTTCATTGGACCCATAGAGCTCATCTTGAATTTAATCTGCATCAGTTCTTCAAATTCTTTGCATAATAAATCATTGGTTGAACCAAAGATGATATCATCTACATAGATTTATACCAGTAGTATATCATCTTTGACTTTCTTTGTAAACAAAGTTTTGTCAATGGCTCCTCTTTTAAAATTATTCTTTAATAGATATGATGATAATGTATCATACCATGCTCTTGGTGCCTGATGTAGGCCCTACAGAGCTTTGTCTAATTTGAACACATAATCACCATCTTTTGGATCTTCAAAACCTGGAGGTTGGCATACATAGACCTCTTCTTCAATCTTCCCATATAGGAATGCACTCTTCACATCCATTTGATAGACTTTGAACTTTTTGAATGAAGCATATGCTAAGAATATTCTTATTGCTTCAATTCTAGCAACAGGAGCATATACTTCATCATCGTCTATTCCTTCTTCTTGAGTGTATCCTTGGGCTACAAGTCTGGCTTTGTTCTTGATCACTATACCTCTTTCATCTTTCTTGTTTCTAAAGATCCATCTTGTTCCAATGGCTCTTTTTCCTTTGGGTAGAGGTACAAGTGTCCAAACAGCTTGTAATTTGAAGTGAAGGAGTTCTTCTTGCATTGCCTCAATCCAGTTTGAATCCTTCATTGCTTGTTGAATCTTCTTTGGTTCATCCTGAGACAGAAAGCATTCAAACATACATTCATTAGCAATTAAACTTATATTACACATGTTTGCAGTTAGACTCTTATGTAATTTGCTTCTTGTCTGCATGCTTGAGTTTACATCACTAAGGACTTGATCCAAAGGATGGTTCTTTTCAGTTCTGGTGCCATGAACCTTATCAACACATAGTTGGTCTTCAAGATTGGACTCATTTGGCTCAGGAGATTGTTCCTCTTGAGGTTCTTCATTGTCATTGATGTTTGGTTCATCATCATTTGCTGGTTCAAAGTTACTACTGGGATCAGTAGTATTTAAGTTATTACTGGGATCAGTAGTGTTTAGAGAATTTAGGTTATTGCTAGGACCAGTAGTATTTTGAGTACTATTACTGGTCTCAGTAGTATTTGAATTACTACTGTCCTCATTGTCTGAATCACTACTGCTTCCAGAATTTGAGTTATTACTGTCCTCAGTATTAACTGTGGGAACAGTATCAACTACTATGTATCTCATCTCTTCTTGACCAGAATTTAAGGATGATGTTCCTTCCCTTTGAGTATGACCATTTGAATCACCTGCATTTAAATCCAAGTTAGTATTAAAGGATTTGGTTAGATTGTCTATGTTAAATAGCCAATCTGGACCATTTCCTTGTTCATTAGGAACACTCTCATTAAAGGATACATTGATGCTTTCTTCAATTATCCTTAATCTCTTGTTGAACACTCTGTATGATTTGCTTTGAGTAGAGTATCCCACAAAGATTCCATCATCAGCTTTGCAGTCAAATTTACCAATTTGTTCTCTTGTAATCAGAATAGTACAAGGACACCCAAATGATTTTAAAAAACTTATGAAAGGTTTTCTTTTATTAAAAAGTTCATATGGTGTTTTATAATGTGGCTTAACTATTAATACTCTGTTTTGTACATAACAGGCAGTATTAACAGCTTCAGCCCAAAAAGTGATTGGTAGCTTTGAATCTGCTAACATTGATCTTGCTGCTTCAATGATGGTTCTATTTCTTCTTTCAGCTACACCATTTTGTTGAGGAGTTCTAGGTGAGCTGTATTGCCTGTCAATACCTTTAAGATCACAAAAGTTAATTAAGTTAGTATTTTTAAATTTTGTGCCATTATCACATCTTATGGCTTTAACTATTTGATCAGATGTGTTCTCCAGTTTAACAATTAAGTTCTTGATGAGTTCACTTGTTTCATCATTTGTCCTGAGAAAGAAAACCCATGTATATCTGGAAAAGTCATCAGTAATAACAAGACAATATTGTTTCTTTCCAATACTCATTACATTTGTAGGTCCAAAAAGGTCCATATGTAAGAGTTGTAAAGGAACAGAAATAGAATTCACAGATTTGGACTTATGAGAAGTCTTGTGTTGTTTACCTTTTAGGCGTGCAACACAATGATGATCACACATGAATTGTTTTTGAGGTAATCCAATGACCAAATTTCTTTTAACTAAATTGTTCATGTTTTTGAAATTAGTGTGACACATCCTTCTATGCCAAAGTACTGATTCAGTAGTGTTTGCCTTGGATATAAAACAGTTGACCTCAATTGAAGAAATGAGTTCTCCCCCTATATCCAGGCAATACACATTGTTTCTCCTTGGAGTTCTTAAAACAACATATTTTTCATCTAAAATAAAGTCAGGAGAAAGAATGATGCACTCAATGTCTGTGAAAAGAATCTTATTCTTTTTATCACATACTTGAGACACACTGACTAGATTGTATTTTAGCTCAGCTACATAAAATACATCATCAAAGTTAATTGTACCATTTGTAACAGTACTTTTACCTGTAATCTTACCTCCCTTTGGGTTCTCACCAAAGGCCACATACCCTCCATCAAATAACTTGAAATCTTTAAGAATTTGCAGATTTCCAGTCATGTGCCTTGAGCATCCACTATCAATGTGCTATGTTCTACCTTCTTCAGGGATCTGAATGCTCTGCACAAGTAAGTAAAAGGTTAGTTAATTTTGGGAACCCAAGCTTTATATGTCTTGGGTTCATCCTTTGAGAAATCAGATTTAGAACAGTTAACTTTAAACATTTTTTGTACCCATACCTTTTTAGTACTGGTATTTTGTTTTACTACTGCCCTTTTGGATTTGTCTGAGTTTACTACTGATCTTGGTCTATACCCATTGTTTTTAGCTTTTGAATACTTTGCTACTGATGGACCAGTAGTATTTGGGTACTTACCATATTTAGAATGACCAGTAGTGTTTTGAAATTTTGGTTTGGTAGCAGTAGTATTTTTGAAATTAGGGTTATTACCAGTAGTGTTTTTGTACTGGTACCAGACAGCATTATAATTAGGGTTAACACCAGTAGTAAAATTGTTAAAGTTTTTACTGGTGTTGGAAAATTTAAAATATTGTTTATTTTGATTTGATTTTCCATTGTTCTTGAAGTAATTGCGGTTCTTTGGGCTTCCAACTCTTCTACTTTGCACAAACCTTGATGCACTTCTTCCAAATCTTGGTGTTTCAGCAATTGGAGTTTTTGTTTTATTTACTACTGAAGGACCAGTAGTATCTTTTAACTTCTATGTTTTTGCCTTTTCTTTAGAATTTTTAAATTCTTTAAACTCTTTACAGTTAATTGGATTGAAGTGACAATCCTTTGCTAAATGATTTACTTTGTTGCAAATAACACATTTTAATTTATTATCCTTAGCCCTTATGGTCTTTCTTTGTTCTAAGAGTTGATTCCTTTTTCTTTGATTTCCCCTTTTTAAAATTTTTGGTATATTTTCTGCATTATATTTAGGAGAGTCTTCTTGACTTTGTGCTGTGTGAAAACTTGTATCAATTGAGTTTGTTGATTCAATTTGAAAAATTGTAAATTCAATTGAGTCTGTAGTTTGATCATCATCAGAAGAATCATTTGATTCATATGTTTCATTATTAGATTCAGTTTGATTTTCATTTTTTAATTCATTTATAATTCTTTCTGAACTATCTTTAAGTGGAGGAATGAATTTATATGGAGGTGGTACAGCATGATATCCCACTCCATGCACAACTTTTTCAGTTGTTTGATTACTTGTTAGTTCATTGACAATTTGAGAGCTTCTTTCAAACTTTTTAATGGTTAACTTGTTTTGTTCTAATTCCATTTGAAATTCTTCTAGTTTGATCAAAGTTTCTTTTAATTTTAATTCAAGATGTTCTTTTTCATAGTGGTTTGTAGCAGTTCTTCTTTTATCTTTTGATTAGTTATTTTATAAATTTTAATTTGATTTTCAAGATCAGCTATTCAACCATTATATTCAATTCTTCTATTTCTATTTAGAATCATCTCTGCAAGTGTTTCTTTATTTAATTTTTCTAAATCTTTGTAAGCTTTAATACATTCAGGAGTGCAAGATTTAGATTGTACCTTAGTAGGAGAGTCAGTGAAGGCCATGAGAGCTTGATTCTGTGCATGCTCTTCTGCTTGAAAGCTCCAGTCATAACCTTGTCCTTGTTGTGAAACAAGAGCTGTAACACCTCAAATTTTAATACCAAATATTGGCCAAAATAAAACATTTTATAAATAGAAGAACATCCCCAATTTAGATTTACAAAAACCTTGGTATGAAATCAGAGTATAAAAGTAGGTGTTACAAAATAGATCATCACCAAGCTAAGACTAAATCCAATCTAGTGTTCTTCTATTCTAGGTCCCGCATCTCTATCCATGCGTACCTAAGCCTTCGATCCCGAACCTGAGTACATAGCAAAACAAACAAGGAGTACGTGAGACAAAAACGTCTCGTGAGCTACATGGGTTTAGACCCCAAGGTTAATAATAATAACCGAATCACAATCAAACAAACAAACAAACTCATAAGCTATCACCCATCTATCTAGTCACCCTATTGTGACTCTAATACCTTGCTTTCCTAGCAATCATACCTAGTTGTCGGGACATCCCCAACCAACTAGAACCACATTAACTTATTAACCGGGGATCCCCCGCATTAACAAGCTTCAAGGTAAAGGCAAGATGGAATCGCCCAATCTACCAATACCTGCCTTACTCGCCGGACTACTTCCAGTTAGCAAGACTACTATCATGGAATGGGCCGATGGGGATCCGCCCAAATGCTCCCCATTCCATACCTCATGACCGGGGATCCCCCGAATCATCACATCATCTCACCATATCATAACTCGATGGTTATGTCAATCTAGCTCTCGGCTATCACGTCTATCATCAAACAAGTTAGTTCAATACTATCATCGGTATAACTAACTATCAACTACCAGTCTACACAATTAAGCAAATGGACTATAACACAAGTAATAAAAATGCATTTCATAGGCTATGTACTCAGTAAAGTCCACACGTACTCACCTTAGCAATATGATGCTCAAACCGTGCTCTTGACACCAAAACTCTTGCTTCCACAATTTCACCGACTTTCCAAAATGTCACCAAAAGCCTAATACAATAATCACAACAAGATTATCATCATAAACTACTTCCAATGTGTTCATCTACCTCTAGAAAACACCCATCAATCCAATTCCCCCAAATATGTTGATTACCAAACCCTAGGTTTAACCAACCCTTAAGATTCTTACAAATCTTAACCATACACTTGATTCCCTTGTTAATATACCATCTATTAAGTGTATACATCATTTATTTCACCATGGATCACCAACCCAAGAACTAGGGTTTCAACCCCAAGCTTCTAAATCCATAGATCTAAAGCTACAACTACAAAGGATTGAAGATATACCTTTAATCTTCACTTAGGAGTGAAATCTATCAAGCTTTGATGGAGAAATCGACCCAAATCAGCTCTTGCACTTGAAAATCGCCAATGGAAGGAACTAGGGTTTTGGAAATGAATTTATGGCTAAAAACCCAATTTAATGCACTGGTCGGAAGACTTCGCGCCCCGCTCGCGCCGAGCTCGCGCCGCGAAAGGACGCGGGTCTGCCCGCTAGTCGCCGCTGATTACCAGACTTCGCGCCCCGCTCGCGCCGAGCTCGCGTCGCGAAGTCAACGCGAAGTCAACGCGACCTTCTCGCGTTTCAGTTCTGGTCCCTCTGCTCAACCTCGCGTTTTGCTCGCGCCGCGAGCCTGCCCTTGCAGCAGGGCTGCACTTTTCGGTCTAGGTTTCAACCCGGTTTCGCCCATAACTTTCTCATACGGACTCCAAACGACACGAAACCAATTCCTACGGTTTTAATATGATTTATCCATAATTATCATATTTTTATTTATTTTATTTATTTACAATTTTCGGGTCGTTACAACTATCTACCCCTGAAGAAGATTCCGTCCTCGGAATCTCATCATAGTTCACGAAATCCGGGTACCTCTTCCGAATCTCGTCCTTGACTTCCCAAGTCAAATTCGGTCCAAGTGAATGCTTCCACTTGACCAAAACCAACTCGATCTCCTTATTCCGAAGCTTCTTTGTTTTCGTCTCTAATATAGCTTCGGGCTCTTCAATCAACCGATTCGGGCCGTCAACCCGCAACTCTTGCAATGGAATAATATTCTCCACTTCCCCGATAAACTTCTTCAAATAACTCACGTGAAAGGTGTCATGCACACCTTGAAGCTCGGGTGGAAGTTCCAACTTAAAAGCTTGAAGCCCGACCCGTTTCAATATTTTAAACGGTCCAACATACCTTGGACTTAACTTTCCCTTTTTACCAAACCGCATCACACCTTTCCAAGGTGACACTTTCAACATGACCATATCACCGACATCCAAGTCGTATGGCCTTTTCTTCAAACCCGAATAACTTCGTTGTCTATCTTGGGCGACTTTCATGTTGGTTTGAATAATACCGATCTTTTCATTTGTCACTCTCACGATCTCGGGACCCGTGAGTTTCGTCTCTCCCGCTTCCAACCAACAAGATGGAGTTCTACATTTTCTTCCATACAACGCCTCATAAGGCGGCATCTTGATAGTCGAGTGATAACTATTATTATACGAGAACTCGACTAACGGTAAATGTTCATCCCATTTACCACCGAAATCTAGCACGCACGATCTCAACATATCTTCGACCGTTTGAATTGTTCTTTCACTTTGACCGTCGGTTTGCGGGTGATAAGCCGTGCTCAACCGCAACTTTGTACCCAATTCTTCTTGTAAAGATCGCCAAAATCTCGAGGTAAACCTCGCGTCTCTATCGGACACAATCGATAACGGAACCCCGTGGAGTCGAACCACCTCATCAACATACAACTTAGCCAATTTCTCAAGTGGCAATGTTTCCCGAATTGCTAGAAATAACGCACTCTTGGTCAACCGGTCAACTATGACCCAAATGGCATCGTGACCTCTACTCGTCTTCGGTAACCCTACTATGAAATCCATAGTTATATCTTCCCACTTCCCGGCCGGCACAACCAATGATTGAGCTACCCCATACGGTACTTGATGCTCGGCTTTCACTTGTGCACACGTGGCACACTTAGAAATATACTTGGCCACTCTCGTTTTCATTCCGGGCCACCAATAAACCCGTTTCATATCTTGATACGTCTTTGTACTTCCCGTGAATCGAATACTTCGATTTGTGCACATCATACAACAACTCTTTCCGGATACCACCGAACTTAGGAACCCAAATACGACCGCCTACGGTCTTCAACCCTTGTGCATTTTCGAGAAAATGTTGGTTCTTACCTAACCGTTCTTGTCTTAACTCGTCTTTTCCCATAACTTCTCGTTGGGCATTCTTGATCCTTTCGATAATACTCGAGACGACTTCTATACGTGTTAAAATTCCTCGGTTCGGATTTTCATAAACCTTTCGGCTCAAGGCATCGGCCACCACGTTCGCCTTCCCCGCATGATACACAATCTCACAATCATAATCGGCTATCAACTCGATCCACCTTCTTTGTCGCATATTAAGATCCTTTTGAGTAAACACGTATTGTAGGCTTTTATGATCCGTGTACAACGTACACCGAGTACCATACAAATAATGCCTCCACAACTTCAAGGCAAATATAATCGCCGTCAATTCCAAGTCGTGTGTCGTGTACCTTAATTCCGCATTCTTCAATTGTCGCGAGGCATACGCGATCACTTTACCTCTTTGCATCAACACACAACCGAGCCCTTGATTCGAAGCATCACTATAAACCACAAAATCTTCCATACCATCCGGTAACGTGAGTATCGGCGCGTTACATAATTTTTCTTTTAACAACTTAAACGCCTCTTCTTGCTTCTTCTCCCACACAAACTTCTCACTTTTTCTTGTTAACTTTGTGAGTGGAATCGCGATTCTCGAGAAATCTTGTATAAATCTTCGGTAATAACCGGCTAATCCAAGAAAACTTCTAACCTCGGTAGGAGTCCTCGGAGGCTCCCAATTTGACACCGCTTCAATCTTGGACGGATCAACCTTAATACCATCACACGTCACCACGTGACCTAGGAATTGTACTTCCCGCAACCAAAATTCACACTTTGAAAATTTTGCATACAACTTCTCCCGTTTCAACACGTCTAGAACAAGCCTCAAATGACCTTCGTGTTCTTCTTCGGTTTTCGAATAAATCAAAATGTCGTCAATAAACACGATCAAAAACTTATCAAGAAACGGTTTACAAACCCGATTCATCAAATCCATAAAAATAGCCGGTGCGTTGGTAAGACCAAACGGCATCACTAGAAATTCATAATGACCATAACGTGTACGAAAAGCCGTCTTCTCGGTGTCGCCTTCTTTCACCCGAACTTGGTGATAACCCGACCTCAAATCGATCTTCGAGAAGTAACTAGCACCTTGCAATTGGTCGAATAAGTCGTCAATTCTCGGCAACGGGTAACGGTTCTTAATAGTTACCTTATTCAACTCTCGGTAGTCAATACACATTCTCATCGAACCGTCTTTCTTTTTAACAAATAACACCGGTGCACCCCACGGTGACGAACTCGGACGAATAAAACCTTTATCTAACAATTCTTGCAATTGGGCCATCAATTCCCGCATCTCGGTGGGAGCTAAACGATATGGAGCACGAGCAATCGGCGTCGCTCCCGTCACTAAATCAATTTTGAACTCGACTTGTCTCTCCGGTGGCAAACCGGGCAAGTCATCGGGAAATACCTCGGGGAAATCCCGAATAATCTTGACATTATCCATTGACTTCTTTTCCTTTCGGCCATCTAACACATATGCAATAAACGATGCACAACCTTTCGATATACTTTTCCTCGCCTTAATGGCGGTAATCACATTAGGCATGTGATGTCGTTTCTCCCCATACACATACACTTTCTCATTCTCGGGTGTCCTAATCGACACAATTTTCTTTCCACACAAAATCTTGGCTTGGTGCATACCCAACCAATCCATACCGATAACCACATCAAACGCCCTAATTCCCATGGGCAACAAATCCACCTTAAACTTTCTACCGTCTATTTCTATTTCACAATTTCTATAAATACATTCAACCATAGACGTTTTCCCGTCGGCTACTTCTATCTCATAAGCCTCATCTAACATTTCGGACGGCACATTCAATTTACAACCGAACTCATAGGACACAAACGAATAATTAGAACCCGAATCAAATAAAATATGAGTTGGCAAGGAGTTAATGAATAGAATACCTGACACCACATCGTGTGCCTCCTTCGCCTCCTCCCGAGTAAGTTGGAAGGACCGCCCCTTCACCTTTGCCGGCTCCACTTTCTTTTGAGCCGTGGACACCATCGACTCGATTCCCTTCTTTGGGCACACATTGCTATAGTGCCCCTTCTCGTGGCACGAGAAACACTCGATCTCGGCCAAAGATTTAGACTTGCATTCTCGGGCCATATGCCCCGGCTTCCCACAATTGTAACAAGTCTTCGACTCCCCTCGGCACACGCCGGCATGAGTCTTCCCGCACTTCTTGCATGAACCAACACTACCTTGCTTAGAGAAGCTCGATGTGAACTTCCCCTTCTTATAAGTACCCGAGCCACTCTCGGCTTTTCTCTTCTCGCCCACATGGGCCCTTTCGGCAACACGTGCCTCATTTACTTCCTCCACACTCCGGGCGGCACTAATAGCCTCATCAAGTGAAACCGCCCACTTCACTTCCAATTGGTAGTCCCACGGTAACCCACTAGCATACCGGACCACCCTCAACCTCTCATCCGAGTAGGTTCTAGCAACAAACGGGAGTAATCCCGTGAACTCCCTAGAGTATTCTTCGATTGACATATCACCCTTTTTGAGGGTCACGAACTTCTCGTGCATTTTCTCCAAATCCCTCTCGGGACAAAACTTCTTTTTCAACCTCGTGGTGAACTCATCCCACGACATCTTTTCAACCACCTCCCTCCCGAGGGTCTCATACACGATATCCCACCACACCATGGCATCTTCTTTCAACAATTGTGACGCATACGTCACCATATCAACATCCTTACACTTACTACTTCCGATAACCCTCTCGGTTTCTCGGATCCACCTCATTGTTACCTTCGGGTCCGAACTACCCGCATACACATTTGGCTTACAAGCCATGAAGGATTTAAATGAACAACCTTCTTTCACAACGGGCCTAGCCCTAGCATCACTTTGGCCACCCGTGGAGGACTTTCCTTCCCCGGTGCCACTACCCCCGGTTCTCTCTTCCGATTTAGCTTCGGATTCACGGTCTCCACCCGACCTTTCACGGTCTCCAATAATGCGGTGCACTTCCTCGGCCACCGTTCCCTTGATTTGATCGATAATAGTTTGGAGATCCGCCATGGTTACCGGAGTTCTATTAGCTCCGACCTCCGACTCACCCACCCGATGCAACGACGGTGGACTTTCTTGTTCAACCTCAACCTCTACATGAGGTATCTCCTCCTCCCGGTTTTCCGGGGCTTTCCCACTTCTACGAGTGTTCACCATTTCTTTCGATCAAGACTATACGAAAGACATTAAACATTTAGTACCTTGTGTACAACCCGTTAGTCGCATACGACTCAATATCCAAAATCATATCAAATTCATCGGTCCCCTAGGTTCGACCCTTAATTTTAATATAAAGTCTCAAGGTCAACCTATGATCTTAAGGAATCTTATATTCCTAATGCTACAGTCTAAGACTAGGATGGTCATCCAACCTAATTCACTTAAACTATAGCTCTGATACCAAGTTGTAACACCTCAAATTTTAATACCAAATATTGGCCAAAATAAAACATTTTATAAATAGAAGAACATCCCCAATTTAGATTTACAAAAACCTTGGTATGAAATCAGAGTATAAAAGTAGGTGTTACAAAATAGATCATCACCAAGCTAAGACTAAATCCAATCTAGTGTTCTTCTATTCTAGGTCCCGCATCTCTATCCATGCGTACCTAAGCCTTCGATCCCGAACCTGAGTACATAGCAAAACAAACAAGGAGTACGTGAGACAAAAACGTCTCGTGAGCTACATGGGTTTAGACCCCAAGGTTAATAATAATAACCGAATCACAATCAAACAAACAAACAAACTCATAAGCTATCACCCATCTATCTAGTCACCCTATTGTGACTCTAATACCTTGCTTTCCTAGCAATCATACCTAGTTGTCGGGACATCCCCAACCAACTAGAACCACATTAACTTATTAACCGGGGATCCCCCGCATTAACAAGCTTCAAGGTAAAGGCAAGATGGAATCGCCCAATCTACCAATACCTGCCTTACTCGCCGGACTACTTCCAGTTAGCAAGACTACTATCATGGAATGGGCCGATGGGGATCCGCCCAAATGCTCCCCATTCCATACCTCATGACCGGGGATCCCCCGAATCATCACATCATCTCACCATATCATAACTCGATGGTTATGTCAATCTAGCTCTCGGCTATCACGTCTATCATCAAACAAGTTAGTTCAATACTATCATCGGTATAACTAACTATCAACTACCAGTCTACACAATTAAGCAAATGGACTATAACACAAGTAATAAAAATGCATTTCATAGGCTATGTACTCAGTAAAGTCCACACGTACTCACCTTAGCAATATGATGCTCAAACCGTGCTCTTGACACCAAAACTCTTGCTTCCACAATTTCACCGACTTTCCAAAATGTCACCAAAAGCCTAATACAATAATCACAACAAGATTATCATCATAAACTACTTCCAATGTGTTCATCTACCTCTAGAAAACACCCATCAATCCAATTCCCCCAAATATGTTGATTACCAAACCCTAGGTTTAACCAACCCTTAAGATTCTTACAAATCTTAACCATACACTTGATTCCCTTGTTAATATACCATCTATTAAGTGTATACATCATTTATTTCACCATGGATCACCAACCCAAGAACTAGGGTTTCAACCCCAAGCTTCTAAATCCATAGATCTAAAGCTACAACTACAAAGGATTGAAGATATACCTTTAATCTTCACTTAGGAGTGAAATCTATCAAGCTTTGATGGAGAAATCGACCCAAATCAGCTCTTGCACTTGAAAATCGCCAATGGAAGGAACTAGGGTTTTGGAAATGAATTTATGGCTAAAAACCCAATTTAATGCACTGGTCGGAAGACTTCGCGCCCCGCTCGCGCCGAGCTCGCGCCGCGAAAGGACGCGGGTCTGCCCGCTAGTCGCCGCTGATTACCAGACTTCGCGCCCCGCTCGCGCCGAGCTCGCGTCGCGAAGTCAACGCGAAGTCAACGCGACCTTCTCGCGTTTCAGTTCTGGTCCCTCTGCTCAACCTCGCGTTTTGCTCGCGCCAGGCTCGCGCCGCGAGCCTGCCCTTGCAGCAGGGCTGCACTTTTCGGTCTAGGTTTCAACCCGGTTTCGCCCATAACTTTCTCATACGGACTCCAAACGACACGAAACCAATTCCTACGGTTTTAATATGATTTATCCATAATTATCATATTTTTATTTATTTTATTTATTTACAATTTTCGGGTCGTTACAAGAGCAGTTGAGTTTGATCTTTTGTCTGGCTGAGGACATTCTTTAGCAAAGTGCCCAAGGTTGTTACAGTTGTAACATTTGACTTTAGTCTTGTCAAATCCAGCCTTGTCACCTTTGTTGAAGTTTAAGTTTGTTCTTCCTGTCCTCTTCAAGAACCTTTTGGTTCTAAGGCTCAGCATAGCCATCTGCCATTTAAGATCCATCTCTTCAAGATCATCAGGATTCAGTTGTTCCAAGTCATCACTAATTAGTGCAGAATGCACATGACTAGTGAAGAAGGATTATCGTGCAGTATCTTCACAATCTGCAGCCTTTGCAGTTTCCTGACCTGTTCCTGTACTAGACACAAAAGCAGCATTGTTTGAGGATAAATTAGGAGTTTTAGAACTTACCTCAGATTCAAACACCCTAAGCTCACTGTACAATTCATCCAGCTCCTTTTCTTCCAGAGCATCTCCTTGTCTATATATGACTGTGTACATAGACCATTCTTCTCCAAGAGATCTAAGAAACTTTCTATTGACATCATCATTGTCAGGTTTCACACCAACTTGATTCAATTCCCCAATGAGTTTATTGAATCTATCAAAGGTTTGAGATAGAGATTCATTCTTTTGGCCTTTAAAGTTTTCAAAGTCCTGCTTCAGTACAGACTTCATGTTTCTTTTGGTACTTTTAGTGCCAACAAATCTCTTTTCCAGTGCTTGCCACAAAACCTTTGCATCATCATATTCAACAAAGAGATGTTGATAGTCATTAGGAATGGCCAGAAGAAGAGTGCTTAGAGCTTTGAGTTTGATTCCTCTGTCTTTCTTCTCCTTTTCACACTTGAGTTTGTCTGCTTCAGTTGCAGAACTTGATGCTTGACCAGGAACAGTTTTGTTTCCTTCAACAACAACTTCCCACATAGTATAATCAGTAATAAGCATGTATTGCTTAATACGATTCTTCCACATCCCAAAGTTATTGGGAGTGAGTATAGGGATCTTATTTGATTGAGTACTCTCATTGTTATCAGTCATGATTAACAATCTGTGTGTTTTAAAGATTAAAACTTTTTGTTGTTCTTAAAAATCGTAGATCTAGAACCAATAAGCTCTGATACCACTTGTCAGGATCGATTAACTATGAATAGTTAATAAACACCTTTAGATCTAATTGATGATAGAAGTTGCAGCGGATCAACACTATATCAATATATTAAGAACAATGAACTGTAAAACAATATGCGAAAATATTAAGAACACAGTTTCACAAAAAGCTTCAATGTATATTATTGATTAACAATACACACGTACGTTTACAATTCGTAAGGAACTATATATAATAGTCCTTGAAGCCTAACTATTTACCCTAGTTATTCTAGGACTTGATTTACATTGAATAATAAAAGATATACATTGAATTACATTCTATAACTAACTCTGCGAAGATCTCGGACTTGATATGTTTCCAAAACGTGTATCAGTAGTAACTGCAATCACCAGTAGTAAATATGCATCGTCAGTAGTAACTTTGGTGACCAGTAGTAAGTCCAGATACAACATCAGTAGTAACTACTAAGATCAGTAGTATCTTCAATATGTGCTTGATCAGTAGTAACTTAGTTATAGTCTTCACCAGTATCAACTCATCAGTAGTAAGTTATTCTGCCCCATCAGTAACAATCATAGTCTTCATCAGTAGTAACCATGATCAGTACTAATTGCAGCATCAGTAATGAGTTGATCTGTGATCTGTTCCAACAGCCTTGTTCACTGTTACTTTTTCTGCCTAAATGTATAAATGAATTGCTTAAATTAATATCATATATTCGCCATTAATAACCAGAGTAGTTCCCTAATTAAAATATTCCGAAAATGAAGACGAGCAATCTCATCTGAGAAAGTTGTACGCCATCAAACACTAAGTGGTCCTTTTCATGTGATTTCCAGGATGATTCATTCACCAAACAAATTGGATTCTGTTCTATCTTAACACTACTCAGTAGTTATTGAAAAGTAGGATTAAGAAGAATGACTTGCCTCATTAGAGATATACCATTATCTCTTTACTATATTTATCTCAAATGAGGTGAATTTTAATTTTATAACAAAAACTAGAAGATTCCATTTATTCCTGATTTAAGTTTGATTATGTACGTGGTAAAGTAGTGGATACGTAAGCATATCATATCAAAATATTATTATAAAGTTTTGTTATTTCAAACAGTAATTGTAATCTAAGTCGAAAATCTAAGTCGAGAAGTGTTATAAAAAATATACATTCTTGTCCGAATGCTCTGTTTAGGATACATTCAAGCTATAATGTGTTTGAATTCCTAGTTTTGCCAGTTCATTTGTTTAGTTAATTGCTCATGGTTACACTAGATTAATGACCACCTTGATTGTGATAAACTCTGTACATGTATAAGATTACCCTTTAGATCATGAACCATGTGCATTAATAAGTAGCTGTTAATATTGTATATAGTTGCTAATTTGTTGTGTCACAACCCAAAGGGGGTGTTATATGGTAAAATTTGGTCTTGACGAAATGCTTGAAAATCCCAATTAAATTCAAATTGTGGGAGTAAAAGAAATATACCATTTGTAACCATGAAGGTTCACCACTATGGGCTACCCGTGTCCACCGGTATATTAATACCCCGCTATAAATGTGCATTAAATCTCAGATCATAGAACATAAAAAGAATAGGCCACTTGAATACTCTACATGATTCCGCAAATAGTACAAATAATATTATCAAGCTCCATAAACCTCCTAGATAAATTAAGACGAGTAGATAATTTATCTAACCTAACTCTCCAAACTAAAATATTTATTTTAATCGGAAATATCTGAATTAATCCACCTTGTTGTACTCCGGTAAATTAGTTTGTAAAAACAATATCACCTATATTAAATAATGTTAACATTATATCTCATTTCCTCTTATTTAATTTAAATGATAATAAACTAATTGATCTATCCATCGATAGTCAAATGATATTCTAGGGAAGCACATCGATCCCTAGTTTATGTGTTTTGTCATCAACAATTCAACACCCTTTAGTATCATCTATGACCAAAAACATGTTGGTTAAACAATGTTTTTTATTCCTTTTAGAATTCAACGCGTCTTGTGACTTGCACGATGTGTCGTATATTTCTTCTAAAAGTATATGGTCGGAGCTTCATAGGTTCTAAAGTTTGTCATTTTTATCTTCTTTTAATATTTATTCTGTGGGCCCGGTCAAAAATCTTCTACTCAAAATTTTCAGGATTTATAAATGGAAATACAAAAAAGAAAAAAAAAACGCACACAAGCACACACATACTCAACTAACCCTTCCTTGCACCGTCCTCATTCTCTCTCTCTCTCTCTCCCCACATATTCTTCTCTCTCTATAAAACGCTACTTTTGCATCCATCAAAGTGTGTGTCAGCTAAACCCCAGTCTCATTAATTTCCGAAATCCAAGCACAATCCAAATAACACATACGTACATATATATATTCATGAAGGGTGTTATCGGCATGATTAAACCATGCAACTTAACCCGACCCACGACCCATTTCTCAGAGATCTCACACTGCACCACTAGTGGAACCCGAACCCGACAGTTAAGTGTTAAGAGTTCTTGGAATAGTGATTCGGGTCAGAACCGAGTCGCAAACCGGGTGGCGAAATTGGGTCAGAAATGGAGAGAGTACCAAGGGATCAAAAACTGGGAAGGGTTACTTGACCCGTTAGATGATGGTCTCCGGCACGAGATTCTCCGGTATGGGGATTTCGTTGAGGCAGCCTATCGGTGTTTCGAGTTTGACACGTCATCACCAGATTACGGAACATGTAAGTACTCAAAAAGCTCAATGTTGGATAGATGTGGTTTAGCGGGAAGTGGATATAACGTGACTAAAAATTTGCATGCCACGTGTGGGGTTCAGCTACCAGGTTGGATTGCTAGCTGTACATCAAAAAATTCCAGCTGGATCGGTTACGTGGCGGTTTGTAATGATAATGAGGAGATCGCACGATTGGGGCGTCGGGATGTGGTGATTGCATACAGGGGAACTGCCACGTGTCTTGAGTGGATAGAGAATCTACGTGCTATGTTGACATCATTGCCGAATGACGTGGCACCTGAAAGGAAAAGAGCAATGGTACAAAAGGGGTTTCTTAGTATGTACACGTCAGCAACGCCCACTTGTCCAAGTTTAAGGGATATGGTGAGGGAGGAGATATCAAGAATAATTGAAACTTATGGTAACGAACCCCTAAGTGTCACGATCACCGGTCATAGCCTAGGTGCAGCTCTAGCCACCCTAACCGCTTATGATATTACATCTACATTCAAGAACTCGCCGATGGTCACTGTCGTTTCGTTTGGTGGGCCACGTGTTGGAAACCGTAATTTTCGATCACAACTCGAAAATAGCGGGACCCGAATCCTCCGGATTGTGAACTCAACTGACGTCATCACGAAAGTCCCTGGATTCTTGGTTGATGACAGCAGTGATCCCACGAAAAGAAGAGTCCACGTATATGGATGGATACAAAAACAATTTGATGAAAACGAATGGTTTAGATATGCTGACGTGGGCAAAGAGCTTCGACTTAGTAGCAACGCATCACCATACCTTACTAAATATGACTTTGCCACGTGTCATGACTTAAAAACTTATCTTCACTTAGTTGATGGTTTTGTGAGCTCTACGTGCCCGTTTCGGACAACGGCAAAAACATTGATATCCGGGACAAAACATGAGAAGCAACAAATTTTGGTTAGATAATTACGTATGTTACCATTAGTGAGACAAACTCGTAATATTTGATGTTACAAAAACTGTAAAGATTGGAAAAATCCTAAATGGGAAATAATCATTGATAGTTAGTCAAGTAAATGGCAAATTTACTTTGAAAATCAGTGTTTATTTGCTGAAGAAATGATAGCATATAGTCACTTTTAGAAAATGCATGCATATCCGTCTATGTAACCTAAGTTCCTTGCATCAAAAGTAAACGTTAGTACTCCGGCCTAATTAGTTATCATACCACGAAAAGTTTTAGTGCTCATTTAACAAAATATTTATATAATCGTTTACTTTCATGATTTAATCACTTCATTTAGTGGTGATATTTTAAACTTTGTAAATTTAAATACGCTCCTATCTAGTCTTCTATTTATCTATTTGGTTTGTTCATACATTTAAATATAGACATGTGTTTAATTATGTGAAAAGATCCGAAACTGCGTGGATTAACGGATGCTAAAAACTGTGGATCATTTGGAATCAAATATGTAGATCAGAATTCCTTGAACAATATGTATATATTTTCGAAACATTAATTAAAATGCTTATTATTTTATGTATAATAACTGTTAGATTTTTCATATTGTTGTATTTTCTCTCATAAAAACTAAACATGCCGATCTCTATCAATTTTACAAAATTAATATTAAATACTAATTAAAAAGAAAATGACTAATTTCTATGTTATGATCCACATCCTTAAACATAACACAAACTGATATCTGAATTTTTATTACACACCACCCCAGCCATGTATGGTTGTAATTATTTTGGCACTCACTAATTACCATAATTTGGTTGAACCCACATTCGTCATCGGAGATGATGGTCGTGTGCGTTTTAATAGTCATAATTGTAGTAGTTATTACTATAAAGAAATGTTCAAAGGATGTCATATTTTTGCATAGTCCCGAGGAACAAATCTCAACCATTGATCAAAAAGATCTAATGGTCAAGATTAATTACATATTTTATACTTGAAGGGGTATTTCGTTAAAAAAAATATTTATTTGATAATTACGTGTATTACTTAATCACATGTGATTTTAGTGTAAAATCACATGGGATTGTATATTTAATCACATTTGATGTTTTAAGACAATCACATGTGATTCAGTACGCAATCACATGTGATTCAGTATGCAATCACATTATGTGTTATTAATGAAAAAAATATTTTTTTTTAAAAAATAATAATAAAAAATAAAAACTGAAAACAAATAATTCTAAAAAAAAATAAATGAATAAAATATTAATTTTTTTAAAATGACCAAAATACCCCTTCATGTATAAAATATGTGATTAATCTTGACCATTACTTATAATTAATCAATGGTTGATATTTGTTTTTGAGGTTTCATAAAAATCAAGGACTTCCTTGAACACAGCCCTATTACTATAATAATAATAATAATAATAATAATAATAATAATAATAATAATAATAATAATAATAATAATAATAATAGTAATAATAATAATAATAGTAATAATAATAATAATTATAAAACAATTTGAAAAAAAGAAAAGAAAATCGACATGTCATTTAAGATTTATCAGTGAAACACGTAACATGAAAAAAAGGACGAAGTCATTTGCAAATAATGTTTAGGGATTAAAACATTATAAAACGAAGGTTTAGAATAAAAATATTGCAAAAAAAGGATTAAAACGAAAACGAAGTTAAGATTTGATGAAATGGAATCATTATTAACCCTTAAAATAATATACGTATATTTTGTGCTTCTCGTTTAGGCAAAGTTCAACTTAAACATAATTTAACCTAATATAATGTATCCAAAATGAGTAAAGTTTGTCATTATTAATTGAGTTTAAACATTTGCTTAGTTAAACATTTATAAATATGCCTTGGCGATCACAAACCAATAAGTTTATTTAAATTAAAATAAATGCAGTATTTTTTTAAAATAATGAAATACATATTGTACTACTTATTGGATGGCTGAAAAGACCACTTTTAACCAAGGATCGTCATCAAAAAGGGGTACTTTACTATTTTGAGAAAAACGTTACAATCCAAAATCCTTGTAAAATAGCGGGAGGGGGCAGGAGAGAAAGAGAAATGTGAAACACATTTAAAATAATATTGATAACGAAATCTTAACCTATATATGAGACTACACCCCATTATTGTACGACACCTCAGCACAATGTTCGATCCTGATTGGCCGAAAATGCCACCTGTAAATCTCTCATTGGTCCAACCATACAACCATTCCTCAACGACATTTGAATAGGGCATGACAATTAATTACACCCAAAATATAACCGTCTCTCATCTTCACCGTTTTATGGTTTCAGAGCAGCAGCCGTATGTCTCTTCTAATCCATCGGCCGGCTTATCCAATCCATCCGCCAATTCTTTGATGTGGATTCCGGTCAATATTCGTCCGCTTCTTCCAGGTAATTGTTCGTACGATCTTGATTTTATTGAATTAGGGTTTTGTTTTCATTAAGGAAAGCAACCGTCTATCCCTAATTCATCGGCGGAGGCTTATCCTGAAGAACAGATTTCACAGGTAATGTCATTTCAAGAGTGTGAAAATAAGTGTAGTAGATTGTTGAATTTATGTCCCAGTTCAACAATCTTCACGGAAATTAAGTGTCATTTTAGGGTTTCGTTTTCATTCATAACATTAACACAAATTATCATCGACCAGGTGGTAGATTCTTTGAAAAATAGTGTGAGATTTCCGAAAATTCATTCATTCAGACCAATTTTAACTTAACCCTTTTTGTTAATATGAATCTTTCTTATAAATTCATTCATGTATTATGACTTTCTAATGCCACTGCTAAACTTATTTGCTAATCTCATAATATGGATGCAACCAGCAACAATTTTTATCACTTCAAGGTTTCAATTATGCTAATCGGCAAGCATACAACATTCGATTAAACAATATGTATGAGTTATGTTATGCACCAACAATATTAGAAATTCATGGTTTCAAATATGCTATTCATAATGCATACAACATTCGATTAAACATAAGTATTCTGTTTAATATACAAGTATTTTTTAATGTTGTATTATGTTTCACATTCGATTAGGAAGACGAGATTCAACAATTGCTAACCACTATGCATATGGTGAATTATGCAGGAAAAACAGCAGCTATGCAGCTAATTCCCGTCAATTCTTCCATTTTTAAATGGTATGTTACAATTAAGGTAACCATTTCATATATATAATGGAAAGTATTAAATTATTGTCATATTATGGTTATAATACTTCCCGTAATAATACATCCACATAAGGTAGTAGTCAGACAATTAATGTCGGTCAATTAATTAGAAAATTTTACCATAACTGTTTCGGAGTAATTGTTATAAAAAAAATGAATGTTTTAAATAGTATCTTTATATATATGGTATCATTCATAGAAATATGGTAACAATTATTATATAAAAAAAATATAATTTATGGTAACCAAATATTTCGAATATATGGTGACCATAAATCAGTCATATTTTGGGAATGTTATTGATTATGACCTTAATAACAATTTCTGCACTTTTTTTACTTAACTTTAATAATTAGATGTTTATTAAGTCTGAATATATGGATAACTATCTTTGCGGTGTTGTTAATCTTTAAAAAGAATAGTTAAAACAAAAAGGCTAATGATTCCTCAAATTGCAAGAAACTTACAATACTAATTATTACAAAATTAGTAGTGCTTTAATGTCATCAGCTGTAGCGTCTGGTGCATTAGTTATTTTGCAAGAACTCAACTCATCTTCACCACATGTCCATCAAGGGGCATCTCTTCGTGTTACTGGAAAGTGAGTGAAACCTTTTTTTTCCTTTTAATATCAGTATCATAAAATTAATCAAAATATTTAGGTATGCAGGATATTTTTAGTTTTCCTTTTATATGTTATTTAAGCCCAGGGACTATTGAAAGCAAGAGGGGGTAGAAATGTTGATGGGATGAAACAATTTCAATCTGATCAAATCACTCAGTTGGGGCAGGTACAACTTACAATGAACAAATCATCAAACTATGGAAATAAACGTTCCGTTTAAGGTTTAATCTACTGTTCTTATTAGTTAAATTGTATTTTAAGAATTCAATTTTATCAGTATGAAAAAGTCTTGAAGGAGTTGGAGATAATATGGTTGATATGTTAAATGATTAATTACATTTCGTGTTTGTTATTTACTTACTAATCTAAATACAAAGGAGTTTGTGGCCCATTCTGCAAATATGAGGTGCATAAAAATCAGAAAGAAGACCCGTAGACATTTTATTACAGGGGGTGATGATGAAAATGTGAATCTTTGTTAAATCGATAAATCGACATCTATAACAATCTGTTTTCACTTCCAAATATTGTAACATTTGTTTGAAGTATTGTGGAGATATATTAGGTTCGACAATATGAAAAAATTAAGAGCGTTTGAAATATCGACATATATAACTTTTTGAGGTAGGAACACGTAGGTATGTATGCATCTTTGATCTCGTGGGAATGGAGCATTCCAATTTTACTTAGAATACAAACTCATTGTTATTTTTGGCATATAATCCAACTGATAGTGTTATTTAAAATCAGTTTCAGATGATGTATACGGTTAAACCTGAGTTTTATGATCCAAATCTTGATGATAATTGATAAAGACCAATTGTGGATTCAATAGAAAAGAAAATGTCATTATTCTGATGCAGTTTGTTGTCCTCTGTTTTTCAACCCTATGCCTCGAGTGTCAAAGGTGTTTACTTGTATTACTTAATTAATAAATGGTTTTGGTAAATATCACCACAAAAGTTTCGGGTGTAATTCTTGGTTTTTGTTTGATTATAGATAAATCCGAATGCCTGCAATTGAAGTTTGCAATTTATTCTGCAGCTAATAATCACTATCTGGTATTTGCTTTTTGCTTTTTGTGAACCTTAAGGTACTTATAGTCCAATCACTTATTGGTTCGAGGTATTATTTTTCACTTCAGGCTTCATCTTAGAGTCCAATCACTTGACAGGTAAGGTTCACGGGTCTTTGGCATGTGCTTTTTCTCATAATGTCAACATTCGCAAATACAATTGATTATAATATTTAAGATTACGTTTATATTAGTAATTACTACAATATCTTTTGGATGTAAATTTGATTAGCTTGCATAATCTTAATTTGGTGCACAATTATTTTAGAGGATTTTAAAATGCAGATTGTCTTTTTTTTTCATTAAACTCTGTTTGTTGTATATGTCTATGTAGAAAGGAACAAATGGCGTACTCTACTCAATTGGTAAATATATCATCCTATATTATTTGTGCTACATTCCTTGAAGAAATACTTTCTAAGAATTTAAGCTTTCAAATATTACACTATCTACTTCTATTTCATAATAATATGCTACTATGAGTTGTCATTATTGCAGCCAAGTTCTAGATTCATAAGGGTGGTTTTAATTTGGTATCAGTAGAGTAAAAGGTGAGACCTAGGGTTTGTCAAGTTTCAATAAGTTAGTTATTGCAAAAACCATATTATGATATAAAGAGAACCATAAATCTCCAATTTATAATTAGTGGGTCCGTGTCCAGAAAACCAATTAGTGGAGGGTCAACATACCCAATTGTTTTTTTATTGTTTTAATTTTAGGATGTTATAGATCAAATTAGCTAATTTGACTTCAGAAGTCAATGCAATGTTATCTGACCATGTTGATTTTTTTTAGAATCCTTAACAATTTGATTCTAACACAGTTTTATGTAAAGTATGCGCCGAAACGCTTTCTATATTGTGAGGAACCATTTAGGGTGTTTTACCAATTTCACGCAAAATTTTGGAACATCAAAGGAAACATGAGACCAAGGCAAATTTATTAGTATTGTATTTAGGAATCCTACTGATTTTCACATGGCCAGCTTTATGTAGCAGTATCACAAGTTAAGAACAAGAACAGATTGAAGGTCATTTGTTGTGACACAGATGACAATTACACTAATTCAACAGCAAATGTCGTTTACAAAGAAGTCTTATTTCGTTTATAATTTTTATGTAACATCTGTTCATGTATCAAATTTTGTACAAACTCATCATTAGAGCTATCGATTATTATGTCATTTTTAAACTATAGTTGATATTTGTTGACATTTTTCTATAATATAAATTCTGAAACATGTCCGCCCTATCGGGCGGGCTATGAAGCTAGTAAATGGATATGAAGGTCACATAGAATATTAAAGGATTAAGAATATACATTAATATTTAATAAAGTGGTTATTTTTAATATGGTTTAAACAGAGTTGTAATTTAGGAAGTGACAGAAATTTGCATAGTCCTAAAGAACAAATCCTAATAATTGGATCAAGATGGTCAAAATCAAATCCTCCACTTACAGCCACCGCCGGCCGCCGCCTCCGGCCACCGCCCGCCGCCGCCGACCACCGCCGTCCGCCGCCGGTGGCCGGCGGCGGCAGCAGGCGGCCGCCGGCGGTGGTGGTGGCTGACAGTGAAGGTGCTGGTGGTAATGGGGTGGTGGTGGTATTGATGTATTGAAACACATGTGCTTCACTAAAACACATCATATTACTTCGAAGCACATGTGCTTCAGCTCACAAAATACATGTGTTTCAAGTCACTAAAAACATGACTTTTTAAACAAACAGGGAGCATACGAAGCACATGTGCTTCATTACTTGAAACACATGTGCTTGGCTGTACATATACACTTCTTTATTTTTAAAAGACATGTTATTAGTGAAGCACATGTGCTTCTAGCTTACAAACACATGTGCTTCATTACTTGAAACACATATGCTTGGCTGTACATATACACTTCTTTATTTTCAAAAGACCTGTTATTAGTGAAGCACATGTGCTTCTAGCTTACAAACACATGTGCTTCATTACTTGAAACACATGTGCTTGGCTGTTATTTTAAAAAGACCTGTTATTAGTGAAGCACATGTGCTTCTAGCTTACAAATACATGTGCTTCATTACTTGAAACACATGTGCTTGGCTATACATATACATTCCTTTATTTTCAAAACACATGTGTTTCAAAAGGTGAAACACATGTGTTTCAAACACATGTGCTTCCAGTCACGACCACCACCACTGGTCACCACCGCCGGCGACCACCTCCGGCCGCCGTCTGCCGCCGCCGGCCGCCGTCTCCGGCCGCCGGAGGTGGGTGGGGTGTTGATGTATTGAAGCACACGTGCTTGTAGTTGTGGTGGTGGTTTGAATCTTGATCTTGATCATTGACTTTTTCTTGATCCAAGGGCTAATAATTGTCCCTTGGGACTAGATAAAATTAATGGACTACCTTAAACATTTACCGGTTTAAACAATATTAATAACTTTTAATTTGTTATTATATCTTTAAATATAATTTTTAATTTAAATGGAAATTTGATTTTTTAAAAATTACATCTTAATATATGTATGCCCATAAAGTTAGAAAAACTCAAAATTAAAAAAGTGTTAAATAAGAAGTAGCATGTATCATCATAGGGTTGTGGTCATTAAATGATTATCAAGTCCACACGTATTGCTTGGAACTATTTTCCTTTGACCCCACCTAACTGATCTTTAAAAGTTAATGTTTAAAATTTTATTCAATAACAATATTTTAAAATTTGAGTCGGTTGAACCGGAAAAAACTAAAGTAGCCGGTTAGATTACCAGTTATAATTTGTTCAGAACCGGCTTGTACATAAGAAATCTTTTGGACCGGAAAAATGATTTTACTAAAAGTTAGATAAATAAGATACATGTGAATCTTTCTAGGAACTTAAAAGTAATAATTTAGTTGAAAATTAAATTTTGTATATATTTTTTTATTTTATTTTTGTTTTTTACTTAAATATTCAACAATATTGTAAACTGGTTCAGCCGAACGACTTATCAGTCAAACTGAACGTATTACGTATATAATTTTAAAAGTATTATTCAATACTTCTTTAATAATAACTAATGCATGGATCCAACAAATCATCTTAAGTTAATCTTTGTCAGTTATTTTTTTACCTGACTATGTAACGTTTACTTTTTTTTGTATCTTATAAGAGGTAAACCGAATCTAAAGGTAAAATATCCATAATTTTTTTTAGGTATTGTAATCTTTTCAGCAACCTTATTGAAAAATCATTTAAGATGCTTTCAGATGTTTAGAGAACAAGGTGTGGCATTTAGTTAAAATCATATTAAATGTATTTTTATCTCTTTAATATGGTTTTAACACATATCTTAAGATTACTCTTCCTCGTTTAACATTCTTATAACACCTCTTTGAAATCCACAGAAAATACACCCAACCAATAACAATTTACAAAATAAAAAAATAAAACTTTTTACCTTTGGCGAACCGCCGTAGCAACGATGAGATGCCCTTTAACGGGAATAATAATATGTTATAACGGAGTTATAGGCCAACTTTTGCTTTTGGCAGGGTCATACCCCTCCCACACTGAGTGCTCTTTAAGAATTGTTTCATAAGTGGTCATATTTCAAATTTAGTTATCTAGTTTTTTTATAACACTAATATAGTTTTACACTACTTTAGTTTAAATGTGCAGAATATCCTTATATTATTTATGCTAAACCATCACACTATATACGTTTACTTTATATTTTTATTGTTAGGAAATTATTATTGAAACTTGCGATTTGCAGTATCTTATAATAGAATTTCGCCCAAATTGGTGTGATTATTTTGAGATTTCAACAATCAATTCAATTATAAAACAAGAATCTAGCGAATCTAAAAATCAATCTTCATGATGGGATCGAGTTTTATATATATATTGTTTGAACGGGTGTGAATCTACCAAGCATCTCTTCAATTTTAGTTGTGTCGTATCTATTCAGTACAAAATATTGTATCTATTTAGAAAAACGTCAAAAAAATATAAACAAGTTACGACTCAAAATAAGATCTAAATTTTAATAAGAGCCCCATGGCCCTTTATATATATATATATATATATATATATATATATATATATATTTATATATATATATATATATATATATATATATACCACTAAACCTAATTTAATGATTTATTAATTATGAGTGAAAAAGACTTTATAAATATATGAAGTTTCATAACTTGAGAATCGTGAAACGCAACATTTTTCATGTTCCAACATTTATAATATATAATTAGTTTATATAATTACTGCATATTTATCTTCGAAATTAGAGACTAATTTATATAAAATATACAATTATGATCTCTCATTCATAATGAACCAAAAATTAATGTATACTTGATTACTTGTTTAAATTGTGGATTTTTTTAATTAATTAAAATACATTAATAGATAAAAGGAAATATACAACGCATAGTATATTTTTCTATTATGAGTTTAAAGTTAATAAAAATGTTTAGTGTAATGAATTGGTCTATATATTGGAGAAAAAATATATATTTTGTGATTTCCGATTCATCCAATCGCAAGGAATTGTGATATTTCTATAAATTTGCCTAGTTTTCAAACTCATGATTTGCATGGAAAGACTAAAGAGCAACAATTCTTTGGGTTTTTTTGAAATCCAACAATGTCAAGTTCAGATTGCAATGTTTTCTTTGTTGGGAAATTTTCATACTAAAACCTAATTCGCATTTTGTCAATATTAGTAGTTTAACACTTGTGCGCTAGCGTATTGTCATTAAGACTCATTTGTACCTATTTTACAAGAAAAATGACATTTAGTGCTTTTATGATACAAAATAAGGGGAGGTTATATCTAGATTTTTAATTAGTGATGAAAATATGGAATGAAATGAGAACGAATGATATAATTAGTGTTTTAACAAAAAATTTAACAATATTATTAGAATTTGCGACATGACACGAACCGTAAATGAAAATATTCAGGATAGTAATTAAAGACATGTCGACAACACTAATCTGTTTAATAAAAAGTAAGATTGTGGTTAAGTTTTTCGGCATTATAAACTTAATGGCTCGAGTTAATGTTTACCAACACATGAAATCGGAATATAACATGAATTGTCACCTCAAATTTAAAGATTCCCAAACCCCTCAAGGAGAATGGTGGATTTAACACTGACGATCATATTAGTAAAGCCAGAAGAGGTGTACATGTTTTTCGTCTTCAGTGTTTTAAATTGAAGGATATCCAACTAAAGATTGATGTCGTTAGTGACTATTTTGCAAGTCAACTAAAGTTAATGATGAAAATGTTGTATAAATATTAGTAGATGTTAAAAGAAATACGGTGTCAACCTTTCAGAAATAAACTATTATTAACATAGTTAATTTTTAAGCAGAAAATGCTAGAATTATACATTTATACCACACTGGTTTGAAGCATGGTTCATGGTTGTGAACATGATATGGGAAAGAGAAAGTTAAGGAGCGTGTATTATTTTGACGAAAAAAATATACTCGACTAGAACTAAAATAATTGGGCCAATTTTCCAGGAATTAAGTTTGAATTTCTATGAAGTCAAAAGAGAATTTAGAAATTATAGCCTACGTGTAGCGTAGAATCTTTGATTTGCATTAATTAATCCTGGTCTGACTTATAAAATAAAGGACAAAAATGTTAAAAACAAATAAAAAGAGTCAAATGTTATTATACGAATAAGATTGCAGAAAGAGACAGTCTCATAGTCTAAGACAAGAAATAATCTAATTTTTTACTCCTATTAAATAATCATCCACATTGGTCGGTGTCTTCATCTTTACAGAACTAATTGTAATTAATCACGGTGAAATTTCCAAATTATGAAAATAATCATTGGAACGTCATGTTTAGTTCAAAGTGCCAATGTGCAAACTGTCCAAAATATTCAAAAGTTGATTACATGTTTCAAAAAATCCACATTTATATTCCATAGTTAGTACAATAAAAATTCAATAAATTAATAAGGTCGGAACTTGAGAAATTTATTAATTTAGAGAGTTATTAATTTATCGATAAGAAATCTTTTATAATGGCCCAAGTCGAGACCAAATAAATTTAATATTTTAGAGAATTTTTTATAATTTACCGAGTATTAATTTAAAGAGATTTTACTGTATTATTAACTTCAGAATTATACTTATTTATACAATATCTTTTTATTGAAAAACAAATACTTTGTTGGCATTAGGTATTTATACAATACCTTAGCATTCGGTTCGGTTTCGGCTATTTTTTCAGTTTTTTGTTTTCTCTTAAATTTACCAATTTGTTAACTTAAAAGTTATGATCCAAACTTCCAAAGGTTAACTCATTTCGACTAGAAATAAAACAAACTCATATAATAGACAGATAAATTCAACTAAAATAACTCAAATTAGATTAATATTAGCATAGGAAATTGATTTGTTAAAGGCAAGTTTTAGAAAATCTAAGGCAAATTAAATTATTTGACAATTATACCCTCACGTACAATTATTTTATATTTTTTTAATTAAATAAACACTAATCCCATAATTTATTAATTCCTCTTGTATCAACCTCTTTTTTGGCAGACAACTGATTTCAAATGCTTAGAGTCAGTAGCTAATGCACATGATGATGCAATTAACGCACTCGTGTTATCAACCCACGGAGATATTTATAATGGATCAACTCACCAGTCATATGTTTTCGGTTTTGGTTAGTTTTCAAATTAGTTCAGTTTTTTTCAGCCCAAATGTTCATCCCTATCCGAAGACCGATAGAATCGAAACAAATAATGATGAATTTTCAAAACTGAACCGATTACATGTTTTCACGGTTGATACTATCTCACAGGTGATAGTGCAATGAATTAGCATCTATATAACTTATATGAAGCCCTATGTTTGTATTTAATTATTTGGTGACTCAAAAATAATGCAAAACTTGAATTGTTCGGAAAAAATTACATTAACAACAATACAATCAGACTTGCAAATGTGAGTTTAAAATATTAAATAAATAATGGTGGAATTAAGTATTAGTTTACTAACGATGACAAGGGAAGGTGAGTGGTAGGGGTGAGCATAAAAACCGAAAAAACCGAACCGAAAAAGCCAAAAAAACCGAACCGAAAAAACCGAACCATTTGAAAAACCGATATCAACGGTTTTGATTTTTTAAAAACCCGAATGTTTGGGGCGGTTTTCGGGGGCATATGAAAACCCAAACCGAAAAACCCGCTCCGCCCCGCCATTATATATATTTCAAGTTTTATAAAAATATTCCTATATTTTTAAAATATTTGATATAGATTTATTTGTAAAATGAAAGCAACCATGCAATGAAACTTCTATGGATGAAGACATGGACTAAGATTGTTACGAAAGATTGTTAAATGTTATTCTATTATTAATCTTATTCAAATTTTGTTAGTTGAATTTATTATTGCATTATACTAAACTTACTAGTTATTTTTTATTTATAACAAAATGAGTTAAGGTTTGGGAGTTTGAATCATAATATTAATTTTTAAATTAACAAATTGGTAAATTTAAAGGAAACTAAAAAACCGAAAAAAAAACCCGAAACCGAACCGAAAAACCTGAAAAAACCGAAAAACCGAAACCGAAAAACCCGAAACCGAACGGGGTGTAATTCTCAAAACCCGAACTTTCGGGGCGGGGTTTGGTTTTAATCAAAAACCGCCCCAAACCGCCTCATGCTCACCCCTAGTGAGTGGTGCCGAAACACATGATTAGAGAGCAGGGATGAGATGAATGAACAATTAATTGTGGGTTAGGATTAATTCATAAGAAGAAGGGTAAAACAAGTTAGAAGAGTATAATTGTCAAATAATTTTAACTTGCCTTAAATGTGTTAAATCCAATAATCTGTCACAAATTTTTTAAAAGTTGAGCATCAAATCTTTTATAAAAAATAATAATATTTTCAAAAAATTTGAAAGATATATGGCGGGGCAGTTGTTTTAAGGATGCTCCTGAAAAGCGCCCCAAATATTTGATTTTTTCCTAAAATCAAAACCGTTCGTATCGGTTTTTTAAATTGTTCGGTTTTTTAGTGTGGTTTTTTCGATTTTTATTTAATTTTTCGCTTGTGCTCACCCCTAAATTTGGATAACTCATTAAAGTTCGAGATGTTTAATTACACACATAATGTAATATTGTTAATATTTATGGGTTTATAATAGGGGTGGCAATTTCTGACCCGACACGAAACCCGACTTGAAACCGACACGAAAATAAACATGGTTGGGTTGAGGTAAAAAATAATTGGGTCAGTCTCGGGTTGACTCGAATAAATCGTTTATTAAATAAGTTAGATTCGGTTCAATGATAATTTAAATGGGTCAATGATAATTTAAACGTAACTAACAGTTAGATAAAAATAAAAAATACTACTTAGTAATGTGTTATTTTGGTATTTTGTTATGAATTTGTGGAATAATAAACATGTATGACCTGTTTGACCTTTTTAACCCGTTTGACCTGCTAACCTGTTTAACCCGTTTAATTAAACAGGTTCGGATTGAAGGTAAATATGTAAGGATTAAGACATCTCACCCGTTTATATAAACAGGTCGGTTTCAGGTTGAACGTTTTTGACCCGTCAACCCAAACCCGACATGAATTGTCACCCCTAGTTTATAACTTGCCTTGGGGTTATTAGGCTCAAAAACAATACACGACCAGAATATCATGAGGGGTGGGGTCATAGGCCCCTGCGATATGATCATATGAACATGTTATAATTTGAGATACTTGTACGGGCGTGGCCATATTTGGTAGGGTTAACGATTATCGGTATTCGTAGCTAGGATTCTGTTAATGTAACACATTGATCGAGCCAACCGCTAAGTTCTCTGTGTTTTTCTTCTTTATGTTGTGTTTCACCAAACGAAATATGTGTATAGTTCTTATAGGCTTGAACTCGACTCATTAAGTTGAGCTTGTTTTTGTATCTTACTTGAACTCTATAAAAGCTTGTCTTGAGCAAGATCTAGCTCAAATAACCCTGTAAAAGATCGAGTCGTTTTTAAACCATCTATACTAGTGAAGCCCATCTAAAAGCCCAACTTAAGAAAGTTCAACAGAAATTAAATCGGTCCAGTGAGTAATTGAGTATGTAAAGTTTGGTGGAAAATCTCTATCGTGATGACTAAAATTTGATATACCTCCTCCGTATCATAATAATTGACACACTTTTTATTTTATGGTATTTTAAAATTAGTAACATATTTTGAAACTTTCCTTATTTGTTAAAAATAATGGGACACATACCCACTAACCATATATACTTTAATAAAGTGGAATTACCTTTATACCCTTACTTTTACTTTTAAAACTCATTAATATCACTTTATTCAAGAAAACTGAGACTCATCCTCCATTAACTATGTACTTTAATCTATTTTAACCTTTACTTCAATCTTTTACCACAAAAAGCTTGTAAGCCAATTTGTGTCACTTATTTTGATACTAACAAGCTCATGTGAATTGAAGCTTTTCTGGAAACTCTTTACCAAGTAAAGTATGATTCTCTAGACCTCACATTCCCCTGTATTCCGCTTATGACTGGTTTAGATATCGTTATTTTTTTCGTTATGAATCCCACAAAGACCCGACTAATTTAAGCCTGATGGTCATTATGTGAAAACATATAAAGAGGAGAGGTAAACATCATCTCCTGAAACTTCATGCAACTGATTTATGTGAGTATGAATCAACGGATATGCATATTCAGTTAGAAATGAAAAAAAAAGGATAAACTAATTCGTTTTTTAAGCAATGGTTTTCATTTCTATGGAAACAGGCTATTATTAAAATAAAATAAAAACAAGCTATTTTCAAAACACAACCTTAATTTATCGCACACAATTAACTCACTCACGTTGAACATCAATAAAACACATGCACAGCATATCTAAAGCATAAACTAATGATGTATGACACATTATATTTGTGTACAATCACCGCTTATTTTTAGAGGATATGTTACCCCACAATTTGTCAATGTAAGGATTCTACTAATTTATATTGTTAATACCTAAGACTAGGCGTATTGGGTGATCGCATGAAGCGTCCCCCCTTGCGTCCCTTCATCTTGTACGTGTCATCCCCTTTACGAGACCTCAAGCGCGACGCGTCTCACACGGCTAACGGTCGTCCAGGCGATCGATACAGGTCGCCATTTTTCAAAGGGGAGGGGGGGTTTTCAAATGGGAATGGTTTGGTCGCCTGGTTATGTGGGTTTGGTCGGGATTTTTTATGTTTTTGATCGGGCTGATGTGGGCATGTGGCGCTGATGTGTCAGGGGTGACCACTTTACGCATAAAAGAGCATTTATCTTAGTAATATGTGAGTGATCATACAACACATAAGATAATTTTATGTTAAAAAAATAAAACATAGGTTTTAATATATTTCCTTCGAGCAATATACATCCAATTTTTCTTCAGAAAATATAAAATTTCAGTTAAATGGTAAACGGAGAAAAGATGGAAAATAATTTTGACAAACGTTTGTACATCCTTCAAGAAAAGCCGTGTAAGTAACGCAATGACAAAATCGGCCCCGACGTCCTAGCACATTTGCCCCCACAACCCTACAAAATGTACCATATAATAAGTTTTTTACTTTTTTTTCATCCTTTTTTGATAGCCCTTGATGTACCATACACATTTTTTTAAGATATAGTCCCGCCCGCACATATATTTAGATATTCTTATAATAATTTTTTTTTTCTTTTTAAATTTTTATTCTAAATAAAATTTTAATTATATAATTAATAATAGAGTTTTAATAATGACAACCTTAATAATAAGGTTTTGATCATGACAACCTTAAGGATTATCGATAATAGGTGAATACTGTTTTAAAAAATAATTATTAATTAAAATTATAAATTATTAATCTTTTATTGGTCAAAATTCTTCCAATTTTCTAAGAATATTCATTAGTCATGTAACTAATTTAACTAAAAACATTTTTTCAAAACAGAATATTTTCTTCTTATTATTGTCATTATTAAAACTCTAAATAATATATACATTCATTTAAGTATATTTATATTACCTAAATTTGCCAACAAATTAAACTAATTTATATTATAGGGCTAGTAAAAAGGGTATTAAGTGTAGCGGTGTGCGTTTGGATGGTTTGATTTTATCCGAACCAAATAGATGAAACCAAATCAAGTCCGGATTTTAAAAGTTGAAACCAAATCGTCCAAACTAATTTAAAAACCAAACCGATCCAAACCAAATTACAATTTGGATGGTTTGGTTTTATTCGTTTGGTTTATTCCTTAATATATTTCGCAAGAGTACAAAAGTATATAACATAAATATCTTAAGTTTAATATGTAAAATCCCAAATATATCCGTCTTAGGGAAATTCACGTACGGATCTCGTTGTTCAGTTGTCGTCGCCAGCCGATACATGTGCTTCCGTCTTAGAGCGATTCACATATGGAACTAGAAGTGAAGAAGATTTGGTAGGGTTATGTTTGGTCCATGTGAAACTAGGAAATAAGACAACTAAATTAATTGATATTTAGAATTCTTGGGCTATGATCTTTGTATATTTAAGTTAAATAAATAAATTGATTAAAAATATAAACTAAAATCATAGATTATTACAAACACACACATGTAATATATAAATATATGTATATTACTATTCGGTTTTTTTGGTCAATCCGGTTTTTATAATAAAAACCAAATCCAATCCGAAAACCAAATTATTAATTTGGTTCAAGTCCAAATCAATCCAAAAAACCAAATAACTAATCCAAACGAACTAATTCAAGTTGTCTAATTGGACAATCCGGTTATATCCATATAGTGAACACCCCTAATTAAGTGGTTATTCAAAATTTATATAAAAAAAACTGAAGCACTCTTTCGAGTCTTTTTTTTACCGTTAAAAAAAATAATAAACTTTTAAATAACCTCCTATCCGAAATGGTCAAAATATTATTAGTACGACGAATATTTATAAATTTTATTTTATGAATATTATTCGTAAACTTTAATATTGTTCAACATGGAACATTATAGATATTAATTAAAGTACTTAATAACATAAAAGGAAACTTATTAGAATTAAAGGTAAATAAAGGCTAAAAATGTAAATATTAGAAATTTGATTTAATTAATAACGTTACACAAAACTTGGTAGGGGTACACACAAAGGTCGAAAACCAATCAAAAACCATATTAACCGATTAAACCGACCTAAATTAACAAATCATATATTTAGGGCTGTCAAAACCTGACACGACACGACAAAAATACACGAAACGAAACGATATTGGGACGAAATTGAAATTTAAATTCGTGTTCGTGTCGTGTTCGTGTTGTGTAAAACAAACACGATGTCGTGTTCGTGTTCAGATATTAACACGAAATTGACACGATAGTTATATTTTTGTCGTGTTTGTCGTGTTTATCGTGTTTGTAGCATGTAATAAGTAAGAAATTTGTTATTTATTTTGTGCTGTCGTGTTTGTCGTGTTTATCGTGTTATCGTTATTTTAATCGTGTCGTGTTCGTGTTAGCAAAATAAAACACGACTCCGTGTCGTGTTGTTTTCGTGTTAAACGTTTTCGTGTCGTGTCGTGTCGTGCTATCCAGAAACACGAAACGATAACACGATTTGACAGCCCTACTGATATACTACCTACCTTCGTCCTAATATTAATGTATAAAAAAAGTGAATAGTATAAAAAAATGCATGTATTACACTGTGCAACTAATAAAATTATATCTTTATCATTTAATTATTTTTTGATTGGTGCAAATTTTAAGTTGACAATAATTTCAAGACATATTAAAAAGGAAATACGGACAATAAAATTGGAACACAGGGAGTACAATAATTGACTGCTCGGTTTCTAAAAATTAATTAAACAAAAAATACGGTTCAATTATGGTCATTTCTATCATATGTTATAATCATATAAGTTAATACAAAAAGTAGGAATACATAGACCTGGCAATGGAGCGGTTGGGAGCGGACCAACCTTGATGTCAACCCTTTTAACAAATTTCAAAAGATGATCCAAACCCGCTCCATTATTCGCAGGGTTATGAAAAATCGAACCCATACCCTTATCCACTGAATCAACGGATATCCGACCCATTTACCGTACACGATTCTTGATTTTAATTTGAAAGCGATTGTCAATTTGAATATTTTATATGAGTTTTGCTAATATGTACTATAATATCTATTTTGTCTTTGTATTAAATTTTAATTCTCCTCATTTCTTAGTTTTAGCAAGGAACATTTTGTATAGCATATATTAATTAATATTTCAATAATATCAAATTACATTAGTTAAGGAAATTTAACTCATTAAATACATGTTGACATATGCACATTGTAGAAAAACCTTTTATAAATAATTCTAATAGTTAGCAATACTGCAGGTCATTGACTAAAGTTGGAAAATTGGGAGTCTGGAAGTGATTTCTAACTTCTAACTCCTAATTTTTATTGATTTTAAAAGAGGTCAATTATGTAAACCACAAATATGAAAATTATAAATTAGCTTTTCCCAAATTTAAATGCGGGACGAGTTACAAACAGATCGGATCAGTATTGATCCATACCCGGCCATTTTAGTAAAAAGGTTAACGGGTATGGGTCATTAGCGGGTAAACGAATTGCAAACTGTGATCCAAACCTATATAATTCTTACGGGTTCGAATCGGATCATGATCAAAACTCACTCCATTACTAGGTCTACATTTAATAATACAACTCAAAATTAAATGTATGCAATAATTTTTTGGTTATTAACAATATTACATGTATTTTATTGTTAATATCTTTCATAAAATAAAGTACATGTAATATTATTAATAACCAAAAAATTATTGCATACATTTAATTTTGAGTTGTATTATTAAATGTCATTATAATAGGAAAGGAAATAAAACATTTTTGTTAATATAATAATGTTCAAACTGAAAAAGAAAAAGGGAGCAAAGAAAAAAGCAAAGTAAATTGTTTAGTCATGCTGCTAATGCTAGTGGCAGCAGTTGCCGTTCTGCATTACTAGACTTACCTTTCGTTTATGGCAGGGCAGACCAGAGCAGACCTCATCGATTCTTTTCTTCTTTTCAATTCAATATTACAGACAGAGAAATATTAAAAATCACCAAACCCTAGCCCTAGATAGCACAAATTCCGGTCATTCAGAGGTAACGGATGAACAACCACCAAAAATTCAGCTGTTAAACAATCGCAGATCCGTTGCTGATCGTCTACATTCAACATTTCTCTCAGAATTTTCTGATCCTATTCTTCATTTCACTTCTGTTTAATTTAATATCTGCTCAATATTGTAATGTTATACGATATTTTTATCCTTTTCTGGTTACTGATTTTGATGTAATCTTCTGAAAATCAAAGGAAATGTAGCTCTTCTGCCTGCTGTAATTTTTTTCATATTATTATATTTCTGCTTTATTTTGTCTGTTACTTTTGCTTTTGCTTTTCGTTTATCAAATTGCGAACTAGTGGTGCGATGCTTTAAATACATTTATAGTTTGTCTTACATGATTGTGAATGAAGTTAGGAATTTAAGAAATTAATTTACAATTGTTGCTGTTATAGCTTTTGAATGATTAATTTAAGAGATTTACTTTACTCTTTGATTTTAATTTTTCTCTCATTTCCATTGTATTTTGCAGACGTTCATGTCACAAGTTTTTGTCCATGTTCTTGATGATTTAGTGTGATAATGTTACGTATTTTTTGTGGATTATGATGTAAGAATTTTAGATTTATAGGTTATGTCTTGGGAATTCAACAATGTTTTTTCTCCTTCAAATTTGCTTTAATTTTTTCATTAAATTGGTTATTTGGACTTCATTTTCACTTCATGTATCAAATATACATATGAACAGAACTCTGAAATTCATAATTTGTTCTGTTTTTTGCTCTGGTCTTTATGTTGGATGTTAACTGCTTTTATTTTTCCCTTTCAGAGTTTCATCAACAGTCAACTACGATAATAGCATGTTATGATACACTTCAAACAAATATGAAAAGGATTCATGAATCAACAAAGCATCCGGTTCACAAGGATATCCTCGATATAGATAACTTATTAAACACACACTTCGATTTGGTAAATGTCAACATTAATCAATCCAAACCACACAACATTCGTAATCCCGTTTTACCCATATCCGTAAGAACATGGAAGGGTAAAAACTCTATGAACAACAACAACAAAGAGCTCAAATTAGACATGATTACATTAAAAGAAAGTGACGATTCTTTAGACGATATCGGTTCCACATCATTCTCGGGAGTCAGTCATCCCCCAGAGCCCGTTGACATCGATCTCATGAGCCCAGTATGTGTACCAATTAACCAAAACAAATCACCCGACCCAAACTCCTTACTAAAAAGCTTGTCAACAAAGGGCCCGTTTCTCGAAGATCTTTCATTACGGGTTTCAAGCTCTCCACTACATCAAGATTCAGAAAAAGAATGCATTTGGGATGCTTCTTTACCTCCTAGTGGCAATGTAAGCCCACTTAGCAGCATTGATATTGTGACAGCTATGAGTGTCGGGAATAGTTGCTGCACGAGTGTTGACAGATGCTATGAAAGTACAAAAGGGAGCATTCCTGGTGATTTGTTTGAAAGTGGGAAAACGAGTGTTAGTAGAGCAAGTGATAGTAGTGGATTAAGTGATGATAGTAATTGGAGTAATTTTACAAATAGTGTTAACAAGCCTCATAAAGGGAACGATCCTAGGTGGAAAGCTATTCTCTCTGTTCGGGCCCGAGACGGGCTTTTGGGTATGAGTCATTTTAGGTTGTTGAGACGGCTTGGTTGTGGTGATATTGGTAGTGTGTATTTATCTGAATTAAGTGGGACCCGTTGTTACTTTGCTATGAAGGTGATGGATAAATCGTCTCTTGCTAGTAGAAAAAAGTTGTCACGAGCACAAACCGAAAGACAGATATTACAATTACTTGATCACCCGTTTTTACCCACTTTATATACTCATTTTGAAACCGATCGGTTTACTTGTTTGGTTATGGAATATTGTCCGGGAGGTGATTTGCACACTTTAAGGCAACGTCAGCCCGGAAGACATTTTTCAGAACATGCAGCAAGGTATGGTGTTTAAAAATGGGTTAATTACGTTTTAATCCTCAAAATTCAACTAATCTGCGTTTTAACCGTTGAACTTTTTTTGACATTGATTTTGACTTTTTTTCAAGCAGGTTTTATGCTGCTGAGGTTCTATTAGGGCTGGAGTATCTCCATATGCTGGGAGTGGTATACCGAGACCTAAAACCCGAAAACGTGTTGGTACGCGATGATGGTCACATAATGTTGTCTGACTTTGACCTTTCTTTAAGATGTGCAGTGTCACCAACACTCGTGAAATCTTCATTAGATTCTGATCCTTCTAAGCGAAAACAATCGTGTATTGAACCCACATCATCTTGCATCCAACCTGCGTGTTTCCTCCCGCGATTTTCCCTCAAAAGAACAAAAAAAGAAACACGTGGAAATCCCGGGCAGACCTGACCCCACTCTTCGGGAAACTGCCCGAACTCGTGGCAGAACCGACCGCCGCCCGGTCAATGTCGTTCGTCGGGACTCACGAATACTTAGCTCCCGAAATTATAAAAGGGGAAGGGCACGGGAGTGCTGTGGATTGGTGGACGTTTGGGATATTTTTGCACGAGTTTTTATACGGTAAAACGCCTTTTAAAGGTGCGGGAAATCGGGCAACGTTGTTCAATGTTGTCGGGCAGCAGTTAAAGTTTCCTGAATCACCAGCTACTAGCTATGCGAGTCGGGATTTAATCAGGGGTTTACTTGCAAAAGAGCCACAGAATAGGCTTGGAGTTAAAAGGGGAGCTACTGAAATTAAACAACACCCGTTTTTCGAAGGTGTAAATTGGGCTCTGATTCGTTGTAGCACCCCACCCGAAGTGCCGATACCTGTGGAGGTGGAACCACCGCCCGTGAATTTCCGGGCAGCTGATACAATTGGGGCAGGGGGAAATAATAGTAAAAGAATAGTGGGGGTGGATGCAAAATCTGGTGGTAACTATCTGGATTTCGAGTTCTTTTAATTTAGCTTCCGTTTTATAGGATTTTTATGTTATTTACTATGTTTGATCTCCACTGGTGGCCGTACCATGTGATCACTGTTGTATTTGGTTCTTTGTGTGCGAGTAGTGTAGTTATGGACTCGAATGTGTTAACTTTCTTAGACTTCCTTTAACGTAGCGATTCTTTTCTGCTATGAAATGACAAGAATAATTCTGTTGCCTTTATCACATTTTGTTTTGTTAATTCTGTTAACGGCATAAGATTTATTGCATACAACCTGAAAGTGCTTCCATAAACACACCAGAAAATCTAGTCATCAATTCGTTTTGTCCTCTATCGTTGCTCGCTACCCAACACCTAACACTTTTTTATCTCAAAGTCGGTCCCATTAGTCCAAAATGAGCGAGTTATCGGCCTAGTGTATGCGAACACGAACTATCTTGTCTTCCGTTGTTTGGTTACCCACAAGACCAATCCAAATCATGATATTAACTGACATTTTATTTCAATTTTTTTTTTCTAAATCAGCATTACATTAGCTAACACTCTAAATCTCCAATTAACACTCAATTAACACATTCATATCAACAATACTTCTTCCCTTAATATTTTATACTTCCTCTGTTTCAAAATAAGCGATACACTTTCCATTTTGGGGTGGTTCAAAATATGTGATACACTTTAAAACTTTCCATATTTAGTAAAATATAGTGGGATATATACACACTTACTATCTCCTTTAATAAAGTGAAATTACTCATTACCCTTACTTTTACTTTTACACATCATTAAACTCACTTTAATCATAATATGTGGCACCCCTCACTCACTAACTATCCAATTTAACCTTCATTACAATTATTTGTTGTAAGGACCGGACCCAAAAACAACCCTTTTCAACATCATATACATCTAACTTAGCCAATACTAACCAAAATACAAGTTTAAAAGTACTAAACCATGACCATATACATTCCAAAAGACCAACTACAAACCGGATACAAACCAACTAATCAACCCAAAAACATAAATGTACAATGACTACAAATCTATACCAAAAGAGAAGCTTTCTTCAAGCTTCAAGCAAACCAACTTCGAATACCTACTCACACTTGCCATTGCCTTTATCTATCCCTGAAAAATGGTGACAACTAAACGGTAAGCTATAAAAGCTTAGTGAGTTCCACAATGCATAATGTTATACTAAATAATTATATAAATCAACATAAATAATCAAACAAATATCAACGGGTCAAAGTACCGGGTTATCACAATTATTTCACCACAATGCATCACATATAAATTTCGGGTCAACAATGATCAAGGTACAATTCCGGATTCAACAAAGTGCGTCATTCCCTCTTAGGCCATTAGGGAATGAGGCCGATGAAGGTGATCAAGGCACCCCTAAATGAGTCCAAGATCCAGCTTCACCACCACGGTCCATACCACTCCTCCACCAGGTACTCCCGCGTCCACCGCCCAACATATTACACAAAGTAATACTCGAGCCGCCATGAGTCCTCACGAAACGAAATATCACTCAAGGCATTTCACTCATACGGGTCAAGGAAATGTTACGGTTCGACAAGGTAATCTCAATGATCAAGGCAAAACACAAGGAATCCAATCAAAAGGAACACTATCTAGCCACATTGCACTTATATAATTAAAAGTATACACATTGCACATAGTGAACTCACCTGGGATTAAGCAATTGCCAATACGAGCCAAGTACTTCCTTTAGTCAAATTCCATTGTCACCGATTGATACAATCACCACATTTTCCCAATTGTTTACCTATCACAATTATACTTATCTTATTCAATATACAAACTCATAATCACAACTAGTATGACCTTTAATCACCAATTTTCCCAAATCGGTAATTAACCCAAAACCCTAAACTTCTAGCTATTCATCTAAGTGCATAATCACATGCTTACCACAACTTTCGCTACTAGAGACTCATTTATACAAGTATACAATATCGATTTCCAGATTTATAACTCAAACCCTAACTAGGGTTCTTGACCTACTAGCCTTATACTTCAAGTTCTACACATGCATAGAGATAGAGATGATGAATTACCTTAATTATAGACACAAGTGATGAAAACCCTTTGATTTCTAGTCAAAATCTGCCCAAGAACACCCAATATTGTCCAAAATCGTCCACACCCGTCGAGAGAGAAATTTAGGGAAGAAATGAGCTGAAATGGGTCAAAATTCCCGTTTTTATGTCTACCCTGCACAAGATAGCGCCGCTATCTTCAAGATAGCGCCGCTATCTTGCCTCCCCTTGCTTTTTAGCGCCTCTATCTTCAAGATAGAGCCGCTATCTCCCAAATTTTTCGCGTTTTACCCATCGCTATAATGAGTGGCTGTTCTAATTGCACAAGATAGCGCCGCTATCTCTAAGATAGCGCCGCTATCTCCCTAAAATGCTGCATTTTCGATTTTTCTTCCTTTTTAACTAATACCACTTAATCCAATACGCAAAACACAGATTTTTCATCGAAAATTTAATTATCCGGACTTAATTCCTATCATTTATCAACTAATAAAAGACTTAACAAATAAATTTCTTGAATTTAAAAACACGTATGTTACAATTACCTCCTCCTTTTGAGAATTTCGTCCCGAAATTATGTTGATTTGAACAAGAACGGATACTTCTCAATCATATCATCTCTTCTTTCCCATGTGCAATTCGGGCCTCTATGGTGTTTCCATTTCACCAATACTAACTGAATTTCCTTATTTTTGAGATTGACCGACTTTTGGTCAACTATTTCTTCCGGTTCCTCTACGTACCTCAATTTCTCGTTGACTTTGACTTCGGTCAACGGTACCGTTTCCTCATGTTCTCTAAGGCTCTTTCTTAAATAACAAACATGAAACACGTTGTGGATACCCGCTAGCTCTTCCGGTAACTCAAAGCGATAAGCTTGCTTTCCGGCCCGTTCTATGATCTTAAATGGGCCGATAAATCGAGGACTTAACTTACCTTTCTTCCCAAATCTCATGACACCCTTCCATGGGGAAACTTTTAACATCACAAAGTCATTTACCGCAAACTCTATCGGTTTTCTTCTTTTATCCGCATACGATTTTTGACGATCTTGAGCCGTCTTCATTCTTTCCCGAACTATTTGAATCTTATCATTAGTATCTTGAATCAATTCGGGTCCCACCAAAAGTTTTTCTCCGGTCTCTCTCCAACACAAGGGTGTTCTACACTTTCTTCCGTACAATGCTTCATATGGTACCATGTTGATTGAAGAGTGATAACTATTGTTGTAAGAAAATTCGGCCAATGATAAGTATTTATTCCAACTTCCACCAAATTCTAATATACAAGATCTAAGCATGTCTTCTAAAGTCTGAATCGTCCTCTCGGTTTGACCGTCAGTCTGCGGATGATAAGCAGTACTAAGGGCTACTTTCGATCCTAACTCTTTTTGCATACTTCTCCAAAAATTAGAAGTAAACCGAGAATCCCTATCCGATACAATCTTCAAAGGGACACCATGTCTAGCAACTATCTCGTCTAGATATACTTGTGCCCATGAATCCATCGGTGCCGATTCCCTCATAGCAAGGAAATGTGCACTTTTGGTCAAACGGTCAACAATCACCCAAATACAGTCGTGTTGACGAGCGGTTCTCGGAAGTTTGGTGATTAAATCCATGGAAATTTCTTCCCATTTCCAAACAGGAATGCTAAGTGGTTGTAAACTCCCGTAAGGTTTTTGATGTTCGACTTTAAGTTGTGCACAAACCTTACATTCTTGCACAAACTTCCCGATATCCTTCTTCATTCCCGGCCACCAATAATCCAATCTCATATCATGGTACATTTTATTCATACCCGAGTGAATTGAGAATTTTGAACTATGAGCCTCTTTTAACACATCATTTCTCAAATCTCCGATTCTCGGTATCCATAATCGGTTATTAAAAATTTTGACACCCCGACCATCTACTTCCAAATCTTTCTCATAATTCACCATCCTTTCCTTCATAATATATTCGGGTTTTAACGCCTCATCTTGCCACTTCTTGAGATCATCGAGTATAATAAACTTCAATGTAGTGGTAGTTATTGCATAACACATACTCGAATGATAAGGCTTACGACTTAAAGCATCCGCGACTACGTTAGCTTTACCGGGATGATACAAAATCTCACAATTGTAGTCTTTTATGAGTTCCATGGCACGTTGTTGTCGCATATTCAACGATTGTTGGCTAAATATATATTTGAGACTCTTATGATCGGTAAAGAGTTGGAACTTAGTCCCATACAAATAATGTCGCCAAATTTTTAGTGCAAACACTACCGCGGATAACTCAAGATCATGAGTCGGGTAATTCTTTTCATACCCCTTCAATTGACGGGAAGCATAAGCAATGACTTTCCCCCGTTGCATGAGAACACACCCGAGCCCCATTTTCGATGCATCACTATATACAACGAAGTCTTCTTCTCCCTCGGGTAATGACAAAATTGGAGCATTTGTCAAACAATCTTTTAACATGCTAAAAGCTTTTTCTTGTGTCTCACCCCATTCATAGTTCACATCTTTTCGAGGAAGACTTGTGAGAGGCACGACAATACGAGAGAAATCTTTAATGAATCGACGGTAATAACCCGCAAGACCTAAGAAACTTCGGATCTCGGAAGCATTTCGAGGCACTTCCCAATTCTTAATCGCCTCGATCTTGGAAGGATCGACCGATATACCTTCACCTGATACCACATGCCCAAGGAATTGAACTTGGCGCAACCAAAATTCACATTTGGAAAACTTGGCATACAATTTCTCTTTTCGCAACAAATCAAGAATTTCACGAAGGTGTGATGTATGATCACTTTCGGATTTAGAATATACCAAGATGTCGTCGATAAAAACAATAACCGACTTATCCAACATTAGACGACATACCCGATTCATCATATCCATAAAAGCGGCCGGAGCATTCGTTAAACCAAATGGCATGACTAAGAATTCATAATGCCCATATCTAGTTCGAAATGCGGTTTTTGGTACGTCTTCTTTATAAACCTTCAACTGATGATAACCGGACCTCAAGTCAATCTTAGAAAAATAACTTGCACCTTGCAATTGATCAAAAAGATCATCAATTCTAGGCAAAGGATATTTGTTCTTGATTGTCACCTTATTAAGTTCTCTATAATCGATACACATCCGCATCGTCCCGTCTTTCTTTTTAACGAATAAAACCGGTGCACCCCACGGTGACACGCTCGGTTGAATAAACCCTTTATCAAGCAACTCTTGCAATTGACTCATGATTTCTTTCATTTCTGCCGGGGCTAAACGATAAGGAGTTTTGGCTATCGGAGCCGCACCCGGCACAAGATCAATTCGGAATTCAACTTCTCGATCAGGCGGCAGTCCGGGTAAATCCTCGGGAAATACATCCGGGAATTCATTAACAATGGGAACATCTTTCACTAATTTCTTAACATCTACAACAGGATTTAGAACATAAGCTAAATAAGAATAACATCCATGGGACATCAATTTTCTAGCTTTCAAGAAAGAAATCACCCGCCTTTTCTTCATTTTTCTATCACCATACACATACAAAGGTTCTTTTCCTTGTACGGGAATTCTAATCATTTTCTCATAACACATGATGTCAGCATGGTACTTAGACATCCAATCCATTCCAATAATAATACCAAAATTGGGCAAATTTATCATCACTAGATCTACTAGGAACTTATGATCATCTATCTCTAACGAGCAATCCGTATATACACGATCGGCCACCAGGGTCTCACTACCCGCAGTATCAACACAGAATGGATTCAACAAAGGAGATGGAAGCACAGATAACAATTTAGCAAATTTCACAGATACGAAGGAGTCAGAAGCTCCAGAATCAAATAATATATGGGCATGTTGGGAATTAACAAGAAATATACCAGAAACGACATTTGGATCCTCCCGGGCTTCCTCCGGGGTCAACTGAAAGGCACGACTTCTTGCCCTGGGAACCTCCTCCTTTTGACTTGATGCCCCCACTCGCGGAGGTTGTTGTACCGAACCTCAACTTTCAGTAGCTCGATTTGAAGGATTTGGGCATTGACGCCTCCGATGACCCACTAATCCATAACCATAACAAACAACATCTTTATTCGGACACCTCGATTTTATGTGACCTTCTTCATAACAACCAAAACACTTCACGGGCCCACGATCACTAGTACACCGTCCTCGGTGGTTCTTGCCACAAGATTGGCAATCTCGGTTAGCATCCGACTAAAATACTTCAAACGGTTAAACACATTTCACAAAATATACATAACATGATAATGAATTTAACTACAATCTTACTTGAATAGAGAATGATTGCGATTGGCCACGAGGCCGAAATGACCCTTGAGATTGGGTTCTACGGTTAGAGGGAAATCGATTAGGACGACCGGATGGAGACGAAGTAGTTTGTTCGACCTTTTGACGTTTAGATTCGGGAGTCAATTCCCCACGAAGACTCAAATCATGCTCTCTTCTTCGAGCATATTCAACCGCCTTAGCAAACGACGGAATATCACTGTTGCTCACAAAGTCTTGGATTTCATACCGCAAACCTTCCACAAACATTTGGATTTTCTCAACCTCAGTCGGAATGTACTTCGTGGCAAACTGTGCCTTTTGATTAAACAATGTTTCATACTCGTCTACCGATAAAGTTCCTTGTTTAAGTTCTAGGAACTCCTTCTACAACCTTCTTCTCATATCATTCGGGCAATATTGTTCGAGGAAACGAGTCTTAAAGGCATCCCATGCCATATGATCCTTTTCTTCCTCATCAAGGATTTTGAAGGTGTTGTTCCACCAAGTTAAGGCTTTACCGGTAAACATGGCGGTGGCATAAACGGTTTGATCATCTCTTGCCACACGAGAAATACGAAATACTTTCTCCGTGTTTTCAACCCACAACAATGCCTCTACAGGATTAGACACGCCAGAAAATTCTGTGGCCCCGCTACTACGAAAAGTTTTGAATGAGACCGAACCCGATTTCTTACTCGGGGATTCATCTACTACCTTCTCCTTTTCTTTTGACTTTTCCTTTTCTTCTCGCCTAAATTGTTCAAAGGTGGCCCGAACCATGTCCGCCATCCAATTCATCAACCTTTCCTCCCTCGGAGATACCACCTCTTCTTCTTCATGATTAATAGGGTTTGTTCCTTGGGTTCGAGGAACCGAGGGGCTTAATTCGGGACGCTCCGCACTTCTCGAGCCATCATTATTACTGTTACTACTTCCTTGATCCATCCCTAGCTGAAATTTATAAGAATATAACGAAGGAATTAAATAACACTCACCCTAGCATTTCTATTGACCCACAATTACATATCCAACCTATGGTTTGTATCCGACCTAAACTCTTAGCCTATACACTATACCATCAACGCCTAAGTTTGAGTCTAGTACCTCAATGATACCTAGTTCACTCAAACTAATGCTCTAATACCATATTGTAAGGACCGGACCCAAAAACAACCCTTTTCAACATCATATACATCTAACTTAGCCAATACTAACCAAAATACAAGTTTAAAAGTACTAAACCATGACCATATACATTCCAAAAGACCAACTACAAACCGGATACAAACCAACTAATCAACCCAAAAACATAAATGTACAATGACTACAAATCTATACCAAAAGAGAAGCTTTCTTCAAGCTTCAAGCAAACCAACTTCGAATACCTACTCACACTTGCCATTGCCTTTATCTATCCCTGAAAAATGGTGACAACTAAACGGTAAGCTATAAAAGCTTAGTGAGTTCCACAATGCATAATGTTATACTAAATAATTATATAAATCAACATAAATAATCAAACAAATATCAACGGGTCAAAGTACCGGGTTATCACAATTATTTCACCACAATGCATCACATATAAATTTCGGGTCAACAATGATCAAGGTACAATTCCGGATTCAACAAAGTGCGTCATTCCCTCTTAGGCCATTAGGGAATGAGGCCGATGAAGGTGATCAAGGCACCCCTAAATGAGTCCAAGATCCAGCTTCACCACCACGGTCCATATCACTCCTCCACCAGGTACTCCCGCGTCCACCGCCCAACATATTACACAAAGTAATACTCGAGCCGCCATGGGTCCTCACGAAACGAAATATCACTCAAGGCATTTCACTCATACGGGTCAAGGAAATGTTACGGTTCGACAAGGTAATCTCAATGATCAAGGCAAAACACAAGGAATCCAATCAAAAGGAACACTATCTAGCCACATTGCACTTATATAATTAAAAGTATACACATTGCACATAGTGAACTCACCTGGGATTAAGCAATTGCCAATACGAGCCAAGTACTTCCTTTAGTCAAATTCCATTGTCACCGATTGATACAATCACCACAATTTCCCAATTGTTTACCTATCACAATTATACTTATCTTATTCAATATACAAACTCATAATCACAACTAGTATGACCTTTAATCACCAATTTTCCCAAATCGGTAATTAACCCAAAACCCTAAACTTCTAGCTATTCATCTAAGTGCATAATCACATGCTTACCACAACTTTCGCTACTAGAGACTCATTTATACAAGTATACAATATCGATTTCCAGATTTATAACTCAAACCCTAACTAGGGTTCTTGACCTACTAGCCTTATACTTCAAGTTCTACACATGCATAGAGATAGAGATGATGAATTACCTTAATTATAGACACAAGTGATGAAAACCCTTTGATTTCTAGTCAAAATCTGCCCAAGAACACCCAATATTGTCCAAAATCGTCCACACCCGTCGAGAGAGAAATTTAGGGAAGAAATGAGCTGAAATGGGTCAAAATTCCCGTTTTTATGTCTACCCTGCACAAGATAGCGCCGCTATCTTCAAGATAGCGCCGCTATCTTGCCTCCCCTTGCTTTTTAGCGCCTCTATCTTCAAGATAGAGCCGCTATCTCCCAAATTTTTCGCGTTTTACCCATCGCTATAATGAGTGGCTGTTCTAATTGCACAAGATAGCGCCGCTATCTCTAAGATAGCGCCGCTATCTCCCTAAAATGCTGCATTTTCGATTTTTCTTCCTTTTTAACTTATACCACTTAATCCAATACGCAAAACACAGATTTTTCATCGAAAATTTAATTATCCAGACTTAATTCCTATCATTTATCAACTAATAAAAGACTTAACAAATAAATTTCTTGAATTTAAAAACACGTATGTTACATTTGCCTAAAAAACATGAAACCTAATATGTATCACTCATTTTGAAACAGAGGAAGTACATAAGATATAAAAAAAAGTTAGGGGTGGCAATTCCTGACACGACCCGCAACCTGACACGAACCCAACACGGAAAAGGTCGGGTTTGGGTTGACCGTAAATGGGTTCGGGTCGAAAACAGGTCGACCCGTCCAACCTGTTTATAAATCGGGTTGGGTTCGGGTTGTCTTGTGTGAACCCGGGTCGACCCGCTAACCCGTTTAATTTTTGAAGATTTTTCAAAAAAATATGTACATAGTAAATACCATAAAATAATATAAGACACCCTTTAAATTAGTTATCTTACCTAAAGTGTTTTCATTTCTTTTTGACTTTTCAAATTTGAATATCTCCTAAAAATAGCACGCACTATCATATTTTCCTAACTAAAAGCTTATAAATTTGGAGGTGAAGGATTTCTTATTTTACAGGCTCAATTTTGTTACAATTTCTCTATAAATAAGAATAGTATTTGAAGTTGAACTTTGTTATTTTTATAAATTGGATTGAGCTTAGCCTTGTATTTGGGTTCATTTTTTTGTTCCTAACCCGTCAACCTGGTTCTGACCCGCTAACCCACTTGACCCTCCAACCTGTTAAGTTTATGGGTTAGACGGGTTGGGTCTGGGTTACCTTGGTTTAACTAAGTCCGGGTTAGGGTTGATTTTTCTGACCCAAAATTCTAACAGGCCGGGTTTGGGTTTAATGATTCAAACCCGCCAACCTGCCAACCCGAACCCGCTAACCCAAACCCAACCCAATTGCCACCCCTAAAAAAAGTAATTCCCACAATTAATAAACTCTCCCTCATCAGTTTACAATTCGGAAAAACGAAGGAAAAAAATGACGCAAACAACTGACGATATTTTGCAATAAGCCAATAACCGCCTCCAAACCTAAACATAACTGACACCACCCGTTGGCCGTTCAATTATGTTATCTTTTCTTGTTTTTCTCGTTATGAGTATTAAATAAAAGAAAGAGTATAACTAACTACAAGAAAATTGTTGAGACCAATGTAAATGTAGAAGGTGTTGTAGAAACTAACTACAATGACTTGTAGCTTAGTGGTATTGGAGGAATGTTTAACGTGTTTTCCATGACTCAAGTTTCGTCGTGAACAAATAGGTGAAAGGTTCGAGGGAAGTCATATTACACTGTCTATCTAGCTCAAACCACTAACTTACTAATAATTAGTTCGTTGATTTTGTTATTACTTCCAAACCCCTACAGCAAATTGTTTGTCTCCAAACTTGATAGCCATGGACATCGAACAAAAGCAAGAAGAACTCATCGATCAATTCGTCAATCGAGCATCCACTTTTCAGGGTTCAGCTCTCGCCAGCGTAATCGCTGAAGCCACCGCACATCCTTCCCTCTTTGCCTTCTCTGAGATTCTTTCCGTACCTAACGTTAACGAGGTTCGATTTTTCAATTCTTATTTAAGTTAACGGATATGCCTAATTTTACTACTAAATTTGCCTTTTGATTGAATGATCATGTTTAGATATAATAGATTTTGCTTGAGCAAATATATGATATTGATCTGATTTTAGGGCTATGGATTACTAATGGCATATTTGCCTCTGTAATGTCTGATTTTATGCAGCTTCAAGGCACAGAGCATTCTATTTACATTGATTTGCTTCGGATGTTTGCTCATGGAACATGGAGTGAATATAAGAGTAGGTTTCTTGGCTTTACTTCAGTTTTGCTCTTTGTAATTAATTAATTTATATATCATTCGAGATACATAATCTAAAGGGATAAAGTTTTGTTGTGTTAATTTTATATAGGCAATGCTAGTAATCTTCCACCATTGGCACCCGATCAGGTACTGAAGTTAAAACAACTTACCGTGCTCACACTAGCTGAAACAAACAAGGTAAATTCATAAGTTTAAATTAATTATATCAATTTAATATTACAAACCGAGTGACACTATTTATATGATTTTTTGAGCTTATTATACGTGTTTTTTCAGATACTCCCATATGATGTGCTGATGCAAGAGTTGGATGTTATAAATGTCCGTGAGCTTGAAGATTTTCTGATCAATGAGTGCATGTATGTGGTAGGTATAAACAACTTGTGGGTGATTTAAATTTAATAATAAGCTTGATAACTTAAAAAATCTCTCATTTTTATATGTTCTACGAATGCCATTATATTATACTTATTTTCCATTTTGACAGGGTATTGTTAGGGGGAAGCTGGATCAGTTGCATAGATGTTTTCAGGTGTGACATTGTATTATAATATATATACTATGTGATTAACTCATTATTATAATATATTAATCATGTGAGTTGGTTGTTGTAGGTGCAATTTGCTGCAGGGAGGGATTTAAGGCCTGGACAGTTGGGGAGTATGATACATACATTATCAAGCTGGTAATTAATCTTCTCAACTGTTATTTGGTACTTAGCTTAACTACCTCATTTTGACATATTTTGAGCATATTATAGGTTAAGTACATCAGATAGTCTACTTATATCTATTCAAGATAAAATAAAATGGGCTGACACCATGAGTGAGCTCGACAAACTACATAAAAACGAAGCTCATGAAAGAATCGAACAAGTGAAAAAAACACTCTCCCTCAAGGTCAGCTGTTTTATTTTTATTTTTACCTTACACACACACATATAGCATTGTAATCAGATACAAAATGATCTTAAAATACAAAACTGTACACAACGTTTAAAATTTTGAATTTGACAAATTATAATTGAAACATCCAACTTAGCATACACTCTTTTATCATCATTAAAGTATTTAATAACATTTTGAAGTATTACAATAAATAAATAAAATCACAATTTTGATTGATTATGTGCATCTTTGCCAAATTAGTGCATCTACGATTTTTCAACTTTATATGAAAATCCACTTACATGCATCTATGTATGTATGTATGTTTAAGATATCAAAGTGTCAATTTTGTGAATTTGTTACTATTGTGTATGTTTGAGATTCATTTTCACCATTTTGTAGCGTTTTGTATTTTAAGATGTTGTGTACGGGAATATATATATATGTGTATATATAGTTGGATATATTTGTGTTACTTACGTCATGGCAGAAGTTACAACCTATGAGCAGGCCGACATTGACTTCCGGGGGCATGAGGAAATGTTCTCTGAACCTGGTGGAGTAATCGACTATGATCAAGACCGAATCCGACCTAAGAGGTAATATTAATATCTCACCTCACCATCTTTCATTATATATATATACGTGTGTCAAAATAAATGAATAAGTGTTAGCGTGTTACATCATTCATTCGAACCAAAACCAAAACCGAATTAACCTCCTTTTCATTTATGTTTGTCAAATCATATATTATTATTTTTCCTTAATAGGAGAAGACACCCATTTGGTTGAGAAGGGCTAGACTATAGGATTGGGATTGTCGCATTGGTTTCCGAGAGCGAGAGATGAACCTTTTTGAGTTATATTTATAGATTTTTTTATATTATTCGTTGTGGTGGTTTTTGACTTCTTTTATTTGAATATCTTTGGTGTGTGAGCTTATATTTGATTAAGTTCTCATTTTTATAATTTATCTGTATTGTTGGTCAAAGAAGTTGATCGTTGCATATGAGACACCACAAAAAGTACTACGCACATCAAACACTTGTGTTTTCTGTATATCTTGCTGTGTGGTATTTTCTGGTAATGGCACCTGTGTCATTTCATTATGTTCTCATGAAACTTCGTACAAAACCTCAAAACTAAGATAGGTTTTTGCATCTATAATGGCTGTTCTTACGTCTTTTTGTTACTATGTCTTAATGGTATTTTCAATTTCAGTCTTTAAAAATGTTGGAAAAAAATTGATTTGACACAAGGATTGCCACTCGGAACCTATCTTTAAAAATGTTGGAAAAAAATTGATTTGACACAAGGATTGCCACTCTACTTTAGTACAGTCAATTACGGCCCATTTGATTTGCTTCGTCCGGATCAGGATGTTTGATTTCCTCAATTTAGTCTAACTCGGTCCACAAATCAGACTCGATCCAAATGATTTTACTAATCCGGTCCAAATGAAAAAAAAAACAATTAACTCACCCAGTCAGTTAGCAATGACCCTTATTTAATTCAATCCAATTAGGTTCAACTCAAGTTTATAGTATAATAAGCACGAATTTTTATGAGTAAATATTAGAACATATCGTTCATAAGAATCATTAAAATAGATCATAGGTAATTTTTTATAGCATTTCATTGTGACAATAACTAGATTTTTAGTTATTTAATGACCGGAAATCATAGATGTGGACATAGCTTATTTGTGGCAAAGGGTAAAAGGAAAACAATATTTACATGTTTGACCCTTAATCTATTAAAACTGTAAATAAGCACGTCACCAAACAACTTCCTCCGTGATAGAGGTGGCGTAGGTAGATGTTACAAGATCGCAATTCCATAATGAGCGTAGATCACCACCGCCCTCCTCCAACATGATGTTAGCGGCAATACTCAGCCATATTTATCCCCTCTCGAATATAGATGTATCGATATCAATTTCCAAAGGCGAATCATAAGTAGTATTTACCTCCTCCACCGGTTCACTGGTGGGTGTTGGAGGCTGAATCATATTTTCCAATAAAACATCCCATGGTAAGTCCTCGTCAGCCACCTCTACACCGCCTCCACCATGTTTTCACCTAAAAGTTGCTCAAAATCCGCAGTAAGGAATTCCCAGTCCAAGTCATAATCCTCCGACGTAGTTAATGGTTGTTCCACCGGCGGCTTCGCCTCATTTTTCTTTTGCTTTTTCCGACCGGCGGAGGATGTGGATGGTGCTGGTGGAGATGCTTCATTAGATTGTAAAACCTTTGAAACCGCCGTGGGAAACCGGTCATTTGGGTCCAGCAAGAGCGGGAAATTAAGCTTAGCGCGTGAGCCGTGAAGCTCAAACGCCGCTTTATCATACGCCAGTGCGGCTTCCTCCGGCGTATCAAATGTCCCCAGCCACACTCTCGTTCTCTTTTTCATTGGATTTGTTACCTCCGCCGCGAACTTCCCCCACGGCCGCCGCCTGATTCCTCTGTACCGCGTCCAATCCGCCGGAGCGTTTTTGCCACGCGCAGTTTTTTTCTTCTTTGATTTTTTAGCACATTCGGATTCCACTTGTGCTCCCGTGACGGAATCTTCTAAGTCGTTTTCTGGAGAATTACCACCATGGGTCGTTGAACTCGAGTGTCCGGCAGCGCTTTCCGGTTGAAAACTTTCTAAAATGTCATGCAGATCTTCGAGGAGATTCTCCGGCAAGTGGGGGTCCTCTAGGTTTACCCAATCAGACACGCTAAACGGATCACCATGATTGCCTGAAAATGTCTGAAACTCCATATTAGATATCGAGGCGGCGTTCTCTGTGGGGGGTTTTTGTGTGTACTGGAAGGACTGTCATAAAGCTTCATATTTATATACGTGTACTTAGGGGGTGTTTGGGAAAACTTATTTATTGGAGCTTATGACTTATAAGCTTATATAAACCTTAATAATCTCTTCAAAAATGGATTATCATAAGCCCTTCTAAATAAGTTTTCCCAAACACCCCCTTAATACGGATTATATATATGCACATGTAAATATATATTCATATTTATATGCCACACTCAAGAGCTTAAATTGACATGTGAATAATGTATATTTATAAAGTAAATTTTACATATATAGATGGGTTTAATATTAAGTATTGGATTAGTTTTTGTAATTGGTGGAAAATTGATATATTACAGGTGCAAAACATGAACCAACTGATCAATTGGAGCGAGCGGGGCAAATTTGTAAAGGAGAAGACGGAGCACTTTTTAATTGCTCTAATCTCGGTGTTGTGGCATATTTGGAAGTTTAGAAACGAGGTCGTGTTCGAGCACAAATCTGGATGCATTCAATCATCTTTTTTGCAAGCCCAGGGCCAAGCTTTTTTATGGATCAAGCTTAGATCGAATTCAAAGTGGGGAAGCAATTTTTGGGGTCCGTGGATTTCCGACCCAGCTTCAATATGAACGACGGAACTGGGATGGATTAAATAATTCTGATTTTTTGGTGTTGTGTGGTGATTTGGTGTAATTTTTAGTTTTATTCGGTGGTTTTGTTTATATATGTTCGGACTCCCTTTTGGTTTTTAGCTTCTCGCTAGGCCATATTTTTAATAGAAGTTGCTTTTTGGGTGCTTGCGGTTCGGGTGATGGCTTTGCCGAAGCTCGTGGCCGTTTGCCCCTTTTGTTGTTCAAAAAAAAAAATTAGGTAATACGAAGTATAAAGATTCACTTTGAATATTAATCTTTTCAAATATTTAATGATAAAATAAATTCAAAAATTTCTAATTATTTATTATCATTCTGCTTACTTTTTGTTTAGACCTCTTGTTGTGTTTGATTATTCTAATGTTTATTTGTTATGTGTAAATCTAGTAGTAGTGTTTATGACATATCATACACATAACTTTTACGTGTTAATCAAGCTATTAGCTTAAGGTTATTGTGGGTTTCAGACATGTTTCATTGTACTTTAAATTTCCGTAATTAATAAATTTTACCGAGATTTTTTAACTCTTTATCCAAAAAGAATCGAACAATCATTTGGTATTTTTATTAATATTTGAACAATACGAGATAAATCTTTATATTTTATCGTTCTACTCATCTATACTAATTTTCTTTCATAATTTCAACTTTTGATACAGACATATGTATTATCAAATGAGTAAGAACAATTTGTAAAAATCAATAAAATCTTTCTTAATTTAAATGAATTAGGTAGAAGCTAATCGAAAAGCAAAGACTAAACCTTTTCTGTTTATATCATTATAATTGTCTAACTGAAATCATTTCTAAAATCGAAATATAAATTCGGTTTTGATTCAAACCGATTGAAAATTTTGGAACTCAAAATTACTTTATCCAATCAATATAACCTAGAACAAACACCCCTTTCTCACATCTATGTTGTGCCTTTATCCATATAATATAGGCATAATAAATAAATAGTTTTTTAAACGGAAAAAATAAATAAGTAGTTGATATGAAAACAAACACTTGACAGTTAACAGCAGCCAGTGGGAATAAGATCAATAATAAAATGGGAGTGCTTAAAAAGGTGTATGAAATATAAAGCACATTATTAATTGTTTTAAAGTATTTCTATAGAACATATATACTGTTTGTTACTCAATAATACCAACAGGGGCGGATTGGATATGGGGCATACGGTGGCATGTGCCCCTACTTAAATTTTTTCCCGTAACGTAATATTTTTGAAGTTTTTTTTTGGTATTATGATTTTTTGGTATTATGATTGTATTATTGGATTAAAAACACACTCAATAGCTCATAATAATACTAAAAAAACTCAAGTATTATCAATATTCCAAATTTATATAGCTTTTTTTGAAGTATGTGTCTTGTAGGATTTTTAGTTTTTACGTTTATGAAATTTGTAATTATCTTGTATGATGAAATTAGTTATTGGGAGCAGGGCGTAAGCATTAGTTCATTCTTGCATTTTTGTTGATTTATACAAGCTAACATAGTAACATGGTGAATAGAGTCCTTTATGTTTAATTTATTTTTGTTCGAGATGTTGCCCCGAGCTCTGCAAGGGCGTCCCCACCAACATCGCCCGGTCAACGGGATCCCTACAAAGAGGTGCATCTCCCTTGATCTTCGCCTTTGTGATCCCCATAAACAATGTTTTAACTTATCCATCAACTTTTGCAGAACTATTAAACATATATTAACTTGTGATGGCTTATTCATCATGTCAATATGATTGTTATTTATATAATTTAATGTTGCATTTATCAAAAAAATTTATTAAAGTTGTTAGTTGAATAAAGGAGTGGATCTATTTATTAAATTAATTAAAACATATATTAATTAATTCGGTTGTTGTGTCTTGTGTCAAGTGTCAACAAATACTCTGATGGTTGTTCAAATAGCCAAAACATGATGGACCTTGTGGCATCATAAATTTATGAGCAAATTACTTAAGTGGTCTACATAGGTTGCTCAAAATTATGGATTTATTCTTTACAGTTTGACTATTGCAGTCTATGATCTCCTCACTTCGTACTTGGGGTCTCTCAGATGGATGTCCATTAAAATTGATTGTTAAGGTGAAAGTGCGAAAGTGAGGTGATCAGAGACTATCCATATAATAAACAACACGTAAAGATTAAATTCTTAAATTTAAGCAAATCACCACGACCATTTTGTAATTATATATACTGCATTTACTAAATGATAAATAGTAACTTTTGTATTTTAGTGAAAAAATTTCATATATATTATATAGGGTTGCGTTCAGGGAGGTCCTTGATTTTATAAATTTCTAAGGGATAAATCTTAATTATTGAATCAAAGGATCCTTTAACTACCTCATCATCAAATCACATATGATTCAATATACAACCACCACCATCATCAAATCACATGTGATTTAATATACAACCACCACCGCCTGCCACTGCCGCCGGCGATCGCCTCCGGCCTCCGCAATCACATGTGATTGGATACGCAATCACATGTGATTGCAAGCAGCCGACGGTGGTGAGGAGTTGCCGGTGGTGGAGACGGTGACCGACAGAGGTTGGTGGTGGTGGTGGTGTTCGACCGTGTTGAATCACATGTGATTTAATACACATAGGGTGGTAGTGGTGGTGATCGGCGGTGTGCAATCACATGTGATTTAATACACATGAGGTGGTGGTGTTGATGTGTTGAATCACATGTGATTCTGGTGGTGATGGTAATTTGAGAGTTGATTGATCCAAAGATTAAGATTTATTCCTCAAAATTTTATAAAAATCATGGAGATCCTTGAACGGCATTTCTCGTAACATATACTTCCTCTGTTTCAAAATAAGTGATACACTTTCCATTTTGGGGTGTTTCAAAATAAGTGATACACTTTAAAACTTTCCTTATTTGGTAAAATATAGTGGGACCCATACCCACTAACAATCTCCTTTAATAAAGTAAAATTATCCATCTACCCTTACTTTTACTTTTAAACTCACTTTAATATGTGGGACCAACTATCCAATTTAATCTAATTTAACCTTTATTACAATCTTTTGTCTCATAAAACGTGAAAATTAATTTGTATCACTTATTTTAAAACGGAGGAAATATATGATTACAATAAAATTAATAATAGATGTGCGTAGCCTACCCGGCTAAAGTCTATGCCACCCTTTGCATTTTTTGTCTTTTTTTTATATATTTCTATCTTAGTTATATTTGATAGTGTAAAATAATTTTATTAATATTATTATTGTCAAACTTTTGTCTTTCTTTTTTCCTCTTTTATTTCTATCTCAGTTATATTTGGTAGTGTAAAATAATTTTGTGTTATGTATGTAACAATTCTAAATACTATCAAACTTTTGTTATTTTAAAGTGGTTAAAGGTGTTGTCAATTTTAATGTATCAACTATTAGTATTTAGTTATCATTCAATTAGGTTTGACGAGATGCAAATTACACAGTATCACACCTAAAGTAGTTGATACAAAATATTTTTCAAGATGAAAACAAATTAAATAAATCATTGGACGTATACTTTAAATTCCCGTTAGCGCAGGAGACAATTACTAGCTTACTCTAAATTTATGCTTTTAGTGATTGAAACTTTATAAGTTTATGGGTTAAGTTACAGATGCTATAATACTAATTAGGAAAATGATAATAACAGCCCTAGGGGCTGTCAATAAGACGTCAAGACACGCATCAAAAACTTGTATAATAATCAATAACCGTCCCCTGCATTTTAGGAATCAACCCTCACTAATAAAAGTACAAACGATTTATGCACGCAACTACCTCTTAATGACAACCCTAAGGGCTATCATTAACAAAACCCTACTAATTATATCATTGTTTACTTTCGATAGTCTTGAAAGCCGTCGAATCGATTGAATCGAATTATAAGTTAATAAAATGTTTAACAATCCATCTATAATGAGAATTGATTTTGCTATCACAACTTTTAATGATTATACCATATAATACATATTTTATAGGTAATTGTACAAGTATATTAATCATTGAATGTGATACATACTTTAAAAGTTGAGGTAAGAAAATCACCCATATCTATTAGGGGTGTTCAAAAATAAACGAAAAAATTGGTACCCGAAAAAATATCCGATATCCGAAATCCAGATACCCGAAAATCCGGGTACCCGAAAATCCGGATACCCGGATTCCGGGTAACCGGTTTCCGGGTATCAAATACGTGTAGTGTTTTTCTAAAAAATCGGGTAATTGGGTACCCGGTACCCGAATTTTATTTTTCCAACTTATTCTTATTTATTTTGTTATATTATTATTAGACATTAATTATCATTAGATATGGGCATATGCTTGGATCATTTTGACAAATGTCTAAAATTTAAAACCCTATCTCAATTCTCACGTACAAATCATCTAATTCTCACCTCTGTCATTGAATCATGGTTTTGAATCATTGGATGTCTTTAAAAATTTGGTCAGATTCATTACTAGTAACGATTTTTTTTTAAAGAAAATCATAACGTAAATTTTTAATAACAAATTTATTAATAAGATTTAAAGAAATTAAATATATAAACAATGGCGACTTCCATTTATGTAATTTTTGTGACAAAGAAATTATATTTCCGGGTACCCGAAAACCGGGTATCCGAAAATCCGGGTACCCGAAAACCGGATACCCGGAAATTCGGGTACTGATACGGGTACCTAAATCTACTACCCGAATTTTCGGGTACCCGGTTTTAGGGTACCCGGATTTCCGGGTACCCGGTTTTGAACACCCCTAATATCTATAATACACATCGAGGTAACAACCGAAAAAGATCACCATTAATCATTGATGGCTATCCCACCACAAGTCCCACATTTGAAATCATTAACACTAATAATAACAAAAAAATTGGAAATTCTTGACAACACAACTACCATGACCGAATTTGCCAACGTCAAATTAGATCTTAATTTCAATATCGTTTAGATATTTGTTACTTTATCCAAGTTTATTGATTGCTAACTGAAACTCCTAATTTTCTTAAACATTAATTATTAGAAGACATTATACATTAAACTATGTAACTAGACCATATTTAAATTGAAAATTATTCGATTTATCATAAAATAAACATGATGATCACTGCTTTTGAAAAAGGAAAAAGAAAACAGATATGGAGTTAATGAAGCAGAGATGCTACAAATAAAAGTTTGGTGGAAACAACCTCCATTTTGTCTCCTAGCTATACCCAAGATAATTCACAATTGATGACCAACTGCTATTTTCTAAACTTAACTACGAAGTATTAAGCTTATTTGGTTTGTTAGGAACACTCCAAAAGATATTATTTTGGGTATTTTCTGTTCCACTATTTGGCCGATTTAGTTATGGAAAAATCGAGTTGCATTTCCTTCATAGAGTGAAAAGGCTACAGTTTTAAATGAAGATATTTCCGGTTCTATACGGCTAAAATTTCTCATCTGGTTAAAAAACAGGAGTCTACGTTGAAAGACGAATTGATTATACTGAATTGTAAATCGCATTCCAACTGATCCTGGTTAATATAGTCGAGTCATTTTCCTTACCATAAATGTAAATAATTTTGGTTTAAGCTTTTGTAATTTGTTTGTTTCCTTTCAAGATAGTTATAAAATTTAAGATAAATTCATGCTAATACCATTTCTTCCTTTTCTTTTCCATTTTTTTCATATCAATGATACATTAAATTTTTTTTAATTACACATAATAATCATAAAATAAATACATAACTTAAATTTAAAATTTGCATTAATAAAAAGTACAAATCACATTATTATAAAATGAAAAAAAAATATTTATTATTATTAACAATATTCAGACAAATAAAAAAAATTAATTTTTTTTTGGAAAAAATCTTTTTTTCTTTTTAACCCCTCCCACTCTTTCCTTCTCATTTCCCACTTGGCATCTTTCCTTGTCCCTTAACTCCTTACTTATCCAACAAGAACCAATCAATGAGGCTGAATCAACCGTGTCAGTGGACTGACGAGATCTGACAAGGAAATCGACATGCCGTTGCTACGGGCATAATGGGTAACCCTTTGACGCCAAACTTAACCATTATGCATCAAAGTTGCATGTAATAATGTAATATTACGGGTCTTGAGATAAAGATGAGTATACTTTGATGACGAAGAAGCCTATACTATTTATAAGCTTGTATGTGTTAGAAACTAGCAACTATTCAACCAATAGAATTCATGTAGACAACCTCATGTGTATTGACCAGTGTGATTAGGTTGTAGCGACTTTTTGTGATCCTTAACTAATGCTACTGCGTGAAATATGATTACGGAATGCGTCAGAAGATATCGACTTTCCAACAAATGGCATTCATACACACATCAACAAATGTGATTGTTGTAGGGACATTTTGTGATCCTTAACCAATGACATGATCATGCATGATAACTAAACTACTGAGATACTACGTTATATGATAGATGACCGGAAAAATAAAACATTGATGACACATTAAAACATAAATAGTTAGATAGTAAAATTCAAATTGGTTACAGTATAATAAATGTATTACGTAGTATTATTAAACCATGTAAATTTTATTAGTAAGTGATTATATAAAAATGTTTGCAAAACATAGATTTTATGCTTTAAGATATTGTAATTTAGTCATTAATCAATAACTTTAAACCTATAACTACTTTATACTTTTTCTGTATCACAATAAATAATACACTTTTCATTTTTTACAATTTTAAACTAGGTAATACATTTTAATAATTTATTTTATTTGACAAAAAGTAGTGGGTTTCACACCCACTTATTATCTTTCTTAATATAATGAAATGACTATTTTACTCTTACCTTTACTTTTAAACATCATTAATAAATTTTTATGGAGCCGTATAACTTATTTCGGAAGTGAAAAAAAGGGAAAGTATAAAGATTTGTACTTTTAAAATCCGGGTTCGACCGGCCGGTCCGACCAGGAAATGAAAATATGTCGGCCAAATCGACCGGTTTAAAGTCCATTTGTTAACCGCTTCGAATCGGCCGGGTTAACTGTGAACCCCAGTCGGACCTAGATTATTTAACCGGATTTGGACCATATATTTTTTATTTTAATCTCATTATTATTAAATTAAATTGAATATTTTATATTATTATTTATACGTTTAAAGCTTATATGTTTTGAAGTTTGAAAACTAAGTTTCTAGTTGAATGTTAAGTGTTATGTCTCTTTTTTATTATAGATTACGAACCCAAAGTGTTGTATTTTGTTAGAAAAATAGTATTTGTAATTTTTTAGATTTTAATAATATTTGTTTTATAACATTTTAGGATTTTTTTGTATTTATATACATTTTACATAACTAATTTAACATAAGTATTAAATAGCATTGTAATCCGGTTGAACCCGTTGGTTAAATCGGGACTATTTTTAGAGAATTGTCCGATCCGATCCAAGTTTTAAAACATTGCTTTTAACAACAAAATCACGTTTACAAAATCAACAAAATGAGATAAATATCCGATTAGCAGTTTGCAGCAGGGTTTGAAGAGAAAATGGAAGACGCAAGTGGAAGGGTAAGAGAAGTGATACTCAGGGAGGTACCGGATTGGGATTCCGATGTGATGGTGAATGCGAGATTCAAGGCTTTCAACGGTCAAAGGTCTGATTGGGAGCCAAGGTACCATTTTTGGAGGGAATTAATTATCAAAATCGCTCGAAATCTTCACATCTTCATCATTCGTCCTTCAGTGGTCAGTGGTGCGATTCCTCACTCTTAATTTGTTAAACCTAGGGTTTTAGCGAAAACAAAACCCTAATTATTCAAGTAATTGATTGATTGATTTTGCTAATTTCTTTCCTGAAGCTTAAAAATGTTTGGTTTAATCATGGAGGCTTGATCCCTTTATGCATTGATCATGTATTGGTTAGCTTCTTTCTCGTCGCTTTGATATTTACTGTTGATTTCAATTTCTGGTGTACTGTAGTATTCAAAATTCTAGGGTTTTATTCTCTTCCCCCAGCTTGAAATGTACAATTCCGGCGACCTTACATGTAGTAGCGATCTAATGGACCCAAAAAGTGGCCAATTCACCCAATTGTTCCATAAAGTAAGACATCTGCTCCCATTATCTAAATCAGCATTTCCATCTGAAGACGAATTCATTGTTTCGAATCTCTTAGAGGTAAGCTATTAACATCTTTACATGTACAACATGTCATGAATTAATCAAACAAATCATGTGTTGATTATGTTATAATGATTGTAGCTAACTTCTGTTTTTCAAAATATAGGAGAAATCAGATGAAATTCTCAAAATCTTATCTGATGATCACTGGACTTCATCATGCATCATCACGATGAACAAATTTCAAGCGATTTGTGGAGGGCCAAAAGAAGCATCACTGATCTTGAGCCATTTATCTAAATCTGGGAAAGCAAAGTACCTTGCCATCAAACGGAATGATCTTATAGAGGTACTGTCGTAGATTAAGTTAATTACAGATTTTTAATTAAAAATGTTAATAATTAAAATTAATTACACAAAAGGTAACTTTCATATTCCAACACATATACATTTCCATATAATAAATCCTAAAGTTTTATTACTTTTACAGGGTGTGAAAGTCTCTCTTTCTCCCAAATCAGTCTCGGGTATTACAAGTTCAGATTATGATGTTTTGCACTTAAATCAGACAGCAGAGAAGCTTCAGCTACAAATTGATATTATCGATCAACGTTATGACAAGTAAGCATAGGCTATTTCATATATTCAATATGCTGAAATTAGGGCTTGATATAGATTCCAACGATACATATATCACACGTTTGTAGGACGAAAGTTGCAGCTTTAGATTGTCTAAAATCAGGAAATAAAATTAGTGCATTAAGGCACGCAAGGGAATTGAAATTGTCCTCAAAAAGTAGAGAAAAATGTGAAGTGCTTTTGAGGCGAGTAGAAGAAGTCCTTGGAGCTATAGCAGATGCTCAAGATTCAAAAGAGGTATGTATGTCTAATCTTTTTGTAATCATATTTAACACAATAATTACTGTCCAGAACAATAGCAGGTTTTTGAAGCTATTAAAGGTGGCACAAAGGCAATGAAGGATAAGATGATAACTGTAGAAGAAGCACAACATTGTTTAGATGAACTTGATGACACAATCAGTTCACAGAAGCAAGTAGAAAACATCATAGGTTTGTGTGAACTGAACGCACTTGTAGTTTTGCGGTTTTTTATGTTTTGTTTCTAACATAGTTTTTTTTGGGTTTCTAGGGCCAGTTTCGTCTTTTGAAGAATTTGATGAGGATATTGAAGATGAGTTGGATAAACTATTGGAAGAAAGTGGAATGACATCAGCGGATGGTACGGGAACAACTGAATCAGTGATGGAGGGGCTCACAAATCTTAAGCTTGCAGATAATGTAGTGATGCAGGGGCCCACACAAACCTCAAAACTATCAAAGGTTCCTGAGCTTGCACCTTCTTGATGATGTTTCAACTTTCGAGTTGAATTCAGGATATTGTAATTGTGTTGTCAGTCTAAACATTGACCAAATGATTTGGGTTAATTGTACCAAAGTTGCACGCTTTAGCGCATACTAATTACATGTTAATTTGGCATTTAACATCTTGAATACAAACCAGGAAGGGAAAAGCAAACATAAGGGAATTGAGAATCAGACTGGCCTAAAATGTCTTGGTTACAAATTCGGACAATAAACTAAATATGATATTATAGGAAAATGTTACAAACCAAGAACCGAACATAACTGTTTTTTTTTTTAAGATTAAAGAGATGTTATGAGATATGTCAAACTCAAAGGAAGAGAAGAGAAGAGAAGAGAAGAGGGAAAAAACTAGACATTTACGTCGTCCTGAGCTGTTCCTTTGATTATGTCATGTACCATCTTAGTATTAGACATGAGTTAAGTTGATGGATGGATCAGTTTTTCCAAGTCTAGAATCGAGAACCAAACTAAATATAGACAGAACCTCCCGCCTTGGTTTTGTTCAAATTTATTAGTCCGGACTAAATTTTGGACAATTCTATTGTAAAACAAATATCGACACTAAACTTCAAATGAATCAAATCTTCTATTCGTAAAAGCAACTAACAAGTCTCCATGCTACGTGTAATAGCAATTTGATGTTTATTAATGACTCAAGTCTTGTAGAGTGTTTTTCCTTGGATGAAATAGGTGTGATTTATTCCCTTTAGGCGCAGTTTCGAATTGCAAAATCACTCATGGACTCAAATCACTAACCAAATATTAACTAATTTTTTTTATTTTCTTTTTTAAATTTACATGTTAGCATGTACCCCATATGTTAGAAAAACAAAGTATAATACCTAGTTTATAGTGTAAAATATTAGGAATTTAGGATACTTAGGGGTGTTAGGGATCGCGTTTTGAGGAAGATTATCATCTGTTTATTGCGTTTTGAAAACGCAAATAATCTAAATTGAGTGTTTGGCAAAAAGTTTGAAATAATAACTTATTTGCGTTTTGGACCCTCCAAAATGGAGTTTTGGAAAAGCAAGTGAGGGGTTGCTTATTTGCGTTTTCAAAACGGATTATTTCATTTTACCTATTAAATAGATAAATAATCAAGTTTGCCAAACACTAAAAAAATTAATTATCTGATTATTACGATTTCAAACAACATAATCAAATCTAAACACTATTTTTCAGAATCGCTGATTATCTTATTATTCATTTTCAAAACGAATATTTTATTTTCAATAAAAATCCAAAGACCCATTGGTAAAAAACTGAGTAGATTTGCTATTTGTTTTAGATTTTCCTCGATGGAGAACAAGCATGAGAAGAAGTGTTGTTAAGTTTTGACAATGGGAAAATTGGGTTGGAGGCCGAAAGGAAGAAATTGAAGGCAATACTCTCCGGGAAGATGGCGGACGACTCCGCCAACGAGGTTGATGAATTTTGTATCGCAGTCGCAGGTCAATAAACATTCTTTCATTCAGTTCCAATTAGGTCAAACTATTTGTAACTTGTGATTTTGGGTGTTGTTAGACGAAGCTAAGAAAACTCGAGGACCCAGAGTTGAGGACGGAACTGCCCAAAGAGATCGCCCCCCTTTTCAGGTTTTCCTTCTCTTCAATTCATCAATCATACATACATACATACATATAATAAGTTCAATAGGTTTGAATATGAAGAACATATTATTTTCAAACCGATGAACACAAGTTTTTGATTATGACCAAAAATTTCATATCGGATGAACAAAGTCAAAAAACCAATTTAAAGACTTCGTCTGTTTGTTCATCAATTTGAAAATTTTGTTCATCCATTTTAAGTTTTAACCACTAATTAACTACATAGAACAAAAGTACAACATCAATAAAGCATGTGTACAACACTAAAAACATGAGTATGGAGAATTTTGGGGTTATACATATCAATTATCACATCCGTTTTAAAAAACGTGCTTTTTCAGTTAAGAACACTTTTTATTTGATCTTGATCCTAGATACTAAAGAGGAATGCTATTTATGTATCTTGCTGCAGATTTTAAAGGAGAATAAAGACAAAAAAGACGCAGAGTTCAACGAAAGATTCAAGCATTGTGAGTAATTTTGAGTGTTTGCTGAATCTTGAAAGTGTTTATTTTTATATTTGATTATTGCAGGACCTCCAAAAGCATTAGATGAAGATGAGACAGAGTTCCTTGATAAACTGGAGTTGGTGATTATCGTTTTTTAGTTTTCTTTTATATTTCTGGAATTCGAATTAATTTATGAAAATATAACTGTTTGTGTAGTCAAGGAGAGAATATGAGCAACAATTAGCAAATGATGAAGCCCAACAGTTTTCAAGTAAATTGATCTTTGCATTTTATGTAGGATCTGTGATATGCATTTAACAAACCAATTTATGATGTATTATGCAGAAAGAAGTGGCTGTTTTACATGAACTCAATGACACACCGATACCTATTGTTGTTCCTTCTAAACCTCAGGTTTGATTCACCAATTTTCTTTAATATGGATATGATTTTTCATAATCTTAAATGTATTTGGCTTGTAGGAACAACATTCATTTGTGGAGAAGAAACCACTTCATTAGGAGTAGTTATAAAAGTGAAGCCTCAAGCAAGAATCGGTCAACAAGTCAAGTCTGATGAAAGTAAAGACATCTTGAGAGAACAAGATTCTGCTGCTACTATTAACAATGTTGTTACGGGTGGGCTTGTTTCGTATAGTGATGATGATTAGACTATTTCAGTTTTGTCCCTTTTAATGCTGAATTAATGTTTTTCATACCAACTCAGATTTATTGTTTAAAAGCAATGCCACAATACAAAGACAATAGAAGGCTAAAAAAGAGGGGATGAATCTATAAATATAGAGGGTGGCTTGAAACATTAATATCACTAGGTTTACTGAATTATTATGATGATTAGTTGAATGATTAATAATAATAAAAAAAAAAAGATTTATAGATAGCAAGGAGTCAGTGACCAGTAGTAAAGTCAGCAATTGCATCGATTTCTTGTTGCAAAAGAAGGGCGTCAATGAAGTAATCCAAACTCTCTCCCTGCATTACATCACTTATGGAATGATGAGTGAAACCAATTCTGTGATCTGTCACTCGCCCTTGTGGAAAATTGTACGTACGATCTGTCCCCACTACCAATCTGTAGTTATTAACAAAATAAACATACAATTACAAATACTATAATTGCGGCATACTCTATGGAAATATATATAGAGTATAATTTATTGCATATTGTTATTGTATGTATGCTACATTCAGTAATAATATGCGATGATAAGTTGGATATTTTTTGTTGAGTAATACCTGCTCTGATCTTAGCTTTGATCTACTGTTATGAACTCGGCATCTTTCCATCTCATAGAGTCTAGCGCACAATACTTTTAGGGCTTTAGCCTTGTTCTATGACCAAAAATGAATTACAACATTATATATAAACTATAATTATAATTAATTAAAGATGGATTACAAACCATATGTTGAGAGCGTTCGTCTTGAAGAGAAACTGTGAGACCAGATGGAATGTGAGTGATCCTGACAGCACATTTGCATGCTGACCACCCGACCCACCAGATCTGTATGTGTCAATTCTCAAATCCTCGTTTCTCAGTTGCACGTCTACCTGTCATCATCTCCATATACGTCAATAAACATTTCACAATATTAACCGATGACATGGCGGCCACGTCATCCATTAATTAGTTGACCTAATTGGATAGAAATTTGTACAGAGACTAAAAATTCTAGTAAATGATCACCTCATTTGCTTGGGGAAGGATAGCAACAGACACAGCACTTGTATGAACACGTCCAGACTTTTCAGTGATGGGAACTCGCTACAAAATTATAATTAATAATTTAATACCATAATTAATCACATTTTCAATTTAGTAATAAATAGATGTAAAACCTGCACTCTATGAACTCCACTCTCAAATTTAAGTTTTCCATACACATCTGCCCCAGATATTGCAGCACTCGCTTCCTGCCAACATTATTTATCATACTTAATCTATATAACCATAAGTTATATAACATGTAACCGACCTTAAATCCTTTCATATTTGAGTCTGTGACATCTACCACCTCAAACCTCCAACCCTTTTTCACCGAGTATCTCTCGTACCTGGTGACATTTAGGAACCAAAGCTCAAAAAATCAACTAAACATTTTGATACATTTCCGTATAATATGCTCAAAAGTAAAAATATTACATTTTAAAGATATCCATTGCAAACAAAGAAGCCTCTTCACCTCCAGTTCCTAATGCAAAATCAAAACAACTCAATTCCATAATCAAAATTTTAACATTATTAATTAATTTATTTTGTTACCTGCTCTAACTTCCAAAATACAACCCCGTTTATCAGCATCATCCTTAGGCAGTAAAGATTTAAGCAACAAATTATGAACATTTTGTTCTTCTTTTAAGGCGTGTTCCAATTCTTCATATGCCATTGATTGCATGTCTTTATCTTCTTCACAATCGTCCATTAGCGATTTTAAACTTTTAATTTCCTACAATCACAAACATCATTAACAAGTTAATAACATCAACTTAAAGTTAATTAATAATATTCAAAAGCATAAGGAATCACCTTTTCTATGGTCCTCAACTTACTTATGAGATCCATTTTATCATTGAGATTTTGAAGCTCCTTGTTTGCTTTTGAATACTCAGTTGGTGAGGTTTCTGGCTGTCTTTATACAATATATACAGATACAGATAGATGAAAGTATTATATTAGCATATAAACCCAGTAACATGATGACAAAACATATAACAGTTAATTGATCTTACCTGATTAATGATGCTTTGTAGATAAGCATTTCTGTGCTCAATTGCAGTCAGTCTGTGCTCCATGATCTTAATTAGTTCACCTGATGATTGAGGTTGCAACTCCACCGCTTTATGATGATTAATAAAGCGAAATTTGAATAATTATCACAATCACTAAATTATTCACGCATACCAGGTTTAGGTTAGCAATAATCATATCATTTAACACAATTTCCCCAAATTGTATAAATATTCTTTAATTATTAACAGAGATATAAAACAGTTTGAGGGATAGAGAATAAACCAGTGGAGTATTTGGACCGCAGATGGTTGTTTCCATTTGGTGAGCTGGCACCTGAGAATGCTCGAACCAAATTTCTGCACAAAACCCTTGCACCAACTCTCATATTACAATATATTCTTCTATTTCTATCGCTTGCACAGATTAGGGCTTGTAAGATTTGATTCAAAGAGTATGTTTGATTTTAAGAATTTGGAATCAATTCTTTTGATTTTAAGAAAGGACTCAATGGATTTTGGTTTCACAGTTTCAATCCTCTGCGAGTCTGCGGAATCCTCAAAAAGAGGGGTAATGGGGTAAATAGACCCAGTTGATTATATGATTTGGGTTTTCGTTTTCTTTTTAAGACAATAATTGCACGCTTATTTATGGGATATTTTTAGCTTTTTAGTTTGAAAATTCAAGTTTAAATAGGATTTTTTTTAGCTTATTAGCTTGAAAATTCAAGTTTAAATAGATTTATTAAGCTTAAAAACTTCATAATCTCAAACATGCCCTTAATAATTTGGTTTTTCATTTGGATTGAAACGAGCATATAAACTGTTAAAAATGTTAATCTAAATTTAACAAAGTTGTCATTTTTCTGGTACTTAGTGCATAATTAGCAAGTAAGGGCTTAAGTGGAACTTGCTAGTATATTTAGATGAGAAATGATATATATTTCTACTATTTATTTCTATCTTTCTACTACTCACTTAATAGGATAACATAATTCTAAGTAGACCTCTAACAAAATGGGAGAGAGATGAAATTAGTGAAAATGTGAATGTATGTATATACATATAAAAACAACTGGTCAAAAAAAAAAAAAAACATATAAAAACATACACAAATAAATACATGTGAGTATGAATACAAATAAAAAAAATTGTAATTTGATGTATTCAATATAACTATATTATTTTATTTTTTATTGGAACTATATTATTGGTGTTAGTCTATATTCACATGATGTATTCATTCGTATGTCTCTGTAAAATTTTAAGACTTACACTATTGTCAAAACCTTACACTTATATATGTTATGATGTAACTAGGGGTGAATTTTTTCTGTAGCACGGGACATGTGTAACCCCTTAAATTTTCCTGAATAATATTATAATAATGTTTAAAAAGTTTAAATTTCTTTTTTAGTGTAGGTGATAAGTAATACCCCTAAGTAAAAAATGGGCAAACGGTAATATCCCTCAGTTTTTTTCCTGATCCATCACTAGATGTAACTACTCAGCTGCAATTTACAATGTACAAGAAAGCATATGCTTTGCATTCAAACAACACAATTGGAAAACTTACCATATGACAATAATGAATGTACATAACATAGAATATAGATATAATGCCAGTCTGTATCTATATGTAATTTGAAGTAACTTTAAGGAAGAAAAGGATTATGTGAAGGGTATGCCTCTTTCTGCCTTCTGTAAGCCCTGATACCAGACAAAACAAAACCAAATCGTATTATTAGTTATCAGATTTAAGCTTTTGAAAAAAAGTAAACATTGCTAAAGGTTAAATATTCACCTAGTGGCACTCGATCCCCCGAGTGCAACTGTTCCTAAAACAATGAATAAAAATGGGATTCGAATCAATGCATGGTTTTTACTTCCTCCATTAGCCCTCGGGACTCCCGTTCTCACCACCCTTGAATATGTACCTGTTGTTGAATATCTGCTTGTTTTTGTAAGATAGCAAGAATCAGCACTTTTTAAATAAAACTCTTGTCATTTGTCAATATTTTTCACTTATATTTGGGATTTTTTTAATAATATTAACATCCCCTTAATGTCTGTAAACTTCATCAAATGACCGCCAGTTAGTAGCCATCTTATTGTTGATAATTGCTTGATGTTTGACAGAACTAGATTTGACCATAATTGCAGATGAATCAATCAAAATGATGTGTTAAAGCTCCAACATACAGTTCATTTTGCCAATAAATTCCGAAGATTGGTTATAATTTACGATATCTATTCATTCTAAAAGGAGAATTCTGTTTAAAATTCAAGGCACATGATTATCAAATATCATCTAGTCCACTGGATTTTAGGATTACATAAGTGACTCAAATTCAATTCCATGCTGCGATCATGTGAAATTGTGAACAAAGTAGCAGATTCATTTAGTTGTAAAAAATGAAAACGATCGAGAGATAAATAAATCAAATTACCAGATTGTAAGCATGTGTAAGCTTCAGAAATCTGCCAATATGATAAAATAATAAGTGGAAGGCCGTGAATGAAAACAGAAATATGGCGGTGGTGATTGTGATACCAGTTTAAAGTTGGATTCAGCGAGAGATCGTTGAGAAAGGGGAAAACGATCTGGATGAGTTTCCAATGCTTTTTTCTTGTAAGCTGCTTTCACCTAATTTATATTTATTGAAATTAATATGAAAATTGAGAACGAGAAATTGATGAGTTGTGAATTGTTTGTTGGGTGTAAATTGTACCTGTGACGATGAAGGTGTGGAATTGGGAAGAAAGCCAAGCAAAACCCTTGCTTCCTCGCCAAGCATCTTCGGTTTCTAGGGTTCTTCTTCCTGCTCTCTGGCCTCTGCAATTGCAACTGTCGTGTCACCATAACAACCATACTGCCAACATAAATGGGAATTTTGCATTTTATATATTTTCATTTTATAATGTTTTCTGTAATGGGTTTATTAGGCGAGTAGAAACTCAAAAACAGATCGAATAACCGGTTTAAATGTTTATTAATTAACGAATGAGAAATAATATTTATTTTTATCATTTGATCATATCCATAGTCATATCCACTTAATAAAATGACATATCTAATCCACTAATTTTCTCTTTAAATATTATCCCTTGATTTTGACACATGTATTATCTAATGAGTTTTTCTAAACGTATGCTAACGTGAATTAATGAAGTGACAATTTTCTAAATATGTACTGATTGACATTAATGCACTCTTAAAACTTTCATCTTTTAAGATGCATTTAATTTAATTATCCGTTTATATGATAATTACCGGCTTATTAATGTACGTTATCGTATACTCCTAGGGCATACGTTAGAAAACCCTTTCTAACCTTCGAATTTGCTTACAAAATGACTCAATTCTATTTACATATTTACGATTTTAAATTTAAATTGTTTAATTAATTTAGTTTTAAAAGAAAGTTAGTTATTTTTAAGTTCTTAATTTTATAAGTAAAAAATCAAATGTTTTATATATTAAACTTTTATAATATATTGCATTAAAATAATTTACTTGGTGAATAGGAAATGTTGATATTTTGAGTTTGAAAATGTTGTTTGTTGACTCAAACCCAAAAATTGAAAATATGATCAAGGTTGAACAAATAGTGTTATTGAACAATGGCTGTATTAACCATAACTTATCCAAACTACGAGCCAATACAGATTTGCCCAAAACTTAAATAAGCCAAAACAGGTTCCCAATCTTAATTAACCGATTTTCAATTTTGAGATACAACAGACACAAAAGCAGAACAAAAAATCACCAAATAGCAATAAAAATAAAAATAAAAATTAATAATAAATCCTAACTGTCTGCAGGAGGTAAAAACTCAATCATCTGCATCCCTCTTCCAGCAACTGCTATTTGATACCGATTCCTTCCACAAACCCTAACATCTAATGCTTCTGGTTCCGGTACACTAACAATCAAATGTGCATATTCAACTAATTTACCATCCAACAAAACACGCCAACAACGCACACGTTGATCAAGCCCAGTAGAAAAAACCCAATTCCCATCTGTCCATACACCTATAACACAAACATCATAATTAATTTTAATCACAATTATGTTTAAAAAATTGAATTTATAACAAGAAAAGCAAAAGTTTTACCTTTTACAGCCGAGCTATGAGCTGATGCAATTTCATCAGGGTGTGATATTACGGTTTTGTACTTTTTACTACTTTTGTCTTCAGAAGCTGTAACATTTAAACGAATGAAAAGGAGTGCTTGATCATCACCACCACTTATAACATTGCAAGAAAAACAAGATTCGTTATCTTTAACAGCATCTGAAACATGGAGACAGTTTACACCTGATTGGTGAACGTTTTTCATAACATGTAACGCTTGTATCATGTCTGTTTCTTGTGAAGAATTTAAGTTCGATGATGTTTGGTTTTGCGTATTATTATTATTATTATTATTATCATCATTATCGGTGTATTTTAGTGTTTTTGCTAATGTGGTGGTATGTGTTTCGTTTGAGGTGTCTAATGACCGCCATTTTCGACCACCTTGGCTTCCTCTTCCGGTTCGGGGTCGCTTTTGAAAATTGCTGCAATCTTCTTTTTTTAGATTGGATACTTTTTGCATAAAAGTTTTAAGCGTTTCAGTTATATCCCAAAAGGAAATACTTCCATCCGTAGATCCACTAATAACCATAAATAGACTTCTCGCCTCACTTTTATCTGGAGAAAAAAACAAGTTTTTTTGTATAAATTAATAAAATATTAATTGAGATATTAGGGAGGCAAGATACTCCCTCCGTCCCTAAATAAAGTTCTCATTTCTCTTGGGCACAACTTTTTAGGAGATAGTTAGTGGTGGGGTATTTGGTATTACTTTTAATTAAAATATAAGGTTTGATTGGAGAGAGAAAGTGTTTTAGAAGATAGTTAGTGGTGAAAGTATTAGTAATAATATTATTATATTAAGTGGGCCCTTAAGTTTGAGAAATGTGAACTTTATTTAGGGACAAAATTTGAAGGAGAAATGGGAACTTTATTTAGGGACGGAAGGAGTATTTAATATTGAAAAGTAAAAACCTTCCGGAACAATAACATGTTGCAATGATAGAACAAGTGAGGTTGAAGGAACCAAAAGCGCAATGTCAAACCTGAAAATGGTCCAAAAAATAATGAGAATTATGTCTTAAAAAAAAACATTACACAAAATGATATTTTTGTAAAAAAATTGTTATATAATATTATAATTATAAAAAAATAATTGATGCATACCAAAGGCGATGTGGTAATACTAGAGCCCTTAATGTAATTGTAGCATCTGAACAAGCAACAACAATGAAGCACACAGATGTCCTGCAATCAAACACAATATACACCTTCATTAATAAACTATAATTAGTGAATGTAAGCAAATAATTAGATAAATATAACCACTTGTTGGATCTTAAACCACCTTGAACCAGAAAGCTTCACAAGAAAAGCAGTGACAGCTAGATACCGCCAATCATTTTCAAAACCATTATTGCAACAAACTTCCGTGTTCTCTGAATCAGAACTCAAAATTGAACCATTTTCAAGATTTCGATTAATTTTCTCATTATTTGTGCCACTATTTCTGATTGGAAAATCACTTGAAAGCCATTGAAACGACATTTTACATTTAGGGTCTGAAGTAATCTTTTGTTTCCAGGCGGTTAGGACCCTTTTTGCACCAACTGAAATTAGTAAAAACTGGTTTTCCTGATCGTTTATAACTGTTTCTTGATTTTTTATGTCTGTAAGAATATGTAATTTCTGCACAGAGCAAAGTGATCGTACAGCTGATCCACCAACATGTTCTCCAAGCAATTTTGAAGCAGACCAGTTATCAACACCTGAAGAATACCTAAGTTTACATTTGCATTATTAGCTACAAATAAATCCAATGAAAATATACATAATAAATATATAATAAGTCTTATTTGTTTTTAAAGTAAATTACATAAATCGTCCCTGTGGTTTGTATGAAATCATGGATCCTATTTTTGAAACTTGTAACACCAATGTCCTTAATCCAAAAAAGGCCGTTAGGTTTTTAGGGAGCGTTGATGTTACAAGTTCAAAATTAGGGACTATTGACGTTACAAATTTCAAAATTAGAAACTGTTGATTACAAGTTTCAAAATTAGGGACTATTGACGTTACAAATTTAATTATTAGCGACTATTGATGTTACAAGTTTCAAAATTAGGGACCATCGATGATTTCATACAAACCACAGGGACAATTTATGTAATTTACTCTCTGTTTTGATAAGTTGTACCTTGTCAACCTGACAGTTCCATCTTCACAACCCGTTGCTATAAAACCTGATTGAAAATTGTGATCCTGTTTTTCATTTTCATTTAAATTGAAGTTTGTTTGATTTTCAATGAAGCACAGTGAATGCATCTCTCTGCCATGAAATTGCAGATGAAGATTTTGAGGATATATTTTGTCACTATTTGCTACCCAGTGCTTGTGCACATGAATAACTTCATCCTATGAGCAAAAAAATAATTAAAAAATATTTCACATTAAATAAGTATGGATTAAACCACAAACCTTCACAAATGCAAAGCAGTTTTTCATTTCTGGTAAATCGCCAAGAAAATAAGCATGAGGACGCCGCCATCCGCCACATGGAATTTCAGCTACCTTTTGCAACAAGAAACATTAATTAATATGCAGGTCAACAAAAAGTCAACAGAGAGAGAAAGAGAAAACCTTAGTTTCAGTCGATAAACTCCATATTATAAAATCAGATGAGGCAAAACCAATTGCATAGTCAGGATTATCACTGGGAAAGAAAGATTGAACCAAACTCAGCTCTTTCACTTGTTTCATTCCAATAAATTCCATTTTTTGTTCTAATTTATCGTATTCCATATAACATATGCATCCATCTCCACCAGTCTGGAAAAAAAAAAAAACAATAGAGTTAAAAATATAATATAAATAAATTATTAAATCAAACTTTAACATTTTCAATAAAAAATAAAAAAAATTAAACATACCGAGTGTATTTCAATGTTATTTGAATTTGAGTCATGTATTGAAACACTGCTCACAGTAGATATACCATGAGCTCCTTTAAAATAATTTAAAGAGCCAATATGTGCAACTGAATCAACCGATAAATGTTTTGACAATGGAAACAACACAAGATTACCACGGAGATCACCACACATTAACAATTCTTCTTCAAATGATGCATCCAAACATAAAATCCTTGAAGGAAAACATGATGTAAATTCCGCTACTAAACGCGCATTTAAACATCCATTTTCAAATTCAGAAACAGACTGTAAATTCCATAGTTTTAACCGTCCTCTAGGATCAGCTGTAAATACATAAGTGGGACCCAAAGACTGACACCAAAATGTTCCCAAAAGCTGTCTTTCAGCTTCAGTTGACCAAGTTAAGGAAAGGTTGACTTTTGGTGTTGGGAGATTAACAACTTTTACAATGGTTAATCTTCCCTTACCGTCTCCTAGAGCAATCCAGTTGTCCATACACGAAGTGCCACCTGGCACTGGCAATACACTCATACAAATAATTGGAATATCAATATCCTCGCTGGCACAAAAAAGCTGAGTCCATACTGCATTTTTAGTATTTGATATTATTTTAGCATGGTAGAGAATGCCATTGTTTGTGGCAACATAAAGTGTATCTTCACTTGCAAAATGCATACAACGCACATATTCGCTTTTACTGCACGTAAAACAAAATAATTAATGATCCAAATTAAAAATTAAGATGTATTAAACTATTGTTGACAGTTAACATACCTGTCCATTAGTGTAGAACAGTTTAAATTTGGAATTTGAATAGTAAATATTTGTTTTTTATCATATTCTTTCATCCCGTTGCATTTTTCCAAACTCATGGGTAAAGAAGAATGCAACTGATGCACTTTTATAGCAGAATCAAATCCCGCAGTAATAAGAAGAGAAGAATTCGGGTCGTACAAGCATCGCCATACTCCCCTCCCGCTATACAACAAAAATGCACAAATTATTTATTTATTTTACCTATTTTTGTATCATAATATTATATCAAGATTCTTACATGTGCTCCTTGATTACTTTAAGTTGAGTTCCATCTAGTCCCCACACACGACATGTACAATCCTCACCCACAGTGATGATCAACTGAAACCGACAAAAAGATTAAATATTTTTATAGCTAAAATATATTTAATTCAATTAAGGATGTTTATAGTGGCGTTACAGAGTCAGATATACAGCAATCCCAAACCCTAGCACTGTGACCAAATAACACAGGTCCATTGGTAGGAGAAACGGTCAACTCTGCAGTATTATTGGTAACAACATCCCAGATACGAGCACTGCACTAAAAGTAAATCAAGAAAACACATTTTTAAGTTAATTTTAGTAATTACTTTTTTACTGATTTAGGGATTAGATTATAAAAGTTGACCTGCGATCATCAGAGACTGAAACCAGTTTTGACCCATCAGAAGACCATGTAATACGGAATATGGATCCTTCATGTCCGGCCAGTCTACAAACCGGGACAGCTTTATACCGCTGATTGGAAGTTATTTCATTGTCGGTTGCAGAACTGTCAACAACTTTCCAGACTATAATCTGTCACAGCAAACATCAACTGTTATATGTTCAAAATATAATCAATATTAAAATTCAAAATGGTACCAGATGTATCAATTACCTCGTTAAAAATGGTACCAGATGCTACATGAAGAGAATCAATTTTGTCACCCCACATACGCATTGTGTACAGAAGACATCTGTCTATGATAAACGAGTGAAATGAAGAAATAACAATTAACAAATCATCTCTGACATATTTTAAATAAATTGAGTCCCTGACAACTTTATCATACCTGGAGAGCTAACCTGATAGCTGATTATAGATGTGAAAGTGTCCCAGAAATATACAGAGTTATCAGTGCATCCAATGGCAAGACACTGACTCCCTTGAACTACAGAATCCTGTTACACGTAAACAAAAAAAGTAAACACATGAATGGACAATTAACATGAAGAAATAAAAGAGAAATTGAAGAGAATTAATTTCACCTGTATGACGCAGACATCCAAAATCCAGTGACCGAAATTAGGCAGGGATTGAACAGAGAGTAGATTGACTATTGTTTGTTTGTTGTGATTATCATAATCCGGCAATTGAAAGCTGAATCGAATTAATTTGAGTTTGCGTTCACCAAATACAGCAACTCTGAAAGTAAGTGATGAATCTGTGATTGGAAGACATGAAATGCCGTGCACTCTAATTCCATTGAATACTTGGAATGAAGCGATCATGTTGGAAGTAATTAGGTCATAGAATAGAAGTTGTGAGCCAGTTCCTGATTGAAGTTAAAAATTAAAATAATGAAAGAAACATTACATTATAATAATTTGAAGATGAAGAGAAGAGAACCAGCTAGTAGATATGGAAGTGAGGGAGACGGCGGAGGGAGGTGGAGGAAACAGAGAGCTGATATTTCTCCGAGGTACTGTCGGCTCTCCATTTTAACTTAATTAATTGAAAGCTTTCTTCTTTTAACTTTTCAGCAGCTATGGACGGAGACGGCGGCCGGCGTTCTTGTGCAGCAGGAGGGCAGTGGTTTGAACAATATCGAGGAGGACGCTGAACAAATTTATAACGGGCTGATGGCTTGGGAATGGGTCGAAATTAACATAAAAAGATGTTAAAAATTTTGAGTGGTAAAATGGGCTGGCCCATTAAAAATGTAATTCTAATGCGGTGAACGTGGATCGAACACGTGACCTTACGCTCTCCCAACTGAGCTTTTGAATGTTGATCGTCCTTGGAACTATATTATCATGAGGATAACATGATATTTTTCCAAGTTCCCAATTTTAGTTAATTATTTTCTGTGTCATCTTTATACATAGCTAAGAAATAATGTTAATTTCTCTTTGTTGACTTATAAGACTATAAAACCCTCAGTGGTATGGTTGGTTTTAATATGCGAGGACATGCAGCGGAGGTTACGGATTCAAATCTCATTCCTTAAACCATGATGTTATGTGATTTACCACTCTCTCATGTTAGCCGTGGGGTGGGGGTTACCTTTTTATAGTTTGTTCCTACATATCAAGTATCAACTTACTGATTTCACATCATACCTCTAACTAAAGGTGTGAACAAATTACAAAAATACCTATAATCTCATTATAAAAAGGCGGTTCAAAACTAAAGAATCTAACATGGTCGAATTCCCTAAAGCCAAAACAAAAATATTACTTTCCAAAATGTCAATAACCTTGGCAATCAACAAATGGTTTTCAGGCGATATGGAACATATTTAACAAGCTCAGATTGCAGCCCATATTCCTTCATCCACATGAATCTCCTTGCATCTATTATATCCTTGCACATAAACCCTAACACGGCCCGCTCTGTTACAGACATTTTACTCAACATATCAACTTCAGCTAAAATCTTCTCATTTTCCCTACAAAACAAAACAATAATATTCATCACTCACAATAAATTAATAATTTAAGTCATAACTTAATTAAATATGATCAATAATTACATCTTTGTATCAGCAACGTCTGACCCATGGTACCGCCCAGCTGGTAAACCATGTAATTGCATGGAACTCGTCTTTTGTGATCCCTAAGTTTAAGAAAAAAACCTCTATCTGCAAGCCAGCAAGAAATATATGTTACTTTCTGAAACGTGTAACAGAAAATATTAATTAAAATAAATTATTTGATTAAAAGAGTCGGGATTTTACTGATATAATGCTTCCATTGGCAGAGATGGTGGCAACATGTTGCTATAGAAAGTCCTCTCAGGTAAGATGTAGCTACACCTTCTCCAACACAACATCTTAACGTCATATCTGTCAAATTAATTAATTTTAGATGGAGATTCAATTAATCAGTAATAAATTACATGAGTTAATTTCGTATATGGTCCTTTGACTAACCATATATTGCAACTTTGGTCATTTCTTTTTCAAAATTCCAAACTCTGTCGTTTATGTACCATTTTATTGCATGGACGGAAGGCGTTTAAAAGGATTGTTCATGCAATAAAATGGTGCATACAGGACTGAGCTTGAAACTGTGAAAAATAAGACCAAAGTTGCAATATGTGATTAGTTAAAGGACCATTTATGAAATTAACTCTAAATTTCATACATCTTTACAGAAAACTCAAAGAAAAAAGAGGATTACCAGTTGCAGGTCCACACAGATGTTTTCCGATTGCCAAATAAGGAAGTCCTTGTAATGATCCGATTGCATTCAAATTTAAGTCCTCAACTGCAACATAGTCATTTTTCATGTAGCAAACCAATATAAAAATAAAAAAATGTTTTATAAAAAGAAAATAGAATGTTTCTTACTGTCGATTCTCAATCGCTCTAACACCAAGCTCTCTTTCTGTCGCAAGCTTCGATCAGCCTAAAGTTAGATACTCATGGTTAGAGTTGAGAGTTGACTTTTGTGTTTGTCTACTGTATCACACAATGATATCGATTTATCGTTAAAATGTGATATTAATATATAAGATTATAAGAAAATGCAGTTTAAGTAAACCTTAAGTTTATATGATTTGCGTTCAATCAAGAAGACTTTTGAAACACCATAACAGTCTGCTAACATTTGTGTTAAGTACCTGATGAGGTTAGTAGGGATTACCTATGTATGTATAGGTAAATATCACCTAAACATGAAGATGGGCTACTACAACCAAGCCCAAGTTGTCAGCGCCTGTCAAAGTTGTCAGCGCCTGTCCAAGTTGTCAGCGCCTGTCAAAGTTGTCAGCGCCTGTCCAAGTTGTCGGCGCCTGTCTAAGTTGTCAGCGCCTGTCCAAATGGTCAGCGCCTGTCAAATTGTCAGCGCGCCTGTCAAGTTGTTAGCGCCTGTCCAACTGGTCAGCACCTGTCCAAATGGTAATGGTCAGCGCCTGTCAAGTTGCCATCGTCTGTCTTATTGGCTAACGTCCAGTCATAATGGCACTTCATGACTCCTTTATTACAGTCATAATAGTAAGGCGTTACACGATCATTGACACGCATCATAATGACGCTTCATGACTGCTTTATTGTAGTCATAATGAGCCAACGTTCCATATACCTGAGGCCATATAAATACATGGCCTAACTCATTGTCAACGACACATGGAGACAGAAAAGAAGCCTAAAACACAGAGTTCGTACACTCTCGCTTTCACTTTCACAGTTAACCTTGCACTGTGGTTATCACGGGAGATCCAAGGTTAACATCACGTGTTTGACAATCGTTGTTCGAACATTGGCGCCATCCGTGGGACACGTTTTTAAACGACGTTTCACTTTTCCAAACTTTTTTTTTCCTCAATAATCAAACCGTTCCTATGGCGGATACACAGCCATCGCTGATCATTTCTTCATCGCCAGCAATCATCACTACCGTGACTACCACTATACCCGAGGCGGTGATAACCTCGCCTAGTCGTATCATGGAGCCATACGTCGATTCTGAGTGGACAGTGTCGGATGTCAGGACGACACGAGGGTATCCCTCTTTAACAAGTCCACTTTTCTCTACAAGGCTAGTTGGATCAAGTTCGTTAACCTCACCACAGCCAGTGACGCCCATCCCTTCATGTCAGCCTCTTTTGTCCCACGGGACAAGCTCTCAGGAGGATGGCACGGATCCGGTCAGGCAGCCTGTTTCCAACTTTCCACAGGCCGCTATGTCGGGGGTTCGGGAGGATCCAATTGCGGAATTACTCCGAAGGTTGGCTCAGAGTACTCAGCCACCACCGCCTCCTCCACCACCTACTTCATCGGACCTGTTGTCTCAGTTGGTGGCGGCGTTGCGCCCAGCACCGCAGCCAACGGTTGTTCAACCAGTAGATCCGTTGTCACAATTATTGCAGCAGTTAAGACAACCACCCATTCACACCCCACCACCACATCCACCACAGGACACATCTAATGACATGTTGCGCGTGTTGCAAGCACTCGTGTCCGCAGCCGTACCACCCCGAGCGGCCACTATGCCTCTGTCGGTGGTTAGTTCGAAGTTCTGTGACTGGGTGGCCAGATTTCCACTCCCTGACAAACAAAAAGTTCCGTCCATCGTTGGTACTTACGACGGTACACGAGATCCTGATGACCACCTTGCTCTTTTTGAACAGGCCATTATGACAGAGAAATGGCTAGACCCAGTCGCTTGTCACATGTTCCCTGGCACGTTGCAGGGTTTCGCTCGTGATTGGTTTGCTGACTTACCGGAGAGGAGTATTCAAGACTTTGCAGATCTAAAGGCTAAATTTGTGACTCAATTTATCCAGCAAAAGAAGCAGCAGAGAACTCATATAGAAGCACATTTGCTGCGACAAAAGGAAGGCGAGGGGTTACGCGACTTCATTCAGCGTTACACGCAGGAGTGCCAGAAAATTGTCGCCTTACCCGAAAGCCAACAAATTTCGGGTTTTACCCTCTCCTTGCTTCCAGGACAACTGCAAAAAAAGTTAATCAAGAGAACTCCAATTACTTTCAAAGAAGCCACGGACAGGGCATATGACTATCTAAGGTCGAAAGAAACTGTCTCCCTGACAAGAGAGGTAGGCGGCAAGTCATGGACCGACACGTCAGCTCGCAGGCATGATGCTCTAACTGGTGACCATCAACGAGATGAAAGGAGCAACCGAAGGTTTGGCCCATACGATAAACATCCGTCTGAGCGTGCTCTTAGCAAAACACCAAAAGAAATCTTGATAACAGAGCAGGTGTGCGCTACCTTCACACCTCCACCCCAGATGGAGCATAGGTCGGGTACGAAAAACATGAATAAATACTGTGATTTCCATGAAGATCATGGACACGACACGAATGTTTGTAGAGAGCTAAAAAGGGAAATCAGGCGGGCTTTGGAAGAAGGCAAACTAGAACACCTAATCCCTGGCGCTAAGCAGCAAGCAAATAAACCTCCACTTAAGAAGAGTTATGCCTGGCAAAAGAATGGGGAAGACACAGAACATCCCGGACCACCTGATGGTCATGTCCTCATGATACATGAGGGAGCCAATATTAACTGACCTATCAAGGTGCGATAGTCTTTACTGTCATTTTTTCCTTTATGTTTTCAATACATGTTTCCAAGCATATGGAATGTCATGGTCATGCATGAAACTGGCAATAATAGCATTTGGTCTGATCATGTATCCCAATATTATCTCACAATATCATTTTTCTATGGTTTTTTCATAAACAAATAAATATTGAAGTAAGGATTCAATACAAAAAGCATAAGGCCACAATAGACATCTAAGTCTAAAGCCAAACATGCACTTTCATCTAAGTCTAAATCTTGATAACAGAGCAGGTGTGCGCTACCTTCACACCTCCACCCCAGATGGAGCATAGGTCGGGTACGAAAAACATGAATAAATACTGTGATTTCCATGAAGATCATGGACACGACACGAATGTTTGTAGAGAGCTAAAAAGGGAAATCAGGCGGGCTTTGGAAGAAGGCAAACTAGAACACCTTATCCCTGGCGCTAAGCAGCAAGCAAATAAACCTCCACTTAAGAAGAGTTATGCCTGGCAAAAGAATGGGGAAGACACAGAACATCCCGGACCACCTGATGGTCATGTCCTCATGATACATGAGGGAGCCAATATTAACTGACCTATCAAGGTGCGATAGTCTTTACTGTCATTTTTTCCTTTATGTTTTCAATACATGTTTCCAAGCATATGGAATGTCATGGTCATGCATGAAACTGGCGATAATAGCATTTGGTCTGATCATGTATCCCAATATTATCTCACAATATCATTTTTCTATGGTTTTTTCATAAACAAATAAATATTGAAGTAAGGATTCAATACAAAAAGCATAAGGCCACAATAGACATCTAAGTCTAAAGCCAAACATGCACTTTCATTACGTACAATGTTACAACTTGAGCACGCATGTGCATGTACACAACTAAGAACATAGTTCAATACAACATGTATGAAGCCAAGAAAGACAACCTTGTCTGGCCAAATAACATACAATCATACTCGTCTTTTAATCTACTTGATAAAAGATAAGCACTTCTCACTGGGAAGCGACATTCCTCGCGAGTAAACAAAGTAAAGGTTAACCAACAAAAGTGCCATTGGCACAGTGTCACAGGCACAATATGAAGCATACATCAGAGATACCCAAATCTACCCAGGTCATTGGCATACAAAGGCATCATGGGCTCTCAAGAAAGTGTCATACGAACAACCAAATATACACACTGTCATGCACACCCAAGACGGTGTCATGGACACAACATCCATAATAAAAAGATAAAAACAAAAATGTGTTATTGGCTTGATCATCCAATAAAATATTATTTTTCAAAGCAAAGCAATGGACAAGCAAGTACGTACCTGTAAGGTAGCGAGCAACTCAGCTAAAACCTGCAGCAAACAACATACAATTACAGTTAGGAAGGAGTTAATTATTTACAACATACAAAATAGTCTGCCGGCCCGAACATACCATAATCCGCCGGTCCCCCAAACCCAACCGTAAAACCGCCGGTCTAACTAAAGCCGCCGGTCTGATGCCGACGACGCCGGTATTAATCAACTTGCGATTGCCGGCCAACCGATCGACCGCCGGTCTGCTTGCAACCGGTCCACTCGTGCATCACTTATCAACTGCCGGTCCACCGCAACCCTAAAACTGTCGGTCCGCCTAGCTCACGTGAAACTTCCGCAGCCGGTCTTAGCTGTCGGTCAACCTGTCGCTGCCCTAACCGCCGGTCGAACCTAAACCGCCTAAACCACCGGTAAAAATGGGTCCCGTCGGTAAAATTGCTCTCGCTCGCCGCTACGGCCGCCGGTCTGGCCGCTGTTGCCGCCGGTCTGTTGACGCCGCCGGTCACACGCAACCCTGACCGCCGGTCCCTTGCGCCCGTCGGTCTCGCCTCTGAACAGCCGGTCTACCTAGGCTAAACCATAAACCCTAGACTGCTTGTCGATGCTTGTAACGTCGGCCTAGCGATCGAACTGCTTGTCTCGCCTCTAGACAGCCGGACGTGCCGCTGCCGCCGGTCCAGGTCTTGCCGCCAGTGAGGGTTGACAGCCGGTCAAAAAAAAAAAAAGAGAAAACCGGAAGAAGACTTACGTGATAGTTACGACTCGCAAACGGTTGTTTTGACAAATCCTAACTCGGGGGCATGATGAGGTTAGTAGGGATTACCTATGTATGTATAGGTAAATATCACCTAAACATGAAGATGGGCTACTACAACCAAGCCCAAGTTGTCAGCGCCTGTCAAAGTTGTCAGCGCCTGTCCAAGTTGTCAGCGCCTGTCAAAGTTGTCAGCGCCTGTCCAAGTTGTCGGCGCCTGTCTAAGTTGTCAGCGCCTGTCCAAATGGTCAGCGTCTGTCCAAATGGTCAGCGTCTGTCAAATTGTCAGCGCGCCTGTCAAGTTGTTAGCGCCTGTCCAACTGGTCAGCACCTGTCCAAATGGTAATGGTCAGCGCCTGTCAAGTTGCCATCGTCTGTCTTATTGGCTGACGTCCAGTTATAATGGCACTTCATGACTCCTTTATTACAGTCATAATAGTAAGGCGTTACACGATCATTGACACGCATCATAATGGCGCTTCATGACTGCTTTATTGTAGTCATAATGAGCCAACGTTCCATATACCTGAGGCCATATAAATACATGGCCTAACTCATTGTCAACGACACATGGAGACAGAAAAGAAGGCTAAAACACAGAGTTCGTACACTCTCGCTTTCACTTTCACACTTAACCTTGATCACCCTAGGTTCGCCATAGACTTGTTGGGTCTGCACTGTGGTTATCACGGGAGATCCAAGGTTAACATCACGTGTTTGACAATCGTTGTTCGAACAGTACCCTTTTCCTGCTCCAAACTCAACTACTACAGGAGTATCAGTAGATGAATTAAGCTGTTTGTCAGATAAATCAATACTAGAAGGCTTTAATGCACCATGTTTTTCCAAGTTTCCAAGAATTGATGCTTGCTGGATAACATGTTTTTCTTAAAATGGTATTTTCCTAAACAAAACAAAAATAAATGGGAGTATAAAATACACTGTCCATTCGAGCGATCTCTAGAGATTAATGAAGATTAAGACCAAGGCCTCATATCAAAAAGGTTTGAGCTTCAGGCTCATTTTCATAACTCATAAATTTTGCATCGTACTAAGAGGTTTCAATTTCATTACGGAAATCAAGACATAAAATAGTTACATTGTAAATGTCATACCAGTCAACTGCTCGATCGATCCAAATCCTACAAGCTTCCGGAACAATATAAGAGTCTGTGATGTTCTTGCAAATCGAAGCATGAATAGACCTAATTTTACCGATTAGGTTGATGAATTGAGGTGCAGTCATAGAGTGCACAGCCATCCTCTTTGACTCCGAGGTGACGTCATCATGGTCAATATCTTCATCACCTCCATTGATCCCCTTTTGGTAGAACGGTTGCAGAGATAAAGCGTTCTTATGTTTGAGTAATGGACACCGTTTAAGGTGAGCCTCAAGGTTCGATTCCAGTACAGAGCTGATGAAAATTAATTGAAATTGAGCATACAGTTATGGTTATGTTTATGTTTATGGACAGTTGAGTAGAGTGAAGACTTACTGGGAGGGGTCTATTGAGCACTGAATCCACGGGTCATCGGATCTTTTAGTGTGGTTTCCGCAGAATCTGGAATAGAAATATGATTAGTTTGAACATTGAGGACGAATTTTTGGTGATTAATGCATATTGGTTAGCTTACTCGGTATTATGGAGAGGCGGAATTGCACAAAATCTCTTCTTTTTCGGCAGCCAAAATTTGCAGCGACTCCCCATTCGCCTGAACCCTAAAAGTTGCCGCCGCCGGCCTTCTCACAAGCGTACGGAAAGGCAGAAAGCGCACACTCCAGGATTCCAGTTTCACAGGGTGTTTGTGATGAATGATGACTGATGAGTACATTTTATTTTAGAATTGCAATAAAAGTGATTTTAAAATATGAACTAAATGTATAGTTTAAGAAGAAGAAAAAAATTATTTTAGTATAAGATCGGTCCCAAAGCAACCTTCGGTTGGATGATTTCCCACTGAAGGCATACTTTAATGTCTTCGGTTTTAAATTTTAGTTTGGGAAGAGAAGAGGGTATGTTTCGGTTGGTGAAGTGGGGTCCAAAAGGATATTTTGTATGAGTGTATTTTTTAATAATGGGTCCCAAAAAACTGAAGGAAATATGTATTGTTAGCATAAACATATCAGTTTAATGTCGGTTGGAGAGTGAATTAATGTGACGATAAAAAATGAAGATATCAGTGTAATGATTAGAGTAAAGAATAAGCATTTATTTTATTTTAGGAGAAATTTATATTTCCCCTTATTAATTTTGATAATCATATTGACCAAGTGAGTAATTTGCAATTCGATAAGTAATTCAAAGTTGTTTCACCTTATTTCTCCTTTTATATATACTTTTGCTTATTCCTATTCTTTCAGTAAAAATCATAAATTATCAGATGCACTTTACCAATCATCACTTATAATCGTGAAACTAGAATATATTACAAAAAAATAACTCAATAAGTAAACAATAATATTTATTAATAAAAAATTAAACAAAAAGTTAAAATATATCGCCTACGCCAAACGGAAAACTATAACTAAAATTCTTTTTAGTGTTTTTCAAAAATAGATTGTACTAAAATCTAAAATTCTAGAAAAATACTTTATTTCAAATATTCCCGAAATATATTATGGGACTCAATACAAAATTTAACAAGTGTCTTCTGGTCGTACAAAAAAATGGGTTTGTCATACATCAATCGCACAAAGAATAGACAGGTCTGTTGCGCACAAAAAATCAAGTGGCGCGGTATATTCTGAAAAGATTTGTGTAGGTAAGTGTATTTGAAAAAATAAGTACATTTTTAGTATCTGTATGATTTATCAAAGCTATGTAGTTGTGTTAGTTGACAAAAGGTTTACCAAGAGCCATTTATGGAACCGTAAAAAACGAACGGATAACAAATACCTAATATCATGTTCGGTTAGAATCAAACCATGAAATAAACAAATGATGTATCTTAAATCCTAAATATTAGTATTACCACTAATTGATGCTACATACATACACCACGGCCTCCAAACGAATCCATTTCTCCCTTTAGCCAAGGAAACAGGGAGAATTTAAGAACAAATAACCCCCATGGCTAGTAAGGTCATCATATCCGTTGTATCGTTAGTTGTGGTCGTCGGTTGTGTCCTAGGCGTTGTTGCATTAATCGTCACAAGCGGAAAAAATGATGATAATAATATTAACACGAATACAAAAGCCGCCGAAAGTATATGCAAACCAACGGAATACAAAGAGGCTTGCAACAAAGCAGTGAACGATGTTGCCAAAAACTCGTCCGCCACACAAGAGGATTACATCCTTGCCTCCATTCGGGCCACCGCGGGTGAATTACAAAAAGGACTAGAAAAGGCGACGGCCTCCAAGAAAGATTTGGGTGATGACAAGAAAGAGACCCATGGTGAACTTGAGGGGTGTGAGAAAATGTTGGGGTATGCCGCCGATGAGCTCGAGCAAGTTCTTAAAGTTGTGGCCGAGACCGATGCGGTCTCGTTAGCCCAACAGATTGACCCGATCCTTGTATGGTTGACCGCGATCCGGTCGTATCAAACAACGTGTGTAGAAGAGATCCAAGATGAAAAACTCAAAAAGGACATGCAACAAGGATTGGAAACGGCTAACGAGTTAACTTTTAACGCGCAAAAGATTGTGTATAACGTGCTCGATATTCTTAAGGATATCGGAGTTGATTTTGGTGAGTTGAAACTCCCGTCTACGGGGACCCGTAGGCTTCTTGATGAGGTTGATGAAATGGATAACCATGGTTTTCCATCGTGGGTCAATAGTGGTGACCGGAAGCTTTTAGGAGCCAAAAAGCCCGGCGGTCCTAAGAAAGGAAAAGGTCCGGGCCAAGGACTGTTTAAAACACCGCCACCACCACCTCTGCCGCCCAACGCACCACCAAACGTAATTGTGGCTCAAGATGGAAGTGGGAAGTTTAAAAGCATCAAACAAGCTCTAGCCTCTTACCCCCCTAATCATCAAGGAAGATTTATAATCTATATTAAAGCCGGTACATACAACGAAGGACAAATCATTGTAGACAAAAACCAAAATAATGTCTACATGTACGGTGATGGTCGTGACAAAACCATCATCACCGGTGCACTAAACTTTGCAATCCAAAAAATTACAACTTCCCAAACCGCAACGGTGGTTGCACTCGGAGAACGGTTCATGGCTAAAGGAATAGGGTTTAGAAACACAATCGGGCCCGCAGGACACCAAGCGGTTGCGTTTCGGTCTCAATCACCGCACACCGTTATGATGGATTGTAGTTTCGAGGGTTACCAAGACACGTTATACTACCATGCCCATGATCAGTTTTATAAAAATTGTTTGATCTCAGGAACCGTGGATTTTATATTCGGGGTGGGTCGGGCTTATATACAAGATTGTGAAATCTTTGTTAGAAAACCGGAACAGAATCAAGCGAGTATGGTGACGGCCGATGGAAGGATGAAAATGGAAGAGGCAGGCGGTGTTGTGCTGCATAATTGCAAGATTATGGCGGCGCCGGAGTTAGCTCCGGTGAAGAACCAGTTTCCAACCTACCTAGGACGGCCGTGGAAAGCGGCGGCTACGTCGGTTATAATGATGTGCGATATTCAAGATTTGATAAAACCCGAAGGTTGGACAACATGGGAATCGCCCGAGGGGAAGAATAACCACATGACGTGTATGTTCCGGGAGTTTGGAAACAGGGGACCCGGTGCCAATTTGGCAGGTCGGGTCAAATGGCCCGGGTTTAAGGTTATCACAAATGAGAAGGACGCACTTGGTTTTACAGCTGGCGCGTTCTTACAGGGTGGAACTTGGCTGCCTCAATATGGTGTACCGGCAAAACTCGGGTTATAAATCGATTAGTATTCTTCCATTCAGTATCAAGGCATGTAACATTACTCTGTTTTTCTCTAAGTATAAATGTAATTAAATGGATAGGTGTCAAATGTTAGTGTTGTAACAGGTTAGTACAAGAAGAAAAAAACTCGATTACATACATGTTCATATTAGATTATAAATGCAGGGGGGAACATCTTTGACAACATCTGAGTTTTTGGATTTCACGAGCCAAAAATATAGCCCGTAACATGGAAGGTGAAATAAAGCTTTACCGAAATACCTAGAGGTCGTAACAAGATTATTAGATTATTAATATAGTAACAGATGACTAAAGAGATACTAATTGGATGCAACAAGCCACATAGGAAGCCCATGGAGTTGCAAGTTCTAAGAAAGGACAAGGCAATCTATACGTTATGGATTCAATTTTTTTCTTAAATAAACATTAAATGTTTATGAGAAGGTTTGAAAATAACAATTTTGTTTTTAAAAGAATTAGTTTTACAATTTAAAAAAAGGATAACGGCGCAACTTGTTACCCGTTTGCCTTTTTTCTCTATGTAAAAAAACGATATTCATTTCATTTATAAACTAACTAGGGTATGCCCCGTGAAAAATCACGGACTGTCATTAGTTTTACTAAACGTAATTTTTATAGAATATACAAATTTATCATTAATTGCATGATTATTACATATATGATAATATATGATAATGAATTCTAAAATGCTTCTATAATGTAAATTATAGAATTCAATTGTTATAATTTTATTGAATGTAAATTTTAAACAATAAAATGTAAAAGAGTATCACTTATTTTGACACTGAGGTAAAATGCTTCAAATGTATCATTTATTTTGATACTGAGGTAAAATGTTTCAAATGCTTCTATAATGTAAACTATCTACTTTAATTTATCTTAAGCCACATTTTAATCTTTTGACTAAAAAATCGCAATTCTTCAAATGTATCATTTATTTTGATACTGAGGTAGTATTAAAGAAGTATGTTTTCGTACAAAGCATTTGTATACGTGTTGACAGTATAACCATTAACCGCCCAAATTTTTGCCAAACAGAAATCATAAACCTAACTACCTAATGCTTCATATCGTTATGTAAATGTTTACTACTTCCTCCGTTTTAAAATAAGTGATACATTTACATTTTGGAATTCACGAATTTTGAGGCAAATTATGATAATGAGGGTTAATTAGATTAAATTGGATAATTAGTGGAGATTGGGTCCCACATCTTTTGAATAAAGTGGGGTTAATGACGTTTAAAAGTACAAAATAAGGGTAAATAGGCCATTTTACTTTGTTAAAGTAGATAGTTAGTGAGTGTGTTGCCGGTAAGTTTTCAAAATGTATCACTTATTTTGAAATACCCTAAAATGAAAATGTATCACTTATTTTTGTGATAACATTATTGATGCTTTTTCCTAAGATTTTTTTTTGCCTTTGAAAAAATGAACACGAGGATATCTGTTAACTTGAATACATTGATACTAACCTTTGTTTAACATACTGCGAAATCTTAAATCCGTGAAAGAATTTTTATGACGAAAATTCGAAAAAGTATTGTAAAGTACCCGTGCAAATACAAAAAGAAATAGCATGTAGAAGCCGTTTAACTTGCAGAAGTTGTTTGACTTCCTGCTCCGAAAATTAAGTTGAAATATAAGGGAGAGTTAATGTCTATCCTAAATTTAAAAAACTTAAATTAAGAACGCCAATACTTTCGAAATCAAATTCAATTCTCCGAATATTTTTTGAACCAGTTATTTGCAAATTGTAATTTCATATATTAAAAATAAAATTTAAGAAAGATTTAATTAGTTATTAATGTGTTTCGAATGTTTAGGAATTGGTTATGTTTTTAAGTTTTAATTTAAGTAAGTGAATCACCATAAATTTTCGGTAATTCTTTGCATAAATAAGAAGGTTGACAAAATAAAATCTCCATAAAACCGAGTGGTGCATTTGGGCGGGAAATTAAAAGTTGTAGCCAATTAGGTGTTGCCATGTGGCAAGTTGTTATCTAAAAAGATGCCAAGTGGCTCATAAAAAGCTTCTTTTATTATATATAATAGATACAAATATTATGTTGGGTTTGTCTAACTCATGCCCTAAGGGCATGAGATAAGAAGTGTTTAATGAACTCAAAATTTCCTTATTTCTTATTAGTAAATTCTATTTTTTACATGCATTCAATGCATTTGTAAATAAAAATGGTAAATTTGATTCATTGAACACTTCTTATCTCATGCCCTTAGGGCATGAGTTAGAAAAACCCTATTATGTTATGTATATTATTTTGGTTAAACTAGGAAAGGTAATACCCTTTAAAATTAAGAGGACTACAACACTCCGACTTTACATTTATAGGTGTAAATAAGACAAGTATCAATGTCGTCACAAAATATAATTAACAATAACAAGTTATCCGCTCTTACATTATGTGGATATCCTAGCAGTACTTCCTAAAATTCACAAAAGCAACTTTATACCCCCCACATTGCCCCTACACATTCACTAATCCGGCCATGTTTCACGCTCACCTTTAAAATTAACTAAAAACAAGCTTAAAGATTAAAATATTTACCTCTTTTTATTAATTCATATGATATGATATGATATGATATGATGTATTTGGCTTCAATCTTTATTAAACACAAAATGTTATAATTATAATTTATAGCAATACAATAAAACTAAAATTATGTAATGTCGTACCAATTTAGATCTAAGAAGTTAAATTTAAACCATCTATATATGCAATAATAATTATCTGCTTATTTGTTTGATTAATTGGAACTTTTTGCCAAAAAAAAAAAATGTTGTTTTCAATCTGGTTCGGTAGTCCTGGATTCTACGGTTTCTACCCAAATGCATGCCACGTTGTGAGATATGAGTGTCACGTATGACGTATACGAGAGTTGCTTGTCATGCAATGGTTGCATGTAGTGAGGAGGACACGTGGGTGTTTTGTGGCAAATGTTGTTTATTTTGCTTTTAAATGACACGTGAGATAAATAAGGAGGTAAAGTTTTACTTTTGTCGTCCACCAAATCGGGGGTCTTGGGACCCAAGTGTATCAGGCACACATGACAAATATTTGGGTAGATTAATCCAAAACCAAACCCAGAAATATTATTTATGAAAAACAAAAAATAAAAAATAAAATAGAAACGAATATAAAAGAAAGCATCATCATTATCAGGCACACATGACACGTATTTGGGTAAAATCTAGCACCACCAGACCCATAAACATTACTCTCTCCGTCACACAAAAAACTTCTCATTTGACTTTTGCACAAGTTTTTAGGTGATAGTTAGTAGTGAGGTCATTAATAATACTTTTGATTAAAATACAAAGTTGGATTGGAAAGAGAAAGATAGTTAGTGGATATTAGTGGTGGGGTTTTTAGTAATAATAGTTTTTTATTGTGTGGAGCCCATCAAATATGAGAAATGAGAAGTTTTTTGTGAGACAAAAATTTAGAGTGAAATGAGAAGTTTTTTTGTGGAACGAAGAGAGTATTTATGAAAAAGCAAAAAGCATATAGAAACGAAAATAAAAATGAAATCATCATTATTTTGGCAAAAAGTTGAACTAATAGTAGCCATGATTCACCACCGTAAACCCACCATCCACCGCTAAATTTTGCCCACTCACATACGCCGATTCATCGGAAGCTAGAAACAACACCGCATCCGCCACGTGTCGCCTTCAACACCACTCCCTTCAAATTGGCCGCGTCACAAGAATTCGCCTCCACCTCGGTTGCCGCCATACGTAAGGCGGCATTGTCAGGATCGATTAACTATGAATTAGTTAATAAACACCTTTAGATCTAATTGATAATAGAAGTTACAGCGGATTAACACTATATCAATATGATTAAGAACAATGAATCTGTAAGAACAATATGCAATAATATTAAGAACACAGTTTCACAAAAAGCTTCAATGTATATTATTGATTAACAATACACACGTACGTTTACAATTCGTAAGGAACTATTTATAATAGTCCTTGAAGCCTAACTATTTACCCTAGTTATTCTAGGACTTGATTTACATCGAATTATAAAAGATATACATTGAATAACATTCTATAACTAACTCTGCGAAGATCTCGGACTTGATTTGCTTCATAAACGCGTACCAGTAGTAATACCAATCACCAGTAGTAAATAAGCATCGTCAGTAGTAACTCTGGTAATCAGTAGTAAGTCCAAAACCAACGTCAGTAGTAACTACTAATGATCAGTAGTATCTTCAATATGTGCATGATCAGTAGTAAGCTAGTTATAGACTTCACCAGTATCAACTCATCAGTAACAAGTGTTTCTGCCCCATCAATAACAACCATAGTCTTCATCAGTAGTAACTATGATCAGTACTAACTGCAGCATCAGTAATAAGTTGAACTTGTGATTTATTCCAACAATCTCCCCCTAAACTTATTGATTCTCTTTCAATCAATCAAGTTTCTTTTGTTCTTCTTCTTCCCTCTTTCTTTTCTCTAGGGTTCTTTGATTCTGTTGCTTTCTTTGTTCAATGATGTATTTGATGTTTTTCTTTGTAAAATAGTTCAATTTATTTTGGAACATTACATCATCATACGGTTTCATCATGGAGTTTGTGAATATCTGATACATAACCTTTTCAGAGTGTGGATATTCTTTTTTATACAAATATAGCTCACAGTTTTTGCTTGATCTTTCAAAGAAGTACATATTTGCAGTTGGGAGTACATTCCAAGCATACACATTTTCTGGATTTGTAAATAGTTCTGGGTAGTTATCTGGATAAAATGCAGCATCAATCATTCTTGTTAAGTATCCAGCACCAGACTCTTTCCATGATTTCTTTGTCATCCTTGGTTTTCCAATGATTAGAAGTTTAATTACATCACTTCTTGAACATGATCTAATTAATGGTAACCATCCAGTAAATCTTTGAACAGCTTTGTATTCCCTTATAATTTCTATTACATTATTAGGCATAACTCTCCAATTGATGATTGGATTGTTTTGAATGGGAGCAACAGGTACTTCAAGAACTGGAATAATTTGTTCTGTTTTTGACTTATTTTGAGCACTCTGTTCTTGAGTAAAAGCCTTTCTTTTCTTTATTTGGGGAGTTGAGGATTCACCAGTAGTTGATATACTACCAGTTTGAATTGACTTTGGATTGATTGGGATTAAAGCTTTTGATTTCTTTTCTTCTTCAGCTTCTTGTTCAGCCAATTCTTTCTTCTTGGCAGTACAATATTTTTCAATAATTGTGATCATCTTCATTCTGCCAAAAAACTTTGCACTGTGCCCTTTTGATTTCAGAAATTCAATCATATTTGTCTTCTGTTCAAACACATCATCTGTTAATTCACTTTTTGTTCGTTTACATTCAGATACCAGATCTTCAAGACAGTTTATATGTTCTTCTTCAACTTTTCTAAGTCTTTTAAATTCTGCCTTTTGAGCTTCTAACTGCATATCTGTTATTTGAACAGGTACTTCAGCTTCTTGAGATTTTTGAGTTGTTGATCTTTCATTTTGAGCCTTCTTTTTCTTCTCTTCAAGAGCTTGATACATAGCCACTTTCTCTAAGTATCTCTTGTGTTTCACCTTCCATTTTGATTGTTTATCAGCTCTGACAAGATTGATTTTGTTCACCATGTAGTGACCTAGTGCCCTGTTAGGGTAATCTTCATCATAAATTTCTTTTCCCTTTCCAATACAAGCTGAAGGTGGAGGTGGAATATATTTCATATCTGGGACACCTCTGATTATTATTGATGGAGAGAACAATCTAAGTTCATTCTCTGGAAGGATCTTTGGATGTTGAGGAAGTGTGAATTCATCAACTTCAAACCAGTTCACATTATCATCAATGTCAGGTATGATAAGTGGTTGATCAGGTGTTGGTGGTTTGGTGATGACTTCAAAACGTTCCCTTTCAATTAGCTCTGGGATCTCTAGTTCTTCCTCTTCAGTAATAACCAAGGTAGTTACTACTGGTGTGACTTCAGGAGTTACTACTGATAGGGCATCAGTAGTGTTTGGTGCAATTGTTTCCTCTTCTTGATTTACTACTGCTATGATATCAGTAGTAGGAATTACTACTGATTCTTCTATAGGTTCATCAGTAGTAGGCTCAACGGTAGTATCCATGTCTTCTAGGCCTTCATCATTAACCTGGCCTTCATCAACTTTTGTTTCTTTGAGATTGAGGAGAGAAGTTGCTGCTGCTGCAATGGATTCATCTATCATACTTTGAATGTTGTCCTTTTCCCCCTTAGTGAGCTCAACTGGTGGAGCATCACTATTATCAACCTTCTTTTTCAACTTTCTAATGATTCTTGTTTGTTGAAGAAGCCTGTGCCCATACATTCTCATTCTCTTGTTGATGGTATTAATATGCTTCTTCATAACTGACATGGTTTTTCCTTGATTTGTTAGATATTTCAGACAGTCTTGTACAATGGTTTCAAGGTTTTCCATCCTATCCGTCAATTGGTTTTGTTTAATACTGCCCTCACTCCATCTAGCAAGATCATCGGGCTCACTAACATGTACATTGGCTTTAAGGTTTTCCATCCTTTCCGTCAATTCAACAGTTTCAGTTCTACCCTCATCACTTCTTGGTGATGATATGGGTTGTTTGGACACTCTCTTCTTACTAGAAGAAGCAGTAGTGCCCCCCTTGTGGTTTCTTGGCACCGGGGTCCTCTTAGTAATTCCTCAAAAGAGTCATCACTTAGAGTTGCCGAGGTCTGGGTCCTATTGATGTTCTCACTGTCCTGTGCACCCACCTTTGGGGCATCAGTAGTGAGAGCCCTTTCCTCATGTCCTCTCTCCTCCTTGGAGGACAACTCTTGGAGCCTGGGGTTTGACTCAATTTGTCCCCTGGTGTCCTTGAAGGAAGTTTTCTTCCTTTTATACATAGTGGGTATGTTTTGGGTTACATGTGGTAGGTCTTCCACAGAGTGAAGAGTAGCACTCTGAGGATTTATTTCATGTTCCTGGGACACATTCAGGACATCTATTTGAGTGGGTGATAGAGTGACTGTTTGGGGTTGTGTTTGGGCTGCATTTGGGGGTGATGGAGTGGGTTGAGGTTCAATTGGGGTTGTATCTTTGATTGAACCCTCTCCAAGATTTTGTTGATCTTTGATCATGTTAGGAAACAGAGGGGTTTCCTTACCCGAAAATTTAAATTGTTTTCTCATATTAGAGAAAACTTTCTTGTTCAACTCAGGAGTTATAAAAAAAATTTAGGAGTTGACAAGTTTTGTAATTCACAATTTAAAATATGTTGAAGAAATCTGGGATACATTAAAAGTTTTGAAGCACTAAGATTTCCCAACATACCTTCAAAAATCATATTTGAAAAGTTAAATACTTGGTCTGTGCATAAACAAACAACAGCAGATGCTATTGATTTGTTAAACTCATTCCAGGTACTTCTTTTGGTAGAAATACAATGTTGAATGTTGTGTACAAGAAATTTCCATTGTGGGGAGAGAAGACCCTTTTGAAATGTGACAATATCAAGTCTTCCCTCATAACCCATTATATTTAAAATTTCAACAATGTGTTCCTTAGGAAGAGAAAACATACCTTTATCGTCATGTAGTTGCAGATGGTGTCGGATGGATTGTTCAGTTATAGTGATAGTTTTGCCATCCACGGTTGATTTGATCATTGACATAGTCGACCCTTCATTTCTTTCAGCATTAGTCCAGAAGTCAACTAAGTGTTGTTGACATGCTTTCGGATTTACAGTTAAAGCAAACTTTATGTATGAGTTTTTCAAAAAATTTACGATTGGACGAAAATCTTTTGTTCCGTCTGGATTCTTTAGGAATGCACACATGTTGTGAAATTCTGAGTATTTGAGAGTTGTTTGAACATCAAGAGATTGTAGAGTTGCCATTGCTTCTGTATTTTGAGAAGTTTTGATCGTTTGATTTTAGAGAAACAAGCAAGAATGTTGTTACTGGTGCAGGGTTTATGATCGCGAGTTAGGGTTTATCGAGAGGATTTAGCAAATCGATGGAAGGATAACGCTAAACTAATCGACTTCAGCTATTTATATCTTACGATTTATCCTGCAAAGATACTGAATTGCCCTTCGAAGTATAACACAACGGCTATTTTCATGGGGGTTAGGTTGGTAATTTGAAAGTTTAAAGACCAGTAGTAAATTAGATGCCAGTAATAACACGTCAGTAGTATCTAAGAATGTCAGTAGTAACTAAGGATTTTGACATCAGTAGTGACTGTTGACATCAGTAGTAACTAATGAATTTCATTACTGACCTATCTTACACATTCCTAGCAGTAGTAACCACCATCACACAAGACCAGTAGTATATGTGGATACCAGTAGTACTGTCTTACCAGTAGTATTTGTGTATACCTAATACACACCAGTAGTAGTGACCTACCAGTAGTATTTTGTGCACACGCCTACATACCTGTAAAGCAGACCTACCAGTAGTAAAACACTTAAACAAATAAATAACTTTTTACAACAAAAAACTTTACACGTGATTTTGAGTGAGAGATTAATTTATCAAAATCATTCCAATACTGCTAACCAAGAAGCTGAATCTTCCTACATCAAATGCTTTTGTAAAAAGATATGCTAATTGATTGTCAGTATGAATTTTAACTACTTTGATTAACTTCTTTTCATTGCAGTCTCTTATAAAGTGAAATCTTATTTCAATGTGTTTAGTTTTAGAGTGTTTTACTGGATTATTCATAATACTAATAGCACTTTGATTATCAATAAAAATGGGAGTTTTAAGGATAGAGATACCAAAGTCTAGCAGCTGGTTTTGAATCCAAAGTACTTGAGCACAACAAGCAGATGCAGCTACATACTCTGCTTCAGCAGTTGATGTTGATACATTTGTTTGTTTCTTGCATTGCCATGACACCAGTCTTGATCCAAAGAATTGACATCCACCAGTAGTGGACTTTCTATCTTGACATTCACCTCCATAGTCACTATCTGTGTAGGCTATGAGTTCAAAGGGTGAATCATGTGGATACCATAGACCTAGTGATGGTTTGCCTTTCAAGTATCTGATTATTCTTTTGACAGCCTGCAAGTGTAGTTCTTTAGGTCTTGCTTGATATCTTGCACACACACAAACACTATACATAATGTCAAGTCTTGATGCAGTTAAGTACATCAAAGAGCCTATCGTTGATTTATATAAGTGTTCATCTACATCCTCCCCCTCAGCATCAGGATGTAGGTGTTTGTGTGTTTCCATTGGTGTACTTGCACTCTTGCAGTCTTTCATATCAAACTTCTCCAAGATATCTTTAACATATTTTAATTGGTTTATCAAAATGCAATCTGTCCTTTGATTGACTTGGAGTCCAAGGAAGAAGTTCATTGGACCCATGGAGCTCATCTTGAATTTGATTTGCATGAGATTTTCAAACTCTTTACATAATGAATCATTTGTTGATCCAAAAATGATATCATCTACATAGATTTGCACCAGTAGTATATCATTTTTGACCTTTCTTGTAAACAGAGTTTTGTCAATTGCTCCTCTTTTGAAGTCATTCTTCAGTAAGTATGATGATAATGTGTCATACCATGCTCTTGGTGCCTGATGTAGGCCATATAGAGCTTTATCTAGTTTGAATACATAGTCACCATGTTTTGGATCTTCAAAACCTGGAGGTTGGCATACATATACTTCTTCTTCAATTTTCCCATATAGGAAAGCACTCTTTACATCCATTTGATAGACTTTAAATTTCTTGTATGAAGCATATGCTAGGAATATCCTAATTGCTTCAATTCTAGAAACAGGGGCATATACTTCATCATAGTCTATTCCTTCTTCTTGAGTGTATCCTTGGGCTACAAGTCTGACTTTGTTCTTGATCACTATACCTCTTCAATCTTTCTTGTTTCTAAAGATCCATCTTGTTCCAATGGCTCTTTTTCCTTTGGGTAGAGGTACAAGTGTCCAAACAGCTTGTAATTTGAATTGAAGGAGTTCTTCTTGCATTGCCTCAATCCAGTTTGAATCCTTCATTGCTTGTTGAATCTTCTTTGGTTCATCCTGAGACAGAAAACATTCAAACATACATTCATTAGCAATTAGACTTATATTACACATGTTTGCAGTTAGACTCTTATGTAATTTGCTTCTTGTCTGCATGCTTGAGTTCACATCACTAAGGACTTGATCCAAAGGATGATTCTTTTCAGTTCTGGTGCCATGAAATTTATCAACACCTAGTTGGTTTTCAAGATTGGACTCATTTGTCTCAGGAGATTGGTCCTCTTGAGGTTCTTCATTGTCATGGATGTTTGGTTCATCATCATTTGCTGGTTCATAGTTACTACTGGGATCAGTAGTATTTAGGTTGTTACTGGGATCAGTAGTGTTTAGAGAATTTATGTTATTGCTTGGACCAATAGTATTATGAGTACTATTACTAGTACCAGTAGTGTTTGAATTACTACTGTCCTCATTGTCTGAATCACTACTGCTCTCAGAATCTGAGTTATTACTGTCCTCAGTATTAACTGTGGGAACAGTATCAACTACTATGTATCTCATCTTTTCTTGACCAGTATTGAAAGATGATGTTTCTTCCTTTTGAGTATGACAATTTGAATCACCTGCGTTTACATTCATGTTAGTGTTAAAGGATTTGGTTAGATTGTCTATGTTAAAAAGCCAATCTGGACCATTTCCTTGTTCATTAGGAATATTCTCATTAAAGGACACATTGATGCTTTCTTCAATAATCCTTATGTAACATCCTAAAACTGGCCTATTTGTTTTAGGTATATTTTGATATTTGAAAATATCTATTTGACCATAGGTGGAATAAATTGATTAAGTGTTAAATGAATCGTTTGACCTTTTGTCCTTTTGTGATATTTTAATCAAGGGATTAAAATATCTGTTTTCTGAAATGTTTAAGTGAAAATGTGATTTTTATATCTTTGGATTCTCCTTTTAATATCGTCTCCAGAAATGCTTTCGTTTTTAAAATTGGAGCCCGTTTGGTATTTTAAATAAATTAACTACGAAAGGGACTTTTATATTGTATTGTTTAAAATTTGTAAAAGGCAAAAAGTGGACCCCCTTTTGGTGGGATTTTCGGCAGCCACAAAGAGGGTGGAACACCCTCTTTCTTTCCCATTCTTTCCATCTCTTTCCTCTCCATCTTTCTTTTCATTTTATTTTCTTTTGGATTTTTATAATTCATTCTCTTTCAAAACTCATAGTGTTCTTGAGCTCCAAGTGAGATTGCTAACTCGTTTCTTGTCGAATCTTTAATCCGAACACGTTTTTGGAAAGCTCTTGATGTAAGCTTCAACCTATATGTGTTTATTTTCGATTCCATGATAGTTGATAAATTAGGGTTTATGTGTTCTTGAGTTTTGGTTGGTGTTTATTGTGTTAGATGGTGTGTTAAGTGTTTACTCTAAGTTTGGCATGTTTTGTTGCATGGGTGCAAGTGATTTAGCACAAGGTACAACCTTTTTAGCAAAATGTTCGTGGGTGTGTGTGTGTGTTCGTGGGTGTGTGTGTGTGTGTTCGTGTGTGTGTGTGTGTGTGTGTATCAATTGTGTGGTTTTGGTTTATGCTTCTAACTTGACTTAATATGGGTTTTAATGTTATTGTGGGTTGAACTAATATGTAGGAAGTGATAATATGTCAAATATGTTAGTTATGGTTTATGTCAAGTTTTGGTGAGATTTGATAGCTAGTGTTTGGATGATTTGGGTCAAAAGTTATAACTTATGATTTTGAAGTAAAATAGTTGGGTTATGATAGTTATGAACTTGTTAGATTGATTAATTAGTTATGATTTGCTAAATGGTAGATTATAGCATTTGTGGTTGTGTTTGGATGTTTTTAGTTAGAAATGGTTAACTAGTAAATTGGAAGTAAAATGCATGGATTGTTGGTAACTTGAACTTGATGAATTGATATATAATTATGAATTGCCAAATGTGGTTTAATGTCATGGTAAAGTTCATTGTAGGATTAAAGAGGTAATAATTGGGCATGTTGACAATTATGTGATTTTGACCCGTTTGGGCCATTTGGTGGTAAAATGACTTAAAATAACTTGGATTGTGAAAATGTAAGTATTTGGTTAGGATTATGTGATTAACAATGTTATTGGTAACATTTGGTGAATTGCAAGTTGATGTTATGTTTACAATTGTAGGATGTATTATTGTTTAATAACCCGGTTTGACCCGTTTGAATGCAAGACTTGCAAAATGACTAGTTGACTTGTTGTGTAAGTGTAAATGATCATGGCATGTTCATATGATGGTTTAAGTGTTTGGCTATTTAGTTAGTGCTAGTGTTAATGTTAAATGTGTAGTTAACATTGTTTATGATTTGGTGGAATTATACACTAATTCGGTATTCCTTTGGTGTACAGGAATCGGGATCGGGACTCAGAAACATTAGACCTCTAAGCTCGGCAAGTGGAAGGTTTCGGTGAGTGGATTTAATCTCCAACTTGTGTTCGGTCACAATTGGTTCGGTATATGCATACTTGATAAAAATGCAGGAAATCGCCAGACAAGAGAAGTTCACGACGCGAACTTAGTTCGCGATCGTGAAGTCGGTCCAGAGAAAATGGTTTGCCATCGCGAAGAGTTCACGACCAGAGTTCACGTCGCGAACTCTAGTTCGCGATCGTGAACTAGAGTTAGCGATCGGGAAATCTGTTGTGACGTTTTTTCGCGGTGTTCTTCGTACCTAGTCTACTTGTTATGTATGCCTAGTGTTAGGGAATACCATACATGACCTTGGGCACTAGGTGAAGAGACTTGGCTTGATTGCAAGCAACAACTCGGTGTGTTGTTTAGCCGAGGCTCGGTGTGTTAATCCGAGGTTTGAGAAGTCACTGCGCTGGGCATCGGGTGTCGACTAAAGGGTATCCGACCTTACCTGTATTTGTTGCATGGTCAAGGGGAGGGAGTTGCCCGGGTGTTGGGCACGAAACGCTATCGGTTACCGTGGTTTGGCCGACCATGGTTTAAGGCTCCGGCAGGACCCCGATCTTCTCGAACAAACAGTGTTGTCCCCAACCGGAGATGTTTTAGAACTTCCGTGTTTTAGTGGACGGTGATACGTAGTTCTGTGGCCTTTAGACCGTAGGGATGTCTATGCTAGCTTGTTGGGCTTTACAGAATTTGTAGATTTTATTCATTCACTTAGCTTTGTGCTAATCCCTCCCTCGTTGAATCTTTTCAGGTGATCGGTGCTTTGGACGGGATGATTGACCAAGCTCAGCTTGTTATGTTTTTAAAAATGAGCCATGTCGTTTAAGTGACACCGTTAATGTATTGTTTAAGAAATGTTTATGTGGGACCTTGTTTGTAAACTAAACTAAACTAAACTAACCTAGAGGATAACCTAATCGCCTTCGGGCATTTAAAAAGAAAAACGCTTCCTAAATTTTGCGGTGTTACACCTTAATCTTTTGTTGAACACTCTGTATGATTTGCTTTGAGTAGAGTATCCCACAAAGATTCCATCATCAGCTTTGCAGTCAAACTTACCAATTTGTTCTCTTGTAATCAAAATAGTACAAGGACAACCAAATGATTTTAAGAAACTTATGGACGGTTTTCTTTTGTTAAAAAGTTCATATGGTGTTTTATGATGTGACTTAACTATTAATACTTTGTTTTGTACATAACAGGCAGTATTAACAGCTTCAGCCCAAAAAGTAATTGGTAACTTTGAATCTGCTAACATTGATCTTGCTGCTTCAATGATGGTTCTATTTCTTCTTTCAGCTACACCATTTTGTTGAGGAGTTCTAGGTGAGATGTATTGCCTGTCAATACCTTTAAGATCACAAAAGTTAATTAAGTTAGCATTTTTAAATTCTGTGCCATTATCACACTTATGGCTTTAACTTTTTGATCAGATGTGTTCTCCAGTTTAACAATTAAGTTCTTGATGAGTTCACTTGTTTCATCTTTTGTCCTGAGAAAGAAAACCCATGTATATCTGGAAAAGTCATCAGTAATAACAAGACAATATTGTTTCTTTCCAATACTCATTACATTTGTAGGTCCAAAAAGGTCCATATGTAAGAGTTGTAAAGGAACAGAAATAGAATTTACAATTTTGGACTTATGAGAAGACTTATGTTGTTTACCTTTTAGGCATGCAACACAGTGATGATCACACATGAACTGTTTTTATGGTAATCCAATTACCAAATTCTTTCTTACTAAATTGTTCATATTTTTAAAGTTTGTGTGACACACCCTTCAATGCCAAAGTTCTGATTCAGTAGTGTTTGCCTTGGATATAAAATAGTTGACCTCATTTGAAGAAATGAGTTCTCCCCCTATATCCAGGCAATACATTGTTTCTCCTTGGGGTTCTCAAAACTACATATTTTTCATCTAAAACAAAATCAGGAGAAAGAATGATGCACTCAATGTCTGTGAAAAGAATTTTATTCTTTTTATCACATATTTGAGACACACTGACAAGATTGTATTTTAGCTCAGCTACATAAAATACATCATCAAAAGTAATTTTACCATTAGTAACTGTACCTTTGCCTGTAATCTTACCTCCCTTTGGGTTCTCACCAAAGGCCACAAATCCTCCATCAAATGACTTGAAATCCTTAAGAATTTGCAGATTTCCAGTCATGTGCCTTGAGCATCCACTATCAATATGCCATGTTCTACCTTCTTCAGGGATCTGAATGCTCTGCACAGGTAAGTAAAAGATTAGATAAGTTTGGGAACCCAAGCTTTATATGTCTTGGGTTCATCCTTTCAGAAGTAAGATTTAGAAGATTTAATTTTAAACATTTTTGGTACCCATACCTATTTAGTACTGGTGTTTTGTTTTACTACTGTCCTTTTGGATTTGTTACTGGTGTCTGACCTTGGTCTATACCCATTATATTTAGCTTTTGAATACTTTACTACTGATGGACCAGTAGTATTTGGGTATTTACCATGTTTAGGATGACCAGTAGTGTTTTTAACATGTGGTTTGGCAGCAGTAGTGTTTTTAAAATTAGGGTTTTTACCAGTAGTGTTTTGGTACTGGTACCTAACAGCATTGTAATTAGGGTTATGATCAGTAGCAGACTTGTTAAAGTTTCTACTGGTGTTGGAAAAATTAAAATATTGTTTATTTTGATTTGTTTTTCCATTATTTTTGAAATAATTGCTGTTCTTAGGGCTTCCAACTCTTTTATTTTGCACAAACCTTGGTGCATTTCTTCCAAATTTTGGTGTTTCAAATTTTTGAGTTTTTATTGTATTTACTACTGATGGACCAGTAGTATCTTTTAACTTTTGTGTTTTTGCTTTTTCTTTAGAATTTTTAAATTCTTTGAACTCTTTACAGTTAATTGGATTGAAGTGACAATCCTTTGCTAAATGGTTTACTTTGTTGCAAATAACACATCTCAATTTCTTATCCTTAGCACCTTCAGGTTTTCTTTGATCTAAGAGTTGATTTTTATTTCTTTCATTTCCCCTTCTTAAAATTTTTGGTATATTTTCTGCATTATATTTAGGAGAGTCATCTTGACTTTGTGCTGTGTGAAAGCTTGTATCAATTGAGTCTGTGGTTTGATCATCATCAGAAGAATCATTTGATTTAGATGTTTCATTATTAGATTCAGTTTGATTTTCAATTTTTAATTCATTTATGATTCTTTCTGAACTATCTTTAAGTGGAGGAATGAATTTATATGGAGGTGGTACAGCATGATATCCCACTCCATGCACAACTTTTTCAGTGGTTTGATTACTTGTTAATTCATTGACAATTTGAGAGCTTCTTTCAAACTTTTTAATGGTTAATTTGTTTTGTTCTAATTCCATTTGAAATTCTTCTAATTTGATCAAAGTTTCTTTTAATTTTAATTCAAGATGTTCTTTTTCATAAGTGGTTTGTAGCAATTCTTCTTTTATCTTTTGATCAGTTATTTTATACATTTTAATTTGATTTTCAAGATCAGCTATACAACCATTATATTCAATTCTTCTATTTCTATTTAGAATCATCTCTTCAAGTGTTTCTTTATTAAGTTTTTTCTAAATCTTTATATGCTTTAATGCATTCAGGAGTGCAAGATTTAGAATGTACCTTAGCAGGAGAATCAGTGAAAGTCATGAGAGCTTGATTCTGTGCATGTTCCTCTGCTTGAAAGCTCCAATCATAGCCTTGTCCTTGTTGTGAAACAAGAGCAGTTGAGTTTGATCTTTTTTCTGGCTGAGGACATTCTTTAGCAAAGTGCCCAAGGTTGTTACAGTTGTAACATTTGACTTTAGTTTTGTCAAATCCAGCCTTGTCACCTTTGTTATAGTTAAGGTTTGTTCTACCAGTCCTTTTTAAGAACCTTTTGGTTCTTAGACTCAGCATGGCCATTTGCCACTTAAGATCCATCTCTTCAAGATCATCAGGATTCAATTGTTCCAAATCATCACTAATTAGTGCAGTATGCACATGACTAGTGAAGAAGGATTCTCTTGCAGCATCTTCACAATCTGCAGCCTTTGCAGTTTCCTGACCTGTTCTTGTACTAGACACAAAAGCAGCATTGTTTGAAGATAAATTAGGAGTTTTAGAGTTTACCTCAGATTCAAACACCCTAAGCTCATTGTACAATTCATCCAGCTCCTTTTCTTCCAGGGCATCACCTTGTCTATATATGACTGTGTACATAGACCATTCTTCTCCAAGAGATCTGAGAAATTTTCTGTTGACATCATCATTGTCTGGTTTCACACCAACTTGATTCAATTCACCAATGAGTTTGTTGAATCTATCAAAGGTTTGAGATAAGGATTCATTCTTTTGGCCTTTGAAATTTTCAAAGTCCTGTTTTAATACAGACTTCATGTTTCTTTTGGTGCTTTTAGTGCCAACGAATCTCTTTTCCAATGCCTGCCACAACATCTTTGCATCATCATATTCAACAAAGAGATGTTGATAGTCATTAGGAATGGCCAGTAGAAGAGTGCTTAGAGCTTTGAGTTCGATTCCTCTGTCTTTTTTCTCCTTTTCACACTTGAGTTTGTCTGCTTCAGTTGCAGAACTTGTTGCTTGACCTTGAACGGTTTTGTTTCCTTCGACAACAACTTCCCACATGGAATAATCAGTAATAAGCATGTATTGCTTAATACGATTCTTCCACATTCCAAAGTTATTTGGAGTGAGTATAGGGATTTTATTAGCTTGAGTGCTTTCATTGTTATCAGTCACGATTAACAATCTGTGTGTTTTTAAAGATTTAAAACTTTTTTGTTGTTCTTAAGCTTCGTAGATCTAGAACCAATAAGCTCTGATATCACTTGTCAGGATCGATTAACTATGAATTAGTTAATAAACACCTTTAGATCTAATTGATAATAGAAGTTACAGCGGATTAACACTATATCAATATGATTAAGAACAATGAATCTGTAAGAACAATATGCAATAATATTAAGAACACAGTTTCACAAAAAGCTTCAATGTATATTATTGATTAACAATACACACGTACGTTTACAATTCGTAAGGAACTATTTATAATAGTCCTTGAAGCCTAACTATTTACCCTAGTTATTCTAGGACTTGATTTACATCGAATTATAAAAGATATATATTGAATAACATTCTATAACTAACTCTGCGAAGATCTCGGACTTGATTTGCTTCATAAACGCGTACCAGTAGTAATACCAATCACCAGTAGTAAATAAGCATCGTCAGTAGTAACTCTGGTAATCAGTAGTAAGTCCAAAACCAACGTCAGTAGTAACTACTAATGATCAGTAGTATCTTCAATATGTGCATGATCAGTAGTAAGCTAGTTATAGACTTCACCAGTATCAACTCATCAGTAACAAGTGTTTCTGCCCCATTAGTAACAACCATAGTCTTCATCAGTAGTAACTATGATCAGTACTAACTGCAGCATCAGTAATAAGTTGAACTTGTGATTTATTCCAACAGGCACAGCTAAGCGGAGTACCAAGACCAAACGGAGAAACACAGTTGACTCTAATCCCATGACCACCAAGCTCACTGCACGCCGTCCTCATCAACCCCACCATCGCATGCTTAGAAGTAGTGTACGCATGTGGGCCAGCTCCGCCGCCGCCACACTGGCGGTGCATATTATGGAGCCACGTGTACCTCCGGCGATCATGGCACGTGTTTGATGGTTGCAGCCGACGTTGATTGCCATGCATGGTGTTGTCGAAAGCATCAAGATCCATGTCAATTAACGCTGTCAGGGGGCCAATGATGCCTGCATTGCTGAAGAGTATGTCTAGGGTTCCGTATTTAGCGACGGTGTGGTTCACGGCGTCCTCAACTTGCTTCTCGTCTCTGACGTCACACCGGAAGTAGCAGATCTTGCCGGATTCTGTAGGATCGGTGCATGAGGTGATTACTTTGTGGGCTAAGTCGTCTTGGACGTCGGCGCGAGCTCCGTTCTTGAGGAATAACCTGGCGGCACTAGCACCGCCGGTGATTAGGGCTACTTTTCCCTCCAATCTTCACATGCATGCATATATGTGTGTTTTAACAAAAGATGTATGGGAATTAAGAGGAAGCTGAAGTTGAATTGAAGAAGTTGATTTACCTGAGCCTGTTGATCATAGCCGTTAGTGAGATGAATGATAATTGGGAAATGTTGGAAGGGTATGATCGATGGACGGATCTCACATGCTTCCTATATATAGTGGGTGTTGGCTTACTAAAGTCTTGTTATACCCAGAATAAATTAGTAATATTCCATTTACTAAATTACCGGAAAGTATTGTCCATTGACAATTTTGCCCTCACATTCTTTTACCATTACAGAAAATCAAAAGTTAAGAACCCGTGAAACCGCCTGTTTAATTTGTTTGTGCACCTCTAGCGTCCACAACTTAATATCCTATTTGTTTTTATGCTTCACGACTCACGCTTGTGTGCCACAACTTCATCTTGCTTAATTTCTCAAAGAACCCTAAAATCCCCCATCCCTCCCCTTTTTTGTCTCCTTCACGATACCAAAATTCACCACCGAAGAATCCAGCTCACCTAACGACGAACATATACTTCATGTTATCACTCACCTGCCACCACCGATTGATTCCTTCTTGATCGGAAAATTCAGCTCTATATTTTCTTAATTCTTAGTTTGTTCTATCTTGTTGTTAATTGTGCAATCTGAGGAAATTAAGAACGTGAAAAACATATAGTTTGAAACTCAATCTCTTGTGGAATCTCAAGTAATATAGGTGATACTCGTTTTTAGTCAACCTTTTTCGAAGTGTGTTCGGTCAACGGCGCCGGAATTAGCGCCGGTGGAAGTGAGCGGCGGTGATGAGCGAAAGAATGTCGAAGAGATTGGTGGAAGTCAGTTTGTCGGTCAAAATGTAAACTTCCGGTGCTGCAACAGTTTTTCAATTTTGACGGATAGGTTATGTTGGTGAGGGCAAAATTGTCATTGTATAATGTTTTCCTTATAAGTAGTAATTTGATCCGTGAGCAAATTTCCCTCCCTTTTGAAAAATTTCTTTATTTTACGAAAGAAAATGGTGAGACCTTCACTCACTAACTATCTACTTTAACAAACTGAAATAACCTCTTTACCCTTACTTTTTATTTTTAAACATCATTAACCCCACTTTATTCAAAAGGTGTGAGACTCATTCCCCACTAACCATCCAATTAATCTAATTTAACTATCATTATAATCTTTTGCCTCAAAAAACGTAAAATTCAAAGTGTATCACTAATTTTGAGTCGGAGGAAGTATGTTTTTTTTAATGCTAAAATTCATTATATATGGGATAAATTTCGTTAAATGATAGATTTATCGTAGCGTCATTTAATATTAAAATTTTTAAGATGTTACATTAGATAATAATACTTGTTACACCATTTAATTAATATTAAATCCTTTAGGGCATTACATTAGATATATAAGAATACTTGTTATATTAGAGAATAATTGTTAGACGTTACAATAAAGAATGAGGTGTTTCAATAGAGAAGTTGATATTACTAAATTTAAAGTCTATTGTAACCCCGTTTGTTGATCAATTGTAACACATGATTAGGGCTGTCAAAACCTGGCACGACACGACAAAAATACACGAAATGAAACGAAATTGCGACGAAATTGAAATTTGAATTCGTGTTCGTGTCGTTTTCGTGTTGTATAAAACAAACACGAAGTCGTGTCGTGTCGTTTTCAGAGATTAACACGAGATTGACATGATAGTTATGATTTTGTCGTGTTTGTAGTGTTTATCATGTTTTTAGCATGTAATAAGTAAGAAATTTGTTATTTTTGTTATTTATTTTGTGTTGTCATGTTTGTCGTGTTTATCGTTTTTTAGTCGTGTCGTGTTCGTGTTAGCAAAATAAAACACGACTTCGTGTCGTGTTATTTTCGTGTTGAATGTTTTCGTGTCGTGTTACCCAAAAACACGAAACGATAGCACGATTTGACAGCCCTACACATGATAGTAGGAGTGTTCATTAAAGGGTTTGATCCGAAAACCCAACCTATCCAAATGACAATGGGTGAACCGAGTTTGGCTTATTTGGATTTGATTCGTATTTTTAGGTATACCCGAAATAATATACACTTTTATGGTTTGGATTTGGGTTCAAATTTTCTTATTCGATTTCCACCCGTAAAGGACGTTTAAATATATTTAGAATGAAATGGTTCTTTAAATTTGAGTTTGTTTGATTTTCTTTGAATTTTAAATATGAATTAATCAGTTTATTGCTATTGTTTTACTACATTTGTTGCAACATTGGTGTGAATGTTCTATTAAGTTTCAATAATGTTAAGGACAATTATCTTTTATGGATCATTCTCTTATTTGGTTATATGGAAATCAACTCACATAACCCAATTATTTATTTAATTGGTTGGTTTGGTTAGGTTTTGATTAATTTGGTTTAGGTATTGGTTGGTCAAATAAATTTTTAGAAACCGAATAACCCAAACCGATCGATTAACCTTACTAAATCATAAACCACCCAAACGTACACCCCTATATTACCTATTGTAACGAACTTAAAAAAATGTTACACTTTTGGTGTTACAAAAAGCCTTCAATTGTAGTAGTGTGATGTACGTAAGAGTAACATAATATTATATACTTCTATATTTTAATACGTATAATAATCTTTTGCGTCCATGTCTTGTTTTTTTTATGTATAATAATCTTTTGCGTTCTGAATAATATAGGTAAACAGTCTTTTAGGTAACATATACTTCCTTCGTTTCAAAATAAGTAATACACTTTGATATTCATGTTTTTTTAGGTAAAATATCATAATGAAGGTTAATTAGATTAAATTGGATAGTTAGTGGGAGATGCGTCCTACAAATTTGGAATAAAGTGAATGTAATAATGATTAAAAGTAAAAGTAAGGGTAAATGAGTAATTTCATTATATTAAATGAGATAGTTAGTGGTGTGAGACCGGTGCCAATGGTTTGGCAAACTGATACCGTCAGTTGTTGCCAAATCAGCGTCACGTCAGCTCACTCTCCAACCGACACTAAACTGACGTACTCATGCCAACAACACCACTTCCCTTTAATTTTTTGGGACCCACCATTATAAAACACACACACACAAAATACCCCCTTGGACCCACCCATTCAACCGGCGGACTACTTCCCTCCCGTCTCCAAACCGGCTGCAACTCCACTGGCGGAAGACCGGCGCAACCCATGCCAATGGTGGCGGAAGACCGGCGGAAACTGGCTGCCAACCGGCGTAAGCCGTTGGCAGCGGTCTGAGCCCCCTTACTTTTTACTATATAAGGTAAGCTTTCAAATTATATCACTTATTTTGAAACACCATAAAATAAAAAAGCTTATCACTTATTTTGAAAACGGAGGAAGTAAAAATCATTCGTGGGATCACATCGATAAAAACGAACTAGTTTTATAATACCCAGGAAGATGAAGTGCACCTGTTAGTAAATACATTTATGCGGGTGACTCTTTTGCGGCGACGGGAGGACTTTTTGCACCGACGCCTAATTTTCATGGGCAAAAAGTTTTTTGCAGCGTCAGTCGTCACCGCAAAAGGTCCCGTTGAAAGTCAGTTTTCTTTCACTTTCTTGTTGTCTTTTAGTGACTTTTTACGACCTCAGGTATCGCCGTTAAAGATCTTCGTCGGAAAAAATATTTTTTCTTGAAGTGGTTGTGTATTACGATACCAGCGGAAAAACACTATGAGGCTGTTTCTTCTTTTAATTTTCATGATGTGCTTATTATCAAATTTTGTACAAATAAAGCATACTTGGATGATGGTATAAAATAGTTTCAATATTTATGTATTTTTAATAAATAAAAACGTTAAGTAAATACATTCACTCTAACAATTAGGATATTTATCTTGTTTGAATATAATCTAGTAGGGTTTGACTTTTGTGCATAAGTTGAAAGAGAGTTTAAACTCCATTACTCCACAGATTTGGACATTTACCATCGTACATGTATGTCAAGGGGATACTTGGATAAATTTATTTACAAATTTATTAGTTTATTATCTTTTAGTATCGTTTATAAATAATACTTCCTCCGTCCCACAAAAAAGTTCCCATTTCATCTTGGCACACGTTTTTAGGTGGTAGTTAGTGGTGGGGTCATTGATATTAATTTTGATTAAAATATAAGGTTTGATTGGAGAGAGAATGATAGTTAGTGGATGTTAGTAGTGGGGTCCTTAAGAATAATAATATTTTATTATGTGGAGCCCATCAAATGTGAGAAATGGAAACTTTTTTGTGGGACAAAATTTTTGTTAGAAATGTGAACTTTTTTGTGGGACGGAGGGAGTATTTACATAAATGCAATGATGGAGTGAAACAATTTACCTTTAAAGCTTAGTTAAACTGTTTTAGAGTAAATTACATGAATGGTCCTTTAAGTTTATAGCAAATTTCATCAATGGTCTTTTAGTTTCAAAAATTACACCGATGGTCCTTATTTTTGAAAGGTTTTTCACCGATGGTCCTTTACGAAAAAGTCCGTCTATTTTTCAAGTTAACTAACATCACATGTGATGCACATGGGGGTATTTTGGTCAATTTGTCTTTCCTAAAGGACCATTGGTGAAATTTGCTATAAATTTAAAGGACCGTCCGTGTAATTTAATTGAGAAGGGGAAACACAAATTGACCAAAATACCCCATGTGCATCACATGTGATGTTAGTTAACTTAAAAAATAGACGGACTTTTTCGTAAAGGACCATCGGTGAAAAACCTTTCAAAAATAAGGACCATCGGTGTAATTTTTGAAACTAAAGGACCATTGGTGAAATTTGCTATAAACTTAAAGGATCATTCATGTAATTTACTCATGTTTTTATATGTTAAATTTTGGATCATTATTTTGTAAGATAATTCAATAAGCAATACGAACATTTCCCATACGTTTACTTTCCCAACTAACCACCCTAAGTATATATTTATAGAGTAGTGCCAAAAAGTCATTATGACATTGCGACTTAATTTTTATTTGTAGGTGTAAATAGGCAAGAACGTTCTAATTAAATATATTTCAATATCCACTTAATTGGAGCAATGCCAAATGTGTTTATATTCCCTGTCGCCTCGGTTGTTTTCTTTGGTTAAGCAACAAGAATTTAGTCTTCTTTTGGTTTGGTGACTTAGCGTTGATGTAACAAAATTGTTGAAGAAAAGAAGGTTTAAATATATTTATGACAAATGGTTGATATTTGCTAATTTCAACCATCTTAGAAAACTTGCGCTCAAACCTTACCATGTATTGATACATATGATCGCTCAGACGCACACAAATAATAGCAATATATGCAAATAAAAACTTGTAGAAAAAGAAATACATTAAACAACAGATTATCTCTTTGTAAAATGTGTTTTTGATCTTCTTTTCTACAGAATTCTCTGACATTAGCAATATATGCAAATAAAAACTTGTAGAAAAAGAAATACATTAAACAACAGATTATCTCTCTGGCTTTAATCCCATTTCAGTAGGTTAAGTGACAGAATTGTCTTCTGACATATAAAGTATTTCCTGTAGATTATTTAGACAATACTCCCTCCGTACCTAAATAAAGTTCCCATTTGTGTTGGGCACAACATTTTAGGAGATAGTTAGTGGTGAGGTATTTGGTATTACTTTTGATTAAAATATAAGGTTTGATTGGAGAGAGAAAGTATTTTAAGAGATAGTTAGTGGTGAAAGTATTGGTAATAATATTATTATATTAAGTGGACCCCTTATGTTTGAGAAATGAGAACTTTATTTAGGGACAAAACTTGAAGGAGAAATGAGAACTTTATTTAGGGACGGGGGGAGTATAATTTACTGGTTTCAGATATTAGAAGAAAATCCGGAGTTATCACGGTGGACTCTCAGTTAGTATAGCGTATTCGGGCTGGATCTTGAATTCTCTTGGCTTGCTCGTAACATGCAGGTAATCTAAACTGCATATTCTCACTTATTATATCTCTGATTGTATTATCTCTACTAATATATAAAGCACAAGTAATTTGGGCCCGCGCTTCGCGGCGGGGTAAAAATATACACATCATATCTATAGATTAACATATCCATAACATATAGTCGATAAAAAAGTTTCACACGAAAGCATTTTCTTATACATATAGATTCTACAAAATCTTAAAACATAAGCATCATTCGTACAACAAAAGCTTGATAATATATACATCATATTTTACATAACTAAACAGAAGCATCATTTGTACAACAAAAGCTTGATAATATATACTTAGGTTATAAGTAGGGCCCCGAGCCATTATTTATCGAATCATCAACCTTAGCACCAAATGAAGTCATGGCAAACATGAGGTTATAAGCCCGGATATTATCCATGAAATGCCTGTCTCTATAGAGTTTTTTAATAACCTCTGGAGCGTATCTTCGAAGTGGTAACCTAACTCGACCAATTCTACAACACCGGTTGTATTTAGGTCTTTGACTCAGAGATTGACCGCGAAAAAAGGGCACCACAATACTCACAAACCTGATCACATTCACCCAAATCAATATATGTTGGTACACTTGTTACAAAAGATGTCATTAATAGAACATAACTAATAAAAAATAATGATGCATAAATAAATAGTTTATAGGTTATTCATTTGCATGAAACACCTTTTAAAGATGTCTCGCCAGTGGATTTATGAGCATTAGAGTAGCATTCGTGTCGAGGCCCCCATGAAGAGGACGATGTGCCAACATTACTTTGATTATCAGCAACATTTTGGCTACAAAGTTGATCCACGATAACAGGCGCACCATGAGAATAAAAACCAATGCAAGGTGCTTGAATCATGTGAGACCCTTCGTAGCTGTCGAAGAACATTGATATTCTTGGCCAGCGTTGTTTCTATTAGCCAATATATTTTGTGTAACACCGCAAAATTTAGGAAGCGTTTTTTTTTTTTTTTAAATGCCCGAAGGCGATTAGGTTATCCTCTAGGTTAGCTTAGCGGAAGCATAAAGATAATAATAAGTTTAGGTTTAGGTTTACAAACCAATGTCCCAAAATAAACTTCAAAATATTAATTATTTAAACGTTGTCACTTAAACGACATGACTCCTTTTTAAAACATATCAACTGAGCTTGGTCAATCATCCCGTGCAAAGCACCGATCACCTGAAAAGATTCAACGAGGGAGGGATTAGCACAAAGCTAAGTGAATGAATATAATCTACAAATTCTGTGAAGCCCAACAAGCTGGCATAGTCATCACTACTATCTAAAAGCCACCTAACCACTTATCACCGTTCACTAGAACACGGAAGTTATAAAACATCTCCGGTTCGGGACAACACTGTTTGTTCGAGAAGATCGGGGTCCTGCCGGAGCCTTAAACCATGGTCGGCCAAACCACGGTAACCGATAGCGGTTCGTGACCAACACCCGGGCAACTCCCTCCCCTTGACCATGCAACTAATACAGGTAAGGTCGGATACCCTTTAGTCGACACCCATTGCCCAGCGCACTGACTTCTCAAACCTCGGATAAGCACACACCGAGCCTCGGATAACCACACACCGAGTTGTTGCTTGCAATCAAGCAAAGTCACTTCACATTGTGCGCAAAACCTATTTGACTCCACACTAGCAAATAGGCAATAAACTAGCAAGCAAGATACAACAAAACTGCATCAAAAGTATTGCAACTGAGTTCCCATCGCGAACTCAAGTTCGCGTCGCGAACTCATGTTCGCGTTCGGTAACTCAGTCGCAAAGTGTTCACGGCCAACACCTAAATTCTCTGTCTCGAGTTCGCGTTTCGCGAACTCTAGTTCGCGTCGCGAACTACCTGAAGCTGGCACAATTCCTGCATTTTCAACAAGCATGCATATACCAAACTAATTGTAACCAAACACAAGTTGGAGGTTAAATCCACTCACCGAAACCTTCCACTTGTCGAACTCAGAGGTCTAATGTTTCTGAGTCACGATCCCGATTCCTGTACACCAAAGGAATACCGAATTAGTATATAATTCCACCAAATTATAAACAATGTTAAATATACATTTAACACTAACACTTGCACTAACTAAATAGCCAAACACTTAAACCATCGTAAGAACATGTCATGACCATCTACACTTACATAGCAAGTCAACTAGTCATTTGCAAGTAATACATTCAAACGGGTCAAACCGGGTTATTAAAAAATAATACCTCCTACTATTGAAAACATAACATCAACTTGCAATTCACCAAATGTTACCAATAGCATTGCTAATCACATAATCCTAACCAAATACTTACATCTTCACAATCCAAGTTATTTTAAGTCATTTTACCACTAAATGGCCCAAACGGGTCAAAAGCCCGAATATGACTATAACACTTCCAATTTCCATCAAATAGCACAAATTCTCTATAACTAACAAGTCATAAACATGTAACAATTCATCGAGCTCAAAGTTACCAACAATCCATGTATTTTACTTCCAATTTACTAGTTAATCATTTTTAACTAAAAACATCTAAACACAACTACAAACGCTATAATCTACCATTTAGCAAATCATAACTAATTAATCAATCTAACAAGTTCATAGCTATCACAACCCAACTATTTTACTTCAAAATCATAAGTTATAACTTTTGACCCAAATCAACCAAACACTAACTATCAAATCTCACGAAATCTCAACACAATTCAAAACTAACAATTTTGACTCACACTATCACAACTAACATATCCAACATGTCATTTTTCATAACTAGACATAAATTCCATAATTCACAATCTTACTAGCAAGTCATACTAGTTACCCAATCCTACAAGATTAACACTTCCTACATATTAATTCAACCCACAATAACATTAAAACCCATATTAAGTCAAGTTAGAAGCATAAACCAAAACCACACAATTGATACACACACACACACACTCATACACGAACACACACACACACCCACACATGTGTACATTATGCTAAAAAGGTTGTACCTTATGCTAAATCACTTGTACCCATACAACAAAACATGTCAAACCTTGCATAAACACTTAACATACCATTTAACATCATAAACACCAACCAAATCTCAAGAACACATAAACCCTAATTTATCAACTATCATGGAATCGAAAATAAACACATATAGGTTGAAGCTTACCTCAAGAGCTTTCCAAAAATGTGTTCGGATTAAAGATTGGCCAAGAAACGAGCTATAGATCTTCAAAATAAGCTCAAGAACACAATGGGTTTCTAGAGAGAGGGAGAGAGAGAGAGATGGATGAGAAAGATATGTGAAAAAGGGAAGAAGAATAAAGGGAAATGGGTGTTCCACCCATCCCAGCCGAACACACACACCCATGGGGCCCCACTCTTGCTTCCTTTTTCATTTCTAAGCAATACAATATAAAAGTCCCTTTCGTAGTTAATTTATTTAAAATAGCAAACGGACTCCAACTTTGAAAACGAAAGCATTTCTGGAGACGATATTAAAAGGAGAATCCAAAAATATAAAAATCACATTTTCATTTAAACATTTCAGAAAACAGATATTTTAATCCCTTGATTAAAATATCACAAAAGGACAAAAGGTCAAACAATTCATTTAACACTTAATCAAATTATTCCACATATGGTCAAATAGATATTTTCAAATATCAAAATATACCTAAAACATCTAGGCCAGTTTTAGGATGTTACAACTCTACCCTCCTTAAAGAGGATTCCGTCCCCGGAATCCAACAACAAAATCCAATTAGCAAGCATTTATCACAATACGTCTACAACTCTAATCCAATCACTTTCACGTATACATGCTCAAACAAAATCACATCCAATATGTCATGCATTTTATAGTATACTTAACAATTCCAACTTTTCCATATAATGTTCCCGCAAAACATTGTCATTTCAATTAACAGTCTATTCATTTCTGTAGTCTATACTTACCCCAAATAATCTCATTACTCATATTGCATTTACCTTAAAACATCCAATCAATTCATTTCATTTTCTCTATACACAAATTCAAACATCTCGATAAACAAATATCAACTACCATTCATGGTTGAGTTAGAATTTCTCATGACATACTAGCGATCCACATGCATATGTTTAAAAATTATCTTACACAAAGTCCCAACAATTAACCCAAGTTTCAATTATCTACTCATTTTCTTCCTTATTCTAACAAAATTTACAACTTGGACCCGCAATTTTAAGAATCTCCAATAAAATTTCCGGTCTTAATCAACTAATTTTCAAAAGAATACACTTTTAAAACACAAAGTCACATCAATTTTCGCATACTAAGCACAAACTGGTCAAAATCAAGCAATTCATCGTGACACTATCAAGGTCCTTAGTTAACAATACTTCTAACAATCATCAACTATTATGCATAATCAACCACATTACAAGTATGGCAAAATTTTACAAAGTCAAGTTGCACGTTTTGACAAAACTAGTCACAGTTTACACAAGTCAAGTCTACCCCACATATCTCATTACAATCATGGCAATACAAATAGCAACAACTTTTATACCCAATTAGTCATACCTATGACCTAACAGATCCAAACAAGTTTTATCATCCAAAAATTGTTCTTATTACTTCCATAACATGTCAAGCTACTCATCAAATCGACTCATGCAATTATCAATGATTATTATCATGATCAAGATCTAACAACTAAGAGCATTCAATCCAGTCTTGACACTAATCACCTTAAACGTTTCAACATTGAGAAATTTATCATAACGATTTCAAACATACAGTTCACAGTTCATTAACATGTCAAACTCATGTGATGACTAAAAATCACTTTCAATTACATGTCAACTTTTACTTAGACTTCAAGTCAACCAATCACAATTCAACTAGTTCTTAACTCTTACCTATTAACATCCAATTAGCTAGATAATTTTATCAACTCAATTCACAATTAAGCACAAACAACTCTTATCATTTCTATCATGAAATTCGATCTAGGAACATATCTCTGAAGACATAAAAGCTTAAAATCTCAGTTTGACAACTATTATTACAATCCATAAAACATCATTATCCCTTTGAGTAATTTAAAATTTTACCAATTTAAACTATGATCAATTTTATTAACACAAATCATTTCAATAAAAATCATTAAATCTAAACATAGATTTAAGCATAAATCACAATCTCAACACTTTTCTCAAATAATTTCATAATCAATGCAATCACTTACAACCTCTTTTATCTTCAATTATTACTATCACAAGTCAACTCAAAATAGTCTACACATACAGTTCATTAGCAACTTTTCAGAATCCAAATTCAACATAGAAAACCAATCAGGTTTGCATCATAAACATTTCAGGTCATTCAAATATTTAATACCGACTATCTGTCATAATCAATGTCTATAACAACAAACAAACATCAATTTATCCACATTGCATAAACATTTCTGATCCTCACTATACAAGTCACTACATGTGACCCGACATGTCACAATAAAGTTCCACTTTTTTTTACATAACAAACACTAGTCCTACTTGGACTATTCAATTCACGCATACAATTCCATCCATTTTAATTACAAGCATCACATTCAAGAAGTCTACAATAATTACTATTATACTCAATTTGATCCATGGTCACATATGTTGTGACCGAAACCGACATACAACCGATTCTCTTCGCTTCTCCTAACGTGAAGGAACAAACAAACAATTACAATCAACTTATCACCAAATTGCACAATATGGAAAAACAAGCAACTTTAACCACCGAGACACTATGTGTGTCCAGACAAACCAGAAAAGATTCAATCGTTTATACATTATTCATAACCTTGATTAAACTAGACTAATCCATACATCATAACACACTAATCTTAGTCCAGGTTTCAATAAAAGGGACATGTAAGCATGCATCACTTATATCTACACAACTCCCGACACATAAGAGGTGTCCCAAATCAAAAAGTAATCAATTATTATAATTCAAGTGACATAGAACACTACGGGTAAGCAGTTCAGTTCATCACCACATTTCACAAATCTTAATTAAGCAATCTTCTTAATTAACAAGTCTACATAAACACAAGTATTGAGTTTACTAGAGCATACCCGAGCTATCATTGTCGGTTTAACGTTGGTGAAGATCCCCCGACCGCCCCCGTCCTTGACCCGCAACCCATTTTCTTTTCCCAAGGTCAACTTCCATCTTGCCCAATTTGACCTCCTCTAATGTACTTCATTTTCCCCACGTGCGTATATATGCTCCTCAAGTAACTCCCGCATCGTTACTTGATGTGCCAACATTTCCTAGGGCCAAGGGGGTCGGGTTCTCTTTACCTGTCTTATCTATAACAATCACAACAACTCACGAAAGCTTAGTTTGAATCGTTAGTAATCACATACTAACTATAAACTAACTTCATTCACCGTTGCTCTAATCCCACTCGTCCGGAATGCTTGACCAAACTTGAGCCACGATTTGGGAATGGAACACCAACCCCGTGTATCCATCGCCAAACCGAAGCTCTGATACCAAATTGTAACACCGCAAAATTAAGGAAGCGTTTTTTTTTTAAATGCCCGAAGGCGATTAGGTTATCCTCTAGGTTAGTTTAGCAGAAGCATAAAGATAATAATAAGTTTAGGTTTAGGTTTACAAACCAATGTCCCAAAATAAACTTCAAAACATTAATTATTTAAACGGTGTCACTTAAACGACATGGCTCCTTTTTAAAACATATCAACTGAGCTTGGTCAATCATCCCGTCCAAAGCACCGATCACCTGAAAAGATTCAACGAGGGAGGGATTAGCACAAAGCTAAGTGAATGAATATAATCTACAAATTCTGTGAAGCCCAACAAGCTGGCATAGTCATCACTACTATCTAAAAGCCACCTAACCACTTATCACTGTTCACTAGAACACGGAAGTTATAAAACATCTCCGGTTCGGGACAACACTGTTTGTTCGAGAAGATCGGGGTCCTGCCGGAGCCTTAAACCATGGTCGGCCAAACCACGGTAACCGATAGCGGTTCGTGACCAACACCCGGGCAACTTCCTCCCCTTGACCATGCAACTAATACAGGTAAGGTCGGATACCCTTTAGTCGACACCCATTGCCCAGCGCACTGACTTCTCAAACCTCGGATAAGCACACACCGAGCCTCGGATAACCACACACCGAGTTGTTGCTTGCAATCAAGCAAAGTCACTTCACATTGTGCGCAAAACCTATTTGACTCCACACTAGCAAATAGGCACTAAACTAGCAAGCAAGATACAACAAAACTGCATCAAAAGTATTGCAACTGAGTTCCCATCGTGAACTCAAGTTCGCGTCGCGAACTCATGTTCGCGTTCGGTAACTCAGTCGCAAAGTGTTCACGGCCAACACCTAAATTCTCTGTCTCGAGTTCGCGTTTCGCGAACTCTAGTTCGCGTCGCGAACTACCTGAAGCTGGCACAATTCCTGCATTTTCAACAAGCATGCATATACCAAACTAATTGTAACCAAACACAAGTTGGAGGTTAAATCCACTCACCGAAACCTTCCACTTGTCGAACTCAGAGGTCTAATGTTTCTGAGTCACGATCCCGATTCCTGTACACCAAAGGAATACCGAATTAGTATATAATTCCACCAAATTATAAACAATGTTAAATATACATTTAACACTAACACTTGCACTAACTAAATAGCCAAACACTTAAACCATCGTAAGAACATGTCATGACCATCTACACTTACATAGCAAGTCAACTAGTCATTTGCAAGTAATACATTCAAACGGGTCAAACCGGGTTATTAAACAATAATACCTCCTACTATTGAAAACATAACATCAACTTGCAATTCACCAAATGTTACCAATAGCATTGCTAATCACATAATCCTAACCAAATACTTACATCTTCACAATCCAAGTTATTTTAAGTCATTTTACCACTAAATGGCCCAAACGGGTCAAAAGCCCGAATATGACTATAACACTTCCAATTTCCATCAAATAGCACAAATTCTCTATAACTAACAAGTCATAAACATGTAACAATTCATCGAGCTCAAAGTTACCAACAATCCATGTATTTTACTTCCAATTTACTAGTTAATCATTTTTAACTAAAAACATCCAAACACAACTACAAACGCTATAATCTACCATTTAGCAAATCATAACTAATTAATCAATCTAACAAGTTCATAGCTATCACAACCCAACTATTTTACTTCAAAATCATAAGTTATAACTTTTGACCCAAATCAACCAAACACTAACTATCAAATCTCACCAAATCTCAACACAATTCAAAACTAACAATTTTGACTCACACTATCACAACTAACATATCCAACATGTCATTTTTCATAACTAGACATAAATTCCATAATTCACAATCTTACTAGCAAGTCATACTAGTTACCCAATCCTACAAGATTAACACTTCCTACATATTAATTCAACCCACAATAACATTAAAACCCATATTAAGTCAAGTTAGAAGCATAAACCAAAACCACACAATTGATACACACACACACACTCATACACGAACACACACACACACCCACACATGTGTACATTATGCTAAAAAGGTTGTACCTTATGCTAAATCACTTGTACCCATACAACAAAACATGTCAAACCTTGCATAAACACTTAACATACCATTTAACACCATAAACACCAACCAAATCTCAAGAACACATAAACCCTAATTTATCAACTATCATGGAATCGAAAATAAACACATATAGGTTGAAGCTTACCTCAAGAGCTTTCCAAAAATGTGTTCGGATTAAAGATTGGCCAAGAAACGAGCTATAGATCTTCAAAATAAGCTCAAGAACACAATGGGTTTCTAGAGAGAGGGAGAGAGAGACGGATCAAGAGAGAGAGAGAGATGGATGAGAAAGATATGTGAAAAAGGGAAGAAGAATAAAGGGAAATGGGTGTTCCACCCATCCCAGCCGAACACACACACCCATGGGGCCCCACTCTTGCTTCCTTTTTCATTTCTAAGCAATACAATATAAAAGTCCCTTTCGTAGTTAATTTATTTAAAATAGCAAACGGACTCCAATTTTAAAAACGAAAGCATTTCTGGAGACGATATTAAAAGGAGAATCCAAAAATATAAAAATCACATTTTCATTTAAACATTTCAGAAAACAGATATTTTAATCCCTTGATTAAAATATCACAAAAGGACAAAAGGTCAAACAATTCATTTAACACTTAATCAAATTATTCCACATATGGTCAAATAGATATTTTCAAATATCAAAATATACCTAAAACATCTAGGCCAGTTTTAGGATGTTACATTTTGCCTACTTTCGTATTGCATTAGTGATTGCATTGATTCTGATTAATAGGTGGTTCATCATATAAATCACATGGCAATATTTTTCTTTTCCGATTTTTCATTGTTAAGAGCTAAATATAATATAAGAAATAATCCATAAACAAAGTAGGCTGCCCATGTGTTAAAACAAAAATCATGATTCATAGGCAACATTCATCAAGAACATGTAAATTGCATCAGCATATAAACATCCACAAACATAATCTTATAAACATGATGATAGATAGTAAGAAATATATTACCTGAAGTTCGTATCGAGTGTGTAGCTGAACAGCCACTGTGAATAATCACTAAAGTTGTATCCTAAAAAATTGAACAAATTTTTTTTTTGACATGAATAAGGCTCTTTTGGAAAAGTAACAAATTGACATGGGATAGTTAATTCATAAACGAATCAATGATAAAATTAATGGTTACAAAGACAAACGAATTCCTTTAAGACCACAAATTCATTTATGTTGACTGTTTTAGGCAACCTATTGAAACAGGTAAACTGTTTTTTTATTTTATTTTATAATGTACCTTTAAAGTATAATATTCCTTTAAGGTCATAGTTTTTACTCTAATCACTGCAAAAAAAAAGACTTTTTTTTCCCAGAAATTTCGGAAATACATAAAAAGGCACATAATTTCACCCCAACAACCATTAAGAAGGAAGGAAAAAAAGTGGGATCGAATAGGCGCAATCATCAGATTTAAGCTAGGTTCAAATAATCAAAATCTTGGAATCCAAAAACCATATTTCAAGTAAATAATATTTTCACCACAAATTCAAATAGAAAATCGAGACCGAATTACCGGTTCCAGTTCGGGTCGGGTCGGGCCGGGTAAATTTTGGGTTTAGACCCGGTGGAACGTGATAATGTTGCACAACAACCACTTTTTACGAATAAAGTTTCTGTTTTATAGCAACAATTAACAAAAAACAATTTTGCACAACATTTCTTTACATGAATACATTTTTTGTTTTACAGCAACAATTAACACACCAACAAATTTACAAAAAATTGACAGCAAACAGAAGCAGAAACAGATTTACAGATACATAAGGTGATACGTATTAAAGAATTTGATATCAAATTATGAAAATTTTAGTGTAAAACTTTAGAAAACGGTGTAAAATTGAGCAAAAGTAAAAAACATAATACACGAAAAATTATAACTGAAACACCCAAAAATAGTATGATAAACTACCATTATTTATCTATAAGCTAAACTTGGCTAGCGTATTACCTGAAATTGACGATTCATGTAGTCAAGAATCTGGATTTGTTGGTGACGTGCAAAAATTGCCGACTATGCTTGACTAATTTGTTCATATATGCAATCTGAGGGATTTCAAAACACCAAATCGAAGAATTAGCAATTCTAACAACCAAATGCAATATAAAATTGGGAATTCGTACATAGAGATGTTGGATCACGTCACAACACAAAAAATGATTCCAACGAAATCATTATTATGAAAACCTAACTTTTTAGGTCAATTCCCGACATAATAACATCACGAACGGAGATTGTAATTGAACGGATCTAATAGCTTTAAGCAATGAAAACTTTGATTTGATCAGATTAGTCCCAATGAGCAATGCATTACAGATCGGATAGCAAAATAGATGATCTGAAACATCGTAACTGATTTTGAAATTGAAAACAATCAAACACAAAAAGAAAAAAACACAGATCATATAACAGTTGACAAAGTCATGTCTGAATGACAACGATTATTAAATCTCTGATATTTCATGTTACACTTTATAGTTTATGCTAACATTAGTTGATTAGTATCAAAAATCTGCATAAACTTCAGATTCGATAATTTAATATAGAACTGTTATATTCTACTACTATAAGATCACTACTTTAATGGTGACAAAAATTACTAAAACATTAATCTAAAAAAAGTAGCTTGTAATCAATAGAAGTGATGCCAAAAATTATAATGCTCATACTTTAAATTGATTTACAATTCCACCAACTCAAAAGTAGCATGATAATTTTTTAGTTGACAGCAAAAAGAATTTAAGTACCTAATACACACTCATCTTGTAATAATCGTGAACAGACTAACAGAGTATAAAATTGATAATTTTGATTCAATTATACTAAAAAATGCAAGATCAATTATGTATAACAGAGGGAGAGCGTGTGTACTAACTTGTTTCCACATTTCTCGCTGACTTGGTTGTCGTACTAAATATGACGCCTGGCGAAAATTCCACGGCGAGCTCTACTCCTCACCACATTCATATCCGGCAAACATTTATTCAGTGATTCTTTCAATTGTAAACATAGTATTCCTTCAAAACTCAAAACCGTACACATAGATAAACTTTGACCAATTTGTATGTATATGCATTCTTGTTTCCTGTAGATTTTATAATTTATGATGTTTTAGGTCAATTTACTTTCTACCATTCAACATTTTTAAAACCTTAGAAATGGCATATAAATTAGTCAAATTGAGTATAAATACTACTTTTCACAGAAAAAACCCACTTTTCTTGAAAATCAACAATACACAAAGTAACCAACAAAGCAAAATTTTTTGAACAAATGAAGAATTAGGGATTGTTGATTTTTTTCCGTAAGCAAGTAATCCTCGTCTGATTCAAAATCAGGAACACTACGATTCATCATCTGATTTAAAATCACGGTCCTTGTAAAATTCATCACTTTAATTATTAGGGATTTTTAAGACTGACCTGATTGCTGGTGTAGAGAGTCGATTGCTGGAGAAAGATGAAGACGGTTGTTGTTGGAGTAGAATACCACCATTTTGCAGTGATTCTTTCACTTCGGGATCCAACTTGCAGATGAGGATGGATTGATAAGAAGATACAAGGGTTGATAAGAAGGTAAGGAAGACACATAATTTATTTTTTTCCTTATGATTGAATGTTATATCACGTACCTGAGAGATGAACTTAACAATGGTAGTGAAGAAGAAGAAAATAATTGGTGTGCAGCTTCAAATCTAACAACAGGGGGAAAATCAAAGGCAGCTTGAAGAATGATCGATGGCCTGCAGCTTCAAATCAAAAGGGAAAAATAGGGCAAAATCTCTCACAAAAAGAAAGAGTATCTGAGTTTGTGGCGTAAATCTCTCACAAAAAGAAACAATATCTGAGTTTGTGGCATAGAAAAGAAGCGTAAGAGAAACATCTGTTCATCTACTGGTCATCTACAGGCTTTTTCTTTGAGAAATGTTAATATAGGTAATTTAGCCTTCTCACTCTTAATTTTTAAGAACTTGATTTTACTAAATTACACCTCTTTCCTAAAACCAAATTAATCAAGCAATTTTAATTTAATGAGGACAAAAAAGAAAAGGAAATTGAGCTTTTTATGGAAGCAATTTCTCTAAAACATTGCTACAAGTATATAACCTTTTAAAAAAACTAATATAAATTAATTTTTAACAAAAAAATGTATAATTAGGCACAAATTTTAAATAGTGTAATATTGCATATAACAATAACTGAAAAACTGAAAATATGTAACCTGAAACAATGGACATTTACAAATTCAATTTCAACAGCGTATAACTGAATTGAAGTGTAATAATTATCCGTTGTATTGCACGTGTATCATTCTAGTATATTTAATGTCACGGTGTTGGAATCTTGCAGCCAATCCCAAATCAAAAAAAATTCACTGGAGATCCTTAGAAGGTCTTCCCAGCATTTTTGGCTGTTGTCACAGAAGAGCTATACAATTTTTCCCAAAAGGTTCTTCATCATGTTTAGTTGAAGCATTTAAACTTATGTTGTGGTGTAGTACTATATCTTTGATATGATCCATTGAAGTAGTAAAACAAACGATCACAACAGTGAGATTATCGTATGTGTTGAGACGTAGGGCTTCCCTAACAAGATCTTTAGCACATTGTTCAGGGTGATCGGTGTACAAAGTTGACCGCTTGTTGACTTGACATCACATCTCAAATCAACTACCATACAGAGTTGACCGCTTGTTGACTTGACATCACATCCCAAATCAACTACCAGAGAGAATCCCATTGGGATATCCGTTATCTCATAAATCATCTATCCTTGTATGTTCATCTTCCATGTATCTTCAACGTCCAATATCCGCTTAACTACCAGATCTGATGTTTGGAAAAGCTTAGGCTCTGTTACTAATTTGTTATCATGATTAAAACACTGATCAATTCACGATATCAAAATTTAATTGAATTTGATATTAATTAGTATTGATGATGAAAATACAGCCATTCAAGTTACTAAATCCATGTTATAAATAATTGAAAGTCAGGTGGAAAATTTATTTAAAGGGCTTTTGAGTTTTTTAATAAGCTTAAATTTTCAAGTTTATTTAATAAGCTCAAAAACCACTTAAATAAGCTTTCCAAACATGTCGTAAAGTTCGAAATGAGATATCAAAGAATGACTTAAACAAGGAGAAATCACAGGAATCACATACTGCTTTAGTTACCATAATTTTCAAAATATCAAATCAAATGATGTGGGAGTTTTTAGTAACACATGAATCGAATGTAGGTAATTTAAAGAAGAGAAAAGTTCGCTGTACACGTTTTGATTATACTGAAAAATTGAAGCTATATACTTCCTCCGTATAAAATAAGTGAACCACTTTCTTGTCCACTAGACAAAAGACACACGGTTTTATGAAAATATAATTATTGCACTGTCCACCAATAAAATCTCATATTTACCTACTAATAATTCTTATGATTGGTTATAATTTGAAATTGACACTTATTTTGTGACAAACTAAAATAGTAAGGCGGACTATAAAAATGGGACAGAGGGAGTATTACTTTATTTTGCCTCAAAAAACGTGAATTTCAAAGTAATTCACATATTTTGATACAGAGGAAGTGTAAAGATGCAAAACGCAGATCGTATGCAACAATAATACTTTTCAACACAAGCAAATAACGATACGAAAAATAAGAACACAAGAATTTTACGTGGTTCACTTTGATCAGTGTGATCAAAGCTACGTCCACGGTCGAACTAGATATTGCTTTTTATTATTAGGTGCTACTAAAGATTACAATTACATGAGATCTATATTTATAGGAGAGAAATATGATTAATCATTTAAATCCTAAACTGCCGAAAAGATCAAAACAAGGTTGGCCGGCTAATTAGTTTTATCTACCAACTCACTTTGAATATTCTATCCAAGAATTTAAAACTTGACTTTATCTCATGGCAATTAAGATAAATCCATTCAATATAATATTCGGCCTCCAATAAATCTCAACAATCTCCCACTTGGAGGCTGATTGACCCAACTGCCATCCAAACTTGTTATATCTGTAATCTCTTTTCTCTGTCTCTAGCTCGACGTCTTCATTCATCACATAACTCGAAGACCAGCTAAATCTACACAAAGCTTTAGCTTATCTGTTGTCACCACCTTATAAAAATGTCTGCATGATTTTTAGTACCAAGGATCTTTTTCAGAGACAACGTTCCATCACTTATCAAATCTCTGATAAAATGATATCTCATCTTAATGTGTTTCGTCCTACTATGAAGCACTGGATTTTTAGCAAGATGAACAGCACTTTGATTATCACAGTAGAGAACACTTTCATCATGTTCTATGCCCAACTCTGACATAAAGTTCTTCAACCATATAAGCTCTTTACTAGCTTCTGTAATCGCCATATACTCTGCTTCTGTGGTTGAAAGAGCAACACTTTTCTGTAATCGAGACATCCAACTTATTGATGTTCCACCAACCGTAAACACAAAACCCGTAGTGCTCTTGGTTGAATCTGAACAACCACCTAAATCCGCATCAACAAACCCTTCTAAAATAACACCTTTCCTTTTAAAACAAAGTGTAACTTTAGAAGTACCCTTCAAGTAGCGTAACAACCACTTGACTGCTTCCCAATGCTCTTTTCCAGGATTAGACATAAACCTGCTAACAACTCCCACTGCATGAGCAATATCTGGCCTGGTGCAAACCATTGCATACATTAAACTGCCGACTGCTGAAGCATAAGGAATTTTAGCCATTTCATCCTTTTCTTCATCTATATGAGGTGATTGTTTCTTAGACAATTTCAAATGAGTAGCCATATGTGTGCTTCTGACTCTGGCGTCATTCATCCTGAACTTATCTAAAACTTTTAAGATATACTTTTCTTGAGAAAGTTTTAGAGTACCTTCTGTTCTATTTCTGACAATGCTCATTCCCAGTATCTGCCTTGCAACACCTAAATCTTTCATCTCAAAATTTTGAGATAATTGTTTCTTCAATATGTTGATCTCTTGCATGTCTGATCCTGCAATCAACATGTCATCAACATATAACAGTAATATGATATAAGAGGATCTAAATTTCTTTAGGTAACAACAGTGATCCATTTCACATCTCGTGTAACCATTTCTCTGCATAAAACTGTCAAATTTCAAGTACCATTGCCTTGGTGCTTGTTTCAAACCGTACAGACTTTTTTTTTTTAATTTGCACACCAGGTTTTCTTTACCATCAACCTGAAAACCCTCTGGTTGTGCCATATAAATGTCTTCATCAAGGTCACCATGTAAAAAGGCTGTCTTAACATCTAGTTGCTCTAGATGTAAATCTTCTGCTGCAACAATACTCAAAACTAATCTGATCGTGGTCATCTTCACAACTGGAGAGAAGATCTCATTATAATCAACCCCTCTTTTCTGTTGGAATCCTTTAGCCACCAATCTTGCCTTGTACCGTTTTCTGCCGTCTGCTTCGTCTTTAACCCTGAACACCCATTTTTTTTGTAATACCTTCTTTCCCGCTGGTAACTTAACCAGGGACCACGTATGGTTCTTTTCAAGTGAGTCCATCTCATCCGTCATAGCCTTCTTCCACTCTACAAATTCTTTTACCTTTAAGGCCTCTGAATAAGATTCCGGTTCACCATTTTTGGTCAACAATAAATAGTTTGCTGATGGAACGTATCTAGCTGGTGGTCTTCTATTTCTAGTGGATCTCCTTAAAGTGGATTCATCATTGTCATCTGAGCTCCCACTATCACTTGAGCTCCCACTATTTACCGAGTTCCCACTATTGCCTGAGCTCCCACTGTTGCTAGAGCTCTCATCATTACCTAAGCTCCCATTATTTTCAAGACCCCCATTGCTTTCTAAACCATGGCGGGTTTCTGAAATCTCTCCATTTTCTGAAGGCTTACTTGAATCTGCAAAATCATCATCTGAGTTATCATCAAACAAAACTTGATCTTTTTTGTTAGATTGTTTTACAATCTTAGAATCAGTTAGAAACGTATCTTTATGAAGTGAGTTTTCATTGAATGTGACATCTCTGCTTCTGATGACCTTTTTGGCTTGATCATCCAAGAAACGATATCCCATCTCATCTGATCCATAGCCAATGAATACACACTTCTTTGATTTTGCCTCAAGTTTGTCTCTGTCGGCATCTTTGATTTTTACATACGCATCACAGCCAAATACCTTCAAGTGTGAAAGATTGACATTTTTGCCTTGCCATTCTTCTTCTGGAATATTGAATCCCAAGGGAACTGAGGGTCCACGATTTATCAGATACGCCGCCGTATTAACTGAATCTGCCCAGAACATCTTAGCCAGTCCAGCATGTAACCTCATGTTGTTTGCCCTTTCATTCAAACATCTGTTCATTCTTTCGGCGATCCCGTTCTGCTGAGGAGTTTCTGGAACTGTTTTGATCATTCTAATTCCATTATCTGCACAAAACTCAACAAACTCCTTGCTACTATATTCTCCACCATTGTCAGATTTTAAACATTTAATCTGCAAGTTAGTTTCATTCTCAACAGCAACTTTCCATCTTTTAAAGGTAACAAAAACATCAGACTTATTTTTAAGAAAATAAACTCATACCTTTCTAGTGGAATCGTCAATAAAAGTAACATAGTACCGTGATGCGCCTATTGATGCGACTGATGTAGGCCCGTACACATCTGTATGAACAAGCTCTAATTTTTTAACCTTTGGTGATTTTCCAGTTTTCACAATTGTAACCTTTGTTTGTTTTCCAAGAACACATGGTTCACAGAAACCAACTGTCACCTTTTCTAAATCTGGAATTTTGCCTTTAGAGACCATCTCCTTCATACCCTTTTTACTCATATGCCCAAGTCTTTGGTGCCATAGAGTGGATTTGCCTACATCTTCACTAATAGCTGCATTCACATCATCAGCCGGTACCTCCACCATATATAAAGTTCCTCTTTTATGACCACGGGCAACAACCATATGCCCTTTAACCACCTTCCACTGCTGATCCCCGAAATCCACGTGATGCCCATCATCATCCAACTGCCCAACTGAAATTAACATTTTCTTGAGTCCAGGAATGTACCTCACGTTTTTCAGGGTCCAATCTGTACCCCAGGGGAGTTTTGAGAACTACATCTCCAATGCCATCAATATCAAGTCTCTTGTCATCTGCTAACCGTACTTGACTAGTATATGACTTGAATTTCTGCATCAATTTGTTGCATGGAGTGGCATGAAACGATGCACCAGAATCCATAATCCAGGATTCAACCGAACACTCTACACTGCAAACAAGAGCATCACCAGAGTCATCTGCAGCAACATTCAATGTTTGTGCTTTTGGAGCTGTACACTGGTTTCTGAAGTGCCCATTCTGTTTGCAGTTCCAACAAGTAATATCTTTACTGTTCTTTGACTGGCCTCTCTTCCTTGACTTCGATCTGTTTCTGTTCTGATTTTGATTTCTATCATTCTTTCTACCCCTGCCTTCAGCACTTAACAAAGAACTCGATGATTCCCCGGAGTTCCTTCTGCGGATATCTTCTCCAAGTATCAAATCTTGAATCCATTCAAAAGTAAGTTTAGTAGTTCCACAAGAACTACTGACTGCCGTAACCGTGCCAGACCAACTTTCAGGTAAAGAAGATAAAAGTAAAAGAGCTTGTACCTCGTCTTCGAATTTAATATCAACGGATACTAACCTTGATAGTATCGAATTAAACTCGTTTACATGATCTGTAACACATACCCCTTCCTTCATCTTCGTATTCACCAACTGTCGAATTAAGAAAACCTTATTTGAAGCCGAAGGTTTTTCGTACATGTTGGACAACGTCTTGATTAATCCAAACGTGGTTCTTTCGTTGACGATATTGAACGCGACATTCTTCGCCAACGACAATCTGACCACACCAAGAGCCTGTCTATCCATCAGTTCCCAATCTTCATCCTTCATCGCCGCGGGTTTCGTCTCCGATAATGGTAGATGTAATTTTTTCTGATACAGATAATCCTCAATCTGCATCTTCCAGAAACCGAAGTCGCTGCCATCAAACTTGTCGATCTTAATCTTTTCGTCTTCAGTCATTGCTTTAACGTAGCTCTGATACCAATTGTAAGGATGCAAAACGCAGATCGTATGCAACAATAATACTTTTCAACACAAGCAAATAACGATACGAAAAATAAGAACACAAGAATTTTACGTGGTTCACTTTGATCAGTGTGATCAAAGCTACGTCCACGGTCGAACTAGAGATTGCTTTTTATTATTAGGTGCTACTAAAGATTATAATTACATGAGATCTATATTTATAGGAGAGAAATATGATTAATCATCTAAATCCTAAACTGCCGAAAAGATCAAAACAAGGTTGGCCAGCTAATTAGTTTTATCTACCAACTCACTTTGAATATTCTATCCAAGAATTTAAAACTTGACTTTATCTCATGGCAATTAAGATAAATCCATTCAATATAATATTCGGCCTCCAATAAATCTCAACAGGAAGTATATGATATATGCTAACATTATTTATATAGATTTTACTAGTCTTTGATTGATGCTCTACATTTATTTATTACTAACTAATTATCTATTCAATGTCATAAACTATTGCTTATGTGCAAACATATAAGTTTGTTAAACAATGAAAATATTTTTACACTTTTTTACACTTTGTGGACTAAGTTGACTGGTAGCCCGGGCTACTATCGAGCTCTATATGGGTTCACCCCCGGACATGACTAGGCAAGCTTGATTTTTGTACTTATTATAGTTGAGCTAAAATAGAAAGATGAATGTCATTAATTGTGTTAAGATTTGACATTATTGTGATGATAATACATTTGCTTCCATGCAGTAACAACACATTTAAGAATATAAGAACCAAAAACCATACAGTGAACCATGGCGAAGCCCATTTTTCATCATTTTTTTAAAGTTAAAAATGAGATTAGTTTGGATCAGGTTGATATCATAATGTACTAAAAAGCAATTTTTTTTTTACATTAATAACTTTTGAGTATAATAATACCATTTGCATTTCACAATTTTAGAGCGTGCACATTCCTACTCGTATAAGGTAAGGGAATTGATTTGTTAAAGACAAGATTTAATATATCTAAGGCAAATTTAAATTTTTGACATTTATACCCTTATATATATTTTCTCTTTTTTTAACCTAGTCACACCGTCAAATTTAGCCGTCTGCCAAAACAAAAAAATATTGACAATGCCCAAATGAACCTAAATAAAAATATGCTTTGTCGTTTACCCACAACCTTTTTCAACCATAAAACATTATTAGGATGAACTATGCGATATATAAAGAAATTTTATTTATTATTAAATTTCATAAAATGTCAATGTAAAAAAAAAATGCAAACTTTACAAATCATGTGATTGAAGATATAATTCACAAACTTAATTTCTCAAACAAGAGTATACGGTGGTGGTTGTTCCAATTTCTAAATGACGGCTACGTACGTACGAAGCTTTTTCTGTTAGCCTGCAAAATTTAATTTAATGAGTGTGCGTGTTAGGATTAAAGAAAGTGTAAACAGAATAAGGGTGTAAATGTCAAAAAAAATAATTTTGCCTTAGATAATTGATTTATTAAAGGCAAGTTTTAATATATCTAAGACAAATTTAATTTTTTGATATTTATACCATTATATATATTTTCTCTTTTTTTAACCTAGTCATACCATCAAATTTAGCCGTCTGCCAAAACAAAAAATTATTGACAATGCCCAAATGAACCTAAATAAAAATATGCTTTGTCGTTTACTCACAACCTTTTTCAACCATAAAACATTATTAGGATGAACTATGCGATATATAAAGAAATTTTATTTATTATTAAATTCCATAAAATGTCAATGTAAAAAAATGCAGAACTTTACAAATCATGTGATTGAAGATATAATTCACAAACTTAAATTCTCAAACAAGAGTATACGGTGGTGGTTGTTCCAATTTCCAAATGACGGCTACGTACGTACGAAGCTTTTTCTATTAGCCTGCAAAATTTAATTTAATGAGTGTGTTAGGTTAAAGAAAGGGTAAAAAGAATAAGGGTATAAATGTCAAAAAAGTAATTTTACCTTAAATATATTAAAACTTACCTTTACAAATCAATTCCCATAAGGTAATGGTCTTATTTTTAGCAGTCGAACTTGAACAACTCAAATTAACACAAAACGATGCCATATTAAATTATGTGATGCTTTAAAAATGTGGTAAAATGATGAACGCATGTGGACCATCGTTTTTGACCAATAAACAATAATACAAAAGTATTACTTGAAATTATAATAATTTATATTGTAGATCAAAAAGGCTTAAAGATCTTAAATCAAAAGCTTCCTCTCTTGACACTAAGGCCGAGAATTCCAGCTTATCCCCGGGTGACATCGCTGATCGAATAGCTGTTGATAATGAAATCCTTCTTCTTGAAAAAGCCAAAGTTTGGGATTTAAAACAAAAGGCAAAAATCCGTTGGGCGATAGACGGTGATGAGAACTCCAAATTTTTCCATGGAATTATTAATGATAATAAAAGGCGCAATTTTATCCATGGTTCTACTGTTAACGGTGCTTGGTCAACTGATCCGTCTTCTATTAAAACTGCTGCTTTTGATTTTTTTCAAAATAAATTTTCAAGGGGTTCGGGTTTCAGGCCCGGTTTCAGCAGCCCGCGGTTCAAAAAGCTGTCTGTTATACAGCAGCATATTCTGGAATCCCCGTTTTCTTTGGGTGAGCTCAAAACGGTCGTATGGGAGTGTGGGGGTGACAAATCGCCCGGGCCTGATGGGTTCACGCTTCAATTTTATAAGGAGTTTTGGCACGTTATTAAATCTGACCTCATGGATGCTATCTTATTTTTTTTTCAGCACAGTATTCTTGAACCCGGGAGCAATTCCTCGTTCATTTCTCTCATACCAAAATGTAATGATCCATTGGAGTTCACTGATTACCGCCCCATTAGTCTTATCGGGTCGCTTTATAAGGTTATTGCCAAAATCTTGGCGAACCGTATCAAAGTTGTTATTAATGATGTTATCGGCCATGAGCAAACCGGGTTTCTTAAAGACCGGAGTATTTTGGATGGTCCTTTGATTATCAGTGAAGTTATCTCTTGGCTCAAATTTACCAAGAGGAAAGCCTTTATCTTTAAAGTGGATTTTGACAAGGCGTTTGACTCCGTCTCTTGGGATTTTTTGGACGACATCATGGCTCAAATGAATTTTGGTGTCAAGTGGCGCGGGTGGGTCCGCGAATGTCTCTCATCTGCTTCGGTTTCGGTTCTCATCAACGGTTCCCCGTCTAAGGAATTCCGTATGGGTAGGTGTAACGACCCGAAATTTTATATTAAATAAATTATACAAAAATATGATAAACAAGGATAAATCATTTAAAGAACGTGGGAATTGGTTTCGTGTCATTTGGACATCGTATGAGAAAGTTACGGTCGAAACCGTGTCGAAAGGAATAACAAAAAGTGCAGCCTTAGCTGCCAGGTATAGATAGCGGCGCTATCTTAGATAGCGGCGCTATCTTGTGCAACGTTGGATCAGCGATCCGAAATAGCGGTGGGGAAAAAACGCGATTTCGAGATAGCGCCTGAGATAGCGGCGCTATCTCCCACGCGAATTAACGCGGGATTAGAAATAGCGGCGCTATCTTTAAGATAGCGGCGCTATCTTGGTCAGATCTGCATAAAAACGTGAAAATTAGGGTTTTTGCTCATTTTTCACCCAAGTTGTGGTGCAGCCGATTTTAGAGAGAGAAGGGGCGATTTTGGTGATTCCTTGCTCAAATCTTCATCAATCTTGAAGGATCTAAACATCAAAGGTAAGATTTCTTGATTGTTGATGTTATCTAGCTAGTTATGAACTTTGTATGGGTAGAAATGGTGGTTTGGGGAACCATCCATGTCATCTTTGGGGAAGATGACTAATTATGGGTGTAGAACACTCATTGTAAACTGGTAATCGATGTGTACAAGTTGGATTTGGGATTATTGATGGAAATCTTGAACTAGGGTTTGAGATTTCACCAAGTTGGATGAACTTGGTGGTTAAGAATGTTGTTATGGGTTTATTGGTAGCTAGTTATGGATAATAACTAGATTTTATGATGATATGGATGATAGGTCAAGAAGGCCTAAAGATTGGTGACATTTCACAAGTTGGAAAGCAAGGATTCGTGTTGTTAGACACGATTTGAAGTTAGCTTGGCTAAGGTGAGTACATGAGACTTTTACTGGGTACATAGCAAATGATTTTGAAAACTATGATGTTTTAAGAGTCTTTATTAATAAACGTTTTTAATAAAGATATGATTGATACGATAAGAAAATGCTAGTAATGAACTATTTAAGTATGTTTAAATTATTAATGATTTAGAAAGAGTTATGATAATGAAAAGTATGTAATGAGTTTTCATAAATAAGATGCATGAATAAAGATAATGATTTAAAAGAGCTTGATAATCGGTTTATCAAAAATATGTATTAATAAAGCTTGAGACAATGATTTTTAAGTAATAAGAATTGATTAGTATATTATACTAATGAGAGTAATTATTGACTTACTAAGAGAATAAGAATAAAGTGACTAGTAATAGACACGTATTCTAGTCAAAGAGGAGTCAAAGTAATATGATTTTGATAAACAATAAATATGTTTTAAATTGGTAAAGGACTTAGTAAAGTCGAGATTGAAACGGAATAAGTAAAGAGAACAAAATGATAAATTAGAATATATGTATTCTAATAAGTGATGAATTCGATGAAAGGAGCTGATGCTCATATTTGATGAAAGGAGCTGAGGCTCATATGTGAAATGAAAAATCCGGAATAAGACCGCCCAGAAATGGGGGAGCATGAGACGTCTACTTGGGGTGGTACCTCCCTGCGCAAAGAGTAGAATGTCACAGTTTACGACACTCAATGATGGGTGAGCATGACGACCCGGGAACGGGGAGAGCTTATGAATCTCGGTAAGATGGGGGTTCCCAATTACCTTGATAGTTTACCTATGACGTCCCATATCGGGAGAGTTGGCTTCGGAGAGGTCCGTCGCATATGTGATTATGAAAGTGTAAGTTTGGAGATAACTTACAAGTATGTGATTAGATGACGAGTAAGCTTACGGTAAGCTTATTAGTTTATACGGTTAAATGAATGGAAGATGAATTATGAATTAATAAGAAATGATAAGGATAAGTATTTTTAATGTTATAAATAATATTTTATAAATCTTTTGAGAATGGGTCGAAAACCCATGTATCTCACGAGACTATTTTGTCTCACGTACTACTTTGTTTTTGGCTATGTACTCAGGTTCAGGATCGTTGGATTAGAGGGTCGCGTTAGAAGTGGCCCAGTGTTGGTTAGCTCGGGAGCTTGTAGGTAGTTCTCGTTTATCCTATGGTTATGATATTATCTTTGTAACACCGGATTTTACAACTCTGATAAATGTTTTAATGGTTTTTGTTAAACCGTATTTCTGGATATTGGACATTGTAGTATTTTTATTTAAAAATATGATTTAAAAAGTGTTTTGAAAATTGAGGTGTTACAACTTGGTATCAGAGCTATAGTTTAAGTGAATTAGGTAGGTTTGACCTCCCTAGTCTTAAGCTATGCTAAGTAGGACCATATGTTTTCCATAGGATGTCCTTGATCAGTCCGTTGAGACAGTAAAGTATGGGTATATTAGGGTCGATCCCTAAGAGAAAGGATAATGTTTTGGGCTATATGGGTTATGTTTGACTAATAAGACAATCTTTGAATTTTAATGGTTTAATATGTTGATATAGAAAATGGTGAACCCAAGAAGTGGAGAGATTCCACGAGTTCATGAGACGGATTCAAATCGAATCCCGACTCATCCCGGTAATAATGGAGAAGGTTCCGGTTTGGATGTAAATCAAACCCCGGTAACTATGGAAGCTATCCAGAAATTGTTTACCCAAATAAGGGAAGTGGTGAATGAGGATGTGAACCGGATCTTGACTAACCGGTTTAATGAAGAGAAGAATGATAATTCTAAGTCCCGTGGGGGAAGTAAGTCTTCGGGTAGCAAGACCCGTACCGTGGAGCCATCGACCGAGGAAAGCAACGATTCGGGGTCGGAGGAAAGAGAAGGATGTACATACAAGGCATTCATGACGTGCAACCCCGGTGTGTATTATGGAAGTTCGGAACCGAAGGTGACGATGCGTTGGATTCGGGAAACCGAGCAAGTGCTAGAAAGTAGCAAGTGTTTAAAGAAAGACATGGTCATTTATGCATCCCGACAGTTGAAGGATGAAGCATTGACATGGTGGGATACCATGTATGAGACTTTGGGAAAGAAAGTGTACAAGATGTCGTGGAAGGAGTTCACGAGAAGGTTGAAGGAAAAGTTTTGTCCCGAGAGAGATCTAGAAGAGTTGCAAGAAGAGTTCATGTTCATCAAGAAGGGAGATATGTCAGTGGAAGAATACACCAAAAAGTTTACGGGATTACTCCCGTTTGTAATCAAGTCCTATCCGACGGAGCGTATGAAGGTGGTTCGGTATGCAAATGGACTACCACCGGAGTTTGAATTGGAAGTCAAGCGAGCGACCACGTTGGATGAGGCCATTAGTACCGCTCGAGGTGTTGAGAGGGTTTTTCGGCGAAAGGCACAAGAGTCGGCATCAGGAAAAGAAAAGAAGAAGTTTGATAGTAGCTTGGGATTAACAAAGAAAGAAGGATTGGGGTCGAGTTCGTCAAAGCATAGCGGTATTGGAAGTTGCCAAGGTTGTGGAAAGAATCACCGTGGGGAATGCAAGGCAAATTCGGCTATATGCTTCAAGTGTGGTCGAGTAGGACACCGAGCAAAGGATTGCAAAGTAAGGAACCTCGAGGAAGTGGAATGCTACACTTGTCACGAGGTGGGACACTTTAGTAGTGCGTGCCCAAGGAAGAGAACCGACACGTCGGCATCAACCGCCAACAAGAATCGGGTGAAGGAAACTCGTGGAGCCGCTTCAGGTAATTCGTTTATGAAATTTTGGTAGATAATCGGAATTTAATTGCTTTTATGTCGCACAAATTGGTGCTTATGTGATATAAGTATGGAAATATTTATAGATGGAATATATGATGTGAAAAATAAGTTTGGGAGATAATCTCCCCGGGTTACTATGTGTATAGTTATGGGTTGGCGACCGGTATGTCGCGGGAAATAAGAATAGAAAGGATTATGTCATTATAAATTATCGGAAGATGAATCATAAGAATAGTAATTGTGCTCAAAGAAAGAGTAGTAGTACAGTGAAGTACTAAGTTTCGGTAAGACTAGTAAAGTATGATTGGAAAGCTATAGAAATAATGATTTTGAAAATAGAACTTTAGTGTTCGGTGGAAATCCTGATAAGTAGTGCAGATATTCAAGTCAGGGTTGACGTGTGCAATGGCAAGGGTGAATAGTTATTGGTAAAGTTTATAAAAAAAAAAAGAAAAAAAGAAAAAAGATAGTTCAAGGTTGGGTATCGATCGGAGTCAATGGGTTGACTCATAAGGACCGTGTGAATCGGTAAAATATGGATAATTAGAAGGGTGTTAGTGGTTACCTCGGTGGTAAAGGAAAGATTGGAAAGTAGTAATGTTGAGAAAGCATGTTTAGTAAAGGTCGATTGATAAATAAATTGGTTAGTGAATTTGTGCATACCGTGTGGTATTGGGTGTAAGTGGAAAAGTGAAAATATGGATAGAAAATGTGATTGATTGTGAAAGAAAATGATAGCATGATGCTAAACGAATGAGGCATACAGGAATAGTATGCAAGATGAAATGGTATTGTATGAGTCACTTTGGATTGGAGGCTTTCCGATCATTGTGACAGTTTGGACCTTGATGGATTGGAGGCTTTCCGATCATCTCGGTGGCATAGTTAAAGTATGAACTGATGAATCAGAATTGTGAGGTTTATATCTGTCGTATGTAGAACCGTAAGGTTAGTTGTTGTTATGATTTTTATGGCAAGTGAGAACTTGGATTGAAAGTTCGGGTAGTGTTTAAGTAGAAGTATGTGTAGGAGATACCTACAAGTTAATGGTTCATGAAAAAGGAATGCGTTAGGAAGCAAAGTGGTTAGAAGCCAATGAATGGTGAAAGATATATTATGGGTGGTTAGGCCACAATTGGATATGATCGAGGCTCTAGAGCCGGTAATCGGGAAATTCAAGTATGGTATAAGGATGTTTGAAGGAAATTATAAAAAAAAAAAGTATAAGTAATTGGATGAAAGTTAAAAAGTAATAGAGATTTGGTATTGATTTGAATGGAAGTTGTTAATCGATGGTGGAAATCGAAATCGAGGAAAAATGGAACAATTGAGAAAGGAAATCTAAATAGGAAATCGGGAATGAAAAGCTTGGAAAGCGATGCCTTAGTAATAAGAATATGGAAATTTTGCAAAGTAAGTTTGACTTTAATCATAAGTCAAGGTTGGCCAACTAGTGGATTGTTGACTTTAGTCAAAATTGGGTTTTGACTTTCGTTTGAATTGGTTAGTCAAGGATAAGAGCATAATGTATCATCTTCATGTGTAAGATAGTGGGTAATGGATTAATGGAAACAATGGTAGTCAAAGGGTCGACTTTAAACCGTTGGGTATCTCGAGTTGAATTTAGGAACCGAGTATGATTGTTGTTGGACCATGAAGGTAAGGACGATTGTTAAGGAATTTATGGCTAATGGATCACTAGTGGGAAAGGAAATTGTCAAGAAATGGTTGACTTTGTGCTAAGTCAAAGATGGAACAATGTTGACAATTTGGTCAAAGCGAGGGGTTGACTATCATTTTGGTCAAATGGTTATTAGTAATGATTGGGTCATATCACCCCAAGGGGGATACAGAATTTGGTTAAAAGATGGGAAATGTTAAGGTCAAATTGTGAAACTTTGACCCGTTCGGGTATTAGAAACTCAAATTGGATTTTTGACCCGTTTGAGCATAACGGTGTTAAGTGTCTTTAAATGTATAATTGTTATTGGATCATGATTGGAAAAGTTTGATGGTAATAAATACGAGAGAATAGAAGCGGAATGGGGATTGGAAATCATTGAGTTGATTCCGAGGACGGAATCCTTTTAAGGGGTGGATAGTTGTAACGACCCGAAATTTTATATTAAATAAATTATACAAAAATATGATAAACAAGGATAAATCATTTAAAGAACGTGGGAATTGGTTTCGTGTCATTTGGACATCGTATGAGAAAGTTACGGTCGAAACCGTGTCGAAAGGAATAACAAAAAGTGCAGCCTTAGCTGCCAGGTATAGATAGCGGCGCTATCTTAGATAGCGGCGCTATCTTGTGCAACGTTGGATCAGCGATCCGAAATAGCGGTGGGGAAATAACGCGATTTCGAGATAGCGCCTGAGATAGCGGCGCTATCTCCCACGCGAATTAACGCGGGATTAGAAATAGCGGCGCTATCTTTAAGATAGCGGCGCTATCTTGGTCAGATCTGCATAAAAACGTGAAAATTAGGGTTTTTGCTCATTTTTCACCCAAGTTGTGGTGCAGCCGATTTTAGAGAGAGAAGGGGCGATTTTGGTGATTCCTTGCTCAAATCTTCATCAATCTTGAAGGATCTAAACATCAAAGGTAAGATTTCTTGATTGTTGATGTTATCTAGCTAGTTATGAACTTTGTATGGGTAGAAATGGTGGTTTGGGGAACCATCCATGTCATCTTTGGGGAAGATGACTAATTATGGGTGTAGAACACTCATTGTAAACTGGTAATCGATGTGTACAAGTTGGATTTGGGATTATTGATGGAAATCTTGAACTAGGGTTTGAGATTTCACCAAGTTGGATGAACTTGGTGGTTAAGAATGTTGTTATGGGTTTATTGGTAGCTAGTTATGGATAATAACTAGATTTTATGATGATATGGATGATAGGTCAAGAAGGCCTGAAGATTGGTGACATTTCACAAGTTGGAAAGCAAGGATTCGTGTTGTTAGACACGATTTGAAGTTAGCTTGGCTAAGGTGAGTACATGAGACTTTTACTGGGTACATAGCAAATGATTTTGAAAACTATGATGTTTTAAGAGTCTTTATTAATAAATGTTTTTAATAAAGATATGATTGATACGATAAGAAAATGCTAGTAATGAACTATTTAAGTATGTTTAAATGATTAATGATTTAGAAAGAGTTATGATAATGAAAAGTATGTAATGAGTTTTCATAAATAAGATGCATGAATAAAGATAATGATTTAAAAGAGCTTGATAATCGGTTTATCAAAAATATGTATTAATAAAGCTTGAGACAATGATTTTTAAGTAATAAGAATTGATTAGTATATTATACTAATGAGAGTAATTATTGACTTACTAAGAGAATAAGAATAAAGTGACTAGTAATAGACACGTATTCTAGTCAAAGAGGAGTCAAAGTAATATGATTTTGATAAACAATAAATATGTTTTAAATTGGTAAAGGACTTAGTAAAGTCGAGATTGAAACGGAATAAGTAAAGAGAACAAAATGATAAATTAGAATATATGTATTCTAATAAGTGATGAATTCGATGAAAGGAGCTGATGCTCATATTTGATGAAAGGAGCTGAGGCTCATATGTGAAATGAAAAATCCGGAATAAGACCGCCCAGAAATGGGGGAGCATGAGACGTCTACTTGGGGTGGTACCTCCCTGCGCAAAGAGTAGAATGTCACAGTTTACGACACTCAATGATGGGTGAGCATGACGACCCGGGAACGGGGAGAGCTTATGAATCTCGGTAAGATGGGGGTTCCCAATTACCTTGATAGTTTACCTATGACGTCCCATATCGGGAGAGTTGGCTTCGGAGAGGTCCGTCGCATATGTGATTATGAAAGTGTAAGTTTGGAGATAACTTACAAGTATGTGATTAGATGACGAGTAAGCTTACGGTAAGCTTATTAGTTTATACGGTTAAATGAATGGAAGATGAATTATGAATTAATAAGAAATGATAAGGATAAGTATTTTTAATGTTATAAATAATATTTTATAAATCTTTTGAGAATGGGTCGAAAACCCATGTATCTCACGAGACTATTTTGTCTCACGTACTACTTTGTTTTTGGCTATGTACTCAGGTTCAGGATCGTTGGATTAGAGGGTCGCGTTAGAAGTGGCCCAGTGTTGGTTAGCTCGGGAGCTTGTAGGTAGTTCTCGTTTATCCTATGGTTATGATATTATCTTTGTAACACCGGATTTTACAACTCTGATAAATGTTTTAATGGTTTTTGTTAAACCGTATTTCTGGATATTGGACATTGTAGTATTTTTATTTAAAAATATGATTTAAAAAGTGTTTTGAAAATTGAGGTGTTACAGTAGGGGGGTCCGTCAAGGGGACCCGATGGCCCCCTTTCTTTTTCTCCTAGCCGCCGAAGGGTTAAATATTGCTATGGAGGAGGCTAAACTCAAGGGCGTGTTTCACGGAATTAGACTTCCAAAAGACGGGCCAATTATTTCTCATCTTCAGTACGCGGATGACGCCATATTCATCGGTGATTGGTCTTTCTCCAATGCTCTTAACCTGATCCGTCTTTTGCGTTGTTTTTATTTGGCTTCGGGGCTCAAAATCAACATGTCTAAAAGTAATCTGCTCGGGATCGGGGTTCTTGATCAGGAGGTCGAGTACATGGCTAGTTGTTTTAACTGTACTAGCGGCTCCTTTCCGATCACCTACCTTGGTTTGCCCATTGGTACGTCTATGAATAAATGTGATCCATGGTCGCCTATTATTGATAAATTCCTGTCGAAGCTCTATAAATGGAAGGCGGAAACGCTCTCTTCCGGGGGTCGGCTTACCTTATGTAAGAGTGTTTTGGGAAGCCTTGGGGTGTATTTCTTTTCCCTCTTCAAAGCTCCTCAAAGAGTCATCAAAACCCTCGAAAGAATCCGCTCAAGATTTTTTTGGGGTTCTGCTGCCAACAAGCGGAAAATCAGCTGGGTCGCTTGGGATGGGGTGCTTGCGGACAAATCAAATGGCGGTATTGGTATTGGAAGCTTGAAGGCTCAAAATGTCTCGCTTTTGTGCAAGTGGTGGTGGCGATTCAAGTCGGAATCTGGCTCGTTGTGGAAAAATGTTATTCAGTGCCTTCACGGTAATGATGGTGGTTTGGGCAGCTCTATTTCCTCGGGCAGATTCACGGGCTTATGGAGAAACATTCTAAAAATTAACAAAGAGGGGCTTAAGTTAAACTTGTGTTTCCATGATTTTTTTCAGCTTAATTCGGACGGTAACTGGCGGTGGGCTTTGGACAGATCTGGCACTTATTCGGCTGCTTCTTTACGTTTTGCTATTGACGATTTGTCCCTTAATAAGTGCTCGCTTACGCCTTTTAAATGGCTCAATCTCGTTCCGGGTAAAATTAACATTCTTGCCTGGAGGATTGCGCTCGGGAGATTACCGACAAAAGTTAACTTATCGAGCAGGGGGTGCATTGTTTTAACGACCTTTGTGTGCTTTGTGGTGACAATTTGGAAATTGAAGATCACCTTTTCCGTGGATGCCCTTTCTCTGCCTCGGTTCTTAGGCTTTTCAGCCGGTGGTGGGGGGTTGATTGTGCCAACCTGGTTCGATTGGAGGATATGTTTCTTTGGGGCGCAACTAACGGTTTCGTGGGTGCTAAAAATGACATGTTCCTCGCTGCTATCTACTCTCTTTTTTGGGTCGTTTGGAATTCCCGCAATGATCTTATCTTCAGAAACGGTGCTGCCCAGAATCCGGTTCTCATTCTCAGCAACATTCAAAGTTTTTCTTTTTTATGGTGTAAAAATAGGCGGTATAAGGATAGAGTCGATTTTAATTGGCCTAATTGGTGTTGTAATCCCTCTCTTTGTATTGTTTGATGTACTCTTTTGTCTAGCTTCTTGCTAGCTTTTATGTTAGTTTTCGGGTCTCTTGCTAGGGGTGATGGCTTTGCCGAAGCTCCTTTCGCTTGAGTTCCCTTTTTGCCGTTTCAAAAAAAAAATTATAATAATTTATAAAGAAAATAAAGGTTTGAATGGTCAAAAGGGACAGAGGAGAGAGAGTCTTGTCTTCTCCTTCCCAATGATATGACTATGACTATGATAATTGATAATTGAATCCTCATCAAACACCATTTTCCTCTTCAATTTTGGTACTCTATCATAATCATCATACACACAAACTTGCCCAAATACTTCACAACAACGATCATCAATTCATCATCGGTACGTCTAACTCATGCTCTTTGCTTTGCTTTACTTTACTTGACTCCTGTTTATCTTCAAGTCCGATCGATTTCATCTGTTAATCTGAATTGCTAGTATGGCTAGGGTTTATTGTTAAATTAATCTGCTCATACTTCCGGATCCAGCTCAATTGTTAGGAATTTGACTCAGCTTGTTGAATTTTTATTTCAGTATTATTGATTATTAATTCTGGATTTTCTGTGAGATCTGTTTTATACTTTTATCTTCTTCACCTTTAAATTGTTTGACTTAACTGGTTTAATCCACTTGCTTTCTTACATAAATATTAGCTGCTATTCACTTTCAATAATTGAAGATATGAGGTTGATTTAATTTAGGGAAAACTATACCTGAATGTGTCCAACAATACACGTTATACTGTTGAAAAATGTAATATATGCCTAATTATTATATAAGCATAAATAGCCCTAATCCATTCAATGAATCACAACATGTGGTCTTCCATTTATTCCTCCCCTTTGTTTTCACCTTTGGTTTTGCCATGTGTTATTACCATATTTTTAAGCCTAAGTTTAGGCTCATTTAATTAGGCCTTTACAACATTTCACTTCACTACTACTATTTCTATGTATCTTATTTCAAAACTTACCTTTTAATGTCATCTGGTTGCATCAAATAGTAAAAAATGTTAATAAAATAGTTAATTACATCAAAGGGTAAAGTTTTAAAGTAGTTCGGATGTAATAGGTACTCTTGTATGACTTGGCTCTCTCTTTGAGATTTATTCTATTATAGATAACTTTTTTTTGTTGACAAAGTCATGCCTTGTGTTCTTTTTCAGATAAGATCATATAACTAAATCAAACTTAATTCAACATTAAATTACCACACCGATGGCCTCGGTAAGTGTGGTACCTGCATCTGCTGCAGTAAGAGAACCTAGTGGAAATACAGTTACTGCTGAACGGTTACCTGACGAAATGAATGACATGAAAATTAGGGATGATAGGGTTAGTAACTTTATCATATATATATGTATGTATATATACTGTTGGGTTCATGCAAGAACTTTATTTTTGCGTGACCTATACAAAAAAGTGTTAATTCACATGTTTTAAAATTCAATTCATGTTAGTAAATATTCACCTATGAATGAAAAAGTGTAAGAAATTAAAAAATTAACTTTAATTACATGTCATTTTTTTTGTTCATTCATGAACAAACTTTTTTGGTTCACCAATGAACAAAAAATGGTCATGTAATCAAGAGTTATTTTTTTAACTTTTTTTCTATATTTGTATATTTACTAAAATTCATACATGAATGACTTTTAAATCATGTGAATTGACACATAATTGGTTGTCACATGAACCTAACCCTATATATATCACCTTTTATATTTTAGTATATTATTTTATATCGCTGCAAATTAAACACAAAATTTCATTTCTTACTGTTAGGAAATGGAGCCTGCAATAGTTGATGGCAATGGGGCAGAAACAGGGCATATAATTGTGACAACAATTGGTGGTAGAAACGGCCAACCAAAACAGGTAATTTTGAACTTTTGATTATTAAACATACAAGTATAATTATGTAATTGTTTATAAATTTTTATTTCAGACAATTAGTTACATGGCAGAGCGTGTTGTTGGGCATGGATCATTTGGAGTTGTTTTTCAAGCCAAATGTTTAGAAACAGGAGAAGCGGTTGCCATAAAAAAGGTTCTTCAAGATAAAAGATACAAAAACCGAGAGCTACAAACAATGCGCATTTTGGATCACCCAAATGTTGTTGCTTTGAAACATTGTTTCTTTTCAACAACAGAAAAGGAAGAATTGTATCTTAGGGCCTGTTTGATACCATTCGGATTCACCAGACTCGGTCTAAATTCGGACCCGGTCGGAATCATTCCTGTTTGATAACTTCCCAAATCTTCCGATTCGGTCCAATCCGATTCTAACTCAATCCGATTCTAACTCAATCCGATTCCGACTCAATCCGATTCCGACTCAATCCGACGAAATCAAACGGGGCCTTAATCTTGTATTAGAGTATGTTCCTGAAACCGTTTATCGAGTAATTAAACACTACAATAAGATGAATCAAAGGATGCCCATGATCTATGTCAAACTATACAGTTACCAGGTAACATAACTTTTTATTGATTTTATTTATTTATTTATTTTAATTAGTAGATGATAGTAATATATTATTTAAATTTCACTTTGTCTAAGCTGTTTGCTTTTGTTACGTTGCAGATTTTCAGAGCCCTAGCTTACATTCATGGTAGTATTGGAGTGTGTCACAGGGATATCAAGCCTCAAAATTTATTGGTAGCCTTTTTTACATTTTTTTATGTATACTAATCAATGTTTATAGAGAGTTTTTGGTCAAATATGTAAAGATAATTAATAATTTATTGAAGTTTTTATATTTCTTGTAAACAGGTAAACCCACATACTCATCAGGTCAAGCTATGTGACTTTGGAAGTGCGAAAGTTTTGGTCCGTACTATTTTTTTTATTTAATAATTTTTTTTTATGTATTTATTATATTTGTTGCATTGTCTTACTTTATTTTGTAACTGTTATGATAGGTAAAAGGAGAGCCAAATATATCATACATTTGTTCAAGGTATTATCGGGCACCTGAACTTATTTTTGGGGCCACTGAGTACACCACAGCAATAGATATCTGGTCTGGTGGATGTGTTTTGGCAGAATTGCTGCTTGGGCAGGTAAGAATATTTTTATTTATTTATATATATATTTTTTTCTAGATTTAAATAAACGGAGTGTTTGTAATTTCAGCCTCTTTTCCCTGGTGAAAGTGGAGTTGACCAGTTAGTGGAGATTATAAAGGTACCCGTGAATTTGTATAGGATTTTTCCTACAAATAACAACTTACTTTTACATTTTTCATAAGAATCATCATTTTGAACAATAAAATTTACTGTATTTATTTTTTTTTTGGTAAAAGGCATCTAATGATCCAATTCAAATGACCCAATTGGACAAAACTTTGTACAAGGACTTAACATTGACAAATGTAAAAATAAGTCGTTAGTTTGCGCAAAAAAAAATTATTTATTTAGTTTTGGTTAGTTGATTCTATGAAATCTATATTAAAATGGTTACTTGTTTGTTGATAGGTTTTGGGCACCCCAACAAGGGAAGAGATCAAATGCATGAACCCCAACTACACAGAATACAAGTTCCCCCAGATTAAAGCTCACCCATGGCATAAGGTAATTAATTAAGATTTAGTAGTTAATTAACTCTGATAATTACATTTGGATTCACAACCTAAACAAATACATTTGCAGATATTCCATAAAAGAATGCCTCCAGAAGCCGTTGATCTTGTTTCAAGGCTCCTACAATATTCCCCAAACCTTCGAAGCACTGCTGTAAGTATATAAAATAAATATTTTATTTTTATTTTTTTTACTTTTTATAATTTGCGTATTAAATTGGGAATTTGTGTACAGTTGGAGGCAATGATTCATCCATTCTTTGACGAGTTACGTGATCCTGCTACTAGGCTGCCAAATGGGCGTTTTCTTCCACCACTTTTTAATTTTAAGTCTCACGGTAATATTTCAAATTTCATTGGTAACTGCTTTTTGTTCACTTTATTTAATATTAAAAATTATTTAATTTGTGTTTTTATAGAGCTTAAAGGGGTACCTGCGGAGATGATTACAAAGTTAGTCCCAGAGCATGCGAGAAAGCATTGTGCATTCCTTGGATTGTAAAAGCAAAGAAAACGGTTTTGGAATATTATGTTTGTTCATTTGTTAATTGTAGTTGTGTGTCTATTGCCTACCAGATGCTGTCAATATGAATTTGATGACCCTTTACGTAAATGTGACACTATATTCAGTGCAACAACCGTGACAACTATAAAATTATGTGTTAATTTATGTTTATCCGGAGGTTCAAATAACTGAATTAGAACTACAAAACTTTTAATTTGAATGTGATATGATTTGTTCACGTATGAATGATTATATCACGTGTTAATTGAACGGTATAATTGTGGTTTTCAACTTTTTGTTGTTCTCGTTTTGATCTCCATCACCAACTAACACGTAATTTTGTGACGATTTTCCACCCGTTTTGCTCAATTCGTTATAAGTTGTATTTATTTATTTTGTGGGCGAAAATAACCTTAATTAATTAATTTTTAAGTACATGGGTTAAAATTGGAACATTTCGGATGGAAAATAAAAATGGCGAGTTGTACCGTAGACTTATTTATTCTCAGAATTGTCAAGTTGCTTTTAATGTTTCTTCTCATAATTCAACAAATTAAAGTTTGAATTGATCATACAGCGGAGCTATAATAAATTAAGTTGTAGACTTTTGAACAACATTTATATAATTTAGGTTGGAAAACTTATGGAAATTGTCCAAAACGGTCAAGGTATCACTTTGAAGTGAGTTTTTTCTTGGTCTTCAGAAAATCCTTAGTTAAATTTGAAGTTCAATAATGGAATACTCTGTTTGCTCTGAAATAAATATGACCTTTGACTTTGAATACGTAAATGACCAGGGAATGAATATAAAACAAAAGAAAGTTATCAATAAAATTGAACAATTAACTTATGTTATATAAGTGCTAAAAGCCTAAAACTAATGAAAAGATAAAATAGTACGTAGCGATTAAAGGGATGTAAATTCATTTATAGGAAGTCAAATGGGTCCATCTATGATAACTTATATTCACGAAGAATTTGAGTAAGCGCAACATGTGTTTTTTCTTGTAGACTACAAACATTCAGATATTCTGCCTCCTAAAAAAACAAACATCACCCAACTTAGCATATGCACCAATTTGTTATAGTATGCTACTACAGTGAGAAAAATGTAATGCATTACCCAAAACACACAAGTGGGTGCAATACAAAATAAATTCAAACAAGAAAGCTATTGGTATACAGATAACAAGATCGAATTACTTACTAAACAAATTTAGTATCCTGTTTTGTATTTCGTTTACGATTCAGTGAATCAGCCTCATTGGTTTATACGGATAACAAGATCGAATTACTTGTTAAACAAGCCAAATGCAATTATGATCCACACTCTTCCACATAAACAAATCCACATCAGGTTGAGTGGTACAAACATGGTGACATGAAAACTCAGTTTTTCCAGCTTTGTTGGGGCCGTCCTTGATCTTGTCAATTGCCTCAAAAGAGCCGTCAAGAGCAACACCAATGAAGGCATCAAACCGCAGTCCACGTGGATATAAATGCATGCCCGAATTTGAGAACATTTATGCAACTGTGTAATGCGTTTGCATATATATAAAGGTAGCTTTTACATTTTTTTTTGTTGAAATCAATTTGCAACTTTGAAAGCATTGGAGGTTGGGAATTTCAGTGTGCAAGCAAATGTTGTTGGCCATCTACTTATATTAATTAATTAAAGGCCAAAATGTATTTTAGTACCCTGAACTTGGCTGACTGGGTGTTCTACTACCCTGATCTATTAAAGGTGCAACATGATACCCTGAACTTGACAAAATGGTCAATTTAGGTACCTGACTCATTAATGTGATCACATTTTCTCGCATGACTTACTTTCGTTGGGGCTTTTGACGGATTTAAAAATATACATTCATCTCAATATATTGATATTAGAAGCAAATCTCGTGAGAAAACAAGGTCAAATTAGTAAGTCAGGGTACTATATCGACCATTTTGTCAAGTTCAGGGTACTATGCTGCACCTTTAATAATTCAGGGTAGTAGAAAACCCAGTTAGCCAAGTTCAGAGTACTAAAATGCATTTTAGCCTTAATTAAATTAACTATATTTAGTCAAAGTTTTGTTGGACAACCAAGATTTATCTTTCTAAGTAACCTGGTCTGATGTTCAAATATTTTTCCTTCTTTTCGAATTTGAGTATCTAATCATTAATTGTTGTAGGTTTGTGCACGGTCTAATAACTTAACCGAACTGGCTTGGAATTGACGAGAATTGAGATCTGAGAAAATGGTTTCGGCCGAGCAAGGACCAAACCAATGACATCTTGGACCGGATTGAACTGGACCGATTCTACATGGAAATTATAATCGAGAACTAGATATGTATAGCTCAATTCTGCTCGGTACATTTCATTTCTGACCGGTGACCGGTTATCAGTTCAATTTAAACATGTCTAGTTTGTTGTATACTAGTTACATTGTTGACAACCATATTTCCATATTAACCTTCATATACACTAATAATTACATATGTTAACTCAATGAACGTGGTACACTTGTATTGTTTTTTGTTGAATCACTAGAATTTTTAACACCACTATTTCAATTCAAAACCAAAGAAAACCAAATCCAAAATAAAAGTTGGGCCCTACAAACGAAATATGGGCCTGATATGGATCTTTTTTCAGGTTTATTGGGCTGAAATTAATTTTGGAAACAACTACGATAAGTCGATCATTCCATAATGTTCATCCATCCAGTGTTACTAGTTTCGAACATAGAATCTACATTCGAAGTGTGGGGAATTTGCGATCGTTAAAATCAGTTACTTTTGAACCCTAACTTTAGATTCCTCTCAATTCCATGTTTCAGAGAGTCGATCTGTAGAGTGACGTTAAACCCTAAATTCGTTTATGGATGCCAAAGACATTTTAGGAATCCCAAAAAATTCACTGCCCGTACCACCCGAAAAGAAATCGAGACCTCAGAAAGATTCTCAGAGAAAACCCGATGGCATTTCGCGTGAGGTTTGTACATTTTTATATATAGCTCTATGATAATTTGTTGGCTTGTGAAAAAATTTAATCAAGTATTTTTGGTTCTAGGTTTATGCGCTTACAGGTGGTGTGGCACCTCTTATGCCTTCCAGTGATGTTAATCAGTTGAAAAAGCGACAACAACCTGAAAATGAGAAGGTTAGCGACAACACCTCCCATTTTCTGCAACCAAACGCCCCCTTAATTTTGTCTCCCGATTTACTTTAATCATGACCGATTAGAAGCGTGAGAATGAGAAGCAAGTTGATTTACGGTTCACAAATTTTTTGAATCTGCTCAAATATGTAAATTTGTGAATCAATGAACATTGCAAAAGTATTGAATCAGTTTGTTTCTCACATGTTTTTAGCTTTGATCACAATGGTGGGTTCATATTCATATTACTTGTTGACAGTTTTTATATTTCTATTTTTCAGATCACATGGGAATGGCTTTCTTTCACAAATTCTGCTCGGAAAGATAACTTGCAGCTTTACCATTGGGTATATTATTCCGTACCTTTTCTTGATATATAACCAAATTGTTATCTGTATGTATTTGTAAAATTATTTATGGTTTTAAACTTTTATAGGTCAGAGTTGTAAATGGAACTCCACCAACAGGAGACTATTCCTTTGCAAAGTACAACAAGGTACACGATAATTCATGCTTAATTCTTTCGTTTAATTACAACTACGTTTGCAATCAATTTCTAGTAGCTATTAGTCAGCAATTTGAATTGTAGTAACTAAGTGATATTCGGGGCCTATGTTCTTCCTATCCTTGTCATCAACAACATTGTTGTTTGTGTAGTTAATTAGTTATAACTGCCATGTTGATTTTGGCATAAAATTCTGCAGTCTGTTGATGTGATCAAGTACACAGATGAGGAGTACGAGAAGCATCTGACAGATCCGGTGAGTATCAAACTATGTTGTCAGAAATTCGTTATGTATATATAATATATATTATTTATTTATTTTTTCTGTCTTTTTTACTGTTTTCTGATAAAAAATGGGCTGGAAAATTCATTCAACTTTATTATTGGTTTAATTGCATAGCAAAGTAACCAACTTTTTTGTGACAGAAGAAACCATCAAGCTTTAAAAATATAAAATAAAAAAAACTGTCAAATTTCTGTATATATTAATTTTATATTTTCTATGCTAGTCATGGACCAAAGAAGAGACAGATGAACTGTTTGATTTATGTGAACGTTTCGATCTCCGATTTGTTGTAATTGCTGATAGATTTACATCAACACGATCAGTTGAGGAACTGAAGAATCGCTATTATAGTGGTATCTTATTTTATTACTGTCTTCTCACTTCTATTATTACAAGAAAATGGATATTTCTATTTAATATAATTTAATATTTGTTTTCTTTTTCTTTTTTCATTTTTGTATCCATACAATCTGCAGTTTCTAAAAAAATATTGATTGCAAGGGCTCCATCCCCTGCTGATGTTTCTGGTCACCCTTATGTTAAGGCATGTTTTTTTTCTATATTATTATTGTTATTATTTTTTTAACATTTGCACATTTTATTTAATTTTTATTTTTATGTAGGAACCATACAACATATCTCAAGAGATTGAACGTAAGCGTGGATTGTCCATGGTTCTCTCTCAGACAAAGCAGCAAGAGCGTAAAGATGCTGAGGTATGTATTTTAATTATTTTCAAATATTTAAGTTTTTTTTTCCCTTTAAATATTCATATAAAAATTAACTATTTGCTTTCAGATTCTTTTTGAAGCTAAGAAAATAACCGAGTCTCGTATGGCTGCAAAGGCAAGTTGCATACTAGATTCCTACCTTGTTTTCAATCTCTTCTTTTTCAGGCTAATTAATATTTTGTTTTTTCAGGCTGCTCTGGATGCTGAGCTGGCAGTTACATCAAATACTAGCCAAGAAGGTGTGGAGAAAAGTAGTGCAGCTGTTGATATAACTGCATCACCTTCTAATATTCCTGGTGTTGCACCTTTAATGTCAATGGCAGATAATGCTGCAGCTTCCCTTCGTTCGGTATAAAAACTCTCCTATATATATAATTATATGCAAATTATTGGTTTATTGAAAGTATTGATTTTTCTTACTAATTGATTGTGTTTGCAGCTTCGGGTGTACTTGAGAACTTATGCACTGGATCAAATGGTTCAAGCTGCCAGCTCATCAGCAGGATTGAGAACTATTAAGCGCATTGAACAATTTTTACAAGAGCTTAAGGTTTATTATCACTAGACGGAGATATATTGTAATATTAAGAAGCATAATTAATGTTAGTTATCTTACTAATCTGTTTTGTACAGGTGAATTTGAAACCTAAAGTCCCTACAAAAGCTGTTTGTGCAGAGCATCTGGAATTGCGAAAAGAGATATTAACGCTTCTAAATCTTCAGAAACTGGTATTAATATTTTGTCTTATGTTTAGTTGCAGTATTCATTTGAGTTGATTAAATTTCTTTTTAGTTGCAAAATAAGGAGGAAGGTTCTTCTCATCGTGAAAGTTCATATACTGAAACACCAGACACACCAAAGGTGGAATCTTTTTACCTGTATTTTAATTTTGAATTATCATTTAATAATTAATACAATACATTCCGTTTATATCATATGTTTGGATGTGGTTTATTTTGGTGCCATCTGACAGCGTTTACAGCGTGGCATGGATCAGGACCGTACATTTGTTCCCGACTCAGTAAACTTTGGAGGTAATTAACATGCTCTGACTTTATTTAATTTCTTTTTCCAATTTCTTTTCAAGTCTCCGTTTACTTTCTAGCAGTATCAGCAGAAAGAGTTGGCAAAAAGGACCAGAAACGCAAGGTATTTCCATATTGTTTACCTTTAGTTTTTTTTTTTCTTTCACAATTAGTAATGGTAAATTGTTTGAATTTAAAGGGACCTGGAAGAGAAGCTCCATCTTCACCAGCTCAATCTAATAAAAGGCCTCGAAAGTTGAAGACTACAGATAGTTAAATCTGTTATACGAATGTAAATACAAGAATGTTAGTGTTGGTGATTTGTAGGACACCTTAAATGTATGATTTGATGTGTGTTAGAAACTAAATCAATATTAGCCGAGCAATATCAACCTCTTTCATTGTTTCCTTTTTAGTTATGTTTTTTTTTTTATCTTTTCAGATTCACTTCTCTTTAAATTAAAACTCAAGAATAAAATATTAAAATGTTATACTGGTCCTTTTTAAGTTGATGGAACATTGTATGGATATGTAATCTACCCATAACTTGTGAAAAAACAATTTATTATTATTATTATTATTATTATTACTATTACGGCTTCTAAATCTATTTAATTTTGTTGTCTAGACTTGAACCAAAAACATCAAAAATCAATTCTTCAATTCTATTAGGTTATAATCATTGGGTTATGAAAAACCTAATGACATACTCCCTCCGTTCTAAAATTATTGTCCACAAGAAAAATTCATTTGTTACACTGTGCAACCAATAGAATTTTATCTTTACCACCTAAGTGTTTTTGAGAAAGGAAACATTGACAACAACAATGGGACAGAGGGAGTAACATATTAACGACCTCATGTTGCCATTTTGGTATAGATGCAGGATTGCAGGCAATGAACAAATGCCCCCAAACAGTTAAATAAATAAAAAGATGGTAGAACTAGGGTTTTCGAAAATTGAAATTGGAACGAACAAATGCCCTAAAAACACCTCCCATGGCCATGGATGACCCTCACAACTTTAACCACGCCTCACTCTCCTTCCTAACTAAAGGCTCTAAGGTTGAAGTTAGCTCCCACGAAAACGGCTCCGACGGCGCATGGTTCGTCGCCACCGTAATCCACCCTCCGTCCTCCATTTCCGATCAAAATCATCTCACTCGCGATAACCTCGTGTATGTCGAATACCATAATCTGTTAACAGAAGACGGTGCTTCTAGATTGAGAGAGTACGCCAACGTTGCTTGCGTCAGACCTTCACCGGATCCGGTTACTAACTCTCCCGATTTCCAACTAAACGACGACGTTGACGCTTTTTACAGAGACGGCTGGTGGACCGGCGTTATCACAGCCGTCGTAGATACCTCAAATTTCATCGTCACTTTCCGAAACCCTCCCGATCAAGTTCAATTTCACATTTCTGATTTGCGGGTCCATAAAAAATGGGTCGGTGGCAAATGGATCGAATCCCAGCATCAGGTTTCCATCTATATATTGCAGCGTTTGTTAGCTATGCATGCTTTTAATTTGATCTCTCGAGCATATTACTATATTTGTCGTTAAGCTAGTGATTCCAATTTCTAAGCTTCGGGTTTTTATGCTTCTGATTTTGTTTCCCTTTTTTGAAAATTCTCGAAGAGAACAGCAGGATTGATGTTCACTGTAGGTAAAAACGTAGAAGTATCATTTGAGAGAGAAAATTTGCGAGATGTTTGGTTTCCTGCAACTGTGCTAAAGAATTCAGGCAACGATACTTTCTTAGTCGAGTATCAGCAGCCAGGAAATGGTGATGAACCGATTGTTCATAAAGTTACAGTTGACTACCTTCATATACGACCATCCCCACCTCATTTAAGGGACAAAAATTTTGTTTTGTTGGAAAAAGTTGATGCTTACTATGATTATGGTTGGTGGAGTGGAGTAATTACCAAAGAACTTCCAGATAATAGGTATAACGTGTTCTTTAAGCATACAAAAAACGAAAAAGAATTTGTTTGCTCACATGTAAGGCCGCATATTGAGTGGAAAGGTGGCAAATGGTTCAACACTTCTCAGGTATTCATTGATCCAGTCATTGAAAAAGAATAATATGATCACAAAAAGTTATATAAAATAGTTTGTAAGTTATAATCATGTGAATAATACTGAGAATTTTGGTGATTTTTTGTGTGTGTAGGGTGGTACGGATGTGAGAACCCCTCGTAAACGATCTACTGTTGTAACATCGATAATGAAGAACACAAATTCAAAGAAATTGACGAATGATACTGAAATTATGTTTGATGATTCAAGTGAAAAAACAAACGGTCAAACTGGTGGTCAATCTGAGGGAGTTGATTCTGAAGTTAGTGGAGTAAATGATCAAGCTTTTGGTCGAACTGAGAATCTTTCTCATGGAAAGAAAGTGGTGCGTTCAGTATCTTATCATATTATGCATTTAGTATGAACGAATTTTGAAATTTGAACCAATAATTTGTTTTGTTTTTTCAAAATTTTTAAGTAAGTTTTCATGAGCAAATTGTATCATTGCAGCGTAGTAAACGAGGAAAAGGAATCGAACTGAAAACACCAACAAGGGGTTCTTCAAAAAAGAAGGGGAGATTAGCCAATGAGCTTAAAAGCTTGCAAGCTTCAGGTTAGTTGTGTTTATAACATGACAAAAAGTTATATTAAAATATCAAGTGCTCAATTAGAACGGAAAAAAAAACACGTTTTCAGGAGCTAAAGTTGACTTGGTCAAAAAAAGAGTCCAAGAAATTGTGGAAAAAGACTCGGTCCTTCCTGTTGTGATAGGGTTGCAATGTAATAAGATGACAGTATCACGAGGGAAAATAGTTGAAAAGTTGGAAACAAAACAACCAGACGTTCTTTTGGAAGCATTGCCAGTTGTTGAAACGGTGAGAAACTTAGACAAATTAATTATTTTTAAACTTTAATTTGTGATTCTTAAAAGCATTTATTTGTTCTTGTTTAGGAGGAAAAGGAAGCAACGGTTTCTCAAAAAAGAAAGAGGGGTAGACCACCTAAGTTACTACCTTCAAGTATTTCCTTTAAACCTATTAATTAATCCTTATTATAAAAAAGCTGGCAGTTAATCATGAAAATGCAGGTGTTATAGTGGAAGGTGGTCAAAGTCAAACTAAAGAAGTTGGTTTGGCTGCAAGTACAAAAACCAAATCATTGGAAGAAGATAAAAAACCTGTAAAAGAGCAAGCAGAGATTGAAGGGAAAAAAAAGCGGAAAAAAGGTTCATGGAGTAAAGTAAAACGAGGAAAACGCCGAACAATCAGTATAAATACCGAGTGTCTAGCTGGTAATTAGTCCCTATCTGTCAATTAAATTTTTTTTGGTGGTTATTATATTGCCATTTTATGAAATGTGGATAATGGATTATAGTAATGTGTTGTTTTTTTTTTTGGTGTAGATGCATCTAAAGAAAAAGCAGATGGAAGCTTGGAGAAGGATTCCACAACAAGAAATCCGGAAGCTTCCATTGGGAAATCAGTGGACACTATGCCTGAGGATCAACCTCTGTCAACATGGTTTGAAGGAAACAAGGAGCAATCATTAAAAGCAACTGAAAGTCGGTTGCAAATTGTGACATCTGACACCGATACCGAAGACTTTTCCTTTGTAAGAACCACCCCACTTTGGCAAACACTAGAATCAATGGAAGCCTTCCGGAAGCTTCCACAAAAACCGCATTTCCGCACGTTGTTACAAGGTGTGAAAGCGAGTGCACGAGAAGGGTTAGCCATCGGAACCATGGTTACTTTTTCAACCGTGGTGGATAAAACCCGTGGTTTTAGATTTGGTGATCCGAGGAACGCAATAGAGGACTGTTTGGAAACACTTGTGGAACTTGAAAGTAATGGGTTTGATATCAGGGTTATAAGAGACCGTTTGACCGGATTGCTGTTGATAAAGGACAAACAGGAGGAACTGGAAGACCGGTCAAAGGGGGTTGAAGTCAAAATAGAGGAGCATAAGTTACAAGGAAATCGAGTCGATGAAAAGATTGAAGAAATCGATAGACAAATTAGGGTTTTGGAGGGAAAACGAATGCAACTTTTGACAGAAAGGGAAAAGAAGGATTCGGAGATTAACCTTATGAAAGGTGAATGTGAGATGATTGAGAAAGAGATTGAGAAAGTTGTTGCAGAATTTGATGAGTTAGCTGCTGCCCCTTTCTGAGACATTGACAGTAACTTATGATTAGTAAGTTAATTTTGGTTAGATTTGTTGTTGGTGATGTGAATGTTATGTTGTTTTTCATATGCATGTGATATGTAAAATTTATACTGACTTTTAGTTTACCACTTTTCTAGAAGTTCAGATAAATGTATGACTGTCTATATCTTATCTCCCAATACAACTTTATAGTTGTATTTGGTTTACCACTTTCTTCTGTTTTATGATTTTAACACTTTGATGATTCACAAATTTTATATTTGATTCACAATTTTGTACATAATTATTAATGTTATATATGCTTAAAAAATAAAGCTAAAGATACGTATAATAAACTTGATATTCATATTTTATTTGGTTATGTGTAACAATTTGTTTAATGTAAGATACAAATTTAGCCAATTGCTTGTCACGAATATTTTTACCTTCACAGTTGATTTTGAAATTTATATACTCTTTTTCTATATCTACATGTATCCCTGTTTTTACTCAAGTTTTATATATAGTATATAAACTCACCATAATATGTGGGTTGTGACCAAGCATATTACAATATGATATGTTTTTTATTGGTTTTCCAGGACCAAAGGGTTATGACTAGCACATGACATTTGCTCAAAATGGATGGCACAAGTTACATGGATATGCAATTGCTACTACCTCCTACATCATATCCTATATATATATGATATGCTCTAGAGTCATCTATTCATTTATATCAAAGGGTTTGTAGCATAGTGGTATAAGGTGTTGAAAAAGGGGTTCTAAATTGACGAGTCCCACTATAAACAAATTAATATAGATCTAAAAGTAGCTTAGATGATACTATGTGTTATGACTTATGATGTTAAAACATTTATATCCTTATCTTCATTTAAAAATCCAAATCTTACTTACTTATATTAATTAGCTCATTAAGACAATTATTGCAGAAAGTGATAATATTTAATAGAGGTGAGCATAAAAACCGAAAAACCGAACTGAAATTGAAAAAACCGAAAAAACCGCACTGAAAAAACCGAACCATTTAAAAAACCGATGTGAGCGGTTTTTATCTTTTGAAAAACCGAATGTTTGGGGCGGTTTTTATCCTTCTCATGGAATGACTTCCTTCATATGGTTTGATGATTTCATGTTTAATCGATCATAATACTCATGATCATATACATATTTAATATGATCACTTTGAAATAGTAGTTAATCAACAATTATATATGAATTAATGTTGAGCAGGGCAGTGAACATCCATCAAACACCTGAACCCTGTAACATATGTACACAAGTGGCACAAATGGAGATCCAAATACTAACTCATGAAAATGCAACAATAAATATAAATGGAGTTGATCTTTTCATGGAACAATTTGAGGATAAGGTAATTAATTAATCCAGTATTAGGTTGTACTTTGACTTATAGTGTTGACCTTGATAGATGATGATGTATATTTATCCTTCTTGCCTCTGGCACACATCGTATAATTGAAGAATATTATTTTCGGAAAGGTGCTTCTACCATGGGGTAAATTTCACTTTCCATATATATGGGTGTGTTTGGGACTTGGGTTAGCTTATTCCTAATAACTTATAGCACAATTAATATGTGTTACCTTTTGAAGGATATAAATGCTTTAAGAGATGATATAATGGAGCTGAAACCAACATTTTTGGCTGGAAAGAATTTATCAAGGTTGGATGTCGATTGATGATTTTTTTTAGTTTTCCTGATTATATGATCCTTCGTATTTTAGGCGTGCTGAAAGGACTAGAAGAACTTAATCCAAGGAGGAGGAAGATATTTGATATTCTATACAACTAGTACTTAACCTTCTCCAATCACAATTAATTTTTACATGATCTTGATACCATATATTTTATGAATTTATAATCCTAATTGGTTTTGATATGCGTTTTATGCAGCAAACTTAAATGGATGAAATCGGGCAGAAAAATGCATCACCATTTGCAGATATGTTGGCTTTCATCTTTTAATTATGCCTAAACGGCCTTCATTAATTACAATATAAATATTGGCTTAATTAGAAGACAATATATTAGAATTAACAAACACTGGATCAAATTCAGTATGTATAATAATAGTGCATGGAAACATGGTTTCATTTTTAGATTAAGAACAAACTGGGCGGTCGGATTCGTATCTGGAGGAGCTCCATAAGTGGAAGAGTTCTGACAACATGTGCTTTTGTATTACAAGGATATGGTAATTAAAATGCAATTTAATTAATGAACAAAAACTATCAATAATTTTTTCAAATTTTATGGTTACAGGGTTGACAGAGACTTAGCAGCTGTTGCATATCCAGATGAAATGTGTATGGTTGGAACAGTTGGTTGTCCCTTTGTATACACGTCTAGAAGAAGTCCCCGAAATGGGTTATGACCCACCGCCACGTGGTGAAATTTGTGTCAACATTGTTTTTCCGGATATTACAAGAATCCAGAGTTGACCAACGAGGACGGGTGGTTTCATACAGGCATCCTTTTTTTATTTATTTTTTTGGGTTTAATTATATGTTGTTAAAGTCGAGATTAAAAAAAGTAAATGTGTGAATAATCGCTAGGGGAGATGTTACCCAATGGAGCATTGAAAATCATTGAAACATTTGATAAAAATGTCACAAGGAGAGTATGTTGCACTCGAGCATCTCGAGAAGTTGTATGCTATCACTCCCACGTAATTCTCATTCATCTACTCTTTACTAATCACGCTAGACACACAAAAATGTCGGCATTTGGGTAATGGGTCAAATGGTTTCAGGTCAAAATGAGTGATGTGTATAGGGCCGGGTTGACTCACAAACAAAATTTTGGCATAAATCTTAATGTAAATATGATTACAAAAATCATATAGTTTTATTAAATAGATTTCACTTAGACTTTTGACCAATTTACTCTAGTCGACCTCTTTACACTTTTAGCTATTTATTTATGAGATATGATAATTAGTCATATTATTTGGTCTTACTCATAGTCCTACTCACTTGATAGGATGACATGTGTAATCCACTAATTGTCTCTCTTAATATTATCTATTAATTTTGACACATGTACGTCTTCATCTAATGAGTAGAACCAAATGATAGAACTAAATACCATTGCTCTTTATTTATTTAGCTATTTGAATTGTTAGTTGTTATATATAACACCTAATCCGAAACGACCGTGGTAAATGGGTATTTTAAGAAAATTTTCATTTATTGACACAACGGGGAGTGTCTCTAAAAGTCAAATATCAGAACAAAAGAGTCACTCAAAGTAGGAAATCACTCACATTAGTGTCCCTATGTTTACCTACAAATATAATAGCATGTGTACATGTGCCGTCGGTAAAGACTTATATACAGTGACACATATAATAAATTTTGCCCTTTTGTGAATATGTTTAGATTTGGGTGTATGGAGACAGTTTCAAGTCATCATTGGTTGCAGTAGTCGTACCAAACCAAGAACATGCCGAAAAATGGGCACATCAAAATGGACATACCACTTCCTTTCATGACCTCACTCAGCTACACAATTACATTCTCTCTCAACTTAAATCTACTGCACAAAGAAATAAGGTGCCAATTTGCAACTTTTTTTTTATTTTTTTTTTCCTACTTCCAATGGTGAATAATGCATATTATTAATAAAATACATATCTACACTTCTAGTGCAAGTTTGTATTTTACCTATACAACTATGCTAAGCTATTATTATTGTTGTGATTTTAGTTGCGAGGTTTTGAGCATATCAAGGGTTTGATTGTGGAAGAGGAAACCTTTGAAGGGGAAAAAGGTTTGCTTACTCCAACAATGAAGAAGAAAAGAGATAGATTGCTCCATCATTACAAGGTACTAATTAATAATTAATCAAACCTTGTTTTATTACATGAATATGGTTGAATTTCGTATGGTTTTATGATGCAGGTTGAAATCGACAACGTTTACAAAGACTTGAAATCGTCCACCTTTACAAAATCTTAGGCGGGAACACATACTGCGTTCATCTTTTATGTAATAATAATGTATTTCACACCACTTAGCAGAAATGATCACTTTCCAAATACTCTTGATAAAAAGACAACTATAATATTTTTGTCTTTTTGTGACTTCATTCGTCCCTAAACTATTGTTTACAAAATAGAAATACATAGTTTAATAAAATTGCATTGGTTACTTTATCTGACCAACCAAATTAGTTCTTCACCTATAAGCTTTTTAATTGGTTTTAAAAAATTGGACAGTCAATTTGCAACATACGTATTAAATGGAAAAATGACAAAAGAAAAATTAGGATGGAAAATAAATTTGGCTTCAAATAGTTGTTTATCAAGTTCAGTTCGGCTCTATCAGTCGAGCTTCTATCAATCAACCCAATCTTGGCTCAAATGAGTTGAGCTTTTATCATGTTCCAACTCAAGCGCTAGATAAAACAATGAGCCCGAAATAGTTAACAAAGCCAAGCTTTTAATAGCCCGAAACAAAGTCGATCAACTTGACTAATTAAAAAGAATTAAACTATATATTGGAGGGGTGAGCCAGACCAAGGCAGTAGTGCAACGCCAAGACGACTCATAAAGACCCCAATAGCAAGCTATTGTAATGGATCTTTCCCCATAAAAAATAAGATTAATATCGAGTGAACCGATGGCTCACATATCAGATATTAAACTGATAAGAACAGATACTACACTTGATCTTAGCCAAAAGGCCGAGAAAGGTATGCTTTTTCAACTATTGGCACGTTCTTTTTATAACTCGGTCATCCTCTTTCTACCACTCTATGTAACCCGATGTGGGACAAAAAAAAGAGAGTTTTCAATACAAACTTAAAACAACATAGGAAGAAACTGACTCCAATCACCCCGAAATTATCACCTGCTCCTCTTGTGTTTGAAGCAAACTCATCGGTGGCTACAAGCCTAAACTCCAGAAAGAAAAAAGAAAAAAAAAAACTAGAAACTCAATTTTGGATAGGTTTAGCATCAAACAAATAGTGCTTTCGATGTAAACAATAATTTGATACGAAATCATTGATTTTAATTCTCGAAACGTGTAGAATTATATGGACAAATACAACAAAAAAAAATTACAAAATTATTACACGCCATTACATTGATTAATGCTCTATTATGAGTTACCATTACACACTTTAAACCAAACGCCTCCTTAGTCTCCCTGGCCCGTTAATTGATCTTCTTACTTATTTAGAAAGCCGTCGGTGATAATGGTTCCCAACGAGAGATGGTGGTCGGTGGTTGAGATAGAAAGGACGATTTGAAGGACATGTGGGGTGCTATACTTGAAGAAACAGAGAGATCGATGAGGATAGTGATGGTTGGTGGGATGAAAATTGGTCCCATGTTGCTATAAATGAAAGATTAAAAGTATGTTGATAAGGCTATTTAGTATGGGTACACAGGAAACACATCAAAATTATTGTATATCTGACGCCACATAAGTAACCATACGATCCATACCACATAATTTTGGAGGAAACATTCATCACATGACCAAGCTCATCTCACTTGGAGGGGTCGGTGTTCCATTTGGTCCACCTGACCAAAATTTTTGCTTTTTTCATGTGCTCGTATGTGGTTGTGGCCACTGCCTCATTACAAAATCTTTTTACAGTGTGGCTCCTCACGTCATGATCGCTTGCCACCTAGGCTGCCGTGGATGCTCGATACCCTACGAAAATTAAATGACAAGAGATTGGTGAAAAAACAAGGAGGTGGCCGCCACAAGTATAATCCATGCATCATTGACTTGTACTATATTTTTCAGAACTTTGTATTTTAAAACGTGGACATCGTATGTAAAAACTATAGCTTCATCTTGGGAGGTTGACGGAGGTATATCCAAAGCTCGTTAATACTACATTTAATACTCTGGGCTTTACCGAATCAAGCTCATGGCTATGAAATGGAGTGTTAATACTCACCTTTTGGATAGATTTCACATTTTTTATTTTAACGGAAAAGATAAATATGAATTTATTTAGCATCTCTAGCAGGATACATGTACTAGGAAAAGGTAGTTCCTGACAACAGTGGTGGTCAGTAGGAGCTAAGAGGTAGTAAGCACAAACTAAAAAAAAAAAAAGAGGTAGTAAGCAACGATAGTTAATAACACATAAAGATGACCAGATAGTGGTCAAGAATAACAAGTATAATGCATGGATTAGTTAGCTTTATAGTTATAGGTCACCAAGAACAACTCCCAAAAATGGGATTGACTTGATCTCTTTCATAGGTTGTAATTCGTAATTTCATATCAGATACCAAATAATACAATTCCAAATCTGCTACAATCCCGAAACAAATAGAACAAAACGTTTATTAGTTTAAGCACAAGAAGCCAAGTCAAATATTGACATCAAAGGCCACACTTACCTTAGTCTTGGTGCTTCCCCTATCATATGCCCAAACTGGATCTAACCCCTGAAATATTTTTCAAGTAAGTTGATAAAACATAATTTATATTATTGCTAAATTACACAACACCATTTACACAAATCATTTGTTCTCCAGTGTTTATCTACATGAAATGCATTTATATGAATCAGCAAGACTCAAGAATAAGGCAACTCACCAGTGTTGATTTCAAAATCTATTATTATAAGCCTTCCCATACTCTTCATGCCTTTGGTGTTGGTGTTGGTATTGGTAGTCACCGCCATAACTATCATGGGCTCTCGCAGATGGATAGCTGTCAACATCTGGATACCTTACCCTTAAATCCATTGGCATAGGGGGCCCACCATAAGGATTCCCAACAGCATTCTCATATTCAGAATAACTGTCTTGTTTATAACCACCAAAACCTGGAGCAGACGCCCTTTGTTGCCGCCTTTGGGCCTCAATTTGCAGAAATTCTTCCCATTGTTTTGCATGCATTGCTCGTGTCATAGCAAACCTCTTCATATAATTCTCCCTCATTTCCCTCACAACCTAATTAATACACACACAAATATGTTACAAATCCAATTATATAAATTTAATACATAAAAGCTATAATGCATGTGGAGGCAAACAATTAAGGCCACCCAATGATTTATCTTGTGTCATTCATACCAATTTCGCCTAATGAATACGAAAAATACGGTTAGAAAAAAGAAATACGTACCTCACAATGCCTGTTATTTTCTTCAATTTCTTCTTTATCTCGAATTTTTGTCATCTCCATTGCATCCCTCATATATTCCAAATGCAAATCCTCCAATGTTTGTGGGAAGGATTGCAAATGAGGCCCACCACGTGTGATGTCAGCATCCCATCCTTTATTCCTAGGACCATCAAATGAAGCATGTGGGCCACCGCTAGCATAAGGAGGAGTAGGGCGAGCAGGAGATTTTGAATGTGTTGTTGACCGACCACGTGCACCATCGTTTCCATAAGCTTCACCAAACACCAAGACTGTGTTAAACACTTTGACTTTCAACAAAGTCTTGATATGTGTTGACTAAGTCAATCCATTCAATTCACACCCACAAAGTTACTTCAGAATCCAACACATAATTCATTCTTGAACATAAGGAACTTACCTCTCGCTGCAATTGCAATTTGCAAACACCATTATTATATAACTTGAGGGACGGAAAATGAACTAATACAAAAACTAAGGGGTTGTTTGTGTGCAGTTCCTACCTTGTGGGGACCCCCTTGGTAACTTATGCAAATCTTCACGCACGCGTTCTTCAACATTCTTCTCTTGCCTGCTAAACCTCTGATTATAACGTGACGAATTTCTAGGGCTAGGATTAGATCTTTGAGAATCAGATCGCCCTAATTTGGAGCTAACAGGACTTCTTACTTCTGGTGACCTGGATCTAGTCATATTAGAACTGGAACCAACTTTTTTCTCACCTTCATTTTTAATTTTGTGAACAGCATCTACACCTTTGGCTAAAATAAGCCTATCTTTCCCACTAACAATTAGAAATTTTTCCTCCATTTTAAGCTTGCATCCGATATCTTTCTCAATTTTGCTAATAACTTTCTCAGTAAAGAGTGCTTTAACTTGAGGATCTCTTGCAGGAACTCTTTCAAAGAAATCTTGAGATTTGCGGTTAGCTCCAAGTGTAGATGGACAACCCTGTGATATAATCAAGTAAAATATTTGAAAATATAAAAACAAAAAATAAATCATGGTATTTAATAGTACCTGAGTAAAGTGACCGGATTCTCCACATATTTTACATATCATTTCTTCTTCTTTTCTTTTCTTCCAGTTTCTTTCAGTAGCTTTAGATTTTGCCTCCCAAACCTTAGCTTCCCGGCTAATAAAACCAGTTGGAACAGCATTCGGGTCTCGGGCTTCTTCTTCTTCATCTGAACCAGCATGAGATCTTTTATTTGTCTTTGTGGTATCGGGCCCACCAGTTGTATTATTAGTTCTTGGAGGGCCAGTGTATTCTTTGTAGAGATCACTGAAATCATCATCGATGTCTGAATCTTGTCTACTACCCATCTTTTGATAATCAAACAGTAACTAATTCCTGGTAAGCAGTCATATCCGTAATCATCACAACAATGAAACATAAAATAACCCTACAAATTATTGCAATAACATGATATGCAAATCAATGAAATCATAACCCTAAAAATTAGCAGAGTATTTGCAATAAGAACATAAGTTTCTAGACCTACATAACACAGACTTTCCCAATACATAGCTTAAATGGTGTTTGTTTTAGCTTGTTTACCAAGCTTATTAGCCTATATATAGCTTTTAAAAGGCTCATAAACCCTTTATTCCGGCTTATGAGCTTTTGAACTTGACCTTATTGGCTTATTTAAGCTCATAAGCTCAAGTTCATAACTCATAAGCTTATAAGCCGTAAAAAACAGGGCTTTTTAAAGTATCTATAAGCTAATAAGCTGGATAAATAAGCTAAAATAAGCATTCTTAATTACAAATAGAAGATAATAACGCTGTTTCATTTTGAGAGGATGGCCATTAACTACAAATCCAAAACTAATGGTTCTGAATGCAGCGAACAAAACTATATAATTATTTAATAATAATAACATAATTGGTGATCGGTGAACAGCATGAATAAAATGCTAGCGTGAATTCACACATTTGATGCTATAATACCACTAAAGCAAGAGTAAGTCCTATAGCCAAACATTCATAAACTGCATTTAATTACTGTGTAAGCTCCGTAGAAAAATTAACAAAAGAAATAAATAAATGTAGCAAAACAGGTTCGCGCGCATAAGAAACCCTAGAAATCAGAACCAGAATCTGGATAATATCGTAGAATAGGTAACGATGCATAATTTATTAGCATAGATAATGAAGGGAACGATAACGTTACCGGATGATAAGAACAGTGAGCGGCGATAGCAGAGCAGCTAGGGCTCGTTTTTTCACTCCTTGCCGGAGAAGCCCTTGATGTTGTAGAAATACGCCTATAATAGATGGAGTATATACACCATATAGGCCCCTCATGTTTACGACTCATGCTATCGTGCCCCTCGTTTTAACTAGTTCCCCATTCTAGTCCCTACATAGTACATACAGACAATATTACAAATTTTTACAATTATCATAAAAAATGTAGTTTTGGATTTAAATATTGAGTGAAATATATTTATTTTGTTTACAACAATAATAATACTTCTAACTCTATGGGTTTTCTTTATACATATTATGACCATCTAATATAGTTTTTGAGGGTCAGGACTCAACCTAATAGTTGTCAATTGAATTTTCAACCTATTTTTAACCCATATTTAAAATAAATGAATTCACTCCACTTACTAATTGAGGGGGTAGTATGTATACGATACAGAATTGAGGGGTTTAGTGAAACATTTCCTTCGCAAATAACCCGTGGGAAAGCAAAACAGAAAGGGTAACGGAAAGAACGAACGAAAAGAAACAGTCAACTCCCTAGTCAAACACCGGAATCCGGTAGGGTGTTATCCCCGTTTCAGTAGCATGGATCAACAAAGGGAATACAATTCTCTTGGTCCGATGACAATTCGGTCCCTCCTCCGCCCTACCACGACGGCGGCAACTACAATCACCACCAAGATGTGAGTACTGAACCAACCGACTCATTTGGATACGCTAATGAACTGCATTTTCGGGACGAAATATACAATTCTCTCATGGACCTCCTGGTTTGTAATCTTATTTTTGTAATTCAGAACATTTAAGGTATACACTCTCTGCAAAATCAGCTATAAACTACCTCTTCCGTGATCTTGTAGCTTATATCTTCAATTTTGATACGGCTTTTGAGGTTTTGGACTTTATTTTGACAAATGAAGTCAAACTGTATAACTATTATTAGAAAATAGAAATCGAACAATATTGAGCTGCAATATAATTTGTATCATTTTGCATTTTCTAGGGCCAGGTTTGGGCATAATTGCTCTTAAAATACAACCATCGATTGTTAAATTCCAATTTGTTATCTCAAAATTGATTTGTCCATGAACATAGAGTAACTGCTTAGGGTTTGTTTGCTTAATTCATTTGCTTTCTGTTGACAGAGTTGCTCACACTAATTAGAAGGCTTGCTGAAGGTGTTTTTTTTTCTGTCTCAAGAGTACTTTGATCATTGGTGGCAGTTGTGACAAGCTTTATGTTAGTAATATTTCAAGAGAGGCCACTGAAGAAGATGTAAATTTTTTCAGCTAACATCGAATAAATCTTTAGATTTCCACTTTATCTGCTTTATTAATTCTGTATGCTCATCCTCGTCATCATCAACACTGATTCCATCATTATCAGCTTCTTCCGTGATCGCCTTACCATGTAATAATAACTAATATATTTCTCATTATGATAATTTTATATTTTATCTTGTCAGATCCATTCTTTATTTGGTAAACATGAATTTTGTATCTCCAGATGGTTGTTTTATTAAATATTCAAATATTGAGGATGCTGATCAATCTATAAGAAATTAAGAACATTACATAATCAATATGCCTTTCCTAGGGTAAGTTCAATTATGCTGGAATAAAGGTTAAACATTACTTCAGTTAGCTATAAAGTACATTTTTTTTACAAAGTTCATGGCAGCTGCTGCAATTAATGCTCTGAATGGATAATACGCAATGAAAGTAAATATTAACTAATTTTAGCTCGCTAATTCTACTTACAGTGATATTTATATATACTTTTAGATTCTTGCTCTTTTTATAATTGGTTAGGGTTGTGATCAACTGTTGGTTGTCCGCTTTGCAGACCCAAAGAAGCCAAGATTTGGGGAAAACAGGTCCCTGCAGCATCTCTATACACAACATTATATGAATTAGCCAGATTTATATTTAATGTCAATAAAATCCTTTTTTTTCTTGCAGATTTGACCGTACCGTACTACAGTGAAAACGAGTCCCCATCAGTTTCTAGCAGTTGCTCGATGCCTACAAATACAGTAGATCCATTTGTTTGTGATTGGAGTGAACATATATGTCCTGATGGCAATGCATACTATTATAATTGTGCCACATTTGAAAGTCTGGTAATATATTTAAATATATTTATTCACTTTTAAGCCTCATAAATACCAATATAATGTATTATTTGTTTTTTTAATTTGGGCTTTTGGCTTTCAGTGGGAGAAACCGGAGGAATACTGTGATCGGTAGTCTAATTTTCCATGCCAATATGTACACCCCCATTGAGTATACAAATTTAGTGGGTGTAAGAAAGATTAGTTCTAGATATATAGATGTATAGTGATAATTGTGGTTTCTGGAAAAATGATTAATTTGTGCAAAAACATGAATCTCCCATGAATAGTTTATGATAAATATAATAGCAAGTCATCCAACAATATGATGAATCACATAGTAACTCATAATCTTTTGAAATGACTAACTTTAAGCATAGAGTATAGGGTTGTGCACACTGAAACGAGAACCGAGCGGAACCGTCAAATTGAATCAGATCAGGCCCAATCAAACTGAACGGAGTTATACCGGTCCAGTTCACAGTTTGCAGTTTTAATTTTCATGCAAAATTGATTCTCGGTCCAAAATCGAAAAATCCAGGAAAAATAAAAGTTGAAGAAACTTTTTGGGTTCTCAGTTCGATTTGGTCCAATACGTCACCGGGTCAGTCCTTGGTCCGGCCAAAATCATTTTCTTATTTCTCGGTTCAGTTCTTGAACATACACATACCTAATACAGAGTGACACATATTTTGGCATATCCTTCCTTGAAGGTCTCGTTACAATTTCATGCATGAACATCACCAAAAACCGAAATAACAAAATTAAATACAACGACACAACTATGGGCATATAGGAATAAAAAAATATTAATATATGTATAACTAAAAATATATCGAGACTTTGGTAAAAAGATACAAATAATGCCATTCCCACGTACACATAATTGACAATGAAGTAAAAAAATTATTAATTATGGTCTTGTAGTATATACTATAAATATGACAGTTAGCATATGTATTACATGATGCATTGGATGGGTCCTATCATTGATGAGAATGTAGCATATCATGAAGAAGTCCTCCTTGGTCTAGCTTTAGCGTGGCGGTGTTTGTGGCGGCAGTAATGGCGGTGGTGGTGGCCGGATTAATAAGATGATTAAAGGAGTAGGTGGCGTAGGGATGAGGTGAGGAAGGGGTTGGATGGATATGTTGGCCTTCATAGGTGGTAACAACATAAGATGGGTCACTCATACATCTTTCAACTCTCTTTTTTACATTACATGATGCACTTGTGCACCTGTAGTAGCTCCTGATGCATTATTAATTAATCAAATGATCAATTATTAATGTTAATTCAATAATTTTAAATAATGATTGATCGATGACGTACGTTATAGTTGATTGAATGTGAATATATTACCTTGGGAAATGACTGTTCTTGACAGCTTTCTGACCGTATTTACGCCATCTGTAGCCATCATCCAAATGATCAATTTCACTCCTTGTCATGAACGCAAATCTTGTTTCTCTATCTTTTTTCTTTTTTTTCTTTGTGTTTGTGTCATCTCCATCCAATATTGTTGTTTTCTTTGCTTTCATGCACCTATAATTATTATTCATTTTATCATTTATTGCTTTAAAAAATATTAAGGCAATTAGATCATTAGGTCGTGTATGTCACGAGCAAAGTTCTGCCTTCGGAAAACCATTATAAATAAAAATACCTTTTAACTAAAAAATCTATAACCTATTGGTCTAGATCAATTGACCACCAAGGGTTGCCTTGGGGGTTTGTCTTCATGGAGTTTTAGATTCAAGACTTGTTGAACACATTTATCAGGAGATTAATAAGGAGGTGGGGTTTATTTCCCAAAAAGGAGCTATATTCGAGAAATGCATATTGTCCGTTTAGATGTCACTGCATATGTCGAATCACTAACTTACTAACTTGCCGTTACAAAACAAAAAAAAAAAACCTAAAAAATCTGCTATAATTTATTTTCATTTCATCTCATTCCATTATATTTTTCAATCCCACTACTAATTATATGTTCCTCTCTAAGAATAACTTGATTATTTCAATTCATATACAGGGTTTTTTACGGTTTCAAAAAGAAAATTTATTTAGTAATTCCAAAAAAGAAATCATTTTTACGTGTATCTAATGATGAGACCCAAAATGGACATCAAATAATAAACTAAATATTACGTAATATAATCAATGGGCAAATTAAAATGACCAAGTGATTTTGCAACATTGACTCACAATTTTATAAAATCTGCTCAGATATGTAAATACTCGTTACACATTGAATTTATTTACGTTAGTGAATTGTGAAACAATCTGTTTTCTGAGCATAAAATATATTAAAAAGACACCAGCTTTGTCAAAGACATAGTTCAACTTTGAGATATAGTAATATTTTTGGGTAAAATAGACAAAAGCAAAAATTAAATTACTTTGATTATCGATATTGGATTACATTTAAGTTAAAAAGTAAGTAGTAGACTTACTGTTTGATGGGCTTGTGTAGTTGTTGATGAGCAGGTGAAGAGATGGAAGAACAATTTGGTGATGAAGGCTGTCCATTTAACACCACCGATGATTCTTCATCAACGGTCAGATTATGGTTATGATCAATATCACCATTATCATATCCGTTCAAATGATGAGCTGACGTTGGTAGTGGTGGTGGCAGCTGGTTGTACGTCGTCGTATTGTCAAAAATAGAACAATCAGGAGAAAAAGAAGAATAAAAATCTTGAAAGCCCAGTAATTCCAAATGAAAACTTTTGGTCAACGTTATGATCAGTAGACAGTGGTAGTGATGAAAATGGGTCAGAAGGATTATGATTATTATTCTCCATTTTGATCATCATCATCAATTCTTTGGAGTCCATGGTAAGCTGAATCTTTATTCTGTGTGTGTATGTGTGTTGATTTTGCAACAGAAAAAGAAGACGACAGACAGTGGCCGGTGACCGTATTTTAATGGCACCTCTGACTCTGACTCGCAGATAGAGAAGAAGAAAGTGGTAACTTGTAGCTCTATCTAACCGACTATCGTGGTCAATTTTCCCTTTTTGTCTTTTTATTAAATTTCTCACTTTTAATCCCTTACCTATTTCTATACTACATTATGAACCCTTTCATTTTATTTATTTTTCTTTTATTACTTTAAATATATAATACTACGTATATTTTTATAACATTAACATGATAGTATATAAATTAAATAAAAGTTTAGACACAATAACAACGAGATCATCTGTCGCGGGAGATTCACGATACCGTATAGTGCTTGATTTTTGCGGATGATATCATGTTAGTCTCGGGAATGGCAAATGAACTAAATATCAAACTAGAACGATTTCTTACATGATTCACATGTTTTATATATTTTAACTGTCTGTATTTATACATGATTCACATACTTCATATTTTATACGCTTCATTTTCTACTCATATCATATATGCATACATATTCCACGTGTTCTACAAATACATTACATGATTTACGTTACTTTACATGTGTTACATGATCTTTTTATTATTGTAGGTTACATGTTATACATGCTTTTTATATTTTATGTCATACATGCTTGATGCTTCATATTATTTTATATATCTTTCTACTCCCTGTTATTACAAAAGTATACAAATTATATAAATCCAATAAATTATACAAATACAAACAGAAACGTACTTTATATTGGAAATTCGATTTCAATAGATTTAGGCATGCGGATGCAGTGTCCTAAGACAGAAATTGCCCTGGTACGGGTATGCCTTGAGGATACAACAATCAATCAAGAACGATTCTTGATTCTGGCGAATCAACAGTATGCTTCCATGTGTAAAATCGAAATCTGCAGTGTAATGGTATGTGTATTTTTGTGTCTCGAATTTTGACCAAAAACACACATTTATAACTGCCAAAAACCTGTCATTTGAACAAATCCGAAATTCAGTAATTAATTAAATAAAAAATTAATTTTTGATTAAGTACAAAAATATTTTAATTAATCAAGAAGACCCCAAGAGGCCCAAGGCCCTATCTTTGACCATTAAATATATTATATACAAGCATATTTTAGCCTAGTCCAAGCACAAATTGACTAGCTCACCAACACAATCCATTTAGGAGACTAAGTGAGCATGACCCTATAAGGCATCCTCACTTTTGTTCTTCTTCCTATGTGGGACAAGTCCTACATAGTTAAACAGAGTTCCAATAATACCCCACATTTTCCATTCAAACACTAACAATACCCCACATTTGAATAGGAAAATAAGAGAACTTTGATATTCAAATCAGGAAGATAAGATATGAGATGCATCAGAAAAGGTGTAATTAAACTTGAACCTTGCATAGTGTATACTAGTCGGATCTACTTTGTGGGTAGTGAACTAAAGTCTTGAACTAACCACGTTTTGTAGTAGAACTAGACAACTAGTAACACACATATCATATCTAGACATAAGTTGATTCTTACCGTTGTGTTCATTTCGGTCGTGAACAATCATTTCTTCATGAGGATTGGAAATTTTCGAATTGATTCCGAGGACGGAATCCTTTTAAGGGGTGGATAGTTGTAACGACCCGAATTTTGTGTCAAATAAATTATTTAAAAAATATTATAAATAAGGATAAATTATTTAAAGAACGTGGGAATTGGTTTCGTGTCATTTGGACATCGTATGAGAAAGTTATGGGCGAAACCTGGTTGAAACAAGGAACGAAAAGTGCAGCCTGGGCTGCCAGACCCAGATAGCGGCGCTATCTGGGGTTCGCGACGCGATCTGGTACGAGGTTGGAACAGCGAGCCGAAATAGCGGATGGTAAACGCGAAATCGAGATAGCGTTGGGAGATAGCGACGCGAAGTCCAACGCGAATTAACACGGGGTTTTAATTCGCGGCGCGAACTCGGGTATAGCGGCGCGAACTCTTACCTGGGAAGAATAAAATCGGGATTTCTAGGGTTTTCTCTCATTCTTCACTTCTCAAAAGTGTGCAGCCGATTTGGAGAAGATTGGGGGGCGATTTGGGTGTTCTTCAGCATAGAACACCACCATTCTTGAAGATCTTCAAACCATGATAAAGTTCTAAGGTATTTTCATCTCCTAGATAGTTTTGTAAACAAGATTTGGGGGAAATGGTGATTTTGAAAGTGTGATGTTGGAATCTTGTTAAATATGGGAATTGAGGGTGTAAAACACCCAAAGGAAGTGTGTAGACCATGAATCTATGGTTGATTTGTAGCTTGAAGGTAGTTTTATAAACTAGGGTTTATGGATTTCCACCAAGTTGGTGAACTTGGTGGTTGGGGTTGACTATGTTAATGTTAGATGATGTCTAGTTATGGATGATAACTAGAAATGTGATGATTATGTTGATAGGTTGCAAGGACCTAAAAGTTGGAGACATTCCAAAGGCGGGAAGCAAGGATTCGTGTTGATAAACACGACGTGGATTTAGCTATTGCTAAGGTGAGTACATGAGACTTTTAAAACTGGGTACATAGCAAATGGTTTTTGAAAATACATATGATATGTTATGGGTCTTTATTAATAAATGTTTTGATAAAGATAGTGACTGAAAAGATAAGGAAGTATGTGTAATGTGATACTAGAATAAGTCTAGTATGATTGATGAATTTGGAAACAAATATGATAAACTAAAGTAATTATGAAATCTTTATTAGGGAACCATAATAATGAAGTTATGGAGTAAAAGAATGTATATTGAGTCTTTACTAATAATTATGTATTAGTAAAGCAATTGTAAATGATTTGATAAGTATTGAATATCTATTGGTAATGATTACTAATAAAAGAAAAGAACGAATATACATAAAATGATTATGATGTGACTAGTAATAATTATGTATTACGGTCACGAAGAGATAAAAGTATTATGGTGTCGATAGACAAGAATTGTATATTATGAAATAAGTGAATATGAACCTCCTAGGGTTCATAGATGTAGAAGTATGTGTAGATTGCTTATGATTGGGTCCATGGGACTATACGGGTACGTTGTCTATGTTGAACTAGTTAAATATAGTTATTATTATATAACTAACTTGTTTGATGATTGATGTGATAGCCGAGAGCTAGATTGACATAACTGTTGAGTTATGGTAGGATTGAGATGATGTGATGTCACGGGCGACTCCCGGTCATGAGGTGTGGATTGAGGGGCAGTTGGGTGGATTCCCATCGACTCATCCACGTTAGTAGTCTTGCTTTCTGGACGTATTCTGGCGAGCAAGGCAGGTATCGGTAGCGTGGGCGACTTCCTATTGCCGGTACCTTGTTTCTAGTTAGTTCGAGGGCAACCCGATAACTAGATAAGTTTGTGCTTCTAACTAGTTCGGGGGCAACCCGATAGTTAGATATGTTTGTGCTTCTAGTTAGTTCGGGGGCAACCCGATATCTAGATATGTTGTGTTTCTAGCTAGTACGGGGGCAACCCGTTAGTTGGATATGTTTGCTAGAAGAGCAAAAATCGATATGGTCACAATAGGGTGACTAGACGGTACTGTTGTAGTTTATATATATATATATATATATATATATATATATATATATATATATATGTCTATATATATTTATGAAATGATCATTATTCTTGGGGTCTAAAACCCATGCATCTCACGAGACTATTCTGTCTCACGTACTACGTTTGTTTTTGTGGCTATGTACTCAGGTACAGGTTTGAAGCTATAGAAGGTTGCACTAGGAGTGGCCTTGATATGTTTAGCTCGGGAGCTTGTAGGTAGATCCCGTTCGCCTATGGTTTTGATATACTTGGTGGCACCGTATTTTTGTATACTCTGATAAAGGTTTTAAAGTTTTTGTTAAACTGTATTTTGGATTACATGGAAAATGTTGGAAATCGTATTTTAAATGTTTTAAACGATGTTATAAAAATACGGGTGTTACAACTTGGTATCAGAGCTATAGTTTAAGTGAATTAGGTTGGATGTCCATCCTAGTCTTAGACTGTAGCAATAGGAATGTAAGATTCCTTGAGATCGATAGGTTGACCTTGAGACTTTATGTTAAGTTTAGGGTTGAACCTAGGGGACCTATAGAAGTTGTTATGAAATGTGCAATGAGAGTCTTTCGAGACCGTAGGGCATTCGTATGATAGGGCCGACCCCTATGAGAAATGCCATGTTTTGATATAATTATGTTGTTTTCGACTGTCGAGTCGACCGTTTGCATCTTGTTTGATGGATATGTTGGTATGGCGAAGGAATGAATGTGAAAAGTGGACGAGCTCCACTAAATTGGGAAGAATTATGAATAAGGATATGAACCAGATTTTGGATAATCGAATGAATGAGGGTAGGTGGAATGATTCCAATACCCGTATGAAGGAAGAGCCATCTAATGGCGAAGTCCATGGTGAGAGGTACCTACATAAAAAGGTGACAAGACCTAGTCGGAAGAAATGGAAGGATGTTGTATAAGGCCTTCATAGCGTGTGAAACTGTTGGGTAATTCGGAAGTTCTGGGCCGGAGGTCACAGTGTAGGGGATTCGGTAGTTTGAGCAAGTGCTAGAGAGTAGCAAACAAAGGAAGAAAGATATGGTGACTTTAGCATCACCATTATTGTAGGATGAGGTGTTGACACGGTGGGATGTGTTGTATAAAACGTTGGGAAAAAGAGCATTGTATAAGATGTTGTGAAAGGGACTCACGAGTGAGTTGAAAGCAGAAGTCTGCCCGGAAGAATACCTAGAGGAGGGGTTCATGATACAACCTCGGAAATCTTAAGTAAAATGAATGTTATGTGATTACGGTTTAATTGTTTGATTGATTGCACGAGTTGGTGCCTATAGAAATTGGAAATGAGTCGCATGATGTGGAGACTTATTTTGGGAATCGTCTTCCTGGTTAATTATGTATAAGAAAACATGTATTTGAAGCATTATAGACAAGTGTGTCGCGTGTAGTAAGGATATAAGGATTGATGCTATTATGTAGTATCGGAGGATGAACCACGAGGATGGTAAATGTATTTCAACAAAGGATAGTAGTACAAGGAAGTACAAAGTCTTGGTAAGGAATGTTAATGTGGATTGGAATTCTAGGAAAAGAAACCTTGGGGAAATGGAACTTGGATATTCGGCGAGAAGCCGATAGGTAATGTAATGATTGTTACACGTGAATGGTAAAGAAAAGAATGACTAAGGTAGAGTGATGTCTTAGAACTCATAAATGGGATGTATGTGGAAAGGAATGGGTGTCGGGAGCGACGGATTTTGATTGTTGAATGTGATTAAGTAAAAAGTTGGCATAAAGCTATGTCAAGTTTTGTGACAATAATGATGAATTCGATATCAAAGGTGGGAAAACAATTATTGGTTACATGTTATAGTAATGGCATGACGGTATACGACATGTGGTAGTGTGAAACTACGGTTGGAAAATAAGTATTTTAAGTATCGTGATGTATAAAGACGAGAGTATGGAATGTTGGGCCAATGTGTGCCGAGTCCTGGGTTACAGATATAGACCGGAGTCGTTTGGCCGACTCAAAATGACCGGGTTGACCGGTGGACTATGGTTGAAGGAATAGATTGATGGTTACCCCGGTGGTGACAAAAGGTCTGGAAATCGGTAATAAGGAAATGGACCGATTAAGGGTGATCAATGTGTAATTGGAACGGTAAATAGTAATCGGAGATTTTAATAGTTTACCCGCGGGGTACAATGCATGTGTATTATGTGATGGTCGTTGAAGGTATATGATAATGAAAAGGTAGTGTTATATGAAACATGTTAAGTAGTATGTCCAATGGGAAATATGCTAAATATAAAAGAAAATAATGTGATATTATGGGAAGGGTGCAAAAGTGCATGATGAATAAGTAGACAATTAAATGTGTAAAATAGTGGTAAAATTATGTGAGTTGAGAAGATGTATACTCGTATGGCATACAATATAGAATGAGGAAAAGATGATGTGGTAGTTCGGGGGATCCCCGGCTACTATGATGTTTGGGGGTGGAATCGGTTGGGCGAATCCCAATGGTTCCATTCCGTGATTGGAGATGTTCCAATCACTGTGACAGTTTGAATCTTGATGGATTGGAGGCTTTCCAATCATCTTGATGTGATAGTTAAATTATGGATTGTTGTGTCCGTATGATAATATTTATTTATATATGTGATGAATGTAGAACCATGTGGTTAATGTGTATTGTCATGATTTTATGGTAAGTGAAAATTTGGTTTGAAATGCGGGTTGCATTTAGGTCATGTATGGGGAGGAGATGCCTACGACTTTTAGACTTTGAGAAAGGAGGTGCTTTTAGCAAGAAAGTTGTTATTGATAACCGGGATATGGTAAAATTTGTATATAAGTGTGGAATATGTTGCGGTAGAGAATCTAATACCGATAATTGAGAATGAAAAGTCATGAAAATGATCGATGTGATACAAAGATGATTGGAAGAATATGGAGTAATGGTATAAGTAACCAAATGAAAGTTAAGAAACGGTAAATGCTAATGTGACCTTAAGAAAAGACGCGACTATCTAATTGTTTGGAGAAAAATTCAAAAGTTGGAAAAACGAGAATTGTTAAGGAAATAATAATGAGTATAACCGGAAGTGATAGGTCGAGGATGATATCCCGTGAGTAGGGAATTTGTTGATTTGGGAAAGTATGGTTGGCTTTATGCAAAAGTCAAGGTTAGTCAATTGGTGAATTGGTTGACTTAGTTAAGTATGAGCTTTGACTCTCATTTCGAATGACTAGTGAATGATGAGGGCATAATGTATCGGTTGTATGTATGTGAAGGGATTAATGAAATAATTAAAAGAATTATAGTCGAATTATGCGACTTTGACCCGTTGGGTGTTTAGAGTTGAATTTGGGAATCGAGTATATGATTATTGTTGGATAATTAATTAAAGGTCGATTGTAATGGAAAGGTTGATTAATGGAATCTCTAATGAATAAAGAAACTGTTAAGGTATAGTTGACTTCGTGCTTAAGTCAAGGGTTAGACGATGTTGGATTATATCGACCTGGTCGAAGTTAGATTTTAATGTTTGTGTGGATCGAATAGATGACTGTTATGATTGGGTCTTATAGATTAAAGAATTTAAAGCGGGTTTTGATTAAAGAATTTAAAGTGTTATGGTCAAATTGTGCAATTTTGACCCGTTTAAGTATTATGAGTTAAAGATTGGGTTTTGACCGTTCGGGCCTAGCAGGGTTAACTGAATGTGTAAATGCATGTTGTTGGTCAATTGTATTGGGAAGGTTTGATGATAATAACCATAATAGAATGGGAACGGAAAGCTCGATCGAATGTGGATTGGAAATTTTCGAATTGATTCCGAGGAGGGAATCCTTTTAAGGGGTGGATAGTTGTAACGACCCGAATTTTGTGTCAAATAAATTATTTAAAAAATATTATAAATAAGGATAAATCATTTAAAGAACGTGGGAATTGGTTTCGTGTCATTTGGACATCGTATGAGAAAGTTATGGGCGAAACCGGGTTGAAACAAGGAACGAAAAGTGCAGCCTGGGCTGCCAGACCCAGATAGCGGCGCTATCTGGGGTTCGCGACGCGATCTGGTACGAGGTTGGAACAGCGAGCCGAAATAGCGGATGGTAAACGCGAAATCGAGATAGCGTTGGGAGAATGCGACGCGAAGTCCAACGCGAATTAACACGGGGTGTTAATTCGCGGCGCGAACTCGGGTATAGCGGCGCGAACTCTTACCTGGGCAGAATAAAATCGGGATTTCTAGGGTTTTCTCTCATTCTTCACTTCTCAAAAGTGTGCAGCCCATTTGGAGAAGATTGGGGGGCGATTTGGGTGTTCTTGAGCATAGAACACCACCATTCTTGAAGATCTTCAAACCATGATAAAGATCTAAGGTATTTTCATCTCCTAGATAGTTTTGTAAACAAGATTTGTGGGAAATGGTGATTTTGAAAGTGTGATGTTGGAATCTTGTTAAAGATGGGAATTGAGGGTGTAAAACACCCAAAGGAAGTGTGTAGACCATGAATCTATGGTTGATTTGTAGCTGGAATGTAGTTTTATAAACTAGGGTTTATGGATTTCCACCAAGTTGGTGAACTTTGTGGTTGGGGTTGACTATGTTAATGTTAGATGATGTCTAGTTATGGATGATAACTACAAATGTGATGATTATGTTGATAGGTTGCAAGGACCTAAAAGTTGGAGACATTCCAAAGGCGGGAAGCAAGGATTCGTGTTGATAAACACGACGTGGATTTAGCTATTGCTAAGGTGAGTACATGAGACTTTTAAAACTGGGTACATAGTGTAACGCCCTAAAATTTTAATAATTAAATAATATTAATTTAATTGTCATATTTAACTTTAAAAAGAATAATTATTAAATAGTTTAGACGACTCATATTATTTAGACGACCTGTAATTAAATGGTTCGTATTAGTGAACGTTTTAATTATTTGGACACTTTAATATTTTATATAGACATTCGTTTATCATTAAAAATAATTATATAGTTCGTCTTAGTTTTAGACCGGTTAGTTAACCGTATGAACTGTGATGTACTCTTTTGAGTCGGGCCGGCTAAAGGCCAAAGGCCAAACTTGTCGGGCTTTCATACTTTGGGCTTAGAAGATTGCCGTATTTTATATCTTAAGCGTATAAACCCTATTACCCCTTTTCATTCATTCGTGTCTAAAAGATCAGTGCCAGCCGTCATATTTTTCTTAGTGTAGACGGTGGCATTCTAGGGTGGTCGAATGAAATAAGTTGTTGTTTTAGGCAGCCGGCGATATTTGACTTTTTCCAAGGAGATTCAAGAGTAGGATCGTGGCAAGACTTGGTTGGCTGGCGGTAGGATGGAGCTTGTATCTTGGCGATGGGAAGGTCCTAGTTGCAAATTGAAATGGGGGGTTATAAGTTTGTGTTGGTAGGCAGATTCCTTATTCATTACGGTTGTTTTTCTTTGTCAAAATCAGTGTTTGACGCAACAAGGAGGCAGGCAGCTCTCGGCTGTATTTTTTATTTATTTATTGCCTGAGTAGAAGGATACAACAACTGACTGGGTGGTGTTTGAAAATTTGTAGTCAACGTTTGATCGCATCTCGGTTCGTATGGTATTATTTCTTGTCCCTTTTTCCGTCACTTGTAATATGCCATTTCCCTTGGATCATACCGAGACTATCTAAATTGTAGCAGGGCTGTGAGAGTTCGGGACGTTTCCCGAGCCGTAATTGAGAATCGTTTCGTTATTGTTTTGGTTCCGTTTAATCGCTCGTTATTAATCCTGGGTGTAATCATTCTTGTGTATAGAGTTTTAATCTAATCTAAAAATCTGTGATATTGGTTCATTGTAGTTGTTGGCATGTCGGGTTTTCATTTTTGGGGTGCTCGGGTTTTATGGTAACGGGTCGGGTTGGCTAAACCAAGTTTTCAATGTCGATACTTTTTTGGCAGACTTCTACTTTCTGTTCTCAGCTGTTTTCGAACTGTTTAAATAATCTATTGGCTTTTTGGCTAGCAAAAGAAACTAGTTTTCTGAGTTAGCTTTGTAATGCCGCAAACATCTCGTCAATCTGATTTACGGTCTAAAAGTTATACCCGTTTTAATATGTTGTTGTTAGGCACTTGACCTGTGTAACATTCCTGTCTTGTGACATCATTTCAAGACCCTTAGAATCTGTTTTGGACAGCGACCGTCTCACAGTGATTTGTAGTTCTGATTGTCTAGTTTCTGTAGTAAAAATATGGGAAATATCTAATGAGCCATTTAGGAGTTATGGCAGTTTCCGTGAGACCGACGGGTGCTACCAGCTTTTCTAAAATAAGTCCTTGGGTCGGATTTTAATTCGGGGTATCGTTTTATATTTTAGGATCGTCTAAGAGATAACCTGATGTACCTTTGATTGCCGGGAACCCTTTGGAGCTTACGTTTCTCGAGGTGAGTATTCTCACCGTGTATTCATTTTTAACATAGTACATGCATGACTTATGTGTTATATTAGTTGAACCTTGTGTGTTATCTGAGTTTATCTTAGTATCTGAGCATCTGTTGATTTATTTTGATCTGAGACATTGTGCCTGGGTAAAAGAGCTCGGCACAGGGTCATTCTGTGCTACTACTTGCTAGGGCATCTGAGATAATTATGTTAAAGAGATAATAAAACATAATAACACACATCTGAGTTTTTGGCTATATGCCTATCTTGGGATCACCTCCCGTCTGAGTTTTTGGGATCATTCCCGTCTGAGTTTTTGGGATCACTCCCGTCTGAGTTTTGGCTTAGGCCTATCTGAGGTGTGAGGAGGGGCAATCGACCCGAATCACACAAGCGCGCTATATAAATTAAAATCTGAGTAATAAAATCGGAGAACTAAATCCGAGTAATTAACTGAGTAGATTCTGATTAGGAGTACACCGATGTGCCCTCATGTGTTGCATGTTTTAATTGTTTGCATTTTGAGATTATTCACTCAGCTTCCCAGCTGACCCATATTTTCCCCCATTGTTTCAGGTACCAGCAAAGGAAAGGAGAAGGTGGACGGTTGACCGCTGTATTACACCAATGCTGATGTGGACAACATTTATTATTTTTAAACACCTTTTTACTCTATCAAACTATTTCCGCATTAAATACTTTGTTAAATAACGACTTTACTATTTTGGGATTTTAAGTACTTGAATTATTGGGACATTTTACTTTAAAATCTTGTACTCGAAAATTTTTAAATTCTTGTAAATTTTTGGGTGTTACACATAGCAAAGGGTTTTTGAAAATACATATGATATGTTATGGGTCTTTATTAATAAATGTTTCGATAAAGATAGTGACTGAAAAGATAAGGAAGTATGTGTAATGTGATACTAGAATAAGTCTAGTATGATTGATGAATTTGGAAACAAATATGATAAACTAAAGTAATTATGAAATCTTTATTAGGGAACCATAATAATGAAGTTATGGAGTAAAAGAATGTATATTGAGTCTTTACTAATAATTATGTATTAGTAAAGCAATTGTATATGATTTGATAAGTATTGAATATCTATTGGTAATGATTACTAATAAAAGAAAAGAACGAATATACATGAAAATGATTATGATGTGACTAGTAATAATTATGTATTACGGTCACGAAGAGATAAAAGTATTATGGTGTCGATAGACAAGAATTGTATATTATGAAATAAGTGAATATGAACCTCCTAGGGTTCATAGATGTAGAAGTATGTGTAGATTGCTTATGATTGGGTCCATGGGACTATACGGGTACGTTCTCTATGTTGAACTAGTTAAATATGGTTATTATATAACTAACTTGTTTGATGATTGATGTGATAGCCGAGAGCTAGATTGACATAACTGTTGAGTTATGGTAGGATTGAGATGATGTGATGTCACGGGCGACTCCCGGTCATGAGGTGTGGATTGAGGGGCAGTTGGGTGGATTCCCATCGACTCATCCACGTTAGTAGTCTTGCTTTCTGGACGTATTCTGGCGAGCAAGGCAGGTATCGGTAGCGTGGGCGACTTCCTATTGCCGGTACCTTGTTTCTAGTTAGTTCGAGGGTAACCCGATAACTAGATAAGTTTGTGCTTCTAACTAGTTCGGGGGCAACCCGATAGTTAGATATGTTTGTGCTTCTAATTAGTTCGGGGGCAACCCGATAACTAGATATGTTGTGTTTCTAGCTAGTACGGGGGCAACCCGTTAGTTGGATATGTTTGCTAGGAGAGCAGAAATCGATAGGGTTACAATAGGGTGACTAGACGGTACTGTTGTAGTATATATATATATATATATATATATATATATATATATATATATATATATATATATATATATATATATATAGGGTCGAGTTATATTGAGAACCCTGATTTCAAAAAGAACTCTGAGAACTCTTATTAACCAATCAGAAATTAGTAAATTGATTTTGATTAATTTAAATCATATTAATTATCCAGGGGCATTTACGACATTTTACAAAAAAACAATTATTTCCTTTTTTGAAAATTTCCTAAAATTTAGGAATTATTTTCGAAAATTAATTGTTTTTTTGTCATTTTTGTCGAGCCAATCTGCATATATGTTTTTTTTTGTAACATGTGTAGGTTGTGCATATATGTCGAGACGGTTTTGCATATATGTTATTTTTCCGATAATTAATGTTATTTTTTCGTAATTCGTATACCTTAATGTTATAAACTAGTTGAGCAAATGTGTTTGACTATTGAACATATATGTAACATAGAACAAACATGTTTAGCAAACGAAATCTATATCCAAAATTCTCCAAAATTAATAGAGCAAACATAATACATACATGTTGAACTTATTCACAAAAAAAAGTCAAAAGTTATTTCAAAAAACACATATATGTATTCAAACAATAACATATATGCACTCAAATGGTTGTTGGCATGTAATCGTGCCCCCTTTTGAAGTAGCTTTCTTATTTATATACTATCACAAAATATTCATTTCCTCTTTTTTCCACGTATGTAACTTGTCAATTTTCCTTGTACCACCCACTGCAAAACATAAAAAAAAAAAAAAGACACATATGTTAATCAAGAAAATATATACAAACTAATCAAGATTATATGCAAACTAATAAGAGCATTAATGTTACTCTAATAATAGCTAAAAATTACATAAGAAAACAAAATACGCAAACCCATATACAAACTCACCGAATAGTTATATAGATAAAAGACAAAGTTAAAAACATAAATTCTTACAAAAACAAATCTGCAACAAAAAGAAGAGATAAACACCATGTTGCAAAATTAATCAATTAATTAAATAAATAAAGATTTTACAGGGATACCACAATATTTAAAATCACAAAGTTAATCAATTCATTAAATGATTATTATTTTTAAAGGGATGAGAATATCTTGTAGATTCTCACGTATCATATTTCCGAAATCAATTAATCAATTAAATAATTAATTAATTATTTTTAAAGGAATCGCATGTTCCAAAATTAGTCTTGAAGCTTCCGCCATTAAAGGATCTTGAAGTTCTCAACTTACAAATTAAAAAATACCTGTAATTGATTTAAAACACATGAAAACTATCATTTCATCTAGTACAGAGATACATGCTTGATCTAAAAATTAAAAAGATACCTTCAATCCAGATAATATAGGGATGGCTTAAATGCCTTAATTAAATCAAAATCAAAATAAAAGCCTGTGGTGGATGACAAACAGAAATGACAACGACTTCATAAAAGCACCGGCAGTCGGTTGACCGGGCTGTAACATCGCCGGCGGCAAAATATCATCATCGGTTGAATGCTACATCTACCTCCATTGTTATGAACCCTAAAATAAAAAGGAACCGTGAGAAGAAAAGTAGTTTCACAAAGTGGAGAGAGAAGAATGAGTTATATTGTAGAGGGGCGATTTTACAGGGGAGGGTACGGTTTTTCAGAAACATTTTTGGCCAAAATACCTATTATACCCCTCTAATTAATTGATTACTAAAAATATAATTTGTTTTATTTACAAAAATGTTATTTTCAATCTTAACCATTAATCTTGAATCCAATGGTCTAGATTGGTTAATTAAAAATTCTCAGAGTTCTATTTAAAATCAGGGTTCTCAATATAGTTCTTCACTATATATATATATATATATATATATATATATATATATATATATATATATATATATATATATATATGGTCGAGTTATATAGAGAACCCTATATATCGTGCAGAACTCGTAGAACCCGTGAATTTGAATCTCAGCCGTAGGAAAAAAAATCTAAAGGATGAGATTAGTAGTGGCATTATTGAAATTACTGGGTAATTTTTTTGAACGTTTTTTTATGAAAAGGGTAAAGTAGTCAAGTTGGATACTAATTTACTGTATATTTAAAAAAAAAACTAATTTAAAATATCTCATTAAACCAGAATCTCTTAAAAATCGTGATTACACTCCCATTATCCAAAAAGAGCCTTTTTTTTCAAACGTGGGTAATTTAGCTTTTTATGTTTTAGCTATGTTTTTTTTTTTTTTAGTTATGAATGTTTTTCCTTGTTTGATACTATTGATGGTTTTTATTGACTGTTATTATATAATGTGAAGTACATATGTGTTTAGTTATAACTAAAACTATTGATGTGCAAGTACATATGTGTTTATTGACATAAATATTATAATAGGATTGGTACTCTTACTAGTTAGTCATAACCAAAACTAATGATGTGCAAGTATGTAACTCAGATATAGGAACAAAAGATGTTTATATTGCAAAACATTCTAAGTTAATACATTGGTGTTTTACTACAAACACGTATCTAAACAAACGTTGATCAAAATATATGTCAAGTACATATGTGTTTTCATGAGATACACATATGCATATAATCAAAAAATGTGTACAATTACAAGGCACAAGCAACTATGTATGTAATTGACTATTCAACTTAACTGCATATGTGCAAGCTTGTAGCCCAGATCTAGGATTAAGGGATGTTTATATTGCAAAACATACGAACTTAATACATTGGTGTTTTTCTACACACACATAGTTACTTAAGTAATTTCTACTAAGTTAATACATTGATGTATTACAAAAAAATTAATGTATTTACATCACATTAATAGTTTGTTTCGCTTATAAATAACTAAAAACTGAAACAAAACAAAAATGTATCTAAAACATAGATGCACAACAAAAACTTAGATCGAAAACAATTAAAAAAACATGTCTAAAAACATAAATGCAAACACACTAACTTAGTCCAATAAAAAGAAAACAACTTTTTACTAAATAAATAAAGACAAAATAATCAAAATGCAGCAAAATCACTATCGCCATAAGCAGATTCGTTGTTTCTCCATAGCAGATTCAAAGCAATCCGGGTTTTGATACATTTGAATTTTTGACTTCAATCAACTGAAATATAAATGAAAAAAAATATCACGGGAGACCAGGCATCCAACCATTAGAAATGAAAAAAATAATAATCAACACATAAAAAATTACCACTACCGTCTTCGTCAACTGGAATATCTTCGAACGTATCATCTATCAGAACATCATTAACTTCAATCAATGGGGCGTCTACCAAATGATTATGCAGTGAAACACTGCTAGAACCCCAAGCCTCATCAATCTGTACCATATCTTCATTTGCCTGCAGATCTCGATTTTCAAATATATGAACGAATAAGAATCTTCCGTCAGAAATATGTAACATCGGCAACTTCCAATTTTATGATCAACTGATGTTGAATTGCGGAAGATTTGGGGTAAATGGTTTCAAAGAAGTTGAAGATACAATCAAATCCCCACTTTCCATGATTATAGGGAATTATTAAAAAGTTTCTAAATATCTAATTTTGAGTTGAATACCTGTTTTGCCCCTACGAATTAAATAAATAGAAAATAATAAACTAATTTCTAATTGGTTAATAAGGGTTCTATGGGTTCTGCACTATACATAGGGTTCTCTATATAACTCTGCACTATATATATATATATATATATATATATATATATATATATATATATATATATATATATATATATATATATATATATATATATATATATATTTATGAAATGATCATTATTCTTGGGGTCTAAAACACATGCATCTCACGAGACTATTCTGTCTCACGTACTACGTTTGTTTTTATGGCTATGTACTCAGGTACAGGTTTGAAGCTATAGAAGGTTGCACTAGGAGTGGCCTTGATATGTTTAGCTCGGGAGCTTGTAGGTAGATCTCGTTCGCCTATGGTTTTGATATACTTGGTGGCACCGTATTTTTGTATACTCTGATAAAGGTTTTAAAGTTTTTGTTAAACTGTATTTTGGATTACATCGAAAATGTTGGAAATCGTATTTTAAATGTATTAAACGATGTTATAAAAATACGGGTGTTACATTTTGAATCTTCCCTAACTAGTTTGCCTATTGAACCCAGACCATGGGATCTTTAACGTTATATACAAGCCTATTTTAGCCTAGTCCAAGCACAAATTAACTAGCTCACCAGCATAATCCATTTAGGAGACTAAGTGATCATGACCCTATAAGGCATCCTCACTTTTATTCTTCTTCCTATGTGGGACAAGTCCCACATAGTTAAACAAAGTTCCAACACTCCCGAGTAGATGTTTTTTTTACACAAGAAGATATAAAACAATTATAACTAAAAGATTGCAGTAAGCAATACATGAGAAATTACACTCACTATATTTGGTGATGAAACTACTAAACATTTTTTGAAGTTTGAAGAAATTACGACATTTATTAAAAAGATACAATTAGTTTATGCTTCTTTAAAACAAAACGGGTTGTTCATGTTAATTATTTATAAACAAATGACAAATTCATATAAATATGAATAATACGTTTAAAGTTCTAATCAACACAATACAAAGTATGCGAAAAATAAATCAAAACCGTTCACCCCCTTGTCTCCACTACAAAAATATATCTTAAATGTTGATAAATGAGTTTCTAAAATACACCTAGGAACCCACAAAAGCAAGAACTCTTCCCTATGCTAATACCCAATGTGTTTAAACCCTTTGTCCATGTAAAATGTTTCTCATGCTTGCTCTTGGCCGTACAACATCTCACTCACATCATCTCTATGTTGCTTGCAAGTTTCAACCAAGGTCTTACACAAGGACATGCTCTTAGACACATCGACTGATAACCTCTCTTTTTTTCTTTACAATTGTTTAAGTCAAATAAGAAATAGTGTCTTGAAAAGGACCCATAACCCACTAGTTTACATCATAAACTAATACCACAAGGAAACCCACTCTCCAAATCTCACCAAAAAGCTCTCTTTACCCTCCTGATCGGCAGCCATCACCACTAGCAAAAACAGCCTTCAAAACCTAAGTTCTACCCATCCAAACTCCACCTTATCATGGTCAAAATAAGCACAACACATCCCTCTATAACCTCCAATAATTGCAAGCCTTCTAGACCTCCTTAACCACTTCAAACCTCACCGATTTGGAGCAGTTATAAACTATCTTGCTGCTGTGTATTTTAGTTCTTGGCAAAAAGTTTCAACTCATTTGGAGTCCCATTCAAGAAGTTACACCCGTTCTAAGTATATATCGCAAAACCGAAAGCATTGTGAGCACAACCTTTATCTCTTGCGATTTTTACATTATTAGCTTATGTTTATGTTGGTAAGGGTTCCCTCATGATGTTAAAACTAACAAATATATATACATGTAATATAAGCTACAACTTAATCTACAAGAAACTTGGTAGAACCCATAACAAACCAAAAATTTCATTGTTGAGACAAAAGCAAACATTCAAAACTAATATCTTGCTACTTATGTTTAAGCACCATTAAAATGGTTATGTATAGCCTTGAATTAATATATTACATCTCATTAAGTTGAACAAAAATGCAAATAAACAACTTGAACAAAAATGCTAATAAACCGCCCCCTCCTTGTGAACCGTTGGGCGTCGAAGCAGAGAAGGAAAATAACCGAGGTGACTGTTAAATAGGAGGAAAGAACGTACAAACTTCCAAGTAGGAAGTACAAGTTCTTCAAGCAAGATTTGATCTAAATACTCTACATGCAGATTATGGTGTAGTGTCAGAATACAAGTGATAAAGCATGCAGTACAAGTGATTTTAATACATGTATGATTTAAGTAACTCCCATCCATGCCAATTAAGTACAAGTAGTTTAAGGAAGAGTTTGTACTTCCTCCGTATCAAAATAAGTGACACAAATTGGCTTACACGTTTTTCGAGGTAAAAGATTAAAGTACAGGTTAAAATAGATTAAAGTACATAGTTAGTGGAGGATAGGTCCCACTTTTCTTGAATAAAGTGATATTAATGAGTTTTAAAAGTAAAAGTAAGGGTATAAGGGTAATTTCATTTTATTAAAGTGGATAGTTAGTGGGTATGGGTCCCACTATTTTTACCAAATAAGGAAAGTTTTCAAAGTGTGTCACTTATTTTGATACATCCCAAAATGAAAAGTGTGTCACTTATTTTGATACGGAGGAAGTATGTGAGATTTCTTCCATGCAGTCTCCGAAAACAACACAAGTTTATGAATGAACTGCTTGCCATACAAATTTATATTAAAAAATTGTTCAAGCTACACTAATTAATTTCAAACAACTTATAAATAAATAATTAATTAAATAACTAAAATTACTATTTTATAAAGTCATCAAGGAATCACTCGCGCCTAACAATATTTAAAGACATCAGTTGATTGAACCATATTTGCATAGACGCGCTTCTAGAGCTGTCTAATCACTGTTTGACCTCATACATTTAGGTTGTTGAGGCGTGTTCATTGGGCACTTATTCTTTATTTATAACCTGCAAGCATTTGGAAAGCATCATGTGAGTTTTCACAGCCCCTTTTTACTGTATTTTTAACCGTTTTGGGGTGAGAAACGTATTAATGTTTTTATAACATTTTGGTACAATTGGTCTTTTGAAAGACCCTTACGAACAATATTTTGGTACAATCAATCTTTGTGAAAACTTGGATAAACTATCCTTTTGAGAAAACTGGTCATCGAAAAGACATACTCAAACAAGTATTTTTACGAAAAAGTCTTAATTAAGACTTGTGTGAAAAACTATATTTTGCGACACTAATCTTTGTATAACCGTGAGTTGATAGACGACCTTATCGCCAGATCGTTTAGATCTAACATTACTGTAATCATCAACTATAGTTAGCCAACAAATATATGAGTAGTACTATTCGGGCTTGATCCCCCGCTCATGGTTAGTTGCTCTAGCCGTGTAACATATGAGATATATATTCTATTAAAACGTCGTGGACTCGACATGCCTCGGTAAAGGCGGATTTAGGTTTGATTACAGGCTCATGAACTTATACTTTAACTTGTACGCCTAGCTAGCCTATAAGGGATTACGCATTAAATTAAACAATTAGGTTTCATGGATTTGAAACGAGTGAACTTGAACGTACATAGATTTGTACTAAACGACTTACCTTTCTAAAATCATGTAGAAATGGTTTTACGCACCAATCATGTGCAAATTGTGTTTTAAAGAGTTAAAACAGTTTACAAAAGAGTTTGAGCACTAAACATGTGCAAATCTGGTTACATGGTTTTTAAACGGTATTTGAAGGTATTTTACTATACAAATCGAACTAGTAAACATTTTGATGAAAATTAAGGATTTATAGAGTCATAAAACCTGTGAACTCACCAACCTTTGTGTTGATAATTTTTATAATATGTTTCCCCATGTATTGAAAGTGAAGCATTTAGCATGACATTTACATGTATCAGATTACTGTATTTTGAAAATGATTTTGTCTTTACTTCTAAGAATGGAGCCTAGATATCGACTGAAAATCTTAAAGATCATTTTATTCAATATAACGGTAGTGAATCATTCACTTTTGGTTTATAAACGTTTAACAACTGGTAATCCATTTTTAGTGCTATGTTTTACTATTGATCGATTGTTGTGATTTCCGATGTAAGTCGCACGCCCGCTCTTCCGCAAAAATCAGTTTTGGCGGGGTGTGACATCTTGCTTGCAAAAAGTTCTAAAAAATCACAATTTGTAAATCGATACGAAAACAATACAACTTTATTAACATCCTATATGTTAATTATTTGGTGAAAACTAGCAAAAATAGTTGATATGTAGAGTTTGATGATTTCTTCAAAAGTTAATGTTGGAGCAAAACACAGATCAACTTAATACTGATGCTGCAGTTAGTACTGACATACTTAGTACTGATGGGGCAGAATTACTTATTACTGGTGAAGTTGATACTGGTGAAGACTATAACTTAGTTACTACTGATCAAGGCATATTGAAGATACTACTGATCTTAGTAGTTACTACTGACGATGTATCTGGACTTACTACTGATCACCTTACTTACTACTGATGTTGTAAACTTACTACTGGTGATTAGTTTTACTACTGATAACGCGTTTTTGAAGAATATCAAGTCCGAGATCTTCGTATAGATAGTTATAGAATGTAAATCAATGTATATTTTTATTATTCGATGTAAATCAAGTCGTAGAATAACTAGGGTAAATAGTTTAGCTTCAAGGACTATTATAAATAGTTCCTTACGAATTGTAAACGTACGTGTGTATTGTTAACTCAATAATATACATTGAAGCTTTTTGTGAAACTGTGTTCTTAATACTTTGGCATATTATTTACAGTTCATTGTTCTTAATTACATTGATATAGTGTTGATCCGCTGCAACTTCTATATTCAATTAGATCTAAAGGTGTTTATTAACTTCTCTATAGTTAATCGATCCTGACAAGTGGTATCAGAGCTAATTGGTTCTAGATCTACTATTTGTTAAGAACAACAAAAAGTTTTAATCTTTAAAACACACTCATTGTTAATCATGTCGGATAACAATGAAAGCACTCAGGCCAACAAAATCCCCATTCTCACTCCCAATAACTTTGGGATGTGGAAGAATCGTATTAAGCAATACATGCTTATTACAGATTATTCTATGTGGGAAGTTGTCCTTGAAGGAAACAAAAATGGTCCTGGTCAAGCAAGCAGCTCTGCAACTGAGGCAGACAAACTTAAATGTGAGAAGGAAAAGAAGGACAAGGGCATCGAACTCAAAACTCTAAGCACTCTACTACTGGCCATTCCTAACGATTATCAACATCTCTTTGTTGAGTATGATGATGCAAAGATACTATGCGAAGCACTGGAGAAGAGATTTGTTGGGACCAAGAGCACTAAGAGGAACATGAAGTCTGTTCTTAAACAAGACTTTGAAAATTTCAAAGGAAAACCCAATGAAACACTCACTCAAGTGTTTGACAGATTCAACAAGCTAATTGGTGAACTTAACCAGGTTGGGGTTAAGATGGATCAAGAAGATGTCAACGTGAAGTTCCTAAGATCTCTTAGTGAAGAATGGGCCATGTATACAGTGGTATATAGACAAAGAGATGCTCTAGAAGAAAAGGAGTTGGATGAACTCTACAATGATCTCAGAGTATTTGAAACTGAGGTTAACCAAAAGAACCCTTCTATTTCTTCTAATAATGCTGCATTTGTCTCTAGTACAGGTCAAGGTCAGGAAACCTCTATAGGAAAGGCTGCAGATTCTGAAGATGCTGCAAGAGAATCCTTCTTCACTAGTCACGTGCATACTGCATTGATTAGTGATGACTTGGAACAATTGAACCCAGATGATCTTGAGGAGATGGATCTTAAATGGCAGATGGCTATGCTGAGCCTAAGGACAAAAAGATTCTTAAAGAGAACTGGTAGGACAAGCCTCAACTTCAACAAAGGTGACAAAGCTGGATTTGACAAAACTAAAGTCAAATGTTACAACTGTAACAACCTTGGTCACTTTGCAAAAGAGTGTCCTCAGCCAGACAAAAGATCAAAATCAACTGCCCTTGTATCACAACAAGGACAAGGCTATGACTGGAGCTTCCAAGCAGAAGAGCATACTCAAAATCAAGCTCTCATGGCCTTTACTGACAACAAAACTGAGGTAAAACCTAAACCTTGTACTTCTGAATGTGCTAAAATTGTTAAAAACTTAGAAAAAGAAAACAATAAATTAAATGAAGATTTAGCAAAAGCAGTGAGAAGAAATCATGAATTTGATGGTGTGATTACTGATCAAGAACATCAAATAAAGGTGTACCAGATGATTGATCAAAGGATAAAAGAAGAATTGCTTCAGGCTGTGGATGAGAAAGAATTTTATGAAATAAAAAATAAAGAACTAATAAGTAAATTAGAAGAATGTCAACTTGAAATTGAACAAAATAAATTAACAATTAAAAAGTTTGAAAGAAGCACTAAAATTCTTGATGAATTAACTAATAATCAAAATACAGAAAAAGTTGTTCATGGGGTGGGATATCATGCTGTACCACCTCCATATAAAATCATTCCACCACTTAAAAACAGTTCAGAAAGAATCATTAATGAATTAAAAACTGAAAATCAAACTGAATCACCTAATGAAACATCTGAATCAAATAATTCTTCTGATGATGATCAATCAATTGAATTTACAATCTCCCAAACTGAATCACCAAAATCAATTGATACAAGTTTTCACACAGCTCAAAGTTCAAATGAATCTCCCAAATATAATGCAGAAAATGTACCTAAAATTTTAACAAGGGGGAATGAAAGAAACAAAAAACAACTCTTAGATCAAAGAATACCTGAAGGTGCAAAAAATAAGAAATTAAGATGTGTTATATGCAATAAAATGAATCATTTAGCAAAGGATTGTCACTTCAATCCAATAAACTGCAAGGAATTAAAGGAATTTAAAGTTTTTAAAGAAAATGCAAAAACTCAAAGGTTAAAAGATACTATTGGTCCTTCAGTAGTAAATACAATCAAAACTCCAATTGCTGAAACTCCAAGATTTGGAAGAAGTGCACCAAGATTTGTGCAAAATAGAAGAGTTGGAAGCCCAAAGAACAGCAATTACTTCAAGAACAATGGAAAATCCAATCAAAATAAACAATATTTTAAATTTTCCAACACCAGTAGAAACTTTAACAACTTTACTACTGGTGTTAACCCTCATTATAATGCTGTATGGTACCAATACAAGAATACTACTGGTAAAAACCCTAATTTTAAAAACACTACTGCTCCCAAAACAACTTTCAAAAATACTACTGGTGTTAACCCTAAAAACACTACTGGTCATTCTAAACATGGTAAGTACCCAAATACTACTGGTCCATCAGTAGTAAAGTATTCAAAAGAAAAAAATCACGGGTATAAACCAAGATCAGTAGGAAATTCTCACACTAGTACTAATTTCTGAAACTCCAAGATTTGGAAGAAGTGCACCAAGATTTGTGCAAAATAGAAGAGTTGGAAGCCCAAAGAACAGCAATTACTTCAAGAACAATGGAAAATCCAATCAAAATAAACAATATTTTAAATTTTCCAACACCAGTAGAAACTTTAACAACTTTACTACTGGTGTTAACCCTCATTATAATGCTGTATGGTACCAATACAAGAATACTACTGGTAAAAACCCTAATTTTAAAAACACTACTGCTCCCAAAACAACTTTCAAAAATACTACTGGTGTTAACCCTAAAAACACTACTGGTCATTCTAAACATGGTAAGTACCCAAATACTACTGGTCCATCAGTAGTAAAGTATTCAAAAGAAAAAAATCACGGGTATAAACCAAGATCAGTAGGAAATTCTCACACTAGTACTAATTTCAAAAGGGCAGTAGTAAAACAAAATACCAGTATTAAACAAGTATGGGTACCAAAAGTGTTTAAAGTTAAAACTCCCAAAGCTTGTTTCTCAAAGGATGAACCCAAGACATATAAAGCTTGGGTTCCCAAACTTAACTAATCCTTTACTCAATTGTGCAGAGCATTCAGATCCCAGAAGAAGGAAGAACATGGCATATTGATAGTGGATGCTCAAGGCACATGACTGGAAATCTGCAAATTCTTAAAGATTTCAAGTCATTTGATGGAGGATATGTGGCATTTGGTGAGAATCCCCAAGGAGGTAAGATTACAGGTAAAGGTACTGTTACTAATGGAAAAATTACCTTTGATGATGTATTTTATGTAGCTGAACTAAAATACAATCTTGTCAGTGTGTCTCAAGTTTGTGATAAAAAGAACAAAATTCTTTTCACAGACATTGAGTGCATCATTCTTTCTCCTGATTTTATTTTAGATGAAAAATATGTTGTTTTAAGAACTCCAAGGAGAAACAATGTGTATTGCCTAGATATAGGGGGAGAACTCATTTCTACAAATGAGGTCAACTGTTTTATATCCAAGGCAAACACCACTGAATCAGAACTATGGCACAGAAGGATGTGTCACACAAATTTTAAAAACATGAATAATTTAGTAAAAAGAAATCTGGTCATTGGACTACCTCAAAAATAATTCATGTGTGACCATCACTGTGTTGCATGCCTAAAAGGTAAACAACACAAGACTTCTCATAAGTCCAAAACTGTGAACTCTATCTCTGTTCCTTTACAGCTCTTACATATGGACCTTTTTGGACCTACAAATGTAATGAGTATTGGAAAGAAACAATATTGTCTTGTTATTACTGATGACTTTTCCAGATATACATGGGTTTTCTTTCTCAGGACAAAGGATGAAACAAGTGAACTCATAAAGAACTTAATTGTCAAACTGGAAAACACATCTGATCAAAAAGTGAAAGCAATAAGATGTGATAATGGCACAGAATTTAAAATGCTAACTTAATTAACTTTTGTGATCTTAAAGGTATTGACAGGCAATACAGCTCACCTAGAACTCCACAACAAAATGGTGTAGCTGAAAGAAGAAATAGAACCATTATTGAAGCAGCAAGATCAATGCTTGCAGACTCAAAATTACCAATTACTTTTTGGGCAGAAGCTGTTAATACTGCTTGTTATGTTCAGAACAGAGTATTAATAGTGAAGCCACATTTTAAAACACCATATGAACTGTTCAATAAAAGAAAACCTTCTATAAGTTTCTTAAAATCATTTGGTTGTCCTTGTATTATTTTAATTACAAGAGAACAAATTGGTAAATTTGACTGCAAAGCTGATGATGGAATCTTTGTGGGATATTCTACTCAAAGCAAATCATATAGAGTATTCAACAAAAGACTAAGGATAATTGAAGAAAGCATCAATGTATCCTTTAATGAAAATGTACCTAATGAACAAGGAAATGATCCAGATTGGCTATTTGACATAGACAATCTAACCAAATCCTTTAATTCTAATATGAATTTCAGTGCAGGTAATTCAAACTGTCACAATCAAAAGGAAGGAACATCATCAGTCAATACTGGTCAAGAGGAAATGAGATATATTGTAGTTAATACTGCTCCAATAGTTAATACTGATGTCAGTAATAACTCAAGTTCTGGAATCAGTAGTAACTCTGAGAATGAGGACAGTAGTAATTCAAATACTACTGATACCAGTAATAGTACTCAAAATACTACTGGTCCCAACATTAACCTAGATTCTCAAGATACTACTGATACCAGTAACAACAACAACTCTACTGATCTCAATGAAGATAATAGCAGTAGTAACTCTGACCAAGAAGATGATGAACCAAATATCAATGACAATGAAGGATCTCTAGAAGAACAACTACCTGAGACAAATGAGTCCAATCTTGAGAATCAACTAGTGGTTGATAAAGCCACTACTACAAGGACTCAAAAGAACCATCCATTAGACCTTGTTCTAAGTGATGTCAACTCTCCACTACAAACAAGAAGCAAACTAAACAAAAGCTTAACTGCAAATATGTGTAATATAAGTTTAATTGCTAATGAATGTATGTATGAATGCTTTCTGTCTCAGGATGAACCAAAGAAGATTCAACAAGCAATGAAGGACTCAAACTGGATTGAGGCAATGCAAGAGGAACTCCTTCAATTTAAGTTACAAGCTGTTTGGACACTTGTACCTCTACCCAAAGGAAAAAGAGCCATTGGAACAAGATGGATCTTCAGAAACAAGAAAGATGAAAGAGGTATAGTGATCAAGAACAAAGCCAGACTTGTAGCCCAAGGATACACTCAAGAAGAAGGAATAGACTATGATGAAGTATATGCTCCTGTTGCTAGAATTGAAGCCATAAGAATATTTCTAGCATATGCTTCATTCAAGAAATTCAAAGTCTATCAAATGGATGTTAAGAGTGCATTCTTATATGGGAAGATTGAAGAAGAGGTCTATGTATGCCAACCTCCAGGCTTTGAAGATCCAAAACATGGTGATTATGTGTTCAAATTGGATAAAGCTCTGTATGGCCTACATCAGGCACCAAGAGCATGGTATGACACATTATCATCATACCTATTGAAGAACAACTTTAAAAGAGGAGCCATTGACAAAACTTTGTTTACAAAGAAAGTCAAAGATGATATACTACTGGTACAAATTTATGTTGATGATATCATCTTTGGCTCAACCAATGATTTATTATGCAAAGAATTTGAAGAACTGATGCAAATTAAATTCAAGATGAGCTCCATGGGTCCAATGAACTTCTTCCTTGGACTCCAAGTCAATCAAAGAACTGATGGTATTTTGATAAATCAATCAAAATATGTCAAAGACATCTTGGAAAAGTTTGATTTGAAAGACAGTAAAAGTGCTAGTACACCAATGGAAACACACAAACACCTACATCCTGATGTTGAGGGGGAGGATGTAGATGAACACTTATATAGATCAATGATAGGTTCCTTGATGTACTTAACTGCCTCAAGACCTGATATCATGTATAGTGTTTGTGTGTGTGCAAGATATCAAGCAAGACCTAAAGAACTACACTTACAAGCTGTCAAAAGAATATTCAGATACTTGAAAGGCAAAACATCACTAGGTCTATGGTATCCACATGACTCACCCTTTGAACTAATAGCCTATACAGATAGTGACTATGGAGGTGAATGTCAAGATAGAAAGTCCACTACTGGTGGATGTCAATTCTTTGGATCAAGACTGGTGTCATGGCAATGTAAGAAGCAAACAAATGTATCAACATCTACTGCTGAAGCAGAATATGTAGCTGCATCTGCTTGCTGTGCTCAAGTACTATGGATTCAAAACCAGCTTCTAGACTTTGGTATCTCTATCCTTAAAACTCCTATTTTTATTGATAATCAAAGTGCTATTAGTATTGTGAATAATCCAGTAAAACACTCAAAAACTAAACACATTGAAATAAGATTTCATTTCATAAGAGATTGCAATGAAAAGAAATTAATCAAAGTTGTTAAAATTCATACTGATGATCAATTAGCAGATCTTTTTACAAAAGCATTTGATGTAGGAAGATTCAACTTCTTGGTCAGCAGCATTGGAATGATTTTAATAAATTAAAATCTCTTAAAATCATGTGTAAAGTTTTGTTGTAAAAAGTTTTTTTTTAAGTATTTTACTACTGGTAGGTCTGCATTACTGGTATGAAAGTGTATGCACAAAATACTACTGGTAGTTCATTACTACTGGTGTATATTAGGTTTACACAAATACTACTGGTAAGTCAGTACTACTGGTATTCACATATACTACTGGTCTTGTGTGTTAATGGTTACTACTGATGTCTATAGTTACTACTGATGTCAAAATCCTTAGTCACTACTGATGTTAGTAGATACTACTGACGTCTTACTACTGATATCTTATTTACTACTGGTCTTTCATAAACACAATTACCAAACTAACCCCCATGAAAATAACCGTTATGTTATGATTCGAAGGACATTTTAGTAGTTTTGCAGGCTAAATCAAAAGATATAAAAGGCGGTAGACGATTAGTTTAGCATTATCTTCACTTCGATTTGATAAAACCTCTCGATAAACCCTAGCTATCGATCAAAAACTCATCTTAAATCTTAAAATTCTTAAAATTTTCTCTCAAATCACTGCAAAATGGCAACTCTACAATCTCTCAATGTTCAAACCGATCTCAAATACTCAGAGTTCCACAACATGTGTGCCTTTCTACGCAATCCAGACGGAACAAAGGATTTCCGACCAATCGTAAACTTTTGAAAAATTCTTACATACGATTCGCATTAACGGTGAAACCGAAGGCATACCAACAGCACTTGGTGGATTTCTGGACCAATGCTGAAAGAACGGAGGGTGCAACTGTACCAATGATAAAATCATCTGTGGATGGAAAAACGATCACCATCACAGAACAATCTATTCGACAACATCTTCAACTACACGATGATTCAGGTATGACTACTCTTCCTAAGGAATTCATTGCTGAAATTTTAAACAAAATGGGATATGAGGGAAGACTAAACATAGTAACTTTTCAAAAAGGTCTTCTCTCACCACAATGGAAATTTCTTGTCCATACTATTCAGCATTGTATTTCTCCAAAAAGAAGTACTTGGAATGAGTTTAACAAGGCAATAGCATCTGCTGTTGTCTGTCTATGCACAGACCAAGTATTCAATTTTTCTAACATGATTTTTGAAGGTATGTTGGGAAATCTTAACTCTTCAAAATTTTTAATGTATCCCAGATTTCTCCAACATATCATAAACCTTGAATTACAAAACTTGTCAACTCCCAAAAATATTTTTATAATTCCAGAGTTGAACAAGAAAGTTTTCTCAAATATGAGAAAACAATTTAAATTTTCGGGCAAGGAATCCCCTCTGTTTCCTAATATGATCAAAGATCACACACCACTTGGAGAGGGTTCAATCAAAGATATAACCCAAATTGAACCTCAACCCACTCTATCACCCCCAAATACAGCCCAAACACAATCCCATATAGCCACTCAATCACCCACTAACTTAGAAGTCCTGAATGTGTCCCAGGAACTTGAATTAAATCTGCAGAGTGCTACTCTTCACTCTGTAGAAGACCTACCAGACAAAACCCAAAACATATCCACAATTTATAAAAGAAAGAAATTATCTTTAAAGGACACCAGGGGACAAATCGAGTCACACCCCAGGCTCAAAGAGTTGTCCTCCAAGGAGGAGAGAGGACATGAGGAGAGGGCTTTCACTACTGATGCCCCAAAGGTGGGTGCACAGGATAGTGAAAACATCACTAAGACCCAAACCTCGGCAACTTTAAGTGATGACTCTTTTGAGGAATTACTTAAAGGACCCCGGTGCCAAGAAACCAAAAGGGGGGGCATCTCTGCTTCTTCTAGGAAGAAGAGAATGTCTAAAAGACCCAATGAATCACCAAGCAGTGATGAGGGCAGATCTGTGGAATTGATGGAAAGGAAGGAAAACCTTAAAACCAATGTACCTGTTAGTGAGCCCGATGATCTTGCTAGATGGAGTGAGGGCAGTATTAAAATCACCCAATTGACGGAAAAAGTGGATTCTCTTGAATCCACAGTACAAAATTGTCTTGAATACTTAACAAACCAAGGAAAAACGATGGCTGCAATGAAAAGGCATGTCAATACCATCAACAAAAGAATGAGGTTATATGAGCACAGGCTTCATCAACAAACCAAAATCATCAGAAAATTGAAGAAAAAGATTGATGATAGTGAGGCTCCACCAGTTGAGCTCACTAAGGGGGAGAAGGACAACATACAAACTATGATTGATGAATCAATTGCAGCAGCAGCATCTTCTCTCCTAAATTTAAAAGAAACAAAAGTTGATGAAGGCCCACAAATGATGGTTACTGAAGATGAGCCTGTTACTACTGCTACAATGGAAGAACAAGTTGAAAAGGAAATACCAGTAGTAACCTCTACTACTGATATTATAGCAGTAGTAAATGAAGAAGAGGAATTAAAAGCAGCAAATACTACTGATGCCCTATCAGTAGTAACTCCTGAAGTAACACCAGTAGTAACTACTCTGGTTACTACTGAAGAGGAAGAACTACAATTTCCAGAGCTGATTGAAAGAGAAAGACATGTCATCATCTCCAAACCACCAACACCTGATCAACCACTTATCATACCTGACATTGATGATAATGTGAATTGGTTTAAGGTAGATGAATGTACACTTCCTCCACACCCTAAAATCTTACCAGAAGGTCAACTACATTTGTTTTATCCAAAACTTCTGATGATGGGTATACCAGATATGAAATACATTCCACCTCCACCATCTGCTCACATTGGAAAAGGAAAAGAAATATATGATGATGATTATCCAAACAGAGCTTTAGGACATCACATGGTAAACAAGATAAATCATGTCAGAGCAGAAAAGCAGTCCAGATGGAGAACAAAACACAGAAAATTTTTGGAGAAAGTGGAAATGTATCAAGCTATAGAGGAAAAGAAAGGGAAAGTACAAAGTAAAATTCCTGCACAAATACCTATTCAAACAGATGACATTCAGATAAAGGCTCAAAAGGAAGAATTCAAAAGGCTCAGAAAGATTGAAGAAGAACATATTCAATGCCTTGAATATTTGGTTTCTGAATGTAAAAAGACTAAAAGTGATTTGACTGATGATGTGTTTGAACAAAAGGCCAACATGATTGAGTATTTAAAAACAAAAGGGCTTAGTGCAAAGTCATTAGGAAGAATGAAGATGATGACTATCATTGAAAAATACTGCAATGCTAAGAAGAAAGACTTGGCTGAACAAGAAGCTGAAGAATCAAAGAAAGCCAAAACTTTAATCCCAATCAGTCCAAATTTGCTCAAAGCTGGTAGTGTTTCAACTGTTGGTGATACTTCAACTCCCCAATCAAAGAAAAGAAAATCTGTTGATCAAGAACAAAGCTCTAAGAAGAAGTCAAAACAAAATATACCTGTTCTTGAAATGCCAGTTGCTCCTTTACAGAACAATCCAATTATTAACTGGAGAGTGATGCAAAACAATGTTATAGAAGTCATAAGGGAAGACAAAGTTGTACAGAGATTCACTGGATGGTTACCCTTAATCAGATCATGTTCAAGAAGTGATGTAATCAAGCTTCTGATTATTGGAAAACCTAGAATGACAAAAAAATCATGGAAAGAGTCTGGTGCTGGATATTTAACAAAGATGATTGATGCTGCATTTTATCCAGATAATTATCCAGAACAATTTACAAATCCAGGTAATGTGTATGCTTGGAATGTCATTCCTACTGCCAATATGTACTTCTTTGAGAAATCAGGCAAAGTGTGTGAATTGTACTTATATGAAAAAGAATATCCACATTCTGAGAAGACTATGTATCAGATATTCATAAACACTTTGATGAAACCCTATGATGCTGTTATGTTCCAAAACAAACTGAATTATTTTACAAAGAGGAACAGCAGATATATTATTGAACAAAGGCTTCAACAGAATCAAAGAACTCTTGAGAAAAGAAGAAGAGAACAAGAGGAACAAAAGAAACTTGATTGATTAAAAGGTAATCAATAAGTTTAGGGGGAGATTGTTGGAGCAAAACACAGATCAACTTAATACTGATGCTGCAGTTAGTACTGACATACTTAGTACTGATGGGGCAGAATTACTTATTACTGGTGAAGTTGATACCGGTGAAGACTATAACTTAGTTACTACTGATCAAGGCATATTGAAGATACTACTGATCTTAGTAGTTACTACTGACGATGTATCTGGACTTACTACTGATCACCTTACTTACTACTGATGTTGTAAACTTACTACTGGTGATTAGTTTTACTACTGATAACGCGTTTTTGAAGAATATCAAGTCCGAGATCTTCGTATAGATAGTTATAGAATGTAAATCAATGTATATTTTTATTATTCGATGTAAATCAAGTCGTAGAATAATTAGGGTAAATAGTTTAGCTTCAAGGACTATTATAAATAGTTCCTTACGAATTGTAAACGTACGTGTGTATTGTTAACTCAATAATATACATTGAAGCTTTTTGTGAAACTGTGTTCTTAATACTTTGGCATATTATTTACAGTTCATTGTTCTTAATTACATTGATATAGTGTTGATCCGCTGCAACTTCTATATTCAATTAGATCTAAAGGTGTTTATTAACTTCTTTATAGTTAATCGATCCTGACAGTTAATACCAATTTTAATGAAGTAAAAATATGTTATTGCTTATTAGTGTTTGTTGTAAAAGTTAATATAGCTTACATAACAAAGTACACAATATATGGTTAGCGAGAGACGGAGAGATCGATGAGAAATTTTGGTGAGAGAATTAGACTACATACACGATAAAAATGATATATTAAAGAGATGAACTGTGAATAAGCTACATGTTAAGGGACTAAAAAGAAAGTATTGTGGTAGAAGGGTTTAGGTGTGAATGTAGATTGGGGTTTTTACAGCGACGTCATGAGAGAGTAGAGATTAATTTGAGCAAAAGTTGTGGTAGTGTGTGCCTGCCGTGTACCACTTTTTATACTCTTTTCTATATTTTAATTCCCTCCGTTCAATTTATACTTATGTCCACAACATAATTATTACTAGCGAGTAACGCATAATGTGACGGGAAGTAAGTACATATATTATATAGTAGTGATTGTGATGATGATGATGATGAATTGATGATAAGTGGTATGCATGAGCAATAATAGTGCTGGTTAGTAAAGATAACACGTTATATAAATAATTGCAGTCAAATAATCAACATATATCAAAATAGTTCAATGTTAGAGCATCTTGCTAATATGATGATCCTAAGTAGCGTACTAATGAAGTGAAGGCGTCAGTTGTGGAGAAGTGGCCATCAAAATCTTCCGTTGCATTGGTCTAACTGCATTTCTCTGGCCATTAATTTTTTTACTTGGAATAACATTTCTGATTTTTGTCTTTGAAATAAATATCAAACAGATGAAGTGTGGATAAGCTATATGATTAAAAGTCTCTTAAATATTTTACATATAATAATCATATTAATTAAATAATTAATGTTAAATCAAGTGTTGTACTTTTAAATTTTTATACAGGGGGAAATAAATAAATAGTTTGTACAAAGTGCTTCAAATTGTTTGAAGGAAAAAAATAACATTATTTAGCTTGAAATGTATTTTATTTAAATTGCATGAATATAATCATATACTTCATCTAGTTTACACTTTATGAGGGGGACAATTAAAAAAAAGTAGTAGTTTATAATGAAAATCAAACTTACTGTTTTTAAATAGTAAGTACTACCAAAGATATTATTCAGAGAATTCACTTTGTTGATTAGCGAGCAGTGCACACACGAAAACCAACCTCATCATGCTTTTTTTACTTTGCTTTACTCGATCTGCTTTTTCTTTTTATATAAAAACATTTTCATTAGTAATATATATAACCCCGGCTAGTTACGACTTTGTTTGGTGAATAACCTGGGTATCGTATAGTTTTAGCGTGTGTTAGGGATGAGTAACTAGGATCAAATGATGAAGTCGAACCGGTCCCGCACTACAAACGTACCGAACCGAAGCCGTTTTTGGCATCCGGGAAAACTTTGTACCACCAATTTGGCATCGGATCGGTAATTAATTTTTAATTATGGTTTAAATTGTCACGCACTATATCAACTAAACTTTGTAACAGTTTATTAAATTAAGATAGTTAGATAAACACTTGAAACTTTCCAAAAAATAAGGATTATAAAAAATATAGAAATAGAAAAGAATAAAGGAAGAAAAAGAAAAGAGGGAAATAAGTTTTAAAAAGCCGGTGATGAATAGCTTTTGCTTGTACGATCCCGAGGAAACACAAAGACCACTCTACAACTTACCCTACAAATCGCAACATTTTTCTTTTTCTCATTTGCTTTTGAAAATTAACAAAACTTGTATTAACAGAAAAATGTTACTCCCTTCCCGTCCCTAACACTGTGTTCCAGAGCTTTAATTTGGAGAGAAGAGAAGAGAAAATGAAGGAAATAATTTTTTAATGATGTTCCAGAGTTTGTTTTATAAAAGAAAGGAAAAGAAGAGGAGGGAAATTATGGCCATATTTTCTCTCATAATCTTCCTCCCAAAAGTGGGAAGATTTGGAGAGAAGAGAAACTTTAATTAATTGCAATTACCAAACTAACCTTGTCATTACCTAATTTCTTTATATTTTAAGGACAAAATTGTAAATGTGTTAATTTTTTTCCTTTCTCTCCAACTCAGGAACACAAAAAACGATTATTTTCTTTTCTTTTCCATCCGACATGGGAACACAAAAAGGAAAATTATTTTCTTCTTAATTTCTCTTCTCTTCTCTTTACTTCACTTCCTTTCTCTTCTTTTCTTTCATTTAAAAAGTGTGGAACACAGTGTAAATAAAGTTCTCATTTGTGTTGGGCACAACATTTTAAGAGATAGTTAGTGGTGGGGTATTTGGTATTACTTTTGATTAAAATATAAGGTTTGATTGGAGAGAGAAAGTGTTTTAAGAGATAGTGGTGAAAGTATTGGCAATAATATTATTATATTAAGTGAGCCCCTAATGTTTGAGAAATGAGAACTTTATTTAAGGACAAAATTTGAAGGAGAAATGAGAACTTTATTTAGGAACGGGGGAGTAATATACAAACATCATAATCTATCAAATTAAAACATTTGAGAGCCAAAACTGTAATGACAATAATCAACCAGAATCCTTAGACTACTATTGCAACACGCTGAACATAATTTCATAGTTTAATCTAAGAGCATAATATATGGTTCCAAGTTAAAGTCATGTTAAAGACATTTTTCTCTCTTTAACATGGATATAACGACAATCTTAAAATTACTTTCACTGGTTTAATATTTCTACAATACCCCTTTGAAACTCACATAAATAACTCCAACCAATCATAATTTACAAAATCAAAAATTCTAAGTACATTGCCAATTGGTCGTCCTATCTTTGTTATCATATGAAAGCTCCGATTGATGAATCCAAAAACGGGCCGTCAGCTGTTGGGTTATAGCCAATGGTTAGAGGTCACGTGTAAAGATTAATCCCAAATCCCGCAATATCTACGCAGGAGCACGTGCGAGGATTTAACGCGCTTTTCCGGATTATTCTGCCATTGGAACCTTCTTTTCATTTTAAATTTAAATTACAGTTCATTTTCTTTTCAAAATAAAAAGGCTTCGTTTTACGTTGTAATGTATCATGTAATCATGTTAGACGTAAATCATGTTTGAAAAGTCATAATTCTATTTTCTACAAAAGAAATGGAATTTAAATTTATTATTTGTGTATATTTTATAGTGCTACTCACTACAAGATACCAAGATACATATATCATCATTTAATTTTGACATTTATATCAAATGAGTAGACATACATACAAGCACAATAATAAACAACAATACTATTTTCTTTCTATAAACCTTCTAATAAACTTACCAATGCCTTAGTTTCGAATATATTAAATTTAATTGGAAAAATAGCAATAAACTCTTTTATTTTTATCAATAACTAGTACATTTTAGTTTTTACCCCTCATGATTCTATGAGGATTTTTATATTATACGAAACAAATAATTTACTGATTTTCACACAATACACAAAGATTATTTTATATTAAAAACACAGCATAAGTTCCAATATATTTCCTATTAGTAAAAACATACCCCCTTAAAGCCACAAATGTTCACCCGGGAGACTCCAGACTACATGAAAAGCGGATAATCATCTTGTCTTAGTCAGCCACAAAACGAGTCAGAACCATTATTACCAAAAGAAGAAAAAGGCACATGACATGTTAAAAAAAAATAAAATAAATTATTGTATTGCTTATCATATCATATCAAACTTTAGAAATGAAATGTAGTTTGGTTTCTTGGTTCTGTTGGGCTCCATAGAAATCATGTTTGAGGTTCACGAGAAAGCAAGAAAACAAAGAATTTGGGCGATTGATGAATTTAATGACAAATATTAAAGTTATTGTATGACCTAAAACTCTAATTAAACAAAGTGTCCATAAGTTGTACATTTTGTGCAGAACAAACACATACACAAACAATTATGTCCATCCATTGCACAACCTTAAACAACTCTCTCTTTTTGTCTAGATTCAGCAAACACTTCGTCTGAAACCTTAAATCTTGTGTTTCAGTGTCACATCAATGATCCCAATTCGAGATTTAGGTCTGTAATGTTCATCTGTATCCACTTCCTCAATTTCCTGGAATGCAAATTCCAAATTTAGAAGCATATTCTTGTCTAAAATTTCCAACAAAATGTTCAATCATCTTCTAAAGACACCAACTTACCAATTGGTTATTTATTTGCATTTTAACCTAAACTAGAGCAAAGAAGACAGCTCATAATATTATTATTATATTATTATTATTTTACCTGAACGATATCTTCTCCCTTAATAACGCGTCCAAACACGTTAAGCTTTGCATTTAGATCTGGAATTGGTGTGGTTGTAATGAAAATATCAAATCCTTCTTGCTCATGTCTCGTATTGGATGTACCAAGCATGAAGGCCTCATGCTTTAATCTGTATATATAATAAATTAAACTGAATTTATATTTAAAATTAATTTTAATGATGGTTAGAAAAACCTTTTCTCAAGCTGATTGTAATGTTTCTCTCTAGAAGTCCAATACTCTATAACTGCAAGATATTCAGAATCACCCCCTTGAATTACAAAATGTTTCACAACACGTTGAAATACCATTCCTTTAAAGTGTCCTTTCTGGCTGCAAACATAATACAACCAACATTATGAGAAAAATCCAATATTCCCCATATTTAACTATTGAACTACCAGAACTTAAAGTTACAAATAAATAAATAAATAAAATTACCTATATACCTAATATAACTTTAATAAATGGGATAGCATTATAAGATAATACTAACACTCACCAGTTATCAATAAATTCATCAACAACTTCAGGCGAACCTTCCTTGTAAAGTTCAACCGTAATCAAACCTTTAGAAGTGTTAAATATCTGGACACACAAAGTATATCAAAATGACAACTTAAAAGAAAGCAAAATGGATACTAAATTACTAATGCATAGTTGTTAAATTAAATAATGTTTAAATAATGGAGAAAATAAACGTAAAAATGAGGTACTGAAACTTACAGCATATCTAGGAACGTCAGATTTCTTTGAATCTGAAAGGTCATCTTCAACCTGTGGCAGATTAAAGATACAAAATTTCAATCTGACATTGGATACCATAACAAATTTGTAACCAAAAAATGGCTTTTTCATTAATCATAGTGCAAGTATCTTACTTTACTCATACAGATATTAAACGAAAGAAATCAACATAATAATACCTGAAAGTCCATTGTTGCCTGGATCGTTGACCTATTTGGAACATACACGTCACTTGTTAGGTGTTCTTACCGGTTATATCTATGCAAACAATATCAACAATGTTCGTGATAAAATAAATTAAATAATGCATGATTTTATATAACCATTGCAAGGTTAGAATGACTAAAATATATAATATAAAAAAAAAGTAGAAAAAACCTTTGTTATCCACAAACCTTTGAGACCAGTGTCTGTATGTAGCAAAGAAGAAAAACATCATAACAACTGTTACTACACTGTACAATGCAATTGCGGGAATACTGATATTTCTAGGTGCTTTCTTCTTTTTGCTTTGCTGTAACAGAGCTTGAGGTTTAATTCTCGCCATCAATCTTATATAGATTCAACCTCACGCAATTAATTACAGTATGTCAATTCACACTGAACAAAAATATAAATAAAAAACAAATTAATAATAAGCTCAGTCAGTAATCCCTAACACATATAAGTGCGTGTGTAAGACTAAAGCAATTTATGATAATGCACTTGAAGTGAAAATGAATCCTCAATAATGAAGATGAACCCTTGAACAAATAACTAAAGAACCAAGCTTGAATCAAATAATTAAGGGACCAAATCAACAACAAAATCAAATCCAAATCTTACACTTGAATGAATCTCCTCGGCAACAAAACCTGCAACTCAATTGAAGATGAACCCTCGTCGGAGAAGATGAGAAAACCTAAGCAAACCCTCGCCGGAGAAGATGAACAAATCGATGATGAACAAACCTAAGCAAAGGGATCGTCGGAGATGAAGATGAAAAGTCGACGACAGTACGAGAAGGAAATGGACTGGCGGAGGTGAAGTACGACGAAGGAGAAGGACGCTGGTGAAGGAGATGAAGGAGGCCGGAGATGGACCGTCGGAGGTGAGGTGAAGGTGGTCGGAAACGGACCAACAGAGGTGAGGTGAAGGTGGTCGGAGATGGACCGCCGGAGCTGAGGTTAAAGGCTGTAGATAAACGAGCTTTGGGGTGGGAATTTTTGGGGGAAGTGTTTTGTGCAGACCTTAGAAGCTTAGGTCCAAGTCTGCGCCAGGAAGATGTGGGGAAGACATTTGTGTGTCTTCAAGCTTCTAAAAAACAAACATATGGAATTTCTGCTCATGATCTGCACCATGAAGACAAAAGATCTCCTGCAGATCTTTTCCTAAAAAACAAACATGATTCATGACATCAATTGATACAAGATCTCCATAGTTTTTTCCTGATTGTAATATATTTTAAGCAATTAGCGATCAAAACACTGTAGAGATGGAAGCTAGGTTGATTCTAATGATTTCCACTGTTAGCCGAATCGATTACGAATTAGGAGAAATGATATTTTCAAACCGTTGAATGATGTGCAGTCTATTGAAAAATCAATATACGTGTTTGTGACAAAACCCTAGAAAGTGTAGAAAATCGAGGAAGTACCCGAATCTTGTTTGTTGGAGGGTTTGTGAATTTGCGATTCCGAAGTAGTTCTCAAGAGAAATCAACAGACATGCTTTCGGCTTTCCAATTCCATATACGGATATGATTTCGATATTGATCACTTTCATATCTGTTTAAGCCCAAACGGCCACCACATTTTGGGCTTGTTTTCCAGTCAACCATAAAAGGAGTGTTTTTTGGTCAATTTAGGATTATTTCTTTTTCATATTTTATAGCAACCGATGGTTTACCAGACTTTACCTCGCGCATTACAGCGGAATTAAAAATGTTCATATGTGGCCAGTAATGTTTCCTTTTAACATCTTATTATATACTGAATATATATAGATTTAGCATAATGTTAAAAGGAAAAAGAATTTTACTACTATTTGAACATCTCTCTACATCAAGTAAACGCCCTAATTAAATTCAACCATTGATCACAAACAATTAATTAACATGGTTATCTACGCCTTTTATTTTAACTTAAAATTGTTAGTCAACGACGGTGGTGGTTGTGAGCGGAAGATGCGATGATGGTGGTGGAATTAGTGGCGGGCTTAGTTGGTGGAGGTGGAGGTTAGCGGTTACGATTTTTTTGAGTGTCAAAATAGAATAATTGGGTATTTAAATAGTCAACCCCATTATTGTATGGTGTCATAGCGTTTTACATAATAAATTTTACAAATCTTAGAATAAGTCAACTATAAATAATGAATACTCCGTAAGAAAGATAACCAAAAAAAGATGATAGGTAATAATAACGAGATAGTATTAATAGCAATTCTAACAAAATTAATAAATTATATAAGGGGGGTAGAACTGAATGTTTTATAAAAAAAAATCAAAAAATTGTTTGGTCACTTTTTAACCCAATAGATAAAATGTTAACTCAAGACCTTTAAAAAACAGGTAAAAAAACACAACTTTGTGAACTTTAATATTGTCATGGACGATCAGCAATTAAGAAACTTTATATATAATTAGCCATTCATTAATAAGGCAAATTCCATTAATTTGATAATACCAATGTCGTTAGCACAAAAATATATGCGATCTGCCAACACTCTAGCATCAAATGCAACTTCCTTCAATATAATGAATTTAATAAAAGTGCTAGCAGCCGGTTTCAGCCTGCATCCTTTGATGAATGGCTTTATAGCATTGTAGGCTACAAAGAGGAACGTTAGATTTAGAATCTCGATACTTGTATGCATTCGTACAAGATGGTCCTGCACAGTTTTCTCTTGGTGGGGGGTAACTGCATAAAAATACTTATAAATTTATTTATATATAATTGGTTTTAAATCATAGGTGGGGTAATAATTACCATGTAGGTTTGGGGTCAAAAATATGAGGCAGACCAATATCTTCTGCAAATGCAACGGTAGTTCCAGTTGGCCCAATAACTGTTCGGATAGTGTTGGGTGCAAGCATCTTTGCATTCGCAGCCTTTTCCTAATCATATGAAGAAAAATTACTTTCAAGAACAGGAGTGAAATAACAAACCCTAAAGTGGAGATAAATGGGTTCATGTTGTAAATGGGTCGACCCGCTTAATAAACAGGTCAAGGATAAATGGGTTGACCACAAATTGACAGCCCTAGAGTTGCCCATACCTGTGCCAGCTCTTCCTGGCGCTTCTTTAATTTGTCTTCTCGTTTCTTCCTACTTGAATCTTGACCAAGAATCTTCCTGATTGCTTCAGCCTAAATAAACAGTTTTTTTCCCACACAATGAATTAAATTTAATAAAAACAGCAAAAATAAGATCCCAACAAAAGAAGTTACTCAAAGAGAAAACAAACCTCTGATTCCCGAGCTGCTTTTTCATTCTGAATCCTACGTCTCTCAGCAGCCTCAGCTTTCTTAAGTTGCTGCTCAACTTCAGTAAGTTTCTCCTTTTGCTCTATATATAATTAAGCAAAAATCAAAAAACAAACTACAAATCCATAAAAAGCTTGTTTATTAATTATATATATATATATATATATATATATATATATATATATATATATATATATATATATATATATATATATATATATTACTTATTTTGTAGAAAAACTTATGATACGAACCGAATAAATAAAACAGAATAATCAAATAGAAGATAGATAACCGACTTTCGAGAGGTCGATAAGCTCTCCCACAGTTTACTTTCGAAAGGTAAACCAACTCTCCAAGATATCAAAACGACTCCATAATATTAATCATCATCAGAAATACAAAACCTAAAGCCCTATTTATAGATCTCTATATAAGATCTAATCCCTATTCAAATTCAAATCCTAATCTTTATCTAAAATAAAACCTATCTACTAAATATTCAGATTTAAACTAAATATTATCTAATACTAATACTAATAAATAATAATAATAAAACAAAATAACAATACTAATATTCTGGATTGTATCAACTTACTTCGAGGGGCAGCTGGTGGCAATCCATTTGGAAACTCAATTTGAGTAACACCAGATGCAGAATCTCGACCCGTAAGTAGGGCCCGTTGTCGTGATGTTAAAGTTGTTTCCCTTTTTGTTTCATTTGGTGAATCAGACGATTCCTTGCTCGGTTTTTTCCCTTTATTATTTCCTTCATTTTCATGATCAGATAAAACAACATCTTCTTCCTCATAATCTGTATCAGCAGATACACTATCTCTACCACATCTTACCAGATTCGGGTCTTCTTTAGAAACCCTAGAAAGACCACGATGTTTTTTATTACTAGAATCATCATCAAAATCTCGACTTGCAGCAGCAACTTTAACTGTTTTTAGTTTTTCTAGGTATCGTATTTCATCATCATCTTCTTCATCAAAATCGCCATCTAATACGCGTTTTTTGGGTACCCGTTTGCTCTTACGGGCCCGATCGGATTTTTCACCAGATTTTTTTTCCACTGAATTGTTTTCTTTCCCGATAATAAAACCACCCCTTGAAAAAGCCTTCCATGGGATTCCTTGTAACCCGGTTTTTTTACTTAAAGGGGGAGAATCATCTTCATCCGAATTGTCCTGAAATTGTTAAAATAAATTTAAATTAATTTAGGAGTTAACAAAGAGTGCATTAAATGGGCATAATTACACACCTGGAGAATCAATTTGGGTCGAGCACGAGGAACATCTGAAGATCCCGCCTTTTTTGAATTTGCAACATTTGACTTAGGTTGAATAGTCCGTGTTACACCACCAACCTTAAGTTTGACTTTTTTTAATTTGTTCTCATTTACACCATCATCCGACACTCTTGCATTAGTATCAATCGAGCCACCATTACTATGATATTTTCCATCTTCCATTTTATTTCTCTTATGTGAAAACTCACTTTCTGTTCTGGTAACATGTTGATTAAGATTAAATACTTTTCTCTTAGGATTGGCATCAATGGCATTCTCATCACTTGATATTTTTCCAGCATCGTCTGAAGGTGGGGTTGATGACAGTGATGCTTGATCATGATTTTCAGGTAATGCTTGAGCTTCAGGTTTAGGTCTTCTTGAGGTTTGTGTCCTCTTTCTTCTAATGCTATTTGTATTCCCAATGCTTTCAGATCGAGGACCACTAAACTCGTCCATTATGCTCCTTTATTTAGCCAGCAATCAGATATTTTCAGAAATTGACCACATGGAAGGAGAGCAATGCAGTAAGTTGAAATGTGAAATATTCCTGCAGATATTCTAAATGGTAAGCATCGTAGTCCAATATATCATCGATAACGCACTGAATACTAATTTCTTAACAAGAACAAAAATTTGAAACATGTATAATTTGGAAACTAATGAGCAAGATCGTGAATACATTACAAATACAACAAAATTCGCAAAATAAAACTGAACCTAAAGCGTTAAACAACTCTATTATGCTGATCAACTCAATCGAGAACCAATACTAAAAGCAATAGACAGTAGATATAGATAAATTCCATAACCAAAAACTCCATACATTACAAACACAGCAAAATTCCCAAAATTAAAGCGCATCTAACTAGTAGGTAAACACATTAAGCCGATCAAAACAACAAACAAAATCGGAAAAACCAAAAGCAAATACGCAAACTTCAGTTCAATAGTAAAATCAAATAACCAACTCCGGGATAAAATCCACAACCATAAACTTCATACATTACAAACACAGCAAAATTCCCCAAACTGGAGCGAATCTGACTGTAGGTACGCACCGATCAAAACAAGAAACACCGATGAACACAAACAAAAGCTGAAATTAAAGAACATACGAAGAATTTACCTAGCGAAGAAAGGACCAAAATTGAGAAAGCACCGATCGCCGCAAGAAAAAGAAAAAGTCGAAACCTTGGTGAGGTAATAAAGGGGCAGCGTAAGATAGAGAAGAGAGCGAGAAATTGATGATGGCAGAAAACGATATAGGAGTACAATGAAACGGATCGATTGTGGATGTTGAATATATATATATAGAAAGAGAGAGAAGGAGAGATATTGGGGTGAAATTAGGGTTTGAGTATTTTGGGGGTGGGGGTAAAGAGAACTCGTAATCTTCTCCATTTTTTTGATTTCTTATCACACACAAAAGAGAGACCCTGCGAGTGATTGGGTCTGACCCGAATCCACCAAAACCCGCCCGTCTTTCTCTCGCTTCCGTTTCTTCTCCCCCATATCTCTTCAATTCGCTCTTCTTTTTTTCTGAAAGTATATGTGAACGTCCATATAGGCACCCCGCTCACTACCTTCGCCCCACGCGCCTTGTAAATTTTTTTAATGTTAAGCATTATTAAGAATTCACAAAAAAAAAATAGATTTGCTTTTCCTACAAAAAATTTTCTTGGTTAGTAGTAGAAAAATTAAAGAGAATTTGCCTTTTAGTAAGCATTACAAATAAATTTAATTTTAGGGATAATGTAAATGTATATTGCCCGCATTTAAAGTTATTCATGTATTAAAAAATGTTATATGTTTTCAAGAAAACATCTATGTAGGTATGTGTAAACTGAACTAATAATTGGTTGAAACCACTGTATCAATTTATATCAATTCAATTCTCTGTTCCAATTTCCATGCAAAATTAGTTCTTGGTCCCGTTCAGTTCTGTGCAATTTAGTTCGGTTCAAAATTGAGAAAAAATCAAAAAAAGTCGAAAAACCTTCTCCGTTCTCGACTAGATTCATGTCGGTTCTCAGTCCAGTTTGGTTCGGTTATGAGCGTCATAGGTTCGGTCTTCGGTCTGATAGGAATCATTTTCTTGGTTCTCGGTTCGATTCCTAGATGTTTTCTGCCTGGTTTGGTTCTGTTACAAGCGTTATCGATTTGGTCCTCGGTTCGACATAAATCATTTATTCGATTCTCGATTTGGTTCGGTCTTAGACTGTGCATATATATGCATCTATGCATCAAGCTTTAATGCTTTATAAATCAAGGGTTGTTCATGTTTAAGTGGTAAAATTTAGGGGCTAAAAATATTAATATTTTTTTTCTTAAGGTTGGTGTGTATGAACCTGAGACAATGTGGTTTAGTCCTAGGTGGCAAAGTCACCTCACTATGGTCTACATAGGAACACCGAACACCCCACCCCCTCCCCCCTAACAGTGTGGTCCAAAATTATGGAGGGGTTGTGACCTCGACTGTAACACCCGTATTTTTAAAACATCGTTTAAACCATTTAAAATACATTTTCCCAATATATGACATATTGTCCAAAATACAGTTTAACAAAAACTTTAAAACTTATATCAGAGTTTACAAAAATACGGTGTCACCGAGTATATCAAAACCATAGGCAACGGGATCTACCTACTAGCTCCCGAGCTAAACATCTCTAGGCCACTTCTAGTGCAACCTTCTATCGCTTCAAACCTGTACCTGAGTACATAGCCACAAAACAAACGTAGTACGTGAGACAAAATAGCCTCGTGAGATACATGGGTTTTAGACCCCAATAATAGTCATTTCATAAATATATAAACATATATATAAACTACATAAACACCGTCTAGTCACCCTTTATGACTCTAGCTACTTTGCTTTCCTAGCAAACATGTCTAGTACCTAGTCATATAGGTACCAGAAGCCCAATCATATCTAGTACATAAACATATATGTACTAGAAGCATCAACCTGTCTAATACATAAACATATATGGATTAGAACCTAGCATACCTAGTACCAAACATATGCGTACTAGAAGCACAACCATATCTAGTACATAAACATATATGTACTAGAAGCACCAACATGTCTGATACATAAACATATATGTATTAGAACCTAACATACCTAGTACCAAACATATGCGTACTAGAAGCACCCGTGTGCTTAGTGTATAAACATATATACACTCGGTGTATAAACATATATACCACCGTCCAGTGACCGGGGGTCCCCCGCGTCACCACCATCTATCTCTTACCATAACCTAACAGTTATGATAGTCAAAGCCTTCAGCTATCACATCCAACATCAAACAAGTTAGTTATCTAATACTAACGACATATAATTAGTTCATCACAGTGTGAACGTACCTGTATGGTCCCATGGACCCGATCATAAGCAACCACAGTTACTTCTACATCTATGAACCCTATGAGGTCCATGCTTACTTTATACATAAGACACATTTCTTATCTATCGATAACATAATACTTTTATCTCTTCCTTGACTATAATAGACAATTATTACTAGTCACATCATATTCTTTCTCATATATATTTGTTCTTTACTTTTATTAGTATATCTTACCAATAGGTACTCATTACTATAAAATCATTCTCAATTGCTTTACTAATAAATATTTATTAATAAAGGCTCCGTATACATTCTCTTAATCAATTATTTCATTATTAGTGTTCATTAACATAGATTCCATAACTACTTGGATCTATCATAATTTACTTCAAATTCATCAATCATACTAGACACATTCTAGTATCACATTCTACATACTTTCATACATTTTCAACTACTATCTTTATCAAAATATTTGTTAATAAAGACTGATACAATATCATATGTACTTTCAAAATTAATTGCTATGTACCCAGTTTAAAAGTCTCATGTACTCACCTTAGCAAATAAGTGCTCCAACCGTATTCTTTACGTCAGTTTCCTTGCTCCCCAATTCGGTCAGCCTTCCAAGACCTCACCAAATGCCTAATACAATAATCACAAGATTATCAACATCACATTCTACTACCAATGTGTCCATCTATCTCTAGATAACACTTAATAACTCATTTCCCCCAATTATGGTGATTTACCAAGCCCCTAGGTTTAACCAACCCTTAAGATTCTTACAAATCATAATCATACACTTGTTTCCTTTGTTACTATATCATCTATCAAGTGTATACAACGTTTATTCACCATAAACCATAACCCCCAATAGCTAGGGTTTCAAACCCAACCATCAAAAATACATAGATCTAAAGCTACAAAGATCAAGGAGTGAATATATACCTTAAATCTTCAACTAGGAGTGAAGAATCACAAGATTTGATGAAGAAATCAGCTCCAATTGACGATTTACACCCAAAATCGTCCACAAACTCGAGAGAAAGAAACTAGGGTTTTCAAATGCATCAAATGAGCTCAAACCCGATTTTATTGCTGCCAGACAAAAGATCACGACGCGAACAATGTTCGCGTCGCGAACTCTGCGATTCCCCATAGTTCACGATCGCTAACTCATCGTTAACTACTTCGCGCCCGATAGCCAAACTCCCTGGCCCGACTTCCCGATCGCGATCGGTAGTTCGCGTCGCGAACTTCTGAAGTGTGCAGGGATGCACTTTTTCCACTTTGTCTCGACCCGGTTTCGCCCATAACTTTCTCGTACGGTGTCCAAACGACACGAAACCAATTTCCACGTGTTTTATATGATTTATCCATAATTATCATATTTTTACATATTTTATTTATTTACAATTTTGGGTCGTTACAACTATCTACCCCTTAAAAAGATTCCGTCCTCGGAATCTCAAAAATTTCGAGGCTTCGTCGTCCGGCTCCTCATAAATGATGTTAGGATGGGCCGGCCTATCCTCGGAATCCTAAAAAAAAAGAGAGGGAACAGAATCACCACCTTTATACACCCGAGCATTACGCTCTCATTCCCTTGTGGTCGTCACCAACAACATTTCTTATTCCGATTCCCGTTAACATTATGCTTCACAACATCTACTCAATCTTATCGAGCCCGAACGGTTAGAACTCAATTTAAAACCCACAATACTTAGACGGGTCAAAATTTCACAATTTGACCATAACACCGTCATTCTCTCGACCAATCCTTTCATTCTCATAACAATGGTATGATACAATCATACCATTAACTAATTGATTAAAACGGATGTCAAACTCTAGCCTTGACCAAGCCGATATATCCCGACATTAGTATATCCCCACATTGTTTACCCTTTGACTTAAGCACAAAGTCAACTAAACCTTAACATTTTCCCTTCTCGTTAAAGGTTTCATAAATCCTCCTTTCCTTTACAATTTACTTTTAATTTATAATTCAACTACAGTCTTACACTTGATTCCCAATTTCAACATCGAAATCACCCAAACGGGTCAAGTCGTATAAACTGACTACAATTCAATCAACCATCTCATCAACTTTTTTTTACAAACACATAATCGACACATTATGCTGTCAATATTCATTAGTAAATCAAAACGAGAATCAAAGTCCATCTTAGACCAATTCAACCAATCACGGGTTGACTAACGTTGACTTTTACATAAAGTCAACCATACCTTTTCCAACTAGCAATTTCCGTACACACGGCGTACCATTACCAATCTATCACTCTCAGTTCTACCCATTATTACTTTCTCATCAATCATCCCCGTTAATCCAAGGGTCACACCTTAACATAAGGTCACAATAACATTTACCGTTTCTTGACCTTCACTTGGTCACTCATACTATCACTTAGTATTCTTTCAACCATCTTTGTATCACATTGATCAACTTAAATTATCGGTACTAGGCGCGCTACCGTAATACATCCCACACCCTTATACGGTGTACTATGTCTGGGTTAACACATGGTAATTTGCTCACTAGTGTAACATCCCAAAACCCGGCCTAGTAGTTTAGTGACCTTAAGGTATCTTACTAAATGATTATCTGACTAAATGCTTAGTTAATTTAATTAGCCTGCTGTCTTTTGCGGTATTTTAACCAAGGGGTTAAAATACCCGACTTGTGATTTATTTGGAGTGAAAACGTAATTCTTATATATTTGGAACCCTTGTTAAATATCGTTTCCGGAAATGCTTTCGTTTTTAAAATTGGAGTCCGTCTGCTATTTTAAATAAATTAATTACGAAAGGGACCTTCAGACATATACTGAAAAGTAATAAATGGAAGGAAATAGAACCAAGTGGGTCCCTCTTTGGCTGGGAACGGTCGAGAGAGAGAGAGAGGGAGAAACCCTCCTCTATTTCTTGTCTTATGCATTCAAACATTATCCTCTATTTTACTATTTCATTGCAACACAAAAACCCCATCTTTTCTCTACTTGTTCTTGAGCAAACTTGGTGATTTCTTTGTGCTAAGGTCCGAAAATTGCACTAGTGTTTGTGTAAAGGAAGTCTAGAAGTAAGCTACACCTTCTCCTCTACTTGTATATGTTGTTCTTGAGCTTGAACTTGAACTAGGGTTTAGGTAACTTGTTGATTTGTGGTTGAATCTTGAAATGGGTGTTGTTTTATGTGATTATGTAAGCTTTTACATCTTTTGTGTGGTTGATTGTTGAAGAAATACAAGATTTGGTGAAAATCACCTTCAACCTCCATTAATGGTGGAAGTTGAAGGTGGGTTTTGACAAATCTTGGATTTCTTGAGTTATGATTGGATAGAAATGTTTATTAGGTTGAGGAATCATGTTTGTTAAATTATGGATGTTAAAAACCTAGTATTGATCAATTTGTGAAGTAGTTTAACTAGTGTTTGGATGATTTTATCAAAATGGTTAACTAGTGATCTTGAAAGTATCATATTTGGATTTGTGATGTTATGATCTTGATGGAATGGTTAGATGATTGTGAATTGCTAGTTAAAGATTAAATTGCTAGTTAAAGATTAAATTGCTAGTTAATGGAAAGGTGGAAGTGTTTGGATCATGTTCGTTTTTTGGCCCGTTTGGGTCAACTAGTTGGGAATACTTGCTAAATGGTCAAAATGGTCAAATGTATTGATGAAGTATTTGTGCTAGTTGTAAATGTCATAAAATGTGCATTTTATGAGTCTTATATAGTTAGATGTTGAAATTGATGATTTTGACAACTCGGTGGATTATCACTAACTCGGTATGTTGTTGACAGGAACCGGGAAGGATACTCAGTGATACTAGCTCACTGAGTTAAGGAATCGAAGGTTGAAAGGTGAGTGGATTCTACCTACAACTCGGGTTTCGGTTAATTCATTTGGTATTGTCTTGAGGGTGAAAAATGCAGAAAAATCGCCAGATGAAGAGAGTTCGCGACGCGAACATAGTTCGCGATCGCTAAGTCGTTCCAGAGAAATTGGTTGGTCGTCGCGATGTAGTTCACGATTGAGTTCCCGACGCGAACCCTAGTTCGCGATCGCGAACTAGAGTTCGCGATTGGGAACTCAGTTTTGACGTTTTTCGCGGTGTTTTTCGTAGCTAGTTGATTAGTTATGTATGCCTAGTGTTAGGGGATACCATACATGACTAGGTGCACCATCGGGATGAGGTCAGTGTCGGATGGATAACGGCTGGGCACAGTGTATCGACTAATAGGGTATCCGACCTTACCTGTATATGTTACAGTGTTAAGGGGAGGGAGTTGCCCTGGGTGTTGGATGCAAAACGCTATCGGTTACCGTGGTTTTGGCCGACCATGGTTTAAGGCCCGCAAAGCCGACGATCCTCTCAAACAAGTGATTACCCAAACCGGAGATGTTTTTATAACTTCCGCGTTTAAGTGACTACCAAACCGGAGATGTTCTTTAACTTCCGTGTTATAGTGTTTAGTGTAGGTTGTAGGCTTAGAAATTCATTCACTTAGCTTTTGTGCTAATCCCTCCCTTATTGACACATTTCAGGTTGGATGGCTTGAACGGGTCGGGCTTGGACGGGAAGTTTGACCATGCTTAATTTATGTTTTGTAAAATGAGCCGTGTTTAGTAATACCGTCTTTTAAATAACTTTATTTGTAATATTTTGTGGGACCACGTTTTTGTAAACTTAACTACTTGATGCTTCCGTACTTGAACTAAAACTTAATTGCCTTTAAAAAAAATGCGGTGTTACAACTTGGTATCAGAGCTTCGGTTTGGCGATGGATACATGGGGTTGGTGTTCCATTCCCAAATCGTGGCTCGTGTGTTGGTCAAACCTTCCGGTCAAAGGGGATTAGAGCAAGTGTGAATTGGGTTTAGTAGTTAGTATATGTGTACTAATGAGTTAAACTAAGCCTTGGTGAGATGTCGTGTTTTGTAGCAGGAATGGCTACGGATGGAAACACCTTGGATAATATCCCACCGAACACGAACCTTGGGAACGATGGAGCAACGGGCTCGGGGGGTGATGAAATACCGAATGAAGAATATATCTTATTGTTGGAGACACGGAATATGGAACTTGAGGATACCATTAGGGCTCTTCGCCAAAGTCAACCGACTGAGCCGCGACCCGAGGCTCGGTCTACCTTGCCACCTTCAACCCAAGCAAACCCACCCCCACACTTCACTCAAACTACTCAAAATCCCGTCTTTCCCCAAAATGACTCCTCATCTCCCAATACAAGCATACTACAACCGCCACTCGCCCACACCGTACCAATTGCCAATGCCCAACACCAACAATTCTTCTACCAACCTTTCCCGATTGAGAAGAAACCGTGCACTTACAAGAATTTTCTCGATTGTAAACCAACTGAGTACCGGGGAAGTACCGACCCGGCGGAAACTCTAACTTGGCTTAGGGCCACCGAGAGGGCTCTTATTGCTTGTAATTGTGAGGACCACTTGAAGGTCCGGTATGCGTCCCGAATGTTGGGGGGACCGGCTATGGATTGGTGGGATGGGTTGACCGCGAACTTTAGCAACAAAATGATGGATGCGGTCACGTGGAAACAATTTAGGGAGCAAGTGGAGGCTCGGTATTGTAGTCCGTTTGAGTTGGATAAGATCCGGAATGAGTTCATGATGTTGAAGATGACCGATCGAATGACGGTGGACGAGCTTATCCTCCAATTTAATGGTAAGCTCCGATTTGTGACACAATGGGTGCCCGATGAGTCCACCCAAATCAAACACTTTGTTGGGGCATTGTTGCCCGAGTACCGGAATATAACGAGGCTTGCGGGGACTCTCTTGCAAGCCTATGATCTTGCCAAGTCGGCCGAGAGTGATTTCTTGGCTCAAAAGGTCGCGAGTCGAGAGAAGACTTCATTTCATAAGGGAAAGTATGATCAATCAAACTCGAGCAACCACAAGAAACCCCAAGGAAATCATAGGTCAACCAATGATCGTCGAAAACAAATCCTTCAAGGTTCCAACCAAAGGAACCCGTGGTGCTTACCGTGTAAGTCCGCCCATGCCGGTCCGTGTACGGCACAAACCCGAAGATGTATTAAGTGTGGGCAGCACGGGCATGAATCCTCGGAATGCAAGTTGGAGAATAGTGTTTGTTGGACGTGTCAAAAGGAGGGTCACCGGGCCATGCAGTGCCCAATGAAGAAGAACTCGGGTTCGGGTTCGGGCGGGGGAGCGGCTTCGTCGGGAAGTCAAAAGAGAAAGAGTCATCCGCCACCTACGGGTCGGGCATTCAAAATGACGGTGGAGGATGCCACCACTACCGACGATGTCATCACCGGTATGTTTCTAATAAACTCGATACCCGCTCGTGTATTATTTGATTCGGGTGCAAATAGTTCGTTTTCCTCAAAGAGTTTTTGTGACAAATTGAAATTGCCTTTATCCTTGATCGCGACACCTCTAGAGGTAGAGGTGGCCGATGGCGAAATGGTTCCGGTCAGGACATCCGTGTCCGGGGCTAGTATTGATATTGATGGCGTGAAATTTTCGATTCTTTTACTTGTTATGCCGATATCCGGCTTTGATGTGGTTTTAGGTATGGATTGGTTAAGTGCTAATAGGGCCAACATAAATTGTCACCAAAAGTTAATTACTTTTCTATTACCCGACGGGTCACACGTCGTGGCCCGGGGAGACCGTGCGACCCCGACCATACCCATGATATCCATGATGAAAGCCCGAAAGTCCTTGACCAAAGGATGTGAATCGTTTATAGCATATGTGATTGACGTGAAAAAGGAAAAGAAGGTAATTGGTAATCTCCGGGTGGTTTCGGAATACCCGGAGGTGTTTCCCGAAGACTTGCCTGGGTTACCTCCCGTTCGGGAGGTAGAATTCAAAATTGATTTGGTGCGGGGTGCCAATCTCGTGGCTAGAGCACCGTACCGTTTAGCACCGTCCGAGATTCGGGAAATGATGACACAAATCCAAGATTTATTGGATAAGGGTTTTATTCGGTCGAGTTCCTCACCTTGGGGAGCTCCGGTTTTATTCGTAAAGAAGAAAGATGGTGCACCTCGTATGTGCATCGATTATCGTGAATTAAATAAAAGAACGGTAAAGAATCGGTATCCTTTGCCGCGTATTGACGATTTATTTGATCAACTCCAAGGGTCTTCTTATTTCTCAAAGATTGATTTGAGATCGGGTTATCACCAAGTTCGGGTTCATGAAAACGATGTTCACAAAACGGCGTTCCGAACTCGCTATGGCCACTATGAGTTCTTGGTTATGCCGTTTGGATTGACGAACGCTCCCGCGATATTTATGGATTTGATGAATCGAGTTTGTCGGCCTTATCTCGACAAATTCGTTATTGTGTTCATTGACGATATTTTAATTTATTCCAAGACCGAAGAAGAACACGAAAAACACTTAAGGCAAGTGTTAGAAACGTTGAAGCGGGAACAATTATTTGCGAAGTTCTCGAAGTGCGAATTTTGGCTTCGAGAAGTTCACTTTTTGGGTCACGTTATTTGTTCGAATGGGGTCAAGGTGGACCCGGCGAAGATCGAAGCGGTTATGAATTGGGTTGCTCCGAAGAACCCAACCGAGATAAAGAGTTTCTTGGGTTTGGCGGGTTATTACCGCCGGTTTATAAAGGATTTTTCCAAGATAGCGGGTCCTATGACGAGATTGACCCGTAAAGATGTACCGTTTCGGTGGGGTGAAAATCACGAGAAGTCATTTCAAACTCTAAAACAATTATTGTGTCAAGCTCCGATTCTCGCCTTACCCGAAGGCCCGGAGGATTTTATTGTTTATTGTGACGCTTCACTTGCGGGTTTGGGTTGTGTGTTAATGCAACGAGATCGGGTCATTGCTTATGCTTCGAGGCAATTGAAGAATCACGAGAAGAATTACCCGACTCACGATTTAGAGTTGGCGGCGGTGGTTTTTGCACTAAAATTATGGAGACACTATTTGTACGGTACGAAATGCGTGATGTGCACGGATCATAAAAGTTTACAATACGTGTTCACGCAAAAGGAATTGAATATGCGCCAACGAAGATGGTTAGAGTTGATTAAGGATTACGATTGTGAAATCCGATATCATCCCGGGAAGGCAAATGTGGTGGCCGATGCCTTAAGTAGAAAGGGAGATTCGGGACGGGTACAATTTTTGCGGATGGAAATTGTGTCGGATTTAGTGTCCCGGTTGAAGATTTCACAAATGGAAGCGTTGAATGTCGAACATTTGAAGGCCGAGATTTTATTAAAGAGGAAAGATGATTTAGAAGAAGATTCTCGGGGTTTGAAGACGTACCAATCTCGGGTTTGGGTACCGTTACTCGGGGGTTTGCGGGAATTGATTTTGGCCGAGGCTCACAATTCTCGATTATCGGTTCACCCGGGTAGCACGAAAATGTACAATGATCTAAAAGCAGTTTATTGGTGGCCGACAATGAAGACCGACATTGCCCGTTTTGTGGGTCAATGTCATATTTGTGCTCAAGTGAAGGCCGAGCACCAAAAGCCCTATGGAACTTTAACCCAATCACCGATTCCCGAGTGGAAGTGGGACCGGATTACTATGGATTTCGTGACCAAATTGCCGCGTACACAAAGGGGTCACGATATGATTTGGGTTATAGTGACCGTTTAACGAAGAGTGCTCATTTCTTTGCGACTAGTGAGACCGCCTCACTTAGTAAATTGGCGAAATTGTACATTGACGAAGTGGTATCCCGGCATGGTATTCCGATTTCTATCGTGTCCGATAGAGATCCCCATTTTGCTTCAAACTTTTGGAATAGCTTGCAACGAGAATTGGGGACGCGGGTGAATTTAAGTACCGCGTACCACCCCCAAACCGATGGGCAATCGGAAAGAACGATACAAACGCTAGAAGACATGTTGCGGGCTTGCGTGTTAGAGTACGGTGGGTCATGGGATTCACACCTACCGTTGATCGAGTTTGCTTATAATAACTCGTATCACTCAAATATTAAGATGCCACCGTATGAGATGTTGTATGGGTGTCGGTGCCGAACCCCGACGTGTTGGTTGGAAGCGGGTGAGAAACAATATGCGGGGCCCGATATTGTACAAATGACCGCGGATAAAGTGGCAATTGCCCGAGAAAAGTTAAAAGCCGCCCGTGACCGACAAAAGATGTATGCCGACCCGAGGCGTAGACCCGCTACGTTCTCGGAGAACGAGATGGTTTATTTGAAGGTTTCACCTTGGAAGGGTGTTATTCGTTTTGGTAAACGAGGAAAGTTGGCCCCGAGGTTTATTGGGCCGTTTCGAATTAGTAAGGTGGTAAATTCTCAATCGGTAACGCTCGAGTTACCCCCGGAGTTGTCGGCAATACACAACACTTTCAACATTTGTTACTTGAGAAAGTGTAACATCGAAGATCCGAGCCAAATTCTTCCGGTACAAGAGTTACGGGTTGATACGAAGAAGAGGTTGGTCGAAGAACCGGTGGAGTTATTAGATCGAAAGGTAACGAAATTGAGAAAGAAACAAATTCCTATGGTTTTGGTAAAATGGAAGCACAGTTTGGGTGCGGATATGACATGGGAGACCGAGGCCGATATGCGGGAACGTTATCCTACCTTATTTGATCAAGATGGGATTCCGGGGACGGAATCTTCTTAAGTGGGGGAGAGTTGTAACATCCCAAAACCCGGCCTAGTAGTTTAGTGACCTTAAGGTATCTTACTAAATGATTATCTGACTAAATGCTTAGTTAATTTAATTAGCCTGCTGTCTTTTGCGGTATTTTAACCAAGGGGTTAAAATACCCGACTTGTGATTTATTTGGAGTGAAAACGTAATTCTTATATATTTGGAACCCTTGTTAAATATCGTTTCCGGAAATGCTTTCGTTTTTAAAATTGGAGTCCGTCTGCTATTTTAAATAAATTAATTACGAAAGGGACCTTCAGACATATACTGAAAAGTAATAAATGGAAGGAAATAGAACCAAGTGGGTCCCTCTTTGGCTGGGAACGGTCGAGAGAGAGAGAGGGAGAAACCCTCCTCTCTTTCTTGTCTTATGCATTCAAACATTATCCTCTATTTTACTATTTCATTGCAACACAAAAACCCCATCTTTTCTCTACTTGTTCTTGAGCAAACTTGGTGATTTCTTTGTGCTAAGGTCCGAAAATTGCACTAGTGTTTGTGTAAAGGAAGTCTAGAAGTAAGCTACACCTTCTCCTCTACTTGTTTATGTTGTTCTTGAGCTTGAACTTGAACTAGGGTTTAGGTAACTTGTTGATTTGTGGTTGAATCTTGAAATGGATGTTGTTTTATGTGATTATGTAAGCTTTTACATCTTTTGTGTGGTTGATTGTTGAAGAAATACAAGATTTGGTGAAAATCACCTTCAACCTCCATTAATGGTGGAAGTTGAAGGTGGGTTTTGACAAATCTTGGATTTCTTGAGTTATGATTGGATAGAAATGTTTATTAGGTTGAGGAATCATGTTTGTTAAGTTATGGATGTTAAAAACCTAGTATTGATCAATTTGTGAAGTAGTTTAACTAGTGTTTGGATAATTTTGTCAAAATGGTTAACTAGTGATCTTGGAAGTATCATATTTGGATTTGTGATGTTATGATCTTGATGGAATGGTTAGATGATTGTGAATTGCTAGTTAAAGATTAAATTACTAGTTAAAGATTAAATTGCTAGTTAATGGAAAGGTGGAAGTGTTTGGATCATGTTCGGGTTTTTTTGGCCCGTTTGGGTCAACTAGTTGGGAATACTTGCTAAATGGTCAAAATGGTCAAATGTATTGATGAAGTATTTGTGCTAGTTGTAAATGTCATAAAATGTGCATTTTATGAGTCTTATATAGTTAGATGTTGAAATTGATGATTTTGACAACTCGGTGGATTATCACTAACTCGGTATGTTGTTGACAGGAACCGGGAAGGATACTCGGTGATACTAGCTCACTGAGTTAAGGAATCGAAGGTTGAAAGGTGAGTGGATTCTACCTACAACTCGGGTTTCGGTTAATTCATTTGGTATTGTCTTGAGGGTGAAAAATGCAGAAAAATCGCCAGATGAAGAGAGTTCGCGACGCGAACATAGTTCGCGATCGCTAAGTCGTTCCAGAGAAATTGGTTGGTCGTCGCGATGTAGTTCACGATTGAGTTCCCGACGCGAACCCTAGTTCGCGATCGCGAACTAGAGTTCGCGATTGGGAACTCAGTTTTGACGTTTTTCGCGGTGTTTTTCGTAGCTAGTTGATTAGTTATGTATGCCTAGTGTTAGGGGATACCATACATGACTAGGTGCACCATCGGGATGAGGTCAGTGTCGGATGGATAACGGCTGGGCACAGTGTATCGACTAATAGGGTATCCGACCTTACCTGTATATGTTACAGTGTTAAGGGGAGGGAGTTGCCCTGGGTGTTGGATGCAAAACGCTATCGGTTACCGTGGTTTTGGCCGACCATGGTTTAAGGCCCGCAAAGCCGCCGATCCTCTCAAACAAGTGATTACCCAAACCGGAGATGTTTTTATAACTTCCGCGTTTAAGTGACTACCAAACCGGAGATGTTCTTTAACTTCCATGTTATAGTGTTTAGTGTAGTTGGTAGGCTTAGAAATTCATTCACTTAGCTTTTGTGCTAATCCCTCCCTTATTGACACATTTCAGGTTGGATGGCTTGAACGGGTCGGGCTTGGACGGGAAGTTTGACCATGCTTAATTTATGTTTTGTAAAATGAGCCGTGTTTAGTAATACCGTCTTTTAAATAACTTTATTTGTAATATTTTGTGGGACCACGTTTTTGTAAACTTAACTACTTGATGCTTCCGTACTTGAACTAAAACTTAATTGCCTTTAAAAAAAAATGCGGTGTTACAACTAGGAGTTTCTCTTTCCTTCTATTCTATAAATCGTAGGCATCCCCTACATTTACATGACCTAAATGCAACCCGCATTTCAAGCCAAATTCTCATTTATCATAACATAATAGTAATATTTATTAACCACATGGTTCTACATTCATCATATAAACACATAAACATATATACACATATAGATATACACATGTATATCACGCCAATTCCATCTAACTACCTCCATTGTGCACATATACAAACATATGTATATGTCACCAATACCATCATTACATCTCTATTGTGCACATATACAAACATATGTATATATCGCACCAATATCAAATAAACATCATCATCATGCACATATACTAACATATGTATATGTCACGCCAATATCATACAAACATCATCAAATCATTTATCGTGCATTCTAGCACCTCTCCCACAAGACGCCTTATTGTTTTCCTTCCCATTCGTATGTCTCCCATATGACATATTACTTAGCACAATTCATATGACATAATATTATCTTTTCACAATTATATGCCTTCCAAGGTCATCATATGATGCACATGCATCGTACCCCGCGGGTAACTAATAACATTCTCTATTCGTTATTTACCATCCCACTTACACATTAACCGTCATTAATCGGTTCATCTCTTTATTACCATATTTCCAAATCTTTTGTCGCTACCGAAGTAACTATCACTCAGTTCTATTAACCATAATTTCACCGGTCATCCCGGTCATCTTGGAGTCAACCAACCGACTCCGGTCTATGATTCTTAAAAAAAATACGAATTCATTCAACCCGGAAGATTATTCCCACGATGACTATTCACCTCATACAACTCATCTACTAATTCCCGTAAGCACCAAATTGGGCAACAATCTAACAATATGGCTATACTCACACAACATACTGGCTTGGTGCATAATCATCCAATCCATCTCAATGGTCCTACCAAATGCCACTACTCTCCTCGACAATTATTCAACTTGCTAATTCAAATATTTCAAGTAAATAAATTAACAATAAAATTCATAACATTCAAAATATGTTTTTAACCAAAGCATTCGGAAGGATTACAATAATACCCAAAACTAAAATCTTAGGGAAACAAATGGCACACCGGCCTAATCATCCAATGCTACAATTACGGGCCGCTTAATTCCTTAGCTCCCGAACCTGACGCCCCATCGCGCGCCTCCTCCCGTGTGAGTAGGAAGGATCGTCCTCTCACCTTTGCCGGCTCCGCCTCCTTTTGAGCCGCTGACACAAGCGTTCCGGTTTTCTTCTTCGGGCACACGTGGCTATAATGCCCTTTCTCATGGCACGAGTAACATTCAACCTCGGCCATTGGTTTGGATCTACAATCTCGGGCCAAATGTCCCGTCTTTCCACAATCATGGCAAATTTTTGGTTCCCCACGGCATTCGCCGGTATGATTCTTCCCACACCTCTTGCACGAGGCTACACTTCCTTGCCTAGAGAAGTTCGACGTGAACTTTCCCTTCTTAACCGTACCCGATCCACTCTCGGCATTCCTCTTATCTCCCACATACGCCCTCTCGGCAACTTTTGCCACGTTCACCTCTTCCACACCTCGGGCAGCACTAATGGCCTCATCTAGCGTGACCGCTCTCTTTACCTCCAACTGATAATCCCAAGGTAGCCCACTAGCATACCTAACTACCCTCAACCTCTCCTCGGAGTAGGTCTTAGCAACAAACGGAAGTAATCCCGTGAATTCCCTCGTGTACTCCTCGATCGACATCTCACCCTTCCTTAGGGTCACAAACTTCTCATGCATTTTCTCCAAATCCCGGTCGGGACAAAATTTCTTCCTCAACCTCACGGTAAACTCATCCCATGACATTCTCTCTACCACCTCCCTCCCGAGGGTCTCATAAACTATGTCCCACCAGACCATAGCATCCTCTTTTAGCAATTGAGATGCATACAACACCATATCGGTTTTCTTGCACTTGCTACTTCCGATGACCCGCTCGGTCTCTCGGATCCACCTCATAGTTACCTTCGGGTCCGAACTACCCGTATATATGTTTGGCTTACAAGTCATGAATGTCTTAAAAGAACAACCATAATTTTCATCGGGCCTCGCCCTTGCATCACTACAACCACCTGTGGAGGATTTCTCCACTCGAGTGCCACCACCCCTGGTTTTCTCATCCGATCTAGCCTCGGATACATGATCTCCATCCGACCTCTCACGGTCCCCAATTATGCGGTGCACCTCATCGGCCACCACTCCCTTGAATTGATCAATAATAGTTTGGAGGTCCGCCATGGTCACCGGAGTTCTATTAGCTCCGACCTCCGATTCACCCACCCGGTGCATCGACGGTTGACTTTCCTATTCAACCCCAGCCACAACATGAGGTGTATCCTCCTCCCGGCCCTCCGGGGCTTTCCCACTTCTTCGAGTGTTAACCATTTCTTTCGATCTTGACTATACGAAAGACATTAAACAATTAGTACCTCGTGTACGTTTCATGAGTCTCATAACACTGATTATCCATAATCACATCACTTTCATAGGTCCCCTAGGTTCAACCCTAAACTTAATATAAAGTCTCAAGGTCAACCTAATGATCTCAAGGAATCTTACATTCCTAATGCTACAGTCTAAGACTAGGATGGACATCCAACCTAATTCACTTAAACTATAGCTCTGATACCAAGTTGTAACACCCGTATTTTTAAAACATCGTTTAAACCATTTAAAATACATTTTCCCAATATCTGACATATTGTCCAAAATACAGTTTAACAAAAACTTTAAAACTTATATCAGAGTTTACAAAAATACGGTGTCACCGAGTATATCAAAACCATAGGCAATGGGATCTACCTACTAGCTCCCGAGCTAAATATCTCTAGGCCACTTCTAGTGCAACCTTCTATCGCTTCAAACCTGTACCTGAGTACATAGCCACAAAACAAACGTAGTACGTGAGACAAAATAGCCTCGTGAGATACATGGGTTTTAGACCCCAATAATAGTCATTTCATAAATATATAAACATATATATAAACTACATAAACACCGTCTAGTCACCCTTTATGACTCTAGCTACTTTGCTTTCCTAGCAAACATGTCTAGTACCTAGTCATATAGGTACCAGAAGCCCAATCATATCTAGTACATAAACATATATGTACTAGAAGCATCAACCTGTCTAATACATAAACATATATGGATTAGAACCTAGCATACCTAGTACCAAACATATGCGTACTAGAAGCACAACCATATCTAGTACATAAACATATATGTACTAGAAGCACCAACATGTCTGATACATAAACATATATGTATTAGAACCTAACATACCTAGTACCAAACATATGCGTACTAGAAGCACCCGTGTGCTTAGTGTATAAACATATATACACTCGGTGTATAAACATATATACCACCGTCCAGTGACCGGGGGTCCCCCGCGTCACCACCGTCTATCTCTTACCATAACCTAATAGTTATGACAGTCAAAGCCTTCGGCTATCACATCCAACATCAAACAAGTTAGTTATCTAATACTAACGACATATAATTAGTTCATCACAGTGTGAACGTACCTGTATGGTCCCATGGACCCGATCATAAGCAACCACAGTTACTTCTACATCTATGAACCCTATGAGGTCCATGCTTACTTTATACATAAGATACATTTCTTATCTATCGATAACATAATACTTTTATCTCTTCCTTGACTATAATAGACAATTATTACTAGTCAGATCATATTCTTTTTCATATATATTTGTTCTTTACTTTTATTAGTATATCTTACCAATAGGTACTCATTACTATAAAATCATTCTCAATTGCTTTACTAATAAATATTTATTAATAAAGGCTCCGTATACATTCTCTTAATCAATTATTTCAGTATTATTGTTCATTAACATAGATTCCATAACTACTTGGATCTATCATAATTTACTTCAAATTCATCAATCATACTAGACACATTCTAGTATCACATTCTACATACTTTCATACATTTTCAACTACTATCTTTATCAAAATATTTGTTAATAAAGACTGATACAATATCATATGTACTTTCAAAATTAATTGCTATGTACCCAGTTTAAAAGTCTCATGTACTCACCTTAGCAAATAAGTGCTCCAACCGTATTCTTTACGTCAGTTTCCTTGCTCCCCAATTCGGTCAGCCTTCCAAGACCTCACCAAATGCCTAATACAATAATCACAAGATTATCAACATCACATTCTACTACCAATGTGTCCATCTATCTCTAGATAACACTTAATAACTCATTTCCCCCAATTATGGTGATTTACCAAGCCCCTAGGTTTAACCAACCCTTAAGATTCTTACAAATCATAATCATACACTTGTTTCCTTTGTTACTATACCATCTATCAAGTGTATACAACGTTTATTCACCATAAACCATAACCCCCAATAGCTAGGGTTTCAAACCCAACCATCAAAAATACATAGATCTAAAGCTACAAAGATCAAGGAGTGAAGATATACCTTAAATCTTCAACTAGGAGTGAAGAATCACAAGATTTGATGAAGAAATCAGCTCCAATTGACGATTTACACCCAAAATCGTCCACAAACTCGAGAGAAAGAAACTAGGGTTTTCAAATGCATCAAATGAGCACAAACCCGATTTTATTGCTGCCAGACAAAAGATCACGACGCGAACAATGTTCGCGTCGCGAACTCTGCGATTCCCCATAGTTCACGATCGCTAACTCATCGTTAACTACTTCGCGCCCGATAGCCAAACTCCCTGGCCCGACTTCCCAATCGCGATCGGTAGTTCGCGTCGCGAACTTCTGAAGTGTGCAGGGCTGCACTTTTTCCACTTTGTCTCGACCCGGTTTCGCCCATAACTTTCTCGTACGGTGTCCAAACGACACGAAACCAATTTCCACGTGTTTTATATGATTTATCCATAATTATCATATTTTTACATATTTTATTTATTTACAATTTTGGGTCGTTACATCGACCACATATGAGCACAATGTGATTGTGAGATAAAGGGTCTGACGTTTGGGTTGTTTTGGTGCGCTCCTCTTCACATTTGGGTGGATGTGGTGATGTAGTAAGTATTTCCTCTAAAGTATTGTATTGTGATTGTTTTGGTGACATCTGATGTGATAATAATTTTAGTGTTATCATTGATACCCATACCAACCAGTCATAATAGTGGTAGGTAACTCTCGTTGGATTTTTTTGACCTACTTTATAGATCATTTAAATACGTGCTTACTTCATTTTTTATATCAATATTGACTGATATTGGAATATGAAAATAATAATTTTGAAACACCTAATTTTATTTATATAAGTTAGGAGAATGAAAAAGATCATATACCCACATTCACATGCAACATAAGCCATTTTGTATAACTTTTCCATATTTTTGAGGTGTTTTTTTACCCAATTTATGTTTATAAAGAACATCAGTGAAGTATATGAACAGATGATAATAGATTTACTAATAAAATTTGTAATAATGAGGTTGTTATCTAAATTTCCAAACAATTGCACTTAACTTCCAAGATGATAAAATATCTAGATGCAGCAAGATTGCACCAACATGTCAAAAGTATTAGCCGATGTATATCTTTATATTGTAGATAAAGATTTAGTAGAATATTGTATTTAGTTAGTGTATATCTTTACCTAGTTTGTTAGGTAATCTCTAGTATATATATCCTTGTATATTCAACTATTGGAATCAATCAAATAATCATCTTCCAATATGGTATCAGACGTACACACCAATTAAAACCCTAACACTTTTCCGCCGCTGCCGCCGGACAATCACGATTGTTCCGCCGCCGCTCCTTGTTCCGACGAACAATTCCCACTGTCAATCATGACTAACGGCGCCTCTTCTTCCTCACCGGACACCAAACTCCATCCAGTATACACAGTTTCTAACATACAACACAAAGTTCGTGTGTTAGACGGCACCAAGGTGACGTATTCCGCATGGGTGAAGTTGTTTCAGCTTCATGCCCGAGCCTATAAGGTTCTGGCACACATCGATGGCACTGCTGCACCGGCTGCCACGGATGCTGCTTACAATGCTTGGCGCGAAATTGATGCACACGTGCTTCAATGGATCTACGGTACGATATCCGACGACCTTCTTCCTCGCATTCTGGAAGACGAATCCACGGCTTACGCAGCATGGACTCGAGTTCGCAATATTTTCTTGAACAACAAGGGTGCGCGGGCTGCATCTCTTGAACAAGAATTCAATAACCTTAAGCTTGAAACTATGCCGTCTCTTCCAGCTTATTGTCAAAAACTTCGGGATCTGGCCACACAACTCAAAGATGTGGACGCTACAGTCACCGAACAGCGACTAGTTTTGCAACTAGTCCGGGGTTTGCCAGCAGAATATGACACGGTTGCTTCATATATCCACCAAACCCTCCCACCTTTTGAAACAGCCCAGAGTATGCTCGAACTCGAGCTGCACCGTAAGGCCGGTCGTGAGGAATCTACGTCACCACCTACTGCTCTCGTTGCACCAAAGCCACACGAGTCCGAATCTGCCACACCGGATCGCTCGAATCAGCACCAGCAGTCCCCATACCGCCCACCTCGTCAACGTGGGCGTGACAATCGCAACTCTAGCAGCCGTGGCGGTCGTGGCCGTGGTACGGGCAATCGTCAGCCTAGCAACAACCGTGGGCAGCCGTGGACCCCTTGGCCACCACAGTGGCAACTCCCACCCTGCCCGTACCCCTCCTACCCGTGGTCTGGCCCGCCTTGAAATCCGTGGAACATGCAGCCCCCAACCGGTCCCCCGCAACGTCCACAGCAGCAAGCCGCAACTACCGGTCAAGCTCATGTGACGGACTACAATCCCTTACAGCCCACGGATCTCGGCAACGCGTTTCATGCTATGAGCCTCAATGCCCCACCGGATCAATCATGGTACATGGACACCGGTGCAACCTCCCACCTTGCGGCTGATTCTGGTATGATTTCTAACCCTACGAATCGTAGTTCTGTACGATCCATTTTTGTTGGTAATGGCAGTAGCATTCCCGTAGTTGGATCCGGCTCAACCCAAATCCCCATTGGAAACCGTACCCTTCACTTACAAAACATCCTCCACACACCTCAAATTATTAAAAACCTTATTTCAGTTCGTCGTTTTACTATTGATAATTGGGTATCTATCGAATTTGACCCCTTTGGTTTTTCTATTAAGGATCTCAAGGATGGGAAGCTCCTCAGGAGGATCAACAGTACGGGTGACCTCTACCCCTTTCCAACAGCCATCTCCACCACCGGCTCTTCACCCGCTTGTTTTGCCGCCATCTCTCCAACGATTTGGCACAACCGCTTGGGACATCCCGGCGGATCTATCTTAGCTAGTCTTCGTTCTAGGTCTTTTATTTTTTGTAAGGAGCCTAACTCCCATTTATGCAATTCGTGTCAAATTAGTAAACACACACGATTACCATTTAGTGACTCTAATTCTCGTACTTTTCTTCCTTTTGATATTATTCATAGCGATTTATGGACATCACCTGTTTTAAGTAAAAGTGGCTATAAGTACTATCTCGTATTAATTGATAACTTTACTCAATTTGTCTGGGTCTACCCACTAAAAGCAAAATCCGAAACATTTTCTAAATTTAAACAATTCTATCAACTTATCAAAACACAATTCGGAATACCCATTAAATCATTTCAATGTGACTTAGGCAAAGAATTGACAACACCGCTTTTCACACGTTTGCCACTTCCGTCGGTCTCACGTTTCGCTTCTCTTGTCCTCAAACCTCACCACAAAACGGCAAAGCGGAACGTATGCTTCGTCGATTAAACGAAATCGTTCTTGCCCTCCTATATCATGCCTCCCTTCCACCTCCTTTTTGGGTCGAGGCACTCCACACCGCTACCTAACTTCACAACATCTTACCCACCAAAACCCTCGGGAATAAATCCCCCACAGCCGCCCTCTTCCTTCGTGAACCCTCTCTCGACCATCTGCGCGTCTTTGGATGCGCATGCTACCCTAACCTCTCTGCCAAACGCCCTCACAAATTAACCACCCGATCTACTCTATGCGTTTTTTTGGGATATCAACCTCAATCCCGAGGATACCGCTGCCTTGACATCTCCACCGGCAAGGTTATCATTTCTCGACACGTCACATTTGATGAGTCCGTTTTCCCGCTTGCCGGCTCCACCCCACCTAACCCTTCCTCCTACTCCTTTCTCGATACCTTCCCACCCCACCTATACACTCACATTCAAACTCCCCCTCCACCCGCACCCCCCACCCCACCTACGCAACCACCACCACCAACCCCCTCCCCTCCGTCACAACCACACCATCCGCCAACCTCACAAACACCTCCACACCCGTCCCCTACCCACCAACCCCCACCCGCGGCCACCCCCTCCTAATTCTGCCGCCAACCCACATCCACCACCCACTCCACCCCACTCAAACACCACCCCTGCTCCCACCCAGCCCTCATCCGACCACCCAACACAGCCCTCACCACTGCCCTCCACCTCCAACCCACAACAGCCCCCACAACCGACCAACTCCACCCATCCGATGGCAACCCGGTCCCAACATGGCATATACAAACCTCGTGAAATCCTTGACCTCCATGTGTCCACTAAACCACCCATCTCCCCAATACCCAAATCCCCCCGTGATGCCATGACCGATCCAAACTGGACTACTGCCATGAACGATGAATTTGGGGCTTTACAGTCCAACGATACGTGGGAGTTAGTCCCGATACCATCCAATGCACCAATAATTAGGTGCATGTGGCTATACAAACATAAATATAATTCGGATGGGTCTCTTCAGCGCTACAAAGCGCGCCTTGTGGTAAATGGTAAAACTCAACAGGTTGGTATTGATTGTAACGAAACATTTAGCCCTGTGGTTAAACCGACTACTATTCGCACGGTACTTAGCTTATCGGCCTCCCGGTCATGGCCTATTCACCAACTAGACGTGAAAAACGCTTTTTCTACATGGAAACTTGACCGAAACCGTTTTTATGCATCAACCACCAGGGTTTGTTGATCCCCAAAAACCGCACCATGTTTGTCGATTACGAAAATCTTTATATGGGTTGAAACAAGCCCCCCGGGCATGGTACCACAGGTTTGCTACATTTTTACATACCAAGGGATTTATCAGCAGCAAATGTGACACATCTTTATTTATCCTGAATCATGGACGTGACACTGCCTATCTACTATTATACGTGGATGATATTATTTTAACAGCCTCAAAGCAATCTCTACTAACATCTATTATTCATACATTATCAAATGAGTTTGCTATGACAGATTTAGGTCCACTCCATCACTTTCTGGGCATCAATGTCACTCATGATAAACATGGTTTGTTCCTCTCCCAAGCACAATACGCAAAGGAAATTTTATCCCGGGCAAAGATGACAACGTGTAACCCAAGTACAACACCCGTAGATACTTCCGGAAAATTAAGTGCTACCCGTGGCCCGCTTATGAGTGATCCGCAACACTATCGACAATTAGCCGGGGCCCTACAATATTTGACAATTACCCGTCCAGATATCGCATATGCCGTACAACAAATCTGCTTATTCATGCATGCTCCACGCGATCCGCACTTCAGTTTCCTAAAACGGGTCTTACGCTATGTAAAAGGAACGATTGACCATGGTCTCAGTATAACATCATCCCAATCGCATACACTTACTGCCTATTCAGATGCCGATTGGGCGGGTTGTCCGGACTCCCGCAGGTCAACTTCAGGATATTGTGTTTTTCTCGGGGACAACCTCATTTCTTGGTCTTCAAAACGTCAACCTACTGTTTCCAGATCTAGCGCGGAGGCCGAATACCGTGCTGTAGCAAATGCTGTGGCCGAAACCACTTGGATCCGCAATCTCCTGCTCGAATTACAAATACCAATTAAAAAGTCTACGGTCATTTTCTGCGACAACGTCTCAGCAATTTATCTCACGGGGAACCCCGTACAACATCAACGGACGAAACATGTCGAACTTGACATCCACTTTGTCAGGGAAAAAGTTAAACTTGGCCAAATTCGGGTATTGCATGTTCCCTCCGCACATCAATTCGCGGACATATTCACCAAAGGCTTGCCTAAACCACTATTTACTTCTTTTCGTGACAGCCTCAACGTCCGCAAAGCTACCGTTAAGACTGCGGGGGTGTATTAGCCGATGTATATCTTTATATTGTAGATAAAGATTTAGTAGAATATTGTATTTAGTTAGTGTATATCTTTACCTAGTTTGTTAGGTAATCTCTAGTATATATATCCTTGTATATTCAACTATTGGAATCAATCAAATAATCATCTTCCAATAAAAAGATATAAGCATGTAATTTTTTACGTATGGGGTTTTTGTTTAGACTTTAGACATGTTTTGATCAGCTAGGGTTTTAATTTAGACGGGCTTTGAGACATTAATGAGTTTATGTGATAGAGTTTTTAACGTTTTAACCAACACTATGTATTTTGTGTGGTTTCACACCTAAGTTTAGGTATGACAACCACACACTCACTTTTCCAGGTACTTATAAAATTTGTAAAGTGAAAAAGGGATGAGATAGATTGTGGATTGATGTTTAAATTTACCCTTTTCTGTCTTTTACGACACTTTGTTGCAACTACGGGTCCATGGTGTTTGCATGGATTATTTTCCTCGTATAATGACCAAAACTAGCTGGATTTAATTTTTTATAAAATGGCACAAACCCTTACATCTATATTATTTTTGTTTATAATAACTTTTGAACTCATAATTTTGTAGAATACTTAAATATCAGGTACTATTGATTTTAAAATATTTGGTTAGCAATATTTAGTTTAATTTGGAACGTCACACGCTTGGTTAAGAATTAAGATAACTAAGCAGCTGCAATTTAACTTGCAAATTTCCGGAGATAAGAATTCAATTAGGGTTGCAAACGAGTCTCAAAAACCTGAACTTATCACACAATTAGAAAAATATAGTGTATACTAGCAGGGTACCCGCACGATGCGGCGGCGGGTATCCTGTGTAACTATAAGTTATGCCGAGCAAATTCAGGAAATAAACTTTCCGGACCGATTCATAAAACATATTGCCACATCTCCTTTTATTTCCAAAATCCAAATAAAGCACTTTATTTTGAAGAAAAGAAAAAGTCACTCAACAAATCTAGGTAACTTATAAATAAGGTCAAAATGCATTAAATCGACCGTTTTGTCAAGTTCAGGGTACCATGATGCACCTTTAATAGTTCAGGGTAGTAGAGAACTTAGTTAGCCAAGTTCAGGGTACTAAAATGCATTTTGACCTATAAATAATCCTAAATTTCTGAAGAAAAAACGTTGACGGACCGGATCCTTTTTCTTTGCAATTCCACATTTTCTCATTCTGATTTCTGTAATTCATCCCTTGGGAGGCCCATCAACTGAAGTCCTTTCAGATAACTTAGAAAACACTTCAAAAATAGTCAATAGGCTATATAAATTTGACAAATGCAATATTAATATTTAAAAACACAAACATTGGGGTTAAAAGTTCAAACGAAACAAACTTTATAATCAGAGGACAACATCTTCTCTTCAGTTTTATTTTCTTTGATTTTGGTGGCTTCAGATTTCTGGAAATTGTTAGCTTTTGCAGCGTATTTCTCAATTGTGTTTTAAGCGTGATAGTTAATTTAAACATTAGTAACCTTGATAAAATTTACAATAATGAAATGATTTAAAATTATCATGATTAAGACCGACATCAAACACGGAATAATTATAGGAAGAAACATGAAGTGACCAATAAAAGCAGAAAAAACCACACAAATGCGGAAATACACTACAAATCATCAAATATTAGAATTGAACTACATCTGGCCAAACAATTCTGTGTGTTTCCTTAACATGAAATTCTCTAAAAATCATTCATTTTTCTATTATGATAACAAGATTATCTTGAGAACACATTAATGGGGTCTAAAAGTCACTATGAAATCATTTTTAATTATCACACTTATCTTCAACATATGAGCAATTATCTTCGTCATCTTCTTCGTGCCCGTGTTCGTGTTCTTCATCGTATACTTCAACATTTAGCAAAACGCTCATGTGAGATGTAATTCTCATATTGTGTCTTGCTTTTATTCTTCTTTGGTTCTTTTGCAAATATTTGAAACCTACAATGCTGAAAAGAATATAACTTTAAGTTGGGAATCAAATTGATTTAATTCTCATTCGACTATTTAGTCAAAATTTTGAAACTATTACACTCAGAAACATAAAACGTGAGTATCATGTTCCTACTAAATGGCTTCTTTAACTTCTTCAACACTTGCAAATGTTGATCAATTAATCAAATTCTAAACACGAAATGATAGTAAAACTCATTTAACACTATATAAGTAAGCACTTGTTGATCAATTAAATACTCTAAATGGCTTCTTTAACTTCTTCAACACTTGCAAATCCCCTGCTCCTATCCGTAACCCTAAAATAATCCAACGCAAATGGAGTAACAGAAACTTTAACATTCTCAAAATTGTACCAATTTGCTGGGTAAATCAAACGCAATATTTTTTTTTTGCAAATAGTTACCTCAACAAATGTCACATTGACAGACTCGGTTGGCTTTCTTCTTCATCATCTTCTTCGTCGATATTTTCTAGTTCATGTTCATGTTCAGCTTCTGATTCTGATTCTAGGTTTTGACCGACTTAAATGCTTCAAATGATGGTTAAAATGATCAAAGCAGCGAATAGCAATTGGGTTTAAAATTTGAAAGAAAATTTGGGGGTTTTGGAGATTGAATGTGATCATCTGTCGTATTTGTAAAGGGAGGAGACGCAGGTTTGAAGGAAACAAGGAGACATTTGCAGAGGCATGAAGGAATCGAGGTAATTGCAGAGGTTGAAGGAATCGAGGCAATGGAACCGAGGAGGCGTCTGGGGAGAGGGGTTATTGTGGCAGGACACCGTAATCGATGAGGCGTCTGATAGGGTTAGGAGGAATCGATGGGGTGAAAGTGATTTATAGGGAATGTGTTTTGTATTAAAAACACAAGTAGCTGCTAGACCAGTTGGCTAGCTGCATGCTAATTAAGCGGGAGGTCACGGGTTCGAGGCATGATTTGTGTATTTTTTTCGATGTATTTTCTTAAAATCTCAAAATAGAAAGAAAGTGGCTGAATTTTCAAGATGATATTTAAGGAAAGGTCATAAATGCTTTATAAGTAGTAGAGATATTTTGTTACCGTATTCATTGACCAATAACACCCAAAAAATTAAACATTTTATCTGAAATTATATTATATAGTGTATATATTTCGGGAAATTTGCAAGTCAAATATTTTGCTCCCACCTTACCATCGACCCTCGCCTTGGATACTCGGCGCAAATCGCACCGTCATCACCAATAATCTGCAAAAACTTCCCCGATAACTAAAACCCTCATAGAACTAGGGTTTAGTGCCAACGATATTGTTTGCAAATTCAATAGAATAGCCTAGCGTTTCAATGTCCAAGCGAAAATTTGGGTTCGAAGGTTTCGGTATCAACAAACAATCCACCTATAGCTTCGACCGACCTGAGGCACCCCAACGACTCTACGTTCCTCCGTCGTCTCGTGGCGGTGGCCATGATCACTACGAAGACACCGACCTCGATGATATAGAATATGAAGATCCCAGCCATAACGACGACGGAGCAGATGACGGTGAAATTGATCCACTTGATACCTTTATGGAAGGGATTCATGAGGAAATGAGGGCGGCGCCACCGCCGAAGGCGAAGGAAAAGGTGGATAAGTATAGAGATGACGATGAGGATGATCCAATGGAGAGTTTTTTGAGAGTGAAGAAGGATGTTGGTTTGACCTTAGCTTCCGATGCTCTGCACGCTGGTTATAATTCAGATGAGGAGGTTTATGCTGCTGCTAAGGCGGTTGATGCCGGATTGCTGGAGTATGATTCAGATGATAATCCTATTGTTCTTGATAAGAAGAAGATTGAGCCTATTGCTGCTTTGGATCATAGCTCCATCGATTACGAACCGTTTAATAAAGATTTCTATGAAGAAAAGCCATCCACATTTCAGGTTTGTACATTTCATTTCAGAACTATTGTTAAATCACTGTTCTTAATTGAGCTCATTTTGTGGTTGTTTTCTGTTACAGGTATGGGTGAGCAGGATGTTGCAGAATACCGAAGAAGTTTGGCAATTCGTGTTACAGGATTCGATGTTCCAAGACCAATTAAGACATTTACAGAAGCTGGTTTTTCTACAGAACTAATGAAAGCTATTGCAAAACAAGCTTATGAAAAACCTACTCCAATACAATGTCAATCTTTACCAATTGTGTTATCTGGGAGAGATATAATCGGGATTGCAAAAACCGGTTCAGGAAAAACTGCTGCTTTTGTGCTTCCCATGATTGTACACATCATGGATCAGCCCGAATTAGCTAAAGAAGAGGGCCCGATTGGAGTAATTTGTGCACCAACCCGAGAATTAGCACATCAAATCTACTTAGAAGCTAAAAAGTTTGCAAAAGCGTACAATATTCGTGTCTCTGCAGTTTATGGTGGAATGTCAAAGCTTGAACAATTTAAAGAATTAAAATCAGGCTGTGAAATAGTTGTTGCAACACCTGGGAGATTAATCGACATGTTGAAAATGAAAGCACTCACAATGTCAAGAGCTACTTATTTGGTTCTTGATGAAGCTGACCGGATGTTTGACCTAGGGTTTGAACCACAGATAAGATCAATTGTCGGGCAGATCAGACCTGACCGACAAACATTGCTTTTTTCAGCAACAATGCCTAGAAAAATCGAGAAACTTGCTAGAGAAATACTGACAGATCCAGTAAGAGTCACTGTTGGTGAAATTGGGATGGCTAATGAAGATATTACTCAACAAGTTGAAGTAATTACTTCTGATAATGAGAAACTAAATTGGCTGCTTGAAAAACTACCAGGATTGATCGATAACGGTGACGTTTTAGTCTTTGCTTCAAAAAAGTCAACAGTGGATGAGATAGAAAGTCAACTGTCCCAAAAAGGGTTCAAAGTTGCTGCTTTACATGGTGACAAAGACCAGTCATCACGTATGGAAACATTGCAGAAATTTAAATCTGGAATTTATCATGTTCTTGTTGCAACTGATGTGGCTGCTCGTGGGCTTGATATAAAGTCAATTAATTTTGATATAGCTAGAGATATGGATATGCATGTGCACCGAATTGGGAGAACGGGCCGGGCTGGTGATAAAGATGGGACTGCTTATACTCTTATCACACATAAAGAGGCCCGTTTTGCTGGTGAATTGGTTAATAGCTTGATTGCAGCTGGTCAAAATGTTTCGGTCCAACTTATGGATCTTGCTATGAAGGTAACTTCTTTTTCGTCTTTATTATAATTATGTTTTTTAATTAGCAAATTAGCAATTAAAGCATGTTAAAATTAATCGTTACTTTTTAACGATGGGAGGTATAGATCCAAGCGAGATTCGAGAAAAGGAGGTATGTTTTATTTTTCTTATTTTTTTTTTTCAATTATATTAAAATATAGATATAATTTTGCAGGTGGAAAAAGGGCAAAAGGAAGAGGTGGTGGTGGGAATCGAGGTGTTCGTGGGGTGGTTTGGGGATAGGATATGGTTCAGAACCAAAAGACACGTCATCAACTGGTTTTGGTGGTGGTGGTTCAGGTGTTATTATGGCACAGTTTAAAAGCAGTTTTGTAGCTGCTTCATCAAATCAGGGTTTAAATAACAAGAAAATGGTTTTGTTTCTGGTGGACCTCCTCCTACTCAAATCAATTCAACTCCCGTGCCAGCTGGCACATCAGAACAGAGAACATGGAAGCCAAGGGACTTCTGACAGGTGGTTTTCTTGATTCAGAATTTTTCTTCATTCATCAACTTTATTTTTATGGACAATTTATATTTTATGCAGATCTAGAGACCCTCCTAGAGAAAGGAGGAGGTTGGGACCGCTGAATGTTATGTCACTAACATCACCTTAGTTTAGTTAATACATGCTATTGTTTTACTTATTAACTTTTGTATATTCATAACGTAGATGCAACTTGCAAGTTTATTTAAATTCATTTACTATATTCCTTAAATTCTTGGTTAGGAGTGATGGATGATCTGGTAAGTAGTTAAAGGCCCTTTACAATTATATGGTTTTAACTTCTTTATGTCGGTGTTATAATATGCTTTTGTCTCAATCTATAAACTGCACGATCTTGATTATATAATAGGGTAAATACATATACACAAAGGTTAAATCAAGGCATTAGGAATCTGGTAGTTAAATGCGACTTGGAAAGTTACTCAAGTAGCTTGAGCTTGTAAAATTGAGTTAATTTCAAAATATGTTTCAAGTTGGTCTCGCAATCATACCACAAAGATCTCCTTCCAAATATGGTTAACCCAACAGTTTTTAATTTTTTATGCCATACATAATTGACACAATAGTAGATTATACAACAATAACATAAAATCAATCTACCAAAACATAAACAAAAAGGATCAGCTGCTTCAACTAAAACATGTTTCTTCTTGGGGTACCCCATACCAATTGCATGGTTAATATACACCTTCCCATCCTTAACAGTAGCCATCCGATGCATAAGAATAGGCGACTTACCAACAACTTTAGCACTTACCGTTACTCTCAACCAATTTTGCACCATTAGCTCCCGCCACCACTAGCCGACAAAAGTTCCATCCCGTCAGCAACTTTAAGGTTACTGTAATCAATGAAACTTTGTTGTAGTTGTTGATTTCAATCTTGAAAAGTTTTCCGGACACACAATCAAATACCCATTTGGATGGTAAACGATCCCGTTGAGGGTGAATAAGTTGTTGTACCACCCTTCAACATCAAATAAGGGGTTTTTTATGACTGATTCCATGCACCCCAACTTTCCATATTTTAGTGTCTTTGGCGTCTGTTACGTATGCGTTCCCTTCTGCATCGACGGTTACATCGTCTGCAAAGGTTTTCCCGTCACCTATTAATACACAGTTAAAAAAAACACATGATTAGTTTTAAGAAATATTAATTGGGATAAATCGCTTGAGACAATATATATACAGCCTTCTATCTTTTACCAAACGATGCAAATTGCTTACAGATACATACACACGCACTTTTACTTTCATATGCCCCATAACGATGCAAATGAGAAGTTTTTTATAGGACGGAGGGAGTATAGCTTTATCTAGTAAACAATTATTATTTTTATGCGTATAGAATGATAAGATTGCATATATATTTGGAGATATGGTGACAAATGATAAGGTATGGCCATAGTCAAAATCCAGTAGTCGTTTTATTAGGTGCCACCAGTCTTGGAAAAACGAAACTTTAATAGAAAATAAATATTTTAATTTGGTTGGTGAGCCTACCAAGGAAGAACTCTATTAGATGCAAACTCAAATAATTAATTCCAAAAACAACCACCTTTTACCTGCTTTTCATAACATGTAAAGATGCTACATGTTCTTTTTAATATTTCATAAATATAATTTTGAATTCTTAGATTAGCCCTATATGGCATTTGCCTATATTATTTACAGTTTTGTAACTAAATTCAAATAAATGTAATATGCCATTTTTACCTCTTATATTCACTAATAAATAAATACTACTTCAATATGTCATTTTTATCTTTTATCTCTACTAATAGATAAGACATTTTGACATTCTGTCTTTTCAATTTTAAGCACTTTGAATCGACTATTTTACCTCTAAATCTCTATTATTACAACACTATATATCAGTCTCTATTATTACTCTGTTACACCACCACCACTAGTTACCAACTACCACCTTTGGCCAACTCTCAATACAGGCAAAAAGATAATAAAAAAAATACATCAAATAGAATGCTGTTTTGCAAAACTATTATCGTTCGTGAAATTGTTATGAATTAAGAAACTCAGAATATGTCAGATAACATTGTTCAACCTTTATGACAAACGCAATACACAGAGTAGTAGTTAAAAGATAGAGATGTACTTTACCCATATTGAATTTTTGATGATTTTTGAAAATGAAAAAGAAAAACATTAATATGGAAGTGTCAGCATACAGTTGTTGACATGAAGACAAGGGAGTAAAACCGAATAAATTATTTCATGCACCATACTTTACAATATATAAATTAAACTCTATAAATACTGTAAAGTAATCATTGTAGTGTGTAGAGTAATTTTTATGGTGTATAAATAGAGAAATTATATTTAATCATATCATTTGGTTAGACTCATAATCCTACCCACTTGATAGGATGACATGTGTATTTCACTAATTCTTTCTTAATATTATCCCTTGATTTTGACACATGTCTGCATCTAATGAATAGGAAGTAAAAAAGAACATGTTTCAAAATTTGTGGTAGCTGGATATTTGTTACAAGAAAGTAGGAATTGGTCAATACTCGATACCAATTTTCTCATTAACTATCTCACCTAAAAGAGAACATTAAAAAATTGTTCATGGGAGATACATAATTTAGAGTTAATTATTCTTTAATCCTTATTAAAACATTGCTCATAGGATTTATCACAATTTCAGCGTTAAGAACCAATTAAATTATAAAAAATAGAGATCAGATCGAATTCAAACCTGAAGAACTGAGCTGAGTTAAAAACAATCGTTTCCAGGAATTCAAATCATAGGCTGCAATCGCACTATAACTGTTTGCAAACACATCGGCGATAGCCACCACCACTCGATTCCTCGGGCGGTCAATGAAAATACCACAAATCCCATACCCGCCGGAGCCGGTCGTGTTGACGACGGTGATCTCTTCAAGGACGACATTAGGGTTATGATCCTCAGGAACGTGAACGACGCCGAGACCTCCGGTGTCCGTGAACGAGACGATGAAACGGCGGTTGACTTGGTCCCATTTGCTGGATTCTCGGAACCAACTGCCGCTGTGGTACTGGTAGTAGTTGGTGGCCGGAGTTGCTGATTCCAGGGATATGATGATGGCTATCGGGATTGCTGAAAGTAGCACAAGTAGTAGGAAGAATTTGGTAGAGCAGAAAAAGGAAGCCATTGGAAGGAAGATAACGAGACTGGTGTAGTAGACAATTATCTTTTATATAGAAAGCCATGTCACGCAGAAAGTGTGCATCACATTTTAAATTTTCCTCTATAAATTATTTATTTTAATTTTGTAAATGCTGTTCTATGTTATCAAATTTTACATGACCTAATTATTGGACCTAATTGTTATCATGATTGTTTTTGAACTTTTCATTTACCATCTTGTAAATATTTACCTAAGAGATCGAACCATAACCTCTACCATTTAGTTATCACTAGATGATTTGTTTTTAAATTTAATAGTTAATAAGAAATTTATTGATTTTCCTATTTTACTTATTAAATATTGAAAATGTATAAAAATTAGCATTCAACTAATTAAATTATGTATTTATTGTCTTAGATTGTTGAAGTTTATTTTGATAAAAGTTCTCCTTTAGATCTACCTTATTGGTTAGTATTTGTATAAGCTTTTTTTTAAAGGTACCTATTCACTTCAATTTGTTTATAATGGGATTTGATGTGATGACATATAGGTCATTGATAACACCTTACATTAAGAGCGAGGGGTGTGATGGTGTGATGCCACCCTCGCCGGATGCCACATAGCTCAAACCAATGCGCCACCACACCGTAAGTGGTGTGAGTGAGCGCATGCGTGGGAATCTCGGCGGAAGCAGCGAGCCAATAGGGAAGAGAGAGTGTGTGTTTGAGGTGTTTTTATTAGGTAAGGGGTATTTTAGTGGGTCCAAAAAATATATTTTATGTTAAGTTATGGTAGAGGGGGTATTTGGGGTTTGGAATGTGAAATGTGAAATAATGATGTGGCGCATAGGTGGCGCGGAGGTGGCACTCTAACTTGGTGTGACCACACCTAATGCTCTAATACCACTAAATTACAAGCATTAACTAGTAGTATCTTTTAGATCTTGGAGTTCAACAACACCCTTTTAGAGATGCATAATGTCGTTTCTTGTCAGTTATTAATATTTTATATTTTTTCATAACATATAAGCGGAGGTCTTTTAAAAAGTAGTTTATCTACTCCTGAATAGAGGTATGGAACATCTCTTATACATCGCATTTTACGCGATTGAGGATCATCATTATTATATCACCTTCACTTTGATTTTGATCTAATATGTTAGGTATTCCAATTATTTAACATTCATTTTCCATCAAGTCAAATTAGCTATTGAAACACTTTAAATTTAGTTCACATCAAATCTAGAAAAGAACATGTTCAATAACAAAAATAATTATAAATATATTTATTATAAACAAAAATTTTGTTGAATACTTGTCTATACTCTATAGAGTTATAGAGTATAGAGTATAGACTATATAGTATATTTACATGGATTTTGTGACAATAGACATAAATAAAAAGTTCTTTGAGCACCTAACAAACCTTATATTAATAGTATCTTTGTCTATAACAGGACTTAATCCACAAGGTTAGAAGTAACTAATGCTATTTTTTAGAGTAAATTACAAGGTTAGTCCTTGTGGTTTGCTAAAAGTTTTGGATTTAATCCCTAAGTCTTAGAAATTATATGGATAGTCACTATGGTTGGAACTTTGTCACGCTTTTGATCCCTAATGCTAACCGTCTTTAAAATTTGCCGTTAAATATTTGTAAATGACTAAAATACCCTTTATTTTAAAAAATCCCCGCCAATAAAATCCCCCTTCTCCTTTATTTTCATCTGGAAAATCAATTTCTTAATTTTCTTTTTATATTTAGAAGTCTCAATTGCAGGTGTCGAAGTTTTTACTTAGATTCCAACAATCAAACCCCAACATGATTACTAACAACAAAAATTAACCTAAATTTTTCAATCTCTTTCTTCTTTCTCAAATTATGGGTTGTATGGGGTAATTTACATCCAGTAATCAAATACATCTTTCCCAGTTCTTTTTGTTTAGTGAGTTAGGAAAATCAAAAGCAAAATGTGTGACAACCCTCGCAATCAGGTACTTGACCTGACAGTTATTAAACTTACTTTTGTTTTAGAACAATCATAACATTTGCTTTTGCATTTAAGTCTAGCATGAATCACTTCATTTTGTGTTGTGGTACACATCATTATTTATGCACGTGTCAGTTGCCTACATTTTGATACAGTTTAGCTGTAGTCTAGCGAGTTGGGGACTCAAAACAAACGTAAATCAAATCTAAAATTATAAAGTATCATAATGACACTTGGGCTTGTGTACTAAAATCCATACCTAAAGCATCTGACGAGTTAGTGTAAAATGAATAAAAAGTTAAATGTGTAGTACACATGCATACATATATCAAATAAATGATTAATTAAAAAAAACGAAAAGAAAAAAAAGATCCATCTTATCTCTTCCTTTGAGTCTAAGTCAACATGCTCAATTACCCCATAACTAAACCTCCGACTTTCTATGAATAATTCGAGATACCATCAAACTGTTATCACCATATTCCCCTTTTAAACCACCACGTCCCCCACTTGGATCAAACAAAGCCAGAAAATCTCTTCACTTTCACATAATCATATACCCAAAACCCTCTTTTCTCTCGTGAATATCCTACACAAAACAATCAAATCGAGCAAGAAACTCGGCAAAGTCTCGGCGATAGGGCGACGTACTCCGGCGATATATCTCTCACTGATTTTCTCCTCTCGTTTTTCTCTGCATATTCCGGCAAGCTTCTCGCCACTCCCGTACGTAGCACAAGCAACCTCTCCGACGTCTCCCGATTTCTCCGGCGACAGCTCTTTCCGACGATCTCCATCTCTCCAGCAATTGGTTTCTCTTCGTTTGCTCGGTATAAACTCCTGACTGCTTGTTTTCATGTTGTATTGATCACGTAAATCATATCCGTAAATTTTCGTTTTCTGGGTTTTATGACACCGGCGGAACACACACACTAATGTGTGTGTTCTCGGGAATGGTTACAAACACTGTACTATCGCCATACTTAATTTATATATGCCAATGAAACTTGGTTGTTGATATGGGGGGGTGTTAAAAATAAATTTTTTCAGCAATAGTTCAGTCGCCGGCAGCTTGACCGCCGGTATCCATTTCTGCTCGTCACAAAGAAACACCAAACAACTGGGTTTTTGTTTAAATTTGATAAACCCATTAAAGAAATCACTAAACAAATTCTGTACTAATGATTTTACTTGTAATACAGCCCATTTCGAAATTCCAGCCTGTTAACAAATTCAGATTCATTTTCTCGCTGGCCCAGTGCTTTAGATACATGTTTAAGACCTAATATTATTTTTAAACAAACAAATTAAATAAGTCCAAGCCCATACCGGAATCGTCTAATTAAAATCACATTTTTGAATATTAACTATAAATTATATGTAGTATATAATTAAATTCAGATTTTATAATTTTATTAATATTAAATTTAATTACGTATCCAATTCTAACGTAATATCTATTTATTCAAATATTTCCAAACGTTGAACATTTTTTTTTAGTTAATAATAAATTTCAATTTCTAAATAGTCATGTAAGTTCATTTTTTTTATAATTATTAAATTATTATTTATTATTTATTCAATTATTATTATTTAAATAAACGTCTATAATATATATTCGATTACTTTCGGTTAAAGTATAACCTATTTTCAACATCTACTAAAACTCAAACGAGTCACCAACGTATCGCTCAAGTCTATTTTTCCCTTAGGAATCAGTTTGCAACACTTAGTTAGGCGTGTCGCTATGACCGTCACTTATACATTTATTCTTATGCGTATAGGACGCTAGGATCATTGTGGTTGGATACCGCACGTTATTGTTTGTGATTTTGGCTAGCATTGCATCAGGTGAGTTCACAGCCCCACTTTTTACCGCATTTTATTTACTGTTTTATAACTTTGGGGTGAAAAACATAACAAATGCCTTTACAAATGTTTGCATTATTTATCACAACGTATTTTATAAATATATTTGTGACTGAGTTCACAACATCTCTTTTACTACATTTTAACTGTTTTGAAACATATCAACTATTTTATAAACGTTTACAACATTTTTTAACGCTTACTATATCGTGATGAAAACTATTTTTGGAAACTAGACAACGAATCCTTATGCTTGGACTAAGTTTAGATGTACATGGAAGTGCGTATATGTTACATACATAATCATTAGCTAGTTTCGACTAGGCCCTGGATATGCAAATAGTACTATTGGCGGAGACCTACCCTCCCACGTTATTGATCATTTATCGGTGTTTACCGACCACGAGGAGCGTATATCTAGCACGTTTAAGGTTGTTGTTTTGATTATGGACTTAGGGTCAGCATTTTAACTCAAAGGCTTTGCAACCCTGTTGGGGGATCACCGTCTATTATGTTTCTACTACTGCTCTCGGAGCAGGCCAATCTTTAACTATTTATATCATCACACTATATTTTTGTCGATTATGACATACGAAAACTATTGTTTATACTAACGCGATTTATATCGTACTACTGCTCTTGGAGCAGGTCATTTATAACGTTATTATTATCACACTATTTTTGCCAACGATGGCATACGAAAACTATTGTTTCTACTACTGCTTTTGAGCAGACTATTATTAACGTTTTATACTATCACACTATTTTTGCCATGGATGGCATACGAAAACTTTGAAACTATATGAACTTATTAAAACCTGTGAATTCACTCAACAATTTTGTTGATACTTTTACTTATGTTTTTCAGGTAACAAAGCTTAGGCATAGTGTCGCATGCATTGGGAGTCAAGCATTCATTCTAATAAGATGTCACCTCTCTCTATTTCATTCTTATTAAACTATGTTTTGGATTCAAAGTACTTTGTTTACATTAAATTTTGGTGACATCTCTTTTTATCGAACATTTATTGTTTACGATAATCATATGATATGTTTACTCGTGAAGTCGCACGCCCGTTCTTCCGCAAACCACTTTTGGCGGGGTGTGACAGATTGGTATCAGAGCTATTGGTTATAGTGAACTAGCGAGTCTAGTCTATAACTTCAAAACGATTTTGGGTCAAAACATTTTCATTGCATTCAAAAGTCTCATTCATATAGTGTTGCATTACATATAGAGTTGCATTGCATAGCATTCGCCATACCTATACATTAGAATTAGGTTACTTGCTTTACACTGACACCCACTTACTTTAGTTAGAGTACTTCATATATACTTACACATAAACACGGATTCGATAATGGTTACCCAACATCTACAAGCGATGACTATATTTGGACTACTCTACTCGACTGGACAATGAGAATAGCAACACGTCATCATTGAAACTAGAAGCACCATTCCAAACCTTACATCAGAAAATCTCATACCTTCCTAGACCGAACTGTTTCATTCATTAAATACTCATTATTGGTCTTTAATCTACTATGTTACCTTACATTCTTATTCTCATTTTATATATATCAGAACTGAAAAATGCCTCCAAGAAATCCTCCAAGAAACGCTGCACGTGGTGGTCGTCGAACCAACGAAACCCCTAGGAATGAACGACAGGCTGAAACTGTGGAAGAAATGGTAGCACTTCGAGTTGCCGAAGCAATAACACAGTATGAAGCGAACAGAGTAGCTCGTGAAAACGGTGAAGTTAATAATGACAACAATAATGGAGACGCAAATCGCCAAGGATGTTCTTTTAAGACGTTCACAAATTGTCGTCCGCCAACGTTTTCTGGAAACGAAGAAGCCATCGCGATCGTTCATTGGTCTGAAAAGATTGAATCAATTTTCAGTATTATTAGATGTTCCCCAAACGATATGGTTAGATATGCTGCCAGCACCCTGTCAAAAGAGGCGTTATCATGGTGGAATTCGCAAGTCCAAACTTTAGGTCGTGACAATGCTGATGCAATGACCTGGGCTGATTTCAAAAGCCAACTGACCGATAAATTCTGTCCGAGTAGTGAACTGGCGAAAACTGAGTCAGAATTGTGGAACATCGCGATGGAAGGGTCCGATATTACTGGATACACTACTAAATTTCAAGAGCTTGCACGGTTAGTCCCTCACATGGTTACTCCTGAATATAAGAGGATCGAAAAATATATCCATGGACTATCTCCCGTGATCCGGAGCTATGTAACTGCTGCTGGACCCACTACTTTCGAGGATGCTGTAAACCGAGCGAGGCGATTAACTGATGATGCTGTCCGAAATGGTACTTTACAAAAGAAAACCACCAATCGAAACGACAACCGATCCAACGATAGTGGGAAACGAATGCGGAACGATGATCGAAATGACCGACAAGACTCTCCTTCCTACAAAAACGAGAAAATCGCCCGAAACTATGTTGCCACAAACCAAACCAACTCTGAACCCAAACCCTACCTCGGAAAGAAACCAAGATGCAACAAGTGTGAAAGGCACCATGCAGGGAAGTGTGATCGTTGTAAGAACTGTAATCGTTGGGGACACCGGGATCAAGATTGTCGTGTCAAGCAATCAAACCAAGGGGACAATGGTCCGAAACCGAACGCGTGTTACGAATGTGGAAACCCGAACCATTGTAGAAACAAGTGCCCGAAATTGAACAAAAACAATAACGACTATAATAGCCAGGACATTAACGTGGATCGATCGCCGGCTCATGGCAGGGCGTACGTGTTAGGAGCTCGAGAAACAAGTCAAGATCCCTAAGTGACAATCGGTACGTCTACCTTGAATAACTACTACATTTAAAACTATTAATTTATGAGAGCTCACACACATCTACGTATTAATTACCAAACTTTCGAACGCATGTCGTCAAAGAGAAACTTAAGAAACGCAATAACAATATTTTGTTTACGACCTTCAACTTACTAACACACTGTCTTAAAATTTCGGGACGAAATTTCGTTAACGAGGGGAGAATGTGACAACCCTCGCAATCAGGTACTTGACCTGACAGTTATTAAACTTACTTTTGTTTTAGAACAATCATAACATTTGCTTTTGCATTTAAGTCTAGCATGAATCACTTCATTTTGTGTTGTGGTACACATCATTATTTAGGCACGTGTCAGTTGCCTACATTTCGATACAGTTTAGCTGTAGTCTAGCGAGTTGGGGACTCAAAACAAACGTAAATCAAATCTAAAATTATAAAGTATTATAATGACACTTGGGCTTGTGTACTAAAATCCATACCTAAAGCATCTGACGAGTTAGTGTAAAATGAATAAAAAGTTAAATGTGTAGTACACATGCATACATATATCAAATAAATGATTAATTAAAAAAAAAACGAAAAGAAAAAAAAGATCCATCTTATCTCTTCCTTTGAGTCTAAGTCAACATGCTCAATTACCCCATAACTAAACCTCCGACTTTCTATGAATAATTCGAGATACCATCAAACTGTTATCACCATATTCCCCTTTTAAACCACCACGTCCCCCACTTGGATCAAACAAAGCCAGAAAATCTCTTCACTTTCACATAATCATATACCCAAAACCCTCTTTTCTCTCGTGAATATCCTACACAAAACAATCAAATCGAGCAAGAAACTCGGCAAAGTCTCGGCGATAGGGCGACGTACTCCGGCGATATATCTCTCACTGATTTTCTCCTCTCGTTTTTCTCTGCATATTCCGGCAAGCTTCTCGCCACTCCCGTACGTAGCACAAGCAACCTCTCCGACGTCTCCCGATTTCTCCGGCGACAGCTCTTTCCGACGATCTCCATCTCTCCAGCAATTGGTTTCTCTTCGTTTGCTCGGTATAAACTCCTGACTGCTTGTTTTCATGTTGTATTGATCACGTAAATCATATCCGTAAATTTTCGTTTTCTGGGTTTTATGACACCGGCGGAACACACACACTAATGTGTGTGTTCTCGAGAATGGTTACAAACACTGTACTATCGCCATACTTAATTTATATATGCCAATGAAACTTGGTTGTTGATATGGGGGGGTGTTAAAAATAAATTTTTTCAGCAATAGTTCAGTCGCCGGCAGCTTGACCGCCGGTATCCATTTCTGCTCGTCACAAAGAAACACCAAACAACTGGGTTTTTGTTTAAATTTGATAAACCCATTAAAGAAATCACTAAACAAATTCTGTACTAATGATTTTACTTGTAATACAGCCCATTTCGAAATTCCAGCCTGTTAACAAATTCAGATTCATTTTCTCGCTGGCCCAGTGCTTTAGATACATGTTTAAGACCCAATATTATTTTTAAACAAACAAATTAAATAAGTCCAAGCCCATACCCGAATCGTCTAATTAAAATCACATTTTTGAATATTAACTATAAATTATATGTAGTATATAATTAAATTCAGATTTTATAATTTTATTAATATTAAATTTAATTACGTATCCAATTCTAACGTAATATCTATTTATTTAAATATTTCCAAACGTTGAACATTTTTTTTAGTTAATAATAAATTTCAATTTCTAAATAGTCACGTAAGTTCATTTTTTTTATAATTATTAAATTATTATTTATTATTTATTCAATTATTATTATTTAAATAAACGTCTATAATATATATTCGATTACTTTCGGTTAAAGTATAACCTATTTTCAACATCTACTAAAACTCAAACGAGTCACCAACGTATCGCTCAAGTCTATTTTTCCCTTAGGAATCATTTTGCAACACTTAGTTAGGCGTGTCGCTATGACCGTCACTTATACATTTATTCTTATGCGTATAGGACGCTAGGATCATTGTGGTTGGATACCGCACGTTATTGTTTGTGATTTTGGCTAGCATTGCATCAGGTGAGTTCACATCCCCACTTTTTACCGCATTTTATTTACTGTTTTATAACTTTGGGGTGAAAAACATAACAAATGCCTTTACAAATGTTTGCATTATTTATCACAACGTATTTTATAAATATATTTGTGACTGAGTTCACAACATCTCTTTTACTACATTTTAACTGTTTTGAAACATATCAACTATTTTATAAACATTTACAACATTTTTTAACGCTTACTATATCGTGATGAAAACTATTTTTGGAAACTAGACAACGAATCCTTATGCTTGGACTAAGTTTAGATGTACATGGAAGTGCGTATATGTTACATACATAATCATTAGCTAGTTTCGACTAGGCCCTGGATATGCAAATAGTACTATTGGCGGAGACCTACCCTCCCACGTTATTGATCATTTATCGGTGTTTACCGACCACGAGGAGCGTATATCTAGCACGTTTAAGGTTGTTGTTTTGATTATGGACTTAGGGTCAGCATTTTAACTCAAAGGCTTTGCAACCCTGTTGGTGGATGACCGTCTATTATGTTTCTACTACTGCTCTCGGAGCAGGCCAATCTTTAACTATTTATATCATCACACTATATTTTTGTCGATTATGACATACGAAAACTATTGTTTATACTAACGCGATTTATATCGTACTACTGCTCTTGGAGCAGGTCATTTATAACGTTATTATTATCACACTATTTTTGCCAACGATGGCATACGAAAACTATTGTTTCTACTACTGCTTTTGAGCAGACTATTATTAACGTTTTATACTATCACACTATTTTTGCCATGGATGGCATACGAAAACTTTGAAACTATATGAACTTATTAAAACCTGTGAATTCACTCAACAATTTTGTTGATACTTTTACTTATGTTTTTCAGGTAACAAAGCTTAGGCATAGTGTCGCATGCATTGGGAGTCAAGCATTCATTCTAATAAGATGTCACCTCTCTATTTCATTTTTATTAAACTGTGTTTTGGATTCAAAGTACTTTGTTTACATTAAATTTTGGTGACATCTCTTTTTATCGAACATTTATTGTTTACGATAATCATATGCTATATTTACTCGTGAAGTCGCACGCCCGTTCTTCCGCAAACCACTTTTGGCGGGGTGTGACAAAATGAAAGTTGAATAATCAGTCACTGATGTTTTTGTAAGAAATCAATTCCGATATCGAAATCAAATTACCGTCTATCAACTCTCTGTCTTTCTTTCACTGCCTTCATCTTCATCGTCTGTTACACCATTGCAATCACACACGCATACATCTAGGACTTTGATACCGATCGAGACCCACAATGTCACCACCTCATTGTTGGAAATGGTGTCCAACGTCATCAAATAAACGGTTTGACTTGGTCAACGTAAATTAAAGTCCTACTAGGGTTGCTCTCGGGGCACAACCGAACACGAGAATAAACGAACCGGGCATTAATTAATTTTATAATTAATGCGTATCGGGCTTGGTGGACCGGAATAAGTTAATGGGTAATTAACTCGTTATTCTATAACGGGCTTAGTTTAATTAATGGTTTAATTAAATGAAACGGGCTTTGGGTTAATTTGAGTCCAACTCAAATTAGGAAACAAGGGTTTGCCAAAACCTATAAATAGGGTGCATGGGGTATTGAACTAAACACACCTTCTTTTGGTTTGCACCCTATTCGGCCAAACCCTCTCCCCTTCGTCCGACCGCCGACCGGAAACCACCACCGCCGCGTAGCGCCGCCGCCGTGCGCCGCCGTCGTCGATCGAAAGGAGTATTCGATTGGTGTTTTCGTTTGGGTTTTCTCAAGGGTACTTTGCACTACATCGTGGTGTATTGTCTCGTTCGTTGTCAACCTCGAGTGTGATCAAGTAGGGGGGTTCTTTCTTGAATCCTAAGTTCGTTGGCAAGTTCTGGCGCGTACTCGTTCTCAAGGAATCGAATCACCGAGCACCGCTAATGTAAGTATTTATTTATTACTAGTTGCCTTAAACTCGTAGACATAAGCGATCCTTAAGCTTCGTAGTTTATCGTATTAATTGTTCGTAATTCCGCGACGAACATAGTGACGGTAAATGTGTACGAAACCCAACAGTGGTATCAGAGCGTTAGTCTACGAATCTAAGAGTGTTAGATCCGAAATTCAAAAAGAAAAGTTTTTTTTGTGTGTTTTTGTTTATTTCGGAAATTCCGAAATTCGGAATTAAATAAATAAATATATATATTTTAATTTTGTAAAATAGTTTTTAAATTAAAATAAGGTAAGTGGATAAATTTAAAAAGCTTTAGATTTATCAAGATATTCTACCAATGATTATCTTACCAATTATTTGAAACTAGATTAAATAAAAGATTGTGTTTATATATTTAAAGATTTCGTTCTTAATATATAAATATACATTTATTTAATGTTTTAAATAAATTAAAATTTATTATACATGTATACATATTTTCGGATATGTATATAGATGTATTTGAATAAAACATTTGAATAAGATAATATTTATTTTTATATATGTATATTTCGGTATACATATTTAAATAAAAGAATTTGGTAAATATAGATAGTTATTTAAAAGGAGTATTTAAATAAAGATATCAAATTTAAATTGAGAATATACACAATGTGTATAGATCCGAAAATTTTATAAAACTTTATGGATTTCGGATTTTTCTTTATTATCTAGATTTGATTTTGTATTTATATATAGTAATATAAAATATCTCAAAAGAGATAAAATCTGAAATCTAAAGGATAATTATAATATGTATATACTAGATATATATTAAATTAATAGTATAATTTTATATGTATGTATATATATATTTTGAAAAAATTCGAAACTCCCATATGTCAAAATAGTTTTTGATATATTCCTCCATTATAATATTATGTGAATAAAAGTATATTTAAATATTATAATTATATATAATTAATTAATTATTAAAAGGTGCGTACTCGCATTTTAATAGAATTAAAAGAATTATATATACATATTACTTTAGTCAAGATAAATTAAAAGTTTAATTTAAACATATTATAATAGTTTATATATATGTATCAGTAAAGTAATTACATTAAACAAAACTTCCCGTTTGATGTCAAATGTGAAAGATTGTGCTCTCCATGAGAGACACGCACTCGAGGCATAATCTGATTAACGAAGCGCGTGCAATTGAGCCGGTACGTTAATTTTGAGATTATACTTATGAGTGAAGAGATTCTCGCGATACCCAAGCGAACTTGAGCCGGGGATCTTCGTGAGTGCTTTCATGGTAGATTCACCGTCAAATTCATGATCCACGGTATCCCTGTCATGAATTATGTGACGAGCATAGAATCGAGATTAACATGTCATTTTAATAGTTTAAAATGAATCTAAAAGATCTAGGGATTTCATGGTGATTGAAATTAACAATTGTATGTTTCCTTATGAAATTATTCGGTGTGAAATACGGCATCCCTCTTCACATCAAATAACGTAGTGTTGGATCCTAGCCTTAACTTGATTATTGGGTAAATAATGTTAAGGATTATCTAATAAATAAACTAACAAAGAAATTGTTTTCTTTGTAAATGTCAATTCCTAACAATAACAAAAATCATCCTTCACCACCACTTCCACTTCCACTTTCACCATAAAATCGTCCTCGATTTTATATCTCAAAAGTTTCATCTCGTAACAGTATTACGAAATTTAACTATGTGGATTATCTGATTAATTCACGAGCTGCTGCTGAAAACCTAAGATTCATTTCGCATTGCAAAATGAGAAAAGGAGAGTTTATATGTAGCATTCATGAAATGATGAGAGGTTACATATTAGAAAGTTTGGGTGTAAATGTGTCTAAGGAATTAGCAGTTGACATAGTCTTGAACTCGCTTACTCTTACATATTCTTCGTTCGTATCAGACTACGATAAAGAATAATAAAGACATTACACTCATAGAGTTATGCAACGAACTAATAATTGCGGAAGCAAAGATATTAGGCATTCATAACCCTATTTTCTGATACTCCTATCTTAAACATTGCAATGAATTGGGTCACTGGAAAATAGCTTGCCCAAAGTACCTAGATGATGTGAAGAATCACATGGTCCAAAAGTATGGTATATATCCTAGGTACATTATGATTGAACTTCACAGTGCTTCTATGTCTAAATTCTTGGCTCCTTGATACAGGGTGTGGTACTCACATTTGCACTGATATGCAAGGACTAAGGAATAGTAGGAAGCTAAAGCATGGTGAGCTGAATCTAATCATGGGGAACAGAGTCTCGGCTGCTGTAACCAAGATTGGAGATTTTGAGCTCATGCTTAGTAGTGATAGTTCGATTACTTTATTAGATGTTTGTTATTCGCCTTGCATGGCACGAAACATTATTTCATTTTATGCATTGTTTAAGGATGGTTTTACTTTTGGTTTTGATAATGAAAATGGATCTATTTTAGTTTATAAAAATGATGTTTTTATTTTCAAAGCTATTCCTTGTTCTGGCATATATGAAAGTGTTGTTTGCGTTAACAATAGAAATCTAATATTGAATGTTGACTCATCCAAAGGTGTATTGGATAAATCATGTCTATGGCATTGTCGCTTAGGCCATATAAACAAGAAACGAATCGCCAAGCTCCAAAAGGATGGAGTACTGGAATCATTTGACCTCAAATCGAATGATGTGTGCGAATCTTGTTTACTTGGCAAGATGACTAAGGCGCCATTCACAGGGACTTGTGAAAGAGGCAAAGACTTGTTGGATCTTGTACACACTGACGTGTGTGGACCATTCAAGTCAAGCACTAGACATGGTGAGAGATACTTCGTTACGTTTACTGATGATTTCAGTAGATATGGTTATGTTTATTTGATTAAACATAAATCAGAAACTTTTGAGACATTCAAAGTTTATCAAAACGAAGTTGAGAATCAATTGGGCAAAAGGATTAAGATGCTCCGCTCTGACAGGGGTGGAGAGTATCTTAGTCAAGAGTTCATGGATCATCTAAAGAGTTGTGGAATAGTATCCCAACTCTCACCCCCTAGAACTCCACAACTTAATGGAGTATCTGAAAGGAGAAATCGAACATTGTTAGATATGGTTCGATCGATGATGAGTCGTGCAACTCTTCCAGTGAGCTTTTGGGGTTACGCCCTAGAAACAGCAGCTCATATCTTGAACCTTGTACCAACTAAGAAGGTCTCCAAGACACCCTCTGAAATGTGGACAGGGAATCCTCCCTCGCTCCGACATTTGAAAATCTGGGGTTGTGAGGTTTACGTGGGACACGAAACTCATGACAAACTGGAAAGAAAATCAGAGAAGTGTCATTTCATTGGCTACCCTCGCCAGTCTTTTGGATATCGGTTTTACAAACCGGCTGAGAACAAAGTGTTCATAGCTCGAAGAGGATTCTTTCTTGAGAGAGAGCTATTATCCAAAGAAGATAGTGGGAGCAAGATTGATCTTAAAGAGTCTCAAGAGTCAACCAATGAAATTGAATCGGAACCTTTAGTTGACACTATTACTCAACCTGAGGATGAGACTCCTGTTGAACAAAATGATATAACTCCTACCATTCCACCTAGATCCTCTAGATTTGTTCGCCCTCCTGAGCATCTTGGTGATTATTATGAATACCATATTGCTGAAGGCGATGCATCGACTGATAATGTTTTACCAGTTGATGATGATGAGCCATCAAACTATAAGGAAGCTATGGAAGGCCCTGAGGCCGATAAATGGAAAGAGGCTATGGAGAGCGAGATTAAGTCTATGTATGACAATCAAGTATGGAACTTGGTTGACGTTACACCTGGCATTAAAATCGTTGGGTGTAAATAGATCTTCAAGAAGAAGACAGACATGGATGGGAATGTGCACACTTATAAGGCTAGGCTGGTTGCAAAAGGTTATACTCAAACTCATGGGATTGATTATGATGAAACCTTTTCACCAGTAGCCAAGATAAAGTCTATAAGGATATTGTTTGCAATAGCTGCATTTCATGACTATGAAATTTGGCAGATGGATGTGAAAACTGCTTTCCTGAACGGAAAGTTAACTGAGGATGTCTATATGGCACAACCAGAAGGTTTTATCCACAAACAACATCCTAAGAGAGTGTGTAAGCTTGAGAAATCCATATATGGATTGAAACAAGCATCTCGTAGTTGGAATCTTTGCTTTCACGAAAGAGTCAAACAGTTTGGGTTTTCGAGAAGCGAAGATGAGTCCTGCGTTTATATCAAAACTAGTGGGAGCAATGTAATCTTCCTAGTGTTATATGTCGACGACATATTGCTCATTGGCAATCACATTCCTACACTGCAAGATGTGAAGTCTTGGTTGGGAAAATGTTTTGCAATGAAGGATCTAGGAGATGCAGCGTACATACTTGGAATCAAGATATACAGAGATAGAGAAAAACGTCTAATAGGATTAAGCCAGAGTACATACTTAGACAAGATATTGAAGAGGTTTCATATGCTTGAGTCTAAGAAAGGTTATTTACCAATGAACCATGGCATAAAGTTGACTCATAGTCAAAGTCCCAGCACTGAGTTAGAGCGGGATAGAATGAGTCGTATCCCATATGCTTCGGCTATAGGATCGATCATGTATGCCATGATATGTACTCGTCCTGATGTCTCATATGCCTTGAGCATGGTGAGTCGATATCAGGCTAACCCTGGCAACGATCATTGGACGGCGGTTAAGACGATTCTCAAGTACCTAAGGAGAACAAAGGATATGTTCTTAGTGTATGGTGGGAAAGACGATCTTGTTGTGGAAGGTTATTGTGACGCGAGTTTCCAAACAGACAGGGATGACTCGTGTTCACAAACTGGGTGGGTATTCTTGCTGAATGGTGGAGCTGTTACTTGGAAAAGCTCCAAGCAGCAGTCGGTTGCTGATTCCACATGTGAATCTGAGTATATTGCTGCTAGTGAGGCAGCAAAAGAGGCCACATGGTTAAAGAATTTCATCGGTGACCTTGGTGTCGTAACTAGCATCAAGGACCCATTGAAAATCTACTGTGATAATGAAGGTGCAGTCTCATTGACTAAAGAATCCAAAGATCACAGTAAAACCAGGCATATACTCAGAAAGTATCACTATGTGCGAAAACGTGTTGAGGAAGGTGACGTCATTGTGACGAGGGTATCATCGAAGGAAAATCCAGCTGATCCATTCACAAAGCCACTAAGTCGATCCAAGCATAATGCACACGCTAGGACGATAGGGATTAGATTTCCAAGTGACTTGTATTAGTTTATTTATTGAAACTATATATCAAATATTAAATTGTATGAATGGATGAATTATTTATGGTGATTAAATAATATGCAAGTGTTCTATCATTCATATAGTATTTAAATTTGTGTTTCATTTTTGCATGTTTAGAACAAATTCCAAAGTGATCTAATGGATCATTTAAACGTCCACAGTCGATCATTCTCATGGGAATGAGAAATGAATTAAGATGTCATGGAGAGTATGTAGACTGTTCATAAGATTGAACATAGCATAGAGATTGCTGCTACCCTCATGAGCATTTAAATGGAGATTTTAAATGTTGGAACAACCCATGCTTAGAGTATTACCTCATGGACAATTCAAAGGTAATGGTGAGACGGTAATATCATATAGGTCTTAAAACCTAGATACATTAGTCTCCTAGTGAGAGTTCGTGATGCATTGGTTTGCTCCAACGCTATTCGTAATTGGTAGCTATACAGAGTACTTCCATGTGTCATGTAACGATTATGGCAGAGACAATGTAAGTCGAAGTTTATTCACTCCTTCTTTCAATAGTATGAAAAGAAGAGATATCTGTGGGCCCCCTGTTGATTTGATGTGACAATTAAAAGTACCTGCGCAGGTCATGGCCAAAATTGAAAGTTCAATTAGTGGTCTAATCAGTCATCATAAATCTTGATCAGGAAACATAGTCGTGACTAGAGATTGACGTTTGTCCGTGTCTCTAGTTAACGGGATATCGCGAAGTGAAGGACATATGATCACTTATCTTAGGAACTGTATTCTGATTAAGTTCAGAGTTCAGCAGCTGCATTTGTTTGCACACTTTAAAAGTATGCTTGACAGACGTTTATAGTTGATGAGATGTCCAAGTGGGAGACTGTTGGAAATGGTGTCCAACGTCATCAAATAAACGGTTTGACTTGGTCAACGTAAATTAAAGTCCTACTAGGGTTGCTCTCGGGGCACAACCGAACACGAGAATAAACGAACCGGGCATTAATTAATTGTATAATTAATGCGTATCGGGCTTGGTGGACCGGAATAAGTTAATGGGTAATTAACTAGTTATTCCATAACGGGCTTAGTTTAATTAATGGTTTAATTAAATAAAACGGGCTTTGGGTTAATTTGAGTCCAACTCAAATTAGGAAACAAGGGTTTGCCAAAACCTATAAATAGGGTGCATGGGTATTGACCTAAACACACCTTCTTTTGGTTTGCACCCTATTCGGCCAAACCCTCTCCCCTTCGTCCGACCGCCGACCGGAAACCACCACCGCCGCCGTAGCGCCGCCGCCGTGCGCCGCCGTCGTCGATCGAAAGGAGTATTCGATTGGTGTTTTCGTTTGGGTTTTCTCAAGGGTACTTTGCACTACATCGTGGTGTATTGTCTCGTTCGTTGTCAACCTCGAGTGTGATCAAGTAGAGGGGTTCTTTCTTGAATCCTAAGTTCGTTGGCAAGTTCTGGCGCGTACTCGTTCTCAAGGAATCGAATCACCGAGCACCGCTAATGTAAGTATTTATTTATTACTAGTTGCCTTAGACTCGTAGACATAAGCGATCCTTAAGCTTCGTAGTTTATCGTATTAATTGTTCGTAATTCCGCGACGAACATAGTGACGGTAAATGTGTACGAAACCCAACACTCATGTGGTGTTCCATTTTTGTAAATCGGAGTCACAAATTGTAAATCTTAAACAGAAATCAGTGTGTGTACGTGAACATATCGGAGAACGAGGGTGAGGTAGTTGTTGGACCAGACTATCTCCGGCGGTGGGTTTTCAAAATTAACCACCATATATACAATTTCTTCAATTCCCACTCACTGTTCCAAATAACGAGCATAGCAGTTGAAATCGTGGTTTGTATTAGTTTTTGATCAATTGCACAATCGATATATGAGAAAACGATGGATGTGAAGTTTTTTCACGTTTTGTGGTGGTGATGTTTCTTTTCACGGCGGTGCATTTTTGTGTTTAGACACTGAAGAGAAATTGGGGTTAGGATTTGATTTGGGTGTCTTTTTATATGTAAAAATGGAGAGAAAGAGGAAGGAGATGGTGAGGGTGAAATTGTCAATTAAAAAAGTTTAACTGTAAATTTTAATGGATGTTAGTATTAGGGACCAAAAGCGTGACAGAATTAAAACCATAGTGACCATCCGTATAATTTATGAAACTTAGGGACTAAATCCAAAACTTTTGGTAAACCACAGGGATCATTCGTATAATTTACTCTATTTTTTAGCTTAAATTGTTTTATCTTAAGTCTTAACCACTAAACAGTTAATACCGAAAACCACTAACCATATTATGCTTAAATCATTGCACCTCAACAATAATAATCTCCATTAACCGTAGCCTTTAGGACTTATTTATCGTTTTCCATAATTAATTTATGGGTATCAACAAAACAATAACCCCGTTCAATAAATATATTATATGAGTTGCGTTCAAAAGGTCCATGATTTTTACAAAGTCCCGAAGAACAAATCTTAACCATTGATCAATATGATCTAATGGTCAAGATTAATCACATACTTTATACATGGAGGGGTATTTTGGTCATTTGACACTAATTTTTTTTTTAAATTTTTTATTTTTTATTTTTAATGAGGGGTATTTTGGTCATTTTGAAAAAAAATATTTTTTTTATTTTTATTTTTTAATTTTTATTTTTTAATTTTTATTTTAAAATTATTTTTTTAAAAAAAATTATTTATTTATTATTATTTTTTCATTAATAACACATAATGTGATAGCATAGTGAATCACATGTAATTGCATAGTGAATCACATGTGATTGCATTCTGAATCGCATTTGATTGCATTCTGAATCACATGTGATCTAACTAAAACATCAAATGTGATTAAATATATAATCACATTTGATTTTACACTAAAATCACATGTGATTACAGTAAAATCACATGTGATTAAGTTATACACGTAATTATCAAATAAATATTATTTTTTAATAAAAATATTAATAAATAAAAAATAAAAAAATCGAATTTTTTTAAGTGCCAAATGACCAAAATACCCCTTCATAATAAAAAGTAAAAATTAAAAATTAAAAATTTTAAAATAAAAAATAAAAAAATAGTTTTTTTTTATTTTTTAAAAAATGACCAAAATACCCCTCAATATATAAAATATGTGATTAATTTTGACCATTAGATCCTATTGATCAATGATTGAGATTTGTTCCTTGGGACTTCACAAAGATGATGAACCTCCTTGAACGTTTCTCTATATTATATATATAACATTTAACGTAGAATAAATAGTGACTATTCCATTGAAGTTATCCCACCTCCTCCTTGTCTGCTTTGTTCCACCTCCCCCTTGCCTGCTTTGTTTATCCACAAGACGTGTCACCTCCTCATTGTTTTTTCCTTTTTTTTACTACTTTGAACTTTCCATACTTCCTTCGATTCAAAATAAGTGATACACTTTCCTTTTTGGTGTGATTCAAAATAAGTGATACACTTTGAAAAGTTTCCTTATTTGGCAAAAAAAATGGGACCTACACCCACTAACTATCTACTTTAACAAAGTGAAATTACCCATTTACCCTTACTTTTTACTTTTAAACATAATTAACCTTACTTTATTCATAAGGTGTGGGACCCATTTTCCACTAACCATCAAATTAATCTAATTTAACAATCATTATAATCTTTTGCCTCAAAAACCGTGAAACCCCAAGTGTATCACTTATTTTGAATCGGAGGAAGTATAAAACATTAATTTTCATAAAATCACAATTACTGCACTTAATTTTAATATTTAATAACGGGAAGTGATTTTGACGCCACACAAATTACTTCATCTATCACAATGTATAACATTTAAAGCATGTTGTATAAGTACTGCAAAAGTACTGGTTGTGGTGTATAGAATAATTTATGTGGTTTTAAAATCATCTCCCTTTAATAACTAGACTTTTTCTCTATTAATTTTTTTAACTTTTTTTTTCAACTTTGCTAAAATTATATTTTTATTTCACTAACTCTAACTTCTATCAAATGACAGTTTAATACTACATACTAACAACGAACGTTAAAAACAACTTTAGGTACAATCAGTAGAAAAAATCAAGTCATATAGCTAAACCTTATACAAACAAAACACATCAAAATATAACCAAAGAAATTTTATTTGAGCCAACTTTACTTTTTTTATTTTCAATATATGCTTTAATATTACTTTATTACTTATCAATTTTTAAAAAATTTAATTTTTAAGGGTACCTAATTGGTGCTTGAACTCATGACCTTTAGGTTCATAAGCAACACTATATACACTAATACCACTAAGCTACAAGCTTTAGATTTATGAATAAGTGTAAGTAATGCGTATGTATACAGTGCGACACTATTTGACGCAACTACAAGCATTTTTCAAGAACCATTTGATACAACATAATAACACAAGCATCACATTAGTCACCGCATGAAAACCCCCGCGGCATCGCGCAGGGTGTATTTTACTAGTTCTTTCTAAAAACTAACGGATCTGATTTTAAAATAGGAACAAAATATTTTCTACCATCTGTATGTTTGGTCAATTTTGGATGGCAATACTGATTTGGACCCCAAAGCCGAGGTGTAAAATTTGGTTTCGGAACATCTTGTTTTAAGGTTTGAACTCTAAATTTAGAGTAAATTACACCGAATGTTTTCATAGTTTAGGATAAATTTGTTTTATTCTGAAATAACATGAATCGCCCTTTTTCAGAAACTTATTTTATCATATTTTCCATTGACCGACGTTTGCCTGGGATGTTATGTACCCTCACGTGAAAAGCAGATGAAAACAGAAGTGTCAATTTATGTATTTGCTGCTTTCATTTTTGTTGACTTAATTAAAAACAGAGTAAATTACTTAGATTGACATTTATACCAAAATGTGCTTTGCGAGGGTACTTAACGTTCCAAACAAATGTTCATCTATGGAAAAGTCCATCGATGAAACATGTTTATGAAAAAAGAACGATCCATGTGATTTCGGAATATGCCTTCAAGAGGTCTTGGGTTCAAGATTTGTTGGGGGCATTCTTTAGGAGAAAAAAAGGTGGTGGGGTTTATTCCCCATAAAATGAAATATGTTCGAGGAATGCTTAATGCCCGCTTGTATGTCACCGTATATATCGAACCACTAACTTGCTGTTCAAAAAGAAAAAAAAAAGAAAGTGATTTTGGAACAAAAAGGTTTAAACGTAAAATTTTAAGAAACACCATAATTCATTATAAACTAGAAGACATACACCTCGGAGCATCTTGTATACTTACAAATAGTAAAAGTCACACATAAATGATAAAAGAAATTATTATTTGGGCTTTGGAACATTATTATGTTTTTTATATAAGATTGTTACTTGACGATTCCTTGTTTTAGTTGATTTTATTCAACGATTGACTATAAAATATTCATAAAGTTTAGATCAATCAAATCATTTTTTGTTCAACAGTTCAACCTAATTAGTTTATCAATTGATTATCCTGTCAATTTAGGTTGTAGGATATTGTTAAAGAAGGAGAAAGGAAGTGGATAATTTATAAAGAAAATGGATTAAAAATATACACGCAGTTCTCGAAAACACTCAATATATTCAGTGAAAATTAAAATTCAGTCTGCTTTAGGGGTGCTAAAAAATATCCGAAAAACCGGGTATCCAAAAAAATCACCCGATATCCGAAATCCGGGTATCTGAAAATCCGGATATCCGAAAATCCGGGTATCCGAATCTCGGGTACCAAATACGGGTAGTGTTTTTCAAGATTTTCGGATACCCGATACCCGAAAATAAAAAAGATTTTCGGGCAGACTCTGCTTTACTTAAAGTTTAAGAGAATCAAAATACTCCTTTTCCATTAGCCGCTTGACACTTAAGAATCATAGTAGCTTTTTTCTTTAAAAAATTATAAAAAATAACGATATCAAGACCCCTCTATTAGCTCTTGGGTTCGAACTAGTTTGTGTAAACTGGAGCGAGAGCCACCTGGAATCGTAGAACCGAACTGAGCTATATCAGTTCGGTTCTCGGTTCTAATTTTTATGCAAAATCAGTTCACGGTTTCGAACGATTCGTTTCGGTCCAAAACCGAAAAAACCCTGAAAAAGTCAAAGAAACTTTCTCGGTTCCCGTTCAGTTCCTGATGGTTCTTGGACCTGTTCGGTTCTGAGAGTTATTGGTCCGGTCCTTAATCCGGCCGAAACCATTTTTTCAGTTCTCAGTTTGATTCGGTTTTGTGTGGTTTGAATCTGTTTTTAGACCGTGCACGGACCTAATTCGAACATCTTAGAATGGCTAGGGAGATACTCCAGTTAGGTCACATACAACTAAATCTAAGACATATCCTTCCCGTATAACCTGAACACAAAAAAAACTCATCCGTTTTTACTTTCAATCTTGTCTATTTGGAGTTATTAACTCAGTAGTCTAACTCTGTATCTTATGTTTTTTTATATTATGCTTTAGTATTATCAAAATTACAATCCACATTGTATGTATACCCCAAAAAGTATCAAACTAGCTTTTAACAATATGCAAATGTATCCCATTTCCTGAAAGAATTTCGCATGTTGCTAGATTATTACACATAACTTGTATCTAATTTTAATACAATTTTGTTTTTTATTTTGTTTCAAGACTACAGTAGCCTTCCATTCATCTTTACAACATCAACCAATCATGTTTTCTTAAAAACCAATCCCCCTTTTCGTAACAACTTACTTCCAACTGTCATCAATGGTTGCTCCAAAGTTGAAACCACAGAGATCTGAAATATTCAAAAACCCAACATATAATCTCTCTTTCTTTCTGATCACATTTATTTATAATCTTAACAAAATAAATAATTAAAAGTAGAAATTACCAAAGTGATGATCTTGTATTAAAATGAGGATGACCATCATCAAATCCAGCATCGTCCAGCTCAGCAACTGCACCACCACCAGATGCAACTGTTTGTTTATCTTTTGATGCAATATCAATATCCCCTTGAGAAGAATTAGAATTAGAAACACAAAACTTTTGTAACCATCTGTCTGTCTCCCAAAGAACATGCATTATGCTCTCACGTGATGCATACCCATGGCTTTCATATGGCAATATAACTAACCGAGACAGGGCCCCGTGCCCTTTTAAAGCATTGAAGAAACGATCCGACTACATTGTAATAATAATACAAATTTACAACAAGTAGAGGTGGAAAAATTAATTCATAAAAAATATAAAATAATGCAATTTTGCACCTGCATGGTTAAGGTTCCGGAATTATTGTCTTCTTCTCCATGAATAAGCAGAATAGGCTTCTTAATCTTATTAGCAGCCATGAAAGGACTCATTTTGATGTACGTATCAGTAGCTTCCCATAGTGTTCTATCCTCATTCTGGCACATATTTTATTATTATTATTATTATTATTATTATTATTATTATTTATATAAATGCTGGAGAAACAAATATTAAAATATATTTTACCTGAAACCCAAAAGGTGTAAGGGTTCTGTTATAAGCTCCTGATCGAGCAATTCCACAAGAGAAAAGATGAGGTGCATGTGCTAATAGATTTGCAGTCATAAATGCCCCATAAGAATGCCCCCCAATAGCAATTTTGTCTGGGTGGGCCACCTTCATTATAAACAAACATATCAAACGGGCCAAAATGTTCCCAACAACAGCTGGCAACAGGGTCGGGTTGGAATAACGGGTTGGTCCACAACCACTTTTTTCCATTTTAAAACTTTTTTTTATAACTAGTCTGTTAAAAATGATTACAGAAATCACATGGTTGCAATAAAATTTTGAATTTTTTAATAAAGTGATTGAGAAGGTTGTGTGCTTTGAAAATAATTTTGGGTGACTTTCAACCCGTTTAACCCATTCCCTTTTTAGTTAATTTTATTCATTCGACCGGTTTTAGATAAAATGTAACCTGAATCAACTCATTCATAAGCAAATGGGAGGTGAGTTGCACACAACAAAAATTATCCATACACAACATTTTATTGTGTCTTGACAAATTTACCCTTACTTTACTAGAAAAGATGGAAGAGTAAATTTGTCATAATACAATTTTTTGTTGTGTATAGGGTTAGGGTGAGAATAAAAGAGTTTATTTACCCCACGGCGGATAACTTCCTCAACTGCAGCCTCTGCACTCCCAACAAGTTGTTCAACATAACTAGTGACCAAAAAATCATAACAGTTACTAAACAGTGAGAAACAGTTGTAAAACAGCAAATAATTCTTTTATTTTTTTAATTAAAGATTACCTGTCATTTGCTTCTTCTTTTCCCTCACCAATAATGGGAATTGTTGGTCCGGATAATATCGCAAATCTGCAAAACTTATAAAAATCATTAAATTGAACAAATATTAATGCAAAATTAGGGTTACCTTCTTGCCAACCAAAGCAATGGTGATGTGGACCCGATGCCAGCAAACTCATTAGGAGAGCCCCGAACTTGTCCAGCTGCTTCTTTATTCTTAAACTCGCCCGGATACGACCAAACCAAACAGGGTAACGGGCCATCTCGGGCCGGGTCGTATCCAGGTGGCAGGTATAGAGTTGCAGTTAGTTGAACTCCATCTCGTCTTTTGTACCGGATCATTTCCTTTTGTAGTGAAGCCAATTGAGGGTATGGATGTGGGAAATTTGTGATTTGAAATGATTTCTTTTCGGGCCATTTTTGTATGTAGTATTGTGTGTTTTCAGTCTTTGACTCTTTTGAAGTCAACACTTTTAACTCGTTCACATTTAAGTCTCCAACTTTTTGGTCAGACATTAAAGCTACCACACTTTCGTAATACTTTTCTTTGTCACTTTGCCATATTCTTTCCTTCTCCCCACTTTCTCTGAAAAAAGTTGTGTCAGAACATTTACATATAAATACACACACAGACACAATATATGTATATATATAATGAAAGACTTACATGTCAAAAAGATCTAGGAAGGGTATATTTCCTTCAGGGGAAGCGCCACTTCCATTTAATAACAAATATGTCCCTTGTTTATTTTCCTTTTTAAATTTTGCAATAATATAATTTCCAGAAAGAAGTCTTCTTAACATGGGAGAACCAGGGTCAGAATACACATCTTCAGATGATCTGTCAAACAACAAACGTGGAGGAATCTCATTGGACCCAGGGGCAACCAACCACGTTCTGACACGTCGTGTTTTGTACCATGATTCGTATATTAGTGCAAGTGAATCATCACACCAACTAATTCCTCTGCAAAAAAGAAAAGATATGTTAATATTATTAATAGTATTTATGGTTTTTGTTAAATGGTTTATTTACTTACCCGTAACGGAGATCGAGTTTATGAAATATTTGTGGCTCTTCGCCTTCTGGGGCATCGGCACTTTGTGTGTAGATTATGTCACGTGGAGAAACTTCTACTTTGGCATCACCACCATCTTGTGTCTCAACCCTTAAAATGATAATTATTTATCAAATTAAAAAAAAAAGTAAAAAAAAAAAGCATTCTTTAAAATCACTTAAAATGATGATTATTGTGTTTACCAGTACAGAGATGAAGGTTTATCTGCTCTCCAATTTAAGGACCGCATGCCTTTTCGAACACTATTCATTGCAATTGGAATATCTTCAGCAACGGGCAAATCACAAACTGTCCTCAAAAATGTTCCATCAACTGACCACAAATCAATCTTTTTAGGGAATCTTCCACATGTAACAGTAAAAGAAAACGGTCTATGAAGTGAAGTAAGTAGAACATATTTATCATCAGGAGATGTATCTAATGATGTATATATAGCTGGCTCCCCGAATAATTTCATATTCCCATCTAAAGAAACCAAAACAAGTTGTGAGGTTGCATAGTATTCGAATAAGTCTGCATCATATTCGTCTTTTAGTAAATCTTGATATGTTCGAGCTTGAACAACGTTTGACTGCTCATTTGATTGGATTTTGGGGCCAGACGGGATTAACGGTTTCTTTGGCGGGCTTCCCCGAGATGTTGGGATTGTACAAATTAAAAGAGTTTGACTATTTACCCATGCGTAACTGTAAGTCAAAGAAAAAAAATGTGTTATTAACAAATAATACAGTTTTTGTAGTTATATTAAGCACATTAACCATTTTATGAACTCCAAAAAGAATGGATAGAAGAAGCGTTTGCAGGTCAGCCTAAACCGACCCGTTTTGATCCGGACTAAATATGACCCATTACCCAACCCGTTCGTTTTACCACCTCTACAAAAAAGGTTCATACTTGTCAAAAACTGCATTGAGAAATACATCTGGTGAGTTAATCAAGGGCCTAGCTTTTCCTTTTGCCACATCAGCAGTCCATACTCTAAGCTTACCACCACCATCATCATCCTGTTACACCTCAATTCGTCAGATAGTTAATTAGGGTTATCACACATTACTTCAACTAGCAACTAAAAAGCTAAAATTAAAATTAGTCATATTACCTGGTCTTGCCGAATGCTGAAGGCTAAATGCTTTCCATCAGTTGACCTTTTTTAAAGAAAATTAATATTTATTATACAAAATTAAAAGAAAAAATTATTATACCACTTACCAGGTAACATAATTGAGTTTGGATCCGTCTGGAAAGCCATGTATCAATTTTTCAGGGCCTAGTGTACCGTCATCTTTCAACTCATGGATTGCAATACCAGTATAAAATGACCTGAAATAAAACAACAAATTTATTAATTTAACAATATATCAACTACTTTAAGGTATTTAAAAAGGCCAAAATGAGCATCCTGGTGACTTACATCCTACTACGAGTATTAGATTTTCCATCAATTCGAACGCCTGCAAGTTTCTCTTCTGGTTTTGCCAGCTCAGACAATGGTGGTAAAGATGTTCGTTTTAGGAATAAAATCTTATCCCGTTGTGGAGAAAATGATAAAGATGGAAGTGGTGGTGCATCAACAATGTCTCTAATCTCTGGTGGCGGAAGTCGATATCCACTGTTTAACTCTGATTAAACAACATTCAAAAGGTTAAAATCTGTTGGTTAGTTACAAACCAATATGAGTATATTTCCTTTGCTTGATTTTTATTGATATTAATCAAAGTGATTGAAATATAAATGTAAGTCAATTCTCACAACATAATGATGGAAAAAAGTCACTGATGAGTTCAAGAATAGATTATAATTTGGTCTAGTAACTACAATCAACTGCCTACACAAGGTACAAACTGTTTTTTACTCTAAATGCAAGAATGATGTTAAGCTTTTTTTTTTATCTAGCTTGTAGTCAAAGTCAAAGTGCAAGCCTCCTTCTCCCAGTTAAAAGGAATTTTGACTTTAAATTTCACTTCAATTGCATCTTTAAACACAATAATACATCAATTTGCATAATCTTACAATAACAGCGCCCTAAAAACACGAATTCAAGCAGCTTCATTACTCAAACTACCGATTGTAAATCCAGTTTCAACAAATTAACAACAGGTGTTTTAAAATCTTAACAAAAACGGATAAGGATTGAAATGAAGTAGTGAAGTACCGTTATCATCAAGTAAAGAGCCATTAGGAGGAGGGGCATCTTCGGTGGCGATTGCGTTAACAGGAACGAGATTCTGTAATCTTGAGGTAGACATCGATTGGATAAAAGGCTTATTATCGAAAGAATTCGATGATGATGAGATACGACAGCGTTTTGAAAGGAGGAAAGGGGGAGAATATGGAGAGAAAAGGGTTGAAGATGGATGAAGAAGAAAAGGGGGTGGTGGAGTGAGAGAGAAACGGTGATAGACTTTGTGTAATCGCATGACGATCGAATCTTGTTGCTTAATGTGTAAATTTGTCCAATGGGGATTGAATTCTAAAATTGGAATCGTTAAAAAAGAGAGTAATAAACAGTGCTCATTGTATTTGGGGATTTCTTGTTATTGGACCAGAAACTCTGACATTGATATTTACCCGTTATCCGACCCGGAATAGGTGATATTTATTTGGCTGATGCAAAACAAATATCCATTTCTATTGCCATTACTACGTAATTTTCAGAAATTAATTAACGGATTAATTGTTGACTTCCACTAGTTATTAATTGCAAAAAAGGCAGTGGCCGACGGTATCAGTTGAGGCAAAAAACTGAACTCACCGTTGACACGGAGGGTTCAACGTCGGTTTGTTGCCGTGGGTTTGGGGACGGGACGGAGGGTTTGATCGTTTGGTGAGTAGGGCTCAAAGGTTATTTTGTGTGTGTGTATTTTATAATGGCGAGTCCCAAAAAACTGAAATGAAGAGGTATTATTGGCATAAGTACGTTAGTTTAATGTCGGTTGAAGGGTGAGCTGACGTGGCGCTGATTTGGCAAAAACTGACGGTATCAGTTTGTGTAATGATTGGGAGTAGTCTTAGGTAACGTTGGTTGAGTAACGGGTCGGATTGCTACTAAATATGAAATCAAATTAATTATATATTAAATAAAGAGAAACGATATTGATGTTTAATATTTTTGTTTGCTTCATGTTGCTACTCATCATAAAATAAATGTGTAATCTATTAATATTCTTTCCTCATATCATTTATTAATTTTGACACTTATGTTGATCTGATGAGTAAAAAAATAAGTAATCATAAATTGTAGAAATTAAATAAAATTTATCTATGAGAAATTTTCATGTTTTGATATTGAATAAAGTTCATATGATTACCGGATGTTTTTTTAGTCTAATTTAGTATTTTGATTTGGGGTTTTCTGATACATTAGGTGCAATTAATAAAGTTTATGGCTTCCTAATATATTACGAATATCATTAATTAACTTTAATATTTACTATTTTAAAAGATGCAATTAATACGATTATTGGTTTAAATGGAAATTTTATTTTCGTTAATTGCACTTAATGTATGCCCCTGTGGCATACGTTATAACTGAAATAAGTAATGATTATAGTGTTGAAGTGATCATCCGGTGATAGTGGTAAGGACTAAGGAGCCTGAAATAAGTTATGAGTTTTAAGTAAATATTATAGCATCTCCGATTGCTAAGTCTTTGGAATAACTTATTAAAATTGACACATATATTTTCCATTTAAAATTAATAAAAAACTTTCAAAAAAACTTTTACTCCAATGCATGTAATTGTAGATAAAGCTTTTTGTGTGTCTTGAGAATGACTTATAGTAGAAAAAACTTTTGAACTAAAAGTTTTTTGCTAGAAGGTCATTTACCTTGAAATGACCTACACACAAGGTAATAAACTTCGTAAAAAGCTACTATTAGAGATGTTCTTAATCAGATGGCTACAAATTTAAAAAACAACCATGATAATAATTAGATAATTTATATTATGAACAAAGCTTGATAATCCATGTTGAGTAGGAAAATTGAAGTAAATTTTTGGGCTCAATTGGAGTATAAAGCCCAAAAGTATAAACTTCTAATATCCTTTTTTGTCTTTTAACAACCCCAAATATTGCGTTTTTATGTCTTCATACCCTGTTTATATTTTCTTCCATGTCCAAAGCGAGGAAAAGCTTATACTTCCTCCGATTCAAAATAAGTGCAACACTTTTCAAAAAGAGGTGATTCAAAATAAGTGCAACACTTTCCTTATTTGGCATATTTTTATTTATAAAATTACCATTTTATCCCTACTTAACTTTATTAAACATCATTAATTTCTCTTTCTTCAATAAAGATAAAAGTTATGGTGGGACCCTTTTCACTAATTATCTCTTTAATTTATCATAATCTCCATTACACTATTTTACTTCAAAATCCATAAAAATACAAATGTTCCACTTATTTTGAATCGGAGGAAGTATTATTCACATGTAAAGATATTAACTTAAGAAAAAAATATCTCTACCTTGCAGTGACGTGGAACCCCCTGATTGGGTAACAAATGATAAGAAATCAGTGTCCCAAAATCACAACGTATTCCAACTATATATCTTTCCATACCCCCATCATATCATCACCATTCACAATACCCAACTCACATTTCACAATGGCAACAATAGCCGGCGTTAGCCTCTCAATCCCCAGAGTCTTGTCCAACGCATCACCAGAATCACCCAAAACACCCGCCGGTCTCAAGTCCTCATGGCTCAAGATGCCCACCGGAATTAGGTCCGTCTCCGGCAGGATGTACTTGAGGCCGGTGATGGCAGCGCCGGAGGGCTTGTCGGAAAAGATAGCCAGCAGCATCGACAGTGCTAAAGAATCGTGCGCCGATGACCCCGTTAGCGGTGAATGTGCGGCGGCGTGGGATGAGGTGGAGGAGTTGAGTGCGGCGGCTAGTCATGCTAGGGACAAGGCTAAAGATACTGATCCGTTGGAGACTTATTGCAAAGATAACCCTGAGACCGATGAGTGCCGTACATACGAGGATTAATCGGTTGCTTAATTCTCGCCAGTAATATTGTTTATGTTTTGGTTTTTTTATGGGGGATATTGAATTATATAACGCTTGGTCTAGGATTGTTGTGTATCATGAAAACATGTTGTAATATTTGAATCATATACTTTACCAGAAGACAAATTTTCTTGGATCAAAGCTATGTACTGTTGATGTTTTATTTTTATTATATGCTCAAATCTCAATATAAATTTAACTTTGTGTTTTCTTAGAGGCACAATTTTGTTTTGGTTCAATAAAAAGAAATTAATTATAAAAAAACCAATCAATTCTTTACACTTGATATGGATTTTTGTTGTGGTTAAGGATATTGTCAAGCTATCGTGCTGATTTTACTTGAGAGAAACGTCTTGTATGATGGCGCAACGAAATCACTTCACTTGCTAAGTTATGGAAAATTAAAGTAACATTTAATTATGGTTGAAACATGACAAAAGACTAGGTTCATTGGTACTCATTTTAGCTTCTGCAATGACAAACAGTTCAATTTAAGCATTTCATGAAAATATGACATGGAAATCTTAATACCAATGATTATTTAGAACCCCTCTTACAAACAAACACAGAGAAAACTTGTGAACAATGAGATACAATTCCAAACCATATCTAGGGGTTCTATATTACCAAACATACATACTGCTATAAATTCTCAAAACTGAGAGTGAATCAAACCATATGTTATGAAAACAAACCTACCTAGATATCATACTTAACTATTAAACACCAAACAAACAAAACAACTCAACACGAAAAGAGTTCCACGAGACGATATCAGAAGATTGGCGGGCTTGATTGATGCTAAAACATGTTCATATTGTTCAATGTTGTAATAGGCTGAATTGGGTAAGGAAGCTTCCATGGCTCCAGCAGAGTATCAGGTATTTCAGGAATGTCCATAGCCATACCACTAACTTCTTGGGCAATATGCAGAACAGAATTCAAAGACTGCAACCTATCAGTCAATTCAGTAAGTTGAGCTCTCAGAACATTATTCTGAGAAGCAGCTCCAACAAACATTTGTGTTGCACCATCGATCTTTTTCATTATTGAATTGTTATCATTCTGCAGTTGGCTAATTTCACCAAGCAATTCATCCAATCGCTGCTGCTTCTTTGCACGTGATCTGCGTGCGGATTCCCTGTTTGATATCATCCTCTTTCGTTTACGTTCATCCAGATTTGCGTACCTCTGATCTCCATCAGATCCCTGATTCGTAGGTGATGCCATCGGTGTTTGAGGATGATTGATTTGAATGTTGGTGTGATGATTTTAGGTTTCAAAATTTATCAACTAATAATTAATTCTAAGGTTTTGAATAAGAAATTAGGGCGAGAAAACCTACGACAAATTCATGAGAACTCGTGGAACCAGTAGAGAAAAACAACGGAAAAGGAATGGAGAATTCGAATCCGATGCATCAGTATAGCATACGTCATAAATAAGTATAACTCATCTAAAACAATTGATGTATCATAAACCAGAAATCGAAGTCTCCAATTAAACCTCAACGAAACCCTAGATTTTATCGGAAAGCAGAAACTGTTTAAACGGAGTAACAGAATGCCGGATCTAAGGATCTGCAAGGATTCAGAAACAAAAACACAGATATAATAGAAACAGAACGATAAACAGCTACCGATTGCTACAACAATACATGAAAACAGGCCAAAACGACATATAAAATCGAAGGAAAAAAAAAAAGTATTAAAAACTATGAAAAGGAGAAAAAGAAAGCATACCTGTTGACGACTGGTAAAGGTAGGTGGGCGAACCAAAAGTTTGGCCAAAGAAGGTTTGCAAGGTGTTTTGATGGTGATTTTATAGGGGATGAAGGCGTAGGTTCCCAGAAATTTCGAAAATATTTTAATGGTGAATATTCCAATTGATGCTCGAGATTTTTTTAAACTAAACCTCCTGCATTTGTTAACTACAAAATGCCCCCTAACATTAGCAACACAATTGTATTTTGCTGAATAAATTTTGCTTTGTATTTGCATTTATTACTTGGTTAATAACGATTTTCTTTGTTTTGGTGTTTTTTGTTTGGATCTCTTTATATTTTCTCTATTTCAAAATAAGTAATACACTTTAAATTTCATAATTTTTAAGATAAAAATTATAATGAAATTTGATTAGATTAAATTAGATAGTTAGTTGGGGATGAGTCCCATAAATTTTGAGTAAAGTGAAGTTAATGAAGTTTAGAAGTAAACGTTAGGTAATGAGTAATTTTACTATATTAAATGAGATTGTTAGTGAGTGTGAGACCAACTATTTTTTACCAGATAAGGTAAGTTTTTAAAGTATATCATTTATTTTGAAGCATCCTAAAATTGAAAGTATTATCATTTATTTTGAAATGGAGGAAGTATATATTTTAGGGGGCACCGCAATCTTTAATACATCTACCACAATCAGTGTTTAATATAGTTGTACATTTAAATGTAAAATTTGTAATATGTAGTGTATATTATAAAAAGTTAGTAGTGTGGAAATGAATTTCCATATATTTTGAGTCCTTTCTTGTGCTTTTACTAACAATAGTTGCTTTAGAAAAAAATTACTGGATAAATTACCAAGGTCAATTTGACTTCTTTTGAATGACTAAAGGGTATTTATTTTAGTTTATTTGAGAGAGCTTATGGCTTTATGGGTTTATGATTTATAAGCTAAAAAATTGAGCTTATGGTTTACACGTTCAATCCTTTGCAAAAGATGGCACAAAGTTTTTGAAAGCATGTGTGAAGATGCTTATTACTTTTAGAAATGGATTATTTTCAATTTACATATTAATTAAACAAATAATTAAATTTATTTCTAAAAAATATTATATGATCATTGTGATTTTAAACAACATAATCATATCCATATATTATTTTTTGATATTAAGTTTTATAACCGTTGATTATATTATTATCCATTTTTAAAACATACAATCTATTTTAATAATCAATCCCCTTAGTGAAAGGCTACATAAAGTATTTTTTATTGTTATATGAAAGTTTTTATATATATTTTTGGTTGTTATATTCCATATATTTTTATATTGATATTGATACGCTTTTTGTTTGAACGGTTTGAATGTGTAAAGATATTGTAGTTGTACATTCGAAAGAGATTGGATCTTTAAGCAATTTTGGTGCCGTTGTTCAAAATTAAGATACCTATATGTAACTTGAAGGCGTATTTTTGGAATTATTCAAAGTGTAAATGGCTGTTTTAAGCAGTAACATAAACATAGGGATCTATAAGTAAAGTACAAGTAACTTTGAGAAGGAGCGGTATCGGTGTAAATATGATGAATGTGGTGGCTGCCAGCAAAGCCACGTAACTAAAGATGTAGATGTCTGAATGGTTTAGATTTATCTTAATATCTGTCCGATTAAGAAACAGAATATATTGAATTTTTGATTCAGAGGCTGATTAAGAGCCATTACTAAACGTTCTAAATCTGTCTGATTAAGAAGATTATTAAGAGGTTTACCAAACAACACATAACTCATGACATGAGATTAAAGGTATTAAACGAATTTGAAGTTGCTATTTTTTGTTAAAGAACATTTAATACATGCAAAAAATAGACATCATTAATATGTAATAAATGCATAATTTCATTATAGAAGGATATTCTCGAGTCATTCAATGCTTCTAATCTCATGACCTTGGACATGTGTTAGGAAAACCCATTTAGGATAACCTAGACGCTAATGAACACATGTTTTAAAATCCGGGTTATTATTCGGCCCGGTAAAATGGCCGTTCATAGGTCAACTGGTGAGTCAACCCGGCTCAACTAAAAACATATAAAATACTATTATATAAAAAAAATGTACCTTGTATAGTAAAGTTTGTACTTTATTATATATTTAAAGTTATTCACATAATATTGATAAGATATAATGTTAATGAGTTTGGCTAACTCATGCCCTAAGAGCATGATGTAATGAGTATTAATTGAACACATTCTTTCCTAACATATCGAAAAATACATTAAATTAAGTGTAATTTTACCAATTATTAAATTCATTTGTCAATATTAACGGTAATTGTAACATAAATAAATGGTTTTATCTTATGCCTTTAAGACATGAGTTAGAAAAATCCAATGTTAATATTATTTTTATTTTCACATTTAATTAAATGCACAATTTATTGGATATCATCTTTACTTAGAAATTTATTTATTTAATTTATAACAACCGAAAGAAAAAACCAAAACACATTGATAATTAATGTTTTTGTTTTAACGGCGATGCAAATTGAAATGTGAATAGGTTGAAAACTAAGGTGCTGTTTGTTTTTTGACAAAAAGTCTTCCTGAGGTCTTTTGTCTTCGCGGCGCAGACCACGCGCAGAAAAAGGCTTGCGCAGATGTTTGTTTTTCGGAAGCCTGCAGATCTTATATTGTCTGCCTAAGATCTTTCCCAGGAAGACTTGGACATTAGCTTCTTGAGTTTTTCAAACTTAAAAAAAACATCACCAAACTTAATTAATATTATTATAATATTAATATATATTATTATATTAATATATATTATTATTATGTTAATATATAATATTATTATATTAATTAATATTATTATTATATATTAATTAATTTTATTATTATATAAATATATTTTATTATATTAATATATTTTATTATTATGTTAATATATAATATTACTATATTAATTAATATTATTATTTTATTAATTAATATGATTATTATATTAATATATAATATTATTATATTATTAGATAATAAGATATATTATTAAATTTAAATTATAAATATTATTATATTTAAATTATATATATTACTTTTATATATAAATATAATATAATATTAATATATTAACTAATATTATTAATATATTAATTAATATTATCATTATTATATTAATATATATTATTATTTCAATGTTGCATGATATATATTTTAAATTTTAGTTTATTTAAGCAGTCTGGGGATGTTAAAAAATAAACAACAGTTTTCTTGCAGACTGCAGACCTTTGGTCCATCTCAGAAGCTGCAGCAGCTGGCAGATGTGGTCCGCAGACAGCAGATCTTTTTGCTCTGAAAAAACAAACAGCACCTAAAACGTGAAAGATTTATGACAATACCGAAAGTCAGAAAGCTAGGAGATACTGAGCGGGTTATTTCCGGGTCACGATGTTTGACCAAAACCATCTGGGTCTCAACGAGTCGTTACTCATTAAATACTCTGCTAACCGGTGGCTTTCTAAGGTCTCGGGTTGAACTGGCCGGGTTGTTCCGGGTTTTAAGACATTGCTACTAAATGTTTTTTTTTTTCATTTTGAAAAATGATATTACGTTATATTAAATTTCATATTTATATTGGTACTCATTTTATTTATACTAGTATCCAAATTATAAGATGATATTACGGAAATAAATTAATGAGTTCACATCATTTTATAGCTAGAAGATTAAACAGAGAAAATTTAGTAATGAACAAAACAATTGTTCTTATTTTTTTTCAAAATATTAATAAATACATTTTAATAATTGTTTTATATAAAACACATGTTAGATTAAGTCGATATAAATAAAGGGTTTTTCTAACATGTGCCCCCTAAGGCACATGTTAGGGTGCATAATACCATCAACTTTCTATTAAAATTTTAAATTACATTTAATACATCTCTTTAAAATGTAACTTATGCACTTCATTAATGTTTAATTACACATTATTAGGAAACTTTTAAGTCAATTAATGCACCCTAACATGTGTCTTGGGGGCACATGTTAAAAAATCCCATAAATAAATAAGATATATTAAAAGAACATTCCATACCTAACTTACATGATGCAAATCAATACCCATTTCAACGTTTGATTGCGTTATTATTTATTAAAATCAATATTTTATCATTATTAGGAAAATAAGTCAAATATAAAGTTTTCAATTAATGATGAATCTATCATATGCTTCTAGAACTTACATAATCATATTCTATATTCATATTATTAGAGTGTCTTATTATCGATCGGATCGGATCTAATCCACTTATAGCATATCCAAATCAAAGCATAGTCATACCCAACTTAATCCAGCTAAGCTTAATCTGAATTAAATCATAGCTGAACAAAGTACATTTAAACCAAATCATGACTGAACCAACTCAATTCATACCAGTTTGGTCCGGACAAGCTTAATCTAATAAACCAAAGCCAACACGTTGACCCGAACTTAAAAGGAATAAGCCCGACGTATATCTTCGGTCCAATGCCTAATATTGCTAACAACGGAGTACCCAGGGTTGAACGGAGTCTCAAATTGGGTTCTCCTTCTCGGCTAGTTGACATGTCGTTACTCTCTCTAACTCCCCTCTATAATATGCTCTATCTCAACTGATGTTTGAAGAGCTTTGAAACCGACTCAAATATGATCTAGAGGTGGTGTACGTTTAGCACTCATTCAGTCCAAGGTATCTCACATGACATCACTTGAAAAAACATATATTTCAGTTAGGAGGAGTAATGATATTATCGAAACTCTCTTCTTCCTTTTGTCGTTAAAAAAAAAAAAAAAAAAAACTTGAAATAACATACTTTGTAAAAGTTTAGGGGGGTATTTTGCCAATACAATTATACAACGTTTCAAGCTGGTTCAATCAGACGGTTCAACAAACGCCAGTATTCACCCTGCCGGTACGTTCCTCACAAATATCGGTTCTATACCTCCGTTCCGGGCATCTTCCTTAACTCCGATTGCCGGACATTAAAATTTTCGAAATTCCATAGTCACAGATACACGTCGACAGTTCATAGACAGAAAATGGCGATAGACGATGTTCCGTTGGATGATAAGGTGAAGAGAACGAGAGATCTGCTATCGAGTTTCTACTCGCAGGATTCTTCTCAGACATCTCCTCCCGCCAATGCGACATCCAGATTCGCCACTCTCGATACTATCAATACGACCTCATTTGATGCCGATCAGTACATGAATCTTCTGGTACGCCCTCTGATCTGATCTCAGATCCCTAAAAAATATCATTATATCGAAATTTACTGCTGTTTTATTGGTTAATGCTGTATCGCAATCAATGTTATGGCTATGTAGTCAGGCTATTACTCATTCGTGTCAAAGGAAATAGCTCAATTTGATTTTCGAATCCAGACTCAATTATCTGTAATGTAATTATTGTAGGATTATAATTCAAGAGATGTAGACTGAAATAATCTGTAGTACTGATTTTAGCAAACAACATTTGGAGCTAGGTGTGATCTGGTAATGCCGAACCTCCATTCTAAGTGTTTGAGCTAAGGACAATTGTTGTTGACTGAACTAGAAATCAATATTGTCAAATCACCTTAGCATCAATCCCTAGCAGTTAAGCTGAGTGGGCTATTTGAGATGTATATTTATCGGTAATAAAATGAATAAGTGCAAATGGGTAGTCAATTAGAGGATCATTATGTCGAGAACTGAGATGAGTGTGCAAATCTGAGCTCTAGCTCCTATAATGTTTTAAACTCAATACATAAGGGAAGCTACTGAACTTTTTTTACAGTACACTTTTAATCTTCTGACAAATATGATAATGTTTCTTCTCGTAACAAATCAGGTACAAAAGTCAAATCTGGAGGGCCTCCTTCAGAGACATGTTGAAATGGCTGCTGAAATTAAGAATCTTGACACTGACTTACAAATGTTAGTATATGAAAATTATAACAAGTTTATCAGTGCTACAGATACAATTAAAAGGTAACAATCTTGGAATCCTCTATGAGATGCAGTTTTATAGAACTTTTGTGTTTTGTCACATATGACATGTGTTAGTCTATTTTTTGTGCCAGAATGAAGAATAATATTGCTGGTATGGAAGTAAATATGGAGCAACTTCTTGATAAGGTATTTTGGCAACACCTATATTTTGTATGCTGTTGCCACTATTAATTTATAACCAAGGAAAATATAAGTAGGTTATAAAAAAGTTTTGAAATTTACCACTCATCATCATTTTTTTTGTCAGATAATGTCAGTCCAGTCAAGAAGTGATGGAGTCAACACTTCACTCTTTGAAAAGAGAGAGCATATAGAGAAATTACATCGCACACGTAACCTATTACGCAAAGTTCAGGTATCAAAATCAATAAAAATTTCATATCTGTTAAACAGATTCATCTCAATTTTGTGTATATATTAAACAAATTATGGTCTTTAGCCATGTTTAGTTACGAAGATTTCATCTTGTTTTGAGCAGTTTATATACGATCTTCCTACTACACTAGGAAAATGTATCAAATCTGAAGCATATGGTGATGCAGTGAGGTTTTACACTGGAGCAATGCCAATATTTAAGGTTAAATTTAAAGATTTATTGTTTGTTTGATCATTATATTAACTTTACTCACTTGATGACATTTGTTTATCTTTTTGCTTGTTACCTTTTAGGCCTATGGGGACTCCTCATTCCAGGACTGTAAGAAAGCATCTGAAGAAGTAATATCAGTCATTATTAACAAGCTTCAGGTACACTTTTTTCTTAATTTAATTTCCCTTTTAACAATTTAAAACAATAAGTATTCAAATGTGATAGGAAAGTGACAAGTATTAATTTAGAAGGGTCAAAGTTGTAAAATAGGTTAATAAATAGAGGAAAGGAGGTCATGTGTTAGGGTATCGTTTACATCTTTGACCCTTCTAAATTAATACTTGTCACTTTCCTATCAAAATGTTGTATATTTGTCTTCAACATTTCACTCTTTGTATCAGGACAAGGTTTCTTCTGACTCTGAATCAATACAAGCAAGAGCAGAGGCTGTAATGCTTCTTAAGCAGTTGGATTTTCCGGTTTGTAACTCTGATTTTAGCATTGATTTTAATTTTTAAGCTTTGTCCTGCAGTATTTTAATCGTTTATTATGTGGCAAACATAAAGATTTCATATTGTGCAAGTTATAATTTTTTTTATTTGACCCGTTTGATATAAAACACAACCCAAAATTGACCATTAATGCTTCATTAAATATCTATGTTGCTTCACTTTGGCAGGTTGAAAACTTGAAATCAAAATTGCTTGAAAACTTAGAGCAGTTCCTTGAAGAACTCGATCTTTCTAAAGAAATAAACACGGGTTCTTGTGAATCCACCAATGAAGGAAATGAATCTAATTCCATTTCTGTTAAATCCGAGGTAATTACAAAGTTAATTTGGATGTTTACTCACTCACATATATACGTGTATGTATATATTTCATATATTCTTATTGTTGACTATTTTCAGTAGTCACTTACTCACTTGTATATAAATTTGATTTTTTTAGCTGTTTAATTTCTTGATTAGGTTCCCACTCGTGAGCTTGTGGAAGCTGTTCACGCTTATCATGTAATTTTCCCTGATTCAGAACAGCAGTTGGTCAAACTCGTGCATGATTTAACCACAAGGTATGCATGTACTTTACGAGTATTTAAATCTGATAAAATTTTGCTGTTGATACCACCTAATTGGTGTTTATTTTATTAGGCACTTTGAAGCTGCCAAACAACAAATACAGGAACAAATCTCTGCAGAAAAATTATCCAACCGACTTCGTATGTAACATGCCTACAAACACTGTCATCTATTGTTAGTCTTAGAGGTGGCAAAATGGGCGGGTTGGGTAATGGGTCAAAAAAAGTTTTGTTTGACCCAGAACACTTTGTACAAAATTTGTATTATATTTTTGTAAATAATTATCGTGTTTAATGAATTAAAAGAAGTATATTGTTTAGAAGTATTTTTTTGGGCAAATTGCGTAAAAGGTGCTAAACCTTTCAAAAAATTCCTTTTAAGGCACTAAGTTTTTTTCTGCCATTTAACGGTATCAAATCTTTTTTGCTACCAAATCGAGGACTTTTTTTTAACCATTTTTCAAAAATTATCAGTTGCTTATTGTTTATAGAAAAGTCCTCATTTTGGTTATAAAAAAAACCTTTAATATCTTTAAGAGGTAAAAAGAAGTCCTCATTTTGGTAAAAAAAATACTTTTATATCTCTAATTGTGTAAAGAAAGAGTTTGGTTGCTCAAATGAAAATTTCAGAAACTTTGATGCCTTTTTGTGTCGTTGCCCTTATTTTTGAATAAAATGATTCAAGAGATTTTATGCATTAAAAAATACGCCTTTGGCTACTCTTGACCCATTTTAGGTGGTTTCTCTTTTAACCTAATTTTTCTATTTAACCCTTAAAAATTTAAGCATAATCTTCTAGAACAGAACAGTTGGCAGAAAACAGTAACACTGCCATTCTAACAATGTCAAATTAATTCCCCTTATTTACAGGGTTTATCTGGACTGATATCCTCTTGATTGATGAAGTCTTGCCAGAAGCTGGTCTACAAGATTTTGGATTCGAGGTTATTTTCCTCTGTACTTAAAATGGTTATCTTAATCATGTCTTTTTCAACCTAATTTATTTAGTTAGTAACTATATATGTGTAATATACATTGTTTCAGTCTGCTCGTGTTGCTCTGAAGCAGTATGTCACTAGTGCATTTTCTCATCTTCTTCAAGAAATAACTGGTTAGTCTCTCTTTTTCATTAAAACAAACAAGTACAAGTGGCAATTTCTGCCTGTATACTTTTGAATGGGTTGATTTGGGTTGTGTTTTTATCTTAAATGGGTCAAATAAAAGAATATATCAATATATTAAATGCATACAACCTTCTAAATTGTTCTATATTAATGTTATAATATTTTATTATATTATATTACTTACATGCTTATCTAACTGTCAGACACTCTTCTGCAAATTCAAAAAGATGGCACAGGAGAAGAATATCCTTTACGGGCTGCTCTTGATGCCAGCAGAAATGCTTTAATTCAAGGGAGTATAAAACTCTTATCGGTAAATCACGGTTCATTTACTTTCACTTTTTCATCATACAACTGATTTGTATTTTTTATTTTAATTTGTCATTTATATTTTATAGGATGTTCGTTATCTTCTTGATGAAGATTTGGGATTAATATTGAAACTAAGAGAACCGATTATTAGTTGGGTACAAGAAGGATTTCAATCTTTTTTTAAACAACTAAATGATCAGTTACTCTTGCTTTCTGGAAAACATGTCCCAATGGCACAAGATCAGTTTTTAGCAGAGAGATTACAAGCTGATAAAGTTCCTGCTGGCCTTGTTCTTGTGATAGCTGAACTATCTGTTTTCATAGAACGGGATGCAGTTTTAAGAATTACTGAGGTAATTTTGACCCGCGGGTTGATTTGGGTTATGTTTAATTTTTAACGGTGCTAATTTTACAAAAAATGTGCCCATATGAATTGAATGGTCAAATGGTTTGAAAGTCAACCAAAGTGTATTTTATGCATAAAACCTGCTAAATCATTCTATTTAAAAAAATAAATTATTGTTAAGATAAGGTTATGTAATCATATTTGGCACACTAAATATTTATCAGAAGAATTAAAAAAATTGAACAAATGTGTTCTTGGTCAACCCAACCTGTGCTGGTTTCTCTCCATAAACATGGGACCCATTTTTTTGTAATTTTTCAGGAAATTGGCTCTTCACTGTCAGGTGGTGGGCCCGCTTTTGTTCCTGCTGAAGTTCGTCACACCTTTAAATCAGCTGGGGAAAAGTTCTTGATGCGTGTATGCGTCTTCTTGTATTTAAGTCTATATTATAATTATATACGAGTACTATTTAATAAATTAATTTGAGTTTTATCTCTACAGTATATTAATATGAGAACCCAAAGAATTTCTGTTTTTCTGAGGAAGAGGCTCACAACACCAAATTGGATCAAGGTTTGTACGGTTTCACACCATGAAATGAGTGTGATTTTGATGTGATTAAATTATTAATTAAGTTTATTACTTGCTAATTATATTCTAATTCTGTAGCATAAAGAACCGAGAGAAGTTCATATGTTTGTTGATCTGTTTCTTCAAGAGGTACGGGTTTTTAATTTCTTATGATTTATAAACATATATATTAAAATAAACAAAAATATACGAAGCTTAAAAAAATTAAAAAATCATCCTCTTGATTTACTGTGATGGCAAATTTGCCCTTTTAACTTCGTCTAGTGGCAAATAACAGCCTTCTAAAAACATTGATGGCAAATTTTGCCTTTTGATGTACTTTGCAATTTGCATGACAAATTTACCCTTTTAACCTTTACACATTGCACATCTGAATTAATGGCTAATATTTTCTAAGTCAGTTTAATACAAAATTATGTATGTATAATAAATGTTAAGTTATTAATGTTTGTGACAGCTGGCAGCGGTAGGTGGTGAAGTGAAACAAATTTTACCTCCAGGACTTACTCGTAAACATTCTCGAACGGAGAGTAATGGAAGCACGAGTTCTTCACGCAGCAATACATTAAGAGATAACCGTTCAAACACCAACCGGGCCCGCAGCCAGCTTCTAGAAACACATCTGGCAAAATTATTTAAACAAAAAATGGAAATCTTCACAAAAGTTGAACATAAACAGGTGTGAATTGATATATTTATTTCCTTTACAAACAGTTGGTGTTGGTGGTGAATTAAGAAATGTTTTTGTTGTAGGAATCTGTTGTGATGAGTATTGTGAAACTTTGCCTTAAAAGTTTGCAAGAGTTTGTTAGGGTGCATACGTTTAATCGTAGTGGATTCCAACAAATTCAGTTGGACATGCAATATTTGAAAATGACACTCAAAGATGGTGCTGAGGATGAAGCTGCTGTTGAATTCCTGCTTGATGAGGTAATCATTTTTGTCCAGCTCATAACGGTTCGGGTTCGGGTATTTAACTAATTTTTTATTATTTCTTTGAACAAAGGTAAACACTAATGTTGTTGTTGATCTCAGGTGATTGTTGCGGCTGCAGAACGTTGTCTAGATCCTAGTCCTCTAGAGCCGGCAATCCTAGACAGAATTGTACAAGCAAAATTGACTAGGACCATGGTCCAAGAAACAGCTGCTGCTTAGCAAATGAATCATAAGTTGGTCAAATTATCTATGAGTCCTAGGTGGCATGTTCTATGGTCCCTGCATCACGTGTTGTATTATTGTGTTTCGTATATATAGTACCGGACATGTGTTTCAAGTAGTGTCACCCTGTTGGAAAAATATTCTATTGATATCATATGTGAATCAACTCCGAAGGAATATTTTCTGAATTCTTATCTTAATACAAATGGAAAAAGAATATAATTGTTCTTGGTTTTATATGATACTTTTATTTTTTGTTTATTTCAATAATGATAGTACAGACGTGCTTTTATGGTCATTTTTGTTCAAATATATTACGATTAGGATTTTTTATATACAAATATTGAAGCATAATTACCCTTAGTTATAAATTATAGAAGTTTTCTTTATTTTTAAGTGTACCGGTTTTAGGTACTCACTATTTTTAATACTTCCTCCGATTCAAAATAAGTGCAACATTTGCATTTTCACGGATTTTGAAGTAAAATAGTGTAATGGAGATTATGATAAATTAAAGGGATAATTAGTGAAAAGGGTCCCACCATAACTTTTATCTTTATTGAAGAAAGAGAAATTAATGATGTTTAATAAAGTTAAGTAGGGGTAAAATGGTAATTTTATAGATAAAAATATGCCAAATAAGGAAAGTGTTGCACTTATTTTGAATCACCTCTTTTTGCACTTATTTTGAATCGGAGGAAGTATAGTCTTTGGCTATGACTATGTTTAGCAAAATCTTTTAATTAATTACGTGTCATATGGACGACTAAAGAATCGATCATATGAATTCTGTAGGAAGTAGGAACTATGATGAGGATATATTGTTTTAATTTCTAGGAGTTTAAAATATGGATAGAAAAGGGTTATGCTAAAAGCATCTTCTATCACACACTCTATCTTTATATTTGAAGTTATTTTCTAACTTATATCTATCACTAACTTTAAATATGGAGTTTGTCAAAAATCACTCTATATTTGAAGTGAGAGATGTTAACATAGACATCACTTTACAATGTGAGTATAATTGTCAGTGGAATGTGGGTCCCATTAGGTTTTGAAGACAAGAATAGAGTGATGGTTGGAGTTAGGATGTTGTTTAGAGGGAATGATCTCACATATAGATAGAGGGGATTTTGTATGGTTTGAGATGCTCTAATGACAGATTGTCGACTTTTATACCTAGAAGGTGGTGTTTTAGCCATCAATTAGCATACAAAATCTTTTAAAATAAAGTATAACCATGTCTAAATACCCTGTAATAAGCTTTGGACCTCTTTAAACCACCGTACCTTACTTGTATCTCTGGGCTGAAATACAACAAGTCCATTATCATTCCTTTCTTTTCCCGCCAAAATCCACCTTCACCTCATTTTTGGCGCCAAATCTCATCTCCATTTTCCCGCAATTTGCACAGTCCACATAACACACTCTTTCGCTCTCTTTCTGTCTGTGTGTAAATTTTTGCTTCAAGAACTGCTAAAACCAGCCGCACAATGACGGACCTTGATTTCAGCCGGGACAAAGGTATTATCATTTTTTCATCCGTTGATACCCTAATTCCACAAGTGTTAAATCGGCCAATGATTTTTCTTATACAACAGATCTGGCGAAGGATTTTCTTCAAAACTTTGCTGATGCAGAAGGCGAAGCTAAATATATGCAAATCCTTGTAGGTTTTATACAATTGCTTAATATCTCTCTATCGTTATATATTTTTATTTGCCCTAACTTTTTTTTTCTACACAGCAAGATGTTGCGAACCGCAAGATCAGAGCAATTCAAATTAACATCGAAGATCTATTTGATGTATATTCTACATTCTTGTTCATTACCTTACAGTTTATCGCATTTGTTATTACATTTGATGCTTAAAACTGTATTAATATTGTGTTGGATCAGTACAAGGATTTGGACGAGGAGTTTGTGGGGAGAGTTACTGATAACACTCGGAGATATATTGGAATCTTTGCCGATGCAATTGACGAGCTGATCCCCGAGCCAACAGAGGCTTTCGCAGATGATGATCATGACATTTTAATGACACAACGAGCTGAGGAAGGCAATGAAAATGCTGACGGTACTGACCCGAGACAGCAGATGCCACCAGAAATTAAGCGTTTTTAGTAAGTGTAAATTGAGTTTTTTTTGTGCTTAAATTGATACTGGTTTTTATGAATGATGTTAATATGCTAATTGTCTGAGCCATATTATATAAATATGCTAATCGGTTGAGGTGAATTATGTTAATGCGCTAATTAGGGCTGTAGTTAAGTCTCTAATGCTCATATTTTCGTAAATCAGTGAAGTGTACATCCAAGCTTCTTCAAAGGCTCAACCATTTACAATAAGGGAAGTTAGGGCTTCAAATATTGGTCAGCTTGTCAAGATATCTGGTATTGTGACTCGTTGTTCAGATGTAAAACCGTTGATGAAGGTTGCTGTTTACACATGTGAAGAGTGTGGTTTTGAAATATATCAGGTGTGTAATTATGCGAGCTATATTTCTTTTTATCATTTACTTATGATTTATTCTTTATAATTATGCATTATTTATGTTTCTTATTATTGGTATATAACATGTTATATCTATGAAACAGGAGGTAACTGCTCGAGTTTTCATGCCTCTATTTGAATGTCCATCTAAGCGTTGTGATGTTAATCGTGCAAAAGGAAACCTTATCCTTCAACTCAGAGCTTCAAAGTTTTTGAAGTTTCAAGAGGTTATTTTTATTTTTTTAATAATTTATCCAAAACAAAATGTTATTTAATAGTATAAATTTGTCTTTTTACATGAAATGTTATCATAAAAAATTTCAGGCAAAACTTCAAGAGCTTGCTGAACATGTTCCAAAAGGTCATATTCCACGTACAATGACTGTCCACTTTCGAGGCGAGCTTACTAGAAAGGTCTGAGTCTTGTGAAGTTAGCTAAGTTCTTATTTAATTTTTAATTATTTATTAGTGATTAAAGAATATAAAAATTTAGCCGGATTTAAAAATTTCAGGTATCCCCAGGTGATGTTGTTGAGTTATCTGGAATATTTCTTCCTATACCTTATACTGGATTTAGAGCGATGCGAGCAGGCTTAGTGGCAGATACATATTTGGAGGCTATGTCTATTTCACATTTTAAGAAAAAATATGAAGAGTAAGCAATTTCTAGAGAATTGTAATGATTGTTAATGGGAAAATTGGTATTTAATTAATTTTAGGGTTTGTTTTTGATTTTGTTTAGGTATGAACTGAAAGGGGACGAGGAAGAACAAATAACACGGTTAGCTGAAGATGGTGACATATACAACAAGCTGTCTCGCTCATTGGCCCCTGAGATTTTTGGTCATGAAGATGTCAAAAAAGCTCTTTTGCTCCTGTGCCCCTCATAGGAAACTCAAGGATGGAATGAAGGTAATAAATATTGCATTATTCAAAATATAATAAAATAATTTGTGATTTTGAATTTGATGATTCAGATAAGAGGAGATCTACACATATGTTTGATGGGTGATCCTGGGGTTGCAAAAAGTCAACTTCTTAAGCACATAGTCAATGTTGCACCAAGAGGTGTGTACACCACTGGGAAAGGAAGCAGTGGAGTTGGTCTTACAGCAGCTGTTCACTGTCACAAACGAGATGATTCTAGAAGGTGGAGCATTGGTGAGTATGCATTAAAAATCCTTTTTGTTTGACTTGTAAGCAAATATTTTTCCTTGAATTTAGTGTTTCTGTGTGTAGGTGCTGGCGGATATGGGGATCTGTGCAATTGATGATAAGATGGACGACTCAGATCGAACAGCCATACACGAAGTCATGGAGCAGCAGACAGTTAGCATTGCCAAGGCTGGAATCACAACTTCCTTAAATGCCAGAACCGCAGTCCTTGCAGCCGCCAATCCTGCCTGGTACATATAATAATCATTTTATATTATTAATTGAATTTGAATTTACATTTTTGAAGGGGAAGATACGTAGAACACCAGCTGAAAATATCAACCTGCCTCCAGCACTTTTATCAAGATTTGATCTTTTATGGTTGATTCTTGACAAAGCAAATATGGATAATGATCTTGAAATGGCTAGACATGTTGTTTATGTTCACCAGAATCGAGAGTCTCCTGCCCTTGGGTTTGCCCCTCTAGAAGCTTCTGTTCTTAGGTATATTATTATTATTATTATTATTATGTAATCGTTTTGATTATTAAAATATGTTTTTGTTTTTGTTAAATAATTAAAAGGGCATATATCTCGGCTGCTAGAAAGTTATCTCCGTCTATTCCAAGAGAACTGGAGGAATATATAGCAACTGCATACTCAAGCATTAGACAAGAAGAAGCAAAATCAAACACCCCAACCTCATATACTACTGTCAGAACTCTTCTCAGCATTCTAAGAATATCAGCTGTCAGTGGACTTTTTTTATTTAATATTTTATTAATAATGCAATTTATTATTGAATATTAAAAGAAAATACATACAGGCACTTGCAAGGCTGAGATTTGCAGATACTGTTGCTCAAAGTGATGTAGATGAAGCACTTAGGTTAATGCAGATGTCAAAATTTTCATTATATTCTGTCAGAGATCTGGTCTTGATGCCATCTCAGATATATATTCAATTTTACGTGATGAAGCTGCACGTGCCAATAAGATGGATGTAACCTATGCACAAGCTCTTAACAGGATTTCAAGAATGGTTAGTTAGTTGTTTCCTCTTAATATTATATTTGTTTTTATCTTATTATTACAATTTGATTGTGAATGTATTTGTAATTGTAGGGGTACACTGAAGCTCAGCTGAAAGAATGTTTAGAAGAATATGCAGCATTGAATGTCTGGCAGATTCATCCAAACACCTTTGATATTCGATTTATTGATGCTTGACATTGCTAATTCTTGTAAATGGATATTATTATTTTTATTAACTGCTTTTGGAATTTTACTGTTGGTGATTGATCTCTTGGAACATCAATAGTAAATAAGTTTTTACTATTTACCTAATTTAATTGAAACAAGGGCTAACCGCCTTATCTTTACAATTCATAATGTTTCTCATCTTCCACAAAGGAAGTGAAAGATATAAAGGAATATACAAATTTCTTTTTACTTGAACGTAATTGTAAAAAATGAATTAACTCTTGAATACCAGACTATATGTTATGTTCCTCATCTGAACTTAATGTGCCATCGTTAGAATCCTGCATAAAAACGACACAGTTTTAGTATATGTTATCATATCAAAATGTTGAGAGGCGATTAATAAAAATAATTAATTAAAGTGTTGAGTATTTATTATTATTTTCAAGTGGATAAAAAGTGTTTGTAGATAAGCAGACCCAAACTGTATCAAGAATGACTCGTTTCAACCTAAATCGGTTTTGACCTGTTCCCAACCCGTGTGACTCATCCATCTTGCCACATCTATCTTAATCAAATATGCTTAACTTTAACTTTACGATTAAGAATTTAGGACAAACCTGATAAGGACGTGTGATGCTTTTATGGACCACATCGATCATTCGCATAATTATGTACATTGGAAGCAATATACCACAAGCCTTTATAGTTAACAACTGAAAACAAACAAGTCTGTCTTAATCAAATGAGATAATAATTACCGAGTTAGGATCAATGTAATGATACTTACTGTTAGGAGGGTAAATGGGTAATCTCCTGTTTCGCCAATTAACACCCCGATAAAATGTCTGATTAACAGAAGTACGGTAAACTGCAGGTTTTCGTTATGCAAGCCAATAATTAGGAAAGATAGAAATATATAAATAAATTAATAATCTTATAATCGAGTACTGTCTCATAATAACTTTGCCTTATTCGGGAAATTCTTAACGTACCTCCCCAAGCATGCCAGATTTCGCATCTTTCGGGTTATTATATTTTTCATGTCAAATGTTTCATTTTTCTCCATATCGTTTCAAACATTTTAAATGCAACACCATCAATTATTTTAGTCTTTAAAATTCAAACGTGGTCACATCAAGGTGTAGGAATCTTAATGGTAAACAGTTGTTTATTAATTGTGATTTGCGCATTAACTTTTAGGGGGCCCTTTTGGACTTTTCATACCTTAAGGACTAAAACTTCAAGTGACTCAAACGTGCATGTACCCTATACATACCGGCCACAACCATTCCATCCGGTATAAATTAGGCAAAAATTCAATATAAAAACATGTACTTTGACTTTGAAAATCATAGTATTATTTACTTTCTACTAAAAGAAATAGTATTAATTTCTATCATTTACGCCTATTTATGTACCTACCAATTTGATCATGAAAAATATTAAAATCAATGGATGATATGAGAAAAAAGAATTACCGGATTACACCTGTCAAGTTTAGAAGTAGATAGGAATATGTAGAATTTTTTTCAAAAATACTATTGATTTTTCAAAAAAATTCACAAATAATGCTCTTTTTTTTTACTTTAAAAAATAATGCTTTTGGACTCTAGGAGTCCGGAAATACCTTAAAATCGGAGTCCCGGAGTCCGGAAATGACATGTACCCTCGTACCTTGTGACAGAGTGTGTACCAGGTGTCGTACCTTGTGACAGGGTGTGTACCATTTCCGGACTCCGGGACTCCGATTTTAAGGTATTTCTGGACTCCTAGAGTCCAAAAGTATTATTTTTGAAAGTAAAAAAAAAGAGCATTATTTGTGAAATTTTTTGAAAAATCAATAGTATTTTTGAAAAATACATAAGAAGAAATATCATTTCTATTATATTAAATAAAAAAAAACATGATAGTTAAGCTAAGTCGCTAACATTAGTTTAGGATTTAGAATATCATTATATGAGATTTATATCCACCATCACTAACTTATGAAATATTTATGTATCAAATTATTCTTAACATGTGCCGTATAATTCAAAAATAGCTTTAAAAGAACTTACAATAAGAGCCAATGTTCTGCACACGGAAGCAGTTGTATCGGCAGCAGATGTACACTCTGCATCTTCTCTGTCAATTAAGCTTTCATCTTCACCATCATTAATGGTAACCGTTTCTTGATTTTCCTCTGTTCTTTGTACTTCCAGACTTCCTCTATAATTGTTAAATTATTTATTAAAAATAATTAGCAGTGTTCACTAAAAATATTCTCCCTAAATATGTAGTTTCCTAGAAGGGGACTGTATCTAGAAACTAGTGGTTCCCTACTTTTTTGGTTCTAGAATTTTAAAAAAGAGAAACATGTCTGGATGATTGCAATTTAGGAATATTTGCGGTGAATTAAAAAACCCTTTTTATTAGATTTTATATTCAGACTTTGGAGATGGATTATCTAAGATCACGGAGACTTTCTTCTTTCTCATTAAGGCATCCAACTCATGATCATTAACGAAATATATATATAATAGGGAGTTGATTCGTACAGAGCAACTTTTATCCATACAAAGCAAATTCATCATAAATAACAATCATGCCCTTCCTATTCGTTTAACACATTTTTCATTTCACCCCTCCCGTTAAGGGCATGATTGTCATTTGAGATGAATTTGCTCTGTATGTATAAAAATTGCTTTGTATGAATTAGCTCCCATATAATTAAGAAATTATATGTGAATTATGAGCTGCAATGCGAACATCTAATGTGGATTATATTACCTGACATTTTCATATTGCTAAACCATATATGTGGTATAAGAGTATAAGAGAGAATTAGGATATGATTAGTTTCTTATCTATTTATAGCGAGACAAAATAAAAATAAAATTAACAGAAAATGAAAAAAAAAAACAAAATCTAACTAAACATGTTCGCATGTTTATGTTTAGATAATACAACCAATACAAATTTTTGGGACTTCAAATTATTACTACTACCGGTATATTTAAGGTTAAATTTTAAGTAGTATATAGTTTTATTGGAATACAAATAAATAAATATAGTAAGTGCTCTAAATTTTCGCATTTAATTTCAGCCTGAGTTTTTTTTGTCATATAAGATATGACCTTTAAAATTTCAAAGACGACCTCGAATTTTTTTATTTATTTTTTTACTAATTCATTAAACTAGTAAAAAGCTAGAAAAACAACGATAAAACAAAATACAAACTAAAAGAAATTAAGAAAAACAAGACATAGGATTGGAACACCACTCAACCCTTGAATATTAAAGGAATAATGACATATTAACCTACAAATTAATCTACATTTAATGACTGAATCTAGAATGCTAGAAAAATAGGCATAACATCCTTTTTAAAGATTCGTATGTGCCGACATTGTTGCTTGTCGGTCTCGTCTCCAAACCGACATTTCTCCGCCATTTTGTCAATTTCAGTGAAGCAACAGGTTTTTCAATATATGTATGTAACCGTGTGTATATATATGTATGCGTATGTGTGTGTAAAATAAAGTGACAGATAAAGTAAACAAATCTTGTTAGTCGATGTGTGTTAGTTTACACAAGTGATGAAGAAAGTGAAAACTTACTCTTGGGAAGGGCCTAAGGTATTATATTGGTAATATTTATATAAAGGGATTTATTAATGACAGCCCTTAGAGCTGTCATTAAGAGATGGTTACGTGCATAAATTGTTTGTACTTTCAGTAGTGGGGGTTGATTCCTAAAATACAGGCGGTTATTGATTCTGGTACAGGTTTTTGATGCGTATAACGACGTTTTAATGATAACCCTTAGGGCTGCTATTATCATTTTCCTTATATAAATGATAAAAAAGGAAAAGAGTAGTTACCGGATAGTGACATGAGTATTTTGAGAGGCCTTTTTTGGGGGGTGGCGCTGTGTATCCTGGTTCGAATTTCTGCAACATTTAAACAAGTACACGTCATTTTCAGTTGGTAATGGGTAATTGCTGTTCTGGTACATGTCAAGTCATTTCCAAAACACGTATTGTTTTCAAAGCAACATCATATTTATTACAAAACAATTCATTGTATTTTTTATATTTGAAGCATAAAGGAATAGATACTTTTTCTTATAATAAATGTCGATAAGAATTGTTTAAATTGTATATATGAAAAGAAATATCACATTGGTCATCACGGTAAAATATTTATAAACATGTAAATAATCATCATTATAATCAAATGTCGTTTATAAATTTTATTCAAGGTGCAGCTTATTGCCCGTTTATCTTATTTCTCTATGCATATAAACGATCTTTATTTGAGCACAAATTGCAGTGAATTAAAAGCATCTCCAACCAAAAAAAATAAAATAAATTATTTATTGCTCAACTCTACTATATTTACCTTCACTTAAATTTAGCCAAATTCCATTGGAAAAAAAGAAAAGAAAAAATGCTGGACCATTACGATAAGGGAAAAGGTAGAACATAAATTAATGAATTAAATTATGAGATTTACTAACTATTGTCCTTAGCGCAATGGTCAAGGATAGTTAAATTGGTTATGTACAATTAAAGAAGCATAACTATGAAGTAGTTTTATTAGTTAATTCACAATACTTCAAGTCAAAAAAATTCTTAACCATTACCCTAAGAAAAATATTTATAAATGAGAATTTTATAAATTAATAGCAAGTAGTATTTATAAATGAGAATTTTAGTATAATCCATAATTGTTGACATGTAATTTTAATCATATACTAACAAAATTATTCATTAATGAAAATAACATAAGAACTAAGACCATTAGTAATGGTGAATAAATGTAATCATGGTCACCACTTGTACCTCAATGCCACATCATCTTTCATCTCTAAGATCAAATACGTGACCAAATAACTATAGTGGTAATCAAATATATTATCAAACCCAAAAATTGGGGGAAGAGCAACCAACCAAGCTAGCTTTCACACGAAGTTCAGTCGGCAGAGCGACCAAACCAAACAAAAAACAAGTAGAGGACGCGTCGATCTGAAATCACGTAGCAAGGGAGAACGCGCTCCATGGCCGACTGACCATTGGGCCGACCATGCCATTAGGAGTGGTCTAACTAACTCGTTTTAACTGCTCATTTATTCTTTGATGTTAAAATTAACTTTGTCACTCTATAATTCTAAAAGTCATGCCTTTCTAGGTATTATTAATGTCTAATTAATACCTTAAATGCTAAAAGTGGTTCTATATCTTGAAAAAAGTTGTTTATAACGGAAATAGCTTTATTAAAGCAGAGTTTGTTGGTTCTTTTCCCAAATTTCGTTGAATTATAAGAGAACAAAGTCATGCCAGTTTCGTAATTGAAAATAGATTGCTTGAATTTCAGGAAATAAATTTTTAGGATGATGCATATATACATTAACAAGATTATTAAATTAATAAGGAAGGCAAGTATATAAGATAACAGTAATTTTACGTGACCTTAATAGTTGACAAGGAACATAAATATGAATATACATGTTTGATTTCTTGATATAAAAGTTGAGTATATGCCATATATCTAGTTGTTTGACCAACCTTCTTTCATCCAAGGTTCATAGAATTAAAGTAATTCATATTTATATCTTAACTATAAAAATAATAATCTACATTTTATACAAATAATTATAGCTAAAATTGAAAAAAAAAAATGTAACAAAATTTTCGAAAGTTGACGATATGATATATGAGTAGTTAGGATCTTTGGTTACATTTTCTAAACAATACCCATAAGTTATAACACGGAGGTGTTTGGAAAAGCTTATTAAGAGGCTTAGTAGCTTATTAATTTAATAAGTCTAAAAAAAACTTAAAATTTCAAGTTTATTAAACTAATAAGCTAATAAGTCCGTCTAATAAGCTTTCCCAAACAAGGACTTAAATGACATGAGAAAATGAGGAGGACGAGCAAATAATATTTAAACATTTTTTTCTCTTGTTTGTCATGAGTCATCATCTCGTTAACTTGGGTTTTTTTTTTTTTTGAATGCAAATCTAATCTACTGTTAATTACCACCTATGTCCACGACGGGACTCGAACTCCTGACCTAAAGGTTGAGTTAATTAATAACTTTTTGTTGTAATGTTATCAATGAATTAATAGTCATTTATTAACCGATTATTAGTTAAAGTTCAAACAAATGCGAGATATTTCCTATTGGAACTCGTTTCAAAAAAAATTTACAAGCAAAGAAAGCAAAGTTGAATTTGAATTTTAACTCGAAAAGGAAAACCGATTTTTATGGAGGAACGAAGCAATCTGTATCTACCGTCTTAGAAGAAGACACATGTACAGACACAATTCAATGTTCGTCCATATTTATAGTTTTATTATTATTATTTTTGAATAATTCAAAAAGGAAAACGAGTAGCATTGTTTCAAAATTTAGTCTGTACGGCAACAAACAGTACAAACGAAACGCCAATAGGTGAAGAAGATTTAAAAGATGTCAGATTACAGTCGGACGGAAATGAGCTAATACGACAACGAATTGTATTCAAATTCAAACAAAAACAATCATCAAACTGGACATAAAATTTATCTCTGAAATCAACGAGTAATGAACATGAAATCGAAGAGTTAACCTAACCTGAAGACAAATTTCGCAATTAGTGTTCCCTTTTTCATCACACCATCTCTGTACGCAATCTCTGTGAGCAAACTGATGATCAATCAAAATTTCAAAACAGAATCATTAAATTCGAAGAACAAAAACACAAATCGTTTGAAATCAATTTCGTAAATCGTAATGACAAATTGAAAAAAAGTAAAATCAGAAATGGAAACGGAAACGGGGACGTACTTTGACGGTTCCTGAACACGAACATGGAGACTCTAAGGATTTACAGCTTTCGAACTCTGCTTCATGACAAATTCTACAACATGTAATCTCAGATGCTGAAAATAAAAACTGTTGATCATTCATATCCAATCGGACTTCTGTCATCGTGTTTATTGAATTCCCTCGCTTTCCCTCCTTTTCAGTATTCTCTTCTCTCTCTAAAGTCGTTTGGCTCTGTTTTGAGGAGAGTTTTTGGGCTTTAAAGATGAAACAAGCACCGGAATTTCAATAATACCCTTTTTACTGCAGTATTGCTCGAGTACTCGGCACTCGCCCGTCTAAAAGCTTATATTCGATATTTATTGTGAGTTTTATGATTTTTGAAAATAATATTATAATGAGAGTTATGAATCATATTTTTCTTTTTGATGTGTATCAAAATAAGTGAATCACTTTAATAATTTACTTTATTAAGTAAATTTTTATATTTAAAATTGCTCATTTATCACTACATATCCATCTGTAAACATCATTAAAGGTGTGAGTCCCATCCATTTTTATCATCTTCCTATATTTGACTTTTTCACCATTTAGAAAAGGCAATAAAATAGTAGAAGGTGTGGGGACCATCCATTCTAATTATCCCATTTAATTTCACTAATCTCTTATTACCTTATTTTACTTCAAAAAACGTAAACTTTAAAGTGATTCATTTATTTAGATAAGGAGGAAATATTAAAATGGATAAGGGTTTTGTTAATGACAGCCCTTAGGGCTGTCTCTAACGTGCATAAGACGGTTATACATTCATTGATGGAGTAGTGTTCCTAAAATTCAGGGGGTTGTTTTTACTCTATTTTTGCCTTATTATTGACAGTCATAAGGGCTGTTATTATCATTTTCCAATAGATAAAGGTTTTGTTAACGACAGCCCTTAAGGCTGTCTCTAACGTGCATCAGTGGATTATGGTAAATGGTAATTCCTTTTAATTAAATTGATTTCAATACATGTATTTTGGTATGTTTGTACGGATCCAGAATCGACCCGGATGGACGTAGACCCGAAATACCAAGATCTTATTTTAGAGAATTAGTAGATCTGATAACCGGACCATTTCAAATAATATTGTTTAATTAAAGAATACTATTACGCCAAAAAAATTACAAGTACATATTTAATTTTGGTTCCATGTCTTAAACCCATTTATTCTATACCCAATGTACCCAGACCCGATGTATTTGGATCTGAAAGACCCGATACCCGTATTAACGAAAAAGTTAGACCTGATACACGAACCGATTTTTAGTAATCCGATTTTTAATATAATATGTTGTTTAAAAAGAAAAAGAATAAAATAATTTGTAAAGAGAAACATTCTACAACATTCTAAAAGTTGCAATGGTACTAAGATTTTAGAGGATGAGATTAAAAGAAACATGGTTGCCTTGCGATGAATTTAGTCTCATCTTTAATTAAGTATTTTTGGTTTTGAAAAACAAGAAGAAATTGGCGACAATTGGTTGGTGAATTGACTCAACAATGGATAATGGATTGATACCCAATTTCAGATAAGATCAATATAACTTGATGAATAGACTATATATAAATAATTTAAAAGATATTTAAGTTAAGTTATTTTAGTTATATATAAAACCAATAATAATTGTTTGTAATAATAGGATTTTCTTGTATACAAAGGTCCCCCCTTACTCCAGGAAAAGTGTTGCAAGAGGCGGCTTATGTAGAGCATAAAACAAAGAATTTAATACAAAATTTGAAGGTCTTCAAAAGGATATGATGTATGATTACATAATCAAAATTCAAATCATTTTAATTGATTTTAGGTACTATATGAACATGTAAAAGTTCGAAAATTTCTACGATAATAATTAAATCACATACATTTTTAGTATAAGCTCGGCTTTATAGTTCATCAATTTCATTAAGTCCACCCAAATATTCAAACAATTTCATTAAGTCCACCATGTATAGCAACGACTTTATAGTTCATCAAAGTTTATATTTATTCTCATTTATATCAATTTCGATCAAATTTATGCCAGAAAATTATAAGATGACAAAGACTAACATAGTTAGGTCTCTCATAAAGGTGATGAGTTCCCAAACTCATCAATTTTATCACACCACTGTTACAGCACACTTTTCACCACTGACAAGAAACTGATAAATTCGTGCCAATAATATCTCTTCATTCTCTCTCCTCTCTTTTTCCTTTCCCCCTCTCTCTACATTTTTGTCTCTATCTCTCCCAAAAGTTCAAAAGAAATCAAAAGTGACGAGATGTTGCAGTCGTTGGGAATCTAACGAATTTAGGGAGTGATGAGTTCCATGACAATGGTATCCTTCCACCGACGAGGTCAAAGTCATCTCTAACGAGTTTGGGGATGTCCATTGGGATGGCCTTATAACAAATTAAATAGAGACAAATAACAATTTACATGTAAAATACCAATTTTACCTTATTTTAAATGCATATTTATTTTTTAGATATGATATAGACATGAATAACTAACTTTGTATGTTCAAGTTATATTCGTTTTATTTAAATATGTTAAAGTTATATTATTTTTTATATTATTATATAAATTTTCGACATAAGTTGATCGAAATTGATATAAATAAAAAGTGAAAACATATCTGAGTGACCTATATAATTATTTTGATAAATGATAACTTTAATGATCAAAGTGTCAAACAGGGACCTCTACATTTTTTTTTTTTTTTTTGGAAAACAGGGACCTCTACATATTTATAGAAAATAAGATAAAATAAGAGACTAGTTATAAAGATGGTGGTAAATAGGATTAGATAGTTTACGGAGGAGGGTGTGTCAATTAAAAAATGGAACATGGAAACATTATTTAAAGAAGGATTAGTGGCCACTTGGAGTAGTGGTGTTATGGTATGTGATGAGTTGACAAAGTCCACACGGTTCTAATGTTGCCACCAAGCAAAAATATCATTGAATACATATTTAAACACTTTGTGTCAACATATGCCAATTACTTAGCCTCTAAATAAACCTACTATTTTAATATATACATCACTTATAAATCTATATTTTATTATTTATAGTAAGATTTAAATTCTAGTTGCAGACTAATGAAAGAACATTTTTCAACTCGTTATCTAAGTTGGTCCAATTAATTTTTGAAATAATATATGCTTTAGAAAGAGAGGATATATTATGCTGGATTGGTACAATTAATTTTTAGTCTATGTATAAAGTCTTATAAAAGGACCCCTAAGTAAATTATTTTTCCAAATAAGTAAGATTGTCTATGAAATTATAAACAGTGAATTATGCTCGGCCGGTCTAATTAATATAAAAAAAATGTTCAAGATGCTAACATCTGCATAGTTTCTTTTACAACTTCAGAATTTTTATTTTAGCCTCAAACTAAATGTTTTTAAAGCTCTAGAAAAGTTCATTGATAGTGGAGATAGATTTATAAAAAATGTGTGTATATGTTGCCGATGTGGTATATATAAATTGGTAAATTTATAAACCTGACAAAAAATATGTTTAAAAAAAAAAGGATTTCTAGGTTTACAAAAAAGGATATTTATTGGTACGTCTATTTTACACAGAAAAAGTAACTTGATGTCATTCCCTTAATGCATTAAACGTTTTTTAGGCTAACAAACAGCAGTCAATCAAGTTAAATTTGTGTGTTAAACGCTATTTATAACTTGTCACTTGTCATGTATTGATAGAAGATGAAACATTTAAATATTATAGGTGATTTATATACCATAACTAGCTTCATATCCCGTCTGGATGGGCGGGCATGCTTCGAGAAATAAAAAGGTATATACCAACAAAAAAAAACTTAAGAAATCATAATACGTCATATCAAGTCTTAATAATGAAAATTGAATTGTGCTATTGTTCGGCATATCAAGTCTTAATAATGAAAACTAAAGAGGTTCTTCATCCATTCAAATCAGAAAATTACAAAAAAAAAAAAAAAAAAAAAACAATTAATGTCTAGAAATCATAATTGACAAACCATTACAATTAAAGATTAATGTCAAAAGCAACCAATCATTTATAAAAATATACTTTTAATGACTTTTGACATGATTGACACAATTGGCCCAATTCCTTTAAGATTATAAGCAAAATTTGTACATGTTTGACGCATTAGAGACAAACATAACCTAAATTGACACGTGAAAAAGTAAAACCCTTTTTTAAAAGAATTAAACACAATCAACATTAAGAATTTGGCCAACAATATTCATTTGATTTAATTACGATCATAACATTTTCTGATCATATAATATTTGGACCATTATATTTCTAAATCATAATACTTTTAATTCATAATATGTATGAATCATAATATTATTTTTTCAAAATTTCAAAACTATATACAGTTTGTAGAGAATTTAATTTCAAGAACTTTGACATTTTTAGAAATTTTTATTTACTAAGACAAAAAATGTTATGATCGAAGTAGGGGAAATACATATATTACTATAATTATAATAAATATGTTAATTAACAATTATAACCCTGATTATACAGACTAATGTTGATGATTGTTATTAGATTTCGACGATACCCTCTGAGTCAGCATTACACATCATAAAAAATGACCAATCAAATGATGTGAATGGTCATGTTATCACAAAATTTTCATGTTTATCTCCATATATAGGTGGAGATTCCTAAAGCTTGTTAGCATTAAAAAACTCGGATATTAAGTATGAAGAGAAACGTTCAAGGAGGTCTATATTTTTTACGAAGTCCCGATGAACAAATCTCAACCATTGATCTATAAGATTTAATGGTCAAGATTAATCACATAGTTTATACATGAAGGGGTATTTTGGTCATTTGGCACTTAGAAAAAAATTAATTTTTATTTTTTATTTATTTTTTATTATTTTATTAATTTTATTTTTTTTAAAAAATTAAAAAAAATAATTCTAAAATAAAAAATAAAAAATAAAAAATAATTTTTTAAAAATATGACCAAAATACCCCTCAATGTATAAAATATGTGATTAATCTTGACCACTAGATCTTATTGATCAATGGTTGAGATTTGTTCCTCGGGACTTCGTAAAAATGATGGACCTCCTTGAACGCAACTCTAAGTATGAAACGGTGTTTTAAATTTAAAAAATTAACAAACAATACATTTTTTATGGGAATTTTGAATAAGAGACCGTTATGATTAATATTCATGTTTACAAAAATAAGTTTTTAGAATTTAAAATATTAATCGAAAATTTCCTAAAAATATTTGATCTTAATAACTAATATACTTTTTTGAGTGAAAATAATCTTTTTTTCTTTAAATTAACATTTGCATTAAAAAAGTATAAAATTTCTAGTTTTATTATACAAATCATATTAGCATTTAATACATAATTTTTTGAACGTATATATATATTTTTGCTGCAAATATTATAAAATTTTAGTTTCCATGTTTCATGTCCGGATTAAATGCTACTTCAAATCCCTTAAATCATGGATTTTTTCAAATTTAAAAGTTTGGCTTGACAAGTGGCATTTTGGGAATTACATGTCAACAAAAGGGGCCAATCAAAAAGAGTTAAATGGTCATGTTGGCAAAATAAACTCAAAATTAGGCTCCATATATAGAGTTAGATTTTTTACTTCAAATATCATACTTTGCAAATCTTATACGTAGAAAACTTTACAACTATATAAAACAGTAATTATAATGATTGAAGTAAAAATTCTAATATATTCTTCCTTAAAATATATTTACTTGAGTTGTAGGGTATTAATAACATTTTATTAGGGATTTTTAGAGTTAGGGATTATTGTAGTTGGCTTGTAATGTAACAATTATACATATTTTTACGGGATTTTTTTAATTATTTTTAGCTTTTATTAGAATCTTAAAATTTTAAGACATCTATTTATTTAAATTTTACGAGACAGCATGTACGGGCTTCGTTCACAATAATGAGTTATTTTGAGTGGATATCGTGTACAATTTACAGGTATCACCTGAAAATGTACGAAAAACGTGATCGGTTACATGTTTACTTTGATTGCGGGTATTCTACTAACTGAGCGAAGCTATTCCTTATGTATATTGATGTTTAGGGTTTGTTGTTCTTTATTGAGTCATATGGATTGTGTATGTTAATTGCAATTATTTCTTTAGCTTGAAATAGATTTCGTATGCGTAAGTAGACATGTGCAAACTGGACCAAGAACCGATCGGGATCGCAGAACCGGATCCGACCGAACCGAGCTCCATCGGTTCGGTTCTCGGTTCTAATTTTTAAGAAAAATCAGTTCTCGGTTCCGAGCGGTCCGATTCGGTCGAAAACCGAGAAAAAACTGAAAAGAGTCGAAGAAATTGCCTCGGTTCCCGGTTTAGTTCGGTTCCGACTAATTTTTGGTCCGGTTCGGTTCGGTTCTGAGCATCATTTGTTCGGTACTCGGTCCGTTCAAAACCATTTTTTCGTTCGGTTCTGGTTTATTTTTTAATAAATATCTGTCATCGTGCATTTTTTTATATTGATTGATTTTAATAAATCTATAAATTTTATTGCTATGTAATTAATATTTAACCATGATCTAGATATTCAACTATTTTTATGATTCAGAATTGCATGGACATTATTTTGTTGTGTTTATTAAATATTATTTATGGTAAAACTTTTGATCTTATAATTGGTTAATTTATTATTTTTATAAATGGATTTATATAATATTATTATTATTATTATTATTATTAAATGCATGGTATTAATTACAACTTTAAAGTTGGAACTCAATTTTTATAAAAATGAATGTTCGGGTAAAAGATAATATCATTTGAAAACTCAACATTATTTGCATCATGATAGTGAAGTAAGCCTAAATCTAACAACCATCAAATGAACAAAAAATTGTGACCATTAACATGATAAGATATTCATCATAATAATTGTGATAATATCATACACAATCTCATATACTATAATGATAACTATTAGATCATTATTTAATAATTTTTATACAAAATGTAATAAACAACGAATAATAATTTTGTACATATACACAAAAGAGTTTGTGTAATTTTAAACGAAAACAGCTAACATACTCTTTATAAGACAAAACCATAAAGAGTTAATCTCTATGATTTTTTTTTCTTCAAAAAATACAAATAATAAACATTATGTTTGATTACCAATTAATAGCGACGATAAATAAAAAAAAGCCCTATACATCTTTGTTGTTGACTACACTTGTTAGATATTTCTTTTGGATGTACCTTTAGAGTGTTAAAAATTTTGCAATATGAGAATGGGTATTTATAGATGCTAATGTGTAAGATTCATATAATTTGAAAAGTCTCTTATTTATTGAACTTTTTATTATTATAATTATTTATATTTATTTCAAAACTCTTGATATTACAATTTAATGATTTTATTTTTAAAATTGAGTTTATATATTAATTATTATTAATATTAAATGCATGATATTAATTACAACTTCAAAATTGAAACTCAATTTAGATCTATTAAAAAAATTCTAAGACACCTTATCAACCTTTATTAGAAGCTTTTATTATGTTTTTAAACAAAAAGAAAAGAGTGAAGTATAACTAGAGGACCCAACCCAAGTAAGTGAGAAGTAACAATCAATATATTAATGTATACTCTATAATTATATACTTAGTTAAACATCTTACTACTATATAAAACATTTAGGCCTACCCCATTAGGCAAGTTTAAGGAGCTCCTTAAACTTGATTTTAAGGACCTTTCCACTTTTGTTAGTTAGTTCTCTACCTTAAAAAAAATAAATTGCGGCTAATAAGATTCGAACCCAAGACCTCTCCTGACTTATCACTATGTGTTAACCACTTGCTATACATTACACTTTGGTAACACCACCCACACTTAATAACAAAAGTCTGTTACTCGAAAACCATTTTACCTAATAACATTAAATATATGACGCTGTAAATCATCAACTCTTACTAAAATCCACATTTCCGTTTAATTATTTATTTCTAGCAACAGTTATTACCGTGCAAACGAACAACACTTGCTCGCCACGAAATATGGTTTCTGGGTACCCACCGCCGCATTGCGCGGGTACCCTGCTAGTCATTAGTTAAGTCATTAAGGTTGATAAGATGCATCTCCAACTAATTTTGTACTCTATATACTTAACATCTGCAACTAATTTTGTATGGCGTCTATCTTCTAACAAATGCTGCTATCATAATTAATACCATTTCCTTCTTTTCTTAAGAACCAATAATCGAGTCAAATCAAAGACTTTTCAAAATTATATGCCTTTTCTTTTAAATAACTGAAGTGTAAGTATTTATGATCAAAGTAGTTTGAATTTTGGAGCTGTAATTTTTTGTTGGGAATTGGGATTGGAAGCTGCAATTTTTATTTATATTAATATATTTTGCAAAAATTGCTAAAACTGGAACTAAAAATATAAAACAACATAAAAATACAAACGAAATGGTTAAATGTCAATTTTGTTTAAACCTCTACATCTTTTAAAAGCTATTTCAAGTAGCTTTCTCTTTTGAATGTCTTTTTCTTAAAATAAAAGTTGAATCTGCCACATATAAATGAAACTTTTATTATAATATGAGCGTATTTATTAAATTAAAATACAAGAAACTTTAAGGTTCATAAAGCTTAACATACCCATATACAATTTGCATTTTTAAACGCCCCAATTTTCTAAGGTCTTTCACCAATGTTATTAACTTATTAGTTATTACAATATATACTAAATAAAGCCATAAATCCAATTAGAATTTTTTGTCAAATGTTTTTCAATTAAATCTATTGACTTTTAGTTAGATTAATGTTATTTCTCCTACAAATATATATTTACATGTTTTTTTATTGCACACTCTTATACATGTCTCTCACACACATTTTTACTCCACATATTATTTTTCATATTATTGACTTGTGTATGTTTTTATAGATATGCACATACATTTCTTTCTCTTTATTATACTCTCATTAGCACTTTGTCAGAGATCTTCTGAAAATAGTGCCTATACATTCAAGTAAATATATGATTGTTTACATCTTACATCTCTCATACCTCTTATTTGAAGAGACTATATATAATTATCGATGTTATTCAATTTCTACCCACTTCAGAAAATTTTAGTTATTCACACAAACTTTAATTTAAACCTCATAATTTAATAACATCTTTGTAAACATTCTAACATATTACAACTTTAAAAATCATATGATTAAAATGACATTTTTATTATAATCTTAAAATTAATTTCCAAATTATTTTTAATTTTCATGATATATTCATGTTTATCCGTATAGTATTTGTTAATCTTTAATTGCAATTATCTATGTGTTATTACATGATATTTTCACAATTTTTTTTATTTTTATTTTATATTTTTTTATTATTATTTTTTTTTGTCATCGTCATTGTATGAGAACTAAATGTTAAAAATAAAAAATAGCTGATACTAAAGATGTTCGTGTGACACTTTTTTATCAATATCAATAAACTTTCTTATAACGTTTTATCTAATATTCACGAACCTTATTTACATGTATCTAAACTTTTATTGCTCAAATGCTTTATTTTGCAATTATAACACATGATCATACAAAATCACAGCTCACTTGTATATTAACTATTTTAGGGGGAAAAGATTTGTACAAGATATGAATTGTCATGTATAATAATAAGACTGGTGTTAACCGTTGTTTTCGTGAGCGTCTATTTGTCTTCGGTCTAGAGACACGCATGGTATGGTGCCGTCGATTGTTTCCGTTGATTCTTTTAAGTGTCAACTGACAAAGAAGATGTTTTTTTGTGTGGGTATAAGTATCTTTTGTGTGTATATTTTATGTTTATAAAATATTAAGTGAAGTAATATGTTGACATAAGTGTGTCAAAGTGTCAGTCAAAGTTTCAACTGACGTGATGCTAAATTGGTAAAAAATTTGAAATATAAGTTTTTGACATGGTTTGAAATGATTTAAGAATATGATGTTAAAAATAAAAGTATCTTTAGATAAAAAGATAGATTTAAATAGGGGGAAATTGGGTAGGATTACCGTTAAGGGAAGTTGCGGGGTGAATATCAGAATCTGGTAGAGGAAGTCGAGTAAAAGTGATTCTGAGAGGATGGGACCTAGCGACCGCTGCCTCAACCAAACCCTACGCACATACCCTATTTATACGTCTTTTTCTTGATTATTACTCCGTATTTTTTAAAGTTTTATCTACCTTTTTGTAGTAGCAAAATACCCTTATTTAAAAGTATTGATTAAATTAGACGATTTTTCTTACGATTTCAGTAATATCATCATTTTATATGTGTTTCTACTTTGATATTTGTTGACTTATTAAATACAGAGTAAACTACGATCCATAGCTACCCTCCAAATTAAAATATTTACCTTTCTCAACACTAACACGTTCCACCTAGTATGAATAGCAAAACTTGGAACCGTACAAAGTTCCGTAACAAGAGAACTTTCCCTGCTTCCTCGTTTATCGATATTTGAATATGTTTTAGTTTAAGCTTACGTGATCGTAGTTTATTTGCAAGTAAATTTGTCAAAGGCTTGTAATTAATAAATATCCAGTCGACCTTGTATCAACCTATTCAATTTTTAAACATCATTTTTTAGCTTAACCTTGAGTACAAAAGAAAAGATTAGAACATATAATGACGACTTCTCCAACCCTATGTATGTAACATGTAAGTGCTAATATGTATGTAACTAGAGCTTTTAACATGTAACTTTTTTTATCAAGTTATTTAACCTCGAACTCAACTCAAACTCGTTCACAATGAAACCTCTCAAATCGATATTAATGGTAATATTAAATTGAGTATGGTTTCCATTTTCTAATAGATATTTTAGGTAATTAAATCACTTATAGATCTCAAATCTTCCTTAAAAGCCGAGCTCAACCGATTTCCAACAAAACCAATTCAGAGATTGTTGCACCCATACAGATCATCATATTTCCACATGATCTATAGCAACAGCAAACAAAACTAATCGATTTCAAACTAGCATTTTGGTCTAAAACAGTCTACAAATTAAATTTTACAGATCCACACAATCAAAATCCCACTTACAGAATAAATCAAATTGGGGAAAAACAGAAATCAAAATGCCCTGCTTACTTTTGTATCTTGTTTTTGAGCTACTTGATATATTGAGAAACCCATTTGAATCCATCACCATAACCCATCTTACGTACAATGCTGCACATAAATACCTCCAAAGGACGAACACTTGAATCTTGAAGATTGACTTTCCCTTTTCCAGTTGTGACACCTGTCAGTCCAAGGTGGTAACGAAGCTCATCTTCTGAAGCTGCATACGGTATGTCAATTTTGTTGCCTAAAATCAGGAATGGTACTGCAGATAGATTTTCATCAGAAAGAAGTGCATCAAGTTCTTTTTTTGATTCTGCAAATCGTTCTTTATCATATGCATCCACTAGATATACAACTGCATCCACCTGTAACACACACAAAATTTACAAGTTAATTTGAAGTGATTGAAATTACATATTTGCCCTCTTAACAACTACACCTTCCATCTGTAAAATTGGTAAATCAATATAATTTAAATGGGGTAACAGGAAATAGGAAAGGAATGCAATGAGCATTCCAGTGCCATTCATGGTGCTTGGTTAAATAAAACAGAATCATTACATATACAAACATGAAACATATATAACTATAATATTGATTATTATTGTAATATGAAATTATATATAAATATATACGTATACAGATTAATTAAAACTAATCCATTCACAATTAAAATAAAAGAACAAACACCGTCTCTCTTCACACGCGGAAATATATGCATATATGTGTATGGATATATATATACATAATATTAATACCATTATATTTTAATGTATAGGTATAAATAAATGTCTATAATATATATTGTCATCAAATATTTGTGAGTAAGGTGTTGTTAATATGGATTGTGAGTAAGGTGTTGTTAAAATCTCATAGTCGCTGTAAAAGCATATGTTATGTATCAATCTGATTGGCATTCTGTTACAGATCTGTTATAATTATAATGTGGGTTAGAACGGGTGAGATTTCTAATTGACGTCCTAATTGTCATTCTGCTCACCTAATATCAATAAACTAACAAGTTAGATTACACATTTTTATAATGCTGTTTGTATCAATCTGAATTGAAATGTATGTTATCATCAGGCTCTAAGTAATCCCTATCAAACCATCTATATTCGACCCGTTGAAACCTTATAACCATTTTCAGGGTTGTGATGTATGTAAGTTATCGATTCTGCAGTTGCTACGGTTGTCAGTCTTCCCTAAAAGTCCACAACATTATGCAATCAAAGCTTCCAGTTACATATAATGTCAAAGTACTGAATTTTAAGTAAACATCCTTCAGAACAGATATATATATATATAGCATCTTGCATCTTAAGATCTGACTATTTTGAACTAAAATAACACATAAACACATATATAGCTGTTGATATGCAAGTAATTCAATATTAATGAAACACCGAGCATTATTTTATAAGATAACGCATACCTTGGCGTAATAATCCTTCCAGACTCTACGAGCAATCTGATGACCTCCTAAATCGAACGCTTTGAACTTGATTTTACCAATACTCAATTCTTCCGACGTCGGATGTTGCGTAGGTTGATGTTGAACAAGTCTCTGGAAATTAAATCAATTAAACGAAAAACACACGAATTGAAATCGAAATCACACAAAATTAGGTCAAAATCAATCCACGAACAATTCAGGCGTTAAAAGCAAACATAATTCAAATAAAAAACAAACCTCGTCTTTAAGCATGTGAAGCAAGGTAGTTTTACCGGCATTATCGAGGCCAAGGAACAAGATCTTAGCTTCTTTCTGCCATAAACCAAGGGACGCTAAGATGCCATAGAACCAATCGAACAAAAACATCGTTCAATTGATGGGAGGAGAGAAAAAATAAGATCAAAATTGTTTCAACAGATCTGCCACAAGTGGCTTGTTTGTCTGGATGGATCTGGCCTCTGACCCTAGAACAAACAGTTGAAGTTGACGCCTTTAGCTAATGCGACAAATTTCCATGGTTCACGTGCTTCAGCTTATTTCCCGGTTGGTAACTGCAAATAGAGTCGAGCGGAGCCCCCGTTGTCGAAAACCCCAGTGGGTCGGATAATGGCCCGATCACTTTACAAATGATGAGTATTGGGCCCGGTTTATTTTTTCTGGGCTGGTACTAGTAAATGGTGGGTCATTATGCTTTTTAGCTTACAACTAACTGATAATATTTATGCATTTGTGGTTGTGAAAGTCTAGAAGATTACAACCTCATAATTTTATCGCATTAAAAAGCAACAATAATACATGTGACATTAACATCACCTAAGACCACTCCAATCGGAAAAACCAACTTCATCGACTTCTCTCCAACCGATGGCACGGGTTGTCGGTTTGGGGCCGTCTCCAAACTTTGGCGCTTGAGTGACGAGCGGAAAAGAGGAGAGGGTGGGTCCCACATGCATTTAATAGGGTATTTGGTATTTTTTATGTGTATATTTTATAATGGTGAGAGCCAAAAAACAAAGAGAATGAGAATTGATGTTATGTGTATGTCAGTTAAATGTCTGCTTATGTGACGTTGATTTGATAAAAATTGAAATGTGAGTTAGGATCACTGTTGGGATCGGTCTAAGTTAGCATTAACCTTCTAACTTAGATGTTACCCAACCAACCCGATCAGAGCAACCCAATCAATATATAATTCCATATCAGGTCGAGTTTTGGGTTAGGATTTTTTTTACCTTAAACCCAATGGATCCGAATCTACCCTATAGCCGGATTGACACCCTTACAAACGCGTAGAAATGGTCACAAATTAAAGAGTGTCATTACTTCAAAATTGTGACAAGTTATGATCCCTCTATGCCTGCCACCAATAGTGGGCCAGGCGTGATGGCAAACAACCAATGGTGGTTCGGCATTTAACTATCCGGCCCAAATTGCTTCATTTAGAGCTTATCATTAGTCATTACTAGGGACTAGTAAAATAGTGTACATCTTTTTATCAAAGCGATGTGAACGGTTTACTTGGCAGGAAATTAAATTGGAGACCAATAATATTTATGTATTCATACGATTCAAGGTTACAAATACATTAAATATAGTAGAAATACATATAGAAAATAATAAATCCATGTCAAGTGATAAATAAAACGTAATCATACATAAAATATACGGTTTGGTTGACTTTAATCATACAATCGATTTTTTTCCAACAAATCACCCGCGAAACAAAGCGAGTGATGGGTTGACAATCACAAATATGGGATTCCATACGCGATGTGAACTCGTGAAAACAGGGATACGATAGATTGGCATTGGGCGGGGGGTTAGAAGTTGAAAGATAAAAGCCCACATGGACACCACGTGATACCCTCATCCACAACCCACGTGCCTGCATCTTTCGTTTTAGTTTATCAAAGTACTCTTCATATCCAATTTCACTCAATTTCACCACTAGAATAATACTTCTATATATGTTTTTGTTTTGTTTAATAGTTTGAAACAGTCTACCAAGAATGATACAGAGAATGTAGATGATAACCCACAACACATAAACCTTACAATACTCAACAAACAAACTATTTATCACGCTTTCGCACATAAACTTATAAACATACTCATTATCTACATCATAACACTTTAGCAAAAACATGTGTTCTATATGTTTATGATATTCTTTATTTGCATGTTTAACAAATATAAGAGATTAATTGCAAATTTAAATTCTCATCTTTACACCATTAACATGTTGTAGCTCAATTAAAGTACATCACAAATTTAAATGCTCAAAACTTGTTACTATGTGAAATCTTCATATCTCAAATACTTATGTTCTTATTTTTTTTAACCGTATTTACTTAGAAGCTTATTTATATATTTATTTGTATGATTTATATGTTTGTATGCTTATATGACTATTTCTTGACCAATGTTTTTGGTTGATACATGTTATTTTTCATATTTTGCATTCTCCCATACACGTCACATGCACACATTTTTGTACACCTATTCATACTCAAATGTATTTATTTGTGTATTTTATTTTATTAGGCGCGCATACTCTTCTCATGCACACTCATTTTCCCCTCACTCATACTTTTGTCGGAGGTCTTTATGGAAGCAGTCTTTTTATCTGCGGGTGGTGGTATAACTATCTACATCCAACCTCCCTCATATACCCCATTTGAAGTGATTGAGTATCGTGGTTTTTTTAACGGCGTATTCTTGTTAAAAATGGCTTTTATTCATTTAAATGTTCAAAAATAAATTTAATCTGACTTATTACTTGTAAAATTTATACATGGTAATGCAGGTGGTTTCAATAGTAATATTTGTCACAATAGAGGGTTATGGGCTGATGTTGTGGAATCTTCGTATTAGAGTGCTCCCAACGGTATAGGTTAGTTCATGTGAGTTTGCAAGTGGCGGGGTTAAACCGTTGGCACGGCCCCGCTAATTTTCAAGTGCTTTTTCTTTCGCCAGTGTGGAGACGAGAGGGGAGGAGCTCGTGAGTGGGGCCCAAAGGGGTATTTTGAGTGTGTGTATTTTGTAATGGTGGGTCCCAAAAAATTAAATAGAGGATAGGTATTGTTGGCAATGATACGTCAGTTTAATGTCGATTGGAGGGCGAGCCGACGTGCCGCTGATTTGGCAAAAACTGATGGTATCAGTTTTCACCACGGTTGGGAGCAGTCTTACTTCAACTTTCATAATCTCATTCCAAAATCCAAAGTATGTACAATGTACATGCTGAAATGTCATATAGGTAACAGTTCGTCTATCAACTTTTGGAAAGACTTATGGATGGGAGATGAATCATTGCATTTTCGATATAACATGTTGTTACGTTATATATTAATGAGAATTGTTTTCTTTGTAATAGATTAATTGATGGTATTTGGCCTTGGCAATAGAGAATTAGACCCATTTCGTCAAGTAGAACTGAAACAATGTTGCACTCTCTTTTCTCGGAGGTTCAACATATTGATCTCGTTCTCTCCACAAACCCGGATAAGTGGAAGTAGTCAATTGAATCTGATGGTACTTTAACCGTGAGCTCTACTCACTCCTATATAGCTTAATCATTAATTTCTTCCCACTTTAAAAAGGGAAACGTGGAACAAATGCCTCCCAAGAAAAGTAAACGTATTTATTTGTTTGGACCCTCTTCCGCTGTTCCGCATCATATAAATCTTTCTAAGAGTGGTTTAGAAATTACTTCAATCCTTTGACCAATATGTAATCAACATATCGAGTCAAGTGAGCATGTCTTCTTCGCTTGTGATGTGGTTGCAAATATTTGGTGTGCAATTCTTATATGGTGTAACTTGTCAGTTCAATATATCCTTGTTTTCTTTTGTCGATTGTTCTTCGTTGATTAATTCTTTGCCAGGATCAAATGACAAGAACGAAATATGTTCGCTATCGTTTCTTCTACTTTTTAGATCATTTGGAAGTATAAAAACTCTGTTACATTTTACTCCAACAAAATTAGTAAATGTGATATTCTTGATTACATTCGTTTAGTTTCTTTTTTCTTATTTATAATTTAGAGGTAGAAAACTCCATAATTGATCTAATTGGCTTTATAAATTTGATTTTGTTAGTTTTAGAATACTAATGCTAAAAAAACTATTGACTGATTACATAAACATTTAATGCGATTATAATTAAGAATACATGTGTATTATACTAATATATATTGATTGGTAACCAAGGGATTATTTATTAGGGGGTGATTTTTCTACCACATATTTTAATGCATCTACCACAATAGTTGCATCACATATTTGTACAGTATGCAGAAATACTTGTACAGTGTGGTATAAACCTCAAAAAGTGTGGTAGCAAAATTAATTCCCTTATTTATTAGAGCATCTCCAATGGGAGGTTGAAGAAGAGGTTGATACTATTTAAATAACCTCTAAAATGATTTTTTATCATTGGAATAGATGACTTTTTTAAGAGGTCACTCCAACCACTTGATCTTCCCCAACCACTTGAACAACTTTCAATGTTTGATTCTTTTAGTCCCTATATTTAACAATTTTACATTTTAAACTCATGTATATATTTATATGTGAATAATTAATTATTTCTATAACTATAAATTATAATTTATCATATTTCAATACTTCTTAAGGTCAAGCATTATAATATTTTTGTAAGAGAATTTTTATAATAATGTTAAGTTTTGTAATGCTATAAAAATTATTAAATTACATAAGTGAGGTGCATTTATAAAACATTTGATATAGATAAAGGTAAATTAGTAATATTAGTGAAAAAGTCTTTGGAAAGGTTAACCATTGGAGAGGTTTTCAACTAATAGGTTATTAGATGATGTGGCAAAAGTAATAAGTCATTGGAGAGGTTAACCGTTGTGGATGCTCTTAGAGGGTTTGACTAACTTATTCCCTAAGGGCATAAGATAACAGATAATTAATAATCTTTAACATTCCTAAAAATGTGTAAATAATCATTAATGAACTTCATTTTTTATTAATTTATGAGATTCATTAAATGCAAATTCAATTGTTTAAGAAAATTATAGTTCATTAAATGTCTCTTATCTCATGCCTTTAAGACGTGAGTTAGAAAATCTCTTAGATATAATAGTCATTTAAATTCTTACCTGTGCTAATTTAACATGCATTTTTGTTCTCATTGGATAACTTTACTTGTAAAAATTGTTCCGGATAATTAGTTTTGCAGCCAAGAAATGTTTCTCATGTTAGATTTTGTACTGATTTCGAGTTACTTGTATCACTGTAAAGTCGTGTTTTCACTATCAGATCAAAGTATTTCGAGGGTACTCTCGAAATCTCTAATCGGATAAAATCACAGTGTGATCAAGAACAGAGAATATGTGTGTGTTTCTGAGAATTCGTACCCGAGAAAATGATGACCAAAACCAGTATTATTCCACTTCCTAGAAAACTGGCGAACTTCTTTAAACTGCCTAATTGCAGTTTAAACTGCTCCAAAACCGCCCAAAACCGGGTCGGATCCGGGTCGAAGATTACGGGTCAATTAAACCGGTTCAAACCACTTCCTTGGACACCGACCAGGGCGCTGCTGTAACGCCCCGAAATTTTATAATAATTTAATATTACTTTTAATAAATTTAAATTAGGTATCAATCTCTTAAATATAATGTAAATTGATTAAAGTGTGACGTTTCGGGTTTAAGTAATTTAATTATGCGTGTCGTTTCGTGACTATTTATTTTATGGATTTTATTACATTCATTTTTTGTCCCGCGTTAATTTTATTAACTGAGTGTGAGTCAGTTAATTCCGTTAATCGTTTTAAATTCCGAGTCTTTATTAATTTAGAGTTGTTTAGTTTTCGTATCGGGTTGAGGCCGGCCGTAGGCCAAGGCCGAGCCCGAGCCACTAAGTTTCCCGCAAATCATTTCCGTCTAGTTTAGATTGCCAAAGAGTTGGCTGAGCATATTGTTTTCCATCCGACCCAAGAGTCTTAAAACCAAAACCCGATCTTTATTCCTGGTTTTCTTTGATTTGGCAAAAAAGGCCCAAAACCGAATCTGCTTGTGTTCCTAATCTGGCGAGAAGTAGAGAGGAAGGAAGCCCGAATCTTTTGGTCCAAGCCCGGTTCCAAGTTGAGCCTTAAACCCAATTAAAAACGTACTTAAGCCCGAAATCCCTAATTGCCGTCATAATCCTCTCCATAACCCATTCGGCGATCGTGAGCATCATCTTCTTCCTCAAGAGATTTCACTCGTTTCTACCAGTCCCAATTCCGACCGGTGATCGAGCAAAAGGAACCGGACAATTCTTAAATTCGGTAAGATTGTGAATCCCTTCCTTGTCTAATCGTTTTCTTTCCTTTTCATTTCTAATTGAATGGCGTCTCTGGTGGCCATGTTGAGCAGTGGGTTACTTCTCATTTGAAGCAGGTTACATAAAGTAGGTCGGTGGTGTAAAGGTTTTTCTAGTTAGATGAGGCTGCAAGTTATTAATTGTTTTGGCCGCCATTTCTTTTCTGTTGAGTTTAGAACAACTCTATATAAACGTCAATCTTTAGGCTCAAGAATAGTTAGTTCTTATCTGGAATAAGCATATACAAATAACAAACTTGCGGAATTATATAAACATATTTGTATTGCTAAACAAGGTTTCATCATCATCTTTATATACAATGATTACTAAAAGCCCCAATTCTACATATAAATATGTAGAACGGTTTTGGTTAACAGGATCATACGATCTTGAGGCTTAGGTTTTACACACGAACACGTTAAAACGTGGGTTACAAGAACATCTAATTCTATGTCATTAGGTTTCTTTATATACTAGAAAACCTAAGACTTACAAGGAAAAGATAATACTAAATCTTTTAAACTAATAAAGATATACTATATCTTTTTACATTAATGATTATCTCCTAAATCTTTATTTGAATCTTGAACTTCATATCATCGATTTAGGTCCTTGTAGTTTAATAGTTTTGACATATCAAATCTTTACCGTTCTACATATTTATATGTAGAATTGGGGCTTTTAGTAATCATTGTATATAAAGATGATGATGAAACCTTGTTTAGCAATACAAATATGTTTATATAATTCCGCAAGTTTGTTATTTGTATATGCTTATTCCAGATAAGAACTAACTATTCTTGAGACTTGAAGATTCCTAGCTAATTCTATAAGTTTTGTCAAATCAAATAGGGGAAGATTGTTAGGAATATTATTATTAATATTCATTAAAGATTTGATATGTCAAAACTATTAAACTACAAGGACCTAAATCGATGATATGAAGTTCAAGATTCAAATAAAGATTTAGGAGATAATCATTAATGTAAAAAGATATAGTATATCTTTATTAGTTTAAAAGATTTAGTATTATCTTTTCCTTGTAAGTCTTAGGTTTTCTAGTATATAAAGAAACCTAATGACATAGAATTAGATGTTCTTGTAACCCACGTTTTAACGTGTTCGTGTGTAAAACCTAAGCCTCAAGATCGTATGATCCTGTTAACCAAAACCGTTCTACATATTTATATGTAGAATTGGGGCTTTTAGTAATCATTGTATATAAAGATGATGATGAAACCTTGTTTAGCAATACAAATATGTTTATATAATTCCGCAAGTTTGTTATTTGTATATGCTTATTCCAGATAAGAACTAACTATTCTTGAGCCTAAAGATTGACGTTTATATAGAGTTGTTCTAAACTCACAATTGGTATCAGAGCGGGTGGCTCCAGATCTGGAATGAAACAAGGATCTATGATGAAGCAATGAATCAAAAAAAATTCGTGATAATTCATTAAAAGAAGCAGAAAAAGTACAAGAAAACAAAATCAAAGTAAAGGGTCAAAATTAACTCGTACATATCCAGAACCCAATTTTACATATCCAAAGGGTTCTTGCTCCCAAAGCCAAATCCGCACAAATCTCAAACCTTTTTTAGGTTTGGCAGTGAAGATTCCTTCTTTTGTTGGGACCATGTCGATTTCGGACATGGAAGCGGGGGAAGATGGGTGATCGGAGACGGCGGAGGGTGGAATTGAGCGGCGACATGTGCGGAGGACGGTGGTGGTAAATGTGAAGGAGTGGTGAGGAAGTGGGGGCGAAACAGGTGGGGTTTGAGATTAAAATTGGAATTGAAAGAAAGGATTTCGATTGATTTGCAGAGCAAATTCATTTGATCAATTTCATATGGATGGATTAATGACGGTGAAAAATTTTCAATTTTAGAATTCGTCTAGTTTCTTCCTTATTCAAAAAGTCAATTTACTACTGATCGCATGATATCCAGACTGCTTAAACCGATTACTACTGGTCTTGATTATTACTGGTAAACGTTTATGCTTACTACTGATCTCAAATTCAGTGTTACTACTGACCAGTAACTTGACTGATCAGTAACAATTTCGTTTACTACTGCTCCTTCAATAGTTCGCTGGTTACTACTAATCCAGTTTTTCGATTGTTACTGCTCCTAATTGAAATATACTACTGATCAGTAGTATATCAGATTACTACTGATCCATACCACTTTTACTACTGATCCGTTTTCATCATTACTACTGATCTCCAAGGTTGCTACTGATCTTATTAATTTTTATTTTTACTACTGATCCTTGCCGATTCGAAAATACTACTGATCAGTAGTAAATGAAGAAAAAACACTACTGATCAGTAATAGACTGAAATTTTTACTACTGCTGCGTTGACTGATCAATTGTTAATCAGTACTGACCGAAGAAAATTTTGAAGAATTTTTTTTTTATTTCTTTATTTGAACGATACATCATACTTTGGAAAGCATGACACACACCATGCTCATTCCATACCACGGTTTATTGATCGTATCTGATAATAATGTGAAACGAATCACATTATTCACACACAGGTTGAAGGCATGATGAAGATAAAGGAAAGTTTTATTTGTTACATATTTGATCTTTATCAGTTGATTACAGAAGATAATTGATTATATTTTATTTGAAGATGAAGTGGGAAGTCTTACTACATAAGATGTTATGTATTGTTGTAACTGCAATTTAACAGAATCTTAACGAAAAGATCTGTTGAAGGCCAAGATGTCCTCATACAAGATTATGACGTTGCTGATTACTATATTTAGACGGAATGTGATGCTTAGTTTGAGTTTCTACTTCAACTTCAAATAGAAGATAGTTGATTTTCAATGTAATTAATATAGCCTTGAAGAACACAAGAATGATAGCACACTTTTAGGGGAAGAAAAAGTGTTGATCATTCAAGGGGAAGTTCAAGTTTCTCGGATTTATTTGATTATGTCAAAAAGGGGAAGAGACTTGAAGATTCCTAGCTAATTCTATAAGTTTTGTCAAATCAAATAGGGGAAGATTGTTAGGAATATTATTATTAATATTCATTAAAGATTTGATATGTCAAAACTATTAAACTACAAGGACCTAAATCGATGATATGAAGTTCAAGATTCAAATAAAGATTTAGGAGATAATCATTAATGTAAAAAGATATAGTATATCTTTATTAGTTTAAAAGATTTAGTATTATCTTTTCCTTGTAAGTCTTAGGTTTTCTAGTATATAAAGAAACCTAATGACATAGAATTAGATGTTCTTGTAACCCACGTTTTAACGTGTTCGTGTGTAAAACCTAAGCCTCAAGATCGTATGATCCTGTTAACCAAAACCGTTCTACATATTTATATGTAGAATTGGGGCTTTTAGTAATCATTGTATATAAAGATGATGATGAAACCTTGTTTAGCAATACAAATATGTTTATATAATTCCGCAAGTTTGTTATTTGTATATGCTTATTCCAGATAAGAACTAACTATTCTTGAGCCTAAAGATTGACGTTTATATAGAGTTGTTCGATCTTCACAATTGGTATCAGAGCAGGTGGCTCAGATCTGGAATGAAACAAGGATCAATAAATGATTTCTCACAACGAACAAAGGTTAGTAATACATAATTAATCCAAACCGTACATTCTGAAATCAAACACCAAACGGCATATTCAATCCATGGCATAAATTAATCCATCTCCAAAATATACTTGGAGTTATGAACGAAAATATGGCCACGTGGTGGAGAATAAAAAATTGAATCACATGGATTTCGTATATATTAGAAACAATAAGGAAGCCTTGGAGTTAATTATGTCGGCTGGAATTAAAGGGGGGCGAATAAAAGGGAACCCCACACAACTAGTTATTTTAGGGGAGGTTCTGACGTACGAAAGCAGACATCGAATTACGAAACAAAATTGGAGGAGTATATTAATTGCACGTCTTATGCACTGTAAACGGTTACTACTGGTCACTCTGCTGATCAAATGTTGATGTTAGTCTCAATCGTTTATAGTAATTCATGTTTACTACTGATCCTTGTTCAAATTTACTACTGATTAGTATATCAAAGTTTCCTACTGATCCTTCAAAAGTTTCCTACTGCTCCAATAGTCGACATTTGTTACTGATTCAGTATTAAAGTTTATTACTGGTCTTATCAAAGTTTACTACTGATCTTATTAAACTTTACTACTGATCTATTTTAATACTGATTGTTACTATTGGTACGTTTTTACTACTGATCTCAATACATCAGTACCACTGGTCCGATTTTATTAGAAAATACTACTGATCAGTAGTAAATTTGAACAAGGATCAGTAGTAAACATGAATTACTATAAACGATTGAGACTAACATCAACATTTGATCAGCAGAGTGACCAGTAGTAACCGTTTACAGTGCATAAGACGTGCAATTAATATACTCCTCCAATTTTGTTTCGTAATTCGATGTCTGCTTTCGTACGTCAGAACCTCCCCTAAAATAACTAGTTGTGTGGGGTTCCCTTTTATTCGCCCCCCTTTAATTCCAGCCGACATAATTAACTCCAAGGCTTCCTTATTGTTTCTAATATATACGAAATCCATGTGATTCAATTTTTTATTCTCCACCACGTGGCCATATTTTCGTTCATAACTCCAAGTATATTTTGGAGATGGATTAATTTATGCCATGGATTGAATATGCCGTTTGGTGTTTGATTTCAGAATGTACGGTTTGGATTAATTATGTATTACTAACCTTTGTTCGTTGTGAGAAATCATTGATTGATCCTTGTTTCATTCCAGATCTGAGCCACCTGCTCTGATACCAATTGTGAAGATCGAACAACTCTATATAAACGTCAATCTTTAGGCTCAAGAATAGTTAGTTCTTATCTGGAATAAGCATATACAAATAACAAACTTGCGGAATTATATAAACATATTTGTATTGCTAAACAAGGTTTCATCATCATCTTTATATACAATGATTACTAAAAGCCCCAATTCTACATATAAATATGTAGAACGGTTTTGGTTAACAGGATCATACGATCTTGAGGCTTAGGTTTTACACACGAACACGTTAAAACGTGGGTTACAAGAACATCTAATTCTATGTCATTAGGTTTCTTTATATACTAGAAAACCTAAGACTTACAAGGAAAAGATAATACTAAATCTTTTAAACTAATAAAGATATACTATATCTTTTTACATTACTGATTATCTCCTAAATCTTTATTTGAATCTTGAACTTCATATCATCGATTTAGGTCCTTGTAGTTTAATAGTTTTGACATATCAAATCTTTAATGAATATTAATAATAATATTCCTAACAATCTTCCCCTATTTGATTTGACAAAACTTATAGAATTAGCTAGGAATCTTCAAGTCTCTTCCCCTTTTTGACATAATCAAATCTTTAATGAATATTAATAATAATATTCCTAACAATCTTCCCATATTTGATTTGACAAAACTTATAGAATTAGCTAGGAATCTTCAAGTCTTCAAATTGTGAAGATCGAATAACTCTTCATAAACATAGATCTTTAGGCTCAAGAATAGTTAGTTCTTGATCTGGAATAAGCATATACAAAACATAAAATTTGCGGAATTAGATAAACAGATTTGTATAGATAAACAAGGTTTCATCATCATCTTTATATACAATGATTACTAAAAGCCCCAATTCTACATATAAATATGTAGAACGGTTTTGGTTAACAGGATCATACGATCTTGAGGCTTAGGTTTTACACACGAACACGTTAAAACGTGGGTTACAAGAACATCTAATTCTATGTCATTAGGTTTCTTTATATACTAGAAAACCTAAGACTTACAAGGAAAAGATAATACTAAATCTTTTAAACTAATAAAGATATACTATATCTTTTTACATTAATGATTATCTCCTAAATCTTTATTTGAATCTTGAACTTCATATCATCGATTTAGGTCCTTGTAGTTTAATAGTTTTGACATATCAAATCTTTAATGAATATTAATAATAATATTCCTAACATTTTCTCTCACAATTTTGTCCGTCAACAAGCAGGTACTCAGGTGTATAAATTCTATCCCGATTGAGGTCGAGCAAGTGTGGTTCATCGGTGGCAAAGTGGAAGCCAGCAACCAAGTTGAGAGTTCTTCCTGATTCCGTTTTTCCGTTCGATCCAAAGCTGTGTTGCGGGTGTTGTCCATTTGAATCCAGCAAGTTCATACACTGAGCATCTCCTTTACCGATCAGACCACGAGATTGAATCACCGAGTCGGTAGAAATCTTTTAATTTGTTTATCCCTTATTCGTTTTGTTAGCTGTGGGTGTTGTTAAAACGGGTTTTCAAGTTAAAATCAATTCTGGCAGATTCTGTCCTATTATTCGGGTCTATTTTTAACGGGTTTAAAATATGCTTTTAGATTTTTGGCCCGTGCTGGTCACTTTTTTTCTGAGTTAGCTTTTCAATGCCGTAACCCTCTCGTCAATCCGAATTACGGTTTAAAAGTTATAGCTAACTTAGTATGCTGCTGTTAGGAAAATGATCTGTGCGACTTGTCTGTCTTGTGATACTGTTTTGAGACCCTTAGAATCTGTTTTGGCCAGTGACCGTCTCACAGAGATATGTAGTTCTGGTTGTCTACTTGTCATGGTAAAAATATGAGATAAATCTACTGCACAGTTTAAGAGTTATAGCAGTTTCCGTGAGACCGACGGGTGCTGCCAGTTTTCAAAATTGAGTCCTTAGAACGGATTGTAATTCGGGTTTCATTTTTATGCTTTTAGGATCATCTAGGAATAACCGAGCAGCGCCTTAGAGTATTGAGGATCCTTTGGAGCTTACGTTTCGCGAGGTGAGTATTCTCACCGTGTATTCAGTTTTAACGTTGTACATGCATGACTTATGTGTTACATTTCTTGCACCATAATTGTTATCTGAGCTTGAGCTGTTATCTGAGTTTGATCCGCTATCTGAGTTGATTTGTTATCTGAGTTTGACATGCTATCTGAGTATCTGAGTAGCTGTTGATTTATTTTAATCTGAGACATTGTGCCTGGGTAACCGAGCTCGGCACAGGGTCATTCTGTGCTACTACTTGGTAGGGCATCTGAGATAATTATGTTAAAGAGATAATAAAACATAATAACACACATCTGAGTTTTTGGCTATATGCCTGGGATCATCTCCCGTCTGAGTTTTGGGATTATTCCCGTCTGAGTTTTGGGATCACTCCCGTCTGAGTTTTTGGCTTATGCCTATCTGAGGTGTGAGGAGGGGCGAGGTTGATCTCTCGTCCCAAATCACACAAGCGCGCTATATAAATTAAAATCTGAGTAATAAAATCTGAGAAATAAATCTGAGTAATTAATCGAGTAGATTCTGAGTAGGAGTACACCGATGTGCCCTCATGTGTTGTATGTTATGATTGTTTGCATTTTGAGAATTATTCACTCAGCTTCCCCAGCTGACCCAAACTTTCCCCCACATTGTTTCAGGTACCAGCAAAGGAAATGAGAAGGTGGACGGTTGACCGCTGTATCTTTTCATTACTGATGTGGACATCATTTAATATTTTAAAACACTTTACTTTATCTTAACTATTTCCGCAATAAATATGTTTTAAATGTTAAATATTAATATCTGAGATTTATTTATGGGACCTTTTGATTATAATTTTATTTTCAAAAATTTTAAAAATCTTGTAAATTTTTGGGTGTTACAGCTGCCCCGGACCCTGCCAGGGGCGCTGCCCCTTGGAACCCCGTTATCGGGGGCGCTGCCCCCGAACCCCAGTTAAGTCAGTATATTTTAATCATAACAAATTTAAACAAGCGTGTACTCCGCACCGCCCTTACTTGTTCAGTATTTATTAGGATTACGTTTGGTCAACAAGTTTATCCCATTACACTTAAATAATATTGGTGATTACCCGTTAAATTTTTTTGTAATGGGTAGATTATCAAAACTAAACCACATAGGTTCTAGATTATCCGTTTTATGAACTAAAATGTATGTCGTAGAATATTATAAGTACGACTATTTAGATGAGAAGGAAAAAAAATCTCTAAAAAATCAAGAGTTGTAAATTTACATGACTTTAAGTCAATAGATTGATCAAAATTCTATTAGATTTTTAACTAAAAATAGTTAAGTGGTGATTAGGTTTTTCTATTAGGTTTATGAAGTGAGTCATCATCATTAACAATAAATAAACCTTGTTTTGCTGTAAGCCCGTACGTAGGCCCTTCATATTGTTCCATTTCATCATTTACGACATTAAATAGAAAATTCAAAAATTAAATATTCGTTTTATCTGATTTTATATTGTTGTATATTTTAATTTCTAGGTGTGCAAGTGTTGATTTGTGGAGAAGCTTATCTAGAGGCAGAAGCACAGTACGTGACAGAATGCAGAGGGTTTATAGAATCCACAGAGAACCCAATGCTCCCTTCCCTACCATCATCATCCCTGTTTATTTGGACTATATTTTAATTAAGGATGTGAATATGTGATATTTTACAAAAAATAATTTCACTTACTATATTGATAAAACTCAAAATATATTATACAAATATATTAAAAAAATAATATGATATTTTATATTTTAAAAACCACTCCCTTTAAATTTTTCACCATAAATCAAATACCACATATTATTTAATTATATAATATCTTACCATCTTACACGTACTTCCAAAAATTCCAACTTATCAAATCTTTAATATATACATCAATTGTCACAACAATATAGTATTGGTTTATTCACAAAATTATAAGGTTGGTGATTATCAACGTGAAATATTACGGTGTGGTCTTATGAGATAAACAACTATGGTGTAGAGACAATTGTAATATCATCTTTCTCCACATCATGGTAGGTTTTGCGAGAGGGAGTGCCTGTGGCTATATTGGAACACAGGCGTGAAGAGGTAAAATGTTGGGTGTGAACCACACGAAAACATTATCACCCTCCACATGTGGTGGGTGTGGTAATGTGATTAATATTTCCTTCAAAAAGTTGTGGTGTAATTGCTTAAATGACCTATGACGTCACAATAATTTTGGTGTGGTCCCATAAACCCATATCGAATAGCGTAATTAAGATTTCTCCCATCAAATTGAATAAAATGATAATTGACACTTCCCTTGATACTAATGGTTTTGAATTTTATAAAAGTTATTGTTTCAAGTCAAGTTTGAAATACTTTTGTAGATGTAGATATCTTATTTTTAAATGAAAGTTATTTTGAGATACCTTTGTATTATGATTAAGTCACTTAAATAGCAATTAACAGTGATAATAAATACAGTATAAGAAAAGGGAAATGGATTGTTATTTACATGGAATTTTAGTAGCTACCCTAAACGAAACGCATAACCACAACATTATTGTTGTAACTTATATTTTAATTATAGTTGATTATATTATCACTTTTATAGCTGACTTTGTGTAATATTTAAACACCTTTATAAACATAAATAAATTTGATGTACATAAAATGATAAAATTTACAATTATTATCTTACCAAACTCTACACCCATAAATAGGGATATTATATATTGTTTCTTGTATCTTATAAATCATTTGTATCATAATTTAATGGCTAGAGAAAATTGTTATTATTTTTTAAGTTGAGTTAATTCGTCATATAACAATTACGAAGTATAATGATTTGTTATTTATGATAGGCATTATTTAATGAACCCACCATTGTTGCTTGAGATGATGATAAAGAGAGTTCCCATGTTTTTGAATCCCTTTTTACAAGGATCTTGTTATAAAGCCTGGTGCCCTCACATGGCCATTTTTTTTATTTCATTTGTTTTTCTGCTTTGGAAATCAAGATAAAATTAAAAAGAAATGTTACCCAATCTAAACCCTGTGATCCCAATTAAAACCATACCTAATCCACACTTTTAGATCCCATTTAACACAATAATAATGCTTTAGAACCTTAACTAACTTTATATAATACTTTACGATTTGCATCTGATTCCCATACATTATTATTAGGATGCCAACAATTTTAACCATATTTTCATTGGTTAGCTTCAAGCTCAAGCTCCAACCATATATTCAATTAAAACCATCTAATCCACCATTAAAGGGATAAAGCACATCCACTTTATAATCATCTAGAATAAATTAATTGTGCAAATATATAAATTATGTTATCGAATATGTGGATTTTAGACCGTAGACAGCTGTAACATAAGCTTAACCTCTATTAACACACAAAAATCAGTTAGAGAGCTATGCAGCTAATAATGTTTACACAATTATCTATATCTATACTATATATAATGAGCCAATGCATTTTTAATTTTAGAATATCTTAAACTAGCCCTTGTCATTAGTGGAAGGTCTTAAACCCTCAACCAAAATTGCAATAAAAAAACACAGGCTTGGAGTTTCGAACTTGGGACCTCACGCAACACATATATCCAACTTACCACTACACCACATCCAATATTTGGTATTTTACGCGAAACATCTAAACCAAATGATTTAAAGTGGGGCGGATTAATATTTGCTATTCATATGAAAATCACATTAATTTTATACAACATGACGATAAGGTATGTTTAATAATACAACATGATGATAAGTTACGTTTAATAATAAAAGCTTAAATTATTGGGAACATCAATCGTAATTCGTATGAAAATAAGGGGAATTATTAACTAAATATTAGTCAAACGATCATGCTAAAACCTTTACGTTTGTTACAATCCACCACCATCTTTTGTTTTTTTTTTAACAGGCCCAAATGTAGTTCTAAAAAAAGCCCTAATTTTACCACATCATTCTTTATGCCATGTGTGATTCCACATTTGCAATTAGTCAAAGATTAAACCCACATATTAAAATCATAATGTCGGTTTTTAATATAAAGCACAAACTCATATTTAAGTGTTTCAATTTAATAATGGGCAGAAATAAATACTCCAGAAAGTTAATACTTCAATTTAGTCGTTATGTTCTCAATATGACTGTAATTTATTAAATGGCCAGCTACAAATATTGAAGGATATCATTTAACACAATTCGGTTATGGAATTTAATTGTTATCTTCTTAATATGACAAGTAATTTATCAAATGCATGACCCGTTGCAAATTTTGAAGGATAACATTTAACACATTTCCATTAAATCACCGAGTAAATGAAATATTTAATTTGGTGCTACTTCGGTTATGAAATATATATTTATATATTGTCATTGTTGTTCCATTGTAAACGAATCATCTTCTCCTTTGAACCTTATTGTAACACTTTAGGTGTCTTTTGGTAATTCATTGTGCTTCTGGTAATTGATTTTAACTTCATCAGTTATTACCTCTTTTGATGCCTATAGATTTGTGTTGGTGGCAAAATACATTGTATTCTATGTTAGTTTGCAGGAAGAAAAAGACGATTCGTAGCAAATTTGAGGAGGCCTGGTCAGTAAAAATCATTCAGTTTTTTTTTACCTAAACTGATTATCTTTACTCAGGTATCAGATGTAATTCACAGCGAGATAACCAAACTGGTATGCAATATTCATCCCATTTATTAATTTTTTTTAATATTTCTTGAATTACTTTTTTTTTTACTATGTTCATGTTTCTTGAGTTTTGTAGTGAACAAAGATCAAAGCTTTTTGTGTAAGTGATTTTTACTTACCCTTTTGAACTATTTTTCTATTTCTTGATTATTATCTGTTTCTGTAAAAAGGATTACATAAGTTGTTTCTATAATTCTTTAATTGATACGTATCCCTTTTAAACTACTAGCCTATAACCCGTGATAAATCACGGGCGACTTATTGAAAATTTCATAATATTTTATTATTTTCATTTATAAATCATAATCTTTTATTTCCTTGACAATATTGTATGCGTTGAAAATTTTGTACATTAGAAATAATTTCATGGTTAATACACATTTTCATATATTAATTTGCTATTTATTGGTTATATAGACTGTTGATATTAGATGAAGGAAAAGATGCAATCTCTTATGATCATATGATCTTTTAAAGTTATATATGTACCCTTCCAGCTCCTTTGATTAAGAAAATATCCTCCATAATCAAAATCACTATTGACTTTTTTCATTTCACAATTGTACAAATCAATGTTGACGATCACTGGCAATCTGCCAAGTGCAATTTCTCTATTATCTTTGAATAACCTTCTTTTCCACATGCTCGTTTTCGGTTACATATCAAACTAATTAGCGTGCAAATGTATTTAGATACGACAGCTGATGATATTAGAGTGTTGATACACTCAAAAATAGAATGTTAATTCTGCAACAGCAGCAACATTAGGGTGCAACAGTAAAGTTCCTATTTATTTGCATTTCCTATAACTGGCCATAATTAGAGTGTTGATACACTCAAAGCTGTAATCTCTTACGATGTTAAACATATATATTATTATTACCCGTTTAAGCATTTGGAAATACTTCAGTTGACTTTTGACCCGGTCATAATTGACCCATTTTTAGTCAAATTGTTAAAAATGCAGCTTCTATTAGAAAGGTGATATAGATAAATAAATAAATTAAAAAAAAAAACTTACAGCAGCAATTGAAGGACTTGAATCTTCTCCTGGTTTAATAAGAGATAGGAAAAGAAGCAATTGCTAATATTTAATAAAAATCATTTATTATAAACACCGTCCAATACTACAACAATGCATTTCCAAATCCACTTTTTAACTTGTTTAGTTTCTTCCCCTTTTAGTTAAAATTTAAAATTTACTTGTTTGACCCATGAGTTTGTCTAAAATAAAAACAAACTTTTAAATTTGTCCATGTTTAGTCAATATACAACCGTTTTGTCCCATTGGGTCATTGAAAGATGGTTTCATGCAATGGTTGTATCTTTAGAAGATTTATATTAACAAACGTTATATATATAACCCGTGATAAATATAAATTGTAAAGTAAAAACTAAAATAAAAGCTAATATAGTTTTTGGAATTTATTGAGGACTATGCATTATTTAACTTCACAAAATTAGCAAATGTAACTAAATGACCAAGACTGGGACTTACGTTCAATAGGTCAAGACATAAGAGGAACATGAGAAGAAACTTTCTTTGTGGTCCTGTGCAGAACATGAGAAGAAACTTTCTTTTTGGTCTTGTGCACTAACATCTGCCCGTTTCAAATTGCATCACAATTATAAGATTGAACATAACCGTTGTGTTGGTGCTGGATCTCCTGCCCTGCGAATGGTGAATCCGTAAATTAATGCGAATGGTGAATACAACGTAAGAATACTGATCGTATATATATATATATATAGCTAATAGATAACTAATTATATGGTTTATAAAATTACGTATTATGGGGCTGCAGTTACCCCAGTTACAGCTGTTACCCGAAAATTATGATTAACTGGTTTAATAACACTTCTAAATCACGGGTGAAAGATTAGCTGCAGATTCAAATTATCCAATAACATTTGTTACCCGAAATATTAGCTATGGAAGTGTGGATTCAAATTTCATATTTTGTGTTTATCTCTTTCTCTAAACTGCAGCTGAAAAGTAGGGGCGGCAATCCAAATTCAAAAAATTTAATAGTGTAACAGGTCAGCAAATACCAGGAGGCATAACAGGTGACGCGGGCATCATATATGAGGAGGCATGACATGTCAACAATGACATGGAATGAGTGACGTGGCTTGTGTGACATGGCGAAATTCAAATTTCTTTTGCTTTAATATATAGGTAGATGTTTATGTTTCTTGATTTAACTTTTTGTTTTTGTAGACAAATATTAAATATTCTTTCAACAAGTATTAAAAGATTTGGTTACGTGAATGTGTACGGGGATAAGAAAAGACACTTAACATTTAAATAAAAAGCTTAATTTTTGTAATATATAAGGTTTTACTGATTTTTGTTTAGATTGATTTGATTTGAAATTTGGTTACTTTAAAACAGATTTTGGTGGTGATCAGTGAAGTGATGTAGAGGATGAATGATGAGCATATACTTATTATTTGGTTTTGTTTGGATTTTTTAATTATTGCAAAATAGGAGGTTTATACTAATAATTGAAGGAGATCCAATTATAAGTTGTAGGGGGTGGCATTGATGGTTTTGAAGCCACTACTGTTGAATATGGTCAGATACTGATGTCACAAGGCACGATAAGCATTTAGAAACACTATTTGATGATGAATTAATTCCCTTTTTAAGTTATCAAGCTTTCACTTATTGTCGATGATTTTATTTTTATTTATTTTTATATTTTTGAGTAATTTGTAGGGTTGTCAATGGGTGTACAGTTAATGCATTCATCAAGTATACAACCTCCTGAATCTTTCTATAGATTTAGATTATTATTTTAACAATATTGGTATAATATGCATAATTGTATGATTAATCATTTATAAAAAAAAAATTCAAAATTCACTTATTTTGACACTTGCTTATTATTGAGTTGATATTGTGTTTTATCTTAAACGATTCAAAACAATAATATTAGGTTTAACCAACTGCAGTTATTGTTTGTCATCCTTAGTGAAGCTAAATGGCCATATGGTAATTAAATTAATATGTATATATAGAGATTTTATCTATTATTTGATATTTGTTTTAACAACGGAATTAATTTATAGGTTCAAAATTTTCAATGAATAAAATATTTATAAAGAAATAAAACTTTACGAAAAATATGAAAATATTAGGAAAACTTTTATAAGTCACCTGTGATTTATCACAAAATGTCTAATCGATATCAGTATGATAAGATCGTATGTAGTGAAATTCCATACCCAACAAGGCATCCGGTAATGCACGAGTTGGTTAAAAAACACATGATCCACGGTCCATGCGGCAACTTAAGATCCAACAGCCCTTGTATGCAGGGTGACCCAAAAAAATGTCGTTTCAAATACCCCAGGCAGTTCAACGAGGTAACAACACAAGGACAAGAATCATATCCATTATATCGAAGGAGAGACAATGGGGTACGCGTGAACGTGCGTGGACAAACCCTCGACAATAGATGGGTCGTCACTTACAACCCAAAGTTGCTGTTGATGTTCAATTGTCACATAAACGTCGAGGTTTGTTCAAGTATTATTTCAGTGAAGTACATTTTATAAGTATGTCTACAAGGGTCACGACAGACAAGTTGTCCATGTCGACCCGGACGGTGAAAACACAGTTATTAATGAGATAAAGAGATTCCAAGATGCTCGCTATGTGTCTCCCCCCGAGGCAATTTGAAGGATTTTTAGATTCAATCTTTCACAAATCCATCCATACGTAATGGCATTGCAAATTCATCTCCCAAATTCGAAATAACGATCTAATTACCAACGTTGTTGACAGGGAAAGAGACAAAAGATCTATGTTGATTGCTTTTTTTTATATGAATAAAATCCTTGGAAGAGATGAACAATATCTGTACAAGGACTTTTCTAGGCACTTCACATGGAATAACACCTCGCGGCGTTGGAGTACCAGAAATAAGCAATCAATGAGGGGAAGATTGGTTTCCATTAATCCCACTGAAGGAGAACGATTCTACTGTAACACCTCATTTTTCAAAACACCCTTTAATTATATTTTTAAATAAAAATAATACAATGTCCAATGTTCCCAAAATACGGTTTAACAAAAACCATTAAACCATTTATCAGAGTTATAAAATCCGGTGTTACAAAGATAATATCATAACCATAGGATAAACGAGAACTACCTACGAGCTCCCGAGCTAATCAACACTAGGCCACTTCTAACGCAACCCTCTAATCCAACGATCCTGAACCTGAGTACATAGCCAAAAACAAAGTAGTACGTGAGACAAAATAGTCTCGTGAGATACATGGGTTTTCGACCCATTCTCAAAAGATTTATAAAATATTATTTATAACATTTAAAAATACTTATCCTTATCATTTCTTATTAATTCATAATTCATCTTCCATTCATTTAACCGTATAAACTAATAAGCTTACCGTAAGCTTACTCGTCATCTAATCACATACTTGTAAGTTATCTCCAAACTTACACTTTCATTATCACATATGCGACGGACCTCTCCGAAGCCAACTCTCCCGATATGGGATGTCATAGGTAAACTATCAAGGTAATTGGGAACCCCCATCTTACCGAGATTCATAAGCTCTCCCTGTTCCCGGGTCGTCATGCTCACTCATCATTGAGTGTCGTAAACTGTGACATTCTACTCTTTGCGCAGGGAGGTACCACCCCAAGTAGACGTCTCATGCTCCCCCATTTCTGGGCGGTCTTATTCCGGATTTTTCATTTCACATATGAGCCTCAGCTCCTTTCATCAAATATGAGCATCAGCTCCTTTCATCACTTATTAGAATACATTTATTCTAATTTATCATGCTATTCTCTTTATTATTTCATTTTAAATCTTGACTTTACCAAGTCCTTTACTAATTTAAAACATATTCATCTTTTATCAAAATCTTATTACTTTGACTCTTCTTTGACTAGAATACACGTTTATTACTAGTCACTTATTACTTATTCTCTTAGTATTTCAATATCTACTTTTATTAGTATATTATACTAATCGATACTCATTACTTAAAAATCATTGTCTCAAGCTTTATTAATACATATTATTAATAAATCGATTATCAAGCTCTTTCAAATCATTATCTTTATTCATACATCTTATTTGTGAAAACTCACTGATTACTTTTCTTTATCATAATCTCTTTCAAAATCAACAATCGTTTAGATATACTAAAATAGTCCAATACTAGCATTTTCTCATCATATCAATCATATCTTTATTAAAAACGTTTATTAATAAAGACTCTTAAAACATCATAGTTTTCAAAATCATTTGCTATGTACCCAATAAAAGTCTCATGTACTCACCTTAGCCAAGCTAACTCCAAATCGTGTCTAACAACACGAATCCTTGCTTTCCAACTTGTGAAATGTCACCATACTTTAGGTCTTCTTGACCTACCATCAATATCATTACAATAACTAGTTATTATCCATAACTAATCACTAAACAATCCATATCTACAACCTTAACCACCAAGTTCATCCAACTTGGTGGAATCTCAAACCCTAGTTCAAGATTTCCATCAATAAACCGAAATCCAACTTGTACACATCGATTACAAGCTTACAATGAGTGTTCTACACCCATGTTCAGTCATCTTCCCCAAAGATGACATGGTTGGTTCCCCAAACCACCATTTCTACCCATACAAAGCTCACAATCAAAGTAGATAAGCAAGACAATCAAGAATACTTACCCTTGGCGTTTCAATCCTTCAAGATGGTGAAGATCTAAGCTCTTGAGCTCCAAAATCGCCCAAGTTTGCTCCCAAATCGGCTGCACAATGTGTGGGGTTGAATGAGAAATGAAACCCTAGCTTACACACAAGATTATATATTCCAGACCAAATTCGCGCCGAGCTCGCGCCGAGATCGCGCCGCGAAGTGACGCGGGTTTGCCTTTTAGAAGCCGATCTTTTCCAGCTTTCGCGCCCCGCTCGCGCCGAGTTCGCGCCGCGAACCAAAAGCGACCCCAAGCGCGACCCCAAACGCGACCCTCACGCGTTTCGTCTCTGGAGATGCTGTTTGAACTCGCGCCTGCCTCGCGCCTTCCTCGCGCCGCGAGGGCTGCCTGGGTCAGTTTCTTGCCTTTTAAACTTGTTTCCATCCAAGTCTTGACCCGTACTTGGTTATACCAAGTCCCAAACATTCAAACACTCGATAAAACCCAACGGAGACTCGATTAAATATTTTCCCACCTTTATTCCTCAATATTTCTATTTAATATATTAACCGAAAATTCCGGTCGTTACAACTATCCACCCCTTAAAAAGGATTCCGTCCTCGGAATCAACTCAAGGATTTCCAATCCTCATTCCACCTCCAAATCATGGTCCAACGATACTTATGCATTTAAATGCCCACTTGACTCCGTTATACCCAAACGGGTCAAAAATCCAATCTTGAGTCCCTAATACCCGAACGGGTCAGAATTTCACAACTTGACCTTAACATTTTCAATCATTTTACCAATTCATTTATCTACATCGGGACGATATAACCCAATCATTACTAATAGCCAATTGACCAAAACGATAGTCAATGCCTAGCTTTGACCAAATTGTCAACATTGCCAAATCCTTGACTTAAGCACAAAGTCAACCATACCTTGACAATTTCCTTACCCACTAATGATTCCATTAACCATAAATTCCTTAACAATGGACCTTACCTTCATGGTCCAACAACAATCATACTCGATTTCTAAATTCCATTCGAATTGCCCAAAGGTCAAAGTCGCACCCTTTGGCTACAATTATTTCCATTAATCAATCAACCACTAACATACACACATACATGTGATACATTATGCCTTTACTCTTGACTCACCACTTTAAACGAAAGTCAAAATCCAATTTTGACCTAAGTCAACAATCCACTAGTTGACCAACCTTGACTTATGAATAAAGTCAAACTTTGCTAAATTCCACATATTCTTTATTACTAAGGCATCGCTTCCCAAGCTTTTCGTTCCCTATTCCAGTATTTAAATTTCCTTTCTCAATTGTTTCTCTCTTCTCTGATTTCAATTTTCTACAATCGATTAACAAATTCCATCTAAATCGATACTGATCTCTATTACTTTTTAACTTTCATCCAATTACTTATACCACATATAATTTCCTTCAAATATCCTTATACCATACTTGAAATTCCCGATCGCCGGCTCTAGAGCCTCAATCATATCCAATTGTGGCCTAACCACCCATATACACCCTTCACCACTCATTGGCTACTAACCGATCTTGCTTCCTAGAGCATTCCTTTTTCATGAATCATGAACTTGTAGGCATCTCCTACACCTACTTATACTTAAACACTACCCGTGTTTTCAACCCAAGTTCTCACTTGCCATAAAAATCATAACAACAACTAACCATACGGTTCTACATACGTCAGATACAAACATCATATTCCTTATATAACAAGTTATACTTTAACTATCACACCGAGATGATCGGAAAGCCTCCAATCCATCAAGGTCCAAACTGTCACAATGATCGGAAAGCCTCCAATCCAATGTGACTCATCCAATCTCGTTAACCGGAAAGCCTCCGATCCAACAAGATCCATACAATACCATCCTATCTTGCATACAATTCATATATGTATCATTCACTTAGCATCATGCTAACATTCTCTTTCATAACTAGTCACATTCCCTATTCAATTTACATTTCCCCATACTTCACATAACATTACTTTCTAAAGTCATATTCTTTTCATGGACAATTACTCCCACTTATACCTTTATACCACACGGTATACACATAATCATTTCTAGTGCTTTCCACCAATCTACTCACTTATCCATCGTCTTTAGTCGATTCACTTTCTCATTATTAAATTTCCCAATCTTTCTTTCACCACCTAGGTAACCACCATTTTATTCCATTATCCATATTTTACCGAACCACTCGGTCCACTCAAGTCAACCAATTGACTTCGATCCACAACCAAACATAAGCTATCACACTTTTTTTTGTCTTTTTTTTTTTTTAATAATTAGTTATTACCCTTGACTTAGCATACCATTTCTATGACACTTTATCAATAATTATCCTTTTGACCTTAGCATCAAATCCATCATCCATGATACAAACTTTGTCATGACTAATTGTTAATTTGTTCACTCAACCATTTTCGAATACTAAATTCTGTCATCCCCGATGCTTATCCTTTCCAACATACTTTCTGTTTACGAGTTTTGAAACTTCACTATATTTTTCATCATTCTTTTCTTTACTATTATCATAAGCTAATACCACATCACTTATCCTTATTCCCGTCAAGTGCTACAATTTTACCATTTTTGAACTTTTCTCTTCTATGGTTTCCCATCCATATATACTATCCTCACTAAGTCTTAGTACTTCTACGTACTATCATCCTTTCATTGAAATCATTTACTATTTCCACGGTAATATATCTTTTAATATCCTAATTATCCGCGACATACCAGTCGCCAACTCACCCATACTTATACATGCCATTTCGCCTTAGCACCAAATCGTGCGACAATTCACCAATAAAACACGAACCTCATACTTTAGATTTTATAACTGAGGAAAACTTACCACACTTTTGAACCTTTCACATCAACATGATTTCACGAACTTTGAACGAGATTCTCTTTCTTTGTTAACTCTAAGCTACCATCGAACTTCCTCTTTCCTCCAATTAATGACGATTTAATGACCCTTCGTTGAACTACATTCTCCACATCTCCAACATTAAATTCTCTTAGAAATTTTCCAAGTACTCTCTCGGGGCAAAACTTCCCTATCAATCTACTCGCGAACTCCTTCCACGACATCTGGTACCATATACTCTTTCCAAACTTTCACACCACATTCTTCCACTATGACGTCTTGCTTCAACAACTGGGATGCAAGAGTCATCATAACATTCTTCATCCTCTTAATATATTCTAACACTTGCTAAATTTCGCGAATCTGCCGAATCAGGACCTCTGGTTCAGTACTTCCCAAATACGCATCCAGCTTACGCGCCATCAATGTCTTGAACGAACTTCATTCCCTTTCTTCCGATTCAGAATCACTACCCTCCTTTGTCGAGGACTTCTCAGCATCGGCTGGTTATCTGAAGACTTACTCTTCATACCTGAGTCGGAATCAACCTGCGTATCCTCATTCATCCGGTCATACGCAATCTGGCTCACATCCTCGTTTACTATTTCTCTTATTTAATTAAACAGATCCCGAATCATTCCCAAATTACCGGGTTGGTTTACATATAAACCGGAACCCTATTCATCATCCCCATGAGTTGTCAGAACTCAACTAAAAATTCTCTTCCTAACCTAGTGGAGCTTGTCCACTTTTCACGCTTATCCTTTTACTTATATCATTATTTCCACCATTTCCAATTTCCAACGATCGACTCCACAGTCGAATACAATACTTGAATATCAAACGTGACATTTCTCCTAGGGTTCGACCCTACCATACTCGCACTTTTTACGGTCTCAAAAGACTAATCATGGACATCCTATGGAAACATATGGTCCTACTTAGCATAGCTTAAGACTAGGGAGGTCAAACCTACCTAATTCACTTAAACTATAGCTCTGATACCAAGTTGTAACACCTCATTTTTCAAAACACCCTTTAATTATATTTTTAAATAAAAATAATACAATGTCCAATGTTCCCAAAATACGGTTTAACAAAAACCATTAAACCATTTATCAGAGTTATAAAATCCGGTGTTACAAAGATAATATCATAACCATAGGATAAACGAGAACTACCTACGAGCTCCCGAGCTAATCAACACTAGGCCACTTCTAACGCGACCCTCTAATCCAACGATCCTGAACCTGAGTACATAGCCAAAAACAAAGTAGTACGTGAGACAAAATAGTCTCGTGAGATACATGGGTTTTCGACCCATTCTCAAAAGATTTATAAAATATTATTTATAACATTTAAAAATACTTATTCATTTCTTATTAATTCATAATTCATCTTCCATTCATTTAACCGTATAAAATAATAAGCTTACCGTAAGCTTACTCGTCATCTAATCACATACTTGTAAGTTATCTCCAAACTTACACTTTCATTATCACATATGCGACGGACCTCTCCGAAGCCAACTCTCCCGATATGGGATGTCATAGGTAAACTATCAAGGTAATTGGGAACCCCCATCTTACCGAGATTCATAAGCTCTCCCCGTTCCCGGGTCGTCATGCTCACTAATCATTGAGTGTCGTAAACTGTGACATTCTACTCTTTGCGCAGGGAGGTACCACCCCAAGTAGACGTCTCATGCTCCCCCATTTCTGGGCGGTCTTATTCCGGATTTTTCATTTCACATATGAGCCTCAGCTCCTTTCATCAAATATGAGCATCAGCTCCTTTCATCACTTATTAGAATACATTTATTCTAATTTATCATGCTATTCTCTTTATTATTTCATTTTAAATCTTGACTTTACCAAGTCCTTTACTAATTTAAAACATATTCATCTTTTATCAAAATCTTATTACTTTGACTCTTCTTTGACTAGAATACACGTTTATTACTAGTCACTTATTACTTATTCTCTTAGTATTTCAATATCTACTTTTATTAGTATATTATACTAATCGATACTCATTACTTAAAAATCATTGTCTCAAGCTTTATTAATACATATTATTAATAAATCGATTATCAAGCTCTTTCAAATCATTATCTTTATTCATACATCTTATTTGTGAAAACTCACTGATTACTTTTCTTTATCATAATCTCTTTCAAAATCAACAATCGTTTAGATATACTAAAATAGTCCAATACTAGCATTTTCTCATCATATCAATCATATCTTTATTAAAAACGTTTATTAATAAAGACTCTTAAAACATCATAGTTTTCAAAATCATTTGCTATGTACCCAATAAAAGTCTCATGTACTCACCTTAGCCAAGCTAACTCCAAATCGTGTCTAACAACACGAATCCTTGCTTTCCAACTTGTGAAATGTCACCATACTTTAGGTCTTCTTGACCTACCATCAATATCATTACAATAACTAGTTATTATCCATAACTAATCACTAAACAATCCATATCTACAACCTTAACCACCAAGTTCATCCAACTTGGTGGAATCTCAAACCCTAGTTCAAGATTTCCATCAATAAACCGAAATCCAACTTGTACACATCGATTACAAGCTTACAATGAGTGTTCTACACCCATGTTCAGTCATCTTCCCCAAAGATGACATGGTTGGTTCCCCAAACCACCATTTTTACCCATACAAAGCTCACAATCAAAGTAGATAAACAAGACAATCAAGAATACTTACCCTTGGCGTTTCAATCCTTCAAGATGGTGAAGATCTAAGCTCTTGAGCTCCAAAATCGCCCAAGTTTGCTCCCAAATCGGCTGCACAATGTGTGGGGTTGAATGAGAAATGAAACCCTAGCTTACACACAAGATTATATATTCCAGACCAAATTCGCGCCGAGCTCGCGCCGAGATCGCGCCGAGATCGCGCCGCGAAGTGACGCGGGTTTGCCTTTTAGAAGCCGATCTTTTCCAGCTTTCGCGCCCCGCTCGCGCCGAGTTCGCGCCGCGAACCAAACGCGACCCCAAGCGCGACCCCAAACGCGACCCTCACGCGTTTCGTCTCTGGAGATGCTGTTTGAACTCGCGCCTGCCTCGCGCCTTCCTCGCGCCGCGAGGGCTGCCTGGGTCAGTTTCTTGCCTTTTAAACTTGTTTCCATCCAAGTCTTGACCCGTACTTGGTTATACCAAGTCCCAAACATTCAAACACTTGATAAAACCCAACGGAGACTCGATTAAATATTTTCCCACCTTTATTCCTCAGTATTTCTATTTAATATATTAACCGAAAATTCCGGTCGTTACAACTATCCACCCCTTAAAAAGGATTCCGTCCTCGGAATCAACTCAAGGATTTCCAATCCTCATTCCACCTCCAAATCATGGTCCAACGATACTTATGCATTTAAATGCCCACTTGACTCCGTTATACCCAAACGGGTCAAAAATCCAATCTTGAGTCCCTAATACTAGAACGGGTCAGAATTTCACAACTTGACCTTAACATTTTCAATCATTTTACCAATTCATGTATCTACATCGGGACGATATAACCCAATCATTACTAATAGCCAATTGACCAAAACGATAGTCAATGCCTAGCTTTGACCAAATTGTCAACATTGCCAAATCCTTGACTTAAGCACAAAGTCAACCATACCTTGACAATTTCCTTACCCACTAATGATTCCATTAACCATAAATTCCTTAACAATGGACCTTACCTTCATGGTCCAACAACAATCATACTCGATTTCTAAATTCCATTCGAATTGCCCAAAGGTCAAAGTCGCACCCTTTGGCTACAATTATTTCCATTAATCAATCAACCACTAACATACACACATACATGTGATACATTATGCCTTTACTCTTGACTCACCACTTTAAACGAAAGTCAAAATCCAATTTTGACCTAAGTCAACAATCCACTAGTTGACCAACCTTGACTTATGAATAAAGTCAAACTTTGCTAAATTCCACATATTCTTTATTACTAAGGCATCGCTTCCCAAGCTTTTCGTTCCCTATTCCAGTATTTAAATTTCCTTTCTCAATTGTTTCTCTCTTCTCTGATTTCAATTTTCTACAATCGATTAACAAATTCCATCTAAATCGATACTGATCTCTATTACTTTTTAACTTTCATCCAATTACTTATACCACATCTAATTTCCTTCAAATATCCTTATACCATACTTGAAATTCCCGATCGCCGGCTCTAGAGCCTCAATCATATCCAATTGTGGCCTAACCACCCATATACATCCTTCACCACTCATTGGCTACTAACCGATCTTGCTTCCTAGAGCATTCCTTTTTCATGAATCATGAACTTGTAGGCATCTCCTACACCTACTTATACTTAAACACTACCCGTGTTTTCAACCCAAGTTCTCACTTGCCATAAAAATCATAACAACAACTAACCATACGGTTCTACATACGTCAGATACAAACATCATATTCCTTATATAACAAGTTATACTTTAACTATCACACCGAGATGATCGGAAAGCCTCCAATCCATCAAGGTCCAAACTGTCACAATGATCGGAAAGCCTCCAATCCAATGTGACTCATCCAATCTCGTTAACCGGAACGATCCAACAAGATTCATACAATACCATCCTATCTTGCATACAATTCATATATGTATCATTCACTTAGCATCATGCTAACATTCTCTTTCATAACTAGTCACATTCCCTATTCAATTTACATTTCCCCATGCTTCACATAACATTACTTTCTAAAGTCATATTCTTTTCATGGACAATTACTCCCACTTATACCTTTATACCACACGGTATACACATAATCATTTCTAGTGCTTTCCACCAATCTACTCACTTATCCATCGTCTTTAGTCGATTCACTTTCTCATTATTAAATTTCCCAATCTTTCTTTCACCACCTAGGTAACCACCATTTTATTCCATTATCCATATTTTACCGAACCACTCGGTCCACTCAAGTCAACCAATTGACTTCGATCCACAACCAAACATAAGCTATCACACTTTTTTTTGTCTTTTTTTTTTAATAATTAGTTATTACCCTTGACTTAGCATACCATTTCTATGACACTTTATCAATAATTATCCTTTTGACCTTAGCATCAAATCCATCATCCATGATACAAACTTTGTCATGACTAATTGTTAATTTGTTCACTCAATCATTTTCGAATACTAAATTCTGTCATCCCCGATGCTTATCCTTTCCAACATACTTTCTGTTTACGAGTTTTGAAACTTCACTATATTTTTCATCATTCTTTTCTTTACTATTATCATAAGCTAATACCACATCACTTATCCTTATTCCCGTCAAGTGCTACAATTTTACCATTTTTGGAACTTTTCTCTTCTATGGTTTCCCATCCATATATACTATCCTCACTAAGTCTTAGTACTTCTACGTACTATCATCCTTTCATTGAAATCATTTACTATTTCCACGGTAATATATCTTTTAATATCCTAATTATCCGCGACATACCAGTCGCCAACTCACCCATACTTATACATGCCATTTCGCCTTAGCACCAAATCGTGCGACAATTCACCAATAAAACACGAACCTCATACCTTAGATTTTATAACTGAGGAAAACTTACCACACTTTTGAACCTTTCACATCAACATGATTTCACGAACTTTGAACGAGATTCTCTTTCTTTGTTAACTCTAAGCTACCATCGAACTTCCTCTTTCCTCCAATTAATGACGATTTAATGACCCTTCGTTGAACTACATTCTCCACATCTCCAACATTAAATTCTCTTAGAAATTTTCCAAGTACTCTCTCGGGGCAAAACTTCCCTATCAATCTACTCGCGAACTCCTTCCACGACATCTGGTACCATATACTCTTTCCAAACTTTCACACCACATTCTTCCACTATGACGTCTTGCTTCAACAACTGGGATGCAAGAGTCATCATAACATTCTTCATCCTCTTAATATATTCTAACACTTGCTAAATTTCGCGAATCTGCCGAATCAGGACCTCTGGTTCAGTACTTCCCAAATACGCATCCAGCTTACGCGCCATCAATGTCTTGAACGAACTTCATTCCCTTTCTTCCGATTCAGAATCACTACCCTCCTTTGTCGAGGACTTCTCAGCATCGGCTGGTTATCTGAAGACTTACTCTTCATACCTGAGTCGGAATCAACCTGCGTATCCTCATTCATCCGGTCATACGCAATCTGGCTCACATCCTCGTTTACTATTTCTCTTATTTAATTAAACAGATCCCGAATCATTCCCAAATTACCGGGTTGGTTTACATATAAACCGGAACCCTATTCATCATCCCCATGAGTTGTCAGAACTCAACTAAAAATTCTCTTCCTAACCTAGTGGAGCTTGTCCACTTTTCACGCTTATCCTTTTACTTATATCATTATTTCCACCATTTCCAATTTCCAACGATCGACTCCACAGTCGAATACAATACTTGAATATCAAATGTGACATTTCTCCTAGGGTTCGACCCTACCATACTCGCACTTTTTACGGTCTCAAAAGACTAATCATGGACATCCTATGGAAACATATGGTCCTACTTAGCATAGCTTAAGACTAGGGAGGTCAAACCTACCTAATTCACTTAAACTATAGCTCTGATACCAAGTTGTAACACCTCATTTTTCAAAACACCCTTTAATTATATTTTTAAATAAAAATAATACAATGTCCAATGTTCCCAAAATACGGTTTAACAAAAACCATTAAACCATTTATCAGAGTTATAAAATCCGGTCTTACAAAGATAATATCATAACCATAGGATAAACGAGAACTACCTACGAGCTCCCGAGCTAATCAACACTAGGCCACTTCTAACGCGACCCTCTAATCCAACGATCCTGAACCTGAGTACATAGCCAAAAACAAAGTAGTACGTGAGACAAAATAGTCTCGTGAGATACATGGGTTTTCGACCCATTCTCAAAAGATTTATAAAATATTATTTATAACATTTAAAAATACTTATCCTTATCATTTCTTATTAATTCATAATTCATCTTCCATTCATTTAACCGTATAAAATAATAAGCTTACCGTAAGCTTACTCGTCATCTAATCACATACTTGTAAGTTATCTCCAAACTTACACTTTCATTATCACATATGCGACGGACCTCTCCGAAGCCAACTCTCCCGATATGGGATGTCATAGGTAAACTATCAAGGTAATTGGGAACCCCCATCTTACCGAGATTCATAATCTCTCCCCGTTCCCGGGTCGTCATGCTCACTCATCATTGAGTGTCGTAAACTGTGGCATTCTACTCTTTGCGCGACCCCAAACGCGACCCTCACGCGTTTCGTCTCTGGAGATGCTGTTTGAACTCGCGCCTGCCTCGCGCCTTCCTCGCGCCGCGAGGGCTGCCTGGGTCAGTTTCTTGCCTTTTAAACTTGTTTCCATCCAAGTCTTGACCCGTACTTGGTTATACCAAGTCCCAAACATTCAAACACTCGATAAAACCCAACGGAGACTCGATTAAATATTTTCCCACCTTTATTCCTCAATATTTCTATTTAATATATTAACCGAAAATTCCGGTCGTTACACCTATTGTTGTCCCATGTTCCCGGGCCTACGGATTGCGAAGATCTCTGCACAGTCGATGACTTCGTGTACCCGACTTTTCGAAGAGCAGCTCTCGAGAGAGGATTAACTGAGGATGATAATATTTTCTCGACATGTCTTAGGGAGGGTTCACTTTTTCAGTTTCCTCCGGCTCTTAGGAGGTTATTTGCAACTATTTTGATCTTCTGTGAGCCAGGGGATGTTCGTAAGTTGTGGGACGACCACTACGAATCACTCTCGGAAGATTACAGACGCTGGATCCTAATGAGGAGGCCGCCCGCAATATGGTCCTTAAGGACATCAAGGTTTTCCTACAATCTATGGGCAAAGATCTTGATAATTTTGATCTTCGTAATCTAGACATCGACGTCAGTTTATCTTCATGGGTTGTTTGGGAATTACAAGAGGAGTACTCCATGGTTGTGGAAGACGAACACATGTTTGCTTCCGACTCTCTTAATTCCAATCAGCGAGACGCTTATGATGAGATTATGAGTCATGTGGATAATAATATTTCGGGCGTCTTCTTTATATACGACCTGGAAAAACATGAAAAACATTTTTGTATAAAGCGCTGCTTGCAAAGGTCCGGTCTCGTGGTTTCATTGCAATTGCTACAGCTTCGTCAGGTGCGGCAGCTAATAACATGCCGGGTGGGAGAACTGCTCACTCCCGTTTCAAGATTCCAATTAACCTTGATAAAAACTCACTCTGTAACATTAAAAAACAGAGTGGGACCGCAAAACTGCTTAGAGCTGCAAAACTAATCATATGGGACGAGGCTTCGATGGCTAAGAGGCAGGCTGTAGAGGCATTTGATTGTTCAATGCAAGACGTAATGGGAACGAGACTTCCTTTGGGTGGAAAAGTTATGGTTTTAGGAGGTGATTTTAGACAGGTTTTACCGGGCGTTAGACGTGGAACACGAGCACAAATCGTTGACTCCAGTCTAAGAATGTCACCTTTATGGTCTGTGATTAAGAAGATAAGGTTGACTCTAAATATGCGAGCGCGAACGGATCCATGGTTTTCCAATTTTCTTTTACGAGTCGTAGATGGAGATCAAGAAGTCATTGATGAAAATATATTCGAATTCCAGATGGCATGACCATTCCGTACAAGGATATGGCTCGGTCCAAGGAAGACCTGATCATTGCGATATTTCCTTCTCTGCAAGTCAACAGAAATTCACCAGATTATATTATTTCTCGGGCTATCATATCAACCAAAAATGACCATGTTGATGACCTTAACGAGACGTTGATCGATACATTTTGTGGGGTCGGAAAAACAGTTTCGATGAAGCGAAGGATGACAGAAATGGATTCTATCCTATAGAATTTTTGAACTCGCTTAATGTCAATGGTATTCCCCCGCATGTTCTCCGGCTCAAAATTGGGTACCCGATAATACTTTTACGGAATATCGATCCCTCCCATGGATTATGTAACAGTACGAGACTTATATGCAGAAAGTTTGAGCCAAACCAATTGATGCGTAAATAACTATTGGCCAGCATGCTGGAAAAAGGTTTTCTTGCCAATAATACCTCTATCTCCGTCTGAAGCCGACATGTTTCATTTCAAGTCGAAAATAAAACAGTTTCCGGTTAGGCTAAGCTTTGCGATGACAATCAACAAAGCCCAAGGACAGACAATTCCGAACGTGGGCGTTTATGTGCCAGAATCGGTGTTCTCGCATGGGCAACTTTACGTTTCCCTTTCAAGAGGAATTTCACGTGACAATACAAAAGTATTGGTAACTCCAGCAAAACATTTTAATCTCGACGGAGTTTACACAGCAAACGTGGTGTATCGAGAGGTTTTGCATGTAAGTAACACGCATAAAAATACATTTCTTCCCTGTATTTTATACTTAATTAGGTTTATTGTTTTACCTCTAATTTATACACAGTTTTAATGCTTATGTATTGTATTCGTTATAAAAATATGTAACCAATGGACTTTTAATCGTCAGGAATATATAGTTCGCAGCCGCCGCATCGCACGGGTTTTAACCTAGTAAGTTTATAACGTCTAATACGACTTCAGCTTTACTTAATCAGCATGAAGTAAACTGACATTCCAATTGATACACACATTGTTATAAAATATATATACACAAAATACCACTTTTATTACAATATCATACACAACTCGTCCTTTATCCTTAGCCAACTCGAAGTAAATGAACTGACGCCACCATTCCAATAGTGTTGGTTTACCGAAGTGAAGCGATAAAGACATCAATGACAGTAGTGTAATGATCCGAAATTCTGTGCATATAAGTTGTACTCCAACCTTTTTTTTTGTGCCAAAGAACGTTGATTTTGATATTAATAAAACGACCCACGAAATAAAAATATGATTAATAGCACAATACAAATGGGCCTCGAATAATTCTCAAATCATTAAGTTTACAATGATGGGCAACTAACATATTTAGAGTCAACTTAGGGAATCCTATGATGTTAAAACAAGTGATTAATTATTATTATTATTAGAACAACTACAACAAATTAAGCAATGTATTAAAACATCATTAAATGGTGTTTATCTATGTTAATGGTGGGTACCCGATATATAATCCTTCCATCCATAATGCACTTGACACTTGATTAAGCTTTCATATGGTTACTCCAAATTAAGCAATAGTGTCTTAAAACCTCAAAACATTGCACATTATTGTTGTTAAAATCATGTGAAAAGAATCCAAAACACGGCATGTGTTTTGTTGCATAAAAAAAGATAGCGTTATAAGGGTTGAAAATGGTTTTTTAAAATGTTTTTCATATGTCAATAATGTGGAATGACACCCAAATTATGCAGACTTTGCCTACCCCCAAATGATTTATAGTTTTCAAAACTTAAATAATTGATTGCCAATTTAACTCTTTTTGCATGTGGTCACCAACTGGTATTTTAGCTTTTCATTGCCTAATTATGTGTCAAGAATTATGAATAATACAAATTTGACAAATAAAGTTTATGCCTTCAAAGTTATTTCACATGACTTAAACCATCGGAGGATGATACCTAAAATAAGAATGCTTTTCTTTCTTAATTGTGACATCACTTGATATTTTAATTATTCCAAATTAGCAACACATCAGCTAACGCTAGCTCAAACTGACATGCTCGTATTAACAATACTCATTCACTTAATATTTTATACATTAAATACACACACAAAAAAATATTAATACCTATAAAAATACCTTATACCCTCTTCTCTTTACATTTCATTAAATTGAAACCCCAACAGAAGGAGGTGTGCCAATGACATCTCCAACAGATGTGAAACCAAAGGGAAGCCAGAACATATGTTGGCAACGGTCTAATATGGAATGAATCTTTAGTTAGTTTTTTTTATGTATGTACATCGACTACATGTTATAATGACTTGTATTATACCAGTTTAAAAAACTTATTAAGAGTGTAAATAAACACAGACTTTGTGTTTATAGCAGTTTAAACATATTATTAAGAGTGTAAATAAACACAAACCAATTCACAAACATATATGAACTAATAAAAAAATATCTTTATACATATATGAACTAATACAAAAAAAAAAAAAAATATATCTTCATACATATATGAACTAATACAAAAAAAAAAAAAAAAAAAATCTTTATACATATATGAACTAATACAAAAAAAATTATATTTATATATGTTCATTTTGAATGTAGTTGTTTGTGCTTATTCTTCTAAAAAACAAATTTATTAAAGATATTAATAATAAACATAAACGAATGAACATACATAAATGAACATATATAAATGAAGTACCGAATGTAAACGAACAAAAAAGATCTATATTTATGTTTATGTTTACGTATTTAACTAAGTGAATATAATATTTTGTTCGTTTTCATCCGTTTAATTAACAGATAAACGAACATAAATATATCACCAAACAAGTGTTGAATGATTTACCGAACGTTCAGTTGACTAGTATAAAGTCTACTTCATGTTGTTTGTGCCATGTGTTTGGAGTTTCTAGTAATATGAATTTTTATGTTACAAAATGTATTATATTCGTACACCAAAATAGTAGCAAATCAACTATCACTAGTTCAGTACACGTAAAGTAAATAAAGGTCTTGGAATAATCAATAGCTCACCACCATTCAAAAAATATATATATTCATAATATATGAGGAGGAGGTGACTTAGTAAGTCATATAAAATTATGTATAGTTATATATATATCATTCACTATGATATATTTTTGAACCGATATTAATTTTTAGTCAATACACTTATTATTTCATGATATATGTGATTTTATAAAAAAAAATATGCAGTGAATGATCATTCATTTTAGTGATTTTGATTTCAAGTATGAGACTAATGAGAGAGCATACACAGTGAATAATACTCGTAGTTCTCGCAAAAAAAATGTTTTTGCATGAACTCCTCTATGTATGTATATATATTTGATGTTTTAGCACGTGTATTAGCAGAAGGATGGAGACGGTGAATTAGTTTCTATTTCATGAGTATTTAAATATTTTCTTTCGAAAATTAGAGAAAGATGTAAATTTTATTTCTACCTCACGCTATTTGTTTCCTACTAATATTTTCAAAAATTCATAATAACCACTTGCCATAAGTATTCATCATTAAGGTCTATGAAAGTAAAATGACAAAGATACTATGTCCCAAAATACAATTAGGTGCAAACATATATCATGTACATGGTAAACATGTTCATATACCTAGTGACCACCCTTGTTGTCTATGAATAAGATTATGTCAGGATCGAATAACCAAAACAAGTTATTGTCAACCCAGATCTACTAATAACAAGAAGTTGCAGCGGATCAACACTTGTATTAATATATTAAGAACAATAGAATACTGTATATTGAATGAACAATGAATAATGTTAAGAACACAGTGATTCACAAAAAGCTTCAATGTATATTATTGATTAACAATACACACGTACATTTACAATTCGTAAGGAACTATTTATAACAGTCCTTAAAGCCTAACTATTTACCCTAGTTATTCTAGGACTTGATTTACATCGAATTATAAAAGATATACATTGAATAACATTCTATAACTAACTCTGCGAAGATCTCGGACTTGATTTGCTTCCAAATACGCGTATCGGTAGTAACTGCAATCACCAGTAGTAAATATGCATCATCAGTAGTAAATATGATGATCAGTAGTAACTCTGATAATCTGTAGTAAGTCCAAAACCAACGTCAGTAGTAACTATTAACGATCAGTAGTATTCTTCAATATGTGCATGATCAGTAGTAAGTTAGTTATACTCTTCACCAGTATCAACTCATCAGTATCAAGTGTTTCTGCCCCATCAGTAGTAACCATAGTCTTCATCAGTAGTAACCATGATCAGTACTAACTGCAGCATCAGTAATAAGTTGAACTGTGATTTGTTCTAACAATCTCCCTCTAAACTTATTGATTCTCTTTCAATCAATCAAGTTTCTTTTTCACATCTTCTTCTTCTTTTCTTTTTCTTCCAACAATTTTGCTCTTCTTTGATCACCTTCTAAAGTCTGTTGGTTTCTTTTATTCCTTTGTGCAATAATATATTTGCTGATCTTTTTCACAAATTCATTCAACTTATTTTGGAACATCACAGCATCATTAGGTTTAATAAAATTCATGCACCAAATTTGATAAAGAGTCTTCTCAGAGTGAGGATACTCTTTTTCATATAGGAATAAATCACACTTCTTACTTGTATATTCAAAGAAGTACATGTTGACCGTTGGTAGCACATTCCAGGCTTGAATATTTTCTGGATTTGTAAACTTCTCTGAATATTCATCTGGATAAAAAGCAGCATCAATCATTTCTGTAATGTAACCTGCAGCTGAATTCTTCCAGGTCTTCTTGGTCATTCTTGGTTTACCAATAATCAGCATCTTGATTATGTCACTTCTGGTTAGGGACATGACTAAAGGTTTCCAAGCTCTAAATCTTTGAGTGACCTTATCTTCTCTAACAATCTCAATCACATCATCTATATATCTCCAGTTGATGATTGGATTGCTTTCTAGGGGAGCAATAGGAAGATCATGAACTTGAACTATTTGTAGTTTCTTCTTTGGTTGTTCTAGTTCAGATTGATCAGCCTTCCTTTTTCTTGTAATTAAAGAGAGTTCACCAGATGTTTCACCAGTTATAGTTTTTCTTTCTTTCATTTCTTTGGAGTTTATCTGTTCAAGCTTTGTGGTGTCCTTCTCTTTAATCTTTTGTTCAAGAAGTTCCTTCTTCTTCTCCACACAGTACTTTTCTGTCAAGTTGACCAACTTCATTCTTCCAAAGGCCTTGGTATTGTGGCCTCTTGACTTCAAGTATGAGACCATTTCTTTCTTATTGTCTGCAAATTCTACTGGCATATCAGCTTTCAGCTCTTTGCATTCTTGTACTTGTGCTTCAATAAGTTCTATTGTTTCAGATTCAAGTTGCCTTATTTTTTGTAGTTCTCCTTGTTGCAATTCTTTTCTGGTTTCTGCAACTTGTTTGGTTTTGACCTTGTGTTGAAATTTTGGCAGTTTTGATATGTCAGCTATATCTGCCAATTTTATTTCTGTGAAGGGTTGTCTTAGTATTCTAGCCCTTTCTGCTAATTTTCTGTTCTCAATGGCTAGAGAGGCTTCAAGCTTCTTCAAATAGTTTGCCCTTTTTACTTTCCACCTATCCTGCTTGGCTGATTTAGCAAAATTGATTTTGTTGACCATTTCATGACCTTGTGCTCTGTTAGGTTGGTCTTCATCAGCAATTTCCTTTCCCTTTCCTATGTAGTTGTCACTCTTTTTATCTGGTGCAGCTTCAATTCTAAATTTGTGACCATAGGTATGTATTTGTGACATGGGAAGTATTTTGGGATGTGGAGGTAAAGTGCATTCATCAACTTCTAACCAGTTGATGTCATCATCAATGTCTTTCACCACCAATTGTGTTGACTTTGTTGCTGGTGATGGTGGAATTATTACTGCAGGCTCTAGTAGTGGTGGCAGTTCAATAATATCATCAGTAGTAGCCAAGGTAGTTACTACTGGTATGTCTTCAAGAATTACTACTGATAGGGCATCAGTAGTGTTTGCTGTCTCTTCTTGATTTACTACTGCTATGTCATCAGTAGTAGTAGGAGTTACTACTGATGCTTCTTGTTGAGCTTGTTCTTCCATGGGAGAAGTAGTAGTAGCCTCATCAGTAATATCCATCTTTTCTAGGCTTTCATCATTGACCTGGCCTTCATCAACCTTTGTTTCTTTAAGATTGAGGAGAGAAGTTGCTGCTGCTGCAATAGATTCATCTATCATGCTTTGTATGTTGTCCTTCTCCCCCTTAGTGAGCTCAACTGGTGGAGCTTCACTATTATCAACCTTCTTTTTCAGCCTCCTTATAATATTTGTTTGTTGATGAAGCCTGTGCTCATATAATTTCATTCTTTTGTTGATTGTGTTAATGTGCTTCTTCATATAGGGCATGGTTTTTCCTTGATTGGTGAGATATGTAAGACAGTCATGTACAGTGGATTCAAGGTATTCCAACCTATCCGTCAATTGTTTTTGTTCAATACTGCCCTCACTCCTTCTAGCAAGATCATCGGGCTCACTAACAGGTACATTGGCTTTAAGGTTTTCCATCCTTTCCGTCAAATCAATAGTTTCAGTTCTACCCTCATCACTTCTTGGTGATGAAATGGGTTGTTTGGACACTCTCTTCTTCCTAGAAGAAGCAGTAGTGCCCCCCCTTTTGGTTTCTTGGCACCGGGGGTCCTCTTAGTGCTTCCTAAAAAGAGTCATCACTAAGAGTTGCCGAGGTCTGGGTCCTATTGATGTTCTCACTATCCTGTGCACCAACCTTTGAGGCATCAGTAGTGAGAGCCCTTTCCTCATGCCCTCTCTCCTCCTTGGAGGACAACTCTTGGAGCCTGGGGTTTGACTCAATGGGTCCCCTGGTGTCCTTTAAGGAAGTTTCTTCCTTTTATAGTTTTTCTGGAATGATTTGGCTAAAGGCTGGTCTTCTAGAGAGTGAAGAGTAGCCCTCTGCAGATTTAATTCATGTTCCTAGGACACATTCAGGACATCTATTTGGGTGTATGATTGAGTGACTGTTTGGGTTGTGTTTGGGCTGTATTTGGGGGTGAAGGAGTGGGTTGAGGTTCAATTGGGGTTGTATCTTTGATTGGACCTTCTCCAATATTTGGTTGATCTTTGATCATGTTAGGAAACAGAGGGGTTTCCATGCCTGAAAAATTTAAATTGTTTTCTCATATTTGAAAAAACTTTCTTGTTCAACTCAGGAGTTATAAAAATGTTTTTAGGAGTTGACAAGTTTTGCAATTCACAATTTATTAAATGTTGAAGAAATCTGGGATACATTAAAAATTTTGAAGTAGAAAGATTTCCCAACATTCATTCAAAAATCATATTTGAAAAATTAAAGACTTGATCTGTGCTTAAACAAACAACAACAGATGCTATTGCTTTATTAAACTCATTCCAAGTACTTCTTTTAGGAGAAATACAGTGTTGAATAGTATGTACAAGAAATTTCCATTGTGGGGAGAGAAGACCCTTTTGGAAAGTGACAATGTCAAGTCTTCCCTCATATCCCATTTTGTTTAAAATTTCAACAATGTATTCCTTAGGAAGAGAAAACATACCTTCATCGTCGTGCAGTTGTAGATGGTGTCTGATGGATTGTTCAGTTATGGTGATAGTATTTCCATCCACAGTTGATTTTATCATAGGCACAGTTGCACCTTCGGTTCTTTCAGCATTGGTCCAGAAATCAACCAAGTGTTGTTGATAAGCTTTAGGGTTCACAGTGAGTGCAAATTTTATATAAGACTGTTTCAAGAACATGACGATTGGACGAAAGTCTTTTGTTCCATCTGGATTCTTTAGATACGCACACATGTTGTGAAACTCTGAGTATTTAAGATTTTTGTTAACATCAAGAGATTGTAGAGTTGCCATTGTCGTCGATGTTTGTGTTTGATCGTTTGATTTGAGAGAAAAAGTATGAATGTTGTTACTGGTGCAGGGTTTATGATTGCGATTTAGGGTTTATCGAGAGGATTTAGTAAATCGATGTGAGGATAATGCTAAACTAATCGACTTCAGCTATTTATATCTTACGATTTGATCTGCAAAAAGACTAAATTGCCCTTCGAATCATAACACAACGGTTATTTTCATGGGGGTTAGTTTGGTAACTTTGACAATCTAAAGACCAGTAGTAAATTAGATACCAGTAGAAAACGTCAGTAGTATCTGTGAACGTCAGTAGTAACTAAGGATTTTGACATCATTAGTGACTGTGGACATCAGTAGTAACTAATGAAATTTTAATACTGACCTAATTTACCAACCCTAGCAGTAGTAACCACCATTTTAGAGACCAATAGTATATGTGAGTACAATCGTTTATCAGTAGTATTTTGTGCATACTCAATACACACCATACTGACCTACCAGTAGTAAAACACTTATTAACATAAATAACTTTTTACAACAGAAAAACTTTACACATGATTTTGATTGTGAAATTAATTTATTAAAATCATTCCAATACTGCTAACTAAGAAGCTGAATCTTCCTACATCAAATGCTTTTGTAAAAAGATCTGCTAATTGATTGTCAGTATGAATTTTAACTACTTTGATTAACTTCTTTTCATTGCAATCTCTTATAAAATGAAATCTTATTTCAATGTGTTTAGTTTTAGAGTGTTTTACTAGATTGTTCACAATACTAATAGCACTTTGATTATCAATAAAAATAGGAGTTTTAAGTATAGAGATACCAAAGTCTAGAAGCTGGTTTTGAATCCAAAGTACTTGAGCACAATAAGCAGATGCAGCTACATACTCTGCTTCAGCAGTTGATGTGGATACATTTGTTTGTTTCTTACATTGCCATGACACCAGTCATGATCCAAAGAATTGACATCCACCAGTAGTGGACTTTCTATCTTGACATTCACCTCCATAGTCACTATCTGTGTAGGCTATGAGTTCAAATGGTGAGTCATGTGGATACCATAGACCAAGTGATGGTTTGCCTTTCAAGTATCTGATTATTCTTTTGACATCCTGCAAGTGTAGTTCTTTAGGTCTTGCTTGATATCTTGCACACACACAAACACTGTACATAATGTCAGGTCTTGATGCAGTTAAGTACATCAAAGAGCCTATCATTGATCTATATAGGTGTTCATCTACATCCTCCCCCTCAGCATCAGGATGTAGGTGTTTGTGTGTTTCCATTGGTGTACTTTCACTCTTGCAGTCTTTCATAGCAAACTTCTCCAAGATATCTTTGACATATTTTGATTGGTTTATCAAGATACCATCTGATCTTTGATTCACTTGGAGTCCAAGGAAGAAGTTCATTGGACCCATGGAGCTCATCTTGAATTTGGTTTGCATGAGATTCTCAAACTCTTTACACAGTAAATCATTTGTTGATCCAAAAATGATATCATCTACATAGATTTGAACTAGTAGCATATCATTTTTGACCTTTCTTGTGAACAGAGTCTTGTCAATAGCTCCTCTTTTAAAATCATTCTTCAACAAGTATGATGATAATGTATCATACCATGCTCTTGGTGCCTGATGTAGGCCATACAGAGCTTTGTCTAGTTTGAATACATAGTTACCTTTTTCTGGATCTTCAAAACCTGGAGGTTGACATACATATACTTCTTCTTCAATTTTCCCATATAGGAATGCACTCTTCACATCCATTTGATAGACTTTAAACTTCTTGTATGAAGCATATGCTAGGAATATTCTTATTGCTTCAATTCTAGCAACATGAGCATATACTTCATCATAGTCTATTCCTTCTTCTTGAGTGTATCCCTGGGCTACAAGTCTGGCTTTGTTCTTGATCACTATACCTCTTTCATCTTTCTTGTTTCTAAAGATCCATCTTGTTCCAATGGCTCTTTTTCCTTTGGGTAAAGGTACAAGTGTCCAAACAGCTTGTAATTTAAATTGAAGGAGTTCTTCTTGCATTGCCTCAATCCAGTTTGAGTCCTTCATTGCTTGTTGAATCTTCTTTGGTTCATCCTGAGACAGAAAACATTCAAACATACATTCATTAGCAATTAAACTTATGTTACACATGTTTGCAGTTAGACTTTTGTTTAATTTGCTTCTTGTTTGTAGTTGCGAGTTAACATCACTTAGAACATTGTCTAATGGATGGTTCTTTTGAGTCCTTGAGTTTGTAGCTCTATCAACCACTAGTTGAGTTTCAAGATTTGACTCATTTGTCTCAGGGATTTGTTCCTCTTGAGGTTCTTCATTGTCATTGATGTTTGGTTCATCATCATTTGCTGGTTCAGAGTTACTACTGGGATCAGTAGTATTTAAGTTATTGTTGGGATCAGTAGTATATGAATTACTACTGTCCTCATTGTCTGATTCACTACTGCTTCCAGAATTTGAGTTATTACTGTCCTCAGTATTAACTGTGGGAGCAATATCAACTACTATGTATCTCATCTCTTCTTGACCAGAATTGAAAGATGATGTTCCTTCCTTTTGAGTATGACAATTTGAATCACCTGCATTTAAATCCAAGTTAGTGTTAAAGGATTTGGTTAGATTGTCTATGTTGAATAGCCAATCTGGACCATTTCCTTGTTCATTAGGTATATTCTCATTAAAGGATACATTGATGCTTTCTTCAATAATCCTTAATCATTTGTTGAACACTCTGTATGATTTGCTTTGAGTAGAGTATCCCACAAAGATTCCATCATCAGCTTTGCAGTCAAACTTACCAATTTGTTCTCTTGTAATCAAAATAGTACAAGGACAACCAAATGATTTTAAGAAACTTATGGAAGGTTTTCTTTTGTTAAAAAGTTCATATGGTGTTTTATGATGTGGCTTAACTATTAATACTCTGTTTTGTACATAACAGGCAGTATTAACAGCTTCAGCCCAAAAAGTAATTGGTAATGTTGAGTCTGCTAGCATTGATCTTGCTGCTTCAATGATGGTTCTATTTCTTCTTTCAGCTACACTATTTTGTTGAGGAGTTCTAGGTGAGCTGTATTGCCTGTCAATACCTTTCAGATCACAAAAGTTAATTAAGTTAGCATTTTTAAATTCTGTGCCATTATCACATCTTATGGTTTTAACTTTTTGATCAGATGTGTTCTCCAGTTTAACAATTAAGTTCTTGATGAGATCACTTGTTTCATCTTTTATCCTGAGAAAGAAAACCCATGTATATCTGGAAAAGTCATCAGTAATAACAAGACAATATTGTTTCTTTCCAATTCTCATTACATTTGTAGGTCCAAAAAGGTCCATATGTAAGAGTTGTAAAGGAACATAAATAGAATTTACAGTTTTGGGCTTATGAGAAGACTTATGTTGTTTACTTTTTAGGCATGCAACACAGTGATGATCACACATGAACTGTTTTTGTGGTAATCCAATTACCAAAATCTTTCTTACTAAATTGTTCATATTTTTAAAGTTTGTGTGACACATCCTTCTATGCCATAGTTCTGATTCAGTAGTGTTTGCCTTGGATATAAAGCAGTTGACCTTATTTGAAGAAATGAGTTCTCCCCTATATCCAGGCAATACACATTGTTTCTCCTTGGAGTTCTCAAAACTACATATTTTTCATCTAAAACAAAGTCAGGAGAAAGAATGATGCACTCAATATCTGTAAAAATAATCTTGTTCTTTTTATCACATACTTGAGACACACTCACAAGATTGTATTTTAGCTCAGCTACATAAAATACATCATCAAAAGTAGTTTTACCATTAGTAACTGTACCTTTGCATGTAATCTTACCTCCCTTTGGGTTCTCACCAAAGGCCACATAACCTCAATCAAATGACTTGAAATCCTTAAGAATTTGCAGATTTCCAGTCATGTGCCTTGAGCATCCACTATCAATGTGCCATGTTCTACCTTCTTCAGGGATCTGAATGCTCTGCACAAGTAAGTAAACGATTAGTTAAGTTTGGGAACCCAAGCTTTATATGTCTTGGGTTCATCCTTTGAAAAGTAAAATTTAGAAGATTTAATTTTGAGCATTTTTGGTACCCATACCTGTTTAGTACTGGTGTTTTGTTTTACTACTGCCCTTTTGGATTTGTTACTGTTGTCTGAGTTTACTACTGACCTTGGTCTATACCCATTATATTTAGCTTTTGAATACTTTACTACTGATGGACCAGTAGTATTTGGGTAATTACCATGTTTAGGATAACCAGTAGTGTTTTTAACATTTGGTTTGGCAGCAGTAGTATCTTTAAAATTAGGGTTTTTACCAGTAGTGTTTTGGTACTGGTACCCAACAACATTGTAATTAGGGTTAGGATCAGTAGTAAACCTGTTAAAGTTTCTACTGGTGTTGGAAAAATTAAAATATTGTTTATTCTGATTTGTTTTTCCATTATTTTTGAAATAATCGTTGTTCTTTGGGCTTCCAACTCTTTTATTTTGCACAAACTTTGGTGCATTTCTTCCAAATTTTGGTGTTTCAGATTTTTGAGATTTTGTTTTATTTACTACTGATGGATCAGTAGTATCTTTTAACCTTTGTGTTTTTGCTTTTGCTTTAGAATTTTTAAATTCTTTGAACTCTTTGCAGTTAATTGGATTGAAGTGACAACCCTTTGCTAAATGGTTTACTTTGTTGCAAATAACACATCTTAATTTCTTATCCTTAGCACCTTCAGGTTTTCTTTGATCTAAGAGTTGATTTTTATTTCTTTCATTTCCCCTTCTTAAAATTTTGGGTATATTTTCAGCATCATATTTAGGAGAGTCATCTTGACTTTTTACTGTGTGAAAACTTGTATCAATTGAGTCTGTAGTTTGATCATCATCAGATGTATCATTTGATTCAGATGTTTCATTACTAGTTTCACAGTTATTTGTCATTTTTAAATCATCTAAAATTCTTTATGTGCTTGATTTAAGAGGAGGAATAAAATTAATTGGAGGTGGAACAGCATGATATCCCACTCCATGCACAACTTTTTCAGTGGTTTGATTACTTGTTAATTCATTGACAATTTGAGAACTTCTTTCAAACTTTTTAATGGTTAATTTTTTTTGTTCTAATTCCATTTGATATTCTTCTAGTTTGATCAAAGTTTCTTTTAATTTTAATTCAAGATGTTCTTTTTCATAAGTGGTTTGTAGCAATTCTTCTTTTATCTTTTGATCAGTTATTTTATAAATTTTAATTTGATTTTCAAGATCAGCTATACAACCATTATATTCAATTCTTCTATTTCTATTTAGAATCATCTATTCAAGTGTTTCTTTATTAAGTTTTTCTAAATCTTTATATGCTTTAATGCATTCAGGAGTGCAAGATTTAGAATGTACCTTAGTAGGAGAATCAGTGAAAGCCATGAGAGCTTGATTCTGTGCATGTTCCTCTGCTTGAAAGCTCCAATCATAACCTTGTCCTTGTTGTGAAACAAGAGCAGTTGAGTTTGATCTTTTGTCTGGCTGAGGACATTCTTTAGCAAAGTGCCCAAAGTTGTTACACTTGTAACATTTGACTTTAGTCTTGTCAAATCCAGCCTTGTCACCTTTGTTGTAGTTAAGGTTTGTTCTACCAGTCGTCTTCAAGAACCTTTTGGTTCTCAGGCTCAGCATAGCCATCTGCCATTTTAGATCCATTTCTTCAAGATCATCAGGATTCAATTGTTCCAAATCATCACTAATTAGTGCAGTATGCACATGACTAGTGAAGAAGGATTCTATTGCAGTATCTTCACAATCTGCAGCCTTTCCTGTAGTAGTTTCTTGAACTTGACCTGTACTAGATACAAAAGCAGCATTGTTTGAAGATAACATAAGAGTTTTAGAGCTTACCTCAGATTCAAACACCCTAAGCTCATTGTACAATTCATCCAGCTCTTTTTCTTCCAGAGCATCACCTTGTCTATATATGACTGTGTACATAGACCATTCTTCTCCAAGAGATCTGAGAAATTTTCTGTTGACATCATCATTGTCTGGTTTCACACCAACTTGATTCAATTCACCAATGAGTTTGTTGAACCTATCAAAGATTTGAGATAGGAATTCATTCTTTTGGCCTTTGAAATTTTCAAAGTCCTGTTTTAGTACAGACTTCATGTTTCTTTTGGTGCTTTTGGTGCCAACAAATCTCTTTTCCAGTGTCTGCCACAACATCTTTGCATCATCATATTCAACAAAGAGATGTTGATAATCATTAGGAATGGCCAGTAGAAGAGTGCTTAGAGCTTTGAGTTCAATTCCTCTGTCTTTCTTCTCCTTTTCAAACTTGAGTTTGTCTGCTTCAGTTGCAGAACTTGTTGCTTGATTGTGAACGGTTTTGTTTCCTTCAACAACAACTTCCCACATGGAATAATCAGTAATAAGCATGTATTGCTTAATACGATTCTTCCACATTCCAAAGTTATTGGGAGTGAGTATAGGGATTTTATTTGCTTGAGTACTTTCATTGTTATCAGTCATGATTAACAATCTATGTGTTTTAAAGATTAAAACTTTTTGTTGTTCTTAAAATTCGTAGATCTAGAACCAATACGCTCTGATATCAGTTGATTATAGAAGAAGAGTGATTATATTTTATTTGAAGAAGAAGTTGAAAGTCTTACTACATAAGATGTTATGTAAAGTTGTAACTGCAATTCAACAGAATCTTAACGAAAAGATCTGTTGAAGACCAAGATGTCCTTCATACAAGATTATGACGTTGCTGATTACTATAGTTAGACGGAATGTGATGCTTAGTTTGAGTTTCTACTTCAACTTCAAATAGAAGATGATTGGTTTTCAATATGATTGATATAGCCTTGAAGAACACAAGAATGATATCATACTTTTAGGGGAAGAAAAAGTGTTGATCATTCAAGGGGAGGTTCAAGTTTCTCAGATTTGTATTTGATTATGTCAAAAAGGGGAAGAGACTTGAAGATTCCAAGCTAATTCTATAAGTTTTGTCAAATCAAATAGGGGAAGATTGTTAGGAATATTTCTATAATATTCATTAAAGATTTGATGTGTCAAAACTTATAAAGTAAGGACCTAAATTGAAGATATGGAAGTCAATATTTGAATAAAGATTTAGGAGATAATCATAAATGTAAAAGATATAGTATATCTTTATTGATTTAAAAAGATTTAGTATTATCCTTTCCTTGTAAATCTCTAGGTTTTCTAGTATATAAATAAACCTAGAGGTATAGAATTAATCATTCTTGAAACCCACGTTTTAACGTGTATGTGTGTGTACTCTAAGCCTCAAGGTCGTTTGATCCTGTTAACCAAAACCGTTCTACATATTTATATGTAGAATTGGGGCTTTTAGTAATCATTGTATATAAAGATGATGATGAAACCTTGTTTAGCTATACAAATATGTTTATCTAATTCCGTAATATTATGATTTGTATATGTTTATTCCAGATCAAGAACTAACTATTCTTGAGCCTAAAGATCGATTTATATAGAGTTGTTCTAAACTCAGCAATTGGTATTAGAGCTTATTGGTTCTAGATCTACGAATCTTAAGAACAACAAAAAGTTTTAATCTTTAAAACACGCAGATTGTTAATCATGACTGATAACAATGAAAGTACTCAAGCAAATAAAATCCCTATACTCACTCCCAATAACTTTGGAATGTGGAAGAATCGTATTAAGCAATACATGCTTATTACTGATTATTCCATGTGGGTAGTTGTTGTTGAAGGAAACAAAATCGTTCACAATCAAGCAACAAGCTCTGCAACTGAAGCAGACAAACTCAAGTGTGAAAAGGAGAAGAAAGACAGAGGAGTTGAACTCAAAGCTCTAAGCACTCTTCTACTGGCCATTCCTAATGATTATCAACATCTCTTTGATGAATATGATGATGCAAAGATGTTGTGACAGGCACTGGAAAAGAGATTTGTTGGCACCAAAAGCACCAAAAGAAACATGAAGTCTGTACTAAAACAGGACTTTGAAAATTTCAAAGGCCAAAAGAATGAATCCCTATCTCAAATCTTTGATAGGTTCAACAAACTCATTGGTGAATTGAATCAAGTTGGTGTGAAAGCAGACAATGATGATGTCAATAGAAAGTTTCTCAGATCTCTTGGAGAAGAATGGTCTATGTACACAGTCATATATAGACAAGGTGATGCTTTGGAAGAAAAGGAGCTGGATGAATTGTACAATGAGCTTAGGGTGTTTGAATCTGAGGTAAGCTCTAAAACTCCTAATTTAACTTCAAACAATGCTGCTTTTGTGTCTAGTACAGGAACAGGTCATGAAACTGCAAAGGCTGCAGATTGTGAAGATGCTGCAAGAGAATCCTTCTTCACTAGTCATGTGCATACTGCACTAATTAGTGATGATTTGGAACAATTGAATCCTGATGATCTTGAAGAGATGGATCTTAAGTGGCAGATGGCTATGCTGAGCCTGAGAACCAAAAGGTTCTTGAAGAGGACTGGTAGAACAAACCTTAACTACAACAAAGGTGACAAGGCTGGATTTGACAAGACTAAAGTCAAATGTTACAACTGTAACAACCTTGGAGCTTTCAAGCAGAGGAACATGCACAGAATCAAGCTCTCATGGCTTTCACTGATTCTCCTACTAAGGTACATTCTAAATCTTGCACTCCTGAATGCATTAAAGCATATAAAGATTTAGAAAAACTTAATAAAGAAACACTTGAAGAGATGATTCTAAATAGAAATAGAAGAATTGAATATAATGGTTGTATAGCTGATCTTGAAAATACAATTAAAATTTATAAAATAACTGATCAAAAGATAAAAGAAGAATTGCTACAAATCACTTATGAAAAAGAACATCTTGAATTAAAATTAAAAGAAACTTTGATCAAACTAGAAGAATATCAAATGGAATTAGAACAAAATAAATTAACCATTAAAAAGTTTGAAAGAAGTTCTTAAATTGTTAATGAATTAACAAGTAATCAAACCACTGAAAAAGTTGTGCATGGAGTGGGATATCATGCTGTACCACCTCCATATAAATTCATTCCTCCACTTAAAGCTAGTTCAGAAAGAATCATAAATGAATTAAAAAATGAAAATCAAACTGAATCTAATAATGAAACATCTGAATCAAATGATTCTTCTGATGATGATCAAACTACAGACTCAATTGATACAAGTTTTCACACAGCACAAAGTCAAAATGACTCTCCTAAATATGATGCGGAAAATATACCAAAAATATTAAGAAGGGGAAATGAAAGAAACAAGAACCAACTCTTAGATCAAAGAAAACCTGAAGGTGCTAAGGATAAGAAATTAAGATGTGTTATTTGCAACAAAGTAAAACATTTAGCAAAGGATTGTCACTTCAATCCAATTAACTGCAAAGAGTTCAAAGAATTTAAAAATTCTAAAGCTAAAGCAAAAACACAAAGGTTAAAAGATACTACTTATCCATCAGTAGTAATTAAAACAAAATCTCAAAAATCTGAAACACCAAAATTTGGAAGAAATGCACCAAGGTTTATGCAAAATAAAAGAGTTGGAAGCCCAAAGAACAGCAATTATTTCAAAAATAATGGAAAAACAAATCAAAATAAACAATATTTTAATTTTTCCAACACCAGTAGAAACTTTAACAGGTTTACTACTGATCCTAACCCTAATTACAATGTTGTTGGGTACCAGTATCAAAACACTACTGGTAAAAACCCTAATTTTAAAAAAACTACTGCTGCCAAACCAAATGTTAAAAACACTACTGGTTGTCCTAAACATGGTAATTACCCAAATACTACTGGTCCGTCTGTAGTAAAGTATTCAAAAGCTAAAAATCATGGATATAGACCAAGGTCAGTAGTAAACTCAGATACCAGTAACAAATCCAAAAGGGCAGTAGTAAAACAAAACACCAGTACTAAATAGGTATGGGTACCAAAAATGTTTAAAATTAAATCCTCTAAATCTTACTTCTCAAAGGATGAACCCAAGACATATAAAGATTGGGTTCCCAAACTTAACTAATCTTTTACTTACTTGTGCAGAGCATTCAGATCCCTGAAGAAGGTAGAACATGGCATATTGATAGTGGATGTTCAAGGCAGATGACTGGAAATCTGCAAATTCTTAAGGATTTCAAGTCATTTGATGGAGGGTATGTGGCCTTTGGTGAGAACCCAAAGGGAGGTAAGATTACAGGCAAAGGTACAGTTACTAATGGTAAAATTACTTTTGATGATGTATTTTATGTAGCTGAGCTAAAATACAATCTTGTCAGTGTGTCTCAAGTATGTGATAAAAAGAACAAGATTCTTTTCACAGATATTGAGTGCATCATTCTTTCTCCTGACTTTGTTTTAGATGAAAAATATGTAGTTTTGAGAACTCCAAGGAGAAACAATGTGTATTGCCTGGATATAGGGGGAGAACTCATTTCTTCAAATGAGGTCAACTGTTTTATATCCAAGGCAAACACTACTGAATCAGAACTATGGCATAGAAAGATGTGTCACACAAACTTTAAAAATATGAACAATTTAGTAAGAAAGAACTTGGTAATTGGATTACCACAAAAACAGTTCATGTGTGATCATCATTGTGTTGCATGCCTAAAAGGTAAACAACATAAGTCTTCTCATATGTCCAAAATTATAAATTCTATTTCTGTTCCTTTACAACTCTTACATATGGACCTTTTTAGACCTACAAATGTAATGAACATTGGAAAGAAACAATATTGTCTTGTTATTACTGATGACTTTTCCAGAGGGTTTTCTTTCTCAGGACAAAAGATGAAACAAGTGAACTCATCAAGAACTTAATTGTTAAACTGGAGAACACATCTGACCAAAAATTTAAAGCCATAAGATGTGATAATGGCACAGAATTTAAAAATGCTAACTTAATTAACTTTTGTGATCTTAAAGGTATTGACAGGCAATACAGCTCACCTATAACTCCTCAACAAAATGGTGTAGCTGAAAGAAGAAATAGAACCATCATTGAAGCAGCAAGATCAATGTTAGCAGACTCAAAATTACCAATTACTTTTTGGGCTGAAGCTGTTAATACTGCCTGTTCTGTACAAAACAGAGTATTAATAGTTAAGCCACATCATAAAACACCATATGAACTTTTTAACAAAAGAAAACCTTCCATAAGTTTCTTAAAATCATTTGGTTGTCCTTGTACTATTTTGATTACAAGAGAACAAATTGGTAAGTTTGACTGCAAAGCTGATGATGGAATCTTTGTGGGATACTCTACTCAAAGCAAATCATACAGAGTGTTCAACAAAAGATTAAGGATTATTGAAGAAAGCATCAATGTATCCTTTAATGAGAATATACCTAATGAACAAGGAAATGGTCCAGATTGGCTATTTAACATAGACAATCTAACCAAATCCTTTAACACTAACTTGGATTTAAATGCAGGTGATTCAAATTGTCATACTCAAAAGGAAGGAACATCATCTTTCAATTCTGGTCAAGAAGAGATGAGATACATAGTAGTTGATACTATTCCCACAGTTAATACTGAGAACAGTAGTAACTCAGATTCTGGGAGCAGTAGTGAATCAGATAATGAGGACAGTAGTAATTCAAATACTACTGGTACCAGTAATAGTACTCATAATACTACTGGTCCTAGCAATAACCTAAATTCTCAAAATACTATTGATCCCAGTAATAACTTAAATAATACTGATCCCAGTAGTAACTCTGAACCAGCAAATGATGATGAACCAAACATCAATGACAATGAAGAACCTCAAGAGGAACAAATCCCTGAGACAAATGAGTCAAATCTTGAAAATCAACTAGTGGTTGATAGAGCTACAAACTCAAGGACTCAAAAGAACCATCCATTAGACAATGTTCTAAGTGATGTTAACTCACAACTACAAACAAGAAGCAAATTAAATAAAAGTCTAACTGCAAACATGTGTAACATAAGTTTAATTGCTAATGAATGTATGTTTGAATGTTTTCTGTCTCAGGATGAACCAAAGAAGATTCAACAAGCAATGAAGGATTCAAACTAGATTGAGGCAATGCAATAAGAACTCCTTCAATTCAAATTACAAGCTGTTTGGACACTTGTACCTTTACCCAAAGGAAAAAAGAGCCATTGGAACAAGATGGATATTTAGAAACAAGAAAGATGAAAGAGGTATAGTGATCAAGAACAAAGCCAGACTTGTAGCCCAAGGATACACTCAAGAAGAAGGAATAGACTATGATGAAGTATATGCTCCTGTTGCAAGAATTGAAGCAATAAGAATATTCCTAGCATATGCTTCATACAAGAAGTTTAAAGTCTATCAAATGGATGTGAAGAGTGCATTCCTGTATGGGAAAATTGAAGAAGAAGTATATGTGTGTCAACCTCCAGGTTTTGAAGATCCAGAAAATGGTGACTATGTATTCAAACTAGACAAAGCTCTGTATGGCCTACATCAGGCACCAAGAGCATGGTATGATACATTATCATCATACTTGTTGAAGAATGATTTTAAAAGAGGAGCTATTGACAAGACTCTGTTCACAAGAAAGGTCAAAAATGATATGCTACTAGTTCAAATCTATGTAGATGATATCATTTTTGGATCAACAAATGATTTACTGTGTAAAGAGTTTGAGGATCTCATGCAAACCAAATTCAAGATGAGCTCCATGGGTCCAATGAACTTCTTCCTTGGACTCCAAGTGAATCAAAGATCAGATGGTATCTTGATAAACCAATCAAAATATGTCAAAGATATCTTGGAGAAGTTTGCTATGAAAGACTGCAAGAGTGAAAGTACACCAATGGAAACACACAAACACCTACATCCTGATGCTGAGGGGGAGGATGTAGATGAACACCTATATAGATCAATGATAGGCTCTTTGATGTACTTAACTGTATCAAGACCTGACATTATGTACAGTGTTTGTGTGTGTGCAAGATATCAAGCAAGACCTAAAGAACTACACCTGCAGGATGTCAAAAGAATAATCAGATACTTGAAAGGCAAACCATCACTTGGTCTATGGTATCCACATGACTCACCATTTGAACTCATAGCCTACACAGATAGTGACTATGGAGGTGAATGTCAAGATAGAAAGTCCACTACTGGTGGATGTGAATTCTTTGGATCAAGACTGGTGTCATGGCAATGTAAGAAACAAACAAATGTATCCACATCAACTGCTGAAGCAGAGTATGTAGCTGCATCTGCTTGTTGTGCTCAAGTACTTTGGATTCAAAACCAGCTTCTAGACTTTGGTATCTCTATCCTTAAAACTCCTATTTTTATTGATAATCAAAGTGATATTAGCATTGTGAACAATCCAGTAAAACACTCTAAAACTAAACACATTGAAATAAGATTTCACTTTATAAGAGATTGTAATGAAAAGAAGTTGATTAAAGTAGTTAAAATTCATACTGACAATCAATTAGCAGATCTTTTTACAAAAGCATTTGATGTAGGAAGATTCAGCTTCTTAGTTAGCAGTATTGGAATGATTTTAATAAATTAATTTCACAATCAAAATCATGTGTAAGAGTTTTTTCTGTTGTAAAAACTTATTTATTTTAATAAGTGTTTTACTACTGGTAGGTCAGTATGGCATGTAGTTGTGTGCACAAAATACTACTGGTAGGTCATTACTACTGGTGTGTATTGAGTATGCACAAAATACTACTGGTAAGACAATACTACTGATAAACAATTGTACTCACATATACTACTGGTCTCTAAAATGGTGGTTACTACTGCTAGGGTTGGTAAATTAGGTCAGTATTAAAATTCATTAGTTACTACTGATGTCTACAGTCACTACTGATGTCAAAATCCTTAGTTACTACTGACGTTCATATATACTACTGATGTTTTCTACTGGTATCTAATTTACTACTGGTCTTTAAATTGTCAAAGTTACCAAACTAACCCCCACGAAAATAACCGTTGTGTTATGATTCGAAGGGCAATTTAGTCTTTTTGCAGATCAAATCGTAAGATATAAATAGCTGAAGTCGATTAATTTAGCATTATCCACACAACGATTTGCTAAATCCTCTCGATAAACCCTAAATCGCGATCATAAACCCTGCACCAGTAACAAACATTCATACTTGTTCTCTCAAATCAAACGATCAAACACAAAATCGACGACAATGGCAACTCTACAATCTCTTGATTTCAAACAAATCTCAAATACTCAGAGTTTCACAACATGTGTGCGTATCTAAAGAATCCAGACGGAACGAAAGACTTTCGTCCAATCGTCATGTTTTTGAAACATTCGTATATAAAGTTTGCACTCACTATAAATCCTAAGGCCTATCAACAACACCTAGTGAGTTTCTGGGAGAATGCAGAACAAGTTGATGATACAGACTTTACTAAGATAAGGTCAGTAGTAGATGGAAAAGAAATCTTTATATCAGAACGATCAATCAGACACCATCTACAACTCCATGATGATGAAGGTGTGATTTCTTTACCCAAGGAAGACCTTGTTGAATGTTTACAAAAAATGGGATATGAGGGAAGACTTGACATTGTCACTTTCCATAAAGGTCTTCTCTCCCCCACAATGGAAATTTTTAATACACACCATTCAACACTGTCTTTCTCCTAAAAGAAGCTCTTGGAATGAGTTTAACAAGTCAATAGCATCTGCTGTTGTTTGTTTATGCACAGACCAAGTCTTTAATTTTTCAAATATGATTTTTGAGGGAATGTTGGGAAATCTTTCTACTTCAAAATTTTTAATGTATCCAAGATTTCTTCAACATTTACTAAATTGTGAATTGCAAAACTTGTCAACTCCCAAAAATATTTTTATAACACCTGAGTTGAACAAGAAAGTTTTCTCAAATATAAGAAAACAATTTAAATTTTCGGGCAAGGAAACCCCTCTGTTTCCTAACATGATCAAAGATCAACCAAATCTTGGAGAAGGTTCAATCAAAGACACACCCCCAATTGAACCTCAACCCACTCCTTCACCCCCAAATGCAGCCCAAACACAACCCCAAACAGTCACTCAATCATCCACCCACTTAGATGTCCTGAATGTGTCCCAGGAACATGAATTCAATATGCAGAGTGCTACTCAATAGTTTCGAGCCCAAGCAGAGGTGTGGATATCATTGTTAGGTGATTTGCCGGGGAATGCACCTGTTGCTGGGTCGGGTGTCCGGTCACAATATGTGGCCAGTGTCAGTGGTACACTCCTTTACCATTTTTTTTTTTACTGATGCCCCAAAGGTGGGTGCACAGGATAGTGAGAACATCAATAGGACCCAGACCTCGGCAACTCTTAGTGATGACTCTTTTGAGGAATTTCTAAGAGGACCCCGGTGCCAAGAAACCAAAAGGGGGCACTACTGCTTCTTCTAGGAAGAAGAGAGTGTCCAAACAACCCATTTCATCACCAAGAAGTGATGAGGGTAGAACTGAAACTATTGATTTGACGGAAAGGATGGAAAACCTTAAAGCCAATGTACCTGTTAGTGAGCCTGATGATCTTGCTAGAAGGAGTGAGGGCAGTATTGAACAAAAACAATTGACGTATAGGATGGAAAACCTTGAAACCACTGTACAAGATTGTCTGAAATATTTAACAAATCAAGGAAAAACCATGACCTATATGAGGAAGCATATCAACACAATTAACAAAAGGATGAAATTATATGAGCACAGACTTCTTCAACAAACAAGAATCATTCGAAGGTTGAAAAAAAAGATTGACAGTAGTGTTGCTCCACCAGTTGAGCTCACTAAGGGGGAGAAGGAAAACATACAAAGCATGATAGATGAATCTATTGCAGCAGCAGCAACTTCTCTCCTCAATCTTAAAGAAACAAAGGTTGATGAAGGCCAGGTTAATGATGAAAGCATAGAAAAGATGGATACTACTGATGAGGCTACTACTACTGCTCCTATGGAAGAACAAGCTCAACAAGAAGCATCAGTAGTAACTCCTACTACTACCGATGTCATAGCAGTAGTAAATCAAGAAGAGGCAGCAGACATTACTGATGCCCTATCAGTAGTAATTCCTGAAGACATACCTGTAGTAACTACCTTGGCTACTACTGATGATATTATTGAGCTGTGACCACTACTAGAGCCTGCAGTAATAATTCCACCATCACCAGCAACAAGATCAACACAATTGGTGGTGAAAGATATTGATGATGATATCAACTGGCTGGAAGTTGATGAATGCACTCTACCTCCACATCCCAAAATACTTCCCATGTCACAAATACATACCTATGGTCACAAATTTAGAATTGAAGCTGCACCAGATAAAAAGAGTGACAATTACATAGGAAAGGGAAAGGAAATTGCTGATGAAGACCAACCTAATAGAGCACAAGGTCATGAGATGGTCAACAAAATTAATTATGCTCGGTCAGCAAAGAATGATAAATGGAAAATGAAGAGGGCAAATTACTTGAAAAATGTTGAAGCCTCTCTAGCCATTGAGAACAGAAAATTAGCAGAAAGGGCTAGAATACTAAGACAACCCTTCACAGAAATAAAATTGGCAGATATAGCTGACATATCAAAACTGCCACAATTTCAACATAAGGTCAAAACCAAACAAGTTGCAGAAACCAGAAAAGAATTACAACAAAGAGAACTACAAAAAATAAGGCAACTTGAATCTGAAACAATAGAAATTCTTGAAGCACAAGTACAAGAATGCATAGAACAGAAGGCTGATTTTCCAGAAGAATTTGCAGACAAGAAGAAAGAAATGGTCACATTCTTGAAGTCAAGAGGTCACAACACAAAGGCCTTTGGAAGAATGAAGTTGATCAATTTAATTGAAAAGTACTGTGTGGAGAAGAAGAAGGACCTTCTTGAACAAAAGATTAAAGAGAAGGACACCACAAAGCTTGAACAGATAAACTCCAAAGAAATGAAAGAAAGAAAAACTATAACTGGTGAAACATCTGGTGAACTCTTTTTAACTACAAGAAAAAGGAAGGCTGATCAATCTGAACTAGAACAACCAAAGAAGAAACTACAAATAGTTCAAGTTCATGATCTTCCTATTGCTCCCCTAGAAAGCAATCCAATCATCAACTGGAGATGTACAGATGATGTGATTGAGATTGTTAGAGAAGATAAGGTCACTCAAAGATTTAGAGCTTGGAAATCTTTAGTCATGTCCCTAACCAGAAGTGACATAATCAAGATGTTGATTATTGGTAAACCAAGAATGACCAAGAAGACCTGAAAGAATTCAGCTGCAGGTTACATTACAGAAATGATTAATGCTGATTTCTATCCAGATGAATATCCAGAGAAGTTTACAAATCCAGAGAATATTCAAGCCTGGAATGTGCTACCAACAGTCAACATGTACTTCTTTGAACATACAAGTAAGAAGTGTGAGTTATTTCTATATGAAAAAGAGTATCCTCACTCTGAGAAAACTCTTTATCAACTTTGGTGCATGAATTTTATTAAGCCTAATGATGTTGTGATGTTCCAAAAAAAGTTAAATGAATTTGTGAAAAAGATCAGCAAATATATTATTGCACAAAGGAATAAAAGTAACCAACAGACTTTAGAAGGAGATCAAAGAAGAGCAAAACTGTTGGAAGAAAAGAAAAAGGAGAAGCAGAAGTAAGAAGAAACTTGATTGATTGAAAGAGAATCAATAAGTTTAGGGGGAGATTGTTAGAACAAATCACAGTTCAACTTATTACTGATGCTGCAGTTAGTACTGATCATGGTTACTACTAGTGAAGACTATGGTTACTACTGATGGGGCAGAAACACTTGATACTGATAAGTTGATACTGGTGAAGAGTATAACTAACTTACTACTGATCATGCACATATTGAAGATTACTACTGATTATTAGTAGTTACTACTGATGTTGGTTTTGGACTTACTACTGATTATCAGAGTTACTACTGATCATCACATTTACTACTGATGATGCATATTTACTACTGGTGATTGCAGTTACTACTGATACGCGTATTTGGAGCAAATCAAGTCCGAGATCTTCGCAGAGTTAGTTATAGAATGTTATTCAATGTATATCTTTTATAATTCGATGTAAATCAAGTCCTAGAATAACTAGGGTAAATAGTTAGGCTTCAAGGACTGCTATAAATAGTTCCTTATGAATTGTAAACGTACGTGTGTATTGTTAATCAATAATATACATTGAAGCTTTTTGTGAATCACTGTGTTCTTAATATTATTGTTCATTGTTCGTTCAATATACAGTATTCTATTGTTCTTAATATATTAATACAAGTGTTGATCCGCTGCAACTTCTTGTTATTAGTAGATCTGGGTTGGCAATAACTTGTTTTGGTTATTCGATCCTGACAGGGTGGTCTGTCAACAGAGGATACATCGAGAAAGCTTGGACAGCTGTCAACAAAAGCGCAGAGGACGCATTATTACGTTTAATTTTACCAATTACGTACTATATTAGGCCTCTCCCAACCCTTACCCATCACTAAACCCATCACTAGCGCCACGTCATCGCATCCTTACTGACCCGCTACTGACACGGTCGTGTCAACCCTACCCATCACTAACCCATCACTAAACACATCCTTTCCACATCATCTTTTCCACATCATCATTTTTTATTAAAAAAATAATTATAAAATAAATATATTATATTAGTTTAAAAATACATTGTTTAAATTAAATAAAAATAATAGTAAATTAAAAAAAATATTACATTTATTAAAATTTAAAGAACAAAAAAAGTTAATTTTTTTGAAAAAAAGTTATATATTTTATTATTAAAACAAATATATATAAAAAATATAAATTAAAAAAATAAATTAAAAAAAACAGATCATCTTCCTCCTTCTCTCTCCCCGCCCTCTCTCTCCGACGCCGACGTCATCCCGCCACCGTCCTCCTGCGGACGCCTTCTCACGACGCCGGCCCCCGACGTGCCCGTGCCAACGGCATCCCGCCCCGACGTGTCGAAGACGTATCCCCGACGTACCCGTTGGCAGCGGTCTTAGAGAATTAATTTGTCCACCGCTTTTTCCTCAATAATAATTTTATGATTTGAACTGTTTTATACCTTTGTATAACTAAGGATTATGCATATACCTACATGATACATTATTACATTTTGTCTTTAAATTGTTGTACGTTACAACACCATTAAGCATTAGCTATCCAAAACCTATAAAATGAAGTCTTTATCATAGCTATGTAGGTTCCACAACACATGCTTAGCTGTCATAAAAGATGACACCTACTTTGGCTAGGTACAAGGTTTTAGAGTTTAGACCTCCCTGTATGGTCCCAAAACTATTGACAATGGCCTTCTTATTGTGCCCTTAGGCTATGGGATATGAGTATCACACCTATACTAAGTTTTCTGACATATCATCATCACCCCATGCCACATCATTTAGTGGAAATACCCACCACACCACATCACATAATTTTATTTTCCATCTCACCATTTCATTTCAATTTATTTTTTAAACATAAAATTAATAATTCATTAAATTAAAATAACAATACATAAAAATAAAAATTACAATACTTGAAATTTAAAAAGACTAAAATTAAAATTACATTAAATTGTTCATGGCCGCCCGGGCCCTTGCCTTCGCTGCTAGTAGAATTTTGAGATCTTCCTGCCGCATGCCATCCCCTTTCATATTCAAAATTTGTAAATTATTGATCATTCTTTGTTCGGTTGCAATCGCTCGATCTCTTTCATCTCACTCCCTCTCTTGTTGACGTCGTTCTTGTTCCACTTGAATCTGTTGACGACACATCTGAAAGAGCTAAAGCAATCAAAATGAAGCTAATCCATGGTGATTTGATCAAAGTTTGAAGATCAAGTGTGTGTTCTTAGTGTGTGTGTTGAAAGAGAAGATGGAGATGGAGGGAAGGCTTTCAAAAGTTAATACATTCAAATGAGAGGAAAGCTTACAATTAGTGAGGTAATGTTTTCCTTAAATACCTAGCTCACTAATCATCATGATTAAGGCTAAGACTAGATTAACACTATTACAATATTACACATCTAGTCCCCTAACTATTGAATACAATTTAATTGACCCTAACAATCTCCCCCTTTGTATCAATAGTTTGAATTAACTTGTTCTTGAAATCTTCTTCTCTAGCAAAGTCTGAAACTGAATTATCCGTTGAGTAGTTTTGATGTAGTATCAGCTTCAGCTTTTGATTGAACGGTGAAAGATAATACTTTTAATTGACTTTTCAACCAATATAAAGTATCTCAGAAGATTTCATGAATTATTGACTTAATATGTCTTTATCATTATCCAATCTCCCTCTTTTTGAGCTCTTTGAACTTCATCTATGTCTTCCTTCAAAGGAACTAAATTTTATTGTTGAGTTTGTTGGTGTAAGACATGCCTAAAACTGATATATTGAAGATTAGAAGGTTCTAGAAATCAAACATCAGTTAGGTAAGGATTTGACTAAAATGTTGTAGCAGAGGTTTTTATGAGGATAGGATAACCATGATTTTTAATGTTTTGACAGTTGAAGTTTTGGATGTGTGTGTTTGTTTGTGTACGAATGATTTGTACGATTAAGTTTTGAATTGAATTGGTTGAGGTTTTGGAGATAAAGTTGTGTAGATCAATCGGTTTTCTTGTTCTTCACTTGTTTTTCCATTTAGTACACTGATTATCATTTTCTCTTTCTCTTAACCACTTGATATAAACTCGGTATTTGCACAATTTCTCAGTCATTTCTCCCCCTCATGAGGATCATAAACAGGGTCCTCTTGATAATGATGAAAATTTTACGTTGTCGAAACGAATCTTGGAGAAAATATTTGAAAAATGTAGAATAGCAATGTCAATAATCACGTGAAGTCATAAACAGATGCAATCTTTACTGAAGAACTTCAGAAAAGAGATCGTTTACGGATATGACGAACACGATGATTAAAGACAGTGTTAATCAAAGATTTGAGATTTAAAAGAGATCAATTTATTGTGCACAAAAATCAGTTAAGTGTCAGGTAAATACATCTAATTAGTCCAAAAGCCACGTATGCATACTACTTACAAAGATGCAATTTTCGCTGAAAGATTTCAGAGAAAAGGTCGACGAGTATACAAGACTGAGAACTAAAAAGACAATCAATAGGTAGTCCAGTATACTACTTACAAAGATGCAATTTTCACTGAATGATTTCACAGAAAAGATCAACGGGTATACATAACTACGAACTCATGAATTTCACAATGTTGTACCCCTTTTGAGTGTGGGGAAAGGATATGAAAAAATTTTAAGTCCCCAATGAAGTATAGTGTTAAGAATGATTTTGAAAGGATAGAAAATGTTTGAGGTTTGAAAAATCATTTGAAAAGTGAAAAGATTTATGTGCAAAATCGGGTTTTTGAAAAATAGAGTCACAACGCAAAGGATGAAAATTTGCCACAAACTGATGCAATCAGTACTAATCAAGATTAGTAAAGAGATCGTTTATGAATATGAAAAAAATTTATATCCTACGTTGTGAACACATCATTGTGAGCACAAAGTGAGATCAAAAAAAATTATGGAATGTTGAGCATCACAAATAAACAAAGAATTTATGAAAATGTGATGTCAACAACTCAATATGAGTAAAAAAATATTTGTAATTAAGTATCGATTTTAAAAAATGAAAATTGTATGTAAAAGGAGAAAAATATTGATTTACAATTGAAAAATTTTTAACAATGAAGGAACACAAAGGTAGCAATGAGAAATAAGAGAATTTGCAATAAACAGATGCAATCAGTACCAACCTAGACTGGTAAAGAGATCGTTTACGAATATTGCAAAAGCTAATACTAAACATTGATAACCTTGTGTGATTGTAAATATGTAAGAGGTTGAAAAACTGTTTGAGGGAAAAAAAATTATTATCAAGATAGAATAAGAAAATTTGTAATAAACAGATGCAATCAGTACCAATTGAGATTGGTAATCTGATCGTTTACGGATATTACAAAAATTGATACCCCATATTGATAATTATAAAAAAATTTGAAAGGAGTATTGAAACAGTATTTAGCGATTACAAAGGATGCTCCCCCTCGACATTTGTTATTCAAAAATCATAAAGCAGGTATGCTCCCCCTTGAAATAAGAATGTTTATTTTCTCCCCCTTGACAAGTGAATATAAAAATTCTCCCCCTCAACCAATTATGAAATTTAAGAACGGGTTTCAAGCAGATGTACTTGAAAGCCATTACTTTGAAGCGCGGGTTATACACAGACGTGTGCATATGCCATTTTCCGGTGAAACGCGAGTTATACACTGAATTGTGTATAAGTCATACTCCGTTGAAAAGCGAGTTATACACTGAATTGTGTATAAGTCATACTCCTGCAAAAACACATCAAACAACTTTTGGTACCCATTTTGTTTTGGGACCGATGGTGTTAGTGTTTGACCGTTTTTGAATTACTTCCATATGCTTGCTCTTCGATTCCTTTTCCGCCGCATGCCTACCTGCGCGTTTAGCCTTGTATCTTCCACTTGGTCGTAGAGGAGGTGGGGTTTCTTCAAGGTCATCGAATGTCTCATCTAGAATGTCATCATCCCCTGCATTAAGGTCGATGCGAGAACGACCATCGGAAACATCAACCGATTGTGAATTTCGTGAGCGCGTCGATTCTTGTTGATCCTTAGTAATTGTTGCGATCCACTTTGGATCCTCTTTAAAAATCAACCACTGTCGCTCTTGCTCAAAAGTATGGCATTTTTTTTCAACTTTGTATTGTGCCTTAGCGGGCGCCAAAACATTAAACTCGGCCATTCTGCTACTTCTTTCCTACGAATGTTTATTGTATATACCATTAAATTTTGTTACCTTGTTGTTTATTTCACGCCATTTGCTACTAAGGCTATTGTCTTTTCGGTAAGGAGGGACTCCCATGAAGCTATGAAATTTAGAAAGAATAGCTTCCCAATAGTTTTTAATTTTCATGCCATTCCCGTCTTTCTCGTTTTTGGAAGTGCCACACCAAGCTCGGCACAGTGCAATTTCCTCCTTTTCCGTCCATGGTATTTGTTGCTCTTCTTCGACAACTTCATCCACAACTTCTTTTGCTTTTGCTTTCCCTTTTGCTTTTCGCTTGCGCCCCCCCCCCCCCCCCCACCACACACACACACACACCGCCCGCTTGTGGTTGTTGGGTAGATTGTGGTTGTTGTGTTTGGGTTTGATAGGGTGTTTGTTGAAAATGTGTATTTTGTTGAAAATATTGTGATGTGGGAAATTGAGATAGGTTTTGTGAATATTGAGGTTGTGTAAATTGAGGTGCGTTTTGTGGATTAAAATGGTGGACGTGGGGCTACACCGGAAATGAGGATGGTAAAATATGGCTCGTAGCCGCTAAATCCAAGGTTTGATGGTGTATTTTGTTGTGAAGATTGGTTTGGTGATTGTGCAGGTCGTTGTGTGGATCCATTGTAAGTAAAAGTAAGGTATGAATATTGGAGTTTGTAGAGAGGTTTGTAAAATTTGTGTGTAAAAAGGATTAATTTTGTGTGTAAAAAGAGTAAAATGTGTAAGTATATATAGGTAAAAAATTAAAAGGTTAAATTTTTTTTTTTAATAAATGCAACGGCTCTTTTCATGCCAACGGCTCTTTTTTCCATCGAATTCCACAGTCTCAACGGCGTCCCTTCCCATTGCCCGTGGCCTTTCTCCACCACGCCAACCCACCACGCCGTTGGGGGGTGGGGGGCGGTGTTCCGATCTTGGACACGCCGTGGCTTATAGCCACATCACCACCCACGGCCACGTCATGGGTCCCGTACCGAGCAGCCTTACACTCTGCTATCCACGTTTGTACAATGAGAAATTATTTTTATCATTTTATTTATAAAATGATTGATATGTAAAATTTAAATTTTTTTTTGTTTGTTATTTTCATCATCTAATTTGAACATTTATATTGATTAAATACATAAAATATTTAATAAAAGTCAATACTATATTTCATGTACAATATAATACTTTTCTTTCTTTATTACGGAGTATTAAATAGCTAGATAGTCAAAAACCTTATTAAATGGAAGATAATACCTACATACATCGTATGATTCCTGCCATTGTTCTCCCTTTTACAAGTAGGGTTCCATACACCCTTTACGAAGAAACCAATATAGTTTAAATCTCCATTAGAATGTTCATCCCATGGAAGTACTCGTGAACTTGGATGACATGAAACCATGCGAGTTACATATGATTTCTTAATTTATCGAAAAACCTGTTTTGATTCTTATTAAGGGCCTGTTTGGGAGGTTTATTTGAAAAGCTTATTACATTATTTAAACTTAAAAAACTCATATTAAGTGTTTGGAAGACATTATGAGCTTGCGTTGATGAGCTTATTCCCTTTAGAAAAACCATTTTGATGAGACTTTTTAAGATTTATCTAAGAAAATTAAAGGTTCTATATTTTTATCCGCTACTTAACTTTATCAAATTTTCTTTTCTTAGACAACCTTTTTACTTGTATATATACATGTTGTGAGGTTTATATAAATTGCTTTTCATCCCTAGATTCATACAAATGTTCGTTTTTCACCTAAATTAGTGTCTTCTAGCAAATTAGTATCTTTTTTAAGGTTGGTATTGAGTTTTTTAAATTAAAATTTTGAACATTATTTGTTATTGTAGAGGCACGCAAAATAAGTGATTGTTAGATGGAAGAAGTTGAAGTGATGATACCAGTTGTAAGCAGCACACAAAGTGGGGCACAAATGGTCCACAACTACATATTAATAATTGGGTAAAAGTTTAATAGGGAATCGAAGGGGACATGCTTCCACATGGCGAGATGGTTACGTGGTGACAGGGTGGACTGCATTAACTGATGTGGCATGGCTAGGTGGCCCACTTCTCACGAGATTATACGATCATCTTTATTTCTCATTCCTACATTCATTTTTTCTTACGCTACATTAGTGCATTTTTTTAAAACTATGAATATATTCGGGGTTCAGTTTTATATAATCGAGTTAAGCTAGATATGTGCAAATTTGTCACAATCGTCCCACACGATTGGAGAGCGGAACGAAACACTCATTATAAAGGTGTGGATACCTCTCTTAGCATAAGACCTCTTGGGTGGAGTGATTCATACCAAGAACAAAACCGTGCGCTTGTGAGCAAAGCGGAAAATATCGTGCTACGGGGTCCTGGGATGTTACAAGTGGTTTTAGAGCCAGTCCACGGGCCGATGTGCACAACGAGGGCGTTGTGTCCCAGGGGGAGAATTGTAACATATGTCCCACATTGATTGGAGAGCGGAACGAAACACTCCTTATAAGGGTGTGAATACCTCTCTTAGCATGAGAACTTTTGGGTGGAGTGGTCCATACCAAGAACAAAACCGTGCGCTGGTGGGCAAACCGGACAATATCGTGCTACGGGGTCTGAGATGTTACAAAACTAAACTAAGAACCAAGCAGAACAAACGTACCGGACTAGACTGAAATGAGCAATATCGATTTGGTTCTCGGTATTGATTTTAATGCAAAATTGGTTGTCAGTCCGATATAGAACCAAAAAACGTTGGTAAAAAACTAGAAAACCCAATAACATCTGGTTCTTAGTTTGTTCGATTTTTTCCTTGTTCCGGCCAAAATCATTTTTATGATTCTTGGTACGGTCAGGTTTGGCCCGGTTTTTTAACCATGCACAACCCTAGTTTAAATACAAATTTGAACTTGATAAAATACGGGGTTTGTGTCCGAATAATTCGATATAATTAGAAATTTCCTTTTAAAGTCTCAATTTATTTTGAAAGACATAAATATATTAAGAGGTTCATTTTATGACCAAAATTTGTATAGACAATGCCCTTAGTCTTTATACTAGCTTAGTTATATTACAATATAAAATATGATTTGTAATAGAGCTTTGTAGAATTGTAGTTAACACTAATGTGTTTTGCTGTGTACTAAGGGTATATAATTAAAAATAAAAAATATTTATTTTGCTCTTATACCAAATTTTAAATCTTCTCATTTTTCAATTTTAGCAAAGATATATTTGGTGTTACAAATAAAATTTAATAGTTCATTTATATCAAACTATATTAATTAAGAAAAAATTAGCTCATTACATACATCTTAACTTATGTCCCAATGTACATTGTAGGAAAACGCTTATTAAATTATGAGTATAATATGCACTATGCATTTATTAAATTAGACTTTTAAAAGTTCACGTACTTGGGTTTAGTCAAAATCCATTCACGTATTCCACATGAGCGATTAAATTATACATTTCGTTTATCACTCCATATATATTGTTTGAGATTAGGTATTTGACTTAATTTCGGATAGGTGTTTTTTTTAAAGGCAAATATATTACTACCCATTAAGGTGACCTAAAGTGTACAAAAACACCATAAAAATGTGGCCATATGCATTGGATCAACTTGAAAGACGGAAAATAAACACAACTAGAAAGGGGTCAAAATGTATAAGAACATTGAAAAAATGAGACCTATGAGAAAGATGGAAAAGAAATACAACCAGGGCTCAATTTTGGGTAGGTGTTTAATTAATAAAAGAGTTTGGTGAAATGAATTATGATGTGGACTATTTGTGTCTTTGTGATATGAAAAAAGCAATGGCCAAAACGTAAAGAATTGAATACTACCCATGACCATTTGCTAAAGACATTAAAAAAAGTGTGATTCTTGTGCCTTGCAAGATAAGCCTCGCTTTTTCCTACTTCCTTGCCTTAAAGATATGCTCATCTGCTTTTACTATTTTACCCTCTAAACAAGTAGTCCCATTTTTTGAAAGAAAAATAATACCATGTGAAATTATCTTGTTCAAATCTTGATTGATATTGATCTCAAGCCCACAATTTAAAAAAGGGTAATGTCGTGTGTACATGTTAAACAATTTTTTGGTGGTCGCCGCTATTGTGATTGTCATGACTATTTTTAACCGACTTTACATGTCGCCTAGCTATTTAAACATATTAAAGACAAGGGTGGTGCTATAGTAGTTGAACTTTATCTTTTAAATGATGAAATTCTCAGGAGTCCTAAGTTCAATCTTTGTTATGAGCAAAAAGAAGACCCCTTTTTTAAAAAGAGATTCACTTGCGCTAATTCCAGACTACCAATAAAAAGGATGATCACCATAAGATTTGTTGGCTCGTAAAACGAGTCAAAACTCTGGTTAAAAAGACATATTGACATTTGGCATTATTAGATGGGTATATAAATGGTAATGTTCAGTATAGAATCAGTCTTATCCGCAAATCCTACAAAACTAATATTTTATCTTATCAAATATGCAATTTAGGCAAGTTTAATAGTATGTAGTTTAATATGTTATTCATATAAATAAATATATAATTTAATCGCAATCATAAATCATCTAAATTTAAATGTAAAAATTAATCCAACTATGTTCAACATATAAGACTAGTTTTATATTTATCTTTATTCCATAAAAAAAAAAAAAAAAACGCGTCCCTTACATAAAGACTTACGTCGCCATACTACTTGACTTCAAAATGCATTTTTGTTATGCATTATTTTTCATGCAGGAGCCCTCCCAGTAAAATTAGGATATGGTCCGTGATATGTTACCGGCTATAACCAGTAAGTCTCTAGTGGAGTTACCTGCTAAATAAGATGACTTTTGTTAAGATATTATGCTTGACGGCGACAATTAGTCTAATCAAACTTAAATAGAATCAGTATTCTTTTTTCCTTTAAATTGCTTTTCGAAAAATTGACATTAAATGATGAAATCAGCCGGTTATTTTGGTAAACCTAAATCGTCATCAAAATTTACGCTTTTAAGAACTAAAAATAAAGAGAAATGATATTTTGTCTTTATCATTTTATAAAATATTGACTACTACATAACTTAAACCCACCACAATTACTAATATCACCATCACCGTAAGTATCATCATCACAAAATATAATTTTATGTGTCTATTAAATAATCTTTAACCAATAAATTATACATGTTTCTGGATATTTTCACTCATTCATATTTTATTTTGTGATTCTTCACCATCATAATTTTAAGCATAGTATTACACATATTTAGTTTTTTTAGTGGCATACATTCTTCTTTTCGATACTCCATAATATCAAGTGAGGCTTGGCGGTAATGATACTCTATCATTTATAATCTTTTAGCTAAAACAATGAATTCTCAAATATATTTTCGCCGTTCCACAAAAAAGTACCCAATTCTCTTGGGCACAAGTTGTTTTATAAAAAATAGTTAGTTTTGGGGTCATTAATAATAATTTTAATTAAAATATAAAGTTAGTTTGGAGAAAGAAATATAGTTAGTGGATATTTAGTGGTGGGATCCTTAATAATTATATTACTCGTATATTATTAAGTGGATTATATTAATTTGAAAAATGAGAATTTTTTTGTAGAATAAAAATTTAAAGAGAAATGAATATTTTTTATAAGACGGAGGGAGTATATATCACTTACTTTGAAACTTGTTGGCCAAGTGCAAGTGAAAATGTCGAAAGGTATTTAGCTTTATATGCAAAGGGTTTTGATAATGACAGTCTTTAGGGATGTTATAAGACATTTATTAAATACTTGTATTTTAATCTTCAACCGACTCCTGAATTTCAGGAATCACTCCATTGTACGATATTTTATGCACTTAGTGACAGCCCTAAGGCCTGTCATTATCAAAATCCATATGCAAAAGATAAATAAATATTATTTTTATGAGGAAAAATTAAATACTTAAATTCTAATTCTTTTTTTTTTTTGAACAACAAATCCTAATCTACACCTAATTTCCACCTATGTTCACGACGGGACTTGAACCACCAATCTCAAAGTTGTAAGGCAAACACCATACCGCTAGGCTAAAGACCCTTTGGTAAATTCTAATTCATTTTTAAAACAAGTAGAAAAATGAATAGTAAATTCAAGTAAATTGTAATAATTGACAGTAAAAAAGAAAGAAAAAAGAGAGAGAATGTGTGGTGCCAGCCATAAAATGTAAGGATCAAAAGCTCTCTCTCTCTTAACAGCTGGCACTTGATTTACACACAACACAACCCCCCTCTCTTCCTACATTTAAAACCATCCCCTTCCCTCATCTCTCTCCACACTCTCTAAATTAATGTGAGATTCATTCATTCATTTTTCACAACCAAAACACACACCATAGCAGGATTTTAATGGTTGATCACTGCATATCAACAACAATGGCTGCATCTCCTTCTTATGGTTGTGTTGAAAAGAAGCATTGGTGGCTCACCAACAAGAAGGTATTATTATACTGTTATTATCATCATTAAAATCAGTCTATTTCAATGTGATTCATCAATTTTTGTACAAATTATATTTAATTAGATGTACGATTTCATTTTCAGATCGTTGATAAGTATGTTAAAGATGCTAGAACGCTAATATCATCACAAGAACAGAACGATATTGCAGCAGCACTCAATCTGCTTGATGCAGCTCTTGCTTTATCGCCTAGGTTTGAGAAAGCACTTGAGTTAAAAGCCAGATCTCTTCTCTATCTCAGAAGATATAAGGAAGTCGCCGATATGCTTCAGGATTATATTCCCAGCCTGAAAATGTCTTCCGATGATTCATCCACGTCATCATCTTCTTCGTCGTCGGTTTCGTCGGACGGTAACTCGCAACCATTGTCCAGAGAACGAGTTAAGCTTCTGTCCTCGCCGGACTGTGATGAACCGTCGTTGAAGTGTTTTTCCGTCTCCGATTTGAAGAAGAAAGTCAGAGCTGGACTTGGTAAAAATTGCGACAAAGAAAGTCAATGGAGGTAATTTCAGTTTTCCACAACTTTTCTAATGCATTCAATTTCGATATGGATTTAAATTTTCACAAATATCGATAATTCATAAATTATCTTCTAAATTACGCTAAACCACCGTCCATAATTATTGAATTGTCATTGTTTTCACGCGAAGTTTTGTTCAACTTTTTATAATCTTCGAAAAAAGTCAAATCTCTTTGTTTATATTAAATAGGCTAAAATCATATTTGGTAACAAGTTGTAACTCAGTGAAAGTAAGTGTTACTCAGTGAGTTCTAACCGAGTTAAACTCCCTACGATTTCAGGTATCTGGTTCTAGGGCAAGCATGTTGCCACCTAGGGTTAATGGAAGACGCTATGGCTCTTCTACAGACCGGAAAACGTCTCGCGTCAGCCGCATTCCGTCGTGAAAGCATCTGCTGGTCAGACGACAGCTTTTCTTTTTCCGCAGAAATTTTCACCGACGGCAATCTGCCACAGACGCCGCCAAGGACAGAATCCGAAAGCATCTGTCACCTCCTCAGTCACATAAAGCTCCTCGTTCGCCGCAAAACCGCCGCAATTGCCGCCCTAGAAGCCGGCCTATACACCGAAGCCATCAGACATTTTTCAAAAATCGTCGACGGCCGACGGGGAGCTCCTCAGGGCTTCCTCGCGGAATGCTACATGCTCCGTGCTACCGCTTATCAATCTTCCGGCCGGATCGCTGAAGCAATCGCCGATTGCAATCGGACCTTAGCGTTAGATCCATCATGTATTGAAGCCCTAAGCACCAGAGCTTCATTATTTGAATCAATCCGCTGTCTTCCGGATTCACTTCACGATCTCGAACACTTAAAACTACTATACAATTCAATTCTCCGGGATCGGAAACTGCCCGGTCCAGCATGGAAACGTCAAAACGTCCGGTACCGTGAAATTCCCGGCAAACTCTGTTCTCTAGGGTCAAAAAGTCAAGAACTAAAACAAAGGATTGCCGCGAGGGAAACCGGAAATGTAGATTACCATGCTTTAATCGGGTTAAAAAGGGGCTGTTCAAGATCCGAACTGGAACGCGCCCATTTGTTACTAACCCTACGTCACAAACCTGATAAATCCACTAGCTTTATCGATCGATGCGAGTTTGCTGACGAACTCGATATTGATTCGATTAGAGATCGAGCAAAAATGTCTGGTTTGTTGCTATATAGATTGATTCAGAGAGGTTATACAAACGTTATGGGGATCATATTAGAAGAAGAAAATGCAGAAAAGGAAAGAAAGAAAGCATCTGCAGCTTTAATGCAACAAGAAATACAATTACAACAGTATCAAGAACAATCTAAAACTGAACCAATAGAGGATCATAATTGCGAAAATAAAAAATCAGCATCAGTATATCAAGGTGTGTTCTGTAGAGATCTTGCGGTGGTTGGGAATTTGTTGTCACAGACTGGGTTTAACCGTCCAATTCCGGTGAAGTATGAGGCTTTGAGCTGTTAAGGTGGCCGGAGCCGGTGAAGTCATTTTTGTACAAATGGGGTAATTTACAAAGGAAACATGCCAAAGCGAAAAAAGCCTGGAAATTTTTGTCAGTTTCTACTTTCTTTTTACTACTAGTATTATCAATATCATTACCTTTTTGGTTTTGGTACATGTGCAGTGTTTTAATGATATAATTTGAGCCACAAAAGATATATAACTACTATCTGTTATGATCGTGATTAAAAGTGAGATTAAAGTGATGGGTAAAATGTTATGTTTTGAGGTTGGTTGGTGAGAATTGAATGGTTGGTATTGTGGGTGCAAATTGATTACTGTTTTGCCTTCTTTTTTCTTCTCGATTGTCAGTTTCAGGCTTTATTCAATTTGACATGCCCATGCTGCTGACAATTTCAGTCACATATGTGATTTAATTGAATAGGTTTTGACGCTGAACAACTTTTAATTCACATATAGACACTAGACTAGTGTTTTCGTTTAAAAAGTGAACTATAACACCCTATGTTAAATCGTTGTGTACTTTAATGGAGCTATAAATATTGGTGTCCGATTTATATCATATTTAGTATAAGAATACTAGGTATGAAGTTTGTTTTATAATTATATTAAATGGAATCAAATGGTCTAGATCAATTGGCCGTCAAGGGTTGCCTTGGGGGTTTTGCCTTCAAAAGGTGAGAGTATTCCTCAGGAGATTAAAAAAAAGGCGGGGTTTATTCCCCTAAAAAGGATGAATGTATACTGTCTATTTGGATGTCACTGCATATGTCGAACCACTAACTTACTAACTTTCCGTTCAAAAGATAAAAAACTTAAGGTTAAATGGTTTTTTGGGGTTTAGCATCCATACTTAACACCCCCTCCCTCCTGCTAAAGCTTTATCTTCACCAAATGAATATGTTTTTAAATATAAAAAGGGTTTAACGAACCGCTGAATCCTTGGCGAATGCTTCTTTGGCGACCCTCACGATATGGTTTAACCCACTTTGGCGTCACAAAAGTGTGTTTGCCAAGCATATAACGGCTCCACACCGAGCCCTCTAATAAAAAACAGGGGCCACAATTATGAGATTCCTGCAACCCGAAATTAAAATAATTAGGTACCCTTCCAATCTGTTTACATATCTAGTCGTGTTCGGCTAAGTTTAGATATATTACTGGTTGACTTGTAAACCTGTTTAGTTTTATATAGTTTTTTATTGTGTTTAAAAAAAGATGTAAATACTAAAATATCCTCCAATCTCTAACTAAAATATTTCTGAATATATGTTTGACCTTTCAATACCTTGCGTCTTGCGGTTACCATTGTATTTGAGTCTATTTTATTATTTATGACATGTTTAGTTATATGAGTCTTGTTTGGGTTATCATGCGTTATATATGTTTGGGTTAGGATTTGTCTATCTGATTTGGAAATTTAAACAAGCCGGGTTTGTTTCACTGATTTCAACCGCCAACTCGAACCTACTAAACCAAATCTGACCTAATTGCAACCTATAATTAAAACGAATTAGCTACCCTAGCTGGCTAGCTTTAGAAGAGAATTGCATGTTGAAATATTATTACAATGGGGAGTTTATTAAGACATAGTCTTGGTATCATAGCCAAATGTAACTATTTCATTAAACTTTACCATAATACATGCACAAATGTATAAGAAAATAATAAGCATCTATAATTTTTGGTACGACTTATATCATTAAATAAATTAATCGGTTGACGCGATAGTGTAAAAGGGAAGCCATCTTTGTTCATGTATCATGAAAAGTCAAACAAAGAAAATAATTTATTAATTTAATATCCAATTAACACTTTGAAAAATACTTAGTGCAATGTAAACACAACACAATTTACACGTCTGCCGTTTCAAAGGCGGGTTACACAGAAATGTATATATATACATAAAATACTCTATTTTAAAGCAGAGGTCAAAATAAAAAAAATCATGATACACTTTTCAAATATATGATAAATGTTTTTCTAGTTCTGATTGTATTAACTTTTTATTCGTGTGCAGTATTGTTGAAAAATAAAAATTGTGCGTCAAAATTTTGTATATCTATGAAAAAATGTGTGCTTGGGAAGGAAGTTGCTATCCTTGTTGTATGACATTTATGTAATTATTTACTAGTTGGCAATTTAACGTCTATGTCTCATTGGTATTTTCAACAAATATATGTGTGGAATTGTTAAATAGTACTAACTATTTAATATATCAGAAATTATATTATTTCATATTATATCTTACTAATTTATCCTCTTACTTATAAATAATTAACATATAAAATTTAATAATTTTATTTTTTAAATGTTATCATTTGATTTATCAAATAATTAGAAAAATAAATAAAAATATTTAATCACTTAATCAATATAGATTATATTTCATAACGTATAATGTAAAATTAATTGAGATGTACTTCTTCCGATTCAAAATAAGTGATACATTTTTGGTTTCATGGTTTTTGAGGCAAAAGATTATAATAAGTGTTAAATTAGATTAATTGGGTGATTAGTGGAGAATGAGTCCCATAATTTTTAAATAAAGTAAGGTTAATGATGTTTAAAAGTAAAAGTGAGGGTAAGAAGTCATTTCATTTTACTGATTAAAGTAGGTAGTTAGTAGGTATGGAGCCCACTATTTTTTATTAAATAAGATAAAATTTCAAAATGTATTACTTATTTTGAATCACTCAAATATGAAAAGTGTATCAATTATTTTGAATAGAAGGAAGTATTTAGATTTGAGTTGTAGATTAACTGAGGTTGCAGGGTCAAAGTAAAGTACATGAGCGTTGGATTCCCACCCTGTGATAACTTTCCGTAAAATATTGATGGTTCCCTCTGTTGTCAAATCACATTCGTTTTCTACTACCGATGCATGATAAGTTAGTTTTCTGACGGATCAATAATTTATACTGTGTATTTTATTTGAGATAATACGGAGCGGATAATCATTATTTATAATGTGTATCACATTCACTGGGGCAGTTGGGTTTCGGACCCTAAGGGGTGTTTTGGGGCAATTACTTAATTTTGTTTCTGTTTTGTTCTTGGGTGTTTAGGTGTTTTGGGGCATCTGTTTTATATTTGTTTTATTGTATTGTTTCTCTTAGTTCCTTGTTAGCTTTTGGTTGCTCTAATAAAGTTTTCTAGGTTCCTTGTGGGGGGGGGGGTTTGCCGAAACTCCCGGTCGTGGTTCCTCTTTTGCTGTTTAAAAAAAACGTCAATATCATATTTTTAGCTTAAACGCTTGATATTTTAAAGAATATTTGTATTTTGAAAAAATGAAAATCATAGAATTTGAACTTGTGATCTTCATGTTATTAACTAAAATTTTAGTTATTTACATTAATACGACAAATGTTGATTAGATAACTACAATTACGTATTTACATTATTATCCAATGAACATTACTCACAATCACAATCACTCTGCACCACCATTCACCACTATTAATATTAACACCACAATCATTACTATCATTGTCATAAGATATAGTTATAAATTACATGTTGTTGCATTACGTGGATACTTGACATTAGTGGTTATACATTTCAAAAGATAAACATCTTAACCTAAAAGTTAGCAGTTGAAACATTAAACAATAACTAGCTAGTTGCTACCATGGTAACTAGTTTTTTGTTTTTATTACTCTACTTCAAAAGTTAAATATCGTACATTGTTTTGATTTTATGTAGAGTTTTATCAAATTTAATACAACTTTTGTTTTAAATGGCTTTACATAAGATATAGATATTTAGATACACAGATGAAAAGTTTATGTACATATCAATTTTTATAACACTTAGATTATGGAGTATAGCGGGCCTATGGTATGGTGCTAATGTGGCAACCCACCACGTCATTGCCAACCACATTGAACACCACCTTTTTTTATGGTGTGGTGTTGTGTGAAGGGGGTCCCACCAAATCAACCAATTTGTCTCACACTCAACATTACAACACAGTTGCAAGCTGTGGCCGTAGCCACACCACACGATATCACGGAACGTCTGTGTGGCGCTCATGCCTTGATTAACCTTTCAATAAGAATAAGGACATGAAATCTTGATATGTAGGCGTTACATGATACTTCTGATTAAGTGTCGCCAATTAATTAGAAATATAATTGTAAATTCAGAAGTCGTTTGGTTCTAACCAGACGAATGTTTCACATGAATACGATAAAATAAATAGTACAACTAAAAGTCTTCGAAGACAAAAAGAAAAGTTTGAATTGCAAGTGTGAACACAATTAGAGAAAAAGCAACAAAAAAAATGTAATGTCAGCCGTGAAGACTCTCAAGAGGGCCTCGGTGGAAAACATGTCTGGTATCTTCTCTCTCAATATATACCTATTATGCTTGAAATAACAAACAATATGACGATACACTAATATGAAGGGTTCTCAAATTGGTTCATTTCCTAGTTAATTATTACTAAATAGTCGGTGAAAGTTCAGAATTTGCTATCATAATAGTTAGGCCGTGTACATATCATGAACAAAGTTTTGACATCTCAGGATAGTCTTTATAACAGTAATATTTTTTTAATGCTCGAAATAATAAAACTACATTCACTTCTCGCATTAATGTATTAGATTATGTATAATTATCATCATTTAGAACCTCAATTAGTGATGTGATTACAAATGAAAATAGTAGTAAAATTATAATATATAGATGGAATCTCAAAACGTAATTAAATTTTGATTTGTATAAAGTTGAAATGTCTCTTAGAGCACCGGGTAATGCACGTCAAAGAGCTCGCCAAAGCTGCTTTGACGGTGCCAAACCCTTTAACACCTCCGCCAAAGGTCCGCCAAATCAAAAATCGCCAAAGTGATGGTGTTCCATATCTTTCTTTCTTTTTTGTGTGTCGTTGGATGATAATATTTTCATGATTTTGAATTATGATTACTTATGGTTTTTAGACAGTTGTGTTATTAAAAAATCCGGTTTTAAAAGCAAAATTTTATTAATTTAGAAGAATAAAAAACCAATAAAAAAAGAAAGAAAAAGGGCATCAGCATATGATACTTCTGGCAATGTACCAAAAAAATAAGGTGAAAATGAAGAGAAAGCATTTTAATATTGCTTGTGACAGAAGAAAAGGGAATTTTGCGAGGTTACTCACGTGGTCATCCACAATCGGATGCATATGCCAATAATTTTCTAAAAACATTTATAATTTAATATAAATAACTTACATGCTCATAATTTTATATTTCAAAATTATTTTAAATACTAAAAAGACCCAATTCCGTATTATTTAAATAGAAACAGCATCAAAACCTAAATTATTTACTTTCATAAGACTATTGTTGCTAGCTTAGAAATTATATGATATCAATTTTATCATTTTTATTTTAGGCTTTAGAGAAATACTGAAGTTGAACTATCGTCGTGACTTTGATCTGTATATTATAGGGCAAAATGCATAGAAGGGTAATCTACTTTTCATGAAAATCTATTTAGGGGTATGTACTTTTGTTTTGCTCACTAAAGGATAACCTATTTTCATAAATGTATATAAAAGGGTAAAATGTGACTGGTTAAACAAGTTACCGGTAATCAATTAGTCTAATGCTTCCATATGTTTCTCAGGTGACTCATAAAGGGTTAGATTTACTTTTGTTTCTCACGTGCTTCCATATGCTTCCATTTTATCATTTAAAACTACGTCAAATAAAGCCTTGAAGCTGTCGAACAACTGTCGATCATTTCCTCCTACAAAATCCACATTCTACAGTTAAATTGAGGATAAACCAAGTTGATGGGAAAAGTAGATTTCGGAGTTTTTATGTGTGTTTTAATGCATTGAAAGAGGGCTGGATAGCAGATTGTATGAGAGTAATTGGAATTGACGGTTATTTCTTAAAGGGTAAATGCAATGGAGAGTTGTAGACATGGATGCAAACAATCAAATGTATCCCATTTCATGGGCAGTTACTGAAGGTCCAACTTTGAGTAGGGTAGGTTGGACTATGAAATGTAAGAATTGCTTTGAAATTGGACATAATAGAAGGACTTGCAAAAATCCCAAAAATGTACCACGACAACGTGTTGCAAGATCCACAGGGAGACCAAGAGTAAATGGGGACAAAACTAATCCAATGATTCAAGTTCAAAACCCATCTCATGGAGAATTTCAACTTCAACAACCAACAAATGACCCTTTCTTTGATTTATTGTTTGAGTAGAAGATTATTAAGAAACAAGTGCACTTTGAACTACTTTTTTATAACTATGATAGTTATTTTTTGTGGAATGCTCCGGTTCATTTTTTGGTTGGATGAAGTAACGAAAACCTGCTAAGCAAGTCGTTTTTTACCCTTTAATATACATTTATAAAAATAGGTTATCCTTTAGTGAGCAAAACAAAAGTACATACCCCTAAATAGATTTTCATAAAAAGTAGGTTACCCTTCTATACATTTTGCCCTATATTATAAAGATATGTAGTATTAAAAAGTTTAGTTACTGACGAATGGTTTAGTGGAATTTTGGAAAAAGAATAATTGGATTGGCTTATATGAATGGAAAGTTGAGGGGTTGAATGTGTAATAAGTAAAAAAGAGCACGTGATGTTTGAATGTTGGAAACATCGGAAAAGGTAGAAGTCGTGGCCAGATATGATGATGTCAGTCGTACCCATCTGATCCAATCATCATCTTTTTTCTTTACGGGTAATCTACTTTCCATCAAAATTCATTTAAGGGTATGTACTTTTGTTTTGATCACTAAAGGGTAATATACTTTCATAAAGGTTGATCAAAGGGTAACTTACTTTCATAAATGTTTATCAAAGTGTAACCTACTTTAATAAAGGTATATAAAAAGGGGGAAATGACGTACTCACTCAACAAGTTTAATTTACTTGTTCCAACCAAAATGAACGGTTACAAAAAAAGTAGTTCAAAGTGCACATGCTTCTTTATTTCTAAATCATTTTACTCAAACAATAAATTCAAAAAAGGGTCATGTGTTGGTTCTTAAAGTTGAGCTTCTTCATGAGATGAGTCTTGAACTTGATTAACTTGGATCACTAGATTAGTTTTGTTTCCATACCTTAACCACTAGTTCAACGAAAGATGGAATTTTGGAATTTGAACGAAGAATCGATCGACGTTATTTTGACATAGTTTGAAGGTTGTGAAACAAAACTAATCATATAAGCATTAAATAGTCATGTGGGAAACAAATGGAAGAATTGATTACCGGTAACCAGTTTCACAAGTCACATTTTACCTTTTTATATACTTTTATGAAAGTAGGTTACCCTTTAGTGATCAAAATAAAAGTACATACCCTTAAATAAACTTTGATGGAAAGTAGGTTACCCTTTAGTGATCAAAACAAAAGTACATACCCTTGAATAAACTTTGATGGAAAGTAGGTTACCCTTTTATGCATTTTGCCCTTTTTAATTCTTTTTTATAATAAATTAATCCTTTTCAAATTTGAAGTTTCATCTTTTTCAATTATTTTGTTTCTAAGTTAGAAATTCTAACCTACAAATTTCGTTTGATATCACACAGATTTTGCATACTATTATGACTGACAGATCATAGTATTTAATTCTAAAATGTTGATCGTAAGCTAAGATCAGTTCTTCTCTGAAATCCATTGATGGATTTCTACCCGACTGGTGAAAATAAACATGTATCTGTAATTAGGATCTTAAAAAGGTTGTAAGCAACAGTGATTATAACCCGTTGGTATGTTTTTTGAAATAGTATATAAGAAATATTTTGTAACATAAGATCCCTAAGTTTTAGAACTTTCTTGTTTTACAAGACATACATTGTAAATATCTATTTGCATTGTCAGCATCTACCATCCACGTAAAAATACCAAAAGAATCGCCTGAGCAAAAATGTTAAGAAAACCAAAATTTTGGACATTTGATGCACAAATGACATTTAGTAAGTGGGGGCAATTCTAAACACCAAATGAATCACGAAAATAAACAGATTAAAATAATGATAAACATTTTGACCCACCAATTCCAGTTAATTAATAAACTAAGAAATATATAAATAAAGATTCAGCCACTCAAATAAAGTAACCAAAATTACACACAAAAAATCTGGGCTGGGAGGCTGGACCACTGGGCGTGACCTGCATTGGTAATCAAGACCAGCCCTCTTTAGTCTTTTAAAGCCCACTAACCAAAAGAACCGATACAAACAAATAATTTTGTCCAATAAAACTGCAAAAGTATCTTTTGGGCGAAGACCTATTAATGATTTAAGAGAAATAATATTTAGTCAGACATACTTATAGGCCTACCCAACAGATAGGATGACATGTGTATTCCATTAATTCCCTCTCCTGATATTATCCAGAGATTTTGACACATTTCTTGATCTAATAAGTAGACTATGAGTAGGTTTAAATGGTAGGCCTAAATACTATTACTCATGATTTAATTCGCATATACTTTGGAGTAAATTACGTAGTATAGTTTACATGGTTGGCTCGAAATTTCACTTACAATCCTTTTGCTTAACAAATTGCACGCGTAGTCCCTACTTTTAAAATATTTTGCTTTGACAGTCCTTTAGTGTAATGGACGTTAACTACTGTTAAATCCCCTCATACATGCGAGGGTAAAATGGTCTTTTATAGTACCAAGTATTCATTACTTTTTGAATTAACATCCAACACAAAAAATTTCCATAGTAAGAACTACAAGTGTACTTCAGAGTCCAATAACTTAACCAGCTTTACTAAATTTATACAGATTCAGACCAACATACAGCTACAAAAAAAGGAATAAGATTATAAAAACTATTACTCCAATAAAGATTACTATTTTACTTTCCTTTCTTTTTGCCGCTTTTTTTACTAGTGTTGCTGATTTTAGGCTTGCTACATTTTGGACAAAACCAATCATTCTCCGGAACATCATCAAGTGGTGGATCACAACAATCGATATGTGTACCAGCACCACACCCAATGGCACCACTTTCATCCCCACATATCAGCATTTCCTCACCTCTGTCACGTGACTTGCACATCTCACACGCCACGTCATTACCATGTGGTGTTTCAGGCTCTAAAGTCTCTTCGTTTAACCGGTTTTTCAAATTATTACACGATCTTTCTGCCCAAATGTTTGTATTGTACAGAGTGTGTTTTTCAAGTGGGTATCCAGGTTTGCATACGTACTCAACTAAATAATCAGCTGAGATGCAGGGGACTTCGTGTTTGATGAATTCTTGCACCCAGATGTCGACATGTGGCATCCCGGGACTAATGATTGCAAAATGGGTATCGGTGTTTAGGAAACGTGTGTAGGGTGGGGATGTTGCTAATATTGTACCGTCTCCAGCCTTTATCACACGCTTAAGAGTATCCTGTAAAATAAACCAAAATTATCATTCCAGTTAAAACAAGTTGTTTATTATTTAAATCATAATTAAAAAAAACAGAACATACCAAAGTAGGAGCAATGCAATCCCCATAAATAACTATACGCATCCCATAAAAGGCACCATGACCGGTTTTCTCCTTCAAAAGCCGCCACTTTCTTGGTGCTTCTAAATTAATCTGACCATCTTCACTTAAACCACTTTTATGCCATTCATAAGCCTCCTCTGCTACAAATTTTCCAGCCTCATTACTTGCAGATAAGTAATCAGTCTTCAAAATCCAACTACATTTTGTAAAAACAAATTTTTTATCACAAGCATTTTATAAATACAAAATGTTGTAGTTGACCAGGAAAGAAAGTGAAGTTTACCTTCCGGAAGCAGCAGCGGCAAAGAATTTCTCGTTTCTTTTAACTGGTTCTGGTACAATGTAATGAGTTGCTTGGTAAGACCATTGATGAGAGACTCTGCATATTTTTCCTTTTAATTTCCTAATTATCTGTTGGAATTCCCTTCTTTGTAATGGATTTCCAGTTAATATAAACCACTTAGCTTCATCTTTAACAACATTTGAATTTGTTGTAGGGGTACTTATCTTCTTAACAACTTTTTTGTTACTAGTACTTTGATCATTAACAGGAATTTCTATATTCTCCTTTTGTGCTGAGGCAACAGCAGTTGGTTTTACCTTCTCTTTAACTGCTTTTGACTCACTTGCATCTTTTTTAGTTTTACTCAGAGGACGTTTCTTTTTCTTACTTGCTGTTGTATCATCTTCTATAGTTTCTGGTCTTTCTTTAATATTATTATTCGAATTTTCCTTCTTTTCTGCATCTGATTTATCAATTACCTCTTCAACAGAAGAAACAGCATCTTTTTTAGCTTTATTCAAAGTACGGTTTTTTCTCATATTCTTCACAACAATCTCTGAATCATCATCTTCATTGTTCTTCTGTTCAGGATCATCATAACCATCTTTTGTAAATTCTGGTTTTTCTTTAATATTAAAATTATTTGAATTTTCCTTCTTTTCAGCATCAGATTTATCAATTACCTCTTCAACAGAAGAAACAACAGCTTTTTTAGATTTATTCAAAGCACGGGTTTTTCTCATCTTTCTCACAACAATCTCTGAATCATCATCTTCATTGTTCTTATGTTCATGATCATCACAACCATCTTTTGTAACTTCTGGTTTTTCATTATTGTTATGATCCGTGAGTTCCTTATTTTCAGTCACTTCTTTGATAGAAATAGCAGCATTTTTCTTAGTTTTACTCAAAGAACTGTTTTTACTCTTAGTTTCCTTCTTGTTCACAACAACTTCTTCATCATTCTTAGGTTCAGGATCATTAAAAACACCTTCTGCTCTCTCAATTTCCACAGATTTCTCCAAATTATTCTTGGTTTTTACAGCTGCTGTTTCTCTAATTTCTAGTTTCTCATTATCATTTTCACTTGAAACTTCCTTGTTTTTGGCAGCCTTCTTATTAGACACTTGTTTGACTGAAAGAGAACTCCTTTTCTTACCTTTTGGCTTCCCTTTATCACTCACAACATTCTCAGAAACATCAGATTTGTCTAACAAAATGTTATTCTTGATACTCGTTATGTGATCTTTTTCATTATTTTGACCTAAATTATCCTCTGGTGGCTCGGTTTCATCATCCATAAATGAAGACTTGTTTTCAGACACATTCTCAACTTGCATGACATCATTCATGACGTCATCATTGACCACCATCTCTATTTCTGTACCTAATCTGGCTTCCGGAAGAACTGTTTCAAACTTCTGATGCTCAAAAACATTGTCATCATCAGCTTGTTCCTGAACATCAACCGTAGTAGAAGTTGTTGCATCATTTTTCAGCCCGTTATTTTTCAAAAAAATGGAACCTTTCTGACTCTCAGTCTTCTTCTTAGGGGCTGAAAATTTCTTGGCAACTGACTTTATTCTACCACCACTAGTATTGGATTTTTGAAGATCAGAACCAACTGCAGAAGATGAATTCTCACGTTCTTGAATCACATTTTCTTCCCGTGGTTTTTGAACTGTAACAAAGTCTTCATCTTGCACAATTTCTGGGGCAAAAGTTTTGGAAAGAGGTGAATTTACATATTTACCCTTGGAGATCGAGGACATAGAGGGAGATTCTGTCCGAGCTGGCAAATGAATACTTGTTTTACTGGGGTGAAAATCATTTTCCAGATTTGGATTTTCTCTAATTAATTTCTCTTTTGTGTGACTTGTCTTTTTCAGCTTAGAACTGCCACCAGAAATGTCCATTTTCCTCTTACCAGGAGTTGAAACCTTCTGCACATCTTCTGGACAAAAAGCGGGACCCGTTTGACCACTGGATAAACCCCTTTGTTCATCATTCCCTTTTTTTAACAAAGAGTTATACATAGTAAAATCATCACAGGCATTGAACGTATTGCTTGTATTTTCATTCGTGCCTGCTTTTGCAGGTGTTGTTCTCATTGGTGATTTGCTAAAGTAATTTGGAGATGCAGCTTTTTTTGCTTCATTTAGAGGAGATTTGTTGGCTAACTTTGAAGCATTAATGAAGTTGTTTTCTGCTGCTGAACCACTGGTGGTTCCTTGATATAGATTAGATGGTTTACTGATAATGTTTTTGGTGTTATTTTTCATCTCGTGTGGATTAATAAAGTGGTTAGAAGTAGTTTTCATAGTCATTGTTTCCATTTCTTCAGAGTTAATAACCGCTTTAGAAGTACTAGTCGATATGGTCTTGGGTATTCCCTGATTAAATAATAAAGAACGATTGGGAGTTGCTATAATTCCATTATTGTTCCTTCTATTAAAACCTTCTGCTTCATCTTCAGAATCTTTGGCTTCAGTTTCCATCTCCAACTCATAACCACTGCAGCAAAGAAGAAGAAAATTAATTATAAAAACATAACAAAAAAAAAAAAAACAAATAATAAAAGAATCTAGAGTCTCACCTCTTACTATAATCTGCTTCAGGAAGAATCTCCCAAGCCTTTAAACTGCAAAAAGAAAGAGAAAATCAAGTTTAAACTTTATAAAGCTTATTACATAAGAATACACAAAAAAGACTCCTACCAGTCTTCTAACCATTTGTGGTTGATAAGCTTTATTATCTTCATTTTCTTTGCAAGCAGATACTTCTCCCCTATATGGTTTAAAAACCAAATATTTGTACTTTAGTCTTTATATGTGTAGAAAAACCATAACTATGTTAGTATTTAAGGGAACAAGAGGATATTATAACACACCTTCGAATTTGTAGCATATAAGATGAGTAACCTTGGTTGCTATTAGTGGTTTTGAAAACTGTGCACCCATCACTTCAACCATGTTCTGAAATATGCAACATTAAAAAAACTCAGATGACAAAAATTCATTATTTAGTTTAACAAAGTCTCTGATTGGAAAAAGACTAACCATAATGTCTTCCCGATCTTCACGTTGATATCCTGTTAAGCATATAACTATTGACTTTGCACCTGGAATTCCATTCAAATCTCTTGCTGGCATGTACATAACCTGTTAATAATACACAACATTTTCAATAAAAAATAACAGGTGTAAGGTAGATAATTAACTACAAGCAGTTAATTTGTGGTGCAAAAACTTGTTGATTTAAAGAACAAGAATAAGATAGTTGCTGGTACTTTTGATCTGCTTATATAACAATAATATTTTTAGGGCATATTTGGGCAGGGTACAACCATATGATATGAATGAGAATTGATATAGATTACTGACTGAAGTTGTATCCACAGGCTGTCCCACATCAAAACTATGATCAACCCATAGACGAGAGACTAACATCTTTCCATCTTGTCTAGCAGCAACACATATTGGATCATCCTGCAAACGTGAAACACAAGCGATTAAAGCTGTTGCGCACATTTCAATAGCACTAACATGAACAAATAGACTCCAATTATAGGAAATGAACATGAAATATGAACTGGTGTGTTGACAAATTGAGGAGATAACCAGGGTAGTGAACTTACAGAAGCGACCTTATCAACAATGACATGAGTACAGTTGGGACCATATTGAGCAGCATCAATGCCACCGCCAGTAACAAGCTTCCGTGAAACCTGTAAATATAATTCAAAAGCAAATCAAGCGTCAAGTCTAGGTTAAAATTTGTTCGGCTATCATGAAATCAATTAAAACACTAACTATCGAACAACAAACATATAATCCAATTATAATAAGCCACACAACACATTAATCTAGCCATCAATGCCATCACACTGAGCAATATAACAAAATATGCTGAAATCAATAAACTAACTAAACACTTTCAAACCTGAGCTTTTTTTATAGGATCGAAGCCAAGAAGAACAAATCGGATACCACTAAAGACTTGAGATGAAAGGTCAGACGTCGACGTTTGGTAATTTGGCATCGTTATTAACTACCTTTTGCCCGGAAGTCGAAAACGTCGTGATTGCCTGAGAAGAAACTAAAATCTGGAAGATTAACAATGGCGGTTAAATTAGCGATTGTTCGATGAGAATTGATGTTGAGATTTAGGAAATTGTTAGATTAATCAGCTAGGGCTAGTTGAAAACAGGTTATGAGTAAAATGCAAATCTTCTTGGAGAAGGAGGAGATTGGAATGAATGACAGGTAGGGGTAGAAACGGGATTTTAGATGGTTAATTTTTTAAATTTTAAATTTTGTTTGTTTTGGATTTTGAAGAGGGCGGGAGAAAACTAAAAGTTTTTTAGTGAAGATCCCGCCGCTAGGGAAAATGCAAGCTTTGACACGTGTGTTGTGTAGTATCGTTCCACGTCATTCTTCATTTTCTAAATGGACCATTCAGCCCTTTTTGTTTCGTGGCCCGTATATGAAACTTTTAAAAGGTTTGATCCAACAATTTTGTTGAGATAATTGGTTTGTACAATTGTACATCATAAGTTATAGTAGGGTACCCGCGCAATGCGGCGTCGGGTACCTTGCGAACTATATTTTCTCGGGTTCAAATCTGTATGGACTCACGTTTTTTCTAACAATAAATGTATTAATAAATAATAATTAATTGGATTTATCGAGCACAGACTCCATGAACAACAATTATGACAACCCTAAAAACATATAAGAATGGAATGTGTTACAATAGCTTACTTAATGACCATTTTCATTGTAGGATCCACAATTTGGAAAAAATGGGAGGTGTTACCTACACATGGATGCTAAAATGCTTTTGCTTCTCGTGTCTTCGTAACATATATCAACTTAAGAGACGCACAAAAATATATAAATATAAAAGTTCAAACTTGAAAGTAATCCATTAATTATCAATACAAATTTTGATCGGATTTAACATAAATCACCATTTTCTCACTAAGTGTCAATTGCTCCTTCATGTGTGTATGTTGTTAGCGACTCAGAAAAAACACAAAACACAAGTTAAATTTGGGAACATGAACTTATTACACGTAATGATAAAAAATTATCCAGAATAGTTACTTTTTACACACAAAAAAATAAAAATAAAACTTGGTTGAGTTATTAAATTCAAAAGATTAGAAGTATTTGAATATAAGTTGACTCTTAAAAATTGTTTGACCCGTTTCGGATATAAATTACCCAAACTCAATCTTTGTTTGGACAAATTGATTGAAACTGCCTCCTCATCAAAGATTTCATCGACAATTTGCTCGAACATCTTCGAGAGTTATTAACTGCACATTTAGAAACAAAACCAAAAGTTAGCCTTTTGACCTTAAACATTAACTAAGTTAAATATAAAACCTAGGCATTAACATACTCCCACGGTTCCAATTAAGGGTGTGGTCGGGTCTAGAACCGGACCGAATCACACCGGCACCGGTTAACCCGGATGCCAAACAACAGAAAATTTAAAGGCCGAAAAGCGGACCGGTTTACCCAGTTCCAGGTTAGGCCAGTTTCAGGTGGGTACATAACCGATAAACCTAGTTATTGTGAAGGATGCGGTGGACAACTGAATTTTTCCAGTTTTTGCTGCATTGCGCAGCTAACGTCTCTTTTCCAGTTATTGTTGCACTGAATTTCAGGTTACGTACAATATATTCATTAAGAACAACTCCCATGTGAACATTTTTAATACGAAATACCCTTAAAAGATTGCTAACATTGAATCTGCAAAAACAAAGTGTAAATTTAAGAGTCAAATTAATTTTAGTTAAGTCAAAGTCAACTATTACCAGGAAGAAAATATGCAGGCTTGTGAAAACTGATACATGTAAAATTACTCATTTATTTTAATTGCTCTAGATTCTAAGCCACCTACCTAATTCTCCAAATCATGATTATCTTGACCATGACTTGAGACCTAAATGAAGAGATGGAACATGTTTATATGAAGACTAACATTATTTAAAAAATCAAATTTTGTGATTTATGCACTTCAAAGATAAAATTTTTGGTGCATTTGTAACAAGAACCAATTTCATTTGTTTTCATAAAGGTCAAATTCCTGCAAAATAATATATTAACATCATCAAATTTTAACGCAAATCCAGTTGGTGCAATATCATAAACTAAAAGAATGTTACCTCTAGAGCTTGATTTATTTGATGTTGAACTGGAAGAGGGGCTGGTTGAGGTTGAAGGGCGATGGAATTGGATTTTGTGCAAATCCAGTTGGTGCAATATCATCAAATTAGGATGGATTAGTTAATTTTGTATGACGTTTCCAATCCCGACAATTTTATACACGACATTTAAATCCAGAGAGTTTGTGTTCGGGTTGAGGCCGGCCAAAGGCCAAGGTCGAAACCCGACTTGTGGGAAGAATTTTGTTCGATTAATTGTTAAGGGCCGAGAACTTCTTAATGGCTTTTGGATCCTTGAGTCCAGCAAATAGAAACAAATAAAGGGGCCGAACCTTCCTTCTGTTTTTTTCTTTCTTCTTTGTTCGGTTCTAATGGGTGGGCCCGATATTAGCAAAGCAAATAAAAAAACCCAATCACCCTTAATACTAAAGCATACCACGTACCTGATCCTCAACCCTACATCGATTACCCTAATTCTCCCCATAACCAGCCGTGACTTCCATCCAAACCAGAAATCAGTCGAACAAAAGAGCATCTCTGGTTCGTTTTCTCTCCTTTCATCGGTGATCAATTGAGCATGCAGATTTCCGAGTTCTAGAGTTGTGTTCGTTGGTAAGATTCTCGAACTCTTTCTTCCGTTTTCTTCCTCTCATTCGTTTCTGGGTTTTAATCTTTTGTTATGGCGATGCGGATTGTGTTCCAACGGGCTGAACAGATTGTATTCCGAGCATCTTCAGCAACAAGTGATCTTTCGAGCATGAGATTCGGCTGTGGCGGTGATCGTGATTCGGTAGATTCTTTCCCCCCGAATTTTATTTTGTTCCTTGCTCCAATTCTGTTCTGATAATTGTTATTGACACCGTTTCTTTTTGGTGAATGGTAAATTCTTATTGCTGAATCGATTGTAATCCCCGGCTGAGCAGAAGGTTTCTTGAATGAACAGAAGATGAGAAATACCGAGTGGGATAGTTCAGAATCAAGAGGGAGGAGTAGCGGTTTAAAAGTTATGACCATTTTAATACGCTGCTGTCAGAATTTCTACCTGTGCATCTATTCTGTTTTGTGAGCCCGTTTTGAGACCCTTAGAGCCTTTTTTGGCCAGCGACTGTCTCACGGTGATTTGTAGTTCTGGTTGTCTAGTTTATGCGCTAAAAATATGGAAAAAATCTAATGAGTCGTTTAGGAGTTATGGCCGTTTCCGTGAGACCGACGGGTGCTGCCAGCTTTTCTAAAGTAGGTCCTTGGGTCGAATTTTAATTCGGGGTTTCGTTTTATGTTTTAGGATCATCTAAGAGATAACTTGGTATGCCTTTGACTGTCGGGAATCTTTTGGAGCTTACGTATTCCAGGTGAGTATTCTCAACGTGTATTCAGTTATAACGTTATACATGCATGACTTACGTGTTACTTTACTTGCACCATATTTGCTATTTGAGCTCTATATGTTATCTGAGTATCTGAGTCTGAGCATCTGTGTTTATAATACTGATCTGAATATCTGTGCTACTACCTGCTAGGGTATCTGAGATAATTATGTTAAAGAGATAAAAACATAATAACACACATCTGAGTTTTGGCTATATGCCTATTTGGGATCACCTCCCGTCTGAGTTTTGGGATCACCTCCCGTCTGAGTTTTGGCTTACGCCTATCTGAGGTGTGAGGAGGGGCGATCGACCCGAATCACACAAGCGCGCTATATAAATTAAATCCGAGTAATAAAATCTGAGAAATAAATCTGAGTAATTAATTGAGTAGATTCTGAGTAGGAGTACACCGATGTGCCTCATGTGTTGTATGTTTTAATTGTTTACATTTTGAGATTATTCACTCAGCTTCCCAGCTGACCCCTATTTTCCCCCACTGTTTCAGGTACTAGCAAAGGAAAGGAGAAGGTGGACGGTTGACTGTTGTATCCCCCGGAGCTGATGTGGACAACATTTACTTATCTTAAGACAGTTTTTTTTTAATTAAACTTTTCCGCATTAAATACATTTTTAAATGACAACTTTATCATGGGAATTTATTTATCACATTTATTGGGACCATTTTTATTAAAAATCTTGTACTCAAAAAGTTTTTAAATTTTTTGAAATTTTGGGTGTTACACTGTTTTACTTTAACAAGTTACTGTACAAAACAATGTTAGTATGCGTTTCTTTTTATAGTGGCATTTTGAAAAGATATGATAAAATAGCCCATGATGTAAGGCATGATTGTAGAAGTATAATTCCAGAATTTTAGCCCTAATTATTATGTATCAATATTAGAGGGCTGTTACTAATTTACAGGAGGAATGTTTCTAACGTTACAAGTTGACTGCATTATAGTAAAAATGGTTTCCATAATAAGAAAACATGGAAAAAAATATAACAACCTTACAAATTAGTAATAACGTAATACATGGCATATATCGAACTGGACGTCCCAAATACGTAATAACAGCCTTACAAATTAGTAATAACATAATTTGATGTGGTTATAATTAGTTTCTGTACAGGTTTGTTCAAGTTTTAAGGTCAATCTTCTTAGGCTATGTCGGTCAATTATTAGAAACAAATTTAAAAACGTCTAGGACTTTTAAAAACTGTCAATTACATATAGAGGGGGGACGTTTTGGTTATAATGTTAGAAACAAATTTAAGTAATACGTTTAGGACTTTTTTCTTCCATGATTTAAGTTCGAATTGTCAAATGATGATATAAAAGGGTTGACTCCGAATTTCATTTGGTGGGAGAAGGATTGCAATTATTTCAGCAATTGACTTTATAAGGAAAACGTTAATTGACTTTATTTCAGCAATTGACTCCGAATGAAATTCGGAGTCAACCCTTTTATGTCAAACACACCCGGTTCGAATCTCGCAGGAAGTAGCTTTTTAATTCATCAGGGCAAAGAGGACATTGCTATTTAAGAAATGTTTGAATTCAGACCTTCCTTTTTAAAAAAATCCAATTTGCATTATAAAGTAGTAAGATAAGATAAGATACAGTGTGAAGTGTGAACTATGGTTTGTACACCATAAGTTATTTTGTTTTAAGAAAAACAAATATTCACTAACCTATGCCACCCTGTCTTAAATAAAATTTGAATTACAACTCTTAGTATGTAACGATGAACAATCAAGACCAAATACCGGATTCAAACTGATCTCGATACCAAACCGAGGAATTGATACTTTGTTTTGGGATTCTGGAAAACTCGGTACCACCAAATCACCAATTCAATACCGGACGGGTACCATATGGGTAAATACGTTGATAAAGCTTAAAATGGTATTCGTATCCTTTTAATATTCGTAATTTTCTTGGAGTCCCTAATATGTCGGCTTACCATGGTGTTAGTATCTTTTTGATATTCATAAGTTTCTTAAACTCCCTGACGTGTCTTCTACCTAATAATGCGTTGATATAGAACTATTTATGCATCATATATACATAACTTAATAAGTATATATATAAAAAGAGAAAAGAAATAAAATTATTTATACATTGACCTGCCACCTCTCAAAACCCTGCCATCTAACATAACACGTGAAGGAAGGTCCCCGATGAAAGAACAAATATAAGTGATCGAGTGTTAGTAAGTTTACAACTTCAACACCTTTACAATTTCACTAAGATGTTAACATTCACATGCATCATATATGGCTTCGATATCGATATCACTAAATTCATTAAACTTGCACACCTCGTGTGTTTCTCCACCGCTTGGGGCGCCACAGTTTGGATGGTCGTCATCGGCATCAACATGTTCAAGTAAAGTAGTATTTCATCCGTCTCAATTTTATTTTTCATATTTCTATTTTTATTTGTGTCCACTTCTATATTTTGATCAATCAAAAAACTTTTAAGTGGTAAAAATAATAATTTGATTAGTAGCACAATGTAATTAATATTTTTTCTTAAACTACATATTTTTATTTGATGGATAATAAATATAGGATGGAGAAAGTATTATTTTGTTTGATTCAGTAACACCACGTCATTGAAATAATGAGATCATAATTATTTGGAGCCACAAACGTTTGGTTCAATTTTAAATATTTAGCGGCGTCGAAGGGGTTTTTTTTTTGTCTTAAATAACTTGAATTAGACAAAATGGTTAGTCCTTAATATAAAAAATCAATAAATAATAAATAATTAATCACTATATTACTCCCTTCGTCCCACTAAAAACTTCTCATTTCACTCTAAATTTATATCTCACAAAAAAAATTCTCATTTCCTATATTTGATGGGTTTCACACAATAAAAAAAACTATTATTACTAAAGATCACACCACTAATGTCCACTAATTATCTTTCTCTCTCAAATCCAACCTTATATTTTAATCAAAAGTAATATCAATGACCCAACCACTAACTATCACCTAAAAACTTATGCAAAAGCCAAATGAGAAGTTTTTTGTGGGACGGATGGAGTATATAATAATAGTCTGATTATAAAGATTATTAGGTCGTTTTAATAGTTAACCCTTTTTTTTAAGTTAATTCATTATGCAGTACTTGTGTTTCCTCAAAAAATTAATTTTGATAATTGTATTTTTTTAATCAAAATCATTTAATTCACGAGTATTAATTAGATATCAATTTTTTTACAGATATACATTTAGGTTACCTGGATGATTTACATAATGTTAACAACAGATTACCATTATTATTTAAGAATTTATTTCACAAATTATAATGACATAATTGAACCCCTTTTACAAAGTGCATTAACTATATTTTATATATCATTAGAGCATCTCCAACCATAAACTCTATCCAAGTCATTTTATCTCTACATTTAGTGGGCCCATTAACTCTAATAAAACTTCAGCTCCAACCATAAACTCTATCCATCACTTTAAAACTAGTGGGACCCATAACAATTATATTTTAAACTCAATTGGATGGATTGTTAGCTTGCAAACACAAAACAAAATCAATTAAATACAAATAATTATTAGATAATTAAATAGAAGTGGTGGGGTCCATTGATAGAGGGGGTATTCTATCACTTTAAATATAGAGTGAGCTTTTCTCTCACTATATATTTAGAGTGAGAGATAGAGGTGAGTTGAAGAAGAAAAACTTCAAATATAGAGATAGAGGGGATGATAGACGTTGGTTGGAGATGCTCTTAATATTCTCCACGTAGATATATAAATCATAGCTACTTCATCATTCATAACTGTTTAAGATATACATTCGGTTGTTATTCATTTAAATGATCTAGTTAATGAATGCAAATGACTTTAATAAACAACATAAGTATAATTACTGTTGGATCCGAACAACACTAATTTGTTGCGTTATGGGTTAAGTGAAGACAAAAAAGTAAAGAACACACAATTTTTTTCAATGATTAAGAGTTTATTAAAATAACTTAATGCGGTACAAAGTTTGCGGAATTAAGAGAGTACAGACTAACTAAAACTTTATACTTGTGAGAGATCTAATGTGATTGAATTCAAGCTAATTCATGGTGATTTGATCAAAGTTGAAGAATCAAGTGTGTGTTTTAGTGTGTGTAATTGAGAGAGAAAGATGGAGGGAGTTGAGAGCTTTCAAAAGTGTAATTCAATAATGAGAGGAAAGCTTACAAATTAAATCCACATGAAAGGTATTTATACCTCCCTTCTAAACATGCTTAATTAAGCACTTACCAAGGCTAAGACTAGATTAACACTATTACAATATTACACATCTAGTCCCCTAACTATTGAATACAATTAAAACGACCCTAACAATCTCCCCCTTTGTATCAATAGTTTGAGTTAGTCTGTTCTTGAAATCTTCTTCTCTAGCAAAGTCTGAGACTGAATTGTCCGTTGAATAGTTTTGATATCGTATCAGCTTCAGCTTTTGATTGAACAATGAAAAATAATACTTTTTATTGACTTTTCAACCAATATAAAGTATCTCAGAAGATTTCATGAATTGTTGACTTAAAATGTCTTTATCATTTTCCAATCTCCCTCTTTTTGAGCTTTTGCACTTCATCCCAGTCTTTCTTCTTCAATTTCTTCTTTTGGTCCGTTACCAAATTCGTTTATGCTCAGATGTGCTTCAAATTGTTTTGCTCTTCAATGTTTACATCTGATTAGCTTAAGAAGAAATTGAGATTTCAAACACTCAACGAAAATATTTTTGTTACGTTGAATCTGTCGGTGTAAGGAAGTCCTAAAACTGGTTTCCTAAGTATTTGAAAGTTCTGGATATGGAATATCAGTTTGGTAAGGATTTTTCTGTGATTCTCAAATATGGAGATTTTGTGATAGAGGTTTTAGTTATGATTGAATAATGATGTTTTTGGATTCTGAAAAGAATGATTTGAAAGTTTAAGTAAAAGTGTGTGTGTTTTTAGAATTATTTATACAGTTAAGTCTTGAACACATGTGAATGTTTTGTATGTATTAGTACGGTTAAGATTTGAATTTGAATGGTTGAGGTTTTGAGAGGAATTTCTGTAGATGAATCGATTATCTTCTTCTTCTTCACTTGTTTTTCCGTTAAGTACACTGGTTATCATTTTCTGTTTCTCTTGATCACATAATATAAACAATTTCTGATTTTGCATTTGATTTGAGTACATGAGTTATGAATATTCTTCTTTGATGAGATGTTTGTGGTTCTTTTTGATGTTGTTCAGTTATACATCCGATATTTGAACTATTAATTCCACAATTGTAACATTTTTTCTGTGGATCCAATGGTATGAGCTTTGGCTTTTCAGTTGATTGTGTTGTAGATGAAGTAGGTGGAGCAGATTTAAAGTTGGATGAGTATCTTTGGTTGTTGTTTGTTGGTTTGGAGTAGTACTTCTTCTGATAGTTTGAGATTAGGGACATTGCCTGAAGTACATCCTCAAGATCTTTTTACATATCATCAGGTGGTGAGTATGCAGACGGTTCTACATTTTCTGACATTTTAGGATATGTAGAATACTGATGATGTTGCTTAGTGAGGAATGAAAGGGTATCTGCAGTCTCTTGGCGGTTTTGAGTTGTCTCTTGATGACTTTTAGTTAAGTTTTTGACCATTGGCTCATTTTGGCGCAAATATTCAAACAGTTCATGAATGTCAATCAGACTGAGATCCTTATGTTGCATGGCACTATTCCCAAATATTTCCCACTCAGGAAGAAGACAATTGATAAATTTGATATTCACCTCCAAATTCTCTTTTTCGCAAGTAGTTTTTGCGAAGATTATTCAACAATGTACAATACCGATGATAAGTACTCTCCAGGTCTTCTCCGATTGTGGCTTTGAATGTCTGATAATTGTTCAAAGCAGAAACCATTTTAGCTTTGTTTCCTAAAACTGTGTCCTCCATTTGCTTTCTGATTTCATCCCATAGCTCTTTACCCGTTTCAAGGCTATCCAAACTGTTGTAGATTTCATTTGGCAGTCCTTGAAGCATAAATGAATATGCTTGAACATCGGCTTTGGCACGTCGTTTTTGTTGAGTATTATACTCTTCGGGAGGAATTAGACGTTTACCACCAATAAGTGGAGGAGTAGCAGTTGGATCAACAACGATGTCATCATAAAATACTGCTTCCCCATGAGTGAGTGATTCCATAATTTCTTTATGTAGCTCCTGATGACAAAGTGGAGAAATCGTTTCTTCCACTGAGCATATTCTCCTCTATACAAAACTGGTGGTTTCAGATCAGTTCCGATTGTGAGTGCATCTTTAGAAGACATTTTGAAAATGATTATGTTTGGGCCGAAGTTCGGGCCGAGAACAGTAAAATGTTCGAGTTGAAAATTAAATTCGGGCCGAAGTTCTATTTGAGCCGAAGTCTTTCAATTTTGTTGGAGCCGAGTTCTTAATGCTGGTTCGTCAAAAGTTCTCGTGTCGAGAACCTTCAATATCTGAGAACAATTGAAATTCTTGAGTCCTAGTCGAAGCCGAGAACAATTGAACTATTAGAAGATCTCGAGCCGAGATCTTAGATGAAGCCGAAGTCGGAATCTCGTGTCGAGTCGGAACTGATTTCGAGGCGAGATCAATTGCAAGGTTCTCGAGTCGAAAACTATTCTCGTATCGAGAACTGTTCAATTGGAGTCGGATTGAAATCTTCTCGTGTCGAGAACAATTGAAGCATAAGCCGAGATCAATGAAATCTTCTCATGTCGAGAACAAGTGAAGTATAAGCCGAGATCAATTGAAATCTTCTCGTGTTGGATTGTTTGAGCCGAAGTCGGGAACAGTATGTTCTCGTATCGAGAACCTTCAAATTATGCTGAAGCCGAAGACTTTTTCCAGCCGAAGTCTTGTTGAAGCCGAACTCTTGCTGTTCGTTCGATCCGAGCCGAAAACTTTGAGCCGGAGCTCGAGCCGAAGTCTCTCAAGCCGAACAATGTGTTCGAGCCGAGTCGAAGCCGAGAACCATCAATGAGCCGAGAACCATCATCTTGTTCGTCAGTGTCAGTGTTCGTAAGTTTCAAAAACCCACAATTTTGATCATAGTTTGCTCAATTCTTAACCAAAATCAATGATTCAAATCACAAAATGTTAGAAATCACTTTTCTAACAGTTTGATACAATCAAACAGCTCAAAACGAATCAAATCAGCCTTCGATTTTGAGATCACAGTAGACTTTTTGAGTTTTTATATTTTTCACAAAAATCTTCAAATTGAGAGCAATACTTGATGGATTGGATTGAAATTTGATTCTATTGTGCTTAGAATCAATGGAGAAACATGAATCTTCAATCAAATCTTCAATTCGAAACAAAAATTTACAACATTAATTTCACAGCTCTTGAACAACTTTTTCTTCAAAAATCTCAGATCTGGATCGAATCACCACGAAATTGGATATACTCTTAGAGAGTTTATGCTCTGATACCAATTGAGAGATCTAATGTGATTGAATTCAAGCTAATTCATGGTGATTTGATCAAAGTTGAAGAATCAAGTGTGTGTTTTAGTGTGTGTAATTGAGAGAGAAAGATGGAGGGAGTTGAGAGCTTTCAAAAGTGTAATTCAATAATGAGAGGAAAGCTTACAAATTAAGTTCACATGAAAGGTATTTATATCTCCCTTCTAAACATGCTTAATTAAGCACTTACCAAGGCTAAGACTAGATTAACACTATTACAATATTACACATCTAGTCCCCTAACTATTGAATACAATTAAAACGACCCTAACAACTTGAACAGACACTTTTGAAAGCTCAAACTAAGATCCTATGCTAAGAGAGATCAGCTGATACAGAAGGCTGTATTTATTGCTTGAGTATTAACTATGAAGAAGTTAATGTCAAACAATAACTAACTCTCAGATAATGTTCTTGTGCTATGAATGCTAAAAGGCGTGTATATATGCAAGCATTTACGTCTCTATTTATAGCCCAAGAACTATGTTTCCTTTTCCACAAGTTTATCCATGTGTAAACATATTATTCGTTGATGTAGACTTGTCCACAGATGTAACGACCCGAAATTTGTAAATAAATAAATTTTAAAAAAATATGATAAATAAGGATAAATCATTTAAAGAACGTAGGGATTGGTTTCGTGTCATTTGAACATCGTATGAGAAAGTTATGGACGAAACCGTGTCGAAGCAAAGGTCGAAAAATGCAGGCGCTATCTTGGGATATCGACGCGATTTCTGGCGATTTCCACAGAAACTCGAAATAGCGAAGGGAGGTGGAACGCGATTTAACGCGGGCGCGAAATAGCGACGCGATCTTGCTGTCTGTTCAACATTAAAGTCGTGATTTGGCTCATTTAATGACCCACAAACCCTAGTTTCTCTCCCATACGAGTTTGTATACATTTTTTAGTGGAAAACATCATTTGGATCTGATTTCTTCATCAAATCTCGTGAAATTTCACTCCTAGTTGAAGATCAAAGGTAAATCTTTACTTCTCTTGAGTTTTGAGCCTTAGATTCAAGTAGGGAAAGGTTGAATCTCAAACCCTAGTTTTGGGTTTGTGCTTTAACGGATTAATGGAAGTTGTATAACTTATATCTATGGTATTTTAACAAGGAAAATGTGTTTATAATATAGATCTATGAAAAGATGGAGATTTTTGGAATTAGGGTTTGGTAAATTGGGGAAAAATGATGCTAATAGTTAACTAGCCATGGAATATGTAGTCATCGTTGATGTTTGATGTAAACCATTGTATTGGTTTTGATATTAGGTTATTGATTGGAAGATTTGAGGCTTTCAAATCTTGAGAAGTGATATTGGTATCCAAGGAACACATATTTGGTTAAGCTTGACTAAGGTGAGTACATGTGAACTTTCAAAACTGGGTACATAGCTAGTACATGTTTTATGTTTAAATGTTTTATCGATTCTATAAGTAATTTAGTTAATTATATGATTTCTTTAATGAATTGCTTATGTGAAGATGAAATGTTAAATGATAGAGAAAAGATGGAGCTATAAGCTCATAGTAAATAAAAGACAAGTAATGATGATGAAGATGTCCCTAGGGCCGTGATAGATTGGAGGCATTCCGGTTATTATGGTTCCTTAAGGTTAGTGGTAGATTGGAGGCATTCCGATTACCAAATACCTATGAGTCCCGATAGATTGGAGGCATTCCGGTTACCGTGGATATGACGGTCTTGATAGATTGGAGGCATTCTGATTATCTTGACATTGGCCAATGATGAAAGAAATGAAGTGAACCGATAAATGATATTATGTGACTAGTTGTTTATCGGGTCTAAAATCCATGTATCTCACGAGGCAATTTTGTCTCACATACTATGTTTGTGTTTTTGCTATGTACTCAGGTTCGGGATCGAAGAATTAGGAGGCTTGATTAGAAGAGGCCTTGTTGAGATTAGATTGGGGTGTTCATAGTTAGAATCCTTATCCTATGGTTAAGATATAATTTGTAACACCAATTTTTGTATATTCTGATAATCTCAAACAAGAAACTTATTGTTTTTGTAAAACCAGTATTTGTCACCAATACAATTGTTATGTATTTGGATGAAATGTTATTTAAATATTGTTTTGAAAATTGAGGTGTTACAACGGAAACATTAAATGCATTAGCATAGGTTAAAGTCCCGAATGTACTTTCTGTCACCTTCTTTTTCGACATTTTCGGACGCACGGTAAAAAGGTGTACTTTAGAAGTACAAAAGAAGTTGACTTTCCCTTTTCATGTTTGGAGGGACAAACGATGAAGTTCTGAAAAGCATCTTCTATTCTAAGATAGAAGATCTTCATCGTTTTATTCTTCTTTGAGCGGGAAAGGAAAATGTTCAAAGTGTCAAAAGCATTTTCCACCAAGTCTTTAATCTGCAGTGTGTACCATCAGCTGATTCCACATTCAGGTGAATGATCTTCTCCGGGTTTCTATCCTTCGGTCAAAACCTCGAATGATCACGTTTGAGTAGATGCTGATCAGACTTGATTCCTTGAGCTAAGTACGTACTCAGCTGAAGGAATATGAAAATACTTGTACTTCAGCTGAGATACGTACGTCAGCTGATTGTATTCTTCTTGGCTATTTGATCATCAAATTTTATTTACTTAGTCTGGGGACTAACAATTACTAATATTAACTTTTTTTAAAGTTCGATAATTTTTACGTGTTTTTAAGGGGTGATTTTCACACCATAACTTTTATTTCATCTACCATAATTATTGCTTGAAATGCTTGTACAGTTAGCTATAAAACTTGTATTGTGTGGTATAAAAAGTAAAAGTTATGATGCAGAAATGAATTCTTTTTTTTATAACGATGAATTGTTGACACATCTATACCACCTAGTATATATCTCACACATGTGTCATACCTGATTTAAATCTACAAACTCTTAGTTGAATGGTTACTTGCATAACACTACACTAGCCGTGCACAAAAAACCCGAAACCGAAACCGGAAACCGAACCGGTCAAACCCGATTTTGACCAAAACTGGTTCAGTTTTTTTCAAGTTGGCCGGTTCCCAACCGATTTGGGGTTCTTAGCTTTCGAACCGGTTAGTAACCGGTTTTTAGAACCGGTTTTTAAAACCGGTCTTGACCAAAACCGGCCGAAAATTCTTCAATTAGTATTTGATATTTTAAAAAAATGAAAAAATTCAGTTTAAACCAGAAAAAATAACCAGTTTTGGCCGGTTAACCGGTTTGTAACCGAACCAAAATGGTTACAATAGGTTTGGGTTTTATAACCCTAAAACTGGTTAGAACCCAAACCGGTTATTTGGGAAAACGGTTTAAACGGTGTTGACCAAAACCGATTTCGGTTTTAAACCCGAACCGATTTGGTCAACAAACCGGTTTTGAGCTACACTACACAACAATTCAATTGGTGATGTTTTCTTAAATTATAGAGAGAGAGAGAGAGAGAAAATACATAATGGTTGGAGTACTGGAGTATTTATTTTGCTATATGTGTGATAATTTGATATTAAGGTAAATGTATCCACGTAACAATTTTGATAGGTATTTGTCGAGACATGAGTTCGGGAACATTCGAAGCAAGATGTTTCCGGTGTACTTGATGATGGTTGGTATATGTTGTACGGTGTCCGTAGGATGTTTCCAGTATACACATCCATGGAAGTCTTCATCAACTACTGAGAAATGTCAGCTAGGGATTTTACTCTCTTCTTGCGTTTTCAATCTCTCCAATCTTTTTTTCTTTACTCCCATGACCATTCGGGTATTCAAGTTTTTTCATCTAATCTCGATACTCCTTTTCATCATGTTGTTATTGTAGACACTGTATTATATAAGTGATACAATGTTAATTTCATGATTTGTAAAGGAAAAAAAATATAATGATATTAAAGTTTATCACTTATTTTAAAAATGTCAAGAATGAAAATTGTATAACTTATTTGGAAATGATGAAGTATTTGATATTTCATATTTTGGTTGACTTACTAATACAGGCAATGAAGCAACGACACAAGGAAGAAAGAAAATTAAAAATAGGAGATGAAATCGGGTGGAAAAAGAACCATGAGGTTGCAAAGGTGAATCAGAATCTAGCAAGAATGAACTTCAAGTTTGGGATGATTCATGGAGTAGCTGCTCTAGCTTTGATAGTTTCTTTTGGTAGTCTTGCAATGCATTCATGGTATTTGGCGGATAAAATTGATCTCTAGATTCATCATGTTCCATACGGCTCATGTGTTGATAATTATAAAGTGTACCATTTTGCTTGCAATAATTGACGTCAATGATTGATTATTTGACAATATTAATTGTACTATCCTAACAACTGATACGTTTTTTTTATTTTGGAATTTTCAAAATAAGTGATAAACTTTCAAAATTTATTTTATTTAGTAAAATAAGTAAGACTTATCATCCACTAAATATTCATTATGATATAATGAAATGATCATTATACTTTTACTTAACTTTTAAACATCAATAATGTTATTTTATTTAAAAGGAATGTGACACATCCTCCATAATTATCCACTTTGATGTCATCTTATTCTTTTCAATATGTAAAAGTTGCCTGAGAAATTGCTGACCCAAATATGGGATTTGCATGCCAATTATCACAATGCTATGCATTCCTTTAAATCGAAGTTCTTCATTTAAATTATCTAGAATTGTTTCACATTCATCATACGATCCATTACATCTTGATCCTAAAATGTTAAACGTATCTTCTCTAGCAAGTTTAAATTCTCAGGGTGCGTTTATGTTACATATTATTTCAAAAAATTCATTTGGGGTGGTAAAAACTATGAATCTTTAATTGAAAAAGATACAAGATGTGCTATTTGTCATATTGTTGGCTATGAAAAAAATTCAAGGACCGATTGTGGTGGTTAAAATGGTAAAGAACCATCACGATTTTGGGATCTTTTTCAAGTCCTTTACCTTTGATGTGTATTGTTAAAGTTACTTATGGTGAGAGATTAGTTGAGTCATACGATTTTGAAATCATTGAAAAAGCAATTGTTCGTGGTTTTGTTTCTCCATTTGTTTCATCTGAAACTCATCTCCCTATTAGAAATAGCAGTTGGAGTTTTTTTAGACGTAAATTTACATCTGGATATACGAAGGTGTTTGTTTTAGTCTCACCATCTAGAATATACCCTGATTTAGAGTTACTAAATGCATATAATTCTTCATCTGAACCAGTAATTTTCTCATCAAAATCTTCATTAATATTATCAACGTCATCACTATCACAATCATTAATAGTATCAGTATCACTTGTTCCAACTAAACTCTCTCCACACTGAATATAAAAAAGCTCTAAATTTATCGGTGTTAATTTCACTTTAAATTCATGTTCACAATCATAAAAAATGTGTTCACATTCCATTACCGAACACTGATGTAGCCCTGTTAAATTAATTAAACCACCAATTTTGACATATTGTCAAGATTATTTTGTAGCAAACGAGGAAATTATATTAGAATTATAAATAGAAATAAAAGAATATGATGATTAAATAAGATGAAAGGATTAATAGGTGGGTGATATATACCGAAGGACTTATAAACCAACGATATCTGGTGTTTATTGTGTCCGGTGTCTCACATGATTGTTAGTTCAAGTGCCGGCATAGACAAAAAAAAAAATAGAATTAAGGGGTGTGTATTAGCCGTTCAAAATTAAACAAAAACATAAAAATAAGATAGGTGATATATAATACTAATTAATAGCGAATTAAAAGTCATCTAACCAAGTAGATCAATTAGCTAGTGTTTTTGCTTCTCTTCAATACGTCCAGTGTTCAAGTCCCATAAGTATCATATACTTTTACGATTTAACAAGAGATAGTAAAAATTTTCTTAAGAAAGCAAGTGATATACATAAAATTTAACTTGCATATTGAAAAAATATTAGATACATTACAAATAGTAAAGATAAATAAATATTGTGAGCGTTCAAGGAGGTCCATAATATTTACAAAGTTCTGAGGAATAAATCTCAACCATTGATCATTAAGTTCTAATGGTCAATATTAATCACATATTTTATACATTGAAGGGTATTTTGGTCCTTTAAAAAAAATAAATATTTTTTTATTTTTTATTTTAGATTTTTTTTTCTTTTATTCTTTTTATTTTTTTTATTATTTTTTTATTAATAACACATAATGTGATTGATACTGAATCACATGTGATTGCATACTGAATCACATGTGATTGTGTAGTGAATCAGATGTGATTGAACTAAAACATCAGATGTGATTAAATATACAATCACATGTGATTTTACACTAAAATCACATGTGATAAGTATTACACGTAATTATCAAATAAATATTGTATTGTTTTTTTTTAACGAAAAAATAATAAAAAAAATAAAAATTTTAAAATAAAAAATAGAAAATAAAAAATAAAAAAATGAATTTTTTTAAGTGCCAAATGACCAAAATACCCCTTTATTTATAAAATATGTGATTAATCTTGACCATTAAATCTTATTAATCAATGATTGAGATTTGTTAATCGAGACTTCGTAAAAATGATGGACCTCCTTGAACGTTAATGTTTCTTTTAACTATGACTCAATTAAGTTATGTTATGTTGTATGTATCATGTATGATGAAATGTTTCTATTAACTACCGAGTTTAATGTTTTTTTTAACAGCAAATCCTAATCTACATCTAATTTAATGTTCTTTAACCATGATTAGTTGATATAACGTTTCTTTTAACTCCTCCAAGATCTACTCCGAATGCATCCTAATTTTGACTACTGTGTAATACAGTAATTATTTATATTTTCCTATCTCCTCTCACAACTTTTGTATATCATTTTCATAATTATAGTTATAGCTTATAGTACTTGCAATACATTCTAGCAATTAAGAATCCGATTATTTTTCAAAGGGAAAAATATTAGTATTCATATACAATGTGTGTATATTGTTTTCTTTTAATAAAATGATGTTTACCATTTAGTCTATCTTTACGAATCATATATTGGCTGTTTGTTTACATTTATCATGTAAAAACTTTAGGAAGAAAACAAACCTTTATATCATTTAATTAACTTTATATCATTTAATTAATGTTCTTTCCCTTTTCTACATTTTATTAAAAAAAGTTTCCTTTTTCTATCAATAAATAGTATTATAATAGAACTATTAAATATTAGCATGCTTTTAGTACATTGCTATTGATATAATTTATTGGTATGGCTCCAAAGTTATAATTACAACTTTCACATAAAGCAAAATATTAAGTTTATATGAAATTACATGAAAGGTTATATCATATATTACAACTTTATAAGTTTGTTTATTATACTGATTTCATATATAGATTTTGTTACATCAGTGGTCCGTACCGCCATTAATTTTTTTTAAATGATCAAACTACCATTTGGCATTATAATATAAAGTAATGATAAAAGATTATAAATGTAATCAGTGGTAAACTACACGGACCATTCGTGAAGTTTACTATGTCAGTTTTTTTTCTCTTTTATCCATATTTTTCCGTCACATTCAGACTCACTACCACATCTATCATTTTGATTTCAAAGCTTTATCAATAATCATTATTGCTGCCGCTACACCCCCTGAAAAAGTTGATCCATATCAACCCCTACCTTTGGCTGTTTTCTCCAGTTATTCTGCTGACGGTGACATTCTATTGACATGCTTCTGCAAAACATCAACTCCTCATGCGACTTGTATTAATTGTATGTTTTTATTCAAATTGGTTTTCAATATCAGATCTGCAAATATGTGACCGGAGGTGGTGATAAGAGGTGGTTGCAGGGAAGGAGTTGCGACGTGGTGAACAAAAAAAAAAAAAAAGAATGAAAAACAATCAATTAATTTAATAAATTTCACAGATGATCCATTTGATTTATCACTTATGACATTCATAATCATTTATCTTTCTTTTATTATAAAATGCTTAAAGGACAGTTCCGCCATTTAAAAATAATTAACGGTGGTAGGATGACCAGTGTAACAAAGTCTATATACTAAGAACGTTCAGTGTAATAAAACAAACTTTTATGACTGAAATTGTAATAAATAGTATACTACAAGAACCTTTCATGTAATTTCCACTTAATTTTATTGCAAGTTTTTTTTTCTTCTAAAAGTAAAAAATTCAAATATTTAGAAGTTTTGAGAAACAACACGAATAGCCACTAATTTAAGTAAAGTAAAGGGGGAGTTTGTGTAAATATGTTAAACTTTAATGGCATCTTAGCAAAAGCTCACCAGTGTTAGGTTTGGTTTACAATAAATTCAACTGAATCTTCATCTTTTCACAAATCACAATTCTTCAAAAAAATTCACAATCAGTTTCATCATGGCTTGGATGACGCGATTTCTCACGGCAACTGCCTTCTTGGCAATCGGAGTAATATTTTCGCCGGAAACTTTCGGATCAAAATCAGCAAAGATCACAACTTTCGTCAAGCTTGCGCACCTTTTATGCTTCTCCACCGCTTGGGGTGCAGCGCTTTGGGTCACCTTCATCGGCGGAATCATCATGTTCAAGTAACACCCTCAATTTATATTCAGTTTGATTCTTATAAGTATTACTTAATTTATCTCGTTATGCGTGTTTTTGAAATTCAACTCGAGTTTGTGACATATCCTGAATTCAATTCGAATAGCGAAATTAATGAACTAGATAACCATTTTTTAATAGGAATTTACCGAGACATCAGTTTGGGAATCTGCAAAGCAAGATGTTTCCGGCGTACTTTATGCTGGTTGGAATATGCTGTGCGGTGGCCGTCGGCTGTTTTGGATATACACATCCATGGAAGTCTTCATCAACTTCTGAGAAGTATCAGCTAGGGTTTTTAGTCTCTGCTTTCGTCTTCAATCTCACCAATCTTTTTGTGTTTACTCCCATGACAATTGAGGTATTGAACTTATTTGCTGTTTAAAATGATATTTGCGATTGGATTTAAACAAACATAAGTTTTTCAATTTGAAATTGAGTAAAGCTAATGTTGTGATGTATTTTTTGGTACAGATGATGAAGCAAAGACACAAGGTTGAAAGGGAATCAAACATAGGAGAGGAAGTTGGGTCAACAAAGAACCAGGAGGTTGCAAAGGTGAACCCAAAGCTAGCAGCAATGAACAAAAAGTTTGGTATGATTCATGGTTTATCATCTCTAGCTAACATAGTGTCATTTGGCAGTCTTGCAATGCATTCATGGTATCTAGCAGGTAAAATGGATCTTTAGAATCATCACATTCTTTATGGTTTGTATGTTGATGATATTATGATAATAATGGATATTTAGCCTGCAAGTTAAACTCATTATCTTTGATGTCCATAGCACAAGTATTTCCTTTTTATATCACTAGTCTCAACATCTTATCTGATATATAAGTAGAATGGTAAATAGGAAAATATGATTAAAAAAACAGAATATACGCACATCCATGTATGCAGGTGATGTGGCCATTTTTAGAATATCTTCTTCTAATCGTCGTTAACAAATTAACCCACTTTGTTGAGTGTGTTAGCACGCGCTAAGTTATTCATAGACTACAAGCAGTCGACAAAGTTATTCCTAAAAAGTGTGTTGTTAGAGTGAGTTAGATGATCTTCGGATCATTTCCTCAAATTTTAACTTCAAAATGTGATCGTCCTTTATTGAGTTTGTTAGTGTCCGTAAATTATTCATTTATTTGTTAAAAGGCCAAAAATACATTTTAATATACCTGGGGCAGTACCAGATAAATTTTTAAAGGTGGGCAAAATTTTAGAGTGCAAGTCAGGTTTTTTGAGTGAGGTTTTTTTATTTAAAGTTAAATCGTAAACCAAATCAAATCAGTTTTAGTTTGAAGAAAGTCTAAACGTAAACTAAATTAGTCAAAATTAAAATTCACGTGTTAGTTAATTCAAGATAAAAAAATTTAGTAATATAAAAAATAGATTATAATTTTTTATAGTGGTAGATTTTGTACACACAGTTTATGTTCTTAACTCATATTCGTATTCAGTTTTGTTATAATGTTCAAGTTAGTTTTTAAAGTGTTCATATATAGATGATGTGGACTAATATGTCACTAGTTAAAATATATGTGTGATCAAATCAATGATAAGCATAATAATTTTAAACCAATAAATCTAGGAAAAAATGAATTAAAAGAAAAGAAGATTTTAATTGGAAACAGAGTAAAAGAAACGTTAAAACGTGAAAGAAAAAAAAGATTTAAAAAAAATATAAATGCATATGGGAGGGAAACAGAGTAAAAGAAGTATGTTTTAAGATACATGAGTTAGAAACTAAGCTAATATATGATGTGTATTAGTTATCGCTCATATATTATGTATATTTGGATGAACCAAGCCAAAAAATAACCGATTTCTAAAGAATTTATACTAATCGATTTTTTTTTTTTGGGGTGGGCATGGTACCGCCCTTACCTGATAAATTCTTCTAATATCATAACTATTAAATGTGCAACATAATACTTTGAAGTAATTACAACCGCAAATATGCTATGCTGAAATTTTAACTTCAGTCTTCATCCTTTGAGTTGAATTGATATTTTAATTTCCGATAGTCAACTTAGAAGACAAACTTGTATCATGGTAGTAATTACAACCGTATAAACAGAAGTTACTTAGATCAATGATGAAGCTGGCTAACGCAATATCAACTTCTCGTGGATTTAGCAATATTCTAAACATTATCTAAAATGTCATTACCGTATCATAGATACATAGACTTGGACCAAAGACAATTTAATCACCAAATTGTCTAAACTCTTAACGACTAAATATAACTTTGGAAAATTTTATGTTTAGCTTCACCAATTTTAAACTCATGTAATTATATGTATGTATATTATATATAATTAATAGGTTTTAAATTTGCATTCTCTTTGATGAGAAGTGAGAACTATACAATGAACTAAACTATATGCTAAATAGAGTTGTGATGAATGAGATATTAACCAAGTAAGCTTGAAAAGATTTCAATACATGCATTAAGGTTGTTATCTCTAAATTTGTTTATTAACCTTGTTCCTTGAGCCAAAGCCCAACATCAAATCTGCCATGTTTAGGCATTATCTAGAGCACTAGCTAGATACGATGGCTCAAGTCAAACCACCACTTTAGTGTACATGTGCACATTAAAAACAATTTTCCGAACTAGGCCGGTTTCAAAACCGATTTGGGACCGGTTTAGACTTCATCGGATCAGATCGGCTCACAAAACGGCGGATCAGGATCATATAGTAGTTCCGGGCGATGAACCGGTTTGAAGACCATTTTTTTGTTAAATAGTCGTTAGAACCGGTTTAAACTCGGATTTCGATGCTAAACTAATTTCGAACTTGTCCGAACTGGTTTCAACCAGATACACACTCTACTTCTCAAACCGGTTTAAAACCGAACCTGTTTCACCTGAACCAGTTTTTACCATGTTTGTCGAAACCTAACTTGTTTTTAAAGCGGTTTGGTTTAAGTTCTGATCCTGTTTGTGCTTATGTACCTTAGTCCACCTCAACGTTCTCTATTTCACATTCACAACCTCAAATACTCCTTCACCCGATACTCAATCCAAAAACCCATTTTAAAATCTATTAAAATACTCACTAACATCCCTCTCTCTCATGTCTCCTCGGCAAGCGCTCTTACGTACGGAATCACACGCATCGCGCACGATGTAGTGACACCACCATTTGGGTGTGCTATAAAGAATTGCGAAGGGTGGCGTGCGACGATACCTGACGCTCTTAGGGAGCAATGCTCGAGCATCATGGTTGAGCTCCGCGTGACATCATGCAAACTTTTAAAGTCTCTCCAACATAAATATCATGCATAACTCATCAATTTTACTAAATCAGCGTCACATCAGCCTCTTACTCTCACTAACAAGAAATTGACAAGTTTATGTCAACATCTCTTAGAGCATCCCCAATGGTTAACCTCACAAAGACTTATTACTTTTGTCACATCAACATTCCACTAATCAAAAACCTTTTCATAAATAACATATCCAATGGTTAACCTTTACAAAAGCTTTTTCTTTTACAATATTTCTAATTTACCTTTATCTATCTCAAATGTTTATAAATACCCCCTATATATAATTTGGCAATTTTTTGGAGATCTTACTAAATATAATATTTTTTAAAATGTCTTATACAAAAATATTATAATAATTGCCATTAAATATATATATAATTTATTTATTAACTAATAAAAATATAATAAATAATTTATATATAACATATCTAAGGTTTAAAATGAAATGTTATTAAACATAGGGGACTAAAAAAGACAAATATTGAAAGATGGTTAAAAGGTTAGTAGAGAATAAGTCTTTGCAATAAGCTTTTCAAAAAGCTAGGTATTCTAATGGTAAAAAGTCTTTCAAAGACTTATTGTAATAATAATAAGCTTTAGAAAAAGCTATCATTGGAGATGCTCTTACTTCCCTCTTCAATTTTGTCATATCACCGCCACATAAACATTTTTTAATTATATTCAAATCTTAAAATATAAAAACAAAGGTTTATAAACTAAAAGGAAAATAATTTTGAAAAACTATTAAAAAAATAAAAAATCTCTCTCATAAGTATAACTCTCTCTGTTGTCTCTCTATTCCTTTGTCCCCCTCTCTCATTAAAACCGTTGCCTATCTAATCATATTTCACATGAGAAGAAGGAAGAGAAGAGAAGAGAAGAGAAGGATGATGTAACACCACAAAAATACAAGCTTTTTTTTTTTTTTTTAACTAAACTTAACCTAACGGAAGCAATCCTAACTAACCCAGTTTATCAAAAGACTTACCAACCATTAATAATTTACAAACCAACACAAACTATTTTAAAAATATCCGGTGTTACTAAATCCAAGGCTTGACCATTTTACTAAAATATCAGATTAATTGACAAAACCTTCATTCAAATCCCAACTCTAAAGTCCACCCAGTTAAACCTGTAAAGAGTCAACAAGAGAGGGATTAGCATAACGCTAAGTGAATGAAATTATAAACATTAAATTGCCCAACCACAACAATTTAAGATAACACCCTCTACAAATAACACCCTTTGTAATTAGCAAATAACCAGAGGACCGGCGGTTCGGCCCAACTCACAACTGTTGTCGGCCCAACAACAGTTTACCGATAGCCCTAAGCTACTTGGTACAATAACAGTGCTCCTCGACCTACCCGTGTCCAAGGAGTCCTGATATTGTCTCCAATAGCTAACGATGCTCAGCCACTAACTGCACGGGCTGACCTCTTTCCGTGTATCATGCGCATATTGCAGTTAATTACACATAACAACCTAATTAACTAACACCGAAACAGGAACCGTATCGAAAACAATTATGCAGATAAAAAATCTTGCATATACTGCACTAACCCAAGTGGAACCCGAAACCATTGCAAGTTATACTATCTAATGGTTATAAATCCACTCACCTTAGCAAAAGCTCCTTGATACTCAGTGGTCTTATGTTACTGAGTTCCTTTACTCTTTCCTGCAACACAATTAAACACCCGCATTAATAACCGTTTTGACCCGAAATGTGCAAAACTATACAATATACTATAATATCATAACAACAAGTATACAATCCAAAACTTGCACTTATATAACCCCCAATTTGACATTTTGACTTACAAAAGTCAAACCCGATTCATTCTTGTAAAATTATTCAATTTTACCCAAACGGGTCAAAAAGCCCACTTTAATTAATTAAAAATACCCAAACGGGTCAATTAGGCCCACTTTAATTAAAAGAATACTCAAACGGGTCATATAGGCCCACTTTAATTAAAAGAATACCCAAACGGGTCAAATAGGCCCACTTTAATTAAAAGAATACCCAAACGGGTCAAATAGGCCCACTTTAATTAAAAGAATACCCAAACGGGTCAAATAGGCCCACTTTGCCATCTCAATCATTTCCAAGTATTAACTATCATGTCAACACATACAATTTAATCATTTATGGTTGATATGGTCATACAACTAAGTCAAATTCCCAAATATTTTTATTAAATCAAAAATTCCACCAAATTTGCCAAACACTAACCTTATATTGAAATTTCTACAAATTATTGTTAAAACTCAGATTTCAATCTCAATTTAGTAACTAATACTTAACCAAATTAGTCTAAGATAACATTTCATACATAAAACTCAATTCCAAGTAATTATGTTCACTTCTTCTTCTTCATAAAGCATCTATAATGGTGATTTATGAAACAAACATCTAAACAATGAATTCAACTAGCAATTAAGATGTTATAACACTTTTCTAGTGCTTCAAAACCTAGGGAATTCAACAATTTCAGTTTTTAGGTCAAGAACTATCAAGAACACCAAACCCTAGTTAATCAATAACTCAAGAATTCGAACCCTAGCTAAGAAAAAGAGATGACTTACTTGTTTCTTGTACAATTTCGAGCTTAGGGGTTAAATTCCTCAAAGATGGAAGCTTCAATTTAGAAGAAAGATCAAGAATCAAAGATGTGTGTGTTTTGAGTGTGTATTGAGAGAGAGCAGATAACGAGGCTGAGATTGAGATGTTTTTAGATAAAGACTAAAGTTTAAGTCAGCCCCAAGTCTAAAAACGTGGTCAGCCTCAGGAGAAAGCTGGAGCTGCCCAAAATTCGTTTTTATCGGTATAATACTGAAATTTTGATGTTTAATTCGGAACCCTAAACGAACTCTGTTTTTAATTCTGAAAATACCGTTGGAACCCTCGTTCAAAAGAGAACCTAGATATATAAAAATCATTCTAATATATATCTATCTCAGTATTCGCTAATTTTTAACCCCGTGGTTAAAAATACAAATAATTTAAATAATTCTAATAAAATCCTAAAAATTAAAATATAATAAAATAATACTTACAGATATTATTAAAATACCAGACTTGGTCTCAGGTGTTACAAATATCCTCCCCTTAGGAAGATTCCGTCCCCGGAATCTCTACTCGGTCAAATAAAGCCGGGTATCGATCCCTCATCTCCGCCTCAGTTTCCCACGTCATATCCGCACCGAGACTATGTTTCCACTTAACCAATACCATTGGAATTTGTTTCTTTCGTAATTTAGTTACCTTTCGATCTAATAATTCTACCGGTTCTTCAACTAACCGTTTCTTCGAATCAACCTTCAATTCTTGAACCGGTAATACTTGATCTAAATTTTCGGGGTTACATTTTCTTAAATAACAAACATTGAAAGTGTCATGTATTCCCGATAATTCCGGTGGTAAATCTAAAGTAACCGACTGATCTTTAACAATCCGACGAATACGGAATGGTCCGATATACCTTGGTGCTAATTTTCCCCGTTTCTCAAATCGAATTACCCCTTTCCAAGGTGAAACCTTTAAATAAACCATCTCATTAACCTCAAAAGTCACTGGTCTTCTTTTCGGATCTGCGTACATCTTTTGCCTATCACGGGCAGCTTTTAACTTTTCCCGAGCAATCGCCACTTTATCTGCGGTCATTTGGACGATCTCGGGACCCGCAAATTGTTTCTCCCCCGCTTCTAGCCAACACATGGGAGTTCGACATCGCCCACCATATAACATCTCATATGGTGGCATCTTGATACTCGAGTGATAAGAATTATTGTAAGCAAATTCAATCAACGGTAAGTGAGAATCCCAAGAACCACCATATTCTAAAACACACGCTCGTAACATATCTTCGAGAGTCTGAATCGTCCTCTCTGATTGACCGTCTGTCTGCGGATGATAAGCAGTACTCAAATTTACCCGTGTACCTAATTCTCGTTGTAAACTATTCCAAAATTTTGATACAAATCTTGGATCCCGATCAGAAACTATTGACAATGGCACACCGTGTCGCGAAACAACCTCGTTAATATAAATTTGTGCTAACTTTCCGAGCGAATCTGTCTCGTTTATAGCTAGAAAATGAGCACTTTTTGTCAACCGGTCTACCACAACCCAAATCATATTGTGACCTTTTTGTGTTCGTGGTAATTTAGTCACAAAATCCATTGTGATATTATCCCATTTCCACTCGGGAATTTCTAATTGTTTCAAAGATCCGTACGGTTTCTGATGTTCGGCTTTAACTTGAGCACAAATATGACATTTTTCTACAAATAATGCCACATCCGATTTCAAAGTCGGCCACCAATATAATACTTTAAGATCATTATACATTTTAGTACTTCCCGGGTGAACCGATAATCTAGACTTGTGGGCCTCGGCTAAAATCAAATCCCTAAGACCCCCAAGTAGTGGAACCCAAACTCGAGCCTGAAACGTCTTTAACCCTCGTGAATCATTAACTAAATCGTCTTTACGTTTAAGCATTATTTCAGATTTTAGGTTTTCATCTTTTAAAGCTTCTAATTGACATATCTTCAATCGATCTATCAAATTAGAGACGATCTCCATTCGCATAAATCGTATATTATCTGAATTTTCTTTACGACTTAATGCATCGGCGACTATATTGGCTTTCCCGGGATGATATCAAATTTCACAATCATAATCTTTTATTAATTCTAGCCACCATCTTTGTCTCATATTTAAATCTTTCTGAGTAAACACATACTGTAAACTTTTGTGGTCGGTACAAATAATACATTTCGTTCCGTAGAGATAATGTCTCCACAACTTTAATGCAAAAATAACCGCCGCCATTTCGAGATCGTGTGTTGGATAGTTTCTTTCGTGTGTCTTTAACTGTCTTGAAGCATAAGCTATCACCCGATCTCGTTGCATAAGTACACAACCCAAACCCGAGAATGAAGCATCACAATATACAATAAAGTCTTCTGAACCCTCCGGTAACGCGAGAATTGGAGCTTGACATAATAAATTCTTTAAAGTTTGAAATGCATTTTCTTGTTCGTCACTCCACCGATACGGTACATCTTTACGGGTCAACTTAGTTAACGGGCCCGCAATTTTTGAAAAATCTTTAATAAATCTTCGATGATACACCGCCAACCCGAGAAAACTCTTAATTTCGGATGGTGTCTTTGGTGCATTCCAATTCATAACTGCGGTAATTTTGGCCGGATCTACTTTAACCCCGTCAACACAAATAACATGACCCAAAAATTGCACCTCCCGTAACCAAAACTCACACTTTGAAAACTTAGCATAAAGTTGTTCGCGTTTCAAAGTATCTAAAACTTGTCTTAAATGTTCTTCGTGATCTGATTCGGTTTTCGAGTATATCAATATATCATCAATAAAAACGATGACAAATTTATCTAGAAATGATCGACACACCCGATTCATAAGATCCATGAATATCGCCGGGGCATTTGTTAACCCAAACGGCATAACTAAAAACTCATAATGACCGTACCGAGTTCGAAAAGCCGTCTTATGAACATCGTCTTCATGAACACGAACTTGATGATACCCGGATCGTAAATCAATTTTTGAATAACAAGAAGAACCTTGTAACTGATCGAACAAGTCATCGATTCGAGGTAACAGATATTTGTTCTTCACTGTTCGTTTATTCAACTCCCGGTAATCAATACACATCCGGAGAGTACCATCCTTTTTCTTTACAAATAATACCGGAGCTCCCCAAGGTGAGGAACTTGGTCGAATAAAGCCTTTGTCGAGTAACTCCTGAATCTGAGTCATCATTTCACGGATTTCTGAAGGTGCCAACCGATACGGAGCCCGAGCCACGGGACTGGCTCCCGGAACCAAATCAATTTTGAATTCTACCTCCCGAATAGGAGGTAACCCAGGTAAATCATCGGGAAAAACCTCCGGGTATTCCGAAACCACCCGGATATCACGAACCACCTGTTTTTCTTTTCGGGTATCAACAGCATAAGCTAGAAAAGACTCACACCCTTTAGCCAAGGATTTCCTGGCTTTCATAAATGAAATGATCGGGAAAGAAGAATTAACCCGATCACCACGAGCCACTACATGTGACCCGACCGATAAAGGAAAAGAAATCAATTTCTTATGACATTTTATACTAGCCTTATTGGTACTTAACCAATCCATACTAAGGACTACATCAAAGCCAGATATTGGCATTAACAACAAGGAAGTTATAAATTTAACGCCATCTATATCAATATATGCTCCGGACACAGATGATGTGACCGGAACCACTTTACCATCAACTACTTCTATCTCTAAAGAGTTAGACACAACAGTAGCAGGTAAACCCAATTTATCATAAAAATTTACAGATATAAAAGAACGGTTAGCTCCAGAATCAAATAATACGCGAGCATGTATATTATTTATCAGGAACATACCGGTAATAACGTCATCAGTGGTAGTTGCATCTTCCACCGTCATCTGAAACGCCCGTCCCTCAGGTGGAGGGGGATTCTTCCTTTTTTGGCCCGTGGATGACATAGACCCACCTACCGACCCCGATACCGATCCCGAACCCGTTCTTCTACCAGATGGACAATCTCCCGCCCTATGACCTTCTTTCTGACAGTTCCAACAAACATTTCTCGGGAGCCTACAATCTTTCGTTTCCGTGTTGACCGCACCTCAAACACCTCATTGTTTGAATAGTACAAGCCCCATAATGAGAAGACTTGCACTTGTTACACCACTGAGACTTTTGACTCGAACCGGTACTAGTTTGACTTCGAACGTTAGAACTCTGGGAACTTTGTTTCTGATTCCCTTGCCATCTTTTGTTTTGTTGGGAACCGGATTGATCAAATCTGGATCTTTGAGTAGTTACTTTATCCCTGTTCATTCTTTCTTGAGCTTTACTATCGGCTTCAGCTGATTTGGCTATAGTAAATGCCTGAGTTAATGTACTTGCAGTTCTAACCGTTCCCCTATATGCCGGTAATAAAGCTTCAACAAAATGTTGTACTTGTGCTCGCTCATCAGGTACCCAATCTTTCACAAATCTTAACTTATCATTGAATTGTTTAATTAAATCTTCCACCGACATACGTTCATTCATCTGTAAACTCATAAATTCCTTTCTAATTTTGTTCATTTCAAAAGTACTACAGTAATGATCACAAACTCTTTGACGAAATTCTCCCCATCCTATCCCATTTAACTCATCTGGTGAGTAATGCTTAGTCCAAGTATCCCACCAAACCCTTGCATCTTCCTTCATCATTCTTGAAGCATACTTCACTTTTAAATGATCCTCACAACTACAGGCATCAAGGGCTATTTCCATATCCCTTAACCAATTTAATGTAACTGTCGGTTTTGTACTACCCAGGTATTCGGATGGTTTACAATCAAGGAATTGTTTATAGGTACATGATGGTTTTTGTAAAGATTGAAAAGGTTGTTGTACAGTGCCTTGTGGTGGATAAGGATAATAGTATTGGGGTGGTGGATTTGGTCGATTTTGTAATTCATCAATCGTTCTTTGCATCCCTTCCATACGGCTTTCCATTCTTGCAATATATTCTTCTCTTTCTATTACTATCCCCAGAAGTACCTACATTACTTGACTCTTTGGTCGGTTGGGTCACTGGAATATCACCACGGTCAGCCATATCTGTATCATACACAACATCTCACAAACATTTAGTTTTAATTATCCGTTAGTAAATTCTATACTAACTTCTACCAACTAATTCACTTATCAACTAACCCTTCCCCAAGAAGGAATGTTTGTCAAAACTCAAGCCAAGATTTAGGAATGCTACACTCACGGTGCAATCATTGCTAAACCTTGCTCTGATACCAAATTGTAACACCACAAAAATTCAAGCCTTTTTTTTTTAACTAAACTTAACCTAACGGAAGCAATCCCAACTAACCCAGTTTATCAAAAGACTTATCAACCATTAATAATTTACAAACCAACACAAATTATTTTAAAAATATCCGGTGTTACTAAATCCAAGGCTTGACCATTTTACTAAAATATCAGAGTAATTGATAAAACCTTCCTTCAAATCCCAACTCTAAAGTCCACCCAGTCAAACCTGTAAAGAGTCAACAAGAGAGGGATTAGCATAACGCTAAGTGAATGAAATTATAAACATTAAATTGCCCAACCACAACAATTTAAGATAACACCCTCTACAAATAACACCCTTTGTAATTAGCAAATAACCAGAGGACCGGCGGTTCGGCCCAACTCACAACTGTTGTCGGCCCAACAACAGTTTACCGATAGCCCTAAGCTACTTGGTACAATACCAGTGCTCCTCGACCTACCCGTGTCCAAGGAGTCCTGATATTGTCTCCAATAGCTAACGATGCTCAGCCACTAACTGCACGGGCTGACCTCTTTCCGTGTATCATGCGCATATTGCAGTTAATTACACATAACAACCTAATTAACTAACACCGAAACATGAACCGTATCGAAAACAATTATGCAGATCATTCTTGTAAAATTATTCAATTTTACCCAAACGGGTCAAAAAGCCCACTTTAATTAATTAAAAATACCCAAATGGGTCAATTAGGCCCACTTTAATTAAAAGAATACTCAAACGGGTCAAATAGGCCCACTTTAATTAAAAGAATACCCAAACGGGTCAAATAGGCCCACTTTAATTAAAAGAATACCCAAACGGGTCAAATAGGCCCACTTTAATTAAAAGAATACCCAAACGGGTCAAATAGGCCCACTTTGCCATCTCAATCATTTACAAGTATTAACTATCATGTCAACACATACAATTTAATCATTTATGGTTGATATGGTCATACAACTAAGTCAAATTCCCAAATATTTTTATTAAATCAAAAATTCCACCAAATTTGCCAAACACTAACCTTATATTGATATTTCTACAAATTATTGTTAAAACTCAGATTTCAATCTCAATTTAGTAACTAATACTTAACCAAATTAGTCTAAGATAACATTTCATACATAAAACTCAATTCCAAGTAATTATGTTCACTTCTTCTTCTTCATAAAGCATCTATAATGGTGATTTATGAAACAAACATCTAAACAATGAATTCAACTAGCAATTAAGATGTTATAACACTTTTCTAGTGCTCCAAAACCTAGGGAATTCAACAATTTCAGTTTTTAGGTCAAGAACTATCAAGAACACCAAACCCTAGTTAATCAATAACTCAAGAATTCGAACCCTAGCTAAGAAAAAGAGATGACTTACTTGTTTCTTGTACAATTTCGAGCTTAGGGATTAAATTCCTCAAAGATGGAAGCTTCAATTTAGAAGAAAGATCAAGAATCAAAGATGTGTGTGTTTTGAGTGTGTATTGAGAGAGAGCAGATAACGAGGCTGAGATTGAGATCTTTTTAGATAAAGACTAAAGTTTGAGTCAGCCCCAAGTCTAAAAACGTGGTCAGCCTCAGGAGAAAGCTGGAGCTAGGGGTGGCAATTCATGACACGACCCGCAACCCAACACGAACCCAACACGGAAAAGGTCGGGTTTGGGTTGACCATAAATGGGTTTGGGTCAAAAGCAGGTCGACCCATCCAACCTGTTTATAAATCAGGTCGGGTTCGGGTTGTCTTGTGTAAAATTGGGTCGACCTACTAACCCGTTTAATTTTAAAAAAAAATAAAAACTTATGTACATATTAAATATCATAAATAATATAAGACACCCCTTAAATTAGTTATCCTACCTAAATTATTTCCATGTCTTTTTGACCTTTCAAATTAGAATTTCTCCTTCAAATCTAACGTAATTAAGTTATGGCATATTTTCCCTAACTAAAAGCTTGTAAATTTGAGAGCTAAAGAATTTCTTATTTTACAGTCTCAATTTTGGCACAATTTCTCTATATTTTCACCAACCTGTTAAGTTTATGGGTTACACAGGTTGGGTCTGGGTTACCTTGGTTTAAATGAGTCTGGGTTAGGGTTGCTTTTTCTGACCCAAAATTTTAACAGGTCGGGTTTGGGTTTAGAGATTCCAACCCGTCAACCCGCCAACCCGAACCCGCCAACCCAAACCTAACCCAATTGCCACCCCTAGCTGGAGCTGCCCAAAATTCGTTTTTATAGGTATAATACTGAAATTTCGAAGTTTAATTCGGAACCCTAAACGAACTCTGTTTTTAATTCTGAAAATACCGTTGGAACCCTCGTTCAAAAGAGAACCTAGATATATAAAAATCATTCTAATATATATATATATCTCAGTATTCGCTAATTTTTAACCTCGTGGTTAAAAATACAAATAATTTAAATAATTCTAATAAAATCTTAAAAATTAAAATATAATAAAATAATACTTACAGATATTATTAAAATACCAGACTTGGTCTCGGGTGTTACAGATGAGTAACTAATGAGTTGGTGCCAACGTCAGAAAAGAAATAACGAGTTACTGATCAATTTCTCTTTCTACCATTAGCTCGGGTTTAATGAAAGTAATTTTAAACATTTTTAACTGGTTAGAAATATATAGTTCTACACATGTATGGTTCCTCGACTTTTAGTATACTTTTTGTAATGTAGGTTGTATATACTATATAGTATTGATTCCAATAATCTTGGCATCATTCTCCCACACATGGGAAGTGAGACATTGTGGATATACAACACACCACTTGCCCAAATGACGTGTAAAAGGTAAAACTCGGGCTAAGTTGTATATATCCGAACCGAAGCTGACTCCACAAGTCAAGTGGTTCAATAATTTAACTTCACCGACTAAATCACTCAACATGGCTTGTTGGAATGAACCAAGGGTCCGGACCATGACCACTATTGTGTCCCCTTTTCCCACATTTGGTCCTTATCACCTTTTATACTCGTTTATGTCATGACTCACGCTTCAATTCAACATCAACTAACCGAATTTGTTGCATCTACGCAACAAATATCTCGAACAAACAAAACTGAAACGGTCAATTAATAGACATATCGATCTCATGATCTATGGTAAATATGTATCAGATGGTCGAATGTTCCGAAACGACCACGTAAATTGTTAGGTTGTGTTACTTGCGTACATCAAAACAAGGCTCAGTCACCCCAGAGAAGCCCATTATAAACAAGAATACCTTTAAAACAATTCGATTGAAGATCTAAATATTTATAATTTACTTTTTTTTTTAAGTTGCAGTATTTTCCTATAACAATGGAAAATTACTTAATAATAATATCAATCAATAAAGAATATTTATTCTACCAATACTTAAATGGATTGAATCTTATTACATGCTTCCACAAGCAACAATCTTGCAGGGAGCAAAAGTATAACCAGCAAATGCATATGTTCGGACGCCACAAGTCTCGTGAACCGTTTCAAAGACTCGCTTCCCGTCCGCAACAGACCCTGACCGGGCACCGGACCCATACGGCTCGAGCCATCATCCCGCGGTGCAACCAGGGGCCACCAAGCCCGTCTCCGATGTTCACGTCTCGTTTTTCTAACCGACTTAAGCTCTTGACGGATCACACTTTGAACCGAAACCAAATATGACTCCATATCATGGTCCCGTTGGATCGCACCCGTTGACCCGTATGCTGACCTGTCACTCAAGATCTCAAGCGGGTGAGGCGAGTTTAAGAATACCGATTTTGCAGCCCGAATTTGTTTCTCGGCTTCTAGAATGTCTGAAACCGGTGAGGTCAAAATGTAGAGACCGCTCCCGTGAGGAAGAAGATCGTGACTCGGTGAAAGTTTTGCGTCTGGTTGAAGAATCAAGAATTCCCCCATTGGTGCATATAATAAATTCTGCCACAAATTAAAAACGTCTTAATAAATATAAATATATATAATATTATACGAAGTATAAAAAAACATAACATTTTGATACCTGATTATCAAGACAAGGGTGATTTCGGAAATTCCCATTAACCGCCTTGAGAAGCTCAGCTACACGGGTCGGGTATTTACAAGAAAAGGCCCGAGGAACAATATCCCGATGCATTGTGATGGCTTGTAAATGGCTTCTTGGCAACCCGAGGTTTTGAAGCAAACGGTCCCCACCACACATAACCGACGGTGCACCAAACGTTATTACAGGAAGTAATGAAGAACGGGCCACTTGCCCCCGTATTAACAACATTAAATTCACGAGTAATGACAAACTCCCACCAAGAGAATGGCCCGTGAACCGAAACTTTGCATGATCACCATAACGTTCAACATGTGCGTGAATTTCGGGCAACATTTGTTCATATATACCCTTTGCAGCCTCGTAGATGCCCCTATGCACAATTACATCCAATCCCTGAATATTACAATAATTTAGTCACCTAAGCAATATAATTATATTAAATCCACGTGGCAATTATTACCTCAAATTGAATAGGTTCAAAGAGCAAATTAGCTTGCCATGATGCCAGTGATTCGGACCCTTGAATAACAAAATATCTTGTGACAGTTTCATCATCGTCACATATGTACCATTCACAAGGCGATGAATGCATCGAGTTTAAATCATCTGCAACCGCTTGTTTCACTTCTTCCTTTGCAGCAACGACAGCTGTCACCGAATCAGTGGTCGCCATTAGTGAAGCAACCTCTGCTTTTGTCATGCTAATTTCACCATCACCATGGCCGTTGTTGTTTTCTGATGATTTGAAGGGAATGATACTCTTTGTTTGGGAATGCAGATAAGAAGCAGCTGAGGCTGCAATGTGATATGCTGTGGAAGCACTTATCAGATTCCTACTTTCTTTCTCTGGTTCAGTTGTAACCGTTTTTGTGGTTTGTTCAATTTCTTTTTTTTCAGTGTTGTTATCTTCGACAGCGTTTTGTTCTCTCTCTTTTTCTGCCAGCTGGGCTTTCTTTTCTAGTGATGAAGTAACAAATCGGAGTCTGTAAAGATTTCCAGTCTGCAAGATATTTTAAGATATTTTTTTGTGCTTAGTTCATCTGATTATATGCAAATCATGCTAAATTTTGAAACTTTAACCCTAGAGCACAGTTAGGTATCTAACAACCAAAGTACATTGCTAGTAATCACTAATAAAATTACTACAATTCAGTATAGAAACAAGTAAATAAGTCTAGATCTGAAACTGTCACTGAGGCATTTCAACAAATGCATATAATAAAAAATTGTGAAAGATGATTTACCTTAATTTGAGGTATGGAGTAAGCTAAACTCCCCAAATATGACATCTGAGAATACAATCTTGCTTCAGTTAATGAAACTCTCCTAAGCAATTTTGAAAACGAATTTCTATCGAATTCAATTTGGGATTCATCGTCATCATCAACCCTACACGCATCGCATTCTTCTTCATCAGAAGAATTCTCTTGATCTTTAACTGCTTGATCTTCATCTTCAATCCTATCATCTTTCTTTGCATTCCACATAGATCTCACGTGAAGAATTTTCATCACCCAATTTTCATCTTTCGCATTAAAATCGCTTTCTTCATTTATTTCTTCATCTCCATCAACAGAAACGGTGTCGTCTACGGCCACCGCATCGTGACGGTTCCGGTTGCCGACGAACAAAGAAGTCAGAGGGAATTTAAGAGAAAAACCCCACGGGCCTGTTGTTCGAGGAGCAGGAGAACCGGAAATTGACGGTTTTTCCGATGAAATTGCGCTTGCCGTCGCCGTAGAACGGCTGACGGCTGCGGTAATGTGAGATGAATTTTTACGAATCTCGCCACCGGGGGTGATCGGAGTCGTGATCCCGATAAACCCTGTTTTTAAATAGATTCCATCCATTGATGTTTGGGGTAAGGAATTCTTCAAGTTTCTTGGAGAACAAAATTAAAATTAGGAACTTATTATACAAATCAAAGATGATAGATGAGCTTGAAAGTAAAATGAATCCAATTTGATTCAATTCTTGACGTCTGAAACACAAATTAGTGAGATTTGAGTCTGATTTTGATTATTTTGAGAGAAAAGGAGAAAGGGATCTGTTGCACGTTGTTTACAGGAAGCATACATAAATAGGTGAATTTAAAGCTCTACTTTTTAATTGTTTTTCCTTTTTTCCCTTTTTTTAATACTATAATAATGTTATAAAATATCGCGTTTTCTTTTCCTCTTTTTTTTTTTTAAAGGAAAAATAATAATTAAGTATTCCTCTTTTTTTCGATATTTTTTCGATTTTTCTATCAAGACTTTTAAATTTTGAATTTTCAGTTGAAAATCTTCTAATTATGTTCACGTAAAATTAGTTTTATCTTTTCCTCAACATATTTTTACGTTATTATATTATATTATTATTATTATTATTATTCTGTATTGTGATAAATTTATATCATTGATATAAACAAATTTAAATACTTAAGATAATACTTTAGATATAAGTAGTTAATTAGATATACTCTCGTTTTAAAAGCTTATAACTAGATAATACTTAAAATTTAAATAGTTAATTAGATATATCTCTCTATATAATAAAAGAATTTTTATGCCACGTAGAAAATACCACGTCATAATAGAAAGTGCCATGTCACGCCCTGATGCCATCTCATCATGCCACCTAAGCCCTTCCCTTTGGGACAAAGTTCAATTTTACCGTCCTTTACCTCGCTCTCCATAGTTGCTGTATGGATCACCTTCACTATCATTCTTTTATGGTGATCATTCTTCGATCTGTTATCATATGTAAATACTTTTGCTATTTCTTCTCTTTAGACTTTACGATTGCGATATTATTTGTGTGTTCGATTCTATATTCTGGAGTGTTTTTGCTGGATTATGATCTAGGGTTTACGATTAGGATTTTGAGTTCGAAGTTATTATGACCAATTTCTTTTTTAGGGCAATAATCTGAATCGGTTTTATAATTGATAGTTTTACTTTCACTATTAAACCTTGCTAACAGAGAATCAATCCAACCGACATCCGGCAAGCATCAGCCGACTGCCTTCTGTTTAATCCGCCATCTATCTAAACTCTTCACAAGGTATGCCTTTTACTTTCACTATGCTTTCACTATAAAACCTTGTGAAGAGAATCAATCCACCCTAATATCGCGATTGAAATACGTTCGAAATTTTCCGAGCTTTCTTTCAAAATCCAAATTGCAATCCAAAGTACTTGATAAATAATGGATATTACCATCACAATCCAAATTTCTTGATAATCTATATGTTTCTATTTTTTTAATATGTTTGATTTGATAAACCAAATACTGCATGCATCGATTCATTAGTTTTGAGATTATATGTTTAAGTTGTTTGATTTGATAAACCAAAAGATTTCTGCATCCCATTAATATGTTTAATCGTGAATGGATCCCAACCTTTTAGTGATATTTAACTTTTAGGGAAAATGGTTAATTGTTTATCCTATTAATCACCAAGAACTTTGGGATCCATACCTGCAATACAGATTGTCCTTCCAACGAGTTAAGGTATTTTATCATCATGTTAATTTCGATAACTCATGATTTGTTATGATGAAAATATCAGTAAGAAAATATCATAATTTGTATTTTGGAATCAATTTTAAATCGATATTTTGATATTAATTTCAATTTGTATTTTGTAATTTTTTGAAATAATTTGGTGTTTTTTCTGTTCCATTTTACTAAAAGTTGTAACTAAATGTGCATATAATTCTTCAAGAATCAAGTTATTTAATCAACTTCGTAATTATAAAAGGTAACAACATTACTTCCTTTGTTTGATAACTCTATAAATAGGGATTATGAGATATGGTTTAGTATACTTGATTTGATTACTGAATTAGCTAGGGTCGAATTAGTATCATCTACAGGGATGATCGATCGCTGATTTTGTGTTAATTATTATATAATGTTATTATGTAATACATTCACATTCCATAACAGCTTTCAATAAATTACCAGGAAGTATATGCCATGGTAATATCCTCATTGTGACATTAAATTGCCTGGTTTGCCCAGTGTTTGACGTTTTGCAGTCAAAGTCAAGGTAAAACAATGTAAGAATCAATAGAATATGTAGCTGGTGATTATTTTGTGGTTAGTAAAACATATGGTCAAATGGGGGATATTTCTGATTTATGCAGCAGGTGTTAGAAGGGGTTTGTGTTTATGGTGTGAGAGACTCACAAAATGAGCTAAGTGCTCGGTTTGCTGAACAATTGCAATGGTCATCATCAACATCAGATTTCTGTCATACCTTTTTAGTTGTATAGTTGGTTACTATTTGTTAGAGGTCGCAAGATGATGAGTTCGGTAACTGGACAATACGGGTTCAGTTAAAACATGTCATAACGGAATTAATGTTTTGTTACTTTAAACTTCTACTTACAGTGTTAATTAAGATAGTGTTTTTGTCTGTTAATGAATTTGTAATTTGTATATTACATGTTCTAAAAAATATACTTCCTCCGTTTCAAAATAAGTGATACATTTGGGGTTACACGTATTTTGAGGCAAAATATCATAATGAAGATTAATTATATTAAATTGTATAGTTAGTGGATGTTGGGTCCCACAAACTTTGATTAAAGTGATTTTAATGATGTTTAAAAGTAAAAGTAAGGGTAAATATGTCATTAATAAGGAAAGTTTTTAGAGTGTATCACTTATTATGAAACACCCAAAATGAAAAGTGTATCACTTATTTTGAAAAGGAGAAAATATGGAAATATTTGTTTTCACTATGAAATTTTTCAAATTTACAAAATTTTATGAAAATTTTACAAGCCGCCCGTGATTCATCACGGGTTATAGGCTAGTTCTTATTATAAACAAATTTTGGCACTTGGTAACTTTTATAAATCTGCATTGTAAAATTTTAGACGAATTATTTTGTTAATTAAAGTTTGTTTTTGTCTATGTAAAGTAATTATAAGAAGTTTTATTTGTTGACAATATGTGATTATTATTATTATTATTATTATTATTATTATTATTATTATTATTATTATTATTATTATTATTATTATTATTATTATTATTATTATTATTATTATTATTATTATTATTATTATTATTAACTACGTTTTGTAATGCTATACTTAGCAAAATAGATTGGCTAAAAGTTTATAATAACTTAAAAGTCACTTCTTCGCCACTAGTGGCAACGAAGTTATTGGTAATTAGCAAGGGGGAAGGAAGGCATAATTATTAAAATGGGTAAAATATGTTTTAATTTTATGACATAATTTGCTGGTATTTTGTATATATTATAGATAATTGTTTTTGTTTTGAATAGTTTTTATTTTCGGTTAAGTCTTTCTAATGACTTATTAAAATTATCACACAGATTTTCTACTTATTATTGATAAAAAAAAGTTTTCAAAAAAGCTTTTGCTCCAATGCACTAAATGTAGATAAAAGGTTTTTATGTGTCTTAAGAAAGACTTATGAAAGAATAAATTTTTGAAGTAAAAGTTTTTTTTGCTAGAATGACATATGTATTTAAATGATCTTCTAAAAAGATAAAAAAAACTTTTAAATAACCTCCCATTAGGGACACCAGCTTTGACAAAAACTGATATTATCTAAAAAGTGGGCAAGAAAAAAGTTATTGTAGCATCGTGCAAACCGCCATTCTTTACATCTTTCACTAGACCAACAAAACCATCTCTCTCAAATCTCAAACCAATTAGTTGGTAAACAACAAATATGTGTATTGTTCCAAGAAACGACATACGTGTATTACAATTGTTTAATATTATAAGTTAATTGTTATTATCAAATATTAAATCTCGTTGTATATTCAACTTAGCTAACCCAAATTCCTAAAAATTTTAAACATATCAAATGAAGATAAGTAATATATTGGTTTTGGTAAAATCTATAATTTAACATTATATAAAGATAGAGATAAATTTTGTATTTTTGTTAAGTACTTAACGGACTTGACAGAATGTGTATTACATAATGATTATATACGGAGTATAAGTTTTGTATTTTGTTAATTACTAAACGGACTTGACAGAATGTGTATAACTCACTCTATAGGAACCCTAGATACCCAATTTAGCTGCACGTCCCAACCGTTAAACAACGATTGCGAGGACCACCACGTAAATACTATTAACATCTATTAATTGCAGGGCCGGCTCAATGGGCTGGGCAAGCTGGGCGACCTCCCCGGGCCCCCAAACGTCAAAGGACCCCTATTTTAGTAGTTTCTATATAATTAGCTAAAAAAGTCATATCTTGCTAGAAAGCCCCAAATTTAGCACAAAATAAAAGTTGATTGATATTAGGGAAGATGCTCATTTTATATTTCAAAAATGTAAGTTTATTTAGAGTTTTATTTAGTTGTTATTTTTATGTATTATGGTTCGGAGTATGTTAAGGGTCTCATTTTATATTTCGCCCCGGACCCTAAATCGGCTTGAGACGTAATATATAGAGGTTTTAATTTGCCTGAGAACAATTCCAGTCCAAATTAGACAACAAACATACTATTCAAGAAGTATTTGCTTACGAATTGTGTTGTGTACGTCTAAAGAAATCATTTTTGTGATTTTCCCACAAAATAAATTGGCAAGATCAAATTAAATTTTTATAAAAGTATGGACTAAAAGCGAGCTTATGAAATTGGCAATTTATTTGCTGATTCAACACATCAGGTGTAGCATGTCCGTATGTGTCGAGAGAGATGAAAAGTCGTGTACAGCTCTATCCGGAGAAGAAACCGCGTGTTTATAATAGAGAGTTGGGTACCACTTGAGTTACAGAACTCGTGGCATAAATGCCACGTCATTAGTGTATAGGTGAACCACGCTACGGGTGTAAGATGACGTGTCACGTAGGTGGTGGTGTTTCCGTATATATCCAGAGTTTTTAACGCTTCTTGCACACGTTGTCATTTCTGCCAACTTTATTGGACCCCTTTCTCAAAATTTTCTGAAATTTAAAACAATTTTTTATACTGCCTCCATTTCAGGGTAATTTTCTTACCATAACTTTTAATTTATTTACCACAACTGTTGCTTAATATACTTGTACATTAGTTGTAAAACTTATATATTATTAAAAGGGTGTTATGCCATTACATTTTCCACCTGATTATCAGATTATCACGTTTCCAAATCCCACAAGTGTTTGGCAAAATAAAATTTAAAATCACTTATATGCGTTTTAGAAGCATCAAAACGTGGTTTTGCAAAAGCATCTCTCAACCTACTTTTGTGAAACGTGATTTTATATATCCATTAAAATTACCAATCCATCCTTGAGTATCAACAGCTGTATCATCGTCAATTTCGATTTCAGTCTTCTGAATCTAAAGCTTCTCTGATTTCAGTGACCATGAAAGCCCTTAATCAACGTCAATTTTGATTTTGGTTCTTCCATGGTGGAATTCGTAATAATAATCCGTGTGTATAGATGATTCCGATTGAAATGATTATTCGATTGGGTAGGATATGTAACGAGCTGTGAGGTTTTAGGGCTTTCGTATTTGGTAATCTTTCGATTGGTATTATTGTAGTTTTAAGCCAATCAGCAGACCATATGGTACCCACGATCGACCTGGAATTTCAACTGCTTAATGGTTTGGGCTCATTTTATTGGGCTATATTGGTTAATGAATGATATGGTACCCACGAGCTGTTTTATGTTTGTTAATTTGGTTTACAAATGTCTTATAGGATGTCTATTTTGGTAAATTTACATATTAAGTCGTTAGATAATTAGATTTGCCAAATACTAAACAAGCTGATTATCTAATTATTGTGATTTCAAATAACATAATCAAATCCAAATACTATTTTTCAGAATCACGTTTTGTAACCGCTGATTATCTGATTATTCATTTTCAAAGCGCATAATCTATTTTCAATAAGCAATCCCAAACACCCCCTAAATAATATAGTTAGTGGTGGATAGGTCCCACAAATTTTAAATAAAGTGAAGTTAATGATGTTTAAAAGTAAAGGTAAATGAGCCATTTCACTTTATTAAAGGAGATAGTTAGTGGGTATGAGCTCACTACTTTTTACCAAATAAGGAAAATTTCAAAGTGTATCACTTATTTTGAAAAAACCTCGAAATGTAAAGAATATCACTTATTTTGAAACGGAGGAAGTATTTTATTTCACTAGCAGGGTACCCGCGCAATACGACGGCGGGTACCCGTAACTAAATTGTCCGACAGAAAAATAAATTGTTGACTTAGCGTTTTAAGTTTATGCGTTATGTATCAATAAGCAATCCCAAACACCTCCTAAATAATATAGTTAGTGGTGGATAGGTCCCACAAATTTTAAATAAAGTGAAGTTAATGATGTTTAAAAGTAAAGGTAAATGAGTCATTTCACTTTATTAAAGGAGATAGTTAGTGGGTATGGGCTCACTACTTTTTACTAAATAAGGAAAGTTTCAAAGTGTATCACTTATTTTGAAAAACCTCGAAATGTAAAGTATATCACTTATTTTGAAACGGAGGAAGTATTTTATTTCACTAGCAGGGTACCCGCGCAATACGGCGGCGGGTACTCGTAACTAAATTGTCCGACAGAAAAAGAAATTGTTGACTTAGCGTTTTAAGTTTATGCGTTATGTATCAATAAGCAATCCCAAACACCTCCTAAATAATATAGTTAGTGGTGGATAGGTCCCACAAATTTTAAATAAAGTGAAGTTAATGATGTTTAAAAGTAAAGGTAAATGAGTCATTTCACTTTATTAAAGGAGATAGTTAGTGGGTATGGGCTCACTACTTTTTACCAAATAAGGAAAGTTTCAAAGTGTATCACTTATTTTGAAAAACCTCGAAATGTAAAGTATATCACTTATTTTGAAACGGAGGAAGTATTTTATTTCACTAGCAGGGTACCCGCGCAATACGGCGGCGGGTACCCGTAACTAAATTGTCCGACAGAAAAAGAAATTGTTGACTTAGCGTTTTAAGTTTATGCGTTATGTATCAATAAGCAATCCCAAACACCTCCTAAATAATATAGTTAGTGGTGGATAGGTCCCACAAATTTTAAATAAAGTGAAGTTAATGATGTTTAAAAGTAAAGGTAAATGAGTCATTTCACTTTATTAAAGGATATAGTTAGTGGGTATGGGCTCACTACTTTTTACCAAATAAGGAAAGTTTCAAAGTGTATCACTTATTTTGAAAAACCTCGAAATGTAAAGTATATCACTTATTTTGAAACGGAGGAAGTATTTTATTTCACTAGCAGGGTACCCGCGCAATACGGCGGCGGGTACTCGTAACTAAATTGTCCGACAGAAAAAGAAATTGTTGACTTAGCGTTTTAAGTTTATGCGTTATGCATCAATAAGAAATCCCAAACACCTCCTAAATAATATAGTTAGCGGTGGATAGGTCCCACAAATTTTAAATAAAGTGAAGTTAATGATGTTTAAAAGTAAAGGTAAATGAGTCATTTCACTTTATTAAAGGAGATAGTTAGTGGGTATGGGCTCACTACTTTTTACCAAATAAAGAAAGTTTCAAAGTGTATCACTTTTTTTGAAAAACCTCGAAATGTAAAGTATATCACTTATTTTGAAACGGAGGAAGTATTTTATTTCAGTAGCAGGGTACCCGCGCAATACCGCGGCGGGTACCCGTAACTAAATTGTCCGACAGAAAAAGAAATTGTTGACTTAGCGTTTTAAGTTTATGCATTATGTTGGATTTTTTTGGGATAAAGCAAAGTATCAAGTAAATCAATTAGTTAACACACAGTTCGTACTTCCAAAAGGTCTTGAGTTCGAATCCCCTAAGCAATATATATTTTTTATTTTTGTGGTGTTTAAAATATTACCCAAAGTGGAAATAAGTTTAAGTTTAAGTTTAAGAACTTCCATACTTAATTCTAAACTCTTTAATAAGTAGTAAGATAAACAATTTGGATGTCACGTGCTATTGTCTGTTTTTCTCCGATAAAAGTTTTTTTATTTCGTTACTTTTAGAAATAGGGACATGACAATGATAACAATTAGAATTGAAAATGATATTTAAAAATACATAAAAAATTATGTATTACTCCCTCCGTCCTTAAATAAAGTTATCATTTTTCCTCCAAATTTTGTCCCTAAATAAAGTTCTCATTTTTTAAACTGGTCCCACGTAATATAATAATATTATTATCAATATTTTTCACCACTAACTATCTCCTAAAACACTTTCTCTATCTAATCAAACCTTATATTTTAATCAAAAGTAATACCAAATACCTCACCACTAACTATCTCCTAAAAAATTGTGCCCAAGAAAAATGAGAACTTTATTTAGGGACGGAGGGAGTAATTTATAACAACATCTTGCTTTTAAAGAGTTTATCTTCCATTATTAAAAATACAAATTGATAGTATATAAAATAATTTCTTATAGATATCAATACGCGTTGTTATTAACAAAATCTTTTTAAAAATAACAATATGAGAGAAATAAAAAAGTTCAAACAGTAATAGAATTCCGAAACGGAGAGCAACAGATTATAAGCTTGATTCCAAAATTCAACAATGTATAGCAAGATCACTTAGACCACCCGTATTGTATGACCAAACGATCGGTCGCGACCGGCCACCTCATCATTGCCGATCGGTCGCCGCCGTTACGAGCTCGGAGCCAAGACGCGTCGACCAAGTTGAGTGGTCGACTAGTCGACCGTTCAGGGATCTCTTTCTTCCTCTTTCTCCTTTATACACATATATATATATATATATATATATATATATATATATATATATATATATATATTAATAATTAATAATTTAATAATATATTATATATAAAATAAATATTATATTTATATATATATATATTAATAAAACGAAAATTCTAAAAAAAAATTAAAAAAAAAATTGGTCGCCGATTCGGTCACCCATTACGGGCATTTGGTCGCTGTCTGGTCGTGTGTTTGATCAGGAGAGAGAAAGCTGATGTGGCGCAGATGTGGCAGGGGTGACCAACTGGGTTTGATCACCCATTACGCACAGTCTTAATAGGATATATTTATATTTTTTCGAAAAAGGTTATCTATTTATAAATGGATAAATTGATGAGATTTCCCCAATTTAAATTATCCAGAATTATTTTTTTTTCTTCGAACGCCAATTACTAATCTACTCTAAGCTACTACTTATGTCTACAATAATAACACTTGAACCTCCGATCACAAAGATGGGGAGCAAATATTATATCACTAGGGCAAATGTCATTTCATAGAATTATCGAGTTTAAACTTTAAACTTAGTAGCAGAACAAAACAAAAAATGTACTGTTTAACTTTTGTCTTGTTATTTAAGGCGTGCAATTGACATATGCAATAGGTATACTTAAAATAGTAAAGATGATACATATTTATACTATATTATAAAACATTTAATTTTATTTTTATTCTTCAAGAAAAAGTTAAACTAGTGAAGAGTTTTGGCACCCCTCACCTAGACAACCATGAAATTTTGTAACTTTCAATAAAGCGTAACAACATACAACTAACCATAAGCCAACACTTATGGAAAACAACAGAGGGAACAACACCCCTTCAAAAACCAACTAATACACACACCAAACAAAAATACTACACATCAATAACTTGCATCTGCACATTCCAATCTTTATCAACTTTCAACACTTGCTTTGAAGCTTTAACATTTATTTTTCATTTCAAAATTGAATTTTACAAGAATTGATTTTACTAATATACTTGTATGTTAAAAACGCAACGTTTTTCATAAACAAAAGAATTAAAGTAAATTCGGATCAACAAATGAAATATTAATCCTTAAATAAACAATTTATATATTTCCTATTGTCAACCCATGATTAAGATTAAGAGTAAACAAATACAAAACACACTAATCAGTAGCCTCGTCATCTCCTTTCAAATCCATACTCAATACCCTACAAGGTGTTTCACGCATCGAACACTCGTTACCAATCTCTTGACCTAACGACTTAATAAACGAGCACGGTTGAACCACTTCTTGAATCGGGCTAAATGGTGCATCAAACTGAGACGGGCCCACGGGCTGAGTCCTCATTTGCACAGACCGCATTAATGCAGCCCGTCTTAAGTCAGCTGAGTGACATATATCACTAGGTGATGATGGGAACCGGCCCTCTGGTTCGGACCCACGTTGGCGGGCTTGTGATGGTGTTAGGGTTGGTGCACCGGGGTAGGACGGTGGTCCGGGTGAGAATGTGGGTGTGGCTGGTCTTTGGAACCGGTATGGTGAAACCGGACTAGTTGGTTGGCTATCAGGGTGTGATGGTGAGCATGTGTTGCTTTCATAGCATCTACATTCATCTAGGTCTTCTGACATTGGTGAATATTGTAATGGGAGTTCGTCCCTGAAAACGAAAACTTATTCATCATAAGGAGTATAAGTTCATTTTTCTGACAAATTTGGTAGTGAGAGTTCATTGTTTGATCAATTATAAAAAATTATTAAATTGGTAAAAGGAGGAATTTGTTACCTTAGATAAAACATGCTGTCAGATCTTGAGGGAGAATCCATGAGGTTTTCAGGAAGGGGGTCTCCAACCGATAGCCCATTCAGGCTTGAAGCCATTATCTACAATGTTCACATATCTTACTTAGTTTGAAACGACATACATATTTAATCACAATTAGATCAGATAACCATTAAATCCAGTGATGGTTAGATAATTTTACATTTAACTCAACAATCAGTTTTCTATAAGCAACTTATTACATGCTTCTCAAAATCTAATTAATTTAACTCTAAATATTAGGATAATCAGTTTTTCGCAACAACAGAAACAGAATACAGTGACCTCAAATCGCTATAATCACCACAAACACACATCTAAACACCTCCTAGAAGCCATATCAAGAAACTTTTAAAACTAAAAAAATCACCAAAATACTCTAATAGAGAATTACAATGTCCATCATTGAAGACCTTCAAATTGGCACAATAAATGGTGTGATAACCAAAATTTCTTTGGTTTTTCGACCTAAACACCAAACAGCCTATCAATCAGATGTATAACTATATCAATTGCGTTGTCTCCTCCAAATGAAGTATGATATCACAACCGTAATTGCCCAAAAGATACTAATCTAGGGTGTAGTTCATAAACAACAACCTCCTTTTGATTCATTAACTAACTAAATTCCCTCAATTTTCAATTTTGACTTCGATGAGAACTGAGCATCGACCAAATTCATCTAATTTCCACCACAAATTCTACAAAGTCTTAAAAAACCAGCCACATTTCGTAATTGAAAACAAAAGGTGTACGATTTCACCACAATTAATCGAATAATCGTCAATATATCTCGAGAATTAGGAATAATTCTAAATCATAAACCTAATCGCCATAATCGTACAGAAATTCATTTCATACTCACAAAAAAAACAAGTTTTTACCTCGCTGAGATAACGTTTATGTGAGTGTAGATTATCGACGTAAACTTCATCTTCAGGATCTCTACTCCGTTTTCCACTTGGTGATGCTACTGTTGATGATGATGGAGAAACAGTTACAGATGCAGATGGAGATGCAGATACATGAACAGATTCGGTTTCTGATAAATTTGATGATGTGTTGGTCTCCGAAACCCCGCCTACTCTCATTCTACAATTTTCGCACCAAATTCGAGAACGATCGACGGAATGAAGCAATTAAAGCGAATACGAACAAAATAGAAGATTTACAACCAATTTATATGCCGAGTTGCGGATGACGAGGGTAGTGGAGAGGGTATTGACACCTTTTACAGTAGAAACAAAAAATGAATAAACATTTCACGATCTTATCGATAAGATCTACGAACTGGGCCCAATAATAGGCCTGTTTTAAAATCATACAGGCCCATGGCCCTTTTCATGTTTTTTGAAGTAATTTTATAAGTTTTGCCAAATGAGAAATGATATTTGTGCTTACAATTTATGCTTATTCATAAACTTACTCACTTCTAAATTTGATATGTGTCATTCACTAATTCTCTCTTCATATCATCACTTGATTTTGACACTTATCATGATCAAATTGGTAGACATATAAGTATGCACAAATACCATTACTCTTTGCTAATAAATAGCTTTTAATCTAATGACTAGGTAGTTACATATAAGCTTTTTCTCGTAAACAACCAATTTGAGAGACCGAAAATTCATTGTTTGACATAGAAGCTCGGAGATAGTAAATGTTCTGGATGTTTTGCACATTATATTCTAATATAAAAATATAACGATCATTCTCTTGGATCCCTTTCGTGTTAGGGAAGTAATTTTTACAACATGAAAAATTATATCACACAATCACCTATGTTTTAGCAACTTGTATTTAAGACATATCTAGCGTGGTGAAGTAGGTTTTTATGATGTAAATGTCATATCACTTAATTTGTGTTAGGACGTATCTTAAGAACTATTATTGACTTTTAGTTGTGTAATCCTTTTCGTGTTGGGCTTTATGCCTTAATATTCCGTCCTTGAAAGAAAACTAGTTTCGCGTAGCATACCATATTTAAAACCTCGCATCCATCATACATTACAGGATTTGATCTAAGTCAAGTTTAATCATTTAAAATAGCATAACTAATAACTAACATTTATATGATAACAAACTTATTGATTGAGAAATAGTTTTTACACCACAAAAACTACTTCACACGCCACAACTTATATGTTAGTATACTTGTATGATCTGCGTTAAAAACTTGTCTAATATGGTGAGTGAAATACTTTTTGTGGTACATATATCACCTCTGTTATTAATTACATGGGTGAATTTAACAGGCAAGGTGAGTCATTTTTTGGAATGGGCTGGGTTTCAGGTTGACCAATGAACGTTTTGGGATTTTATAAATAGTTAATGCGTTACATATTCATAAAAAAATAATAATAAGTACAATATTTCAAAGTGTATGAAGATTTAAGAATATAATTTAGGCGACTTCCCACTGTTCAACCCATTTAATATATTCTCTTTTTAGCTATATTTTTTTGTTGGCCAGTTTGAGATAAAAAAAAAAAAAAACATAGTTGAATCGACCCCTCATAACAAACGTAGTTAAACGTAGTTCTATGAGGTAGGATAGAAGCAAGAATTGCATTAAACAAGTACTTTAATTACATGAGTTACAAATTTTGGCAAAATTTATAGTTTTATGTAAATCCCTTTTATATGGAGAAACCCTGCAACAAGACCCCAGAATATAATTTCCATAAAAACAAAAACCAACTTACCCCATTTCTCAGAATTAAGTGCAGCCGCAAACAGCGACTCTGTAGCATTAACCTGCATCAACACGTTGTATATACTCTAAATTTAACATTTGATTTGACAAAATTTTATACATTCAAAATAAATGAGCAAAAGGAGAGAAATACCAGGTTATTTTCAGGCGAATGCCAATAGAAACCTTGTAAAGCTGCTGGGAAAATATCGCATGCAGCTAAAGCATAAACAATGAGAGCATTCATACCCATCCATTCGAACAACATTGTGGCCTTTCGGATATGTATGACATCAACCTACACCATAAGTGGAAATAAGCACACAAATCTTTTAATTAATTGCAATTTAACTTATAATAATTAATGAAACTTACTATATAAAACAATGCAATAATGAGAATGCCTGAAGCTCCTGTTGCGATGCACATGTAGCTCAATGTGTACAACGGTTTTGATAAAGGAATGCCTGAAAGAGATTACAATTATTTATTAAAGTTTAAGAGTATAAACTCTTTCCCTCCCAAAATAATTCAAAGGTGAGAAAATATACCCATGAGTGTTAGAACGTATCCAAAGATAAGCAGAGAGGAAGAACAAACTAACCATATAATAATCCTCTGTATATGACCCTAAAATTAAAAAAGATACAATAATGAATATGATAGATATTTGGATTTTGATTTTTGGATAAAAGAGTAGTGAGAGTATCATACTTTATAGTGAACCATAACATGTCCATACTGCAACCCCAAGAAACACGTGATTGCAGCCATTAATGAACTGAAAACAATCGCATAAAGGTAATATTATAACAAAACAAAATATAATCATGATTTTCCCCTTAAGATCAAAACAAGGATTGGAATCAATTTCTAAGAAACATAATATTTTATTTAGGAATTAAGGAAAACCAACCTTAACAGGCCTTCTGGATCAAAAGGAGCAAGGCACCATACAGGGGCGTTTGGTGGTAGTGGTCCATAATCCGGAGAATTAATACTGCATTCCTATAAGCATCAATAAGTCAGCTGCACAAACAACAATAACAGCTAGAATACACAACAGTAATGACATAGAGGGTAGAGGTGGCAGTTACAACCCATTCAGTTAAAACTAGGGTCAACTTGAGTTTCTCAATCTCCATCAGGTTATAAAACTGCTTAAAACCTCAATGTTTTATCTAGAAAAATTAGGTTAGTACCTTACTAGAAAGGTCTTTATAATCTTATTCAATACCTTTAAAAAATTAGGTTACTACCGGACCCGGCCCATTAAAATTTTTTAACCTGTTAGCCCATTTTACCACCACTAATTGAGGGGAGGACCTCTGTTCTCTTGTATACAGGATGTTGATAAAGATGACTTTGACCAAGGATGAGTCGATCAATCAAGCCAACTGCATTGCAGGGAGGTTCAAGACTACCCCTGACTCCACAATGTACCTATTAAATAAGTATATTAGTAGTGCATTTTTGGTCTAAAAGTTCATCATATGACAAACAATATGTTTTTTTAACACGCCCTATAAAACAGTACTAATACTCACAATTTGAGTCTCCTTTCCATAGTTTGGTACTGATAAAGAAAAGTCATTGCTCGCAACTTCAAATCGCCAGTCTGGGACGTAAAGACCATACAACAAAGACATGTACAAGATACCTAGTACAAAAACAACCACCCTGAAAAATAAAAGAAAATTATCAGCAAGTTAATGGCAGCGCATAATTAAAGGATTAGTTCTGGAATTTTGACTTACCACTGAATGTAGTATTTCTTTCCAAATGCAATGGCTGAATTAACTTCATTATTGTTAATACACCAGATCTCAGTTATTGAAGCCAATAGATATCCAATTGAAATCCTCTGTTTATCATGAATTAAAATATGTGTTTTAGTGGCGGTTCTAATACTATCCACCTTCTACCAAAGAAGAACTACTTCATCTAAATGCTATCCAGTTTTATAAGTTTATACCAATCTATATAAAACTGTAAATAGAGTAATCAACATATTCTCCAAATCCATGAAATGATATCAACTCCATTTCCCCCATAATGTTGTTAAGCATCCTTTATACCAATTTGTAACACATTCAAATCATAAATAATATATTTGTGCTTATGAGATACCTGTAGCACACCCATCCACCGTATCTGGTTGACATCAACTCCATAAGTTAGATCATCACGTCCATGAAAGTATCCACCTAGAGTGACATACAAGCAATGAGGGCCTTAATACATTCAAAGTCTTAGCAGGTCATTATCGTGTTGAAAACATATCAAAATCAAAATCAACTTAAAATAATTAAGTTGTTCAAGTATCTCAAACTGTGTGGAACACTAATATCGTGTGTTCTAGACATTATCATACACAGAATCTAGTACTTGTAAATTGTTATCCATAGAAAAAATTAGATCATTATTCCGATGCAATTAGAAACGGAAAGTACCTTGCAGAATCAAACCTAAGAGAAAGAGCTTGATACTTCTTATTACAACTTTTTTGGTGGCTACTGGTTTACTAGAAACTTTCTGCATCAGTATATTAATAACGAAAAATTGTTTACTGGAAATTTCATTATTGCACAAATTATTATCAAGATGTTAAATCATGTATTCGATAATAAGCCGCCACACCTTGAATACAAGGCTCACGGATATACCAACAACGAACAGGAAAAACGGCATCACGAAATCGGCGAGTGTAACACCAAACCATGGAGAATGATTTATCGAAGGAAAAGCTCCTCCGGCATCATCAACCAAAATCATCAACTGTAATAATGATTATATAATAACCTTAATACTTAGAGATACACATATTGAAATGGTCAATTAGAAGAAAACAACTGAAATTGTAGCTGAATTAGTTAAATTAAGAAGTATACGCACCGCGACGGTGAGACCACGGAAAACGTCGAGAAAAACGAGGCGTTGTTTACGATCAGTAGAATTAGTAGTAGGTCTAGTAGCAGATGAACGTCCATCTTCATCGCCCGGAGACTGTGAATCAAACGGAGTGATCTCACCGGCAAAGTGAGTCGAATTCCGAAGAAGGTGACTCCGTTCGTCTGTCTCCGTTACCGCTACCATTGACGACATTTTTCCCCAGTCAAAAGCTTGACTGCTTTCTTACTTGCTTCATACATTGGGAGAAAGTGAAATGCAAATATTGCCCCCCTGGACTATTCTATAATACGTACTTTTAGTCCTCTAACTTAAAATTATGTAACTTCAAAACTTTATGTACGATTTAAGCTAAGTTTTGAACCACGAAACTTTTGCTACTTTAAAGAACGAACGACTTTTTGAATAATAATACAGAGTTTCGTTACAAATTAACTATCAGATGTTCAAATCATGTCTCCTATAATAGTAAAAGTATGTCAAAACTAACGATTTTAACCCTCGTACTTCTAATTTTGTTACAAATTAACCAAATTTCAAAGAAACTTAAGGCGTCCAGATGCATCAACAAGCTGCGACATTTTGTTAACAGCAGAAGTCAAAGTAGTATCACTCTTACAGAAAGCAAATCTGATGTATCGATTACTGTAAACCGTTACGTTCTCGGAACAAATATTACACGTATGGAAAAAGCCACATCCCGGAACAGCAACAACTCCGGCTTGTTTTATTAATTCCTCCACAAATTCAACCTGAAAATCCATCATAATTAAATTCCCTCTTCTTAAAAAAGTAAAAAAAAAAAAAATAACATAAAATGGATTCAAAGAATTACTTACATCGGTAAGTTTGCAAGTCTCGGGTAATGCTGCAAATATGAAAAACGAACCCGTTGGTTTAAACTCCACGTGGAAACCCATGTGACAAAGTGACTTGATGATAAAATCTCTCTTTGACTCATAATCCTAAGTACAAAGTAGGGCCCACATGGAAAATATATAATATGATTGTATATTTATAAAGTCCTTACCTGTATCAAAGATTTGTAGTATTGTGGGGGACTATTTAATGAAGTCAAGGCAGCTTCCTGAAACGGTGCAGGAGCAGAGTCTGTAACTTTAGTATGAATGTTTTTGATTGCTAATGCAATGCAAGATGGACCTATGGCCCACCCAACCCTCCAGCCTGATACACAAGAGATAAATAAGCAGTAGAGGTGGCAAAATGGGCGGGTCTGTAGTGGGTCAAAACGGGTTCAGGTTGAAATGGCCATTTTTAGTATGAGTTGAAAGAGGCCCGGTTGAGTTGGTAAGACCCACAAACACTTTTTGTCCATTTCTATAAAAGAATCATATATAACGGTTATATGCACTAAAAATAGACCGTGGATGACTTTTAACCCGTTTACCCTATTTGGTTGTTTCCCTTTTAGCTACCATTCTTGATTTGGCCCGTTACTTTAAGAATAAAGAGAAACCAAGTCGATCCATTTATAAGTAAATGGGTCGAAATCGCCACCTCTTCTAATTAGGCATGATACCCACATCCAACATCGATAACTTTGAGAAATTATAATCAAAATGAGCCGAACAACAAGTAAGTAATGATGAAAAAAGTTTTGAACTTTGCAAAGATATAATGATTAATATACCTGTCACACTATAAGTTTTAGACAGTGAAGACGTGATGATGGTCCTTTTTTGCATTCCTGGTAGTGAGGCAAGGCTTATATGTGGTTTGTTGTCGTATATTATATGTTCATAAACCTGCAGAAACATTTTCAGATGGTAAAATAATTTATGCAAATTAAAAATGAACTTTTTATTTTTAACACACTTCATCTGTAATGGCTATGCAATCTTTTGTTCTGCAATATTCACCAATAATCTCTAGCTCATTCATGTTAAAAACTTTTCCGGTTGGGTTGTGAGGACTGTACAACAAATGCAAATGTATAAAAAAACCATCTAGAAGTTTCTGAATTTTTGAATGACGAAAACAGGTACCTATTCAGTACTAAAGCTTTTGTCTTGACAGTAAAAGCTTCTAGAAGTTTGACCTCATCAAGTGTCCAGTAAGGTGGGTCAAGGGCTACATAAACCTGTGATCCATTAGTTTCAAAACTATAAAAAATTTCCACTTAATATAACTAATATTTAACATAATTATATAATAAATGCTAAAATACTTACAGGGATTCCTCCGGCCATTAAAATACAGGTTTCGTACGTTTCAAAACAAGGATCAAACAGTATTACTTCATCACCAGGGTTAAGTACTGCACAAACACACATACAACAATAACATTTAATTGATTTTTTATTTTATTCATTAGTAGAAACTGAAAAATGAGGACCACATGGACAAAAAGCCCAGAAAAAAAAAAGTTTAGGGATAAAACTTAAAAAACTGAAACACCACAAGGACAATTTCTGTAATTAACCCTTAAATATAAATAGTCACAAGAGGGAAACATGCTTGCAAACATTGTGGCTGCAAATGCCTCAGTCTGACCACAGCAAATAGCAATTTCTGTTAAAGGATCGACATCTAAACCATGCATTTGCTTCATTTTATCCGCGACAAGATTGCATATTCCCTGCACATGCCTTTAGTTACAATTTGTGACAAAATGTTAGTTACAGAACATTTATTCCAAAACTAGAATTCATTTCCTAATGAAAAAATATGATTTCACTTCGGATTAATATCATTAACATGAACTTTTTAATAATGGGCTAATGGCCGAAACGGAAGAATGGGTACAGGTTAACACTCAATGTTATTTTCAGCAACCAACTATTTAAATTCCCTAGGATATAAATAAACTTCTATTTTTTTATTTTTTTTTGTAAGAATAGCTACATATTACCCATAAACCGTTAGGACTTGGCATGACGGTTTTTTTATTTTTACTTTTGCAAAAATAGTAGTAACATACTTTCAATTCTTTATTTCTTTTACAAAAAAAAGCACTTCATTTATTTAATATATCATTGAAAAAGATTTAAAAAATACGTTACTGTTTTAGTGTTTTACAAATATGACAGTAAATGATTTCTATTATTGTAAAAAATATAAAAAGTTTGCTTTTGTTTTAAGGAATTCTCATGGTTTGTGGCTAGAAAATAAGAAAAAAGTTTAGCATAAAGTAACTTTGCAATTTTGGGCATATAACCTTCAGGCAACTGGCAAACATTGTTTCATCTTCTTACCAATTATGCAACTAAACATTGTTTGTCCTTATTACCAATTTGTGAAATATTTATAAGCTCATGGTGGGTTCGTTGCTGGTTGTAGATTCCGAATTTAAACAAACTTCCAATAATATACGTAATGAGTTAGGCCATAAAACTCGAAATTAGGGTTCAAATTGTGGAAGTAAGAGACCACCTGTATTGGTTGAAATCGGATGTAATGGCGGAGATGGCAGCGGCCTTAATATGGTGAGGTGCCGGGAAATCAGGAAAGCCTTCAGCGAGGTTGACGGCGTTACTACGTTCAGCTAGATACGATAATTGCTGGATGGGTGAAGGTTTTAGGGTTTTAGCTACCGATGACAGTTTTTCCTCCATTATCTTATCGGAGAAAATGGTTGTTTCGAAAACAAAAACTACAGGAAATGAAAAGTCAAAACCACCACAAAAGCATTAGTCAATTTGACTTTCTTTGACCATATTCGACACTTAAATTAATAGTATACTACGGCCTATGGTGAGGATTAAACCAAAAACCGAATCCAAATTAAATATATTGAAAAAACTGCACTGATCATTAAAACAATTTGAGTGGTTTTGATTTTTAGAAAAACTAAATATTTGGGACGGTTTTGAATGTAAATAAAAGATCGGACAGAAAAACTATCCCACCCCACTATTATATAATATATATTTCAAATTTCATAAATATATTCTTATTTTTAAAAATACTTGATGTTTTACTTTTTTTTAAAGTATGTCACTTGAACTTTTTCACACGGTTTATATTCCTATATTTCCTATTATATTAATCTTACTTTGAGTAATAACAAAAGAATTTTTTTTATATTATATGAAAACTTATTAATTACTTTTTTATTTTATAAATAAAATGAGTTAAAGTTTGGATCAAAATTTTTTAACAAATATTAATATATTCTTAAATGTCACTTATTTCCACTATATGACTTGAAGTTCCTCCGATCACAAGGATGGAAGACAAACAATATACCGCTAGGTCAAAGACCTTTTGGTTGGATCATAACTTTTAAATTAACAAATTTGTAAATTTTATAGAGAACAGAAAACTTAAACCATAGTACCATACTGATTTATTGAAAAACCCGAAAAGTTTGAAACTGAAAAAACCCGAAACCGAATGGCTTGCAATCCTAAAAACCAAAATTTTCTGTTCAGAACTTGATTTTAGTTAAAAACAACCTCATGCTCGTTTAATAGTATTTTTTTATTTATCTTTTATTAATGTATTTAATTGCTTTAAATATAAAATAAATAAATTTAAAGTAAAATTATCATTTATTTTGAAACATGTACGGAGTATTAAATTAAGTATAAGTTTTACAACTATTAAATTCGATTTTCAAAATAAATGAAAATTTCAGTTTCAATTAAGCATGAATTAGACAAACACAAATATTAATATTATTTTTTTGAATAACAAAAGATTCTATTGAAAAACAAACTAGCATAGACAAGAAACAAAACAAAACAGAAAAACAAACAAACAAAAATAGCAACTATCATTACATCGAAAGTGGATCGGGCTTACGACTTAGATGCTTTCGATCAGCAGTTCTCCACTCCGCACTTGGCTACCCAGCAATTACCGTGGGTCACTACACCAAACACCACAGTGTAAACTATTCCACCCACATTTTGTTATATGCTTGATCCAAAAGAACAATTGGGTTTTATCTAGAGAAATAGTCTCCATAGGACTTCCCCCAAAACACTATTAAAATCGATCCATAAAAGAACTGATGTTTTCCTTTCAGTAAATACATGCATGATGCAACTTCCCCAATCTAGAATATGGTTTAGACTTTTAAAGTCACCAATATTGATTATCCTCCATCTATAAGATTCTAACAAAATCTGTTACGCATTTTGACACTCCCAAAAAGATGTTATTCATTCTCAATTTGTCTTCAACATATCGACAAGTGATTAATAATGCCTCTCTTTAACAGATTCTAACAAGGGATTCAACATATCGACAAGTGATTAATAATGCCTCTTTTTAGCAGATTATAACAAGGGGCAACGGGCACGACGCTGTGAGCCAACTTCCATATTAAATTATTTACTATAGACATGATTGTTTTCAACACATAACTAACAGAAAATAGCATGAGTAATTAAAAATTTATTTATGCTAATGATGTAAGCATTATTAGTGGGAAATATTATACATCATTGGCCACTCATGATATGGTCTTTAATGGGGTAAAATAAAGCAATCAATTATTGTAGACTTTTTTTTTTTTTTAGAAAAATAATATATCTAGGGACAAAAAGTGTCAATAAACACATACGTTGAGGCCTTGGTGTCTCTTACTACCAACCACTATAACATACCCCGGAGTTTGTCGTTCCCATGGCCTTTTTTCCTTTTTGGCACATTATGGTAGACTATTATAATATATGTATGTTCTAAAATATTTATTGGAATATGATAAGGTGTCATCCGTCTAGATCAATGTTTTAAATTCCGAGTCACGTGACTTCAACCAGTTAAACCGGGACTTGGGAAGAGAGCGGGTCAAAACAGGGTTTTTGCTCATTAATGAGATGTTGCGACCCGGCGGGTTTTTGTGAAACCCGGCCAACACAGAAACCGTTTTTGATCCAGTTGTAGAATATCTCGTTTGAAATTCAGTTTTAGAAGCTGATTCGTCGAAATTGAAATCTAATTAAGCGATTTAGAAGATGCTACGAAGATTTTGGAAACCGAATCATGGGAAATCAGACGATTTAAAAGATGATACGGTGATTTTGGAAAACCAAATAATTGGAAATCAGGAAATTTGGAAGGTGATCGAACGATATTGGAAACCAAATAATGGGAAATCAAGTGATTTGGAAAATGATTAGGCGATTTTGAAAACCAAATCATGAAAATTATATGATTTGAAGTTATTAGGGGTTTAGAAGTTATTAGATGACTTAATTCATTGGGGCTGTCATATTAAATTAAAAGGGGAAGTGTTTCAAGCTTTTATGGCATCAATTTATACTATGATTTGGGCCATTTGGAAGTTTCGTAACCGGAAGACATTCGAGGTTAATCCAAGGGAGAAAGACACATTCATTTTTTGTGAAATCCAAAGTTCATCTTACTTTTGGTTGAAGAATAGGCTGAAATTAAGTAATCTGCACAATAGATGGTGTGAATGGTGTTCAAGTCCTATGTCTTGTTTTTAAGATTCTTGTTTGTTTGTTTGTTGTCGTTTTTTTTTTTTTGTGTCTTTCTTTGTTCTTCCTTGTTTTTCTAGCTCCTTGCTAGTTTTAATGAAATAGCCGTTCAAAAAAAAAAAAAAAAAAAAGAAGTTATTAGTGGATTTGGAAGGTGATTTCAATTTTAATATTTGTTTTTAACGTCAATTATAATCTACTCTTAAATCCACTTATGTACACAATGAGACTTGAACCCTTAAACTTAAGGTGGGGACAAATATCTTTACCGCTGGATCATTGGCTCTTTGGTTTTAATTTCAATACTTAATTGGAAAATCATATGAAACAGATTCGAAAGATGATTTCAGTTTGAAAGCGATTTGAAAGGTGATTAGCTAACCCGTGACTCGGTCATCGTATCAATTCAATTAAAACCTGGGTTTTAAAGCATTGGTCTGGATGGACCCTTTCTTAACAACTAACTGGACATATGAATCAAACCAAATACTTTTTAGCAGTGAGTCTGATGAGACCAAATATTGCTAAAGGGTATTTGTATCTAGCTTATAGCAAATATAACCTACAAGTAGGGCTGTCAAAACCTGACACGACACGACAAAAATACACGAAACGAAACGAAATTGGGACGAAATTGAAATTTGAATTCATGTTCGTGTCGTGTTCGTGTTGTGTAAAACAAACACGAAGTCGTGTCGTGTCGTGTTCGTGTTCAGAGATCAACACGAAATTGACACGATAGTTATGATTTTGTCGTGTTTGTCGTGTTTTTAGCATGTAATAAATAAGAAATTTGTTATTTATTTTATGCTGTCGTGTTTGTCGTGTTTATCGTGTTATCGTTTTTTAATCGTGTCGTGTTCGTGTTAGCAAAATAAAACACGACTTCGTGTCGTGTCGTTTTCGTGTTAAACGTTTTCGTGTCGTGTCGTGTCGTGTTATCCAGAAACACGAAACGAAAACACGATTTGACGGCCCTACCTACAAGTCATGTAAGGGACGCGAGAGTCGTGATCGGCCATCTAAACGGTATTAAAAGTTGATTAACGCATTATTTTGGTACAAAATCCGACAAATATGATGTGGGACACAAAACCGATCTAACATATAACTAGATCTAGAAAATTTTCATAGAAAACTTTATATTTTTTTATTTTCTATAAACTTGAAATGTCTAATTTCTTTTGCTCATGTAAGAAAAATAGAGTACATTTTTAGGGTGGTTTTTTTAAATCTATTAGCTTATATACGTCTTGTTGAATGTTTTTCATTAGGCGAAAAAGCATGTGAGATTTATTCTCTTAAAACGAGATTTTAAAAAAGACATATTATCAGCTTGAAGTCTTAAATGTCACTGTCGAACTCAACCACTAACTAAATACTAACTAGCCGGTTCAAAAAAACAAACATACGTTATCACACTTATTCACACTACTTCAACCAACTAACTTTTATTCTTCTAATTAGGACAATAATAACACACGTATACATTTAATTTAAGAAAAATGATAATGACAGCCCTTAGGGCTGTCATTAAGAAGGCAAAATAACAAAAAATAATCCCCCTGAATTTTAGGAATATTACTTTTTTAATCAATGTACACGTTTTTTATGCATGTTAGTGACAGCCCTAAGAGCTGTCATTAACAAAACCCTTAATTTAAATACAAATACAGTTTCTTTTACCATGAAAATACTTGTATTGTGTTAGATATTGACATTTGAGGGGTACCGTGGTAATTTAGCAATTAATGTAAACTTTGCTAGGGTTTTGTGTCCCGCCGACCAGCGCCACCCACACAGTCCTTCTCTCTTCCCTATAATTCAATTTTGAATTTTGTTTTTTTAATGTTTAATAATATAAAATTTTGGTCTCGTTGGGTCAAAGTCATAACTCAAAGGCTGCAAATATAATACAACGGCCACCAGGCCATCGATATCTGACCCCCACCCCCTCCTCACTCACTCGCTCACTCACATTGAGTGATCATATCTATCCACACCATTATCACACACACACACAGATTTTGATTACGAAAAGTGTTTGTTGCAATCGTCATCATCATCATGGATCTGAAAGATAAGGTACCACACATCACACTTCATCATACCAACTCTCATTGCTTTCGTTTTTTTTATGAATAGAAACAACCTCAAATCGAACTAATTTTGCAGAGATCAACGGGATCACAAGTAGCACAAGAAGTAGAAACAATCGACAGTAATTGTAGTACGTTAATTTCTTCAAACCAGACGAAATGTTGCTCCGATTGTAAAACTACTAAAACTCCTCTTTGGAGAGGCGGTCCTGCTGGTCCTAAGGTATGTTTGGGCTCAGCTTAGTCCGGATTTTGAATTTATATTACCGATTTGTTGTACAGATTATGAATTTTTTGGTGATTTTTGTTTTTTGCAATGCGTTTGAGCTCAAATAAAATATGTTTGAGCTCGTTTGATCCGTATTTTGAACTTACTGGTCTACTGTAATGAATCTGATGTTTTTTTGAGATTTTTGCAATGTGTATGAGATCAAATACTAAATGTGTGAGATCATTTACTGTAATGATTCTGAAGTTAATGTGATTATCATGTTTTGTTGGTTTGTGCAAAATCTCTTTTAAAATTTAAAGTTTTTGTGATCATTCGTTTTTGTTTTTGTGTGAAGTCGCTTTGCAATGCATGTGGAATCAAGTACAACAAAAAGAGAAGAGCACAAATGAGTGGATTTGATAAAAACGGAAGAAGAAGATCGAAACCTGCAAAACGAAACGGAGATTTGAAGTTAAAGGTGAGATTTATGGTAATAAATCAGAATCAAAATCAAAATCAAAATCAAAATCAAAATCAAAATCAAAATAAAAAACAACAGTTGCAGCAGCATCCGCAGAGAAAGAGATCATCATATGAAAGAGGGAAACCATGGTGGAACAAGCTACGGGAAGAAGAACAAGCTGCTATACTGTTAATGGCAATCTCTTGCGGTGGATCTTTGTTTTCATGATTGGTTTTGAATTTTATTTTTGTTTGCCCTAAATTGCAATTTGGGGGAAATTGAAAACCCTAACCCACCTGCCCTAACCCTAGTTAAAAAGGGGCAAAATTTTCCATCTTAGACGTGGTTTGTTGACAACTCATTTGTACTACTACTAACTATCTTAAATTGTTGATCGTTTTCATTGCAATCTAGCTAACTTTGCGTTATATTTCTTTTCCATTTTATGCATTATATTATTCTTTAAGACAATTTTTTTGTCTAGTGCTATTATTAGCAAATCTTATAATAAAAAGTGCAATAAATTACCAAAAGGTGATAGAAAAAGATTGTTTTTAAGCTGATTTCAGTCATTTCACAGTGTAATAGCGTATCACCGAAGATTGACAAAACGAAAGCTACTTTGACTAAAAGCAAATTGCAAAGTGCAACACGATAAAGCTAATGATACGCCTGTTTTGTTTTTTTTTTTTTTTTTACTTTTTAACCATTTGACTTATACATAAAAACAAACTACCTTATATTTCGTCTTTGTGACATCCTTTTGTGTCTTTTAATCAATAAAGTAATTAGGATATATGATAATATTTAGGGGCATTTACGTAATTTCAGGTATTCAACAAACTAGAAAAACTTTGTTAACCAAACAAACGTCTTATATTAATAAAAGCTTACGCCTTTTAAGATAGAAGTTAATGCACCAAATATGCCCAAAACAGGACATTTCACATGTATAAATCAGAGGTGTCAATTTTGTATTGAACAAAATCAACCAACATGCTACCAGTCAGGGGCGTCTCCGGAATTTTGAATGCTCTGTGCGAAAACACGAAAATAGACCCCCTGAATATAAGATTTTTATAAAAATTTGGACTTTCTAATTTTTTCCATTAAATTATAAAGTTGGCTTAAATTTTAGTATTATATATATATATATATATATATATATATATATATATATATATATATATATATATATATATATATATATATATATATATATATATATATATATATATATATATATATATATATAGTGTAGAATTAAAATCAGAACCAATTAAGGCTACAAAACCAGCAGAACTCAATCTAAACCATTGATTTTTGAAATGAAATGATCATAGAAGACACATTAATGTATTTGATAAGGGACCCCTAAATATTGGTTTAAATGGATGTCATTCATGCATGTATACATATATGTATAGATAACACTTATGTATACATACATGAAAACATATACATATATGTATACATGCATGAATGACATCCATGCAAACCGATATTTGGGGGTCCCTCATCAAATACATTAATGTGGTCTTTCATGATCATTTCATTTCAAAAATTAATGATTTAGATTGAGTTCTGCTGGTTCTGTAGCTAATTGGTTTTGAAAATCAATAATATATATATATATATATATATATATATATATATATATATATATATATATATATATATATATATATATATATATATATATATATATATATATATATATATTGGGCCCCTATAAAATATGGGTCATGTGCGGCTGCACTTCCTCAAAGACACCCCTGCTACCAATCAAACTAAAAAAGTCAGTAATCAATATGTTTGGTAGCCAACATGTTTAGTTGATGTACTGTACCAATCGGGTAATCAGTCATGGTACGGTTAAGGTAGTTCAGGGTAATAAATATGGAAGACTATCTAAAGAGAAGCGGCTGAATCGATTTTAAATATACAGTGCCATGAGACCACTCCCAATGGTGACAGCAACTGACGCCGCCAGTTGCTCCCAACGGGTCATCCTGGAACAACGCATGCATGTTAGCCGGTGTCGTCGTCCTTGTATCCATGCTAACCGGGTCGTTGTCTTCATCGAGGTTTATTGGCTCGGTATCCATGACGCCTTCAGAAAAATAGAACTTCGGGTAATCTTTTAGCACTTCCCAACATTCTTCGTATATAAAATGACGGCCAACATTAGCATGAAATTATTGACGAGAAGCTTTTAGAACATCCTCGTCTCGCGTACCGCTTCCTCGACCATCGTTTAAAGAATTGTATATAGCACTGAAAGTTTTCACGTCCAAAGCTATTTTGCTCCATTTGCCCGTTAGTTGGTTCATGTTACGCTTCACAGAAGCCACCGAGTTGAAGTCCTCGAGAATCTGGCCCCAATGGACCGTATGTTTTTTGCTATTCCCCTTAACACCATCTTCGGAGTTATGAATCCAACGTTGGGATGAAATCACCGCGTCTGGGATTGACCACTTTGTTTGTGCCCTTTTTGGCGCCGCTCTTTCTTTCCCTTTTTCTTTCCTTTTTTTCTTTCCCTTTTCTTGTGGGTGTCGGTTCTAGTTGGGTGTCCCCCACATTTTCGGATGGTGATTGTGATTGAAAATTTTGTGAAAAGAGAGGTGTGTTTGGTGGAGGTTGTTGGTATTGGTAGTTTGGTGGTGGTTGTTGGTATTGGTAGTTTGGTGGTGGTTGTTGATATTGAAAGTTTGGTGGTTGAAAGTAATGGTAGTTGGGTGGTTGTTGGTGGTATTGGTAGTTTGGTGGTGGTTGTTGGTATTGGTAGTTTGGTGGTGGTTGAGAGTAAGCCGCAAAACCAACCGATGGTGAGGGGTTGCTTGTTTGCGCCGAAGAAGAACCGGTCGGTGACTGTGGGGGATCCATGGGGTTTGTATTAAATAGCTCCCACACGTCGTTGGATACCAATGGTTGTCGTTTTTTAGACATTTTGTCAAGTTTGGGAGGAAGTATGAATTTTTTGAGAGATAAAGAAGGTGAAATGTGGTGTAAAAAATAGAAGAAATGAGTGGGTATTTATAGATGTAAAAAGTTTAATTATTTTGAATATTTTTGAAATTTTTTGAAATTTTTTTGTATTTTTTCGGAATATATCCGTTTATTACCGTTTAAATAAATAAAATAAAATAAAAAACCTTTTTTTTTAATCCCAGCGGATAGAAAAACAGAGGAGGGGCCCACTTTATTCAAACCGGCGTACGTCCACCGCTCGTCTTCAAAGTGGCGAGGCTCAAACCGGCGGGCCCGTGCCAACGGACGCCACAACCGGCGGGGCAAACCGGCGCCGTCGCTTGGTGCCGTTGGCACCCGTCTGACAGAGTAATCAAAAGTTTGAAGAGGAAGATTAAGCGTTCATTGTATGATGAAGAATTGATATATTTCACGCACGACAAAGATGTGTTGCATTGATTGTGAGTGTCTCACGTAGTTCAAACCGCCACCCGGCCATGTAAGCAAGAATAAAAGTAGTTGTGTGGTTTGTAAGTGAGTGACACGAACCATAGTACCGAATTTCTTACACTTACATGGAGGGTAGTACCAATAGTAACATAGTTAACCTTTACATGTAAAAATTGCAATCGTAATAACATATGTGTTAGGGATATAACAAAAAAAAGGTTATAAACAAAGATAGTTCACGATTTTTATGGTAACGACGAGAAAAAATATTGGAATGTGTTTATAGTTGTTTTGTGGCCATGAGTTCAAGTCCCGTTGTAGATAAAATGATAGTAATTTTAGGAGTAGTTTAAATGATGCATGTGTATTCTGCTGTTAAATAACACAATGAGAAGACAAGGGTGCAGACGTGAGTATGTTCAGAAGAAGAAAGCTGAAGACATGACTGTGGAGTTGTGGTGGCGCAAAGGAGAAGGCTTTGGAATATCGTAAATTATATGTGATTAATGCTAATGAATTTTTAATGGAAATTTGCATCATTACCCTTAACCCTAGATTATAATTATAATTATGCCATCTCAAATCTATCCGTTGATATTATGATATACTAGATGGGGTATCCACATAAAACAACGACTAATTTATCATTTATATTACTGTATTAACGGTTTAAATTGAATTTTTTACAAATTTATTGGTTTGGGTAAAAAGGTTCGGCTTACTCTAGAAAAAAACCCTAAATTATATATTGTAGTAAAGTGTTTGGTTTGGATAAAGCGTTCGACTTATTTTACTTTCGTTTATACCGTGAATCTGACGACCAAAGCAGACAACCCAATTGACATCTCTAAGTATACATGTATATAGATTCATTCATGGTTTATTCTATATTTTGAGGTATGACTCGAACGGGCTTTCTTGTTCAGCTTAATTGGGCCTTTGGCTAAGCGAGTACATTGTTTCTATATTTGGGCTCGAACCTTATACTCACGATCTCATATTCTCAGGCCATACGTTTCAGATTCTGTCACATATATAAAATTAGAATAAATTTTTTTTGAACGACACCTAATCTAATACATTTTGCTTTAATCAAAACTTGATTCATGACCTTTTTTTCATAGGCAACATCGTATATAACAATACAACTAAGTTACAAACCTTAAGTAATTAGAATGATCTAATTAAATTATTCTTAAAATCATTATGAGATAGATAAAAGGCAACTACTACTTTTAATGAGAAATATGATTGTATTTAAATATATTAAATTGAAAGACAAGAGTGTATATAGAAGTAAGGTGTGATTTCTCTTTCCAATTAAGAAGATATTATATTGCCTCTTAAAAAAAAGATATTATATATTAGAACGAACTAGTGATACAATTTATTTTTGTGAGATTAGCTCAAGTCTAAAACACAATTTGGTTGTGCTACAAACTTCCTTCACAACCAGGGCTAGAGGTGGAAAAAAAATGGTTCTGGATCCGAACCGTATTAAAAATCCGGATTAAAGCCTATCGTATCGGTTTGGATTTAAATCTGTCAGATTGAGATCGGTTAGATTATCCACTTTAAAAACTGGATTAGGAGAAACCGGATTTGAATCCGGGTTGGCATATAGCCGTTGAACCGGTTTTTTGAAACAAATTTTGGTTTAGGGTTTTTGATTTTAGCGGCTTCACTAATAAGGAAACCGCCCCCTCTAAAGCCCAACAAACATTGGCGAGTGCCCTTTTTAGTGAAACGGTCAAGGATATGGAAGTTCGTTTCGACATGAATGTGAGACAAATAGCGGTTTTTGATTGTTTACGGGCACCTCATGCTCAGGATTATCTTCTAGCTATTCCCATAGACGGGCTAGGTCAACATATGTCACCTGTGGAATATCGTGCCATCCTTAAGTATCGTCTCATGATTCCATTATTTCCGGTTGATGCCTTATGCCCTGTTTGTCGCATGACAAGTTTGGATTCCTTTGGGGAACATGCTATTCATTGTAAAGAGCTCCCGGGATTCAAGTACCGACACGACATGGTTCGAGACATCCTTTTTGACATATGTAGGCGTGTCGGGATCTCCGCAAAGAAAGAAGCACCTGTGAACTTTTTGACTGACCCCTTGGATAGAAGATCCACACTCAGACCTGCTGACATTTTGGTTTTTGGATGGTTTGGGGGAAAACATGCGTGTGTGGATCTAACCGGAGTTTCTCCTCTCGTTGGTTTGGGCAGTCGGAGTGTTACGGTGGGACAAGCTTCTTTGAAAGCTGCCTCGTGCAAAGTGACAAAGCACGAGAAAGCATGCATTGAAAATCAACACATGTTTATTCCTTTTGCATTTGATACTTTCGGTTTCCTTGCACCTGAGGCAGTGGAGCTTCTCAATAGAGTCCAATGTGTTATGTATAGCAATGTTATGACACCTAGATCCACAAATGTTGTTTTTAAAAAAATTAGTTTTGCAATTCAAAAAGGGATAGCGGCGCAGCTTGTTGCCCGGTTACCTTCTTTATCTATGTAAAATGATGATCTTTAAGTCAAAAACAAAATAAAAAAAAAAAAAAAAAAAACTTATAATTTTTTTTTTTTGGTTTAGGAGCTATAAAATTACAATTTTAGGGGTTTATGAACCAATTTTTTGAAACCGGTTTCTCTAATCCTAGTTCGACCTGATCGGATCCGGTTTCTATGTTTATCAATTCGAATTCGGTTCCAATCCAATCCGGTTTTGACCAACTTTGACCAAATCTGATCTGATTTTAAATCTAGTTCCACTTTTTTATGATCCGATTTGTGCACCACTACCCAAGGCCAGGGATGGAGCCACGTAGGCTTCAATCGGTCAGATTTTTAGTGTACTAATCATATTGAAGAAATGCTATAAATGGGCGTTCAAAAGATTGTAGAGTGTAGACAACGCCAATGGGGCATGTGCCGAAAGGCTTTTAAGTCCTAAAAATGGATTCCAAATGAGTAACCATGGCATTGCTTTTGCACAATTGTGCATAAGAAAAACGGAAAAAGGCAGTTAGAAAATCAAATAGTCGATGCTTCTACTCTATCATGGTCCTTTAGCACCTTCCTGTCCGGGCCCACATTATTTTCTATTTTTTTCAACCAAATTAAAAGTCTAATATCCATATATCATAGCTAGATAATATATAAAGTTGTAAAAATATAAAAGTTGATTGTATATTTTTTGGTGTGAGAAAACTCTAAGTAATGATTTTATAAAATTATTCTTAATATCGATTAAGTATGAATATCGAATGTGATTGTCCACAAGCAGTTGTCGTGTATTAAAGTTGTTTTAAAGATATTTTTGTCTCTTTAACTTGACTTTAACATCGACATCAAAATTATCCTGCTCACACATTTTTTATAACATCTATTTGGGATTAATTAAAAAAAATACCTTGAAGGAAGCTTTGATGGAGGTTATACCTATGTATAAAGTTGTATTGACTGTATAGTTTTTGGTGGGAGAAAACTCTTTAACGATTTATAAGATTATTCTTAACATCGATTAAGTATGAATATCGAATGAGTTGTGTTTGAGTTGCTTCTATGCTGAACAATTTTAAAAACAAGTAAATATCCTCCTTTTCCTTTTTTTCCTGGCCCATTTGTTGCAAAGGTAACCCAAAAGCGAATAAAATTTAAAGCCCAAATATCATTGATTGTCGCTTTATGCTTTTGACAGCTTGCCATTTACATTTTCTTGCGAATGATTGAACCAAAATATTTTTATTTTTCTTAGATTGATTACCTTTCACAAAATAGATACGGATTACTATTAATTACTTCCTATTGCATATCTTTGTTACAAATTTCAATATTTGTCGTATATTTTATTGTTTATAATTTATTTATATTTAATATTATTTAATATGACACTAAACTATAATTAACTTAAACAAAATATGGATATAAGATTGATTAGCTAATCAGAAATTATTCTACCTTTTCTTTCTACTAATATTCATATCTATTTCTAAATTTAAAATTTGTAATTCATTAATTATATTTTCTCATATAGTCTCTTAATTTTAACACTTATTATAATCAAATTAGCACATAAATATATACAAATAGTAGATATCAATACCATTTCTCTTAGTAGCTAATTACTTTCTATTAATCGATATGATTAAAAATATTTGTCCTAATATACTAGGTTATAACGAACATTATCATTCCTATAGTCCGTGTAAAAACAATACTTATGTAACAAAGGACAACATTCTAGAAACTTGCAAACAAAATTACTTTTAATGTGTACAATTTTATGGGTTTTATAATAGTAAAGAAAATATGATATTATGAAGAACTAAATATATTCAAAAATTATGAAGTTTTTATATCTATGCAGAGTTGGATAATACAAAATGGAGTTGATATCTTAATCACAGTAATTATTTTATTCACTACCAAAACTAATTTACTCACTACTATATATAAATTTTAATTAAAGCGAACATGCATAAGTATACAAAATATGTGTATGAATAAGTTTTTACGATATACATACAAAAATTAAGGATATCGGTACGGGTAAGAAATGCATATGATGTGAACTTGTGAAGTAAGGTATTATAACCAACAGATATAAATATACAAAGTATTGGCTAAATGTTAGTTATTTGCTAAGTTTAATTGAATTAATAATATTTTAAAATTTTATTAAAACAGTATTACTGAAACAGAAAGCAATTCAACCAACAATTCAAATTCCAAATAACAAATTGTTGATCAGTGAATATGTTAGCTATGAACAACACGAAAACTTTTACTCTCATTATTTTTTGAGATAGTAAAACTACAATTAATCCAAATTTAAATAAAAATTACAGAAGAATTTCGTGAAACAGAGGTGACATATTCTTCATTTCTTTCTGATCTCCGGCGAATACATTCTTCTTCGATAGTTTAGTGATGAAACTGAAAATTGTTAGGAATAAATTTAGGAGGTAAATAGGAAAATAATTTCTTCATCCAATAACTCATTTCTCAAAATAATAAGAATAACAGAATGAAATGAATCGAGTTGATATTAGATTTTCCAGCAACTGAATTCTGGTGAGGTGGCGGTGGATTAAGGTAATAGAACGGAAAATAAGGTAGAATTGGATTAGGTGGCGGTGGAGTAGGGTAGTCATAGCCACCACCACCGCCGCCGCCGGAAGATGGTGAAGGAGGTGGATAATACGGAAAATTAGGAACAGAAGGTGTGACCGGAGGGGAATTGCCGCCTGAGGATGGTGGAGAAGGTGGAGGTGGTGGTGGACAGTTATTGTCGTCTGAGGGTGGCGGTGGTGATGGTGGTGGTGGTGAAGGAGACGGTTGGCAAGGGTTTTCACATTCGTCACACATAATACATGATGATTGATCTCTGGAATATGATGTGATTGTTGCGGTGGCCGGTCGGAAATCGGTTGTTCCGGCCAAGATTAAAATAGTAAAGAGGAGAGGAATGTAGGGAAATTTCGTCATCGGTAGGACTGGGGATTTGAAAATTGAAGCAATGGGTGGTGTTTATAAGTGGCGAAATACAAAATTATTAGACCAAAATGCATTTCAATAAAAGAGATTTCCGAATTTTAAATATACCTCAGTATCAAAATAAGTGATACATTTTCCTAAAAATGGTGAAACAAAATAAGTGATACACTTTCAAAATTTACTTTATTTGGAAAGTTTTTGAATGTGAACTTATCATTATACCCCAACTTAAATTTCTTAAAAATCATTAACATTATATTTTTGTCTTAAAATCCATGTTTCAAAGTTTCTCTTTCCTAACCAAAAGTGTTTAAAAAGCTATAGGACCCACTTAATCACTCTTAAATCACCACTTAAAGGTTTTGCCTCAAAAAATGTGTTTCAAGAAGTGTATCACTTATTTTGATACGGATGTAGTATAAGTTTATCTCAACATAGTAAAATGTTTAAGATAATCCTTACTATTTATTTAGTTCTAAGCAATAAATCTTAACAATTGACTAATTTAAAAAATCTTAATATAGGGTATTTTGATCATTTGACACTTATAAAAAAATTCAATTTTTGTTATTATTTTTTTAATTATTATTATTTTCCGTTCAAAAAACAATATCTAATAATGACATGCAGTACTTAATCACATGTGATTTTAGTGTACAATTATATCTGATTGTATATTTAATCACATATAAAATGTTTAGTACAATCATATAGTATACAATTATATATGATTAAATATACAATCATATGTGACACATTATGTGTTATTAGCGAAAAATAAATAAAATTTTTATTTAAAAAAAATAAAAATAATTTTAAAATAATTAATAATATTTTTTAAAGAGAGGTAAATAACAATGAAGAGAAGAATAATGTAAATTTCGTTCCACTAACATAAAGTACAAAATATTTATAAATTCTTTAGTTGAGTATAAAATATAAAAGCATATAAATATTGTACTATGTTGTTAGTGATGAGAAAAATATAGATGAAAGTGGTAGGGAGAATCGGTGGGTTATGATATATTCTTCCAAGTATATATTATAAAGGCTACATTTATATAACAAAAGCTTATTTATACACAATTATTTATACTTTTATATATTCATATAATCTGTTTTTAAACTTTATATTTTTTTTTGAAGTATATATCACATTTAATATGTTATAGTTATTTTCCATAAACTATAATTGGAATAATAAACCACTTGGAAAGTCAAACTTTATACTACACCAAACCCCACCAACAATATTTCATCAAAGTAACTTGAGTATGCCTGAAGTAATACTTGCTCACACTTGCTTTTTCGTTGCTTGCTTTCTCCTTATTTTATTTTGAAACTATTATATGTAGAATTTAATTAGTTGCAAAACAATGTGATGGAATTTTTTTAAGAATGTTGCCTTTTTGTAGGGTTATTGTTATAATATTAAATTGTAAACAATATTTATAATTGATATTTTTTGAATTAGATAATTCGACTCTATATTTGAGTATCATGAAATTCTAACTATTGGTATAGTTGTTGAGAATCAAATTAGAAATTAGGCACGATTTCTTATTCATTTTTGATAATTTGCGAGAATTTGTATTCAACTGTATATCAAAGTGTATATGATTTCATAAGTCACCAATAGAAGATTACGTATTTTATATAAAAAAGAATCCAAAGCGGTTCTAAGTAATTAGAAGCAGTTCCACGACATTAACGACATTTATAAACGGTTTCTAGTAGTTAGAAACTAATCGCTACAGCAGCTTGCAGTGGCTCGTTGTTGTATATTATGCATCTAGCTACTCACATACTCGTAGCTATACATTATGCAGCTAGCTTCTCACCCACTAGCTGGTCATTTCTGCCCCTAGGACCCCACAAGGGGGCACAAGCCCGCACAACCCTGCATTTTGTCCGTTCGTCTTATAAATCATACTCACATCATTTTGAACTCGTACTGGAACCAAAGTGAGAAATTCATGACATACATATTATTTACATTATATTAGTATTAGATTATGTAATACTAAATCCCCAACAAATAGTCTAATGTCATTGTATTTAAATGAGATGTTATATCGAGTTTGTTTGAAGTTTTTTATTTTGTTATACTTAAGTTGGTAGTACATATGAATATGGCAATTTATAAAAGGGCATTCAACTTAGTGATATGGTGTTTGCCTCTCATCCTTATGGTCGAGGGATTCTAAGTTCCATTATAAACTTAGAGGTATTTAGAAGTAAACTAGGATTTAGTGTTAAAAAATGTGGCAAGTTTAATTTTACGACATTTTCCCCTTTTCGTGCTATATGCCATCTTCACTATCTTATATTCTTATCTCTTCCTCCTCACTCAATCACTTGATTTTGTTATTGTAGCCCCACACACTTTTGTTATTTTGTCTCCTATTGAAAGCTCAAATTCACCTAACACCATGATATAAGTACCTTGTTAACTTCATATAAAAATTATTATATAAATTAATAAATATATAAGTTTTTTTCAACTTGATGCACATTATATAAAAAACTTACCGCCTTAAATTACATCATGAAAAACACCATGATATGTCATGACTTCTGACTTAATTATGTCGTGTTTTAGAAGCTTGGAAAAACCTTTTTGTATAGATCCAAGCCCATTTACACGAAACACATAAACATATAGGCTTCTGTATTTCTACTTGGATAGATACATGCCCAGAAATAAAGCCCACCCTTGTTCCATAGTATATTTTTTATTGATACACTTGTGTTATGTTATTATTAATGATCTTATCCAACCCAACCCGTTTGACACCAGTAGTTTTGAATCCTGAATTCACCTATATATCTCTAGAATATAATAATGATAATCTTTCTTTAAGGTATCAGGACATAATCAATAATTACCCCTGCTTTTAAAGTATTACCCATTCAATTAAATAAAATTCATTAATGCATATCTGGATTTAATAGAAGTGTGTACGAATTTTAAATCAGGTTATACAATATCTGGATTTTTAATAGAAGTGTGTATGAATTTAAATATAGTATCATAACTCATAAGTCACTGGAAACTTTAGCTTAGTTATCACTAAAGTTCATCTAAGGCCAACTTAAACAGGCAGCAACCCAAGCCCAAGTCATGGCCCATGAATGGGAACCCGAACGACCAAATCTTCATTTCTTATTTAAATTGAATATAGATGTGTATTTTTCGAATTACACGTAGATTATTTTAGTCCTACCATTTATACCTACTCATAAGCCTACCCACTTGATATGATGACATGTGTATTCCACTAATTATCTCTCCTAATATTATTCTTGATTTTGACATGTGTCTTCATCTAATAAGTAAGTCTAAATGGTAGGCTTAAATACCATTACTCTTAAATTACGTGGGTGGAAAATAATTTTGATATAGATCATTTTGATCTGTTTTTTTCTTTTGAACTTAAGCTTTATAAATGGAAATCTTATCTCAATCAAATTGCAACTTTTTTTACTCTCCAAACAACTTTATCCTTTTTCTTTTCTTTTTTTCATAATATTTTTACTCCACAACCCATATTTAGGTATTTAACTTATTTTACAATGTCCTTATAAATATTAAATCAAACACTTAATTTAATTTAATTTTTTAATTTAAATAAGATTATAAAGTAAAAACTTAACTCATTTGAGACCCTGCAGATCCACCACCTTGACTCTTACTCTTACTGAGTCTTCATTATTATTTATCTATGAATTTATCTAACTCGTACTATAAATAACAATTACAATTTCTATCAATAATTCTTATTTCGTTTTAAAATAAATGAATTAAAATTCTTTTATTTATATATTCCACAATCCTAACAAGCACGTGGCGAAGGATACCTAGTCACTGGTCACCTTACCAAAAGTTATTTTAATAAATTTAAATCACCATTCACCAATGCCTGAACCATGCATCTCAATTCTCACATGTACAACACAGATACAAGAAGAATCTGACAGCACACACATGAATCAATACAAATTCTGCTACTTAATAAAAGATTAGTTGTATGATATTATCATTTCCTCTGTTAATTAATCATAATTATTTAAATATATTCTTAATTGCAATTGATTATATTAACATTTACAAATATACTCTCACAATTTATAAATATTCATCTTTTACATCAATTTAAGTTGTTGTTTGAAAAACTTTAGAACATTCATTTTCTTATTTATTACGTATATTCAAATTCAATTGAAAATGATTTTAATATTCTTAAACTATATAATTTATATTATTTTTATTGAAATATTTTGAAATTCAGTTTTCATAATTTTAACATTGAAATTTCTGAAACTACCACCAGCTAATCAACATCTTTCAATTATCAAAGAATAGATAAAACAACAATTAGATGTACACCTCAAGTTATATGAACAATATAATTATTTGCAAAACTAAATATAAGGGTAACTTTCATATATACCCCTTTTAAAATTAAATACTTAAAAAGGAAAAATAAACTAGATCTAAACCTTCACACTAGAGGTGCAAGAAAAGAACCGTACTTTTATTCGGTCCGGTTTAAAAACCAGTCTAGGATCGATTGGAACTGATTTTGGCTTGTCAGATAGGATCGGTTCGTAAAACGCCGGTTCGAGATTGTATAGATGTTTTTGGGATGAACTTGTTTGAGAACCGTTTTTTTTTTTGTTAACCTAAGCTAGCTTAAAACCGGTTTAAACACCGAAAAACCGGTTTAAACCGGTCCGAACAGTTTCGACCAGATGCACCTCCACTTACCAAAAACTGTTTAAAACTGAACCAGTTTCTCCCGAACTGGTTTTGACCTTTATTGACCAAAAACCGAAATGGTTTAAGCTGGTCCTGTTTTTCTAAAAAACAGGTTTCTACATCTCTACTTCACACTCCGGTAACTTTCATATATACCCCTCATTAGTAACAAGTATACATTGTATCATCTATAAATACTTTTACTAAATATAAAAATGGTTTTTCTAATGTATGTTTTAGGTATCTACACATTAATATGTATATAAAATTTACATTTAAATAAAAAAATATGTTTAATACATCTTGTAAAATGTTTGAAATTAAAACTTATTAATTTATTATATATATATATATTTAAGAAATAATTGTTCAATTAAATGCATTACATTAAAAAGAAAAAATGCATATATCAGAAAAACCTTAACAAAAACGATAAATGGATGACACATGGTGAGTGATAACAATTATCTAACCCGCGACTACTCATAGGCATTTAAGATATAAAACTGGTATTTTGGGTTGGGGATCGGTGAATGGTCTTTGTCACTATCTACGTGTAGGCTTCAACCGATACCAAAATTAATAAATGACCTTCTATTTCTTCATTAAAGTCTGAATCTGCTAACTTCACATCGCAATATTATTTTATATAATTTCTATGTCATCTTCCTAACAATATTCATATTCATGTCTATCTAGTACTTGACCTCACGTCCTCACTACATCGATCGGTACACCATCTAATTTTGTAACCTTTTTGTATATTTTATCTATTTATCAAATTTTATAGAAGTATATGCTTTTTATTTTATTTAATATAAAAATTGAAATAAAAATCAGTTTATTTATGTTTGTGATTTTCTAAATATTTGTATCCTATCGTTTTGAAAATATAAGATAATAATTTTTAAAATTTTCTTTCTTCATAAAATACTAAGAATAAGGAAATATGCTATAAAATATGGATTCATATTCTTTGAATATGTAATAATTTTGTATCTGAAATATAAAAATAAGTTAAAAAATTACAAAATAAAACACACCAAACAAATTTAAGGTCATGTTGAAAATGCGTTTAAGCTAAAAAATTAAATTTAAAAATAATAAATTTACGAATGTAGTCAATAAATTAAAAAAGAAAATTTGCGGATCTAAAGTTTGAAAAAACGTACTTCTCTTGTCCAAGAAACACCTTTTAGGAGCCAAATCGATCATGCAAATATTTCAAGGATTCAACGTTTTCTTAGGCTACCTGGAATGGGACCACGCCGGATGGCGTGGTGGTGAGGTGGAGGTGAGATGGCAGGCTGGCACGGCGTGGGTAGGACGGGAACATCACCCCCCTCAACGGCGTGGGGGGCTGCGTGGGGCGAGGGTGGCCACAGCCACGGGAGAGAACGGTGTGGAAGGGATGTTTTTTGATGGATGGTGGCTTATGATTGGTTAATGGGTATTTTCTTTTCTTTTTTATTTAAAATTAAATGGAATAAAATTGTATGGTGTGGTGTGGTGAGTATTTCCTAGAGATGATGTGGTGTGGTGGTGGTGTGGTTGCTGAGGTGGCGATGATGTGGCAAAAAAATTGGGTACCACATGTGGTACCCATACCGGATAGTCTTAGTAAAAAGTTTTGTTAGATACAGTTTCTTTAAATGCTACCACTTCATGTTGCCATCTACACCTATTTTAAATTAAAAAGAATGTGTTAAGTTCAAACGTGTAGATAACAAATTCAAACTTCAGAAACGTTAACGCAACTATAGTTTGTCATCTACAAATGAACTAAAATTGTATATCATATTCAGTTATTTACCAAAATTAAAGGTAATGTGCCTACCAAAGAAACGAGAAACAAACATGTACGAAATAATAAATTATGTGAAAGTGATCGAGTTGACATATAACAACTTACTTTTGCATTAATCAGATATCTTTAAAACCCGACATAACCAATTAATCAAACTCCTAAGTCCTAACTAAAAAAATAGACGATTTTAATATTTAAATTTACGTAAAAGACTTATGTTTTTTAACTGCAGTTTATTAAACTTTAATAAGAAGTTAGAAATAATACAAATACAAAGTTACAAGCGTAGAGTTTTTTTTAACCAATCTATCAACTAAAAGTTGTTTTGCATCTGCGACTACACTAATTGAAAAAACAAGAAACTATAGTGTCATACATAATGATCTTTTTAAGAATAATCGAATAAAAACTTATTGCAGAAATTTCATAGTTGCTACCATATAATGTTGAAAATACATTCCGATACAATTTTGAGTTTAGAATGAACTAACCGTATAATTAAATCATACCAAGTACCAAAGAGGCTCGTCTTATGTTTTTTCTAACGTTTCGTTTTCAAGAAAATGATTTTTATTAATAGTTTTAAAACTAGTTGTGTTAAAGATTAAGAATCATTGAAAAGATTATTACATGAAACAAGGACATGGCCACTACATGGTAAAGAAAGTTGACTCAAAATAAGTTATATTTCAACCCACTTTCCCATGTGTCACCATCTATTAATGTCACACCAATTTAATGATTCATTCCCTTTTAAATAATATTTATTTCCACCAAATGTACCTTACACGATTTCACCATGCTAATTGCTAAGCCTGCTTGGTATGAGAGGCCAACCGCACCGTAAAAGGCTGATGTGAAGGCCAATCACACCACAGAATACAAAATAATACCCCTACGACACCCTCGGGGAGGGTGTCCGTGAGAGCAGGGTGGCCATGAAATTTCATGGGCGGGGTTTTGAGAGAGCAAGGTCTCCCTTCAAATTTGGGCGAGTTTGGTGCGTTGTGAGTATTTCTTTCAAAATAATGTGTTATGGTTGCTTAAGTAAAATCTGATGGGGCAAAAATTTTAATGTGCCAAACTGACAAAGGATACTCATACGGTCATACCCACTAGCCTAACATATTTTCAATTACCGACCAAATTACTATTCTTATAGAAAATATTATTAACTAATTTAATTATATTGGTACGTTGCATGAATTTATGAAATTTCTCTTTTTAATCTAGTCTAGTATCTAAAAGGAACAAACATGCTTACCAATTTTATACAAATTAAAAACAATAATGTTGGCTTATTTACTAGCCCGTAGATAATTTATAGCTCAATGGAATTTAATGTGCGATTTGTATCTTAATGAATGAATGGTTAACAACCAATGAGACTTGGGAAAATCTAAATGTCAATAGCAACATATTTTTAAGGCTTATAGCTTATTAATATTTGTGTAATGTGTTGACAGCTATCTATAGATTATGAATTCAAATTGTATTATGGATAAAACTGAAGTATATTAGACATCATTAAAAAAAACAATGTATTTCTTGCTATTAACAAATTTTTTTGGTTTTGTAACAATTTGTCATATCGAGAATGGAAGAATAGTTGTTCTAGATCTAGAAAGACAAATATTATAAAGTATCTTTTAGATCATTCGTTGTGACTATTATAAATAAAAGTCGATTTTAGTAATAAAAAGATCATAAGCCAATTTATCATGATAATTATAGCGGTTAGAAAATTTAAAAATAGAACCTACAAAGAAAGAACCTTTTTCAAATTATCAAGTAAAGATTGGAAAAAAAAATAGTTGTTAAATTAGTGCATAAAATTATATACAAGTACTAATATTGAAAACCACGCTTCGGTTTTAAAAAGTTATAAATAAATTAAACAGATTAACACTAAAGTTTATATTGTTATTTTATAAAAGTTACTAACTAAAAATGCAGTTTAATATTATATTATATTTTAATAAAAAATATCAAAATGCATAATAAATAGTTTATTTTTATTGATTTTAAAATTTCATGCCAGTATTATTCCATTATTTTCAACCGTAAGTTTTTATTACAAAAAAAAAAAAGGACAAGCAAAACTTAATCCTGACCAAAACATCCGCTAATTACAGGAATCAGTGAATTGATGGACGCAAAAGCTCTGGTTTATGTTCTGGAAACCACCATTAAAAACACCTTCAAGGTTTTCTGGAGGTTTCCATGTGCGTTTCTTTGCGTAGTTGAGCAATTTTTCAACAATCTACCGCCATTACACTCCACAAAACTCAAGCAAATATTAAAGGCCACTGATCATTTCCCCAAATATAAAAATATACTACTGATTGGCTGACAATTTATTACTTGCTTAAGATTAGAACTAATGTTACAGCAAAAGTACCAATTCATCAAGTTTCCGGCAGATTTACCGGTACGAAGCAATATGTGAAGAATCAATCGGCATCAATTGAGCTTGCCTCAACGCCAACGATTTGTAGATCTCGATTAACATCTTCTCATCGTATTCCTTCATCGGTCTGACTCCGAACCTCGCGACTCCACCATAACCACCGCTTCCGGTAACCACCGGCGAATTCGTCATTCTCATCATCAGGTTTACATAACCGTCTCGAATCCTGATTAGTAGTTTCTTCGGAGAGTACCTCTTCAGTTTTAGTTTTAGCTTAGGTATGATTCTTATCCGCCAGAACCGTCTCCGGCGATGTCCAGGGCTGTTGCCCCCTAGCCGCACGTAGGGTTTCCTACGCCAATAGCCTTTAACTCGTTTGTACACTCGAGCTGAAATACCTTCCATTTGTGAAGTTTTCATCGAGCTAATTGCTGTATAAATGTTGATTGAGAGAGTTACGGTGGAGGAAGCTGCGTTTGGTGTTGTGGTGGGGGTTGTTGCCGGAGAAGAAGGTGGTCCTGAGATGGTTATAAATAAGTTTAATAGAGAGGGAGGGGTCTCTGAAATTGTGTTGAAATAAAGGAGTTGGGTGGGCTTTGTAGGGTCGATTATCTTGACCGTTGGATTATGGTGGCTGACCTTAACGATCGAATATTGCGTAATCTGAGAGGGACCTGCTTGTAATATAGAAGGGAATACAATTTCACGCCATAACTTTTATATCTCATGTAACATATCTTTTACCTAATTCTTCTACTCCTACCTTATATATGAGGCCTAAATTTGAATAGGGTTTGACACCATGACAATTCCAAGCATTCATATTCGTCCATAATGCCACTTGGAATTCCCTGATTAGTCCACGTCATTTGCACTAATACAAACGAATCTGGTACGGCTTACGGTCTACATACATATTCATATGCTCCATATACGGCAAACGAATCTGGTACGGCTTACGGTCTACATTCATATGCTCCATATACGGCTTCCTACATACAAGGAAACAAATAACTATTTAAAAGATCGTACATACAGATAACTATTTAAAAGATCCTACATACAAGGAAACAAATAAATATTTAAAAGATCAATCAACGAAGGAAACAAATAACTATATGTAACATTTATATGTAACATTTCTTCATTTACCGTTTTTTTGTACAAAATTATCATCACATGTATCGATTATTATGTCATTTAGAAGTATATAAAGTTTTTGGACATTTTTCTACATACTAAAATTTACAGCATACCCGCCATCGGGCGGGTTTTGTAGCTAGTCTAGTAATATTAGTGAAAAATATAAAATGTTACCCAATGAGTTCAAGTCCCGTCATGAACGTGAGGTTTATTCTTCATAGGTGGAGGGTTCGAGTGAACTAAGAAGACATACTACCCCTTGTAGATGTCACTATTTAAGCTTGAACTACTAACTTACTAACTATCCGTTCAAAAAAATGTAACATACCTTTTAAAGTTTCCACTTAATTGTAAAATCATACTACTAAGTAATAATGGTGATTAATTCAATAAAAAAGTATGGTGTAAATCACACCCTAATAAATAAGGTTGTGTTTAAAAGTACTTATTAACTTATCTGAACTTATTATCAAAGAGTTTTTGGCCTAACGGTATGGTGTTTACCTCATAACTTTGATATTGGGGGTTCAAATCTCATCATTGACATAGGTGGAAAATAGATGTAGATTAGGATTTGCTGTTAATAAAAAAAAAACTTATCTAAACTTATCAAGTTTATTAAGGATGAGCGTGATCCAAAAATCAAACTGAAATTGAAAGAACTGAAACAATAATGAATTTACAAAATTAAATCGATTACATGTTTTTATTTTGGTTCGGTTCGGTTTCGGTTCAGTTTTTTAGCCCAAATGCCCATCCCCGTCTAAGGCCCGAATCGATCGAAACCGATAAAACTGAAAATGGTGAATTTTCAATACCGAAACCGAACCGATTACATGTTTCCAATTTCTGTTGATTTTCGATTCGGTTCGATCTTTTCCGCCCCAAATACTCACCCCTAGAGTTTATGTTAAATTTTAGAAGGGCTAATATCTTCGTGCTTATAAACTTATTTTAAGTATTTTAGATAAAAAAAAATTTGTCTGGCATTTTGAAAGCTTATTAATAAAACAGTTCCCTCTAATTTTATCCATAATTATTTCTTCACAACCTATTTTATTAACTCTTATTTTTTATAATTTTATATTAAATTAAAGTGTCAGTTAGTTAGCGTCAATATTAGAAACTGTAACATCTCAATTTTCAAAACATCATTTAAAACATATTTTTTTAAATAAAAGTATTACAAGATCCAATATCCCAAAATACGGTTTAATAAAAACCATTAAAAAGTTTATCAGAGTTTAAAATCGGTGTTACAAAACAATATCATAACCATAGGATAAACGGGATCTACCTACGAGCTCCCGAGCTGATCCACACAAGGCCACTTCTAACGGGACCTTCTAATCCAACGATCCTGAACCTGAGTACATAACCAAAAACAAAGTAGTACATGAGACAAAATAGTCTCGTGAGATACATGGGTTTTCGACCCATTCTCAAAAGATTTATAAATAATAGTTATAACAATGTAAGTACTTATCTTTCATCAACTTTATAAACTCATATATCATTTTCTACTCGTTTAATTGTACAAACTAATAAGCTTACCATAAGCTTATTCAACATCTAATCACATACTTGTAAGCTATCTCCAAGCTCACGCTTTTCTTTATCACATATGCAACGGACCTCTCCGAAGCCAACTCTCCCGATTTGGAACGTCATAGGTAAACTATCAAGGTAATTGGGAACCCCCATCTTACCGAGATTCATAAGCTCTCCCCGTTTTCGGGTCGTCATGCTCACCCAACACTGGGTGTCGTAACTGTGACATTCTACTCTTTGCGCATGGAGGTACCACCCCAAGTAGACGTCTCATGCTCCCCCATTTCTGAGCGGTCTTATTCCGGATATCTTATTCATCAAATATGAGCCTCAGCTCCATTCATCAAATTCATCTTTAATTAGAATACATCTATTCTAATTATCACATCATTCTCATTACTTAATCATTCTCATTATTGACTTTAACAAGTCCTTTAATAAATTAACTATATTTATTATTTATCAGAAATCATATTACTTTAATTTTACTTTGGCTAGAACACTTATCTCTTACTAGTCACTTTATACTTATTCTTTTAGTAGATCAATCTCTACTTATATTAGCATAATGCACTAATCAATACTTGATACTTAGAGATCATTGTCATTAGCTTTATTAATACATATTATTAATAAACCAAAAACCATACTTTCTTAGTCATTACTTTTAGTCATACATCATATTCATAAAGAGTAACTAATCACTTTTCATTCACATAATCTCTTTCAAATCATTAATCATCTAGACACATTTAAATAGTCTATTATTTACTTTTTCTCATCATTTCAAGCATATCTTTATTAAAAACATTTAATAATAAAGACTCGTAAAACATTATAGTTTTCAAATCATTTGCTATGTAGCCAGTAAAAGTCTCATGTACTCACCTTAGCCAAGCTTAATCCTCTTGAGCTTTTTGAATCAAATCTTCACTTCCCAAGACTTGTGAACTCCAAGTCTTCCAACAAATGCCCTAATCATGAAACCACACAAGGTTTAACATCAAACATCACCATTGACTACATATTCTACCACTAGTTTACAACTAGTATCACTTTTCCCCAATTTGACAACCCATAAAACCCTAGGTTTTCATAGATCTTAAGATCTCCATAAATCCATGTTATGAACATGTTTTTCTTTATTAAAGTACCATAGATCTGAGTTATATACTTCCATTTCATCACCCATGACAAACCCTCCAACTAGGGTTTGCATACAACACCAATCTTTCCCCAAAAACACCATCTATAACAAATAGGAGTAGAGATTTACCTTATACTTCAACAATAGAGCAAGAATCTTCAAGATTGAGTGTGAAAATCGGTTCCAATGGCTTCCTTACACTGAAAATCGTACACACACACTTGAGAGAAGATTTTAGGGTTTTGAGATGAGAGAAGTGGCTGAAATCACGTTTTTATACTGCAGCCGGAAAGTTCACGCCGCGAACCAGAGTTCGCGCCGCGAACTAGCTCGGGCACGCCTTTCTCGCGATCGGGAACTTGGTCGGGAACTCCTCGCGTCTGATTACCAAAGTCTCCGTCCATTGTTCGCGAACGCGAACTAGAGTTCGCGCCGCGAACTCTGCCTAGCAGCTAAGGCTGCGATTTTTGTTGTCCAATTCGACCCGGTTTCGTCCTTAACCATATCAAACGGTGTCCAAATGACACGAAACCAAATTCCACGTCTTTTAAACGATTTATCCTTATTTATCATATTTTTCCCATAATTTATTTGATTCAGAATTTCGGGTCGTTACAGAAACGTTCTAAGAAATGGCACCACCGATATATATTGGTCCTTTTAGTCTTTTACAACTATAAAAGCATACATCATAGTGTCACACCACTAATATATTCATTTAACCTTAATATAAGAAAAACAAAACTTATATTGGTGATGTTTAGATTAGGGGTGAGCCTTAATATAAGAAAAACAAAACTTATATTGGTGATGTTTAGATTAGGGGTGAGCATGAGCGTTTTAAGATGGTTTTTAACTAAACTAAATCATAAATCGAAAGTGTTGTTTTTTAAGAACTGTAAAAGTTGCGGTTGATTTTCTCAGTTTCAAGTTTTCATTTTTCCTCAATAAGTCAATTTGGATTTGATTTTCTTTAAAATTTATCAATTTGTTAATTTTAAAGTTATGTTATACAGAATGTCTTTTTTTTTTTTTTTTTTTTTTTTTTTTTTTGCTTTAGGTAGAGAAATTAAGATTTTTTGAATTGATTGGCTAAGGAACCTTTAACAGTGTTTTATTTAACAGTTTGCTAAACTCTAATAATAAATATTGCTGTTAAAAAAATTAAAAATGACTTAATACAGATACAACACATAAGAAATATATGAGTGTGAACCGTGTAAAAAGTCCAAATGATATACTCAAATAGTTAAGTATCAAAAATGAATATATTTTTTCAAAATTCGAAAGATATATAATGGTGGAGTGACGCTGGTTTTTTTGCTCTTTTTTTTTCTTATGCACTTGAAACCGCCTAAACACTCGATTTTTTAAAATCTCAAAACCTGTCAAATGGTTCGTTTTTGGTGTCTTTTTTCAATTTTTCGTTTGGATTCGACTTTTCAATTTTTTTTTCACCCGTAGTTTAAATTACCTTGGTATTTTTTCTGATTCATTTTCGGTTCTTCATATCCCAAATATTGAGTATAATGATTATAGTTTAAACCTTGCGTTGTGTTGTGTTACGTGTTTATGTTTTGTATCCCAAATTATTGTGTTTAAACAGCTAAACGAATACGCTTTTGTTTTGTTGTGTGGAAAAAGTAAAAAAACCTTTTTGTATAATGCAAACAATATTACTTCGTATTTTATTAACCCTTTATATCCGCATGACCAATTGACCATAAAGTAAGTCCAAGTTGTTTTTGTTTCAAATAATAATAAAGTAACAACCATGACCAAATGTTTAATTCTTCATTTTATTAGTAAATCAAATTATATTATAATCATAATACTTATATTCTCACCTGGTCCAATAAATTTAGCCCTCTACCTGGCACTTAAAAGCTTGCTTCCTGAGCATGTTCAAAAAGATGAACACAATTGTCTCCCTCCACTTAAAAAATATAATCATGTTCACCAATGACAAAACTAAATGGAAAAAATTATTACCTATATCTTAACTATATACTATAATTCATTAGATGATAACCCGTGATGAATCACGGGCGTCGAGACCAAATTTCTCAGTAAAATTATGTAAACAGTCACACAATGAAATGTATATAAAAACAGTAAATATAAAAAAACACAGGGATTTACGTGGAAACCCAAATCGGGAAAAAAACCACGGGCTGATGAAGTCGAGAGTCAATCCACTATAATATTGCAATATTTACAAAACTTGACTAAAACAAAACGTATCGAAAGAACATAAATTATAATAAATTACCGACAAGTAACTATTTCTTCATTTTTTGTAGTACTTCATGGCAGACCACATTCAAGGTGTTGTTCATAACCTTTCCATCTTTGTCGTATATTAATATCTTTAATCATTTACGACTTTTGACCCTAGATACCGCAACGTATAGCTGACCATGAGTGAAGACAGGTTTGGGTAAGAAAATCCCCACATTTGATAAGAAAATCTAAGAATCACGTATTGCAACAATAATAGCTTTAATATTGAAGGGACATAGTTTTATATTGCCCATGGAACAATTTACTTATATATACATAAGTAAATCATCCAGTGGATTAAAAGCATGACAATGAACCTTTTGAACTGGGAATGAAACAGGTAAAATGTTAACAGAAAAGTTAACCTATTTAAAATTTCTTAAAATCTAGAAAAAGATATGGAACATAGAAAATTTATAAAATGAAGTTTAAATGAAAAACTAAATTTAACCTTATAAGTGTAAGTTTATGAGTTCCATCTTAAAACCGATTGGTTGTAAGAGGAGTAGCCCATGACCCTTATAAGTAAAAACAGCTGCATAAATTGTTAATATCCATGATGTGGTACGTTTGACCCGTTTATATATCATAAACAATGTGAGAACAATCTAATAATATATTAAAAATAAATATTATTATTCTAATAACAGTTGAAAATGCAACTTGTAATTATGAACAGAAAAATTATACTTCCTCCGTGTCAAAATAAGTGACTCAGTTTAAAGTTCATATTTGTTGAGGCAAAATAAGGTAATAAGAGATAAGTGAAATTAAATAGGATAATTAGAATGGATGGCCCCCACACCTTTTACTATTTTGTTGCTTCTTATAAATGGTGAAAAAGTCAAATATAGGAAGATGACAAAAATAAATGGGGCACACACCTTTAATGATGTTTAAAGAGAGATAAGTAAAGGTAAATGAGTAATTTTAAATATAAAAACTTACCAAATAAGGTAAATTATTAAAGTGATTAACTTATTTTGATACACTTTAAAAAGGAAAGTGATTCTTTTCTTTATATTAACTGAGACCTAGCCTCGGGGCACTTACTTTATTAGAGTAGGGAACCCGGTTCAAGCAGAGTGCAAGTGCCACGCTAATACTAGTCCAAGCCAAAAGTCAGGAGCTAGGAAGACGTCCATAGGAGAGAAGCGACCCCCTTATGGAGCTACAAGACCACTAAAGGTAAAGGTATGAGGCTCATTGCCAAAAATAAACACCCGAAATCCCTTTAACCTTCAAGCGCAAGAAACTCCCGGTAGTGTAAGCATGTCAATGGAGTTCCCAAAGAAGTCCTTTTGCTTACTGGTACTCCTTAACCTGTATGTACCGGAAAGAGTAATCAAAGTATCCATGCCTACCGACAGCAACCTACTATTATCCGAGCCTGACCAAAGAAGGGGATGTATTGGAAGTCTGGACCGCTCTCGCCCTTCTACTGATTTGATTGCCGGAGGAACCTGTTAGTATGCCTGTTGGCTTAAAGCTCTTAGCCTGTTTCGAATGCTAGATCGGGTTGGTGTTCAGTTAGCAAAGGGAGAGCGACTAAGCACCTTGCTGATTCACTTATTTTGATACGGATGAAGTATTTCATTACCACAACAGGCAATTCCCACATCATTAAAGCAACAACAAGTTTCAAGCATGTTACTGTTTCGTATTTCGATAAACGGATGCCAAATATATAATGATGCTCCCGCAATCTACAATTTTGATCATTGTATAGTTATACTTACATATTTTGTGTCAAAATATTAACAAAATAAGAGGAAAATAATCACCTCAAAAAGGAGATCAATACGACTGAGTATAGCATTTGCTTGAGCAAGAGTAATTGGGCGGTTTGTTCCTGCTAACTGAATAAATTAAAACTTATGAGCAGACCCCATTGAAGACGAGAGTGAGGTACATTAAATAAAAAACCTCAGTAGGCCCCGTATTCAGTTGAAATGAAATAAAAAAAATACCAGAACAACCCAATTACGATCGACAGCAACCCTGAAAACTGCATTTTTTATTTAAAGGGTTCGAGAGAAATTTAAAAAGTGGAGCAATTAGGGCAATTGTTATCTAACAGGTTCGTTGAGATCAACAATTAAAATCCAATAAGAACCTGAATGAAAATCAATGGACCTAAATATAATCTCGAAAATTATTTGTTTAAAACCAGTTGATGTTCAATCAAATAAACTGAACTTCAACTTTTGCTCATAAATATACACATTAAGCAGCCCCTTGTATTCATCTTCTTCAATTAGGTTCCAACCTTCATCCATTGATAACTGAAAATTAAAAGCATTATTAGATTGATATAATGGCCACAATAATTTTATTATAATTTGCTTAACAAAACAACACTTACTGTTGGCGTTTGGCAACCCACAATTGGAAGTCAAGAAATTAATAGGCACATTTGTGAAGATCGAATAACTCTTCATAAACATAGATCTTTAGGCTCAAGAATAGTTAGTTCTTGATCTGGAATAAGCATATACAAAACATAAAATTGCGGAATTAGTTGAACATATTTGTATATCTAAACAAGGTTTCATCATCATCTTTATATACAATGATTACTAAAAGCCCCAATTCTATGTATGAATACATAGAACGGTTTTTCATTAAACAGGATCAAACGACCTTGAGGCTTAGGTTTTTACACACGAACACGTTAAAACGTGGGTTCTGAGAACATCTAATTCTATACCTCTAGGTTTCTTTATATACTAGAAAACCTAGAGATTTACAAGGAAAAGATAATAACTAAATCTTTTAAACAAATAAAGATATACTATATCTTTTTACATTAATGATTATCTCCTAAATCTTTATTTGAATCTTGAACTTCATATCATCGACTTAGGTCCTTGTAGTTTAATAGTTTTGACATAATCAAATCTTTAATGAATATTAATAATAATATTCCTAACAATCTTCCCCTATTTGATTTGACAAAACTTATAGAATTAGCTAGGAATCTTCAAGTCTCTTCCCCTTTTTGACATAATCAAATACGAATCCGAGAAACTTGAACTTCCCCTTGAATGATCAACACTTTTTCTTCCCCTAAAAGTGTGCTATCATTCTTGTGTTCTTCAAGGCTATATTAATTACATTGAAAACCAACTATCTTCTATTTGAAGTTGAAGTAGAAACTCAAACTAAGCATCACATTCCGTCTAAATATAGTAATCAGCAACATCATAATCTTGTATGAGGGACATCTTGGTCTTCAACAGATCTTTTCGTTAAGATTCGGTTGAATTGCAGTTACAACAATACATAACATCTTATGTAGTAAGACTTTCCACTTCTTCTTCAAATAAAATATAATCAATCATCTTCTGTAATTAATTGATAAAGATCAAATATGTAACAAATAAAACTTTCCTTTATCTTTATCATGCCTTCAACCTGTGTGTGAATAATGTGATTCGTTTCACATTATTATCAGATACGATCAATAAACCGTGGTATGGAATGAGCATGGTGTGTGTCATGCTTTCCAAAGTATGATGTATCGAAAAAAAATCAGTAAAAAAAAAAATTTCTTCAAAATTTTTCCGGTCAATACTGTTGAATAATTTATCAGTCAACGCAGCAGTAGTAATCGAAACACTGAATCAGTAGTAATTTTGTTTTACTACTGGTCAGTAGTAATTAAATATGGATGTTGGATCAGTAGTAATCTTTTTGAGCATTGGATCAGTAGTAATCGGGACATACTACTGATCAGTAGTAAAGTTGGCATGAAACAGCAGTAGTAAAATTGAAACTTTGACACAGCAGTAGTAAAATTGATGTTATCATGGACCAGTAATAACATGAGGTAGGATCAGTAGTAATCGAGATATAGAACAGTAGTAAATCTTGAAACAATATCAGTAACAAATTGATACACTACTGACTTTAAACCATCAATCAATCAATTAAACTATGGATCGGTTACCAAACGGTCGAGAAGCCAAGAGCAGAGCAACCAATTGAGATTCAGACATCTCCGATATCTCCGTCACCCCTGATTTCGACGTTAACGTGAACGAGATTTCAATTCCGACAACCACTTTTAACACACATTGAAGAACAGCTGCCAGATGAGCATTTGTACCGCCGATTAACCAAAATTGTTCGTTCCTCCACCATTCCTCGTTCTTTCACCAGTACTAATCGTTGAAAATTTACAAGTAGTAACTTTTGACTTTTCCTTCAAAGATCAGTAGGAAATCAAATGGTTTGATTGAATGACAACCCTTGATTCTTCCTCCGCATATTCCTCGTCATCTTCTTCTTCTTCCACCGGAGGAATCGGTTCAGACGGTGGCGCTGCAGGTCCTTCCGATTGAAAATCGTCGGCAGCCGCCTCCATAATCAAACAATAAGGTATTCCGGTAATAAATTAGGGTACGGTTAAATCGAAGCTGGAGATATATATATACACGAATTGAGCGAATGTATTGATTTTGGAATGAAAATTGGGTGGTGCGACTGTGTGTTTGAGAAGAATTTATATGAGTGGCGTGTGAATTTGATCTTTGGGGTGGTGACCAGTAGCACTTTGAGAAGAATTTATATGAGAGGAGTGCGAATTTGTTATGAATATTACTTTGATCCTTTGTGAAAAATCATCGGTTGATCCTTGTTTTATTCCAGATCTGAGCCACCTGCTCTGATACCAATTGTGAAGATCGAATAACTCTTCATAAACATAGATCTTTAGGCTCAAGAATAGTTAGTTCTTGATCTGGAATAAGCATATACAAAACATAAAATTGCGGAATTAGTTGAACATATTTGTATATCTAAACAAGGTTTCATCATCATCTTTATATACAATGATTACTAAAAGCCCCAATTCTATGTATGAATACATAGAACGGTTTTTCATTAAACAAGATCAAACGACCTTGAGGCTTAGGTTTTTACACACGAACACGTTAAAACGTGGGTTCTGAGAACATCTAATTCTATACCTCTAGGTTTCTTTATATACTAGAAAACCTAGAGATTTACAAGGAAAAGATAATAACTAAATCTTTTAAACAAATAAAGATATACTATATCTTTTTACATTAATGATTATCTCCTAAATCTTTATTTGAATCTTGAACTTCATATCATCGACTTAGGTCCTTGTAGTTTAATAGTTTTGACATAATCAAATCTTTAATGAATATTAATAATAATATTCCTAACAACATTTTCCTTCTTTCTTTCCAATAAACAGATATGTGTCAATTATATTGTTAATCATTAAAACCATCTTTACAAAATTAATATGTGAAACTCCTTTCGTTTTTGAAACTCGCCAAAAACTTGATGGCTCATGTAGGAAAATATAGACACACCTTGCCAATAGTACTATCCTTAAAAGAATATCATTAGTTATTTGACACCAATTTTAAGTTTTACAAAATGATGCAGGATACAACACACATAGAATCAGAATAAGATGGTTGAAATGCAAACCTCAGTTTTAGAAAAGTACATAAACCAGAAGAAGTTTCAATATAACTGGTCAGCCAACCTCAGTTTTAGAAAAATATAAACAAGGTCTGATTTCATGGACTTTAAGAGGCGTTCATTTGTAGAAAAAACACTCAACACATCAGCAAAACACTGCACTGAATAATGATTAAAATGAGAAAGAAATGATGCATTACAGCCAAAATCGTTATGGGGATCAGCTCCACAATCTGGCAGAAGGAGTACGCAAATCAAAATCCTTTTGAAGACGCTATGTGCTGAAAATTTATAAATTCAAAACAGTAAAAAAATTTAGTATAAACGCTAAATTAAAAAGAGCTATTTAAAATGACTTAATCGCTTGGTTCTAACCGTAAGTGAGTAAAAAAGAAATATGAGAAATACTCGATCAAATAGCATTTTAAAGTGAATCAAGACTCTCTTGTTGTTAAAGTCCCTCTGAATCCATTCTAAACTTCAAACACAAATGTGCACTGTGCAATCATATGATCCTGTAACCGAATCCGTAACTGATTTCTTTGAGCAAAACTTGAAACGAATAAACTTGTTGTCACTACTCATTAGGGATTAAAGCTATCTTTAACATTGAAAAATAAGTGATATTAATACATGAAGCATACCAGAAATGCATCCACATCCTTCAATTCCACCCGTAGCATAAACACAATTTGTGCGTTTTCTAGAGTCCCACGGTCCTCTCCTAATCTCCTATGGCATTCTTCGCACACTTGTTTGGCATACCTACAATGATACATAATAACATCATCAAAGATGATGCTTTTTTATATGGATAATGTAACGACCCGAAATTTGTAAATAAATAAATTGTGTAAAATATGATAAATAAGGATAAATCGTTTAAAGAACGTAGAAATTGGTTTCGTGTCATTTGGACACTGTATGAGAAAGTTATGGACGAAACCGGGTCGAGACGAAGACCGAAAAGTGCAGCCCTGCTGCCTGGGCTAGTTCGCGGCGCGAACTTGGGTTGGCGATCGGGAACTTCATCCAGCGATTTTGTGGTTTTGATTAATCAGACTTCACGCCAAGGTCACGATCGGGAAATGTTCGCGGAGCGCAAAGTTCACGTCCGTGAACTAGTTCACGGCGCGAACTCGAGACGACAGCAATAAATCGGGAAAAAGGTAGGGTTTTCTCATTTTCCACTTCTTCACTTGGTGCAGCCGAGATTGGAGAAGAAGGAGGCGATTTTGGTGTTCTTGAGCTTAAATCTACACCATCTTTGAGGATCTATGCATCTAAGCTAAGATCTAAGGTATATTTCATCTCCTAGCTAGTTTATGAACTTATGTGGGGAAAAATTGTGATTATGGAGTTGGTATGTGGAAGATCTTGTTAAGGGTGCTTATGGGGGATGTAAATCACCCATAAATAGGGTGTGGATCATGTGTTCAAGTTGGATCTATGATTTGTTGGTGAAATCATGAACTAGGGTTTATGGATTTTCACTAAGCTTATGAGCTTGGTGGTTGGGGTTGTTTATGATGATGTTAAATGATGTCTAGTTATGGTTGATAACTAGAAATGTGATGATTATGTTGATAGGTTGCAAGGACCTAAGAGTTGAAGTTATTCCATATGCGGGATGCAAGGATTCGGGTTATCAACGCGATCTGGAAAGCATTGCTAAGGTGAGTACATGAGACTTTTAAACTGAGTACATAGTAAATAGTTTTGAAAATACATATGATATTTTATGGGTCATTATTAATAAATATGTTGATAAAGATAGTGACTGAAAATGTATGAAAGTATGTAGAATGTGATACTAGAATATGTCTAGTATGATTGGTGAATTTGAAGTAAAATATGATAAATTAAAGTAATTATGGAATCTATGTTAATGAACCATAATAATGAAGTAATTGATTAAAAGAATGTATACGGAGCCTTTATTAATAAATATGTATTAGTAAAGCAATTGGGGAATGATTTTATAATAATGAGTACCTATTGGTAAGATATACTAATAAAAGTAAAGAACGAATATATATGAAAACGAATATGATGTGACTAGTAATAATTGTGTATTATAGTCAAGGAAGAGATAAAAGTATTATGATGCCGATAAAATAAGAAATGTATCTTAGGTATAAAGTAAGTATGGACCTCATAGGGTTCATAGATGTAGAAGTAAATGTGGTTGCTTACGATCGGGTCCATGGGACCATACAGGTACGTTCACACTGTGTTGAACTAATTATATGTTGTTATTATTAGATAACTAACTTGTTTGATGATTGATGTGATAGCCGAAGGCTTTGATTGGAATAACTGATGAGTTATGGTAAGAACGAGATGATGTGATGCTAGTTAGTTCGGGGGCAACCCGATAACTAGACATGGTGATGTTTCTAGCTAGTTCGGGGGCAACCCGATAGTTAGACAGGATAGTGCTTCTAGCTAGTTCGGGGGCAACCCGATAGTTAGACAGGATAGTGCTTCTAGCTAGTTCGGGGGCAACCCGATAGTTAGATATGTTTGAGATTCTAGTTAGTTCGGGGGCAACCCGATAACTAGATATATATTGGAGTTCTAGCTAGTTCGGGGGCAACCCGATAGTTAGATACGTTGAGATTCTAGTTAGTTCGGGGGCAACCCGATAACTAGATATGATTGCTAGGAAAGCATTGGAACGATAGGGTCACTATAGGGTGGCTAGCTTATAATGATGTAGTATATGTATATATATGTTCATATATATCTAATTATGAAACGACTATTATTGTTATTGGGGTCTAAAACCCATGTATCTCACGAGACTATTTTGTCTCACGTACTACGTTTGTTTTGTGGCTATGTACTCAGGTACATGTTGAAGTGATAGAAGGTTGCACTAGAAGTGGCCTAGAGATGCTTAGTTCGGGAGCTCATAGGTAGTTCCCGTTGCCTATGGTTTTGATATACTTGGTGACACCGTATTTTTGTAAACTCTGATAAGGGTTTTAAAGTTTTTGTTAAACTGTATTTTGGACAACATGTCATATATTGGGAAAAATTGTATTTTAAATGATTTGACGATGTTTTAAAAATACGGGTGTTACAGATAACATAATTACTAATTTACATAATTGAATTTCATTCAGGATCTTCATCAAACAAGTGGTGTGCATGAATACGGACCATCATATATAAATCCATTCAATTTCCAATAGAATTCAAACTGAAGTATAATTTCGAATTAGATATGATAAAGGTATCTGATTTCTCTAACAATTTAAAACTCTGTGGAGGAAATATGTTTTAAACTAACGTGATAGCTGAGATTGAAAAGGGAACTGCATCCCTATTATTTTGCAGGAGTGGTTGTGTGGGCTAAGGTAACTGCAATTCCGGATATTTTGCAGTAATAGTTGTGTGGCCGATTGAATTACACAGCAAAGGTAAATCCATGCGGTTTAATTTCAAATCATATATTACGTAGATATCCTACTATTTAGGATTAGTGAGTTTATTATACATGCAGTTTAAATTCAAACGGATTTTCTAGGGTCTGCTGAATAGGATTAGTCCAGTCAGCATAGCTGACATGGACAAGATGAGGTGGCAACCATTCAAAAAAACGTTCATTTAATATATATAAAGATTTTAACCTTTTCAAATTAGTAAAAATTTATTTTCAACCAATATATTTACTATTTTCGAAACAATTTTATTTTATAAAAAATATGCACCATGCAACTTGAATTTACGACATCTGCGTTGTTAACAAAATACTCTAACTAACTGAGCTACTAGATCATATATTAATTACCTGCTTATTAATCTCTTAAACTTTTAAAAAGTTGAAATTACAACCACCATCACCTCCCATCAGCGATCACTACCACCACCATCCACCATAACTCTGGATGAATTTTGACTTGTAGGAAGCTCTTGATTAAAAACTTTATTGGACCTGTAGAATTCACATGGCAATACAAGAACTTAAATTAATCAATATTTTATTACTAATATAAGAGCACAAGGTGTGGAAGGGTAGTTATAGCCATGTTATAGCATTTTTTGGCTTATAATTTGGCTATAACTCGAAGAGGTAAAAGTAACTTCCTGGTGTTATAGTTAAAGTGGTGTTATAGGGGTCCCATTGAAAGGGTTAAATTCAAAAAAGTAACCGTTACCCATCCCTCCCCCTCACCTTTCGAGCTTTGGCTGTCCGCTGTTGGTTTGGCGAAACATGTTTAGCGAGCATATAGCGAAGATGGTGGTTCGGCTTTGGCGAGGTTAAAGTTGTATAACAGGACTTTAACCCACCCACACCCTTCCCTCTAATAATTTTAATTTCATCAAAGTAATTAGGAAACTCACAAATGTTTCAATTGTGGAAGGTAGGTAAGGGAGTCTGGAATCCTTCCCATGAAATCATTGTTTCGCAGGTCCCTAAAGTCACACATTTTCGACACATCCAAACATAAAAAATCTCTTATTGGACCAAGCTATAATGGACTAAAAAAGAGTCCCATAAGAGTTTAACCCAATAACTAATAGCTAGTCCGATTTCTAACTTTTATTGAACCCAAATCATAATAATACAAGAAGTGTATATTTACAATATTCTAACTCATAATTTCAGTACACAAAATGCATGTATAATGGGCTCTAAGCTGATAGATTTTACTCGTGATATGTACAACTTAACTGTTCGTGACTATAATATTCACACAGTAGATAAATCAAACTCAGTTATCTTTATAAGATAAATTTCATATGCCTTTATCACTTGTTAGTCACCAAATGTCCAAATGGTTTTTATATAATAAGACATGCACGTAATTGTTTTATAAAATTATACGCCGGCTGTGATTGGCATTTCCGGCCGGTTATGACTTATGTCTGATTAAGCCGGCATTACCCTTAAAACAATCAAACATCTTTCACAAAGTTTGAACATGTTCACATAAATATCACTTCCGGTACCTCTTATTTTACTGTATCTTAAAAATGGCCATTATCATTTTCATAGTTTTATTTTCCTTAACCCTCGTTTCAATCCCCACAACAGTTTCACAATCCTGCAATGGGGTCTCAATATCTTACATCTACAATTCCGGCTTCCAAATCCCACCGACGGCCACCACGGACGCCGACCAGCCGTACAACTTTCAATCCACTATCACTCTCACCAACGCCGCCGCTGATCGGATCAACTCATGGCGGGTTTTTGTCGGTTTTCAGCACCGTGAGTTTTTAGTTTCTGCTTCTAATGCCGTGCTGGCTGACGGAGCGTCACTCCCGGCGAACGTAACTGGTGGCGTTGTGTTGGCTGGGTTTCCGGTTACTGATTTGAAGACTGCTGTTGAGACCGCCGGAGATTTTAATCAGATGCAGGCTCGGATACAGTTGGTTGGTACACAGTTTGGTGTGCCGCCGCCCAACGCTTCGTTGCCGGCGAATATGTATCTTGTGAATGATGGCTTTCTGTGTTCTGCTCCTTCAAGTCCAGGTATGATAAATTAATACTAGTAACTTCTTTTTTGATAAAAAAAGTTAGATTTATTTTTTGTAAGTAACTCTATGAAACAGAAAATATCTTTTTGAAGCTTGATCTAAACAAGATTCTATTTAGTGTATTCTAACTAAAATTCGTTTCATGTCAGCAAACAACGAGACACACGTATGTTGCGAAAAGGACCCAAAGGCAACACCGGTACCAACGGTAGAACAAGAAGCATTTGAAACCCGTCAAGAGGGCGATATCGTCATTATGTACGATGTAATCAGTTCACAAGAAACTGAATACATGGCACAAGTCACCATCTCGAATCACAATCCCCTCAGCCGCCTTGATTATTGGCAACTGAGTTGGGATTGGATGCGAGACGAATTTATTTATTCAATGAAAGGCGCTTATCCATCTATTATAGACACAAATGCTTGTATATTTGGCCCTCAAGGGGAGTTTTATAAACAACTCGATTTCTCCAAGGCTTTAAATTGTGATCGAAGGCCGACTATTGTTGACCTACCGCTTGACAAGACAAATGATACACAATTAGGGTTGGTTCCGTTTTGTTGTCGCAATGGGACTCTTTTACCACCTTCCATGGACTCGAGCAAGTCGGTTTCGGCTTTTGTGATGCAAGTTTATAAGATGCCACCGGACCTAAACCGGACTCAACTCACTCCACCTCAAAATTGGAAAATCAATGGGACAATGAACCCGAATTACCAATGTGGCCAGCCCATACGGGTTAGCCCAACCCGTTTCCCAAACCCAAGCGGGCTTACATCCGACTCGACCGCGGTTGCTAGTTGGCAAGTGATTTGCAATATTACACGGACCAAACCCGATACCCCAAAATGTTGCGTCTCATTTTCGGCGTTTTTCAACGAGTCTGTAGTTCCATGCGGCACATGTGCGTGCGGGTGCAATACTGCAAATACATGCAGTACGACTGCACCCGCACTCCTTCTACCTACGAATGGACTTCTGGTACCATTCGAGAACAGAACAAAAATCGCAGCTGAGTTTGCAAAGGTCAATGATTGGGCTTTGCCCGATCAATTGCCATGTGCGGATAATTGTGGTGTGAGTATAAACTGGCACTTACTATCGGATTTCAAAGATGGATGGACCGCAAGAATGACTATTTTCAATTGGGGTGAAACTAGTTTTGCCGATTGGTTTGTGGCCGTCGAGTTAGACAAATCGATTGCAGGATTTAAGGACGTTTTCTCGTTTAATGGTAGTCGGCTTACAGGTTCTAATAACACGATTTTTCTTCAGGGTCTCCCGGGTTTAAACTATCTTATAGCTGAGACAAACGGGCGTAACCCAAAAAAGGACCCACGTGTTCCGGGCTCACAACAATCGGTCATCTCTTTCACAAAAAAGAACATACCCGGGCTCAATGTGGCCCGTGGAGACGGGTTCCCGAGCAAGATCTATTTCAACGGGTTGGAATGTGCGGTTCCACCCGCTCTTCCCATCACTAGCCACGGGACCCGAGTGACAATCACCTTGGGTTCTGTTATAGTTACATTTGGCCTATTGTTGTTTCAACAAAATTTGTTCTAACACATAAGTATTAGTTCTCAAATCACATTTCATATTCTTTTTGTAGGATCACTGGTAAATTGGCTCTATATGTAATATACAACTCAAATTGCATTATTCACATTCGATTAACCTGTGTTTCTGAACCATTAAAAAACAAATCGTTAGCTCTTGAATGAAAACAGATATACATACTCCCAAAAAATCTCCTTAGTTCAGAAATAAAATAAAAATAAAAATCAAACAAATATGGTTGTTCTCTTTTTTTTTTTTTTTTTTTTTTTTTTTGAACGGCAAATCCTAATCTACTCCTAATAACCATTTATGTCCACGACGGGACTCGAACCCCTGACCACAAGGTCAAGAGGCAAACACCATATCGTTAGGCAAAAGACCCTTTGGTTATGGTTGTTCTCTTAATGCTACTGTTTCTTATGTATAGACATACATCATTCAAATGTACATATATATATGAAACTCTTCCTTATGATCTATGCAAGGTAGATATAGTGATCGTTGTAGTTTTATTTTCCTACATTACATATTCAAATAACATTTGATTTATGCCCAAGGTTGTAAAATTGATCGATGATTGATCACTTTCAAGCGATTAAATGGTCTCGATGGTAATTAATGATTGTCAAAGTACTTTAGATTATTAAAGAATTTGTTTAAAAAAAAAACAAATATTAGTAATGTTAGACGCATATTCTCCTAAGAATTTGGCTGACTTGACCGATATTCATCGATGTTGATCTGGTCTGATTAATTTAACCGATTATATAATTTTTTGGTCGGTCGGCCAATAACCACCTACGTGGCAATTAATCAGCGGTCAAGACTTACAACAGTACGTGTCTTTGCCCTATTTGTACTCTTCTAATCATATTACAACATTGTAGTTCGATTTTTGAATTTATGGCAAAGACAAAAAGAAGTTGATAGAGAATCTCAATCAATTATTTTACTTGCGAAAATAGAAGTACATTAATAATAATGATAATAATAATAATAATAATAACAATTCATTCGACATAAAATTTAATAAATATGAAAACGTGCAGTTTATTTCTGAAACTACTCTTTACAACCTCATTACAGCACATTTAAAAATGGGTTTTGATAATGACAGCGCTAAGGGTTGTCATAAGACATGCATAAATGACTTGTACATCCATCTATAACCGACTCTTGAATTTTATGAATTACTCATTTGTACCATTTTTAATGCACTTAGAGACAACCCTTATGGCTGTCATTATCAAAACCCTTTAAAAATTTGGGCTAAACCATTTGCTAATTCTAGATAAATCCTCCGTGTCATAATATACTTTGAAAATTTTGAAATAAGTGATAAACTTTGTATTTAATTTATTTAGTAATAAGTAGTAGACCTCCGCACATAGTAATTATCTTTTTTAATATAATGATATGATCGTTTTATTCTTATTTTTAATTTTAAACATCATTATAATCATTTTATTACTCAAAAGAAGTGAGACTTATCATCCACTTTAATCCATCATAAACCTCATTGTTATATTTCCGTTTAAAACCTTCAAACTAACAATGTATCACTTGTTGTAATACGGAGGAAATATGAAAGACATAATATGCATATGCGCAAATAATGTGGGCCAAAGTGTAACAATCTAAGAAAAGAAGGACTGGAATAGGCAAGGACTAATTCGTAACTTAATAATGGCCCCCATTGTGGTCGTTGGGAAAGAATGTAGAAATTACGCGGGAGCCCTTCGGGAATGTGAACCGTGTCTCACACGGCTTCAAACTTACACAGCCCCTTTCATTTCCTTCATATTTCCCTTCATCTCTCTCAAATTTCATCTCACATCAAGCTTACAGACACGAGAAACTGTGAATCTAGTCAATTTACAATAATCCCTTTTCAACTCTGCCCTAATTATAACCTATATATATATATTATAATATTAATATTTATATCTTCACGCACTGATTTGCATAATTGAATCTGTAGCTTTCTAATAATTGTACCAGTAATCATCATGCGGAATTCAATTAACGATGATGATTCATACGATTGTCGTATTCTGAAGCACACCGCTCGTCTCCCTCTTCCAGGTTAGTCGATATCGATTGTTGTGTATCGTTGCGGACTTGTTGTTCTTACATAATTTTTCATGATATTTTGGTAATTGATTAGTTGATAGTTACATCGATCTCGACGACAGTGATGAGGAGGAGGAAGAATTGAATTTGGAAATGGGATGTCCTTATTGTTCAGAAGGATTTGATGCCCTAGGGTTGTGTGTTCATCTCGAGGATCAACATCCACTTGAAATTAAGTTGGGGGTAATTGATTTCACAGCCTTTTTTATAATTTCATATACTTTAATTTCATTTTGTAAGCATCAACATGATTGTAATTAACTTCTATGATGATTAGGTTTTCATAATTCATGATTACCTTTATTTCAGATAACAGTGTAGAGAAAAATAAACACTAATTTTCGATAGCACTTTCTATATTGCAGTTATGTCCTCTTTGTGCTACTAATTTGGGGAGGAACATGATTTCCCACCTAATCATTCAACATGAGAGTGTCTTAAAAATATCCTTTTTATCTGTTTCATTCAGCTAATGATGACTGATGAGCTTATTATAACTTGAATTATGGTTGGTTAGAACTTGATATAAAACTTGTTAAGCAATCCCAAAGGACCCAAACGCCCCCTAATTAGATTTATTAAGCTTTATATTTGGTTTAATTGGTTCACAATATGTTACATTAGAAGAAATTTGAGATTTTTCTTAACTAAAAAGATCACGGTCTTTGTAAGAGGAAGCTTTTCGGTGATGATTCATTCTCAATCATATCTTTATTAAGGAAGAAACTTCAGGAACATTCCCGATCTCTTCACAAGGAATCGAATTCAGTAACATCTTCTAACAATGCAGCAACTGATCCATTTCTGCTCTCGTTTGTCTCTAATCCATCTCAGACTCATGATCCAAAAATTAACTTTTCTGCTAAACCATCTTTATCAAACATGCTTCCAAAGGATGACACATCAGAAAGGTATTTATTTTTTCTAGTTTTTTTCTTGCAAATGTTCAACTTTGTTTGTTGTTGATTGGCAGTGTTGGCAACATCATCTCAAGTGGTTCATTTTCATGCAAAGAAGATGAAGAAAAGGGTCAGAAATCTGACTTCATACAGACGCTATTATTTTCCACCATTTTCTCTGACAATTTGTAACAAAAGAATTGGAAATGAAAATGCTCAGAATATGACAATAACCTTAACGAACAAGAGCAGAGTTAGATATAGGAACTGAATTTCATTTCATTTCATTTATGTTATGTTCCACACAATGTAATGCAACCAATTAGGTCAGTCATACTTTTGCAGAGCAGTTGTTTATATCTGGCAGTGTTTGTTTTGTTACCACCATGGTTTTTATACGTTTTACTAAAACATAAAAAGTTTCAATTCAATAATATCACAACACTTTACGAATAACTACTTTTGGCATCCAAATGTTAATGTGATGACAAAGGAATGTAATGTCAAAGAAGATGCCTCGGTCTAGATCCTTTAGACTATTCGCATTAGCAATCTAGCCTAATTTTTTTATTAAAAACTAATTCTTCTCTCTTTCATCTACACAACCTAATTTAACTTAATTTTTTCGCACACATTAATCTAACCCAATCAACTAACCAATCATAAAGTTCCACATCATATTAAAAAAAAAAATACATTAAAAGAAAATGAGTGATCTTTCCTTGTGACCCATTCCTATCCGCCGGCCTAGGCCACACCGTAACCTTCTTCATTTTTTAAAATTATTTATTGTAACCATTGGGATAGTTTTAGGATAGATTGGATACCTGCAAACAAATGGACTATCCTTAAAAAGGTGGCAATTTTCGACCAAGTCACATGATTTACTTGTTTTCATCTTGAAAGGGCCAAATAAAAGTATTTAAATCGAAACATGTCAAATCAACTGAATATGCTGAGGCTAAACAGGTGAATGTCACTCGAGGTGTATTTTAAAGCATAAAACTCCATAATCATTTTATTTAGAAATTAGATTATTAATGAAATAATATAACTTTTTAAAAAAGTTTCAGTAAATCCAATCTGTTTCGATATGTTAAAAAAGTTGACCATTTAAACATGACCAATTAATTACCCAACCCATATTTGACATTTGAGTTTGAATTTACTGAAATATACTATTGCATGTTTATCATTTTTTCTATTCGAGTGACACGCAATTTGAATTAACACCCACCAGGCCCAAGTCCATGACAGAAATTGGTGTGGGCCTTAAAGTAGTAATCGCATTAGCTAGGAGGCTTTCTATAACTTGGGTCAGCTTCGTCTTTTTCCAAATGTTATTTATATTCGTCATTCGTGTATCCTATCTAGTCTTTTTAATTAATTCCTTCAGTTATATTTATTTTATCTTCTTCCATTATTATCATCCATGTTGGTACCAGCAGTACAATATACGTACACTAATATTAAGTTCCTCTTATATAGAGATCCTCAACGCCAGGTCAACCTTGCTGTTGTAGACACTGTTTGTTGCCATAATCATCATATTATTTTCATGTGACTTTTGGTCAGTCGTTATTTCATAAACTTATTGATTTCTATACGTTTCTCGACATATATTTCATGATTTATTATACCTGCTTTTTGCGCGTACCTTGTTGAAAAGCTTTTCTGAAAATAAATTCCAATTTCCTTTTTTTTTTTTTTTTTTGTTTATCCGTATACAACTGATAGTAATCTGAGTTATTTGCCAATAATTGGTAATTTATGTAAAGTATGATGTTTTATGTCCGGGATTTAATTTTAGTTCCTCACATGTGGCATCAAAAGGGGTTTAAGCCAACTTTAACTTTTGGATATTCAGATTTGGACTAGAAAACAACTAACATTGCTTTGGGGTTGATTAACGACATCAGACGTGATTAAGTGGATGCATATAATGTACTTAAAAGTTGAAATCGGGGACATATGTCTTGTGGAATAATAGACTGATTGGAACCCGCAGAACACTTTATTATTCTTTGTTTTTTAATGTTATTAATAGTTAATGTGTTAAATATGATCGTCAAAACTATACTTTTTCAATTGAGAATTGATTATGATTTGTGCAGTTAACTGAACGCATATCATGCAACAATATGCTTGAATTGACCGCAGTTTCTAAGATATAGATGTGCGCGGTTTCAACCATGTCATTGGATACAAGATCCATTTAAATAACTACACAAAGCATTTCACCTATTACGGTAGTTACTTATAAACACCACTAATTTACAAATGTACAACATCAATATAGCACATGTATACTATTAAAGCATGAGTTATTGATGCGTGGATAATATAAGTGGCTTATGACTTATCTTCCATTTTTTATCTAATAAAATTATTTAGAAGATTTGATACATTTCGATACATTCAAGAGACTTTCAACCTGTTTAACAGGTTATCTTTTCACTTTAATATTCAAATCTTAGAAATTAACCTATTTGGCTCAATAGAGATAAAACATAACTAAAAACCGACCATTTGTGGTATCCAATGGGCCATAACAGTGGATAAGGCAAAAGGGATTAAAAGAACCAATGGACTATTAGCCTAGCGTTAAGGTATTTGTCCCAATCTTTGAGGCCAGGTGGTTCAAATCTTATAGTGGACATATGTAGTATTTTGGAGTAGATTAGGATTTGTGTTAAAAAAACAAACATAGGATCGGAGCCCATCTCCAAAGACATGATCACATGAACCCGAAAGTAACTAGTACTTGAGGGATCACTATGCTCCAAGGACCGAAGCCCGAATGGATTGTGGGGCAATAAATGTGTGTAATTGATAACAAACTCTCTCGGATGCTTGTTTTGTTTGTCGTTTTTCACCTTGCGGATATGATCCCGATGTTGGGTCCGTTGGTTCTTCTTTTGGTGGGCCTACTATACCTTATTTCATTCGGCACAACGCCTTTTTTCGTATGATTGGTCTCATAGGGTACAATGTCCTTAAATTTTTTGGAAATCATGATCAATGATAAGGGGTGAGAGATGAAAAGAACCAGTTTCTTGGCGAGGAGCATGTAAAACCCCACAAAGACAAGCTTTTGTAATGGACCATTTTCACTTTTGAAGAAAACACCTGCCCTTCAATTCCCTTTATCATGATGCCCCATTTGTATGTGTCTATAATGTAATCATTAATCGTAACAACTGATTTATTGACCTTGGTCTTTGATCTTTAAGATCTATTCGATGTGTGAATTAAGAATGACAAAATGAATTTTTAGTACACTAACTTGCTTGACCGGGTCTTATACTACCCCAAATTATTAAGATTTTTAGATTTCCATTGACTTTCATTTAATATCAAAATAATTGATACATTTGAGATTTCATTATTTTTGAGGACTAAAATGTGAGTTAAGATAGATTAAAATGGATAGTTAGTAGAGAATGAGTCTCACTCCTTTTGAAAAATATGATAATAATGATGTTTAAAAGTAAAAGTAAGGTATAGAGGTAATTTTATTTTATTAAAGTAGGTAGTTAGTGGAGAATGAGTTTCACCTTTTAACTAAATAAGAAAAATATTAAAAGTGTATCATTTATTTTAATTCACCTATAAATGAAAAGTGTATCACTTATTTTGATACAGAAAATGTATTATATTACTTTATCCCTTTAAAGTGTTCATATACACTTTTTATGTGTATCTACTTCTGTTATGTGTCACTCTCTTTACTAGTATTTTTTTCTTAGTACTCGTTTGTCCTGTTAGATGAATAACAGAGATATTTGTGATTACAAAAGATTAGGGCATTGTCCCTATATCAAAAAAATGAAAGGGAAAAAAAGTTTTCATGATATAGACTATAGAGGAGTGCCTCTATACCCCGGTTTTACAAAATTGTGTGTCGTTGTTGTAGACTATAAAGGAATGCATTGCTTTCATGATTTATTTGTAAATGGCCAGTTGCCATGCTCGACTCATGGCCCTCAAGCACATATTTATATGATATTTTTGGTTCTCCCTCCTTTTCTCTTTCTACATATTTATCACTTTATTCCTCTTTATTTGATCAAATAAATATATCAATATGCGTAACAAATAATGATGGTACCTTTTGTGCCCATGTAATATCTCAAACATAAAATATGAGGTTATTGTTATCTTACTACTATATAAAGCATTTAGGCCTACCCCATTAGGCAAGTTTAAGGAGCTCCTTAAACTTAATTTTAAGGACCTTTTTCACTTTTGTTAGTTAGTTTTTTACCTTAAAAAAATTAAATTGCGTCTAATAAGATTCGAACCCAAGACCTCTCCTAACTTATCACTATGTGTTAACCACTTGCTATACATTACACTTTGGTAACACCACCAACACTTAATAACAAAAGTCTGTTATTCGAACCATTTTACCCAATAACATTAAATATACGACGAAATCATCAACTCTTACCAAAATCCACATTTCCGTTTAATTATTTATTTCTAGCAACAATTGACTATTAATTACACAAATTAATAGCGGCTGTAAATCAACGCATATGGGATGACAACCTTATTTCCGTTTAATTTTTTATTTCAAACAACTTTTGACCACTTCAACTACTTGATTATTTTGATTTATTCCAGATATTAATATTAATAAGCTTTAACGTCACCAGTACTCAACCATCATTTCTCTATTTAAAAGGATCATATTTACTTTCACAAAAAAAGCCAATTTCGGATCTGATCCTACCATCACTAATGTAAGCACCTACCATTACTACGCACCACCACTCATCACCATCATTATTGTCACCACCACCGGTGCTGTCATCACTTCGAAATATAGTTACGGGTACCCGCCGCCGCATTGCGCGGGTACCCTGCTATTTATTTTAATACACGTTATTGTTTGTTGTTCTGATTTTAAAATGTTATTATGGCATTTTCTTTCTATTTTGGAAAGAATCTTTTCGATGGAATGATATTCTAAAACCGGATTTCGACTCTATTGGTGATATTGTGGGTTGGATTGACTCGATGCAATGTACTCTTAATCGTAAAAATATGATGGAAGTTATTATATTAACGTCGTTGTGAGTGATGTGGAAATATAGAGAGAAAAAAAACTTTTTGGGTCAGTTAAGAGTAATATGAATTCTATTTTTGATGTTATTATGTTAAATTCTTTTGACTTGTGGTATAAGTAATTTTTGTTATGAAAACTGGTCATTATGGTTACAAAACCCAATACTTATATTTTATAATTGTTTTTGTTTATAACTCCTTGCTAGTTATATATAAAAGTTAAAGTGGTTCAAAAAAAAACTATCGCATTTTCTTTAATTTTGAGTAATTATATTGTTTAGAAACAGGGTCATAGCCATTTAAAAGAATTGAAAAGGAGAGTATTGGGCAAAGTTATACTTGACACTAAAGTATTTATTGGTGAGAGATGGAGCAAACTTAAAGGAAGTATTATTTTATTAACTGGTTAATTCACTTTCCAAGTTATGGGAAGTTATCATAACACTAATTTCCATTTTATTACTTTTAACTTAGTTTATTGAATTTTCTATCACCCTAGCCCGACTAATAAAAATAAAATTAAAGATAAAATATATTTCCTCCATATCACAATAAGTGATACACTTTCTATAAATGAGTGTTTCATAATAAATGATATACTTTAAAAGTTACCTTATTTGACAAAAATGTGGAACTCAACTTCCATTAACTATCCACTTTAATAAAGTGAAATTACCCTTATACCCTTACTTTTACTTTTAAAACTCATTAATATCACTATATCCAAGAAAAGTAGGACTCACCATCCACTAACTATCTACTTTATTATATTTTAGGGTAAATTACAGAAATTGTCCCTGTGGTATACCCGATTCTGCATTTCTGTCCCTAAACTTTTTTTATCGGTTTTTTTTGTCCCTAAACATTTTTGAATTTTAGTTTTCTGTCCTTCCGTCCAAAATCCTTCATTAACTAACGAATTTTTTATCAATTTCCCCAAATTACCCCTTTTAACTCTTCTTAAAATTTTTCTTTTTCTTGTTACATTTTTAGTTTTTCTTTTCTCTATTCTTCCCAATTCATGTGTTCTTCCCCATCTATCTATATGTTCTTTATTCACAAACCTAAATATCCTAATTGATGAACCCTAAATCACAAATTCCTAACAAAATGAAAATCAAACCCAAAAGTATTGATATAAACGTCCCAGTTGATTCAATCGAACCTTAAACCTGCAATCGAAAACGAACTGTACAGATGCAGTTCGTTCGTGAGGATGAAGAAGACTGAAATCGAAAAACTACAGACGTAGTTCGTTCGTGAGGATGAAGAAGACTGTAATCGAAAATTAGAGATCGAAATTGAAATCGAAAACGAAAATCAGAGATGGAGAGTTTTATTTGCAAATCTGGATTGTGATTTTGCAGTCTTCTGTGCGTGAGGATGAAGAAGACTGAATCCTGCATAATCAGTGAGAAGAAGATGATTTTGGTTGGCTGTGATTTTGCCGTACGTCGTCTTCATCAACGGTTCTATTCATGGTGGTAGCAACGATTATGACAGTGCTTTTCGCCGGAGAGAGATTGAATCAACGGTTCTATTCATGGTCGTCTTCATCAACGGTTCTATTCAAGGTCGGAAAAATGTTTGATTCAGTTAACACCTTTGTCGGAAAAATGTTTGATTTTGTCAGTGCTGTTTGGATTTGAAGTTCACTAAAATGTTTGATTTTGTTTCTTGATGATTTTTGGTTTTTTGAAGATTATGTTGCAGGTAAGTTGGGGAAGAAGGAAACCTCAAGTACAATGTACAAATTTTAATGGCACATGTACAAGTAGTTTAAAGAAAAAGACTAAAATACCCTCACATGTTTAGCACGTGAGGTTAGTTAACGGCCAAAATTAGACGGAATGACAGAAAAGTGAAATCCAAAAATCTTTAGGGACAAAAAAACCGACAAAAAAAGTTTAGGGACAGAATTGCAGAATCGGGTATACCACAGGGACAATTTCTGTAATTTACCCTATATTTTAACTTATACTTTAATCTTTTGCCTCAAAATTCGTGAAAGCTCAAATATATCACTTATTGTGATACGGAGGAAGTAATATTTTTAACTTGTAAACATAGTTAATATAGTACTCTGATTCACTAAGTTGCTCTTAAATTATCATGCCACTTATTTCTAATTTCAATATATTGAAATAAACTTACATTTTTTCGTTCGTCAAAACTTATAACGAAAGTAAACCATATTAGAAATTGCGATCAAATTGATAAGTCATGATACTAAATTAACTAATTTTTACATGTTCAAAATACCGTGTTATACTTTTAACAGTTAAGAGTAATAAAATACACAATAAATAAAAATATAGAATACACTAAAATTCATTTTGACATTGTTAACTTGTTATATCATGATGTTAGCAACAAGTCTTCGGTGTATAAGTGTTTCGGGAGTTGGGAGTCATAATTTTTATTTATTCATATAAATATAAAAGCAATAAAATACGTGTAAGTAACCCATTTGATGAGCAATTGAGCACAAACAGATATTTTAAAGTTTGTAGTGCTATATTTTCCATAATCCCCCAACAAAATTAAATGAGTATTTAAATAATATTGCATTTATATGAAGTTAAAAGTAAAGGACATGTGAGCTTTAAAGTCCAGATTCATCTGCTAATTTAGGATTAAACCCTACAAGCAGGTGATAAGGTTACTACTCATTATTCTAATCTTTCTAATAACTTAGAGATGCATTAAACAAATTCTAATGTCTAAATTATTCAAAATAGCTTTTTAGACCCCTTTTAGTTGTTATTATCATTACAAATAAATTTTGTGGTTTTTTAATAAAAAATGGATATTATGACGTAAACACTTCAATCAACGAACTATTTTGTATCATTAACACTCAAAGAAATATCCAAAAATATATCTTAGTTTAAACTTTAAAGCAAAGTATACAACTATCCTATATTATATGGCTTTGTCGAGGTTATTTACCTTAGATGATACTTTCTCTGAATGCTTCAAAAGGAAGATGAAAACCGTAAGCATTCTGATGTTTCGTTTATACCGTATTGACTCATTACGCAACTCATCTGCGACATTAATTTTATCATTTTTATTTATACAATATATAACCAATACAGAAGACTCTTCAGAGTTCAGGGGAAATATTGTCAAAGTTTATTAGATGGGGGGGTGGGGGTGGGGAATTGTGCTTTGGGGTTTTTCTGTTGGAAAGGGGAGTGATTTGGATTTTATCCCAGCCTGCTTAATTTGTACTTTGTCTAAATACTTGCATAAAAAGAGATTGCGTGGCACTTTCCTAACTGAAGTCATACGGTATACTGAAAGTTTCATGGACCCGCAGCCAGGTTATTCCACCTCCTTAATCGGTAAAAGAATGGGCCCACAAAGACGCTCTTCTGGGCCCGGCGCTACCCCGAGCTTGCTAGGTTCGGCCCAAACCATATATTTGAATTTTTGTTTTTGAACGTTGTGGCCATTCCTCGCCATTACAAACGAGAAAGAAAGTGAATTCCATGAATCGTTGAATTCTTTGACATTTTGAATACTTAAAATTTTGTAGGAACCGGAATCCAATTTTTAGGATCCTTGTGTTTGATCCATTTAAGGTTGTTTAAGAAATCTTATTCAATTGACTTATTATCTTATAAGCTTATTTAAATGGCTTATTAACTTATAAACTTAATTAACCTTATAAATATAAGTTTATTTATGATTAAATAAGCTTATAAGTTAATAAACTTTAAATAAATTTTTTTCAAACAACTTCAAAAAGGAATTAGAATCTATAATTAAATAAAAATTCCATTAAATAAGGGAATGTCAATTTCATCATTGCATGGTGGAATTTTGAAATCTTTTAAACGGATAATATAGAAGATTACCTTATTACATACCATCACCACAACCCTATCATCAACACTACCACCGCCGCCGCGGGCGCCGCCATCACCATCCACAACCAACCACCAATCACCACCGCCACCATCACTACTTACCACCACCATCACTAGTACTTACCATCGCCACCACCATCATAAAAGTTATAAAACATAGTAAAGTTAAGCAAAAAATATGGACAATTTTTGTCATTTACATGGATTTAAATTATGTTATCATCGAACCAAACAGAATACATAATCAGTTTCGAATGCCATTTCATGTTAACCAAACATGTTTTGGAATCCAATTCAAATTCCTTGAAGATTCTAATTCTTTCAAAAGTATTATTTGAACCAAACGTTGGTGACAAATATCATTTTACATGTCTACAAAAATATTGCAGATAAACAACCAAAAGCCAACCCAATATATTAATTTTTTTCGACATATACTAATCTACTCTTGAGTATTATATATGTTTACAATGAAACTTGAACACCGACCACAAGGATAGAGGCAACATACCGTACCACTTAACCAAATTGAAGATTCTCTGTTTATTTTTTAATTTTCTTTAAACAAACCATTCTTTTCCGGTTTTTTATTTAACATATATTTTAACCTCTATTTAGATGTTTAAATATTCTTACTCAATAAATGTAATAACATATTATTATTTCGATTTTAGAATCAATTTTTTTAGATATATTTCAAATTTATATATTTGTGAAAAAGTTTTTCAAAATTTGAAAATATGCATTGATTAATTGCAAAGTATTGAGCTGTGTAGTGAGTTATTGTGATCGCAACATTTATATGTAATGGAAGAAGACAAAACTATCAAAATCCATTGACAAATGGGGTTCAAAATTTAAAATCCCATCGGATTCACGAGCCTTTATGGACAGCCATAATTTGTATAACAACAGTTGATGTAAATGATATAACATTCTTCTAAATTGTACCAACTAATTTGCACGAATCCACATTTTTGTAACTTCACGACATACTATGGTGTAATGTTGCTTCTAAGTCATCTGCAAATTTCATTTGCAATATAAACTTTTCAGTTTGAGTTTCCGAATGACTTTTTAGAGGTCACAAGCTCGATCTTTCCTAGTGTAAATATTTACTGAATGGCCAGAGGAAAATTCAAAAACAATCACGATAATAGTTAGATCATATACATCAGAAAAAACTCAACCACTCCGAAGGAGAACACTGTATACGCGAATATCTTTTGAAGAAAAAGATGTGATTTTAGGGCGCATATAATATATTCTAATCATATTCACAATTAAATAACTTACTAAATGTATCTTATTGAAGACGTTTAACTTAATTTATACCTTATTCAATTACCTTTATGTACAAATTAATAATTAGACAGATATTATGTGGTCGAATAGCCTCCATATAAAGGAGTGAAGGTCTTTTTAAATTTCAGAAACTTATCAAGTGATTAGATGAAAAGAAATATTAGTCGATATAAAGTAAATGAATAAAATAAATTTCTTTATAAAAACATTCATGTATTCGGTATACTTGCTCACTTAAAATATTACTTTATACCTGAATTGTTCTATCTTCGGGTTACCCGATACCCGAATGTTGCTATCCGATCTATATGAATTAGGAACATGGTAAAATGGGTATATATGCTAATTTAGCTTTTGAGTTGTTAGTTTCTTCGAATTATAATTTAGAGACTAATATTCATATTCATATGACATATACAATATCCTTTAGTGGTAATTAACATATATAAATTTGTAGATAGAATATTATCCACTATTTTAAAATATAGTATTTATTTTTTGACGATTTATAATTAAAAAAATGCTGTATTTGTTGTATCAAGAATAAGATACAGCATTGTGTGGGGGTGAAAACACCATCTAATTTACAACCTTTTTGACTTCTCATAGGATACTCGACTTGACAAGAGACCAAACTAAATCCATAAAGTTATCAAACATATCATGAGCCAGATAATGCTTCTTCATCACTTTAAGGAAAAAAAACTAATCGTATAGAAGTAAGTATAATGTAGATATAAATAATGCATATACAGTTTTTTGATACATGAGCAAAACTAATGTAAACTGGAAGAATTCAAATGCATTATAACTAAATCTCAAAAGGTGTAGAAAGCAAATTTGATTTCTTACTGGATAAACATTTACTAGATGATCAAGAAAATGTTTGAAAACGGTCATGACAAGTCGACGACTGTTAAGTCGTATACATCACGAGCATAAACTCATAATCAGTCGCTTTCCTTTTTGTGAAGGAGATAAATGAGTTGAGTTAGTCACTTAAAACTCGAAACTCAAAACATGACTCGTGATCAATGCTATATAGATTTAATCAACATGTTCAAGTTCGGCTTTATTCAATTTTGCTATCATGATTTTTCTCACTTGTAAGCTTGATCATCATGATTACTCGATCGATACTTTCAAGTTCAACTTATCTCGATGAATTAATTAATTATGAAAATATAGGTATGTAACTTTTAATTTGTATTAAATACTCCCTCCGTCCCTAAATAAAGTTATCATTTCTCTTGGGCACAATATTTAAGGAGAAAGTTAGTGGTTGGGTTATTGGTAATAAATTCGATTAAAATATAAAGTTGATTTGGAGAGAGAAAGATTGTTAGTGGATAGTTAGTAGTGGGGTCCATGGTAATTATATTATTTTATTAAGTGGACCCCATCAACTTGTGAAGTGAGAATTTTATTTAGGGACAAAAATTCAAGGTGAAATGGGAACTTTATTTAGGGACGGAGGGAGTAATAAACTAAAAACCGTAAAATTTGATAATTTGATGTCTACAAGATATACTATGTAAGTTTTTAATTCGATTAATCACATCACATGCTAACATGATACAATAAATTACAGTACCTTATTTTCATGTCATACCATTCATTTGTAACTTTGATGGTGTACCTAAAACAATATGTAGCTAGCAATCTTAACTCTATCATATAAGGTAGAATACATGTTTGTGCATTGAGGAAACATTAAATAGTATCTAACTGTTTTTGATTTCTTTGGCATTTTTCAGAGTCGACGAATAAAGAAAGAGAGAGTGATGTATATATAAAATTGTTACAGGGTGGGAGAAAATGTTGTGGTTGTGTAAAGGAGGAGAGATTGTTAAATGCTTTTAAGGGTATTGTAGTAATTCTCATTGGGTAGAGGGTGTTTAAGATTTTCAAGGTATGTTATAGTGGTAAAATTCAGAATTTCTTAAAGGAAAGTGTCAAATGCTTTATTTATCGGAAGTGAATTTCAATTTTTTTTTATTATAAAACTTATTCATATACTACGACTTACTGTATGTTTAGGTAAATAACTTTTGTAGTGTATATACTAAATACTTATTACAGTAAAGATGATATGCAATTTTAATTTGACTTCGATCTAACATAAGTATTATTTTGGAAATTGATACAGTATTTTTTATTTTGAAAAGAAAGAAAAATGAAGAATAAATAGATTCCCTGGCCGGCTCGACGGGTAAGAAAGTTTAATCATGAGGTTCGGAATCAGGTTTGGGAAAGGCGGGGGGTTATATTCAAAAAGAAAAATATTATAATAAGCTGCATATGCGTATAAAGCAGAAAGACAGCTAAAATAAGCAAAAATGGCGAATGTTAGACCGCTGCCAACGGAAGCCGTCGGGGGGTGTCGACGGGGCGTCGAGCCACGACGGCGTTGGCACCGAGCCGTCGTGGCCGGCGTCGTGGGCGAGACGTCGTCTCTTCGACGGGAGAGAGAAGGCGTCGGGGAGCGTTTTGTGAGGAGGAGGGGGTTAAATGTAATATTTTAAGGGTTAGTGATGTGTTAGTGATGGGTTATGGTTGGCACGACCGTGTCAGTAGCGTGTCGGTAAGGATGTGATGATGTGGCGCTACTGACGGTTTAGTGACGCGCCACTGTTGGGAGAGGCCTTATTGTTATACTTCTGTATTAGAGAGCTTCATTGCCCCCACCATTTTCTCTTCCTCCTTATCTCTCTCTATATCTAATTAATTGTATATATACACTTTTTATTCACACATGATCTGTCTAACTTTTTCTTTCCATTCCGATCGTTTCTGCTACCGATTCTACTCTCAATTGAACATCCGAACATGAATTGAGCAACTTCAATTTTGATTTTAGAGACGAAAGTTGATGTTGCTAGATTGAATTTTGAAATTTGAAGTCGGTTAGTGATGGCAACGGAGGGTGCATTATTGTTCTCGGCAGCATCTGTGATGGAAGATGTTCTTCAACAACATGATAATCGACCTCAAGATCTAGATTTAGATTCTCGTAGAGCAGAAGAAGCTGGTATGTATAACTTCTTTTTCTGCAGTTAGTTCATAACTGATTTTGAATTCGGTTATTTACTTAAAAAATACTGAGATTCAACTCTGCCCTACTCTAATTTATATCAATCATAATAATAAGACAATAATAGTGGCATCATATTTCAATTACAGCAACAAGAAGGCATGAAGCTGCCACTTGGCTGAGAAAAACAATTGGGGTTGTTGCAGCACGAGAGTTGCCTGCACAACCTTCTGAGGAAGAATTTAGGGTTGCTTTAAGAAGTGGACTAATTCTCTGTTACGCGATCAATAAAGTTGATTCAGGAGCTGTACCTAAGGTTATTTTTCTACCTGACCTCCATTTATGTAATAATATAATCGTTTCATGATAATTTGATATATTTTTTTAATTAATTATTATTTTCAGGTGGTTGAAAGTCCATGTGATTCAGCTGTTATGCCTGATGGAGCAGCTTTAACTATATACCAGTGTTTTGAAAATGTGAGAAATTTTCTGGTAGCTGTAGGACAAATGGGATTACCTACCTTTGAGGCCTCTGATTTGGAACAAGTAGGTGTTAGTTACTTCATGAAAATTTGTCATTTATTGTTGGATTTATACAATATGATTGTTACAGTTTACAGTCATAATACTTTTGATAATGATGTTTTGTCTTGTTTATATTTTTAGGGAGGAAAATCATCTAGAATTGTTAATTGTGTTTTAGCACTCAAATCATATAGTGAGTGGAAACAAACAGGTGGTAAAGGGACTTATAAATTTGGTGGAAATGTGAAACCAGTTGCATCTGGCAAGAATTTTGTACGTAAGAACTCAGAACCGTTTAAAAATTCATTGTCGAGAAATATTTCAATGAATGAATCATCTATGAATGCTCAAGTAATCGAAGCTGAAAATAGCAAAACGGTATTATTTGCTTTTAATTTTTATTTTTATTATATTTAAATGGACAGGTTTTGATACTTATTGTATGTTTTTATGCAGCCTAATTCATCCTTAAATATGCTTGTAAGTGCAGTTCTATCGGATAAGAAACCAGATGAGGTTCCAATTGTAAGTAAAATGTGTGCGTTTATCTTTTTTTTTCTCTGGTTTGACAGAATAATTTCGTATTTGATTGCTCATCATGGAAAATCATGTTATTTTGGTTGTGCAGCTTGTAGAATCTGTGCTAAGTAAGGTTATGGATGAGTTTGAGAATCGCATTGCTCGCTTAGAAATGGTAACCTTAATTACTTATGCTATTTTCCTGCTTAATGTTTCAAGTTAAATTATTAATGTAATATTTGTGTATATTGTTGATCAACAGAAAAATGCAGTTGCTAAAGATACCTCTACTGGAAACAAGACTATTTTAAAACAGACTTCTGATGATATGAGGGTAATTTTTAATTTTTTTGTTCTTTTAGAAAGAAATTTAGGCTATAATTCTTATATGTGATACTGTGGTGTAAATTTCGATTTTGACACATTTTTTTATTGATTATTTCTTATTAAATTGAAGGTGGGAGAGAAACAAATTGCAGTTGTAGCAAAAGATGAAAACGCCCAAAAGAATTCCACCTCTGATGAAGAAAAGAAAAGAAGACTTTTGAAATATCAAATGGCTTTTGATATACAAGAAAAAGATATCAAGGTATGATTCACCACTTCATTTGTATTATTACATTTGATTTATATATATTTTTAAAAACATTATATATTGATCCGCAGGAACTTAAACAAACTATTTCAACCACAAAAGCTGGGATGCAGTTCATGCAAATGAAATTCCACGAGGATATTCAAAATCTCGGTACAATTTCTTCATTTAAAAAAAAAGAAATATAACATTCTAATTTTATCATCATTTTAAAACCTTATTATAAATTTATTTTAGGTCTTCACATTCATGGTCTAGCTAGTGCTGCTTCTGGATATCATAGAGTTCTTGAGGAAAACCGAAAACTATACAATCAAGTACAAGATCTTAAAGGTAAATCTCATGACCAACTTTTTAACTTCATTTAGTTAGGTTGTGTTTGTTTGCAGCTTAATGGAACCATTCAGCGCTGAATGCTTAATCATTCAGCATTCAGTGCGTTTGTTTAGCGCCTCTGAATGAAGTATATGCTGAATGGGACAGCAAAAAGCTGCTGAATCATTCTTCCTTAGAACATATGCTGAATCATTAAGTAGTCAGAATTCTTATAAAAAAGTTCCTCACATTCAAAACAAGTTTTATATAAAATCTCTTAATCATTCAGACCGTTGAATCATTCAGCACTTAATCATTTTATTCCTATCAAACAACACCTAGTCTTTTATATACTCAATTTAATTTCCTTAAACAGGAAACATTCGAGTATATTGTCGAGTAAGACCTTCCGGAAGATCAGACTTTAAGAATGTAGTTGAGAACATTGAAGAAGGAACAATTACCATTAATACCCCTGCAAAATATGGAAAAGGATGCAGATCGTTTAACTTCAACAAAGTATTTGGGCCATCAGCAACCCAAGGTTGGTTTTGGTATATCTAAAATTTAAATTTATCTGTAATTATATAAATATATATTAATATATACATGTATGCTTCTGCAGCCGAGGTTTTTGCAGATACTCGACCACTCATTCGTTCTGTTCTTGATGGTTATAATGTTTGTATCTTTGCATATGGTCAAACTGGATCCGGAAAAACACATACAATGGTTAGATTTTATTTTATTTTATTTTTTGGACATTCTTCTAATGTTTATAATATAATATAATTCTTTTGTTTTTATTTAACCAGACTGGACCAAAAGATGTTACAAATGAGAGTCAAGGAGTAAATTATAGGGCGTTGAGTGATTTGTTCTACTTAGCAGAACAGAGGAAAGATACATTTCAATATGATGTTTCTGTTCAAATGATTGAGATTTATAACGAGCAAGTTCGAGATCTGCTTGTTACCGAGGGTTTAAATAAAAGATATCCTTCACTTACTTTTTTGGTTTATTTATTTATTAATTAACCCCTCAACTTTGTTGATTTGATGTTTTAACCCTTTTGTTGACTTGTTACTGGTCAAATTCCTTAATCTGAAATCACATTAGAAATCCGTAACAACTCACAGAACGGGTTCAACGTCCCAGATGCTAGTCTAGTCCACGTGGCATCAATGTATGACGTCATCAGTTTAATGAACCTCGGGCAAAGAAACCGTGTTGTTGGTGCAACTGCCCTCAATGACCGTAGTAGTCGTTCCCACAGGTTTAATAATTCATAAATCCCTGTCGATAATATCATTTAATCGATAGTTTTAATCTAATTTCTAGTTTTGATTAATCTTTCAGTTGTTTAACTGTACACGTGCAAGGAAAAGACTTAACTTCTGGAGCTGTTCTTCATGGTTGTATGCATTTGGTTGATCTAGCTGGCAGTGAACGAGTGGATAAATCTGAAGTAGCTGGAGATCGGTTAAAAGAAGCACAGCATATTAATAAATCACTTTCAGCATTAGGAGACGTGATTGCATCACTTGCTCAAAAGAATTCACACGTGCCTTATAGAAATAGTAAACTTACACAATTACTTCAAGATTCACTAGGTAAAATAACATGTTTTTTTTTATAAAGTTTTAATCTTTATTCACTTTTGGTTACAAATTTTTTATTTTTTAAAATCTTTATTAGGTGGGCAGGCAAAGACTCTGATGTTTGTTCACATAAGCCCAGAACTAAATGCTGTTGGTGAAACACTTAGTACACTGAAGTTTGCTGAACGGGTTGCAACCGTTGAACTTGGTGCTGCACAAGTGCATAAAGATACTTCAGATGTGAAAGAACTCAAAGAACAGGTTTTTTTTTTTTTTTTTTTTGTTGACATATGATACCCCTATTTATGTAGGACATTATATATTTTTTGTTCCCATTTTTTTTTAAAACATTACTTTTGTCTCAGATTGCAAATCTTAAGGCAGCTCTTTCAAAGAAAGAAGGTGATCATGAAGGAATGCAACAAAAAGTGTATGGAAGTCCAGGTGGCAAACTTTCTACCCGTTCTCCTCCTAACTTACAATGTGTAGATTCGTTCACTGAGCCAAAAAGTCGAAGGAAACCAAGGTTGGATGCAGGCAACATTGAGGTAATCTATAAATTTAATGGTGGATTGGTTGATTCGGGTTATTATTATCTCTAACGAGTCAAACAAATAAACAAAAAGGTCAGCTTAAATGAAACTGGTTAAATGGGTTGAACATGTCGAAATTTGCCTAGAGTTTATTCTTAACGCATTAAACCTCCTAAATTCAAAAAATCAGGTTATTATTGAAACAATATCATTTTAATCGTATTTGGCACTAACAACTAATCAAAAATCCAAAATTGCGGTCCAAACTTTTTCCGGGTCAACTAGGCCCATTTCGAACGTACAAAAATCACCCTATATGAAACATTTGAAATTTTACAATCTTTTCAGATGGGCAAAAAGTCAAGATTAAGGCACAAAACACAAAGTTTCAATTTAGACGAATTATTAGCAAATTCACCACCATGGCCGCCCGTAAGCAGTCCCGGTGAGACGTATCTTGAAGAGGATAAAGAAACGGGGTCCGCCAATTGGGTTGATAAAGTTATGGTAAACAAACAAGATGCAGCAAGATGCTGGGAAGCAGAAAATGCTGCATTTTACCAAAAATATGTTCCGGAAGCTTCCAAATTATACTCGGAACAACAATCGTATACCATTTTTGAAAATGAAAATGGTTTTGGGGAAGAACTTGATGCTGCAACTAGTGACTCATCTGAACATGATTTGGTTTGGCAGTTTAATCATTCTAAAATTCCTACTATTAATAATTCGAATGTCAAGTTGACAAAGAGCCCGGATTTGAGGTATTATTTTTAATCATTTTATTCAAAAATTTAAATTATTATAATCATAATAATATTGTTTTGTAATTATGATTTATGCATTAACTATTTATAAAGAAAATGGACAAAAAAGTTTTTGCTGGTCAACTCAACGCGATGCAGCTCATTTTGACTATGCTACAAATGAATCAATTATTTTTAAAAGTTTTATTCATTAAAATACATTGTGGGCAACTTTCGACTCATTTGATCTTATAACATAACCATTTTGAAAATACAATATTTATTATCTATCTATACATTATATAAACTTATAATATTTCAGTTATTAAAGGACACTAAATTTGTGTTTGACCAATTACAGCAGCAAGTCAATGATTCCAAGACTTGTACCTCCCTCTTCATGGAAAGTAACCAACACTGTACAACGAGGTGGCAGGCAAGTAACTACTGTTGAAGTGAAGAAGAAAAATGGGAACAAGAAGTAGTGAATTTTTTCTTGATTTTTATTATATTTATATTTTTTTTCTGCATAGAGAACGAGTGAGAGAGTGATGAGAGGGGTTACATACAATTTTTATTATACTTTTGCTTTTTTCGGTTTTGGTGAAATGTGAAATAGTTGTAAATTACGTAACGATTCCCGTTGCTTGTATCCATTTGCTACAAACGTTTTATTAACAAAAAGAAAAGCTTGTTATTTGTGCATTCAGAATTTTACTTACTATCAATGCAACTGTTCATATTTTTATTAAATAATAGAACACACGCCTTTTAACTATTTATATCTTGAATGTATCTTCCTCCTACTTTTATGTTGCTAATTTGTAACTATAGACTTAAAACACAATTTTTTTTGGTACAACGGAATTTTCAAGGTGGTCGAACTTATAATCAAATTGTGTGCGACTTAACTATTGTCCATTTGTCCTTGTTATTACCGAACATTCATCTAGTATGTTTACCCATAATAAATTGAACCCGTGATCCCTAGATATTATGAAACGAACATTAAATACCATTTCGTATTAGTATAATAATTTACAGGTTTTGTTAATGACAGGTTATGGACCTATGGTTGTCTCTAACATGCATAATATGGTTGTATATTCATTGATGGAGTAACATCCTAAAATTCAGAGGGTGATTTTTACTTTAGTTTTGACTTCTTATTGACAATCCTAAAAGATGTCATTATCATTTTCCATAATTTATTTTGTGTACTTTATGTGAGATAAGTGTGATAAACAGCACTGATCGAGTAGTTTCTCAGTGATAGAGGCCCAAACCCATGGACTGATTTTGTAGTCTTACTTTTTCCTATTAACAGTTGCAGCTTGCAAAACCCTAAACCCTTTTCTTCCCCAAAACCTGCCAACGGTTGAAATCAATTTCGAAACCCTAGGTTACTTTTCGAATTCTCCAGATATGTCTAAAGAATTAAGCAGGATTGAGAACGATAATTCATTAGTTCAGTTCACTAATATGCGAATTTCATCACTTGATGAAGATGAAGAATTTGCAATGGAAAGCGATGATGATGATGATGATGATGACGAGAATGAAGAAGACGAAGAACAAGCTCCTGTCACATTAGGTTTTGTCGAGAAAGGGAAACACGAATGGTCGCTTCTTCGCCATCTATTTCCGAGCAAAGCTGGAGGAATTCCGGTAACATTCATATTCTAAATTTTGATTTTGATTTTGTTTAATTAGCTGTTTGTGAATATAATATAAATGTATACATTCATTGTTGGTGATTTAGGCTTGGTTGGATCCGATTAACTTACCATCTGGTAAATCATGTCTGTGTGGCATATGTGGTGAACCTCTTCGATTCTTGCTTCAGGTATCTTATTTACCATTTTATCCCTTGTGATACAATTAAAGGTTCAAATATAGTGCCCTTTTCGTAAGTTTTAGGTGGCAATTTTTCACATTTGCTCTATAAAAATTGGAATAAATACTCAAGTTTTCCATCAAAACATGATTTCCAATAATCAATTTTGTAGGCGTATGCACCTCTATTTGAAAAAGAATCAACATTTCATCGGACCTTATTTGTATTCATGTGCACATCAATGTCATGCCTTCGACAAGACCAACATGAGCAATGGAAACACCACCCAGAAAACGGTTCTCGCAGGTATTATTTTTATCATTATTATTAGTATTATTATTATTATTATTAAATTAGGCCTTACATAGTTAATTTTCTGTTTCTTGATATATCATATTTTTGTCAAGTATTAAGGTATTCCGGTATCAACTTCCTCGCGACAATAAATTTTACTCCAGTGAAGCACCTAAAAACGATGGCAGTGACAAGTCTTTAGCAACAGCAGGTAGAGAAATTTTGTTTCACCACGGTCCAAATTGGGTTAGGCCAGATTGGTTTGACCTAGAACACCTTTTTCCATATTTTTATTAGTTTTTAGTGTGTCAAAGATTATTACAAAAATTATATCATTTGAATAATTGTCTAGTTTTCTTAATAAAATGATTTACGAGGTTATATTTTAAAAATGCACTTTTGGCAACTTTCTATCCGTTTGACCCGATGCATGATTTTGCAGCTCCACTTTGTAGTTGGTGTGGTACGTGGAAAGGAGATAAAGTTTGTAGTGGCTGCAAAAGAGCACGTTACTGTTCAAAAAAGCATCAGGTTCTTATTGCAATGTTAATTTATCACCCGTATTTCTTTGCTTTTTGGCAGAACCTTTAATTTTTTTATTTTTTTTTTCATTATGTAGGAATTTCACTGGAGTTCAGCTCATAAAAGTCAATGTAGAACACTAGATCTTACGTTTCAGGCATGCAATTCTGGATCCACCAACTCTTCTGGTGATATACCAAAAGGCTAGTTTTTTATTTTTTATTTTACGGGTACAATTTGCATATTAGTAAAATCTGTTCGGGTTGAGTTTTGTCTTAATTGAATAAAATGAATATGTATCTGAATATATTTGCTTAAAAGGGAACATGTCGATTGATTTCAAAACTCTATTTTATACGCATACAACCTTCAAAATTTCTTATCTTTTCTATACGCATACTTCATGGTTGTGTGTGTGTGGGTATATTCATGCAATGCAATTAAAATATGCACATCAGTTAAATAGTGATTAAAATATTAAGTTATATTATTTATTGTAAACAGCTGCAAGCAATAATACTTGGCCAGAATATGAGATCATCAATGAGGACGAATCTGAGTTTGATATGGAAAAATCTAACAGCAATGCATATGGAAAGGCATTACGTACTGATAATGAGGTATAATATATTATTTTTATTATTGAATTCTCTAAAAATATGCATATATATTAATCCTTAGAATTTTTTATATTTTGGTTAAAAGGATGAAGGTGACGCAAAGAGTTGGGCATATTTCCGCAAAAGAATAGCCCGTGCCCCAGATCAAGTATTAAGGTGATTGTGGAACCTAAAAATGTGTCCATTTGGATTAAATATTTTTTCTCCAATTGGTCAAATTGGTAAAATGAAAAAAAATAATCACAAACAATTGGGGGCAAAATGGGATGAAGGAATCGATAGTTGTCATATGCGTATGCAATTGCTTTATTTAATTAAAACTAGATAATTATTTAGTGGTATTGTTTTTATTTATATATTTTAAAACATTAGTTATTTATGAAATAATATTTAGTATTTCTCATGTGGGTTGATATTTACTATGTTAATGTTGCAGGTATTGTAGGGACGAAACTGCTAAACCGTTGTGGCCCATGTTAAGTGGGCAGCCATCAAAAGCTGATATACCTAACTGCACTTCTTGTGGCGGTCATCGAGTTTTTGAATTTCAGGTACTGAAATTTATTTAATTATTAATAAATTTTTTTTCCAAAAATGAATAAAAGAACTGATTGAAGTTCAACTCAGCCTGAAAAGGCAAAAACTAATCTTTTGAGTTAAACTCATTTTGACCCGTGATCCGACCCGCTCATTTTGACCCGTGACATGTATTATTTGTGCAGATTTTGCCACAGTTGCTTTACTACTTTGATGTTAAGGACTCCCTTGATTGGGCGACAGTTGTTGTGTATACGTGTGAGGCTTCTTGTGATGGAGGTTTGCCCTATAAAGAAGAATTTGCTTGGGTTCAACACACACCTCAATCAAGATAACTCTTTTTTATTTTTTATTTTATTTATTTATTTTTACTTGTGTTAGTGTGTCGAATATGATCATATACATATGTGTTGTATGTTACAACATTATTATTTGTTTTTATAGCAAAATATTTGCATCCACTGGATTTATATCGAGTTGCATTCCATGATAACCACATGCTTCTTACAAATTTAAATTTGAGTTGCGTTTAGTTGAAGAAAATTTTCTAGTATTTTCTAAAAACATATGAGATGTTTTTCATCTCTTGAAAAATATTTAAAATTGTTCAAAATATTGTCAGTTTTCAGTTTAAAAAACAAGATACTCTATGAAAAGGGAAATAGTTCAATACTATAAAATTTCATTTGTCGTAAATTTAGTTACAATTTTAAAAGTAAGTTCTCTAATTTTTCATGATTTTTATGTTCTTAAAAGTTCAATATGAACATGTGTATTCGACATGGATGTTGATTTCGACACCACAAAACACACCACAATTATTGCTTTATAATATTTGTATAATTTGCTTTAAATGTTGTACAGTGTGGAGTATGAAGTGGTTTTTGAGGTGTCATAATTATTTCACATTCGATATTATACCAAATTGTACAGTGCATAGAACAGAGTTTTTGCTTTAGTTTGTATCAAGTACCGTATTCATGTACAGTGTATCGGTATCAAGAGATGTGTATTGTGGAAATAGGATGATAATTTCTAAACAATACTATTTATTTTTGATGACTTGCCTTTTTCATACAAAAACTTCTAAAAGTTAAAAGGTTTTGTGGAATCCCAAATGTATGAATGATTACCATATGTAGGATTGAAAGGTCAATCATATGGTATTGGGAAGGACTCCATCCAAAAATGTTATGGTCCCAAAAATGAATATATAAACAAGCTTCCAAATAGTAGAAACATAACTTTTTGCCGCTAGAAGTAACCATATGACCAATTTTGACCATGTATTCATGTTCTAGAAAAAACAAATTCCAAAATCCGAATATAAGCCTTTGGGGCCCAGGTAATGTTTAGTAGCTCATGACACGATTGCACTTTTTAAATATGAATAAAAAAACGTATTTGTTTAATGACAAAAAGGGTAAATTTGTTTGGGTTTTTCTAACATGTGCCCCTAGGCACATGTTTAGGTGCAATAAATGACTCAAAGTTTCTTAACATAATCTTATAAAACATTAATGAAGCTCATATGTTACACTTTCAAGACATATATTGAATGTATTTTGTAGTTTGAATGGAAAGTTGATATCATTTATTGCACCTAAACATGTGTCTAAGGCTGCTGGGTATGGGCACCACATGTGGTGGTGCCCTTTTCCGCCACATCATCGCCACCTCACACCCCCACACCACCACCACACCACATCATTTGGTGGAAATACCCACCACACCACACCACACCATTTTATTTTCCATCTCATCATTTCTTTTCCATTTATTTTTCACACCAATAATATTTTATATAGTTTAAAATTACATTACATTAAATAAAGTTAAAATGACAATACTTTAAATTAAAATGAAAATACTAGAAATTAAACATTAAAATACTAGAAATTAAAAATTATAATAATTAAAATAAATTATTACTCTTCATCGTCTTCATCGTCGATGTCTTCATCGTCGGCATGTGCGTTGTTGTAGAGATGGTCCGCCAAGTCCTGTCGAAGTCGTTCGTGTGTTGTTCCGTCTCGAATGTCGACAACCCTGTGCAAATATTCTGCACTTCCCGGTACATACAAAGCATGTCGGGGACCGTCCGGCACATATGGAGAAATCATCCGACCAGTATCTTCGACAACCATATTATGCATTATAACACATGCATACAAAATATATCTTAATCTTTCAAGGTCATATGAACGGGCCGCGTTTTTGACAATGTGCCACTTCGCCTTTAAAACTCCAAAAGCCCGTTCCACATCCTTACGTGCGGATTCTTGTTTTTTTGTAAACAAGACCTCTTTTGGATCAACTGGATGTCGGTAGGCTTTGACAAACGTCGCATGACGAGGATATATACCATCGGTAAGGTAGTAACCGAATCTATATGGATTGCCATTCACCGTGAAAGGCGCATCGGGTGCCTTTCCTGATAACAAGTCGTTGAATATTGGTGACTGATCAAGCACGTTAATATCATTATTAGAACCCGCAACCCCAAAGTAAGCATGCCAAATCCATAAATCTTGGGAAGCAACAGCTTCTAATATCAACGACGGTTCTCCATGATGTCCACCGGTGTACTCACCTCTCCACGATTGTGGACAGTTCCTCCAATCCCAGTGCATACAATCAATGCTACCAAGCATTCCAGGAAAACCATGTCTCTCTTCGTGTGCCTCATATAATTTTTGCACATCGGTCACTGTTGGTTTTCGCAAATAAATAGGTCCGAATATTTCCAAAACCCCTTGTGAAAATCTATACATACTTTCCCTAGCAGTTCATTCAGACATGCGTAGGTACTCGTCAAGAGAATCAGGGGATGACCCGTAAGCCATAGATCGAATTGCTGCAGTACATTTTTGCAAAGCAGTGAATCCCCGCCTACCTCTAGCATCGTATCTCAATTGAAAAAAAGGATACCTGTTTTCTAATGCGGTACATATGCGCATAAATAAATGTCTGGACAGACGAAACCTTCGTTGGAAATTGTTGTCGTCATAAACAGGATCATCCGCAAAATAATCTCGGTATAGCATGTCGTGTCCAGCTTCTCGATTTCTATTTAGCTTCGCGGTTCTATTGTCAAACACTTCTTCATTTTCATCGGAGGATATATCATCGAGGAGTTCTGAGTATATTGTTAGCATAAACAAGTCATCGTCGTCAGATGATGAACCAAGATAATCCATTATTTGTGAGTTGGGGTATTTTGGTAGAGTTGTGGTGTGTTTTGGTAGAGTTGTGTGTATAAAATGAGTGAAAGTGTGTAATATATATAGGTAAATAATTTAATAAAAAAAACTTTTTTTTTTTTTAATTACAACGGCTATATAGCCGTTGTCAAACGGCTAGTTTTCGACCAAAAAAGCAATCCCACGCCCGTTGCCAAACCTCAGCCATCACCCTACTCCACCCACGCCGACCCCCCACGCCGTTGTGGGGGGCGGTGTTCCTCGAACTAGCCACGCCGTGGCTGCTGACTCATAGCCCCACGCCGTTTGGGGCGTTGGCCCATTCCGGGCAGACTAAGGGCACATGTTAGAAAAACCCAATTTGTTTTCCTTATTTAGATGACTACGGAATATCGATTAGAGCATTGGGTATAAAAAGTATGTTATAGAAGAGTTACACGGATTTTTCTTCTATGACATAAATTTTAATAAACACTCCTCTTACTACAATTTTATTTAATTTTCTAATTCTTTTTAGACAATACATTAAATAAAAAAAACATTGCATTTAATTAAAAAAAGCACATTACAATTAATAAAAAAAAGTAAAATATTTAAAAATAATCTTCCATGAGACGTGTTTGGCCACAACTTGATCTCGTGCTATGTAATTTCTAGTGTGTGAACGGTTGACTTCATTTTGAGCACATTAGCTTTGATAGTATTCGTTCCACTCGTAGAGTTTTACCAATTGTGTGACTCATTCTTCTTGAGATGAGCTCGTTTCGGATCTTTCTTTGTCGAACGAATAATGTAAGTGGAAATGAGAAGATTATATTAGAAAATGTGTAAATTGGTATGAAAATGAGGGGGTTAAATTTATACACAAATAATATTGGGTTGAAAAAGAAAAAAAAAATAGCGAGGAGAACCGTTGGCGGAGCATTAACGTGATGGTGCCGGTTCTCTTGTGCGCCTATGGCAGATTGAGATACCCTATGACGACTAGGGTCATTGGTGCAGAGATAACATGTCGACACCCAGTTCTTTTATAGGGGTGTTTAGGTAACCTTATTAAAATAGTCTTTTTACTCGTAGTTAATTGCATTTTAATAACCTTTTGAGTGTTTATATGCAGCCAAACCAACTAAATCAATTTATTAAGTTGTTTTAACTTTTAATAAGTTGTTGAGAGTTGAGACTTCATACGCTTGTTTGAGATAAGTTATCTAAACATTAATCTCATATCTTACATACTATTCGTAATTATATAAACCTGGGTTTTGTCACCAATATCGCATCAGTGCCACTTTCAATCAAACACATGATAAAACCTTAAAATTGATTTCTTAATACATAAATCATTTACCATATATAATGTATAAACAACCATTGTTTTTATAAACCTAAGTTGAAAGTAACTTAGAATTCCAAATAAGTGACTTTTATCATGTTTGAGTTAGAGTTCAATCATAAAAAACAAGATCACGGTTTTATTCTAACTCTTATCAATTTTGGGTTCAAATCAACCACCGTAACAATTATGTCACATACATCACAAGCAAAAACCAAGAAGCTTATTATAAACATAAACGGGAATACTCTTTTAAATAAAGGAATCAAGTATATCATAAGCTAAAACCATGATAACGTTACAACTATAAATAGAAAACAAACACTTACTTTATAACTTATATATGTTTTATGCAACTAACATTGACAACCTTCGAAACCCAATAAAATGAAATTTACATTCGGAATGCAGTCGATAATGAAAAATAACATGATGATGAATGAGAAACGTATAAGAAAAGAAAGCCGCTACAAAACTTTTCTTACACATGAAATCGAAAAACGAAAACAAAGGCTGTACACAATCCAACCATCGCCCCAAAAGAATTCATCGTTTAATTCCATCAGAATCCAAAAAAGATTTCTCATCGAAATTTACCCGACTTCAAATCAAATAATACGCTTTTTTCAAATCCGAAACCCTTATATCATAGAACAGCAACAAGATTACTATATGACTTTTGGGTCGATAACGAAACGCAAACCGAAGAATTTGAAGGAATCGTTTGGAGTTCGAGACAGGGTACCGGAGACACGTTTTTGGAAAAACCCGAAACATTCGAACACTCCCAACCCAAACCCGACCCGTGACCCGCGAGTTCACGGTTCATAGCAAACGAGACATTCGTAAGACAAATTGAAGTAAACGGAGATTCTAGAAGACCCGAAAAAACCCCTGCTTTTGTGATATTCATCCCGATAATATCCCTAAAACTTATCCCATCAACAATCGGTAACGCTTCCGGATCGTATTTATCATCGGGATGAGAATCATCATCGCCCGTTAATTTGATTGCTAGCATGACGTTTTCGAGGTCGATGTTTGATACGAGGATGTTTTTTATAAAGCCACCTCTACCTTTTGAAGTCAAAAATGAGATTCCGGTGACTGAATCGTGTAATTTTAGGTTTTCGATCAGTACTTGAGAAATTCCACCTGACATTTCACTCCCGAGAGATAAAGCGGAGCCCGTGAAAGATTGAAGATGAACAGATCTGACGTGTACGTTTGTGGTTGGTCGATTGTATGTGATACCGTATTCGTCCCAACCGCTTTTTAAAGATATTGCATCGTGACCACAAGTTATGTTGCTATTCTCGATGCAAACAGTATCGGAGGAATCTGGAAATTTAGGTTAAAAAATATTACTGTAAGAATATATTTACATTACTTTTTAAATAACTGAAAAATGAATAGAAAATGGTACCTGGAACAATGCCGCCTGTGTAAGGTGATTCAGCTGGAGATAATGCCGTTATATTTTGAACAAGGACATTACTGTATCATATGCAAAAACAAACTCGTGTTTAGCTTCATATTTATAAAACTTTTTACATAAATAATAAAATACCTGCAATACACAGGATGAATAGTCCATGCAGGGGAATTTAAAAAGGTTATATTTGAGATAACGATATCATTAGAGTTAATAAACTCAACAATATGAGGACGACTGTGATTTAATGTCTTAGAATCAAAACTCTCCCACCATATGGAACCCTGTCCATCGATCGTCCCATTGTCACCTGCACAATTTTCCCACATTTTTTTTAACAAATAAAAAGGGAATTTAATTGTGATAAAGAAATAGCTCAAAAGGAAACGGGTTAAACGGGTCAAAAGTCACTCAAATGTCAATCGTTTTATTTAATAAAATTGGTTATTTTTAAAATAACAAATTGTCTGATTGTAAAAAAAATGATTTTTTTTATAGAAAATGTGCGTACCTGTAATGACAACATCGACAAGATTTTCTCCAGTGATCAAACTACGGTATCTTTGACCCGGGAGATCAATACCTCTACCATAAGAAGGTAACGGGTCAATAATTTTCCAATGATCAATATCCTACAAAAATAAAGTATTATAAGTCAATAAATTCTAAAACACAACCTAAATCGACCCATTCATAACTAAACAGGTCCCAAAAAAAATTCAAATAAAGAACCAAACCTGGGATCCAAGAATAACAGCCTCCTTTTCAAGAAACATTGTAAGATGACTAGTAAGATTAATACTTCCCGTAAGCCATTTTCCCGATGGTACATACAATTGAGCACCACCTTTATCTGTAAATGATTTAAGATAAAATATTGCATTTTGAAATGCAACCGTATTTAATGTTTTTCCATCACCAACCGCCCCAAATTCCAATATTGAAACACTATGAGGTCGAGGGATTAAATGTCGTTCAATATTACACGCACTTTCTTCACCATTGTAAAGTTCAATACCGTTAATTAAGGTTACAAATAAAAGCAATAATACCACCTGAAAATAGAGACAAAAAGAAAAAGGTAAATAAAGATCCAAATTAAGGATTCGAGTATGCAATATTGCAATGGTATACAAAGTTGCTCTCTTTTTAGTACCAATTTGCTGTTCAGTGTCAGACAAAGCATATGTGATGTGTCTTTAAATAAATAAAACATCCTAAATTTATGAACAAAAAAAGAATTAAAAAATACTTAATTTTGGAAGGTTTCATCTATTATTGTTTAGCTAATTTTGGGGTTGAAAACTTGAAATTATATCATAAAGCTCAAATTTTTTTTTATCTTTTCATCAGTTTTGTTTGTAGCTAAACAACTAACATACTTGTAGAAATGCGAAAATCAACATACATTTGATCAATTAATTAGGTTTTCACAATTTGTTTAAATGCTAATTGCAGATTTGCAGTAATAACAGAGCAACTGGCTGAAGAAGTGAATATGAACATTTTAACTAAAAATTAAAAATCAAAGCTAATAGATAGATCAGAAGATAATGTGTGGTCAAAATAGGTTTTTTGATTGTAATTCATTAGAAGAAATGTGTTCAAATCCCTAATCCGTTTTGGTTTGACAGAATACTTCACTGCTTTAATCAGCATCTAACACAATAACAATGACGTAAATAAATAAATATTTTACCCTTTTATTGGAAAACAAATTAATCTAAATTTTGGTACTTGTCAGATCAATGTGAGTGAATTAAAGGAAAATGTGGAAGCACCATTCCAAAATTAAACATCAGATCCATGATTGTCGTGACTTTGATATCAGAATCAATCGACTTAACCCACTCAAATCGAAGTAAGAAGTAGGCAAACAAAATGACGAAATTAAACCAATATACCCAGCTAGAATTGAAACTGAAACTGAAATTGAGATCGATGGAAGAACGATCGACGAAGAAAAGGCAGATCAAAAGCAATGAAATTGACTGAAAAATAGAAAAGAAATAACGTACTTACTAGCCTCTTCATGAAGCAGCGATTGGAGAAAGAGAGAGTGATTGTAGGACGATGAGATTGATGCCCATTAACAATAACAAAACAAAAACAAAGAAATAGAAACGTATGGTAATATAGCACTAATACAGCTCGCTTATTGTTCTTCTCCGTTTTTATTTCTTTTTCCTAATCTTTAACTATTAAATATATATCTTTCATTTGGTGATTAAATCATTTATGTAGATTCAGCGTAGGTTTCTCGTAACAATAGGATCTTGGTAAGATCTCGACTGTAAAAATATCATTTGTTGTAAACTTATTTGGATTAATCTAGCTAATAAGCTATAAATAGGTAAATTTTGTTTAAAGGATGTTAGACGGGTTAATCGAATAAGTGGCTGGTCATGGTAAATTTAATTAGGTCCTCGACTTTTCTATATCAAAATAGTCAATTACAAATTACCCTTATTATACAAATGACATTCAGTTTTACTGTTCACTCATTCACCATTAGTTAGAAAAAAAAGTAATTTAAAAAGAAAAGAAAATGCTGAACTTTTGGAACTGATGCCACGTGCATCATTTCTCACCCAACACATCTCTATCTCTATATATAATAAAGAGTAAATTACAGTTTTTGTCCCTGTGATTTGCCGGATTCTGTGTTTTTGTCCCTGTACTTTTATTTTTTGTTTTTTTGTCCCCGAGGTATGCAAAATTCCGTTTTTTTGTCCTTCCGTCCACCTTCCGTTTTTTTTTGCCGTTAAAACCCTCACGTGCTGAAAACGTGAGGGTATTTCTGTCCTTTTACACCCTCCTTCCCCAACTTCCTACTTGTCCTTTTTACTTGTTCCATCTGCATTAAAAATTGTACTTTTAAATTTCCTTCTTTCCCAAATCATCACCAAGAACGCACCACCATCCCCAATTTAGTGTGTGTATCCAACAGTGATCTTATCCAGCAAAATATAATTCAACAAAGGTGTTGAACAAAATGATTACTTCATCCGATTCAAAATAAGTGATACACTTGGGATTTCACGGTTTTTGAGGCAAAAGATTATAATGATGGTTAAATTAGATTAATTGGATGGTTAGTGGGGAACGGGTCCCACACCTTTTGAATAAAGTAAGGTTAATGATGTTTAAAAGTAAAAAGTAAGGGTAAAGGGGTCATTTTACTTTATTAAAGTAGATAGTTAGTGGGTATGTGTCCCATTTTTTGCCAAATAAGGAATTTTTCAAAGTGTATCACTTATTTTGAATCACCCCAAAAAGGAAAGTGTATCACTTATTTTGAATCGGAAAAGTACTTAATTCTTTTACACCTTTCTTCTTATCCAGCTCTTCATCCCATGAGCACCCAAATAAACATCAAAACAAAACCTAAAATACAAATCAAAATTCTTCAAACCTACCTTAGAGGATATACTGAAATCTTCAAACCACATGACCTAACCCTAACCCAAACAACACATAATTAATTAGCCAAACACAAAAACAACATCTATCTCTCTCCAACCTTAGCAACCAAAGTCTTCATATATTCCTTTCTTATTAGCTGATTTCGAAAGAGAGTAGACAGAAAGAAGTTGCAAGTATGGAAGATTTAGCTCACAATTTGGTTGAGTTTTCAGGCGAAGGTTAGCAAATAAACAAACCCTCTCAAGAAAACCAACAAGACATCGATTCCTAAAACTTGCCAAGATTTAAGGTTCTTAATTTGAGAGTTATCAAGAACTCAAATTGGATCAAGTCGCTGCTCATGGTCGTCACCTACCTCTTCCTTTTCATACCAGAGATCTTTAGCTCCACCACCACCAGCAATTTCAGCAACACCAAACCCACCACCTCAACAACAACATAATCACCACCACCACCGCCAAGCCACCTATAAGGAAATCGATTTCTGGATTTTTGAAGATGTGTTCTTCATGTTCTTGTTTGTTGAAGATTTCTTCTTTTTTCTTTTTAAGTTTTTACAGATCTGCACATTTTACTTAAGGTGTTTAATTAGGGTTAGAAGGGTTTTGTTTGTTGTTGGTAAATTTAATTTTAATCAAAACAATTGGAAATTAAAGTTTGGGTACAATCATTAAAGTTTGGGGTACAAATGATTTAGTAAAAAGACAGAAATACCCTCACATTTTTAGCACGTGAGGGATTTAACGGCCAAAAAGAAACAGAGGGTGGACGGAAGGAAAAAAACGGAATTTTGCATATCTCAGGGACAAAAAAACAGGAAAAAAAAAGTACAGGGACAAAAACGCAGAATCGAGCAAACCACAGGGACAAAAACTGTAATTTACTCTATAATAAATGAAGCTTTTTTTGAATTAGTGCCACATAGACAAATCCACATGACACTTCTAGGCCACCTCATTATTGACACTTGGCACACCCTCATGCATTCCTCTTTCAAATGCTATTAGGAGGCGAAACAAATTTTATTGTGATTGCCATAAATACACGACTTGATTACGGAATTTTATGGACATAAAACATAACTGTCTTTTTATTATTATGGAAGAAATCTTTCAATTGTGCAGAGAATTTCATCAGTTTTTTCCTTAAATGTCCCTTAAATTTCCTTCAATATTATCGGTTATTATTTCATCACTAGAATTCTTTATATCCTATTAAATATATATATGAACTTGGTTTAATCTGTAAAGTGTAGTGCCTATTGGTTGTTGTTTCACAATCAGTTGCTGCATGATCTCAAGTTTACATGTCATTTGCTTTTTGATAACTATGAGAATACTTATTGATGTTGGTAATCATTGCTTATGTTTTCCTTGGCTTCATGTTTGATGTTCAGGACCATCTTATAATTGATTCTGCATTTATTTTTTATGTTTGTGATTATACAGACAAGGCTACAAGTAGGGGTGGCAATTCAGGTCGGGTTCGGGTTGACGGGTTCGGGTTCGCGGGTTGGCGGGTCAGAAACGTTCAACCCGAAACCGACCTGTTTATATAAACGGGTCAGATATGTCAACCCTAACCTGTTTAACTTCAACCCAAACCTAACCCATATAACCCATTTAACAAAACAGGTTAAACATGTTATCAGGTCAAACAAGTTAAACGGGTCAAAATGCTGTTATTATTACACAAATTCATAACAAAATACTAAACACCAAATTCCTAAATAACATTTTTAATTTTTATCTAACTATTAATTACGTTTTAACTAGTAAACTATAAATTAAGTATAAATATATATTTTTTAAAATATATTTTAATTATTAAACGGGTTGGCGGGTCGACCCATTTAAATTATCATTGACCCCAACCTAACCTGTTTAATAAACGGGTCAGCTGACTCAACCCGAGACTGACCCAATTATTTTTTACCTCAACCCAAACCTGTTTATTTTCGTGTCGGTTTCAGGTCGGGTTTCATGTCGGGTCAGAAATTGCCACCCCTAGCTACAAGCACATGCAACTGATGAATGTATGAGGATTAAATACTTCATAGTGTTAAATTTAGTCCAATAAACTTTATTATATAATTGGATACGGTATTTTTCAGGTATCACAGAATTTTGTATAGGTATTAACAAATATGTTCTAAGTGTAGCATGATTTCTCATCGCTTATATTAATATCTATTGTATATGAGTTGGATGCTTTTATTTGGTACGTTTTTTGGTAATTTTCCGTACATGTCCTCTAATTCCTCTCTTTAAATTCAATTGATGGCCTTGCATTTAGAAATGATATTAGTCACGTTATTAGTACTTGGGGTTCTAAGGATCCTTTTAACTAATGATTAGTAATTGGTTATTATATTGACATTATGATATAAGATAATGATTAGTAATGAGTTTTTATATAGATACTTAAGTTTTTGTTTTTGATATGCGGTGTTAATCTACTTTATTTTGGTTCAAAATGTTTCAAAAATATTGTATGACAAGTTTACCCAATTAGGTTTTATATAGATATTTAAATTTTTGTATATGATCTTTGTTAGATAATGGGTCAATGGGTTCGGGTCAATATAAGAAAAATCTTGTGAAATAACGGTTCAGGATGACCAAAGAATTTCTTTTGTCCATTTCGTCTAATTTACGAAGATTTATGCATTAAATTAACCAATTAGATATTAAACGGGTTAATTGTGCCGATATTTCATTTTCTTACCAATTACCCTTATATACGTTCACCATACGTTAATTATGTTTCATTAATTGATAAATTGATGTATCCTGGTTTGGTGGATAACAATTCAGGCTTAATTGTAAGTGTATTTCCAAAATATAGTTGCAGTATTTGCATATCTACACTTTCCACCCTAATTTTCTCATTAATTATATTTCCTATTTTTCTGTTCTCTAATGTTGTGAAGGGTTTTTTCTGCTGATAAAGATTTTGCATCTGAGCAAACACTTAACCGAATGATTTACATTAGTAATGGTTGGATGAGTGGGTTGGCTAACAGGTGTAAATGAATTTCAATTGAAACAAGACAATGTTGGCTTGACTTGCTAACATTTCTTATAAAAAAATTAATAGTTAGGCGTGTTAATTATGTTACGAATTTACGATAACAGGTTGTCTAACTCTTAATGACAAATGAGCTATGAGAAATCGGGTTGTGTAACTCTTAACAATGACCCTCTTGTGTTATGTCATCTAATACAAACTTTTGTTTCATGTTATGATTCTTTTTATGCAAGTTTTTCCTTATTGTTGGACATATTTCTTACTTTGAATTTTTATTAAAAAATTATTTATAAGCCACCCGTGATTTATCACGTGTTATAGGCTAGTATCTTTTTATTAAAGGGATTAAATCCACCACCGACAGATATACAATTATCATAGCAAGATTGGTTAGCAAGTTCCCTCTCTTCCCAATACTGTGTTCGAGTCCTGGCAAGCACTTATGTTTTAGATCTTAATTACAATTTTCTTAGAGAGAGAAATATCGTATTCTTTTTAATGCACATTAATGGACATATTTTTTATAATAAAATTACATATCTTTACTGTAGCAATTCTACTCAATATAAAGCAAGTTACATATTAATCAATTTATTTGAAATCAATTCATATGCAAATATAAATTTATGTTTTTCTTCTAATTATTTATATCTATAATGTTTTATAAGTTGATAAAAATTATAATATACATGTAATTTTTTTTAGCTTTGATGACAGAAGAATTTACATTATGAAAAGGATAATTTACAAAAACGTAGGATTATTGCAATTGAAAATGCACAAGTACACAAATAAAGACAAACAGACGAAAACTAAAATTAATTTGAATTAAGTTATAAATAATAACGAAAATATCATTTTAATCACAAAATATTGGGTAATATCTTAAGGGGTTTACTAAACTTTTATTTAAATGTATAATATTTTAAATTGTAAATTTATTCATTTAAAATATATTAGTTTATATCATGTTCAATGTGCGGGTCAAAATTTTATGATGGATAAAAGGCATAAAAAAGAGAAAGAAGAAATAAAACAAAAGTTAATAACAAATCCGAGTTCCTATTTACATTTGCTCATTATTATTTCATTTACAGCTTACCCATCTTAAATGTATAATATTTATTGATTTGTTGCATGCCCTAAATATTTGTTTTGATAAATAATAGTGAGGAATTGTAACCGAACATGTAAATTATATTCTATTATATAACACTATTTCGTAATCAATCAAATAAATTGAAAAGAAAATCCCGCAGTGAAACGCGGCTTTTACTATCCTTGTTTAATAATATTAATCTATATCAGTTGTATTAGGTCAGTCCCAACAATGACTTGGTAAGGTGAAGTAGTTGGTACTGTAACTTCGGTTTTATGTCAATTGTTTTCGTTTCGGTTTGAGGAAGTGAAAAACGACGAGTGTGAGTATTTTAGTGGATATTGATTTGTGTGTATATTTTGTGTATAAAATATTAAATGAATGAGTATTGTTGGCAACTTGGTATGAGTATGCCAGTTGAAATGTCAGCTGATGTGAAACTGATTTGATAAAAATTAAAATATCAATTTGTATCACGGTTGAAATGTTTTTTACAATATTGCTATCATATTTAAACTATGACCATATCATTTATTTGTTATGTAATTAGTTTTTAAGATACAGAAATATTAAAAATAATAGGACGTTTTCATCTTAATCTGATTTTTGTAATCCTGGTTTTAAGAGATGAGAATGGTATTTAATAGAAATTTGATGTTAGAGCAGTAGGTATGATGAAAATGTTTAATTCATGTTAAAACATTTTTAGAGCTTTAATATGGGTTTAATATTCATGTTAAAAACACTGGTATGTATGGTGTCAAAGTCTTCTCCCAGTAAAGTGGTGTTAAACCCTTTGACAACCAGGGGCCGGTCCAATCAATTTTTGAGCACCGGGAAAAATCTTAAAAATGGGCCCCCCTTAAGTAATTTTTTTCTTCTAAATAACTAAAAAATTTCCGTTAAATTAAAAATCCCGCCCCAATACCCAAGTTTTTTTTAAAGTGGGCACCTAAATTTTATGAGCCCTGAGCGGCCGCCCTTGTCGCCCATACCCAGGAACGGCTATGTTGACAACTTCTTCTTCTTCAAGCCTTTGGCGCATGCCATCCCTTTGGCAATTTTCGATTTGGCGATGCAATGACGGGGTGCCCAACTGGCCGATATGGTATAGCGACCGCCAAAGATATTTGATGAGCCTTTAACAATCTCATACCGAGTACTCTTAAAAAGTATTAGCCCTTGTTCACCAAATATTATTTTTTGCTAATCTAGTTAAAAATAAACAAAATACGTGTGTATAGTATACGAAAAGATCAAGTTTTTTAATCATATATTAATAAATCCTTTCTAGTCTATCTAATTAGTAAATCCTATAACTAAGCAATAACTATATAGTTTATGAAAATATAACCCTCATGCTATTAATTACTATTACTAGTTACTGATACTAAAAACTTATCACTTGCCCCTTCAATATTACATTTTACATTCAAACTTATAATATACATAAAAAATGAATATACGTTTTAAAATATTTTTCTTAAAATATCATTTAAAAGTTATTTTCATTACCTTTAAGTTGTTGTTGACTATTGACTATATATTGACTATATAGGTTGTATAAACATTTTTCTAGCTTCTCACTAGTTTTTATTTTAATAAAAGTCGTTTCTAAAAAAAATTGTATAAACATCAGAATTGATGGAAAATTTACAAATTAAATGTTACAAAAATTAATTACTAAAAATTGTTTTAACATCACATATGCCATGAAATATGGATAGTACATTATGCTCTTAATAAAACTAATAAGCAATAACTTAGTTTATGAAAATATAACCCTCGTGCTATTAATTACTATTACTAGTTACTGATACAAAAAACTTATCACTTGCCCCTTCAATATTACATTTTACATTCAAACTTATAATATACATAAAAAATGAATATACGTTTTAACATATTTTTCTTAAAATATTATTTAAAAGTTATTTTCATTACTTTAAGTTGTTGTTGACTATTGACTATATAGGTTGTATAAACATTTTTCTAGCTTCTCACTAGTTTTTATTTTAATAAAAGTCGTTTCTAAAAATAAATTGTATAAACATCAGAATTGATGGGAAATTTACAAATTAAATGTTACAAAAATTAATTACTAAAAATTGTTTTAACATCACATATGCCATGAAATATGGATAGTACATTATTGTAACACCCGTATTTTTATAACATCGTTTAAAACATTTAAAATACGATTTCCAATATTTTCTATGTAATCCAAAATACAGTTTAACAAAAACTTTAATACCTTTATCAGAGTATACAAAAATACGGTGTCACCAAGTATATCAAAACCATAGGCAAACGGGATCTACCTACGAGCTCCCGAGCTAAACATATCAAGGCCACTCCTAGTGCAACCTTCTATCGCTTCAAACCTGTACCTGAGTACATAGTCACAAAAACAAACGTAGTACATGAGACAAAATAGTCTCGTGAGATGCATGGGTTTTAGACCCCAATAAGGATAAACATTTCACAAATAAATATATAAACATATTACAACAATACCGTCTAGTCACCCTATTGTGACCCTATCGATCTCGTTTCCTTAGCAAACATATCTAGTACCTAAACATATAGGTACCAGAAGCACAATCATATCTAGTACATAAACATATATGCACTAGAAGCACAATCCAATCTAGTACATAAACATATATGTACTAGAAGCACAATCATATCCAGTACATAAACATATATGTATTGGAGGCTCAACATATCTAATACATAAACATATATGTATTAGAATCATACACGACTAGTACATAAACATATGCGTACTAGAAGTCCATACGTGTCTGGTGTATAAACATATATACACTCGTCTCAGTGACCGGGGATCCACCGCGTCACCACCACTATCTCTTATCATAACCTAACAGTTATGCCAGTCAAAGCCTTCGGCTATCACACCAAACATCAAACAAATTAGTTATCTAGCAATAACGATATATAATTAGTTCAACATAGCGTGAACGTACCTGTATGGTCCCGTGGACCCGACCTTTACCAACTCACACATACTTCTACATCTATGAACCCTAGAAGGTCCATACTCACATGTTTCATAAGATACATTTCTTATTTATCGATATCATATACTTTCATCTTTTCGTTAACTGTAATATATAATTATTACTAGCCACATCATGATCATCTCCATATATATATATTCGTTCTTTTCTTTTATTAGTAATTCTTACCAATAGATACTCATTACTATCAAATCATTCTCAATTGCTTTACTAATACCGATTTATTAATAAAGACTCAATATACATTCTTTTAATAAAATACTTTACTAATATGGTCCATTAATAAAGATTTCCGTCATTACTTTAATTTACCAGATTTACTTCCAAAATCATCAATCATACTAGACATATTCTAGTATCACATTACACATACTTTCCTATCTTTTCAGTCACTATCTTTATCAAAATATTATTAATAAAGACTCATAAAAATATCATACATGTTTTCAAAAGTTCTTTGCTATGTACTCAGTTTTAAAAGTCTCATGTACTCACCTTAGCAATGCTTTCCAGTTCGCGTTTATCAGCACGAATCCTTGCTTCCCATCTTGTGGAATAACTCCATCTTATAGGTCTTTGCAACCTATCAACACAATAATCATATAACCTAGTTATCATCCATAACTAGTCACCATTTAACCCATAATAATATCCCTAACCACCAAGTTCATCTAACTGGGTGGAATCTCAAACCCTAGTTCAAGATTTCACCAACAAATCACAAATCCAACTTGAACACATGGTCCACATACTATCTAGGGGTGTTTTACACCCTCCATTAGCACCCTCAACAAGATCTTCCACAAACCAACTCCATAATCACAACTTTCCCCAAAACAAGTTCATAAACTAGATTGGAGGTGAAAATACCTTAGGTCTTTAACAATGTTTGAAGATCTCCAAGAATGGTGGTGTTCTATGCCCAAGAACACCCAAATCTCCCTTTAAGCTCCCAAATCGGCTGCATATCAAAAATGGTGGAAAATGGGTGAAAACCCTAGCTTTTCCCGATTTTATATCACCAGACAGGAATTCGCGCCGCGAAGTCCCAGTTCGCGCCGCGAACTAGATTGAACACGCGTTTTTCGCGATCGTGAACCCAACGCGAACTCCAAGTATCAAAACCCAAAAATCACTGGCAACCCTTCGCGTTCGCGAACTCCAGCTCGCGCCGCGAACCACTCAGTGCAGCAAGGCTGCAACTTTTTGATGTTTAATTCGACCCGTTTTCGTCCTTAACCATATCAAATGGTGTCCAAATGACACGAAACCAATTCCCACGTGTTTCATACGATTTATCATTAATTATCATATTTTTCCCATAATTATTTATTTACAAAATTTCGGGTCGTTACAATTATGCTCTTAATAAAACTAATAATTATAGTGTTTACCTGTGTAAAACATAGTGGGGCGAATGAGAACATTAAATTGTACCTTATATATAGTTGTGGTAGTTAAAAACTATTATTTTACTGTTCATTCTAAAGGAATTGGTTGATTTGTTTTTTATTTTTTTTTTAAATTTGTCTTTCATGTACGTGGGATGAGCAGGAGAAATCTCCAAGTGGGATGCAGTAGAGAAATCTCCAAGTGGGACTTCAACCAAAATGGTTCTATTAAATTTTCAAAACTCACCTTAAAATAGGGGTTATTTTGTAAATATTTTCATTTTTACCCTTAAATTTTTTTCTAATTACTTTACAAATATAACTTCATTTCATTTCACTTTTATTTAAAAAATTAAAATTATTTAATTTCTAAAAAGCCCACCATTAAATTGTTTTATTAAATTACGATCGGAACTAGCCTAATATTACAATAATTTTAATTTTCAAACCGTTTAAAATGCATTAATACGTATATAGAGTATAATTTATCAAAAACATTAGATACTTTGGCGAGTCTTATAAAAATAATAATCTTACTTCATAACTATTACATTTATGTATTAAAAAAGATGCTAGCATAATATGTCGGTTTTTTATAATCAGTTTAATTAAAAAGATCATTTAAACAATGTCGCTACATCGTGTTAAATATTATAATTTTCATTAGTATCGCAATTCTCTTAAAAATGAAAGCTATAGATTTCCGCTACAACGTGCGGGCTTGATAACATTATAAATATAATGTTTAAATTGTTAAACATTATATACTTCAAAGGTTGGAATTTAATACTATTTAATACAAATCAGTCACTAATAAACCAACAATAAAAATTATCGAATTAAAACATCTTAATTATTAAGTTTTGCTATATTCAAATAATAAATTGTGAAAGGGTGAAATGAAAAAAAAAAAGTTAAGTAAAAATTTTATAATAACATGTTATTAATCATCAAGTAAATTTATATCTTCGAGAATTTTGATGTTTACAACATTGTTACATTGTATAAACGAAGAATAAAATTCCGCAGCGAAGCGCGGCTTTCATTACCCTCGTTGCTAAACATGGTGATGATTCAAACGTTTCAAATCGCCGACACAAGTAATTGGAGGGGATCCTTTAGTGATTGAGATGAACTATTTACGTGTACTATTATTTTCTTTGCATAAAAGTCATAACCATAATTCTTACTTTCTACCTTTGAAATACATTAAACATATGGTTTCCTAATTTTAATTGTTTCAAAAAAATCATTACAAATGTATTTATACTAATTTCCAAAAAAAAAATAATCTATTGTCATGTACTCATGACATTTAACTCGTGACACTCATTTTAACATTCCGCTTATATTTAGTCGTTCTCTAATAATAAGGGTGATGTTCTATGGATATGGGTTCATCTTGAAAAACGATAAACTTCTTATGAGACCCCTATGAGCAATAAAATATACCTCATGTGACCATAGAAGTTCACCGGTGCTGGCTTCGGGCCACCCACAAAGCGGGTGATCGCGCTGAGATCAAGAAAAGCTATTGAACATAGTAAATATTTTTAGCATGGGGATAGCTACTCCGCCCATTTCGTCGAGATAAACAAGACGAGTTTCATAGTAGGTTAAAACTCAAGTTACCAAAAAAATATTAGTTCTCTTATAGTAAAAACATTTTTTTTGGTACATTACATAAATTGTCCCTGTGGTATACCTGATTCTGTATTCATGTCCCTGAACCTTTTTCTTCGGTTTTTTTGTCCTAAAGATTTTTGGATTTCAGTTTTCTGTCCTTCCGTCCAAAATCCTCCATTAAATGACGTGAAATGCCAAAAAAACAAGGGTATTTTCGTCCTTTTCTTTTCTCTTTTAATTTTTTCTTTTTGCATCTTCTTCCTCATTTCTTTGTTCATCATTCAAACCCTAAAAATTATGGATTACATTCAGACACAAGTTGTGTGCATTCCAACTGCAAAACCTTGTTCGGTTGCGTAAATTGCTTCGCCATCATCATAATAATCGTATAGATTTGCAAAACCTTCCAAATTCATCAGTTTTTCTTTCTCCTATTTCATCTTCTTCACAACTTTACTCATTTCTTTACCCATTTCTTAATCACTGTCATCAATCACACATGCACAAACCATCAATCTTCAAATTTCCACGGCAATAAAGCAGTAATCGATCTCTCTTGTGTCTCTCCTCTACATAACAAATCCCAACACTTGCAAATCTTGCCCATATTCCTATTGAATCCCTAACAAACAAACAAAAACGATTTGCGATTGTCGGAGTTTTGGAACGATCTCCGATCTGGGTTTTTGATTTATGCCATTTCTATATCTCCGATTGTCGGAGCTTTACAGAACCCAACTAAAACGATTTGCCGATTTCTATGTTGAAGGAGACGCACCTGCAATTTAGGTTGTCGTTTCGGGATTTTTTGACGATTTACAGAACCCACCACCATCATTTTTGATTTGGGGTTGTCTTTCAAGGTAAAAATAAATTGATTTGGGGGTTATCATTTTTCACAGCTGAGTTTGATTTGATTTTTGATTTTGGATTTTTTTTTTATTTTAGTTTGAATTTGATTTTGATTTCATGGTTTGATCTTCATTCTTCATCAAGTAGCAATAAAGGAAATTAAGAAATAGATTACATCGGTGGAGAAGAAGATGATCTTCATGGTTCGCCGGAGAAGATGACTGGAGGTGCGGCGGTGGTGGGCAGCGGTTCTGGTGGAGGTGCGGCGGTGGCGGACATCTGCCTTGATGGTGTTTATAAAAAGAAAAAGAGATGTAAAAATAAAAAGAAAAGAGTTAAAATAGGGGTAATATGAGGAAATGGATAAAAATACTGTCAGTTAACGGAGGATTTTGAACGGAATGACAGAAATTGAAATCCAAAAATCTTTAGGGACAAAAAAACTGAAGAAAAAAAGTTCAGGGACAGAAATACATAATCGGATGGACAATTTCTTTAATTTACCATTTTTTTCAACTAGCAGTAAATTAGTTAGTAAACACGCTTGTCCATTTCAATTGTAGTATCACGTAGTATCAAATAGTTTTTTCTCCTCAAAACAAAGGTTTAAGTACATAAATGTAAATTGCATACATTCATCTATATATAAATCTATATATACAAATGCCATTCAAGTTACTGTTCACGTAAATTTCATTGGCTAATATTAGGGCTGTCAAAACTTGGCACGACACGACAAAAATACATGAAACGAAACGAAATTGGGATGAAATCAAAATTTGAATTCGTATTCGTGTCGTGTTCGTGTCGTGTAAAACAAACACGAAGTCGTGTTGTGTCGTGTTCGTGTTCAGAGATTAACACGAAATTGACACGATAGTTATGATTTTGCCGTGTTTTGTCGTGTTTTTAGCATGTAGTAAGTAAGAAATTTGATATATTTGTTATTTATTTCGTGTTGTCGTGTTTATCGTTTTTTAACCGTGTCGTGTTCGTGTTAGCAAAATAAAACACGACTTCGTGTCGTGTTGTTTTCGTGTTGAACGAATTTGTGTCGTGTTGTGTCGTGTGACCCAAAACACGAAACGATAACACGATTTGACAGCCCTACTAATGGGTTATACAAATTTGATTGGCTAATAGGTTATACAATCTACTTCCATTTACAGAGTATTAATATTAATTGATGAGTTTTAATTGTATGTCCATGCATCCATTATGGCTAGATTCTTATAAACCATTTCTACTTCAATAAGGCGCCCACATCATTACATACATTTGATTTGTTTTAATTTATTTCTTTCGTGGATTTATTTTCTTTGCTAAAATAAAAATAATTTATTTCTTTCGTGGATTTATTTTCTTTGCTAAAATAAAAATTGCTATTTGATAACTTTCAACTCACGAGTATATAAAATTCAACTTCTTTCATATATTTAAATGAGGAGTGATATTGACTCATATTATTTATTTCTACTTATCTTTATACCCACTAATTAAGATAAATGTCAAAATCAATGGATGATATGAAAAAAGAAAATTAGTAGATTACGTGTCAAGTTTAGAATTAGGTATAAAGAAAAGATAGAAAGAAATATAATTAGTAACTAAAGACATAAATGAATATCATTATATACTAAAAGTCGATAATCACACGCAACTACTCCCTTCACCCCACAAAAAAATTTATCATTTTTACACAAGTTTTTAGGAGATAATTAGTAATAGGATACTTTGTAATAATTTTGATTAAAATATAAGATTAGTTTGAAGAGAGAAAGTATTTTTAGAAGATAATTAGTGATATAGTGTTTGTTAATAATATTATTTTATTAAGTGGATCTCATCAAATTTGAAAACTGAAAACTTTTTTTCTTAGATAAAAACTGATGGAAAAATTATAACTTTTTTATGGAACAGATGTAGTAATAAACAAATTAAATTAACGTTTGTAACTTCATTTTCATAGTGTCTACAATTAAAACTAAAAATTTCCTATTTCATTTTTTGAAAGTATAAATGACTGCAACAAACACAAATAATATATACATCCCAAATATCATAAAGCATCTTTTTCCCACAATTCTTATAAAAAAGATTATATTGTAAACTCTAAAGAGGTATAATGTAATTAAAAAAGTCAATCTCAAGACTTTTTGACAAGCATACAATTATACCATGAATATTTTCAACCTACAATTGCAGCGGAGCGCGGACCCAAACCGCTTGTTATTTACAATTTCTGACTTTGATTTGGGTATATTATTTTGAAAATGAGGAGGTAAAAAGGTGATAACTGTTTAATTAATTTGATTAATTTTGTTGGCTAATGTGAAGTTATTTGGTTGGTAATGTAATGGTATCCAGTGTTGGCATGGGACCCAATCATGCCAATTAATCAAATGGCTAGCCTGGCTCGGTCACTTTTGCCAGATCATACGAACCCACCGCAAACCCCATTCGGCCCCCTTTCTTGTTTGTTTCTTTCTTCTTGTGTAAATTATTCTTGCATCCCAATTTACCATTTTACCCCTCACCCAATTCATATTATCAACGGATCAACCATAGTAGTACAGTAATAAAATTCTAATTTATATTCAACCTTATATTGAATTACTTGAGTATGGATCTAATAAAAGATTTGGGCTCTAATGAACATATACATTAATAGATAAAGGTAAAAGTGTTAGCCCCCTATAAGAGGATCTTGTTAACTAGCACCTTCTGAGAGACATCAATTTATGACTAGTTGTCATTGTTAAGTTGAATTACATGTTTTAATAGTTTAGCACTACATGGACGATTTTTGAATAAGTCTCATTTGAAGTATATATTTATGTATTACTAGTTTTTGTCTTATTATGTATATGTAATCACTATTAGTCTTATAATGATAGCAAACATCAACACAAGATATTTTATTTTAGTTTAGATATTTGTTAAATTGTTAGTAGAAAATGTCACATCAGTGTAGGTCTTACAAGCCAAATACACTATAGTGAACAATGAAATCAGAAATGTATATTTGTGGGACAAAAAATAGAGACAAATGAAAGCTACTGTACACTTAACTTCTTGTATTTTTCTTTCTATAAATATAAGGGAAAATATAGAGGTGTTGTTGACTGCACGTAGTATTTAAGTGCCGGGAAAGCAAACAAATTTTAATAAAGTGGTACTTTATGTCCTCAACTATTTTACTATACCGAATCGACCTCATACTGAACTTGGTACTCGGTGCTCACTTTTGGTCCCAAACAGAATACGCACCGGAAGGGTATCATGATGAGCAAAATCAAGCAAATACCGGAACCGAACCTGTACCAGCCTACAGTACTTAGTACTCGTTTTTGGGACCCTCGCTACCACTAATTTGGTTACCAGTTCGGTAAGGGCATCGTGTCCATCTCTATTTGCCTACACAATCAAGTTAAGTTAAGTATACCAAAAAGTGGTTAATCACTTTAGAAAACATAAAATTTTATTTTTGAAACCTATTATATATAATCTCAACTTAAAACAAATAAATAACATGAGATATAACTTAAGTGTTAGGATCCGGTGAAGACTCAAAAATTGATGAGGACTGCAATGTCAATTCTCAACCAATCATTTCAAAAGATTCGGATCATTCATAAATTTTAGATCTTTTTGAGGAAACATTTTTTAATAATGATCCAAAATTTCTGATAATGATCCAAAAAATTTAAATGATTAATGAAAAATTATCCTTAGATTCTTTATCAAAATTTGAATTCTTACCCGATCTCACTTAGAATGCGAGCCCAAATTAAATCAATGCTGTTTATTCTGATATTCAATATCATTTCTGCATTTCCCTTCTCAATGAATATTACGACTCAATTAAATACGTCATTACAAATATGAGCTACATGTTGAATATTAAAATAAATGCAATAACATAACTATATGAAATCTTTTAAAAGAAAATGTAATAATAAAAATAAGAAAAACTGTGGACAAAGTGCGTATTACCAATATTCTTTAAAAAGTTGTAATTAATCAATATATAAATGCTTGTTGAACTGCAACAAACCTATATTATTTTATATCTATCACAAAAATCGTAATTTATTTTTACATATCAAATGAGTTGTCTTTAATATACGAAGTATATTTTAAAGCATTTGATTTAAACAACCACCTAAAACTACTTTTAATTGTTTATTTCGGATTAAAAAAATTTAAGCACATTAGTTTTTAATCTAATTAAGTTGTTTCTGAAAACAATTATATCTTAAATCTATATATATCATCCCCTATATATGAGGCTACACATGATGACTTCATGCCACATCATCACAACGCCGACTTTTGATTGGTGGACAATGCCACGTGTGTAACACCCAAAATTTACAAGATTTTTAAAATTTTTGAAAATAAAATTATAATCAAAAGGTCCCATAAATAAATCTCAGATATTAATATTTAACATTTAAAACGTATTTATTGCGGAAATAGTTAAGATAGAGTAAAGTGTTTTAAAATATTAAATGATGTCCACATCAGTAATGAAAAGATACAGCGGTCAACCGTCCACCTTCTCCTTTCCTTTGCTGGTACCTGAAACAATGTGGGGGAAAGTTTGGGTCAGCTGGGGAAGCTGAGTGAATAATTCTCAAAATGCAAACAATCATAACATACAACACATGAGGGCACATCGGTGTACTCCTACTCAGAATCTACTCGATTAATTACTCAGATTTATTTCTCAGATTTATTTCTCAGATTTTATTACTCAGATTTTAATTTATATAGCGCGCTTGTGTGATTTGGGACGAGAGATCAACCTCGCCCCTCCTCACACCTCAGATAGGCATAAGCCAAAAATTCATACGGGAGTGATCCCAAAACTCAGACGGGAGGTGATCCCAGGCATATAGCCAAAAACTCATATGTGTGTTATTATGTTTTATTATCTCTTTAACATAATTATCTCAGATGCCCTAGCAAGTAGTAGCACAGAATGACCCTGTGCCGAGCTCGGTTATCCAGGCACAATGTCTCAGATTAAAATAAATCAACAGCTGCTCAGATACTCAGATAGCATGTCAAACTCAGATAACAAATCAAACTCAGATAGCGGATCAAACTCAGATAACAGCTCAAGCTAAGATAACAATTATGGTGCAAGAAATGTAACACATAAGTCATGCATGTACAACGTTAAAACTGAATACACGGTGAGAATACTCACCTCGATAATGTATGCTCCGAAGATCACTCAGCACTCTATTCCACTACCCTGCTAACGCCTAGACGGTCCTAAAGCACAAAGATTGACCGGATTAGACTCATCTCTAAACTCATTTTTAACAAGGTACAACATTTCCCTTTAGATAAATTATTAAGAAAACATTTCCCCCTTTTTTTCCTTAGAATAATACAAAACATTTTTCCAAATAACATAATAATAAACTTCCTCCAAAAATCATAAGACTCTTTTTCTAATAAAATACCCATAAGGCTTTTCATAAAAGATAAACCATGAGATTCGAAACATTTGTATTTTTCGTTGGTTTAATAAAGTGGCGCATGAAACAGTACCAATCCCTTCCATGCTTTCTCATAAAAATGTGCCTCAGTAGAACTCATTTATCAAAATAGCAAGTGTTTTACACCAAAAACCCATCTCTTTAATTTGAGCAAAATAGACAAACTGGAAAAGAAAAGGAGGAAAGTAAGGACAAGAGTTTCCATAATAGTATTGTCAAGACCACCAATTTAAAACCAACAAAAACCCATGAGAATTTGAACGAAATAGATAACAGCCACCTCCCAAAACTTATAAGTTAACTAAAACAAGGAGAAAGGAAAACAGTGAATAGAGATTCTACCACACACTCGATTTAGCTGGAACGTTGATCGGAATCTTCACTTGACTACTTTTCTGCTCAAGGAGACCAGCTCTATCCCGCACCATGAAAATAAAGAAGTTCTCAACAGTTAGCTATCATAACTCAAAAGACTAGAAAACGACGAGGAATAATGGGTGTGGCTTACCGGAACGACGCACAACGCCACTTCCTCGGAAAAGGAAACTGCTAGGAAGTTACACGTTAAACAACTTGGAAAAACTTTGCTCTTCTGCTCGTCGGGATCGAAGTGAAACTCAACCGCAAACGGGTGGAATTAAACGGAGCTTATAGCGGTGAGGAAACACCGGCAAAACAGAAACTCAAACCGCAGAGCTCGCCGGAACAAAAACGGCGGCGGTGGAGCTCCGGAAAAGCAGAAACACGATGAAGGTGGTTTTAAGGTGAAGCTCACGGCGGTGGCGGAAAAAAACCCACGGTGGTGCTCGGGATTTATGGTGGAACAGAAACACGTACGAAGGTGGTGGTGGGTTTCACGGTGCTTCTCTGAAAGATGTTAGCAACCAGAAACGGGAAAGTGATGGTGGAACTCGAGAAAGCTCGCGGACGGAGATGGTGGTGTTTGTGACCGCCGGTGAGTGTTTAGGAGAGGGTGTAGCATGGAATAAAAGAATAGTAGGGGTTGCGGCTACTAGGTTTCCGTGCGTATTTATACTGCAGACAATACTCCTCATAATGAGGGCTTTGGTCCGTATTCTACTGATCGCCACATGGGCTCTTACATTTAAATTGGACTCGACCCTTAACTAGCCCGAAGTCGATAACTTTGCCAAGCTGGACCCGATCCTAAATGTAGTCCTCTTATTTCCGATATTAAAACGATAATAACACTAGAGAAAACAAATGTTAAATTTACTTTGTTTAATCATCCAAATCTTGATAACCACGGCGGCTAGTTACGAAATTTAAATGTAAGACTTTAAGTAATTTCAAGATATAAACAATTAGCTCTAAAATTTATAATTAATTAAATAAAGGTACTATTTAATTATCAGGAAATTTAGGGCGTTACAACGTGTAATTCCGGCATTGGTCCATTCATTCCTCATAAACTTCTCTCTTCACCCATAACTGTAGGCTTTATTTTTGGAAAAGATGCATTCTTGATAGGAACGTAGTTATTGTAAACCGGATTTACAGGCAACGATATCCTGTCAAAACATGAATTAAAATAAATAGTAATTCTAAAGAATCAACACAATTAATTATCATTCCTATTTTAAATTTCAAAACAATAAATTTTAAAAACTTTTTTATTACTTACCAAGAGTCAGGAGTAATCTATTCCTTTTTTGAAATCAAATCTTATGCCAAAACCCGAATGTAAAATTCAAAACCCATACACCCCTATATAAAGTGCATGCCATAGGGTCGAAGAATGTCAAGTTTCACCCCTGCATGTTTAATTGAAAAGTCAGTTTAAAATTATCTAATTTTTTAACAAATATTCCAAAACAAAATTACTTAATTATTATAACCATTAATATTTCATTTAATATTTTCAAACTTTCCTAATGTTTTGGTAAAATATTAATGGTCGATTAAAACATGAATAATTTAATTATTAATAATTGCCATAACTAATTCGCACATATTTGGGAAGGATTTATATATATCCCTAAATTAGAGCATATTACTTAAGTATATAATCATTAACATAATGTTATATATAAACACTGTATTATGTTTTATTAATATAATAACAAAATTGTTGTAAAAATTTTATTATATTTTCGTAAAAGTTTATAAAAAATAAAATTAAAGGGAAAGTATTATAAACCGCAAATTACTTTGTATCTTCAGTATGAATACCAACACCGACAAAGGAAAAGCGAAGCTGAACTACCAGAAAACACCAAATTCCTCCGGCGGCAATCTGAGGCGTTTGGCAAGTGCTGGTATATCAACAGGGTCCCGAAGATTCCGTCCCACTGAAAATTCAACACAAAGTCCTGTTAACATGGAAACAACCCAAGGTAAATAAATTACATACATACATTTTTTAATTATTTAGTATATAAGATTATTAACTTCTAAATGTTTATTTCAGAAACCTTCAAATAAAAACCCATTACACCAATAGGGAAGATAGATGCGGGGTTACGGAACATATCTGTTCGGGGGAGATGTCGTTCAATCTGGCATTCCCACCGTAAGAACGAACCGCATAACCCATATTCTCTAGACTTAGTTCTGCATGATGATCAGGTATTTACTGTCAATACATCATATAACTTTTTGTGCAATTGATTTAATTAAAACATGCTTAAAATTTGAAATTTAACAGAATGATCGAATCCAAATTTGGATTAAAAGAGAGTTCATGCATAAGTTCGAGCCGCTTTTCGAGGAAGGAAAGTGTTATGAGATTTCAAACTTCATTATTTATCAGAATACTGGAATTTACCCTTTATTACCACATAAGTATAAACTTGCATTTGGGTTCAACACAACTGTTACTCGAATTGATCAAATTGATGACAATTTGTATAGTTTACTGCTCGAACCGTATACTGAGATTAAGTCGGCAGATCGTACTTATGCTGAAAAAGACGTTGTTGGTACGTCCTACTTATATTTTAAATTTAACTTTTATATAATATTTTTATCGCATTGATATATTTAATTTATACATACTGCTTTCAAATATTTTAATCTGTTTCAGATGTTATTGGCTCTGTTGTTGGGATTATGGAAATTGTAAAGGTACCCACGCAAAGTGGTATGAAATTTCGACGTACTGTTGTGGTCGAGGATAACATGTACGTACTACTGACATACATATTTATATACATATGAATTATTTTAAGATATTTATATATAATTAATTAAAAAATAAAAACAGGGGAGAACAGCTTGATTTAACATTTTGGGAAGAGTGGGCCACGATGTGGAATGATTATGCCACTGATCCAGAAAAATTTGGACATTTTGTCGTGTTACTACAACTTGGCAAGGTTAAGTACTTTAAAGGTATGATTTATAGCAAAAATTCACATTTAAAAAAAACATGTAATTTGATTCAGTTTTTTAATTAAAAATAATCAATTTAAATATTACTCTTTTTTTAAATTACGTGATATACGTACCCAAATCCCTAATACAAAGCAATTTTTTTTTTTGTTAATTGTTTTTGTTACACACACAATGCAGAGGCACCGGCGGTCCATAACGCTTTGTTCGGAACAAAGATAATTATTGATCAGGATCACCCCGCTATTCTTGCATTTAAAACAGAGTGAGCAACATTTGTTATTGTCAAATAAATTTTTTTAAAAACCATAATTAGTTTAACATTTCTGGTTGGTTTATAATTGTATTTCAGGGCTGAAAATCAGGAGGATTATGATCCACACCAATTCAAAATTGAGTTCTTCACACCTGATGCTAAAGTGGTTACCGTATCAGATATCTTTAGGGGTTCGGTTAAAAGCATGGTGGCTCATATTCGTCAGATTCAACAGGTATGTAAAACCATTATTCCAATAACTAATACAATAATACATCTACCTACTGATGGTTTCATTTAATTTTGTAACGACCCGAAATTTGAATATAATAAAATTTGGAAAAAATATGATAAATAAGGATAATTCATTTCAGAACCGTAGGAATTGGTTTCGTGTCGTTTGGACACCGTATGAGAAAGTTATGGACGAAACTGGGTCGAGACAAAGACCGAAAAGTGCAGCCTAGCTGACTGGTGGAGTTCACGGCGCGAAGTGGAGTTCGCGATCGCGAACTCCGTCCAGGGACTTGGGGTTTTCAGACATTGAGTTCACGACCTGTTACCGATCGCGAAGTGTTCACGACACGCGAACTTCGCGACGCGAAGTCTGTTCACGGCGTGAACTTTGCGAGATCAGCTGTATTAAATCGGGAAAGCTAGGGTTTTCACTCATTTTTACCATTGTTGAAGGGCATCCGATTTTAGAGAGAGAAGGGGCGATTTTGGTGATTCCTTGCTCAAATCTTCATCAATCTTGAAGGATCTAAACATCAAAGGTAAGATTTCTTGATTGTTGATGTTATCTAGCTAGTTATGAACTTTGTATGGGTAGAAATGGTGGTTTGGGGAACCATCCATGTTATCTTTGGGGAAGATGACTAATTATGGGTGTAGAACACTCATTGTAAGCTTGTAATCGATGTGTACAAGTTGGATCTGAGTTTATGATGGAAATCTTGAACTAGGGTTTGAGATTCCACCAAGTTGGATGAACTTGGTGGTTAAGAATGTTGTTATGGGTTTATTGGTAACTAGTTATGGATAATAACTAGATTTTATGATGATATGGATGATAGGTCAAGAAGACCTAAAGATTGGTGACATTTCACAAGTTGGAAAGCAAGGATTCGTGTTGTTGGACACGATTTGGAGTTAGCTTGGCTAAGGTGAGTACATGAGACTTTTACTGGGTACATAGCAAATGATTTTGAAAACTATGATGTTTTAAGAGTCTTTATTAATAAACATTTTTAATAAAGATATGATTGATATGATGAGAAAATGCTAGTAATAGACTATTTTAGTATGTCTAAATGATTGATGATTTTGAAAGAGATTATGATTATGAAAAGTAATTAATGAGTTTTTATAAATAAGATGTATGAATAAAGATAATGATTTGAAAGAGCTTGATAATCGATTTATTAATAATATGTATTAATAAAGCTTGAGACAATGATTTTAAAGTAATGAGTATCGATTAGTATATTATACTAATAAAAGTAGATATTGAAATACTAAGAGGATAAGTATTAAGGGACTAGTAATAAACATGTATTCTAGTCAAATAAGAGTCAAAGTAACATGATTTTGATAAAAGATAAATATGTTTTAAATTAGCAAAGGACTTGGTAAAGTCAAGATTTAAAATGAATTAATAAAGAGAATAGCATGATAAGTTAGAATAAATGTATTCTAATATGTGATGAAAGGAGCTGATGCTCATATTTGATGAAAGGAGCTGAGGCTCATATGTGAATGAAAAATCCGGAATAAGACCGCCCAGAAATGGGGGAGCATGAGACGTCTACTTGGGGTGGTACCTCCCTGCGCAAAGAGTAGAATGTCACAGTTTACGACACTCAATGATGAGTGAGCATGACGACCCGGGAACGGGGAGAGCTTATGAATCTCGGTAAGATGGGGGTTCCCAATTACCTTGATAGTTTACCTATGACGTCCCATATCGGGAGAGTTGGCTTCGGAGAGGTCCGTTGCATATGTGATAATGAAAGTGTAAGTTTGGAGATAACTTACAAGTATGTGATTAGATGACGAGTAAGCTTATGGTAAGCTTATTAGTTTATACGGTTAAATGAATGGAAAAATGAGTTATGAATTAATAAGAAATGATAAGGATAAGTATTTTTTTTTATGTTATAAATATTATTTTATAAATCTTTTGAGAATGGGTCGAAAACCCATGTATCTCACGAGACTATTTTGTCTCACGTACTACTTTGTTTTTGGCTATGTACTCAGGTTCAGGATCGTTGGATTAGATGGTCGCGTTAGAAGTGGCCTAGTGTTGAATAGCTCGGGAGCTCGTAGGTAGTTCTCGTTTATCCTATGGTTATGATATTATCTTTGTAACACCGGATTTTATAACTCTGATAAATGTTTTAATGGTTTTTGTTAAACCGTATTTTGGGAACATTGGACATTGTATTATTTTTATTTAAAAATATGTTTAAAAGGTGTTTTGAAAATTGAGGTGTTACAACTTGGTATCAGAGCTATAGTTTAAGTGAATTAGGTAGGTTTGACCTCCCTAGTCTTAAGCTATGCTAAGTAGGACCATATGTTTTCCATAGGATGTCCTTGATCAGTCCGTTGAGGCAGTAAAGTATGAGTATATTAGGGTCGATCCCTAAGAGAAAAGATAATGTTTTGGGCTATATGGGTTATGTTTGACTAATAAGTCAATATTTGAATTTTGACGGTTTAATATGTTGATATAGAAAATGGTGAACCCAAGAAGTGGAGAGATTCCACGAGATCATGAGACGGATTCAAATCGAATCCCGACTCATCCCGGTAATAATGGAGAAGGTTCCGGTTTGGATGCAAACCAAACCCCGGTAACTATGGAAGCGATCAGAAATTTGTTTCATCAGATGAGGGATGAGGTGAATGTGGATATGAACCGGATTATCGATAACCGTTTGAATGTGGATAGGCGAGATGATTCTAAATCTCGCGGTGGAAGTAAGTCTTCGGGTAGCAAGACCCGTACAGAGAAGTCATTGACTGCAGAGACCGACGATTCGGATTCGGAGGAAAGAGAAGGATGCACCTATAAGACATTCATGTCGTGCAACCCCGGAGTGTATTATGGAAGTTCGGAACCAAAGGTCACGATGCGTTGGATTCGGGAAACCGAGCAAGTGTTAGAAAGTAGCAAGTGTTTAAAGAAAGACATGGTCATTTATGCATCCCGACAGTTGAAGGATGAAGCGTTGACATGGTGGGATACCATGTATGAAACTTTGGGGAAGAAAGTGTACAAGATGTCGTGGGAGGAGTTCACGAGAAGGTTGAAGGAAAAGTTTTGTCCCGAGAGAGATCTAGAAGAGTTACAAGAAGAGTTTATGTTCATCAAGAAGGGAAATATGTCGGTGGAAGAATACACCAAAAAGTTTACGGGATTACTTCCGTTTGTAATCAAGTCCTATCCTACGGAGCGTATGAAGGTGGTTCGGTATGCGAATGGACTACCACCGGAGTTTGAATTGGAAGTCAAGCGAGCGACCACGTTGGATGAGGCAATTTGTACCGCTCGGAGTGTTGAAAGGGTGTTTCGGCGAAGGGCACAAGAGTCGGCATCAGGAAAAGAAAAGAAGAAGTTTGGTAGTAGCTTGGGATTAACAAAGAGAGAAGGATTGGGGTCGAGTTCGTCAAAGCATAGTGGTATTGGAACTTGTCAAAGTTGTGGGAAGAATCATCATGGGGAATGTAAGGCAAATTCGGCTATATGCTTCAAGTGTGGTCGAGCAGGACACCGAGCAAAGGATTGCAAAGTAAGGAACCTCGAGGAAGTGGAATGCTACACTTGTCACGAGGTGGGACACTTTAGTAGTGCGTGCCCAAGGAAGAGAACCGACACGTCAGCATCAACCGCCAACAGGAATCGGGTGAAGGAAACCCGTGGGGCCGCTTCAGGTAATGCATTTATGAAATTTTGATAGATAATTAGAATTCAATTGCTTTTATGTCGCACAAATTGGTGCTTATGTGATATAACTATGGAAGTAATTATAGAGGGAAGATATGATGTGAAAATAAGTTTGGGGGATAATCTCCCCGAGTTGTTTTGCGTATAGTTATGGGTTGGCGACCGGTATGTCGCGGGAAATAAGAATAGAAAGGATTATGTCATTATAAATTATCGGAAGGTGAATCATAAGAATAGTAATTGTGCTCAAAGAAAGGGGTAGTAGTACAGTGAAGTACTAAGTTTCGGTAAGACGGGTAAAGTATGAATGGAAAGCCATAGAAATAATGATTTTTGAAAATAGAACTTTAGTGTTCGGTGGGAATCCTGATAAGTAGTGCAGATATTCAAGTCAGGGTTGACGTATGCAATGGCAAGGGTGAATAGTTTGTTATTGGTAAAGTTTATAAATAAAAAAAAAAAAAAAAAGGAGAGAAAAATGAGATAGTTCAAGGTTGGGAATCGTTGGGAGTCAATGGGTTGACTCATAAGGACCGTGTGAATCGGTAAAATATAGATTATTAAAAGGGTGTTAGTGGTTACCTCGGTGGTAAATGAAAGATCGAAAAATATTAATGTTGAGAAAGCATGTTTAGTAAAGGTCGATTGATAAATAAATTGGTTAGTGAATTTGTGCATACCGTATGGTATTGTGTGTAAGTGGAAAAGTGAAAATGTGGATAGAAAATGTGGTTGATTATGAAAGAAAATGATAGCATGATGTTAAGCGAATGAGGCATACACGAATGGTATGCAAGATGAAATGGTATTGTATGAGACACTTTGGATTGGAGGCTTTCTGATCATTGTGACAGTTTGGGATCGTGATGGATTGGAGGCTTTCCGATCATCTCGATAAGATAGTTAAAGTATAATTTGTTATGTAAGGGTTATGATGTTTGTATCTGACGTATGTAGAACCGTATGGTTAGTTGTTATTATGATTCTTATGGTAAGTGAGAACTTGGGTTGAAAACACGGGTAGTGTTTAAGTATAAGTAGGTGTAGGAGATGCCTACAAATTAATGGTTCATGAAAAAGGAATGCCTTAGGAAGCAAAGTGGGTAGAAGCCAATGAGTGGTGAAAGATATATTATGGGTGGTTAGGCCACAATTGGATATGATTGAGGCTCTAGAGCCGGCGATCGGGAATTTCAAGTATGGTATAAGGATATTTGAAGGAAATTATGAAGGGTATAAGTAATTGGATGAAGGATAAAAAGTACTAGATATTTGATATTGGTTCAAATGGAAATGGTTAATCGATTGTGGGAATAGAAACCAAGGAAAAAGGGAACAATTGAGAAAGGAAATTTAAATATGAAAACGGAAATGTAGAGCTTGAGAAGCGATGCCTTAGTAATAAAGAATATGTGGAATTTAGCAAGGTAAGTTTGACTTTAATCATAAGTCAAGGTTGGTCAACTAGTGGAATGTTGACTTTAGTCAAAATTTGGGTTTTGACTTTCGTTTAAAATGGTTAGTCAAGGATAAGGGCATAATGTATCACATGTATGTGTGTATGATAGTGGTTGATTAATTAATGGAAATAATTGTAGTCAAAGGGTGCGACTTTGACCTTAGGGCAATTCGTATGGGATTTAGAAATCGAGTATGATTGTTTTTGGACCATGAAGGTAAGGTCGATTGTTAAGGAATTTATGGTTAATGGGATCATTAGTGAGTAAGGAAATTGACAAAAAGATGGTTGATTTTGTGTTAAGTCAAAGATGAGACAATGTTGACAGTTTGGTCAAAGCGAGGGGTTGACTATCATTTTGGTCAAATGGTTATTAGTAATGATTGAGTCATATCATCCCAATGGGAATAAATAGTTTGGTTAAATGATGGGAAATGTTAAGGTCGAATTGTGAAATTTTGACCCGCTCGGGTATTGGAAACCGAGTTGGATCCTTGACCCAATTGGGGTATAACGGGTCAAATGGGCAATTAATTGCGTAAGTATTATTGAATCATAAGTTGGAAGTGGAATGAGGATCGGAAATCCTTGAGTTGATTCCGAGGACGGAATCCTTTTAAGGGGTGGATAGTTGTAACGACCCGAAATTTGAATATAATAAAATTTGGAAAAAATATGATAAATAAGGATAATTCATTTCAGAACCGTAGGAATTGGTTTCGTGTCGTTTGGACACCGTATGAGAAAGTTATGGACGAAACTGGGTCGAGACAAAGACCGAAAAGTGCAGCCTAGCTGACTGGTGGAGTTCACGGCGCGAAGTGGAGTTCGCGATCGCGAACTCCGTCCAGGGACTTGGGGTTTTCAGACATTGAGTTCACGACCTGTTACCGATCGCGAAGTGTTCACGACACGCGAACTTCGCGACGCGAAGTCTGTTCACGGCGTGAACTTTGCGAGATCAGCTGTATTAAATCGGGAAAGCTAGGGTTTTCACTCATTTCTACCATTGTTGAAGGGCATCCGATTTTAGAGAGAGAAGGGGCGATTTTGGTGATTCCTTGCTCAAATCTTCATCAATCTTGAAGGATCTAAACATCAAAGGTAAGATTTCTTGATTGTTGATGTTATCTAGCTAGTTATGAACTTTGTATGGGTAGAAATGGTGGTTTGGGGAACCATCCATGTTATCTTTGGGGAAGATGACTAATTATGGGTGTAGAACACTCATTGTAAGCTTGTAATCGATGTGTACAAGTTGGATCTGAGTTTATGATGGAAATCTTGAACTAGGGTTTGAGATTCCACCAAGTTGGATGAACTTGGTGGTTAAGAATGTTGTTATGGGTTTATTGGTAACTAGTTATGGATAATAACTAGATTTTATGATGATATGGATGATAGGTCAAGAAGACCTAAAGATTGGTGACATTTCACAAGTTGGAAAGCAAGGATTCGTGTTGTTGGACACGATTTGGAGTTAGCTTGGCTAAGGTGAGTACATGAGACTTTTACTGGGTACATAGCAAATGATTTTGAAAACTATGATGTTTTAAGAGTCTTTATTAATAAACATTTTTAATAAAGATATGATTGATATGATGAGAAAATGCTAGTAATAGACTATTTTAGTATGTCTAAATGATTGATGATTTTGAAAGAGATTATGATTATGAAAAGTAATTAATGAGTTTTTATAAATAAGATGTATGAATAAAGATAATGATTTGAAAGAGCTTGATAATCGATTTATTAATAATATGTATTAATAAAGCTTGAGACAATGATTTTAAAGTAATGAGTATCGATTAGTATATTATACTAATAAAAGTAGATATTGAAATACTAAGAGGATAAGTATTAAGGGACTAGTAATAAACATGTATTCTAGTCAAATAAGAGTCAAAGTAACATGATTTTGATAAAAGATAAATATGTTTTAAATTAGCAAAGGACTTGGTAAAGTCAAGATTTAAAATGAATTAATAAAGAGAATAGCATGATAAGTTAGAATAAATGTATTCTAATATGTGATGAAAGGAGCTGATGCTCATATTTGATGAAAGGAGCTGAGGCTCATATGTGAATGAAAAATCCGGAATAAGACCGCCCAGAAATGGGGGAGCATGAGACGTCTACTTGGGGTGGTACCTCCCTGCGCAAAGAGTAGAATGTCACAGTTTACGACACTCAATGATGAGTGAGCATGACGACCCGGGAACGGGGAGAGCTTATGAATCTCGGTAAGATGGGGGTTCCCAATTACCTTGATAGTTTACCTATGACGTCCCATATCGGGAGAGTTGGCTTCGGAGAGGTCCGTTGCATATGTGATAATGAAAGTGTAAGTTTGGAGATAACTTACAAGTATGTGATTAGATGACGAGTAAGCTTATGGTAAGCTTATTAGTTTATACGGTTAAATGAATGGAAAAATGAGTTATGAATTAATAAGAAATGATAAGGATAAGTATTTTTTTTTATGTTATAAATATTATTTTATAAATCTTTTGAGAATGGGTCGAAAACCCATGTATCTCACGAGACTATTTTGTCTCACGTACTACTTTGTTTTTGGCTATGTACTCAGGTTCAGGATCGTTGGATTAGATGGTCGCGTTAGAAGTGGCCTAGTGTTGAATAGCTCGGGAGCTCGTAGGTAGTTCTCGTTTATCCTATGGTTATGATATTATCTTTGTAACACCGGATTTTATAACTCTGATAAATGTTTTAATGGTTTTTGTTAAACCGTATTTTGGGAACATTGGACATTGTATTATTTTTATTTAAAAATATGTTTAAAAGGTGTTTTGAAAATTGAGGTGTTACAAATTTACTCCCACGTTAATTTAAAATATACAGGATTCCCACTGCATCGTCTTTGCAACCATTCATTGTGTACACGAACAAATGGGATGGTCTTATATAGCATGCAAGGAGTGCACCAAAAAAGTGAAAGTAAGATCAGCAAATAATCGCCATACTACTTACGAATCCGACGACTGTGGAGCAGTACAAACCGTTTCAAGGTAAGATTTCCCTGAATTGACGAAATTTGAATCTCAACCATAATGACACGTTATCTCCCTATTTTTACTGTTTATTATTTTTTTATTAACAGGTTTAGGGTGGTTGTAACAGTCATAGATGAGACTGGTACGGCACAAGTTGTGTTTTTCAACAGCTCTGTTCACAAGTTGACCGACCTTAGTGTCTGGGACTTAATTGACAAATACGGAAAGGATCCTTCCAAGTACTATCCGATGAGTTGAATATGATCCTCGGTAAAAAATTACTGTTAAAGTTGTGGTATTCTAAAGAAAACCATGGCAAGAATAACCACACCTACCGATGTGATGGTATGTCTGAGGATCCTCAACTCATCAAGCATTTCAAACAAAATTTTATTGTAGACCGTGTAGTGACTGATGTTGTGAATGAGGTAACCTTATGCTACTGTATATTTTATGCAAAAACATAATTATACTCAAATTTGTATTATTTTAATAATTATTTGAGTATCTTTTTTCATCCGGAGGATGAGCCGTTGGAGGATTTCAACACGCCTTCAAACTTGATAAAGAAGGTTAGCATGGCTGATGATAGTGTCAAACGTGTGCTCGACATGCACACACCTTCTTCATGTGATGGGGCTTCTGGCAGCGGCACTTCGAGTAATAAGAAACACCGTGTCTTTATTAATCTAGATGATCTAGACACGGATTCTGAAGATGAAAAGGCTAACAAAAGCTCTGAGGGGGTAGTTTACAAAGAAGTCTTATTTCGTTTGTAAATTTTATGTAACATTTCTTAATGTATCGATTTTTCTACCAATTCATCATTACAGCTACAGCATTATTATGTCATTTGTAAAATTATTAATCTTTGTTGGGATTTTTCTACATACTAAATTTTGAAGCATACCCACCCATCGGGCGGGTTACGTAGCTAGTATATATATATATAGAGTAGGGATCCATAGAAAACCACTACTAATTAAAGAATATAAGGAATAAGTTACAGCCTTTAGATCAGAATTTGAAGGGATCAGATTATAGCTATTTAAAATCTCACGCATAAGCAAATTAGGAGGGATCCAGATGAAAAACATAGGTAGAAGGGTAGAATTGTAAAAAGACAACTCTCTCACCTCACAACTCCTCTTTCTCACGTCTCACTTTTCAAACGAATTAGGGTTTTGGGCGATTTCACAGCGTCGATTACACAGGCGATTCAGCATTTCTTCAAATCACGATTTCTCTCAATCGATGACGATTCTGTAAAATCGTGATTTCTCTCAATCGACGACGATTCTCTCAACCGGTATCCGTGTTCTCTCAATCGACGGTGATCTGTCTCTTCCGAAGCCATTCACAAAAGGTTTGTTTCAACTTTGACCCTATTCTCTGTCTCTCAGTCAAATAGGGTTTGCATTTTGGGACCGTCAAACTTGTGTATGCATTTTGGGACGGTCAATGCACTGTGTGTAATTACCACTGTTTGGTTTAGTCCATACACCTGTGAGCTAAAATAATCGATTTCATAAATAATTTGTGCTTACTTAATCATCGATGAGACAAACATATATATGTTCAAGTTTAGAATTTGCAGACTTACATCATCATTGTTATGATTTTGATGACAAACTATACCATAAGCTAGTATATCTAGGGTTTCTTTCACAACGTTTTCTTTAATTTCAACATGATTTTCATTGTCTTGATATCGATCATTGTGAGAATTATGATCCCTTAAGTTCTTATGAGAGTTAGATGAATCCTAGTGGCAGTAATCCTAATTTGAAATAGCAGGACAGTTAAGAAAATATCAAATTTGTGAAAAAAATCTAAAATTTATAAAAAATCTACAAAGAGTAGAAAAATGAATATGCAAGAATGTTATATCTATATAACAAAAAAGATATAAAGTAATGCATTCAATTTAATTCATCCTCAAATAGAAACATAGCAAATCAGTTATAAAGTTGTTCAACTACTGCACGTTTAGTACTAGTTTTATTGTGTCGGCATATTATTAGCTTGGTACAAAATCGAATCTATATTAGCTTGGAACTAAGCAAAGAGTTCATGATGTTTGTCCACAAGTTTACCATCTCTCCAAAAGTTTAATTTAGCAAAGGTGACCATGTTACGAGCAGTTCCCCTAAATCCTAGTCGAAAATCCCTCTTTAAACCAACATGTTTTGCATTTTTATGCAAAAGAAAAAAAAGATAAAAAGGGGAGTAATTTAGACGATATAATTAAAGACTTTAAAAAAACATCAGCTAAATATCTTAAATATGGCTAATTTACCTAATTTATTGGTGCCTCATTTATCTCTTATAACTGCATCATGACTGCTAAAATGCATTTGCATTTGCATTTTCATATGTGTATCTATTAAAAGTTTATTGACACAAAATGCTAATATGCTTCCCAAAAGTTTATAGATTATTTATACATTTATATTTTTGCAGTGGATAAAAGAGCAAAAACCCGCAATTCTACAAAATGGGCTACAATGCAATCAAGGATTCATAAGGATGGTAAAAGAAGAACGAGTAGAGAACTGAGCACAAACTAGGTGGTTGGTTGGTTGTTTTTTAGGTGGTTTGTTTATTAGGTGGTTGGTTGGTTTTTATTGATATGGATGATGGATAGTTGTACAACTAATCTAGATTGTTAATGTTTTGTGTTTTTCTGTAAAGAATTATTGATAGTTGGTTGTTTTTATGGTTGCTATTATTTTGATTTTTCTTTGCATTAACTATAGTAGTGGATAGAGAAAGTGCATATACATTCTTCATGAAGTGTTGATGATACATGAAAAGAAAAAACAGAAAGTGGGAATAACAAAATAGAATAAAAATGCAAATGCAAATATGAACATGCAAATGCAACTTCAAGTAATTTAAACATAACAAGAATGTAAAATTTCATGAAATAACCACATAAAATGAAAATGCAATTGTGAGTATGAAAATGCAATTGTAAGTATGAAAATGCAAATACCAATGCTAATTTTCAAACACTTGGTTAAAAATTCAAGGAATAACTAGATTTAATGAAAATGTAAGAACGGTTGCAAAAATGATAATGTTAATGCAAAAACCAGTATTTAGAACAGAAGCAATATTTGTTCAGCGAATAACTACATAGAATGCAAAATGCAACTGCCTGTATGAAAATGCAAATGCAACTGACGGTATTTAAAATAGAACTAGTATGTAAAATTTTAAGGAATGACTACATAAAATGCAAATGCAACTTCAAGTATGAAAATGCAAATGCAACTGATAATATTTAAAACATATGCAATATTTAAAATTTCAAAGAATAACTGGATATAATGAAAATACAAATGCCAAAGTATTTTTAACTACATTTGATAGGACTATAAAACAGAACCAGTAAGAAACTAATGTGCCACTCGAGAAAATCTTGCATCATCATCTGGCCGTTGCGTTTATTCCGTGCATCTACAAGTGCAAATGTCTACATAATAGTCCAAATCTTTCATATCATTTGCATGTGCATGTAAATTCCTCCAGAGAAACATTATAAACAACATATAAGAAAAATTGTTAAAATGTTATAGAAGTCTACAAAATGAAAATGCGACGGCAAGTATGAAATGCAAATGCAACTGACAATATTTAAAATAGAACCAAAATGTAAAGTTTCAGGGAATATCTATATATAATGAAAATGCAACTGCAACTACAATTAATAAAATGTAAATGCAACTGACATTATAAAAATGCAATGCAATTGACAATATGAAAATGCAACTGACAATATTTAAAACAGATGTCGAATGTAAAATTTTAGGTAATAACTACATAAAATGAAAATGCAACTACAAGTATGAAAATGCAAATGACAAGTTTCAAAATAGTTTGGATAAAAATTAGGTAATAACATGATTTAACGAAAAAACAAAAACACGTGCAAAGATGTAAATGCAAATTGAATAATAAGTATTTGAAACAGAACCAATATTTATAAGTTTATGAAACAACTAGATAAAATGAAAATGCAAAATGCTAGAATGAAAATGCAAATGCAAATGCTAGTATTTGAAACAAGTGTTTAAAATTTCATGAATAGCTAGGTATAATGAAAATGAAAATGCAACTGCAACTATGAAAATGAAAATGAAGAATTTTATATCCTAATTTGTTAAATTCTGAAACTTTATTGATTCAAAATAGCAACTAAGAAAACATGGAAACAATAAAACTAAGAAAATTCATAAGAACAATGATGCATCATCTTCACGAATTACAAAACGAACAAAACACATACGAATAATCCATACAAATATAATAGAGAAATATATGAAAATGAAATTGTACATTCTATCAACATCTTCCCCAATATCAAAATCATCAAAAAGAATGCAGCTAATCGAAAATGGAAATGAACATTGATTTCAATGTCTTCCCCAATTTCAAAATATGTAAAACATATACAAATAAACGAAAATGCAAATGAACAGTCGTCTTCACCAATTTCAAAATCAAACATTCATCATATTGATCAATTAAACATGAAGCAACAAATTAAACATTCAATTAAACAACGTATCATCGCTATGAAACATTATTGGAATAAAAAAAATTACCATCGCTATGAAGATCTAGATCCAATTGGATATCAGATTCGATTGCCATTGAAGCAAGCTATATTGAGCTATACAAGAAATTGAATTAGAAGGCACCTAGTTCAAATCTACATATGTGTAACTGGTTTAAAATGGAAGGAACGAATGAAGAAATTGAGGAGCTAAATGAGGGTTCATATTTGGTTCAAATTGACGACCTGGATTAGATTTGAATGTGTGAAAATGGTTGGAATCAGAAGGAACGATATGAAGAAATTGAGGAGCCACTTAAGGGTTCGTAAATGGTTCTAATTTGTGACATGATTCAGATTTGAATCAACGACTTGGTTCTCTATTTCGTAATGGTTGAAAACAAAAGGAAAAAATTAGGGTTCATACCTATTAAACCTGGTTCATATCTAGTTATAATGGAGGAGATGTGGATGAAGCCATAGATGGAGCTATGAAGGAGATGGGGGAGAAGATGAGACATAGACAATTGAAAAATACGTATGAGGAAAAGTTGAAAAAGAAGGTATGTATTGTTAGAGGAGGGGGGAAATGGCAATCATGCCCTTGAGTGCCTTTGGATGATTTAATTAAATCAATGCTCCTAATTGCTTCTTTAAGTTCTTCAAATAACCTAGCTTCTTTCTTGATCCATATTATATATATATATATATATATATATATATATATATATATATATATATATATATATATATATATATATATATATATATATATATATATATATATATATATATATTGAGTTTCATGTATGAAGTTGCATTTAATATTAATAATAATAATCTAATAAATTCATTTATAAAAAATAATAATAAATTAATCAATTATAAGATCAAAAGTTTTACCATAAACAAAAAATAATAATAATGTAATAAATCCATTTATGAGAAATAATAATAATGTAATAAATCTATCTATAAGAAATCCATAAATAAAATAATAAATTGATTTATAAAAAATAATAATAAATAGTAGGATCAAATTTTTTACCATAAAAAAATAATAATAATGTAGTAAATCCATTTATAAGAAATAATAAATTAATCAATTGTAAGATTAAAAGTTTTACCATAAATAAACGATATTATATATATATATAAAAAAATTGAGTTTCATGTATGAAGTTGCATTTAATATTAATAATAATAATCTAATAAATTCATTTATAAAAAATAATAATAAATTAATCAATTGTAAGATCAAAAGTTTTACCATAAATAAAAAATAATAATAATGTAATAAATTATAAGAAATAATAATAATGTAATAAATCTATCTCTAAGAAATCCATAAACAAAATAATAAATTGATTTATAAAAAAATAATAATAAATAGTTGGATCAAAATTTTTACCATAAAAAAAATAATAATAATGTAGTAAATCCATTTATAAGAAATAATAAATTAATCAATTGTAAGATCAAAAGTTTTACCATAAATAAACGATATTTATAAACATAATAATAATGATGTTCATGCATTTCTGAATCGCAAAAATAGTTGAATATCTGCTATATAACATAAAAAAATTAGTATTACGTTTGATGTTGTATTTAACTCTTAAAATTATTCAATTAGATGATTTAACTCTTAAAAACTATTCAAGTAGATGAAGTGTCACAATTTAAGATTAATTAATTAAAATTAAATTGTTATACTTAATATATAGGTTTTAGTTTCTAGCATGTGTAAAGACACATACTAAATGTATTAATTAATTTATACATTTAGTACAAATAGGTAGGTTTGGCTGTTAATTTCATTCATCTATTCTCCTATTATGAATATCATTTTGGCGAATCGGTGAATGAAATATGTCTTGATTGTCTTCTAAGTGATTTTTCTGTAATGATACATCGTTTAATCGTTTAATTTATGTTTGTTTATTTTGTAGGATCGACTATCTCCGGCGGCTACTATGAAGATTTCAAAATATATTATACTCAAATCGGTATGATTATGATTTAGTTCATCATAATTCTTTGATTATATCGTTTAATTCTTTGATTATATAATTATTTAATTATATCTTATACTCAAGTGTGACACACACCAATAGCTAAACATGCGGGTTGACGATACGATCGTTGGGCAACACAAGGCATGACAACAAAGCAAACGGGAAAACAAAAGGAACAAATAATGATTGGAGGTGAAAGCAAGTTACATTGTACATTACTTTAATCATCAATATGTTGCAAAGTTTATAATAAATAAGATCCTTCATTTTCATATAAGCGTTCGCTTATATATTTGTAATTATAAATAAATTAATATATTATATTTAAATGTTGAGTTTTGTCATAAAAATAAGAAATTAATGTAATAAAAAAATATAGTAATAATTAATATCTCTATCAACTTTTCATATCAAAAGTATTGAAATAATATTATTAGTAAATGAATATAAGTAATAAACTCATCTACATTTATTTAATATATAATAAAGTTGAATTTTGGTCATAAATATGAATAAAAAGTAATTATGACTAATAAACTCAAATTGTCACATGAAAAGTCTTGAAATAATTATTAGAAGTCTTGAAATAATTATTAGTAAATTAATATAAGTTATAAAAAGCATTTTATAATAAAATAAGTAGAATTTAATTATAATTATTTAATATATTTAAAAGTTGAAGAAATAATTATGACTAATAAACTCAAATTGTCATAGGAAAAGTCTTGAATAATTATTAGTAAATTAAAATAAGTAATAAAAACCATTTTATTATAAAAATAAGTAGAATTTAATTATAATTATTTAATATATTTAAAAGTTGAAGAAATAATAATGACTAATAAACTCAAATTGTCATATGAAAAGTCTTGAAATAATAATCAATTTACCATTTCAATTCAATATTAAACATCCTCATCCGTTTTTAGAAACTCAGAGGTTGAAAGGTGTTAGATAGGAAGAATTACGATAAATAAAAATATTTAAACCCAATATAAAATAAATATCCGAATTAAAGGAAGAATTAGTGTAGTATCATTTCATTTCATATACAACCTAATCAATTTACCTTTCAATATCTGTTTCACTGCATATACAATAAATAAATATCACAATCTACAATAAACATGTATCTTTTGTTGAATCGGAAGAACTAGATGTTGCATTTAATTAAAAACAAGTTCGAAACGAAAATTGAGTTTTTGTTTATGTTCATGAATAAATGTAGTAAACTATATATAAAAAAATAATCAAGCCTCAGTTAAATAAGACAAATAGTTTAACATAAATAATAGTAGTAAATTTAATTAAATAATAGTCTTTTCATTTAACTAGAAGTTACATATTATAAACTATAAATAACACTATCAAGATGCAAATATTGTTGAGTTTTCAAATGATTTTAGCTTATTACCCAAGAGAACATCCATGTAAAAAAAAAGAGTGTGATAATAACGATTTTGTTAGTATTTTTATTAGAGAGATACATGTTTTTTTGTATTTGTACGGATTTCTATTTTTTATTACGTACTTTTGGAGAAAAATGTACAATTAGAAGTCTGACATAATGTTTGCGTTAATCGACATTAGTTGAAATATATTGTTACTGATTCATAATTTTGCTTATAAAAGATAAACCATGAAGTACTTCATAGTACCACTTATATGTTATGAATAACACGTTTTGTATTGCACAAATAAAAAAATGATAACGGATTTGTTACTTTGCATTTTCCTTCAACAAACTTTGCTTATTTAGTAGAGCACTCGCAATCAACCTAAACATGTTAGCGGTCTTGCTTTTAGTACTTTGCTCGTTACACCAATACAATGTATACGATTTACCTTTATATAACGTTTTATCATGAACAAAGCCCACGCATCGCACGGGCCATGTTACCTCGTATAAATAAATTTCCAAATTCAATGATTTATATAAATTTATTGCTGAGTTTAATTTTCATTCATTAACCAAAATGATTATAAACGAATAAAGTCGTGTCATCCGAGTTGGCTTAGGGTTGTCACAACAGAATTTGAAGCTAGACATGCACTCATGTGAGATAAATTTGGCTCAAGTATTTACATGCTGTTTTTTCCAATTTATTAATCTTCACTTTCAAGTGAGTATCATTTGTATTTATTCTATAGATGAATGTTAAAGGTAGTACACAGATTTTATTTAGTCATAAGGGATAATTAATAGTCATTGGATTAAGAAAAAGTCAAAGGTCAAGATCAAGATTCAAACCAGCACCACTATTACAAATACATGTGCTTCAATACATCAATACCCCACCCACCTCCGGCGGCCGGAGAGAGCGGCGGTGGGCGCGGCCGGCGGCGGCGGCCGGCGGCCGGCGGCCGGAGGTGGCCGCCGGCGTTGGTGGTCGTGACTTGAAACACATGTGTTTGAAGCGCATGTGTTTCACCTTTTGACACAGATGTGCTTCGTAGTTCGTATACTCCCATGTGTTCTAGAAACTCATGTTTTTAGTGAAACACATTTGTTTCCTGACTTGAAACACATGTGTTTGAAACACATGTGTTTCACCTTTTGAAACACATGTGTTTCGTAGTTCGTATGCTCCCATGTGTTTTACAAACTCATGTTTTTAGTGAAACACGTGTGTTTCGTGACTTGAAACACATGTGCTTCGAAATAATATGCTAGTTTGTATTTTGGAACACATGTGTTTAGTGAATCACATGTGCTTCAATACATCAATACCACCACCACCCCCATTACCACCAGCACCTTCACTGTCAGCCACCACCACCGCCGCCGGCGGACGGCGGCGCTCTGCGGCGGGAGGCGAGCGGAGGTGGCGGGCGGAGGTGGTCGGTGGTGGTACCGGCAGTGGTGGTCGTGACTTGAAACACATGTGTTTCTTGTGTTTGAAACACTTTGATTTGATCTTGACCATACTGATCTAATGGCTAAGATTTATCTCTTAGGATTATACAAAACTCTTGGACTACCTAAAACACAACTCTTATTCTATAATATGTACATTATTAAATATTTAAAAGACAACACGCTTAGAAAACTTAATGTACGTTTGTATTAGTTTCAGCAACTATGATGGTTGCTTTTTCAAAGCTAAAGTAATATAATAGATTTACATGTTTATGTTATTAGAATAATATAATGTGTTGTCTTTTAGGATTATTTTAGCTAAATTGGTTGTTTTATGTTAAATTCACATGCTATGATCTATTATATTTCGAGAAATAATATTTAATCCTATCATTTGGTCCTATTTATAGTCCTACATACTTGATAGAATGACATATGTAATCCACGTATTTTCTCTCATAATATTACCCTTTAATTTTGATAAATGTCTTCATCTAATAAATAGGACTACAAGTACAATTAAATGATAGAACTCAATACCATTACTCTTATATCCCCCCACCCCCCAAATTTGTTGCTTTGGAAGTACATGTTAACAATATTGGAGGTACTCAAGGCTTGTAGCCTAGTGGTATCCAAAGAGAATTTAAGGTGTTGCACGTGACCTATTGGTCATGGTTCAAGTCCCGTAGTGGACAAAAAGGTGGAAGGTTCGAGGGAAGGCATACTGCCTCTCGTGGATGTCACTGTGTAGGCTCGAATCACTAACTTACTGACTAGCCCGTTCAAAACAAAAAAAAAACAATATCGGAGGTCATGACACTCGATAAACTTTTCTATTGGACCAAATCATATCCGAAAAAAGGTTCGTATATCAATTCTTGTGAATGGTTCTTAACTTATGTCACGAACGGGTATAAATTTTATTGGGCATAATTAGTCAAACGATCTATAAAAAGGGAAAAGGGTAGGAGTATTAAGAAAGAGAGGTGATTTTTATAGAATAATTTTTATTAATATATAGTAATTTTATATCAAATAACAGTTATGTCCTTAAAGTGATACACTTTCTTTTTTGTGGTGTTTCAAAATAAGTGATACATTTTGAAAACTTGTCTTATTTAGTAAAAAAAGTAGGACTCACATCGACTAATTTTCTACATTTAATAAAGTGAATACTTCTAAAAGTATTTGGGAAAAAATTGTTGGTTCTATTAATCATCTACATGATCGGGGTATTATCCCAAATCAAATGTTGAAATATAAAGTTGGAGGTGATTCAAAAGTGAGATTTTGGATTGACACATGGATAGGGGATCAATCATTATGTCAATGGTATAATTGTTTATTTCATCTTGATACACGACCTGGATGTTTTATTAAAGACCGATTTATAAATGGGAATTGACAGATGAATAGGAAGAGGCCCATAGTTACCGGACGTTTAAATATAGGGTTTTGTTAATGACGTAACATGCATAAAAAACTTGTACATTGATTAAAAAAGTAATATTCCTAAAATTCAGGGGGGTTGTTTTTTGTTATTTTGTCTTTTTAATGACAGCCCTAAGGACTGTCATTATCATTTTCCTTAAATATATTAAGAGAATCTTTACAATCTGAACTAGAAGAGCTTATAAATTTTAATGGTCAAGATGATTTATTATGGAGAATTAGTACATATGAGTGTTTTTCTGTAAGTGATACAAGAAAACAAATAGATTTTATTTTACAAAATATGACAATTCCAATAAGATGGCATATAATTCTTCCAAAAAAGGTTCACATTTTTGTATGTCGTTTGAATTTGGATAGATTACCACATCGATTAAATCTTTCAAGATGGGGTTTGGATATTCAATTTATTTTATGTCCGGTTTGTTCAAATAGTATGGAATCAATGGATCATTTATTTTATACATGTGAAATAGCTTTAAATATTTGGCGGTTGATTCGTGTGTGGTGCGATATTCAAATACCAGAAGCAATTTTTCGTTCCGATTGGATTTCATGGTTTGATAGTATTCATATACAAGGCGATGAGAAAGAGCATATTCATATAATTTCAGTTACTACATGCTGGATTATATGGAAGTATCAGAATTCTATCATATTTAACTCTCATAATCTGAGGAAATGTGATATTTTTTATTCTCTTCGTTTGTATTCGTTTAATTGGCTAAATTATAGAAGTTCTAAATGTTTAGTCTTGGCTCAAAAAACCATTGTAATTTTCTAGCTCATTGCTAGATTTTTTTAAATATAATTTGTTGTTAAAAAATAAAATATAAAGTGAAATGACCCATTTACCATTACTTTTATTTTTAAACATTATTAACTCACTTTAATTAAAATATGTGAGATCCATCTTCCACTAACTATCTATTTTAATCTAATTAACCTTCATTATTATATTTTACCTCAAAAAATATGCAAGCACAAGTGTATCATTTATTTTGAAACGGAGGAAGTATGATATTATGAGATTTAGAATTTTGATAATAACAGCCCTTAGGGCTGTCAATAAGAACGGATAAGGATAAGCATTCTTAATTCTGATTGGAGGAAAAATTTAGATGTTGCAACCTAAAGGCTTGGTCCCGTCCCGTTTGGAGAATGACCCCTTATGGCACGGCTTAGAGCGAGGGTTTTGCGTTCAAAAGGATCCCCCGTTCTTCCATCAAATATTCTGCTTTTTCCTGGAGAGGAACATAATTTGACTAATGGAGTTAAAAATGGGTAAATAAAAATTTTCCTCCAATCAAAATTATGAACGGTTATCCTTATACGTTCTTATTGACATGACAGCCCTAATCATTATTAAAACACTTTTCAAAAATAAAATAAACAGTCTTTGAAAACTGTGCCAGAAAAGTTGTGAAGAAATCCAATTGGGCTGCGGCCCATTCTTATCAGTTATTACGCACACACTTAAAAAAGTCAGCACCAAACCAAGCGTGCTTTTACCAACTTTTTCACTTTTTCATTTTCTCCAGCCATTTGGGGTTAAAATTGAACTTTTCAATTTCTGCAGTTGATTGCATTCATCATTCTGGTATATTGTTCAATCTTTTCAAATCTCACATCATCATTTCGAATTAGTTATTCGTTTTCTTACGATTACATTTTCCTTTGATGTCGATGCTTTTGCAATTAACCAGGTTACTTTGTAAGAAATGGCGATGGTTCAAGCATATCGTCGATCGGCGATTGTTGCAGATTCATTTCGGTTTACGCCGAGCTGGAGACATTTTTCTACGGCTTTCAGAGAAGAAAGAGATACATTTGGACCAATTCAAGTTCCATCTGATAAGTACGTGATCTTATATCGTTTTATATTTATAATCTATTCGTAGGATCTATTCCCTAAAACATATTCCAATTAGTGTCAAAATAAAACTCCTAACATGAGGAAATGGTCCTTTTTGTTTGTTATTGTGAGGTTCTGGATCACGATCATGTTAGGGGGCAGACTTATATGACTATGTTTAGAGGTGAATTGCTGTTTTGAGCTGAATTATAGATGTGTGTCATTGCTTGTAGCTTACTTGATGACCAGAGAATAAGGAGCTTACTGTGAATGATTGAATTCTGGTTTTAAGCTCTGATTACTTTCAGTAGGGTTGGAGTTTGGACAATGGATTGATTATCAAAGGCAACTTATAACCATGTGCTTTGGGGTGTTACATACTTAATTAACAATATTATTTAATTATCTCCCTCACTTTTCAGGTTATGGGGAGCTCAAACACAAAGATCTTTGCAGAATTTTGAAATTGGAGGTGATCGGGAAAGAATGCCAGAACCAATCATTCGTTCTTTTGGCATCCTCAAAAAATGTGCTGCTAAGGTTCTTGCAACTTTGAAGTATTTATTTCACATCAGCATTAAAAACCAATAATTGACACATAAGCAACCTTGCTTCATTTCATCTAACTAATTTCAGTTTAATTATACGACACATGCTTATGTTTCATTAATTACTCGATCTGTAACATATATCTTAATTAATTCCACTATATTATTTAGTTTATTTGGTAAATAAGATCATGTGTATTGCAGGTAAACATGGAATATGGTCTTGATCCGTCCATAGGGAAAGCAATAATGCAAGCAGCACAAGAAGTTGCAGAAGGGAAATTAAATGATCATTTTCCATTGGTTGTATGGCAAACTGGTAGTGGAACTCAAAGCAATATGAACGCCAACGAGGTTACTAATTTTTCAACAATATTTAGCTTATTATTTTTAATTTCATTGATTGTTAATTTGTTGAAAAAATATTTTAATAGGTTATTGCAAATAGAGCAGCTGAAATACTTGGCCATAAGCGTGGTGACAAATTTGTGCATCCAAATGACCATGTAAACAGATCACAGTCCTCCAATGACACATTTCCAACTGTAAGTTTGTGACTTTAGGTTTTTTTATTGTTGACTTTTGAAATGTTGACCATTGTTTGTTTTGTACATAGGTAATGCATATTGCAGCTGCAACAGAAATCAACTCAAGACTTATTCCAAAACTTAAACAGTTACATACTTGTCTACAAGCAAAGGTAATTAGAATATATATATATATATATATATATATATATATATATATATATATATATATATATATATATATATATATATATATATATATATATATATATATATATATATATATATATATATATATATTTTTTTTTTTTTTGATTTAAAATAAATGAGGATATAGTTGAAATTGGTTACTGAGTACTTTCACTTTGAACAGACAAGTGAGTTTTCTGATATAGTTAAAATTGGGCGTACTCACACTCAAGATGCAACACCTTTGACTCTTGGTCAGGAATTCAGTGGCTATACCACACAAGTATGCTTTCTTCACCTACTTTTTTTGAAATTAGTTTTGCTAATAATTTGTATTGTATTTGGAAGAATAATACCAAATAAATATTTTGTTGTTGCAGGTGAAGTATGGAATTGATCGGGTCTTGTGCACTCTCCCCCGTATGTATCAGGTTGCCAATAATTTCTTTTTATTTTTTTTTATTTTTTTTTGCATATGGTAATCAGCTGACTGACATAGATTATTATCATGTTTCCAGCTGGCACAAGGTGGCACAGCTGTAGGGACTGGATTGAACACAAAGAAAGGGTACTTGTGCTTATTTATTGTTGACAAAAATTATATTATTTTAGCAATACTTTTTTAATAAAATGACACATGATTGATGTACAGGTTTGATGTAAAGATTGCTGCAGCAGTAGCTGATGAAACAAGGTTACCATTTGTAACAGCTGAAAATAAGTTTGAGGCATTGGTTAGTTGGTCTTCTTTTTCTTACAAATACTTCTTACACATTTTATTAAAAAAAACTGTTTATTTTGATTTTTATATAATGATAACATCGTGGTGTATTAATGTTTATATTATTTCTCTCACATTACAAAATCAGGCTGCACATGATGCATTTATTGAAGCTAGTGGAGCCCTTAACACAATTGCTGTTTCTCTTATGAAGATCGCTAATGACATACGCTTTCTAGGAAGGTAAGTAAATTGCAGAATATATATATCTTTTATTTTTAAGTTAATTTATATTCATTTTTCAAATATTTATTTGTTGTCCATTCAGTGGTCCTCGATGCGGTCTTGGGGAACTTATACTTCCTGAGAATGAACCTGGTAGCAGCATTATGCCTGTAAAGTCTCTATTTCATATAGATTTATACAAATTAAATTATATATATTTTTAATTTGACTAAATTATATATCTTATTCTGTTCCAGGGGAAAGTGAATCCTACACAATGTGAAGCTCTGACTATGGTCTGTGCTCAGGTATGTATAAAACTGATTATTTGGTTATTATGACTTGAATAAGTATTTTGATAAAGTTATTCTGATTTAGGTATCTTCTTATTGTTAATAATACTATTAAAAATATAATTATTGGAATCTTATATGATAATTTTTTGAAATTAATTTGTTAACAAAGAATTAATAAATAGTTTTATTATTGTTTTGATAAAAAGTAAATTGTCATATTTAAAACCATAATACTTCAACAATATATAAAATAAAAAATACATGTATTGATTATTATATCTATTAATTCCTTAAATAATCAAAATTAATATTTGATGAAATTCAGGCAATTGGAAACCATGTTGCCCTGACAGTTGGTGGTTCAAATGGTCATTTTGAACTCAACGTTTTCAAACCAATGATTGCCAGTTCTCTTTTACATGTAAGTATGCCTCAAACAGTCATTAATTTTAACCAAAATCAAATTTATAAAATTTGATTTTATTATTATTTACAGTCAGTAAGACTTCTGGCCGATGCATCTGCTTCTTTTGAAAAGAATTGCGTAAGGGGAATTCAAGCTAATAGAGAAAGAATTTCAAAGTTATTACACGAGGTAAGTTAACATTTCATTTCTAAAGGATTTATATATTTATTGTATTTAAATAATTATTTATAATGTTGTTATATTGTTTGATATTTGCAGTCACTTATGCTTGTTACATCTTTGAATCCTGTAAGCTTCTATTCACGTTTATAATTCTATATTTATTTATATATTGTTTTCTGAATATTAATTTGCATGACGTAAATAAATACAGAAAATTGGATATGACAATGCTGCAGCAGTGGCAAAGACTGCCCACAAGGAAGGAAGTACACTCAAGGTGCTGTTTTTATTATATTATAATCAGTCACGAATTACTTGCTAATCTAATAATTATTTGAGTTAATTCGTATTATTTTTTTATTATAACATTTGGAAATGGTGCAGGAAGCTGCTTTGAAATTGGGAGTGCTAACTAGTGAAGAATTCGATCAACTTGTTGTACCAGAAAAGATGATTGGGCCATCTGATTGATGACGTGGCATCAAAGCAATATGCTTGCTTGTTTTATTAAGTTGAAGCTATTTTATTGCAAGTTGAGATAAAATAAAAGATCACGAGGCTATCCATGTTCATTTAAGTACTCTATTCTTCCAAGTGGATATAGTTTCATCGAGTTTGTAAGAGAAATTGTAGAAGAAACTAGATTTGACCAACATTTGTGTTGCTTAATGCAAATTATTTAAGTGGTCTCTAATTGTCCCAACATTTTCTAAAATTATTGTTTTAAATATAGGTCTCGGCGGCCGAACGACCTAGAAACTACATAATCCTTTAAATTAAATTAATTAATTGGACCTCGTCAAAATCGATCAACATCGGTGAATATCAGTCAAGTCGGTAAAATTCTACTCGAGAATATCGGTCAAAATCATTTAACATTGTTAATATCTTTTAAAAAAAATAAATAAATCCCTTTATAATTTTGTGTGCCCGCTTATAAACCGTTTAATCACCGCTGATACTAATTAATTGTTTGAAGATGGTCGACCGACTAGATAACACCGACCAATTTTCACAATCTTGTTCAGAATAATGAAATCTTACACCTTGTTGTGCTGCTTGTTTGATTTTTGTCATTGTAACCTCTACAATTGTCAACTTTGTTGAATATTGTATTTTAGTATATTTCCATGTCGTAAAAAAACACCGGTGGCTTTGTTTTATTGACCTTTTCAGTCTCATTTTCACAACTTTTTGTTGCAAAGTAAACTCCGTGTTTATTGATTACATTTACAAAGTTGAAGGTTGTCAAATATAGTTTTGTTAACGATTTATTATAATATATTTATCTTTTTAACAGTTAGTTTTGATACAATGTATATTACTTTTAGTCAGTCTTACAATAATATAAGCCAAGATTTCTATGACAAGTTTACTACTTATCTATTTAGCATGTGACCCACTCACTCACTAAACAATTCTGATACAATGCATCTTTCCTTCTTGACCGCTATGGTGCATGCATCCCCTTTATTTAACTATTATTATTATTATTATTATTCGACTCAACATAGAAATTGGATATTGTATTTGACTTCCAAGCCAGTCAAAATCAATAATTTTCTTCGTAGCGCCTTAACAAATATCTAACTATTTAAATTTAAACACGCTTAAAATAGTTGAATACTTAAATGCATCGTCAACTTTATTTAAAAGACGCAAGTTTTTATTGTACAAATTGTTAAATTGGCAACATGTTATATATCAAAAAGGAAAAAACAATTCATACCTAAGACTTGTAACCTAGTGGTAATAGATGAAAAATTAAAATGTTGCTCATGACCAATGAGTCATGGGTTCAAGTCCCGTCGATTAGGTACCGTAAAAAATAAGAAAAATGAAAAGAAAGGAAAAAACAATTAATTATTATTTTCAAGAATTGTCCTTAATAAATTAATACAAACTTTTATGCATTTATAAGTAGTCTCGTTATTAACAAAACTCATCATTATATTATTTTTAGATATCCACGTTATTAATATTTAATTAATCCACTACACATATTTTACGTTGTAATTTTCTTGTTTTTGAAAGGGAATTCACTTCTGCACCATAACTTTTATTTCTTAGACTACTCCCAATCGTTATATAAACTGATACCGTCAGTTGTTGTCAAATCAGCGTCACGTCAGCTCACTCTCCAACCGACATGAAACTGACGTACACATGCCAACAATACCTCTTCCTTTTAATTTTTTTAGGACCCACTATTACAAAATACACACACAAAATATCCGTTTGAACCCACTGACCAACTCACAAACACAATTCACGCTCGTCTCTACACTGACGGAAGACAAGTGGCGGAGGAAGTAACATGGTGGTGCCAACGGTTTGGCACTCGCCTGTTTCAAGTGGCGGGGGGCTGATCTACCGTTAGGAGTGCTCTTATATCACACAGTAGAAATTTTAGAAGCAAACTATATAAGTATTTTAAAAATTAGTTGTGATAGATACTTAAAAGTTGTGTACTTGTGTTTAAACATCACTACTTTTTTTTTTAAAAGCATTATTTGGATTTCCATGGAGGGATTTGATTTCAGCTGATTCACGTGGACTCTCTTTCTGCAAATGTCAAGTGATGAACCCTAAATTTCGATAATAATCTCCCCAATTTCTCTCTCTAAAAACCTTTTTGGAACAATATCTTTCTTAATGTAGTCTGTTAGCTCCAATAAATTATTGCTGTTCTTCCTCAAGGTGATTTCTTCTTCTTTCCTTATCGTACTTCTCAATTAATCGCATTTCGAATTCACTGAATTGATTCCTGTTTTTTATAAATGCTACTTTATTTGCCCTAAAAGTCTCCGATTTCTAAAATTCGATTTGATCTGTTTAAGTACTAGTTGCATGCTTGCATGTCGATCAGATCGATGATTACTAAGGTGATGATTATATATGAAGTTAAATCAAGTAATCAACTATTATCTAGTGCTTGACAGTTCGAATTAAACATTTTTTAGACGTCTGCTAGTATATATTTATGAAATTGAGCAACTATGTTTATACCGTCTATAAACTTGATTAGCTTCTTTCAAATTACTCAATTCATGATGATCAAATTGTAGATATCATGATCATAATCGTAATCATAATCAATTACATGATTAAATAATTTATGTTGCAGATTTTCTGAAAAAAATGATGGATTCCTGTGATTGCTTCGAGGCACCATTTCCAGCTGATGAGCTTTTAGTCAAATACCAATACATATCTGATTTCTTCATTGCGTTTGCCTATTTCTCCATCCCACTGGAACTTGTATATTTTGTTCAAAAATCAGCATTCTTCCCGTACAGATGGGTACTTATGCAATTTGGTGCATTTATTGTTCTCTGTGGAGCAACACATTTTATAAATCTCTGGACATTCACATCACACACCAAAACCGTTGCAATTGTAATGACAGTAGCTAAAATATCTACTGCTTTCGTGTCATGTTTGACAGCTGTAATGCTTGTTCACATAATTCCTGATTTATTGAGTGTGAAAACACGCGAATTGTTTTTAAAACAACGAGCTGAAGATCTTGATAGAGAAATGGGATTAATCATTAAACAGGAAGAAACCGGTAGGCATGTTAGAATGCTTACACATGAAATTAGAAGCACTCTTGATCGACACACCATATTAAAAACCACTTTAATTGAGCTCGGTAGAACCCTAGATCTTGAAGAATGTGCATTATGGATGCCGTCAAGAAAGGGTATGATTCTGCAACTTTCTCATTCTTTGCATAATTTAATCCCGTTTGGTTCAACAGTTCCAATTAATCTTCCTATAATTACTGAGGTGTTTAGTAGTGCTGAAGCAATTAGGATTCCACATAATTCTCCATTAGCTAGGATTAGAACAAATATGGGATCTTATACACCTTCTGAAGTTGTTGCTGTTCGTGTTCCCCTTTTGCATCTTTCAAATTTTGAAATTGATAATTGGCCTGATAATTCTGCAAAAAGTTATGCTGTTATGGTTCTGATTCTTCCTTTAAATGGTGTAAGAAAGTGGCGTGATCATGAATTGGAACTTGTAACCGTTGTTGCTGATCAGGTCAGTTAATTAGTACTCCGTAATTACTAATTAGTATTTACCACCTTAATATTTTTTATCCAATTTCTAAACTCACTATAACCTAATTCATAGGTTGCTGTTGCTCTTTCTCATGCTGCAATTCTAGAAGAATCTATGCGGGCCCGTGACCAACTTATGGATCAAAACTTTGCATTAAACGTGGCCCGACAAGAAGCAGAAATGGCGATCCATGCCCGAAATGACTTCCTTGCTGTTATGAACCATGAAATGAGAACACCAATGCATGCAATTATAGCATTATCTTCACTTATACTAGAAACCGAACTTACTCCAGATCAACGGGCCATGATAGAAACCATTCTTAAAAGCAGTAATCTTTTAGCAGCATTAATAAATGATGTTCTAGATCTTTCTAGACTAGAAGATGGTAGTCTACAATTGGAAAATGACATTTTTAACCTTCATGGCCTGTTCAGAGAGGTAAATATGCATGCAAATCTCCCTTATTTTTTAGTCAAATAGGGTAATTATATAATAATTTATTGTGGTGTGGTGTGGTGTGTAGGTTGTGAGGCTGATTAATCCTATTGCATCTGTGAAAAATACATCAATGGCATTAAATTGTGATCTGGATTTACCTGCTTTTGGGATTGGTGATGAAAAACGATTAATGCAAATTATTTTAAATGTTGTTGGGAATGCGGTCAAGTTTACAAAAGGGGGTCATGTTGCAATTCAAGCATCGGTTTTGAGATCAGAGTATTTACAAGAATGGCAAACTCCTGATTTCTGCCCTACATTTACTGAGGGTTTCTTTTATCTTCTTGTTCAGGTTAGCGTTTTTTATTAATAATAAAATAAATAAATTATATATTTATAATCATATGCCCCGGCCCTTTTCGACCCGTACCAAAAACTAGTGTTTTGAGCCCTAGTGTTTTATTTTATGTATGCAGGTGAAGGATTCAGGGTGTGGCATTAAACAACAAGACATTCCACACATTTTTACAAAATTTTCAGAGCCTCGCAGTGCATCATCCAACAGAACAAGTACCGGTGCAGGTCTTGGCCTTGCAATTTGCAAAAGGTATTAAAAATCATTATTTTATTTTCGAAATGACGGGATTATTATTAAATAAGTATTATTTTTCAGGTTTGTAAATGTAATGGGAGGTCACATTTGGGTGGAGAGTGGGGGGTTAGGTAAGGGTACAACGGTTGCATTCCTGGTCAAATTAGGTGACCGAACCAATACGATGCAACAACAAGTAACGGTTCCTAAACATCAAGGAAATGGTGAACTCATTAATCATAGACACACTGAGAGAGACGTGTATAAAGGGGCTGCTTCATTCCCACTTTATAATAGGACTCATGCCACGTAGGATTTCAAAATTAATAATTGCTAACATAATCAAAACTAGATGGTAATAAGAGTGTTTTGAGGTGCCTTCTTGTATTTGTGAGTACATTTATGGAAGGTATTAAGAGTGTGGTGTATCATAATGTTGCATTCAAACTTACTTGGTTTGCAACACAGGTATCTTTAGATAGTTGCTAAATTAACAAGGTGTATACATATATGTTGTATATTAGGTTCTTCAAGATTGTGTATCGTTAACCAAATGTTATGGTTATTCACGCATATTATGTGTATGCGAACTTGTCTCTATCTAAAAGCCAATGCAATGTTTCACTATAATTTTGAACTTTGTTTTTCTTACAGTTAAATAGAATTTTGTTTTGCATAAGAAAAATCAACTTTAGGTGCCTTTAAGAAATATAAGGGTACGTTTGGTACAGAGAATGGAATTACAGGGAAATGGTTGCAGAGAATAGAATTGCAGAGAAAGGGAATTAGTCTGGAGAAAGAGAATTGACTCCTCTGTTTGGTAGCACAGAGACTTCAACAGAGAATTGCAGCAGAGAATCATTTCTCTTGTTTGGTATAACAAAAAAAATCAGTAGAGAATTGTACAAACTTTATAATTAGCAAACATATTTTTTTCCCACAACAATCGAAAGTATTTTTCCAAATTATTATAACTGATACACTAAATCTGTGACAGAGATACATAATTGTTACACCAAATTATGTATAATAGATACAAAATTGATGTTGTTCAAAAAGAAAATTAAAAAAAAAATACAAAGTTGATACATAGCAGATGCATAACGAAAGACATAGATACATAATTATAATAGATACATAATTAATAGATACATATATACAATCAAATTATGTAAAATAGATAAATAATTATATGTATTTGTATTATTACAATGAAAGCACCCTATGTGTGTGTGTAATAGGTAGACGTAGGTTTCCCCAGAACTCTATCTCTCTGTTTTACTAACGAATAGTAAAAATATGCTACTCATTATCGAGAGACATAGGTTTGGGTTTGCACAAGTCTAACGAAAGATAAAGATTGAGAGACAGAGAGATAGAGTTCAAGAGACAGATATCGAGATTAATCTGGAAGAAGCGACGAATTGTTGCTGACGAAATTGCAGCGGACGAAATTGCTCGGACGAATAGCGATTGACAACGACGACGAAGGGTTTGCTAACGTATAGGGAAAATAAAAGAGGGCTTTGTGGTGGGCTTTCCAATCTCCGTGTTTTCTTTTTTAATTCTCGTTTTGTGATTCTCTTCTTTTCCCCTTATTTATTAGGGAATTGAAATTAGAGAAAAGGAAAATATTTTTTTCTCCATCTTCTTTTCTCAATGTAACCAAACAAGAGACTTTACCTTTATTTCCCTTTCTCTGCTTTCAAATCTCTGTACCAAACACACCCTAAGATTCTTTGGTAGTTAGTTAATAGCCATGGATTCTTGTCAGCATTACGTATAGGGAATTAATTTTCGCACCACACTTTTTGATTACCCTACCACACTGTACACATATACCTGCAAGCTGTACAAGCATCTAAAGCATCCATTGTGGTAGATGGGTTAAAAGATGTGGTATAAAAATCATCCCCTTTACGTATAAGATTCTTTGGTAGTTAGTTAATAGCCACAAATTTTCACTAAAACTTTAAAAAACATGAACACTAAAATCCTTTTGTTTAGGTGTTCATGAACCATTCGCTTAAACTTAAAACGAATTAACTATAAATACTGGATGTGCAAATACAAGTACCAAAGCAAACTTAGAATATATATTTCAAGTCATCATGATTTTTAATCCTCTCAAATAAACTGTTTTCAAACAAAATGAAAAAAGTCAACAGGTCAAAGAACAAAACTTCAAGACAAATAAAAGCATCAACTCTCTTCATCTTTGACATTGTCATATACCATCTCATTTCTTCGATTTCTTTGATGCCCTGCAATAAATATTAAATAAAAACAATCAATTACTTATAAATAAAACAAAATAAGGGAATATCATACAAAATTCATGCAAGAAAATAGAAGCAAAGTGTTTATCAATGCTTACTGTGCAGGTTGTGCTGCAGGTGCAGCTGCTGGAGCTGGAACTTTCTCTTGTGGGCCCTGAATACAATAAAGAAAATCAACCTTTTTGACCCATAATCGATAAAAACAAAACCAAATCACCCAGTTTGACCCATTTGACTGAATATAGAGGACCCAAGAATAAATTATACCTGAGCCAAACGCTCTTCCCTACGGGCCAACTTTCTTTCCCTGCTAGCCTTGTTCTTGGCCCGTTTAGCCTCAAATTGGTCAGACAAAGTCTTCTCTCTTGCCTTCTCAGCCTTTGACTTGTGAATGCTTTCCATCAACACACGCTTATTCTTAAAAACATTACCTTTTACCTTCATGTACATATCATGGTACATGTGCTTGTCAATCTTCTTTGACTCACGGTACTTTCTAAGCAATCTCCTAAGAACTCTCATCCTCCTCATCCATAGAATCTTTGTTGGCAATCTAGCCTCTCGGGTACCCTTTCGTTTACCTAAATTTCATAGTTTTGGATATAAATTTCATTGACTTATGAATACTATTGAACACAATAACTTATAAGAAAGGGATTAAGGTCAATACCATATCCAGAGTGACGCCCCTTTCTTTTTGCTTCATTCATGCGACGAGCACGAGATCGAGAGTGGATCTTAGTTGGCTTACGGATGATGAATCCATCCTTAACCAACTTCCTAATGTTTTGGCCTGCAGTTATATAATTAAGAATGATATGAAACTTAAAAAATCAAAACAATTAGTTTGTTGTTTTCAACTTTGAAAAGACTGCAAATTTATTTGTGTAAAATTGGTAATCATGAACAATCAAATGCTGGAACAACTTAAGCCACTTTGCAAAAATGATGATATCAAAGGGAATGTATTGTAATTAAGCAATCTAGCAGTTGCAGAAAATGCAATCACAAGCATTAAATCAAACACACAGCAGTCAGTTGAAACAGCTGAAGTCAAGCAATCGAACTGTTAACAATACAAACAATAACATAATCCAGTGCGCACTTTTCCACAAAACCATATAAAACCACCGAATCAAAACAAAGACGTTGGTTGATTATCAATTAGATGATGAAAAGAAATGAAAATGGGAAATCGATTGAAGAACATACGAGAGTTGGCCATGGAGATCTCATTGCCTTCATTTGGATCAAGCCAAACCTTTCCTCTTCCGCACTTGAGGACACTGGCGGCAAGCCTCTTCTGCAGCTTCAACGACACCATCTCCTTCACTCGCTATCCGACTGCAAAAAGAATTAGGGTTTCTAAACTGAATAGTAATATTCTAATAAAGAGGAATGAAGTTGGGCTGGGCTTTATTAAAGCACCTTATAATGGCTCGCTATTTTTACTTTACAAAAGCCCAATAAGTTTTTTTTAAATAATTAATGGATGATACGTAGTATATCCTTCTAAATCTGATTAAAAGACCTTTTTAAGTAATCCGTGGTGTTCTATTTTACTAGTATATATATAATATATAATAGGTATATATAGATCGATACGTGTCGGAATAAAAAAAATTTCGTTAGCGATGTCTAAGAGGAAAATCGGCCTTAAAACCAGAAAAGGTGAAAGCAAACTGGCCTTAAAACCGGAAAAGGTGAAAGCATGAAACTAAAAACTTTTGTTGAACCCAAATAGCTTATAGCCTAGTGGTATTGGAGATTGGTGTAAGATGTTACCCATAATATATAGGTCATAGTTTTAAGTCTCACTGTGAAGGGAAAAAAAAGTAAATCAGGTGCTGATAAAATTAAAAAAAAAATAGTTGAATATAGAGAAGAAGAAGAAAAGTACGACCCATGGAATCTATAATATTGTATTACAAGAACGAGATTAATCTTGAAGTACATGTTATAACCATATAATAAAGTCATTTATACTATAACATAACTTCTAAGTTTTTTTTTACCGCATTTTACTTATAGGACATTGTGCTCTCTATTTCAATCCCGTAGTCCCTTGTGACATTGTCTTATACAGTGTGTTCAAATTAACAAAAGTCGAGGAATTTTGACCAACTTTTGGTATATATTGTTTTGCTTCCTTAACACACAGAATCTATAATCACGTGTTCTTTTAGATAAACTTGCATGGATACGAAAACGTTTGAGATCGCGACATGTGTGTGCTTTGACCATTACAATAATCAAAATCAACATAATTAATCATCTTCAATGTCCAACAGCGATATGTAAATCCGATAAAGAACTCTTGATATTCATCTTTGAATTCAGCCATTATTTAATGGATTAAAGCATGGGGTGACTAGGGAACTGCACTAGCGTTAAGTATTCTGACCTTCTCACGAAAAGTGTTTGGATTTAAATCTATTAGTGACAAATCTTGTGATTATAACCAGAGAAGGTTAGGAAATGATTACGAAGATACTTCGATTAGGTAGCATACATCTGAGTCAAATACCCATCATACTCAGGTAATATGAACATTAACTTATATCAAGGCTACTCCCAAAATTAACTAGAAACTTAAACGCATTACAGATTCAAAGTACAAACTACTAAAATAGAGAAATGTGCTTATTTCAGAACAAATTTACCTTGCATTTTATTTTCTCAAAGGTATAGGATTAGAACCTAAAGTTTGTTGAAGCCCATTTTAAACATTGCCTATCTGACCAAAACGTGTCTTCGTCGTACAGGTCTTTAATTTAACAAAACTCTCACAGTTTCCCTGCCACACATTTCATGGCAACATGGCGTATGTTATGTAAATTTGATCACTCAATGTATACGATGATACCCAAGTCTTGTAGCCTAGTGGTATCCAAGAAGGATTTAAGGTGGGTTCAAGTCCCGTCGTGGACAAAAAGGTGGAAGGTTCGAGGGAAGGCATACTTCCCCTTGTTGATGTCACTGTCTAGGATCGAACCACTAACTTATTCAAAAAAAAATGTATACAATGATGAATTGTCAAAACAAGCATGGATATCGAGTATCTTGGAATCAATAAATAAGACTCATAACATAATTTTTTGAGCGACCATAAAGATACTCGGTATTCGTGCTTGTTTTGACAATTCATCATCGTATACATTGAGTGATCAAATTTACATAACATACGCCATGTCAAAACAAGCACGGATATCACGGTTACCCAAGCTTTGTAGCCTAGTGGTATTCAGGGAGGATTTAAGGTGTTGCCCATGACCTATTGGTCTTGGGTTCAAGTCCCGTCGTGGACAAAAAGGTGGAAGGTTCGAGGGAAGGCATACTGCCCCTTGTGGATGTCACTGTCTAGGCTCGAACAACTAACTTACTAACTAGCAGTTAAAAAAAAAATAAAGATCTTAATTAACCATATGAGGGTTTGCCAAATGATGAATGTTTTGGATCTTTTACATATGCTCAAAAGGAAACTCAATAATCAAAAAGTTATGAATTGATTTATCTTCAATTATGTTTGGGTCAATTCGAAAGCGTTAAATTTTGTTGAAGATCGAGATAAAAAGGAACGTCAGTACCGTTCAACCACTCCCCTCCCTGAATAAAATTTCCGACCGTAAACTCACTCGCCACGGTCTCATTTGTTATCACTCTGTATCCCGGCCACGAAACCCTGGCACTTGTATTTGATCCAGGTCCTCTGTTCATATACTCACCATAGTAAAGCGTACTTAAGGCAAAATCACCGTCCCATTCCAGATAACCCGCCGGATCTATGAGATCTCCGATATACGACCGCAGAATCACCGTTTTCGAATACTCCTTCCACGGCCGTCCAAGGTACGATTTGAACATCGATTGATTAGGTATTAGCTCCGATCCGGCGGCAATTTTGCATTCTAGTATCGAGATTCCGGTATTTTGATTCGGATCGTCTCTACCTTGAGCGGTGAAGATGTTTTTCTGATTTGGATTTGGTTGCCGTGCATAGAAGTTTGATTTCTGGAAGACCACGGCGGCGTTGCCGAAGACGAAATCGACGGTGCCGTAGATGTCGCATTCCCGGTAGAATTGGCGGAGAGTGTGAACATAGAGAGTATCTTGATACGCGACGAAACTGCATTGGTAAAATATGGAGAAATCGGACCCACTTCTTAATGCTACTGCTTGGTGTTTGCTGGGGCCCGCGTAGTTTTCGAAGGTTATACCTTTTGCTATGAATTTTGCACCTACCACAACTGCAAATTGTACAAACAATTAAATGTCTCACTTTCGTTTCATTATTCCTGAGACCGATCTTTTTATTTTTTATTTTTTTAACGGCAACCAACTTTTTAATTAGATTCACATCTAGCAGACAAAACAACACAAACACAACAACAAAACAAGCTCATTCCTGAGAGCGATCTATCCTATGTTCATTTAATGTATTTTTTCAATCGTGTTTTTGGTTTTAGAAATAGTATTAATGCTTACTATTTGTATCTAATTTTTATCACAGTGTAATCCATTAAAATATTTTCTTCATATTATATACTCTCTCTGTCCCACAAAAAAAGTTTACATTACTCCTTCAAATTTTATCCCACAAAAAAGTTTACATTTCTCAAATTTAGGAGGGCCACCTAATAAAATAATATTATTACCAATCATTCCACCAATAAAACACTCTCTCTCCAATCCCACTTTATATTTTAATCAAAAATATTACTATTGACCCCACTACTAACTATCACCTAAAATCTTGTGTCCAACAGAAATGTAAACTTCTTTATGGGACGGAGGGAGTATTATTATGATAATTTTGATCAAGTGAGTAGACATATAAACATACACAAATAATAACTACTAGGGTTTTAATAATGACGGACTGTCATTAAGTGCATAAAAAGTTGTACATTAATTTATGGGGAATTAGTTCCTTAAATGCAGGAGTCGGTTACGGATAAATATGCAAGTTTTGTTTGCATGTCTTATCACACCCTTAGAATTGTTATTATCAAAACCTTAACTATTAATACTAGGGGGTGTGCATGGGGCGGTTTGGGGCGGTTTTAGGCTCAAACCGAACACGATCCGCTAATATCGGTTTTAGGATTTTCAAACCCAATGGTTTCGGTTTCTAACGGTTTCGGTTTTAGCGGTTTTTAGCCTTTAACGGTTCGGTTTCGGTTTTGAAACCGAATCCACCTCGTTTAAGACATTGATATATAATTTCATGTACAAATCTTCATTTTTCTAAAATTACATATGAATTTCAGTAACAATATCTAATTTATAGCATTAACTTCAATGTCTAATAATATATTTCAACAATGAATACCATTTTCAATCCCAAAATTCAAATTATAAGCGTATTTTGTAACATATAATAACGATATAAACATTAATGAACCATAGTAAATGGACTTTCAAATATTTAAATAGGTCGACTTCTATTTAATAAATATAAAATTAAAAAAATATATAATATATTAAATATTAGCAGGGCGGTTTCTTAATGGGGCGGTTTTTGATTAAAACCGAAACCAAACCGAATCCATCGGTTTTTTCAAAATCTAAAACCAAACCGCCGGTTTTGAAATGGTTTCGATTTTAACGGTTTGGTTTTGTCGGTTTTAACGGTTTGATTTCGGTTTTTATGCTCACCCCTCATTAATACCATGTATGTTTTCATTTTAAACTGTTTAGTGGTACGTACTGCATTTACATGAAAGTGGGGACCGCATATAGAAAACAAAGACACCGACAAGGAGAGTTCAATAGTACAAGTTGTATTGGCATTTCCGTGACCTACGGCCCAACTACTTAGTGTGGATCAGTGGATCCATCCTTGTTTTACGTCTAAATACTTATTTTATTTGTCAGTCAGAACACTGGATTGAGTTGCTTTTTTTCTCTTTAATTTATACGGGCCTCGTCTTTCACGTAGATTCACTTTCTATATCATGTTTTTTACATATTAATATAATAAAATAATACTGGTAATTGTAGCATATAATAAATGATTGATTTATTTAAAACTAAACATGTTTAGAGGTTCATAGGTACTAGCTTTTATTCTAGAACAAAGATATTGTGTTAACTGAGGGTACTTTAAAAAAAACCACTTACCGTGTACAAGTCAATGTATACAAATAATATTTTATAAAAATGTATTTTCGTTTATACTAAGCTCCCCAAGGATGCAAATCTTATGATAGAAATATACAGTCCTAATCATTATCGTGACCGTTTTTAACATTCATTGACCATTTTGCTTAATGTTTACCCGGAAAAATAAACTTGTGACATCTAAAAAGTTATTCAGAAATCTTTACCGATGTGTTATTATCAGATTATATACAAATACTACTAGTATGTTTTAACTTAATTAAAACAAAAAATACATGTAAAACTTAAACTTGTCTTTACCTAGTTTCCAACCCTAACCCCTTTAGGAAGTACTTACGATTTTAACTAAAAATGGAAATGGTAGTAACGTGTGAATGTGATATCCATATCAGATTTTTTGGGTACCCACTAAAGTGACACCACAAATCAAATCACACAAGATTTCAATTACACCTAAATTTTAGTAACATTTATGTACGATGTACGTAAAAGTAATTAGAAGTAGTTGTAGTGTAACTTACTAACTGTAGCTGATCGGAAAGTAGTCCAGCCGTCGACAACACTCCGGTTGCCTTTAATCAACGTTTTTCCGATCCCATCGCCGACAAACATCAGATTTCTCTTCTTATTAATCACCTCCAAATACTCATAATACGCACCTTCTTTTATATATATCACGAATCTCGTCGTACTTGCATTAGGTGCCGCATTTAATGCTTCTCCGATCGTCGTGAAATTTCCACTTCCGTCTTTCGCCACCACCAAGTCATATGTCGTTTCGTTTGTCGTTGTCTGTAACAACCGTCTGTCTCCCGATTTGATCCACTTAGGGAACCGGCCGGACTTATCAACGTGCTCTGCAACCGTGTCCGACGTCGTTCCGTTCATTTTCTTCAACAACGCAAGCGAATTACTAACTTGACGTGAAATTCCTTTCAACGCCTTACGGAAATGTCGGCTAATTTTCACCTGAGATTTACTTCCTTCGAATCCGTCTAGACACGTGGCTTGATTTGTCATGGCGGCACTGAGCATCGTTCGGACATCGTCGTATTTCTTCTCTGGCGATTTCGCTAGGTCCACGACGGCGGATTTGAGTTCGGTGACTGTTTCGAGAAACAATGTGTGACAATCCTCGAGTGCTCGGACCTCGAGAACGGTGAGACGTGGTAGTTTCCGGCGGATGTTAGTGACATTGAAGTCGGTGGATCTGACGTCGGAGATAGTTTCAGCTACGGTGGCGGAGATGATTTCCGGCAACGATTTTGAAGTGAGATCTGGTACGATTCTTGTTAGCGTGGAGACGCAGAGGTCGTGGTAGAGTGCACCGGCACATTGTAAATATGCCGTTTGAGTTTGTAGTCGTTTGTGAATGTGCAAATGTGAAGGGGGATTTTCTGTGAATAATGAAAGTGAAGGGTGGTGGTTTGTAAATGTAAAGAACGAAGAAACATAGAGTGCGAGTAAGAGGAGGGCTGAAAAAGACACAAGGTAAAACAGTAAATGACGGCGTTTCGTTGCTTGTGAAGTGTTATCGGAGTTCATTATGGTAGATGTGAAATTGTAAATGCAAAATGAGACAAGATGGGGGGTTGGTTATATAGAGGCGAGTGTCTACTGGTTATAACCAATCTTTATTATTTTAAAGAAATTATAATGATGTCTATCATTTTCATATGTCTTACCATTTAATAATGTAAGTGTTAAAATTAAAGGATGATATAAAAAATGATAATTAATAAATTACACATATCAAGCTTAGAGATGGAACAAATAAGTAGACACAAATATCATATCTCATAATTTAATAATGTTTCCTCTTTTCACATGTAAATAGTTAGCAATATTCTTTTATTTTAAGCCTTATGTTCATATTGATACGATTATAAATCTATAAATAAGATTTTAAAAGATCTTGCTAGGTCACTGAAATTAACCTTCACCAAATATGAATTTGATGAAGATAAACAAATAAAGTTAAAAGACCACAAGAAATAGGTGTTTAAAATTGTGAGTGATTAGGAAATGCTATTCCTAATTTCAGAATCTTATCATCCCACCACACTCTATGAACAAGTAAATATTAATGATCATTATGCCTGTGGGGAATTAAATAGTCATCAACAATTCTGATAATCGTAGTAGGTTCAGTGTGTGTTTGGTAATAATACATTGAGTCTTGAAGACAATTACAAAGACTAAGTTATAATTTTAATGAAGGTCGCTTTAGCAAGCCCGGTCGCAGAATGACAATGAGTCATAACCAATTGTTTCGTGAGTTTATGTTACTATTAACACTAGTCTTAGTTAGCGAAAATAATATGTATGCTAGTTAGAAATTCAAAGTGCTCCCGTTATAACTCATAACCAACATGTATGTTAGTCGTTTATATTAAATAGAAGTTCCTCCAAAGTTAAGCAACGATGAAAATGGCAAAATTATAAACTTAAAAAGTTATTATGAAAATACTAACAAGTGCCTTTAGAAGTTAATTAGAACTATTGCACCTTTGAAATAATTGTCATAAATTTAATTTTGTTGATTTAGAAAATCGCTATGCACAATTTTACAAGATGCACAACTTCTCATGATGCATAAAATGATACGTTTCATCATCATGAATTCATGATCATTCCCTACTATTTCTATAATTTAGAGCTTTTTTTTAATGTTAAATTAATAACTCGAACTGGTATCGTGTTAATTTAAACAAACTCAAACAATATAAGACGTAAAATGAAATACTTATATAACATGGCTTTTATAAGCTCCATGTGCTAATATCGTTTACACTTTCAATGAAGGTAAGAATCTTAGTTAACGTATGTTCGATCAGTCTATAAAACAGGGTCTTAAGATATTAATTAGTTGCACAAATTAGTTTGCTAACTATTGTGTAGTAGCTTTATTTTATCGTATGTTCTGTGAACCAAACGCAGCTTTGTGGTTTGTTAGAAATACTAAATAATCTTATTTTCAAAAAGTTTAACGTTGTATGCTCAGAATAGACCGTTGTTATAAACTCATTAATAGCACTTTTTAAATCTGAAAATACATAAATGGTTAAGTCTTGAAATAATAGAAATAATTAAACAAATAGTTACTTGTTATATTTTGAAGACGTGATTGGATCATGCAGAATGGAAGACGCGTCACCTTGGGTTGCGGATAGGACCTGGTCCGCTTCATTTATTTTTATTTGTTAAAATATCAACTTGTTGCCATTTTTCGAAATTGTTATTTTTTAATATTATATGAGACACCAAAATTTAATTGGGTCAGTCTGAGTTCTGTACATTTGGGTATTATTTTTTATTTAATGAAACGGTAACGTAATGAAACTAATAATTAAATTCAAAGGAAAATATTCGTTTTAAAACACAAGAACTAGGAAGATGGTGCGGGTCTTGATGAGAAGCTTGGATTCTCGGGTCTCCAAACGAGTCACGACCCGGAAAATCTGATAATCACTTTCTTGACAATTTTTTAGCAACCAGATTTATAATTAGGTCAATTATCAACAATAAACAATTATTCTTTTTTCACAAAATAAAGAGATAATTTTCCTCACTTAAAGTATGTGCGACTGATGAGGTTTTTGGCTTAGTTTACTAAGATGTCTTATTAGTTATAGAAGGGTAATCGCGTAATACGGCGATGAAAAACCGGTTACTATATTTTGCGTGTGTTAGGTGGTAGTTGTGGATGGTGGTGAAAATACTGGTAGCGTTTGATCGTTATAATATCAACTTTTTAAAGTTTTAAAATATTAATAAAGATAATTATAGTTAGGTTATGAACATAAGAGCCGTTAGCTCAATTGATTAGTGTATTGTGGTAATAACATAAATATCACATGATACAATGATACATAATGGTGCATATATTTGATTTATTAAAAAAAATATCTTGAAATAACAAATATGTTGGTTGAAAATGAAGTATTGTTAATTTAAGAAAGTTCTAAATGCATTATATGGTAAATATTGCATTTTGTAAATGCATGTTAAAATTCAAAATCGAAATCTATTTTTTTCTAACGTGCATTGGATGCAAATTATATTAAAACAAATCATTTGAGCGACGCCTTTTGACGTTTTTTTCATAGCTTGCTGGTTTTTGAAACATTTCCAAACTTGGTATCTTCGTAAGTATACCTAATGGCTTTATTATTTGAGAACAATTACCACAAATAATGATCATTGATTCATTATAATGGCTTGAACAAAAGAATATAACTTGCTCAAAGAGAGACAAGAGGAACTAAAAAGAGAGAGTATTAAAAATTCCTAAACCAACACATATTTCAAACATAATATGAAAAATGTGAAAGAAAATGATTTTTTCAAGATTCAAAACACCCAAGTATTCCTAAAAGACGCCTAACAACAAAATATCTCATCATAACAAGTACAACTAATTAATAAAACACCAAATTTGGAGATAAAAAGTATAGAACTTGAAATGAATTCAAGAAGTTTGACCTCAGTAACAACTCGAGTAGCTTAGTTCCTAAAGCCTCTGCTGTTTCTTCTTCCACGAGCCTTCTCAAACTTCCTTCCCTTGGATCGCACATACGGCTTGGTGTGACTGTGTGGGACACCTGGCGCCTTTCCAAAGTGTCTAACTGCTTCACGAGAGTTCTTTGGTCCTCTTAACAGAACCTGCATTATGTATTTAAAAAAATGGTTACGTGTTATTAATGAAACATATAACCAAAGCATATTGATTCAATGATTACAACTTATAAGTTACTAATGTAAAATGTTATAGGATAATTTAAGAGAATAGATAGATACCGTGTTCTGGCCAAGAGGAGCTCTAAGAGCCAGCTGGTCAAATGTCAAGCATTTTCATATGTCTTACCATTTAATAATGTAAGTGTTAAAATTAAAGGATGATATAAAAAATGATAATTAATAAATTACACATATCAAGCTTAGAGATGGAACAAATAAGTAGACACAAATATCATATCTCATAATTTAATAATGTTTCCTCTTTTCACATGTAAATAGTTAGCAATATTCTTTTATTTTAAGCCTTATGTTCATATTGATACGATTATAAATCTATAAATAAGATTTTAAAAGATCTTGCTAGGTCACTGAAATTAACCTTCACCAAATATGAATTTGATGAAGATAAACAAATAAAGTTAAAAGACCACAAGAAATAGGTGTTTAAAATTGTGAGTGATTAGGAAATGCTATTCCTAATTTCAGAATCTTATCATCCCACCACACTCTATGAACAAGTAAATATTAATGATCATTATGCCTGTGGGGAATTAAATAGTCATCAACAATTCTGATAATCGTAGTAGGTTCAGTGTGTGTTTGGTAATAATACATTGAGTCTTGAAGACAATTACAAAGACTAAGTTATAATTTTAATGAAGGTCGCTTTAGCAAGCCCGGTCGCAGAATGACAATGAGTCATAACCAATTGTTTCGTGAGTTTATGTTACTATTAACACTAGTCTTAGTTAGCGAAAATAATATGTATGCTAGTTAGAAATTCAAAGTGCTCCCGTTATAACTCATAACCAACATGTATGTTAGTCGTTTATATTAAATAGAAGTTCCTCCAAAGTTAAGCAACGATGAAAATGGCAAAATTATAAACTTAAAAAGTTATTATGAAAATACTAACAAGTGCCTTTAGAAGTTAATTAGAACTATTGCACCTTTGAAATAATTGTCATAAATTTAATTTTGTTGATTTAGAAAATCGCTATGCACAATTTTACAAGATGCACAACTTCTCATGATGCATAAAATGATACGTTTCATCATCATGAATTCATGATCATTCCCTACTATTTCTATAATTTAGAGCTTTTTTTTAATGTTAAATTAATAACTCGAACTGGTATCGTGTTAATTTAAACAAACTCAAACAATATAAGACGTAAAATGAAATACTTATATAACATGGCTTTTATAAGCTCCATGTGCTAATATCGTTTACACTTTCAATGAAGGTAAGAATCTTAGTTAACGTATGTTCGATCAGTCTATAAAACAGGGTCTTAAGATATTAATTAGTTGCACAAATTAGTTTGCTAACTATTGTGTAGTAGCTTTATTTTATCGTATGTTCTGTGAACCAAACGCAGCTTTGTGGTTTGTTAGAAATACTAAATAATCTTATTTTCAAAAAGTTTAACGTTGTATGCTCAGAATAGACCGTTGTTATAAACTCATTAATAGCACTTTTTAAATCTGAAAATACATAAATGGTTAAGTCTTGAAATAATAGAAATAATTAAACAAATAGTTACTTGTTATATTTTGAAGACGTGATTGGATCATGCAGAATGGAAGACGCGTCACCTTGGGTTGCGGATAGGACCTGGTCCGCTTCATTTATTTTTATTTGTTAAAATATCAACTTGTTGCCATTTTTCGAAATTGTTATTTTTTAATATTATATGAGACACCAAAATTTAATTGGGTCAGTCTGAGTTCTGTACATTTGGGTATTATTTTTTATTTAATGAAACGGTAACGTAATGAAACTAATAATTAAATTCAAAGGAAAATATTCGTTTTAAAACACAAGAACTAGGAAGATGGTGCGGGTCTTGATGAGAAGCTTGGATTCTCGGGTCTCCAAACGAGTCACGACCCGGAAAATCTGATAATCACTTTCTTGACAATTTTTTAGCAACCAGATTTATAATTAGGTCAATTATCAACAATAAACAATTATTCTTTTTTCACAAAATAAAGAGATAATTTTCCTCACTTAAAGTATGTGCGACTGATGAGGTTTTTGGCTTAGTTTACTAAGATGTCTTATTAGTTATAGAAGGGTAATCGCGTAATACGGCGATGAAAAACCGGTTACTATATTTTGCGTGTGTTAGGTGGTAGTTGTGGATGGTGGTGAAAATACTGGTAGCGTTTGATCGTTATAATATCAACTTTTTAAAGTTTTAAAATATTAATAAAGATAATTATAGTTAGGTTATGAACATAAGAGCCGTTAGCTCAATTGATTAGTGTATTGTGGTAATAACATAAATATCACATGATACAATGATACATAATGGTGCATATATTTGATTTATTAAAAAAAATATCTTGAAATAACAAATATGTTGGTTGAAAATGAAGTATTGTTAATTTAAGAAAGTTCTAAATGCATTATATGGTAAATATTGCATTTTGTAAATGCATGTTAAAATTCAAAATCGAAATCTATTTTTTTCTAACGTGCATTGGATGCAAATTATATTAAAACAAATCATTTGAGCGACGCCTTTTGACGTTTTTTTCATAGCTTGCTGGTTTTTGAAACATTTCCAAACTTGGTATCTTCGTAAGTATACCTAATGGCTTTATTATTTGAGAACAATTACCACAAATAATGATCATTGATTCATTATAATGGCTTGAACAAAAGAATATAACTTGCTCAAAGAGAGACAAGAGGAACTAAAAAGAGAGAGTATTAAAAATTCCTAAACCAACACATATTTCAAACATAATATGAAAAATGTGAAAGAAAATGATTTTTTCAAGATTCAAAACACCCAAGTATTCCTAAAAGACGCCTAACAACAAAATATCTCATCATAACAAGTACAACTAATTAATAAAACACCAAATTTGGAGATAAAAAGTATAGAACTTGAAATGAATTCAAGAAGTTTGACCTCAGTAACAACTCGAGTAGCTTAGTTCCTAAAGCCTCTGCTGTTTCTTCTTCCACGAGCCTTCTCAAACTTCCTTCCCTTGGATCGCACATACGGCTTGGTGTGACTGTGTGGGACACCTGGCGCCTTTCCAAAGTGTCTAACTGCTTCACGAGAGTTCTTTGGTCCTCTTAACAGAACCTGCATTATGTATTTAAAAAAATGGTTACGTGTTATTAATGAAACATATAACCAAAGCATATTGATTCAATGATTACAACTTATAAGTTACTAATGTAAAATGTTATAGGATAATTTAAGAGAATAGATAGATACCGTGTTCTGGCCAAGAGGAGCTCTAAGAGCCAGCTGGTCAAATGTCAAGCATTCTCCACCAGCTTTCTCAATCCTGGCTCTTGCAGTCTCAGTAAACCTCAAAGCAGTAACCTTCATGCAAGGGATCTCGGGTACACGAACATCATCAGTAACTGTACCAACAATCACACCAATCTTGTCCTCCTGATAGCCATAAATAAACATCAATCAATATGAGTTCTTGTCTTCCTGAAATTACAAATATTATAGAACTATTTGACACTTTAAAGACCTTAGTTGCTTATAGTTTGGTGAAAATGAGCTTGTTTCGTCTAAGATAAGCAAGTAAGAGAACAAGCAGTTTGCTTTAACAAACAGTACGCAGGTAAGGTTTTTAATAACCAATCTTAAACACAATACTAAATGCCAAAGCATTAAAATTAAGGTTACACATAGATTGATGCAAACTTTACCAGCTGATATAAAAATGGAAATAGTGATTTCACAATCAAATACAGTAAAATACTAATCAATGGAATAACCTAATTACAGGTATACACGTTTATAATCAAAATGAAAACATAAATACCTTTCCAGACATGTAGCGAGCCAATCGAGATAGTGAAATTGGAGGCTTGTTCACTTTGCTCATGAACAGCCTCTTCAATATTACAGCATTGAAGTTGCTTCCAGTCCTCCTAACTAAAAACCTATAAAGCTACTCAATAGAAAAATGTAAATATATCAGTTTTTCCGTTCAATGAAAGCAAACAAATGAAGAAGCAATATAGATGTAATCGATGTACGTTCACACCTTCACGAGGAGCTTAAGGTAAATATCATCGGATCTAGGGGCAGTTCTTTTGGTCCTCTTGCTCTTCCCACCTGCAACAAGATCTATACCCTGGATCAGGAAGCAGAAAATGAATTAGAACGCATTAGCATAAGAGGAAATGACAGCGAGGTTAGGGTTACGGCGAATTACTATACCATGGCGACGGCGGTTGCTGGTACCTGCAGAAAGAAATGGTGTGCCCAGGTGAAAGGGGGAGTGAAACTAGGGTTTATGAACAAAACGCATGTTCGCGGTGTTTGTAGGTATGATACATGTGGGCTGGATTTTTGGTAGTGGGCAAGACCAGTTTAAAGCAGGATATTGTTTTAACATGTGAGGCCCATATGTTCTACTTCGTCTAATTCAAAATAAGTGGGTATATCAAAATTAGTAATCTATTTAAAAAATTATTTTATTTGATAGTAACAAATAGTGGGATATATATTCATTGATAGTAACAAATAGTGGGATATATATTCATTATTATCTTCTTTAATATAATAATATGACTCATTTACTCTTATTTTTACTTTTAAATATTATTATCATCACTTTATTCGAGAGAAAGGAATGAGTATTTTGCACATGTATTTTATAATGGTGGTGTCTAAAACATTGAAGAGAATGTGATTTATGTAGGGTAAGTATGGGTGGCAATTCATGTCGGGTTCGGGTTGGCGGTTCAGGTTCGCGGGTTGACATGTCAGAAACGTTCAACCCGAAATCGACCTGTTTATATAAACAGGTCAGATATCTCAACCCTATCTGTTTACCTTCAACCCGAACCTAACCCATATAACCTGTTTAATTAAACGGGTTAAACAGGTTAACATGTCAAATAGGTTAAACGGGTCAAACATGTTATACATGTTGTTATTATTCCACAAATTCATAACAAAATATCAAAACAACACAGTGCTAAGCAGGTTTTTTAGCTTTTTATCTAACTATTAGTTACGTTTAAAACAGTAAACTATAAACTAAATATAAATATATATTTTTAAATATATTTTAATAATTAAACGGGTTGGCGGGTCGACCCATTTAAATTATCATTGACCCGGACCTAACCTGTTTAAAAAACGGGTCAGTCGAGTCAACCCGAGACTGACCCAATTATTTTTTACCTCAACCCAAACATGTTTATTTTCGTGTCGGTTTCATGTCGGGTCAGAAATTGCCACTCTAAGGGTAAGAACGGAATTGCGCTATAAAATCTTCAAATACAAAATACAATATGTTAATAAAGTTGGATGAACAATTTTAATTGTACTTACAGTTAAGTTAAGTTGGCCTACTTAACATGAATCTTACGACGTCGTTGCTGGATCTGACCAACTTCAGCACCGGCTGCCAGATTTCCTATATTTTTTCATCTCCTAAATCTCTTCCGTGTCTAACGACTCCGTTAATCATTCCGTGACGGTAAATCCGTTGGTGGAGCAAGGAAACCGCAATCAAAGTCGATGAATTCCTCCAAAACACGCCGGAAAGTTGTCGTCGCTTCGGCGGAAAATGGAGACTCCGGTGACAAGCTCGACCAACTCCTTCTCTCATCCGCCATCTCCAACGGCGAAGACTTATCCCCTTTCATCCGCAAAACCTTCGCCACAGGTAAGCCTGAAACCCTACTTCACCACCTCCGTCATTTCTGCAGATCCAAAGAGTCTGAGATCGAAGAAGTATGTAAGGTTCATTATCAGGACTTCATCATGGCTGTCGATGACCTCCGTTCTCTTCTTTCCGGCGTCGAATTGCTCAAATCGTCAATCTCTAATTCAAATCAGCAGTTACAGTCTGTCGCCGGCCCTCTCTTAACATCGCTCGATTCATTCATTGAAGCACGAAATAAATGTCAAAACATTACCCTGGCGATCGAGTCTCTTCAGATTTGTGTCCGATTAATGGAGCTTTGCTCGCGTGTAAATTTTCATCTATCGAAGCATAACTTTTACATGGCGTTGAAATGTATTGACTCGATCGAGAGAGATTTTATACACAAAACGCCGTCGTCCACGCTCCGGAGAATGCTCGAGAAAAACATCCCGGCGATCCGAGCGCACATAGAACGGAGAATCAGTAAAGAGTTTGGTGACTGGCTTGTTGAGATCCGTACGGTGAGTCGGAACTTAGGGCAGGTAGCTATCGGACAAGCGTCGGCCGGTAGGCAGAGGGAAGAAGAGCTACGGATCAGGCAACGGCAAGCTGAGGAACAGAGTCGGCTCAGTGTGAGGGACACTGTTTATGCACTGGAAGAAGAAGATGATGACGGTTACTCTGCTGGAAATGAAGGCAATGATTTCTACGGTAACGGCGGTACTGCTAATGCTACTCTAGGTTTTGATCTGACTCCATTGTATAGATCTTATCATATTCATCAGACTCTTGGGCTTGAGGACGGGTTTAAAAAATATTACTTCGAGAATCGGAAGCTTCAATTAACTTCAGATTTCCAGGTATCTTCCATGACACCTTTTTTAGAATCTCATCAGACCTTCTTCGCTCAGATCGCCGGTTTTTTCATTGTTGAAGACCGTGTTTTAAGGACTGGGGGTGGATTGATAACCAAAATGGAAGTAGAAAACTTATGGGATACTGCTGTTAGTAAAATGTGTTCTGTGTTAGAAGACCAATTCTCTAGAATGCGAACAGCTAATCATTTGTTGCTGATTAAGGATTATGTGAGTTTGCTTGGTGTTACTCTGAGAAGATATGGATACTCAGTTGATGCCTTGCTTGATGTGTTGAACAAGCACATGGATAAATACCATGAGTTATTGTTATCAGATTGTCGTAAACAAATTGCTGAAGCTCTTGCTGCAGATAAATTTGAGCAAATGTGGATGAATAAGGAGTACGAGTATTCAATGAATGTGCTATCTTTTCAGATACAAAATTCGTACATCATACCAGCATTTCCTTATATTGCCCCATTTTCATCCACAGTGCCTGATTGTTGTCGAATTGTGAGGTCTTTTATCGAAGATTCTGTTAGTTTCATGTCTCATGGTGGACAGCTTGATTTCTATGATGTTGTGAAGAAGTACTTAGACCGACTTTTAACTGAAGTTTTAGATGATGCTTTATTAAAGCTTATTAGCACTTCAATTAATGGGGTTAATCAAGCAATGGTTGTTGCTGCTAATATGGCTGTTCTTGAACGAGCATGTGATTTCTTTTTCCGGCATGCTGCAAAGCTTTCTGGGATTCCTCTGAGAATGGTGGAAAGAAGCAGGAGACAGTTTCCTCTGACTAAAGCACGTGACACAGCTGAAGAAATGCTTAGCAGCTTGCTTAAAAAGAAAGTTGATGGTTTTATGATGTTGATCGAGAATGTAAACTGGATGATAGATGAACAACCTCAAACAGAGAATGAATATGTAAACGAGGTGATTATATTTCTTGAAACCCTTCTTTCTACTGCACAACAAATATTACCAGGTCAGGTTCTCAAACGAGTGTTGCAAGATGTTCTCTCACACATATCAGAATCAATTGTTAACTTTTTAGCTGGTGAATCTGTGAAACGGTTTAGTTTAAATGCTGTTATGGGGATTGATGTAGATATTAAATTGTTGGAATCATTTGCTGAAAATCAAGCTTCACTTGTACCTGAAGAAGAAGGTGTTCAGTTGAAGAAAGCACTTGTTGAGGCAAGACAGTTAGTTAATTTGCTTCTTAGCAATAATCCAGAGAATTTTTTGAATCCGGTAATCAGGGAGAAAAGCTACAATGCTTTGGATTACAGAAAAGTAGGTATTATTTCAGAGAAATTAAAGGATCCTTCTGAACGACTGTTTGGAACTTTTGGATCAAGAGGCTCCAAACAGAATCCAAAGAAAAAATCTCTAGACTCTTTAATTAAGAGGCTCAAGGATGTCAACTGAAACCATTCAGACTTTATTTACTTATAGCTTCTGAGGTAATTTCTCGGCATTATTTTTTATTGATATCCTCATAATATGAACACCTTTCATTTTATATGTTTTTTAATAGTTAATATACCTTTTTAATGATTTAGTTACAATAATAATGTATATCTTTGAATAAAGGAGTTGGGAGGTTGTATGCATTGAAATTAAAACTTTTTCAAGCTATTTGACTCATTGACTTTTTCCCCTTTTAGCTAAACTTTTTTATTTGGCCCGCTTAAGATAAAACACAACCTGTCAAAATTTTATCCATCATGTTTTTATGCATTCGAACACATTTTTTAATGAATTTTACATAATCCAAAATCGTTTCATTTGTAAATAAATAGGTGTTTATGAAGTCAGGTGTTGTTTACTTGTCGAGCTGAATATGTTGGGGTTGATGAAAGAGTACAACTGTTTGTGAAATTTCCGGTGATTAATTTTGTTTTTTTTTTTACTTGTCCTACCCTACCCTGCGCTGTAATATGAGATTGTAAATAAAGTTAAAAATACGTACAGATGTGTCAAATTCTTTATTCTTATATGCATCTAGTGATTTTCCATTAGTAATTTAAATTTTGTGTTTAATAGTAGTTGATTAATGTCCAATTTACTTGTTTTGCAATTAACACATCAATTGGTCCTCCCATTTCGGTCTTTACGTCAAAATTACGGAGGTCATTCTAAGAGTTGCATCGATTAGCAGATGCATGCCTAAACCATTGTTGTATGTTAAAAGAGTTCGTTCCTAGTGTTACTGCCAAATCCCTATTTTTAACGTAATTGCCCCTATGATATTAGTATGTGGGGACTTTCAACCCATTTAATTAGCTCTTTTTTCTCCATGGCTTCTTATTGAACAATTTGTGATCAACTATAATTGACCCATGAGGCCATGAGTAATGGTATTTAGACTTACCATTTAGGCCTACTCATAGGTCTACCCATTAGATGAAGACAGTGTCAAAAGGGATAATATTAGGAGAGACAATTAGTGAAATATACATGTCATCTTATCAAGTGAGTAGGCCTATGAGCAGGTCTAAATGGTAGGATTAAATATCATTTCTCTTGACGCATTGACCACCTTTGTTATTTGTTTTTACATTTAAGTATTTTATCAAATGTGTATTATAGATTTAAAATACGGGCCAATAAACTAGCCTGTACAAAAGATATAGCTAAAAAAATGTTGATTTAGTGACACTATTATGCTATCATAATTAAAAATAAAAATCCTAAAGAATGGGACAAATTGCACCACCAATCTGCTTCGACGTAAACTAATGTCCATCCAGCTGTTAAGGCGGCAATATCTGGAAACCGCATGCTAACAAAAACCATCACAATAAAATCCAAAACAAATATCAATCATCAAAACAGAATAATCAATTGTTTCATTAAATTAAAACTTCAAGTTTTAGTTTTTAACCCTTAATATCGATATACTTATTTTTTTTTAATCATATTAAGTTCATTCATATAGTTATCAGTGTATATTTAATTTGTACTGTCTTATTTATTCCTTACATCCATGTATGATTGTGATTAAATAAGTTATTATTATCAGTTAACCTTTTTAGATAGTTAGAAAGTGAATGTGCAGTAAAAATTTATCATTTTATAATGTATTTTAAATTTTAGATCAACTAAAGAATTTAGTCTAAAGATTTATCGTACTTTATATGAAACAATAAGGTCTAGCATATAACACGAAAAATATATTTTTCTCCCAAACTAGTATTCTCTCTGTCACATAAAAAAGTTTACATTTCATTTGGACATAATATTTTAGGAGATAGTTGTGGTGGGGTCCTTTAAAATACTTTTGATTAAAATATAAGATTAGATTGGAGAGAGGATGTTTTATTGGTGGAATAGTTGATAATAATTTTATTTTATTAGGTGGGCCTTTAAATTTAGGAAATGTAAACTTTTTTGTGGGATAAAAATTTAAGGAGAAATATAAATTTTTTTTATTGGACGCAGAGAGTATAACGTTTTATGATAAACATTAAAAATGCTCTATAGATATTACTAATATTTATTTGGAATTTCCGATAGCAAAAAATGGATCTTGTGAGATTGGATTTTTCTATGTCCGTAAAAATATCATGTAACACGTGTTAAGCATATAGGTGGTAAAGAAATCTTATAAATGCAAAATACCCTAAAAAATCGTCAGGACTCGGGAGTTAACGAGACCAAGATGAGATCAGATATTTTCCGGCGAACCACCACTCCTTCATCTCCGGCGTCCCGCTTTCTTCTTCTATCGTCTCTAATCCTCCTCCTCCACCTAATTCCCTCCACCGCCGCCGACTCTCCAACAGCATATGAAGAGCTATTAGAGTACGGTTTTCCGGTAGGCCTTCTTCCGGTAGGCGTCACCGGCTACGAGCTTAATAAAAAAACCGGCGAATTCAAGGCGTACCTGAAAGAAACGTGTAGTTTCAAAATCGAAGGGTACAATCTGAGATACAAGTCAACGATTAGTGGCGTGATAGAAAAAGGAAAACTGAAGAATCTCAAGGGCATAAGCGTCAAAATAGTGTTGGTGTGGTTGAACATCGTGGAGGTGAGTATTGATGGCGATGATATTAATTTCTCTGTCGGAATCCTGTCTGCCGGATTTGGGGTGAGTAATTTCCTAGAATCGCCACAGTGTGGTTGTGGATTTGATTGTAACGACATGCTTTTAGTGTCTTCTTATTGATTTCATGGCTTTATATTAAAGAGCGCCATGGTTGTGTTATGATGATTTTTGAATCATGATACATGAATTATTCATCGTAATATTGTATTTGATTTGATTAGTAAAATATATGTTGATCAGGTCGTGTATAACTCAACTATATTTCAATATGAAGCACTCAAATTAAAGGTACAAGTGTCTTCACTATGGGAGACATCAGACATGCCCGAGGTCACGAGTTTAAACTAACTTAGCCAAACGCCCCTTTCATCTTCGGCCTCTTAAATAATTTGTCTGAGTTTTGGAGATTAATTAACTATTGTAGGACAGTCTTGGCTTAAAAAAGTTTACTACTTCGTATTATAAATCCTGACCTGCTAATTGGCTGTCTATCTATAATACTCACTTAGAGCAGGTAGTTTTTCTTAAAGCTTATTACTATTTCAAAAAGTCTTTGAAAGACTTTTTACCATTAGAATAAGTAGCATTTTTAAAAGCTTATTGCAAAAGCTTTTTTTCTACCAACTTTTTAATGCACTTTTAATGTTTGTCTTTTTTAGTCCTTAATGTTTAATAACTTTTCATTTTAAACCTCAGACATATTATATATAATTTCTTTATTATAGTTTTATTAGTTAATAAATAAATTATATAATATTTAATGTTAATTATTATAATATTTTTGTATTAGACATTTTAAAAAATATTATATTTAGTAAGATGTTAAAAAAATTGTCAAATTATATATAGGGGTATTTATAAACATTTAAGATAGATAAAAGTAAATTAGAAATATTGTAAAAGAAAAAAGCTTTTGTAAAGGTTAATCATTGGAGATTTTATTTATGAAAAAGGTTTTCGATTAGTGGAATATTTGTAACACCTCATTTTTCAAAACAATATTTAAATGACAATTCATCCCAAAATAAGTAATAATATATCGGTGTCAAATACCGACTTTACAAAAACTAAAAAGGTTTCTTGTTTGCGAATATCAGAGTTTACAAAAACGGTGTTACAAATTATATCTTATCCATAAGACAAGAGCTCTAATCATCAACACCAAGCTAATCTCAACAATGCCTCCTCTCTAAACGGGCCTCTTAAATCTTCGATCCCGAACCTGAGTACATAGCAAAACACAAACATAGTACGTGAGACAAAATTGCCTCGTGAGATACATGGGTTTTAGGCCCGATAAACAACTAGTCACATAATGTCATTTATATTACAATAATATTATTAATTCCATTCGGGTCACTTCATTTCTTTTATCATTGGTCAATTTCAAGATAATCGTCATATCCACGGAAACTGGAATGCCTCCAATCTACCGGGACTCATAGGTATTGGGTAATTGGAATGCCTCCAATCTACTCTTAACCTTATGTAACGCCCTAAAAATTATTGTAATTATAGCATCAACGTTTTCTCAAATAAATTATGTGAAAATTATTTATTTGAGATGTGTATATGTGTAATGTGCCTTTATGTGTATTTAATTCGAGTAAAATAAATATGCATTGATTCTTTTAATGACAGGAGTGTCATTTAAATTGGTGTTTAATTAATCATGAGGATTAATTATTTAGTAACTAGGGTGTTATTAAATTCTTGAGAAATTATTTATGAGATAGTTAAAGGTGTCGTGACATTTAATCCGAGTTAATTAGATATCGTTGTGACGTTTTATCTCGGGTTTGAGTTGGTAAGCCGGCCGATAGGCCAAGGCCTTGATCCCATCTCCTTTCGTTTTAGCCAAGTGAGCTAATGATGCTAGTTTTCCTCCTATTTTGTTTTCAAATTCTGGTCCGGCCTTATGGCCTTGCACATCGACCAATAAGAGTAAAGACCTAAGCCCAAATTATTCATTGGAGCCAAGCATGTCGATTAAGCTCTAGCCCATACGAAATTGTGAAGGCTTATGGCCTTGTTTGACTTACTTGCATATTAAGTGTTATTAATTTAGGACACCATTCTCTCATAACTGCCTTGCCATCTCAGAATATCCCCCTAACCCTATTCTACAACTCAGCCGCAAGTCACAACTCTCCCATTTGTTAATTTCGATCCAAGCAGAGGCCACCAAGGCATCTCCATCGTTTTCTTTCATTGAGCAACCAAGTTCCTCTCTGCAAATCGTGTGATTCTTCATCCTTTTATTCGAGCAGGAGCTGTTTTAAATCCCCGGGTTAAGTCTATGCGGTAAGCATGTAAGCCTTCCGTGTTTTCCTTGTATTACCAAACCGAATGTTAACCGTGTCGAGTTCTTGTTGGCTATGGACGAAGAAGGACAGAGCAGTGGTGCTACAGGAAGTTAAGGACACGGAGAAAACCGATTCTGTGAGCAACTTTTCACACGAGCAGAACGCCATTGAGAAAGAGGAATCTGTGTAGAGCAGAAGCCAAGTCTCGAGTTCTTCCATCATTCGGTAAAACCCTTAATCGTTTCTTCTTCCTATTCGATCAGAGCATTCCTAACCATTGTATTTTTTCTGTTTCGGGTGGAGAACAATCGAGCAGACGAAGGCGAGGGAGTGGGCTAGTTGTGCGGGTTCTGTTCGAGCACAACCTGTCGCTTCTCCTATTGGTGATCGAGAATTCCGAGTCAAACCATCGTTCACCGAACTGAAGTTTTAATCCTTTCGGTAGATGTCTTTTCTTTTAATTAATTGTTGAGTATCCTTGTGCTCTTGATAGTTTAATTCCGTTCAGAGTAGGTTGCGGACAGATTTGTGTCGAGCCAGTGAGGGCTCGGGATGGTGGTCCATATGTGATGAAATGTTAGCTAGTCGCCTTGTCGTTGTAGTCACTTGTTAATTCTCGAGCATTGTTTTAAAATATGTTTTGTTGCTTCATTCGTGCGGGTCTCGATCTGGTCTCGATCTGTTGCCATTGAGTTTGGGAGAATGTCGGGTTCTTGGGTTGGGTTAAAACTCATGTTCTTTTTGCTAAACGTTTTGACAACCGGAAACCGAACCCATAGGGTTCTTGGTTTCCTTAAACCGAAAGGAATATAAATAATGAGCTAAGTTAATCATAAACATGTTTCTGAAATTAAAATGAGTCTCGGGACTGTCGGGTGTCTCGGGAATAATCGGGTTAATGTCGGGAATTAAAACGGGTTTAAAAATCAACAAGCTGAATTTTTACAGAATCTGTCCTACGAGTGTAGATCTGTTTTTACCACACTTAAAATACATTTTTGAATTTTTGGCCCGTGCTGGTCGCTAGTTTTCTGAGTCCTCTTTCCAATGCCGCTAACGGCTCGTTAATCTGATTCACAGTTTAAAAGTTATTGCTGTTTTAGTAAACCTTTGCTGGATAGTTTTCAGTTCAGCTATTCTGTCTCGTGAGCTTGTTTTGAGCCTTTTCCGTTTGGATCTAGCTTTCGAAGTCTTCTGTAAAATTGTAGTCCTCTGAGTCTTTTAAATACTGTAAAAATTTGAATAATATCTAGTGAGCGGTTTGAGAGTTATAGCCGTTCCCGCGAAAGTGCTGAGTGCTGTTTAGTTTCTGCTGAAGCAACCTTTGAGCCTAATCCTAACCCGAGTTTCCTTGTACATTATAGGACCTTCTAGGACCGGTTAGAGACACTCTTCAGTACCGAGGATATTTAGGAGCTTACGGTTATTCGAGGTGAGTATACTCACCGTGTATTCAGTTATAACGATACGTGCATGACTTATGTGGTTAACTGTTTTGATCTGTTTTTACTTTCTGTGTGTTGATCTGTTATCTGAGTAACTGAGTGACTATTTTTATATACCACTGATCTGAGACAGAGGTGCCGAGTATCTGAGCCGGTACCGAGTCATTTTGTGCTACTATGTGACAGGGCTATCTGTGTGGTTTATGTTATGAGTTGAAAACATAAAAATAATTAATAAATCTGAGTGGTAATCTGTGTGGTGGCCTGAGTGGCATTTCTGTGTGGTGGCCTGAGTGGCATTTCTGTGTGGTGGCCTGAGTGGCATTTCTGTGTGGTAGCCTGAGTGGCATTTTAGTGCAAGGAGAGGCGAGGTTGATCTCTCGACTCGATTTGCACAAGCGCGCTATATAAATTTAAAAGATATGAAAACTGAGAAATTAACTGAGTAGTAAATGAGTAGGAGTTCACCTATGTGCCCTCATGTATTGTATGTTGTAGTTGTTTGCATTTTGAGTTTATTCACTCAGCTTCCCCGCTGACCCAAAAACTCCCTCCCATTTTTCAGGTACTAGCAAAGGAAAAGAGAAGGTGGACGGTTGACTGCTGTATTACTTCTGAGTGCTGATGTGAAACGTTTTATTATTTCAAAACTCTGAATTTTATTTAAGACATTTCCGCATTAAATACATTTTATATCAAACAATTATTTTGGGGATTATTTATGGGACTTTTTTTTTATTATAATCTTACACATGAAAAATTTAAAAATCTTGTAAATTTTAGGGTGTTACACCTTAAGGAACCATAATAACCGGAATGTCTACAATCTATCATGGCCCTAGGGACATCATATTCATCATCATTATTTATCACTTATCATCATGAGCTTATAGATCCATCATTTCTTAATCAATTAATCAATTCATCATCACATAAGCAATTCATTAGTAATCACATAATTAACTCAATTACTTATAGACTCGATAAAACATGTAAACATAAAACACTTACTAGCTATGTACTCAGTTTTGAAAGTTCACATGTACTCACCTTATCCAAGCTTATCCAAAAGATGTGTTTCTTGAACACAAATGTCTCTCCCCAAGACTTGAACCTCAAATCCTTCCACCAAATGTCCTAATATTAAAACCAATACAATGGTTTACATCAAACATCTATACTAATCATATATTCCATGGCTAGTTAACTACTTGTATCATATTTCCCCAAATTACCAAACCCTAATTCCAAAAACCTTCATATTTTCATAGATCCTATTCATAAACACATTTTCCTTGATAAAATACCATAGATATAAGTTATACAACTTTCATTTAGCCATTTATGGACAAACCCAAAACTAGGGTTTGAGATTCAAGCTTTCCCTTCTTGAATCTATGGCTAAAAACCCAAGAGAGATGAAGATTTACCTTTGTTCTTCAACTAGGAGCAAGAATCACCAAGATTTAGTGAAGATTAAGCTTCAATCGCCACTTTATGCTCAAAAATTGCCCACACCAGCTGGTAGGAGAAAACTAGGGTTTTGGATGGCATTTAATGAGCCAAACCCGACTTTAATACAGCTGGTCGGGGAAGTTCGCGCCGTGAACAAGAGTTCGCGCCGCGAACTCTGCGGGTCGCGAACTCCTCGCGATCGTGAACTGTCCGCGAACTCAAGTCTCCAAAATACCAACTCCCTGGTCGAAGTTCGCGATCGGGAACTCCTTCCTCGCGCTGCGAACTCCCCAGGCAGCCCAGGCTGCACTTTATCTTCCATGTCTTGATCTGGTTTCGCCCATAACTTTGTCATACGGTGTCCAAACGACACGAAACCAATTCCTACGCGTTTTAAACGAATTATCCATATTTATCGTATTTTTGTACAATTTATTTATTTACAAATTTCGGATCTACAACTGTCCACCCCTTAAGGTGATTCCGTACTCGGAATCTCATCATAGTTTATGAAGTTCGGGTATATTTTCCGAATCTCATTCTTGACTTCCCAAGTCAAGTTCGGTCCAAGGGAATGCTTTCATTTGACCAAAACCAACTCAATCTCTTTATTCCTAAGTTTCTTGGTCTTCGTCTCTAATATGGCTTCGGGTTCTTCTATCAACCGGTTCGGGGCATCAACCCGCAACTCTTGTAATGGGATAATATTTTCAACCTCACCCACGAACTTCTTCAAATAACTTACATGAAATGTATCGTGAACACCTTTAAGTTCGGGTGGGAGTTCCAACTTAAATGCTTGTAACCCGACCCGTTTCAAAATCTTAAACGGGCCAACATACCTCGGGCTCAATTTGCCCTTCTTTCCAAACCTCATCACGCCTTTCCAAGGCGATACTTTCAACATTACCATGTCACCCACATTCAAATCGTAAGGTCTATTTTTCAAACCCGAATAGCTTCTTTGTCTATCTTGTGCGGCTTTCATATTGGCTTGAATTATTTCAATCTTTTCGTTTGTCACTTTCACAATTTCGGGACCCGTGAGTTTTGTCTCTCCCGCTTCTAGCCAACATGATGGAGTTCTACATTTCCTCCCATACAAGGCCTCATAAGGCGGCATACCAATAGTCGAATGATAACTATTATTGTAAGAGAACTCGACCAATGGTAAATGTTCGTCCCATTTACCCCCAAAATCCAATACACAAGATCTTAACATATCCTCAACCGTTTGGATAGTTCTTTCACTTTGACCATCGGTTTGCGAGTGGTAAGCCGTACTCAACTGCAATTTCGTTCCCAATTCTTCTTGCAACGATCTCCAAAATCTCGAGGTAAACCTCGCATCTCTATCGGACACAATCGATAACAGGACCCCATGAAGCCTTACCACTTCATCCACATACAACTTTTCCAACTTTTCGAGTGGCATGGTTTCCCGAATCGCTAAGAACATTGCACTTTTGGTCAACCGGTTAACTATGACCCAAATGGCGTCGTGGTTCTTGCTCGTTCTTGGCAACCCAACAATGAAATCCATTGTTATATCTTCCCATTTCCCAGCCGGTACTTGCAACGATTGAGCTACCCCATAAGTTACTTGATGCTCGGTTTTTACTTGTGCACACGTGACACACTTAGAAATATACTTGGCCACCCTTGCTTTCATCCCGGGCCACCAATACATCTTCTTCATGTCTTGATATGTCTTTGTACTTCCCGGATGGATCGAATACTTAGACTTATGGGCATCATTTAACAATTCCTTTCGGGTTCCACCGAATTTGGGGACCCAAATTCGACCACCAACAGTTTTCAATCCTTGCTTGCTTTCTACAAAATGTTGGTTCTTACCCAAACGCTCTTACCTTAACTCTTCTTTCTCCATCACTTCCCGTTGGGCATTTTTAATTCGTTTCACAATACTCGAGACTACTTCAATCCGAGTCAACTTCCCTTTAATTGGCTTTTCATGAACTTTTCGGCTTAAGGCGTCGGCTACTACATTAGCTTTCCCCGCATGGTATACTATTTCACAATCATAATCGTTTATCAATTCGATACATCTCCTTTGTCTCATATTTAAATCTTTTTGAGTGAAAACATATTGAAGGCTCTTGTGATCCGTATATAACGTGCACCTCGTACCATACAAATAATGTCGCCATAACTTTAAGGCAAACACTATCGCCGCCAATTCTAAATCATGTGTAGTGTATCTCGTTTCCGCATCCTTTAACTGTCTCGAGGCATAAGCTATCACTTTTCCTCGTTGCATCAAAACACAACCCAATCCTTTATCCGAGGCATCACTATAAACAACGAAGTCTTCCATATCTTCGGGTAACGCGAGAATCGGGGCGTTACATAATCTTTCCTTTAATAACGCGAATGCCTTTTCTTGCTTTTCTCCCCACACGAATTGGCTACTCTTTCGGGTCAACAATGTGAGTTGGGTTGCCACTCGGAAAAAATCTTGAATAAATCGGCGGTAATAACCGGCAAGCCTGAGAAAACTTCTCACTTCAGTTGGAGTTCGATGAGGTTCCCACTTCATAACCGCTTTAATCTTCGACGGGTCAACTTTGATTCCTTCTCGGGACACAACATGGCCAAGGAATTGGACTTCCCGAATCCAGAATTCACACTTGGAAAACTTTGCATATAACTTCTCCCGTTTTAGTACTTCTAACGTTTGCCTTAGGTGACTTTCGTGTTCTTCTTCGGTTTTTGAATAAATGAGAATGTCGTCAATGAATACGATAAGAAACTTGTCGAGAAATGGTTTACAAACCCGATTCATAAGATCCATGAAAATGGCCGGTGCATTAGTTAACCCAAACGGCATCACTAAGAACTCGTAATGCCCATAACGTGTACGAAACGCGGTCTTCTCGGTGTCTCCTTCCTTCACTCGAACTTGATGGTAACCCGATCTCAAATCGATCTTTGAGAAATAATCGGCCCCTTGGAGTTGATCAAATAAGTCATCGATTCTAGGAAACGGGTATTAGTTCTTAATAGTCATCTTATTCAATTCTCGGTAATCGATGCACATTCTCATCGAACCGTCTTTCTTGTTGACGAATAATACAGACGCACCCCATGGAGACGAACTAGGACGAATAAATCCCTTGTCGAGCAATTCTTGCAATTGTGACATCAATTCTCGCATTTCGGTGGGAGCCAAACGATATGGAGCACGGGCTATCGGCGTCGCTCCCGGAACTAAATCGATACGGAATTCTACTTGCCTCTCCGGTGGCAATCCCGGTAAATCATCGGGAAATACCTCGGGAAAATCCCGAATAACCTTCACATCTTCCACCGTCTTCTTTTCCTTCCTTCCATCTAGCACATACGCTAAAAAGGACGAAAACCCCTTTGCTAAACATTTTCTTGCTTTAACCGCGGTCATAAGGCTCGGTAAATGGTGTCGTCTCTCGCCGTAAAAATAAACTTTTTCATTACTGGAAGTCTTGATTGAGACTATCTTTTTCCCACATAAAATCTTCGCTTGATGGTCACCCAACCAATCCATACCAAATATTATATCAAACCCCGCAATTCTCGTAGGCAACAAGTTTACCTTAAACTTTCTCCCGTCTATTTCTAGCTCACAATTCCGACACATATGTTGAACTATGGAGGTTTTACCATCCGCAATTTCAATATCATAAATCTTATCAAGAGGTTCTAAGGGCACATTCAATTTCACAACAAAATCATGGGACACAAACGAATAAGTAGCACCCGAGTCAAATAAGATCCGGGCGGGATTAGAATTTCTGAAACGACATCGTGGGCTTCCTTTGCTTCATCTCGGGTAAGTTGGAAGGCTCGACCCTTGACCTTTGTCGGCTCCGCTTTCTTTTGTGCGGTCGACACCATCGTCTCACTCCCCTTCTTTGGGCAAGAATTACTATAGTGCCCTTTTTCGTGGCACGAATAGCACTCGATTTCATCCAATGGCTTGGCCCGACAATCCCTTGCCAAATGTCCCGGTCTTCCACACTTAAAACAAGCTTTCACATCCGCCAAACACTCCCCCTTGTGGTCCTTGCCACACTTCTTACACGTGCCCACACTTGATTGCTTAGAGAAGGTCGGGGTGAACTTTCCCTTCTTCACCGAACCCGAGCTACCCTCAAACTTCCTCTTCTCAAACTTCTCAAACTTTGGTCTCTCATTGATTCTCCTTTGGCCCACTTCCTCCACATTCCTCGTCGCACTAATAGCCTCATTTAGTGTGGCGGTCCTCTTTACTTCCAACTCATACTCCCACGGGAGTACATTAGCATAACGAACAATCCGGGATCTCTCATCCGGATACAATTTGATCACAAACGGGATCAATCCCGTGAACTTCTTAGTGTACTCATCGACACTCAAACCACCTTTCTTCAAATGAACAAACTCTTCTTGAAGTTTTTCCAAGTTCCTCTCGGGGCAAAACTTTGCCTTCAACCGCTTCACAAACTCTTCCAAAGTCATCTTGTACACCGCCCTTTTTCCCAAGGATTCATACATGGTGTCCCACCACACCAGGGCTTCATCTTTCAACAATCGGGAAGCATAGATTACCATATCACCCTCTTTGCATTTACTAGCTTCAAGGACTTGTTCGGTTTCACGGATCCAACGGATCGTGACTTTCATTTCGGAGCTACCATAATAGTTATTGGGCTTGAAAACCATAAAGCTCTTGTAAGTACAACCCTTTCTTTCCCTCGGTTCGGGGTCACTTTCTTCCTCAGTTGAAAACTTTTCAGTTTGAGCAATGCTACTCGACTTGCTTTTAGTGCGGGGTGGAGATTCCTCCCGCCTCTCACGATCCCTATATTCATTGAGGATTCGATGCACATCATCATTCACGACATCCCTCATTTGGTTGAGCATAGCTTAGAGATGTTCCACAGTTATCGGGGTGTGATTCCTTTCAACCCCGGAGTTTTCCTCTTCCATTCGATTTTCCGGGCCAAACACCGGATTGTTAACACGATTTGAATCTTGTTCTTGATCAAGTGGACCTCTTCCACTTCTAGTTTGCACCATTTTACTATAATAAGACATCAATCATTTAGAAGTCAACTTATCAAATAACGGTAATATAAACCGTCCCAATTCCCAAACATGACATATTCCTTCAAGGTCAACCCTATTGATCCTATACTTAAGGTCTCAAGAGTCAGTTCATAATCATCCTATGGAACTTATGGTCCTACTAGCTCAGTTTAAGTTTAGGGTGGTCAACTCAACCTAGTTTACTTAAACTATAGCTCTGATACCAAGTTGTAACACCTCATTTTTCAAAACAATATTTAAATGACAATTCATCCCAAAATAAGTAATAATATATCGGTGTCAAATACCGACTTTACATAAACTAAAAAGGTTTCTTGTTTGCGATTATCAGAGTTTACAAAAACGGTGTTACAAATTATATCTTAGCCATAGGACAAGAGCTCTAATCATCAACACCAAGATAATCTCAACAAGGCCTCCTCTCTAAATGGGCCTCCTAAATCTTCGATCCCGAACCTAAGTACATAGCAAAACACAATCATAGTACGTGAGACAAAATTGCCTCGTGAGATACATGGGTTTTATGCCCGATAAACAACTAGTCACATAATGTCATTTATATTACAATAATATTATTAATTCCATTCGTGTCACTTCATTTCTTTCATCATTGGTCAATGTCAAGATAATCGGAATGCCTCCAATCTATCAAGACCGTCATATCCACGGTAACCGGAAAGCCTCCAATCTACCGGGACTCATAGGTATTGGGTAATTGGAATGCCTCCAATCTACCCCTAACCATAAGGAACCATAATAACCGGAATGCCTCCAATCTATCATGGCCCTAGGGACATCATATTCATCATCATTATTTATTACTTATCATCATGAGCTTATAGCTCCATCACTTCTTAATCAATTAATCAATTCATCATCACATAAGCAATTCATTAGTAATCACATAATTAACTCAATTATTTATAGACTCGATAAAACATGTAAACATAAAACACTTACTAGCTATGTACTCAGTTTTGAAAGTTCACATGTACTCACCTTATCCAAGCTTATCCAAAAGATGTGTTTCTTGAACACAAATGTCTCTCCCCAAGACTTGAACCTCAAATCCTTCCACCAAATGTCCTAATAACAAAACCAATACAATGGTTTACATCAAACATCTATACTAATCATATATTCCATGGCTAGTTAACTACTTGTATCATATTTCCCCAAATTATCAAACCCTAATTCCAAAAACCTTCATATTTTCATAGATCCGATTCATAAACACATTTTCCTTGATAAAATACCATAGATATAAGTTATACAACTTTCATTTTGCCATTTATGGACAAACCCAAAACTAGGGTTTGAGATTCAAGCTTTCCCTTCTTGAATCTATGGCTAAAAACCCAAGAGAGATGAAGATTTACCTTTCTTCTTCAACTAGGAGCAAGAATCACCAAGATTTAGTGAAGATTAAGCTCCAATCGCCACTTTATGCTCAAAAATCGCCCACACCAGCTGGTAGGAGAAAACTAGGGTTTTGGATGGCATTTAATGAGCCAAATGTAACGACCCGAAATTTTGTGACTAAATAAATTTTATAAAAATATGATAAATACAGATAAATCATTTAAAGAACGTAGGAATTGGTTTCGTGTCATTTGGACACCGTATGAGAAAGTTATGGGCGAAACCGGATCGTAACGGGAAGCAAAAGTTGCAGCCTTGCTGCATTACCCAAGATAGCGCCGCTATCTTTAAGATAGCGACGCGAAATAGTGGTATTCAAACAGCAAGCCGAATTAGCGTCAGAGTTGGCGCGAAATTGAGATAGCGACTGGAGTTAGCGACGCGAAAGGTGTCGCGAAAAGGCGCGGGGGCAGTTTTAGCGACGCTAACTTGCTGTTAGCGACGCGATCTTCGTCGCTGTAGCATAAAAATCGGGATTCCTAGGGTTTTCTCTCATTTTTCACTTCTCCAAAATGTGCAGCCGATTTGGGAGCTCTTGGGGGAGATTTTGGGTGTTCTTGGGCATAGAACACCACCATCCTTGGAGATCTTCATTCCTTGTTAAGGATCTAAGGTATTTTCATCTCCTAGCTAGTTTGTAAACAAGATTTGGGGGAAATGATGATTTTAAATGTGTTGGGTTAGAATCTTGTTAAAGATGGGTATTGAGGGTGTAGAACACCCATAGGAAGTATGTAGACCATGGATCTATGGTTAAGTTGTATCTTGAAAGTAGTTTCATGAACTAGGGTTTATGGATCTCCACCAAGTTGGTGAACTTGGTGGTTGGGGTTGATTATGTTGATGTTAAATGATGTCTAGTTATGGATGATAACTAGAATTGTGATGATTGTGTTAATAGGTTGCGAGAACCTAAAAGTTGAAGATGTTCCAAAGGCGGGAAGCAAGGATTCGTGTTGATAAATACGATATGGATATAGCTATCGCTAAGGTGAGTACATGAGACTTTTAAACTGAGTACATAGTAAATAGTTTTGAAAATACATATGATATTTTTTGGGTCTTTATTAATAAATATGTTGATAAAGATAGTGACTGAAAATGTATGAAAGTATGTAGAATGTGATACTAGAATATGTCTAGTATGATTGATGAATTTGAAGTAAAATATGATAGATTCAAGTAATTATGGAATCTATGTTAATGAACAATAATAAGGAAGTAATTGATTAAAAGAATGTATACTGAGCCTTTATTAATAAATATGTATTAGTAAAGCAATTGGGAATGATTTTATAGTAATGAGTACCTATTGGTAAGATATACTAATAAAAGTAAAGAACGAATATATATGAAAAAGAATATGACGTGACTAGTGATAGTTGTGAATTATAGTCAAGGAAGAGATAAAAGTATTATGATATCGATAAAATAAGAAATGTATCTTATGTATAAAGTAAGTATGGACCTCATAGGGTTCATAGATGTAGAAGTAAATGTGATTGCTTATGATCGGGTCCATGGGACCATACAGGTACGTTCACACTGTGTTGAACCGATTATATGTCGTTATTGTTAGATGACTAACTTGTTTGATGTTTGACATGATAGCCAAAGGCTTTGACTGGCATAACTGTTAGGTTATGATAAGAGATAGACGGTGGTGACGCGGTGGATTCCGGTCACTGAGCGGTGGTATATATGTTTATACACCGAGTGATATATGTTTATACACTAAGCACACAGGTGCTTCTAGTACGCATATGTTTGGTACTAGGTATGTTAGGTTCTAATACATATATGTTTATGTATTAGACATGTTTGTGCTTCTAGTACATATATGTTTATGTACTAGATGTGATTGTGCTTCTAGTACATATATGTTTATGTACTAGATATGATTGAGCTTCTGGTACCTATATGTGTAGGTACTAGATATGTTTGCTAGGAAAGCAAAGTAGCTGGAGTCACAATAGGGTGACTAGACGGTATTTTTGTAGTTTATATATATGTTTATATATTTATGAAATGATTATTATTATTGGGGTCTAAAACCCATGTATCTCACGAGACTATTTTGTCTCACGTACTACGTTTGTTTGTGGCTGTGTACTCAGGTACAGGTTTGAAGCGATAGAAGGTTGCACTAGAAGTGGCCTAGAGATGTTTAGCTCGGAAGCTAATAGGTAGATCCCGTTGCCTATGGTTTTGATATACTTGGTGACACCGTATTTTTTGTAAACTCTGATATAGGTTTTAAAGTTTTTGTTAAACTGTATTTTGGACAATATGTCAAATATTGAAAAAATGTATTTTAAATGATTTAAACGATGTTTTAAAAATACGGGTGTTACAACTTGGTATCAGAGCTATAGTTTAAGTGAATTAGGTGGGATGTCCATCCTAGTCTTAGACTGTAGCAATAGGAATGTAAGATTCTTTGAGATCAATAGGTTGACCTTGAGACTTTATGTTAAGTTTAGGGTTGAACCTAGGGGACCTATAGAAGTTGTTATGAATTACGAAATGTGAGTCTTTTGAGATCGTAGGGCATTGGTATGATAGGGTCGGCCCCTATGAGAAATGCCATGTTTTGATCTAATTGTGTCGTTTTCGATGGTCGAGTTGACCGTTTGAATCTTGTTGTTGGACACGTTAGTATGATGAAAGAATGAATGTGAAAAGTGAATGAGCTCCACTAAATTGGGAAGAGTTATGAATGAGAATGTGAACCAGACGTTTGATAACCGTATGAATGAGGGTAGGCGGAATGATTCCAATACCCGTACGAAGGAAGAGTCATCGAATGGCGAAGTCCGTAGTGGAAGTTATCTACATAATAAGGTAGCAAGACCTAATCGGAAGAAATTGAAGAATGTTGTATAGGGTCTTCATAGCGTGTAAAACCTATGTGTAATTCGGAAGTTTTGAGCCGAAGGTCACGATGTGGTGGATTCGGTAGATTTAGCAAGTGTTACAGAGTAGCAAATGAAGGAAGAACAATATGGCGACATTGACGTCACCATTATTGAAGGATGAGGTGTTGACACGGTGGAATGTGTTGTATGAAACTTTGTGAAGGAGAGCACGGTACAAGATGTTGTGAAACGAACTCACTAGTGAGTTGAAATAGGGGATCGACCCGGAAGGGCCACCTCGGAGATCTTGAGTAAGATGAATGATCTGAGATTATGACTTAATTGTCGTTGTTGCACGAATTGGTGCCTATAGAATTTGTAGATAAGTTATATGATGTGGAGGTTTAATTTCGGGAATAGTCTTCCCGGTTAGTATGTGTATAGAAATCATGAATTGGAAATGATTATGGGCCGGTGTGTCGCATGTAGTAAAGATATATGGGTTGATGCTACTATGTAGTGTCAAAGGGGAAACCATGAGAATGGTAGATGTTGTCAACAAAAGAATGATAGTATAACGAAGTACTAAGTCTTGGTAAGAATTGTTAGTTGGATGAGAATTATAGAAATAGAAACTATGGAAATGGGACTTTGATCTTCGGCAGGAATCCGGATACGCAATGTAATGTTATTATACGTGGACGGTAAAGGAAAGAATGACTAAAGTATAGTGATGCCTTAGAATTTATGAATGGAAACTATGTGGAAAAGAATAAGTGTCGGGAATGACGAATTTTGATTGTTGAAAACGGTTGAGTAAAAGTTGGCGCATAGCCATAGCAAGTTCGTGATAATATTGATAAATTCGATGTCAAGGGTGAAAAGACAGTTATTGGTAAAATGCCATAGTAATAAGTGTGACAATGTATGTCATAGCGTAGTGTAAGACTACGATTTGAAAAGGAATATTTCGGAGTCCCACGATGTGTAAAAGTAGAACACCGAGTCTTGGGCTTTTGGTTGCGAGTGTGGACCGGAGTTGATTGTTTGACTCAAGGATGATTGGATTGGTCGGTGATTTTTGGCTAATGGAATGTAGTGGTAGCTACTCCGGCGGTGACAAAAGTCTTGGAAATTGTTAAGGAAATGAACCGGTTAAGGACGGTTAATGTGTAAGTGAAACAATAAATAGCGTTTAGAGAATGTTATTAGTTACCCGCGGGGTACAATGCATGTGCATTATGTGATGGCCTTGGAAGGCATATGATAATGGAAAGATAATATTATATGAAATGTATTAAGTAGTATGTCCAATGGGAGATATGTGAATAGGAAAGAAAACGATAATGTGATTTTATGGGAGAGGTGCTAGAATGCATGATGAATGATTTGATGATCGAATGAGTGAGAAAGTAGCAAAGCTACGTGATGTCAAAAGGATGGATACCAGATGGTATTGGTGTGACATATACACATGTTTGTATATGTGCACAATAGAGATGTATAGATGGTATTGGTGTGGCATATACACATGTTTGTATATGTGCACAATAGAGATGTATAGATGATATTGGTGTGGCATATACATATGTTTGTATATGTGCACAATAGAGATGTATAGATGATATTGGTGTGGCATATACATATGTTTGTATACGTGCACAATAGAGATGTTTAGATAGTATTGGTGTGACATATACACATGTTTGTATATGTGCACAATAGGGGTGTTTAGATTGAATTGGCGTGATATATATATGTGTATATATATATGTGTGTGTATATGTTTATGTGTTTAAATGATGAATGTAGAACCATGTGGTTAATGATGTATTACTATTATGTTATGGTATATGAGGACCTAGTTCGAAATGCGGGTTGCATCTAGGTCATGTAAATGTAGGGGATGCCTACGATTTATAGAATAGGAGGAAAGAGAACTCATAGTGAGCAAACTATCATTTGATAACCAAAGTATGGTAAACTTGTATGAAATAGTGGAATTTGTTGCGAAAGGAGAACTAATTCCGACAATTGAGAATACGAATTATGAAATTGATCGATGTGATGCAAAGATGGTTGAAAGAAAACTAAGTGATGGTGCGAGTGACCAGATGATGGTCAAGGATCGGTAAAGGTCGATGTGACCATATGTGAATGTACGACTCTCGGATGATTGGGGAGAAATTGAAAGTGTGGAAAAACGGGGACAATTGTTAAGGGAACAATAACGAGTAGAACCGGAAGTGATATATTAGTGATGGTGCCCCGTGAGTATGAAATTGGTTAGTTGAAAGAGTATGGTTGACTTCACGTAAAAGTCAAGGGTGACCAATTGGCGATTGGTTGACTTAGCCAAGGATGGGCTTTGACTCTCGTTATGAACGTTTTTAGTGAATGTTGAGAGCATAATGTATCGATTGTGTGTATGTGAAAAGGTTAATAGAATAGTTGAAAGATTTGTAGTCGGATTATACGACTTTGACCCGTTTGGGTGGTTTCAAGATTGAATTTGGAAATCGAGTATATGATTGTAGATGGATCATTAATTAAAGGTCAATTGTAAAGGAAAGGAGGATATATGGGATCCTTAACGAAGAGGGAAATTGTTAAAGTGTAGTTGACTTTGTTCTTAAGTCAAAGGTTAGACAATGTTGGATTATAACGACTTGGTCGAAGCTAGATTTTGATATCCGTGTGTATCGATTAGATGATGGTAATGATTGGGTCTTATAGTTTCTATGTGTATAGCGGGTTTGAGTAAAGGATTTAAGGAGCTATGGTCAAGTTGTGCAATTTTGACCCGTTTGGGTATTAAAGGATTAAGATTGATTTTTGACCCGTTCGGACTTAACGGGGTTAAGTGAATGTTTAGATACATAATGTTAACGGAATCGGAATGAGAAAAGTTTGATGGTATTGACCACAAGGGAATGAGAACGGAATGCTCGAGCGATTGTGGGTTGAAATTTTTAGTGATTCCGAGGACGAAATCCTTTTGAGGGGTGGATAGTTGTAACGACCCGAAATTTTATGAATAAATAAATTTTATAAAAATATGATAAATACAGATAAATCATTTAAAGAACGTAGGAATTGGTTTCGTGTCATTTGGACACCGTATGAGAAAGTTATGGGCGAAACCGGATCGAAACGGGAAGCAAAAGTTGCAGCCTTGCTGCATTACCCAAGATAGCACCGCTATCTTTAAGATAGCGACGCGAAATAGTGGTATTCAAACAGCAAGCCGAATTAGCGTCAGAGTTGGCGTGAAATTGAGATAGCGACTGGAGTTAGCGACGCGAAAGGTGTCGCGAAAAGGCGCGGGGGCAGTTTTAGCGACGCTAACTTGCTGTTAGCAACGCGATCTTCGTCGCTGCAGCATAAAAATCGGGATTCCTAGGGTTTTCTCTCATTTTTCACTTCACCAAAATGTGCAGCCGATTTGGGAGCTCTTGGGGGCGATTTTGGGTGTTCTTGGGCATAGAACACCACCATCCTTGGAGATCTTCATTCCTTGTTAAGGATCTAAGGTATTTTCATCTCCTAGCTAGTTTGTAAACAAGATTTGGGGGAAATGATGATTTTAAATGTGTTGGGTTAGAATCTTGTTAAAGATGGGTATTGAGGGTGTAGAACACCCATAGGAAGTATGTAGACCATGGATCTATGGTTAAGTTGTATCTTGAAAGTAGTTTCATGAACTAGGGTTTATGGATCTCCACCAAGTTGGTGAACTTGGTGGTTGGGGTTGATTATGTTGATGTTAAATGATGTCTAGTTATGGATGATAACTAGAATTGTGATGATTGTGTTAATAGGTTGCGAGAACCTAAAAGTTGAAGATGTTCCAAAGGCGGGAAGCAAGGATTCGTGTTGATAAATACGATATGGATATAGCTATCGCTAAGGTGAGTACATGAGACTTTTAAACTGAGTACATAGTAAATAGTTTTGAAAATACATATGATATTTTATGGGTCTTTATTAATAAATATGTTGATAAAGATAGTGACTGAAAATGTATGAAAGTATGTAGAATGTGATACTAGAATATGTCTAGTATGATTGATGAATTTGAAGTAAAATATGATAGATTCAAGTAATTATGGAATCTATGTTAATGAACAATAATAAGGAAGTAATTGATTAAAAGAATGTATACTGAGCCTTTATTAATAAATATGTATTAGTAAAGCAATTGGGAATGATTTTATAGTAATGAGTACCTATTGGTAAGATATACTAATAAAAGTAAAGAACGAATATATATGAAAAAGAATATGATGTGACTAGTGATAGTTGTGAATTATAGTCAAGGAAGAGATAAAAGTATTATGATATCGATAAAATAAGAAATGTATCTTATGTATAAAGTAAGTATGGACCTCATAGGGTTCATAGATGTAGAAGTAAATGTGATTGCTTATGATCGGGTCCATGGGACCATACAGGTACGTTCACACTGTGTTGAGCCGATTATATGTCGTTATTGTTAGATGACTAACTTGTTTGATGTTTCACATGATAGCCAAAGGCTTTGACTGGCATAACTGTTAGGTTATGATAAGAGATAGACGGTGGTGACGCGGGGGATTCCGGTCACTGAGCGGTGGTATATATGTTTATACACCGAGTGTATATATGTTTATACACTAAGCACACGGGTGCTTCTAGTACGCATATGTTTGGTACTAGGTATGTTAGGTTCTAATACATATATGTTTATGTGTTAGACATGTTTGTGCTTCTAATACATATATGTTTATGTGTTAGACATGTTTGTGCTTCTAGTACATATATGTTTATGTACTAGATGTGATTGTGCTTCTAGTACATATATGTTTAGGTACTAGATATGTTTGCTAGGAAAGCAAAGTAGCTGGAGTCACAATAGGGTGACTAGACGGTATTTTTGTAGTTTATATATATGTTTATATATTTATGAAATGATTATTATTATTGGGGTCTAAAACCCATGTATCTCACGAGACTATTTTGTCTCACGTACTACGTTTGTTTGTGGCTATGTACTCAGGTACAGGTTTGAAGCGATAGAAGGTTGCACTAGAAGTGGCCTAGAGATGTTTAGCTCGGGAGCTAATAGGTAGATCCCGTTGCCTATGGTTTTGATATACTTGGTGACACCGTATTTTTTGTAAACTCTGATATAGGTTTTAAAGTTTTTGTTAAACTGTATTTTGGACAATATGTCAAATATTGAAAAAATGTATTTTAAATGATTTAAACGATGTTTTAAAAATACGGGTGTTACACCAAACCCGACTTTAATACAGCTGGTCGGGGAAGTTCGCGCTGTGAACAAGAGTTCGCGCCGCGAACTCTGCGGGTCGCGAACTCCTCGCGATCGTGAACTGTCCGCGAACTCAAGTCTCCAAAATACCAACTCCCTGGTCGAAGTTCGCGATCGGGAACTCCTTCCTCGCGCCGCGAACTCTCTAGGCAGCCCAGGCTGCACTTTTTCTTCCATGTCTTGATCCGGTTTCGCCCATAACTTTGTCATACGGTGTCCAAACGACACGAAACCAATTCCTACGCGTTTTAAACGAATTATCCATATTTATCGTATTTTTGTACAATTTATTTATTTACAAATTTCGGGTCGTTACAATATTGATGTGGCAAAAGTAATAAGTTTTTGTGAGGTTAACCATTGGGGATGCTCTTAGAGGTTGTGGATATGAGGGTGTCACAAGTATTTGACCTGTGAGTTATGACCTTGTGATTCTTATTGTAAAGAGGCTTTCATCCATTGCTAGGGGTGAGCATAGCTGGGCACCTGCCAATTCTGACCGGAACCGGAACCTTTAATATCGGTTCCTCAATTTTTGGAACTGAAACCGAAACCTCTGGTTCTGGTGCCGGTTCCGGTTATCCTGTCTTTAATATCGTAAAATTAAAATTAGATGTAAAGCTTAAATATTAATTATTTTTTGGTCATTTTATCTATTACTTTTGAATAATCAAGATTTCTAAACACGTAAACGCATTATTTTCTAATTATTATATCGCCAAAACACTATATATAGACTAAGTTTTTTATAAAATCATTCAAAATTATAAACTTGTTACCCAACGATTACCAGTTCCTAAATTTTGAGAACCAGAAACTCTTAGGGCGGTTCCATGATTTTCGGAACCGGAACCCACGGTTCCAAAGCGGTCCCGGTATTAATTCTGGTTAACAGCTTTTTCTGCTCACCCCTATCCATTAATAACGAAGTTTTTTCACAAATAACACAAATTTTAAGGAAATTAACATTTGTATTGTGGTTTTGTTTCCTCTTCAGAACTATAGTATCCGGGTTTGTAGAAGCCCGGATTTGTGTACCGATTGTGCCACGTGTCGCCCCCCGTCACAAATCTTTTTCAGAAACCAATGTCAGAAGTCTTTTTCAGAAACCAATATCTGGTATTTAGAATTCCAGTTTCTCATCTTCATACCATCTTTACCTCGTTTCACCTGAACTCTCGGCAGTGTATTTTTTTAGTCTGTCAAAAGCTCTAACGAAAATAAGTCAAATAAGAAAACTTGATCAAATTAACGAGTCATGATAATAAATCAATCATTTTATTAAATTCAGATAATCATGCTTTAATTCCAATAGTTCAGGTCCAACTAAGTTTAAAATGTTAAAATGTATATGGGCCAAAAGTTTATAAAAGACCCTATCAAGAAAGCAGCCGGGTATTAGACAGTTAGACTTAACTTTACAAACATATGTATTATTGGTTTAAAAAATATGTAGAAACTTGTTAAACAAAGCCCATTTAAAGTTGCCTATTTTATCTGGTTTCTGCATATGCATAGATTAAAAAACTCCCTAGAAGACGGACATAAGAAATATGTGTCACAACGACGTCTACAAACATTTCTATTTTCCTTACTTAAATTCATTTACAATCAAATTTTATCATAACTTATATACATAATCCAAAACTGTACTCCAACTTTAATATGTTTCTATCTTCACTATCCCCTTTCATTTTCCTACTTTTCACCTACCCAACCGTCGCCCAAACACCGACGGCATACCAAGTGCTAATAGAATACGGTTTTCCGGCGGGGCTCCTTCCGACAAACGTACAAAGGTATATCCTGAACATAGACAGCGGAGAGTTCATGGTTAATTTAAGTAGTGATGAATGCCGTTTCTCAATGGATGGTTATGATCTTAACTTTGGATCAACAATAAGTGGAGTGATCAAACAACAAAGGATAATGAAGTTGACAGGGGTTCGTGTGAGACTATTTTTTTTTTTGGGTGGAAATTACGGATGCTATTCGCCATGAGGATGAGGTGGATTTCTCGGTTGGATTATTATCTAAGGGATTTGATTATGAGGCGTTTGAGGAGTCACCAAAGTGCGGTTGCGGGTTTGATTGCGAAGATGTGGAGGTTGTGAATAAGACGGTGAACTTAAAAAAGATTTTGGATTGGTCACTTTGATTCTTGTGATCGACTTGTGAGGAAACTGTTGAACTTAGCTAATTATATACCATCATGTTGTTGTTATTTAAACATAAATTTAACTTTGGTTAGATGTATACTTTTTTATTTATTTTTTAGAAAAGTTACAAAATACTAACATCGGTTAACCATCCAACATCAATTAGGCAACGTCATAAACGAGAAACAAAATTACAACATCCGAATTAACTACAAAGCCAACACTCCTAGAACAAAAAAACAAAAAAACTCGAAACTGAGGCACATCCGATAGCGAACATCACAAGGATCAAGGATGGACCATTGATATCCAACCATTCATTTCAAGTAATAGAAAAAACATAATTCTTGCTTGATCTTTTTGATACCTAATCGTAAGTAGAATACACTCTCTTGTCTCTTTACGTTGTTGTTTAGCGCTTATCTACGGAAGAGATTAAAACATTTCATTTTCGTTTGTGTTACAGGTTCTATCGTTTACATATTGAGTTACCTATATTTAACTTTATATGTTAAAAAAAATTGAATTCTTAGCAAGAGGTCTTGAAATTGCACTATGCGAATATACGAAAATGGACTCCTAAAATATAAAGTTTAAATTTCTGTTTTTTCACTCATAACACAATCACCTCCTTCACTAGGCGGCGCCTTTCCAAAACAGTGGTTGATCCACCTCCAAAGCGGCGTCTTTAAACACTTATTTTAAAAATGTATCATTTATTTTGAAATTGATAGAAATGTATCATTTGTTTTGAAATTGATAAAAATGTATCATTTGTTTTGAAATTGATAAAAATGTAAAATGTATCAACTATTGTGGTGTAGACTGTAGAGGATATATTTATTTTTCAAATTTAGAATAGAAGATAAATGTTTAACAAATATAAACATTTAATTTTGAAAAATTTATAATCATAAATATGGGATAGATGTCTCATCATTGTTTCCTGAAAAATTCTATATATTTTATAAGAGTTTTTATAAGATATGTTATCTTCTCCTATATATGAGCCCCTAATTTGACTTGGGTTTGACAACTAGGCAATTCCGAGCTCTCTCATTGGCCGGTTTTGCCACGTGCAATTCTCCGATTGGCCACACATTTCATGAACAAATCCGTTTGGTGTTCAAATCAAAACTCCTGCATTTATGGTAACAAACTATAATCACGTCAAAAGATACCCGAAATTATTCAATCATATAAATTCTATTTAAATACAATAACTAATACAGCTGTATTATTTCGGATATATTATTCTATCATATAAAAAAGGTATATTATCCGGATCAATCCAATGGTGCCGAGCTTTACCCATTATAACAGAATCACACTTCAGTAGACATTTCATGATTTTTTTGTTTTAATTTATTTTATTTAACTATCCATTAATCTTGTGCATAATTTTCATACGAGTTGACAATCTCTAGATAATTTTAATTTGAGTTTCTGAATATCCAGTTTATTTATACATACAATCTGAGAATGCAATGACCATACTTGACTTCTCCGATCGATTTCTCAAAGTATTTAGCATTTTGGATTCCACTAAAACGAATGAAAGCAAAGTTAGTTCCATATATATCCTTCTTTTTAGCAATATAGATATCAACTATTTTGCCGAATTTGTCGAATTTGGTTTTTAGACCTCCGTGATTTGCTTCCTCGGGTATGTTCGAAACAAACAAAGTCGTTGTTTCCTGCCTCCTTCTGCCAACAGTTCTCCATCCATCGCCGGAATCATAGTGATTTTTCATCTTCCAAAGACGATAGCAATCAAAACAAACCCTATGAGTTCAAGGACCACTCTTTTAACACCGCTAGTAAAACAAAAACCAAGAAAGGAATTCGTAATAACAGGGATGCTAGCAAGAATGGAGAACAAGAACGGTAGTAGTTTGAATCGAGAGCGAGAGAGAGGATCTACCGAGACGATAGTAATCAAAACAAACCCTATGGGTTCAAGGTCCACTCATGTAACAACGCTCGTAAAACAAAAACCAAGAAAGGAATTCGTAATAACAGGGATGCTTGCAAGAATGGAGAGCAAGAACGGTAGTATTTTGAATCAAGAATGGGTTCAAGGTCCACTCATGTTTCTTTTCTTTAATATATTTGCCGTTTCCAAAAAAATTTATACATACAATCTCCACATTCAATTGATTTTATCAATTCCATAATTATCTACCTTATTTTTTCATAAAAGAAAGTCAAAATTTTAAATTTAAATTTCCCTAAAATCCGGATTGACAAATTTAAAAATTTTGAATCTTTGATATTAATGTTTAACTATGTTCCTTAATAAAGATTACCTTAATTATAAATATTCGACCAAAATATTTAACAAATTTTGGATCTTTGATTCCGTTTAGCTTATTTACTAATAGGTTATCTTAATAATTGATCTTTTAACTCAAAACTCTTATATATAACTCAAATTCTCAAATTGTTGTTTAAGTTTTCCGTATGATATATAACGCAAAAAATAACATTAACAAACTAAATAAAATTAACTTGAAAAAATGAAGTAAGTAATTTTCATTTAAATTTCTTCATTATTTTTGTATTTAATAAGCATGTTAATAATATTCTAATTACTTTTAAATTGTATGCATCATAAGTGGAGGGTTCGAGGGAAGGCATACGACCCCTTGTGGATGTCACTATCTAGGCTCGAACCACTGACTTGCTAACTAGCCGTTAAAAAAAAAGGGTAATAGTATTCAAAAAATTTATAATTATATGTTTTTTTTATAGTTATTATATTATTTGAAATAATTTGTATTAACCAATTAAAATTTGTATTGTAGGTTATAAACTGTGAAAATTCACGAACGGTGAAAATTTTGCTAAACGTAAATTTTTATAGAATCTCCTACTATATATGCAGCCTATTGGACGAAAATGATGACGTGTAACTACCCAAAAGTCCACCTACGCATATACCTTATAATTATGGTAATTCATGTATTTCCATCACTTTGTTTTTTGGCCATAACTTTGTCGATGTCTCAAAAGTTAAGAGCAAGAAATGATTGAAAGTTATTTGTTGTGACAAATATGACAATTACACCAACTCAACACCAAATGTTGTTTACAAATAAGTTTTATTTCGTCTCTAAATTTCATATATCATTTATTCATGTATCAAAAATTGCTTATCATCATTTCAATTATGATTTGTTATTTTATTTAAATAGTATCACTATTTTGTTATTTTCATATATCTCTTTCGAAGCATGCCCGCCCGTTCGGGCGGGCTTTGAAGCTAGTATGAGTATATGATAATATGTATTTATTGAGTCATTGATGCTTAAATGAAAATAAATGTTTCATTAATTACACATTATTGTATATAAGGCATTTTTAATATTCTACTATTAAAGTTTCAAAACTATAAATTACTAGCTTGCCCTTTTTTTATACCATCAAATTAATTAAATAATTTAAATCTAAAATTGGCAAATACATAAACAGAGTTTTTTGAAAACGGCAAATATATTAATAACCAAACTTAGCAAGAAGCTAAGGGTGAACAAAAAACAGAGAAATTACAAAGACAAAAAAGGTGAAACACTCCAATCAACCCAATTACATTGAATTTTACTCCTATTTTTTAACCATGTAAATGACATTGAAATGATATCCCCTGCGATCACCGTGTGAGACCTATAAATGTTGTTGAAGACCACATCATTTCTTGCCTTCCAAACACACCAAATAAAACATTGAATAATCATGGTTATCAGCTTCTTTTTCTTAGGACAATTTCCCCAAACCGAGCCGAATTCAATAAGATCCACCACCAGGTTAAAAGTAGGTAATGGGATTGCACACCATTTGAAAATCCACGAAAGTACCTTAATCACAAAGGGGCATTGTGTGAAAAGATGCTCGACATCTTCATCCGCCTGATTACATAGTTTGCAAGTAGTCGAACTTACATTTATTCCTCTTTTTTCCAAACATTTAGTTACCGGAATACGGCCTAAACCAACTCTCCATACAAAGCATTTTATCTTTAAGGGGACCGTTTTTAATCATGGCATGTTAACATAACCCGTGGTGGTAAGTTTTTTATCGATCCATGTTCTCATAAACAGAGTTGTGTCTTATTTTAAAAACAAATTCATCAATATGTTAGATCTTTAATTATTTCATTTTCCACAAATAATAAATTTAAAAAAAATTACATAGTAGTATTTCAACATTAAGGCCGGATTAATCTGTTTTGTCCAATTTTGGATCTTTTATTGTTTAATTTATCAACAAATTTTCTCGAATTTTGAATGTTAATGTGATCAATAACTTATTTTAATACCATTATAATTTGTATGTTGGAGAGATCAAACTATAAGCATGCTTAATGTACTCAAACTTACCATTTATATTTAAAAATACATTAATTCTTGCAAAAAAAAGAATTCATTAATGACTAATAAATACATTTATTAGTTATGAAGGGAAAGCTAGAGTTAAACACTTAGTAAAAAACAACTATCAAATGTAATAATTAAAACGGCAATAACATTTAATATCACTGCTACATGTGAGTTATTATAATTTATTATAACGATACTGAAACATATAGAAATGTAGAATCGATCATATAGCAATTGATCCACATGAACATGATAAAATCCTTTGGAAGTTAAGCACCATGAAGCTCAGCTGGATTAATCATCCTTGTTCATTTCTGATTCTGGATCAAATCATTTTCAGTTACGTCCAGTTTTCTGTTTCAAAAGCATCTCACGAAGCTCAGCTGGATCAATCTGGTTTTCATGTCCTTCCGGCTTATAATAACCTGTTACCGGATCCGGAATCCACGAACTCGATTTCTTCGATTCTTCACCTCCTTTCTTCATCATTGCAACCACACTTCCCCTCACAGTTTCCTTCACGACACCAGCCGATGCCGCAGATACATATCCACGCCTGTAAATACGATTCCAGAAATGATGAATTCGATGATCAATTGTAGACACGATGAAATTTTAAAATCAGTTATCATAAAAAAGTTGCAAAAATGCTTTTGTTGTTGTGAAATTACCTGGCAATAGCAGAGCATTGGTTAACGATGAAGGATGACATAATTTTAGCGTTGCAGATCGAGGGAGCCATTGATGATCGATGAATTATGGAATTGATCGATTGATGCAACTACAGAAACAATTTCTGTAGTTGCAAATAGTTAATGGCTCTGTGCTCGAATTTTGCGTGAGGGTTTATGAGGTTGTTGATGGGACTGAAGGAGACACTGTATTTATAGAGGGAAATAGGGTTTTTTAAAAGTGGGCTGGATTGAGTGTAGAGAGGTTCAGTGTACTTCTCGTGGCCCACCATCACAAAGGTCCATATTACGCAACATATGAACATAATACTCCCTTCGTCCCCTTAATAAAGTTCCATGAAATTTCTATTTCTCATTAACACAATATTTTAGGAGATAGATAGTGGTGAGATTATTGGTAATAAATCTGATTAAAATATAAGATTTTTTGGAAAAAGAAAGTGTTTTTAAGATATAGTTAGTGGTAATATTATTATTTTATTGAGTAAGTCCCTCTAATATGAAAAAATGATAACTTTATTTTGGGATAAATATTTTGAGTGAAATGAGAACTTTATTAAGGGACGGAGGGAGTACGTTTTTTACCCTTTCTACAAGTTAACTGAAAGGTCAAACGTTACTAGTTGTAATCTACGGTTCACGTTGAGACTTGGGAGTGATCTATACGGTGAAAGGATGGGGGATTAATGTGATAGGTCGTTTGACAAGCCGTTAATTCTGAGCCCAATTTTTCTTCTCTTTTTACATGACTTTTAATGTAAACTCAAGCATAGTTTAACGGGCAGTAATGATCCTCAAATCCTAGTTTGATTACCGGCACCACATAAATGTCACCTTAGTTTTACTTTCTATGACCAAACAATTTATCAATTAAACGCAGTGGTAACCAAATGCATCATCAAAACAAAAGGTGGGAGGAAACCAAACACCTCAACTTTTCCTATTTCACAAAAGTTCAGTTGCTTTGGGCTATCAAATCAGATCAACATTGCAAGGGGGATGCGCCTTTTGTGGTCAGGGTAATGGTAGAGGACGCAGTCTTAAATGAAGCTCTAATTCTAAATTATTTGCTTAAAGGGCCTTTGGTTTCCAGTTAGATACCTACCACAATCAAATCTGTATCGCTTTTGCAGTGTCGATTGTTAAGTTGAAGACTTGAAGCTGGAGCAAACTAATCTTTCTCCCGTAAACTAGAAAAATGTAACAATACTTTTCCCGACAAATCATATGTTTTGTGTTGGCTTAAAGGCCGTATTTTAGTCATTTTCTAGACAACTTAAAATGATGTAGATTCGCTATTGAAAGTTGATGGGTCATGTTTAAATATTAAATAAGCATAGTAATAAATGGATCTATGAACTTAGATGAATATCGTACAAAAATATCTTATACTATCCGTAATGATGATTAAATATGCATTTAATAATTCGTGTCACATTAGCACTACATTATTTAATCTTTTCAGATCAAACATATAACCACATCAGTAGTGAATAAATTCACGACCAAATTTTAAAATTAATTTTATTAATAATGTATTATAAAAATTTCGTCATTGATTTACCGAAAAATCAGTTTTAAATCCATTGGATTTTTTTCTATCTTTTTTTAGAAAAAGGCCGAAAATCATATCCTACACTATATATGAGACTACATATGATGAACTCTTGCCACATCACCTTCACGCTCGATTCCTATTGGCCAATAAATCCACCTGTAATTCGTTAATTGGTCCACATGTTCGACCTACAAATTCGACGACTATTTAATACGGCTATTATACATAACGGTGATACCCGAAATAAAGGCATGCAAATATGGTATTTTTCAACATATTAGATAATGGTGATTTAATGGAAAACCGGAAAATATGCGATGATATTTTCTTGCTGTTAACACCTCCCAAATTAACTGGGTTTTCATTAATTTATTGGCCAATAAAATACGGAAACTATATCATTCGCGATTTTGTTAATAATATTTAAAATCAAACATACCATAGTAAGTATTAGTTTTCAAGATCCCAACCAAATCTGTTCCGCAAATTCGGAGTTAGAATTTCAAAAGGATACCCACCCCTATATAATCCGAACTCACCATAGGAAAATCGTAAAGCTAAAAACCCTGCAAAAAGCGAACTGCAATTATTTGAAGGTACATGCTATGGTTTTTTTTTTGTTTACGTATATGGAGGATTTGTGTTTGTCTTTAATCTTTTATCGTTCATACCTCATATGTCTTCCTGCTTTGTTTTTAATCATCAATTATACTTTGTTGCATTTTATTTATACTACATTGTTATGAATCAAAAAAAATTGTGATACTGCATTGGTTCATATGAGGTATGAAAAAATATTTTTTTTTGTAGTCCCCCTCTTGATTACCCATGGTAAAATTTTAAATAATTCATTTTTTAATCATAAGTTTCCGTTACCTTGCAGGAAAAAGAATCAAGAGGATTATATCAACTACTCGATTGAAAGGTAATTTGAAAACCCTATTTTTAATAAATTTACTGTTTTCGATTATGTAGAAAACTTTTTTTATAATTCGACAGGTGTACGTTGTTTGCCTTTAATTCTATAAATAGTGAAAAAATAATTTCGCATATACCGAATGTGTTAAAACTCTTTTTATAATTACGTTTAAGTTGTACAGTTTGACTTTAATAGGCAAACTGTTTCCATCACATGTAATGTTTTGAACACTGTATTTAGGTTTACACGGTTTGACTATTAAAGTCAAACTGTACACCTGAAATAAGTTATTAATTGTTTATTTACGTTTGTTATTTTTTTAAATATAAACAGTCATAAATTAATTCCCTATTTTTAAACCTAAATTAAAACTCTAAAAATAATTAGTTTTCAGTTTGACAGTTTGACTTTAATAGTCAAACTGTTTCCATCGAGATTTTTTAAACACTGTATTTAGGTTCACACGGTTTGACTAGCAACTGAATTTTTAAAGACAATAAGTTATTAACTGTTTATTTACGTTTGTTATTTTTTTAAATATAAACAGTCATAAATTAATTCCGTATTTTTAAACCTAAATTAAAACTCTAAAAATAATTAGTTTTCAGTTTGACAGTTTGACTTTAATAGTCAAACTGTTTCCATCGAGATTTTTTAAACACTGTATTTAGGTTCACACGGTTTGACTAGCAACTGAATTTTTAAAGACAATAAGTTATTAACTGTTTATTTACGTTTGTTATTTTTTTAAATATAAACAGTCATAAATTAATTCCGTATTTTTAAATGAAGTTAAAACTCTTAAAATAATTAGTTTTCAGTTTGACAGTTTGACTTTAATAGTCAAACTGTTTCCATCGATATTTTTTAAAACTATTTTAATGATTAGGTTTAAAAATAATTTCGCATATACCGAATGTTTTAAAACTGTCATAATAATTAGGTTTAAGTTGTACAGTTTGACTTTAATAGTCAAACTGTTTCCATTGTAAATTTTTAAACACTGTATTTAGGTTTACACGGTTTGACTATTAAAGTCAAACTGTACAACTAAAATTCCGTATTTTAAAAATGCTTAATGATTTTTAAATATAAACACTGTATTTAGGTTTACACGCTTTGACTACTAAAGTCAAACCATCATACGGAAATTTCGTGTTTTAAAAATGCGAAATGTTTTTTAACAAGTCAAACAGTCATAGCTGCAACTGAATTTTTCAACATAAGTTATTTACTGTTTATATACATTTGTTATTAATTTAAATATTGACACTCATAAATTAATTCCGTATGTATTTTTTTAAAACTCTTAAGCATAATTAGCAATCAGTTCAGCTGTTTTACTTTAATAGTCAAACTATTTCCATTGTAATTTTTTAGACACTGTATTTAAAATTACACGGTTTGACTATTAAAGTCAAACCATCATACTGAAATTCAGGGTTTTAAAAATGCTTAATGATTTTTAACAAGTAAAACAATCATAGCTGCAACTGAATTTTTCAAATATAAACTGTTTTCCTTAACTGTTTATATATATATTTGTTATTAATTTAAATATTGACAGTCATAAATTAATTCCGTATTTTAATAATTTTAAAATTATTAAAATAATTAGCAATCAGTTCGACAGTTTGACTTTAATAGTCAAACTGTTTCCATTGTAATTTTTTAAACACTGTATTTAGGTTTACCACGGTTTGACTATTAAAGTCAAAACAGTCATAAAGTAATTTCGTGTTTTAAAATTCTTAAATCTCTTTTAATAGTCAAACTGTCATAGCTGCAACTCAGTTTTTAAACCTAAGTTATTGACTGTTTAAATACATTTGCAACTAATGTAAATATAAATCTATTTTAAACATAAATTTATATGTAGTCAGATAAACTAACCGCAAATTACTTTGTATCTTCAGAATGAATACCAACAACGACAAAGGAAAAGCAAAGCTGAACTACCAGAAAACACCAAAATCCTCCGGAGGAAATATGAGGCGTTTGGCAAGTTCGGGTATATCAATAGGGTCCCGAAGATTCCGTGCCACTGAAAATTCAACACAAAGTCCTGTTAACATCGAAACAACCCAAGGTAAATAAATTACATACATACATTGTTTAATTATTTAGTATATAAGCGACCATTAACTTCTAAATGTTTATTTCAGAAACCTTCAAACAGAAAACCATTACACCTATAGGGAAAATAGATGCGGGGTTACGAAACATATCTGTTCGGGGGAGATGTCTTTCAATCTGGCATTCCCACCGTAAGAACAAACCGCATAACCCATATTCTCTAGATTTAGTTCTGCATGATGATCAGGTATTTGCTGTCAATACATCATATTCTCTAGCTTGTACAATTTATTTAATTAAAACATGCTTAATTTTTGAAATTTAACAGAATGATCGAATTCAAATTTGGATTAGAAAAGAGTTCATGCATAAGTTCGAGCCGCTTTTCGAGGAAGGAAAGTGTTATGAGATTTCAAACATAACTATTTATCAGAATACTGGAATTTACCCTTTATTACCACATAAGTATAAACTTGCATTTGGATTCAACACAACTGTTATGCGAATTGATCAGATTGATGACAATTTGTATAGTTTACTGCTCGAACCCTATACTGAGATTAAGTCGGCAGATCGTACTTATGATGAAAAAGACGTTGTTGGTACGTCCTATTTATATTTTAAAAATTAACTTCTATATAATATTTTTATCGCATGGATATATTTAATTTATGCATACTGATTTGAAATATTTTTCAATGTTTCAGATGTTATTGGCTCTGTTGTGGGGATTATGGAGATTGTAAAGGTACCCACGCAAAGTGGTATGAAATTTCGACGTACTGTTGTGGTCGAGGACAACATGTACGTACTACTTACATACATATTTATATACAATATGAATTATTATAACATTTTGACTATTTAATTAAAAAATAAAAACAGGGGAGAACAGCTTGATTTAACTTTTTGGGAGGAGTGGGCCACGATGTAGAATGATTATGCAACCGATCCAGAAAAACTTGGACATTTTGTCGTGTTACTACAGCTTGGCAAGGTTAAGTACTTTAAAGGTGTGATTTAAATCCCTAATATATAGCATTTTATATTTTGTTAATTTTTTTTGTTACACACACAATGCAGAGGCACCAGCGGTCCATAATGCTTTGTTCGGAACAAAGATAATTATTGATCAGAATCACCCCGCTATACTTGCATTTAAAACAGAGTGAGTAACATTTATTATTCTCAAAAAAATGGTGTGGTTGATCAATAATTACATTAACATTTGTGCTTGGTTCATTATTGTATTTCAGGGCCGAAAATCAAGAGGATTATGATCCAAACCAATTCAAAATTGAGTTTTTCACACCTGATGCTAAAGTGGTTACCGTATCCGATTTCTTTAATGGTTCGGTTAAAAGCATGGTTGGTCATAGTCGTCAGGTTCAACAGGTTTGTAAACCATAGTCCAATAACTAATACAATAATACATCTACCTACTTATGATTTTATTAAATTTAAGCTGACGTTAAATTATGCTATACAGGATTCCCACTGCATCGTCTTTGCAACCATTCATTGTCTACACGAACAAATGGGATGGGCTTATATAGCATGCAAGGAGTGCATCAAAAAAGTGAAAGTAAAATCAGCAAATAATCGCCATACTACTTACGAATGCGACGATTGTGGACGGGAAGTACAAACCGTGTGTTTTTCAACACTAAACTGACGAATATTTGAATCCCGTTTTATAATGGAAATTTTGATCCCCTATTTTTACTGTTTGTATTTTTTTTATTAACAGGTTTAGGGTGGTTGTAACAGTCATTGATGAGAGTGGTACGACACAAGTTGTGTTTTTCAACAGCTCTGTTCACAAGTTGACCGGCCTTACTGTCTGGGACTTAATTGACAAATACAGAAAGGATCCTTTCAAGTACTACCCCGATGAGTTGAATATGATCCTCGGTAAAAAATGGCTGTTAAAGTTGTGGTATTCTAAAGAAAACCATGGCAACAATAACCACACCTACCGATGTGATGGTATGTCTGATGATCCTCAACTCATCAAGCATTTCAAACAAAATTTTATTGAAGACCGTGTAGTGGCTGATGTTGTGGATGAGGTAACCTTATGCTTCGTAGTTTTTTTTTTCTAAAAAACATAATTATAATAAAATTCGTATTATTTTAATAATAATTTGAGTATCTTTTTTCAGTCGGAGGATGAGCCGTTGGAGGATTTGAACACGCCTTCAAACTTGATAAAGAAGGTTACCATGACTGATGATAGTGTGAAACGTGTGCTCGACATGCATACACCTCCAACATGTGATGGGGCTTCTGGCAGCGGAACTTCGAGTCAAAAGAAACGTCGTGTCTTTATAAATCTAGATGATCTTGACACGGATTCCGACGATGAAAATGCTAAAAAAAGCTCGGAAGGTTTGGTTCAAGTGAAGATCGAACCTGAAGATTGATAAATACCATCAAATGGAAGTTGGTTTATATACGTTTTGCAACATTTTTCATGTTTGGTTATGTTTTGAGTCTGTTTGGTTTTGAGCCACGGTTACTTTTCAATTTTTGAGACTTTTCGTAATATGAGACAGTTTTCAATTTGTGTTTTACATTTGTTTATTTTATTCATTAATTTGTTATTAATGAAATAAACACCTTTAATTATCAGTCAAAGATATTCGATTCAGTTGTAAACTTTATAAAAAATTAAAAAACAAAAAAATTCATAAAAGCCATTATACTTGAATGTTTTACGAATTAAAACAATTTTAATACTAATTTATATTTTAAATCACGGAATAATTGAAATACGACGTATTCAAAAAAACAGTTTAAACATAAATGCTTCAAATTAACTCCAAATTTCAAAGACCAAAAACCCTAAATTATATATTCTTTAACATATAATGTTGATAACATCTTTAATTTTTTCTTTATTTTTTATTTTAATACTGTTTTATTAACATAAAAATAAAAATTAAAATCTTACAATTTTTTAAAATTAACACCTAGGTATTCAGAAAGCACTAAATTATATGTTTATAAACATCTTAATCATGTAAATACGGCTATGTAACAGTTGCTGTAATTCCGAAATTTGAGGCATGCAAATATGGTATTTTTCAACATATTAGTTAATGTTACTTTAATTAAAAACCGGAAATTAGGAGCAGATCTTTTCAATCAGTTAATACCGCCCAAATTATGCGGTTTTTTTTTTAATTTATTCCAATTAATTACGGAAACTATATAATACCATATTGTTAATAATATTAATAATCAAACTCACCATACTTCGTATTAGTCATCAAGATCTGCTGTAATCTATTCCGCAAATTCGGAGATTTGAATCTTAAAAGGATACCCACCCCTTTATAATCAGAACTCACCATACGAAAATCACAAAGCTAAAAACCCTGCGAACATCGATCTTCAATTAGTTTAAGGTACATACTATGGTATTTATAATACTTTTTTTACGTATATTTTCATTTGTGTAATTCTTTAATCTTTTATCGTTCATACCTCATATGTTTTCCTACATTATTTTTAATGGTCAATTATTTGTACTTCAACTAATTTCTACTGCATTGTATTTAATCATAAATTTTGAAACTGTTTTTAGCTTATATGAGGTATGAAAAATTTTAGATAATTCTTTTTTTTTTAATCAAAATTTTCTTTTTTTAGTCATTCTTTTTTATGAATAATTTTCGGCGACCTTGCAGGAAAACTAATCAAGAGGACACAAAAAATTATTCGATTGAAAGGTAATTTATAAACCCTTTTTTTTTTGTTTGCTTATTTAAACTTTTAATATATCACAATTTTTGATAAAAAAAAATACAGATTTTTAAGAAATTGACAGTTTTTAGGTGTACACCGTTTGCCTTTAATTCTATAAACAGGGAAAATTTATTAACATATTTTAATTTATGTTAACTCTTAAAATAATTAGGAATCAGTTTTACAGTTTGACTTTAATAGTAAAACTGATTAAACTCGAGTTTTAATATCAACTGTTTTTGGCCATATACTTTTTTTAAGATTTTAAATTGACTGTTCTGACTTTAATAGTCAGACTTATTAAACTGTAATTTTATAGTAAACTATTATTATTTAGGCTACACGGAAAAAAATAATAATTAGCAATCAGTTCGACACTTTGACTTTAATAGTCAAACATGTGAATACGGCATTTTAATCATAAATTTCTTAATTTAAATGTTTTAAAACTTTTAAAATAATTAGGAAGCAGTTTGACAGTTTGACTTTAATAGTCAAACTGATAAAACTAGAGTTTTAATATAAACTGTTTTTGTCCCTATACTTTTTTAACATGTTAAAACAATGTTCTGACTTTAATAGTCAGACTTATTAAAAAATAAAAAATAAATCTAATTAAACAAGTTTAGGTAACTATAATAAATTTCCTTTAAATTTTGTCATTTTATTACAATACGTGTCCAATCAAACCATTTTGGCATTAAAAATTCAAAATATCCAAATTTGTAAAAAATCAAATGAGGAACTTTATTTTATATTGTTTTAACTTTTTAAAGTCAAAATAACTTACTTTGATTTAATATAATACAATTTCACTATTAAGAGTCAAACAGTTTGACTTTTAAAAGTCAAACTGTCCAACCTTTAACTGAATTTCCTTAAACTTCAGTTTTTTGATTTAAATACGGCGCCAATTAAGTCAGTTTATTTAAATAGTACAAATCAACTAAATCTATTTTTTTATAATTTTCCAAAAAAAACCACTAATATTAAGGTGGATAAACTATGGTTGAAATATTACAACATGACAATAGTTAAAGATACTGTCAACTGCAATCATCCTTAGTCATCTGCAGCGATTTTATTCACAGGCAACAATCAACTCCATTTGTAACTACCTTCTTCGATCTACAAAATATTCAACATAAGTTTCCTACTTAAATTTAGTTTTTCATCTACCTTGATTAGATAGTACTTAGTTTATCACAATGCAGAAACATATGCTAACATTTTAGTTGCAATTCCTGTTATGAATTCGTGCAGCAAATACAAGAATGAGCTAAATTTAAGTAGAGATTGCATATCCGGATGAACAATACACCCGAAAGAGATTGCATGAAATCATAAATTTTCGTTAAACTCATTCTGAATTATATTCTAACAGGTATGCAGCATTTGAAATTTTTCCTGTATTTGCTGTTTTAAAAAACTGCATTTGATTGCTTAACAGTCAATTTTATGTAAAGTTTTAATTCCTCATGTGTAGCCTAATAGTCCTATAGTTTCCTAAGACTGTTTTTATCATCAAATATATATTTTCGTACAATTCCTAAGTGTTTTAGGTTGAGTTAACTTAATTAAATTGTTTGGTGATTAGCGATCCACTGGAATTGGTCCACGATGTATAATTAGGTTTTATTCCTAAAATTAATTAAAATTTCAATCACACGATTCGTACAGGAAACTGATCATAGATTTAGGAACACTAAAATGCAATTCTAACTCCATAATTTATAAACCCTAATTCATTAACACAATTATGTATTTTGAAAATTACCATTCTAGGGTTTGCAGCAAGACATAATCATCGATCTCTGTACGCCACCGCAAATCGCCGTCGATTTAACCGATCCGCAAGGTATTACTCTGTTTGACTTAGATCCATATCATCGGAACGGTCGTATCTGTGGTTTGCAAATGACGAATACTGGATATTTGCTCTGCCTTCCACCTAATTTCCAGAGTGTGTATATTTTGAATGCAAAATCGGATAATGCGTGAAACACCCATCGGCATCGACTCCATGCGGTTTGCAAATGGGTTGTGAATTAGGTTAATGGGCTGTACATGGAGTCCATGAAATTATTTAAATGGGTTGGCCAGATTTATTACGTCGAATGGCTTGTCAAATTAGTTATTATTATATTTGATCTTTTTATTGCCAAAATACTCCACTAAAGTCAAACAAAAATATCGACAATCATTATTTATGTTATTCTAATATTTTGTAATATACATTTGGTACCTTCTAATTTTATTTTAATTATTTTACAGATATTTTTTACGGATAATTTATATTGAGATGTCTAATTCCACCACTGATCAAGAAATGGTAGATAAAATAGTAAAAAAAGGAGGAAAAAGGAAAACCACGATAGGAAACAATGAGAATCAGCCAGAAAACATTAAACGCATCGTAGTAGATGCTCAATTACATGGTAATTGCTCTTCGTCTAACACGCAATTAGATAATGTCTATAAATATTGGCTTGAAAAGTCATCACCAATATTTAAGTATTATTTTATCTTACTCAAGTTACTTATATATTAAATTGATTAAATAATTTATTATACAATTTAACCAAATTTATTTTATTTTGTACTATAAGATTTGCCACATGAGATCCCAAACGTGGTTAGGAAACCTAGAAGACCTATCGGAAGAAGACCGCTTATGCCGCTAAATGAAAGTATGTCATGTTTTTTTTCTATAATAACTCATATGTTGATTAAATTTTGTTTTTTTTCAAGATCAAACAAATAAATATGTGGACATTTTTTATTTAAAAACGTTTTTACATTTTACATATTTGCTAGGTGACATTACAAAACGGCGTCGTGGAAGGCCGACAAAAGATTCAATACCCCCCCAGCTACAGCGAATCAAAATGTATCACTTTTATGGACTATTCAAAAAATTATCTATTATGTTTATAAGTTTCTAACGTCATAGCTTATTAAATTAAGTATTAAAATATTAAATATTTTTTACTAAAAATTTGCAACTAATTATAATTATTTGTAATGTTGCGTAGGTCCATCCTTTATATCACCAATGCCTATGATAGCACCACGTATTAGTCAATTATCAGGTAAGTATATCGAATATCAAATTTATCATATGATCAATTTAATTTGCATATAAAAAATATATTCGCTTTCATCTCATGCATAATTATTTGTTGTTAATGACTTGAGTTAGGTACACCGTTAAATAGCTTTTATCGAATGACCCCTTCAATAAATGGACTATTCGCAACACCACCAACAACCAAAACACCATTTGTACAGTTTGGAACTCATACAACTACAACAGAACCTTTTTCTGACCCCGTTACTTCAACCAATCCCTTAATCAAGACAAACGGTATTTGTAGATATTCTAAATTATTTTTAAATCATTTATAAATTTTCAAGTAATATTTAATTTCACCTTCTATTTTAATCAGTCAGTGCAGTGTTAACCAACAAGACTTCAAGGTTCAACATCAATACACCCATAAATTTTAATTTAAGTGAAAAAGGTTTGCTATTTTAATGATCAATAACATTTATAGCAAATTGATTAGTCATGTATGTTATTAAATATGTTCTTTGAATAATTGTTTGCCTCTCATGTTGTCTAATATGAGATTCTTCTAATGCAAAGGAAAAAAAGATTAACAAAAAAGGAAAAACTGTGCGTCCGAGAATCTCACGTGGTTTGAACTTTACCACGCCTCAACAGGAAAATGAATCCGAGCTACCAACACATGCATTTGTTGGAATTTCAAACGGTAAAAAAATAATATCATTTAAAAATTCGTTTTTCGCCGTATTTATAGTTTTTTTGTTTTTCATAACTATATTTTTACACATGAAATTCTTGGATTTTGTAGAATACCTTGACCATGGAGATCCTGATTTCGAATGCGCGTCTTGTGGCGCTATGGTTTGGAAAGATGAGAAGGACCGCGGACGTTCCCCTACAAACCCCCACTCATACTCAATTTGTTGTATGAGGGGTAAGGTTAAGCTGCCTGTTGACATGATCGAACCACCAAAATTGTTGAAAGACCTTATTACCAAACAACACCCGAAGAGCGCTTCTTTTTTGACCAACATACGGCGATATAACATGATGTTCGCTTTCACTTCCATGGGTGGGAAGCAAGACGAGTCCGTTAACAATGGACGTGGCCCATACTGCTTCAGGATAAATGGGGAAAATCCACATAGATTGGGAGATTTGATGCCCGAACCAGGGAACCGTCCTAAATTCTGTCAGCTTTATATATATGACACGGAAAACGAGATTCAAAACCGGATACAAGCTGTTAGGTAACAATCTAATTAGTTAACGATGTCGTTTCATTTTATAATCTAATTAGTTAACGATGTCGTAACAATCTAATTATTAATGTTTTTCGTTACAGCAACCGCAGATGCGCATCAACATCTACTAATGAGATAGATGTTGAGTTTACGACCCAAATACGACACATGCTTGATTCAATCAATCCGTTGGTTGAGAAGTTTCGGATGGCCGCCCGATCGATAAGGTCTTCAAATGACAGTAATATTAAGCTCAGACTTATTGGCAGCAGGTCACGAGATGGTAGGAACTACAATCTACCAACTTCTTTCGAAGTAGCAGCTTTGATTGTTGGTGATTTCGAAGATACAGCAAATCCTAGGGATATTGTCGTCCACAGGCAAAACGGAAAACTAAAAAAAATCAGCGAGCTACACGTACTCTACCTAGCATTGCATTACCCTTTGTTTTTCCCCTATGCAGAAGACGGGTACCGTACTGATGTCTACCACCAAGGCGTGACTGATTTTAATGAAAAAAATAAAGGCACACGAGTGTCAATGAGGGAGTGGTTCGCTTACAGATTGCAAGACAGGAAAAATCAGTTCTCCATGATACTCAGTGGTAGGCGATTGTTACAGCAATTTTGTACCGACGGATTGACAATGGTTGAGGCTGAGAGGATGAGATACATTAAAACGCAGCAAAAAGATTTAAGAACTGAGACGTATGCGAGATTGGCTACCATATCCGCCCAAAGTCAAGATAATGGTAATGTATTACGTGGTAAGAAGTACGTGCTACCGTCGTCATTTACCGGAAGTCTAAGGTATATACTGCAGAATTATTTAGACGCCATGACGATATGTAAGTTTCACGGTTATCCTGATTTATTCATAACCTTCACGTGTAACCCTAATTGGCACGAGATTGCGCGTGAAATGCCCAAGAAAGTTTTGAAATCTGAAGATCGTCCGAATATTATATCTAGAGTTTTTAAAATTAAGCTAGACTGTCTACTAAAAGATTTCAAGGAAAATCATACTTTTGGCCACGTAAAAGGAGGTATACTTCAACACATATACTTTCAGTTTATATTTAAATGTATAAACATAAATATATCTGATTTAATTTATTTATTTTTTTATAATTCACAGTTGTTTACACCATTGAGTTCCAAAAGAGGGGTCTACCAGATTGCCACATATTATTGTGGCTTGAGCCACGAGACAAGATAACTGCTGCGTCAAAAATAGATGAATTTATATCAGCAGAGATACCCGACAAAGAACAGGATCCGGAATTGTACCAAATAGTCACCGATCAGATGATGCATGGCCCGTGCGGTGCTGAAAACCCAAGATGCCCTTGCACTATAAATTTCAAATGTACGAAAAAATTCCCAAAACAGTTCAACGAGTCAACTATCATCGATGACAATGGATACGCAATCTATAGGAGGAGAAACGACGGAAATACTGTACGGAAAAGTGGAATAGATTTGCATAATGGTTATGTCGTGCCCTACAATCCAGGTTTGCTGAGGAAGTACCAGTCTCATATAAACGTAGTATGGTGCAACCAAGTCGGTTCGATAAAATATCTTTTTAAGTATGTGAACCAAGGACCAGACAGGGTTACTGTTGCTGTGGAGGGCGAAGAGATCGACGAAATTAAAGATTATTATGATTGTAGGTATCTTTCAGCGTGTGAGGCAACCTGGCGTATATTTCAGTTTGATATTCATAAAAGGACGCCTGCAGTAGAACGGTTGCATTTCCATTTAGAGAATGAACAGCCTGTAATCTTTGATGCAAGGGAGAGTATCGATTACGCGTTAGATAAGTCATCTGTAAACGAAACAAAGTTTATAGCGTGGATGGAACTAAACGAGAGAGATCTAGACGCCCGTAAACTCCTGTATGTTGAGATCCCCCAGTTTTACGTTTGGAATCAGCAGCAACGCATTTGGAACAAAAGACAAAGAGGAAACACACTAGGCCGTATACATCATGTCCCGCCGTCATGGGGTGAACTTTATTATTTACGTGTATTACTAAACAAGGTTCACGGTCCGAGAAGCTGGGATGATCTCAGGGAATGGCGCGGTGTTATTTATCCGTCATATAAAGATGCGTGTTTTGCCCGTGGGCTCCTACAGGACGACAAGGAGTACATTGATGGGTTGTTGGAAGCAAGTTTTTGGGGAATGGGTGATTATCTGTGTTCTTTCTTTGTCATGCTACCCATGACTGATAGTATGTCTCGACCCGAGTTTGTCTGGGAAAAAACTTGGCATGTTTTGGCAGAGGATGTGTTAACCGTTGAACGAAGGAAGCGTAACGATCCAGGTAATACTGAAAAACAACTCACTTAGTTTAATTACTACTTTTTGATTCATAATTTATTTATATTGTTTGATAATCTTATTGTTTAATAATGCAGATTTACAACTTTCTAACACACAGAGGATGAATATATGTCTTACGTATATTGAACACATGCTGCTTTGTAATAACAAGAGTTTGAAGTCTTTTTCAAACATGCCATATCCGGATGAACAATACACAATGGAAAATTACAACCGGTTAATACATGATGAGGAATCGTACAACAGAGACGAACTCCGCGAGCAGCATCAAACTCTTTATGCCAGCCTTACATCAGAGCAGAAATGTATCTACAGAACAGTCATGGACGCCGTTAATAATCAAAAGGGCGGAATGTTCTTCGTATATGGTTACGGTGGTACTGGGAAGACTTATCTGTACAAAACTATGTCTGCTGCATTACGCTCCCAAGGGTCAATAGTATTGAATGTTGCATCAAGTGGTATTGCGGCCCTTTTGTTGGACGGTGTAGGACGGCTCATTCCAGGTTTACGCATACTTATTATACTCGAACAAAACACCTTTAATATTGAATTTTTATACTTTTGTTATAAATTGCTAATTTTGTACTCTATTCAGGTTTGCAATTCCTATTAATGTGGTGGAATATTCGTTGTGCCACATATCAGCTGACGGTGACCTTGCTGAGTTGATACGAAAAGCCAAGCTAATTATCTGGGACGAGGCACCAATGATTAACAAATATTGTTTCGAGGCGTTTGATAGAACCCTGAGAGACATATGCAGGCAGGACCCTTCGACACCGTCAAAATCTGTATTCGGGGGAAAAGTTGTTTTGTTTGGTGGTGATTTTCGGCATATTCTTCCTGTTATTCCAAACGGCTGTAGGCAAGACGTGGTTCATGCGACTATCAATGCGTCATATCTTTGGGACCACTGCACTGTCTTGAAATTAACAGTAAACATGAGGCTTGGTTCGGGAGCATCTGAGGTCGAAAGAAAAGAAATAAAGGAGTTTGCAAATTGGATACTCGATATTGGCAACGACACTATAGGTATGTATTTAAACTATTTGTAAATTTTTATAAACCGTTCCATTAGATTTTTTACTTATATGAATATTTTTGATATTATCTAAACACAGGTGGTGAAAATGATGGTGAGTCGTCAGTAGAGTTCCCGGATAACATGCTGATTCCAGCATCTGATGATAACGTTGGGGCTATTATTGCAGAAACATACCCTCATTTGCAAGATAATCTATGGCAGCCCAACTTTTTCCAAGATAGAGCCATTCTTGCTCACACGCATGAAATGGTTGACCTCATAAACGAACGTATGCTGTCATTAATTCCTGGAGAAGAAAAGGAGTACGAGTCATCGGACTCGGTTTCCGCTGCAGACGAAGATGATACTATGTTTAACCTTGATCTTTACACCACTGACTTCTTGAACAGCATAAAAATGTCAGGTGTCCCGCAGCATATATTGAAGTTAAAGATTGGGGCTCCAGTAATGTGTATGAGGAATATTGATCAGAAAGCTGGATTGTGCAACAGAACCAGACTTCAGATATTACGAATGGGGGTGAATATAATCGAGGGTAAAATCATATCTGGCGGCAAGGTGGGTACAATTTGCGCTATCCCTCGAATGGTTATTAGCCCTTCCGACAACAAGATGCCTTTTAAATTGAATCGCAGGCAATTTCCTGTTCAGGTATGCTTTGCTATGACCATTAATAAAAGTCAAAGACAGACGTTGTCTCAGGTTGGGTTGTTTATGCAAAAACCGGTTTTCTCACATGGCCAGCTTTATGTGGCCGTATCACGAGTTAAGAACAAGAAGGGATTGAAGGTTATTTGTTGTGACATCGATGGGAATTACCCTAATTCGACAGCAAATGTAGTTTACAAAGAAGTCTTATTTCGTTTGTAGATTTTTATGTAACATTTTTCAATGTATTTATCAATCTATCAATCCATCATTTCAGCTACATCATTATTATATCATTTTAAAATTATTAATATTTGTTTGGGATTTTTCTACATAATAAATTTTGTAGCATACCCGCCCATCGGGCGAGTTATGTAGCTAGTATAATATATAAACAAACAACTCTATGAGATTTGGTCTCTTGAGGACACGGTCGCTGGAGGCGGTAGGGATGCACACAAACCGGTTTTTGACCAAACCGGTTTCGGGTTTGACCCAAACCGGTTTTGGTCAAAGCCGGTCAAAACCGGTTTTCGGTTAACCGGTTTCTTTGGGGACTCGAAAACTCTAACCGGTGTAATGGGTATTGTAACCGGTTCGGTTTCGGTTACAAACCGGTTAACCGGTCAAAACCGGTGTGTTGACCAAATTTGCGGTCGGTTAACCGGTTACTAACCGGTTACTAACCGGTTCGAAGCATAAAAACCCCAACCGGTTACTAACCGATCGGTTACTTAATAACCGAACCGGTTATGGTCAAAACCGGTTTTGACCGGTTTCGGTTGCGGTTCGGGTACCGGTTTCGGTTTCGGTTTCGGTTATTTTGTGCACCACTAGGAGGCGGTGAGCAATTACGATCGGTCTTTTAATCAAGGTGTAGATGTAACCGTGTTATGCAATGATTGAAGAAGTAATAAACAAATGACGGCAGAAATAAAAAAAAAACATTATCCCACCGAAAGGGAACACATATGTCGAGAACCGGGAATAAAGGCTAGGGGCGGCGGGGGTTGCTTTGCACGAGGAGATCCCATGTGGGTTGTTGTCTTGAATTTTGAGTATGCGAGTGCAGCGGGTCAATATTTCATTTGCCGTTTAAAAAAAAAGAATATTAAAATTAATAAAAAAATATAAAAAGAATAATTAATAAATGACACATATCAAGTTTAAAAGTAGATAGACATATCAATAGAAAAAAATATAAGAATAAATATCATTTTTTTATTAGACTGGGCGTAATGGGTGACCAAACCCAGTTTGGTCACCCCTGCCACCTCTGCGCCACATCAGCTTTCTCTCTCCTGATCAAACACACGACCAGACAGCGACCAAATGCCCGTAATGGGTGACCGAATCGGCGACCAATTTTTTTTTTAATTTTTTCTAGAATTTTCGTTTTATTAATATATATATATAAATATAATATTTATTTTATATATAATATATTATTAAATTATTAATTATTAATATATATAAGGGAAAAAGAGGCAAAAGAGGTCGCTGGAACACACACCCCATCGGTCGACTTCTCGACCACTCAGCACAGGGGACGCGTCGGGGAGGGAGGGCGGCAACGGGCGGGACGCGTCGGAGGGAGTGAGGTGGCCGGTCGCCGGTCGTACGTTACGGGTGGTCTTAAGATTATTATGGAGATATCAAAGTGTTTAAGAAAACCATTTAAACTTTCTAAGTAATGTTAGATTGTATAAATGTTAATATTTCGCATCTATATATATATATATATATATATATAAAATAAGTTTCAATTTTGAAGTTGCAATAAATATCATGTATTTAATATTAATAATAATATTATGTAAATTCATTTATAAAAGTAACTCATTAAATTATAAGACCAAGAGTTTTGAAATAATTATCTATATCTATATCTATCTATATATATACATAAAAATTGAGTTTCAACTTTGAAGTTGCAATTAATATCATGCATTTAATATAAGTAATAATATTATATAAATTAATATATAAAAACAAATTCATTAAATTGTAAGATCAAGAGTTTTGAAATAAATATAAATAATTATAATAATAATAGATTCAATAAATAAGAGACTTTTCAAGTTGTATGAATCTTACACATTGACATCTATAAATACTCATTCTCACATTGCAAAACTTTTAACACTCTAAAGGTGCATACAAAAAAAATACCAAAGAAATACCTAAGGGCTTTTGTTTGGATGATTTGTTTTGCTTTAGTTATTGTTCTTATGATTTGTTAAACTTTATGATTCATTTGTGTTCCTATAACAAAATTTAGTTTCATATAAGTTTTATTGCCTACTTTATTTGTTTCAAGTACTTAAAATGCTTTCCTTTACAAGCATTTAAGTAGGAAATTTGATTATCTTTTAATGTTGTTTTATTGTAGGATCATAGTTGGTGCAATATGTTTTATCCTATATTAAATCTTAGATATACAAATGAACAATGATGTAAAAGAACTCCATATATTAAAGTTTTCATCCTAAAAGTTTCTTTTAAATTAAAAGCTAAGAAAATTGAAATAATTAAGTAAAATAAATTGCAGAACTTCAAATAATTTGACGTTACCTTTTAACTTTACTATATAAACATATGTTTCGAAATTCACACTCACAATTTCACTAACAATGATTATTGATTTGTCTTCAATACAAACAAGTTGTCAAAGTTCTTTACAATATAGATCAAGGATTGTCTTCAATATAAACAAGTTGTTAACCATTCACATCTAATTTCGTTATCATGAATATAGCATTTAATAATAAATTTTTTAATTACTAATTTGAATGATTTGTTTTGATTTAGTTATTGTTCTTATGATTTATTAAATTTTATGATTCATTTATGTTCCTATAACAAAATTAAGTTTCATATAAGTTTTATTGCCTACATTATTTGTTTCAAGTACTTAAAATACTTTCTTTTACAATCATTTAAGTAGGAAATTTGATTATCTTTTAATGTTGTTATATTGTAGGATCATAGTTGGTGTCATGATGTTCTATATTATAAAGACTTCTAAATGTTTTTTTATTCGTGTAATTTCTGTATTTTTATATTATGATAAACCGATTGCGATAAAACTTATCCTTAATTGTTATATTCAGAAAATTTCATCGTGTGTCAATTCTAATTCTATATGTTAACGAATAGAGGTGTTAAAGTGGGAGAGTCTAACTTCAATGTTATCAGTAACGTGTTTTGTGTTACGCTGATAAAAACGATGATGTTTCGTTACTTTACATTTTCCTCCGACACATTTTTCTTATTTAGTTTATTAACCGCAATCAAAGCCAAACATGTTAGCGATCATGCTTTAGGTACTTTGTCCACCAATACAATGTATACAATTTACGTTCAAAAATAATTTGTATCATGAACAAAGCCCGTGCATCGCACGGGCCATGTTGCCTCGTATCTATAAAAATTGAGTTTCATGTTGATGTTGACATTAATTACAAATCATATTAAATGTTTACACTCAAATCTATATATATATAAAATGAGTTCCAATTTTGAAGTTGCAATAAATATCATGCATTTAATAATAATAATATTACATAAATCCATTTATAAAAATAAACTCATTAAATTGGAAAACCAAGAGTTTTGAAATAAATATAAATAATTATAATAATAAAAGGTTTAATAAAATTAGAGACTTTTCAAGTTTTATAAATCTTACACATTAGCATCTATAAATACACATTCTCATATTGCAAAAAATTTAACACTTTAAAGGTGCATCTAACATTAGCATCTATAATTACTCATTCTCATATTGCAAAAATTTTTACACTCTAAAGGTGTATCTAAAAGAAATACCTAACAAGTGGAGTCAACAACAAAGATCTATAGGGCTTTTGGTATTTTATCGTCGCTATTATTTGTATTTTTTGAAGAAAAAAGTCATAGAGATGAACTCTTTGTGATATTGTTTTAGAAAGAGTATGTTTGTTGTTTTTGTTTAAAACTTCACAACCTCTTTTGTATATATGTATAAAATTGTTATTCGTTGTTTATGTTCATTTAGTATAAAAGATCTTATAGTTATCATTATAGTATATGAGATTGTGTATGATATTATCACAATTATTTAAGATGGATATCTTATCATGTTAATGACCACAAATTGTTGTTCATTTGATTTGTTATTTTACTTATAATCCAATTAATAGGTTTTGATGGTTATTGAATTTATGCTTATTTCTTTTGTATATGTATAAAATATATAAAATGAGTTTCATGTTGATGTTGTATTTATTATAATATTAAATAAATCATGTTAATAAGGATTGAGAAGCTCAATAGTTGTAGAATCAAGAGTTTAACATAAACTTGCGATTCTCTAATTAGTATGAAAATATTAATTAAATATATTGATAGTTGTTAAATTTATGCTTACTTCTTTTGTATATATATAAAATATAAAAATTGAGTTCCATTTTGATGTTGTAATTATTATAATATTAAATAACTCATGTTAATAAAGATTGAGAGTTCAATACTTATAAAATCAAGAGTTTAACATAAATTATAGTAACGAACTCATTTTAATAATAATTTGACAAACTCATTAAATTGTAAGACCGGGAATTTTATAATAAATATAAATATATAATAAGAAAAAGTTCAATAAAATAAGAGACTTTTCAAGTTTAATGCATCTTACACATTAGGATCTATAAATACTGATTCTCATGTTGCAAAATTTTATCACTCTAAAGGTGCATACAAAAGAAACATCTAACAAGTGGAGTAAACAACAAAGACCTTTAGCGATTTTGTTCTCTCTCCTCGCTATTAATTTCTTTCATTGATTTGTATCAAGTATATAACTTTCTGATATCTTAACATCTATATTCTATATCTATATCTATATATATGGATCATAAACAAATTGAGTTTCATAGTTTATGTTGTATTGAATTCTATGTTAAAAATTAAGTTTTTGTTATAAATGATGCTCATGAATAAATGTAATAAAGTATACAAATAGTTTACCATAAATAATAGTAGTAAATAAAATTAAATAATAGTTTTTTCAATTAACTAGAAGTTACATATTAATTAAATAAGACAAAGAATTTAACTAGAAAAATAATAGTAGTAAATTTAATTAAATAATAGTCTTTTCATATAACTGAAAGTTCCATTTATAAAGATTGAGTTCCAACTTTCAAAGTTGCATTAACACCACGCATTTAATATTAATAATAAGATTATATAATCTATTTATAAAAAATAATAAATTAATCAATTGTAAGATCAAAAGTTTTACCATAAATATAAATAATATTTAATAAACACAACAAAATAATGTCGATGCATTTATGAATTACAAAAATAGTTGAATATCTAGATTATGATTAAATATTAATTACATTGCAACAAACTTTATAGGTTTATTAGAACCAATCAATATAAAAAAAATGCACGATGACATATTTATTAAAAAAACCAGAACCGAACGAAAAAATGGTTTTGGATGGATCGAGGACCAAACAAATGATGCGCAGAACCAAACCGAACCGTACCGAGAACCAGTCGGAACCAAACATTACCGAGGCAATTTCTTCGGCTATTTTCGATTTTTCTCGATTTTGGACCGAATCCGATCGCTCGGAACCGAACTGGGTGGAACCGAGAACTGATTTTTCATAAAAATTAGAGCCGATCGAGAACCGATCCAATGGAGCTCGGTTCGGTCCAGTCCGGTTTTGCAATCCCGGTCGGTTCTCGGTCCAATTTTCACAGGCCTACTCACGCATATGAAATCTATTTCAAGATAAAGATATAATTGCAATTAACATACATAATCCATATGACTCAATAAAGAATAACAAACCCTAAACATCAATACACATAAAGAACAACTTTGCTCATTTAGTAGAATACCCGTAATCAAAGTTAAACATGTAACCGATCACGCTTTTCGTACTTTCCAGGTGATACCAGTAAATTGTACACGATATGCCCTCAAAATAACTCATTATTGTAAACGAAGCCCGTGCATCGCACGGGGCATGCTGCCTCGTAAGTTCCAAATAACCATGCATCATAGGTGAAGAGTCCATGTTAATATTAGAATTAATTATATCTTAATATCATGTTGTTATAACTCATGTGTCTATATAATTGCTCATATTTATGTATATTTAATCATTGACTCTTCACTTACAACCATTGCTCTATATAAAAGGGTTGTAATATACATTTCTTAGTGAGTTAATTTCATTGTTGTAACACACATATATGAATCTATATTCTATATATCATAGTTGAGTTTCAAGTTTGATGTAGTTTTAATTACCATGTTGTTGTAACTCATTTGTCTATATAATTGGTCATATTCATTCATCTATATAAGAGGGTTGTAATATACATTTCTTAGTGAGTCGATTATATTGTTGTAACACACATATATATGAATGAGAGTTTGGATTCATTCTATAAGTTTGAGCTACTTAATTTTATTTTGCTCATATTCGATCCATGTTACTCACTTGGGAAGTAACAAAACCAAAAAGTTTAAGATCATTCTTACTACACGTTACAATGTAAGTTCTTCATGAATTGAAATGGTGTAACTCATTTGTCTATATAATTGCTCATATTTATGTATATTTATTAATCTCTTTACCTATATAAGAGGGTTGTAATATACATTTCTTAGTGAGTTGATTTCATTGTTGTGACGCACATATATATATATATATATATATATATATATATATATATATATATTTCCAAGTTTGAAGTAGCATTATATACAAAGATATTTAAATGTATTGCTATAAATTTATAAATAACATTAGTAAATTCTATATTAAATAATATTAATATATTCAATTAAATAATAACATAAATAATAATAGTAAATTCAATTAAATAATAGTCTTTTCATCTAACTAGAAGTTACATATTATAAACAATAAAAAATTTATAAAATATATATTAGTAAATTCTATGTTATATATTAGTAAATTCAATTAAATAATAATATAGATATAGTAGTAGTAAATTCAATTAAATAATATTATTTTCATTTAACTATAAGTTACATATTATAAACTAAAAAAAATATATAATATATTGGAGTAAATTCTATGATAAATAATAGTTGTAAATTCAAATAAATAATAACATAAATAATAGTAGTAAATTCAATTAAATAATAGTCTTTTCATTTAACTAGAAGTTACCTATTATAAACTATGAAAAAAATTATAAAATATATAGTAGTAAATTCTATGTCAAATAATAGTAGTAAATTCAATTAAATAATAACATAAATAATAAATTCAATTAAGTAATCATCTTTTCATTTACCTAGAAGTTACATATTATAAACTATAAATAGCACACTTTCATGATGCAAATGATGTTGAGTCTTCAAATGTTTTATCTTATTACCACAATAGAACATACACATGAAAAAAAAAGAGTGTGATGATAACGCTCAACTTGGAGGATATTATTGTTCATCTTTGTTTTTGTTACACACGAGAGAGTTTTATTATTGTTTTTGTTATAGATAAATATTCTTTTTAGTATTTTCATTAGAGAGACATATGTTTTTATGTATTTCTATTTATTTCTATTCTTTATTATGTACTTTTGGAGAAAAAAAGGTACAATTAAAAGCATGTTAGCATTGACTGCTATTAGTTGACGATATATCGTCGTTGATTCATATTTTTGCTTATAAAAGACAAACCATGAAATTCCTCATAGTATCACTAATATGTTATGAAGAACATGTTTTGTGTTGCTCTAATAAAAATGTGACTTTGCATTTTCCTACAACACATTTTGGTTATTTAGTAGAGTACTTGCAATCAACGCTAAACATGTTAGCGATCTTGGTTTTAGTACTTTTTGAGTTCTATGTTAACAAAACTCAACATAATCACTTTACCATTTCAATTCAATATTAAACATCGTTATCTGTTTTTAGAAGCTCAGTAGTTTAATGGTGCTAAATATATAAGAAGAATTACAATAAATATAAATATTTAAACCCAATATACAATAAATATCCGAATTAAAGGAAGAATTATGGTAGTATCGTTTCACTTCATATACAACTAATCGATTTACAATCCAATATCCGTTTCACTTCATATACATTAAATAAATATCCCAATACCAATATAGAATAAACATCTACCTTTTGTGGATTAGAAATATTAGATGTTACATTTAATTAAAAAACGAGTTTGAAATGAAATTGAATCTTTTGTCTATTGTCTCAATTAAGTAAGACAAATAGTTTAACAAAAATAACAGTAGTAACTTCAATTAAATAATAGTTTTTTCATTTAACTAAAAGTTACATATTATAAACTATAAATATCACACTATCAAGATGCAAATGATGTTGAGTTTTTAAATGATTTTAGTTTATTACCCAAATAAAACATCCACATAAAAAAGAGTGTGATGATAATACTCTTCTTAGAGGATATTTATTGTTGATTTTTGATTTTGTTATACACATGAGAGTTTTCTTATTGTTTTTGTTTTAGATAACGATTTTGTTAGTATTTATTTTTAGAGAGATACATGTTTTTGTGTATTTGTATGGATTTCTATTTGTTATTATGTAATTTTGGAGAAAAATATGTACAATTAGAAGTCTGACATAATGTTTTCATTAACCAACATTAATTGAAAATGTATCGTTGTTGATTCATAGTTTTACTTATAAAAGACAAACCATGAAGTTCTTCATAGTATCTCTTATATGTTATGAATAACATGTTTTGTGTTGCGCGATAATGGGTTTTGTTACTTTGCATTTTCCTCCAACAAACTTTGCTTATTTAGTAGAGTACTCGCAATCAACTTAAACATGTTAGTGATCCTGCTTTTAGTATTTTTCCCGTTACATCAATACAATGTATACAATTTACCTTCAAATAACGTTTTATCATGAACAAAGTCCGTGCATCGCACGGGCCATATTGCCTCGTTGTAATGAATAAAAAGGTGGTAAATGAATCGAGATAACTATCGAGTAAATTAATATTGACTTGAAAAATATTTAAAATGATTTAAGTTTAGTCTAAGTCAAATTGAGATAGAACTACTTGAGTAGACTTTCTGGTCGATATGAAGTATTAAAATACCCAGTTCATAAATATAGTAATCTTTATTATTTAGTAGAAAGCATACAATAGGTTAAATATATCTCAATTCGAACTCCAACCCACTAACCTTTAGGCTGCGGGTATGGGTACTAGGGCTGTCGAAAATAACCGAAAACCGTTCTACCCGCCCGAACCATTCCATATTCGGGTAGATTGGGTTGGGTAGTTCGGGTATCGGGTAGAAACATTCGGGTATCGGGTAACCCGAAAATATAACGGATCGGGTATCGGGTAATATATTAAGTAAGCGGGTATACCCGAATACCCGAATTTTTTAAATGAGTTACTTTGAAAGGTAAATTTTGGATTCTTGTTAAACAATTATGTGATATCCTGTAATCTAAAATGTGATATGGTGAATCAACGGTAGATATACCATGATTTCCTTCTTTTTAGTTAAAAACAAGTTCAAATTTCTCATATTTGTGTCAAAGTTCATACATGAATGGTCCCAGGTAAGTTTTTTTTTTCTTTTCTTTCTATCATATAGTTAATCTAGATTATTATTTTTTTGTGAAACTTACGACTTTTTAAGGTTGATTTTGAACTTGGTTTTGGTTTTTGTGTTTTTTATTGCATTTTGGTTTTTTAGTTTCCGTTATTTGAAGTTTGATACATGTTAAAGTCTAATGATTATCGTGATTTACTTTTTGGTTTACAGATTAAAGAATGGCACATAGGATTTTTGTTAATTAAAAGTTTAAGCACAATTCTTGGGTATTATTGGATATAACCGTACCCGACCTATTATCCGAACTACCCATAACCAAATATCCGAATTTAATTTGGTTCGGTTATTGGGTATATTTTATATATGAAAAAAACCGACCTACCCGACCCGACCTACCCGAAACCCGAAAAATTTACCCGATCAACACCCCTAATGGGTACCACACCCACACCAATTTTTTCTGCCACATCACATGCCACCTCAGCAACCACATCATCCTCACACCACATCATTTGGTGGAAATACCCACCACACCACACCACACCATTTTAATTTCAATCTCATCATTTCATTTCCATTTATTTTACACACAACTAATATTTTATATAATTTAAAATTACAATACTTTAAATAAAATTTAAAATTACAATACTTTAAATTAAAATTACAATAATTAAATTTAAATTACAATACGTGTTTTCTAATGCGCTACATATGCGTAGAAATAAATTTTTGATCGGGCGAAACCTTAGTTTGAAATCTTTCTCGTCATAAACAGAATCATCCGCAAAACAATCTCGCTATAGCCGTTGGTGTCTAGCTGCTCGATTTCTATTTTGCTTCGCAGTTCTAGTGTCAAAGACTTCACCTTCATCATCGTCGTAAAATTCATCGAGGAGTTCTTCGTATATTGTTAGCATAAACGCATCATCCTCGTCAGATGATGAACCAAGATAATCCATTATTTGTGAGTTAGGCTGTTTTGGTAGAGTTGTGTGTTTTGGTAGTGTTTGATTGTGTTTATATAGGAAATAAATAAATTTAATTAATTAATTAATTTTTTTTTAATTCCCAACGGCTCTTTTAGCCGTTCAAAGGCTATTTACGATCAAAAAGTCCATCTCCCACGCCCGTTATGTGTCGTTGTGCGTTGTCATGCTCCCCCACGCCAACCCCCCACGCCGTTGGGGGGGGGGGGGGGGGGGGTGTGTTCCATCTTCAACACCACGCCGTGCCCCCCACCTCCCCCCATACCTACCAACCTTAGCGTATCACTTGGCAAATATCTTTTGGTAATAAAATGGCAATTTAATCTAGCATAATATGACAATGTATAAATATTTTGTAGGGTTGTATCATGTATGGATCATGATGCTCTTAAAACAACGATATATTTTCATAACTACAAAATACAATATATTATCTCTGTGTTATATGTACCTATATATACCAACATTACCTAATGGCATCTCGCTATAAACTCAAGTTCATAGAAGAATATAGAGATATAGTATGCATATATAGGTGATCGATCTTTGTTGGAGAAGCAGAGTACATGCAACAGTAGAGAAGTAAGCTCGTTCTCGGTTTATTGCACGTGCTCTTCCTCTCCAATATGGGTTTGCTCGCCTTCTAATAGCTTGTGCTCGTATGAAGTTTAAGCATTGCAAATATTTTCTACGCCTTTTTTATGAAGTCTTCGATGTAGCTCTTTCTTATGGCCTAAAAACAAATATGTAAACTCACTAACAAGGAAGGAGTTGTATTTTTTTAGATAATGTCCAATTAAGATTATTAGATAAGAGCTCACGGTGTAGGCAAGTTAAAGCTCCTCCAAACACCCTATGATGGATGGCACCACCATAAGATACTGTGACCCTATGGTGGATGACACCGCCATAGGATATTGTGGGTCACGCCAAAGGCATATGAAACTCGTATAGAGAGAATACCTTCATAGATTTCAAATATAGCTTTGATTCTGAACTTCTGTGACATAGATTTACTATGTGCAACGTATTTTGGAGAAATGAGAATAATAAGGATGAAAATGAACTTAGGTTTTGACAGATAAAATAAACGAAATAGCCACTTAAGCAATGATGTGGTAATGACGAGACCACATCATCATCATTTAAGTCGTCATGACAGTCTTTTTATCACTCAAACCAGTAATTCCATAAATATTTGAATAACTATGACAAGAAACAAACTTTAATTGATCAATATGAGACAATTCAAAATGTATTAGCCTAATTTGGGACAAAATAGAAAGGAAGTGGGGGTCTAATGAAATTCACCTGATTATTATATATATACAAACTTGGTCATAATTGAAAGGTATTTCTATAATTTTATAGGTTTTTTATAAAATATTATAACTCTCACATCCAAACAAGAATTTTACTATGGTAAGAGCTTGGTTAGTGGATGAGATTTACGATGAGAACGGATTTAGGTATAGGGTAGAATGGAAATGAGAATCAGATTTAAACCCGTTAGGTGGGAACGAAAATAACCTTATTATGATACCACATATTTAATCCCATGCTACTAACCCGAACCTTAAACCCTAAAAAAAAATAAATAATAAAAATAATAAAAAATAATAATAAAATCCTAGAATCCTAGTAATACTTTCACCCAAGCACCTTTAACTGTCAATCCAAACACACCCTAATTATCAAATTAAAAGCTTTAATTACCAAAAAACTCATCTCTACTCAGTCTCAAGAATCAAATTCTGTAAAAAGATGCATCTCATGAAAAGGTGATATCAAGATTCAGTGCATGATTCAAAACTCTACTGCAATACGGTTGAGAACAGATGAATAAACAAAAATCTGATATAACATACTTTAATAGCAAATTGAGGTCAAAAAACAAACACAAAAGAAGGTCAACTGTTTTGTGTTTAGTCTTCCTCTTCACCCTCATTCTCAGCAATGTTGAAGTAACGCAACTCGTACACGTTGCGGTCCTTGTTTGACGCAATCACTCTAAGCCAATCCCGAACATTGTGTTTCTTCAAGTATTTCTTCGTTAGATATTTTAAATACCTGAAAAAAAGGCACGTAAAAAAAGCGGTCAACATACAGTGAACCAACCAAAAGGTACCAATATAATAAAACCATTTTGCACAGCAATAAAAGAGTCGATATGCACATTTTCGGTTACATACATATCAAAAAAATATAATTGTGTTTCTTCAAGTTATCATACATATAAAACCAAATGTATATAAAATAAGCCATTTACTTAAAATTACCAATGTATATCAAACAACCAATGCATAAACTAGGTATCAACCAAATGGCTTGTAGCCTAGCTATAGCCTATAAGGTGCAGAAAGGTATTCCCATTGGCAGTGGACAATATGGTTTAAATTTAGTAGTTTAGACTTTAGAGGGTGTATCTTCTGCAACTAAATAAAAATAAATAAACCTTCTAGGTTATTGAAATAATCAAGCAATCAAATTTGATTATATACATATATCTACAAATGTGTCATTGAAAATATAAAGAAGCATGTATATAGTTCATAACCTGCATATATGTATAAACAGTTTGTTCCTAGGAATATTAATAACCAGGCTAATAAACACAAGATGAAAGCAAACCTAAATTAGGGGATATTGCACTGAAGACTAATAACAATTGGTCCACATGTTAGCAAATGAAATTATGCAAATTAACAATACCAGGATGAAGTTATGATAGATACAAGCAGATTACATTTTGGAGAAATTGCTATCAGCGGTGACGGAGATCTTGTTCATTTCACGTGAAATGGTAACAGAGTCTCCGAGATTGCCAGCTTTCCCGCCGACCTTGATTCTCTCCTGAAGAAACTTCTCGAGTGATGCGATTTCCATGATTTTATCTTCAACAGGCTTACCACAATCAATGACGTATGTCGATGTCTTCTTCTTTCCCCCCTTTGCTCCGGCACCTCCTGCTCCACGACTCATCTTGCTCCTGCACAATGAATTATTCAACAGAATACTCGATTAACGTCTGCAGATTCTAAATATATCATATACAAATCGATGTTCATACCTCTGATTCGAATACGGCCAACTGCAGCTGGAATGTGATGAATTGGTGGAAGGCAGAAGGCAAGTTAGGGTTTTAAATTAGGTTATTTTAGTGAGTTGGATCGTTCACGATTTTGTACTTTTGAGGATCCGGCCTGGATTTAAAGAGACCCGTGTTGTCGACTATCGAGCCCATATTTTTTATGGGTTGGGCCATAATTTTTAGTCTCGTGGGTTCTTTCCCCATTATTGTTCTTAAAACTTAATTACCACACGTAAATAAAATATTACTTGTCTACTTCCCTATCACATTTGAAGTTTCACGATTTTAAGTTAAAAAACTAAAGTAAGGTAAATGTTCAAGGTAGTCCACTGATTTTAACTAGTCCTAAGGAACAATTAAAAGCCATTGGATCAAGAAAAAGTCAAAGGCCAAAATCAAGATTCAAATCATACAAACACACGTGCTTCAGTACATCATACCCCACCCACCTCCGACGGCCGGCGGTGGTGACCGGCGGTGGTGGTCGTGACTGGAAGCACATGTGTTTGAAACACATGTGTTTCAAAAGGTGAAACACATGTGTTTTGAAAATAAATGAGTGTATATGTACAGCCAAGCACATATGTTTCATGACTTGAAACACATGTGTTTCGTTTCTAGAAGCACATGTGTTTCACTAATAACAGTTGTTTTGAAAATAAAGGAGTGTATATGTACAGCCAAGCACATGTGTTTCAAGTTATGAAGCACATGTGTTTGTAAGCTAGAAGCATGTGTGCTTCACTAATAACAGTTCTTTTGAAAATAAAGGAGTGTATATGTAAAGCCAAGCACATGTGTTTCAAGTAATGAAGCACATGTGTTTGTAATCTAGAAGCACATGTTCTTCACTAATAACAATTCTTTTGAAAAATAAAGGAGTGTATATGTACAACCAAGCACATGTGTTTCAAGTAATGAAGCACATGTGTTTGTAAGCTAGAAGTACATGTGCTTCACTAATAACAGTTCTTTTGAAAATAAAGAAGTGTATATGTACAGCCAAGCACATGTGTTTCGTGACTTGAAACCCATACCACTAGCACCTTCATTGTCAGCCACCACTGCCGCCGCCAGCGGCGGACGGCGGTGGTCGGAGGCGGTGGTCGGAGGCGGTGGCCGACGGTGATGACCGGTGGTGGTGGTCGTGACTGGAAGCACATGTGTTTGAAACACTGTGATTTGATCTTGACCATTTTGATCCAATTGCTAGGATTTATCCCTTAGAACTATGCAAAATCCTTGGACTTCCTTGAAGACAACTCACTAAAGTAAATAGTGATGAGGTTAGTAGGGATTACCTATGTATATATAGGTGAATCCCTAAACCCTAAACAAGAAGGTGGGCTTTTATGTCCACGAGCTCATTACGTCACAATTGGATCCATGTTGGGTCCGCTACTACTACGGTTGACAGCCTTTGTCAACAGGAAGGCGTGACAATCCCGTCCAAGTCATCAACGCGTCATATTGTCACCGCCTGTCAAGTTATCAACGCCTGTCAGGATTGTCAGCGTCTGTCATTGAATTATTGGCTGACGTTCCGTTATAATGGCGGTAAATACACTTTAATGGGGGTTGCATTAGACGATTGATGATCAACGTAGCTCAAGCGTTCACGATCATTAATGGGCAACGTTCCATTAAAGTGTATTTACCGCCATTATAACGGAACGTCAGCCAATAATTCAATGACAGACGTTGACAATCCTGACATGCGTTGATAACTTGACAGGCGGTGACAATATGACGCGTTGATGACTTGGACAGGATTGTCACGCCTTCCCGTTGACAAAGGCTGTCAACCGTAGTAGTAGCGGACCCAACATGGATCCAATTGTGACGCAATGGGCTCGTGGACATAAAAGCCCACCTTCTTGTTTAGGGTTTGGGGATTCACCATTAAAGTGTATTTACCGCCATTATAACGGAACGTCAGCCAATAATTCAATGACAGATGCTGACAATCCTGACATGCGTTGATAACTTGTCAGGCGGTGACAATATGACGCGTTGATGACTTGGACGGGATTGTCACGCCTTCCCGTTGACAAAGGCTGTCAACCGTAGTAGTAGCGGACCCAACATGGATCCAATTGTGACGCAATGGGCTCGTGGAAATAAAAGCCCACCTTCTTGTTTAGGGTTTGGGGATTCACCTATATATACATAGGTAATCCCTACTAACCTCATCAAATAGTAAGATAAATTAAAGCGGATAATTAGTGAAGAAATGATCTTAATCCTTTTAAATAAAGTGATAGTAATGATGTTTAAAATGATGGTAAAAAAGTAATTTTACTATATTAAAATGAATAGTTAGTGGAACATGAATTCATTTTTTTTTATTAAATATAAGATAAATATTAAAATACATCTATAAATGAGAAATGATCACTCGTTGTGATACGGGGTAGTATATTGTATGTATTTTGGAGATGAGATAAAAATTGAAATATTTTGTAAGACACATAAAAGTACTCGACTCGGTGAACTTGAAGCATATTAGTTAGTAATCCACAATTCTTATGGTTATTAATATTAATATTAATTTAAGTATATGGTAAAGTTCTGAATCATTATTATTATTATTGTTATTATTATTTATTTTTTTTAACGACAAGTTAGTAAGTTAGTGGCTCGACATATAATGGCGAGTACACTGTAATTGTATTTTGCAGTGACAATAGTGATGGTGGTGGTGAGAGTAATGATGTTGGTGGTTGAGGTGCGTAGTGATGGCGGGTGTCGGCAACGGTGATGGTGGTCAGTGGTGGGTGGTAGTGCGTAGTAATGATGGATGGCGGCGACAGTGCTTGTGGTGGTGAGTGATGGTGGATGGTGGTGCATACTAATGGTGAGTGCCGGTGGTAGTGATTGTGGTGGTAAGTGATGATGGTGAATGGTGGTGGTGAGTAGTGGTGATGGTGTTGAATAGAAAATCAAGTCATGGGCTGTTAATTTTTTCAAAATGCATATATTTTCTGAAGTAGTAAGTATTTTAACTGAATATTAAGCGTTATTAATTTGGAAAAGTACCGAAATAAATAGGAAAATCAAGAAATTTTCAAATGGTTTAGCGATGCATTTAGACGCATAAATAAAAAAAATTAGAGTAAATTACATAAATTATTCTTAGTCTTTCAAATGCGGTGATTTAATTCATGAAAATTTTATCTTCATAGTTTGTCCCTATAGGCTATAAGGCCTCTCCCAACTCTTACCCATCACTAAACCCATCACTAGCGTCACGTCATCGCATACTTACTGACCCGCTACTGACACGGTCGTGCCAACCCTACCCATCACTAACCCATCACTAAACACATCATTTCCACATCATTTTTTCCACATCATCATTTTTTATTAATAAAATAATTATAAAATAAATATATTACATTAGTTTAAAAATACATTGTTTAAATTAAATAAAAATAATAGTAAATTAAAAAAATATTACATTTATTAAAATTTAAAGAACAAAAAAGTTAATTTTTTTGAAAAAAAGTTATATATTTTATTATTAAAACAAATATATATAAAAAATATAAATTAAAAAAATAAATTAAAAAAAACAGAGAAAAAGAAAAGATTTTTATTAAAATATATAAATTGTACAAGTTATAATGCTGGAGGTACAAGTCCCACCACCCACCCCCCTCATCTTCCTCCTTTTCTCTCTCTCCCCGCCCTCTCTCTCCTCGCGCCGACGCCATCCCGCCACCGTCCTCCTGCGGACGCCTTCCCACGACGCCGGCCCCCGACGTGCCCGTGCCAACGCCATCCTGCCCCGACGTGTCGAAGACGTGTCCCCGACGTACCCGTTGGCAGCGGTCTAACATTCAAATTTCACTTTTTGGCCATTTTGGAAATTATATGAAAATGTATGTTCTAATTATATAATATTTCAAAATTACAAAAAATTTAATAAATAAAATACTTTTTAAAAATTTAAATATTTTGAAAAAATAAAACATTTCTCTAAGTTTTTTTTAGAACTCATTTCATACTATAAGCTATTCAGTATTAATTTAACTCGTTGATAGGTTCTAGCTCATGACCCCACTCTTGTGGGTCGAACTCAATTGGTAGTTGTGATTTTTAAAACAGTGCAAGGTACATTGAAAATGTTAAATCACATACCTATCATTTATTTATCTAGGTTTCATTCAATTTCAACATACAATTCAATAGAACACACGTACATTAATTGAATAGGTTTTAACATTCTTGTAAAATTATTTTATCATTTATTTATTATAAACATGGATCTTATTATGTATTGTCTTATCCGATTTGATTGCATAAAGATCAAGCAATTACTTGGTTTGACATGTTGGGCCAAATACACGTTGGCACTAAATTAAATACTTGGTAATAAAATTATTTTGTTTGTTGTAATATAGAAGAAGCAATGAATTATCATTTGTCACTACAGGAAATCTTAAAATTGGTTTACTCTATGAAAAAACAAGTTCTAAAAAGCACATTATAACGGTGCTAAGTCCCAAGGAGCGACCTCGACGTTACGAAATAACTCATGACGATGGTGCTAGACACGGCGTGAGATAAAACGTCATAATGAACGCCTTATGGCGATTTTTGTTATGGTGCGTTATTAAATTTAAGTTTTTTTAAGAAACAAATGAATATATAGTTATAAATGTAAGTATAACATTCTTGTGAACTTAATACATAAATTATGATTTAAGTCAATAGATATATAAAGTTTTGTGAATTTGAGATATATGTATATAGACAAAAGTAAAACCTTTTATATAAATATAATGGTAAAGAAATTAAGAACTTTATGTAGGAAAGAAATTGGTTTCTTTCATAAGCTTTAAATACTTGTAAACTTTGTCAAACTAAAAGGACCGAGGATGCATTCATACTCTCATTATTTCAAAGTTGAATTTGATACGTGTTGTTTAGTTTTTGTTAGTCTCCCAAACGTACTCCTAGAAATAATAATTTAGTTATAACTCGCTATATTTGTAATAAAATATAATATAAATGTTTGTTTCTTAAATCACAAGAATAAAATTCGTCAATCGTTATTGTACCACAAGTCCCTTGAGATATAGCTATTATTCATTTCTGTTATTTCCTTTTTACTTGTTACTAGCCTATAAACCGTGATAAATCACAGGTGGCTTTTAGAATTTTCATAATAAATTTTCATAATCTTTTCATAATTCCGAAAGAGATTTGAGTACTTGATATCAACACAAAGAAAACCAGTGTTAAAATTATGTTATAATCACGCACAAGATGAACACGTTAAACGTTAATACTTTAAAAATAACTCCAAACGAACTACAACTTTATGTTCTATTACATCACTTAATTCTATTACATCACTTGATAACAACATACGCTTCATAACAATAGTGCTATCAAGTTTGCAATACAGCATGCTGGGAGAAATAGCGATATCAAGTTTGTAATTTAGAGACAAAATGTAATTGTATGTTGTGAGATTGATGACACGGTTTTCAACTCTAGCATTACCAGTATCAGTTCCTACTACAAAAGCAATGTCTCCTTTGAATGGAGTTTTAGCGGAGATCTTATAAGATAATATCATAACAATGAACCTCGTAACTTTATAATTAAAACTAATACAGTAAGATATTAAATATCTTACATTTTGAAGTCTTCCATAGTTTTTAGGCTCCCTTTTTGTGATTTCCATTTGCTCATTTAGATCTGCTTGAAATCCCCAAAATCCAAACCTGCAGGACAAAAAAAATTAGAGGTCAAAACAACCACCATATTTAGGGTAGAAAGTCAAAACAGTCAGGTTAGATTGGGCAGAATTAATTGCACTCTTTTTATTAATTTTTTTTACAATTTAATTAATCATTGATGGTTAAAATTAATAATATACTGAACTTTTTTTAGTTAAATGATTTAGAAAGTTTTTAGCATTTTAACGCATTTAAATCTTTTCTAAAAATAAAATACAGATATCCAAAATTTACGTCTTCGGTTAAATCATTATCGGGCATTCTCTTAACAATTTAGGTAAAAATGCGTTGTATCTGAAATATACATGAAAAATAATTAAAATAGAACAATAGGCTTCTTATAGCTACAAGAATAACTCACCGATAAGACCCATTGCAGTAAATACGGGCTTGTTCTTCTCGGCTTCCTTCATCAGTTGACCACCAACCAAGCAGCCTACATACAATTACACTACACGGAAATGAGTAAAATGATTAGGGTTGGGTAATTGGTCATAAGTCAAAAGGTATATTTTAAGTATGGGTCAGGTCGTGCCTACCCCCAACATTTTTTATCTGTTTTTTGAATTATAGAATTAAATAATGTGCTAAGTTCAATTATAAAACCTATATGGCTATATAGTTACAGTAAGTAACAACTTTTTTTCCATAACGCCATTTAGGAGGTTTTATGCAATTGAGTACATTTCGGAGGACTTTCGAGTTTCGACCCGTTTCCATTTTGGTCCTTCATCTTTTAGCTTAGCCTATTTGAGCCATTTAGATAAAACATAAGTATGCATACACCTGGATCTATGGTGCAAAGATTTAAGACTTGAAAGCAGCATTATGAAGATCTAATAATAATATGCATGTCAGATAAGCTATTTTAATCACCAGTCAAAACTAAAGGGAACTCAAACCAGGAGACCCTTTACCTTGATTTGTTGACTTGTATAAATGATTAATGACGGTAAATATTATAACAGTAACAATACAATTAACCAAAAAACATGTCAGCAGTTTAGTTGCAACACAAAATTCATTAGGAATTGGTCAATGTATACGTTTTAAAGATTAACGCTATTTTCCATTACTGCCATTGAAATTTACCTTTTGAAAAATTTGGGAGAGCATCATTTTTATAGTTCTGTAATTGTATAAATGATTGATGTGGTAAATATCTTTACAACAAAAATGCAATTAATCGAAAATATGTCAACTGCTAAGGCGCTAAGTTGCAACACCAATGACCAATCATCAGGAACAACTCCATGTTTATGTTTTAAAGCACATGGTAGTTGTTTTATGCATACCTTAACGTGAATCCCAAGCTAAATTTACAAATATAATAACATATATTTACATGCCTAAACGAATGCCAAGATGCCTCAACATATTAATTTTTAAAATTAGAGATTCATGAATTGGTTTGAATATATTATATAACAATAACTAAATAATATTGTTGAGGCCGCTTACATTACCATTAATCTGTTGCGTTTGAAGGCATCCAAATTTGTACGCCATGTTATTGTTGAGGTCTTCCATGGAGTCACAATTAAAGATGATGATCGATTTAGGAAGATCCAACTCTCTATCAGTCTATCTATGTCTCATGGTTTTTTTTGCTTTTGTAGTAGGAACGCTCTATCAAATCACATGTTTGTTTTATTATCAGAGACATTAAAATACAAAAATCATATAAGAAAAGCTAAATGAATCTATATATGAGATGTGATTTGATAAGTACCTTAAAAGGAAAAACGAAGATGAACATGCTCCATTTTCATCAACAAACTGATGTTTGGCAGCTCACTAACGAATGAATGATCCCAATTCAGATCTTCTAGCTTCAACTTAACCTAGAATTTCTGAAATGTTGATTAGGGTTTAAATAAGAGTTTCGCCAAAGGAAGAAAAACGTTTTTCAAAACTGAAATCACGGAAGCAATCACGAAAGAAATAACAGGGGAAGGAGAACTTCAGTTTAAAACACGAAAAGAAACATGGGGAGTATTTCAGAAATTGGGTTGATTTCAGCAGCTAGGGTTCGCAAACGTTCGTATTAAATCTTTGATTGAGAAAAAACCGGTGTATTAAATTTTTGATTGAAAAAACGTTCGTATTAAATTAGGGGATGCTAACGTGTGAAGAAGCGATGGCTTGTAGATGAGCTGGACTTATACTTGGCATTACTCAGGTGGCTTTAAAAGGCATATGAGGTGGCTTTACAAGATTCAAAAAATGTTTGGTTTATTATATATAAAGATAAAGATTTTCTCCATCCAATTTGATGATCTCAAGAGATCTGCATCTTTTATGTATGCTTTATTGTCATCATTTGTCCCTTATCTATAATTCCTTCAGTTTAACAAAAAAAACTTAAGAAGCATAACACACTGACAAGTATTAGGTTTGTTATTTGAAAAATTGTAATACTTTCGTATCACAATATATATACTTCTATAAGGCTTCATAATTTCTTAGAAAATAAATTAAAGTATGTGTTCAAATATATTAAAGCGGATAAGAAGTGAGATCCAGTGAGGACTTAAATTTTGGTGATGACTGTAAGGATAATTCTCAACCAATCATTTTATAAAATGTAGATTATTTTCAGAAATTTTGGATCATTGTCAAAAAATATTTCTTCATAAAGATCCAAAATTTATGACAATGATCCAAATTTTTTAAAATAATTGGTTGAGAATTGTCCTAGCAGTACTCACCAATTTTTTAGTCCTCGTCAGATTCTAACCCAGTGGATAGTTAGTAGATAATGAGTTCCACTTATATTAGAGTGATATTAATGATGTTTAAAAGTAAAATTAAAAGTAGAGATGTAATTTCACTATATTAAAATGAATAATTAGCGGATGATGAGTCTCACTTTTTTTACCAAGGGCATGTTTGAGAAAAGCTTATTAAGGGGTTTTTTTTAGCTTATTAGAAAGCTTATTAGTTTATACTGTAACACCTCAATTTTTAAAACATCGTTTAAATCATATTTTTAAATAAAAATATTACAAAGTCCAATATCCCATAATATGGTTTAACAAAACCATTAAAAGTTTATCAGAGTATTAAAACCGGTGTTACAAAACAATATCATAACCATAGGATAACGGGATCTACCTACGAGCTCCCGAGCTAAACAGCACTAGGCCACTTCTATCGCGACCTTCTAATTCTTCAATCTCGAACCTGAGTACATAGCCACAAAAACAAAGTAGTACGTGAGACAAAATAGTCTCGTAAGATACATGAGTTTTTCGACCCATTCTCAATAAAATTTATAAACATTATAAATACTTGTCATTATTCTTTATATTAAATTCGTATATCAAACCGATCCTTTACTCGTATAAATTAATAAGCTTACCATAAGCTCTTTCATCACATAATCACAAATATGTAAGCTATCTTCAAGCCTACTCTTTCTTTATCACATATGCAACGGACCTCTCCGAAGCCAACTCTCCCGATATGGGATGTCATAGGTAGACTATCAAGGTAATTGGGAGCCCCCATCTTACCAAGATTCATAAGCTCTCCCCGAATCCGGGTCGTCATGCTCACCCAACACTGGGTGTCATAAACTTGACATTCTACTCTTTGCGCAGGGAGGTACCACCCCAAGTAGACGTCTCATGCTCCCCCATTTCTGAGCGGTCTTATTCCAGATATCTCATTCATCACTTATGAGCCTCAGCTCCATTCATCACATATGAGCATCAGCTCCATTCATCAAATTCATCATGAACTTGAATACATCTATCCTAGCTACCATATCATTCTTATTACTTTACCATTCTCATTACTGACTTTACTAAGTCCTTTAATAAATAAAACATATTTATTATTTATCAAAATCATATTACTTTAACTTCTTTTTGACTAGCATACATGTCTATTACTAGTCATTTTATACTTATTTTTCTAGTAAATCAATCACCACTTTTTTTAGTATAATGTACTGAAATACTTGATACTTAAAAATCATTGTCATTAGCTTTATTAATACATATTATTAATAAACCAAATATCGTACTTTCTTAGTCATTACTCTTAATCATACATCATATTACTAAAGAGTTATTAATCACTTTTCGTTATCATAATCTCTCTCAAAATCATTAATCATTTAGACATACTTAAATAGTCTATTATTTGTATTTTCTTATCTTTTCAATCATATTTTTATTAAAAGCATTTATTAATAAAGACCCATAAAACATCATAGTTTTTACAATCATTTGCTATGTACCCAGTAAAAGTCTCATGTACTCACCTTAGCCAAATTTAATCCTCTTGTGCTTCTTGAACCAAGTCTTCAATTCCCAAGACTTGTGAACTCCAAGTCTTTCAACAAATGCCCTTATACTTCAACAATAGAGCAAGAATATTCAAGATTGAGTGTGAAAATCGGTTCCAATGGCTCTTTTCCACTCAAAATGAGTATAAACACTTGAGAGAGAAAACTAGGGCTTGAAAATGGGCATAAATGGCCAAAAACCCGATTTTATTGTGACCTGCCATAATTCGCGCCACGATCCCAGACGTCACGCCGCGAATTTCCCCTACTTGCGAATTTCTTCGCCAGACGCGAATTTCTTCGCCCGACGCGAACTCTACTTCGCGCCCGCTAAAAACTTCGCGATCGCGAAAACAAAATTCTGTTTGAAACCTGTCGAGGATTCCCAAACGCGAACAAAAGTTCGCGCCGTGAACTTTGCCTACCAGCTATGGCTGCACATTTTGTTGACCTTTTCAACCCGGTTTCGAATTTAACGATGGATTTCACATAGTAAACGATGTCCAAATGACACGAAACTAATTCCCACGTATTTCAAATGATTTATCCTTATTTATCATATTTTTCAATAATTTATTCGATACAAAATTTCGGGTCGTTACATATACAATCACCATCATCAAATCACATGTGATTCAATATACAACCACCACCGCCGTCGACCACCTCCGGCTGCCGTCCGCCTCCGGCCGGCGCAATCACATGTGATTTGATACGCAATCACATGTGATTGCAAGCACCCGATGGTGGTAAGGGGTTGCCGGTGGTGGAGACGGTGGCCGACAGAGGTTGGTGCCTTGGTGGTGGTGGTCGACCGTGTTGAATCACATGTGATTTAATGCACAGGGGGTGGTGGTGGTGGTGGTCGGCGGTGTGCAATCAAATGTTATCTAATACATATGGGGTGGTGGTGGTGTTGATGTGTGTAATCATATGTGATTAGGGATGCAAATTTGACCCGCGGGTTTGGGTACCCGCGGGTACCCGAGTCTTACGGGGCGGGTATTACCCGTCTATACGGGTTGGGTACGGGTTTTATAATACCCGCACCGTTTATACCGGAGCCGAATATATATATTAATGTGTAATTTTTTTAATACAAGTTTAGCCCACTAGCACAATCTAATAATGGTTAAAATCTGACCCGTCTCCCGTTAGTCCATTACGTATTAAATGAAATAAGCATGAACGAACTAAGAGTATTAAATGTTTTAGCTATTTTGTTTAATTTTTTTATTGAACGGGTACCCGTCAGGTTCCCCGTACCCGGCGGGGATTTTTCTACCCGAACCCGACGGGGATTTAACCGGGTATGGGGCGGGTACGAGTATGAGAATAGCGGATCGGGTACGGGTTTTGCAGTACCCGCTATTACCCGTACCCGTTTGCATCTCTATATGTGATTCCAGTGGTGGTGATGATTTGGGGTTGATTGATCAAAGAGGCTGAAATTTATTTCTTATGACTTTATAAAAAGGGAAATGCTAACAAGTGCCCTAAGGGCAATGGTTGAGAAATTTTTGTGGCTAAAATTAATTGTAAACTACCTAATAAAAACCCACCCCCATGCATTTTATTAACCAACTTTAATTAATTTTGCTTTATTTGATGTACATTAACCACTTTAATCATTCTTAACCATTGCCCTAAGGGTAATGGTTAGCAAATCCCTTATAAAAATCATGGACAACGTTTCTCTATAAAAATAATGTATTTAAGATAAAATTCTAAAAACTTCCTTAAATACAAAGTTACACGTTTTATTTGATAAACAATCTTCTGTTAATATTTTCAATTTTTTACTTTATATAAAATTACAAACAATTGTCCGTGTGAAATAAACCGTTTTTCACTCAAACTTTAACCTCAAGAATTCTCTCTATAAGTTACTCTGCACCTAAACCATCAAGGAAAAACACAGAGACACACAGGGAATGGGCCTCTCGTACACGATACCTCATCTTTTATCTCTCAGAAAATAAATAAACAAAAAATATAATTCACACTCTCTCTTACGTGGAATTTAATCATTAAAATTTTAGTGAAAACCAACTCTGATTCTATAAAAAACCAACTCTGATTCTATTAAAAACCATCTCCCTCAAGACTTTAATTAACCCTTCAAAACATCTTTTCTTCTTTCTCCAAATTACTTTTAACTTTTTTCCCTTTTAAAGTCGTAAATTTCTGAAAAATCATCAATGGAGGTCGAATACCAAGAGGTTTGCTTTCTCTCTATCTCGTACCCATTCATCTTGATTTGCTTCGTTTAATTACTGAGATCAAACATTCAAATGGGTCTCATTAATTTTGCATAAAAATCAAAGCTTTTTGGTAATGGATATCAAAAACTGACATAAAAATCGAATTTGTACTAATCTGTTTCATAATTATGCCCTAAAAGGCTAAATATTTGTAACAGGTCTCTTAATTTTCGATTAATTTTGACAGGTGGGTTATCAGTAAGTTTCATCAGTAAAACTTGATTTTTTGAACTCTTTTAAAGGATACTAGAATAATGGGCTCTAATAATTTGGCATTGAGATCGATGACTTTAAGCCATTTTTGAATAAAAATTGATTCTTGAATAGTGGGTACACCAATTTTTTAATAAAAATTGAATCTTTAATGATGGTTTTCATGAATTTGAGTGGAATTTCAGGAGTACATCAGGAATTCAAGAGGAGTGCAGCTCTTTACATGCAAATGGCTACCTCTTTCTTCACCAAAAGCCCTTGTCTTCCTCTGCCATGGTTCTTTCTCTCTCTCTCTCTCACTCATGTATATGTATATGTATATGTATATGCTCAGAATTACCAAATATTGTGAGAGATGTGAGAAATTTTCCTAATGGATTGCTGCTATGTGAATCCTGTTATCCTGAAGTTGTGAAATATGAAATACGTTTTTTTAGAGAATATTTTTTAGGGGCTGTTCAGTTCTAAAAAAATGTGCCTTTTTTCCTAAATATTCTGAAGTAAAATTAAAAAAGAAAACATGTTTAATTTGGACACTGAAGGAAAAGTATAGGGAAAAAAACACAATTTATAATCATATAACTACATTTCTGAAAACTAACGTTTATGGTTTATAATTATTTTTTGGGAGATAGAAAAACATCTATCGTTGTCTAGAAAAGTTTAGAAAGAAAAATTAGAAAAGAAATTCTGTAACTAAACACACAATGGGAAAAACAAAGGCTTGTGATGTTTAAAATAGAGTAAATTACATGAATGGTCCTTTAGGTTTATAGCAAATTTCACCAATGGTCCTTTAGTTTCAAAAATTACACCAATGGTCCTTATTTTTGAAAGGTTTTTCACCGATGGTCCTTTACGAAAAATTCCGTCTATTTTTTAAGTTAACTAACATCACATGTGATATCATACAGAGTGTTCTTGGTGAAAATTAATGGTGATAAGCTTGGTATGAGAATGAGATACATAAATGACTATGTTATCATCAGAACAATGAATACGCGTGTACTTTTATGGAGTATACACGTAACCTTTTATTTTATATATAAATATAAATATAAATAAATATAGTTCTAGAACTTTGAAGTATTAATTATTAAAAAGATGGAAGACACGTTCCAACTTCCTTGTACTTCCTCCGATTCAAAATAAGTGATACACTTGGAGTTTCACGATTTTTGAGGCAAAAGATTATAATGATGGTTAAATTAGATTAATTGGATGGTTAGTGGGGAATGTGTCCCACACCTTTTGAATAAAGTAAGGTTAATGATGTTTAAAAGTAAAAAGTAAGGGTAAAGGGGTCATTTCACTTTGTTAAAGTAGATAGTTAGTGGGTGTGGGTCCCATTTTTTTTGCCAAATAAGGAAACTTTTCAAAGTGTATCACTTATTTTGAATCACCTCAAAAAGTAAAGTGTATCACTTATTTTGAATCGGAGGAAGTATTATTTTTTTGAGCTATATAATTGATTATTTTACTTTATCATAAAACAATAATTTTCGTCTTCTTTATACTACTATAAAAGAATATAACTTCTTTATCAGTAATTTAACGAGAGACTTTAAATTTATAATTTATAATTAAATATAAAAAATAACTTTTTAGCAAAATGCGGATATACTAGTGGACCAAATTTCGTATCATCATAATCTTATAACTAATTTAAACCACCAATTGAATTTTATTAACATCATTTGGATAATTATGCTTTTCTAATTGTATATTAACTATTTCAATAATCTTTAACTGTTGCCCTTAGGACAGTGGTTAACAAATCCCTTATTTTATTTATAATAAGTATAATATTGAAATATATATAGTATAAGAATACATAACCGTTCTGAAAGAAAAAAAATACATAAAAATTTAGGTGGTTGGTGGTGATGTAACATTATTTAAAATGTTAATAACAAATTTAACAATAATAATGTATAAATTTTGTAAAAAAAGGTGAAAATATGACTCGTTAAGGAAGTAGCAAGAAAAAAAAAAGGGTATTTGGGGATTAAAACACTAAATAAATAAAGGTTTATGACAAAAATATTGCAAAAGTAGTATAGGGGTTTAAAAGTATTTCTCGTTTAAACGTATGGTTTATGAAAAGTGAGTTATTTTTACACCATAATTTTTATTACATTCAGCATAATGATTAATTAATATGGTTGTAAAACTTGTAATGTATAAGAGCGTCCGGTGTAGTGGCGGAGGCCACCCTCGCCATTTGCCACATATGCTCAAAGTGGCGCCACACCGCAAGCGGTGTAAGTGGTGGCCCAAGCCAGTGCCCTGGCGAGACCGGCGTGAGTGGGTGAGGTTTTCGAGGTATTTTTTAAGGTATTTTGTGAGTGAGAGGTTCTTTAGTGATGGTAGAGGGGATATTTGAGGTTTTGAATGTGAAATGTAAAATAATGATAGTGACGGTAAGGTGGCGCATATATGAAGCTTTGACTTAAGCCACCACACCTAATGCTCTAATGCATGAGCTAAAAGTTGAGGCATAGGAATAAATTCTCCTTATGAAATGGAATAAAGGGATTTAAGTATGGTTGGTTGAAGTGGGTGATCAAACATGTAATGGAAAGAGTAATTGCTCGAGTTAGAATAATATGTGACAAGGGCCCTACATATATTACTACACTTTTAGTGTGGTTACCAAACACCTCTATAATGTTTTCACCCACCGCAATTGTTGCTCAACCTCTTTTGTCTACCTTTGATGTAAACAAACATTATTGTAGATGAAGTTTCCTCGTATATTATTAATCGTTTCTATTAAAAATACGAAAAAACAAATTTAGTTTATAAAAACAAAAATAAAAAGGTAAAAATTTTGTTACGGTTTTTAGAAATTCTCGGTTTTTTTAATCTTTAGAAACCATCGAAAGTTCAAAAAATGTGATTTAATCTGTCTGTTATAAATTTAGGGGTGTGCTAGAAAGTGACATGCATCTTTTATAAACCTTGTAACAAGGAACCATTTGATGAGTTTGGTTTGGTTTTGTTTTATAGGGTGTGGGACCAAGCTCGCGAGCTATGGGTACGCGGTCTTTGGACTAGATTATGAAGGTCACGGGCGGTCCATGGGTGCACGTTGTTACATTAAGAAATTTGACCATATTGTTAACGATTGCTCCAATTACTTCAAATACATTTCTGGTACATAATTAACCACTTTCAACATCTAATGCACTCAAAATGGACCATATATATCGAACCACTAATTAATTATGGCTTGAACCACTTAGGACAAGAGGGCTACAAGAACAAGCGACGGTTCTTGTATGGCGAGTCCATGGGTGGTGCGGTTTCCCTCCTTGTACATAGAAAGGACCCGACTTTTTGGCACGGGGCCATTTTGGTTGCACCCATGTGTAAGGTATTGTTTCACTTAATGTAATGTAGAGGCGACCAAAGTATTCATACAATTAATTAAGGTCACTATATTAAAGCATATTCATTCTCAATTTGAAAGTGTTAATGTTTTGATAGATATCTGAGAAGGTGAAGCCTCACCCAGTTGTGATAAACATGCTAACAAGAGTTGAAGATGTGATACCAAGGTGGAAGATTGTGCCTACAAAAGATGTTATCAATGCGGCATTTAAGGATCCCGTTAAGAGAGAAGAGGTGAAGTCATTATTTTTTTTATAGTCGAACAAGGGTATATATGTAAATTCACAATGACTCGAACATTTGTGCAGATACGTTCAAACAAGCTGATATATCAAGAAAAACCGAGGCTAAAAACAGCTCTTGAGATGCTTAGGACTAGCATGGGTCTCGAAGATAGCTTAACCAAGGTTATTTACAAATTAATTATAAATATTTTTTGGTAAAATAAATGTTTATGTTTATGATCCATACTAAAATATAATGGTTTATGGGCAGGTAACAATGCCATTTTTCGTGTTACACGGGGAGGCGGATATAGTGACAGATCCAGAAGTGAGTCGGGCTTTATATGAGCAAGCCAGTAGTAAAGACAAAACCATAAAACTATACCCTGGAATGTGGCACGGGTTAACTTCCGGTGAGCCCGATCACAACATTAATATTGTGTTTGGGGACATCATTTCATGGCTGGACAAACGGTCCGATGCTGATTACATTAACAAAGAATTTGACAACAATGTTGCTAGTGGTGTTGTTGATGATATAGAGTTGGTCTCCAATAATGTGGTAGAAACGAGTGAAAGCAAGCAACGAAGGAGTAATGGCAGCTATCTTTGTGGGTGGAAGGGAAGGCGGATGCACCACCACTCTGCCATGTAACCACCGTATTGTAATGGTTTTTGTTGTCTGGTTTATGACAACTATATGATTTAGTTCCATGTGTAATGGATGATTGTTTTGTGTTTAGGATCCTGGAACTTCATTAACTCACCAAAACTGTCATTTTCATAGAGGCAATGGATCTCACTTATCATAAAATAGTAGGGTAAGCATAAAAACCATAACCATTCCACTATAACTCACAAAACCAAACAGATAACCGATGGTTTCTTTTAAATTCTGAATGGGTTGGGTTCGTTCAGTTTCGGTTTTTATGTTCACCACTACTATTTTATGATATTTTGGGATAAAATAGGAATGCTTTGCCACTTCTGTAGTCACTGTCTACCAAAATAGGAACAGATGACCTAACTTTTGTATAAGACGAACAAAGAACACTAGAAAGATAATATGATAAAAGTAGTTACGAATGCAGAGTCTTTTTTTCTTTCACAAATCCACGACAAAATCCAAAGTGAACAAAAGGGAAGTTGGGAGGTGACGAAATCATACAAAACGAGCATTTTAATAGTATCTTCTCTACTACTAGCTGCAATTTTCTTCCATCACAAGTCCAAGTTCCATCCACCAACTAAAGATCCTGCAAAGGATAATACTTATAAGTATTATCATTCTTCAATTATCAACCAGTAAGAGTAACTGGTTTTAATATCAAATTCACTCACTTTAAATTTATGAGGTCTTTCTTATATATATATTTTATTTTTTTTGAATTTTTGCTATCCCGAATACATAAATATGTCAAAATCTAACACCAGGAAGTGAATACATAAGTTGCAGTGCTTATTAAAACACCCAAACGTTTGAGGAAAATAATAAAAGAGTAATACAATACCTTTTACTTAGGGTTTCTAAGTACAATGATGACCGAATCACCTCGGAGAAACATCTTGCTGATAAACCGATCTTTATTAACCGGGAGAGCTTTCTTCTTGCCTTTTCCTGTTTTGGGCACCTGATATATGAAAAAACCGCACGATTTGTTTAAATAAAAAATTAAAAAAAGTAAGTTAATACTAAATGAGTTATTTTCATGAAAGAGCCGAACCAACCTCAGTCCACATCTCTCTAACATTTTCCAACACCATGTTGCAGTGTCGATCAAATGCCCTAACACGACCCAGAAGCTTTTTATTGTTCCTACAGTTAATTAGCACCTGTAAAATGACACCAAAAATGTCATCTTCAATTGAATACAAAGTGTCAACAACTTATCTCAATTAAAAATAAAGATTACATCAAATATAATAAATTCTTAATTTAATATCATATGCCAATTCCACTTTATATATATAATTAGAGATAAACCTTCACATTACACAAGGGTAAAAAGAGCTAGATAAGAGTTCGAGTTGAACCCTTGTAAGATCAAACTTGATTTTTAGGCTTGAGCTTTACTCGTTATATGTTTCGAGCGCGGTTTTTAGGCTTGAGTTGACTCGTTATATGTTTCGTCTTCGAGCTTGTCGTTTAGGCTCGATCCAAGCCATTACAAGCACGAGCTCACCTCATTAGAAGTTTCGAACTTGTTTTCATTAAAATTGTGTTGGCAAATTTACAACTTTTCTTTATTATTTGTATATTTTCTATTAAAATCACTGCCTATAAGCATGGTGTTAAGGAACTCAGCTGGTAACTATTTATTAGTATAAAATGATGAAAACGACAAACACAACATCAAATATATGCTACCTGTGTATTATTTTTGACACTCATCATCAACACAGAGAGAGGCCCAGTGTTGAACTCCTCTTCCTCGTTCTTAGTCTGCAACAAATTTTATTATAAATAATAATACATCAAGAAAGCATTTTTATTTGTCGACAAAACTGAGGCATTCGAATCAGATGCGGAATTTAAAATAATGCATTTTAACTAGAATCAAGCTATTAATTCAAACTATAAGTACTTACCGGTGCATCTTCCTCCATTGGTCGACTGCAAAAAACAAGGGGGGAAATAGATTATTAGTACAAAGTACAAACCCTAAGGTTTAAACAGATGCGTATTTTAACAATCTAGGGTTTTCTAAAACGCGAGTATATATGCAATATATAATGAATTCACCTCATTTTTGGTGTCGAAGGGGGGTGGAAGCGGCACTACGTGAAAAGTATGATCTGGAAGCAGGAATAAAGTTAGGGTTATGGATTTGAAAAACCCTAATGCAAATGTGTTGAGACGAATTGGGGAGATTAAAGCCGTGGGTACTCGAATGGAGACGACTGCTGGAGAAAAATTAATGAAGGAATTTCGTAAGTATGGCGGAAGAGTACCTGTTTGGACGCCGGAAAAATGCTGCGTGAGATTGTAGTAGAGGATCTGGAGAGAGTTATTGGGCGTAAACTGGGTTTTAAATGGAGTTTTATTATGTCACAAAGTTTCACCGCGTTCATAGAGAAGAGCCACTCAACAACAACAGAAAAAAAAAACTTAAATTGTATTTTCTTTTGTAACCATTAAAATTTAAGGGGGGTGTTTTCCTGCATATCTATTAAAATAACACTTGGAGATATTGATTTTAGCCTCACTTTTTATTTATATACCAAAATGGCACCACCTTAAATGAAAAATAGGGAAACTCGATGTTTTCTTATAGTAGACACTCAGTTTCGGTACAGTTTCATCTGGAACTTTACACACATGTGGGAGGTCGCTAGAAGAGAAAGCAATACAATTTTAACAAGGAATTGCTAATGTTAGATAAATCCTCTAATAAGAGGGCTTGGTTTGGGCTGTCATAGCAGACGTTATAAGCCTATAATGACCGTCATAGCATACGGCCACCATCGCTATAGCTCCGTCACCCTGTTATCCGGATTTTTTTCATTTTGTACAGCATAATGGTTGATATGTGGTAGCAAAGATACTTATAACATTTGATATAACACCACTACCATAACAAATCATTTTTGGTATTGTATTATAGCAATGTTATAAGTAAAAAAAACCTATAACATTGCCATATAATAGTAGTAACAATTGAAACCTTGCATACGACCTATTAAGGCCCCTTAGTATCTATGTAGTTTGGATGGTATCCTGTCTAGAATTAGCCAAAACAAAAGAAAGATGAGTGAGTTGTTGTTGGCATGACTGGCATGTTTATAGCGAGAATCAAATACAAGCGAGAAATACGATGTTTTTAAAATTAAAAAAAAGGTAATCAACAACCACTAGATGTCGAAATAACACACAAGAGCATCAACATGATATTGGTGCTGTTGCATTTGAAATAAGAAAAACTCTTATAACTAATATCGGTACAAGTCAATAAAGTTGCTCTCCACTACTACCGAAAATATTAATAAATGAAACGAGACTTATGCTGTGGTAGCAGCAGTGGTCTTCTGATCACCAAAAATACGTTGCCTAAAGTCAGAAACCATCATAGGCAAACCTTTGCGAAGAGGCACCTTGGGCTTCCACCCCAAAAGTTCTTTAGCCTTTGTGATATCCGGCTTCCTTTTGTGTGGGTCGTCTTCTGTGTTCTCCCTGAACTCTATTTTTGCATTCGGGTCAATTGTCTCCTGGACAACCTGCATGCCAACAATAGTAAAATCACCACAATAAACTAACCTAAAAAAAGCGGAAAGAATACCTGGGCGAGTTCGAGCATGGTGAATTCACCAGGGTTTCCAAGATTGAAAGGTCCAACATGTTCTCCTTCCATCAATCGCATTAGACCTTCCACCTTTTTAATTGAAGGTTAGTCACAAAAGTCATGTAAAAACAATAAAACGGAACAAGAATGAATACTAACCAAATCGGAAACATATTGGAAACTTCTTGTTTGCTTGCCGTCACCATATACAGTAAGTGGCTCTTTTCTAAGTGCCTTATCATTTCATTTGTGAATCAATATAAAACAAAATAATTTAATTTCTTTTTTGTTGAAAATGATAAAAAAAATAAAATAATAACAAGGAGAGGAGAGGAGAGGAGAGGTGTTACCTGAGCAACAAAGTTACTAACGACTCGACCATCGTCAATGCACATCCTAGGACCATATGTATTGAATATCCTCGCAATCCTCACCTACATACATATATTTCCACTTTTTTATTCTAACAAAACCCAATACCAAATCCTAATTACTTTACTAAACCTACATATATACAACTCATTAGTATATAAGGGGTGTTTGGGATTGTTTATTGAAAATAGATTATGCGTTTTGAAAATGATAATCAAATAATCAGTTGTTACAAAACGTGATACTTAAAAGTAATGTTTGGATTTGATTATGCTAATTGAAATCACAATAATGAGATAATTAGTTTTTTTTAGTGTTTTGAAAACCTGATTATTTGTTTAGTTAATAGGTAAGATGCAAATAATCAGTTTTCAAAGCACAATAAGTAGATAATTTTATCCAAATCGCAATCCCAAACACCCCTTTAGAAATACTTGTAATTTTTTATTCCAATTTAAACATCATCAATAGCCAGTATTCTTATATGAAATCGTAAGTTTAGTGCAACGGTTTCTCATTAATTATGCCTCTATTATCACGCATTAAAAGAACTGAATATTCAGTGCATTAATTAACTTAGTTACCATTAAGATTGAAAAATGCATTTTATGCGTCTCCTAAAAACGTTAGAATTATATTTCATCAATATTTATTAAGCCACAGAATGTAGAAATTTAAATTAACTTAATGCACCTAATCTAATTTGTGCTCTTATTGGTTATTGCATACTTCCCAGATTTTAAAAAATTATACTAGAATCAACGGTCTAGCATTGTACGATAGTGAATAATTTATAGTATATACGATGTCATTTGATTAAGACATAGTTTACTATGACTTTGCAAATAAAATTAAAATACACTTTAATAGGTGACTCTCGATCTCGTTTTCCTTTTAAGTAAATTTTTAAAAAATTATTATCAGAATATTTCATATCGTAGTAAGGTGGGACCGGACCCACAATTTAAGTTAGGTACAAAAAGCCAAGTCAAATTAAATACAGACCTCGACGCCAGCACCTCTATGATAGTCCATGGTCAACGTTTCTGCAGTACGCTTTCCTTCATCGTAGCAGCTTCTAACACCTGTCAACCAAAAAGTACTAAATTCCCATTTCGATCTTATTTGTTTTTTTCCTCATTCCCTTTTTACCCCTCAGATCTCCCCAAATTAAGATCGCAATTTCAGAAACCAAATCAATTTGTGGTTGACCATTTAATTTCAATCCACGAGATATAATTAGAATGCTTTTCGCCGGAATTAAAATAAAGAACTCACCGATGGGATTTACGTTGCCCCAATAGGTTTCGACTTGAGGATGTTGCAGAGGATCACCGTATACCTCACTGGTACTCGTTAGCAAGAAGCGTGCACCAACTCTCTTTGCCAACCCTAGCATGTTTAATGTCCCTACTACATTCGTCTTGTGAGAATCAAAATTGTAATTAAGGATTCACAAACAGAATCAAACAGAAAATAATGATGAAATGAAGGATATAATTGTCTTGACTGGATTGAATTTGTAATGAACAGGGGAAGCAGGGCAAGCAAGGTGATAGATCTGATCGACTTCGAGTAACAACGGTTCAACGACATCGTGCCGAATAAGCTCAAAGTTAGGGTTTCCGAAATGATGCATAACGTTATCCTTATTTCCGGTGAAGAAATTATCAACAACAATTACATTATCCCCCCTTGCAATCAATCGATCAACGAGATGACTCCCGACAAAACCTGCACCACCGGTGACGACAATCCTTAATCCCTTCCGTTTCAGCCCTAACGGAATCTTCCCTCCCAAATTAAACGATTCAACTCCAGTAGGATAAACAGATCGCCTCGGGTTCATCAACTGGGCCGATTCGGAGACGGAGTAGGCATCGGTGATGCCGCCGCCGGTGTTTGCGTTGGACGGAATGAGCGTGAAGACGGCGGTAGCGATGGCAATGCCGATTAATACAAATACGAGACGCTGTTCACGGAGCATGTAACGAACAACGCGTGTGACGGCCGGCCATGGCTTGTTAGGCTTCGGTGAGTATGATTCCGGCATCGATTGGGATTCGTGCCCCCTATATGTCAACTCAGATCCCATATTGGTGTTGTTTTTCTGTATGAGAGTATGATTCTCTCTCTATGTGTATAGGTAGAGAGAGAGAGATAGAGATGGTGGTGGAGAGGAAGTGGGGAGGAATAAATAGGGTCTGGTGACGGTGGTTTAAAATCTCCGGTAGGTGAGTGAGACGGGATAATAAAATATTGACCGGATTTTGTATATTTACGAAACTAGCCTTGGGTGTTGTCTCAAAAGTAAACGGTAGGTGGTAAGTAGGAGAGAGTTGCCGAAAGTTATTTGTGTTTGTGTGTGGTGTTTTTTTCCAAATTTACATAACTGACCCTACGATTAAATACAATAACAAAAGTGTTACATAGTATGTATCTATTTCTCGTAAATATATATTGTTAACCTTAAAGGATAGACCATTACTCTATTTCTCGTAAATTTATGGAGAGACTTAAATATGTAATGGTCTATCCTTATCGTAGCTATTAAGATGTTAAATTTTTTGTGATTTAACATAGAATCGTAAATATTTTTAAAAGATATCCTTGAATATAAAAGCTATATACTCAACATACAGATTCTGCCATCGATTACCATCTTTTATGAAACAGATCACAAATATCGATATTCTAACAGAAAATAAAAATAAATAATACTCCCTCCGTCCCACAAAAAACTTCTCATTTGGTTTTTGCACAATTTTTTAGGTGATAGTTAGTGGTGGGGTCATTGATAATACTTTTGATTAAAATATAAGGTTGGATGGGAGAGAGAAAGATAGTTAGTAGATATTAGTGGTGGGGTCTTTAGTAATAATAGTTTTTTATTGTGTAGAGCCATCAAATATGGGAAATGGGAAATTTTTTGTGGGACAAAAATTTGAAGTGAAATGGGAAGTTTTGTGTGGGACGGAGGGAGTAATTGATTGTCATGTGAATTCTTCTAATATTTTAGAAGTTGGCGATCTCACTCAAAGGTGGTTTGCAATGGACTTTGAGTACTTTTGACTCCCTCCCTAAAAAGTCAAACTATAACTTGTGCAAGCACCAATTATGGATCTTTAACAATGTTTTAAGAATGTTAGATTGATAATTATAGCATAGTAGTTACCGTCTGATTGGACATAAACCCACAATGGAATCGTCAGGTCGAACCGCAAAAAACCGGTTTTCTAAAAATTAAAAAAAAAAATACTCCGGATGCTTTTTTCCAATGCAATTAGGCCGGAAAAAGGATGAATTTTGAAGAAATATGTCACGGGTTTAATCCCAACTCCCCTTTGGTTCCTAGAGAACTCAACGTTGGTTGATGATGATCCTTGAGGAAGGATCATTCGGACGCTCACATGTGTATATAGTTGAGGTTTCACAGCCGATTTAAACATATTGAAGAAAAATAAACCATTAAAATCCACAAATACGACAAAAACATGATCGGATCGGGAAGTGATCAGTTACGTATGATTCATTGATCCAATTTATGCCCCTCGTTAATAAAAGAAAACTCGTTTCTTTCCCCCTGTGCAATATGGTCCGAAAATGTTTTTCTTTTATTTTAATGAAACACCATTATCACAATAAATTATTCCAATAATAATACTAATGGTAATAATAATACTTTACATGTCACAAATAAGTTTGCACTTTTAAATTATAACGAATCCGAAATCTTTAAATGATAAATATGATATTTTTTTTTGAACAAAGTAAGAGTTACATTTTCCTAAATATATATCTTACTACTTACTAATGCATTTAGGACTACAATTTTAAGGAATTTTAAGGAGCTCCTCAATTTTAAGTTTAAGGAGATTTCCACTTTTAGTAAGTTCTTCAACTAAAATAAAATCAAAAAGTGTTACTTACAGGATTCGAACACAAGACCTCTTCTAAGTAATCACTATGTGTTAACCAATTGCTATAAATTACACTTTATTTCAAACCACCAAAACAAATTATAAGAGGCTGTACATCATCGCATTTGACCAGCCCTTTTATTTCCGTTTCGTTTTATATTTCCGGAAACTATTGACTATACTAAATTGTCTTACCATCTTTTATTTCCGTTTCGGTTTATATTTCCAGAAACTATTAATTGTCTTACCACCAAATTAATTGAACTTTTGACTATACTAAATCTTAGCTTTTGTTCATAACACCTCGACCAAAACGCCTCGACCACAACCTACACATAAACACAACCTACACATAAACACGATGTTACAAATTAGGCGACGTTATACCCGCCTGCGATTTCCGGCAACAATTTACCCATGACATATGCTCCGGTGTTAAGGTTTGTTGTCCGTTTAAGATCATATATATATTAACAATCGATTGTTATCTTCTCATACTAATTTTCTTTAACTTTGCATATTTCAACTGTCTAGGTGTAAGCAACTAAAATGTCTTCAACCACACATATTGGTACTTCAATGCTCACTGCACCACCACATCCACATGCAGGGGATTCAACTTTTGAGGCTCAAGAGGTACAACTTTGATAACAAATTTTGAAATACTATTATGTCACATTGTGATCAATAGGTGTGTATACACCTGGGGGTATTTTATTCTAATGGAATTTTTTTCATTCTATTTTTGCAAGGCTTTTGGACCATACGAGACAATTGAAAACTTTCAAGACCTCTGGAAACCTCAGTACTGGTACAAATGCAGATATGTCCGCGTTTAATATGTTTGGCTTGACCACAAACAAAACAAACTATATTTGTTTTTGCTTGACAGATTTGTAAGTAACTACTAATTGTGCACGTTAATTATGTAACGTTGAAATAAAGAAGTATTCGTATCTTTAGCAACGTTGAATTTTGTATTTAAAGACGTAATAAATATTCAAATTTAACAAATTTATATATCTATACTATCTATAAAGCAATTAGGACTACTAAACATAGCAACCCCTTAAACTTAAACTTAAGGACATTTCCACTTTTAGTAACTTCTTCAACACCATAAAATCTATACTGTCTATAAAGCATTTAGGACTACTAAACATAACAACTCCTTAAACTTAAGGACATTTCCACTTTTAGTAACTTCTTCAACACCATAAAAATAAAAAAGTGTTGCTCCCAGGATTCAAACACAAGACCTCTTGTGAAATCTGACTGTGTGTTAACCAATTGCTCTAAATGACAATTTGTTTTAGAACAAATAAACAACCAAGTTTAAATAGAAAACATATTGTATCGAACTCTCCATTATCAAGGTATTTGTTTGTGTGCTCACATATTCTTTAATTATAATCCTTAAGTTTGTTGGTTAACTTGAATGTATTATTATGTTCTAGATGATAATGATTACTAATTACAATTTTTAAAGACGGAAAAAATCATTCATTTGCGCAATTATTGTTGGAAAAACCGTGTAAACTAACAACACTTGCTCGCCACGAAATATAGTTTCTGGGTACCCGCCGCCGCATTGCGCGGGTACCCTGCTAGTGCATCAAAATATAGTTAAGAAAACTTAATTTTAAAGCGTAACTTATTCTAATACATATACAATTTGTCACCTGAGTTTTATTTATTAATAATAAAACGTCTTCATATGTTTTAAATATATAAAATATTTTATATTTTTAAATAAACAGTAGCCTTATTTTCTTGTTTATGATTGTGGATATGTGGCTTAATGTGACAACCCTCGAAAATATGTTATTCTCAAGACACCAATGGTGAACGGGCATTACCAATAAAATGATTTTTCCTGAATTAAGAACTTATTTGTTGTGTTAAGGCTAACTAAAGCCAACTACTCACATTTAATTTATAGATTTTGATGATGCACAATCATACAAGACGACAATTATCAATTTAGCGGTTCATCGGTAGGATCCGAAAAATAGAGAGCCATGACTTAACGAAATTATATACGGTTCAATAGTCCCAAGTGCCCATCCAACTTCAAGTTTAAAAATACAACTATTATATTTTAGAAGGTAATATATACCAACAACATCAATCTATATGAAAGATAAATCATGAAACCTTTACCCACATCAAATTAAGAAACTACATAGTTAATAAGTCTTACCTAAGAACTAGACTTGATAAAAATTATCCGCCCTTGTCTTTAGTTGGATTTAATATATTTAAAGGTGCTCATAGTATGTTCATATCACAAGTTATAAGGTATAATTTGTAGTTTATATGCATCTTATTAGATTGAATTGGGTTCAAGTACTAAAATTGTGGACACATATCTTTAAATAAATTGACATAATTTTAAGTGGCATGGCTAAGTCAATAAAGGATGGTCTTAAAATAAAGTTATGAGCTATTAACCAATTCAATATACATCCGTATATGCATGCATGTGTATATAGTGAAAGGATACTAGTATCTATTTGTTTTTACATGGACTTCCACTACAAGAAAATTCTGATATAGCTACGGAAAGTTGCAACGAAGTCGATTCCGTAGCAATTTTGCTACGGACGATACTACGGATTGAGGCTCCGTAGCAATTTTGCTACGACATATGCTACAGAATTTCAAGCCGTAGCAAATCCAAGATTAGCTACGGAATTTTGTAATGGAATCTGTGTACGTAGCTAGTTTGCGATGGAATTTATTACGGAACTTGATTCCATAACTATTCAGCTATGGAATATTGCTACGAAAATGAGTTCTGTAGCTAATTTGCTACGAGGAAACTATCCGTAGCTAATTCGTTACGGAGAATGTTATGGAACTTCATTCCGTAGCAATTCTGCTACCGTATGAAATTCCATAGCTAATCTACAACGGAATTTTGCTACGGAACTTGATTCCGTAACTATTCTGCTACGAAATCTTGCAATGAAAATGAAATTTTAGCTAACTTGCTACGGTGAAAATATTCGTAGCTAATTCGTTACGGAAAATGTTATGGAACTTCATTCCGTAGCAATTCTGCTACCAGATGAAATTCCATAGCTAATCTGCAACGGAATTTTGCTACGAAACTTTATTCCGTAACTATTCTGCTATGGAATCTTGCTATGAAAATGAAATTGTAGCTAATTTGCTACGGAGAAAATATCTGTAGCTAATTTGTTACGGAATTCGTTATGGAACTTTATTCCGTAGCAATTCTGCTACCGAATGAAATTCCATAGCTAATCTGCAACGGAATTTTGCTACGGAATTTGATTCTGTAACTATTGTGCTACGAAATCTTGCTATGAAAATGAAATTGTAGCTAATTTGCTACGGGGAAAAATCCATAGCTAAATTGTTACCGAAATTATTATGGAACTTCATTTCGTAGAAATTCTGCTACCTGATGAAATTCAATAGCTAATATGCAACGGAATTTTGCTACGGAACTAGATTCCGTAACTGTTCTGCTACGGAATCTTGCTATGAAAATGAAATTTTAGCTACTTTGCTACGGGGAAAAGATCCGTAGCTAAATTGTTACGGAAATTGTTATGGAAATTCATTCCGTAACAAGTTTGCTACACAACGAAATTGGTATCATGGTACGGAATTTCAATCTAAAGACAATTGGCTCTAAGATTATGTTATGCGCAATTGACAAATCAAAGTTATATTCTAAAGATTGACGGTCAAATTCTACATATTTCAAAGATTATGTATGGAACTTCAATTTAAAGCAAACAGTTGTGTCAAATTTAAACATTGACGGTCAATCATGTTGAAAACGTCACCTCTAATGGTTGTCGCGACATATGCAAGTTATATGGTAGTTGATTAATCTAACCATATTTGTAATTATCAGCTAATTGAATCACGTCACATTTTTGACCGAGTTAGCCGAGTTTTGATTGAGTTTTGGTCGATTTTTACATTGACCTAGTTTTTGACCGGTTAACATCATCCCGAATGGGTACATCTCAAACTGGCCCATTTAGTCAAACATTTCGAAATTGTCACCTCTAGTCTTATATATAAAAACTGTATATAAGAAAATTTAATAAGATTCTTAACCAATTTTAGAGGAAACTAGCAGGGTACCCACGCAATGCGGCGGCGGGTACCCTGTAACTAAATTATGCGTGACAATATTAATGGTGGTCGTGGCTATAGTGTTGGTGGCGGGTGGAGGCGGGAGTAAAGTTTACTAAAAAATGTTAAATCTATAAAAAAAATCAATTTTTTTCAAAAAAAATCCAATTTTAGATGACACTTCAAAAAAACTCGCGATAAGGCGCGCGTTACGCCGCCTTATCGCGTTTTTTCTGCGTCACGCCTTGAACTGCCGCCATGACATATTTCGTAACAGCGGAGTCGCGCCTCACGCCTTGCCGCCTCCAAAGCACCACCATGCCGCGTTTTTTAGAACCTTGGTTAAATATATAGAACCATGAATGTTGAATCGTCAATGGAATCTACCATGCATATGAATAATTTGAAATATACATGAATCTCAAGATAACAACAAAAATTAAACTTTAGTTACGCAAATTTTAAATGCAATATTTTATTTATAACCCTACTTATTTGGCTCAATTTTTAGAACTTAAAAAACCCTAGACGCATGACTCCGTCATTTCTTCATAACCCATCCGTTTCTTCTTCCTACCATAGACTCCTCCGTCTCGGAATCCCTCTTCCATTCCGCCATCGTTCATTCGATCCACCATCATATCCGTTAAACCATCACAATGGAGGCCCTTCTTAATTCTTCAACCAGCTTATTCCCGACTATGGTTGCAGTTATAATTTTTTTTTGTACAAGGGATATGATCGTCAACGCATCTAGGTCGGGTTTCAATTTTGGTTTTTTTTTTTTGCAGATGGCGATGGATTTGTATACGGGTGTGGTTTCTGCCTTCTTGATGGTGGTATGCAGCGTTTATGGTGGCATTTCATTCATCATCCATGTTGTTGCCGACATTTGGATTGTAAGTCACTATTTTATTCAAGTATATTTGTGTGTTATGATGTTAGAGACTACAATTCCTCCAGTGAGCCTCATTTAATTTATGAACAAGCATTATAAGGTACTTACAAACATATTATTTGTTAAATTTAATTTTTATGTTCTCATTTTAAGTCTAATTATTATTTTCTCATATTATATAGTCCATTTCTTTTTTATGAAAACAATTGGGAGATTGAAGAAGTCACAAGCATATTTTATTGATATAATGCACCCGCACACAATTGTAGGTGCTCATGTATCTTTAAATTGTGCTTAACATTTTCATATACAATCTCAAAACTAACATTATTGTTAATTTGAAGAATATGGTAAAATATAAAATATATAAATGACTAAATCTCAATATTTTTCATGACGAGATAATTCAGAAATTCAAGGAAACCAACGTGTACTTTCTGTTTTGAATTTGGCCATTATCTTTTGTTTCAGTTTTATTAGGATCATGAGTAAAAGTCATGGGTAGGTGGTTATTTCTTTTAGTATTAATATGTTAATGTTTCAGTAGTTTCAGGAGTATTTTTCCCTTCCAAGAATACAAAGAAAATTTGCCCCATTTCTCTTTTGTATTGCTCTCGTTACGATCAAATTTGGTACAGACTCATTAACTCAAGCCAAGATTTCATTCAGTTGATATATATGAATTCATTCATGATTACAAACATTAATATGTATTTAATTTTAAATGTGCAGCCTAGACAACAAAAGGCTAAAGTTCATGTGCTTGAGAAGCATTTGGTGGACCAACGTAGTAACGAGGAACATACTTTGTTGAATTCAAAGTTTCAAGTTGTACAAGTTTTTGTTTAACAAATACACACTTTTTTCTTTATGTTTTGTTCTTAATTGTCAAATTTTGTACAAGAGCAGGTGCGATACTCGATTAAATGAGATTATAGCTGATAAATGAGAGGTATATGAAGGTAAATATAGAGTTTTTTAATTGTTAGATTTTTCATTTTCCCTTTAAATATGTTATTTTATTAAGTTTTATTTTTACATGTTTATCTTCTTGCAATACTTTCTTTTTCTTTGAAGTTGATATCTTTTCTATATTATATAGGTTGTGAATTAGCTACTACATGGTAGATTAAAAACTTGGAGTCACAAGGTTTTGTTACATTTCCATTGGTTGATAACAAAAGTGGGATGTTTGATGCTGCCAAGGATTTGGAATACGTGAGAGACTAAACACAAAAATTGGTGCGGATACCCTTTTACGGGTTGGAGTAGTCACTTTGGACGTTTGTTTAATTACGTTCATTTTTGTTTTAAGTTATATTATAAGTTGATTTTGAATCCTTAATAATTGTGATTTTATCATTTGTTACGATAATACAATTTCTGATTTTGCTACGATAATATGACTACGTTTGCTACGACAATATGACTACGACTTTTGCAACGACAAAATTACTACGGATTTTGCTACGATAATTGACTACGGATTTTGGTAATATTACTACGGAATTTTATTCGACTATATGGCTATGAAATTTGCTACGCCAATATGGCTACGGAACTTGCTACGCCAATACGGCTACGGAATTTGCTACGCCAATATGGCTACGGAATTTGCTACGACAATACGGCTACGGAATGTGCTACGACAATACGGCTACAGAATTTGCTACGACAATACGGCTATGGAATTTTCTACGCCGATACAGCTACGGAATTTGCTACGACAATACGGCTATGGAATTTGCTACGCCGATACGGCTACGGAATTTGCTACGACAATACGGCTATGGAATTTGCTACGCCGATACGGCTACGGAATTTGCTACGCCGATACGGTTACGGAATTTGCTACGCCAACATTGCTATGGAATTTGCTACCAAAACATTGCTACGGATTTTGCTACGACAATATAGCTACGGATTTGGCTACGAAAACTCATTTGCTAGGAAGAAATCTGCTACGGAATGGGTTCGTGGCATTTTCCGTAGCTATTCATGTTTAGCTACGGAAAATTAGGTTTTTGCTACGGAATTTGTCCGTAGCTATTTGAGTTTTTTCTTGTAGTGTTCTACCATTTTGGAAGTCATAACATGACAAAAAGTAAATATGACGATTTAACTTAATGCATCAACTAAACTAACTAAATGGAAACTAACTAAATGAGTTGATTCATCTTTTAGTATTAGAAGAAAGTCAACTGGCATAGGGAAACACACCCCCATCTCGAATTGTTGATAGACAACAACATCATCACCACCTTTTAACACTTTGTACATGGATACACTTCAGAACTCTTCATAAATACCCAACTTAAACCTTAACCTAAATAATACACCGCTTATTTAGTACCTATAAAACAAAATGGGGAATATTAAAATAATTAGAAAATTATACCTACAATACAAAATTCAACTCCTATACACCTCTATTTTCTTTTGTCCAAACTCTTGTACAAACCACCCATCCTTTTGTCAGTTGTTCCTTGGTTACCATGTAACATCAACACCATCCCTTTTACTTTTCTTGTCTTTCCATACTTTGCAAAAGCTTCCTAAAGATCCACACCATACTGTATCTTTGTTTTAAATTTGAAAAAAGAAAAGAAAAAAAGAGTATATTATGTCATGTGGTTAAATTTTGTGACTGTTGATAAATCATAGAAATGGGAATGGTCATTCGGCAGTGATACGATGGGATATATATTTTGAAATAAACAAAAGAAATATTATGGCTTTTGATTTAAAAAGATTGCCAATCCTCATAACACTCCATTGCCTTTAAATTGAAAATAAAAGCATACAACCTTCATAAACCTGCACCTAATAGGCAAATATAAGAAAGTCAACCTCTACTTGGTTTATTGTCTTTTTCATAGCCTGCGAGAAAGGACTTCATGGCCATCATCTCTTACATCTCTTCTACATTGGAAACCAAAAAGCATAATAACATTAAGTTATATCCATTGTATATCTAGTTTGTCTATAACCCCAAAATCTTTCTTAGGGCTTAGTTAAATCATCTTTTCCCCATCTCTCCATCTATTACGTGAAATTAGGACAGGCACCACCTCCACCTTGGCTCTCAACGCCGGCAGCCATTTTCTGGCGAGTTCATCACTCCGACGAACCTGGCGACACCACAGAACCCCGACGAATCATCTCTCTCACATATCAGTCCTATCGTGGAGAAGAATCAAGCAAACAAATACCCTTCTCCGGTCAGGGTACTCCGACGAACCAGCATCCCCGACAGTTCATCACACCACCGGCAACTGAACCAAAGGATCCGACGTCTCTCTCGGTTTCCCGCAAAATCTCTTCCGTTTTGCAACCCCGGCCAAGAACCAGAAAAATAGCTCCGGCGATTTCCAGCGTCTCCGGCGGGGACAACGTCAACCGACGAATCTCGATCTCTTACTCCGTCTCCTTCTAGGTATAATTTCCAAACCCTTTTATGTATGTATTTTTGCATGCATGTGTGTTCGATCGTGCGTGTGCAGCCTAACATCAGCGAGCACGAGTGTAGCCGGAGACATCGCCGGTAGATGTCCCGGTGAATTCGGGTGTTCCACTTCTCCGGTCAGTCACTGGCTTTTTGCGAGACCGGCCGACTCTTTTGCCCTCGTTGGCTCGTCTCGTGTAGCAGGCCACAACCCAAACAAACTGTGTTTTAATTTGAGTCCAACACTTCTTTTAATTTAACCCACTCCGGCCCAGCGAGACTATCCAAGCCAAATTTTCGTTTTGAGAATTTGAAATTCAGTATACGTCTTATTAATTGATTAATTAATATTATCATCTTTTAATAATCTGATTTTCTTTATTTACTTATTATTTATTTAATAATTAACTTTAATTATTTAAATTGTGTGATTTAAATAATTATTTATTAAATTACGATTCAGATTACTTTCAACTTAAAGTGTAAAAACTTTCAAACTTGTTCAAATTTAACAAAGGTATTTAAAATACGAGACCAACCCAACCTAGTCACCAACGTATCGCTCAAGTCTAGAGTCGTGTTGAGAGAATCATTTGTGCATCATATAGTTTAGGCGCGTCATTTAGACCGTCACTTATTTGATTATTATTATGTGTTTAGGACGCCAGGAATGTTTGGTTGGAAATCCCAACTATTGTTGATTGAACTTTGCTAGCTTCGCATCAGGTGAGTTTCACGGCCCCACTTTTACTGTTTTATAACTATTTTTATCTGGGGGAGAAAACATATACTTACTCAATTATTTTTATAATGAATAATCTGTGAGTTTTCACAGCCCCACTTTTACTGTTTTATAACTATTTTTATCTGGGGGAGAAAACATATACTTACTCAATTATTTTTATAATGAATAATCTGTGAGTTTTCACAGCCCCACTTTTACTGTATTTTAACTGTTTTTGGGGTGAGAAACATATTAATGTTTTTTACAACATTTTGGTACAACTGGTCTTTTGAAAGACATTTATGAATAATATTTTGGTACAATCAGTCATGTGAAAACTTAGATAAACTATCCTTTTGAGGTAACTGGTCATTGAAAAGACATACTCAAACAAGTATTTTTACGAAAAAGTCTTAATTAAGACTTGTATGAAAAACTATATTTTGCGATATTAATCTTTGTATAAGCGTGAGTTGATAGAAGCCCCTATCGCCAGATCGTTTAGATCTAACATTACTCTAATCATCAACTATAGTTAGCCAACGAATATATGAGTAGTACTATTCGGGATTGATCCCCCGCTCATGGCTAGTCGCTCTAGCCGTGTAACATATGAGATATATATTCTATTAAAACGTCGTGGACTCGACATGCCTAGGTAAAGGCGGATTTAGGTTTGATTACAGGCTCATGAACTTATACTTTAACTTATACGTCTAGCTAGCCTATAAGGGATTACGCACTAAATTAAACAATTAGGTTTCATGGATTTGAAACGAGTGAACTTGAACGTACATAGATTTGTATTAAACGACTTACCTTTCTAAAATCATGTAGAAATGGTTTTACGCACCGATCATGTGCAAATTATGTTTTATAGAATTAAAACATTTTACAAGAGTTTATTAAGCACTGAACATGTGCAAATTTGGTTTCAGGGGTTTCAAACGCTTTTCAACGATTATTTTAGTACACGAATTGTACCGACAAACATTTTGCATTAAATCAACGATTTATAGAGTCATAAAACCTGTGAACTCACCAACCCTTGTGTTGACACTTTTTCTAATATGTTTTCTCAGGAAATGAAAGTTGAAGCTTCATTAACATATTCAAATGCATTCGGATTACCATTTTGAAGAAATCTTTATTACCAAAAACAATAACTTTTGTTTGGAAACATTAAGTATTGGTAATCCATTTTGATTTGAGCTGATTTACTATTGATCGATTGTTGTGATTTCCGATGTATGTCGCACGCCCGCTCTTCCGCAAAACCAGTTTTGGCGGGGTGTGACACTTAACAATTTTAAATTCATTTATATATAATTGAAATATAACACCAAGTGAGGTCGGGATGTGAAGCAGGTGAAACATGAAAGGAGAATGGATATAGCATAATTGAGAGAAAGACAAGTAGCAGGGTAAAAGAAGTAAAGAACCCAATTTCTGAAATGTTATCAAGGTTAAGTCATTAAATATAACAATAAAATCAATATTGTTTCATTTGTAAAGGAGATTGCCGCATTCAAAGGAAATAACTGAGCTGTTGGAGGGAGTTTATTATTCAAGGAAAGGGGGACTGTTAAGATTTGAAATCCAACGGTGAGGGTTTCATCTTTCCGTTTAGACGTCGCAATTAAATTCACATAGAAGCAAACAATCAGCCTTTTTTCTAACATTTGGTGATTACCCGGGTTTTAAAGTTCCCACATCTGAAAAGTCATTTTATTTGCTTTTGTTTAATCACTTTGCAAAAAAATTTATTGTCTTATAACTTATGTTTATTATATTCAATTAAACACAACATAAAAGAATATGCCGTAAATCTAACCAACTAGTTTGGGTTTGATCGAGACCGGTTTCTTCTACTTGTATTAAAGATGAATTTGAGTGATATTATAATTGTTATTCTATCTATAGATAAATTTGACATTTATTTTTAAAATTAAAGTCATGTGAAAACCTTAATCATCCAAGATTAGTTCACGAGAGACCTAACCTACTAACCTAGGAGTTGTGAGTTGCCTACCAACTAAGAGATTGTGAGTTTAGGTTCGTTAGAGACATGTACGACATTAGTTGTATGAATATTTGTATTTTTAACTGAAACAGAATTAAAAACAATAAATAATATAAAAATATTTATTTTCCTATTAAAACAATTGTTTTTTTTTTTTTTTTGAAGTTTTTTGGATAAAGATATATTAAGGGTAGCGTAAATGCTTGATAATAATATCATGTGTATCAAGGTCGTCCTTGAGCGAGTCAAATAAGGCCTTAAAAATAATGACGAAACTTCATAGAAACTAAAAGCTTGATAATATATTTATTTTATCAAATCATAAACTTTAACCATTTGACTCCAACTGCTATTAGGGGGTGTTTGAGATTGCTTATTAAAAATAGATTATGTGTTTTCAAAATGGATAATTAGATAATCAGCGGTTACAAAACGTGGTTCTGAAAAATAGTGTTTGGATTAGATTATGCTATTTAAAATCGCAATAATCAGATAATCAGCTCTTTTAGTGTTTGGCAAACTTGATTATTTGTTTAGTTAATATGTAAAATGCAAATAAGCCGTTGCAATAAGCACCTCCCAACCTACTTTTCCAAAACTCCATTTTGAAGGCTCCAAAAACGCAGATAAGTGATTATTTCAAACTTTTTGCCAAACACTCAAATTATATCATTTGCGTTTTGAAAACGCAATAAACAAATAATCAACCTCAAAATGCAATCCCAAACACCCTCTAATATTGTACAGTGTACTTTTTGTAAAATATATTCCGTACTAATACTAGACACTGGTGGTCATTTTTAAAGCCTCAAAATTTGTTAGAAAATGAGGATTATCAATTTCGGATTAAATTTTAATAGGCCAAAATACATATTAGTACTCTGAACTTGGCTAACCGGGTGCTCTACTACCCTGAATTTGTAAAGGTACACTATACTACCCCGAACTTGACAACTCGGTTCATTTTAGGCCTTGACTCACCTAAAGCCCTCCAATCACTCTAACCCCGTTAAAAATTAAGGGAGTGGCCACACCATGGTCCAAGGCTCAATATATTTTAACCTTAAAGTTGCGTGCAGGTATAACGAATGGCAAAATGAGACCAAATTCTGTCTTAGAGAGAGTTCTAGGAAATTACCAGGCACACCTTCAGAATCTGAACTGAGAGTTCTAGGAAATTACGCATATGCAAAATGAGACCAAACTATGTCTTTAACTATGATTCGGTTGAAAGAAGTTAATTTCGGTTAATAATGAACAAGTATAATCAACAAACACAACCCTTTGTTTTAACATGTATAACCCAACTAGGGGGCGCTGAGGCTTAACCCCACTATCTTTTAATTATAAGTGGTTTTTGGTTAAATCACACGAGTGTGCACTCTATATTCACGTAACTCATATATATTTGAGTTTAACCCGAATCAATCGGTACGAAAACGGCGATGACGCTAAAATCGATCACCAACAAAAATTTGGCGCCTAGTATGATCGTGAATCTCGAAAGACGGCACTGATGTGAATATGAGAAACTAGATTCAAAGGGCATGTTGGCACTTGGCACTATAGTTCTAAAAGGCTCGCCTTAACTACCGCTATAAAACGCTAGGGCGCGAGGCTTGACCATGCCGCCACACCATGGTCCAAGGCTCGGGATGTAAAGCTTGCGTATGCTGAGATTAGGGATGACAATGGAGCGGATGTGGATCGGGTGATACGATGTGTAACGACCCGAATTTTTGTGATAAATAAATTCTAAGAAAATATAATAAATAAGGATAAATCGTTTAAAGAACGTAGGAATTGGTTTCGTGTCATTAGGACACCGTATTAGAAAGTTATGGACGAAACCAAGTCGAATCAAGGAACAAAAGTTGCAGCCCGGCTGCCTTGAGGAGTTCACGACGCGAACTAGTCCTCGCGATCGCGAGGATCGGGCAGAGACTTGGGGTTTTCAGAGATCGGAGTTCGCGGCTGGTTCACGAACGCGAACTGTTCACGATACGCGAAGTTCGCGCCGCGAACTTGGGCTTCACGGCGCGAAGTCTGTCAGACACAGCATTAAAGTCGGGTTATGGCTCATTTCATGCCATCTCAAACCCTAGTTTCTCTCCCAACGACTTTGTATGCGTTTTTGAGTGGAAAACACCATTTGGAGCCGATTTCTTCATCAAATCTCGTGATTTGTCACTCCTAGTTGAAAATTAAAGGTATATCTTCACTCCTTTGTAGTTGTAACTCTAGATCTATGAATCTTGAAGCTTGGGTTTGAAACCCTAGTTCTTGGGTGTATGGGTTATGGTGAAATAAATGATGTATACACTTAATAGATGGTATTTCAACGAAGGAAACAATTGTATGGTTAAGATTTGCAAGAATCTTAAGGGTTGGTTAACCTAGGGTTTTATAAACCATCAAAATTAGGGGAAAATGTTATTAAAGGGTGTTTATAGATAGATGGACACATTGTTAGTAGTATGTGATGTTGAATATCTTGTGATTGATGTATTAGGCTTTGGTGAAGTCTTGGAAGATTGGTTGATTGTTGGAACAAGGAATTGGGTGTGAAGAACACATTGGAGCATTAATTGCTAAGGTGAGTACGTGTGGACTTTACTGAGTACATAGCCTTTGAAATATGTTTTCTTACTTGTGAATTGGTATATTTGATTAATTGTGTAGACTATTAGTATGTAGAGTTAGTTATATATTATTATGAATATTATGACTAACTTGTTTGATGATATATGAGATAGCCAAGGGCTTAGATGGAATAACTCGAGAAGTTATGACGAATGATAGTGTGGCGGTGATTCGGGGGATCCCCGGTCACTTTGGATGGGGCGGATTGGGCATCGACCCATGGACCATCATGTGTTAGGAGGCTTGCTACCGGACGAGATCCGGCTAGAAGTCGGGTGACGGTAGATTGGGCGATTCCCTCTTGCCGTTACCATAAGGCTTATTAAGGCGGGGGATCCCCGATTAATAAGTATGTGAGATGACGGGTTATTTGGAGATGTTCCGGATAACTAGATAGACTTGCTAAGGAAGCAAGAATGATAGGGTCACAATAGGGTGGCTAGATGTATGATGATGAGATATATATATATATGTTTATATATAATGTGATACTTGTTTGTTTTATCGGGGTCTAAACCCATGTAGCTCACGAGACTTTCTTGTCTCACGTACTCCTTGTTTGTTTGCTTGCTATGTACTCAGGTTCGGGATCAAAGGTGTAGGTACGTATGGATAGAGATGTGGGGCCTAGAATAGAAGAGCAATAGAGTGGATTTATGCTTAGCTTTGGTTTTGATATATTTTGTAACACCAAACCTCATACTCTGATTTTCATACCAAAGGTTTTTGTAAATCCATATTTTGGAAACGTTCTTCTATTTATAAAATGGTATATTTTTGGTAAATGTTTTGCTATAAAATTTGAGATGTTACAACTTGGTATCAGAGCTATAGTTTAAGTGAATTAGGTTGGTTGACCATCCTAGTCTTAGACTGTAGCTATAGGAATGTAAGATTCCTTGAGATCAATAGGTTGACCTTGAGACTTTATGTTAAGTTTAGGGTTGAACCTAGGGGACCTATGAAAGTTGATATGATTATGAATATTGAGTCCTATGCGACTAATGGGTTGTACATGAGGTACTAAATTATTTGATGTCTATCGTATAGACTTGAACGAAAGAAAATGGTGAACACTCGTAGAAGTGGAAAGGCTCCACAAGATTAAGGGGATGAAATACCTCGTGTTGACTTTGTGGTTGAACAAGAAAATCAACCGTCGATGCATGATGAATCGGAGGTCGGAGCTAATAAAACTCCGGTAACCATGGCAGATCTCCAAACTATTATTGATCAAATCAAAGGGACGGTGGCCGAAGAAGTGCACCGTATTATGAGGAACCGTGAAAAGTCGGGAAGTGATCGTGAATCCGAAGCTAGGTCGGATGAAAGGATCGGGGGTAGTGGTACCCGAGAGGATAAGTCCTCAACCAGTGGTGGCGGTGATGCTAGGGCAAGACCCGATGAAAAAGATGGTTGTACTTTTAAGTCTTTCATGGCTTGTAAGCCAAGCGTGTACACGGGTAGTTCGGACCCGAAGGTAACTATGAGGTGGATCCGAGAGACCGAACGGGTCATCGGAAGTAGCAAATGTAAGAAAGCTGATATGGTGACGTATGCGTCACAATTGTTGAAAGAGGATGCTATGGTATGGTGGGATATTGTTTATGAAACCCTCGGGAGGGAGGTGGTGGAGAAGATGTCATGGGATGATTTTACCACGAGGTTGAAGAGGAAGTTTTGCCCCGAAAGGGATTTGGAAAAGATGCATGAGAGGTTTGTGACCCTGAAGAAGGGCGATAGGTCGGTTGAGGAGTACTCAAGGGAGTTCACGGGATTGCTCCCGTTTGTTGCAAAAACTTATTTTGAGTAAAGATCGAGGGTAGTCCGGTATGCTTGTGGGCTACCTTGGGAGTACCAACTGGAGGTAAAGAGAGCGATCACACTCGATGAGGCCATTGGTGCCTCCCGGGGCGTGGAAGAGGTAAATGCGGCGAGGAATGCCGAGAGGGCCCATGTGGACGAGAAAAGGAAAGCCGAGGGTGGCTCGGGAACTTACAAAAAGGGAAAGTTCACATCGAGTTCCTCCAAACAAAGAAGTGTTGCCTCATGCAAGAGGTGTGGGAAGAACCACCCCGGCGAATGCCGAGGGGATTTGAAGGCATGCTACAACTGTGGCAAGATGGGTCATTTGGCTCGGGATTGTAGAACCAAGACGTTCTCCGAGGTGGAGTGTTATTCATGTCACGAGATGGGACACTATAGCAATGTGTGCCCGAAAAAGGGGAGCGAGCCAATGGTGCCCATGACTCAAAAGAAGGTGGAACCGGCTACAGTGAAGGGGCGTTCCTTCCAACTGATTCGGGAGGAAGCAAAAGAGGTGCACGATGTGGTATCAGGTACTTTATTCATTAACTTCTTGTCAACTCATGTATTATGTGATTCGGGTTTTATTTATTCGTTTGTGCCTGACAAGTTTGGTAGAAAGTTGAATGTGATGTCGGGATTGTTAGGTGAGGTCTGTTAACTAGAGGTAGCCAATGGGAAATCTTAATGGTCGAGTGTGTTATTAGAAATTGTGAATTTGGAATTGATGGGGGAAAAGTTTAAAGTTGATTTATTGCCCGTGGGAATAAAGGAATTTGGTATGGTTATCGGTATGGATTGGTTGGGTATGCACCAAGTCGAGATATTATGTGATTACGGTTTAATTGTTTGATTGATTTCACGAGTTGATGCCTATAGTTATACCTGCACGCACCTTTAAGAAAATATGATAAATAAGGATAAATCGTTTAAATAAATTCTAAGAAAATATGATAAATAAGGATAAATCGTTTAAAGAACGTAGGAATTGGTTTCATGTCATTAGGACACCGTATTAGAAAGTTATGGACGAAACCGAGTCGAATCAAGGAACAAAAGTTGCAGCCCGGCTGCCTTGAGGAGTTCGCGGCGCGAACTAGTCCTTGCGATCGCGAGGATCGGGCAGAGACTTGGGGTTTTTCAGAGATCGGAGTTCGCGGCTGGTTCACGAACGCAAACTGTTCACGACACGCGAAGTTCGCGGTGCGAACTTGGGCTTCGCGGCGCGAAGTCTGTCAGACACATCATTAAAGTCGGGTTATGGCTCATTTCATGCCATCTCAAACCCTAGTTTCTCTCCCAACGACTTTGTATGCGTTTTTGAGTGGAAAACACCATTTGGAGCCGATTTCTTCATCAAATCTCGTGATTTGTCACTCCTAGTTGAAAATTAAAGGTATATCTTCACTCCTTTGTAGTTGTAGCTCTAGATCTATGAATCTTGAAGCTTGGGTTTGAAACCCTAGTTCTTGGGTGTATGGGTTATGGTGAAATAAATGATGTATACACTTAATAGATGGTATTTCAACGAAGGAAACAAGTGTATGGTTAAGATTTGCAAGAATCTTAAGGGTTGGTTAACCTAGGGTTTTATAAACCATCAAAATTAGGGGAAAATGTTATTAAAGGGTGTTTATAGATAGATGGACACATTGTTAGTAGTATGTGATGTTGAATATCTTGTGATTGATGTATTAGGCTTTGGTGAAGTCTTGGAAGATTGGTTGATTGTTGGAACAAGGAATTGTGTGTGAAGAACACATTGGAGCATTAATTGCTAAGGTGAGTACGTGTGGACTTTACTGAGTACATAGCTTTTGAAATATGTTTTCTTACTTGTGAATTGGTATATTTGATTAATTGTGTAGACTATTAGTATGTAGAGTTAGTTATATATTATTATGAATATTATGACTAACTTGTTTGATGATTTATGAGATAGCCAAGGGCTTAGATGGAATAACTCGAGAAGTTATGACGAGTGATAGTGTGGCGGTGATTCGGGGGATCCCCGGTCACTTTGGATGGGGCGGATTGGGCATCGACCCATGGACCATCATGTGTTAGGAGGCTTGCTACCGGACGAGATCCGGCTAGAAGTCGGGTGACGGTAGATTGGGCGATTCCCTCTTGCCGTTACCATAAGGCTTATTAAGGCGGGGGATCCCCGATTAATAAGTATGTGAGATGACGGGTTATTTGGAGATGTTCCGGATAACTAGATAGACTTGCTTAGGAAGCAAGAATGATAGGGTCACAATAGGATGGCTAGATGTATGATGATGAGATATATATTTGTTTATATATAATGTGATACTTGTTTGTTTTATCGGGGTCTAAACCCATGTAGCTCACGAGACTTTCTTGTCTCAAGTACTCCTTGTTTGTTTGCTATGTACTCAGGTTCGGGATCAAATGTGTAGGTACGCATGGATAGAGATGTGGGGCCTAGAATAGAAGAACAATAGAGTGGATTTATGCTTAGCTTTGGTTTTGATATATTTTGTAACACCAAACCTCATACTCTGATTTTCATACCAAAGGTTTTTGTAAATCCATATTTTGGAACCGTTCTTCTATTTATAAAATGGTATATTTTTGGTAAATGTTTTGCTATAAAATTTGAGGTGTTACACGATGTCCACATCCATATCCATTTGAATTTACATCGTCCATATCCACATCCATATCCATTTAAAATCATTTCATCCATCCATATCCATATCCATCGGATTATAGCGGGTAAATGGGCATCCGTTGGATGTTGAAAGAAATTTGTTTTCTAAAGAAAAGTATGATAGTTTCATAGATAATTAACAGTTTCATATATAATTAAATTTGCAATCTTTGTTGAATATGTATATAGTTTCTTTCAAAAGAATATACAAACGAAAACATAATTACGAACCTATATTCAATGCATTGAGGCATAGAATATAGTTTGTAACTAATCCCCAAATATTGATAAATAGAAACGAAAACATACTAAATATATATACAAGCCTAGAGTATGGCTTGTAATGTTTACAAATTTAGTTATATTCAATGTTATGTTATGTATAAATTTTATTGAATAAAAAATGTGTAGACATATATTATTAATCATGTGAAATTGTAATATAAAAAAAGTTAATTTCGGGTTAAATGGATTCATCCATGGATTGAAAATCATCATCCGTATCCGCTCCAATAAACATCCATATCCGCTCCATATCCGATATTCACCCATTTAACTTCATCCATATCCACCACCGGTGGAGCGGATCTGATGGATGATCATCAGGTCGGATGATAATTGCCATCCCTAGCTGAGATCTAACTTGACTCTCATTTACCCATAATAAGTTGTGTTTTTTAGGCGTATTAAAACAACTGAGCTACATATATATATATAATTAATTAATATAACAATGGTTGGATATGCCGAATATAACAATGGTTTATGTCTAATTCATATTTATGTACAAATTTATCGCATTAGATTAGTAGATCACGCCTTAGGAAACGTCACGACTCATCGTGGCTTCGCCATACCTCGCTAAGGCTCAAGACTTGACAATGCCGTCACGCCTCACATTATTTAGAACCTTACTCGGCAGTATAATGATATTTAGTCATTTTCTGCCATTGAATTAAGTAACTGATGAAACATTTATGGCCTTAAATAAGAAATCTTAGGATAAATAAGATCGACTGACTTAATCAAACCTTTATTTTCACGTAATCTAAAATTTTCAAAGACAATATTAGCCGTCCAACACGAGTTCCATTTTTGAGTGGTTAAATTTTGAAAATGATTTTCACGGAAAATTGACGTTTGAACCATCACATTCTAAACTTAATCAATCACTTTCTTGAATCTAACCACTATAATAAGTAATAATTGTTTGAAATTTGAAACAATGATGGAACTCATTAAATATCAAAATAATATCATTATCAGTAAATTTACAAACACATTTGCATAAAGAATGTCATTGTCAGTAAAATTTACAAAGTAATGCGAACATAAATCATCTCTCAAATTGTTTGTTTTTTTGCTTTTAACCTTGTTTACCATTTATTTGGATTTAACATCAAAACAATATAATTTGACTAAGTGAACAAACATCGTATAGCACAGATGTTCGGAAATGATCAAGATAATAATTAGATCGTGTACATCTTGAGTATAAACTCGACTGCTCGACCACCCCGGATGAGTACATTATAACTGAGAATATCCTTTAAAAGAAAGTCTTTCACAGATCTAAGGTGGCGGGATTACATCATATTAGAAGCATATACGAGTTATTTGCTATAAATGAAACCTAGGTTTACCTATTTTCTTCATCTCGAAATAATTAGGTTGGTTAAATGTGTTATTTAACAAAAAGCCTACTCTTTGCTTTAAGATGTATCATATTCCAACAGAAATACTGTTGTTATTATTCTACTCTGTATAAGTTTGTGTCTAAAAAGTGTAGAACCCTAAATTGTAATACAGTTGGTTACTATCAAACTTGTAAACCTTCAAAATAAAGAAAATATCATTACTAAAATTACCCTATATTCTGGTAAAGTGGTACCAAGTTTTGTCTATAGCCTACCTAATAAAGAGAAATTGGACACATTTATTTTAGAATTAACTTATAGATGAAATCAGATGAAAAAGCAGGTTAAAAGTTGTCAAAAATGTGTTTTTACTGTATTAAACCTCCAAAGTGATTGCTTAAAAAGTTAGATTGTTATCGTCAAAAATGTGTTTTTACTGTATTAACTCTGATCCAGTTTCTTGTTTTTAGGTTTGGGACTTTTGGATATAGGTGCCCTCATTCTGTTTGGTTTTTTGATACGAATCGTGAAATAGACGAACGATAATAAATGGATAAATACTGAAAATTGAAGATAAAGACTGCTTTGAATTGATAAACTGAAATAGAAATTACAAGGATAGAACACAATCAACCCTAATCGGTGATAGTTTTAACAATGGTATTTGCTCACTTGAAAACTGGATAATCATTGATGAAAGCTAAAGCCTTTAAATAGGCAGTACAATACAACGGAAAGTAACAAGAAATGCTAAAGAAAAGGAAACTTCCTAGAAGGTGGATGACCAGTTCATCCCACGTGCTGGCCACCCTTTATTTTAGCTAGACTAATTCAACAATAGAAAGGACACATGCATACCACATGCACGTTGTGAGCTAAAGGACGTGCATGAGATTGTTATTCTTCCATCAAACCCTCCCTCAAACTTGAGAGTGGTTCACTTCAAGTTTGCTTTGGCTTGAGCAAACTCCTAATCTCGATCTTAACATCACGAATCTGTCTTGCTTCATAGGTTTTGTGAATATGCCTGCCAGCTGATCACTTGACTTGCAATGTTCCAAAATAATCGTGCCATCCTTGACTCTGTCTCTTAAGAAATGGAACCGGATCCCGATATGTTTGCATCGTACATGAAAAACGGTATTCTTTGAAAGCTTTATGGTTGAGGTGTTGTCACACTTGATCACCATGCTTTCCGTAGTTCTGAGACCAAGTTCTTCAAGTACGTCTTTGATCCACAAGCTTTGACGAGCGCACGCTACTGCTGCGACGTATTCTGCTTCGGTTGATGAGAGTGCCACTATGTCTTGTTTTCGAGAAGCCCATGAGAATGCTGTCTTATTCCACAGAAAGATATATCCCGATGTGCTTTTTCTTTCATCCAAATCACCCGCAAAGTCACTATCGGTGAAGCATTCTAGTGACTTCCCTTCTCATACCAAATCCCATAATCTAAGGTACCTTTGAGGTATCTTAGTACTCTTTTGGCTGCAGCGAGATGTGAATCAGTAGGATTAGACATGAACCTACTTAGTAAACGCACCACATATTGAATATTCGAGCGTGTTGTGGTGATGTACATAAGACTCCCCACCATTTGTTTGAACAGTGTGTCATCAACCCTTGGCCCTTCATTGGAAATGAGCCTACAACCTGGAACAATTGGGTTGATTACTTGGTTGCATTCTTCCAAGCCAAATCTTTTCAGAATTTCCATGGCGTATTTTTGTAACATCCCAGAACCCCGTAGCACAATATTGTCCGCTTTGCCCACCGGCGCACGGTTTTGTTCTTGGTATGGATCACTTCCACCCAAAAGGCCTCATGCTAAGAGAGGTATCCACACCCTTGTAAAGTGTGTTTCGTTCCCCTCTCCAACCAATGTGGGACGAATCTTACAATTCTCCCCCCTTGGGACACAACGCCCTCGTTGTGCACATCGGCCCGGGTCTGGCTCTGATACCAACTTGTAACATCCCAAAAATCGGGGAAAATAAAAAAAATATTTAAAAGTAATAAAATAAATATTTTCTCCAGTACAAGTAAAAAAACGGTCCCACTCATAAATTCATAAAATAAACCGTCACGTGGTATTTAATGCGGAATAAATAAAGTTTTTTTTTAAAATAAGTTTGACTCGACAAACATTTAAGTGAAAATCCAAATCCAACAATAAAACCGAGATGCAACCCATCAGCCATGAACCTTCTCTTTGCCCTTGCTAGTACCTGAAAATGGGGAAAAGTGTTGGGGTCAGCCACACGCTGAGTGGATAAAATCAAAATAAACAAACACATACAACAGTTCATGCCACATACATGTTCCCTAAAAGACTCTACTCATTTCTCGTTATTAGGCCTTTATTAATTCTCTTTAGGTTCGCCGTGGGTTGTGACGATACTCAACGTACGCCCACCGCCATACGCTCGTCACAACACCCTCTTCCAACACCCGTCCTCTAGGTGCCCCGCAGTACCACGCTGACAATCGTGTAGTGTACCTTGGCAACTCAAACGGGAAGAGTTGGCTCTCGCCGTCGCCTCTTGCGATCGGTAATTAAAATCTCATAGTTATTAGGTTAGTTTTATTAACGTGTTGACTCGTACAACATGTACTCATATAAAACAAACCATCTCATACTCAACACATATCGTCTCAACAGATATGTAATCAACTAGCACATCTCACATGCATATAACTCATAACATAATTCATGTACACAGATCAACACATAATGATATGGTACCCAGCTCGGTTACTCAGTATCCATATCTCAGTTCAGGATGTATTTAAAATAATCAACACTTAGCACATAATCAAGTAAACAAGCTTGTCTCAAGCAATAGCAGTTTATGACACATAGCACAAAATCATGAACCGAAAGTAAATGCAAGTTTATAGTGAGATCACCCACCTCAATCGACGTATGCTCCTAGAAGTGTCCTCGGCACGTACAAGTCACAACTTAGTTCCTAGAAGGTCCTACATCACATAATAAGGCAAGGATTAAAACTCGGCTCAAAACCCAACTCATAGAATTCTGCCAGAACCCGACACCCCCGCGGAAACTGTTATAACTCCCAAACCGTATGTTAGTTTATTCCCAAATTTTTACCACTGCTAGAAAACTCAGATTACTACAATTTACTGTCTCATGACCCCTTCCTAAAACAGACTCTAAGTATCTCAAAAACGGGTTACAAAACAGGATAGCTGAACCGAAAAAAAACTTTGCGACGTTTTACTGAAATAGTGATATCTTTTAAACCGTAATTCAGATTAGCGAGCCGTCAGCGGCAACGAAAAGAGGACTTGAAAACTAGAGACCATCAAGGGCCAAAAGTTTAAAAACGTATTTTAAGTGTGGTAAAAACAGCCCCGGACTCGGAGAACAGATTTTGTTAAAAATCAGTTTGTTATAAAAAAATAAAACTTGTTTTTAATCCCGACAACAACCCGTTTATTCCCGAGATACCCAACAGCCCCAAAATCACCTTTTACCACAGTAACTTATATTTTTCGTCCCACATTGGTTGGAGAGGGGAACGAAACACACTTTATAAGGGTGTGGATACCTCTCTTAGCATGATGCCTTTTGGGTGGAAGTGGTCCATACCAAGAACAAAACCGTGCGCCGGTGGACAAAGCGGACAATATTGTGCTACGGGGTTCTGGGATGTTACAAGTGGTATCAGAGCCAGACCCGGGCCGATGTGCACAACGAGGGCGTTGTGTCCCAAGGGGGGGAGAATTGTAAGATTCGTCCCACATTGGTTGGAGAGGGGAACGAAACACACTTTATAAGGGTGTGGATATCTCTCTTAGCATGAGGCCTTTTGGGTGGAAGTGGTCCATACCAAGAACAAAACCGTGCGCCGGTGGGCAAAGCGGACAATATTGTGCTACGGGGTTCTGGGATGTTACAATTTTTGTTGTGAGATATGAATTCCATGGTCTGCCTGAAAGACTTCGATTCCAAGGAAAAACTTCATACGTCCAAGGTCTGACATATCAAATTCCTTCATCATTGATGTTTTGAATTCTTGAAGTAAGACAGTGCTATTTCCTGTATAAACAAGATCATCAACATAAAGGTTAACAATTAAAATTCCTCCCTTGGAGTCCTTCTTTATAAATAACGTGTGTTCCTTCTCACTGCTCTTAAACCCCTCCCGCAAAAAATACGATTCGATCCTACTAAACCAAGCTCGTGGTGCTTGCTTTAGTCCATACAACGCTTTGTGAAGCTTGTATACTTTCCATTCACTGCCCTGTATCACGTAACCTTCGGGTTGTTGTACGTAAACCTCTTCGTCTAGTGTACCATGCAGAAACGCCGATTTGACGTCCATTTGGTACATCGTCCATTCATTTTGGGCAGCGATTGCAATTACCAATCTTATAGTATCCATTCTTGCTACGGGTGCATAGACCTCGTTGTAGTCTACCTCGTGAACTTGACAATACCCTTTTGCGACTAACCGTGCCTTGTGCTTTTCGATCTCACCCCGTTCGTTTAGCTTTGTTTTGTACACCCATTTCACCCCGATACATTTAGCAGCGCTTGGCAAGTCAGTTAACGTCCAGGTTTTATTTTGCTCGATGGAATGCATTTCAGCATCCATCGCAGCCCTCCATTTGTCATCTTTCGAGGCTTCATTGTAGCTGATCGGATCTTGGTAGTTTTCTTGAACGACATTTGCTTCTTCGTTACCTGTAACATAATCAGCTAGGTATCATGGGGGTCTTCTTTGCCTGCTTGCACGATCTGTGATGCTACTTGTTTCTGCATTTTGAATCTCAACAGTTGGTTGAGATTCATTTACATCAGGGACGTTGTCATGATTGGTATTGACGCCAATATCATCATCTCCCCAGGTCAGCTCAACTTCCGTTTCTTTGAAGTTACTCATGTTCCAATCCCATGACTTTCCCTCTTGAAAAATAACATCCTTACTAATTGTGACCTTCAAAGTATCTGGGTTTAAGAGTCGGTACCCTTTTGTTTCCTCACTTACTCCCATGAGTATGCAAGTGATACTTTTATCTCCAAGTTTGTCACGTTTCTCCTTTGGAATATGTACATGAGCTATACATCCCCAAGTTCTAAAATGTTCAACAGAGGGTTTCTTCCCATACCATGCTTCATGAGGTGTTTTGTTTTCTAAGGCCTTTGTAGGACTGCGATTTAGGACATGAAATGTCCACATGGCAGCCTCTGCCCAAAAAATCTTGGGCACTTTCATTGCAGCAAGTAGTGTAACAACCATATTCATGACGGTACGGTTCTTTCTTTCGGCAACACCGTTCTGTTGGGGGGGGGGGGTGAGGCATTTGTTAATTGCCTTTTAATTCCCTGTTCCCTACAAAAAGAACTGAACGAATTTGATGTGAACTCCCCCCCGCGATCAGTTCTTAAGGCCTTGATAACCTTTCCCGTTTCTAATTCTACTTTCTTTTTAAACTCTTTGAAACAATCAAAGGCTTCGGATTTTTCTTTGAGTAAGTAACACCAAGCTTTTCTACTGTAATCATCAATAAAGCTCAAAATATACCTTTTTCCGCCGTTTGAGATTGGATTGATTGGACCGCAAATATCTGAGTTAATCAATTCCAAAATGTCACTTGCTCTCCAATCACTCTGTTTTGGGATTGGATTTCTGTGTTGCTTCCCAATGAGGCATTCTGCACATACTCCTTTATCTGCCCTGAACTTGGGAAGACCTTCTACCATATTATGTTGTTGTATCTTCTCCATGCTGGTATGACTGAGAGGTCCATACCGAGCATGCCATAATGTTGATAGACTTTCTGTGTTGGAATAGAGACAATCGGCTGTTGGGTCTACTCGTGTTTCCACCCCTTGTTCCAATAATGGAAACATGCGATTTGCACTCATGAAGCTTTCGATGAGTAAGCCTTTTTCTGGATGATATATCTTGCAAATATCGGATTGAATCAAAAACGACAAACCTCTTTGTTGCAGCTGGCAGATGCTCAATAAGTTGTTCTTAAGATCGGGTACATAGTACACATCTTGAACGACATATGTAGTTTCTTGAAATGTTAACTTTACTTGCCCTCGTCCACTAACATTCAGTCGAGTGTTATTGCCCAATTTAACTGTGTGACTGAAATTTGTATCCAATGTAACAAATTTCTCTCTGTCCCCACACATGTGATGAGAACACCCGGAGTCAAGAAACCATAGAGCACTATTTTTATCACCATCAGTTTGTGCCATGAGAATCATTTCTTCATTTTCATCAAGGTAAGCGTAGTTTGCTTCCTTCCAAGCAGGACATTCGTATTGGAAATGGCCTAGTTTGTGACATTTGTAGCACTCAACTGTTTCTTTGCTGAAGTTTCATCGTCCTCGGCCACGACCTCGACCTCGATACCCTGACCTTCCTCTCCCTCTTCCTCTAGGGTTTCCATCATCATAGTTTACCTTTAAAACTTGTTCTTCTTCTTTATCGGGTTTCTTAAACTTCTGCTCGTGCACGATCAGTGTGCTTTGAAGTTCATCGATCGACATTTGTTCAATGTCTTTGGATTCTTCAATTGAGACAACCACAACGTGTTCTCAATATCTTCTCAACGACTTTCACATCCGGCATCATTTCACCATTACTTCTCATCTGGTTCGTGATTGCCAGAGATGGTCTCATTTGTCTTCATCTCAAGAACTTCGAAGTCTCTTCGAAGTTTCTGCAACATCGATTTTTTCACCCGATCGTTTACTGCAAAACGTTTTCTCATGGATTCCCAAATCAATTTGGACGTGCGTCTATCCAGAATCTGCTCAAAGGTGATTCTGTCGATAGACTGGTACAAATAATGCTTGACTTGTAGGTCATACATTCTTAATTCTTCGAGCCTCTTCTTCTGTGCGTCACTCTGGGCAATACCGACCGTTGGTTCGATGATTCTAGGGTCGATTAGATTCCACAGTTGCTTTGCTCGTAACAAGTTCTCCATCATCTCGCTCCAATGTTCGTAATGACCATCGAACACTGGTATCTTCATTCTCTCATCACTCATGATTGTAATTCTCTCTTTGATTGTAGTTTCGCTCTGATACCAAATGATAGTTTTAACAATGGTATTTGCTCACTTGAAAACTCGATAATCATTAATGAAAGCTAAAGTCTTTAAATAGGTAGTACAATACAACGGAAAGTAACAAGAAATGCTAAAGAAAAGGAAACTTCCTAGAAGCTGGATGACCAGTTCATCCCACGTGCTGGCCACCCTTTATTTTAGCTAGACTAATTCAACAATAGAAAGGACACATGCATACCACATACACGTTGTGAGTTAAAGGACGTGCATGAGATTATTATTCTTCCATCAATCGGTTGGTTGCCCAGGGAAGAATCCCTCTCTCAAGGTGCACCACCAAGAGCCAATCTCTACAACGAGAGTGTACCTAATAATCAAAACCCTAATCTCTCACAATCTTTCCTTCCCTAAATATAAGCAACTACTAACAACTATAGCTTAATTACCCTTTTTCCCCTTCTACTTTAATACTATTTAATAACTATACCAATCTCCATTTTTCCTTTTTGTTTGGTGGTTGTTTTGAATTCTGTAGGGCTTTTGTCCCATTGCTAGCTCCTGATTAGTTTTTTTATATATAATTCTTGGATGTCCAGAAACACACAGTTATATACAAATACAAATTCCAGTCACTAACGATAAATAAAGTTTCAGCTAGCAAAATAAACCTACCAAACGACAACTTAAAAGCACAGTTAACTAATTCAAACCACCAAAACCACATTACAAGTTGAGCTAATAATAAATTAGTCACACAGCACTACCAATAACATTATCCTAACTTATGATATGCAACTGCTTATGAAGGTGTGATGTGTAGTCACCAAACTGAATATCTGTAGGAGGATGCAACCCGAATGAATACACAATTGCATTTGACACCAGCATCGGTTTTTTAGTCGCCACCCCATCACACAGTTTCCCAAAGCTGAATTCATCAAATGCAAATGATTCTTCTAGGAAGAAGAAACTCTCTCTCGCAACACATTCAACCTGTAACAAATATATATATTATTTAAAAAAAATCTAAAAATCTAGACAAAAAGTGTTTCGGGTCGACCCGGCCCATTTCCACCTCTTGTTACAGAAAAGGAGAAGTAAGATAATATACGATTACCTGCAATTGGGCGAATCTGAGGTTGTTCATGACAAGAAGAACTTGAAGCTCATGCAAAGCATCACCCAGAATACGTAGAGCAAGATAATCAAAAAACATTTTAATAAGCCCTTTCTGTTCTTCCCAATTCTCAACATCATTCCCAAAACTAGGAATCCAAATCACACATTTCACTTCTTCCCATGGAATTTTCTCATTCGCTTCTTTAGAGATGATCGTTCCATGTGGATGTGAGACCCCCCAAATTATTCTTAAATCTTGCAAATAAGTCTTGTTTGAAGACTTAATTGCAGGAGTTGTGCAGATTATAGATGACGGGTTGTAAAAACGAGCAAAATTTGTGGAAAACTGAAGATCGTAATCGTTGAATATAAGAATGCTTCCGTTACTAGGAGTAGGGAAAAAGGATAAAAGAAGGGGAGCGTTAGCAGATGCATCTTCTGCTATGCATAATCCTTCATTGTAATTCTTTGGTAACGAAAGCTGGTCTGAAGTGTGTGAGAAAAAACACGAGTCTCCATTTTTGCAACCCTGTTGATAGTTTATGTTATGGTTAGAGTAAATTACAGAAATTATCCCTGTGGTATTCCAAATTCTGCATTTTTGTCCCTGTAATTTTCAGTTTTCCTATATTTTGTCCTTTTCACCAAAAATGACCAAAATACCCTTATTTTTAATTTTTCTGATTATTTTATTTTATTAAACACTTTTGCAGTGCGTTTAGTTGCAGAAAACTAGGTTATTATTATTTTAATACAAAAAAATGTTCATAAAATTCAAAAAAGGGACAAAGAATTAGGTATTTGTTTGCATCTATGTTTCAATTAATTATAAAAGAGTATGCGTACCTGTAACGATAAGTAGAATTTACAAACTGGTCTTTTAGCTTCTAAGGAATGGGAATATAAGCATTCACTTCCATATTTACATGTCCCACTCATAAAATATCTACAAATAGAAGCTTCTACACCGTTGTAAGAATTTGAATCCGAATTCGAAATCAGCTGGTTGCCAGATACATCCTCCAGATAACGAAACCTAATCTGTTGAAAAGAAAAAGTAAAATAATACAAATTTTCAAACAAATAACTGAAAGACGTATTACTAAAATTAAATACCTCTTTAATTGAAGTAGCCAATCGAAAAGCCACCACATTCTTGTTAAATTCATGTGCGCCCACAAAAGGTAATGATATACATTTCTTTGTTTCAAAAGAAGGGTGGCTGATGTCATCATCTATGGCAAGAGTATCAGAATCTTCATTGTGTTCAACTGTAAGAAGACATTTATGCTGAAATTCATAAGGCTCATAGTAAGCTGGTAGGCCATTGGAGGTGGAGAGAAAATTGGGGCGATATCTATGCACAGAATTAAGCACACTATCATCTGCACACATGGTAAATTAATAATTACTCCACATTAATATAAACTTGTACATTAATAGAAGACCTTTCAATTTTAATCATAACTAATGCATAAGTCGTCAATGAATAATATGTTATTCATCAGCAAAAGAAAAAGCAAGTTTTTAGAAGAACCAACAATGGTTTTAAGAGATTTTTCAGATATTTTCTAGAATAAAAACAAACGCTCTGAATTTGAAAACCTCTGAATAAATCAAAGTTAAGAGGTATTTCAAAGGTTTACTTACATATATTGGCAATATGGTGGAGTGATGACTGCACAAGATTGTGAAAAGAGCACCACTCTTCTTCAATCTTGAGGGAGGGTGGTAATTGGGTGTCTATCTTCTCATTAAACTTCAAAAGGTGTTTCAAACGCTCAAGACGAATATTATCCTTCATGGTGGTAAAATACATGTCATTTAAAAGATATACTTATATTTAATTAATAAAAGCAAAGGATTATTACCTGAAAAACACGTTGCCAGAACTGGAAGGCACAAAAATTGGCCATGAATATGACTTCCTTCTTATCCATCAAACCAGGGAGCTTATCATCATGGTTATAGTAGTCAGCCGTGAACTTAGAAAACTGTAAATATAAGTTTGAAAATACATCAATAATCTGCCAGATTAAATGACTCATTTAAACCTGAACCCGTTACTCAACCCGCCCGCCCATTTTGCCACCTGTAAAGGAATCAAAATGTTAGAAATACCAGAGTTTTTTGTCCAAAGGGACGGAGAATTGGTAAGGGCTGTGTATCCATGAGGATTCCCAATATAATGCCTTCACGTAGCATTCCAGCTTCCCCAAATTTCAAGATAAGCATGGAAGCATCAAATGACAAAGAGAAACTTGCAAGCAATCTTCCATAAAAAGTTGGCTCATAACGCCCTCTTGGAGATGTTTTTTCTAAAGCGTTGACATGAACCAGCAGTTCTAGAGCATCCTCAACAACTTCTGATCTTGGTGGGTCCATTACTTTTGCCAACAACACTGCAAATAATCGTTTAGTTTAGTTTAATCCAGAAATAAGCATAAGTGTGACTAGGAGAAAGTTCTTCTGAGAATCCTAAAAAGCTCGAGAACAAAAGAACATTTTTGGGCCAATAGATAAAATGATTAAAATACATAAACGGTCCCTGCAGTTTGTGTGAAATAATGGATTTTGTCCCTTGACTTTTTTCTTACACAAATAGTCCCCAATTTTGAAACTTGTAAAGGATGTCCCTTAACAATGTTCATTAAATCATATCACCTACACACCAAATACAAACACAAAACCCACCACCGCTTTCCTGCTCATTTCTCTCTCACCAAAAGCGCTCATTTATGCAATCTACTCATCAAAAAATGAAGGGTTGAGATTGAATATGTTCACACGTGAACTGAATATGAGTAGATGTGATCACATGTGAAATTTTTGTTCTCAGGTTTTTTAGGGTTCTTAAATGAACTCATCCCTACGTGAGTAAAAAGAAGAAAGATACAAAAATAGTATAAAGACCAATTTACCTTTTGGATCATTGATGGCCTTTGATTCAGCACAAGTTGTAAGAAGCACTTGTTGCCTCAATGATAACTTTAATATTGAAGGGGCCTCGTATTTCTCTAACTGCCCAAAAAATGATTCAGTTACAAGTCGATATACTTGACCGTTACACGTGCGGCCCGTTCTTCCCCGCCTCTGCTCAGCCTATAACATGCAACATTAGATTTTATACAAAATAGAGAACATGAATCAGGGTTTAATTAGGTTGATATGATTTGATATAGATTCCTAGTTTAGGGTTATTTATTTTCCTTTTTTGTAACATTGTACATCTTATAAAATATACAGCACAATTACCTGAGATTCAGATACCCAAACAATCTCTGAAGATTCATTTTTTCTAGCTGCATCCCAGAAGACTTGCAGAGATCTGCATGAATCAATCACATACGCCACTTTTGGTATTGTTACAGAAGATTCTGCAATGTTTGTTGCCAATATAACCTGCACCAACAAAGATTTTTCAGAGAAAAGTGAGGTTTAATGAGAATTTTCTTCTTAGACAACCAAATCTGTTACTGCTGGAAACTGCAAATATACAGACCTAGAGGTCGCAATTTCAAGTTTCAGCCCATTTGCTAAACGGGTGATTTAGATTATGGTTTATATATAACGGGTCAAACTGATAAAATATAGTAGCTAAAATGAAATGGGTCGAAAGTAGCCCAAAGTGTATTTGAATTGCATAAAACCTACCAAAATATTTAAAAATGGATTTCATGCTTGAAATTGTGGTACACTAACCACCAATCACCAACCACCTGCTATATTGTACAATTTTGTAGTCATAATATTTTTTATTGATTTGAACAATAAGTGGTGACCAAATATGGCCCGTTTTGACCCAAACCTGCCTGACCCGTTACCCAACCCGCCCCCTTATCCCCTTTAATTACACCAAATCTTCCAATATATAACTATGAAGAAGAGAGAGGCTAACCTTGCGATGAGACTTCCATATTCTCATTGCATTAAGAGCTTGCTCTGTATCAATGCTACTATGCAATATATGGATTTTAAAAGCACTGCTAAAACGACTCAGAGCTTTCCATTGTTGCTCCAAAGCATAATACGTTGGAAGAAATATCAAAATACTCTTCTCCAAATCAGATTCGTTCTTGTGAATATGCAATACCAGATTATGTATAAGTTTGTGAACTTCATCATTCATAACTGCTTCAGAATCACACGGGCTTGGTCCATAACAATATTTTGAAGTCATGGATTCTGAACTCATCTCCTCATCAGTCTTGACAAGTTCAACCACCTTTTTAACAACAATTGACCAAAATATCCTTTAGATTTTTACCTGGAAAATAACTTTATTGTTGTTTAGAAGTAATAAACTACCTGTTCAAGATATGACACTCTTCTCTGGTATATGGTATGCTGGCTGGAGCTGGGAATTCCTAAAACTTCAACCCTTTCACCTCGACCAATATCTCTAAAGTACTCTTTGTATCTTGTAATATCAGCAGTCGCAGACATCAAAACCACCCTATAAAACGTCATAATATATTATCACCTAAACCATACATACATTGATATATACATATAAGTAAATAAGGAAATAAGCAAAATAAGAAAGAAATATGCTAACCTCAAGCCGCTGTTTTTAATTAAAAACTGCTTCACACATACAAGAACAAGATCTGATTCAACAGATCGTTCATGCACTTCATCAAGAATAATAACCTTATACTTCAGAGCATTCATTCCCTTTTCTCGCATTTCGTCCAACAAAACTCCAGCCGTTTTGAACACGATCTTAGAGCTACAATATTATAAATTAATATTTTAAACATTAAACAGCAAGTGGCATACACACTATTGGTGGGTAAAGCATTAATGCAAAAATAATAATGGAGAACGTGACTCTACAATTGGTATAAAAATCATAAACTTTCTGAACCACCTACGAAAGGAAAGTTGTGGTCAACCCTAGGTCAACAACTTTTCCTACTGATCTTCTGGAAGCAAACTATGAACCAATGTATATAAATTCTGCAGATCTAGACAAACCTATAAAGTAACTCATAAAGTTCCCGAAGTGTAAGAAATTTAACAAGACTGATATTGTAGTATTTTTGTAAGCCTTAGGGACCATCCTTGTAATTTACTCTAGAAATTAACAATATGAAGCATCTAATTAACGGGACAATTAATGATATGATAATCTGAGTACCTGGAAGACATAACCCTGGAATGACCTATGTGATATCCAACCTCACCCCCTGTTATACAGTTTCTAGATTTAGCCACCATTTTAGCAACTGCCACCACAGCAAATCTTCTTGGTTGTGTACACAATATTGGCTCTATATTTGCTTCAAGTAAAAACTGAGGAACTTGCGAGCTCTTCCCTTGATAATCAAAAACAAATGTAATAATTATTAATAAGGGATAACGTATAATTAAGCCATTTAAGTTAAAATCATAAATACAGGCAGCCAGGCTATTCTAAATGTATAGGGATACGAGTAACACCAAGCAGCTTTAAAAAAAGGTTCTTATAAGGAAATTTATATGTATAACGGTCATCTGACAAACGAAAGATTATACAAAATTCTACAGGTAGCTTCCAAATATTTCCTAATATTGGTAGGTACCGAAATATTCAGATATCAAAGACTGCATTTCAGATATCAAAGACTGCATTTCCTAATATTGGTAGGTACCGAAATATTCAGATATCAAAGACTGCATTTCTTGATATAGGTAGCTTCCAAATATTTCAAAACCAGATTGTGATTAATCTCAATTTTGGAGGACTTTGAAATAATATCAAACCATAAGAGGAGCCTCTATTTCTAGAAAATTATAGATGTAACAAAACACTTCTAACAATAACTGCCATGTATCTAAAAGGGAAGGTGTGACATCAATAAATCAGAATCATGGGGTTGTACAGAATTCTACAGTTGAATGGTATTGACAGATACCGGTTTTGGTGCTAATTTACAAGCTTTGTGTCGCAGATAACCAGCTCATTAACTGCAATTTTCACTCGCTAATTCAAGCACGTATAATTAACTTAGCCTTCAAACATAAAAATAAGACAGTTCCCATGCAAAATATAGATCTATACAGGACAAATATCTCCATCATGGAAATATTCACTTACGCAGCAATGCATCCCTATGTAATTTGATCGCTAATTATATAAGCCTTTTAGGTGCATATACTAAACCTAAAAATATTTATGATAAATTGAATCCAAGCAGCTAATGGACCCCCCTGAACATGGTCTATAAAAGCAAATCCATTAACTATATCATAATTCATACCTAATCAAACAAAGGGTGAACCGATGACTCAAAAATTAAATCGCATCAAATGAAAAAGGAGAAAACCACAGCACAAACGCAAAAAACAATCGTTAAAACACTGCAGTAGAACAAAACACCAGCTACTTAAAGTTCGTTCTCCGGTTTCAGTTGCAGAGGCATTAGTTGCGCATCGTAAACTACTCAACGAATTTCAGTAAAAACTGACGCAAAATTTAAGTGACAACTAATCAAGTACTACGTTTACGCTCGACGTCGAAGGTCAAAACCGAATCTTCTCTACGCTCCAGTGAGTCAAAAATCACTCTATCGAAAACTATACATAATGATAACAAAAACATCAAGAAAGTAGACAGATTTTAAGGAATTTACCGCAGCCAGTTTCACCAACGATCAGAGTGACGCGATTCTCCATTATCTTCTCTACGATTTTGCTCCGGAGCGACATAATAGGAAGATTCCTGAAATTCTCCGATTCCGACGACGGCGGAGAAGCTGAGGAAGTCGACGGTGCAGTCATCGTCAAAAACCCTCGGCAAAGTTGGCGCTGTTTGAAATTGGGAGGAAAATAAAGGTGAAATTCGAGTGTCTTTGCTGCCGTATATGAAAGTGCTAGTAGGTTGTGCAGAGCATGGACCCCACGTGACTCGTGCCAAAGTGGGCCCACACACTAAAGTTCCCGCCTCTGGTGTGGCTGTGTCCCCGATAAATCGTGCGCCACCAGACCATGACGCATGGCTTGCTTTGGTTCGGCCCAAGTAATACTTCCTCCGATTTAAAACAAGTGATACACTTTCCATATTTAGGTGTATCAATATAAGTGATACACTTTGAAAACTTACCTTATTTGGTAAAAAGTGATGGGACCCATACCCACTAACTATCTACTTTATCAAAGTGAAATGACATCTTTACCCTTACTTTTACTTTTAAACATCATTAACCTCACTTTATTCAAAATTTGTGGGACTCATTCCCCACTAATCATCCAATTAATCTAATTTAATTATCATTATCATATTTTGCATCAAAAACCGTGAAACCAACAATGTATCACTTATTTTAAATCGGAGGAAGTATAAGGGTTATAAACATGGTTCTAAAATGTGCGTCATGGCACGAGACGTGGCTCTCACATTATGAAATGCGCAATAAGATAATCGTAATAAGGTGCAATAAGACGCGTATTATGACGTGTTTTTTTTAAGCTGACTTTGAAAAAATGATTTTTCTTTTTTAAATTATACATACAATTATAAATTTAGATTTAATACTTTTTGCGAGCTTGTGAACTTGATATACATATATATTGTTGGATTATTGTGGGTTCAAAAACGCAGCGGAAGTATATATTTAAAACAAAAGTTTAACCACTACAATCCACCAAGGACCATATCTCTAAACCGAAAAATGCAACAAAGAAAATATAGAACATCATACCCTTGAAGACACCCGCAAGATTGATGATGTTGATGAGTGGATGATGGTCACGAGTTGGTTCCCCTCTACCGTTGATCCACACCGAGTTACCGTTCCTTTCAAGTTGCTAACCCGACACCGAAAGCTCAAGAAAATTCTTAGATTTCGGTGAACTAAACACTTAATTTTTGAGAGAGAAATGTTGACTTTTTCTTTTCATCATTTTTTAACTAAACCTCCCACATCTTCTTATATAGATAAGGAAGCATGTGGAGGTGTTAAAGATACTAGACATGCATTGGACCATTAAATGGTCCAATGAGATAAAAGCTAGCAAGTGGGTATACTCAACATGCATTGGACCATCAAAAGGTCCAATGAGATTAAAGCTAGCATGTGGATATACTCAACATGCATTGGACCATCAAAATGTCCAATGAGATTAAAGATAGCATGTGGATATACTCAACATGCATTGGACCATAAAAAGGTCCAATGAAATTAAAGGTAGCATGTGGATAATTAGTGGTAGCTCTTTACATGCATTGGTTCATTAAATGGTCCAATGAAATAAAAGCTACATAATTCTCCCAACATCTTTATTTTTCCCTTCTCAATTAAGTGTTATCGGAAAGGAATTCCCCCGGTGTGTGACCCGATAGGCCTGTGCATCGTCGGTTGTAATACCCGTACGCGTGTGTCGGTGGGCAGAATTCCAACAGACTCCCACTTGCACACGACGCGACGCTTTATTCGTATCACTAACAAAGAGCGGCCCTAGCTAGGCATCTTTGTCCCCAAGTCAGCACAAGTATGTCATCCACGACAAATTCAATCATCACACAATGATTGTCCTATAGATTAGTGATCGTAATATCCCTTTGTTACCGATATCCTTGTGAACACCAGACATGGATTTAATGTCGTCAATCTCCAGATCGTTCACGATTCTGTTTCTCGATCTTTTATTTAGTGGTGACCAAAATGAGTTTTAATTGATCCATTATCAATTTAACTCGAGCACGGCCATGCATATTGGGTGTCAGCGCTAAATCATCGAGGGGCCCATGGATATTTCTCTCTATGAACATAGAGGAACAAATCCCTTTGACTACATAGTCCCTCTACATAAGATATACATTACCCAACTAGATCCCTTATGACAGCCAGTTAAGAACTGCGTTAGAAAATAATCTAAGTAATGCAAACTAATGCTTTGGAAGCTCATGCACCTCCGGTCTAAGGATAGAATGATACTCCCGAGTTACTTGTGACAATTACCATGAAGTAGACTCGGGTGGTGGGTCTCCAGTCACTTGAAACTCATTTCAAGTACAGGCAATTGTTGCGTCTATATCTCATAACCAACACATTGCCTCAGCCTTCATTCATCACTTACTTCCCTTTAAGGATGACTGACTGTGGATGTTTAGATTAAATCTGGGAAGTGTTTAAACATGCAAAGATGGAACACAGTATAAACCATTTGAAAGTAACTGCAACACACATATGTATAGACATTTTTATACATCAATACAACTCAAAGCTACAATACTGCTTATTGTTCCCAAAATAAGTAAATATCAAAACATAAACTAAAAATCTCAAGCAAAATCACTGGCGTATCTCACACCTATAGCCATAGTGTGAGCTTCATGAACAGCCAGTGATAATGGCTTGGTAAACGGGTCAGCTAGATTGCCTTCCGTTGGTACTCTGCTAATGGCAACTTCACCACACTCTATCATATCTCTGATAACGTGGTATTTTCGAGAAATGTGTCTCGTTCTTTTATGAGCTCTTGGTTCTTTAGCCAATGCTACTGCACCCTCATTGTCACAAAACAGCTCAATAGGGTGAGTAATGCTAGGAACGACTCCCAGGACCTGGATGAATTTCTTCATCCACACAGCTTCTTATCAAGCTTCAATTGCTGCGATATACTCTGATTCCGTAGTTGAATCAGCAACTGTGTCCTGCTTGGAGCTCCTCCAACTTATTGCACCACCATTTAATAGGAACACGAACCCCGATTGAGATCGGCAGTCATCCCTATCAGTTTGGAAGCTAGCATCCGAGTAACCAGTTACTCGTAGCTCTTGCTCTCCGCCGTAGACTAAGAACATCTCCTTCGTTCTACGAAGATATTTGAGAATATTCTTTACCGCGGTCCAATGAGGTTCCCCTGGGTTAGTCTGATACCTGCTTGTCATGCTCAAGCCACATGACACATCAGGACGTGTGCAAAACATGGCGTACATGATCGATCCCACTGCCGATGCATATGGGATACGCTACATTACTTCACGTTCCTTATTAGAACTTGGACATTGAGCCTTGCTCAATGTCACTCCATGTGACATTGGAAGATTTCCCTTTTTGGATTCGTCCATCTTGAATCGTTTCAAGACTTTGTCTATATATGCACTTTGACTCAACCCAAGGAGCCTTCTAGATCTATTCCTATAGATCTTAATACCCAAGACATAAGAAGCCTTTCCTAAGTCCTTCATTGAAAAAACATTTTCCTAGAAAGGTTTTTACATCTCTCAATATAGGAATATTGTTTCCAATGAGCAGGATATCATCCACATATAGGACTAGGAATACTACATCGCTCCCACTAGCTCTGACGTATACACATGGCTCATCTTTGCTCTTGGAAAAACCAAATTCTTTGATTTTCTCATCAAAGCAAAGATTCCAACTACGAGATGCTTGCTTAAGTCCATAAATGGACTTCTTTAGCCGACAAACTTTATTAGGATACTTTGGATGTTCAAACCCCTCAGGTTGTTTCATATACACCTCTTCAGAGAGCTTCCCGTTAAGGAAGGCGGTTTTCACATCCATTTGCCAAATCTCATAATCATGAAAGGCGGCAATTGCTAAAAGTATTCTAATAGACTTCAACATGGCCACTGGGGAAAAGGTCTCGTCATAGTCAATACCATGAGTTTGAGTGAAACCCTTAGCCACCAGTCGGGCTTTGAAAGTGTCTATTTGTCCATCCATGTCGGTCTTCAATTTGAAGACCCATTTGCATCCGACAAGCTTACAGCTCGGAATGGGATCAACCAGTTCCCAAACCTGGTTATCCGTCATGGATTGCATCTCGGTTTCCATCGCCTCTCTCCACTTGACAGAATCAGGTCCTGCCAATGCCTCCTGGTATGTTGTGGGTTCATCATGATCCCTTAGTAACTCGCTACCCTCAGATATGAGAAACCCATACCTCTATGGCCTAGTGCGAGTTCTACCAGAACGACGAAGAGTCAATGGTTGATCGTCATTTTGTATCGCATCTTCTTGATCGATACCAACCTCATTAGGTTGTTTGCTAGTGCCAACATCAGGTATTTCATTAGTTATATCTTGAGTTTCCTCAAGATCTATTTTCTTCCCTTCATGAGAATTGGATAGGAGTTCTCTTTCCAAGAAGACTGCCCTTCGAGCAACAAATACCTTGTTCTCAGAAGGTTTATAGAATATATATCCAAGTCCCGCTTTGGGATATCCATTGAAATAACATCTTTCTGATCGGGGTTCTAATTTATCATCAACCTCACATTTCACGTAGGCTTGACAACCCCAAACCTTTAGATAGGCAACGATTGGCTTCTGCCCATGCCACGTCTCGAAAGGTGTTTTCTCTACCTTCTTCGTTGGTACGAGATTAAGGATTCTACCCGCCGTTTCTAAAGCATATCCCCAAAAACTTATTGGAATTTGGGTTCGAGTCATCATAGATCGGACCATATCTAGTAATGTCCGATTCCTCCTTTCAGCGACTCCATTTAATTGTGGAGTCCTTGGAGATGTTAACTGTGAGATAATCCCACAATTCCTAAGATGATCAATAAACTCTAGATTAAGATATTCTCCTCCTCTATCAGATCGGAGTATCTTAATTTTCTTGCTCAATTGATTCTCTACTTCATTTTGGAATGTTTTGAAAACTTCAAAAGTTTCCGACTTATGTTTAGCCAAGTAAACATATCCATACCTACTATAATCATCTATAAAGGTTATGAAGTATCTACAATGATCTCTTGTAAGGTGTTGGAATGGACCACATACATCGGTGTGTACAATATCCAACAAACCTTTAGCCCTCTCACTTGATCCTGTGAAGGGTGCTTTAGTCATCTTGCCTAATAAGCAAGATTCACATGTATCACTTGACTCATGGTCAAATGACTCCAAGACGCCAGTTGCTTGAAGCTTGGATATGCGAGTCTTGTTTATATGGCCAGACGACTATGCCAAAGAGATAATTTATCCAAAGTATCTTTGGATGTAGAACCAATTTGCATGATTGACCTTTTGTTGCTAACATGTCCTATCACCTCATAAATGCCATGATATGGTAAAGCATTAAAATAACATGTACTATCTTTGTAACACGAAATAGAACCGTTATTATTAAACGAAAATGCAAAACCATCATCATACAAGGCGTGAAAAGAAATAATATTTCTTGCCACATGTGGCGAGTAACGAACATTTTTTCAACAAAATAGAGGAACCAGATTCAAAGGACAACTTCACGTTTCCTTGGGCTTCAACTGGGACAACATGCTTGTTTCCCATGATGAGATCTTGTTCCCCTTTACCCAACCTCTCACTTTCCAAGAGCATATTTACTGTATTACAAATATGAGTGCCACAACCGGTATCTAAAACCCAGTTTTGCGAAGTAGAGGTTTGGTATAATTCAATCATGTGCATACTTTGTTTTGAGGTGCTAACAACGCTCTTTGCCTTGAGTTTGTTTAGTTCCTCGAGGTATGTTTTACATGAGCGACGGTAGTGACCCTTTTTCCCGCAAAAGAAGCAATCTGCATCGTCCGGTGCCTTAGCTTTAGCTTTGGCAGCCGAAGTGGGTTTTGGCTTGGATACACCAACCTTACCCTTTCCCTTACCCGCATGGATAGGGGTGGGCTTCTTCTTCTTCTTGGGTGCTGATCTGTCAACTACATGCATCTTTCCGTCATTGCGGAGAACAACCTTCAATTGTCTCTCCCAATCAAGGAAATTTGCACCATTCACTACAAGAAAATTTCGGTATAGCTACGGAATGTTGCAACGAACTTGATTCCGTAGCAATTTTGCTTCGGAATATGCTACAGATTGAGGTTCCGTAGCAATTTTGCTACGGAATATGCTACAAACTTTCAAACCGTAGCAAATCCAAGATTAGCTATGGAATTTTGTTACGGATTCTTAATACGTAGCTAGTTTGCTATGAAATTTACCATGGATCATGATTCCATAATAATTCTGCTACGGAATATTGCTACGAAAAGGAATTCTGTAGCTAATTTGTTACGGGGGAAATATCCATAGCTAATTCGTTACAGAAGAGGCTATGGAATATAATTCCGTAGTAGGTTTTCTAGAGAGAAAAATTTCATAACAAATATGCAACGGAATTTTGCTACGGAACTAGATTCCGTAACTATTCTGCTACGGAATATTGCTATGAAAATGAAATTGTAGCTAATTTGCTATGGGGTAAAAATCTGTAGCGAATTTGTTAGCAAAATTGTTATGGAACTTCATTCCATAGCAAGTTTGCTACATAATAAAATTCCATAGCTAATAAGCAACGGAATTTTGCTACGGAACTAGATTCCGTAACTATTCTGCTACAGAATATTGCTATGAAAATAAAATTGTAGCTAATTTGCTACGGAGAAAATATTCATAGCTAATTCGTTACGGAAAATGTTATGGAACTTAATTCCGTAGCAGGTTTGCTACGAAAAGATATTATATCTATATGCAACGGAATTTTCCTACGAAACTAGATTTCGTAACTATTCTGCTACGGATTATTGCTATGAAAATAAAATTGTAGCTAATTTGCTACGGGGAAAATATCCGTAGCTAATTCGTTACGGAAAATGTTACGAAACTTAATTCCGTAGCAGGTTTGCTACCGAAAGAAATTTCATAACAAATATGCAACGGAATTTTGCTACGGAACTGAATTACGTAAGTATTCTGCTACGGAATATTTCTATGAATGTGAAATTGTAGCTAATTTGCTACAGGGCAAAAAAATCCATAGCTAATTTGTTACCGACATTGTTATGGAACTTCATTCCGTAGCAAGTCTGCTACATGATGAAATTCCATAGCTAATATGCAACGAAATTTTGCTACGGAACTAATTTCAATAGTATTCTGCTACGGAATCTTGCTACGCGATATGCTAAAAATTTCCATTCCGTAGTTTTTTTGCAACAAAATTTGCTATAAAGAATCGCATTGATCCGGAGATTGCTTGTTATGGAAAATATCTCTAGGTAATTTGTTATGAAAAATGTTATGGAGAGATCGAGCTCGAGCTCAGCTCGTTTCGAGCCTTATATTGCAAAGCTTGAGATCGGCTCGTTGAGTTTTCGCTGGCTCAGCCTCGGCTCGATTCGGCTCATTTATGCTCTCATATACATAAAATATATATAAATTTTTTTTTATTTAATTATAGCATTTAATATATTATTTAACATTTCATTTTTATAGTATATTGTATACATATATATGTGTAATATACATAGAAAAATTATTATAAAAATATATAATATGTAATCATATTTTGGTAATAATTAATATATATTTGTACGCTTAGGCTCGCGAGCCTAAACGAACTCTAAATCTGAAGCTCAGGCTCGAACTCATTTAATAAACGACCTCCAAGTTAAGCTCAAGTTCAACTCGAACTCATTTATATTATGTTTTTAACTAGCCAAACATGAGTAGCTCACAAACAGTATCACCCATATTAATGCCTATTTTTTGTTCCTCCCTCATGTTGCAATCCACTAGTAAATGACATGTATAATAAACCAATTCTCTCTTCTAATATTATATCTTAATTTTATACATGTCTTGATCAAATGGGTAAGCATATAAGTAGATACAAAAGATATATTATTAACAAAACCCACAAAATAATTATAATCATCAATGAATATTTACAAAACTGGGTTTCAAAACTACTAGAATGATCAAAACGAGCATATAATATTATTGGTCTTGCTGCTCTTCGTAATGCTAATCCGTATACTTTTATTTCGTATTTGTTTTTATTTGTTACTTAGAGAAATTATATTTAGTCCTACCCTTTAGTTATATTCATAGTCATACCTACTTGATAGGATGACATGTATAATCTACTAATTCTTTCTCTTAATAGTAACCATAATTTTAACACATTTCTTTATCTAATGAGTATGACTATAAATAAGACCAAATTATATGACTAAATACCATTACTCTTGTTTGCTTACAATTGCTAGATGACAATAACACTAGCTGTAGCTTAAATTGAATGTAGTTTGATTTTCTATTTTCCAATTATACTTAAATCAATTTTACTCAATATATCACATATTTATAGTTGGTCAATTCAATTTATGTAACAAAATTTGAATCTTTAAATTTCGAGAAACTAGGTCCCGTCAAAATTTTGCTCATCTAATTTTTTTTCTATATATTATTTGTAGGAAAAAGGAAAGTAATTAAATGTTTCCTACATTTTTGGTAGAAAAATCGTATATTAATTTTACCACTTTATAAATTTAATCTGTTCCTATAATTAAGGACTTGTTTCCTATTATGTAGAAGAAGTTAGAGTCATGGGCGGAACAGTTATTGACTTATTTTGGTCTCTCTATATTACGTTATATCTTCCTCTATATATGAGGCCTAAATTTGAGATCTATTTGACAACTCATCATTTTAAGGCATCCTTATTGGCTCTCAATGCCACATGTAATTGCCCTTAATGCCAGATGTCATCTTCAAAACAAAACCTCCGCTCAAACTTCTCACCGGCCGTTTCTCCCTCTCATCTTAACAATTCAACATCACTCATTAAATCATGACGGTACCAAATCACTGTCATTAAACCTCATGATTCAGTAAATCACTTCCAATTAGGGTTTTAAAGTAACTAGGTTTTACAATTGCAGCCGGCGCATACCTTTCTCCCTTCAATTCTCTTCCGATCAGCCTCTCCCTTCTCCATATAATCACGTTACTCATTGACTGGTAATCACAATTTTTTGCTTGTAATTATGAGTTTATGATCTATATCGATATTTTGTATATATATATCGAAATTTTCTCATCGTTCTCTGGCTACGGGAAATCCCGGCATCACCTTCAGATTTACGATAGGGATATTGGCTGCATATACCGATGGGTCTCCATGATGATCTTCTTCACAACGGGTATTTGATACTTTTCTGGATCCTTCTTTTTCACACATTATGATAATGATGTGAAATTGTTAATCTATAACGAGATTTTGTAGATCTTAATTTGGTTTCATGTTTACCTTTTCTAGGATTCATGGGAGCTGTGATTTTGAATTTGGCCTTTATGTTTAGGAATATAAATTGCACCACAAGTTAGGCGAATTTGATTTATGTTTTAATAATGGTTCAGATAAACTTATAATATTGATAATGTTCTTGATTTTTTTTATATTGTTGATTAGATGGTATTCGATCTAATTTTAATCATTTAATTATTTTATATAGTGATTCAGGTAATAGGTAACGATCATGTGGCAGTTGGACTTTGCTGTATCCAGTTATTTGTCAATTCATCTACACTTGATGAAGCTATAAAACACTTGGAAAATGCTAAGGTAAGTTCTTTTCGGGACATATTTTTTTATTTAATTTCCGTGCGCGTAATTTTTTATTTTTCTGGTAAAGATGCATTTTGATGAAGCGGTATTTGCAAGATCCAAAAGTAAAGGGTCAATTAAAGTTGTCACCAAGGGCGTTCCGGTAAAGTTGTTTATTTTTATTATTATATGTTTAATATGTTGAATTTAAGTTAAATTATTGATTTCCATATAGCTGATATAATAATTCCCATTATATTTTAGGTACCACATGTGCAATTGTTCTCTCACGTGCAATTTATTCAGAAGGTTGCAAACCAGTTTTAGCTGGAATGAATGCAATGGATCTTAGATGTGGAATTACAGTGGCTGTTGATTCGGTTGTTACAAACTTGAAAAATAGAGCTAAAATGATTAGTACATCTGAAGAAATTTTACAGGTTTATTTGATATAATTTAATCAAATTGAATTACAGTTATATAAGTTGCAACTTGCAAGTTTTCTGAGTGTACTGTCTAAATTTGTGATAAAAAGGTTGGAACAATATCTGCAAATGGTGAAAGAGAAATCGGTGAAGTTGGCAAATAAGGTGTTTTCTCACAATATTTTCCCCTTTTTTTGATATTTTTCCATTTCCATTTTATATTTGTTATTTAATAGGTCAACTTTCTTTTTCTTTTTTCTGCTGCAGGAGTGGTGAACACTTTACACTAATATAGAATTATTTGAGGGAATGAAGTTAGATAGAAGCTACATATCACCTTACTTCATCACCAACATAAAGAACAAAAAATGTGTAAGCACTAGAAATCTACACAAAAAAATAATAATAATAATAAATAAATAAAAAATCCTTATTTGGTTTTAATATTTGTAATATGTATAGTATAATATTCTGTTTCTTACAACACTTTCCTTACATCTTACCCTTTTTGCAGGAATTAGATGACCCTTTGGTTCTAATTCACAAGAGTAAAAAAAACTCTAGCTTAAATTCTATTGTTGAAGTTCTAGAAATGGCTTTAAAGGTATGAATTTAATTGATAACTTATAATTAATAAACAAATTCTTATTTAAATTTATGCATTTCCAGAATCAAAGATCACTTTTGATTGTTGCTGAAAATATTGAAAGTGAGGCATTAGCCACTATCATTATATTCATGAGTTAGTTTGACTTAAAAAGTAAAACTGGAATTATTTTGCAAATTTTATATCATCGTTTGACTTTTAAAAGTCAAACTGAATTTAATACACTTATACAGTTTTGTTTTTACTAAATGTAATTATTTAAATTATTTTTTTAAGCATGATTAGTTGCAACAGTTTGAATGCATTAAGTTTGATTATATTTTTTGGGTTGGTATAAGTTAGTTTGAGTTACAATTAACAGGTAAATCGTTTTGATGATCATTTGGTCTAATTTGGTAATTTTAATCAAGTTTGTCTGTAAAGGAGTTGTAGATATTGTTCTTGATTGCAAGTCATGGGGATGCAGGTTAAAGCTTCAAGATTGGTAATTAAGGTTGCTGTGGATTGGGATGTCTACCATTTATATTTGGATTTCTAATTGCATGCATTCGTTATGTCTATTTGTATGCAAATAATCACTTGCTTAACATTCACATAAATGTTGTGAAAGTTAGCCATTTACATATGATTTATAGAAAGAACAAGTTGCTATGTTAACACATATCTCAATTATATTTTCATTTTTTAATCATGATTTGCATGTTAGAAAGATATTTACAAGTTCTTTTAACCAATTATTATGATTATATCAATAACAAACATGCGACATCTATGCATTTATGCTTTTTGTTTTGAAGGTAGCCCGTCCATCCGGGCGGGCTTTGAAGCTAATTCAGGAAATATTTGAGTAGAACTAATCAAAAATTGTTAATACAAGTATACAACCAACGAACACCAGGTTTCTTCAATTTCACGAACTCTGAGTTGAACTAATAATTTAATTCGTAGTAGTTGAACGAATTATGAGTTGAACAAAAAAAATGAGTTGAACTAATAATTTCTATTTCTTCGTAGTGATACACTTTGAAGTTTACGGTTTTTGAGACAAAATATGATAATGGAGGTTAATTAAATTAAATTGGATAATTAGTGGAGGATGTGTCCCACATATATTAATTAAAATGAATTTAATGATGTTTAAAAGTAAAAGTAAGGGTATATGTATTTTTTCACCATATTAAAGGAGATAAGTTAGTGGGTGTGGCCCCACTACCTTTTATCAAATATGATAAGTTTTCAAAGTGTACCACTTATTTTGAAACACCCCAAAATGAAAAGTGTATCACTTATTTTGAAACGGAGGAAGTATATATTTAAAAGAAATAAGCTTTGCAAGAAACTTCACCGCACTATAAATTGCTTTCAGTTTCAACACGTGAAAAGGAGTTGTAACGGATAAAGATATGAAAGCCTATAATAATATGTGATTTAAAGATTTTAGAAAAATGAATAGCATAATACAATCGTTGTAAATATGTGAGGAAATTGTCTGGCAAGTGTTTTCAGTAGACTGATTTGGTTCACTTGTAGCAACTTGAATGCAGAGTCTGTAATATTATTGAGTTTGGGCCCCCTTTAACATCTGGTTAACGTGTATTAGAAATATTTTACAACAAAATTAATCATAAGAAGCAAACGGAATAATTTTATACCCTTAATTAAAGGGTTCTCCGACGCCAGGATCTTTGAAACCGCGACCAGGAAACTTCATGTCTGATAATCATTCAAGCAATACGTCAACTTTTGTTGTCCAGTCACTACTTTGTACTAAAAAAGCTGCATGAGGAATTATAATAGGTAGCAAATAAATTTAAACATTTTTAAATAAATTAATATACATACGGCTATTAGGTCCTTGAGAGTTAAGGAAACACATTTCTTCCAAGCATAGGTATTTGAGGTGGACTAATGAGGTTGGCAGTGTATCTCCAATGAAAACCTTGAAACACAGGTCAAAACAAAGATTAACTAACAACCAAATTTAGATCAAATTAAAATATCATTTGGACAAATTAATATAACCTGAAAGTCGAAGTTCGAAAGCCAAATGTTCAATCACATGTAAACACCCAAATAGCTCGACAAGGGTTGAATTGTCATCATTAGAAATATCATATACTGCACGCTCCAACAATTTACAATATTCATGTAAGTAGTAATGAAAGCTCATGAGGATCAATTTATATTATTGTAGTAACAACTTACCAGATTGAAAGTTTTAAGTAATGGACAATTCTCTAAGTTTAAGGTTGTAAGTTGACCAAATCCATTGAATGTTGGTTCAAACTTGAAGTCAAGAAAAGAAACAACGAAACATAGGTCTGTTAATTGATGCGTCGAGAAGAAATTTAAGGGTAACTTATCCACAAAAAGCAAGTCAAGAAACAAGGAAACATACACCTTTTGGTCATTTGTTTCCTTTCACTCGATATTTGCTCCAGCTCAGCTGCTACTTCAAATGAATATTCAGCAAACTCAAGTTTAGGAATCATTTGTACCTCCATTCCCTTGAGAGGATACTTGTCCTTCCTGCCTCTTGAATCAACACAAGACATAGGATGTTTTCTATTATCACTCGTGTCCAAAGACAAATGTTGAGCTTTCATATTCGTGTTCGACAGATGCTGCAAAAATCAGTTCAAGATTTTCAGTTTCACGTTTGTATATCATTATATACCCCTTCTATTTTACTCTAGTCACATCTACAAAACTAATTACCTAATACAAACACTCGCACACGTCTAATATTACAGAGATATCAACTTTGAATCACTTGTTTGGTCATTAATCATGTGTCTACACTCATTAGGTGGAGTGCGTTTTGAAATTGTCTAATTGATTATTGACTTCAAGTACCAAAAATAAATTTCAGAGTGTTGTGTAATTTACTTTTGTCAATGTAGTTTGCCTACTTAAGATCAAGTCACATAATCAGTACAGTACGACAAGGTATTTTTCCCCCCTATAACAGAAAACTCAACATGCTTATCTTCTCTAACATAACAGACTATAAAGGAAATGTAACAAATTCATGACAATTCCCCAAACTACCCCTGGCCCGGGGCCCGCTACTTTCTTCCTTCTCACATAGGTAATCCTAATAGGATTAGGATTAGCCGGGAGTGTATCAGTTATATGACAATACACCCTAATATTCCCTGTTCAAAAATAAATTTACGTCTTTTAAAAACAATACACATTTTATGTTTGCAGTACAATAATACCTTTTAAATCTTGCACTTCATTGTACAGTTTCCGGTTTTCTGTTAAAACCATGTGATAATTTTGTGCAGCATCTATTATCCCCTGCATTTTTTTTTTCCTGTGCAAAGTAATACGAAAGTTAAACACATAATTTAAAGTTTAATACAAGACAAATATATATTTAAAAGGTTTATACCAAATTGATTGATTACCTCTGAATAAATTTGTTGAGTCTTCAAAACCTCTTGCTTAATAGCCTCAGAACTCATCCTTAATTCCTGTAAATAATTGTATAAAAAAATTTAATTCTACAATATTTAATTATTAATGCAATTCAATAATAATTTCTCTTTTTTTGTAGGCATCAAACATTTTAAAAAGTAAAATAAATAAATTTTAAACAAACCTTTAAAGATCCATACTGAAAATCCATATAGTTGTTGTAGCCACGTTCTTTCTTCTTCCATCATAGAAATTTAGATTTTCTGTGAATTTTTCAACTTCTTTCACCTTTTTTCTTGAATGGGCGAGAAGATTTTCATTCTTTTTTTGTAGCTCGGATTTAATTTCATTTGCATTTGTTTCAGGTTGTAGACAACGATTTTCATATGTTTCCTTTGTGAATTGTACACTTTTTGTTTTAATTTTGTAATTTCTAAATTACGGTTATTGTTTTCTTTTCTTAGTGTAACTAAAAGTCTATATCTTCAAGCTTTTTCTTTTCTTCTATCACACTCTTCTCAACCTGCAAAAAAAATTATTTTTGCATGAACACAACGTTCTAAATTGCTCTATCTAGAAACTAAATTGATTAGGTAAACATATCTCACACGCCAATTAGTTAATTTTTTTGGAGAAAAGGTGTTCCGGGTCAATCCGACCCATTTTCAACCCACACTAGAAATGACCCGTCTAACCCATCTGACCCACCCATTTTGCATAAGTTAAGCTTACTTTCTTATCAAGGAGAAATTACCAAAATAGTAATTAATTATCATTCTTCAAGATTAAGACCATAACCTAAAGATCAAAAAGTCACCTTTATATGCTGGAGCTGACTCATAACAACCTAGCAGAAATAACAGGAAAAAACTGAGTTAAAATTTTTTAAAAATAAAGAATAAATTAAAAATCTAAAGCTACCTTATATTCTTCCATAGTCCCCGATTACAAGAGTTTTAAACACTCTCATTTTCGATTCATACTTGTCATCACGAGTCTTATACTTGTTGAATTCTAATACTTGTTTTGAAATCTTTTGTTCAATCATTTGAACGAGTTTTTTCAACAGAATAGCAAATCTCTACATATACAAGACAATTTTATTAAACTCTTTAATTAAAGTGGTGATTTGTTCAATGTGAATTCACTCGAACGAATGAGAGTTTTACATCTGGCACATCCTCTTTCCTGCTCTCAATGCTGTCATCAAGAATCTTATGTACAATATGAAAAGGTGACTGAGAAGATGCATCTTGTAAATAATTATGCTGTTATGATATATTTGTATAAATATAAATAAATAAGTAAGGTGTACAGTTTACATTTTGAATAAGAAAATAACAGAAAAAGCATTTCAGCAGTAACCTGTAGACTGTTAAGTTTCATCATTTCTGGCATTTTAGCAGCAGGAAGATCGCCTAAAGAAAAGGAGAAATGTGTCTTTAAGATTACATGATTAATAAAAGACTAGAAATTAACTAGATATTAAAATTTCAGTTTTCATTAGATTTATAACCATCACCATTAAGGTTGTTTAAATTATCCAAATTCTCATTTGCATATCCTTGTGCTTGAGTGTATCGGTATAAATTTCCAGAAAAATGGTTGTGAGAGAGGATATTATAAGAACACAAAGTAGTGATTTCCCATTTTACCAAAAAAATAAAATAAGAAAGTTTCTCAAATTATCTCCATCCTTATTAATATAATCGTTTGACCTTTTCTCATGTCTCCTTCATAATTGATAAATTAGAGGTTATCTTAATGTTATTTGGAATTTGATTACAGTTTAAAGCATGTTATTCTTCTAATCTAATCAATAAAAACCTAGATTATAAGGATCTCTAATTCATATGGGTTTTGTAATCTTTTTGTTCAGTTTCAATTCCACAACTCTTTTTGGGGGAAATTGTATCTTCAAATTGATGATATATAACGATAATACTGTGACTTACCAGAAATGAGGGCAATCAGAATTAGATGAATTGTCTGCTTTTTCTAATAATTTCTATTTCTTGGGTATAAATCTCCCCTATATATGCAGCTACATACGATTTGGTTTTGACAACTCACCCGAATGCAGCTCTGTGATTGGATGTTAATGCCACGTGTAATTCACGTATTGGTCAACAGATTCCTCACACTCTTCCTGAACCTTAATATGCGCCAGTTATTACTTACAAAACGGAACACACACTTAAAGGTGTAAAAAAAACGCTCTAGAGGAGATTTTCGGAAGGAGGGCAGTCTGGCAGCCGGAATTTGACCGGTAACTTTGCCTGAGTTTTTGAAGTGTTGTTCGGAAAGTCATTCCCCACAGGATGACCGAGGCCGATCATCGAGATCGGCGCCGGAAGCCACCGGATTTGGTGGTTTCTCAGACGACGGCGGCGAGCCCCACGACGGCGCAAGGAGTTCCGGCCAGAACTGGGAAAAACCATCCGAACCATTCGACGCGGAAGGCTGCGATCAGTCAAGATCCATCTTCAATTTTGGCATCGCCGGCCTATGGTGTTGGTTCCGCCGCATTTCTGTGGTGAAAATGGATGGCTTATTGTCGTCGACCAAAGAACCACCACCAAACCCTAACCACCACCGCCTATGGTGTTGGTTCCGCCGCTCTTCGATTTCCATCCTCTTGCTGCGCGTACCAGGTCGATCTTTCAATTACAATCTCCGTTCATGATTTTATTACGTCTGCATTTGATTTAAAGACTATTAGGATAACGATTTCACTAGAATCAACTTTAGGTATTCTGCATAAGGGGAAAATCTAAAGAAAGGTAATTAAAGATAACAGATTTGAAGTTCAATTTTCGGACGAATTTAACAGTGAATATTTGGTTTTTGATAAGTTTAGGTACCCTAATAAAATTCAATTAACAAAATTTTCCTAAGTATTTGAATATTGAACTTTCACATCTATGTAATGTGACCATTGTCAAATTTGAAAATTGTCAAATTTGAAAATTTTTATTACATTTCTTAGCAATTTTCCCTTTTCATAACTATGTAATGTGACCCAATTGTTCCATGTACGAGTCAGTAACCGATTTATTAGTATTGCATTTTGTTGTTAGAATTGCTAATTTCTTGATTTGGTTTTCTGAAAGCCCTGATGAATCACATTGCAGTTCTTTCATCTGGCACAATATTAACTAGATTAATTTAATCTAAGTTTGATTTTAATAAACTGATTTTGAAGTGGTGCAGAAATCGCCGTGCCGGAAAAACGAATTCCTATTCCGGCAGAAATCGCCTCGGCGGCAACCGGTGAAGATGAACGAATTAAGGCTGCGGACCACCACCATTCGACTCGGAATGGTCGAAATAGGTGGGGTACACCTCCAACTTCCGTTTTGGGATCGCCTTTGCGAAACCCTAATTTGGCCGTTTTGGGACCACCAACATTTTTCTAAACCTTTTATTTATATAGTTATTTTAATTTCTTATAATTAATTTTGTATTAATGTTTATACCAATGTAGATCATGTTTTCGATCAAGATTGCTCGAATTCTAGCGTTTATGGCCACCTCATCAAGGACATTATTCATGCTGTTGTTGATGGTTTTAACTTTTAATGGTAATTGTTTACTAATTATGATTTTTTTTATAATTAATTTAATTTATAATCTTAAAATTATTTGCTATTTGTAGGTACTGCATTTGCATATGGACAAACAAGTAGCGGAAAAACATTTACAATGAACGGGTCAGAAATTAATGATCTTTTTGCTGTTGAGAATCAGAAATTGCAAATTCATGAAAGTTTGGAGGTTAGTGTAAATATAATCATATAATACATTTTTTTTATTATTTTGGAATATAAATTTATTTTTACTGATTTATGTTATTTTTTAGCGAGGAATATTTGTTGCAGGCCTTAGAGAAGAAATTGTTAATAGTGCCGAACAAGTACTAAAACTCATTGAAATGGGAGAAGGTTTGTCACTTGTTTAGTTGTTTTATATGTATGTATGTATATATATATTGTATGTATATCTGAAACTGCTTTTTTGTTTTTTTTTTCCAGTTAACAGACACTTTGGTGAAACAAATATGAATGTCAGAAGCAGTAGATCCCACACTATTTTTCGAATAGTATGTAAAACAGCCATTAAGTTTTTAGGAACAGTTGATTTTACAATTTACAAAATTAGGGACCACTGATGTTACAAGTTTCAAAATTAGGGACTATTATGTAATTTATTTTATTTATTACATATGGTGTTACTTTTCAGGTGATTGAGAGCAAAGAGAAAGATTCAAGTTGTAATGATTGTTCAATTGTGGATGATGATGTTCGTGTTTCTGTCTTGGTTTGTTACTTTTTACCTTCAAATCTAAATACAATGATTTATTAGGTATAATAAATTAAAAAATAATTATTTTATAATAATTAATAAAAAAAATTGTACTAGAATTTGGTTAAGTGAACTGGATCTGAACGAATAGCAAAAACTGGAACTGGTGGAGTTCGATTAAAAGAAGGAAAACATATCAACAAAAGTTTAATGATTCTTGGAAATGTGATTAACAAATTGGTGAATTTGCTGATGAAGACACGTGGCTTAAAATGAATAATGATTTCATAGTTGACCTTGATTCAATTGGGTTGACTCCACCTAAAGAAGTTGATGTAAGTTTTAACTTTACTATAATTTTATATCTATTTATTTAATGTTTTTACTTTATATATAAATATATAGGATTCTCAAGTTGATCGTTATAAAGAAGAAGTTGAGAGTCTACGAAAGCAATTGCAGCAAGCTATAGATGAAAAAAATGAATTTGAGGTTTAGTTTCTTTGTTTTTATTTTTTAATTTTTTCTGTATAATATATAACAATTATAAGTAATATAATCACACTACAGAAACAACGTGACAAACAAATATTGTTGAACAACCAATTACTCGGAGAAATATCAAAACTTCAAAAGGAAATTCTTCAGGAAAATTGTAAAGCTGTAAATGAGGATATATTCTCTACTTTTCAGGTATATATCATGTTTTTTAACGAATTTAATCAGATGTTGACTTTTATTGACTTGAATAACAGAATTTTGTAGCTGGTGAGAAGTCTCCAACTGCAAAATTGTTTTCTAGCATGAGTGAATTTTTCGCATTTCTTATGCCAACTTATGGATTTAAAAATCAAAATTCTCCAATTAAAGAAAATAAAAAGGTAGCTGTTTGGACGCAAATATCAAGAAGTTACATGCCCTTTTTGATATTATTCATCATCTTAATGTCCAGCTATTATCTCTTCTAGGGCACACAATAACTATTTAAAAAACTCCAGATCTTATAAAGTTGCAGATTTCATAAAGTAGAAAGAGGTTTGTTTTTTTAGTAGAAAGGGTAAAGTAGTCATTTCAACCTCAAAAGTCAAAATATTCATCAGAAATGATTTATTAATAGTTCAAAGATTTGTCGTTATTTTATTTTTGTTTTGTTCTGTGTGGCAGGGGAGGAGGGTCCCGGTTGGAAAGTTGCTTTATGGGCCCGGCTCCACAACACTGAGCATGCATACGATATGGTCAAACATTTGTTTGACTTGGTTGACCTTTATCATGAAGCCAATTATGGAGGACTTTATAGTAATTTGTTCACCGCACACCCTCCTTTCCAAATTGATGCCAATTTCGGGTAAGCACCATCTCACCTCTAGAATGTTCAATTTCAACCTCTATAACTGACTGAATATTTATCATGCATATACTTTGTATCAGTTTTTGTGCAGCAATAGCTGAAATGCTGGTCCAAAGCACAACTAAGGACCTATACTTACTTCCTGCACATCCTAGATATAAATGGTCAAACGGGTCGGTCAAAGGTTTGAAGGCTCGTGGGAATGTAACGGTTAGTATTTCATGGAATGAAGGTGATCTTCATGAATTTGAAATTTGGTTCTCCAACAACAATTTACAGAATTCCAAGAATCAGAATTTTATAAAAAGAGTGCAATCATATGGGAAAGTTTACACATTTAATCAATATGAATATGAATACAATTATTGTAGCTGAATTTTATGAATATACATAGGATGTGGAAAGTTAGCAAATAAGCCCCGTTACGGGATAGCTTCCGTGGAAAATTCAGACTTTCTTTTTGATGCTGCGATCACATAAAAACATAAACTTTGAGGCTCAATAGCTAAATACATGGCAATTGAATATGAATACACTTATAGTGAAGTACAAAGGTTTAACATGCATAAATTGGAAGCTTTTAACAATTGAAAAACTAGCGTATGAATGTGATCATTAGTCATTAATCGCAAATCATAAATTATTTTGTCTTTGGATTCATTTAATTAGCATGTATTTATGTATAATCAAAATGTTCTTATTATTTCAATAATATTTTGTATATGATATGATTTCCTAATAATTCTCATTGTTATGCATTAATATCTTGAAGCATGTCCGCCCATCCGGGCGGGCTATGAAGCTAGTAGAGATTATATTAGGTCATTTTGAAGATGAATGAAGCAGCTTTTCACAACTGTTCACACCATGTTAGTACCTCTGTTTTACATATGTTTTTTTGTATTTAACAATCGATAATGGATATTAATTTTTCAGAATTTGGGATCTTTTGAGATTAATGAAAGAACGTAAATATATTGGGGATGAAAGAACATGAATATTTTTTAATTTAAGCTTCTCGATTCTCAGTATATGTATTTTCTTCATTTAATTTTCACCTTACTCAACTTATCTTAGCATTTGTTTCACAACTAATATTTTTTTGGCATATTCAATTTCTTTTTCTCTCAATTCGTATATGACCAGTCTCGTGAACATATTGAAGCAGAAATCATATGTTTGGCTTATGCAGTCAGTTTCTCGCCATTTAGGAAGGTACACAAATTTTTATTTATTTATTTTATTGTCATTTTTTGTTGATTTTCTTTTTTGCCAATGTTTAAGAAATTAAGTACTGAGCAAGTTTATTTTTAAATTCAAATATGCAGCTTCTTTGTAAAAGATGTTCGGGCCCACAAGTTAAAAAGTACTATATCGATTCTTCCTAACAGTTTTGTAAAATACATAAAGGCAGTTCCTTCTAGTAAGGAGTCATCTCAAATGTGTTAGTGTCCGATAATGATTCCATAAAAAGCTTGTTGGTACGCAAGTGAGATTGAATATTTGAAGGAGTTAATTAAAACGCAACATGAAGAAAAACGAGAACACCTTACATAAGCAATTATTGTTATTAATGTTTTTAAAGAACATGTTTTCAAGTCACTGATAGTATATCATTGATTGAGTATTAATTTGTTTTCAAATAACTTTTGTTTAATGAATCAGGTTATGTTTTTTATGCAACAAAAGATTGTTTGTTTTAATTTATAATATAAGTTGGTTTTTAAGCTTTATTAATTGCGATTTTATCATTTGATACGACAATATGATTACGGATTTTGCTACGAAAATATAATTATGGATTTTGCTACGACAACATGACTACGATATTTGTTACTACAAAATTACTATGGATTTTGCTACGATAATATGAGTATGGATTTTGCTACGACAATATTACCACGAACTTTGCTACGACCATATTACCACGGACATTGCAACGACAATATGACTACCGAATTTGCTACGCCAAATGACTATGGAAATTGCTACGCCAATATGGCTACGGAATATTGCTACGTCAATATGACTATGGAATTTACTACGCCAATATGGCTACGGAATTTGCTACGCCAATATGGCTACGGAATTTACTACGCCAATATGGCAACGGAATTTGCTACGCCAATATGGCTACCGAATTTGCTACGTCAATATGGCTATGGAATTTGCTATGCCAATATGGCTACGGAATTTGCTACGTCAATATGGCTACGGAATTTGCTACGCCAATATGGCTACGGAATTCGCTACGTCAATATGGCTACGGAATTTGCTACGCCTATATGGCTACGGAATTTGCTACGCCAATATGGCTACGGAATTTGCTACGAAAACCCATTTGCTAGGAAGAAATTTGCTACAGAATGTTGTCGTAGCATTTTCCGTAGCTATTCATGTTTAGCTACGGAAAATCAAGTTTTTGCTATGGAATTTGTCCGTAGCTATTCGGGAATTTTCTTGTAGTGATTGAGTTTCTCCTTTTCAAGGAAAACTCTTAAAAAACATTGGTGGTGGTGGTGGTGTTGGTTGAAGATGACATCTATTACGTTGCAAAGTTATTTTAGTTAGTTTGATATTAAAGTCCTTGAAAAATATATTACCCAAAACAATTTTTATTATATTTTACAAGGGCTAAGAACCGTATTTCCACATTAGAACGTGACGGGTTTGCCGCGGATCACGTTGAAATGCTTTTTAAGGTAGGTATCCATTGTACCAATTGTAATCACCATATTGTACTAGTGCCATATTGTACCAATTTGTACCAATAATCATATTGTACCAATTGTACCAATTGCATTTATATTGTACCAATTGTGACTTACAACTCTTAGCTTCTTGTGGGATCATTTGACATTTGTCAATAGCATGTTTGATCCCTATTAGCATCAACCTCAAATTAAAATTCAAATGACTCGGCTAAGCTCGACAATCATTTAGAATTCCAACTTTGAGTTCGTAAATCGTCCATCTTGATACACGGTAAAACACTTATCATGCTAGCTCGGCTAAGCTCGACAACTAGGATGACAAATGTTTTACACTCACTCCCCTCTTGCGCCACAAGGAGTGGCTCGGCTAAGCTCGACAACCATCCTTGTGTGGCAAGATTCAAGTGGTGACATCTTATGGATGATGCAAGATTTACTTTTGTGAGAAATCATATAAATCATCCAACACGATACGCGGTGAAACATTTTAATTATAACGGTTCGGCTAATGCACGACGACCAATTATAACAAAGTGAGTCACACTCACCTTCCACACTGTCTATTCAAAGATCGGCTCGGCTAATGCACGACAACCAACTTTGTTTAGCAAGATTTGGGTGGCGTCATCATTAGGATAATAAACATGATATTCTCTAAAAACGGGTTTTTGTTTCTTTTAAAATTTTTGATTAATTACTTTTTGTGACAAAATCATTTTTCACCTTTTAATTAATCTATAGCGAGTGATTTAATTAAACCATTTTTAATTTATTTATTTAACATGCGAAAATCTAACAACCAAGCAAATAAATAATCATCACACGCATTCAATAAAATAATTGGTAACCATGCCCAAATCCTATTAGTTTTTCCCGTGAGCCAACGCGGGAAAAACTCGGTCAACTATGGACAAATAATGACCATCCATGTGAGCTCCCACTAAATCCGCCGTCTCCATTAGACTTCATCGAATCCAAGGTTGCTTAGACATCACTTCGTGATTCCATTCGGTTGTATTTCGATCTTCATTTTACAAGTACATAGAACATATAGAAATGGCTAACAAGCCACGAAATCCTACTAACTAGTATACATACAAATGAAAATCAATGGCATGCAAGCCATAATTAATAAATATTACATACCTAAATTAATAAACTATTAATTACAAACCATTGTGACAAAGTCACCAAATGAATAACAACCAAACACAAGGCACAAGGTCAAGGGCATGATGGTTACCAATCTACTAGCTACTACATACATGAAAGCTAAAATGGTATGCCAACAACCATTATAAAATACTAGCAGGGTACCCGCGCAATGCGGCGGCGGGTACCCATAAACCATATTTCGTGGCGAGCAAGTGTTGTTCGTTTACACGGTAATAATTGTTGCTAGAAATAAATAATTAAACGGAAATGTGGATTTTGGTAAGAGTTGATGATATACAACGTCGTATATTTAATGTTATTGGGTAAAATGGTTTTCGAGTAACAGACTTTTGTTATTAAGTGTGGGTGGTGTCACCAAAGTGTAATGTATAGCAAGTGGTTAACACATAGTGATAAGTTCGGAGAGGTCTTGGGTTCGAATCTTATTAGCCGCGATTTATATTTTTTTAAGTTAGAGAAGTAACTAACAAAAGTGGAAAGGTCCTTAAAATCAAGTTTAAGGAGCTCCTTAAACTTGCCTAATGGGGTAGGCCTAAATACTTTATATAATAGTAAGATATTATTTTTAATTAAAAAAAGTTATATAAAATAGTTGTACCAATCAACATTTGTCGCCTTGAGTGATCATTCAAGAGCCATGTGGGAGATATGACCAACGGGTATCTAGGAAACCAAGAATCTTCTGTATTCGTAGTATCGGCAAGGACGGTATGTATGTTGAATACTATAGCCCATTCATTGCGAACAAAGGTATAGTTGTCTAGTCGTGGAAAGTCATCGACGTCGTTGTAATCAATCTTGAAATTTTTCAGTGAAAATAGACCACCTTGTAGTTGTCGTTCCTGATAGGCAGTTATTAAAGTGGAGGGAATTACCGCCGCAATTTTGTGTCTCTAAAAAGAAATGGTTATTAGTAACGTCGGTAGAAACATATATAGTTAGGAATTATTAACGTGGACAATTAACAATTACTTACAAATCTGTCAAGCAAAAACAAATACAGTTTGTTTTGTTTGTGGTCAAACCAAGTATATTCAACGCACACGCATCTGCATTTGTACCAGTACTGAGGTTTCCAGAGGTCTTGAAAGTTTTCAATCGTCTCGTATAGTCCAAAAGCCTTGCAAAAAAAAGAATGAAATAATTACATTAGAATAAATAACCCTGAAATACACACGCGTACTAATCAGTATGTGACATTATAGTATATTTGCAAATTGGTTATGAAACTTGTACCTCTAGAGCCTCAAAAGTTGAAGACATTTTAGTTGTCTTTGTTGCTTACACGTAGCTAGTTGAAATATGTATAGTTATTTCAAGTTGGTATGACAATTTGACAATGGATTGTATATATATATATATTTGTTATGAACCGGACACTAAACATTAACGTGGAGCATATAGTGTGGCATGAATTGTAGCTGCTTGTTTATGTATGGTCAAAAGTTGATTTCGGTTATAAATGGTTTTGGTATGGTCAAAATTTGATTTTCGGTTATAAATTAAACGGAAATTGTTTCTAGAAATTGTTGATATATAGCCTGTTATATATGCTTTTCGGTTATAAATTTTTGTATCCCAAAATGCTTTGCATGAATTGTAGATGGTTGTTTATGTATGGTCAAAAGTGGATTTTCGGTTAAAAAATGGTTTTGGTATGGTCAAAATTTGATTTTCAGTTATAAATTAAACGGCTTTTATTTCTAGAAATTGTTGATATACAGCCCGTTATATATGCTTTTCGGTTATAAATGAGTTTGGTATAGTCAATTGTTGCTATAACTAAAGCGGTATAGTTAATGTTAGTGATAAATCGGTTGGAGTAACAGGTTAATAGGGGAAGTGTGGGTGGTTTTAAATAAAATGTAATGTAGAGCAAGTGGTTAACACATAGTCCTAAGTTAGGAGAGGTCCTGGGTTCGAATCTTAAAAGCTGCGATTTATTTTTTTTAAGGCAGAGAAGTAAGTAACAAAAGAGGAAAGCTCCTTAAAATTAAGTTTAAGGAGGTCCTTAAAAGTTGCCTAATGTGGTAGGCCTAAATGCATTATATATTAGTAAGATTTTGACAAAGATTCGAAATCAAACACTCAAGGCACAAAGAATCTTTACATGTAATAAATTACATACATAACACAAATATATGCATGCATGCATTTCATGCCAAAACCATGACATGCATATAAGTGTGTGAGTCAAAATATTATGGATTTAGCAAGGCTAAAACCCGAAATCTAACTTTGGCAAAAACCGATCCTCAAATCGTTTTTCAAGCCCGAAATGTGCAAGATTCGTTTAGAGTAGGCTCTGATACCACTGTTGGATTATTGTGGGTTCAAAAACGCAGCGGAAGTATATATTTAAAACAAAAGTTTAACCACCACAATCCACCAAGGACCATATCTCTAAACCGAAAAATGCAACAAAGAAAAGATAGAACATCATACCCTTGAAGACACCCGCAAGATTGATGATGTTGATGAGTGGATGATGGTCACGAGTTGGTTCCCCTCTACCGTTGATCCACACCGAGTTACCGTTCCTTTCAAGTTGCTAACCCGACACCGAAAGCTCAAGAAACTTCTTAGATTTCGGTGAACTAAACACTTAATTTTTGAGAGAGAAATGTTGACTTTTTCTTTTCATCATTTTTTAACTAAACCTCCCACATCTTCTTATATAGATAAGGAAGCATGTGGAGGTGTTAAAGATACTAGACATGCATTGGACCATTAAATGGTCCAATGAGATAAAAGCTAGCAAGTGGGTATACTCAACATGCATTGGACCATCAAAAGGTCCAATGAGATTAAAGCTAGCATGAGGATATACTCAACATGCATTGGACCATCAAAATGTCCAATGAGATTAAAGATAGCATGTGGATATACTCAACATGCATTGGACCATAAAAAGGTCCAATGAAATTAAAGGTAGCATGTGGATAATTAGTGGTAGCTCTTTACATGCATTGGTTCATTAAATGGTCCAATGAAATAAAAGCTACATAATTCTCCCAACATCTTTATTTTTGTCTTCTCAATTAAGTGTTATCGGAAAGGAATTCCCCCGGTGTGTGACCCGGTAGGCCTGTGCATCGTCGGTTGTAATACCCGTACGCGTGTGTCGGTGGGCAGAATTCCAACATATATAAATTATATAAAAAATTTATCTTCTTAAGTCGCGCTTTTAAAAACGTCATGGCTTGTCGTGACGCGTCATGACTTGAAGCTTGATGGTATCGTCACGCCGCGTTATACGTTTTTTAGAACATTGGTTATAAACATCATAAATAATAAATTTTAATGTATGTAATTTTTAAAACATAATTGTTTAACAAAATTAAACTTATCATTTACATTAAAGATAAATGTAATGCATCGTAAAAAAGTAAATTTCATTATTTTATAATAAATATCTTTCTTAGTATGTAAAAAAGAAATTGAATTTATTTAAACAAATTCTATATTTCAATGGTAATGATTTAAGGTTTAGATTATGAGTTTTGTTAACCATTACCCTTAGAGCTATGGTTAAGGATACTTAGGGTTATGATTAGCAAATTTTTAGATTATATGCAATCAATGTCGTCGTCTAAATATCTCGATGTAGTGTATGGGTCTCGTTTGGATAAAGTCATAAAACACAACCAATCTTGAAGATGTAGGTGGCTTAGTTATAATCGAGGCATTAAAAATAAGTATTTAACATAAAAATTATCTTAACTTAAACTAAAGAGTTATTTCAAATACTATAAATATATTGTAAGAAATTATATTAATTTCTAATAGGTTTTTCTAATATGTGCCCTAGGCACATGTTTAGGTACGTTAAATACCTCCAACTTTCTATTAAAACTTAAGAATGCATCTAATACATTTCTTCAAAATGTAAATTAGGAACTTCATTGATGTTTAATAACACTTTATTAGGAAACTTTGAGTGAGTTAATGCACCTAAACATATGCCTTATGGGCATATGTTAGAAAAACTTTTCTAATATTTGTGACTACTTCATGTTACTACTCGTCAAAAAAATAGCATGCTTCTACTAGGAGTATTTAGAACTTACAGGGTTGTTTTTCTAATCAAACAATGGCGCTACACTCCTAAATATGTTTAAGGATAATAAAAAACTTCAAATATTGTTCGTGTCTTTATTTTAAGGACAATCTCGAACACTATTAGGTTACAACAACCATAGTATCATTGTTGGTTGAGATAAATTGTTACGTACTTGGCCAATAAAGTGTTGTATACTTGTACCATGTGTACATGGTAATATACTTGGTACATAACTACTAAAGACTGGAAAAAGAAATTAGTTTTCGGTAGTTGTTAGGTTTCAATCATGTAAGCTGCAATCTATTGCGGTCATCCGCCCAAGCCTAGAGGGCTAATGCGTTGACGGGTATTTGTGGAGCCTCGGGTTTCTTTGTCAAGTTAACAAAATTGGCTTAGGTAGGATTTACATGATCATCTCTACTATATCATATACTATATCATATAGCATCTACCCTTTATCTTAGTCTCCTAATACACAATAATTGATTTTACTAATATAGCTCTATTTTAAACCCTAAATATTTAACATTAAATTAGTCAAGAAAAATAAAAAATCATCCATATATGTGTCTTCCATAAAAAGACAGTTTTTAAAAATGTAAGTAGACTTAAGTTAAATTTCCATTATAGAAGATTAGTTACAAAATTAAAACCAAACGAAAATAATTCCATTCAAACACAACATTTTGGATTGGCCATATAGTTAATATCTTAATTCAAATCATTAAAAATTATAAAGAACCGAGAAATTTGAAGAACGTGTAATGTGAATCGGTATAACATCTACACGCTTATATAGTACTCAATGATGTTGGGTTTTCTATGCATCTAGCCACACTTTGCTTAAGGCGGAAATCAAAAGCAACTTGGTAGAACATTGACCCGATTAAAACTTTTGGACCGTTAGGTTTACAATTCTAATGCAACTAGATATTTAATATAATTAAATAGATGAACTCGAAATACTTACTTGTTCTTCGCGATTCGGTGAACTAGATAAACCTTGTGATCTAGTACGAGCCAGATCAAACAATGCACTAGGATTCAAGCAAGAATCCCTCTATCGAATCACACCCTAGGTTGGTCAAGAACGAGACGATGTACCACGAGGTAGTACAAAGCACTCTTGAGAAACAAGCACCCAAATCGAAAACCTTTTCGATTTCCGGCGACGACGTCGGCGGATCAGCGGCGGTCCGACGGCGGAGGTGGGGCGGCGGTTCGGTCGACGGTGGTGGTGTTCGGCCGAGCTTGGGAGAGAAGGCAAGGTGATTGATTAAGTCTCTTAGGTTAAACCCCTTAACCCTAATATATATACTTGCCAAATCTCAATTATGGTAAAACCATAATTGGTCCAAGCCCACCATCTATTAAGCCCACAAGTATTATTAAACTATTAATCCAATACTTGTGGCCCAATACCATTAACTAGTTAATTACCCATTAACTAGTTTAGCCCGTCTAGCCCGATAGTCTATTTAATTAAACTATTAATTAAACACTACGTTATTTCTCGTGTTCGTTGACGCCTTGGGGGCAACCCGAATAGGACTCTAAAATACCCGAACCGAAATACCGGTTTATTTGATGTGTTGAACACTCTTTCCAACAGTCTCCCACTTGGACACCTCATCAACTATAAACGGTACGCGTTCGTGTAACCTTTAGAGTGTGAATGTCATGTGCAGCTGCTGAACTCTGAACTATCAGAAACAGTCCTATGATAAGTGATCATATGTCCTTCGTTGCGCGATATCATGTAACTAGTGACATGGACATGTCAATCACTCTAGTTACGATTATGTTTCCTGATTTGAGATTTATGATGACGATTTGACTACATGATTGAACTTTCAATCTAGTCATGACCTGCGCAGGTACTTCAGTGTCACATCAAATCAACAGGGGGCCCATGGATATCTCCTCTATCACTTTGATCAGAGGGAACGAATAAACCTTAACTACATCATCTTCCTTCATAGTCATCACATAATGCATGGAACTAATCTTTATAGCTACCAGTTACGAATAGCGTTGGAGTTAGACCAATGCATCACGAAATCGTACTAAGGAAACGATGCATCTTGGTTTGAAGACTCATACGATATTATCGCCTCACTGTTACCCATGATAAAGTCCATGGGGTAATACTCTGAGCGTGGGTTGGTCCAACATTTAAATACACCTTTTAAATGCTCATGAGAGTAGCAGCAATCTCTATGCAATGTTCATACCTTTGAACAATCTACTCACTCTCCCATGACATCTTAATTCAGTTCTTATTCCCATAAGAACGATCGACTGTGGACGTTTAAGTAATCTCTTAGTTTACTTAGGAATAGGTTCTAAACATGCAAAAGGTTTGAAATGGAATAATTAAATACTATATGAATGATAGAACACTTGCAAATTATTTAATCTCCATAAATAAATCATCAATTCATACAATTTAATATTCACTACAATTTCAAATGAATGACAATTTATGATAAGTCACTACGAAATCTAATTCCTATCGTCCTTGCATGAGCATCATGCTTGGCACGACTTAGTGCTTTTGTGAAAGGATCAGCCGGGTTATTTTCTGACGATACTCTTGTCACTATCACGTCCCCATCTTCAACTCGCTTTCTCACGTAGTGAAACTTTCTGAGTATATGCCTGGTTCGACTATGATCTTTGGATTCTTTAGTCAATGAGACTGCACCTTCATTGTCGCAGAAGATTTTCATTGGTTCCTTGATGTTTGTTACGACACCAAGATCCCCAATGAAATTCTTCAACCATGTGGCCTCTTTTGATGCCTCACAGGCAGCAATATACTCAGATTCGCAAGTTGAATCAGCTACTGTCTCCTGCTTGGAACTCTTCCAAGTGACAGCTCCTCCGTTCAATAAGAACACCCACCCAGTTTGTGAGCACGAGTCATCTCTATCCGTTTGGAAACTCGCGTCACAATAACCTTCCACAACAAGTTCGTCTTTCCCACCATACACTAAGAACATATCCTTTGTTCTCCTTAGGTACTTGAGAATCGTTTTCACCGCAGTCCAATGATCGTTGCCAGGGTTGCCTTGGAACCGGCTCACCATGCTAAGCGCATATGAGACATCCGGGCGAGTACATACCATGGCATACATGATCGATCCAATCGCCGAGGCGTAAGGGACTCGACTCATTTTCTCCAGTTCTTGCTCAGTACTGGGACATTGACTCTTAGACAATGTTATGCCATGATTCATGGGTAGATACCCTTTCTTGGAATCAACCATACTAAAACGTTTTAGTATTTTATCCAAGTATGTACTCTGGCTTAATCCTATTAGACGTCTTTCTCTATCTCTGTATATCTTTATACCGAGTATGTACGCTGCATCTACTAGATCCTTCATAGCGAAACATTTTCCCAACCAAGACTTCACGTCTTGCAGTGTAGGAATATGATTTCCTATAAGGAGTATGTCATCCACATACAATACTAGGAAGACTACAACGCTCCCACTAGCTTTGATGTAAACGCAGGACTCATCTTCACTTCTAGAGAAACCAAACTCCTTGACTTTCTCATGGAAGCAAAGATTCCAACTTCGAGAGGCTTGTTTTAATCCATAAATGGATTTCTCAAGCTTCCACACTCTATCAGGATATTTCTTATTGATAAAACCTTCTGGCTGTGCCATATAGACATCCTCAGTAAGTCTTCCGTTAAGGAAGGCAGTTTTAACATCCATCTGCCAAATTTCATAGTCATGAAACGCAACTATGGCAAGCAATATTCTGATAGACTTTATCTTGGCTACTGGTGAAAAGGTTTCATCATAATCAATCCCATGAGTTTGAGTATAACCTTTTGCAACCAACCTAGCCTTATAGGTGTGCACATTCCCATCCATGTCTATCTTCTTCTTGAAGATCCACTTGCATCCAACGGTTTTGACACCGGGAGAATTCTCAATCAAGTTCCATACTTGATTGTCGTACATGGACTGAATCTCACTCTCCATAGCCATTTTCCACTTTTCGGCCTCAGGGCCTTCCATAGCTTCCTTATAACTCGATGGCTCATCGTCATCAACTGGTAAACTATTACCAGTAGATGCATCGCCTTCAGCAATATGGAAATCATAGTAATCACCAAAATACTCAGGAGGGCGAACAGTTCTAGAGGATCTACGTGGAATGGTAGGAGTTACATCATTTTGTTCAACAGGAGTCTCATCCTCTGGTTGAGTGCTGGTGTCAACTATAGGTTCCACTACATCTTCATTGTTTGACTCTTGACACTCTTCAAGATCAATTTTGCTCCCACTGTCTTCTTTGGATAATAACTCTCTCTCAAGGAAGAATCCTCTTCGAGATACGAACACTTTGTTCTCTTTCGGATTGTAAAACCGATATCCAAAAGACTGTCGTGGGTAGCCAATGAAGTAGCACTTCTCTGATTTGTTATCTAGCTTGTCGTGAGATTCATGTCTTACATAAACTTCACAACCCCAGATTTTCAAATGTTTGAGGGAGGGAGGATTCCCTGTCCACATTTCAGAGGGAGTTTTGGCAACCTTCTTAGTTGGTACAAGGTTAACGATATGTGCTGCAGTTTCTAAGGCATATCCCCAGAAACTCACTGGAAGTGTTGATCGACTCATCATTGATTGAACCATGTCAAGCAAGGTTCGATTTCTCCTTTCCGACAGTCCATTAAGTTGTGGAGTTCGAGGAGGTGAGAGTTGGGATACTATTCCACAACTCTTTAGATAGTCGATAAACTCTTGACTAAGATACTCTCCGCCCCTGTCAGAACGGAGCATCTTAATCTTCTTGCCCAGTTGATTCTCTACTTCTTTCTGATATTCTTTGAACGTTTCAAAAGTATCAGATTTATGTTTAATCAAATAAACATATCCATATCTACTGAAATCATCAGTAAATGTGACGAAGTATCGTTCACCATGTCTAGTGTTAGACTTGAACGGTCCACATACATCAGTATGTATGAGGTCCAACAAGTCTTTGCCTCTTTCACATGACCCTGTGAATTGCGCCTTTGTCATCTTGCCAAGTAAACAAGACTCACACACATCATTCGATTTGAGGTCAAATGATTCTAACACTCCATCCTTTTGGAGTTTAGCTATGCGTTTCTTGTTTATATGTCCTAAGCGACAATGCCATAGACATGATTTATCCAATACACCTTTGGATGAATCAACATTCAATATTAGATTTCTTTTGTTTACGCAACCATCTATTTCATATATACCAGCACAAGGAATAGCTTTAAAATAAAACACATCATTTTTATAAACTAAAATAGAACCATTCTTATTATCAAAAACAAAGTTAAAACCATCCTTAAACAATGCGTAATACGAAATAATGTTGCGTGCCATAGAAGGCGAAAAACAAACATCTAATAAAAGTAAAGAACATCCATTCCCAAGCATGAGCTCATAATCTCCTATCTTGGTGACAGCAGTCGAGACTCTGTTTCCCATGATCAGATTAAGCTCTCCATGCTTCAACTTCCTACAATTCTTAAGTCCCTGCATATCAGTGCAAATGTGAGTACCACACCCTGTATCTAGAACCCAAGAATTAGACATAGAAGTATGATGGAGTTCAATCATAAAAGTACCTGATGGTCCAGACTTTTGGACTTTCTGACTCTTCAGATCATCCAAGTACTTTGGGCAGCTTCTTTTCCAGTGAACCATTTCATTGCAATGAGAACACATTGAATCCTTTTGTGTTATTAGTGAACTTCTCTTTCTCTTAAGCTTTCGTTGGGTATGTCCCACCTTAGCTTCCCCTTTTCCACTGGGGTGAGAAGGTTCACTTTTCGTAGCACCATTTGATTCAATATTTAAGATATGAGTATCAGAAATAAAGTTATGAATGTCTAACATCTTTGCTTCAGCAATTATTAGTTTCTTTCATAACTCTATGAGTGTAATGTCTTTATTATTCTTATCGTAATCTGATACGAACGAAGAATATGTCGGAGTGAGCGAGTTTAACACTATGTCAACTGCTAATTCCTTAGACACATTTACACCCTAATCTTTTTGATATGTAGCCTTTCATCATTTTGATGAAGCTACATACAAACTCTCCTTTTCTCACTTTGCAATTCGGAATGAGTCTTAGATTTTCAACAGAAGCTCGTGAATTAATCATATAATCCACGTAGTTAAATTTCGTAATACTGTTACGAGATGAAACTTTTGAGATAGAAAATCGAGGATGATTTTATGGTGAAATTGGAAGTGGAAGTGGTGGTGTTGGAGGAAGATTGTTGTTGAAAGACATTTATAAAGAAAACAATTTCTTTATTTAGTGCATTCATTAATAAATCCTTATAATAATTTTCCCAATCTTTATTTATAAGGCTAGGATACGCCCACTAGTTATTTGATGTGAAGAGGGATGCCGTATTTCACACCAAACAATTTCGTGTCGTAGGCAAACTATTGTCAATTTCAATCTTATGAAATCCCTAGTTCTTTGAGATTCATTCTCGTGGGAGAATGGCATGTTAATCTCGAATCAATGCTCATTCTAATCTATATGACAGGGATACCGTGGATCATATATTAGAAGGTGAAACAACCATGGAATACCCACGTGGACTTCTCGGCTCAAGTTCGCTTGAGTATCGCGAGAATCGTTTCACTCGTAAAATAATCTCACAATTAACGTACCGGTTAACCACACGAGTTCCGTTAATCAGACTATGATACGAGCGCGTGTCATTCTATGGAGAGCACACAATGTTCACATTTAATTAAACGGGAAGGATTTGTTTAATTTTATGATTATAATTTTAATCTTAACATCATCCTATTATGCCTGTTCGGTAGCTCCATTCTAAGATAAGGGAAGCGGCGGGGCAGGTCAGCGCAAGGCGTGTTAAAAACGCAACCCCGTTTAGAGATCTATATCTCTTCCTTTTCATCCTTTAGATGTCTTAGACTATGGGTGAGCCTACTAGTGACATAAGCGACGATGTATTTAACTTTAGTTATAATATATATAAACTATTATATAATTATATCTATGTAAATTAAAACATTTTAATTACATTTACTAAAGTTCTATATAGTATAATTAATTTTATAAACGCGCGAGGACGCGACGTTTTAATTACTATTATAACTATATCTTATATAATATTTAATAAACTATTATTACATAATATTATATATATAAGGGAGGAATATCAAATCACATTTGATATATAATGGAATTCGAAATTATATACATATATATATTCTAATTAAACTTTTAAATAATATATATCATATATATAATACTTATTTAAATGTTTATCTTAATTATAAACTATTATAAAACAAGACAAAACAAAATTTAAATATTCGAAAAATCCATACCCTTATTTAAATATTTAAAATTTTCGGAATCTTTTAAAATATGTTACTTTCCATGATTTTAAATCTTCTAACTTTATCTATATTTAAAACCTTTTAAATACATAAAGATTTTGCAAATCAATTTATTTTAGTACACATATATCCGAAAATATATATGTATACAAATAAATACTTGAATCCGAAAATAATATATATATAAAATATATGATGCATTTAAATCCAATTTAAATAATCACAAGATAATATCAAAACCCCTTTTGTAAAATATTGTGACAATCTCAACAATTTTGGAATTATCACCGTGAAATTATGTCCGAATTTTCGGAATTTATTAAAAAAACAATTTTAATACTAATGAAAATAATTAAAACAATTTTAATGGATTTCGAATTTAACGTCTAGCACTATTAGACTTGTAAACATGTGGCTCTCTGATACCACTGTTGGGTTTTCTATGCATCTAGTCACACTTTGCTTAAGGCGGAAATCAAAAGCAACTTGGTAGAACATTGACCCGATTAAAACTTTTGGACCGTTAGGTTTACAATTCTAATGCAACTAGATATTTAATATAATTAAATAGATGAACTCGAAATACTTACTTGTTCTTCGCGATTCGGTGAACTAGATAAACCTTGTGATCTAGTACGAGCCAGATCAAACAATGCACTAGGATTCAAGCAAGAATCCCTCTATCGAATCACACCCTAGGTTGGTCAAGAACGAGACGATGTACCACGAGGTAGTACAAAGCACTCTTGAGAAACAAGCACCCAAATCGAAAACCTTTTCGATTTCCGGCGACGACGTCGGCGGATCAGCGGCGGTCCGACGGCGGAGGTGGGGCGGCGGTTCGGTCGACGGTGGTGGTGTTCGGCCGAGCTTGGGAGAGAAGGCAAGGTGATTGATTAAGTCTCTTAGGTTAAACCCCTTAACCCTAATATATATACTTGCCAAATCTCAATTATGGTAAAACCATAATTGGTCCAAGCCCACCATCTATTAAGCCCACAAGTATTATTAAACTATTAATCCAATACTTGTGGCCCAATACCATTAACTAGTTAATTACCCATTAACTAGTTTAGCCCGTCTAGCCCGATAGTCTATTTAATTAAACTATTAATTAAACACTACGTTATTTCTCGTGTTCGTTGACGCCTTGGGGGCAACCCGAATAGGACTATAAAATACCCGAACCGAAATACCGGTTTATTTGATGTGTTGAACACTCTTTCCAACAAATGAAACATATAATTATTCGTTACCTTGTACATGTACCTATTGGTCAGAAAGAGTATATGTCTACTCTAACGAATGATGTATATTATCGTCCAAGTTTTAGATCAACAGAAGTTAATATAGCCAGATATTTTGTTACATCTAGTTGGAATGAACCTAAGTATTCTTTTAAGAAGAAACCTAATGCTGAAATCTTAATACTATAAATATACAAGGTATTGTAATTCAAGAGGAAATCCAAAGGACAAGAAAATAAGAGCATTTTGTTCGCTAACCAAAACTACAAACGGAACAATAAAATTAGGGACGTTTAGTGTAATTAACTAAACTTAAACACAAAATATATATACCAAAGGGCTAATAGCCTAGCGGTAAAGGTGTTTGCCAAGGTTGAGGGTTCAAGTCTCATAGTATACATAGGTGGATTTAGAAGTAGATTAGGATTTTTTTTTTTTTTTTTTTTAAAAAAACACAAAATATATAAAGGGTTTTTATAACATGTGCCTCTAGGCACATGTTTAGGCTCATTAATGCACTCCAAGTTTCCTAATAAATTCATATTAAACATTAATGACGTTTGTTTTTTAAATTTTCAAGAGATGTATTAAATGCTTTCTTTATTTTAATGAAAAGTTAATGATAATTAATAAGCCTAAACATGTGTCTAAGGGACACATATTAGAAAAACCAGTATGTAAATTCAACAAACTATGTTTACTTATGTACTAAATCTTCTTACTTATTTTATTAATACAAGTGTCTAACTCAAAGCAAGAAAATTATTGGTTGATGAAGTAGTAAGATGGCGTACCGGATAACGTTATCCTAACAACTTCATAGGAGTCGACCATCCGTTTTGCGGGTAGACCGGAATCGGCGCAGGTGAACCTCTATTGCCACAAGGGGTACTTTTTTTTGCTCATAACAGGGATTGAACCCGTGACCTCCTGAAAATTTCACCATTTTTTAAGACCAAGTTCAATCACTAGACATCCCTTGTGGTTGTTTTCTTATTTTCTTCTTAGTATGAAGAGAATGATCATTACATGACCCATCAATTTGAGATTATTTTGTGATTTGAATGCAACAATCAGTATATCACAAGCTTGCAAATATGGAATTAAGGACAAACTCAGTTAAAGGATCAATATTTTTAGGATTAACTACATACCATGCTCTAAGTTTTTTAATTATATCAATTTATGTTTTTGTTTGTATCTCTTTTGGATCAAAATATTAGGACTAGCTACAAACTATGTTCTATACATTAATGGTAGGTTCCTAGTTATGTTTTCATTTGTATATTCTTTTAAAAAAAAACTATGTACATATGCAACAAAAAAAATTATATATATATATATATGGGCGAGCTATTTGCAGAACCCATTTTTTGAGTAGAACCAAACAGAACCCATCTAAAAATATTAGAATTTAGTAAAAAAATATGCAAAACAAGATCAAACATATACTCCATTAAGATTGAGAAGAATCATTATGTGGAGTAGCAGAAGTTGGAGAAGGAGAATCCGTAGAACTTGAAGTATGAATATCAGGAACAGAAATAGATTGAACTTCAGCTACTGTTGGAAATGGAACGCCAGCCTCTTCCAGTAAAGTATGTCGAATATTATGATAATCATCATAAAAATGACGAAATAAAATATCCAAGTCATTTTCAGATGTTGAAGGCGTTGACGATGGTGTAGGATTTTCAGCATTTGAAGTAACTGAATTGATAGGAAATGTTTCATCAAAATTAACGTTAACACTTTCTCTGATCGTTCGTTTTGATCGATTATAAACTCGATAAGAAGCAGATTCTCTTGAATATCCCACAAAGATTCCTTCATCAGCTTTTTCATCAAATTTATTCAACTTATCTTTATCATTCAGAATGAAACACCGACTCCCAAAAATATGTAAAAATTTAATATTTGGAATGCGGTTATTGATCAGTTCATAGGGAGTTTTGTTGTATGCTTTGTTGATGATTGAACGATTTTGAGTGAAGCACGTTGTACTTATAGCTTCTGCCCAAAGAGATAATGGTAGTTTTGAATATGAAAGCATGGTACGAGCAGCTTCAACAAGAGTTCGATTTCTTCGTTCAACAACCCCATTTTGTTGAGGTGTTCTGGCAGCGGAAAATTGGTGAGTAATACCAACTGAGTCAAGAAAAGAATCTAAAACTTGATTTTTAAATTCAGTTCCATTATCAGTGCGGATGGTATGTACTTTTAAATCTAAATTGGTTTGAGTTTTCTTGATGAAGGATATTATGATATTAGTTGCTTCATCTTTTGTACGTAGGAAATGAACCCATGTGTATCGAGAATAATCATCAACAATAACCAACACATACCGTTTTCCTGCTAAAGATTGAACGCTCATAGGTCCACATAAGTCCATGTGAAGTAATTCAAGCGGTTTTGAAGTACTTTGAATTGGTTTAGACTTATGAGGTTTCTTTGTCATTTTTCCCATCTCGCACGAAGAACATAGATGATCTTTTTCAAATTTAAGATCTGGAAGACCAGATACATGTCCACCTTTCACCAACTTATTGATGTTTTTGAAGTTAAGATGAGAGAGGCGACGGTGCCATAACCAAGATTCATCTGATGAAGCTGTTGACATTAAGCAAACTTCTTCAAGTGGAACTACATCGTTTAGATTGATAGTAAACAAATTTGTCTCTCTAGTTCCAGTAAGAAGTTCTTCTCCATCATATGTACGAACAGCACATTTCTTTGTACGAAAATTAACTTCTAATGTTTTATCGCAAAATTGACCGATACTAAAAAGATTATGAGCGAGATCTTCAACATAGGTTACATTGCGAATGATTAGGTTGTGTCGGATGATATCTCCAATTCCCATAATAGCAGCTAAATGATCATTACCAAATCTAACGGTACCCAAATATTTGTCTCTAAAATTTGTTAACAAATTCTTGTTTCCGGTCATATGTCTTGAACAACCAGAATCAAGATACCATAAATTCTACATAAAACAATTAAAACAAAAAGGTACCCAATCAGATATGGGTCCTATACGATTAGTGAAACATGTTTTATGAAGAATTAGTTGATATGATTTGAATTTAGAGAGTTGGAGAACTGCAAGGAGGCAGTTCTGGATTTGTTACTTTGATAGACCATTTTAAGGATTTCTCAGGTGAGGATAAAATCCATTTTGAATGTTCGTTTTGGATCCATGTATATTTAACAAATTTGGAATGCTTTTTAGAGGAAGTCAAAGAACTGGAGTTTAATGATGTAGTTGGAGTCACAGTTCGATAAACTAATTTGGTTGGTTTAGGTGTAGAAACCACACGATATACTGATTTTGTCGATTTAGGTTTAATCCTAGATTGTGGTTTAGATGTGGATGTTGAAGGAGTGAATGAAGAACCTACACGATAAACAGATTTTGACGGATTAGGAGAAGAACGTGTAGATGAAAATGTGTGAGATCGAGCAAGCATTGTTTTGCAATGTTCTGGATAACAAGTGATACATGAATGAATGATTGAACCGTTTTTATGAAGAACATCATGTCGTCGACCACAAGGAGCATCTTTTCTAACAAAATATCGTGTATCATATTGAGAAATTGGTGTATTAGTTTTTCTATCAAAATAAACCTTTTTACCAGTTTTATCTGTTTTAACAATCAAATTAACACCATTCACAGTGAAATTAACAGGACGATAAATTGCTGAATCATAGACAATTCCATAACATGTAGCAGGAGAAATAAACTTTGTTGAGTTATTACAATTATTAGAATTTGAAAAAGAAGAAGCTAAAAACGAGGAAGATCTAGACTTCTTAAGCTCTTTGGACTTAAGCATACTAGACTTAGACGACTTAGACTTCTGAGACTTCTCAACTTCTTTCATCCTGACTTGCATCGGCGTCGTAAGCTTGGAATTTAAAGTTTTATCTGAAAAATTTAAATCATGAGAATTAGAATTTCTTCTTAAAAGAATTGGAGTTTTAGGAGAAGAAGAATTCTCATTGGCTGATTTTGGTGTTGGAGAAGCATTGTGGCTTGAAACAGATTTAATTTCAACAATTTTATCTTCTAAATCAAGAATTTTTGATTGTAAAGCAGATTTTTCTTTGTCAAATGCCTTTTGGGTTTCATCTATTTCGGTTTCCAATTGATAAATTTTCTTTTCTAGAATTAGAGAAGGAATGTAAACTTTTTGGGTTACTTTTTGTTGAAGTACCGCATTCTCCTTAATCTCAAATTCTGCAGGTGTAATAATTGGAAAATATTCATCATTTGTAAAATTTGCCTTTTTAGTTTCATAAGTTTTATTTAATTCATTGTAATTGAAACTAATTTGTGCATTCTCTGATTTAGCTCTGTTGAACGCTTCAATTTCTTCTTCCTCATCGGTCATGCGAAGGAAACTCTGCCAAACATCAACATGTATGTATTTGGAATCATACAGTGTTGGAAGCACATTGCAAGCCATCTTCAGATATTCTGGATTGTTTGCCCCCAGTCCTTCTCTTGAATTGAAGTATTTGAAATCTTTAGGCTTGTTCAAGTGAATTGTTTGATCAGTTTGTCCTCGTTTGGCAATGATTTCTTCAAGATGTTTGACGTGAGAAGAAAGTTGAATTTTATCATTTTGTAGTTGATTAATGACATTTTGTTTGCTATTTAATTCTTGTTTTGTTTGAATGTTATTTTCATGAATGGTTTCTGATAATTCTTTAATTTGTGAGGTTAATGATTTAAACTGATTTTCATTATCATCAAATTCTTTTTGTTTGCGTTCCAACCAGTTTTTAGTAATTTGATAGTCATTCCATGCTTCAATGTATAACTTGTAATATTTATCATTTTCTTCACTAGATGTGGAACTTTGTGTGCTTTTGAGATTAATGATTTCAATTTCTTTTTCATAAATAGTATGAGACAAATGTTGAATATCAGTCTCATATTTAACAGTTAATTCTGAAATTCGATTTTGTAACGTCGGATTCTTTTTCTCAAAATTTTTATTTTGTTTAATAAGATGAACAAGTTGTGTATTATGATCAACAATTTGTTCATTTTCGTTTTCTAAATCAGCTAAACTTTGTTGAAGTAGAGCATTTAATTCTTTTTCATTCAAAAGGTTTTGTTTTAAAGTCTCAATTTCAGAATTCTGGTTTGTTACAAAATAATTTTCAGAATCAATTAAATGTGAAGAATGAGATAAGAAAGAATTAATTACCTCTATTTCTTTGTTGGCATCATCAGATAAACGTTCAGAAATTTCAGCATTTTCACGTGCCATAAAGCATAGATTTGCCGAATGCTCTTCATCCTCAGGATCTGAGTCTTCCATCCATTGAAGATCTTCTGCTAACAATACCTTGCCTGACTCAATCTGCTTGGCCATTAACATTTTGCGTTTAAAGTATTCAGAATCCCGAACTTTTGGTTTCTTACAGTCTCGGGAGAAATGACCAGGAAGTCCACAGTTATAACATTTCTTTGTCGGATCCAAAGGTGTTATAACTTTTGGTTTATCAGATGTGTTTGATGCAGATGGTGCAGACTTGAAAGTGGATGAAGATCTCTGATTGTTGTTTGTATGAGTTGGGTAATACTTCTTCTCATATCTTGAGATGAAAGACATAGCTTGCAACAGTTGTTCTAATTCAGTCTCCATTTCTTCTTTTGTATCTTTGACAGGTTCTTCTGATTTTTCTTTCAGTTTACCAGATGAATTTGACTGGTATTGTCTTGTAAGAAGAGCAAGAGTATCAAGAGTGTTCGCATTTTCCTGTTTGGTTTTGACTATATCTTTCACCATTGGAGCATTTTGAAGTAAATACTCATACAGTTCATGCACATCTATTGAGCTCAGATCTTTATGTTGCATAGCACTGTTTCCAAAAGTGGCCCACTCTGGTAGTAGACTGTTGATGAACTTGATGTTAATCTCCAAATTTTCCTTCTTCAAGTTATTTCTTCGAAGTTCATTCAACAAGTTGCAATAACGGTGATATGTGCTTTATAATTCTTCCCCGGTGGAAGCTTTAAATGATTGGTAAGCATTCAGAGTGGTTACCATCTTGGCTTTATTCCCTAAAACGGTGCCTTCCATTTGCTTCCGAATTTCATCCCATATCTCTTTACCGGTTTCCAAGCTGTCTAAGCTATTATAAATCTCGTTCGGTAAACTCTGAAGTACAAATGAAAACGATTGTAGATCTGCTTTAGCTCGTAGTTTTTGTTGAGCATTGTATCTTGATTTAGGAAGCGGAGTTCGACCTCCAAGAACTGGCGGAGTTGCGTTTGGTGCAGCTATTACGTCTTCGTAGAATACCGCTTCACCATTTTCGAGTGAGTCACGTATTTCAGTTGCCAGTTCTTGATTTTTGATAAAATGGAGGAACCGTTTCTTCCATTGTGCGTATTCACCTCGGTATAAAACCGGAGGTTTGAGATCGGTTCCGATCGACAATGCATCTTTTGACGTCATTTTGTTGTCAAACTATGTGCCGAACTATGTGAAAAATTGAACCGAAGTAGGTATTGAATTTGATGAAAATTTTGTGGGCCGAACTTCTACAAATTCGGGCCGAACTTGTAGCTGTATACTTCGGGCCGAACTTCTTGTTGAACTTTGGGCCGATCTAGTGACAATTCTCGGGCCGAACTTGTTGGGCCGAAGAACTATTTCGGGCCGAACTACAGAGAGCCGAACTTGTTCATCAATGTGAAGCCGAACTAGGATGCCGAACTAGGTGATCGAACTTGGTGGCCGAACTACTGCTTTGAACAGTTGGGCCGAACTACTCTGAAGTTAATGAGCCGAACTTCTCCTTTTCCCTCGGGCCGAACTTCTCTTTTGTTACTTCGGGCCGAACTCAACTGGGCCGAAGTCCTTTTTAAGCAAAGCTCGGGCCGAACTACTCAATGGGCCGAACTAGTACTTCGGGTCGAGCTTCTATTTGGCCGAACTTCTGCCGAAGTTGTTCTTCGTCGTTGACGAACACTTGTACGTATTCTTCACCTTGTTGATCGGATTTTTCTTAATACTTCACCGATTTGAATGATTCTTCTTGCAAACTACTCGAAATCAACTTTATAACACTTTGATCCGATCAATTTCTTCAATCCATAACATATAAGCTTCGAATCTTCGATTTTCAGAGGTTTTTCAACTTTTTCACTTTTTCATCAAAATCACGAAATTGAAGTGATCTGTTGACGGAATGAATCGAATTTTGATTCTATTATGCTTAGAAACACTGGAGAAACACTAATCCATGATCAAATCTTCAATTCCAGCGAAAAATTTTACAACATTAAATTTTCAATGACGAACAAACTTTTTCTTCAAACTTTCTCAGATGTTCATCAATCTAGCTCGATTTTGGATCTTCTCTAAGAGAGATTTTGCTCTGATACCACTTGTTAGATCGTTTAAGACTAGAATCGAGCTAATCCATTAAGATTTGAGTGAGAAATAGAAGATTTGTGTGAGTGTGTGTAGTTGGTGTGAGTGTGTGTAAACGAGAGAGAACAGAAACTTTCTAAATTGTATTTCAGTTAAAGTGAGGGAAAGCTTACATTGTAAGTCAAACTTACATCCTTTTATACTCCTACCACTTAACTAGACAATGGTTAACTAACGGACTTAAAGATCAAAACTATTACAATAATGGTCCTAATCTTATTACAATTTTAGTCCTAACACTTTAATCCAACAAAAGTCCATTCACCCACTCTAATCCAATGTATACGGATATTAGGTTGCGTACATCACGAGTAAAAACTCAAGAACCCCAAAGAACTTGTTATAAACAACCAAACAGGAATACCCTTTTAAAATTAAAATTAAATTTATTTACTGAGCCACCTACAACTTCTAATCAAGTGTGTACAAGTACAACCTTATAAATTTTTGTATACAATTTTAGGGTTTTTAATATGCCTTAGGGCCATCAATAGTTATTATGGCTTTTGTTAGGAACCACTTTTTAATTAATTTGTTTAAGAAATTGTTAAGAGTCGGCAATTTTCAACCATAGTAAGATAAAAAGACTGAAGAAAATGTTGTCAGGAGAGAAAAAAAGAGGGTTGGAAGAATGAGTTACTTACACATGTTTGAATTTTTTTGTAAAAAATTATTTAAGAAAATTTGTAGGCTTGTAATGCTATCTCATATACATTTATCATTTGTAACAAACCAGAAATAAGGTCTTGACCCGGCCCGATCCGTTTGGCCCAAAACCCATAACCCAACCCTTCTTACCAGCCCATTCACTACCTACAACTGGATACCATTACCAACATATTCTGCATGGTATTGAAACTTCAAACAATGAAAAGGAAGAAGCCATAACATACAAAATTACAAATTTCTCCTTGGTTATCAAATGTACAAATGTCAAAGATCATATGGTCATCAAGAAGATGTAGGCATTACCCAGATTCTGGGATCACCAGGGGCAATTTCGGAAAACCACTATAAACGAAATATTTATTACTTTATGTGATAATGGTCCACGTTGTAAAGTTATGAACATGAGGACCATACCTTTCTAAGACCAGTGGGTCCGGTTGCTAGAATCAGAGCTTCTAGAAAACCTATAGTTGAATGATTCCCTCATGATGGGAACATATGGTGATGTTTCGTCTCTTTCTGTCTCATGAAGGTAGAAACCACGATGATGGGGTCGACTGAGGACAGCTGGCAATATCATAGGCAAGCCCCTTGAACCAGTGAATCTCCTAAAACCATTTGTAGCTGGGGGCATATTTGTAATTTCACTTGGTTGTTCTTGATGATAGCTTGCATGACGAATCGGGATCCTTTCACGAGATTGAGAATTAGGTACCGAACTCTCTCCAGGTCTAGAAACAGGCCTATTCAGAAAAAGAAACAATGCAAAATTATATTGTTTAATGAAAATACACACTCGAGATGAATTGGTTGATTTGAGTTATGTTTTGCTTCTGACGATTTAAACATGTTTTTGTCAGGTAAAATGGTTTTCAAATGATGAACATTATTGAGTTACATATGACTTCAAAACTAAGTTATAATAACATAACCTATAAAACTATAAAAGTAAAATGATTTAGAAGGCTATAACCATTAAAAATACAATTGGGTAGACTTTCGACCCGTTCGTCCCATTTGACCCGTTTTCCTTTTAGCAAACTTCTTTTATTTTATTCATCTTAGCCTTTAGGGTTATAACCATAACCCAATTAGCCAATCATAAGTAAACGGATTGAAATTGCCACCTTTAATTTTAAGTGTACGCAGTCATAAATATGCACACACAAACACACTTTTTCTGTGTGTTTGTGTCGGTTAAGAGTAAAATCTTACTGTTGAGTATAATGCAATGGGTGAAGTAAAGATGATGATCTCACAACAGCATCAGCTTGAGCAGATCTCATTGTAGCAGGATTAACTGGAGTTAGATTACCATGATCAATGTAGTCCCTGTCAGCATTATATGGAAGAAAATGACAATTCCACCCCCAACTTGGGTGTCGAATATTAGTTGAATGGATATTATTACGAGGGGCAGAATGGGAATTTAGCGGATGGTGGAAGCCAACAAGTTCACTGGGTCGAGAATATGAACTATAGGAACGAACTGAAGGTGGGCCAGATGTATGTTCAGTAATCATAGCATGGTTTCCATGGAAATTAGCAACTGCAGATATAATGTTAATTTAAAAAAAAATTATAAAGAAAGTAGAGACGGAGATCATATATTTATGCTGTTAAAAAAAAGAGATCATATAAGAATTTTGTAGAACTTACATGTATTTAATGAAGATTCGACTTCCCTGAAAATATTTACATGTACGGAAAGGTCAAAGATTGCATATTTATGATGCTATTATGGAAATAAGTCTATAATCTGATTATGATATACACATTTGAACCATGAGAAATGCGGGGAGAGATTAATGAAAAGGACACATGGCATCATATCATTGGGTAGGTCTATTTGTAGGTCTAATATGTAGGTCTATACAGCATTTCTCTTTGAACCATATATATAGTCTAACCAATGTGAATAAATTGCTAAATCCAATGGTCAGGATTCATCTACAAAGATATAAAGAGAAGGTGTAGCTAGCTTACTCAATCGAATGAACCGTAAATCCACTAAACGGACAATAATGAAATCCAAACGGCTGAAAAAAGATTTAAAACTCATAAGCAACAGTTACCAAATGATTGAAGAATATGTGAAAATGCTCACCCTTCTGGGATAGCTGAATCCATGTGGGCCCTCATTTAGCATCCATTCTGGCGGGCCGGTCTCAGAAATTGAATGTGCAGAACCATCTGCAAACAGCCATCTGCCACTTTCAACATTGCGACAATTAGGGCATTGCATTGTTCCCTTTGTATTAAAAGCCGATCCAATGCAATCTGTATATCACAGGCAGGTTAAGTCATGCATACATACTAAGACAACTATGAAATACAATCATATGTAGTTAGGTTATAAAATGATCCAAAAAAAAAATCTGTTACAATTTTAGTATTTGTGCAACCCTATTTTAGTAAAACAGACTACTATAACTGTTAGATTTCTTTAAATTGATTTCATACTGCTTTAGTTTCTATAATTTTATCAAACTTGGGGTTGTCATTTCAATCAAAGTGCATATAAAAGGGTTAGCTTAGGGTCATTCTGCACTGCATCAACCACATTATCTAATTCTGGTAATATATACAATTGAAATCTATATTCAGTATCTTCATTAGGCTAACTAAACGCTAAACAAGTTCAATTTTGAAAGTGATAAAACGACATTGAACATACATTTGGAGATTACGCTTAAAACTCTGCAAAACGTTAAGTCACAAAGTTCGGGAACAACGATCGGTCGTTATCAGCTTAACGCTCAAACAAAATTAGAACTGATCACTAAAACACTGATTCTAGCTAAAATTAGAGCATCTAATCTAACTACATTGATATTTCAATTGTTCAGACGATCGATTAATGAAACGGATCAAAATCAACAAACCGAAAGTACTCTCACCGAGATGAAATTTGTGACCGCAGTGAAGCTTCGCTATGGACCTGTCTCCGTCATCGATCACTAAATCGAAACAAATCGAGCAAGGAACCGATGATGAGCAACCTAACGCCGGCGAAGACGAATTATCGGCGACATCGGCATTGATGACATCAGTAATTTTTGAAGCAACCATTATTTTATCACAAATTTTCAGCTGATTTAAATTAGGAACTCATACATTGAATCGAGTCAGTAGAGAAATCGATCAGATAAGAAGTTCATCTGAGACGAAATTCGGACAAATAAAAGAAATGATTTTACGGAAACTATATCGGATTATACAATCTGATTTGTACTAAAGTTTCTTACTCAATCCGGCCTGTCACATTACGTGGCCAATAGAACCGATTACGACGGCCAAGGATTTATGACAACAGGCATATTCCGGTAACTATAACGTTATCTTAATTTAGTGGTTTTTTTCATATGGTTAGGTAATAACAATATCTGTCAAAAGATAAATAAAATAAGAGTTTTGATAATGATGTTATATGATATGTATAAAATATTTACATATTCATTCGTAACCGACTTTTTAATTTTAAGAACTACTTCCCCACAGATTAATGTATAACTTTTTATACCCTTAATGACAGCCATATCATTATCAAAATCCATAAAATAATAATAATAATAATAATAATAATAATAATAATAATAATAATAATAATAATAATAATAATATCAATCATATTCTTTAAATAATTTTACTCGAGCAACATTATGACATATTTTATCTATATCATAAGGGTTTTTCTAACTCATGCCTTAAGGGCATGATATTAGAAGTATTGAGTGAACTTGAAATTTCCATTTATAATAAATAAATGCATTAATTACTTATTAATTATGTCTATCTTTTGCATGTATTTATGGTTTTTTAAACTAAAAACGGTAAGTTTGAGTTCATTAAACCGGCTTATCTCATGCTCTTAGGGCATGAGTTAGCCACACTCATATCATAATTATACGTTTTACGAAAGATTATAAAGAGTGTTATGATAGATTAAAATGGATAGTTAGTTGGATATTTATTCTATATTTTTTAAATAAAGTGATGTTAATAATAATTAAAAATAAAAGTAAGTAAGGAGTCATTTTACTATATTAAATGAGATAATTATTAGGTGTTTATTATCTTTACTAAATAATGTAAATTATTAAAGTGTGTAATTTATTGTGACATGAAGTAATTATAAATGTTTTAGTAATTAAGTCTAACTAGTTGAATATTACCTACACAATGCTGCGGGAAAATTGATATAGTATCCAAAAATTATTTACCGATATATTCATACAACACTCAAAAAATTGTTTTATATTAAGAAAATGAAATATGTGTTTCAACATATCTTCAATAGCATAACTCTGAAATAAATATACTAACTTTATTTTAGGTGTCATTTTATATTAAAAAAACAAAACGTTGGTGCAAAGATATAAAACATTGTTTACTGATATATTCACACAACACTCAAAAAATTGTTATATATTAAGAAAATGAAATATGTGTTTCAACATATCTTCAATAGCATAACTCTCAAATAAATATACTAATTTTATTTTAGATGTCATATTATATTAAATAAATAAAACGTAAGTGCAAAGATATATCATATGAGAAGAAAAAACCCCTTAAGGTCACAAAGGTTCATTCGTGTCGACTCCGGACTATATGCAAATCGCGTGTCGCCGAAGATTAGCCGGCTCGTAAAGTGAGTCATAACTCCGGTTACCATATAAAAAGAAAATTTAAGCATGGCAAGTTAAAAATATGAATAATATATACAATATTTTACTATTTAATGTATGGTAAGTTTTATACTTCCTCCGTTTCGTAATAAGTGATACATTTGGGTTCTCACATTTTATGAGGCAAAATATTTTAATAAATGTTAGATTAGATTATATTAGATACTTAGTGGTTGATACGTCTCACATTTTGATTAAAAGTGAGTTTAATGATTTTTAAAACTAAAATTAATGATAAATAAATTATACCACTATATTAAATAAGATAGTTAGTGGATGCGAATCATACTTTTTTTAACAAATAAGATAACTTTTCAAAATGTAGCACTTATTTAGAAAAAAAAAACTTAAAATAAAAACTTTATTACTTATTTTGAAACAGATGAAATATAACTTTAAAGAATATTTATTTAAACTTTTAAATAAAATTAGCAATGTTTAAAATTGGAGGGGCTATTTTAAAACATTTAAAAAAGTAGAGCGGTTGTTGAAGAAAAGGAGGAAGTATTACTTACTTTCATAAGGGCAAAAAAGTCAACGTACTTCCCTTGCTAAATGTATTAGATAGAACTAGTAAATTGCACCCGCGCGATGCTGCGGGAAATTTTAGTAAGACGCACAAAAGAAGCAAATATTTTAGTTGTACAATGTCTAGTTGTATGCATGGTTTGAGTTATTCGACTGATTGTATCAAATTTATTTTAATATTTAGTTATTATGTAGAATCGTATCATTTAATATAAATAGAAAACATTAATTATATCTTCCGAATTCAAAATAAAAATTATAATAATGATAATAATAATAACTAAAGTAAACTATCCTTTTTAGTTTTAGGAATTCATTAGTCGTATAAAAGTATAAAAGTTTTGAAGGTAAAAAATCATTATTTTTGGAAAAAGATCTAGGTTTATTCTATTTAAATTAAAAATTATAATAACAATAATAATAATTAAAGTGAAGCTATCATTTTAAGTTATATATAAATTCATTAATGTTATATAGAAACTAAAAAGGGAGCCAAGATTCGAACTTGGAACCTCTTGTTCAAGAGTATACAACGTTAGCCACTCGGACAGAATCACAGCTATGAATTAAACCCGTCTATAACCAATAAATACCGAAAGATCACTAAAAGACAAAATTACTATTCATCTTAAGGTAAATGTGAAAAAAATATAGAGATTGAATATGAAAGTATAGGGTAAAAATTATAATTTAAGCAAATTTAAAGTTCAGGGGTGTAAAATGTAATTTAAGTAAAGTTATTTTATAAGTGGAAAAACTAAAAAGGGAGCCAAGATTCGAACTTGGTACCTCTTGTTCAAGAGTATACAACGTTAGCCACTCGGACAGAATCGCAGCTATGAATTAAACCCGTCTATAACCAATAAATACCGAAAGATCACTAAAAGACAAAATTACTATTCATCTTAAGGTAAATGTATTAGATAGAATGTGAAAGCATCTTGATTTTTTAACCAACTACTCCGTATTATTTTCATGGAAACAATATAGAAACATATATTTTGCTAATAAAAGCTTTTCAACAAAAATATATAAGGAAGGCTTATATTCATTGAATACATATAAATCAGTTACAAATTACAATCACTTGTTAGAGTTGGTTTTTTTAATTTAATACTTATAACCAATCACATTTTTTATGGAATAATTTTTACTGACAGTTCATTAGCAAAACTATATAAATAATAGATAAAACTGAAACTATAGGTAAAAAATGGGCAAGGAGTGGAAATTCAGTGACAAGTCAATCGAATGAAATTCTTTTGCTGGTTATGTTGGATTTACCTAACTTTCTTTAAAGTTAGTTTGTCAGCCAAAAATTACCATAAACCTCCTGATAATGATCGAACAGCTTAGTAGCGGTTTGAGACATTGAATCGTAACTAGTACAAAAAAGAATTAATGACAATAACGCGATACAAACAATCATATCAATATATCATGGTTGAGAGACATCATAAGAGTAACGTAAATAGTTGCAAATATTACCCAAAAACATATAGAATTAAAAAATAAATGTCAAAAGTAAGATCAACAACTGCAAATTTAATATCCAAGAAATAAATCAAAAGGGAACAAGCATTGGATTTTTATCTTTATACATTTTATATCTCTCACACAGCTTCTCAAGAGTAGCAACTGAGTGCTGCAGCTTGTTAAGTTTTGTATCCATGAACATCCTCTGCAAGCAATATTCCAATAAACCAGTAAGCAAAAAGAAAAAAAACTATAATAAACAAATAAATAACTCAACATACTAAAATTATTTTTCTCAATAGAGGTGGTAAAATGGGCAAGACAGTCTGGTGACATTTGATTTGATTGTTGCAATATATTTTCAAAATAATATTCTAATTCTAATTTGTTATGAAAACCAATATATGAGGTCCTAAGCATTTGACGTTTGACCCATTTGTTATGTTACCTTTTTAGCTATGTTTTAAAATTTCACCTGTTTGACCCGTTATGGATTGTAAAAAAAACTGACCCTAACAAGGTGAACTTTTCACTTTTATTTTTTAGCATGTTAATTCTCACCTGATAATCCTCTCCATATTTCTTTACAAGTGCTCCGATATGAAGCCTTTGCATAGCTGTTAATGGTTGCAAAGATGCACTTTTTCCGTCTATGCGTTTTTTACCAAGTGCTCTTTTTACATCTGCAATGCCAAACAAGATTTATCTAGTTAAATAATATGAAAATTTATAGTAGTATAAAGTTATAATTTTTGGGCAAGATAAATAGCAGGGTATCCAACTATATACATATAAATATTGTACGTATCGTACATCAAAATTTATCTTTTAAGTACAACTGTACAAGTACTAAACTTTCAAAGCTGTATGTATCAAGTTACATGAAACCGGTATTTTGCTTAGGTGGAACTCTTTTTGCCATATGAATATTTTTTTTAAAAAACGTTTTTTTTTTCCTTTTAATGTGCCAACCTTTGAATCGTTGTACTCTCTCAAGAGGAATTTAGGTAAAGCAGAAGTCTAGTATATCAAAAGTTAAGTTGTGTACAATAATAAAACATATATAATTTAATATACTTATTTTTTACTGTCAAAACAATTAGAATTGGAGAAACAATTTAGAAAGTGCCCTAAAAATGATTTTATTTCAGGGTCAAAACAAAATTATCCAACAATTTATCATTTTGAAGTCACAATAATCATTTTGAATATGAACATCCAAATAAAGGTAAATATGAATGGTACTTGCAGTGAGCATATATTCATTTTCAAGCACAGCCTGAAGTAAAATATAAATTCAAGCAAAAATAATAACAATACTGAACTAATTAATTAATATTTTGTATTTTAACAAAAGGTATTCAAACAATAAGAAATAAAAATAGTATAAGCAACTCACCATCTTCTTCGAGCTCGCTTCCGGAATCAACTTGCTCAAATTCATCGAACGGATCTTCGGATTTGGGCGGAGGGAGTTGAAGAGACTCGCTCTCGATAATTTTGGAAGTACGTGAACGAACACCGAGCAAATTAGGGTTTGAAACAACACCGAATGACTTGTAGTTCTCGAGAACACTGCCTTGGTCGTCCCATTTGGTTTTCGACAAATCGACAAGCGACCGAAACTTTGGGGGAATAGAAAATGCCGGTTTGAAAACGTGAGGGTTCTTCTTCGGTAGACCTACACGGACCTTGGTTCTGGATCGCTTGTACTTTCTTCTTGATCCACCCATTTTTGTGTCGAGTATGAAAAGGCGAAGATGAACAATTAGCTGGAGGAACGGAGGGTTTTAGGGTTTACGATTGGGTTTCTCGCTTTTATATTTTTTCTATTTTTTTTTTAATGTTGTTTTGATATTTCAACCCTCTATCTTTTTGCTTTGTATATAAGTGACCCTTAGATTACCCGTAATGGGTGACCATTCAAAATTTGGTCATCATGTCACCTCTACGCCACATCAGCTTTCTCTCTCCTGATCAAACACATGACCACACATCGACCATTAGCCCGTAATGGGTGACCGATCGGATTTTTTTTTTAAATTTAATTTTAATTTAAATTAAAAACAATACATTAATAATAAAAAAATAACGTTACATTAATAATAAAAAACCATTACATAAATTAATTAAAACGTACTAAAAATAAAAAAAACTAAATTTCCAAATTATATTTGGCCTTGATTTTTGCTTTCCTCTCCAAAACCCACTCAAGCTTTTTGCCGGTGAAGTGGTCATGCGGTTCATTGTAGAATTTCATGTGCTTGAGCTCTTGGTTTTCTTTTTGAATCTCCATGAAATCAGTTAAAAAAGCTTTACGGAAGTCAAAAAATTCTTCTGTGGCCTCTTTCCAATGCCCGACTAGTTGCTGAGCCATAGGCGTTTCACCGACATCTGAACCTTGTTGAAATGATGATGACGATGCCGCTGCTTTCTTCTTCGCCTTGTCCCGCCCCATTAGTCGAGGGGGTGCAACTTCCACTTCTTCATCATACTGATCCTCACCACCGGCCCCTGAACCTTGAGCAGCTGATGATGACGGCGTCCTTGATTTTTTTCCACTCGACCCCTGAACCTTGAGCAAATATTTTGGGTATTCAACCTCCTTCCACTTTGGATGGTCCTTCAACAATCTCCAGCACTCCACCTCTGTGAACTCCCCTGTATGTTGAGCCCTAAATTCACTACAAGCTCGCTCGTACAAAATTTGGTCGTTCGCCCCACTTGGGTTTCTTCGTACGAGGTTGTCATAAATATAACAAAAGTTTGCAATTTTAGGACGAAGCCTATTCTTCCACTTGGTGTTAAGTGAGTCGTATGTTCGGTTCGTCTCACCAATTTCGCTCGTAAAGTAAACTAACACATCCTGCCAAAATCCAATGCGCACCCTGTAGTTCGCCTAAACGACATTTTCGGAAGTGTTGATCCAAGCCTTGAATAAGGCTACCTCTTCGCGCGTCGACCATGTCGCGCTTCCGCCAGTCACCCCCTTTGTCGGTGGTTGACGCCTTTTTGGTGCCTTCTTTTTGGTTGGCGCTACAACGGGCTCGTCGGAGTGGCGGGGGAACCACTTTCTGTTCGTGGTTGGTAGTCGTATTGGTCGAGCCCGGCGAAAGGATCAAAACTTTGATGGTCCATGTAACGACCCGGATTTTGTGTTAAATAAATTATGAAAAAAATATGATAAATAAGGATAAATCATTTAAAGAACGTAGGAATTGGTTTCGTGTCATTTGGACATCGTATGAGAAAGTTATGGACGAAACCGTGTCGAAGCAAAGGTCGAAAAGTGCAGCCTGGGCTGCACAGCCCAAGATAGCGACGCTATCTTGGATAGCGACGCGATTTTTGGCGATTTTCACAGAAAGCCGAAATAGCGAGTGGGAGATCGCGATTTTTAGCAAGAAATAGCGACGCGATCTTTGAATCGCGACGCGATCTCTCCGTCTGTGCGATATTAAATGCGGGAAAGCTCATTTATTGCAGACCAAAAGCCCTAGTTTCTCTCCCAACGACTTTGTATACGTTTTTGAGTGGAAAACACCATTTGGAGCCGATTTCTTCATCAAATCTCGTGATTCTTCACTCCTAGTTGAAGATTAAAGGTAAATCTTCACTCCTCCATCCTTGTAGCTCAAGATCTATGGATCTTGATGCTTGGGTTTGAAACCCTAGTTCTTGGGGTTTTGGGTTATGATGAAATAAATGATGTATACACTTAATAGATGGTATATTAACAAAGGAAACAAGTGTATGATTAAGATTTGTAAGAATCTTAAGGGTTGGCCAAACCTAGGGTTTGGTAAATCACCATAATTAGGGGAAATGTGTTAGTAGGTGTTATCTAGAGATAGATGGACACATTGGTAGTAGTATGTGATGTTGATCATCTTGTGATTATTGTATTAGGCATTTGGTGAGGTCTTGGAAGGTTGACCGAATTGTGAGCAAGGATATTGGCGTAAAGAATACGGTTGGAGCATTTCATTGCTAAGGTGAGTACATGAGACTTTTAAACTGGGTACATAGCAAATGGTTTTCGAAAATACATATGATATGTTATGGGACTTTATTAATAAATGTTTTGATAAAGATAGTGACTGAAAAGATAAGAAAGTAGGTGTAATGTGATACTGGAATAAGTCTAGTATGATTGACGAGTTTGGAAGTAAATATGATAAACTAAAGTAATTATGAAATCTTTACTAAGGAACCATAATAATGTAGTTATGGAGTAATATAATGTATATTGAGTCTTTATTAATAATTATGTATTAGTAAAGCAATAGGAAATGATTTGATAAGTAGTGAGTACCTATTGGTAATAGTTACTAATAAAAGAAATGAACGAATATATATATATATATATGAAAATGATTATGATGGGACTAGTAATAATTATGCATTACAGTCACGAAGAGATAAAAGTATTATGGTGTCGATAGACAAGAATTGTATATTATGAAATAAGTGAATATGAACCTCCTAGGGTTCATAGATGTAGATGTATGTGTAGATTGCTTATGATTGGGTCCATGGGACCATACAGGTACGTTCACACTGTGTTGAACTAATTATATGTTGTTATTATTAGATAACTAACTTGTTTGATGGTTGATGTGATAGCCGAGGGCTTTGATTGGAATAACTGATGAGTTATGGTAAGAACGAGATGATGTGATGCTAGTTAGTTCGGGGGCAACCCGATAACTAGACATGGTAGTGCTTCTAGCTAGTTCGGGGGAAACCCGATAGTTAGATAGGATAGTGCTTCTAGCTAGTTCGGGGGCAACCCGATAGTTAGATAGGATAGTGCTTCTAGCTAGTTCGGGGGCAACCCGATAGTTAGATAGGATAGTGCTTCTAGCTAGTTCGGGGGCAACCCGATAGTTAGATATGCTTGTGATTCTAGTTAGTTCGGGGGCAACCCGATAACTAGATATATATATATATTTGGAGTTCTAGCTAGTTCGGGGGCAACCCGATAGTTAGATATGTTGAGATTCTAGTTAGTTCGGGGGCAACCCGATAACTAGATATGATTGCTAGGAAAGCATTGGAACGATAGGGTCACTATAGGGTGGCTAGCTTGTAATGATGTAGTATATGTATATATGTATGTTCATATACATCTATTTATGAAACGACTATTATTGTTATTTGGGTCTAAAACCCATGTATCTCACGAGACTATTTTGTCTCACGTACTATGTTGTTTTGTGGCTATGTACTCAGGTACAGGTTTGAAGTGATAGAAGGTTGCACTAGAAGTGACCTAGAGATGGTTAGCTCGGGAGCTATTAGGTAGATCCCGTTGCCTATGGTTTTGATATACTTGGTGACACCGTATTTTTGTAAACTCTGATATAAGTTTTAAAGTTTTTGTTAAACTGTATTTTGGACAATATGTCAGATATTGGGAAAATGTATTTTAAATGATTTAAACGATGTTTTAAAAATACGAGTGTTACAACTTGGTATCAGAGCTATAGTTTAAGTGAATTAGGTTGGATGTCCATCCTAGTCTTAGACTGTAGAAATAGGAATGTAAGATTCCTTGAGATCGATAGGTTGACCTTGAGACTTTATGTTAAGTTTAAGGTTGAACCTAGGGGACCTATAAAAGTTGTTATGAATTTTGCAATGTGAAGTCTTTTGAGACCGTAGGGCATTAGTATGATAGGGTCGACCCCTATGAGAAATGCCATGATTTGATCTAACTGTGTTGTTTTCAACTGTTGAGTTGACCGTTTGTATCTTGTTGGTTGGTTATGTTGGTATGGCGAAAGAGTGAATGTGAAAAGTGGACGAGCTCCGCTAGATTGGAAAGAGTTATGAATGAGGGTAGGCGGAATGATTCCAATACCCGTAGGAAGGAAGAGTCATCGAATGACAAAGTTCGTAGTGATAAGTAGCTACATAAAGAGGTAGCAAGACCTAGTCGGAAGAAATGGAAGGATGTTGTATAAGGTTTTCATAGCATGTAAAACCGTTGAGTAATTCGGAAGTTCTGAACCGGAGGTCACGATTGGTGGATTCGGAGGATTGAGCAAGTGCTAGAGAGTAGCAAGCGAAGAAAGAAAGATATGCTGAGTTTGTCATCCATATAATTAAAGGGGTGAGGCGTTGACACGGTGGAACGTGTAGTATGAAACTTTGGGAAAGAGAGTGCGGTACAATATGTTGTGAAAGGAACTCACGAGTGAGTTGAAAAGGGGAAGTCTTCCCGGAAGGGAATCTAGAGGGGGGTTCATGATGCAACCTCGGAGATCTTAGGTGAAGATTGATGTTATGTGATTATGGCTTAATTGTTTGGTTGTTGCACGAATTGGTGCTTTTAGAAATTGGAGACGAGTCGTACGACATGGGGATTTATTTTTTGGGAATAGTCTTCCCGGTTAGTGATGTGTGTGGAAGTATGTATTGGAAAGGATTATAGACACAAGTGTGTCGCATGTAGTAAGGATATAAGGGTTGATGCTATTATGTAGTATCAAAGGAAGAACCGCGAGGATGGAAAATGTGTTTCAACAAAAGGATAGTAGTACAATGAAGTACTAAGTATTGGTAAGAATTGTTAGTATGGATGAGAATTTTGAGAAATAGAAACTTGGGAATTGGAATTTGGATATCCGGCGGGAATCCGGATGAGTAATGGAATATTATTATACATGAGTGGTAAAGAAAATGATGGCTAAAAGTATAGTGATGCCTTGAAACTCATGGGTGGAAAATATGCGAGAAAGGATAAGTGTCGGGAATGACGAATTTTGATTGTTGAAAATGGTTGAGTAAAAGTTGGCATATAGCCATAGCTAAGTTTTGCGACCGGAATGATGGATTCAATATTAAGGGTAAGAAGACAATTATTGGTAAGCCGTCATAGTAATGGTATGATAATATATGACATAGTGTATGTAAGGCTACGATTGGGAAAGAAATATTTATAGGTCTCGCGATGTTTTATGAATAGAACATCGAGTGTTGGGCAATTAAGTGGTAAGTCATGGGTTACAAATAGAGACCGGAGTCGATTGGTTGAATCAAAGATGACCGGGTCGACCGGTGAATTGTGGTTAATGGAATGGATTGGTGATTACTCTAGTGGTGACAAAAAGATTTGGAAGTTTGGTAATAAGGAAATGAACCGGTTAAGGGTGGTAAATGTGTAAGTGAAACGGTTAAATATTAATTGGAGATTTTATTAGTTTACCCGCGGGGTGCAATGCATGTGCGTTATGTGATGGCCTTTGAAGGCATATGATAATGGGAAGGTAACGATATATGAAACGTGTTAAGTAGTATGTCCAATGGGAAATATGTTAAATATGAAAGAAAATGATAATATGATATTATGGTAAAGTTGCTAAAGTGCATGATGAATAACTAGAACATTAAATGTGTAAGATAGTGGTAAAGCTATGTGAGGTGAAAAGAGGTATACTTGTATGGTATGCAATATAGAATGATGAAAAGATGATGTGGTAGTTTGGGTGATCCCCGGCTACTATGATGTTTGGGGGTGGAATCGGTTGGGCGAATCCCAATGGTTCCATTCCGTGATTGGAGATGTTCCAATCACTGTGACAATTTGGATCTTGATGGATTGGAGGCTTTCCGATCATCTCGATAAAGTAGTTAATGTATAAATTGTGTGTTTATATATATATAGTAGGACCATGTGGTTATGGTGTATTGTTATAATATTATGTGATAAATAAGAAGTTGGTTTGCTAGTGCGGGTTGCATTAGGTCATGTATGAGTGAGAGATGCCTTCAATTTGTGGAATATGAGAAAGGTGATGCTTTTAGCAAGCAAATCTTTGTTGGTAACCAAGATATGGTAAACTTGTATGAAATTGGGAAATGTGTTGCGGTAGAATATCTAATACCGGTAATTGAGAATAAAAGTTATGACATTGATCAATATGACAAAAAGATGGTTGAAAGAATACTAAGGGATGGTATGAGTGACCAAATGATGGTCAAGAATCGGTAAAGGTTGGTGTGACATTAAGTAAAGGTGCGACTCTCTGATTATTTGGGGAGAAGTTGGAAGTTTGGAAAAACGGGAACGATTGTTAAGAAACAATAATGAGTAGAACCGGAAGTGATAAGTATGGTTGACTTTATGCAAAAGTCAAGATTAGTCAACTTGTGATTAGTGACTTGGTGAAAGATGGGCTTTGACTCTCGTTTTAAATGACTAGTGAATGATGGGAGCATAATGTATTAATTGTGTGTATGTGAAAATGTTAATGGAATAATTAAAAGAGTTATAGTCGGATTATGCGACTTTGACCCGTTGGGTGTTTTCAAGTTGAATTTGGGAATCGGGTATATGATGGGTGCTGAATCATATTTAAAGGTCGATGGTATAGGAAATGATGATTTAATGGAACCTTTAGCAAGTAAAGAAATTGTTAAAGAACAAATGACTTTGTGCTTAAGTCAAAGATTAGACAATGTTGGCTTATATCGACTTGGTCGAAGCTAGATTTTGATATCCTTGTGGATTGATTAGATGATTGTAATGATTTGGTCATATAGTTTCTATGTGTATAGCGAGTTTGATTAAAGGATTTTAAAATGTTTGCAATTTTGACCCGTTTGGGCATTAAAGGCTTAATATTGATTTTTGACCCGTTCGGGCCTAACGGGGTTAAGTGAACGTTTAAATACATATTTTGGATTAAATTGGAATGGGAAAAATTTGATGGTAATGACCACAAAGGAATGAGAACGGAATGTTCGGTCGAAAGTGGGTTGAAATTTTTTTTTTTCTAGTGATCCCGAGGACGGAATCCTTTTAAGTGGTGGATAGTTGTAACGACCCGAATTTTGTGTTAAATAAATTATGAAAAAAATATGATAAATAAGGATAAATCATTTAAAGAACGTAGGAATTGGTTTCGTGTCATTTGGACATCGTATGAGAAAGTTATGGACGAAACCGTGTCGAAGCAAAGGTCGAAAAGTGCAGCCTGGGCTGCACAGCCCATGATAGCGACGCTATCTTGGATAGCGACGCGATTTTTGGCGATTTTCACAGAAAGCCGAAATAGCGAGTGGGAGATCGCGATTTTTAGCAAGAAATAGCGACGCGATCTTTGAATCGCGACGCGATCTCTCCGTCTGTGCGATATTAAATGCGGGAAAGCTCATTTATTGCAGACCAAAAGCCCTAGTTTCTCTCCCAACGACTTTGTATACGTTTTTGAGTGGAAAACACCATTTGGAGCCGATTTCTTCATCAAATCTCATGATTCTTCACTCCTAGTTGAAGATTAAAGGTAAATCTTCACTCCTCCATCCTTGTAGCTCAAGATCTATGGATCTTGATGCTTGGGTTTGAAACCCTAGTTCTTGGGGTTTTGGGTTATGATGAAATAAATGATGTATACACTTAATAGATGGTATATTAACAAAGGAAACAAGTGTATGATTAAGATTTGTAAGAATCTTAAGGGTTGGCTAAACCTAGGGTTTAGTAAATCACCATAATTAGGGGAAATGTGTTAGTAGGTGTTATCTAGAGATAGATGGACACATTGGTAGTAGTATGTGATGTTGATCATCTTGTGATTATTGTATTAGGCATTTGGTGAGGTCTTGGAAGGTTGACCGAATTGTGAGCAAGGATATTGGCGTAAAGAATACGGTTGGAGCATTTCATTGCTAAGGTGAGTACATGAGACTTTTAAACTGGGTACATAGCAAATGGTTTTCAAAAATACATATGATATGTTATGGGACTTTATTAATAAATGTTTTGATAAAGATAGTGACTGAAAAGATAAGAAAGTAGGTGTAATGTGATACTGGAATAAGTCTAGTATGATTGACGAGTTTGGAAGTAAATATGATAAACTAAAGTAATTATGAAATCTTTACTAAGGAACCATAATAATGTAGTTATGGAGTAATATAATGTATATTGAGTCTTTATTAATAATTATGTATTAGTAAAGCAATAGGAAATGATTTGATAAGTAGTGAGTACCTATTGGTAATAGTTACTAATAAAAGAAATGAACGAATATATATATATATGAAAATGATTATGATGGGACTAGTAATAATTATGCATTACAGTCACGAAGAGATAAAAGTATTATGGTGTCGATAGACAAGAATTGTATATTATGAAATAAGTGAATATGAACCTCCTAGGGTTCATAGATGTAGATGTATGTGTAGATTGCTTATGATTGGGTCCATGGGACCATACAGGTACGTTCACACTGTGTTGAACTAATTATATGTTGTTATTATTAGATAACTAACTTGTTTGATGGTTGATGTGATAGCCGAGGGCTTTGATTGGAATAACTGATGAGTTATGGTAAGAACGAGATGATGTGATGCTAGTTAGTTCGGGGGCAACCCGATAACTAGACATGGTAGTGCTTCTAGCTAGTTCGGGGGCAACCCGATAGTTAGATAGGATAGTGCTTCTAGCTAGTTCGGGGGCAACCCGATAGTTAGATAGGATAGTGCTTCTAGCTAGTTCGGGGGCAACCCGATAGTTAGATAGGATAGTGCTTCTAGCTAGTTCGGGGGCAACCCGATAGTTAGATATGCTTGTGATTCTAGTTAGTTCGGGGGCAACCCGATAACTAGATATATATATTTGGAGTTCTAGCTAGTTCGGGGGCAACCCGATAGTTAGATATGTTGAGATTCTAGTTAGTTCGGGGGCAGCCCGATAACTAGATATGATTGCTAGGAAAGCATTGGAACGATAGGGTCACTATAGGGTGGCTAGCTTGTAATGATGTAGTATATGTATATATATATGTTCATATACATCTATTTATGAAACGACTATTATTGTTATTTGGGTCTAAAACCCATGTATCTCACGAGACTATTTTGTCTCACGTACTATGTTGTTTTGTGGCTATGTACTCAGGTACAGGTTTGAAGTGATAGAAGGTTGCACTAGAAGTGACCTAGAGATGGTTAGCTCGGGAGCTATTAGGTAGATCCCGTTGCCTATGGTTTTGATATACTTGGTGACACCGTATTTTTGTAAACTCTGATATAAGTTTTAAAGTTTTTGTTAAACTGTATTTTGGACAATATGTCAGATATTGGGAAAATGTATTTTAAATGATTTAAACGATGTTTTAAAAATACGAGTATTACAGTCCATACCAAAATAATTTTGGTATTGTTGTGGTGGTTGTTGATATTGTGGTTGTTGTTGATATTGTGGTGGTTGTGGTCGGTATGGTTGTTGATAGTAGGGGGAGAAAATGGATTATTTTGATAACCTTGTGGGATTGGTTGACTTGTTTGGTGTACGAAAGTTGGTTGTTGAAAGTTGATTGTGGGTGATTGAGAGGGTGTGGGAGTGTTTGTTTGGCGTCGAGATTTTGAACCCTTGCCTTTGTTCTTGGAGGAAGACATTTTTGAAGAGGGTGAATGAGAGAATTGAGTGTGTGTTTGAGTTTTAGAGAGAAATGAAAGTTGTGAATTATTTGGTAAAAGAATTGGGTATTTATAAGGTAAAAAAAGGGGTAAAAATTAAATTTATTTGGGGTAAAAAGTAGCCGTTGGAGGCTTGCAACGTTCGGAAGGCTTGGTCGACGCGTCGGGCATATGGCCCGTAACGGAGGGGGACGCGTCGGGGACGCTTATGTGGCCGGTCACGACCGAAAACTCGGTCACCGTTACGCACGGTCTTATATCTAATTGTTACAGTTACATATAATCTCCATGCAATTAAGTTAACTATACGGAATTAAGGATCATATTTTGCACATTATCTTTTTTAACCTTTTTAATGGCATAATTTTAGAACTTGTTTTGAGCACACAAGATACATACTTATGACAACCATAAAAATTCTTTGGGCTCGTAATTCATAGAATTTTGGTTTATTTTATCAACTTTTTTGTTAATGATTTTAGACACCTCCGTCTAACTTCTAATAACTACATCCTTCCACCAAACCCACCTCCAACGACATCCTTAGACAATGTGTTACTATATATATTTTTTTGTAAATTTAATAGGTTGTAAGGACAATTTTAATAGTAAGTCCACACTCATGACAATCTAATGTGGCTAACTCATTGGTGGCACCGTCTCCACACCACGACCCCCCCCCCCCCCCAACCAAAAAAATCCTGCGATTCCACTGGCGCGTACCATGGCGTGAAACATGCTGATGATTTGAGCGATAAGCAAGAGGTATTTTGATGTGTGAATATGAAAAAAGAAATTATGAGATAGCTAAACAGCTGAAGTGACTATAACTTGATACTCTAACTATTCAAAAGAAAACTTAGGATTAAACAATACAAAGGAAAACATGAAAATTCATAAGGTTATTTCTAGACTTTGGTCTAATATTAAAAAGGCTTATGACATGATTAATATTGGACAAATTCAATAGGCTTTCACAATTTTTATGCTTTAGCTCTTAAACTTTTGTTGGCGGTGATTTTAACCCTATAGGTTTATGTTGGATTTAAACTATCTTTAATCTTTGATTAATTTCCTTAATTTTGCTATTTAATACTTACAAGACTAAAATTGGCCCGAGGGTCTTTTGATACACAATTGACAATTGTAGGTCAAAACTTGTGATGCAACAATAAAAAGATACGTTTTCTAAACTGAATATTTAAAAGGGAAAAAGAGGAACACAATAAACCCTCGACGGCTCACCGGGAATTTTATTGCTTTACCTCTCAATTTCTTGCTGACCTCCGCCGCTCATGGAGGCGACTGATATGGATGTGGAAGTAAATCCAGAAAATAGCAATGCAATCTCTAATTCCCGTAGCTCATCGAAGCGATTCGCCCTCAAAAACTCCATTCAAACCAACTTCGGAGATGATTATGTCTTCCAAATCGTTCATAAGTATGTAAATCCTATTTGTAACCTCAAAACAATTAAGTATCATTATTTAATTATAATATGGTTTTATAATTGAGTTTTATTGATCGATTTGACGTGTTTGATCGTGTGAATTCGATTTTAGGGAAGACTGGACATCGATGGCGGTCTCTCTGTCGTCCAACACCGTGAAACTGTATTCACCGGTATCCGGTCAATACGTCGGAGAATGCGGCAGAGGACAGCATTCCGATACTATAAACCACATCTTATTTTCCGGTAATATATTGCATTCGTGTTCATCTGATGGAACTCTCAGGGCATGGGATACTCGATCATATCAACAGGTTATTAGCTGATATTTCTATTTTGAATTCCAATTCTGTGTTTGTATTATATTTGTACATGAAATGAATTGCAGGTGTCTTGTCTAAATGCTGGTCCTTCACAAGAAGTATTTAGCTTTTCATTTGGCGGATCAGGTGATAATCTTCTTGCTGCAGGTTGTAAAGCTCAGGTAATTATATTATCATCACGAGTTTTAGCTTTTAATAATTAATAATTACTGTGTTTTGTTTTTGTAGATACTTTTCTGGGACTGGAGAAACAAGAAGCAGGTTGCCTGCTTGGAGGAATCTCATATGCAGGATGTGACACAGGTGTGTTCTGATTATATGATTTTGTTTATTATCAATAATGCAAATCGATATGAATAATGTAGGGATGGCATGATCAAATTGAACTAATTAATTAATTATTTTTATTAATTGAACTTCATAGGTTCAGTTTGTACCAGAGCAAAATAAGCTTGTATCTGCCTCCATTGATGGGTTAATTTGTACCTTTGATACTAGTGGAGAAATTAATGATGATGATCATCTGGAATCGGTAAGTTTTTTTTTATTAATTAACGAGGATACAAATTTTTATTATTCTTTTTCCATTTCTAAGTTTGATATGTTTCTGCTGCCCCAATTAATGTTATAAAGGTGATCAATGTGGGGACATCGATCGGGAAAATAGGAATATTTGGACGGACATATGAGAAGCTGTGGTGTTTGACTCATATTGAAACTTTAAGGTACTTTGGTTTATATATATTAAAGACTGTTTATAACCTTTTTTTTTAATTTTTTAAATAATTTTAATGCTTCCTTTTTCAGTATTTGGGATCTGAAAGATTCAAGTTGTGAAGCCAACTTTGAGGATGCTCGCCCCTTAGCCTCTAACAGTTGGGCTCTAGATCATGTATGTAACTTTGCTCTTTGTACTTTTAGATGAAATCATTAGTTTTTTGGTTAAACCCCTTGACTTACGGGAACTTGACGAAAAGGCCCCTGGACTTTATTTATTTTTAACAAATAGGTCCTTTTATGAATGATTAAGTTCCAAAGCTAATTAATACTTAATAAAAAGGTCATTTTTAGTTAAAGTATAAATCATGCAAAAATGAAGTCCATAGACTTGTTTGCAAATTTAGAAAAAGTAACCGCTATTCTGTGAAAATGCTATTAAACACTACTGCAAAATTTTGGTTCTGAAAATGACCATCTTGTTGTTTAAACATGCAGGTTGACTATTTTGTTGACTGTCACTACTCAACCGTAGATGATCATTTAAGGGTCATAGGCGGCACAAATGGCGGTAGTTTGGGGTATTTTCCGGTAGCCCATGGTGGAGGAATGAGATCAATTTTATCTCCAGAAGCAGTTCTTCATGGTGGTCATACTGGTGTTGTCAGGACTGTTTTACCCTCAGCCACCACAAAAAGTGGAATGAATCAAGCCCAAGGGGTTTTCGGGTGGACAGGTGGCGAAGATGGACGGTTGTGTTGCTGGTTGTCTGACGAGTCTTCTGACGTAAATCACTCGTGGATATCAACTTCACTGGTTGAAAAAAACCCGAAAAATCGCAAGAAAAATAGGCATCGGCCGTATTAGAGTGCAAACATTTATTAGGTTTTCGTGTATGTTGTACTATAATTTATCTTTCTTTTTTCCTTATTTTTATATTACTTTTTTGGGTTTTTTTTAATATCTAAATTACAATGCAAGATCTATAATTATCATTTCCTTTTGCGTAATCAAAATCAATCGATTCAATTTTCAACAGTTTTAGTGCTTGTTTAGAACGTATTTTCAGAAATAACAATGCTTATGGTTGTGCCAAACTTCTAATCTCAATTTGTGCCATCATTAAAAGACTTGCAAAAAATGAATGCTAGTTATAGTTTTACTTGTTAATGTAGGTATTGTTGGACTGTTGGGAGTTGCGAATAAGTCAAACTTTGTAAGTTTGTTTCGGTTGAATTTTATCGATTTGGAATCTAAAAATAAACCAAAAACACATCACAAATCTTCCTGTAGGTCGGCTAACGAATATTTCAATTTTGCATCAATATGTACAGAATAAACAGAATAGATAGTTTGTATACAGAATGATGTCAATAAGGTTTCGTGGTGTAGTTGGTTATCACGTCAGTCTAACACACTGAAGGTCTCCGGTTCGAACCCGGGCGAAGCCAATTTTTCTTTTTTATTGTTGTATTCTTCTTTTTTCTTTTACTTCATAAAAGATGGTTTCTCAACAAAAATTCCTGGTTTTAATTTAAACATTAAAAACTAGCAAAACTGGAAACATTTACCTTGAATCATTACAAAGAAGAACAACCAGACTTTAATTTTATATCACTTTTATGCCATCTTCCTTGCAAATTTAACTTGAAATGTGTTGTTTTTGCTAATCGTGTATGTCGTTAAAGATGAAGAGTAAATTAAAATAAAAAATAAAAAAAAATTACGTATACTTTTTTAAATTTTATAAATAGTAAAAATTTATAAATAGTACTAAAAATTTAAGTTTATTAAAAGTATGTATTTGGAAAATAATTAATGCGTCTCCTAAGCCTACGTTTAGAAAGACCTTTTTATTAAAAAAAATTATTTTTTTATTAAGAGTTACGATATTCCTTCCATGGAGTAGATTTTTTGGTACTGAAAACCTCAAATCCTTTTTATGGCATTAACAAACCAATGGTAATTAGCTAGTCGACGGACCATTTGCAAAGATATAAGGAAGGAATAATATGTGGAATTAGGGTTAATACATAAGAAAATAAGACGAATTATAAGGGTATAAATATCATAAAATTAATTTGCCTTAGATAAAGCAAATTATGTTTTTAACAAATCAATTCTTCTACTTCATTAATGACAGTTATAAATGGTTGAGCGAATTACATCTAAGGTCCTTGTGGTTTACCACTTATTGCAGCCACAGTCCCTAAACTTCATTAAGAAAATGGTTGAGCGAATTACATCTATGGTAATTGTACACCCCTTCCTCATATTTAAACCCGAGTAAATTACATGGAAGGTCCCTTTGGTATACTACTTATTACAGCATTAGTCCATGAAATTCATGTATTACACCGGAAGTCCCTGGTGTATACACTTTGTTTAGTTAAACAAACGAACACGTACAAAGGCCCGTTGGTTCGTTCATTTATGTTTGTTAATGTTCATTTGACTTTGTTTATATTCGTTTGTGTTCGTTTTTGTTTGTTTCGTGTTTGTTTGTGTTTGTTTATGTTTGTTTGTGTTCGTTTGTGTGTTTCTTTATGTTCGTTTGTGTTCGTTTATGTTCGTTAAGAAAATTTAGTGTTCACACACGGTTCGTGTACGAGGGTAACAAACATAAACGAACACAAACGAACGTAAAGAAACACAAACGTACACGAAACAAGCATAAACGAACACAAACAAACATAAACGAACACGAAACAAACACAAACGAACACAAACAAACACAAACGAACATAAACAAACTCAAACAAACACTAACAAACGAACGTAAACTGTAACGACCGTAATTTTACGTTCTTCATTTCGTGTATTTATTCGGGATTTATGTGAACTTCGTTATTTATATTAGTGTACGTTTCGAGTTGTGTTTTATCGAGTGTTTGAATGCTTGAGACTTGGTATAACCAAGTATGGGTCAAAACTTGGATGGAGACAAGGTTAAAGGCCAAGAAACTGCCTGGCTCAGCCCTCGCGGCGCGAGCCTGGCGCGAACCAGACGCGAAGTCAAACAGTGAGTTCAGAGCCCTTGACGCGAGAGACTCGCGCCGAGCTCGAGTTGAGACTCGCGTCGAGTTCGCGGTGCGAGCGAAGCGCGAGCGGGGCGCGAGGGACTGCTTCGAGCGGCGACCAGATGGAGAACCCGCGTCACCTCGCGGCGCGAGGGAAACGCGAGCGGGGCGCGATGACTGCCTGAACTATAAAAAGTTGTGTGAAGGCTAGGGCTCATAATACCTACGAACCCTAGATCTATAGCAGACGTTTTTGAGAGCTTTTGGTCGGTTTTTGGAGCTAAGGAGCTCAAATCTTCATCATATTGAAGAATTCAAGCATCAAGGGTAAGAATTTTTTATCATCTTTCTTAGTTACCTTGATTTTGAGCTTAGTATGGGTAACAATGGTGGTTTGGGGAGCCAACCATATCATCTTTGGGGAAGATGAACTTTCATGAGTGAAAAACACTCCTTGTAGACTTGTAACCAATGTGTACAAGTTAGATTTGGGATTGATGATGGAAAATCTTGAACTAGGACTTGAGATTCCACCAAGTTGTATGAACTTGGTGGTTATAAATGTTTAGATGGATTAATTAGTAGCTAGTTATAGATTATAACTAGATTTTGTGATGGTATTGATGTTAGGTCAAGAAGACCTTGTGATTGGAAGTACTTCCTTGATTTGGAAGTAAGGATTGTGTTGGTAAACACAAATGTTTGGATAGCTTTGCCAAGGTGAGTACATGTGATCTTTTCTGAGTACATAGTAAACTATGGTTCATAGTTTGAAATGATTTCTTAGAGTCTTTATTAGATAATTGTTTCTTTAATAAAGAATTGAATTGAATTGAATTGAATTGAATTGAATTGACTTGACTTGAGTTCAATTGACTTGAATTGTACATTTTGTGTTTAGTTACCACTAGTATGACATGAGTTGTTATATGGGGCTTTGACCCAAGTTGATGATTTGGTATGTGGTAGCTAATCAATTGGATCCTAGATAACCCACACAAGTTGGGGGAGTTAGTGGCTACTACTTGTGGCGGTACCACCCTGCGCAAGAGTAGTATGTCGAGAAATAGATAACCCGGAAAGCGGGGGAGTTTGAGATAACCCGGAAATCGGGGGAGCAAATAGATAACCCGGAAACGGGGGAGTTTACCTAGATAACCCATATCGAGGGAGTTTGTTTCGGGGAGGCCCGTTACGTATGTGTTGGGCTTATGGCAAGCATTAGAGTATGATTGACTATGTGCAATGTGATAATTATGTAATTATTATTTTATTGCAATCATTTTCTAACCGGGTCTAAAACCCATGTTTCTCACGAGATAATTTTGTCTCACGTACTACATTTCTTTTGGCTATGTACTCAGGTTCGGGAGCTAAGAATTAGGCGGCCCTTAGTGTTAGCATTGGATGATTAGCTCGGTGTACCATTTGATTCCCTAAGACTTTTGTTTTGATATGATTGTAACACCGGTTTTTGGCACTTGTAATCATTCCAAATGTTTTGTTTAAATTACTTTTTTGGATTTTACGGATTTCTATTTACTAAACTTGGTTATTTAAAAAGTTTAAATTGGGTTGAAAAATTGGTGTGTTACATAAACAAACGAACACGAACGGATGTTCACGAACGTAAACGAACAAACGGGCCTTTGTTCGTGTTCGTTTGTTTAACTAAACGAACACAAAATCTCGTTTGTGTCCGTTTGTTTAGCTAAACGAACGAACATAAATGAACTCCCGCCGAACGGTTCGATGAACGTTCGGTTCGTTTACATGCCTACATGTGTGTAACAAAGTGTATACACCAGAGACTTTCGGTGTAATAAATGAAGTTCAGGGACTAAGGCTGTAATAAGTAATATACCACAGGGACATTCCATGTAATTTACTAGGGTATAAATATGAGGACGAGGTGTACAATTACCATACTACCCATCATGTGCTTTGCACATGTGGGATTTAATAGTCATAATTAACGACCGTCTGCTTTAGGAACTACGGGTGCAACAAAGTGGCAACACCAGGGACTCCCAGTGTACTTAATGAAGTTTAAGAACTGTGACTGCAATAAGTAGTAAATCACATAGACCTTAGATGTAATTCGCTCTAAATGGTTTTAATATGACACGACTAGTTTAAAATTTGAATTTTGTGTGAGGTGCATGGCAAAATGGTAATTTCAATAAAAATCTAGGGACCCGATTCCTCCGATATAAAGGAGAGCGAGATATCAAAGACCGCTCATTACCAGTGACAGACAGAGAAATTGACGAACTTGAAACGAAGACTACTTTGGACCTATTCACAGTCACTCGATAATATGGTAACCAGATCTTCGTAATCTCTCCATTTTTGTCACTATCGATTCTCCAATTTCGTGATTTGATTTTGCATAATGTACTTACCAGTATACTTAGGGTTATATGTAATCAGGATGTTTTCTTCAATTTTGAGTTGTTGATATAAATGCGGAACATATTTCTAGCAGCATATTGCTTAAGTTTAATGGTTACTGTTGTATTTGCATCAGATTCTAGAGTGGATATACAGAACTTAAAACTGGTGTTTAGGAGCTTGTATTTTGCGATCTCGCATATGGATCTTAAGATCCTTCGGTTTAAAATTTGAGGAGATTTACTTCATTAGAGACAATTTAGTTTGAGATTATGCAGCTATACAGTGGAAGAAATGATTGTAGAGCTTTAACTACTAGATTGGTATAAAACTGTGTTTCTGTGTTCCTAATGTTGGTAGGTGATTTTATTTTGTAGATATGTGAGGCTTAGCCAGTTTGGGTGAAGGGATGGTTCATTCAATAATTTTGAGTAGTTGGAATGTTGTTTATTCTTTTACTAATTGTGAATTGCATGTTTATTCAATAATTGTGAATTGCATGTAATTGCTTCTTTCTCGATAAGAGAACTCGGTGCTCAGTTTGAATTGTTTGTAATATCAAAACGTTTGGATTGCTTTTGTTGGCAGGATGGACAAGATTCCGGAGACACCAAGCAAAGCACTGCTGACATGACCCAATTTGTAAGTTTCTGTAACCTTTGCTTGTATTAAAAAAAATACACGCACTTCTAAAAAATATAATGAACAAAAGTGGCTCAACGTTGAAATTTTGGCTATAAAAATTTCACATGTAATAAACTAAAAATATAAAGATCGAGTCAACTGTGCAAAAATTTTAAAAAAAAAAAAATATACAAGAGTGTCATATTAAAATAGTAGTATAGTAAAGTTAAATGGATCAAATTTGAATCATCTTCTGTTTAGATTGATTAGATATAATGCACTTAGTTGGAATGTTGGATCATGGGTTTATCTTTATATCATTAACCGATCTGACTCAGCCAATAGAGTGTCGACAGATCTATTTGTAATTATACGGCTGAATCATTTAGTAATTACTTGTCTCTTTTTCAGGTTCAAACCCTTCTTCAGCAGATGGTAAGATGTAAACAATATTTTGTATCTACATTAATTAAGTCCAAATTTTATAATTTTAATTAAACAAGTGTTGTTATTTGCAGCAAAACAGATTTCAAACGATGTCTGACTCCATTGTTACAAAGAATATCCTTTTCTTACCTTTTTTTTTTACTTCAGTATGTCATTAGCATAAGATTTGGTTAAAATGAACTAATTATAACTTTATGAGTAATAATACTCCTTGAATATTTCATATGTGAATATATACATTTTGCACACTTGAGCTAAAGGATTGGTAATATTGGTCAGGGTATGCAAGTTTCTTGGTTATTTTGTCAAATTAAAGGGTTTATAGACATTTAATAAATGGTAAACATGTTACTTTAAATATATCGAGTGGATTGTGTAACATGTCAAACGGGTAGGGTCTGGTTGGACCGATTCAGAAACATTTTTGTCCCCATGACTTTCTCCGGTTTAAACCGACCCACTTAAATACAGCCCGATTTGACCCATTTTAATATAAATCATTTATTTATTTCTTAACTGTTGGAATATACTTGATGAGATGGGAGAGCGCATAAACGAGCTGGAACAGAGCATCAATGACTTGAGAACCGAAATGGGTGCAGAGGGCTCTCCATCTCCTTTGTCTACATCAAAGAAACCTGATGACCCAAAATCTGAAGAAGCTTCTGCTTAAAACATTAATCAAGTGAGATATGTTTGATGTTTTTCAATTTTATTTTCTTTTGCATATCCTTATGCTACTATTCTCTTTGCAAACAGTTATATCCTGATATGAATTGCTGATTTTAACTGTTTTTGGATTTTTACATCTTTTGACCTTTCTTCTGGTCAACAACTCCAAACACTTCTTTAATTTTTCATTTAACAAATGCCTCAATCATTTCGCTATTTGCTATTAATATACAAGTCTGTCAGGCCCCTGCCCATGCTTTTGGAAGAAAAGAAAAAGGTGATGATTACTAGGTCTCGAACAATTGTTGTAAGCTTTTGCTTTCTTGGATTTTTTAATGTATGTTTTACACCATCTTATAAAAAACACCAAAATCATCAGTTTTAATAGTCGAATTAAGAATTTGAATTTCGGGAAATGATAATCTAGCACATTTTTTAGTATGTCTCAAGTATTTGGTTTTCAAAAGGGTATTTTTGTTTATAACGGGCTCCTATAGATACTCAAGCTTTTCTCGTGATATATGTGTTCTAACCGTTGTTGTGGCTGCTTCCAAATCTTCCTCTAGCCATATGGTAAATATTAGGCAATGGATTAAACCCGTGATCTCTAAGAGATCATTTCAAATACCACTAGATAATCGCTAGATTGTTAGTATACGGTGTACCTGAAATATAATACAGTATATAACTAATACTTCCTCCGTACCACAATAAGTGATACACTTTATTTAAATGAGTGTTTCATAATAAATGATACACTTCAAAAGTTACTTTGTTTGGCAAAAATGTGAGACCCAACCTCCACTAACTATCCACTTTAATGAAGTTAAATTACCTTTATATCATTACTTTTACTTTTAAAACTTATTAATATCACTTTATCCAATAAAAATGGGACTCATCATCCACTAACTATTTACTTTATTATATTTTAACTCATATCTTAATCTTTTGTTTCAAAATTTGTGAAAATTCAAATGTATAAGTTAATGTGATATGGAGGAAGTATAATAGAAGAATAAATGAACACTCATTTTATGGCATGTGTCTCGCCTTTTGAGGTTAAAATTTATTTAATCTTTAAGAGGCGAATAAGACTAATATAATGAGACAACTTGATGATGCTTGTTGTGTTATAACTCCTTTTCACCGGGTATGTTTAATACATTGTGGGATAATTTTTATATTGTTATGTGTAATCATATAATATCTAAAAGGTACAAATCATTGAAAAATCAACCTAAAGCAGAAAGAATGTCATAAAAAAGGTGCTAAAAGTGGATGACGAGTGACCAATCACCACCTAACAATATATTATTCTATTTAATATTAAGATTAATAGCTGGACGATGATTATGAATATCAACAAAAATTTCATAAAATCCTACACCACTCAAAACTATAGTGAATTAGTTTTTGGTATTTGCTAGCATTAGCGACGTTTTTGTTTTTGATCTTATGATATTTTAAATCATATGTGTGATTTAACTATTGTTATGGTTGTTTCTGAACTTTCACCTTAATCCTTACAATCTAGTAATATTATCTAGAGAAAAGATTGAATTTGTAACCTCTGTTTTTGAATGACAACTAATTTACTCATTTTTTATCCACGGTAGGACATGAACCCATGATCTATATAGATCATGGGCAACATCTTATATTAATTTTCAATACCACTAGGTTACAAGCATTGCGTGTATCTGTAACCTCTAGGATATCATTTCGTATCTATCACCACTAGGCCATCATAAGATGGTGCTTTTTATCTTATGATATTCTCATTTATAACGGGCTTTCGTGGATGGTCAAACTTTATTCGTGATGTACGCGACCTAATCGTTGTCGTATTTGTTTCAGAACTTTCCATTGATCATCTGGTAATGTTTACCTATGCAAAGTATCGAATTTATAACCTCTATGAGATCATTTCGTATGGCATTACCGCTAGGTCGTCATAAAATAATTCAAATTTGGATGATTTTCAAATTAAATGACAGTAATAAACATTCTTAAGAGGAATTAAGAATGTTAGGAAGATATAAAAACTAAGTTCCTCAATAAGCCTTATTTACCCTATTAAATTATAACAGTAATCGTGAAAAAATTGACATACAAAGAACCGCAAGACTTTTAGAAAAAGTCATGGTGTATTCTTCTTTGACATTTCTTTTGGTTTTGGTAAAGAACCGCAAGACTTTTAGAAAAAGTCATGGTGTATCCTTCCCCTTTACTTGCTTTTCTTTTTTCTATATAATTTCAATTTTCATATTCATATTTAAAAAGAAAAATAATGTGGTTAAGGATTATGCTTTTATTTGGTTTAAGAAAAGAATATTCATAGCGACCACCGAAGCAATCATCAACTGAAGCTGTTTTTAAAGAAAAATAATTATAGGGTTTTAAGATTTTGAATTATTATTAGAAGTTTTTTTAATATGTATTCTATGGGCACATAATATTAGATGTTAGCATTTTTGCACATAATATCAGATGTTAGTATTTTTTTTTTTCCATTGCATTAATCTCTAAAAAAAACTCCCTTGTTCATTTGTGGCAAGGAAAAAATTGATTTAACACAAAATAATTAATTACATAATTAATAAAATTTGAAATTCAAGTTTATTTAATACTTAACATTATGTGCCATATAATACATATCAGAAAACCCCTAATTTTATTTGCATGAGTTTTACAATAAATAAGTGATGAAATTAATAAGTACAGTATTAGTTTTTGTTAATATAACTTTGTGGCTAAATCAATAATTTTGGCTTTACTTAAGCTATCTCTCAGTAAAAGTCGGTAAAACAACGTCTTAATTGTCATCCTAAGATATATACAATTTAATTTTTATTTTTTTATGGTTTATAACAAATGTTTACTTATTCACGATCGGACGATATTATAATGGTAAAAATGTCCGAAGTGATCTCTTTGAAGGTCACAGTTAAATCTCTTCCATAGGACATTTAACGGATAATCAAAGGAATGCTTGAAATGTCGACGATAATAGTTAGGCTGCATACATCACGAACAAAACTCGGCTACTTCAGAAGCCCGTTATAAACTAAAATACCCAAATAATTTACGTATTGGTTATAGAAATCTTAAATGATAATTGAGCAATTTTATACAGTTCTTCAACCCCAAAACCAAACTAATATACTTATAAAAGCAATTTTGATCAACAACTGCTGTGAATGAATGCTTGATTTTAAAATGGGAATTAATTTTGCTACCACACTTTTTGATTCTTATACCACATTGTACAAGTACTTCTGCATACTGTACAAATAAGCAATGCAATTATTGTGGTAGATGCATTAAAACATGTGGTAGCAAAATCACCCCCTTTTTAAAATTTTGAGCTATATCAAGAACTATAATTTACTTAAAATCAAATCATTATAAGAGATAGAAGGGAGTAATGATGGTATACGTAGTAAAAGGGAAAAAAATAAAATAAAATAACGTTGTTAAATTATCTCGATCTCGATAACTTTGTCTTGATTTTGTAAACATGATTTAATTCCACATTCAAATTTCAAAAAAAATATATAAAATATACTCTCTCCGTCCCAAAACTGATGTCCATAGACAAAAATCACACAATTTAAGAAAAATACATTTATTACACCGTCTAATCAATAAAATTATATCTTTACCACTTAACTTTTACGATTGGTGGAATTTTAAAGCTAACAACAATTTTGGGATAAATAAAAAAAGAAATGTGGATAATAAAATTTGGACGAAGGAAGTAAATACTAATCTCAAAACAGAAAATGTTAAAAGAATTATAAACCTATATAACAGAAAATTTGTTAATTGTACTGTACTAAAAACAGTATTAGTTAATATATTAGATTTGGTAACAAAATGAAAACAATTACTGGTACTATAAAATAAATTTATTGAAATTTCTAATCAGCAGAGGATGAAGATGATCGTCATCAATTTATACATGAAGAGAAAAAGAGAGAGAGAGAAAACTGAGACGAAGAAATTCACACAAAATATAAAATCAAAAATCAACGTTGACAACGAGTAATTGTGCTGCAACCACGCTGGTAAGGATTAGCTTGACCACCTGATTTCTTCTGGTAAGTTTCAATTCCTAAATTAATTCGAGCTATTTTAGATATTTATAAAATTCTAGGGTTTATAAAATTGATTACTGCTATGCTTATGTTAGACATTATATAGTTGATTGATTCTACACTTTTGATTAATTCATTTCTATTGCCATATGGACTAAAGTGACTTAATTAATAAGTGAAAACGTGTAGCTAATCACAATAAAATGCATTGAGTGCAAACGCTAGAATGGTAGTGTTATACTTGTTACAAAATTGACTAATACTGTATTTGAATCTTCCAGATTTGAGAAGTTAAGACTAATCAGTTTATAGCTCTTTACATAGCTCAAGGGGCGTTCATTATATGTAATTTTAGGGTTTTATAGGTCTGTACCTAACAGCTAGTATTTTGTTTCTTACTTAATGACTATTCGGATGCAGCACGCCCGACTATATCACTCCAGAAGCCCCACCTTTTCCGGTCAATGTAGGGTGCAATAAGGTAATTATGAAAAGTTTGCATACTAGCAATTTTCACCAGAGTTTTTGATTTTGAAATTGAATAACTTTTTGCATATTTATCTAGTTGGAAGAGTTACCATGCCCAAAATCACCAGAGAAGTTAAAATCTGTTAGAAGCAAAAGGCAAAGAGAAGGTTAGTTTGTTGGTTTCAAAGTTATCCCTTAATTGTTGTGCTGCAAATTTCATTTCTCTAATTTATTTTGTTGTGAATGAATTGTGATATTCTTGCAATTTATTATCCTAATCAGTTTGCAATCAAACAGCAATCATGAAACTGGAAGATGATCTACCAATAGAAACTGAAACAGATCATAAAACAGCACCTGAACAACCTCAAATAAACAAACAGGGTTATGTTTCCCAGTCAGCTGTTGCATTACGGTGTCGGGTAATGCCTCCACCTTGTATGAGGAACCCTTACATCAAAGATTCTTCAGAAAATGATATCGACCCGTTTGGTGATCGAAGGTCAAAATGTGCAGGTAGATATCGTTAATCTTGTAGTTAACATCTGTTTTCAAATTTCTTTAAAACGTACAACATAAAGCTCATCATTAACTGAACTGTTTTATTGAACAAGTGAGAGTTTGAAAATCTAGTTTTTTTTCTTTCTTGGAACCCTAACTGTTATGTTTAATTTACATTGAACAGTTTTCCTACCTCTTGCAATTGGTGGTGATGGTCTTTCACGCTATCGAACCGATTTTCATGAAATAGAGGTACAGTACTATTTTTTTTATTAATAATAAATCATGTACCTTATTAAAAAAAACTAACTTCTCTGTTCCAGCAAATTGGTACTGGAAACTTCAGCTGTGTATTCAAAGTCTTGAAGAGAATTGATGGTTGCATGTATGCTGTAAAACGAAGCACACGGAAACTATATCAGGACACTGATAGGTAATCCAATTTATGTACATACGTATGTACGCATACAAATGCCTGTATATCTACACACACATACACACACTCCTTTTGATTCTAAATGCGTATAATGGACAATTTTACAGGCAAAAAGCACTGATGGAAGTTCAAGCTTTAGCTGCATTAGGTGAGTAAATTATAAAATAAAATAAAAATCATAATTCCTCAATTTTCCGTAATATATGCTCTACTTAAACTGAAATCCTTAAATGAATATGCAGGATATCATGAAAATATTGTTGGATATAATACTTCTTGGTTTGAAAACGAACAACTTTACATCCAAATGGAACTTTGTGATCATAGTCTATCTGTCAACCATTCAACTAGATTATGTCAAGAGGGTGAAGTGTTGGAAGCAATGCACCAGGTTAATTTTCTTTATATAACATTACTTTTTTCGTTATTATATTTGTGAAATTGATGTAAGCATTCTATACAAATATTTATTACAAATTTATTATTTATATTATACGCGTGTGTTTGGTTTCAGGTAGCAAAGGCATTGCAATACATACATGAAAAAGGTATAGTTCACTTAGATGTGAAGCCTGAAAATATATATATATAAAAAATGGTGTATACAAACTTGGTGATTTTGGTTGTGCGAGTCTTCTTGATTCAAGTTTACCAATTGAAGAAGGTGATGCACGATACATGCCTCAAGAAATATTAAATGAAAATTATGATCATTTAGATAAAGTTGATATATTTTCTCTTGGAGCTGCTATTTATGAACTTATAAGGGGTTCAATATTACCTGAATCTGGACCCTATTTTCAGAATATTAGGGAAGGAAAACTTACTCTTCTTCCTACTCATTCTGTGCAATTTCAGAATATACTCAAGGTACAACTCATCATTCCCTTAAATCTTTCCTTTTTTCCCAAAATTTATCATAGAAATGTCAAAATTGAACTCAAAAATCATACTCCCTCCGTCCCATTTTTATTGTCTACATTTCTATATTGGTTTGCCCAAAATGACTGTCTGTTCCTTAGTTTCAACCAATAAAAAAATATGTAAGTGGGAAAGAGAGAATTTGATTGGTGACATAATGCATTTTTCTTAAAATGTGTGTTATTCTCTAGTGGACAATAAATTTGGGACGGAGGAGTATTATTTCTAGGATTTTTTATTCACTAATTAGTGATTATTATTAATAATTGAATACAGTTTTATGTAAATGTTTTTTTTTTTTTTTTTTTTTTGTGGATTTGTTGCAGGCGATGTTGGACCCTGATCCTACTCGGAGACCATCTGCTAAAGAACTAGTGGGAAACCCGATTTTTAGTAGGTCTCACAGAATATTAAAAAACAAGTAAACTGCCACATTTCTTGACCACATTTTAGTATTTTTGAAGCGAACAGAAACTGTAAAGCTAGTTTTCTAGAAATTGTTCTTGCTTTGCACCAAATTTTGCATTCCTTCCAATGGTGCCCCTCCCCTCTTTTGTAAAAAGAAACCTTGTGCTTTATGTATCAAACGTCTTTGTAACCTTGTTTAATCTTCAACTTTAATTATTCCTCGCAATAAATTTTGATTATCAAACCTGTAAGTGTAGGACCTTTAACACCGTCGAGTTTGGTTGTAATTACTAGCCAACTCCTATTATCCACTCTTCATTTTTTAATACTGAGGTTAAATTAACTTGTTTGATTAATAAGGCCAAAATATAATAGTCAACTGATAACAGAAAGCTAGCATGTATTGAAATCAAACATACTGATTAAAACGTGATGTTTGGGAATTTATTAGGCACCCGCAACAAATACAAATAGTAAACAACATAAGGTACAAGTTTATAACGCAGACGGTCATTATTTATGTCCATGATTGTTCACAAATCATCTTTTGATGACATGGTGACGTTAACATGGGTTTTTGAGTGTTTGTATGAGTATCTTATCATTTTAATTAGGGTTTTGTTAATGACAGTCCTTAGGGCTGTCACTAACATGCATAAAAAGCTTGTACATTGATTAAAAAAATAATATTCCTAAAATTCAGGGGGCTTGTCTTTTGTGTATTTTGCCTTCTTAATGACAGCCCTAAGGGCTGTCATTATCATTTTCCTTTTAATTAAATTGTTTTTTAAGCTGTATTAAAGTAACTCTTTTTAAATACAAACCTTCAGCAATAGTTTCATTTTATAAATAAAATTTTAAAAAGTTTGAAATACAATTTAGATGAGTTTCTAAGTTAATTAACTTATTTTACATGTTCAAACGTGTTAAGTAATTTTGATTTAACTTTTAACCCCATTGAAACAACCCTACTTTTTTCCATTTACTTCTTGGCCAAGATATAAATCAATAAAGAGATGATATCATTTTAGTGGTTTAACCTACAAAAGTATAGTTTTCAATTTTGTTTCTTTTTTTTAACATCAAAACTCTTAAAGGTGTTAACGTCCACAAACCAATCGGAACCATAAATCCCATGTATCATCTTCTATCCCGCCACCTTGAACCGTCATTCCGGCCACCTTGATACCTAGAAGGGTCATATTGCATTCTAGACATATCTGGTCTATAATTGTAGCTCCGGCCATGAGGATCCGAATAATCCCACCCATCAACATATTCATTATTCCTAACAGGACTATTACTTGGGCTCCAAGAATCGAACCCGGGCCCACCATGATACCCTCCGTTTCTGGCCCGAGATGGACCCATATGTGATGGACCAGGCTGTGCATATTCTCTTGTACCATACGCATTGTAACTTGTACTATGTTCTACGGGAGGGTACGGGTTCGAACCAAAATTATCCCGGCCCAACCACGGCTGAACCGGTGTGAGCCGTGGCTCGGGTGCTGCATGCCATTGAGGCTGTAACTGGGACCCACCATGTCCCGATGAAAAGTAGGCGTTTGACGATGTGTTGCCAGCTGCCGGAAAATTTCTCTGGTCAGGGACCATATCGGAAAATCTCTGATATGTTGCCGGAGAAATTGCTTGTTGGGTCAAATTGGTTGTTGTCATGTTTCTCCGGTCAGGGACCAAATTGGAAATGTTTCTTTCTTCAGGGACCAAATTAGTAAACCTCTGATGTGTAATTGGAGCCATTGCTTGTTGAGTGGTTTCTTGAAAATAGACACCTGGAATGGCGTAAGCATCACCGTTAACCATCACATTTTGGCGGGAAAATTGATTTTCCGTCCGCCATCCACTCTGAATCAAAAGTAAATTAATTAGCAAAACCCCCAAAAAATTGAGAAGAAAATATCAATTTTTTTATTTTAAAGAAACAACTAATTTCGAAAAAAGATTCAATTTGGTTCTAATTTATTGGTAGAATTATTATCTTTAGATAAACCCATCAACCAAAAACAGAGGAACACTACAATCTACTTCTTTACCAAATTTCACTGATCTTCAATGTCAATCAATTACTCATTAAACCAATTAGCAAGCATTAAGCATTTTTTAGTTAATTGTAATTTTTAAGGTTTTCTTGTTGATTGTAAGACCATCTTGAAGGCGGAAAAATAACCAAAGAAACCCTCCAACGTTAATAATTTCATAATGGATTATGAATTTGTACAAAACACAAGATTTTGCATATAACTGACGCACCGTTACAGGGTCGGTTGAAGGAGTTGGAGATGGTAACGAAACTTCAACTTTTTCCTTTGTTTTTGTTCCAACTAACCCATTAACAAGACTATTAATGGAACCACCACGGGCCGCATTCTCCTTAACCGCATCAAGAAGTTTCACCATTTGTTCATTGGTCAAACTCCCACCTTGACCAGCCGTGAGCGCAAACACAATTTGCGGGTTCTTAAGCAAAGCGGCTAATAATTCAAGATCCGGTTCGGGGGTGTTCCTGTTGTTATTTTCAGTTATTGTACTTGTACCAGCTGCATGATAAGTTGTACCATTGGGCGGTACTTCTGTGGGCTCGGTTACCATATTGTCATCGTCATCAGGGAGTTGTTCGGTTGGGATTTCGGGTGTCAGTGAATCATCGTAGTCCATTTCTCGGTCCCATGGTTCTTTTGGATTTGAAGGGATTTCAAAATTTGTGTTGTAGAAAACTTCTTTTTCACGTTTTATTCGGTTGTTTTGGACATCAACTTCTTTGCTGTTCTCTCCAGAACACACACTCCATTCCTTACTGATAATCATCTCTGCATACAAGTGGAAAAAGATACAACATAATGAGCAACTTACAACTACAACGGTAACTCGGTTTTCATGCATCATCGCCCATCAACTCTATTGACATTGACGATAATTTACATAAAATAAGATGTAATTAGTGAAAATAATAGTTTCAATTAATATCTTAAATCTAAAGGTTTTTTTCTTGCACATTGTAACATATGACAGTATAATTATGCACATAATAATTTCAAACTACAGTCAGCCAACACACTCTCCAAGATTTTAGGCAATTACAATTACTTACTACAATAGAAATCAACATCCCATTTAGAAACCAGACTCATCCCATTTCAAACTACAATCTAACATTAGGCACGCGCAAACTAAATCGAGAACCGGCATGTACCGCCAAACCGAACCTGACTGAACCGAGCTATACCATTCCAGTTCACGGTTTTACTTTTGATGACAAACCGCTTCTTGGTCCACTTCGGTCAGGTCCAAAACCCGAAAAAAAAACAAGAAAGTTGGAAAACCATTGTTCTCAGTCTGGTGCCCCATCAGGTCAAAACCATTTTCTCAATTCTTGGTTTGGTTTCGAATGGTTCAATTTAGTTATTGAATCGTGCCCACGACTATGATATTTACACTCTACAAGTTGTAGGAATGACGACTTGTCGCAATTGAATATTCTTAATTGCACAACGCAGAAAAAATATATATTGCTGACAAATTCATCTGCAGTGCGTTCACCAATTACACCTACAACTTGCTTATGATTAAGTTATTATGATGGTTAACTTGCTTTAAGTAACACTAGTTATAATTGTCCTATTTGCACCTGGCGTTTTAATTTTTTTTGAACGGCAATTAATCTACTCCTATTTATCCACAACAGGACTTAAACTCATGACCAATAGGTCATGGACAACACCTTACACCATTACTACCAGTCGTTTTAATTGATGAATTTAATTTAAGTTGGAAACACAGCAACGCAGTTCTGTCCAATAATACTTTAGGCGTGCATTTTAGCATATACACTATATAAATTTGCTAGTTTTATGGCATCATTTGGTTGCATGCATGAATTTTGTACTAAGACACTAGCTATTGATATGAATTTTTCTTGTATTGCAAAATATAGCATTCAAAAGGGTACACCAACACCAATGGGGCCCTTTTCCCTTGAAATATAATAAAGGAGCTAAAATACCAAAATCGTACAACTGTGAGGAGAAACTCAAACTGATATGCGTTGAGTGTGATCATGTTAAACTCAAGGACGCTTTATTTTAAATATAAAGGTACTAATCACTATCAATAACCTAGAACGAAAATCACATTGCATGTTTGCTAATGCCATATTAGATTAAGAGCGGATGATCGATTTTAAACCTTCCATTAAACATTTTTTAAGCCGTTCAAAAATAAAATTAAATATTTTTTAGAATTTTAATAACCCATTTTATCTTTGCATGATTGTGCGCCTACTTTTAGGCAAAAATTGATTCTGTAACTCGTTTGAATGGATTCTATTTTTATTTTTATTTTTAAAAAATAGGACAATAAAAGTTGGCATCTTTCTACAATGAGCAGAAGCACCAGAAACCAACACAATCTCCATCGAACCTGCAAACAGTTAGAGCCAGAAAATAAAGAAAAACGAGCTCATAAACATCTGAAACAAACGTTTACCTGGTGGATTCACCCATGAAATCTGTAATCTCTTGCACTTCTTCCACACAGGTTCCTCCGACCCCACAATCTCCTTCATACGAGCCATAACCGCCGCCACATCAGCAGCTGCCACAAGCTTCGCTGGCGGCTTAAGTTCCTCAACTTCTGGAGACTTGAGTTCCTCAACTATTGGAGTCATATGTTCCTCGACTTTGGGCTGAACATTAGGTTTAGCCACTAAAGGAACCATGCTAGAAGAAGTGGCATGTTCCTCAACTTTAGGAGGAACATGGGTTTTAAAGGATTTAGAGACTAAAGCCACCCGAGGGACTTTAGTTTTCACATTAGGGTTAGGGTTTATGTAATTTTCCCCGTATTTGTTTTTCATGAATTGGGCCCGCATTTTGGCTTTTTGTATGTCATCAGCTGAAAGCGGACGGCCTTGATTTGTATTTACAATTCTTGTAACCTGTGGACCCCGGTTAGCCGTTTTTTGGCCAGGTTGTTCCACGAGCTGTACTTTTCTGCGTTCTCTACCATCTGAAATCTAGTTAAGGCAATAATATGTACTTTCTTTTATTCCTTAAATAAAATTATAACAAATTAAACTTGAGAGTTAATACTATCGGTTTCCATGGAAATATGAAGGAAAACCCTAAGGATACGTGATGCGCCTTTAAGAAGCTTTGTATTTGAGTCATCAGAAGGTGCTGTGAGCAATTTGATTGATTGTGACCTGAGGGTATTATTGGAAATGAACTCACTAGTGTTAATCTCTCAAAAGTGCATCTGGATTTGTTTATTAGAATTGATATATACCTGGGGTTTTCGGAGTTTTCTTGCAATGAATATATAGCTGTCTATTTAAAAAAGAAGTAAAGTTTATAAGAAATTAACGTGTAACTTGAAATGAGGAAATGTGTATGTGTGTGAAGTCATGAACTCACCGGGTTGTCGATTAATGACTCCAACGATTCATTTTCCATAATTTCACCAATGCTATACACAATCATTAAACAGCAATTAACATAAACCAAAGGACAAAAACTTCAGCAAAACCAGAAAAACATGTATAGGCTTACCTTTGTTTCAATAGCATTTCATTCTGTGCATCAACTGGGGAAATGTTGGCATTGGGCTTTCTCATAGCCTGACTTCTTGCAAACATTTTGCTCCATCTAGACAACAAACTTTTTGCCCTGTTTGAGATATCTGGTCTTCAAATCAGATAATGAGATCCAAATAACAAGACAGAGTATCTTTTTATTTATTATTATTTTAAATGTTTTTAATAGGCATAATAAAGTATAATTTGAAAAGGCATTCTCTACTACAGGGAAAAAAACTAAATTTTTGACACACCTGATCCCCGGTAAAACCGAAGTTTGTTCACACTTTGCAAAACAGCTGACATATGTGCTGGGAGAGCTTTTTGTAATGGCAGATGACAAAGGACCTAAAGATGGTTCCATTCAATAATTAAAATACATATTAAAATTTAAATATTAAATACACAACAATTTGATGTCTATGTACCCTAAGAATGACATGAAGAACACTTGTTTGCTCTTCGATTGCTGCTTGACTCAACCACGAAGCTAAAATCATCACACCTCCATTTGTCAGGAACCTGAAATTTCATGAAATGATTACCAGATCATGATATTTGTATCTAAAATGATTATATAATGATGGTTAGTGGATAATGATATGGGAATACCAATAAAGCACTGAAGCATTTTGTATCTGCAAGATCCATTCCATCAATTTCACTTGCCCAGAAAATGTTTCTTCTTTCCGCAGCAAATTAAAAATATTGGAAATAAAATATTTTTCTGAGTCATTTGTATCAGGCAACACTTCATCTTGTGTAGAACAAGAAGGTGTTTCTACACTGGTAGGAGTAGGACCCACTGAGTTCAATGGAACTGGTTGATTAGGTGTATCTATACTAGTGCTCAATGGCTCTTGCACATTTTCAGCAGATTGGATTGCTTTCTCCCTTGATAATCGAATAAATTTCCTAACTTTTGTGCGTTGACTATTGAAAAAGTCCCTCACCTAAGAATTACAATAGATTAAAGTAATTATTATGAATAAATGGATAATATAAAACAAAATAAAATTGGGGCAATAAAGATTGGGCAAACATTCCCCGTGATAATAAGATATAAATATAAATATACCAACTTTTTATATTATGAAATGATGAAATAAATAAGAAAAGAATAAATGACTCGTTAAACAAAAACCTGTGTGGCTGTCAAACCAAAAAGAGCGCTAATTGCACGCATTTCCTTCTTGGTTATTTCGTCTTTTACAGAAAAAATTGACTGCATGTATTTTATTGCTTTTGGATTTAGTAGATCTCTCGGTCGTTTCCCTGCAAATAAAATAGAAAGGATGGGACAAGAACTATGATTACAAACCGCTGATATACAAGGATCAAAAGGTGGGGTTGTGAGTAAACTTATGAAAATAAGATGTAAAAGAAAACTGTGCAATCACATATCAGTAGAAAGTCAGAAGCTTACCAATTTTAATTGAAAGAGCACCTGCTGCCTGCACAAAAATAACAAAATACATGATCAACAAAGCATACAGAGATACATTATTAAGTGATGACAAGGTGCTTTAAAAATGTTATACGCCAAAGTATACATTTTATATTTTTTATTACAACTGGTTGCTAGTATTTTCTTCATTAAGCTACAAAATCACATTGCAGTTGCAAACTGTAGCATGACTTTAGACTGCAGACCATTTATACTGCATGCAACCCTTTCCTATAAAGTAACTAAGCAAAAAAACAAATGCATCTATTTAGTCAATTATGTTCATCTGTAATTTCTCAGATTGAAGTGCATGCCAATATTTACAACCAACCTGCCCTGTGCTCAGAAACATCAATTCAAATTTGCTATAGCTATATTACCATTACAATTTTCTCTCTGGTTAGTTGAAAATTAAATAAGCGACTCCAAAAAATAAACATATATGACTCAACTGTTGAATTGTTCAATTAGTTACGCCTAATTTACTGATTTATGAGCCATATGTAAAGATGCATCGCACAATAAAACCTGAATACAGCTCTATCACATAAGATAATATTAAAGGATGCAGAATTGAAAGTTCACACATACCATTTCTTGAGAAAGAGGATTGACGCCGGTGAGTTTGCATTGCTTCGAAACGATGTTTTGTAGCTCGGAGATCTGCTTGCTTAGCAGTTCTTTCTGAGATTCCAACAACTCCTCATACGACGTCGTAGTGTTCGAGGATACTACCAGAGCGAGCTGATGATTCGCGTTTGATATCGCCATATTTTATTAATTCCTCGAGCTAAATCAGCATAATTGCGAGAGTAATTTGATTTCTGGTGCGAGATTTGAAGTTGATCGATTCAAAGTACCGTGTTAGGGCTAGGGTTTGGAAGAGAACAGTTTGTATTGATGAACGGTATATCGCGATAGTTTACGACTTTACGTAAAGGGTGAGAGTAAGGGCACGGTCAAAAGGTTTTAAATAACTCTTTACGTTTTACATAATGACTTATACTAAAAAGTTTTACTTCCTCCGATTCAAAATAAGTGGTACATTTTTTATTTTATGGTGATTCAAAATAAGTGATAAATTTTAAAAAATTACATTATTTGGCACAAAAAATGGGACCGTCACCCGCTAACTATCTACTTTAATGAAGTGAAATAACCCCTGTACCCTTACTTTTTACTTTTAAACATCATTAACGTCACTTTATTCAAAAATTGTGGGACACATTCCCCACTAACCATCCAATTAATATAATTTAACCATCATTATAATCTTTTGCCTCAAAAACCGTGAAACTCAAAATGTATCACTTATTTCGAATCGGAGGAAGTATTAGATTTCGTAGTTTTCATAACTTTTTAACTCAAGTTTATTTATTGAAAATTGAAAATTTTGTATATTTAAAGTAGTTACTTTGATATATTCTTAGAAATTTAATTATAGAGACTACACATGTAGTAATAGCAAAAAAAACATTCTTTAAACACATCAATATAAATAAAAAATTACTTAGATACTCAGGCTAAAAGTAATTTTTTTAATTTTTTTACAACGTTTTCCAAATAATCATATGATATTTGCTGTCTCATGTGTAAGTATTCATCAAACTCATCGGCGGCATAACCATACGCTAATTGTCGTATGACGAAAGTACATTTTTTGAGAATATTCAGGTACAAGATGTTGGGAGTAAGATGTTATATCGTCACCTATACGGAGGAACAACGATCAGCTAATATGAAAGTGGCGCCTTAAATAATCCTCCGGGAACGTTGGATTTTCGGAAAAGTAGTCTTGATACTAACGTTCGCCGGCACCTTCTCGATCTCGAGGTAATTCTCAAAGCTTTCGGTATCGGGACGATATCTTCCAAATCATCATTTGTATCCGTGCCAATAGAATTCACAATGTTGACAATTTCCTCGGCATTAAAACATTTGGATAGCGCAACGAAATCTTCCAAGTCGGAATCCTAATGAGAATCACCATCCATTTTTATAAATGTTGTAGGGTGGAAGAAGAGAGAATTTGTTGTGTGAAAATATGGTGTTTGTTATTTGAGCGGGCCCACCTCCAACCTTCATTCGTCTTCCTTGAACCACCGATAATGCCCGATGAGTTAGGCCGATGAGCCGTGCAAATGGGCGACGGCGTCAGTTTTCCGGCCGATGGCTTCACCTACCTGTTGGCACCAGTCTAAGTTCTCCCAAACACTTAGAATTTATAAATGCTTATTAAGTTTAAATAAGCTTAAAAACTCGTAAACCCCGTAAACAAGCTCTACCAAACACCCCCAAATATATATTTGTTGGTTATGTCCATTTGACAATGATCTTTTATTCATTGTGTAATAAATTCGACTGAAACAGAAATAGGGAGGTAGCAGTCAGAATAAGACGGTTAGATCGATGATTATATACTTAACCAATGGTTGAATAGGAACTCCCGTTTAGCATAAAAACCCGACAATCTATCGCATATGTGATGGAGATTGAAACAATTTTATGTCTTCTTTGTCGACAAGGTATGATCACAATGACACATTTATTCTTTAGAAGATGCCAAATTGCTATTCAGATTTGGAACTCGATATGTCGATGGTGCTAGATCCGCACATTTGATGGAGATACATTCATAGATTGGTGGCTATTTTGTGAAGATGTTACCCCCTCAAACGAAAAAAAAAGTTGAAGCTAAGGGTGATTGAGATTGCATTGTGTTAAATGATTTGGCGGTATCGGAATTCTGTTCTTTTTTATTTCGGTAGTATTCGTAAACAAAATATTGTTGATTTTATTGTTTTGTATTATTTTCAGTGGCAAACCCCATAGAAATCCAACATGTTTGATTTATTGGGTTGATTGACTAAAAAACCCTATGTATTGATTGATTTAACACTTTGCTAAATTTAGTTATAAAATTACCGTTAAAAAAAGGAACAAACTTAGTTTGAAAAATAAATTATGGAACTTTTTTTTATGGTATTTATTTTTATACTTTTTGATATTTACACACCATTTATACAACTATCACATAATAAATATACATAATTAACAATATTGTTATTCATTTTGACCAACAAGTTAAGCTGGTTTATTCAACCCCGTTTTGAACTTTAACCGTTCAATGCAAATATTGATTTTTAAAATATTATTACAATCATAAATGTATACTCCCTCCGTCCCTAAATAAAGTTCCCATTTGTGTTGGGCACAACATTTTAGGAGATAGTTTGTGGTGGGGTATTTGGTATTACTTTTGAATAAAATATAAGGTTAGTTGGAGAGAGAAAGTGTGTTAAGAGATAGTTAGTGGTGAAAGTATTGGTAATAATATTATTATATTAAGTGGGTCCCTTAAATTTGAGAAATGAGAACTTTATTTAGGGACAAAACTTGAAGGTGAAATGGGAACTTTATTTAGGAACGGAGGGAGTACTATATAATGAGGAGTTGGGACCGCGCTTCAAGATGGGTTGCAGATATACACATAATGTTTATAAACTAACATATTACTAAGTTCGTTAGGTTAACTTGAACAATTATTATCTTAGTTGACATTTAAAAAATATGCAAAAAGATTATTAGTACCGGCCCTGAAACAAACAATAGTAAGCCCAAACATATACTAAAAAATAAAATTGGGGGCCCATATATTTATTTTTAAAACCTGTATTGTAAATTATTCTTAAATATGTTAGAAGGAAATATTAATTGTAGAAATTGTGGAAGAAGTATATTTCTGAGGTCTCATGCCATCCAGGAAAAAAGTCTCTTAGTCTACTTTTATTCCATATCATTTGTAGCCTTTTTAAAAAAAACTCTTATTCCACAAAGAATCATAAGGTATATTAACACCTTATGTTCCATAAAAAATGTTAAAAAGCTACGCAAACATTTAATTTAAGTAAATATATAAAGAGTTTTCTAATCCAACAGTTGGCTAGGGCTTGATGTGTCACATTTAGATTCGTAACTTATTGGACACATTTAATTTAAGTCCCGTAGTGGACAATAAACGAGTAAATTATGTGTCATTCAAAAAAGTATTTATTTTTATAATACGATAAGGACCCAAAATTAGTGTTTGCCTAGGGTCCTTATGAACTCAGAGCCGGCCCTGCAGATTATATTAGTAAAAAATATTATTCATCAACTATAAAAAATAGTGATAAAATTTGGTAAATACTGTATTACATATAGTAGTACAATATAATTTTCAAAAATTTTATGCAATTTTATTTCATTAAATCTTAAGTTAAAAATTGAAAATATTACGAAATCACTACCATAACAAGGCTAAATATCTAGAATTATAAAAGGCCAAATATGTACCAGAAAAAAAAGGAATTAAACATCAAAAGCAGGGTGGACTCCGAAATCGATTCCTCTCTGCTTCCCCTCTATCCACGAATCGACCACAACCCTTTTACGATTCACCGGGATTTTTGATCTCCGATTGTTTTCGTCCGTCATCTCCTAATAATATCAGGTACTTTTAGACATCATCACTCTGTTCACCACTTTTTGATTTTAACCAATTATACGCTTCATCGTGAATTCGTGATTCGATTTCACACTTCTGCTTGATCGGAAAGCGTGTTTTTGTTTATACTTTCGTGATTTTGTTTATTATTTTTGATTATATGATTTTGACTGGTTTGCTTGTGCGTCGAACATATGTATTATTGTAGAAAACTACGTCATGTAGTAAACTAGGGTTTGACTAACATTATTGATTTTAGGGTTTGTGTCTGTGTAAATATCAAGTATTGTTGAGGAGGTTATAGGTATGAATGTGGGGCTGTGGTGGTATACTAGTAGATAGTATGTGACTGAAGGACATTCATGTCGATCCCCCCTTATTATTTGTTTCAGTAGGTTTGTTTTAGGATTTGAATTATTTAAGCTGCATTAGCAGAAGTGTGCCTATTGGGAGGGTGGCATAAATGCTGGTATTATAACTTATTAATTTTTAATTTTCTGATTCTGATACTTATACTTTATTGTGACATTATGTAATTTTTTCTGATGGATCAGTTGTTCTCATCTGGTTTATATTCTGCTGAAGGAATTGTGTAATGTCGATGTCTCAGATGAAGACTATTGAGTTGGAAGAAGGATGGGCTTTCATGCAGACTGGAATAGAGAAACTGAAGAAAATTTTGGAAGGACATCCAGATTCACAATTTAGCTCTGAAGAATACATGATGCTATACACGTATATTGTTTTTCCTTCAAATTATTTATTTATTTTTTATTAGATTCTCACTATTAATTGATGAAGATTTTGACTTGCTCTATTTTCTTAATTATTTACAGGACTATCTATAACATGTGCACTCAAAAGCCTCCACATGACTATTCTCAACAGCTCTATGATAAATACAGGGAAGCATTCGAAGAGTATATTCGCTCAACGGTAATCCTTTCTTTACTAATATTTATTATATAGACATATATTTGGCATATTTTTGACATTGATGCAAGTTATTGCTACATTATGACTTTTGTTTAAAAGGTATTGCCATCATTAAGAGAGAAACATGATGAATATATGTTACGGGAGCTTGTTAAACGATGGGCAAATCATAGAGTAATGGTCAGGTGGCTTTCACGTTTTTTCCACTATCTCGATCGGTATTTCATTGCCCGAAGATCTTTACCTGCCCTAAATGAAGTTGGTCTCACGTGTTTCCGTCAAACGGTCAGTATTTATCTGGAACATTATTCATTAACAGTATTCAGCCTCTCTGCTGCTAACGAGACTTTTTTTTTTATAATTATTTTTTTAATACAGGTTTATGAGGAGACTAAGGGTAAAGCTAGAGATGCTGTTATTGCCCTTGTATGTTCTTTTAGTTACTTTTTTTTTGTTATAGTTTTTGTATGTTATGAGAAGTTGGAATTAACAGTGGTTGTGATCCAGATTGATAAAGAACGAGAAGGAGAGCAGATTGATCGATTATTAATTAAAAAAGTTCTTGATATCTATGTTGAGATAGGGATGGGACAAATGGAATGTTATGAAAATGACTTTGAAACTCGTATGCTTACTGATTCAGCTGCTTATTATTCTCGAAAAGCATCAAATTGGATTGTGGAAGATTCTTGTCCTGATTATATGTTAAAGGTATAACTCGTGTTTAATTTCTAATTGGTTAAACGGGTCAAACGATTTGGAAGTTATCCGATATAGTTTGGTGATGATATCTAGCAAATTATTATTTATTTATAAAATTAAATATAAAAAGGTTATAATATGTGTTTTGTGGGTCACCCCATTTGGACCCAACCTGTTTTGACCCTTTTGCCACCTTCAATTACCATGTTATGGAACACAGGCTGAAGATTGTTTAAAAAAGGAAGCAGATAGAGTCGAAAACTATTTACATAAAAGCAGTGAACCAAAGCTCATAGAGGTTAGTTTATTATGATTCACGCAAATTGTTCTATTTTTATTTTTTTAATGGTTTCTTTTTTATTTGTATAGAGAGTGCAAAACGAATTATTGGTCGTATTCAGCAGTCAGTTGCTTGAAAAAGAGCATTCTGGATGTCGTACCTTGCTTCGAGATGATAAGGTATTTTGATTTTCTATTTTTCATATCGAATATTATAATCATGGAACAAATTATTTTATTCTTAAAAAACAGGTAGATGATCTTACAAGGATGTTTAGGCTATTCCACAAAATTCCCAAAGGATTGGACCCTGTTGCTAATATGTTTAAACAGGTATTAATTTGCTTATTGGAAGTAAGTCTACATTATTTGGTATTTTTAATTAATAAATTTATTTGGGTGCCAGCATGTGACTGCTGAAGGAATGGCTTTAGTCCAACAGGCTGAAGATGCTGCTGGTAACAAGGTAATAATCACAATTTTAGCATACTTGAATTACATATCGTTTCATACTCTTGGTTGTAATGTAATAAGTTATGTTTCTCGTGATCATAAAAATTTAAAAAAAAAATGTTTTTTGTGATTAGTTAACACTTGTGCAAAGCAGATGTCGGTTATTAAATATTGTTTTTCCACAGGCGGAAAATGTTGGTGGGCCGCAGGAGCAAGTGTTTGTGAGGAAAATAATCGAGTTGCATGACAAGTTCATGGCATATGTTACCAATTGCTTCGCAAACCACACACTATTCCACAAGGTTAATTCTGTCTTTTACATCTAATGCATTTTTAGCAGAAATTTTACCTTATTTTTCATTTGTTTAGGCCTTGAAAGAGGCCTTTGAGGTTTTCTGCAATAAAGTTGTGGCTGGTTGCTCAAGTGCTGAGTTGTTGGCATCATATTGTGACAACATTCTTAAAAAGGGCGGTGGTGAGAAGTTGAGTGATGAAGCTATTGAGGAAACTTTGGATAAGGTATAGTCTTCAATTATTGTTATTATTATTATTATTATTTTTTTTTTTGTTATGATTAATATTGGTTTGGCTTTTATGCAGGTGGTGAAGCTTCTTGCTTACATCAGTGATAAAGATCTATATGCAGAATTCTATAGGTATTTGAAATTAGGATTTAAGTAAAATAAATAATAATATGGACATGTAATTTGTTTTTGTGTGCAGAAAAAAGCTTTCTAGGCGTTTACTTTTTGATAAGAGTGCAAATGATGATCACGAGAGGTTAATTCTGTCAAAGTTGAAGCAGCAATGTGGTGGGCAATTCACATCAAAGATGGAGGGCATGGTGACTGATTTGGCATTAGCAAAGGAGAACCACAGTCAATTTAATGATTACCTTTCTAATAATTCTCTTGCAAATCCTGGCATTGATTTGACAGTTACTGTTTTAACTACGGGTTTTTGGCCAAGTTATAAATCCTCTGATCTTAGCCTACCTGAAGAGATGGTAATCAATACATACATACTGTTGATGTATAGATAGAATATGTGACGTTTTTTTAAAAATAAAATAAATTTCAGGTGAAATGTGTTGAAGTATTTAAGGAGTTCTATCAAACGAAGACCAAACACAGAAAGCTGACGTGGATCTACTCTTTAGGGACGTGCAATGTGAATGGTAAATTTGACCAGAAAACCATAGAGCTGATATTGGGGACCTACCAAGCAGCTGTGCTTTTGCTGTTCAATGCTTCAGATCGATTGAGTTACTCAGATATCAAGACACAATTAAATCTTGCTGATGAAGATGTGGTGAGGCTGCTCCAATCATTATCCTGTGCTAAGTACAAGATTCTCACCAAGGAGCCACTTTCAAGAAGTGTTTCTGAAACTGATTATTTCCAGTTTAATTCAAAGTTTACTGATAGGATGAGGAGGATTAGGGTAAGCTTTCCCACTTAAAAACTTATTATATATATTTGTTTTGTTTATTAAGTTTTGATTGAAAACATAGATTCCTTTGCCACCTGTGGATGAGAGGAAAAAAGTGGTGGAAGATGTTGACAAGGACAGGAGATATGCTATTGATGCTTCCATTGTTCGTATTATGAAGTCTCGAAAAGTTCTTAATCATACACAGTTAGTCACTGAGTGTGTCGAGCAGTTAGGACGCATGTTTAAGGTTAGCCGTTTTTCTTCATTTTGCCCTTTTATACTATCATATTAACACCAAGTGTATAACTACTAGTAAATAGTACTGATTGCATTTGACTGATGTGCAGCCTGATTTCAAGGCAATAAAGAAGAGGATTGAAGATTTGATCACACGAGAATACTTGGAAAGAGACAAGGAGAATCCTAATCTTTTCAAATATTTGGCATGATTTCTGTTTTATCGCAAGACCACGTGTTTATGCTCTATCAATGCTGTGGGGGTGTTGTGGGGGGGGGGGGGGGGGGGTGGGGGGTGGGGAGGATTGGGTTGGGTTGCGTTTGTGGATATATTTTCACACTCGCTTTTTGTGCAGTTGACTTATTGATTAGAAACTATTGATGCTATTCTCGAATCTGCAAAGTATATGTTTTAAGTGTATGTTGATCCTTGCAGTATGTCACAAGCTCACAATTGCAAATCAATAGAATGCATAAAATGTGAAAAGACAAGGCACCATCCAAATGGTTCAAATAATCTTTGGAATCGTCCCTGTAACCCAGGGGTGTGTGGGGCGGTTTTAGGCTCAAACTGAATCCAATCCGCTAATTTCGATTTTGGGATTTTCAAACCCATGGTTTCGGTTTCGGTCTTAGCGAGTTCCGCCCTTAACGGTTCCGTTTCGGTTTCAAAACCGAACCACCTTGTTTTCAACATTAACATATAATTTCGTGCAATAATCTTGGTTTTTCGAATGTTACATACAAATTTGAACAATAATATTTTTTGAGCATTAAATTACATGTCTAATAACATATTTCTACAATGAATATGACTTTCAGACAAAAAAATGTGAAATTTAAGTGGATTTTATATCACATAATCATTATATTAGTGGGGCGGTTCCTTAATAGGGCGGTTTTTGGTTAAACCCAAACCGAATCGAACCATCGATTATTTTAAAATTTAAAACCGAACCCTCAGTTTTGAAATAGTTTTGATTTTATCGGTTTTAACGGATTGGTTTCGGTTTTTATGTGTAACCTTTCTTATGCTTGTCTTTCGAAAGGGAATAAGTGCTTGGTTTGTGAGATTGAATACTGAAATGTTGATTAGAGTCGCCTATGTTTTGTGAAAAATATGGGATTATGTATATTGAGGTCATCTAATTATTAAAACAAGATAATATCGGACGCTTATGTGGCATGAACTCCACTGCTGTGGTGGAAAGGGAACCCCCACCCACGGTGTTGTCCATTCTTGTGGTGTGGATTGGCAACGACCAAGAGAGGCCACCCCGTGGGTGTGAGAGAAGGCATCAACTCTTGTAGTGGGTGGGTATTTGCCGCAAAGTATAAGGTAGTGATTTATACACCACAACTTTTCATGCATATACCACAACTGTTGCATTAATGGGGTTGTACATTTAACTTTAAAACTTGTATCATGTGGTGTATACATTAAAAGTTGTAGTGCAGAAATGAAATCCCCAAAGTATATGGTGTGGTTGCTTAGGTAGTATTTGGTGTGACCAGTAGGTATTATACCAACCAACCTTAAATTTTTTACCTTTATTTCGTTGTTAACGTGTTTTTATTCCAAATTTGGTATAAATGAAGCTCAATACATATACATTTTTCTAATAGTTGAGCGACCTTAACATAAGGAAAAATGACAATTAGGAGATCTTATACTATCATCTTAGACTGGACATAATGGGAAGTCACTTGACGATCGCGAGCCCTGTAACGACCCGAAATTTGTAAATAAATAAATTATGTAAAAATGTGAAAAATATGGATAATTCGTTTAAAACACGTAGGAATTGGTTTCGTGTCATTTGGACACCGTACGAGAAAGTTATGGGCAAAACCGGGTCAAAAAGAAAAAGAAAAACTGCAGCACTAGCTGATAGCAGGGTTCGCGGCGCGAACCTGGAGTTCGCGTTCGCGAAGGGTTGGCAGCGATTTTTGGAATTTGAGGCATGGAGTTCGCGTTGGGGATTGCGATCGCGAATTACGCGCGTCCATAGGAGTTCGCGGCGCGAACGCTGCGGCTGGCATATAAAAACGTAAATGCAGCCTTTAATGCTCATTCAAAACCCTAGAATTCTCTCTCAAAGTGTGTGTACGGATTTCTAGTGAAAAGTGCTGTAGAAGGTTGAATCTTCATCAAAACCTTGGAGATTCTTACTCCTAGTTGAAGAACAAAGGTAAATCTTCATCTCTCTTGGGTTTTTAGCCATAGATTCAAGTAGGGAAAGCTTGAATCTCAAACCCTAGTTTTGGGTTTGTTCATAAATGGTTAAATGGAAGTTGAATAGCTTATATCTATGGTATTTTAACAAGGAAAATGTGTTTATGAAATGGATCTATGAAAATATGAAGATTTTTGGAATTTAGGGTTTGGTAATTTGGGGAAATATGGTACAAATAGTTAACTAGCCTTGGAATATATGATTAGTATAGATGTTTGATGTAAACTATTGTGTTGGTTTTGATATTAGGTCATTTGGTGCAAGGATTTGAGGTTCAAGTCTTGGGCAGAGACATTTGTGTTCAAGAAACACATCTTTTGGATAAGCTTGACTAAGGTGAGTACATGTGAACTTTCAAAACTGAGTACCTAGCTAGTAAGTGTTTTATGTTTACATGTTTTATCGAGTCTATAAGTAATTGAGTTAATTATGTGATTACTAATGAATTGCTTATGTGATGATGAATTGATTAATTGATTAAGAAATGATGGAGCTATAAGCTCATGATGATAAGTGATAAATGATGATGATGATTATGATGTCCTTAGGGCCATGATAGATTGGAGGCATTCCGGTTATTATGGTTCCTTAAGGTTAGTGGTAGATTGGAGGCATTCCAATTACCCAATACCTATGAGTCCCGGTAGATTGGAGGCATTCCGGTTACCGTGGATATGACGGTCTTGATAGATTGGAGGCATTCCGATTATCTTGACATTGGCCAATGATGAAAGAAATGAAGTGACCCGAATGGAATTAATAATATTATTATAATATAAATGAAATTATGTGACTAGATGTTTATCGGGTCTAAAACCCATGTATCTCACGAGGCAATTTTGTCTCACGTACTATGTTTGTGTTTTGCTATGTACTCAGGTTCGGGATTGAAGATTTAGGAGGCCCGTTTAGAGAGGAGGCCTTGTTGAGATTAGCTTGATGTTCATAGTTGGAGTCCTTATCCTATGGCTTAGATATATTTTGTAACACCGTTTTTGTAAACTCTGATAATCTCAAACAAGAAACCTTTTAGTTTTTGTAAATTCGTTTGACACCGATACATTATTACTTATTTGGGATGAAATGTTATTTAAATATTGTTTTGAAAATTGAGGTGTTACAAGCCCCTCCAAGGACGCATGATATCCGACAAAGGTAAGTAATCATGCCCGACACCCGACCCGATGCTAACGTTGGGTTTGTCAGGTCGGGTTAAAATAACCTGATATAAAAAACACCCGAATACACCCGACCCGACTAGCATAATCGGATTCGGGTTCAAGTCGGGTTGACCCTTTTGACACCCCTAACTACGAGGTTTGGTTATATGTTTAGTCTGAAAAGGAAAAAAATTGATGTGTTGTGATTTAACTTATAATTTATTTTTTTTATATTTAACTTATAATTTTATGTTTAATTAATATTCTATTATATAAAATTTTGAAACAAATCTTTCTATAACATTACTTGATGGATTGAAATTTATTATGTTTTTATAATAATTTTATGTTTTTATTTCTCTATAATATCAATTTCTGTATATATTAATTTTTTATTATAATTAAAAAAATATATTCATATTAAAAGATGTAACTTGTCATTCTCATCCGTCAAAATCAAATTTTGAAAGAAATCATGAGAATAGTGAATTTATGGGGAAAGTTTGATCATTAGATTAATGTAAAACAAATATTTCAACAAAGACCATCATATCATTCGTGGATGTCATTCTCTCATACATATAAATGTTCCAAGGTCCCTAATGTGGGCCCCTCTTCATATCATCATCATCAACGCATTTCCCCATCATTCACCTAAACCAAAATAAGTATATAAAAAATCATAACCACAAGAACGCAGAAACAGAAACAATATCAATAATCATCTCTAAGATTCTTATTATATGATGCATAAAGTTTTTATAGGTTAGCAACTTGATAAAAAAGCTAAAATATATATCCACCCAACTTAGCGCGTAACGTTTAGGTTACTTCCAAATGGTCTTAAGTGTTTAATAAACTATCAATTATTGCTATTGTATGTATTTGATCTCCTATAACCTGCATATAACCGCTGATGTGGCAGATTTTAAGAATGCCATGTCAGCAAAAAAAAAAAACATTTTGAAAATTGAAAAATTACTGATGCAGATATACAATAGCAATAATAGGAAGTTAATTACTCACATAACACAATTTGGAAGTAGGATATACGTTGGAAAGTAAAAATGAAATCTTACTTGTTAAAACGGTCTTCAACGCTACATTAAGTATTTACTCGACAACTTCTGCCATTTCTCAATGTAAAGTAATCTAACTCAACGACACCATTATATACAACTGCAATCAAAACCAAAACCACAATTAGAACAAAAAATAAAATAAAACTCACTTACAAAAAAAAAGAAGCTTAAAATTAGTGTCTAAATACCTCAAAAAAACATACTTGATGTCACTGATTTTCAAATGACAATCAAAGATAACAATTAACAACAATCATCACGTTAATCTGATCAAAATCTTTAATCTTGATAAGAGTATTGAATCTTATCTCCTTATTTGTATTGGGAAGTAATACAAATACAGTTCAAGTAATACTGTGCAGTTAGTGTTTGAAAATCCACCAATTTAATGTAATCACCTGCTGCTAATTGCTTCCATTGCTAACCGTACAAGTTGTATTAATCCTTCAATGTCTTGAAAATTGAAATCAAGAGCTGGTTTAATTATTTCTTTATGATGCGTGTGTTCACCACACGCTGCATAAGCATTCTGAGATCTTCTAGAAGCTTCCATTGCAAAGTTCACATCTTGTGCCTGCCAACAATTTCACATGTCAAAATGACTCGATAACACTTTTTGTCCATATTTTTTAAATTTTTTTCCAAAAGCATTTGAATACACTTTGGTGACTTTTAAATCATTAAGTTCGAAGTTTTATAAATTTGGCCTGTTGAAGATAAAAAAAAAAGATGATCCAAATTCCAAATATACCCGTTTTAGGTAAACAGGTCAAAATTGGTACAACAAATAGTGAATCAAAAAGTTTTCAAGAATGCACTTACAAAGTTAAGAATCCTTAGAAAGTTGGGTTTATTTCTAGCAGCAATTACATGATTTCCACCAATTTGAGGATCTTTTGGTAGGGCAGCTTTATCCGGGTTGTTCAAGTTATCGATATCAGAGGCAGATGAAGAAGGAGATTCACCTACAAATTCATACCAACAAAACTCATATAAACTAACAAATACAATTTAAATAATAAATATTAAAAATTAGCAATTAAGTGAAGTTGCTATTTATTACTACAATTTACCCTGAAAAAAAAACACATACCAGTAGGGCCAGTTAGAGCTGTTTGCAACTCTTGCCTATCTTTGGAGGCATTTGTATGTGAAGAATAAACCACCTTTAAGTATGCCACCTCAGCTAATTTGTATGCTAATGCTGCAGCAGCCATCTCTTTTACTTTCTCATATTCATGAGCAACATACCTATTAATTAATAAAAAAGAATATTTCTTTTAATTATTTTTAATTGAAGTTAAATTAGTGAAAAATGCCAGGTGTCACTTACTCGCAAAGTTTTGCAGTGCTACTGTACATGCGAATCATATCACCATGTTTGCCACTTTCAGTAGAGCTAGATTCTAATAATGAAGAACCGTAAAGAAACTTAAGGGCTGCTTGAAAATAAAGTGAATTACTCTCCTGATTTGATCCAGAATTCTGCAACAAATAAAATTTAAAAAATAACCTTAATCATCATGAAATAATCAGATAATCTGACCCGACCGTACCCAATTTGGCCTAAAATGCAAGAGAAAAAATGTTTTGTTTAAAAACAAACCTTAAGACGATCAGCCATATGTTTAAGAGCTTTTGCCTCTTTTACAGCAGTTGCAGCTTGACTCGATGGTTCCCGTCTGAGTGGACTCGGTGTTCCTTTTGGTGTTAAATGTCTCACACTCACATTTTCAGCTTTCTTTTTTTGTTTTAATAAATCACCATTTTCAACTAACAAATTATTTTCTTTCACTAAAGACTTTCCGGAAGGTGGTAACGAGTGTGGTTTTCCTCTTCCCTTTTCACCTTCAATTGGTTGCTTCAAATCTTGACCCGAAACTGTTTTTCTGGAAGATTCCTTCTTTAAAGCAGGGATTTTTACAGGATTAATAGACCGATTTTGTCCCGATTTATCTGAAGTTTCAATCATATTAATCTTTTCGGTCTCGGATTTAGAGCTCCGGGTTTTGTCTTTAGATCTTGAAGATGATGACCCTTTTCCGGTTTTTCTTCTTTCGCCATTATGACCTTGAAATGACGATTGTGCCCCTAGGGTTTCAAATTCAGGACAAGGTAAAGTTTCCACCTTTTCTAAAGTGGTTGATCGGTAATTCCCTCTATCATCTTCCCAATCTTTTTTAGGACTCACGGGATCTCGAGAAGTATTAACATTTCTTCTAGAAATAAGTTTTTCAATCCTTAAAGGAGATGAGGAAACCGATTCCACCGGTGACCCTTTTGTTTCATGATTATTAGTTTTAGTTTCATGAGAACCCGAAACTTTTGAAGAACTCGAAGTGGCAGCCAATGAAGCATGTACCACCACGTCTCTTCTAGAAGATTCTAGAACTTTACCCTTTTCTTCCTCCCGGGATTCGGGTATTTTCGGTTTTTTCCCCTTTCTTTGGCCCGTTTCGCTCGTTTCTTTCATTTGGGTATCATCAAATTCACTAGATTTCCTTTTTTTCACACCATCTTTTTCCTCAAGTTTTCCATTTTGATTTTTTGGATTTATACCCTTATTTTTTGAGCCAGATTTTGAATCTTTAGGGCGATCATCATTTTTTCGATGGTCTTTTGAAGGTAAATCGGTAATGGAAGTGTTAATTGGCTTAAAAACAACTCCATCATGATCAAAAGCCCGATCTTTATGGGACCCACCATTATCATCCGTTTTGACTTTTTTGGAATCTCTAGAATAATCTTGACTAGTCTCTCTTTTGTTCCTAATTTTCAGTTGAAGAGCATTATTACCTGCAACAGTGTAGAAACCAACAAAATAAACATTGAATATTTGACTCATAAAATAATTAAAAAACCCTCAAAGAGCATACAGTAGAGAAGACAGAATGGGCAGTTTGGGACAACCGGCAACTCCATCATGATTACAAATTTACAATAATAATACAACTTTTTTAAATAAAGTGATTTAGAAAGTTTTAATCGTTTGACTTTACTTGAGATTACCCATTTGACCTTTGCCTCCTTTTCAGTCGAACTTTTTAGCTTAACCTTTTTGATCCGTTAAAAATAAAACATAAACAGGTTCGACCCGTTTGTAAAATGGGTCGAAGATGCCACTTCTACATAAAAATTTATACATCAAAGTCTTGATAAAAAGTACCTTCATCCACAGAATTTTCCGGCAATTTCTTGTTTTCTTTATGCTTAAATCTCTGTTTTTCTGCAATGAAGCTACAGGACTGACCCGAATCTTGAAATTCAACTTCATTCACAAATGGAGACTGATTTAAGCTTCTGGTTTTATTTGAAATTTGGTTCCTTTTTGTAGAATTAGAAGACAATGACGGTCTCTCTGTTCCATGTTTTTTCTTTAAACCAATTTGTTGACCAAAAGGTTGGTGCAACGGGTCAACCGCCATTGACCCTGATTGAGGTGCACCGGGGTGAACCGCAGGTGGTGGGCCAAGAAAATGGGTGGTTATAGCTTTTGTGGTTTCTTCTTGACTGATGCTGCATCGGTTCATTCCGGGCCTATTCATGTCACAAATATTTAAAATATATGTAATTAGACTGAATTACAAAATCATCCCTGTGGTTCGTATAATATTTTGGATTTCGTTCCTCGAGTTCTTTTTATTACACACATAGTCCCTAATTCTGAAACTTTTAAGACGAATCGTCCCTAAAACAAAAAAAGGCCGTTAAGTTTCTATAGACTGTTGATGTTGCAAATTTCGAAGTTTGGACCGTTGATGTTACAAGTTTCAAAATTAGGGACTAATTGTGTAAAAAAAGAGTTGAGGGACTAAATCCATAAATTCATACAAACCATTGTGTAATTTACTCAAGAAATTATTAAAAAGAATCACATCTTTTATAGAACTTACAGCCAATCGAGCATGCTACAAAGCCACTTTTCGGGAAGGCTGCCCGGATTAACACCGGGCGGAAGAAGCCTCCATTTCTCACATTTATCACAACAAACCCAATCTTCATTTACAACTGCATTCACTGTTGCAGAAACAGGCCCACCATTTCCCATTGTTGGTGGGCCCAGGCCCACTGGCTCTACTAACAAAGATGGTTTTTGACCCTTTCCTACATTCAATCTCTCTTTTGACAAAATGTCATTTTCTAAACTACCTTTTTCAGTAATTTTGTAATCCTTAGATTTATCTTTATCCTCAAATGCCACATCATCAAGTTCGGGATCGAGTTCCCTAAAGAAATCTTTATACGTTTCTCTCACTTTCCCGATATTACTTTTTGAATCTTCCACTTTTGACTTGTGATTATTATTGTTCTTATTTTTAGAAGAAGAACCGTTCTTCAAACTAATTTTCGAGACATCTACACTTTGGAAACCGTTTTCCAAACTTTGGCTTCCTTTTGATTTCTTTTTACCTCCTGATGATGATGACGTCATCAATTTCACACCATCTTTTTCATCTGATGTAGCTTTTTGAGCAGCCTTCTGTTTTGGAGGTTTTACTAAACCAGAATCAAGATTTATACCAGTTTTTGAAGCATCTGAATCAGATTTGGTAAAAGTTGCAACTTTTTCATCAGAATTTGCATTTCCAACAAAACCATCTTTTTTACACGCCTTTTCAGCCTGAAAATCATCATGGGCCAAAACTGGAACCAAATATTCTTCTTTTGGTACAACCACCGGTTCACTCTTAAATGCAGCACCTTTTTGTGTACTGGATAAAAGAGGAAGCTTTAAAGTATTAATGTCGATCTCCTTCTTATTCACATTTATTGAAGCAGAATTATTCTTGGTTTTAGGCTTCCTTTCAGATAAAGTGTCTCCATGAAGTTTGGAATTAGATTTATTAACCTTAAAAGAATTGTCTTGGGTTTGTTTATGCACGGACCCACAACTGCTATCTTCCCGTTTTTCTTTTTCAGTCAAGCATAAGAGATCGTACGGAAGAGGGGATAATAGTAAACCTCCAAGAACTGGAAATGATGTCATCACCTGTTGCATAAAAACTTATCTTTAAGCAATTTTACTTATCTTTCAACCCATTTGCTGAAAGCAGGTTGATTTGGTCAAATCGATCTCAAACAGGTTGAGTAAAATTTAAAAAACATAGCCAAACAAGGGGTCAAATGGGTCAAAAAATGTGCAGTTAATGCAGTTTTTAAGTAATAAATATTCAAACACATTTAATTATTTATAAAACTTGGTAATGTATTTTGGAAAATGCCCAACTATTTAGTATATTTTCTGTAGTAATTTTCAAATATATTTAATTATTTATAAAACTCAAGAAAATACGTTGGCGGGTAACCCCAACCCGACCCATTTCGTTAAAAAGTCTCCCAACAAGTTCATTTTGTCACAGACTCACATCTAGGAAAAAGACAAAAGCAAACAAAAATACAAACCTGAAGAATACTAGTAGGTGATTCCTCATCATGACAAAGATCATCACTATCAACTTCCAACGAAGATGAAGGAGAAACATCAAGCCCAAGCCCACTATAAATTTCAGCTTTTTTTCTAGTCGACAAATTATCCGATCCAACTTTTAGTCTAACTTTTAGTGACTTCAGGTCACAAGTGTTGGCAACGGGTTGTTGTCCATTACAAGTGAATTTGTCACTAGCTTTAGATGATGACATGTGTACTTCTTGTTTCATTTTACCATTCGTTGATGGTCCCTGTGAAAATAAAGCACAAAGTGGAATCAAGATTGAAGAGCTAATATCAACAAATTCCAAATTTACCCTCAAACCCCACTGTTTGTTTTAGCTTATTTTCCAGCTTGTGAGCTTATCTTCTAATTTTAAGTAATAAATAAGCCAGAAAATAAGCTGAAAAAACGGGCTTATAAAATATAACCTAATATGTAAAAATATATAACAAAACACCTCTAAAAGCAGATGATTTGGAGATAGTGATGCATTAAGTTTTGGTGGATGAGGAGAACGCTGATAAGTGGGCAAAAAGGAACCGTATCCCCCAAACTTTGCTCCTGAAAAGTAAGTAGAATTACAAATGAAATGCTACAATCAGCATTTTATTGTTATTTCTTTTGACTTACCCAAAGTTTCAGCCGATACACCACCTTCAAAATCCTTCTGAAAATGTCCCAATACATCTTGAAGTTTTTCATCCTAACAAACAAACAAGTATATCATTATTTAATTGCTTTATATATACGTTTAATTAGCCTAAAATTATGATTTCAATCCGTTTAATTATACCTACTATGATTGATCTTAGTTAAAAGGTAGCAAATATTAATGATTGATTTGAGTTGTTACATATACAGAAACAAACCAAAATTACATACAACACACCAGATCTAAGTCATCTAACCATATAAGACATGAAAATTGCTTTAAAACAATGCACATTTACTGTTTGGTTACAATTGAGCAACAGAGATTGAAGATAATTGTTGCTTACAAGATAAGACAGAGCAACATCAGGGTCAATTGTTGAATCATCATCATTATTGTTCTGAAAACAAGCCTCGCCTTCTTCAATTTCAGTTTCTAAATCCATGTTTCCACCTTCAATATCATACCTCAAACTTAATTCCTTTCTACCATCTCTACTCCCAACATAAATCATTCAAAAATTGACGAACCAATTTGATACACTTTTTGTCGAAACAGACTAATTAATTTGAAGGAAAAAAAAAGGGGGAAAGCTATGTCTCAATCAACCAAAAATTGCTATACAATACCGCAACGAAACTTAAAAATCTCATCGAACCTTTCTAGGTAATCGCGAACCTCAAAACCCACGAGGAATGATCTCGAAACATCAAGATCGGAAACAGCGACAATTTTCACCAAACAAAAAAAAAATGGTAAAGGAAAACAAAAACAATGAAAATTACCGTAAAATATAAAAATAAAATTGGGAGTTCAGTTCTCGATCTCTGATCAAATTTGGTTAAATTGCTGATGTTTGTGCTTGGATCGTGCTAAAATTTGGACGATCTTCTGTTAGCTCAAATCGATGAGCGATGAAAGAAACAAAAACGGAGGAGACTCTGGTTTTGATGTACAGCTGCCGCTTTTTTTTCCATTTATTTTTTTGTTTTTCATAATTATCATCTATTTACTTGGGAGTGAGGATTTTATTGTTTTATTGAGTTTTTATCTTATCAGACAAGTAAATGGCGATAAAGAAATTTTATATTTCGATAATGTTATCAACAATTTATTATAAAACTATTTTCCATATTTAAAGTATGATTTTGATAATGACAAATCTATCTTTAAAAGCATAAAAAATTATACAATACTTTATATAGAGGTAATTTTTAAAATTAAAGAATTATTCATAGATTGATATACAAATTTCGAATACATATCTTATAAGAATTGTCATTATTAAAACATATTAATTAAATATATAAACTGTTCATTAACGAATATCATATCCTACACTCAAATATTACCAAATAGATATACTTAAATCCTTAATCTTAATGCTTACCGAACACCACTTGTCAACAAAGTTTGTTTGCTTAGATATCTTAGCTAAATAAATATATTAATAAATCATTTTCTTTTTTTGCTAATGTGTGATCTAAGAATCCAAATAACTTGATAGTATTATAACAGATTGACTATTACGATTTACAAAGTTACTTTAGTCTTGTATAAGATTGCGATATGGATGTTTTTATTGGGTTTTGAAGATCGCAAATAATCTATAATAAGTGTTTGACAAAAAAGTCTGAAAAATTAATTATTTACATCTAAAATGTAGTTTTGGAAAAGCATGTGAGAATGTGTTTATTGCGTTTTAAAATTGAGTATTAACAAATAATTAGGTTTCTCAAACAGTAAAAAACTTAATTATCTAGTTATTGTTATTTCAAATAACATAATTAAATCACATGTGATTTGATGATAATGGTGGTTAATTTTTTTATTTATCAAATGGTCAAAATTTGTCCTTTTGAACTATATAAAAGTTAATGACTACTTTGAATATAACCCTAATAATATACTCCCTCCGTCCCTTAATAAAGTTCCCATTTCTCTTGGGCACATGTTTTTAGGAGATAGTTAGTAGTGAGTCCTTGGTAATAAAGTTGATTAAAATATAGGGTTATTTTGGAGAGAGAAAGTATTTTTAGGAGATAATTAGTGGTGGGGTATATGGTAATAATATTATTTTATTGAGTGGGTTCCTCCAATTTGAGAAGTGGAAACTTTATTTAGGGACAAACACTTTGAGACAAATGAGAACTTTATTAAGGAACGGAGGGAGTAATACGAAGTATAAAGTTGTAAACTACAAAAATATTAGTTTTCATGTGTGTAGTTTGATGTTTGATTATTTATATTCTACACTCAATTTCAACATAAACAGCGATATGGCTTGCAAACGTTGACTTGTTAAGTGCCTGGTTGGAACTTGGAATAAAGACAAACATAAGCATTACACCATCATATTGTCCGCTACAAACTTGTAATTATAACTTGTTAGGTAAAATAAGATAGATGAAAATATATTTTATATTTTTTTTGAATGGTTAACACACGTCTCTTATATTATTTTTATCTATAATATGACTTGAACCAATAATCATATAGGACACCTAAATATCGAATGTATATATTGAATATGATAAATTCCTAATTTTTGTTTGGTAATTGATCATTGTAGCTTATACCCGTCTTACATGGACATATATTTGAGTTAGTCATTTTTAATAGGGCGTGTAAAACTTAAAATGAAACCATTTTTAATAGAGTAATTGATTTAGTTATTTTTAACACTATGTTAACATTTTTCAGGAATTTGTAATAAGTTGTACACTACTCCGTGATACAAGTATCTCCTCTTCTGATTATATGGTATATATGATACTGGTTTCTCAATTTTCCGGTAATAGTATTGTATCCACACCAGACAAAGTAACCAAATAAAATAGTTATGAAAACTAGTATATAAAAAAATAAAAATAAAAATGCTTGACTTAAAAAAAATAAAATAAAAATGCTTGACTTAAAAACAGTATATAGCTTCACTTTCAAATGTGCGAACCAATATAGTAAAGGGTAAAAACGGAATATTCAGTAAGTAAAAGTTTTATGGAATGATGACGGAAAGCTACGTCAACACATCCTTTTTGACCGATAAGTCCAAATATGCTTCTTATCCGGGAAGCATATGCCTTTTTCAGAAACCTCCACCACAAACAAATCACAATTTTGACCTTTCACATTTACCAAACAAAAACAAATACTACATCGGCTGACTCGTTTCAATCATAATCTTATGATTATGTACATAAAAAGCAATTGGTGTTATATTGGTAGATTTTTTGGGTAGATAATGGATTAATGGAGTGTTTGGATTATAAGCAACCTATTTTTGCCTTGTTGTCTTGTGTATATATATATTTATCATAGGAAATTTGCACGGTCAAGCACCAAACCGAAGTGTTTGGAACTGAATCAAACTGAAATCAAAAAATGGTTTTAGCCGAACCGCAGACCGAACCGATGAAACTTTTTTTCTCGGTTTTGGACGAATTAAACTGCTCGGAACCAAACTAAACCGAGACCAAGAACCGATTTTTCATAAAAAATAGAACCAAGAATGGAACTGATATAGTTCAATTCAGTCTCGTTCGTTTTGCGATTATGTGCCTATTTTGTCATATGCATATATACATCAATAGGTGATATTATATCCTAAATTGTTAGAAACACTCTTTGGCACGTAAAGAAACATAAACACTTACCTAAAACTTCGTTACCCATTTTTATTCTTGTTGTCCTTTTCATTATTTTAAAAGGTAAAATATTTATTAGAAACCAATAAGTACATTAACATTTATTTACACACATAACCTCTGAGACACCAACAAGTTGCAACTAACTTTCTGATATTGACGTTTTTAGACACGTTCAAACCCGTCAATATCGTCAATTTTGAGTACGTTTTAGAAGCAAATACATGTGATATTACTCAATTATGTGTTTATGTTACATTTCAGGTGATATATCGAAAGAGGTGCCAAAAACGGGCCAAAAGATGAAGAAAAATACAAAATTATAAGGCAAAAATAGTTCACGATCGTGAACTGATCGTGAACTATTCACGATCAGTCACCAAAGTCCCTGTATGGTCTTCGCGTTCGTTATCGAGAGTTACCGATCGTTATGTCATCGAAACAGGAAGTTCACGACGCGAACTATAGTTCGCGCCGTGAACTATGCGCCTCTGATCGTGTTTTATACCAGATCAAAGGGAAATGTCAGGCATCTTTGGCTGGAAGTGTGTTTTTGGGCAGTTAAGGACGATTTTGGAAGCAGTTTATCAAGAGATTAGTCAAGTTTATAGCAATCATTGATTCTCAAACATTTTGGATTAAATCTATGGTTGTAATTCTATACTTTAACTCTTGTTTGTTGATTTCTAGCATGTCTATGTGCTAGTAATCTTTATATTCACTATGTTTGGATAATTCTAGGGTTAAGTATGGTTTAATTTTAGGGTTTGTTTGTGTTCAAAATAATTGTTGATGTTTAATTACTCTTCTTGGTTTAATTTATGAGTTTTCGTTTCTTTATCGTTGGTAATTGATTAAATTAGATATTGACAACATTTGGTTCAATTGATTACTTCCCCAACTTTTCATTATGACCTAGTTGGTAATTCACTAGAAATAGGGATTAGAGATAAGATTCCAATAAGTTAGATTAAACAAGAAGTTCAACCCTAGTAATGAAAATTCTAGGTTAGAGGTCTTAGTTAATTCAAGACGGTAATTTCAACAAATAGAAGTGTGATCAGTTATAGCTTTTGAGAGAAGAAATTCCTATTAGTTGTAATTAGTTTATTAAATGGGATTGAGAGAAATCTAATACCGTGACTTCTAGAACATTAAACTAGCCGGTGCTTAATAACCATACTTAGAACTAGATGAATCCATACATAGTGAATATCCCTTAAATCTCATTTCAATTGTTCAAATTTGCATTTCTTGTCATTTCAAATATTAATTACATTTCATATAAATCAAAACATGAACAAAAATCTTTTCTTGATTAATTCTTTAACTTTCTTTACTTGGATTACATAAACTGTTCCCTGTGGATTCGATAACCCGAAATACTTACCTAGCCTATATTACCCACGATTAGGTATACTTGCCTATGAATGTGGTAATCTAGATTAGTGGTATTTAGGAGACATAATTTTATAACTAGATCGAGCACATCAAGTTTTTGGCGCCGCTGCCGGGGACCTGTTTTATGTTTTTAGGTTTTTGAAAGTTAATTAGTTAATTGATCCTTATTTAGGAATTTATTCTTAAATAAGTTACTTAATTTGTAATTTCTGTTTCCTTTTGTTTTGTTTATCAGTTGCGTGTTAACTCTTTGCTTTGAGTTGTGCAGGTGCATGAGCAATAAGAATACTCTTAGAGGCAAAAAGGCTAAAGCTGATCAACCCTCACCATCCTCTGATCCAGAGAAACTTTTTCGAAGGAGACAGAGGATTCAATTAGAAGCAAGATACAACGCATCCATAAAGAAAGCTCAAAATATTGGGGAACCGAGTCTTGAAAATCAGAATCCGCTTTTTGAAGTTCAAGTCCAAAGTTCTGAAAATCAGGAGCAAACTCCTGTTAATTTAGAACCAATAGTTAATCAAGAGCCGATTCTTGATAACCAAATGGGTGATCAAGACCCACCACCGGAACGTCCGATGTGGCAAACGAGGCAAAATGCCCCGGTTGATGCCATTCCGGCAATTAGACTTCCGGAAATAAATGGCATAAATTTTGAAATAAAAAGTCAATTCCTAAGTATGGTTCGTGATTTGGGTTATGATGGTAGACTCACAAATGACCCAAATCACCATATTGAGTGCTTTAATGACATATGCCAATTGTTTAGGATTCCTAACGTTTCGCAAGATGCGATACGACTTCGACTCTTCCCTTTTAGTCTAATTGGAGAGGCAAAAATTTGGGTTAAATCCCTTGAGCCAAACTCCATTTCGACTTGGGAAGAACTCCGAAGTCGATTTATACACCGTTATTTTCCACCCGCGAAAGCGGATAAATTAAAAACTGATATTATGGCTTTTCAACAGGAAGCTGGGGAAACATTAACGGAAGCATGGGAACGTTTCAAGGGAATGTTGAGGAGATGCCCAAATCATGGGTTTGAGAAGAGCGATATCGTCCATCTCTTCTATAGGGGTTTGTCCAACAATGCACGATCCACCCTTGATTCATCGAGTGGTGGAATATTCATGTATAAAACCCCTACGGAAGGATACCAACTTTTGGAGGATATGGCCATGCACAATGCGGAATGGGCCACCGATAGAAGAGCCGGAAAGCAAACGGGTTCGCTCAATGCGGTTGACGATAGACAACATGATGAAGTCGCCGCCATAAAGAATAACCAGGTAATGTTAGAACGTAAATTAGATAAAATAACATCTTCTTTACATGCGATACAGGTTGGGTTTGAGAAATGCGGTGGACCCCACCTTGCAAAGGAATGTCAACAACACCAACCGATGATGACCGAGGAGGAGGTCAATTATTTAAACCAAGGTTACGGGCAAAACTATCAACGAGGAAACCAAGGATACAACAACAATAGGGGTTACAACAACAATAACAGTAATTTCCCCCCTAGACCATCACATCCACCCGGTTTCCCTCAAAATAACCAACCAAATTACCCTCCTCGAAATAATTCTAACACACCCGGTTCGAGTTCTAAGCCCGAAGAGCACATGTCTCTCGAGAGCATGTTTGGTCAGTTTATGGCTAGCCAAGCCAAAACAAATGAAGAAACCAAACAAGACTCGAAAGAGATGAAACAATGTATTAGAAACCAACAAGCCACCATTCAAAACTTAGAAAGAGATATTGGTAGAATTGCCCAAGCCTTAACCGAAAGACCTCAAGGCAATTTACTCCCTTCTACCCAAGCGAATCCCAAGGGAGAATTCAACTCAAGGGATGTCAAAGCCATTACCACACGAAGTGGTAAAGAGGTAAGTTCACCAATGGTTAAAATTACTACTAATAATTCTAGTGAACATGTACTTGTAGAAGAGGGGACACCAATGAATGAAGAGGAAGTGCTTGTTGAGAAGATTATAGAAAAAGATGAACCGAAGAAGAATGAATCAAAGAAGGAAGCAACAACAAACTCTTACCTACCTAAAGTTCCTTTCCCACAACGGTTGAGAAAGGAAAAACTCAAAGAAAAATATGGTAAGTTTGTTGAAATGATTAAACAGGTACGCATTAACGTGCCTTTGGTTGATATGTTGGCAGGTATGCCAAATTATGGAAAGTTTATTAAGGATTTGGTGTCAAATAAAGTGCAAATGGAGGAAGCATCTTCAGCTGTGTTGAGTGAAGAATGCTCGGCGATCATAGAATCCAAGATGCCACCAAAGCTAGAGGACCCAGGGAGTTTCATAATCCCTTGTCTCTTTAATAATTTACCGGTTTGCAATGGTCTAGCAGATTTAGGTGCTAGTATTAGTTTAATGCCCTTGTCGATAGCTACAAAAATAGGACTAACCGATTTTAAGCCGACTAGGATGATCTTGAGATTAGCAAACCTTTCATACACATATCCCATTGGTATAGCAGAAAATGTTCCTGTTAGAGTTGATAAATTCGTGTTCCCCGTAGACTTCGTTGTCCTAGAAATGGATGTGGATCCCAAAGTCCCGCTAATTCTAGGTAGACCTTTCTTGAACACGGCGGACGCCATGTTTCATGTGTCTAAGAAACAACTAAGTCTAGGAATAGATGATGATAGGGTCACCTTCTCTATAGAGAAAGCCATGAAGCATACCTCCAAATCCGATGATTCTTGTTATTTCATTGATGTTATCGATTCATGTATCGATGAGGAGGTTACTTCCTTTCTCGACCTCGATTGTAATGATGTCACCACAAAAGGTGATTTCACTATTGATTCCGATGAAACAATCCGAGATCTCCAAGAGTTCGAGGATTTGCTTCATGTAGATGGTGAGGAATCCGAGGTAGGAGATGTCGTGTTTGAGAAAATTGACCCTAAAGACAACCTTCGAATTAAAACTTCTTTAGAAGAGCCACCTACTCTAGAGCTTAAAACTTTACCAAACCATTTAGAGTATGCCTTTTTAGAAGGTGATTCTAGTCTTCCGGTCATCATTTCATCTAAGTTATCCTCCACCGAAAAAGCCGATCTTATTAAAATTCTTAAAACTCATAGACAAGCCATTGCTTGGAAAACGGCTGACATTCCGGGTATAAATCCCGCCTATTGTACACACAAAATCCTCATGGAGGAAAATTTCAAGCCAAGTGTACAAAGGCAAAGGAGATTGAACCCGAATGTCAAAGATGTGGTTAAAAAAGAAGTTCTTAAACTTCTTGATGCGGGACTCATCTACCCTATCTCCGATAGCCCGTGGGTGAGCCCGGTACAAGTTGTACCGAAAAAAGGGGGTATGACAGTTATCAAAAATGAGAAGGGTGAACTAATCCCTACTCGAACTGTCACGGGTTGGCGCGTGTGTATTGATTACCGCAAGCTAAATGATGCCACCCGTAAGGATCATTTTCCTTTACCGTTCATTGATCAAATGTTGGAACGACTCGCGGGAAACAACTTTTATTGTTTCCTCGATGGCTTTTCCGGCTATTTTCAGATCCCAATCGACCCCCTAGATCAAGAAAAAACCACATTCACGTGCCCCTTTGGTACATTTGCTTATAGGAGAATGCCGTTTGGTTTATGCAACGCTCCGGCCACGTTCCAACGTTGCATGACGGCTATTTTCCAAGACATGATAGAGGATTGTATGGAAGTATTCATGGATGACTTCTCGGTTTTCGGGAACTCATTTACTTCATGTCTAGCAAATCTTGAGAGGATTTTGAGAAGGTGTGAGGAATCCAACTTAGTGCTTAATTGGGAGAAATGTCACTTCATGGTGCGAGAAGGCATCGTGTTAGGACATAAAATTTCTGAGAAGGGAATTGAGGTAGATAAAGCTAAAATAGATGTCATATCTAAGCTACCTCCGCCCTCGAATGTGAAAGCCGTGAGGAGTTTCCTTGGTCATGCGGGTTTTTACCGTCGGTTTATCAAAGATTTTTCTAAAATCACCCGACCCATGACCCATTTACTTGAGAAGGATATACCATTCGTTTTCTCAAACGAATGTGTAGAATCCTTTGATTTGTTAAAGGAAAAACTTACCGAGGCTCCGATCATGGTTTCTCCCGATTGGGAATTACCATTTGAGTTGATGTGCGATGCGAGTGATTATGCACTCGGTGCGGTGTTGGGGCAAAGAAAGAACAATCACTTTCAACCAATCTATTATGCTAGCCGAACACTCAATGGTGCTCAAGTGAACTATACAACCACCGAAAAAGAATTACTTGCGGTTGTGTTCGCTTTTGACAAATTTCGACCCTACCTTGTGTTGTCGAAAACCAAAAACTTGATGTGCTCGATCTAGTTATAAAATTATGTCTCCTAAATACCACTAATCTAGATTACCACATTCATAGGCAAGTATACCTAATCGTGGGTAATATAGGCTAGGTAAGTATTTCGGGTTATCGAATCCACAGGGAACAGTTTATGTAATCCAAGTAAAGAAAGTTAAAGAATTAATCAAGAAAAGATTTTTGTTCATGTTTTGATTTATATGAAATGTAATTAATATTTGAAATGACAAGAAATGCAAATTTGAACAATTGAAATGAGATTTAAGGGATATTCACTATGTATGGATTCATCTAGTTCTAAGTATGGTTATTAAGCACCGGCTAGTTTAATGTTCTAGAAGTCACGGTATTAGATTTCTCTCAATCCCATTTAATAAACTAATTACAACTAATAGGAATTTCTTCTCTCAAAAGCTATAACTGATCACACTTCTATTTGTTGAAATTACCGTCTTGAATTAACTAAGACCTCTAACCTAGAATTTTCATTACTAGGGTTGAACTTCTTGTTTAATCTAACTTATTGGAATCTTATCTCTAATCCCTATTTCTAGTGAATTACCAACTAGGTCATAATGAAAAGTTGGGGAAGTAATCAATTGAACCAAATGTTGTCAATATCTAATTTAATCAATTACCAACGATAAAGAAACGAAAACTCATAAATTAAACCAAGAAGAGTAATTAAACATCAACAATTATTTTGAACACAAACAAACCCTAAAATTAAACCATACTTAACCCTAGAATTATCCAAACATAGTGAATATAAAGATTACTAGCACATAGACATGCTAGAAATCAACAAACAAGAGTTAAAGTATAGAATTACAACCATAGATTTAATCCAAAATGTTTGAGAATCAATGATTGCTATAAACTTGACTAATCTCTTGATAAACTGCTTCCAAAATCGTCCTTAACTGCCCAAAAACACACTTCCAGCCAAAGATGCCTGACATTTCCCTTTGATCTGGTATAAAACACGATCAGAGGCGCATAGTTCACGGCGCGAACTATAGTTCGCGTCGTGAACTTCCTGTTTCGATGACATAACGATCGGTAACTCTCGATAACGAACGCGAAGACCATACAGGGACTTTGGTGACTGATCGTGAATAGTTCACGATCAGTTCACGATCGTGAACTATTTTTGCCTTATAATTTTGTATTTTTCTTCATCTTTTGGCCCGTTTTTGGCACCTCTTTCGATATATCACCTGAAATGTAACATAAACACATAATTGAGTAATATCACATGTATTTGCTTCTAAAACGTACTCAAAATTGACGATATTGACGGGTTTGAACGTGTCTAAAAACGTCAATATCAAAATCCCCACACTTAAACTTTGCTTGTCCTCAAGCAAATCATCCTGAAAAATCTGTTAGTAAGACACCAATCCAATGCATATGACAAACATCTCAATCACAATCAATGCCAATTTCAGAATTTAGCTTAATTTAGCAAATAAAATTTTACCTAGACTTTATATCCAATTTTGTGTACCAAACTAGTTAACTTTTCATAAACCTACTAATTTTTTGGCTACCTTAATTATACCAATTTTAATTTAGAATCTCTTCATTCTTACATAATCTACAAATATCATCTTTATGAAAACTACCCAATTAGTAGGGTTAAAATAAGAAAAATTAGTTTAAATATCATTGGGTAGCGTAAACGCTTTATTCATGTATGCTTTATTCAAGCTTATTTATTTTTGCTTATTTTCTTTCTTTCTATTTTTTTTTTCTTTTTCTTTCTTTTTTTTTTCTTTTTTTTTTTTTTTTTTTTTTTTTTTTTATATATTTTTATTTATTTATTTATTTGTTTGGTGGGAAGAACCTCAGCTCGAATGCCACCCGCGTAACAGACTTTCCACCAACATGTCCAGATCAGTTGACCTTAGAATGCTAGGTTTGAAGGACCCCTCGGGCTTACTTGTCTGAGTGACACCCGTCCGGTTGTTTGTTCTTCCACAATATTTAATTAATAACTTTTTAATATAATTTTGTTTATTATTCACAATGATGTGCACCGTAAACTAAAGGCCCTTATCTTAACCTAATGTCATTGGGAGCTAGTAAAACTAACCTTAATTTTCTTAAAGACGATTCTTATATATTATGCAAGGCATTTCCAATTTTCTACGTTAAAATTACCATAATCAAAGAGCTAAAATTCTTAAATCTATGAAAAGCCACAAATATTGCAACATAAAAGCTAGCTAAAATTCTATCATTTAAATTAAACTTTGTCTCCCAAAATTATTTTCAAAAGCATCGAGATGTGTCATAAAAAAAAATTTTAACCATTAAATCGGTTTTCTTACTCGGATGATTATTTTCGAAGATTTGACAAATTTTAAATGGTGGATTTCTTTTTAAATACACCCCCTTCCCACACTTAAGTGTTTGCATCGTCCCCAATGCAATAAACTTGACAAAATTTAGGAAATCGAGGTCATAAGAAAGTATACGACCTGAGGGTGTGTTGTGTACATTCCCGGTGAAATTTTGAAGTCCGCAACAAACAGTTTACAAGAGTCCGCAACAAACAGCAATCACGACGAACACCTAAAAACAAACAAACAAAAACAATAATACGTTTTTTTTTTTTTTTTTTTTTTTTTTTTTTTTTTTTTTTTATTTTCTGCCTCTTCGCCTTCATTGCGGTGGTGGGTACGGGCGGTACCAAGAATTGGAGTCTTGGTACCAAGCATCATAATCGGGGTAGTTCGGTGGTGCGGGGTAGCTCGGTGCCCACGTGGGTATGTTGGAATGATCAAAGGGTGGGGGTCGGGGAAATTGATTTGGATATAGATTATAGTTGGCAACATCGGTTTGCCAACTCACTTGTTGCCCGACCCGCATCTGATTGTAGTACGACCGTTGCATATGATTTTGGACATTAGATTGCAAATGGTCGTTTGATGATCGAACATAGGCGACATCGACTTGCATCGCGTCCATCCTCTCGACCATTTGATTATACGAGAAGTAAGGATCGAACGAGGATTGACCCGAACCGGATCCCGATGCGCCCGAATGCCCGAATTGGGGACCCGTTGGTCCCGGTTGATCAAAGTGTTGACCCGCTATTGGTCTTTCGGGACCCGGTGCATCGTCCATATCTACATCATCATCACCATCATCCTCACTACTCTCACTACCACTTCCCGGATGTTCCACACCGGGATGTTCATTCCAAACATAGTCACCCCCAAATTTCACAATGACGTGCATACCCAACAACAATACCTCGTCCATTGACCCCATCGGTCGGTATGTCATGCTCTCCCAAACTCTGTGAGGAATGGCAGTTGCGGCCCGTGCCAAACGAGTGACATAGTGACCGGCACCCATCGGACTTTTTCCTTTTAGCCCCTTTCCCTGTGTACTCAAAAATTTGGCGATCACGAATGGAATATTCGTTATCGCATTCTTGTCGATGAGTTGGTGGAGCAACCACATATCGTATTTGTTAACTTTTTCGGGCCCTTGATTTCGGTGGCGGATTGTATATGCAATCATTCTATGAAGAAACCGATGAGTACCGCTTCTAATGCTTGACTCTTTTGTATGAGCCATTCGGTAATCACCAACCCCGATTTGACGCCAATATTCGTCAACATTTCTAACCTCATTCGTCGCACACCACTTCATATAATGATGAAAACTTCTGGGTGTGGTTTCTTCTACGGTATAAATACCTAGGTTAATAGCAAATTGAATGAGGTTACATTCTACCCATTGGTTAGCTACTCGGTATTGGATGCAAGGGTCTTCGGGGTTCTTCATGGCTACACGGGGTTCGAATTTTATAGTAGAATAAAACTCGAGGAGGAGCTCATCATAAGTTGGTTCATTGATGAGGAGAGCTCTCTCCCACGCCCTACATAAAAAACGTACATTGCCATCGTGATCCTTATGATAACGGACTAGGTAACTTTCAATATCCGCCCTTCGACCTACCGCGTCTAACAATTCCAGGTCAACACACCTTCCCACAACTACTTTTTTGTTTGAGAGTTTATTTTTCCTACTCTCACTTTCTCGTGCAAGACCCTCTCGAGGTGCATTCTCAAAGTTTAGGAAGATGTGTTCCCTATTAACTCTAAGAATGGCAGGGAACCCATCTTCTAGGAGTGCGGGTTCGGGGATAGGTGAAGGTGCCCGTGCACGTGCGCGCCCGCGGCCACCGGTCGATGTGGAGGCAGCTGTCTTTTGTTGTTTCTACATCAAAGACAATAATCACAATGTTAAGAATATAAATATGAAAGAATAGTAGGGTGTCTAATTATGTAAAACATGAATGTAAATGACGTTACCCCTTCCCACACTTAGTTTTAAAAATAAGAAAATTGAAAATAAAATTAAAGATTTGACATTGTTAATTAAATTTTATTTCAAATTGATTTTAAAAAAAAACTAAGTGCTATAAACATATTAACATTGTAAAAACAGTGTCTTTGTAACATCCTTAACATAACTTTGAACAAAAGACTTGTCATTTGGTGCCCAATTTTATCCAACCCGAGTTGTTAGACTTGCATTCAAAGGAATATAACTAAGTAAAAAAAACAATATGCTAGTTTAACAACTAAACCCGTACCAAGATGCTTGTAAAAATCCGAAATTAAACTCAAGTCACAAACATTTCCCCCAATTTCATCAATGTAGGTCTTAAAAATCTACTAATCTTAAGAGGTTTTGACTAACTAAGCACAAAGATTGCAGATTTCAACTAGGGTTCAACTACAAATCAACTATTAAGCATAAAGAGCTAAGATTTAACTCAAAAAGTTCAAGAACAAGTCAAAAATTTCGGACCTATACCGAAATAATTGAAAAATCTATGAAGAAAAGTAGAAGAACTAACCCTTGGACCCATGGAGATGAAGAATTGATGAAGAAATCGGAAGTTTTGGAAGAAATATGAGTGAAAACGGGTAGAAAATGGGGGAAATCTGCTCTGCCGTTCGCGATTGAAGTGTTAGGGTTAACGATTGTGCGAACTGGAAGAAAAACGAAGAATATATAGCATGCAGAGTTCGCGTCGCTATCTAGTTACCGATCGGGAACTTTGCTTGACCAGAATGGGTTGAACCGGGTCGACCCGAATCCGAAACGCGAACCGGATCGCGAACTGATCGTTAAATCTTAGCGATGAAGAGCCCAACTCCCTGGACGGACTTAGCGATCGGGAAGAAAGTTCGCGGCGCGAACTTTCCTCCAACCCCACACTTACGAAAATTTTTTACACGAGCAGATTTTTACAAACACCAAAAGATTTATAAAGCAGAAAAATAAGATACTAACAAATAAAACGAAAATGCAGAACGGAAAGGGAATTAACCACAATACACACGGGTTGCCTCCCGAGAAGCGCTTCAAAGATTATTGAGTCTAAAGCTTGACTCGATGCTACTCTTATGTCACTTACGAGCACCAACCGAGATGAAATGAATCACCTCCTCTTCCTCCAATTTCTCCTTCTCAAAATTACCATTCCCTTCATGATAAAGTTTCAAACGGTGACCGTTTATGCTAAAACGGCCACTATCACAAATGAGCTCCACATACCCGGAAGGTTTTTGTTGGACAACGGTGTAAGGACCGGCCCATTTGGATTTAAGCTTTCCGGGAGAAAACTTATAACGAGATTGATAAATTAGGACTTTATCTCCCGGTTTGAAACATTTGAAGGTTTTCAATTTATTGTCATGCCAACGTTTTGTATTTTCTTTGTAAATTCGAGAATTCTCGTAGGCATGAGATCTTTCTTCGGTAAGAACATTTAATTGGAATTTGCGGTTGTGACCCGCCATGATTACATCCATGTTACATTCTTGAAGAGCCCAAAAGGCTTTGTGTTCAATTTCGATCGGAATGTGACATGCTTTCCCGTAAACCATACGGTACGGGGTGTAACCGGTAGGCGTTTTAAACGCGGTTCGGAATGCCCAAAGAGCATCATCTAACTTTTGAGACCAAATTTTTGGATTTCGATCAATGGTTTTCTCAAGGATCCTCTTAAGTGCTCGATTAGTGTTTTCAACTTGTCCACTTGTTTGTGGATGATAAGAAGTTGAAAAACGGTGATGGACACCATATCTTTGCAAAGTTTTCTCCATTAGGTGATTGGCAAAATGAGTGCCCCGATCACTAATGAGAGCACGAGGACATCCGAACCTACAAAAGAGAGCTTGAACGAATTTGACTACGACCCGGGCATCATTTGTTGGTAATGCTTTTGCCTCGGCCCATTTGGAGACGTAGTCGACGGCTACAAGAATGTACTTATTACCATGGGAGCTCGGGAATGGGCCCATGAAATCAATGCCCCAAACATCGAACACCTCACAAACTTGAATGCTATGTTGAGGCATTTCGTCTCGTTTTGAGATGCTACCCGTTCTTTGGCAAGCATCACAAGCCTTGACCAATTTATATGAGTCTTTAAAAATCGTTGGCCAATAAAATCCCGCATCTAATACTTTCCGGGCGGTGAGGTTAGGTCCGAAGTGGCCCCCGGTGGGTCCCTTATGACATTCGTTGAGAATGACATAAGCTTCCTCACCGTGCACACATCGCCTATGAACAAAATCAGGCCCGACCCGGAATAAGTAAGGATTCTCCCAATAATAGTACTTAAGATCGGAGAAAAATTTCCCTTTTTGTTGATGAGTCAAACCCTTTACAAGGATACCCGCCGCCAAATAATTTGCCATGTCGGCGAACCACGGGTCATCAGACACTTGTAAAGCGTTGACTACTTCAAGGAATTCATCGGGAAATTTATCATTTATCCCATTTTCATCACATTCCTCCAAATATGGATTTTCGAGGCGGGATAAATGATCTGCTGCAAGGTTTTCCGCCCCCTTTTTATCCTTGATCTCAATGTCGAATTCTTGCACTTTCTTTCTTGAATCTCAATATTAGAACCTCAATAACCTTGGAGTAGGGGTGTACGTTCGGGCGGTTTTCGGTTTAGTAGGGTTAATCGGTTTGGGTTATTTGGTTTTTAAAAATATTTTTGACCAACCAATACCCAAACCAAATTAATTAAAACAAAACCAAACCAACCAAATAAATTATCGGTTTATTTGGATTGGTTCTCCATAAAACCAAATAAGAGAATGATCTATAAAAGATAATTGTCCTTAATATTATTAAAAGTTAATAAATCATCCACACCAAGGTTGTAACAAATGTTGTAAAATAATAGCAATAAAACAAATGATTCTACCGTGATTTTGGTTAAACTTTTCAAATGAATAAAGGTTTCTATGGTATGATAAATAATATATATAAATAAATTAAGTCCTTTACTTTTATTTAGGTTATTCGGGTGTACACCGAATAATAATTTTTGAATCCAAATCCAAACCGAAAAACCGAATGTGAATTCGGTTACACCCAGAAATCCGAACCAAACCCAAATAAGCCAGACCCGTTTCACCCAATGTCATTTGGTTCGGTTGGTTTTTCGGGTCAAATCGTTTAATGAACACCCTTACCTTGGAGACACATAACCTTTTAGTTTAATAATTCTTGAATCTATTAGAAAATAACTGATTTACCTACTTTTTTTTACCGACTTTCTTGCAATGAACCTACTTTCCTCTTCTGGTTTTCAACGTAAACACATTGACAAAACTCGCGATTTATGAAGTTACTTTTTATGATTACATAAATATTTTCGTTACATTTTTTATTACAAGAATAATTATAATGAAACAAAAAAAACCTAAGAACTTATACACACAACACAGGGACCATATTTTTTTTTATCAGGCAGTAGTGAGGGTATTATTGTAATTATACTGGTTTGTTATATTTGTACAACCAATAGAAGGCATTTGAAGGATATCCATACAAACACGTTGACAGTCCCCCTTACATACACGTGAAATAAACATTTAACAAACCCTCGTACTTGCAAAAAATGGCCGGACGAATGATAAATCTTTGGTACACCAGATTGAAACGTGTCCCTGAAATATTCCGCGTACGAATTTTAACCAATTTTTTCAGTTGGCGAATTATATGGAAAAAAATAGATAATTACCAAAATAAACCATTCATCACCTATTTTCCTATTGGTAACTTACCGACCCAATTCTATCTAAAATAAACGTGCTTGGTGTTTTTTAAGCGACTTGTGCGACTCTGGATTTTTTTTGTGTGACACGAAAGTTTTTTTTTTGCTACCAGATCATTTTTTGTGCGATTGATGAACGAACAAACCATCCTTTTTGTGTGACTAGACAATTTTTTGTGCGTCCATATAACATTTGTCAAATTTTATTTAGAATTACACGGGTCGCACGATCTATTTCATTATTTTTAGAAAGATTTGAAAATAGAGTTTTTTGAGGAATTTTGAATTTTAACAAGTTTATTTTTATAATAAATCACGCTAAAAAACTTCATACTTTATCATAAAATACTTATTTTAAAAGGAAAAAAATAAAGCTTAATGAATAAATCCTAACAATATTAGAGAATCCCTAATAATAAAAGTTATATTTTTCTCATAGTAGAAAAGTAAGAGACATATAATAAAATAAATTTAATGTCACTGGTACATCATAACAACCAAATATATGTTATCAATAAATAAAAAGCATTCTAAAACTATAAATGTTGCAATTAATATGGCCCGACAATTGAAGGATTCAATTCCCCTATTGACTTTCATTTCTATAGACTTATCAATAACAACTAATTCTTACAAAGTCTAACCTTATTTTCCTTTTTTCTGTTATTATTATTATTTTAATTTATTTAGTTTAGCAAGAAAAATGATATGTTTGCAACATAAGAACGCGATAACGACTATGAAAAAAAGTTAATCTGCCAAGAAAAAAGAGAGCTTTAACTGCTTACAGAAAGATGCTCATTTTGATGAATTTCCTTCAAATTGATCTCGTAGCAATTCATATTTTTTTAGCTCTGCTACAGAAAGTGAGGGAGAAAGCTCTCTCAACACCTGCAAAAACAATAGGAAATGTTGTAACTGTAACTGCCACAAAAACAGTTGTATAACAAACATGAAGGATATAATCGGTTTATCTACAACAATAAAGTTGTAAACTAAAATTACATATTTAGTAATAATTACCAAACATTAATAGCATTGGTTTTGTTACACAATGCCAATGAAGCAGTTAAATTGTAGATAAAGAGTTGTATTAATTAGTTAATAAAATTTACCATCACAAAATCTTCATATTCAACAACCACAGAATCAACTTCATCCTTCATGTAAGTTGGATCTGCATCAGCGGCTAAAACCTACAGCAGATAAAAAGACAGTTAGAACTCAATATTATAGGTGGAATTTTTCCCCATTTATTTATGAATAGGTCAATTAGGGTTATCCTTTCTCAAATGGGTAAAATTAAATAAAAGAAACTAAAAACTACATTGGTCAATGTGTCGCTGAAAGTCACTAAAAGTGTATTTTAGTTGCATAGAACCTTATAAATCACTTTAATTACAAATTTAATAGTAATTGAAATAATATAACTTTTGTAATCATTTTTAAAACACTAATATTAATTTATACAAAAGTTTGACCTTGCGTTTTGCAGCATGGAACCAAGCGTCTGCACACAAGGCGTACATGTCAGCACCAGTGAAGGTAGGGGGACATTTCTTTGCTATTGAATATAGAGACACATCTTCATGCAACTTAAATTTCCGGGTTAGTGCTTTTAAAACCCTATAAATTAAAGAAAAAATTATTGAGTGTTAGAACATGTAAACCATAATCACTAAATTTATTAATCATATAATAAGAATGCTAACATCTACTATACAAAAAAGAAGGGGCAAATAAGTAATTTAGAAGATATATATATAACCTCTCCCTATAAGATGGGTCAGTAGTGACTCCAACATAAAGTAGCTTATCGAAACGACCCGGTCTTAAAAGTGCTGCATCTATAAGATCTGGTCTATTACTCGCTCCTATTATAAATAAATCCTATAAATAAATAAAAGAGTGTGAAAAGTTAGTAACCCGTAACATAAGAACGATATAAGAAAATGAATATCATAAAGTGGAATACTTGAGAAGAATCATTTAGGCCATCAATTTCTGCAAGCATCTGGTACCACAAAAGCAAAAATAAGCATATACAGACAAAAATGAAAATTGAATTTTATTAAAAATAAAAATAAAAATTATGGTGTAATGTATCACCTGAGAAACCACACGGTCCATAACTCCACCTGAATCACCAGAAGCACCTCTGGCTGGAGCAAGAGAATCGAGTTCATCAAAAAATATCACACATGGTCGAGCTGCTCGAGCCTGCCAAAAATAACAGCTCAATCGAGGTGAAAAAATTGACCAGTTCATTTATGAATGGAATGATTCAGTTTAATATTTTATATTATTTTTTATGTCTCTAACAAGTCAAATAAGTAAAATAAAAGAAATTAGCATAAAAAGTTTCTTTTATTTTACCCATTTGACAGTTACAAATATATAAAAAAAAGTTAAATAATAAAAAAATTATTTTGTAGTCGTTTCATTAAAATATATAATTTATTATCGTAATAATTGTTTTATTAAAATATTTAGATTGTTACTATAATGATAATTCTTTTGTAATCCTAGTAAACACACATAATTTATAATTTATGTAGTGTTCAGGACCCGTTACCCGTCTGGCCCGCCCGAGAATGCTTGCATGATGGATTGAAAAGAGCAACTTACCTTCTGAAATATGTCTCTAACATTTTTCTCTGACTCTCCTATGTACATGTTGATCAATTCAGGCCCTTTAACACTTAGAAAATTAAGAGAACATTCGGTAGCAACAGCTTTCGCCAGCAAAGTCTAGAAAACCCATATTTTTTTTAATTTGTTAATAATTACCGCACACAATTTAAAAAAAAGAAATATATACCTTGCCAGTACCGGGAGGACCGTAAAGAAGAACACCAGAACGCTTACGTAGCCCAGATGAAAATAACTCTTTATGCAAAAGGGGGAGCTGTAGATGCAATAATGATTTTTTTGAAGGATTAAAAAGAAAACAAATTGCAAAAGTATAGCTAAAGAAATATTACTTGAACGGTGTCGAGAATAGATTTTTTTACATCTTCCAGTCCACCAACATCCTCCCATTTGACATTCGGGACCTACACTTAAATAACTGAATTTTTAACCAAAGATGCCTTTTCAACCGGCTTTGACCCATTACCCGAACCGCCCATTTTGCCAGCTCTACATAATACAAAGCAAAACACACACACACACAACACCTTGGGAGTCCCGAGAGCTGAAGCATTCCTTATCTTGGATCTCTCCAAAGCTTTATTCATGAATTCTTTACCAAGAATTTGTGGTGCAACATTAGTCGAACTAATATCATTTAATGGTTTCATTGCATGTGAGCTACTTTCACCCGACTCTTTTTTCTCAAAATCAATTCCAATATTTGGAACCAAACTTGAACTTGCATCAGCAATTAAAGCCCTAATATCCCTTGGCATGAAACCAGACGTTTGTCCTACCATATCTTTTGCAAGATCCTCTGCACAAGTCTGCATATCTCATCCATTAGTTCAACAATCATATCTTATAAATTTACATAAATCATCCCTGTGGTTTGTGTGAAATTTTAGATTTAGTCTCTCAACTTCTTCTATTACACCGATAGGCGATAGTTCCTAGTTTTGAAACTTGTAACAGTTAACTTATCTTAGGGACCTTTGATGTTGCAAGTTTCAAAAGTAGGGAAATAAAAGAAGTCGATGGACGATATCCAAAACTTCATACAAACTAAAAGGACGATTTATGTAATTTACTCTGAAAAAAACATATGAGAAAAAGAATTTCTTACTTACATCTGGAAGCAGTTGAGAAATAGACTGAAGTGACTGTGATAACATTTCAAGTCTCTGTTCTTCAGTCAAAGGTACCATTTTCATTTCATGACTGAAACAACGCCTAATTGTAGGTGGTAATCCTTCAGAATTATCAGCAGATGCAACTAGCAGTACTGGATGAGTGTTGTTCATATTAACCTCTGTTTCTCCTTCATCTTCATAATAATCTTCATTTTGGTTAAATGGTTCAGTAAATTCCCTGATTACAGATGCAACTTCAGAATTCACACCGATTTGGTCATTTGGTGAACCATCATTAGAGCTCAAATTGCTAAAAGCATCGAAATGACGGAGAAGAAGAATGGTTGGCGAGTATCTGAAACCAAGTTGTTTCACATCAATAAAAAGAGTATTTTATAATATGAGTATATGACTTTTATTATTAACATAATACATATAATTACAATATCTATATTATAATTATGGTAAATACCTACGAGCAGCATTAAAAGCTTGAGTCAATGTGGCAGAAGTTTTCCTCTCAGATGGTGCAAGTAATTCATGGCAGTTATACTCAACCACATGCAGCCCAAGTTGACATGCAACATGCTTCACTACAGTCCTCTTTCCACACCCTGCAAAAAATAGAAATTTAATTATGAATTTAAAAAAATATACACATATTTGACACATTAATTATCAAAAAATAATAATAGTAACGCACCAGGTAAACCAAACAATAGAACAGCAACCCTGAATTTTGATGAGAGTGCTGATGGACATAAAGTTGGTGTAATTATGGAAGCCAGAGTCTTAACTGCATCTTGATGTAAAGGTGCAAAACCTCTTTTTCCAGAAAGTAAAAGATTTGGGGGAACAGCAGATGGAGTGCTTGCAGCAAGCACAAGGGCTGTTTGAGCCCGATTGATTCTAAGAATGGGTTCATCTGCAGGTTCACCTGCAACCACCTAAGGACATAAACATGTTATCCATAAGATGATGAGAGTAAAGGTGTCAATTTCAACCCATGTACTTATCGTAATCTGGGAAACGGGTCAAATTGGTCCATTTATCTCTACGGGTCAAAATGGTAGAGTACAGAAGGTTAGATTAAAAGGAAACAGGTCAAATGGGTCGAAAGTCGCCCCAAGTGTATTTCAATGTATAAAACCTCCTAAACTATTTTATTCAAAATTTATATTATTTTTTTAATGATGTAAGTTCTGTAATGTATGTGACACACTAATTATTTATGAAATATGGAAATAACTGTTGGACGACAAGTGTTTTGGGTCAAACGAATGTAATTCGTACAAAAGAATTATGTGTTTTGACCCATTACCGAACCCACCCGACTAGCTCATTTGCCACCTATACAAAGCAGAAAAATTAACTACCTTAAAGTATAGATTGGTATCACTTGAATTTTGATTCTTTTGGCTACTACAAGCAATGCACATAGCTGATTTGCAATTCCAATTGATGCAAATACTGAAAATATCACCTTTTGCAAGATATCTATCTATAGAAAAGTATCCATTTAAGGCAAGGTCAATCTTTTCTTGACGATCTTCAGTTTCAATAGATGAATTTCCTATAAGAGATCCAATTGTACCACATTCTGGTATTTTCACAAACGATACCCTCAAATGTGATGCATATTTTGGTGATTCTGTCAAATGTTTAATATCTAGATTAACTGAAAACTCTTCATTTGCTTCCTGTTTAACTTCAAAAAGAGAAGCTAATTTCTCTTCTCCATGGTGTAGAAGTAATCTCAAACTTGAGGTATGTAAACCAAGATTAAATGCTAAAATTGGAGAAACATAAGCAACTTCTGTAGCTAATGGTATATTATGAATTAAAGGGAAACTATATGATGGAAATACAACCATTGCATTTGAGGAATCGTATGATAATGATTCGTTGTTAGATGAAGAGACATCATGAATATTGGGAGGATCAAGAGCCACAACTTGGCTGATTCTTTGTATTTGGGAATCCACATTTTTTACAATCACCTAATGCATAAAAAATACACATGAAAAGTTATAAACAACCATTAAGAAGTTGAAATTAATACCAAAATAACAAGTTCAAAAACCTAGATATCCACTAATGAGAATTGCATACAATCAAACCTTAAGTATCACTGGAAGCATCCATCAATAGCTACTAATTCAATTTATTGTTTAGATATCACTGTCTGCTAGACCTAGAATTAAGTACTAACTTTCTACTCACAAAGTGTGATGCATATGATGAAAAACAATGAAAAATGATGCTTTCGAGCTATTAAAGATTGAAAATCATTCAATTATCTTCTTCCTCAATCTTATTTTTAAAATTACAGGTTCAGAAAAAACAAGTAATAGAATGATTAGGTTACCAGTGAGCCGGAGGTAATAGATAGCTTTTTGAGCAGTGAAGTTGAGAGTCCAATTAAGGTAGCATCGTCGAGAGAAATCACCTTCTGGCGTGAAACGCCTAATTTTTCCTCCGATAACCTGAGAATTCCCGCACGCAACTGCAACGTCGTCGGCGCATCACCGTCGCCGACGGAGTGGTTGTTAATCGGAGCATCGTTAATTTCATTTATTTTGTCTTTATTGGATGAATTGAGTACGGAATTGAGAAGTGATTTTGTAGAAGAAAGCACGAGAGGCTTCCTTCTTCCCACCATTAAAGCTCCTGTTAAAACCTAGCAACTATAGAACAAAAACTGAAGTGTATTGAGTAACAGGGATAGAAACACATCTATAAACAAGGTTTATTGCGCAATTCAAGAAAAAATCATTTGGAGGACGTCATAACTGAACAATTTCAATGTCATCAACAGTCAATTTTGGACTGCCTCAAATTTCTTTCTTTTTCGTCAACCATGGGCTTGACCCGAACCAAAAATGGATGGGTCAGATTTAGGGGCAATTGGACCGGTTTTATCAATTGCTCATCAATTAGCCACCAAACATAGCTTTGAGATTTTTTTTCAAAAACATTCAAGATTTATTGAAATCATTCTTCTGGAGATAATAAAAAATGGGGTGGTATTCATTGCCCAAAAAAGGAGATTGGTTGGAGGAAGACATATTGTCAGCTTAGATATCACTGCATGACTCGAATCACTAACTTCCTAACTAACCATTAAAAAAAATCAGACCGGTTTTATGCTAACGTAGCTTATGACTTAGCAAAGATGACAATGTGATATTATTAATAACTATAACTATGTTATATGCCGTAAAGATTTACGGGATATCGTAATTTTACCGATGATAGATTTAAAGATAGAAATAGAGGTTAATATTTAATTTTAATATTAGTAGTAATTTGGGTTTTGGACATGAAAAAAGGGCTTGGGCTGGATTCCGATATCATTGTATTTGGGTCCGTCCACCGCAAGTCGAAAGACCCGGCTCACCGGCTGCCATTCTGCCACCAACGCAAACCGAACTCTCGTATTCTATTTTGATCGGCAAAATTCAAGCCGGTGGTTCTCAGTGAAGTAATTTCGTGTTCTAACTCGAACCGCACTCTCAATCATCGAGTATGCCGCCAATTTCTCTATCGAGGATCGGAAGCTCTCTTCCGTTCTCCAGATATTTCAGGTATTCTCTCGTTATGATGTGTGTGTTTACTCTGTGTCGATCAATTATATTTTTATCGATATACTGTTTATATATTGCTGCAAATGTGCTTCATTTTATCGTTTGTGAGTAATACTCGTGATTAGGGGTGAAAACGAGTCTGAGTTGTTCGTGAGCTACTCGGGATCGGCTCGTTAAAAGCTCAAAAGCCGAGCTTAAACGAGTATGAGCCGAGTTCGAGCTTAACTAATAGCTCGTTTATTAAACGAGCCCGAGCTTGATCCACTACGATTGATTAGGCTCGCGAGCCTAAACGAGCACATATATATTAATTATTACAAAAATACAATTATATATTATATATTTTTATACTTATGTGTGTATGTATACTATACATATATATGTATATAATATAATATAAAAATGAAGTGCTTACATAATATATTAAATATTATAATTAAATAAAAAGTTTATATATTTTGTGTATATGAGAGCTTAAATGAGCCTAATCGAGCCGAGCCCGAACCTGCGAAAACCTAAACGAGCCGAGCTCGAGTTTTACGTATAAGGCTCGAAACGAGCCGAGCTCGAGCTCGAGCTCCTTAAAACTTAAACGAGCCGAGCTCGAGCTCCTTAAAACTTAAACGAGCCGAGCTCGAACCTAGTCGAGCTCAGGCTCAGGTCGGCTCATTTACACCCCTACTCGTGATGCCCTAATAATATTGTAATTTGGCTTATAGTTAATTTGGAGGCTATGCTTTTATGTTATGTTTTTCAAATAGTTCGGTAGGGTTTGTGTTCTTCAGTGCAACTGAGCTGTAAAACGTAATTCGTTTGAATAAAACTCAACTGACATGATTTTATAAATTAATGATTTATTTTTATTGAACTTATAATGCATTACAAATTGTCAACTGATGATGATAAGCTGAAGTATGACTGCAATCTCATATACTTGAGAGTTCAGATTGATAATTAACTGCCATTTATAACCATTTTCTGAATTAGGCTCCATATCCACCTATACTAATACACATGTACTTTTAGTTGCATATGACACTCTCATAGATGCCTTTTCGTTTTTACAATTTCTTTCGAAATAAACAATTGTATATTTTTAATTTAATTTTTATTGGGCTACCCGTGTGAACGCTGGTTAAAAACCTAGTTTGGTATACATAATTGAGCGTTTTACAACTTCAATTTTATTTTTATTTTCATTTTATGTAACAGGCAAGCTGAGCAGCAGATGGAGACTGTGGTGAAAGTACTTCAACCAGGACCTTTGGGAATTATAGAGCACAAATTTTCTGCTGGTGAAAGCAAATGTTACAGTTAAGAATGCGGTAGCGAAGTGGAAGAGGAATGCAATTATAGACCCGTTTTAAAAGATTATCTTAATTAATGATATCGATTTTGTTTATACTTTTTTTTTTGAACAGCAAATTATTTTGTTAATACTTTCTTTGATAAGTTCTGATGTGAAGAATAAACTCGCATGATCGTTCATTGTGGCTGATGCATATATATTGTTAATACTTTAAGTGGTTGGATGATGAATATATTCCAGAACCAACTAATGCTGACATCAGCATTATTGCAGCACGCTCATATTATAAATATTTAACAGAGAACCAAACAGACCTAGGTGATATATTGCTAAGGATGGCAATGGAGCTTGAAACCAGATCATATCAGGAGAGCTTTCATGGCATCAGCAAATGCAGCTGTAAACCTCATACTCCAGATAATAATGCAGGAGTGAATGCTTAATTACCAGGTTTGACTTTTTTGTCTAATACTTGATCACCATATCCTTCCTAAGTTGTTTGTAATTAATAATTTATTTAATTTCGTTTCAATTCTTTAATGTTGAATTTTATTAATGCTTTTTAAGTCCATATATTAATGCTATAAAATGACATGGGTCAACTTTAAAAAGTGCAAATGAGGTTATGAACCTTTTGATTTATATAAAAATAGCGATGTTAATCGCTATCCTATTAGACATTGCTATTTTTTTGTTGTTATGGGAAATTCAAAACTATAGTATATTCATATAGAAGAATGTTCAAGGTAGTCCACCTTTTTTTTTAAAGTCCCAAGGGACAACTATTGACCCTTGGATCATCAAGATCAATGGTCTAGATCACTTCACAAAATTAAGAGGGTTTTAGGCGGAGGGGTATTTTGGTCATTAATGCTTTGTAACAGAATATGCATGTCTTCCTGCCCTCTCACTCTCTCTCTCTCTCTCTCTCTCTTCCTTTCGTTCCCTCTCTGCTTCTCTCTCTTTCTCACAGTAGCTTGCATTCCACCATTTTTCTTCGATTTTTCTCTCTAATTTGCTAAATTCGTTTGTTAATCACTGATAAAACATTGTTTATCTGATACATTTGTAAGTTCTATGGCCGATTTACCATCTTCTGTGTCGAGGAATGTTTCCGATCAAAATCCAGCAGTTGCCGAACATGATTCTGGTATTTTAACTTGTTTTTTTTGTTTATTTAAGTTATTTTATAGATTATGCTCAAATAATTGCTCATTTATGTGTTTTTTTCCTATTTCGAACTTTTTTAGGGTTTCTACTTTATAATCCATCGATTTCATCAGTTGTTGTTCATAAATTGTTGTTTATTTTGTTGTTTTACATTTAAATCTCAAGTTATTTTTTAATTGATTCAGGTTTCTATTGGTTTATTTTAGTGAATCTCATGTGTTTCATGGTATGAAGCACATGTGCTTCATGACCAGAAGCACATATGCTTCGCTCTAAATATACACTGGTTTATTCATCAAATCAACTTTTTATTGTGAAGCACATGTGCTTCAGGTAATGAAGCATATGTGCTTCGCTGAATTTTTATACTCTTTGTTTTTCAAAAACACCTGGTTTTAGTGAAGCACATGTGCTTCATGCGCTGAAGCACATGTGCTTCATGACCTGAAGCACATATGCTTCGCTCTAAATATACACTGGTTTATTCATCAAATCAACTTTTTATTGTGAAGCACATGTGCTTCAGGTTATGAAGCAATTATTAACAATTGTTTATATTTGTTTTTACAGGGTTAAATCTTGATTTAGATGTGTTGTTTACAGAATTACCAATGTTAAGAGCAAATAATGAAATTGTTTGTAAAAAAAGGCCTATTTCAACAAAACAAGTTTCATCTGAATTACAATCAACAGCTCCTAAGAAGCTGAAGATAAAGTTATCAAAAGGAGCAGCAAAAACTTCAACAAGTCCTAAATCTAAGCCATCAACCAAAAAACCTTTAAAAATTTCCAAATCAAAGTCCCCTACCATTCCTTCCACCAAAAAATCCAAAATATCTTTGAAAAAACCAAAAGTCACTAAGTCTAAAAATTCTAAAAAACCTTCTGATTTGGTTGTATCCAATACCAACCAACTTCCTTCTATTCGCATTAGGACAACTCCTTCACAGCTCTCCAGAGTTATGCGTTTGTTGTCTCCTTCTCAAAAGGAATGTGTTAGAAATTTTGGTTTTGGTTCTTTGTTAGAATTTGATATTCAAAGTCTTCCGGGTAAGCTTTGCTATTATGTTGTTGATTCATTTGATCCTGATGCAATGGTTATAAAAACAGAAAAAGGTAATATTGTTGTTGATTCGGATGCTGTTCATGATGTGTTTGGTATTCCGAAGGGAGATGTTGGTATTCGTTCATTAACATTCAAGTCTGGTTCTGAATTTATGCTTCAATGGGTTAATCAGTTTGCACCAAGCACACATATCAGGCCTAGTATGATTTCTGAACAAATTTTAAAATCAAATGACGTTGATGATTTTTTCCAGATGAATATTCTGATGTTGTTTGTCAGTACAATGGCATCATGTGAAAGTAATGGACGAATCAAGATGGATATATTGAATTATCTTCCAAAAGATTTTGATGTTAGTTCAATTGATTGGTGTGGCTTTGTTATTGATAGCCTTATAATTAGCAAGAAACATTGGAATCGAGATGATGTCCATCAAACTCATTATTGTGGTCCTGCCACTTTTCTAACTGTAAGTATATATATATTTTTTTTAAAATTTGTTTCTTTGATTCAATTTATCAAACTTTGATTACTAAAATCATGCTGTTTCTTATTGTTTTATAGCTTCTATATTGCGACAGAACCAAACTTGATTCAATCCATGTGGTTCGTCAGCGACCAATTTTCAAAAGTTGGAAAGGCATTTTGGAATTGAGAGAGTCAAGAGAACTTGCTTTGGGTTCTTTTGGTTTGCTTGATTTGTCGCCACCATTTCAAATTGACAATGTAGATAATGTTGGTGTTGACACTACAAAGCTTCCTGAAAGCCCTGATCTTGTAACAAAAAATGTATTCATAATCTTTTTATAATAACCTTCTTTGAAGCACATGTGCTTCAACTTATAACACATGTGCTTGGAAACTGCTTTTTGAAAAACAGATTGCCAAAACACCTGTAATTTATAACACTTTTCAAAAATTTAAAATGTGCTTCATGTCATGAAGCAACTGTGCTTGGAAACTCCTTTTTGTGAAACAGATTGTCATAACACCTGTAATTTATAACACTTTTCAAAAATTTAAACTGAGCTTCTTTGAATCACATGTGCTTCATGTCATGAAGCACATGTGCTTCATGTCATGAAGCACATGTGCTTCATGTCATGAAGCACCTGTGCTTGGAAACTCCTTTTTGTGAAACAGATTGTTAAAACACATGTGACTTTAACTTTATTTTTAAAATGTTGTAGGATCTCCTGAACATTCAAAAAGAATTGATTTACCAGATTTTTGAAACAGTGGATGCTCAGTTCCATCAAGGAGATAGAGCTTTAAACTTAGTTAAATTTGAATTCAACAGAGTGTTTGACCTTAATCTAACTATTATTCCTGAGGTATATCTTTTCTAATTCTTTTTAATAATTTTATAAAACTGCTTCAATCTCGTGTTTTCCTAAGTGTATTAATTGATTTTTGCAGACTGAGTTGCCATCTGCGGTTGTTGAGAAGGAAGTAGTTGAGGCTGTTTCTGAGTTGGGTTGTGATCTGCCAGTTCGGGCCAATGATGTGCCTGAGCAAAGTGTTTTGGAAGGTGGCCAATATGAGATAGATGAAAATGATGATATTTCTCAATGGTGGTCTGATAATGTTGAAAAGCTGGTCGAAATTTCTGAAAAGGCTATGGTGCCATTCAAAGAAAAGAGAGTTTCAAAACCGGCGCCAGCCTTGAAATCTCCCTATGTTAATAAAAAGACTGCCAGTCGGCCTTGTATTACAGTTTCTGAATTTTCAATTGCGACTGAATTATTTGCAGCTATAGAAGATCGAATGTGAGTTTGATGACCCTACTCATTTTATTAAAAGTTACAATCAATTTACTGAAGCACATGTGCTTGACCTTATGAAGCACATGTGCTTGACCTTATGAAGCAGGTGTGCTTCATAACCTGAAGCACATGTGCTTCATGACCTGAAGCACATGTGCTTGACCTTATGAAGCACATGTTCTTCATGACCTGAAGCACATGTTCTTCATGACCTGAAGCACATGTGCTTGACCTTATGAAGCACATGTGCTTCATGACCTGAAGCACATGTGCTTGACTTTATGAAGCATATGTGCTTCATAATAGGGATTTATGTTGTTTTCTTTTCTTTTTTGATAATAGGGAAATTGTTTTCCAAACTCCTGATCACGGTTATAGTGTTACACGACTAAATCTTGAATCGCTTTCTCCCTCAATTTATCTTGATGCGAATGTTGTTGATATTTGGTCGGTTATTTTAAATTATGAAGAACGTTTCAAATCTAAAGATTCTCCTAGAAGACTTTTTTTTCCAGCCACTTTTTTTGTAAGTCTACTTTATTTATTACTTTAATCCTTTTATGGAGTATTAACTATCTTTCTTGTACAGCCAAAAAGTGCTTTCTCAAAAGACAATAAGCTGCCGAAAGAATCAGTGTACAATATTTTTAAGTCAACTGTCGAATCTTTCCTTCATTATGATCCGTCGTTGTTGTCTTTTCAAAATATTGATCTGGTAATGGTTTTAATTATCAAAACACATGTGATTGATATGATGAAACACATGTGTTTCAAGACAGTTTGTTTTTGTGTTTTTGTTATGAAACACATGTGTTTGGTACCTTTCATCTTTTTGACTAATTTTGTTTCTTACATTTAACATTACAGGTGTTCTTCCCAATTTGTATCGATAACCACTTCTACTGTTTAGTGTTTGACATTAGAAAGAAATCTCGTTTCCATATTATTGACAACAGGCTTGAGGCGAAAGTTACTTCAAAATACAAGGATGTTTGCGATATAGTGGTTTGTTTTCAATAAATATTCATCTATTTTTTCATAAATTTATTATATTTTTGATATATTTTATAAAAATGCTTTTATATACAGCAATATTGTTTTGCAACACATTTGAAGTCATATAAGCATCCTTATGCTGAATCTGTGGAGATGTTGAGGTTTAGGAAGCTTGGTATGAGTTGGTGTTCAAACAAGAATAATGTTGATTGTGGTATATTTTTGATGCTTCACATGGAATCATACATGGGGGAAACTGCTAAATTGTGGAACATGGAAATACCAACTAAAATCGAGGAACAAAACTTCATGTTAAGGAAGCTAAGGATGCGTTTTGCATCTAAAATTTTAACTCATGATCTAAATATTCATTCGGAAAAGATCCTTCGTTATGCATCAGAATTCAGGAAAGCTCATACAAAAGAAGAGATCAAGAGGCTTGTTCTTCTTTCAATTCCTAATAGAGCAGCTCGTGATAAATAATAAAGTTAGCATTTTGGTAGCTGAATCAAGTTTCAAGAATCAAATTTTAATTTTCATCTATGTGTTTAATATGCAACAATTTAGTTTCTTCTGTTGTTTGGATTTTATTTTGTATTTTTATCATGTTATTTGGATGCTTTTGATTTCAGGAATTTAATTGAGAATTGATTTTGAAATCAGATTGTGTATAGACTACACATGCTTACCTATGAAGCACATGTGCTTCATAACATGAAGCACATGTGCTTCATGACATAAAGCACATGTGCTTCACATTTTATTAAAAGTTACAATCACTTTACTGAAGCACATATGCTTGACCTTTTATGAAGCACATGTGCTTGACCTTTTATAACATGATGCACATGTGTTTCAAATGGTGAAGCACATGTGCTTCAGTTAACACAAGGATTCCAGATTCTCATATTACTGATGAGCATATTACTCGAATCACATGTGTTTCAAAATACCAACCAACATTAACTACAAATTTATTTTGAATCACATGTCATTTTGAAGCACATTTATTCAAGTCATGAAACACATTTGCTTCATGAACTGAAGCACATGTGCTTCATAACATGAAGCACATGTGCTTCATGCCATATAGACCATGTGCTTCACATTTTATTAAAAGTTTCAATATCTTTACAGAAGCACATGTGCTTGACCTTTTATGAAGCACATGTGCTTGACCATTTATAACATGAAGCACATGCTTACCTATGAAGCACATGTGCTTCATAACATGATGATCATGTGTTTCAAATGTTGAAGCACATGTGCTTCACTTAACACAAGGATTCTGATTGTTGAGAAAATTAGGAATTCTGATCTAGCTGATGATCTGTTCAAATTTAATTTTCTTATGATGTTTTGTGCAACAATGGTTTCTTGTGAACCAAATGGAAAAGTCAAGCTTGATATTCTTAATCGTATTGCAAGAGATTCTGATATCGGTAAACTGGATTGGTGTTTATATTTGTTGGACAATTTGAGAATTAGTAAGAATCATTGGCACCGAGATAATGTTAGCAAAACTCTTTATTCTGGTCCTGTTACTTTTTTGATTGTGAGTGTATATATATATATATTTTCTTTTTTTTTGATATATTTTATCAAACTTGTTTTTTAATATTTTTTTTTTTGTTATTATTGTGTAGCTTCTCTATTGTGATCGAACAAGATTTGATGCTGTTCAAGTTCCTCGTGAACGGCCAATATTTAAAAACTGGGTTCATTTTTTGAGCAAGAGGGAAATAAAAGAAGTTGATGCTGGAGGATTTGGAATGCTTGAATTGTTACCACCTCTTGTAATTGAATCTGATGACGCAGAAGGATCCATCAATCCTGACAATGTAAATAGTCCTGATGAGGAGGAGATGGTATCAAAGAAGGTAGTACATTTCACATTTTATTAAAATTTTCAATCACTTTGCTGAAGCACATGTGCTTGACATTTTATGAAGCACATGTGCTTGACTTTTTATGAAGCACATGTGCTTGACCTTTTATGAAGCACATGTGCTTGACCTTTTATGAAGCACATTTGCTTGACCTTCTATGAAGCACATGTGCTTGACATTTTATGAAGCACATGTGCTTGACTTTTTATGAAGCACATGTGCTTGACCTTTTATGAAGCACATTTGCTTGACCTTCTATGAAGCACATGTGCTTGACCTTTTGAAGCACATGTGCTTTATTACTGCTTTTATAAAACATGTTATTTGTAACACATATTTTCCAAGCACATGTGTTTCAAGCACATGTGCTTAATGTTTTAAACCAATTTGTGAAGAATGTTTTTAAAACAGATGAATAATGTTTTTTACAAAACTTGATTTAATTGTGAAGCACATTTGCTTCATAACATGAAACACATGTGCTTCACTAATATCAGTTCTTTTTGAAAAATAGAGTGTATATTTACAGGCAAGCACATGTGCTTCATCCTCTTATTCTAATTTCTTTTTTTATATGTTTTAGGATTTTATTGAACAACAAAAGGATTTGGTTTATGAGATTTTTGAAAGAATTGATGATGAGTACCCGCAAGGGGATCCAGCTTTAAATTTAGTTAAATATGAATTTAACAGAGTATTTAAGCTTGAATTACCTATTTACTATCAGGTATTATCATTTACTAATTCTTTTTTAATTTTTTTTATAAACCTGCTTCAATCAAGTGTGTTTCTAAGTGTTTTTATTGTGTTTGTGTAGAAACAAATTGATCCTGAGGTGCAGGTTTCAGCTGATTTTGATACTGATGTTGAAATGGCTGCAGCAGATGAGATTGTGAAAGAGGATGTGAAGATTGGAGACGAGTTCGTGTCAAAGTGGTGGTCCCAAAATAGCGATGTTTTGAGTTTAGATTCTTTAGCCATTGTGCTTGATAAGACAACTATGAGGTCACAATTTATAAATAAGAAAACTCTTGGTTTTCCACTGATCTCTGGTGGTGAATTTGCTATTGCAGCAGAGCTGTTTTCATGTCAAAAAGAACGAATGTGAGTTTTTAAATTTACATGTGGTTTAAAAGATTTTTATAAAGACTGTTTTTCAAAACCAACTTTTATTAGTGAAGCACATGTGCTTCAAGTCATCAAGCACATGTGCTTCATGTTATGAAGCACATGTGCTTGGCCATATGAAACACATGTGCTTCATAAGGTCAAGCACATTTGCTTCAGGTCATGAAGCAAATATGTATGAATCACGGAACACATGTGCTTGGACTTATGAAGCACATTTTGAGTTTACCTTGTGAAAAACATGTGCTTGGAAACATTAAATTCAATTTTATTTTTTATTTTTTTTAAGTGACTGAACTAAAATTGTGTTTGTTTTTTTTTTATGTCATGATAGGGATTTTGTTTTTGAAGGAAAGGATGGTTATGGTATCAGTACAAGGTTGGGTATGGAAACCCTTTGTCCAGGTTTGTATGTTGAGGCAACTGTAGTTGATTTGTGGGCAGTGATTATGAATCATGAAGAAAAATTTAAGAGTCCTTTTGCTTTGAAGAGACTTTTTGCACCAGCATCAGTTTTTGTAAGTTTATTTTGTTAATTCTGTATATTTTATGTTCTGAGTGTTAACTATCTTTCATGAACAGCAATCACATTACTTTTCTGAACGTAATAATGAATCAAGAGAAAGCATATTCAATTCTTTTGAATCATTTCTCTCTGATTTTTTGGGTAATGATGCTGATGTTTTGTCAATGAAGGCTTATGATATGGTAATGGAACTTTTTTTTTTCCTTCAGTGTTTTTAAGTTACATAGATTTTTTCAAGTGTGAAGCACTTGTGTGTCAAGTTATTAAGCACATGTGTCAAGTCATTTATTTGATTAAGTGATACAAATGTGTTTCTTTCTTGTGAAGCACATGTGCTTCACTTAATGAAACACATGTGCTTCTTTTACGGAAGCACTTTTATCTTGAAGCACATGTGCTTCGTGACCTGAAACACATGTGCTTCACAACTTGAAGCACATGTGCTTCAGGGTACGAAACCACTTTTATCTTGTTATAATTATTGAATCTTAAATGTATTACAGGTGTTCTTCCCAATACTTGCACATGAGCACTTTTATGTTTTAGTGTTTGACATTAGATCTGAACCTGCATTATACATCTTGGACAACCGTTCGGGAGGAGTGTTTGAAGCAAAGTATGGAAAGACTTTAAGATTGGTGGTAAGTTTTAAACAAATATTCATATATTTTTTCATATAATTATTATTTTTTGATATATTTTTAAAAATTCTTTTTATATACAGCAATATTGTATGATGAAGCATTTGGAAAAATACGAGCATCCAGCATCTACAATTGTTGAGAATTTGAAGGCTAAGAAACTCATAATGAATTGGTCATCGGAAAAGAATTTTGTAGATTGTGGTCCATTTGTAATGTTCCACATGGAATCTTTCACCGGTAATATACAAAATTATTGGAATTCCGAAATACCAAGGGAAGATGATGAGCAAAATTTGATGCTGAAAAAGCTCAGGATGCGGTTTGCATCCAAAATCATCACTCATGAGCTCAACATTCATGCTGATGAGATGATTGAGCAAGCATTTGAATTCTTCAATAGTCACTCATTGGGAGAAATGAAAAAAATGATCGTCCAAGCACTTTCGAACAGGGAAGAACGTAACAAATAGTGTTGTTTAATATTCAAAAACAAGTCTTGTTATGATACAATTTAATTTCTAGGGTTTTTATTTTTGTTTGCTAATATCTAATTATGTTTTTTTGTTTAAGAAACAATTTACTTATGTTATGTTTTTTGTAGATATACACTCTTTTATTTTTTAAAACCATCTTCTATAAGTGAAGCACATGTGCTTCACAACTTGAAGCACATGTGCTTCAAGTCATGAAACACATGTGTTTGGCTGTCGATATACACTCCTTTATGTGCTTGGACTAATGAAGCACATGTGCTTGACCTTATGAAGCACATGTGCTTCACCACTTGAAAAACTTGTGTTTGATAAATGAATTTTTTTTTTTTAAATGATGCTCTTCCATTATTGAAGCACATGTGCTTCATGACCTGAAGCACATGTGCTTTTAAACTTTGAAGCACATGTGCTTCAAGTCATGAAACACATGTGTTTGGCTGTCGATATATACTCCTTTATGTGCTTGGACTAATGAAGCACATGTGCTTGACCTTATGAAGCACATGTGCTTCACCACTTGAAAAACTTGTGATTGATAAATCAATTTTTTTTTAAATGATGCTCTTCTATTATTGAAGCACATGCGCTTCACGACCTGAAGCACATGTGCTTTTAAACTTTGAAGCACATGTGCTTGAAGTTGTGAAGCACATGTGTTTGGCTGTCGATATACACTCCTTTATGTGCTTGGACTAATGAAGCACATGTGCTTGACCTTATGAAGCACATGTGCTTCACCACTTGAAAAACTTGTGATTGATAAATCAATTTTTTTTTAAATGATGCTCTTCTATTATTGAAGCACATATGCTTCGTAACCTGAAGCACATGTGCTTTTAAACTTTGAAGCACATGTGCTTGAAGTTGTGAAGCACATGTGTTTGGCTGTCGATATACACTCCTTTATGTGCTTGGACTAATGAAGCACATGTGCTTGACCTTATGAAGCACATGTGCTTCACCACTTGAAAAACTTGTGATTGATAAATCAATTTTTTTGAAATGATGCCCTTCTATTAGTGAAGCACAAGTGCTTCATGACCTGAAGCACATGTGCTTCACAACTTGAAGCACATGTGGCTTTATTAGGCCAAGCACATGTGCTTTTGTTCTTAAACACAAGAAATAACATCCAAATCAAGTCTTACATTTTCTTATACCTATTTTGTAAATGATGAAAAAAAAAAGAAAAATCACAGAAAAAAAATAAAAACAAGGAACGAACATATCATATGAAGCACATGTGCTTTTGTTCATTAACACAAGTAATAACATCCAAATCAAGTGTTACATATTTCTTATATCTATTTTGCTTCACTCTTTGTTCACAGTCGCTTCAGAATTTAAAATATCATGTTGTTCTTTTTGTTTTTTTATGCTCTCATGATATTTTCCACATGTTCTAGTATTGTGATTTGTCATTTTACAATTACTGCAAATATTTTTTTTCTTGTTGCTTTCTTTAATTGCCTTCTCTTTACCACTCATTACACGTTTATCTCTTCCACATCCTTTGTATGTGCCAACATCTGGGTTTCCTACTCCAGTAATAACTTGCTCTGGAACACGATACATATCCCCCATAATAACCTTTTTGGTTTTTTGAGGTTTATTTGGCATATCATTTTCAATTTCAGTCTTCAACACTTTAAGTTTTTCAAGATATTCTTTAAGCTTTTCTTCATTAGGACTAAGTAGCTGAACACAATCTTCAAAAACAGATGTCATTTCATTAACCACTTTCTGAACTTGAATATTTTCATTTCCATATCTGTTTCTTCTTGCTCTTAACTCAGGTGGAATTATGTTTCTTCTCCAACGTCTCATTATGTACTGATTAAGGATTTTATCTATATTACTATTCTTCAAAACCCAAAAACAGTGTCTGCATAGAAGTCCGAATCGGAGATAGTGTCTACATGTACACACTAATAATCCATCTTTTTTATTATGAAGCACCTTTTGGAAACAAAAAACAGTTTCTATGTTAAACACATGTTCTTCAACTTTCAAGCACATGTGCTTCATAACATGGAACACATGTGCTTCAGGTAATGAAGCACATGTGCTTCACATCTTGAAGCACATGTGCTTGGAAACTGCTTTATGAAATAGATTGTTAAACACATGTGATTTTATAACAATTTTATAATAGAAACACATGTGCTTCAGGTAATGAAGCACATGTGCTTTAGGTAATGAAGCACATATGCTTTTAACCTTTTTTGAAACACATGTGTTTTCAAATGTTGAAGCACATGTGTTTCTGATAAAAAAAATTAATATTTGCTAATTTAGTTTTACCTTGTATTGAAGATCAACTTCTTTTTCCTTTGAGGTTTCATTAACAATAAAAATCTGACAATCCTCCTCAGTATTCATTTTTTCCAAAGAACAATTATATACAGCTGCTTCTATCTCCTTCTGAATGATATCAAATACTGTATTTGTGTATAATTTTGATGCATGCTCTTCAATTTTCAGTTTCGTACACAACTTTCTAGTTGTTCGGATTGTCTTGCAATCCAATTCTTCTTGTTTTGATCTTTGTCTTAACATTGCCGAATCAAAGCTTCCCATAAAATTTATAAGATTTGTTCCTTGTTTCATGAAGTTTGAAAAAAAGGCATTCTCACTTTCTGATCTTGAAGTTGTTCTCATCAATCCAAACATTTCAGTTTCAATGAAATATGCCGGAATCCAAGTTGATCTAATCTCAAACATATGTTTGAACCAACTATTATTTTGTAAAGCAAAATCAATCATCAACTTTTCCCATTTTTCCTCAAATTTATCAGGTTCAATGTACATGTTCCAAACAATTTTATCAAATCTGCTCTTGAAATCTCTTTCCACTTCTTGTTCAATTCCAGGAATTGCCTCATGTACCTATATCAAAATTTCAAGGGACCATATTTTATTAAGAATCACATGTGTTTGCCTTTTGAAGCACATGTGTTTCTAATAGTGAAACACATGTGCTTCACTGTTTCATAAAGTAGTTTCAAGCACATGTGCTTCACTATTTGAAACACATGTGTTTCAAAGAAGGTGATTATAAATTTTTAGTTAATACCTTTGCTGGCAACTTTTGTGCAATATGCCACATGCATAGTCGATGTTTAGCAGTTCTAAATACATTCTCAATATCTTTCTTCATAGATTTATCCTGATCTGTTACTATCATAATTGGCTCTTTTTCAAAAGTCTTCAAGAATGAGTTTAGCAGCCACGTATAAGTCTCTGCTGTTTCATCTTTTATCAATGCCGCAGCAAAAGTCACACACCTACGATGGTTATCTATTCCAGTGAAAGGCACAAACATGAGGTTGTACCTATAAATCACATGTCAACTGTTAGTAGTGAAGCACATGTGCTTCATGACCTGAAGCACATGTGCTTCATGACTGGAAGCACATGTGCTTGGCTGTACATATACACTCCTTTTATTTTTCAAAAGAACTGTTAGTAGTGAAGCACATGTGCTTCATGACCTGAAGCACATGTGCTTCATTACCTGAAGCACATGTGCTTGGCTGTTCATATACACTCCTTTTATTTTTCAAAAGAACTGTTAGTAGTGAAGCACATGTGCTTCATGACCTGAAGCACATGTGCTTCATGACTGGAAGCACATGTGCTTGGCTGTACATATACACTCCTTTTATTTTTCAAAAGAACTGTTAGTAGTGAAGCACATGTGCTTCATGACCTATACTAATACACATGTCAATTATATGAGAGCTTAAATGAGCCTAATCGAGCCGAGCCCGAACCTGCGAAAACCTAAACGAGCCGAGCTCGAGTTTTACGTATAAGGCTCGAAACGAGCCGAGCTCGAGCTCGAGCTCCTTAAAACTTAAACGAGCCGAGCTCGAGCTCCTTAAAACTTAAACGAGCCGAGCTCGAACCTAGTCGAGCTCAGGCTCAGGTCGGCTCATTTACACCCCTACTCGTGATGCCCTAATAATATTGTAATTTGGCTTATAGTTAATTTGGAGGCTATGCTTTTATGTTATGTTTTTCAAATAGTTCGGTAGGGTTTGTGTTCTTCAGTGCAACTGAGCTGTAAAACGTAATTCGTTTGAATAAAACTCAACTGACATGATTTTATAAATTAATGATTTATTTTTATTGAACTTATAATGCATTACAAATTGTCAACTGATGATGATAAGCTGAAGTATGACTGCAATCTCATATACTTGAGAGTTCAGATTGATAATTAACTGCCATTTATAACCATTTTCTGAATTAGGCTCCATATCCACCTATACTAATACACATGTACTTTTAGTTGCATATGACACTCTCATAGATGCCTTTTCGTTTTTACAATTTCTTTCGAAATAAACAATTGTATATTTTTAATTTAATTTTTATTGGGCTACCCGTGTGAACGCTGGTTAAAAACCTAGTTTGGTATACATAATTGAGCGTTTTACAACTTCAATTTTATTTTTATTTTCATTTTATGTAACAGGCAAGCTGAGCAGCAGATGGAGACTGTGGTGAAAGTACTTCAACCAGGACCTTTGGGAATTATAGAGCACAAATTTTCTGCTGGTGAAAGCAAATGTTACAGTTAAGAATGCGGTAGCGAAGTGGAAGAGGAATGCAATTATAGACCCGTTTTAAAAGATTATCTTAATTAATGATATCGATTTTGTTTATACTTTTTTTTTTGAACAGCAAATTATTTTGTTAATACTTTCTTTGATAAGTTCTGATGTGAAGAATAAACTCGCATGATCGTTCATTGTGGCTGATGCATATATATTGTTAATACTTTAAGTGGTTGGATGATGAATATATTCCAGAACCAACTAATGCTGACATCAGCATTATTGCAGCACGCTCATATTATAAATATTTAACAGAGAACCAAACAGACCTAGGTGATATATTGCTAAGGATGGCAATGGAGCTTGAAACCAGATCATATCAGGAGAGCTTTCATGGCATCAGCAAATGCAGCTGTAAACCTCATACTCCAGATAATAATGCAGGAGTGAATGCTTAATTACCAGGTTTGACTTTTTTGTCTAATACTTGATCACCATATCCTTCCTAAGTTGTTTGTAATTAATAATTTATTTAATTTCGTTTCAATTCTTTAATGTTGAATTTTATTAATGCTTTTTAAGTCCATATATTAATGCTATAAAATGACATGGGTCAACTTTAAAAAGTGCAAATGAGGTTATGAACCTTTTGATTTATATAAAAATAGCGATGTTAATCGCTATCCTATTAGACATTGCTATTTTTTTGTTGTTATGGGAAATTCAAAACTATTAACTGATTCATATAAGATATGTTATTGATTTATATTTAGATGCGCTGACAAACTTTGGTTATGAAATTAATATATGGGAATCTTTCCTAACAGGATCAGTTTGTACACATCTTGTGGAAGAATTCTGCCAATTGACAACTGAACTGTTTATTTAATTGTGTGTTGACTTGACTTCTCTGATATGTTGGAACTTGGTTTATTTGAATTGACTCAAACTGACCATATATTTTGCACTGTTGATTGGTTTACAATTTTTTAATCGTAATTATATGATAAGATTTTAGGGTAAAACGTCTAATTTTTATAATATGATTGCTAGTGGGTAGAACTCGGCAACCTGGGGAGCCAGTTATCAATCAGTGTTCGAAAAATCATTTCAAAAAAATTGGTGACTAGAGGTGGGAAAATAGGCGGGTTGGACTGGTTGGGTAAAAACGGCCATATATGTTTTTGTCCTTTTATAACAAGGTTTTATTAATGTTTAATGCATTACAAAATTTGTATTAGAGTACATGGGATTAGTGGCACAATTTTGGATCATTTGCCTTCTTCCCTTATATGAATCCTATTTTGAAGACTATATTTACTTTTAAATAATAAAGAAGTTAAGTACTTGTCTTTGTGAATCAACTTGTCTCAAACTTTGCCACATATAATGTCGATCCTTTTCTAGTAAATGCATTAAGTAGTCGTTTTTAAAAGGAAAAACTACGAAAAGGACTACAATTATGATTTGACTATCTTTGACCTCTTTGTAAACAATTTTAACAAACTGACCAATCAATTCGTGAAGTCTACATCGCAAAGACACTTCATTTAATGAACGTGATACGATATTATAAATGAAGACACGTTTAAGGACTACCCAATAACCCCAAGTTTCAATGTACAATTGTACAGTTCACGAATTCATGGTAAATATGCTAAACCGAACTAAAAAGAGGTCAAAACTGTATAGTTAACCCATGAGTGTGGTTCTTTTCGTGATAGAATCAAAGTTTGACCCTTTTATATGTTTAGCTAATCTAAAAGAAAAGTATTATATTTATACATGTTCGCATAATTCTTGTATAGTCTATGTTCCGAGCTTATGCTCATGATGTATGTGACATAACTGTTGTCGTGATCGTTTTCAAACTTTATTCTCGTCTTCCTGGTAAATGTGTATCTATGAAGAGATCAAACATGTGATATTTAAGTAATTCGAAAATACTTACCAATAGACGAGTACCGAATTATTAGTGCATGACAAAACTTAGAGAACACAAAACATTACTATTTAGTTTGAAGTGGAAGTGCTTGAAAGGCCCACATGAGTCATGACACTAAATGAATTGTTTTATTGAATGGTCGTTTCAAGATTTTGTTTATTAAATAATCGTGTAATCTCTCTCTTCGATGATTAATCCTCCATTGCCATTCATAGATCCCAACAATTATTATATTGGGATGTTTTGTATTTCAGGTAATTTTTAAAGAATTTCGAAGTGGCTTGACTCCCTTGTCATAATCATCAGAATTTTTTTGTAATATGTTATTATTCATATTCATGGTACTATTGTATGAATGGTACAAGTCAAGCGATTCATTCATTGATTTTTTGGAATCTGATATGGTTTATAATCTTAGATCTATATATGTTTAAATGCAAATAAAGACTAGTGTTAACGAATATGAGAGGAAGGTGATATCTATACTACAAAAACTACTTCACTCACCACACTGGATAAATTTTAAAGCATACTATATAAACATATCAAAACATAGATTGCGGTGTGTGATATAGTTTTTATTGTGAGAATCATCTCCCAATATAAGAGGTTATATACAAAAGTAACAAGTTTATTTCTTAAAATCTTTCAGTTTCTTCATAGTTTAAAATTGTTATTTAGGAAAATGTTTTTTTTAAAATATGCAATATTGGGGTCAATATTAGCGATTGCAGCATTATCAACGACAAAATGTAAGAAATAACTAATGACAACATGTTGCTTACATTACAAGATTTCTTGTCTAAAATTTAAGCAGTCTTTTAGTTTATGGTTATAAAAATGAAGAATTATGTTTAGTTAAATATCAAAACACTATCAAACATCTTTTATAAAATAACCAAATGAGAATGACTAAAACACAACTTTGTCTTAATATATCAAAGAAATGATAGATGTTGAAAGTGCCTAACATCCTAGCAACAAAGAAAAAATAATATAAATGAAGGAAAGATTGTGAAATATGCAAATTAAATTGATAACCAATTGGAATCGGTGGACTGGACCAAACCGAACTCAACTATACATGTTTGTTCTGAGGTCCAAAACCGAGAAAGTTGAAAAATGGAAAAAAATTAAATTCTCGGTCCGGTCCAATACGTGACTGATTCGGTCCTCGATTCATCTACAACCATTTTCTCAGTTGTTTGTCTAATCCGAACAATTCAATTCAGTTGTGTTCACGCTTATTTTGAAATGTAAATAGTTTAAAAGTGTACTTTTGGTGATTAGCCACCTTGTTACTAACCATCAATCATTTAATATTATAATGTTTTGAGTCCTTTTATATAATGTACAAACATGTCTTATCAATCAACTGGAAACATGCGTTATCGAAATTCCCATCTTTCTCAGTGGGGCCAAAAGTTGAGAAACTGAAAGGAAAGAGGCAATATGCAAACTCTTAAAATAAGGGGTAGGTAGCAATGACCATTTATTTAGGCCACGAGAAATTAAGAAACCTCAATTTCAATTAGGATTCTATAAAATAATGCCCCACACACAGATTTTGCTTATATAAGTCAGCTCATTTATTCTCTACTCCTTTGAATCACCCCGTCTCTCACTACCTAACACCCCCCCCCCCCCCCCCCCCCCCAACAACTCAGAGATGGGATTCAAGAACAAAGTTTTATCATGCGCTGCAATTGAAAGTGAAACCAGAGAAGAAATGGTGAAATCAATGGAGAAAGCAAAAGAAGAAGGTGCAGATCTTGTTGAGCTTTGTATGGATTGTATCTCTAGTATTTCCGATGTTGAGCTTCTTTTGAAACAGAGAACTCTCCCTGCAATTGTTTCATTTAGGTACCCTCTTCTTTCTTTTATTCACATTTTCAGCTTATAATTAGTTGACCTTTTATCACATCCTTAACTCAATCAAAACACCAAGAAAACAAAAACCCAAAATTGTCATTTTAGTTGAGAGACAACAAACAATTTTGATTTCATACTTTTATCCTCCATCTCATACATTCGTTATTTTTTCGTCTTTTCTTGTAGAAGGATAAAATAGTCAATGCATAATATTTGTTGTGTAGTAATCAAATTTTATTGCAAATCAATTACCTCGTATTGTCAATTATTTTCAAGTTGGATGCTTTATGTTTCCTTTTCCCCTTAATACGGTTCCATAGATCAAAATGACAACATAAGCAACCCAAAAGTCCTAAATTGTCATATTAGCACTTTAACATCAAGCTAAAATGCTTTTGCTTTTATTTCTAAAAAGTGACATTGCATACAATCGCGATCACCTTTTAACCACTCGTCTATCATTTTGATCTTCTTGTTGTCATTGTTGTTGTCGTCGTATATTTAATCGTCGCTACAATGATCTCAATTTTGACAAATGTAGTTCTGCGATGAGGGTTACTTTGGTAATTTACATCGTTTGTCTGTTTTTCTCAACAACAAACTCTAAACTATTCTTAAATCTATATTACAACTACATGCTAATAAGGAACATCTTCCAATGTCTTATAGGCTACAACTTATTTGGTTGCTTGTTATGTTTTAGAATCCATAACTTCATATTGTTTGAATTATGGTTTGTTTGGTTTAAGGGTGTAGGTTTGAAGTATGAATTTGAAAGTATTGGGATACGCCCATACTTTGGTACATAAAAATGAACATTCAAAATACGACCACTTAAATACCCATTTCACCCTTGTAGTTTTGTTCATATTTCATAGTTGGTCCATAAAGTTGTTAAAACGAAAAATGGGAGGTGGGATTTGGGAATAAATAAAGGTTGATAAGACGACGAGAGTCTAGGTGCAGATGCACATGGAAACTGGAAAGTGTAGGTGGCTATGGATCCAAGTCACCATAGTACTATTACTAGTAAATTAAATCGGTGTCTTTATCTCCCAATAAATAATTACGTTCTATTCTACAATAATATCAACTAATTGTAGTACACTTTTTGATATCATGTGAATAGAGCAACGATAGTAGTTATATTTAATTACTACAAAAATAAGATAAGAAATAAAATAAAAAATAAAGAATAGAAATGTATCTTAGTACTATGTTAGTTCGAGTTTTCTTAATATGTGTTTTAACGGTACATTTAAAAATATAAAATAAATGAGTAATGACATTTCTTCATATCATATTCCTATCCATTTTTATCATGACATGTGTCAAAATCAAGGGATGATATGAGGAAAGAGAATTAGTAGAGGTCAAGTTTAAAAGTTTAGAAGTTAATAGGAAGAAAAGATTAAAAAAATATCAATTCTCCATCATAAATGCTCTTATTTACAAATCACAAATGTACATGCTAAACTTTATTAGAACTAACAAATCATGATAAGATCAGTTAATGTACATAGTACACGAGATATGCGGGATGGACATGGTGGGGTGGGGCAGAAGTTGGATAACATTAACTTCAACACTTCATGGCCGTGTCATCTCCAATCGTCACTCCTTATCACATTAACTCCGGGGAATTTGTATCCACTTCTATCAAATTTTCTTAGTTTATCTTCGTATCTACAAAATGATTAACCTATAAAATTTATTATTTCTATTTTATAATTAAGAAATGATATTAGTGTTTATTATTTGTACTTATTATTATACTTCTTATTTGATTAGAAAATCGTTTAGGGAGGTACATGATTTTTATAAAGTCCTTAAGAACAAAAATCTCAGCCTTTGGATCAATCAATCACCAAATCACCACCACCACCAGAATCACATGTGATTCTACACATCAATACCACCACCATCTCATGTGTATTAAATCACATCGACCACCACCACCACCACCACCACCACCACCCCATGTGTATTAAATCACATGTGATTCAACACGGTCGACCACCACCACCACCACCACCAACCTCTGTCGGTCACCGTCTCCACCACCGGCAACCCCTCGCCACTGTCGGCTGCTTGCAATCACATGTGATTGCGGCGGCCGGAGGTGGTCACCGGCGGCAGTGGTGGTTGTATATTGAATCACATGTGATTTGATGATGATGGTGTTGTATATTGAATCATATGTGATTTGATGATTGTAGTGGTTAAGGGATCTTTTGATCTAATGGCTAAGATTAATTCCTTGGGAATTTACAAAAATCTAGGATCTCCCTGAACGCAACTCTATTTGATTAATACTTCCTCCAATTTAAAATAAGTTATACACTTTCCATATTTAGGTGTATCAAAATAAGTGACACACTTTGAAAACTTATTTTATTTGGTAAAAAGTAGTGGGACCCACACCCACTAACTATCTACTTTAATAAAGTGAAATGACATTTTTACCCTTACTTTTACTTTTAAACATCATTAACTTCACTTTATTCAAAATTTGTGGGACCCATTCCCCACTAACCATCCAATTAATCTAGTTTAATTATCATTGTCATATTTTGCCTCAAAAATCGTAAAACCAACAATGTATCACTTATTTTAAATCGGAGGAAGTAAAAGTGTTATATATATGAGCTTTGGGCTTATTTAAGCCCAAACGTTTCTATAAGCTCTGGGCCGATTTAAGCCCAAAAGTTCTGACGGACCCTTCAAACTGTGGATGACTCTGTTCATAATTTGCAGGTTAAATTCGCAGAAAAATTCACGTAAAGCAGATTTGAATCACAAATGCTTGCAAGTGTTGAGACTCGCCATCGAATTAAATGTCGAATTCGTCGAAATCGATTTCGAGGTTAGTCCACATTATCACTCTTTCTTTACGATCATAACCTTGAGTATATCCCGAAGTTTAGAAAATTAAATTCTATTCGGTTCAGCCAGAAGGCTTCCTCGCTTGAATGTATGATGCGATGTTGTGATTTTGCGGTTGTTTCAGTTGGGTTCCGATGTGATTAATGAAGTTATGCAAAAACGAGAAAATAGCAAAATAATTGTATCAAGCTACTTGAAAAGTGGAGTTCATTGCAAAGAAAAATTAGGCAATTTGCTGGTAGGGCTCCAATCTACTGGAGCTGATATTGTTAAAGTTGTGACTGAGGTGGCTTATATTACAGATGTAGCACCTGTTTTTCACGTGCTTACTCATTCTCAGGTATGAACTTACCTTCATTGCCTATAAATACTTGCTAAACAGTAGACATTTTAGGTGGTGTTAGGATACAAATGATTATTGTTATTGTGAATTCATGATTTTCTAATAGTTTGGGTCTGAAATTTGTAGGTCCCTGTGATTGTAAGAGCTGTTGGAGACAGAGGGCTTATAAGCCAATTATTGGGCCCAAAATATGGTGCCTTCATGGTTTATTGTTCATTGGGAGGAAAATCCATAGCTGGTTTGCCACCTGTACTGAGCATCAAGAACGTTTATAAGCTGGATAATGTGGATTTGGATACAAAAGTATTTGGTGTTGTTTCAAATCCAGTAGGTCATAGTAAAGGTCCTTTGTTGCATAATCCTGCTTTCAGATATTGTGGTTATAATGGAATTTATGTCCCGCTACTTGTTGATAATATTAAGGAGTTCCTCAGAGTCTACTCCTGTACGGACTTTGCTGGTTTTAGGTACTAAATATGATTTAAAATGTAACTGTGTGTATTGACTAATGTGTGCATGTATTATTTTTTATTGGAACAAATAGTATTGGATTGCCACATAAGGAAGCAGCTGTAGCATGCTGTGATGAAGTTGACCCCCTTGCTAAGGTAACTAAAAAATATACTACATATAAACAATTTTTTACATCTAATTTTTTCCTTTTTAAGTCTGCAATTAAATATGAAAGCTTTTGTGCACATACTGATTTGAAAATAATTTATTTATTTTAATATCAGTCGATAGGAGCTGTAAACACCATTGTTAGGCGGCCAACTGATGGAAAGCTGGTTGGTTACAACACAGATTGTGATGCTTGCATTACTGCAATAGAAGATGCACTGCAAGGTAATGTTATATTTTGCTACTTTTTTAATTGTAATATTTTAAATTAATCAAATTTTCACGATAACTAACTGGTGAACAGAGACCCAGATTTCAAATGGGGAAATACCAAAAATGTCCCCGATTGCTGGAAAACTGTTTGTGTTGGTTGGAGCAGGAGGTGCAGGAAGAGCACTAGCTTTTGGTGCCAAAAGCAAAGGAGCACGAGTCATCATTTTCAACCGAAACTTTGGTAAAGCCTTTGACTTTCTTTACATGTTGACTAATTTGAATTTATTATTATTATTATTATTTTCTGACCCTAATTATATGGAAATGGATAGAGAGAGCAGTGTCTCTTGCACGAGCAGTTTCAGGTGAGGCTTTACCTATGGAACAATTGGACACATTTTGTCCTGAAAAAGGAATGATTCTTGCCAATTGTTCTGCTATTGGTATGGAACCAGATGTGCATCTCACACCTGTTTCAAAGGTTTTAATTTTTTTCTCTCTTTTCTTTTTGTGTGTTTGAATGGGGTAATTAAATTAATATAATATATGTTGTAATTTAATTAGGAGAATCTGAGATCGTATGATCTTGTATTTGATGCGGTTTATACACCTAGAAACACTAGATTATTGCAAGAGGCTGTAGAAGTTGGAGTGACGGTTGTGAGTGGTGTTGAAATGTTCATCAGACAAGCTCTTGGTCAATTCAAATTGTTCACTAATGGATTAGGTATGTTTCTTTACAACCTATTTGTTTTTTCTGCTAATAATTTATTATAATTGTATTATTTGTCCAAAAATATTAACGAATTTTAATTATCTAAAAACACGCACTACTTTTATTCTACAGCACCTGAGGACTTCATGCGCAAGGTTGTATTAGAACAGTTTTGATCATTTTGGATCGAGTTCGACTTCATTAACGAATCAGAATCAACCCAAGAGTAGAAAACCAACCACCGAATAAAATGCACAAGAAAAGGAATTTGGATAACAAGATGATTTGTGAATCTATTGTTGAAGTTATTGGAATTGGTCCAAAGTAGTGTATATAGCTTTTTAATTACTACTTCTAAGGTTTTTTTTTAATAATGCATTGGCTTTATATCTTTTATTATTATTATTATTCCCATCATTTTTCAATTATTGTATTTTCTTGTCTTCACTTTCTCACTCATCTCATTTATACTCATTTTCTCTCACTCATACTTTTTGTTGGAGGTCTTTCTGAAAGTAGTCTCTCTATCCTCGAGTAAGGGTATAATTTCTACATTCTACCTTTCATTTGAAATGACTATATATCGTTGTTTTTGTGGTTAGTAAAATTTAATGGGAAAAAAAACTGAAAATTGCGGTTCTTGGTCCGGTCCAAGACGTCATCGGTCCGGTCCTCTGTTCATCCAAAAAAATTGAAAGGACTGTGTATCATTGTAATTGTGTTAAAATGATGTTATTTCTGAGCTGTAATATATCGGTCTAATATTGCTTAGGAGTTGATAGGTAATTAGAGATTAATGCTATTTCAAGTTTTAAGCTTCAAAGAAAGGTAAAGTTTTGCTTTGAATATTTTTTTTTTTATGTGGCAAGATGGGTGGGGCGATTAATGGGTCAAAACGGGATGTGTCGGATTGTGTTGTCCGGCAATCGCTTATCCAACTTCTTTTTCCGGCATTTATTAAGAAAGGTAACTAATGATCCCGATTTTGACAATGTGGTACATTACTAATTTTTTCTCATCAAACGTTAGTGAAAGTTCATTTATGGTTCCATTTTGACAATTATTTTCTGTAGTTTTATAAAATGAAATTTCACTTCTTCTGTGTAGTAAATGAAATTTCACTTCTTATATTTTAACCACATTTTTTTTTTTGGGACGGAGGGAGTATGACTTAATTTATGATACACAGATAATAATCTAAACTTCTAATGAGAAGATGGGCTCTAACAACAGAATTTACGCAACTTTGAACCCTCTTTTTTAGGGATGTATTTGGCTCCGGAACCGAAAAGCCCAAATGTAACACCGCAAAATTTAGGAAGCGTTTTTTTTTCTTTTAAATGCCCGAAGGCGATTAGGTTATCCTCTAGGTTAGTTTAGTTTAGTTTACAGACAAGGTCCCACAATAAGCTTCCAAATAACATTTCTTAAACAATACATTAACGGTGTCACTTAAACGACATGGCTCATTTTAAAAACATAACAAACTGAGCTTGGTCAATCATCCCGTTCAAAGCACCGATCACCTGAAAAGATTCAACGAGAGAGAGATTAGCACAAAGCTAAGTGAATGAATATAATCTACAAGTTCTGTAAAGCCCAACAAGCTAGCATAGACATCTCTACGATCTAAAAGCCACATAATCACGTATCACTGTTTGTCCAAGAAGATCGGGGTCCTGCCGGAGCCTTAAACCATGGTCGGCCAAAACCACGGTAACCGATAGCGTTTCGTGACCAACACCCGGGCAACTCCCTCCCCTTGACCATGCAACAAATACAGGTAAGGTCGGATACCCTTTAGTCGACACCCGATGCCCAGCGCACTGACTTCTCGGAACCCGGTTGCCCACTTACCGAGTAGTTGCTAACAATCAAGCAAAGTCACTTCACATTGTGCACATAACCTATTTGACTCAACACTAGCAAATAGGTACTAAACTAGCAAGCAAGATACAACGAAACTGCATCAAAAGCATTGCAACTGAGTTCCCATCGCGAACTCAAGTTCGCGTTCGGTAACTCAGTCGCGAAGTGTTCACGGCCAACACCAAAATTCTCTGTCTCGAGTTCGCGTTTCGCGAACTCTAGTTCGCGTCGCGAACTACCTGAAGCTGGTACATTTCCTGCATTTTCAACAAGCATGCGTATACCAAACTAATTGTAACTAAACACAAGTTGGAGGTTAAATCCACTCACCGAAACCTTCCACTTGCCGAGCTCAGAGGTCTAATGTTTCTGAGTCCCGATCCCGATTCCTGTGCACCAAAGGAATACCGAATTAGTATATAATTCCACCAAATTATAAACAATGTTAAATATACATTTAACACTAACACTTGCACTAACTAAATAGCCAAACACTTAAACCATCATATGAACATGTCATGACCATCTACACTTACATAGCAAGTCAACTAGTCATTTTGCAAGTCTTACACCCAAACGGGTCAAACCGGATTATTAAACAATAATACTTCCTACAACTATAATCATATCATCAACTTGCCATTCACCAAAAGCTACCAATAACATCACTAATTACATAATTCTAACAAAATACTTACACTTTCACAATCCAAGTTATTTTACCACTAAATGGCCCAAACGGGTCAAAATCACGTAATTGTCAACATGCCCAATTATTACCTCTTTAATCCTACAATGAACTTTACCATGACATTAAACCACATTTGGCAATTCATAATCATATATCAATTCATCAAGTTCAAGTTACCAACAATCCATGCATTTTACTTCCAATTTACTAGTTAACCATTTCTAACTAAAAACATCCAAACACAACTACAAATGCCATAATCTACCATTTAGCAAATCATAACTAATTAATCAATCTAACAAGTTCATAACTATCACAACTCAACTATTTTACTTCAAAATCATAAGTTATAACTTTTGACCCAAATCATCCAAACACTAGCTATCAAATCTCACCAAAACTTGACATAATCCATAACTAACATATTTGACATATTATCACTTCCCACATATTAATTTAACCCACATTAACATCAAAACCCATATTAAGTCAAGTTAGAAGCATAAACCAAAACCACACAGTTGATACACACACACACACACGAACACACACACACACACCCACGAACACACACACTCACCCATGTGTACATTTTGCTAAAAAGTTGTACCTTGTGCTAAAACACTTGTACCCATGCAACAAAACATGTCAAACTTTGAATAAACACTTAACATAACATTTAACACCATAATCACCAACCAAATCTCAAGAACACATAAACCCTAATTTATCAACTATCATGGAATCGAAAATAAACACATATAGGTTGAAGCTTACCTCAAGAGCTTTCCAAAAACGTGTTCGGATTAAAGATTGGCCAAGAAACGAGCTATGGATCTTCAAGATAACTCAAGAACTTGAAGAAGATGGTGGTGGTTTAGAGAGAGGGAGAGAGACGGTAGAGAGAGAGTGAGATAGATAAAATGAAAGGCAATGGGGCCTTTCCCCCCTCATTAGGCCGGTCAAGGGGTGGGGGTGGGACCCACTTGATTTTTTTTTCACTTTTAAACAAATACAATACAAAAGTCCCTTTCGTAGTTAATTTATTTAAAATACCAAACGGGCTCCTATTTTAAAAACGAAAGCATTTCTGGAGACGATGTTAAAAAGAGAATCCAAAGATATAAAAATCACATTTTCATTTAAACATTTCAGAAAACAGATATTTTAATCCCTTGATTAAAATATCACAAAAGGACAAAAGGTCAAACGATTCATTTAACACTTAATCAATTTATTCCACATTTGGTCAAATATATATTTTCAAATATCAAAATATACCTAAAACATCTAGGCCAGTTTTAGGATGTTACACCAAAAACTGAATAGGACAAGAACCAAGATACAAATTGAAATAATGGTTCTGGTTTTGAATATGTCCGGTTATTTCAGGTTTAGAACCGGTTAAAACTAAAAACTACATCACCCACCTTGACTACCTGTAACATATGTGTTTTAAATTTAGTATTTTAATGGTTAAAAATAGATAATAATTGGTAAATGATAAGATAATAGACTTTGTAGTTGAAATTATTGCTAGAAATCTGTGATTTTGGGTACAGGAAAGTGGTATAAGTTAGAAGGAAGAAAAAGTTGAAAATTTGCAGCATTTTGGTAGATAGATAGCGCCGCTATCTTAGAGATAGCGGCGCTATCTTGTGTAATATGGAACAGCAGCTCGTTTTAGCGAAGGGTAAAACGCGAAAAATTTGGGAAATAGCGGCGCTATCTTGGAGATAGCGGCGCTAAAAAGCGCGGGGTTGAGATAGCGGCGCTATCTTGGGCAGATAGCGGCGCTATCTCGTGCTGTCTGGCATAAAAACGGGATTTTTCCCATTTCAACCCAGGTGACTTAACTTTTTCTTCCAGCCGAGTTCTTCCAAGATCGAGGCGATTAAGAATTGGGAAGTGCCTCGAAATGCTTCCGAGATCCGAAGTTTCTTAGGTCTCGCGGGTTATTATCGGCGGTTCATTAAAGATTTCTCTCGTTTGGCTGTGCCTCTCATGAGTCTTACCCGAAAAGACGTGAAGTATGAATGGGGAAAGGCACAAGAAAAAGCCTTTAGAATATTGAAAAACTATTTGATGAATGCTCCTATTTTGTCATTACCCGAGGGTGAGGAAGATTTTGTTGTTTATAGTGATGCATCAAAAATGGGACTCGGGTGTGTTCTCATGCAGCGAGGGAAAGTAATTGCTTATGCTTCCCGTCAATTGAAGGAGTATGAAAAGAATTATCCAACTCATGATCTTGAGTTATCTGCCGTGGTGTTTGCATTGAAGATTTGGAGGCATTATTTGTATGGGACTAAGTTGCAACTCTTTACCGATCATAAGAGTCTCAAATATATATATATTTAGCCAACAATCATTGAATATGCGACAACAACGTGCTATGGAACTCATAAGATTACAATTGTGAGATTTTGTATCATCCCGGTAAAGCGAACGTACTTGCGGACGCTTTAAGTCGTAAACCTTATCATTCGAGTATTACATTGAAGTTTATTTTACTTGATAATCTTAAAAAGTGGCAAGATGAGGCGTTAAAACCCGAAAATATTAAGAAGGAGAGAATGGTGAATTATGAGAAAGATTTAGAAGTAGATGGCCGAGGTGTCATAGTTTTTATTAACCGATTATAGATACCGAAGATTGGAGAATTGAGAAATGATGTGTTGCGAGAGGCACATAGTTCAAAGTTCTCAATTCATCCAGGTATGAATAAAATGTATCATGATTTAAGGTTGGATTATTGGTGGCCGGGAATGAAGAAGGATATTGGGAAGTTTGTGCAAGAATGTAGCGTTTGTGCACAAGTTAAAGCTGAACATCAGAAACCCTATGGGAGTTTGCAACCACTCAGCATTCCTGTTTGGAAGTGGGAGGAAATTTACATGGATTTGATTACTAAACTGCCGAGAACCGCTCATCAACATGATTGTATATGGGTGATCGTTGACCGTTTGACCAAGAGTGCGCACTTCCTTGCTATGAGAGAATCTACACCAATGGATTCTTGGGCTCAAGTGTATTTAGACGAGATAATTGCTAGGCACGGTGTTCCATTGAGAATTGTGTCAGATAGGGATTCCCGATTTACTTCTAATTTTTGGGGAAGTATGCAAAAAGAGTTGGGGTCGAAAGTAGCCCTTAGCACCACCTATCACCCTCAGACCGATGGGCAAACCGAGAGAACGATCCAAACTTTGGAAGACATGCTTAGATCGTGTATTTTAGAATTCGGGGGAAGTTGGGATAAATATTTGTCATTGGCCGAATTTTCTTATAATAATAGTTATCATTCATCGATTGGTATGACACCGTATGAAGCTTTATATGGAAGAAAGTGTCGTACACCTTTGTGTTGGCGAGAAGTGGGAGAAAAGGTGTTGGTGGGGCCCGAGATGATCCAAGATACTAGTGATAAAATTCGGATAGTTCGAGAAAGAATGAAAACGGCTCAAGATCGTCAAAAGTCTTATGCTGATAAAAGGTGAAAGCCGATAGAATTTTCGGTAGACGATTATGTGATGTTAAAAGTGTCGCCATGGAATGGTGTTATGAGATTTGGAAAGAAAGGAAAATTGAGCCCTCGATTTATCGGTCCATTTAAGATCATAGAACGGGTCGGAAAGCAAGCTTATCGACTCGAATTACCGGAAGAGTTGGCGGGTATTCACAATGTATTTCATGTTAGCTATTTGAGAAAGAGTCTTGGTGAGCATGATGAAGCGGTGCCGTTGACCGAAGTCAAAGTCAACGAGAAATTGAGATATGTAGAGGAACCGGAAGAAATAATTGACCAAAAGTCGGTCAATCTCAAGAATAAGGAAATCCAGTTAGTATTGGTGAAATGGAAACATCATAGGGGCCCGAATTGCACATGGGAAAGAAGGGATGATATGATTGAGAAGTATCCATTCTTGTTCAAGTCAACCTAATTTCGGGAGGAAATTCTCAAAAGGAGGAGGTAATTGTAACATACGTGTTTTAAATTTAGTATTTTAATGGTTAAAAATAGATAATAATTGGTAAATGATAAAATATTAGACTTTGTAGTTGAAATTATTGCTAGAAATATGTGATTTTGGGTATAGGAAAGTGGTATAAGTTAGAAGGAAGAAAAAGTTGAAAATTTGCAGCATTTTTTGAGATAGTGGCGCTATCTTAGAGATAGCGGCGCTATCTTGTGTAATATGGAACAGCAGCTCGTTTTAGCGAAGGGTAAAATGCGAAAAATTTGGGAGATAGCGGCGCTAAAAAGTGCGGGGTTGAGATAGCGGCGCTATCTTGGGCAGATAGCGGCGCTATCTCGTGCTGTCTGGCATAAAAATGGGATTTTTCCCATTTCAGCCCAGGTGTCTTAACTTTTTCTTCCAGCCGAACCTAAGGGCGATTTCTGGTGATCAAAGGTGAATTTCAACATATAATCAAGGGATTTTCATCTATTGTGTTGATATTTAAGGTAAATCATCAATTCCTTTCTTCATGCATGTGTAGAACTTGGATTATAGATATGGTAGGTCAAGAACCCTAGTTAGGGTTTGAGTTAGGTCACTAAGATTGAGGTTGTATGTTAGCATATCAGGTAGTTAGCTATGGGATTTGTAATTAACAAGTGATTATTCACAAGTTCTTGATGAATTGATGGTCTAGGGTTTGGTTCAACACCAATTTGGGGAAAATTGGTGGTTAGGGTTTTACTAGTTATGATTATGGATTAAGATATTGAATGAGATATGTATAATTGTGATAGGTAATCAGTTGGGAGATTGTGGTGATTTCATTGACCGGTGACATTGGGATTTTGATTAAAGAAGTTCTTGGCTTGTGTGGGCAATTGCTTGATTCCAGGTGAGTTCCCTATGTGCAATGTGTATACTTTTAATTGTATATATTTATATATATATAAACAATATAATTAATTGGTATTTGTAACAATTTGACTTCCTTGGGTATTGTTTCGGTTGTTAAAGACATTGATATTCCTTATGATCAAACTCATCCTTCCTTGACCCGTTTGAGTGGATTGCCTTGAGTGATATTTCATTTCGTGAGGACCCATGGCGGCTCGAATATTACTTCGTGTAATATGCCGGGCGGTGGACGCGGGAGTACCTGGTGGAGGAGTGGTATGGACCGTGGTGGTGAAGCTGGATCATGGACTCGGTTAGGGGTGCCATGGTCACCTTCACCGTCCTCATTCCCTAATGGCCTAAGGGGGAATGACACACTTTGTTAAATCTGAATATTGTACTTTGATCTTTGTTGACCCGGTATTGATATGTGATGCTTTGTGAGGATGTTGTTGTGCTAACCCGGTACTTTGACCCGTTACCATTTATTTGTTCATTTATGTTAATTTATATAATTAATTAGTATAACATTATACATTGTGGAACTCACTAAGCTTTATAGGTTACCCGTTTAGTTGTCACCATTTTCAGGAAAAGATAAAGGCAAAGGCAAGTGCGAGTAGATTGCAGAAGTTGGTTAGCTTGAAGCTTTGGAAGAGCTTCTATTTTGGTATAGTCTTTTGGTATAGTTTAGTATTTTGATGCTTGTCTTTGGGGTTTGTATAGTTGGTTTGTATCCGTTGTAGCTAGTCAGTATATTGTATGTATGTCTTTTGGGTATAAATGTTTTCAAACTTGGATTTTGGGTAATTTCGGAATAATTATTGTAAATTGTTGTTTAATTGGGTTGTTTTTGAGTTAGGTCCTTACACTACCATGCTTTTGAGAAGTTATATTAGATTATTAGACTTGAAATTATCAAATTTGGATTCTAGAACCCAAAAAAACCGCAACCCAACAGGACTGGAACCAAGAAAACTGAAAAAAGACAAAAGAGGCGAACCGAGAACCGTCCCGTACACTGTGAACCGGTCCAACTAGTTCCAACTTGTTTTTTCGGTTAAAAAACTCATTCTTTCCCCTTTTGATTCATTTGACCCTTCTCTAATTTTTGTATTTGACATTTTTGAAATAAAATACAACCAATTCAAATGTTAATAAAGTCGCATTTACCTCATTTGGTTCTAAGTTGTCTTATTGTACAAACTAAATCGCGTACTATAACTAACAGTACATAATGTATTTTTATGATAGTTTTTGTCCATTATCACCTTTATTAGATGGGCGATTTACCCATGTCGTGTTTGTACATAGTTTTGATTATTTTATGTAACGAAATAAAATGGCAATAATAGGTTGTGGGACACTATGTGTGTTAGGTAGTTGTTGGTTAGAAATCTTACGTTTGCTTATAAAGGGTATCACGACTATACCTTAAATTACACCAGACAGTAACCTTTGTTTGTAGCCACCAATAACATTATGCTGTTTCTTTGTTTATTACGACAAACCTCGGTCAAAGGATATGGCCAAATGGGACCCATTTCTTTCTTTTTATTTTTCTAAGAGCATCCACAATGGTTAACCTATTCAATGACTTATTACCTTTGCCACATCATATAATAACCTATTAGTTAAAAACATCTCCAATGGTTAACCTTTCCAAAGACTTTTTCTTATAAATTGCTAATTTACCTTTAACTATATCAAATGTTTTATAAATACCCCTCACTTATGTAATTTAATAATTTATATAGTATTACTAAACTTAACAATTTTATAAAATATCTTTTACAAAACTACTATAATTTATAGTTATAGAAATTATTGAAATATGATAAAGTTATAAGTTATAGTTATAGAAATAATAAATGATTCACCTATAAATATATACATGAGTTTAAAATGTAAAATTGTTAAATATAGGGACTAAAATAATCAAACATTGAAAGATGTTCAAGTGGTTGGGGAAGATCAAGTGGTTGGAGTGACCTCTTAAAAAAGTCATTCATTCCAATGGTAAAAAGTCATTTTAGAGGTTATTCAAATAGTATCAACCTCTTCTTCAACCTCCCATTGGAGATGCTCTAAGAGATGATACCATTTGATACATGTTTATTATGTTGAAAACGAATTAGTAGGATATACCTGATTTTTTTAAATTATATTATTATTTGTGTTATTATAATATTCTAAAGTTACATTCATTTCTGTCATCTTATGATTTTTTCGATATAGTTTTGTTTAAATTTAGTTTAGATAAAAATAAATATATACATAAGTGATTTAGAAAAATGTTTTGATTTTTGAACGAGGACTATGTATCCACGCTTCGTGACGGGTTGATCATATATATAAACTAACGTGACAATGATAATCAAACGGAGTTTAGTCAATCCTCATACATAATGTCATAATCCCCTTTTATTTATTGGCATCTACTCCCTCATACATAATCACCTTTTATTTATTGTCTTGCAACTTGCAAAGTTGGGTTAGATAACTTGATGGGTTGGTAATTGGTATGAGTGTTTGTTTATTAGGTGTGATTTTTACATCACAATGTGATGTATGTATCAAAAAATTGATACATAAATTAAATTCTTTTGTTTATTAGGTCTAGAATGAAGGAAAATAAATAAAGTTGATGCATTATAATATTTCTTTCAAGGATGGATTCGTAATTACATATAGCGTGGATTTAGTCAGAAGTACCAAAAGTTGGGCTGGTCTTTGCTTTGCATCTCTTTCCCAATTTCTCAAAAGTTATTGTTTGTATTTTTAAATCATTAAACTTTATCAAGTAACTAATATAGCGCGGTATTGTGGGAATTTTCATACCACACCCAAAAGATTATTTACATCATTAAATGTTTCAATTGTATAACATCTAGTTACATACGCAACATGTGTTATTCTGCTAATCGTATCCAATTTATTTTTATCCTTAGTTATATGTAGAGTCGTAAATTGTATGTTAATAATAAGATTTTGTAACTTCAAAATAATTGTAGTTGGGATGACATGCAAAAATTGACTAAATCTATAATGAATGTAAAAGTAGTAACGCCAAATGAAAAACCATGTTAATTTTAATAGCGACATATAGTATAAGTTGATAGAAAATAAATAGACAGAAAACGGAAACAACCACATTACTAGTGAACAACCGAACATCATAAGATTTTATGGAATTAGCATAAAGAAATCACAGTTTGATAATGACAATATTCGACAACTACAAGCACTTAAGAATTAAATAGTTGAAATTTGAGCATGTGAACTTTAAATTTTTTTAACTATTTGTACACATTAATCCATTGATAAAAGGTTGACGTTTTATTTGTTTTTTTACCCAAATTTATTACTTGTAGTTTTTAAAAGATATAGTTTTAAATAGAAAATAAATAATAAAGAAAGCACTACAAAGGGTTTTTTTTTTTTGGCAATGCAAGCTCGAGTTGAGAACTGAAGCTGCGATCTGAACCTTTTTTATTAACTTTCGTTTCATAAGCTTTTTAAAAATGAGTTTTTAGGAGTTTAGTACTAAAAAGTAAAAGCTCTAACTCGGGGCGGAATTGGTATGTAGCACACAGTGACACGTGCTACTACTCGAAAAAAAATCAGTGCGATAAATTTTCGGGACTTTTTTATTGTTATAGTATTTTAAATACATTAATATATATCCGAAAAGGCAAAATAAGACACATCCATCTACTAGCGCAGCTGGCTAGCACTCTTTGCATCTGTATAAGGAGGTCACGAGTTCGATACTTGTTGTTATTTTTTTAAATCAATTTTTTTCCCTTTCTAAGCTCTATTTTACAAGGGTTTTTCTTTCTCAGCCCATATATTTCAATTTTTTTTATTTTTTTACCTTATATATTTCAAAAAAAAAGAAAAATCTTTAGTCCAAACATTTCAAATCATTTTCCTTATTCAATACTTTAATTATAAAATATAATATAATTTTATAAACCAAAATTTTTATAGATTAAAAACCTATTCAATATCTCAAATCAATCTTAAAAAAATCTCTAACTATTAGTTAATAGTTCACACCCAAAGACAACCCTAACATTGAACCAAATAAAAAAACATAAAGTGTGTATTTCAGATTTTGTAATATGTTTATAAAATTAGTAATTCTTTTATAGGTTAATGAAATATATATTCTTGAAGATTTGTTGGTGTATGTAACTAAAAATGGTGATATGTAATATAACTTTTTTTGTGTTAAATTTGTTTTTGTTTCGGGACGTTGCCACTGGGATCCCACTAGAGGTCGCAGTCCCCTTAACCCCGCTTTTTTTTTATCACCACAAGGGTGCTACCGCTGATAAAAGTTTCTAATTCCGCCCCTAGCTCTAAGTCTTAAGAAACTGTTAACAAAACGAAGTTTTTTTATGAAAGAATAAACTATGTAAAAAAAAAACTAAGGCCCCGTTTGTTTTGACGTAATCCTCAGTAATCTTCCGTAATTGTAATTCAATTACATTACGGAGGACGTTTGGATGAACACTTTTTTTCGTAATTCGATTACGACGTAATTTCGAATTACGATATTCGTTGTAATTGAATTCCGTCCCAAAATCCTAAGAATTCAATTACGGTCCTTTTGTAAACTAACAAATTTTGAATATTTTATATCCTTCAGATTTTTAAATCGTTTAAATATATTAAAAAAAATTAAAAAATTTAAAAAAATTGAAAAAATTTAAAAAAAATTAAAAAAATTTTAAAAAATTAAAAAAATTTAAAATTTTAAAAAATTCTAAAAAAATTTAAAAAAAAATTAAAAATTTTAAAAAAATTTTAAAATTTTAAAAATAATTTAAAAAAATTTTAAAAAAAATTTAAAATTTTTTAATTTTTTTTAAAAATTTTAAAAAATTTTAAAAAAATTAAAAAAAATTTAAATTTTTTTAATAAATTAAAAAATTTTAAATTTTTTTTAAAAAATAGAAAAAATAAAAACTATTTAATTTTTTTTAAATGTAAACAAATAATAAAAAAATTTAAAAAATAAAAGAAATAAAAAAAATAATAAATAATAAATTTTGAAAAAAAAATTTAAAAAGTTTTTAAAAAAAGTCATAACTATTGATTTGAATTACAACTCAAAATTTTGGTAACCAAACGCGTAAGCGTATTCAATTACAAAACAATTCAATTACAACCGAATTCAAATACAACCGATTTCAATTACATTACGGAGGATTACATTGAGCCAAACACCCCCTAAGGCTCCGTTTGTTTTGATGTAATACTCTGTAATCTTCCGTAATTGTAATTCAATTACATTACGGAGGACGTTTGGATGACCCATTTTTTTCGTAATTCAATAACGACGTAATTTCAAATTACGATATTCGTTGTAATTGAAATCCGTCCCAACACCCTACGAATTCAATTACGATCCTTTAGTAACTAACAAATTTGAATATCTTATATGCTTCAGATTTTAAAATCATTTAAAAACATTAAAAAAAATTGAAAAATTTTAAAAAAATTGAAAAAATTAAAAAAAAATTAAAAAAAATTTAAAATTTTATAAAATTCTAAAAAAAATCTAAAAAAATTTAAAAATTATAAAAAAAATTTTAAAAAATTAAAAAAAAAATTTAAAATTTCAAAAAAAATTTAAAATTTTTAAAAAATTTTAAAAAATTTTTAAAAAATTAAAAAAAAATTAATTTTTTTTAATAAATTAAAAAAATTTAAAAAAATTAGAAAAAAAATAAAAACTATTTATTTTTTTAAATGTAAACAAATAATAAAAAAAATAAATAATAAAAAAAAATATAATAAATAATAAAATATTGAAAAAAAATTTAAAAAAGTTTTTAATAAAAGTCATAAGTATTGATTTGAATTACAACTCAAAATTTTGGTAACCAAACGCGTAAGCGTATTCAATTACAACCCAATTCAATTACAGCCGAATTCAAATACCACCGATTTCAATTACATTACGGAGGATTACGTTGAGCCAAACACCCCTAAAAGTTCAAATCACAAAAACTCCAAAAATCCAACTTTCAAGCACACCCAGAGAAAAGGTAATAAAAGGTGATCATGCGATTTAAGTGATTTGTGTTGATGACGTTAGTACTAGTTTTGATAAACCCTCCCCTATATAAAGACTAGAACACTTCTCGCAATTATCGCAAACTTAATGATTCTCGAATGAACTCTTTTAATCGTGACACCAATTCATACTTCAGTTTTTAACAAATTAGTATCACGTCAGTTAACTCTCCAACCGACACTCATTAACGCTCATGTCAATAATATTCGTTTACTTAATGTTTTATATATAAAGTACACATACATGACTCACAAAAATTAACCCTCTCATCGCTTTTCACTTCGGTTTATCAAAACATAACCGAATTGTTTTGTCAATGGCTTCGATTGGAAGAAGCCCTTCAGTTGGTAACCGAGCGGACCATAGAGACTGCTCTTATAATTGCTAAAATAGAAATAAAAATAAAGTTATAAAGTACTGTATAAGAGTTGGCAGAATTTCCATTTATATTTTCGAATACTGTCATTTTCCGTTAGTTCTGTTTTATCTGATGGCCCAAATCTACTACAGTAGCCTGACCTGTCAACTTGTCAAAATCCTTAAATCCACAAGTTACAATTACGAAGTAAGGCTAGTTTATTTGAAAAAAATAGACTAACAATTTGAAATCTTGTAAAAAATACTGTATTTGACAAATAAAGATTTTAAAAACTGTATAAAATTCAGACTATATTTTTTAGTCCTTCATTTAACACTATCTGTTTAAACTTTTACTATCCTAGAAAAATGTAGTGATAGAAAATCTAAAAAATCAAATTAATAATCTACTTAAACCTTAATAATTTAATCACTACTCCCTCCTCCGTTCCTTAATAAAGTTCACATTTCTCCTGAACACATGTTTTTAGGAGATAGTTAGTGATGGGGTCCTTGGTAATAAATTTGATTAAAATATATAGTTATTTTGGAGAGAGAAAGTGTTTTTAGGAGATAGTTAGTGGTGGGGTATATGGTAATAATATTATTTTATTGAGTAAGTCCCTCCAATTTGAGAAATGAGAACTTTATTTTTTGAGACAAATATTTTAAGGGAAATGGAAACTTTATTAAGGGACGGAGGGAGTACATCGCAGTGACATGTATTTTTTTGCATTTTCTCAATCCTCATAATCTTCCGTAGCGTAAATAATTTTAAAAAAAATAGATTTTGAAAAATATCATATTCTCGAGTTTTATAAAAGGGGAAGTAAATAAAGGTAAAGAGAGTCTATAAAAATTTATAAGATATTTCTTTTTAAAATATTACATTCAAAATTGGAAGAATTTGAAAGCAAAGTTAAAACTTCGCACATGAAAGAGATTGCGCTGTATCCTATATTTCGAGAGGGGTAAATATAATTAGTTAAAAAGTACAGGGGCTAAATAGTATTTTGACTACAGTATAGGGGTGAAATGCATAAATTTGTCTTTCCTAGAAAGTTTTACCCACTTTCCCCAAACAGAACTACAACCATCGAAGACTCGAGTGTAGAGAGAGAAAGTTATAGAGAGAGAAGGTTCGAGATCAACGAGAGACGGCATTGATGGCGGAAGGTAACGTGCCGCGAATACACAGCGACGAGAGTGTTAAGCTATTCGTCGGTCAAGTTCCGAAGCATATGACGGAAGCACAACTTATAGCAATGTTCAAAGAGTTTGCTCTTGTGGATGAAGTCAACATCATCAAAGACAAAGCCACGCGAGCTTCTCGAGGTTTAATTTTACTCTTTTGTTTCACTAATTCTCTCCTCATTTCTCGTTTTTCGTCAATGTCCCTTCCGGATCACAATGCGTGAATCGTGTTGTTGCTGTACATAATTTGTTTTTTAATTCAATTTTTGTTGTATCGAGATTTGTGTTGACTCATTCAGAATTTGCTTAATTGAAACCCTAATTTTCTATTGTTATCAGGTTGCTGTTTTGTTATATGTCCGTCTAGGGAAGAAGCAGACAAAGCCGTGGATGAGTTTCATAATAAGAGAACTCTTCCTGGGGTAATTATCTCTTCAGATCTTCATCGGTTTTTAGCTCTTAATGTCGATTTTATGTTCTTCACAGTTGGTACAGAGTTTTTTTATAATGCATTGCGAAAATTCACTTGGTAAGTTGGACTAGGAAGAACTGTGTGTTTGAATTTTGATCTCTTCATCGCATGAGAATCATATCCTTTTCTATCTTTGGGATATATATGGAAATTGTAGCTATTTCTAAATTTGGGACGTCCTATGAAGTTGCAAAAAAAAAAAAAAAAAAAAAAAAATTAATGGAAAATTTTAACCTTTAAGTTAACTATTTGGTCGTTATTTTGTTACAAACTTGAGATGATAATTTTATTTCTCATAATCAATGTTATTTCGAACTAATGGTGTCAACATTTTCACTAAAATACATGCTGAATCAAATATTGGATTTTTATGAGATTTAAGGAACAATAGTTGTCATCTACATTGAGATAAAGTGATGAGAATAAGGACAAGGAGGTAAAGTGCAAGTCCAATAAGATAATTTTAACACCTTAATAATTAATATATCTTGTTTTCCTCATGCTAAATATACTTGAATGCATAATTTCCTGTTTAAAGGGAGTTTTAATCACTTTTTATTTTCTTTTTAAAAAAGCAAAATCATAGTATAGAAAAGTTCTTGTAGCCAAGTAGGAGTACTGGAGCAACTTGCTTTACTAGACATCATGCTTGCTTTGAGACACTCATTTCTCTTGCAAGGCACGACATCAATTATTTCAAAGATTATAACTACTATTAATTAAGATAATGACATTTTATATGTAAACTATTAATTAATAGATAATAATAATAATAATCCATCTTAATGAAATTAAGAGGAAGAACAAATTACTATAATTTTTAAAATGGTCAATCTCGTTCCAACTTCTCAACCTCATTACTATATAATATTTCTATGCATCAGGCATCTAGTCCATTGCAAGTGAAGTATGCAGATGGCGAGTTGGAACGACTAGGTATGCCATCCTATTTTATTAATTTATCTGCAGATTCTTTGTTCAATTTTGTAATATTAATTTATCTAACTATTTTATTATTATTAGAACACAAGCTTTTCATTGGTATGCTTCCCAAGAATGTTTCTGAAGGTGAAGTTTCAGCATTATTTTCGCAATACGGAACACTAAAAGATTTGCAAATTCTTAGAGGATCACAACAAACAAGCAAAGGTGCATATAATATTTTTATCATTAGTCCAAAATATCAAAATCTGTTACTAATCATGATTATTTCAGGCTGTGCTTTTGTGAAATATGAGACAAAGGAACAAGCTGTAGCTGCTATAGAAGACCTTAATGGAAAACACAAGATGGAGGTTTGTATATATATGCTAGTTTTACTTACTATTATATAAAGTGCATACCTGTTGTAATTCTTTTTTTATTTTTAGGGTTCAACTGTTCCCTTGGTTGTTAAATGGGCGGACACTGAAAAGGAAAGACAAGCTAGAAAGGCTCAAAAAGCCCAATCTTTAGCTTCTACTTTAACAAATGTTGACCCGACCCAACACCCATCTTTATTTGGAGCACTTCCAATGGGTTATATGTCACCATATAACGGTTATGGGTATCAGGTTTGTTTCATTTCATTTCATTTCATCATAATTATAATTATAATTATAACATCACTCCAATTTATTTAGTATTAAACAGTTTCATGTAATTTAAGAGTTGACTTTTGTAAGTAGGCTACTGGAACTTATGGGCTCATGCCTTATCGCCCCCCTTTCACCAACCTGAGCCCGAACCAAACAAGCTCTCCAAGAAGCTTTGCAGTCAGCCCGACCGGTTACGTGGGCCCCACTTATCCAGCTGTACCTAGGCTTCAATATCCTGTGACATACCCTGGGGGAATCAGGCCTTTTAGTGGCCCATCTAGCCCACTACCACAAGAAGTTGCAACATCTTCAACTGCTAGTGGAACTGCCACTGACCATGTTGAAGGTTATTAATAAATAGTAACAATATTTACCATTATAACAAATTGCTTAAATAATTTAAATTTTATATTTAAGCAGGTCCAGCTGGTGCAAATCTGTTTATTTATCACATCCCTCAAGAATTCGGTGATGAAGAACTGGCAGATGCTTTTCAGTCATTTGGAAGGGTTTTGAGTTCCAAAGTTTTTGTTGACAAAGCAACTGGTGTTAGCAAGTGTTTCGGTATGTATTCAATTCAATTCTAACCATGGTTAACATTTCTGCTTCTAATTAACTAACCATATGTGTACAGGTTTTGTGAGTTATGAGTCTCCAGCTTCTGCACAATCTGCAATTAATAAGATGGATGGATTCCAGTTAGGTGGTAAGAAGTTGAAGGTTCAACTTAAAAGAGACAACAAAGAACAAAATAAAGCTTACTGACTGATGATTTCCATGGTAAGCTTATGGAATGCTGTAGAACTCTTATATGTAATTTGCATATATGAGTTGTTGTGGGGTGGCCCTGACACTTGTAATACTTTGTTTATTGTGTGCCTTTGTAACCTGTAATTGTGTAACATATTAATTAATTCATTTAGTCATTGACTTTCAATATATTCATTTTCTTATTTTTTAAAAATCTCCTTTAAATTTAAGTTATTCCTGTGCCTGATTATCAGCTTTATGGATCTTTCTTTTTTTGTTCTTCAAACATGTATATAATATATTCAGGTAAGACAAAATCCAGAGGTGACACGTGGCATGGTGGGGAAGAGAGAGAAATGCTATGGTATCTATCAAATTTTATCACATGATACCTGACAATGAGTATATTTTATTGATTTCTCTCGATCTCCTTTTGCAACCGCCAATTCATGTTCCTGTTTGCAGGTATATGGCTTTTCACCCATAAATCATATTGAGACGGTTATTAAAGGAGTTTGGGAGTGGTAAATAACATTTATTTATATGTTTGATCAACAGCTGATAATCTATTTGCAATTGTGGATATTCATGAAAATTGGCAATTATGTTTTTAAAATCACTTTTTATTTTATAGCCATTATTATTGCACTTTGAAAATAGTTTATTTATTTATCTATTGAGGGGATGTTTTAACTATGCTACATTAAAGAATAAAGATTAAAACACAACTGGGTAGACAACTGAAGAATATATGTTAGTTTCGTGATATCAATAAATACAATAGTTTAGAAATCTTTTTGTTTCAACTCACACACTTGAACCACCTTTTCTGCAAACAACACCAACTCAATTACGATCTAGCACTATTTTTGGTATTCGATCAAGGATTTGAGAGCATTCCGGTTATTAGAACTGTTACTCTCTGGAAATGGAAACCCGAATTGATGTTTGAAAAATGTTACTTTGTTATTGGTTTGTCATCTTTGTATTCAAAAAATCCAGACCCCTTAATAATGAAAACACATAAATGCTGAGTATGTGGGCAGACATAATCCAGCTGACAAGAGCCAGACATGTGTTTTTACACGCACAACAAGAAGATTTGAAATCGACACATTTTTTCTGACAAAATAAAGAATAGTAAATCTATATCCATAAAATATTATTTAGATTTTAATTGTGTCATGTTAGTTTTGTAATTCCTTTTCATATCACTAAAATTTCAACACACTTTCAAAAATGGTTCTCACTTCGCATCATCTTTCAATTAGTATATCTTTTAACCTATATATATATTAAATATTAAAAATATAATAATTACTTATTACAATAAACTAATATAATTATAATTTTTCATAATCAAAATAATATTTTAAAAATATTACTGTATTTGTATACTTTTTATCAAATCTATTTTAAAATATTGTATTTGTGTGTCTTTTTTATGTATTAATAAAATAAAAATATGCTTACTGAAGAAATGGAAAAATAAATTAATGAAGCCATGAAGGTGACCTTTTATTAAGAAAAGAAAATAAATTTGAGCCCAATTTCAATTGCAAATAGAATTTCATAACTTGAAAGTGGTTTCGTTACGTGGATTGCATATGATGTTTGCAAGCCTTTTGCAATCAGCGATGTGGATGCCCTAGGATTTGAAATCTTAAAACTGCCATGATCATAAGTCATAACTAGCCATAAAGCTATCTATAGTATTTATTATATATATTTAGAACTTTCCTTAAATAGAAATGTTTAAAAATTCAGTTAACACATTTACTTATTATAGAAAGATTTGTTACTTTTGTTATAAATAAAGATGAAATAAGCCGAACATTTTACTCAACCACTATATCTATACAAATTCAATTTAATTCGTTTATACAATAATGTGAAGGATAAAAATTAACCACTATTTTGTGTAAATACTCATCTAGTGTTATTTGAATATCGAACACTAAATTAATTAAGAAACTCATAAATAATAATTAAAAAGAACTACAGCAGCACACAGTACCGCAATTAAATCACCCATGTTCTGTTGGTGATACATGGTCAGAAACTAAAAAAAGTTACAAATCTTGAGCTGGTAAAATCTGGTGAAAAAACAAAACAAAAGTTCAGCCCCCAGCTGAACCACACACTTCTAACAAGTCAAACATCTCAAACTGATACCAGTAACAACTGCCAACTGCTGCCACTAACTAATTTACAAAATCACCACTAACAACTTACTAAATTCACTTCACACATTCCACAATCTTGTTCATCATTTCAACTTCAACCCCAGGGCTCGTCATACCCGATGATTCCTCTTGGAAATCAAATCCGGTAGTCGGGCTGGCCCGTTGCTTTACAAGATCTCCCAATTCTTTCTTGAAACAATCTTTTGCGTTTTCGTTTTCAATCAATTGTTTCAAGAAACTTTCTTCTATTTCAGATAATGATTCAACTTCATCATCATCATCATTATCATCATCATCATCATCATCATTATCATCTTCTGATGATGGTTGTTGTTGCATTCTGAGTTCACAACTTGTTTCCATTTCTTCTTGACTGTCGTCTGAATGCCTACCGGAACGGTATGACATTGGCGAGTATCCGCCGTCTGTTGTGGCGGCTTCTTCACGGTCGCGTAGGGTTTTTGTGATTAGGGTTTTCAGTAAGTTCATCACTTGTACCGCGTGCATTAGTGCTGTTAATGGATCGGACATCTGATTGAAAAAAAAAAAAGACAAAAGGAAAGATCAGTTATAACTGTTATTATTACTCTATATGAAGTTGATCATTCACTTATTTCTTTTTATGAGTTGATTATGTTTTGATCTTAAACTTTTAACATTGGTTGAGTTAATATTTTAACCCTTTTGTTGACATGTTACCACTCAAACCGGTTATTTTGTGTTGGTTATAGTTTTTCTTACCGCTAAAAATGGTTTAATCTTTATATTTGACATTTTAACCCTCAAACATCCCTCAAACGTTTTCAAGGTTAAATATGGTTGGTTTAATTCTTAATTTTGCATTTTGTAAGTATCAAGCATATCACACAATGGTTTTTTTAACAAATAAACCAAAGTTTCAGATAAAATCATTACCAAAAAAAGTCCTAAAACTTCAATTTAATGAAAGTTTGAGGAACATATATATAATATAATAATAAATGAAGTAAAAAGGCACAAATATAAAGATAAAATAATTAACCTGAGTCATATTTGGTGAAAAAACCATGGCAATATTTCTAGCATTCATTTTATTAGATTCTTGATGCTCAACAACATCAGCCATAAGATCAACTGCCCAATTGAGCAATGCGGTTTCAGTTGGTTTGAGTTGTTTCACAAGTTGAGCACATTCTTCTTCTGTGTTACATTCCAGTACTTGTTCGGGAGAAAGCCCGTCAAGAACACCACATGGTAACTCTCTAAACCATGCTTTAATTAAGCCCGCAAGACAATGAACCTCAATATCTTCAGGAACCATTCCTCGGTTTAGTTGGTCCCGTACTTCCTCTTCTTTGCTGTTTTCAGCATTTATACGGAATATTCCTTCTGCCTATCAATCCAATATTAGAAAATAATTAATTAATAAATGGGTTGAAGAAAATTAGCTAAACAGTAATGGGTCAAACATCATTCTTTTATGCAAAGATTTAGATTATAATTATAATTGTAGAAATATGTTGTTTATTTAATCATAATCAACTGAAAGATTAGCTAAAAATGACCCATTTGTTTAATCTCTAATGGAAGAAATTTAGCTAAAATGGAATTGGTTAACCAAAATCTATTTTTGATGGATACAACCTCCTAAATCTTTTTATTCAAAGATTTAGATAATTATTGTAATAATATTATTTTTTTCTAATCATAATTAACGTAACTTGATTATCAGACTCGACCCATTTCAATTCGTTTTAAAAATGATCCTTTGTGACCCGTGCCCATCTTGCCACCTGTAATATTTATACAAGTAAACGTATATATATATATATATATATATATATATATACCTTTAGACCTCCTTGTGCGTATAATCTTTCCTGCATTAGCAAAAGAATTGTAGGGATACTATTGCCTCTTGAATCATAAGAGCATTGCATTGATTCTGCTGACACACCAAACACGCTAACACTGCACAACAATATCATCATCAGAAACATCAAATTTATTAAAGTTATATATTTTATAGCCAATTATTATTGTCTAAAATAATAGCCAGAAAAGGGAATAATGTCAAATTTTCATTTGATAAAGAGAATATTTGAAAAGATGATTCTTTGTGCAATAAGGCTTTTTACACTATATTCCTCATGCATCTTCTAAAGAAGTTGTTTCTGTCACATCAATCTGTGACATTTTTTTTTTGTCAAAAAGTAATAATTTTAACCGTTTCTGTTGAAAAAATGAAATCTGTTGAAATTTTTTAAATGAGCATTTTTCAAATGAGAACGTGTTAAAATTTGTTATAAGATGAGATTTATTAAAATGCGCAAGTGTTGAAAATTTTAACCACTTGTGCTCTTTTTGTCAACTACAGTGAATAAGTACTTTTTTAATAAATTAAAATATATACTCTATTACATATCGATAAATTTAGTCATTATTGTTAATTTCCTTTAGAAAGCCACAATTATTGAACTTTGGATTCCCATTTTCACCATTATCTTAACAATCAATCGAGCAGAGTTTCAAGTGGCTTAAATCTAGCATTTACTGCTTTTTTTTTTATCACAGTATTAAATTCCAAATTTACCATCTTCACACCTTTCTCATCATCAATCAAACTTTCAAAACCCTAGATCCATACATACATTAAATGAAGCTAAGTAAAACATAATTACGATTTAATTTTCAAATTTCAAACAATCCAACACGGGAAAACGATAAAATTAAAAACAAAAATCTCACCTAGCACTTGGAACGCGACAGGGGATTTCAACTTCAAACTCAACAGGAAGCCCTAAAAATCCATGAAATCGATCGAAAGTAACATGAGTCAGATGCTGAACATTTGTTGGCCACCCAATTTCCATCTGATGTAAAGCTGTTGCTCCTGAGCTCTGATCATCTCGTTGATCTACACGACAAGCCACCATTGATTTCCGTAGAGCTGCTATCAATAATGCTACTAATGAGAGCTGATTTTGTTCTTCTTGAGTAGCACCACCACCTTTCGTTGCTACATTTCCGCCGCCGCCAGCTCCTCTTGTTAGCATCACCATTCCGGTCATCTCTCTCAGTAGGTTGGAGAAGTACTGAAATGAGTGAGATTTTGAATGAATGTTTTGCTTTTATTATGGGGGTTTCAAACGGCCACCCGTTTTCAAATTTTTTGCTTTATCCTTTGTTTTGACAAAAATACCCTTTCTCTTGTGAGCAAATTACGTAATTGTGTAGTTAATTTGGGAAAATTCTTTTCAAAATCAATAAATTCTAAATTCATGAAGGTGTGTTTTGTTGACTTGTATCTTATTTTTATTACATACTCTAATATAAAGGGCCTTTCTAATATTTGCTCCATAGCACATATTAAGGTGCATTTAATTATCTTAAAATTTCCAAAACAATCACAAAATCATTTAATTCATCACGTAAAACTATAAAATCCAGCTTCATTGATGGTTGTTGTTACAATTTTAGAAAATTTGAATTCATTAAATACATCTTAACATTTGCTTATGGGGCACATGTTAGAAAAATACTATATATAATGCATCTGAGAAAATTCTAAATTAGCAAATCTTAATCTTCAACATAGATTTATGTTTATCAAAATATGCATAATGCAATACTTGAACTTGCAACCCTCAACATTATTAAGACAATGTCCTAACAAACTGAGATTGTAAACTATATATTCATTGTTTGACTATAAATATGTTTATTAATTCTTTAAACTTTAAAATGTTGAAATTACCACCACCCACTCATTATCACTTTAATAGACGAGTTCCGTTGTCCAACTTTAATTATATTATAGTCAAAAGAGTTAACTTTGTCAATTATTCTGTTTTTCATTAAGAGGAAATAAGTATTTTGAATGTCAACAAAATTAACCATTTTTTTGTTTACTATTAATTGAATGTCAAACTTTGAACAACTAATTATTTTTTAACTTTCATTAAGTCATACATACCCCAAACCTCGCAACACCCGTTACCACCGTCTATTTCATCTCGTTACTAACTCATAGCATGAGTACCTTACTATTATTATAAAAAAATGTGTAATTTAACAACTTTATTGATGGTTAGTTGAAATATAAACATGAATCCATGATTAATTAAATTATCTAAGATGATAACAATGAGATGTAACTAGGGTGAACATGGTACGGTACCACATATATTTTCCTCATACCGTATACCGTATCAACTATACTTGGTACACTAATCTAGCTACCAGTACCGTACCAACTATACTTGGTACCAATTTGTTTGGCTACCAACAATCATGGTTGGTACGAATTGGTACTGGTATATACCAAGATCACAAACTTAGTTGGAATTATTATTAAAAACAAGACATTTTTCTATATTATCATATTCGGTAATGGTATGTGTTAAATGTTATATAAACACTATGTACAGACTGCATTTTCTAAGAAGGGTTTGGAAGAAGAAATAGAATCTCCTTTCTTTTTCGAGAAAATGTCCCATCCTTCCATATCATGATTGGGTCGATCATGCCAGATCATGATAAAGTACAAATTATGTAGTATTCTTGTCATAATACACTAGCTTATAACATTCACGTCTGCTTCACACACTTAATTATTAACATAATATACAAACATAATAACAGAAATGTAATAGAAGTATATTGATATGTTAGGCTAAGAAGTTATAACTTGAATGTTTTTATGTTATGATATCATAACTTTTATTAAAAGTTAATACATACCTAGTTTACCTTTCTCGAATTCCTCTAAATAATATATATATAATTGGTTGGTATGGTACTACCATGGTATTAAAAATTTTGTACCATTACCGTACCATGATTACTTGATTGGTATGGTACTACCAACCAAACATGTTGGCTACCAACATATTGGCTGCCATCTATTATTGGTATGGTTGGTAGCATGTTGGTTGGTTTTGTTCGGTACAGATTTGACACCCCTAGATGTAACTATAGCTGTCAAGTATCACCATCATTAAAATTGAATGTAAGTAGCTAACTCTTTTAATTTGATCAAAAGAAATTAAATTGGTACTTTGTTATAATATCATGAAAAACTTATTGTCATATAATATTTCATGAAACGAAATCAATGATAAAAAAAGAACAAATGTGGTGACCTAATGTTCAATTCCTAGACGAAATAATTAAAAAGGATGAAATTATTATGAGATGTCATATTCAATCTCTAGAGCAACAAAAAGAAACACTCTTATGGTCACGAAGTTTCACTCATACTAACTCCGGAATACTTTGCGAATAGCTGCCCTGAATTAATTTGCTCGCAAAACCAGTCGGAATCAAATTTTAAAAAATGCTAAATTTAATACATCCATTTACATCAACAAATCTACCAGTCTACCTAACTAGAGGTGGTTTATTGTTTTTTTTTCTTTTTCTTTCTTAATCTAAGTTCATATTTGCATGGAATGTTATTTCGGAGTTGAGCTCGAGTTCGATGTAACGTGGTAGACTTTGCTTGACTCAGTTTAATATTATACTTGATAGTATGAATCATATAAATTCAAAGTTTTCATAAATTTGTATCATATATATGTCATTTGATCAATATCTTGATAAGAACCTTGCAAAGTTTTAACCACCCTTGACTTTTTTGGGGGGCAAAGCTGATATAAAATTATAAACAAATATAAAGATGTTACCGTTGTAAAAAGAAAATTTGAATTTGGGTGGACGTAAACCGCTGGGCTCACACCAAACCCAACCCAGCCCCACCGGTGAACAATGAGTCAGACCCATATGCGGGTGAAGACAACGTAGAAAGGTCCATTTGCTATCAATTGTTTCTGCTTTTTTATTAAATAAATGCAAATGCAATTACCTTTTTACTCACTTTTTTCATATTTTGTTTACTGGAAAATGTCTTTTGGCTTCTTAGTTACACTGTTTCTTTCAAAATATAAAACAAACAAATTTCAATTATATGGTTTCTATTTGTTAGACAAATTGAAAAATTTGTTATCACCCTTCTTTCCTACAAATTTAAAAGATTGTATATATTTGACTATAAAAAGTACACCAGTTAAAATAACCTTTTTTCCTACAAATTTAAAAGATTGCATCTATATAACGATACAAAAGTACACTGGTTAAAACAAAAATTACGGACGTTTTACTATGATATAGTCATTCACATTTTTATTTACTGAGAAATAACCTTGTCATGATTATACTTGTTCAGATTGCAAATGTTAGAATCCACTTTTAAATTGATATCAAACATATTTTTGGATTTTTTCAGTATTCAGTTGAAATGTTTTTTTAAGAAAAAGACAATAGACATGAAAGACCCAGTGGGCACATTTTCGATAAATTCGCGGATATGAACGCACTCTTCCTTGATTTCAAATTTTCATGTTTTTCCTTATTTTATTCAAAGTTGGATTCTTTATTTCTTTTAAGAGTAATTGATTTAGTCATACCATTTGGTACTACCCATAATTAGCCGTGCACAAAATAACCGAAACCGAAACCGAAACCGGTACCCGAACCGCAACCGAAACCGGTCAAAACCGGTTTTGACCATAACCGGTTCGGTTATTGAGTAACCGATCGGTTAGTAACCGGTTGGGGTTTTTATGGTTCGAACCGGTTAGTAACCGGTTAACCGAACCGGTTTTGACTCGAAACCGACCGCAAATTTGGTCAACACACCGGTTTTGACCGGTTAACCGGTTTGTAACCGAAACCGAACCGGTTACAATACCCATTACACCGGTTAGAGTTTTCGAGTCCCCAAAGAAACCGGTTAACTGAAAACCGGTTTTGACCGGCTTTGATCAAAACCGGTTTGGGTCAAACCCGAAACCGGTTTGGTCAAAAACCGGTTTGTGTGCATCCCTACCCATAATCATATTCATTAGATGAAGACATGTGTCAAAATCAGTGGATAATATTAAGAGAGAGAATTAATATACTATACGTGTGATCTAATTAAGTGAGTATAATTGTAAGTAGGACCAAATTGTAGAACTAAATATCAATTCTCTTCTTTTAATTGAAAAAAGAATAAGTGGATTTGGGGCAAAATTGGGTATTCCCATACGTTCGACTTTGACCGGTATCTTAGATATTTGATTAGGGTTACAATAGTACTCTTTGGAACATTTTCTTAATTGATCGTTTTTTGTGTTCTATATTCTATTTGTACAGTATTGCCAACCTTTATTTATGACATTAACATTTAAACTTGAGATGTTTATTACTCACACCAGTGCCAACGGGGGACTTCGGTCCCCCTCTTCTTCAACCGACGAGTGATAAACCATTGGTACGGAGGGTTCAATTGATGGTGTCGGTTTGTTGATGTGGGTTTGGGGACAAGAAGGAAGGAAGAGATCCGTTGGTGAGGTGAGGTCTAAAGGGATATTGTCACACCCGTCAAAGTGGTTTGCGGAAGAACGGGCGTGCGATTATCATGAGTAAATATAGCATATGATTATCATAAACAATAAAATATTTAATAAAAAGTAATGTCACCAAAATTTAATGTAGACAAAGTATTTGAACAAAAACATAGTTTTAAACTAAAATTTGGAGGTGACATCTTTATAAAACGAAAGCTTGACTCCGATGCATGCGACTCATTGCTTATCTTAGATACCTGAAAAACATAAGTAAAAGTATCAATAAAATTATTGAGTGAATTCACAGGTTTTATAGTGAGTTCAAATAATTCCATAGTTTTTGTATGCCATTCATGGCAAACATAGTTTGATGATATAAAACATTTAAAAATAGTCTGCTCAAAATCAGGTTTAGAAACAATGATTTTCGTATATCATCGTTGGCAAAAATGGTGAGATGATATAAATGCTAAAAATAGTCTGCTTAAAAGCAGTAGTAGAGACAAAATAGTTTTCGTAGGCCATCGTTGGCAAAAATTGTGTGATGATATAAACGTTAAATATGACCTGCTCCGAGAACAGGGGCACGATAAATCGCAAGAAGAAACATGTGACGGTGATCCCCTAAAAGGTTAGCTATACCCTTTTAAGTTAAAATCTCGACCCTAAGTCCATAACCAAAACAACAACTCTAAAACGCATTTCCAATATGGATATACACTCCTCGTGGTCGGTAAACACCGATAAATGATCAATAACGTGTGGGAGGGTGAGTCTCAGCCAATATGTGACAACCCTCAAAATCGGGTATTTGACCCGATAATTATTATAACCCACTTTATCTTAGTACAATCATCTCTTTAATAATTACATTCATCCTTGGCAAAACTTTAAATAAATATAAATAAATAAATAAAAACCCCTCATAAAGGGCATACAAGTATTTCCACCACCCTCGTTAAATTGAACAAAAAAAATAAAATAAAAAATAAAAAAAATCCGAGAGCTCACTAATTGCATGTCAACTCTATCATATAAATCCACTTAAAGTTACCTCATATGAAACGTATCAAGAAACCCAAAACAGTATACTCCTGGCTATTTTGTTTAACACGTTTACCAAAGAAGCTTTGATTTCACTTTATATCAAAGAAAGTTAAGTTTTGTTAAATATGTACAAAGTATATGAAAAGCAAAATATTCATTTCAATCATACGTATAAAATATACAATTAGCCGACTTTGGTACCCTGATATATAAACCTATATAAAGTTTTGCATCGGAAAATATATATAACCTATATAAAACTTTAATTGGGAAAATGATTTGTATATGGTCAAAGCGAGCAAGAAAATATATCATTTTATAAGTGCACAAAAGAGTTTATATCTTTATTTTAATAAACAAAATATTATGCCACGTGTATAAGTGTTTAAAATACTTTAAATCTATATTTTATTAAATGTAACTAACCATGAAAAATCCACATTTATTACCGCATATAAACGATCTGTCCGGCCTACCACAATCTTTAAATTCTACTCGAGAATCAACCTACATTCCGACCATTCCCAACTGAAGTACGAAAATTTCTTGGTTTTTCTGACTACGGACTGACAGTTTATTATAAATCATACCAAAGTGGCCCCTCTTGGGACAAACAGAATAATACGACAACAAATGATGAAGCAAATATTCTCATCTTTTATTAATGATCAAATTACAACTCAAATAAGACATGTAATCTCTTACGTACACTATGCAACAAATACATGAAGCATAGAATAACTACTAGAAGTGGAATCCTAATTATATTCCTAAATATAAGTCAACTAAAAGAAAACGTGGCTATCACTTAATCGTGTAAATTTAATATTTACCAAATTAATTAACCACTAATTGTGTAACTAATTAAAATACTAATACGTAACATGTAATCTGATGAAGCGTGACACGGTAAATAAAACATTAACCTAACAACCCTAACCTTAACCTCTTCGATCTAAAAGATAAGAGATTGTACTAGAATGTAAAACAAGAAACTCCATTTTGAACCCTAAAGTAGAAAACGTGTGTTACATTAATTCTAACCTACCTAATGGAACTGAAAACTTCATCGTTTACCGTGACGTGTCTCATCAAGGTTTATGTTGTGTCTTAAAGCAAAACGGAAAATTTATCGTCTACATGTCTCGACAGTTAAAAATAAAAAAAAAGACTATATCACTCATCGAACTAGGTGTCGTTGTATTCACTTTAAAAATGGGAAACACTACCTATACATTACTAAATGGATAATTTTCATCGACCACAAAAGCCTCAAACACATCTGATACAATAATAATAATTGAACATGTGACAACGACGATAGGTCGAGTTGCTAAATAAACGCGACAACAAAATAAAATATCATCTCGGGAAGGCCAAACGTAGTGGCCGACGCATAAGAACACTAGATATGACTATCCCACGTTTTTCCTAACTCTCAATCTAGTAAACACAATTTTTAAATTTCGGGACGAAATTTCTTTAAAAATGGGAGAATGTGACAACCCTCAAAATCGGGTATTTGACCCGATAATTATTATAACCCACTTTATCTTAGTACAATCATCTCTTTAATAATTACATTCATTTTTGCATTTAAGTGTAGCATAAACCATACACTTTGTGTTGTTGTTCACATCGTTAATTATGCACGTATCAGTTGTCCACATTTAAGTACAATTAAAACTATAACTTAGCGAATTTGTGACTAAACATAAACTCAAACCGAGCCCAAAATTATGAAATATTATAACTATACACGATTTTAATATACAATTTAACAACAATTAAATCTTTGGTACGCCACGAAAAATAGTGAAAGTAACTAAATATAATTATGAAGAAACAGATTCTTACCAGTAAATGACCGCAGTTAAAAACCACGGTAAAAATATCATACCAAACAAATTTATGAGTATCGGCGTATATCAAATAAATGTTAAATTACACCTTCTAAAATAATCTTTTAATTTCTTCATACGTGGCGCATGTGCCAGTAAATGAGTTTTAAAAACTCATCTTATCTTCTAGTCGTTTCCTCATGTGCACGTCAACATTACTAACCATCCGATTTGTATGGATATTCGGAGACTTTGTGATTTTATAAACAACCCATTAATCATCACATGGTTATTATCCTCTTATTAGTTTCAATTTAACCACCCACATCTCATCGTATTCTTCACGTAACACACACCAGAAACTACTCCATCTCGCCCTCTCTCTCTCGAGCTCCATCCCCCAGCGACCAAGAAACATATCCCTCTCGCCATTCCCTCTCTTCGAATGCAACCAGAAAAACCACCTCCGGCAACCCCCAACACACAACTCCAGTCTCCACGTTCTCTCTCTCTAAAAACCGAAGCAGAAATGCTTTTCCGGCAGCATGAATCACCGACGAACTCCGGCGATAGCTCTCATCCTTGGTCTCTATCTATCATCGTTCTTGCAACCCCAAATGAATCAGAAACGGCAACCTCACAATTCTCCGGCGAAGCTTCAACGTTTTTCCGTGTTTCCAGCGACGTCGCAGCTCTCCGGCAAGCTCGATCTCAGTCTCTCGAACCGTCTCTCCCCCTCGGCTTCCTCTCTCTCGGCAGGTATAAAAGACTCTCTGTTTTATTATCCTTTGTAACGTTTTTCTTCATCCCCGATGTACGAACGCACGCATGACAGTGAGCGGTACATGTGGTCGTGAGAATTCATTCTCCGGCGAATTACTTTGTTGTTGTGTGTGTACGCTTAAACCCAAAACAATTCTCGACCCCAACTAAACGCGTACATAATTAAAGCCAGCTCCCTTTATTGTTTGAGCCAAATACATAACAGTCGGCCCAACACTCTATTTTGAACCCAACCTCTACTTTAGAATAAACCAGATTTCTTTTAAAGGAGCCAAGTCACATTTGATATAAAAGAAATCAAATTTTATTAAAATTTCAAGTTATTATATTTAACTAAAATGGTTAATATTTATTTAACATCAAATAAATATTTTCAAATCTTACTCATTAAACTAACGTTTAAGCTGTTTATAATAGAAACTTTATTTATAATTATTTTATTTAAATAATTATCTATTGTATAACAATTCGTTTACTTTCAATCAAAGTGTATACTGTTTCAAAGAAATTTTATACTCAAAACAAGTGTACTTAAAATGCAATACCATTCAACATCACCAACGTATCGCTCATATCTAAACTCTAGTTGAGAGAAATATTTATGCATCATATAGACTAGGCGTGTCATTTTAGACCGTCACTTATTAACTATACCTATGCGTTTAGGACGCTAGGAATCTATGGTTGGAATCCCAAAACTTTGTGGATTTACGAATTTGGAAGCTTCGCTAAGGTGAGTTTCACGGCCCTACTTTTACTGCTTTATAACTTTTTATTGGGGAGAAAACATATACTTACTCAACTATTTTGCAATAAATAATCTTTGTATAATCATTGTGGTGTACACGTTCCAACTGTTTAAGGGCCACAATACATGTCCTCGTTTAACCGTAATCATTAACTATACCTTTTAGCCAAGGAATATAGAGATAGTACTATCGGGATTGATCCCCCGCTCATGGTTAGTTATGCGCTAGCCCAACTGGGTTTGAGCTCTATATTCTAACTACTTTAAATTTATGGTTTGATTATAGGCTCCTTGATTATATTTTAACTTGTTTGCTTAGCTAGCTTGCGAGGGATTATGCATTGCACCTAAACTATTTTTTTGTACATGATTTGTACCCAACGATTTGATGATATAACTTATGGAGTCACAAAACCTGTGAACTCACCAACCTTTGGGTTGACACTTTTTCTATATGTTTTCTCAGGTAACGGAAATTAAGCTATGTCAAGCATAAATTTTTGTCAAGGATTGTCATGCATTGGTCTCAACAATAAGTCTTTACGACATCATTTTTCACTTACAAACAATTATTTTGTTTTATTGTTAAACATTTTCTTTTGATTTTTGTAACGACATTGGCAATCCATTTTATAATTTATGCGAAGTTTACTATTATTGATGTGTAATGTTGCTAATTAGTCGCACCTCGTTCTTCCGCAAAACTATTTTTGACGGGGTGTGACACAATAGTACTATCTGCATATCCATGGCCTAGTCGCAACTAGCTAATGATTATGGTATGTAAGCATATACGCACTTCCATGCACTAAATCTAAACCTAGTCCGAGATAAGGATTCGTTGTCAAGTTTTCAAAAATAGTTTCATCACAAATAATCGTAAACCGTAAATAGTTTATACGTTTTTCACCCCAATAGTAAAACACTTAAAACGTAGTAAAAGAGGGGTTCTGAAATCATAGTCACAATAAGATTTATTAAATACGCATTGATAAATAGATGGAACATTTATAAAAGCATTTGTTATGTTTTTCACCCCAAAGTTGTAAAACAGTAAATAAAATGCGATAAAAGTGGGGCTGTGAACTCACCTGATGCAGTGCTTCCAAAAGACTCAAATAATGAGATGGTGTCTCCAACAAAATGACTTCTAGTGCCCTATATGCATAGAAGTAAATGAATAAGTGACGGTCTCAATGACTCGTCTAAATTAAATGATGCACAAATGATTCTCTAAGGGAAATTTGACTCGAGTAATACGTTGGTGACACGGAAAAGATCGCGTATTTTAAATACATTTGTTCATATATATAAATTATGGGAATAGTTTACACTTTGACCGAAAGTAAATGATTTGAGATACAATAGGTAATTATTTAAATAAATTTAAATAATTAAAAATAAATAAATAACATTCTCTAAAATTCATGTAAATATTATTTAAATAAATAAGTAATAATTAAGTTAATTTTTAAATAAATACTTACATAATTAATAATTAAATATATAAATAAATATTAAATAATCAAATTAACATTTAATGAATTCTGATTTTCAAATAAAATAAATGAGTTTTAAGACTTGGACTTTTGGTCCAAAAGAAATTAGGCTAAAAGAAAGCTGGGTTGAATTTATGTCGTTGGGCTAGAGAAACTGACAAGCCGGGTCTGTTTATCGGGCTGACATTTAGTTTTGATTTAGTTGGATGATTAAGCTGGCCCGATGACTCGATCTGCTGGGCTCGGGTTCACCGTTCACGTTGTCGCAAAGAGCTGCGAAGGAAGAATGCCGACGAGAGATTTGCACGTCGGCGACGTTAACCGGCCAAAACTCACACAATCGTAACCAGTGGCCACGACGAGATACATCCGGCTAATCTCCTATCGATACAAACGACCGGAGAGACACACTTCCCGGCAGAAATTCACACACACACACACACACTACCGTATACGTTCGAACGCCGCATCGAAAAGAGATAACGAGAGATTGTTATACCTTCAAAGTTAAGGAGAGAGAGAGAGATCTGATGGGGTATTTCAGTCGCCGGAAATACGCTTTGTTCGCTGGATCTGTGAGAAACCAAAAGAGAATGGAGGCCGGAGCTCGCTGAGTTTTCTGATCGCCGGGAAGTATGCCGTCGTCGTGATAGAGAGATGCTGGTTTTGGTATAATCGTAGAGCGAGAGACGAGGTTGGTGTGGGTGATAAGGCTGAGATATTTGTCGCCGGAGGTGGGTTTCGTTTGTGCCGCTATGTTCGCCGGAGTTTTCTTCTGATCGAAAGGGGTGACGGAAAGGGGTGGTTAATGGGTAGTGCCGTAGTGGTATAGATTTTAGGTAAAAGAAAAGGTGATGGGATTCGTTGTAGTCTATTATTTTAATAATATAAAGGGTGTACGGTACAAGGTTTGACCGAGAATTTGGGAGGTTAGGTAGTGGTGCATGATAACTTGAAAAGAAGATCACGTGAGTTTTATAAACATTCATTGTATATTCAATTCACTTCAATTTAATACTCAAATAAGAGAAACATATAAAACTTTAAAATGATTTTAATTATATTAACTTATACTAACTTATGTTTTAGCCGGAGTTTTACTCCATTTTTGGTAGTGGTTAATTCCCGATAGAAATATTAGTTCAGTATTTATTTTGCTATCAGTATTATCATGATGTACCAAGTAATTAATTATTGTTACAAGTATATTAAACCGCTTATAATATTTTGTGCCTTGTTTTCTGTATCCGTTGATTTGATTGAGCAAATGATTCATTACAAAATATAATATTATATTTCTATTCTGTTTAAGTTTACATTGAGTCACCAACTCGCTAAATTTATGGTTCTAACCGTAGGAGACACGAACAAACCGTCGCGTGCCTAATGAAGATGTGCACTAACAACACAAAACGTAATGCTCTCCGCTGTACTTAAATGTAAACATGAATGCTTATATTATTGAGATGATTGTAGTGAGACAAAATGAGTTACAATAATTTATCGGGTCAATTACTCGATTTTGAAGGTTATCACAGATATTTTGTGTACTGAGCGTTTTAGCCCTTTATGATCAAAATAATTAGACATGTAAACGCACGTGAGAAGTTATTGTAAAAAATCTTAATAGGTACAAATTTCCATTCTGATTATAATTGTAAACAACAAGCACCTCCAAATTTTAATACAAAAAATGTTTCGACGTGCATTCTAAAACGATTATTTAATTAATATGATTTGAAGTTCTAGTTATCAAATTCTGATTTTATTAAAAAGATTTTTAATAATCTTATCATTTTATAGAGTCAAATAATAGAAGTTGGTACTAATTGTAACAAAACTGATTATATATTATGCAAAATTTATTAATAAATAATTTGTAATAAAACTTTGTTATTATTGACTTCAAAATAAAATCTCATATTACATGTTTTAATTTTATTAATTTTAATTTTATCTATTATATTTTAAATAATCATAATTCATGAACATTTTAATAGTTGACTAGCAGGGTACCCGCGCAATGCGGCGGCGGGTACCCGTAACCATATTTTGAAGTGAAGACAGTACCGGTGGTGGTGACAATAGCGATGGTGATGAGTGGTGGTGCGTAGTGAGGTAGGTGCTGACATTAGTGATGGTAGGATCAGATCCGAAATTGACCTTTTTGTAAAAGTAAATATGGGCCTTTTAAATAGAGAAATGATGGTTGAGTTCTGGTGACGTTAAAGCTTATATATATATGTATCTGGTATAAATTAAAATAATCAAGTAGTTGAAGTGGTTAACACACAGTGACTACTTAGGAGAGGTCTTGTGTTCGAATCCTGTAAGCAACACTTTATTTTTTTAGTTAAATAACTTACTAAAAGTGGAAATCTCCTTAAACTTAAAATTAAGGAGCTCCTTAAACTTACTAAAAGAGGTAGGCCTAAATGCATTAGTAAGTAGTAAGATAATTAAGCTATGCAATGTGATTACATCAAGATTATATTCGAGTAATATACCTTTTTTTTACTTCTAAATAAATATAAAAAAAACTTAAATGAAAAAATATAAAAAAGGTAATAATATAATAATAACTTAAATATGTTACCTTATTATTCGATTTTGATATAATAATCTTACCTTTTAAAGACTAGAATTGTATGTTTTTTTATAATATGTCACATTTGGAAACCAAATTTACATTGTTTAGGATAATGTAGGTTGAGACAATCAATGAATACAAAAATTCTCATCAAACCCATACATCCATTAAGATATTTATATAGTTCGTCCAACTAAGTATATGGTGTTACTTAAACTAATTTCAACGAAAAATTGCTAAATGATAACAAATGCAATTATTTTTTTAGAAAAGACAGTTTTAAATATAACATCTTACTTTTTTTGGAAACAGCAAATGAAATAACGGAAGCCTACTCGCAATTTTTCAGCGTGCACCCCGAGTTCGAGCTCCGCATAAGCGGGCAAACCCATCCCCCAAAGGGATTTCCAAGGAAAATTCCCCATATGTGCCCGTGTGAGGTATGAGTTAAATTACGCTAATGCAACGCTCCCAAAAGGATTCGAACTCACGACCTGCAGCCCACATGAGTATAAACCCAGTACCTCAGACCAGCTAGGCTGGCCATCATTAGCAAATATAACATCTTACTAGATATATTTTTTCTTCTTTCAAAAACTTGCATTATTTCCTTTATCTCACTTTTTTTTACGAAGTCAAGATAACACAAGATTCATGCTTTGACAAACTATATAGAAATTTTAATTAATTAGCAAACTTAATAGAAAAAAATGAAGCAAAATAGAATTCTAACACAACACCTTTATCAAATTATACAAACTGTGTTAACCAATCATACACAATTTCTCATTAATAATTTATTATGAGTTTTCACTTAACACTAATGATTATCTTTAAGTATATAAAAAAATTGTATGAAAAATAATTCATAAAATTAAAGAATTTATTATATACTCCCCCCGTCCCACAAAAAACTTCCCATTTCACTCTAAATTTTTATCCCACAAAAAACTTCCCATTTCCCATATTTGATGGGCTCCACACAATAAAAAACTATTATTACTAAATATTCCACCACTAATATCCACTAACTATCTTTCTCTCTTCAATCTAACCTTATATTTTAATCAAAAGTATTATCAATGACCCCACCACTAACTATCACCTAAAAATTTGTGCAAAAGCCAAATGAGAAGTTTTTTGTGGGACGGAGGAAGTATTAATATTAATATATAAGTTTATAAAACATGTTTAGAACTTATTATCAAAACTCATAATTTATAACTTCAACCAACACTAAATATTTTATAACATGATCCGATTATAGGCTTTATCTTTACTATATTATAAAGTATTTACCCCTTCCATATTTAGCAAGGCTTAAAATTCAGCCAACACACTTGCTATTTTTGGAATGATTCGCGTTTTAAAAAAATTACGTCTGGCCAGATTCGAACCTGCAACATCCGTGAGGAAACTAAGAGCACTATCCACATGAGCTAAACAATTACATGTTTTATGAGTCACTTTAAATACATTTATTTAATAAACCCTGTATCTAAAACCATAATACAGCCGGCTTGGGTATTTCAATGGTTGGGAATAGGAATCGTCAAATTGGAAGCTAAAGCGGAAACTATCCTTTATCCATTTAAATTAACTCGACTGGGAATAGGAATTGGAAGCGGAAACGACAACCGGATTTATTTCTCTTTATCCATTTCTATTAACTCGATTGTTTCTCTTTTAATTAATTTCAGCTCACGCTTGATTTCTGCACTCGAAAGCCACAACCGGTGTAGAATTTCAGACGCAGGTGATGGATATCGACGGCATAAAGGTCAAAGCACAAGTATGGGACACCGCCGTTAAGAGCTTTTTCGTGCCGTCACCTCCGCCTACAACGATGGCACCGTCGGTGCACTTGTTTATGAAATCAGTCGTCGCATTTCTGGTATGTCGCCCTCGATTTGGTTGCGGTTTTTTTCTTCTATATTTAGGGTTTCTGCGGTTGATGTTTTTGTTGTATGACTAAATTCTCTTTTGCAGGACTATGCTTCAACAGTTGTTGAAGAAGGTATTATTCACAATTGTTGCGAGTCTGAGCTTGAATATTGCGATGCATAGATTGACTTACTATCAACGATATTGATAAAGGGTGGTACAGTTGTAAATGATGATCATCAGGAGGTTTCTATCTGTTAATACAGTGGTTTCTAATACAGTGGTTTCTATCCGTTAATAACGTTTGTGCATCAGTAATGAAAGGTATGATCCCAAATACAGTGTTTTCCACATCTGTTAATAAAGTTTATAAAATTGTGCATCCCGAATGAAAGCATGTCTAATGTTTGCAGAAGCAAGGTTAGTTTCTTCATACCGTGTATAGGTTAATTAAGTGAGTTTTAAGTTTTATGCTTTTACCCTAAATTAAATTGTTTCTAACTGCAGAAAAGGATCTAAATTCAGAAATGATACTTTTGTTTATGGAATCTGGGTTTTTGGGATGTTTTAAATGATTGTTAAATGGAAAATTTGTGCTGAAATATGCGCAAATACACATTGAATTACAAGTGAATAGCAGGAGCATCCTCTAAATTAAGTTCTAGATTATTATTTTATATGCCATATTTTCTAAACTAAACATGGATTTAAATTATTTTTATTTTTCCAGATTGATGCTGCAAAGTTGAGAAAGTTGGGTCCAGCTTTAAAGGAGATGGTAAAAGATACTGTTGGAATTTCATCTGGTATAAAGTAAGAATATTTCTTGTAGATATTGAATTAGAATGGATATTTAATAATTAATGATTAATCATTAATTTGCATTTGTCAACAGGGATGGTGTTGATGCACTTGGTTTGGTTAGCGGTGAGAAGTTGCTTAAGCCTCTTGTAAATCGGCATCCAATGTCAAGTGATATGTGTGTAGTACATTTGGCATTGCAATTTGTCACTGGAATATATGCAAAAGTATGTAGTAAATAGTAGTAATCTAAGGATCAAAACATAGACTTTGGATGTCGTAAATAGTAATCTAAGGATTAAAACATAGAAACATAGGCTTGGTAATGTCGAACAAACTTATTTGAAGTAGGGAAATTTTCATATGTACCATCCATTTGCTTAAGAACTAAGTCTGTACTTGAATATTTTTTAAAAATGATAAATTGGTGATGTTTTTATAGCAGCAATTTGATTCTTTACATTTTTGTTTATGTATGTTATCATTTTGCAACACAAATGGAAACATCAATGATCGACTTTAAAGTTTTGTTCAATGTTAGTAGAATATTTAATGTTTTAAAATAGGATTTTATTAATTTTTTATATCCGTGAGAAGTTTGAAAATGATAAATTCAGTAACTCATAATTCATCTCTTTATATCTGGTGGAAAGTTTGCAAGAACTACGAGTTGAGCTAGATTAATTCAACATGGTTTCATTATGCTTGATTTGAACTATATTTGGTATATAAAGACTACTCCAAATGCATGTTCGGGTGAGAATTTGAGCTTAAATAACTTGAAAATGTTCACGAAGACTATGAATATACTAAATAAAGCAAATCGAAAATAACAATTTCATATTGGCAAAGTTAACTTGAGTTCATCCATAAATATTTGTCTTTTCAAGTGAAGCTTGAGTCATCTTAAAAAGCTGACTTTACAACTAACCCCCTCTGCGTCTAGCACCGCCAGCCATACCGGCGATCGTCACTAGGGCCACCAACACTCACTAATTTGTCGCTATCAAATATAGTCACAGGGTACTCGCCGTCACTTTGCAGGGTACCTGCTAGTAGCATATTATGTTCACACGATCACACAATATTCACATGATAATACACTCCAAAACACACTATAAATAACCGATTCATTTTTCTCGAGCCATTACCTGCAAAAAGAGTCAATAGCATGACATATGTGTATACTCTTTGTGAAATGCATTTAAAATCATCAATTTTAGCATTGTCGTCGTAGAGTTCGTAAAATTTCTCTCAATTTTTCATCCTCAAGTGCAATTATCGTTGAAGCTGCATAGTTTGTAGGTAATTAGCTATTAATTGTGCATAATTTAACCTTTAATTGTTCGTTTCTGGTATCATTTGCAGCAATTTATGTTAAAGTTCGTAACTATAGCTTTAATTTTCGATCCTAACAAAAATCTAGGGTTTATTTTGGATAAATTTAGTAGTGAAGACTAATTTACTTGTGTATATGTTTTGTTTTGTTTTTGCTTCTCGGTTCTGGTTCAGGAAAGCAAGAATGAGGCCTGCGAGGGAGGATGTGGCATGCAGGAATATACAAGTGAGTAAGAAGTTGATTTTACGAGTTTAATTTTGTTGTTGAGTTGGTGATTGTGAATCATTGTTCATCAGCTTTCGTGGTTGGTTGTTTAGTTATCTGTTACTATTATAAGTTTTTTAGGTCTAATTATTGTTAATCATTTTGTTTTATCTAATTAATTTCAATTAGACTTCCTACTGTTTGTTTTTATTTTGCTGATAAATACTGTTACTGAATCTATAGTATCATTCAGTTGGTAGGAGCAGAGATAGATGCCTCTTTTCTAAGTATTGATTATCTGTAATTATTGCATATTAGTTTAACTGTTATAGAGCTCGATGATACTTTCATGATAGAAGTATAACATTGTATACTATGATCTTATTCTCTAGTTATCTATGACATATCTTAGGTTATCACCTTCCCTTAATTTTAGTTGTACTTAATAGATAAATGTTAATGGTGTTATTACTAGTCTTACTTGAAGATCCAACCATAAATTAACAGGCGGGAATTTGGTAAATATATTCGAATTTGAGATAGTTACCCGTCGTTTTATTTGTAGACTCTTAAACTTCTTACTAGGAAATCATATCTTAAATCTGTTTGTAAAGATATTTGGTTTTTCAGTTTGGAGCTTGTTAGACCCTTAACTTAGTTTTAATACAAACCATAACTACTGCTTCTCTAAATTTGTACAATTATATGTTCAATAACTACATATGTCCAATTTGCATGTTGTATTAAAGATTCTGATGATATGTCCAATGTGCATGTGCGTGTACATGTATACACATATAGATACGTACGTACTATATACCAAATTAGCGTACATATATATATATATATATATATATATATATATATATATATATATATATATATATAGGATAATATCTGACTCGATATTGTACACACATACTCACACACACACACGTTATCAGCTCTTTATATTTCAATTGTTTCTATGTGCAGCCGATCGATTTGGTTTCAGCTGTCAAGGAGTTACACACACTAAGTTCTCAGGAACTTAGCAAATTAATCAGGGATGCCGAAAACGAGACTATTCAATGGACTGGCAGTAACGGATCACCAAAACAGGTTACTAGATTTTGCATTATATTATCTGATATATCATTAAATACCGAATCATATCACGTATCATTAACTAATGAAATGAAATCTTGATGTTTCAGATTGATGTTGAAACCCTAGCAAGATATTTGACTACAAACCTAATAGCAAAACTCCTGGAATCCGAACAAGATGAACAACTTTTCAGATACTTATTAGGTGGGCTTAGACTGTTGCATGAATTATGTGATCTTGCACCTCGTAATTCCAAACTTGAGCAGGTAAATTTTAAATAAACTAATTATAATTATTTGTTAAATATTAAATCTTTTCATGTAAAAACTATTTTCCACAATACAGATATTGCTCGATGATGTGAAAATGTCCGAACAAATGTTTGATTTAGTCTTTTTCATGGTCATGGTTCTCGGTGGCTTCAGACAGGTTACATATATTTTTAAGTTATAACCGTTTGTTTACCTTGTTTTAGACTGACACATATTTTTGTTGACCAGGATAGTCAACTCTTTCTGTTGCATTCAGCATTGTTAGTTTGCAGTTTATATCTGTTAACAGCGTTTGTTTCTTCACAATGGCATGAACTTTCAGCAGTTCTGCTTGCACACCCTAAGGTAACATTTTACACTTCACATCTGTAATATTTTTTAAATATATTTTTATAGCAACAAATTGTCCAAAAAATAAATCTGTCTCCATATGTTAAACAGGTTGATCAATTTGTGTTTGGAGCTTTTGTTTCTGTTCATAGAGACATTCAGTTTATTCAATTAACGCTATCAGGTCAAAGTCAAACTAGTAATTCCGGCATGCAGTCAAATCTTGCAGAAGTCAACCGTTTGTGTCAACACTGCAAGGCTTCATTACAGTTTCTTCAGTCACTTTGCCAACAAAGGCTCTTTCGGGAGCGACTCGTTAAAAATAAGGTTTTTCATTAATTAAATATGTATATAAAATTATTATAAAAATATATATAATTTCTATATGAGGCAGTTTGACTTTAATTCTTGGTTCCTTCAGGATCTATCTGAAGATGGTGGCATTCTTTTGTTGGCTCATGATATCATGAAGTTGCCATTTTGTGAAGATTCTTATCTTATGGCTGTTGTTTCTAGGCTAAAATCAAAAATACTATCTATTGTAAGATATAGTTATAAACTTGAAAATGAAAATCTTGTTTTATTTAGACATTAATGGTATTGTTAACCGACATTTTTCAGCTATTGCATCTTTGTGAAGTAGAAAGTGTCTCTTTCTTGGATGTAGCTGCCAGCACTACCGAGGGTTTGAATTTAGCTAAATCTACTATATTCCAGGTTTTTCAATATTTTTCAAGATTAAAATTAACCCTAATTTTACCAACTGTTTAACCTACAAATTTAACAGGTTCTTGAATTACTGAAAAGCATGTTTCGTGGAGATCTCAATGGGCTTGTTGCTTTCTCTGACAAAACCTACCCAAGAGGGCTTTTACAACTCAATGCAATGCGATTAACCGACATTCTCTCTGATGATTCCAATTTCCGATCTTACATAACCCAAAATTTTGTAAGTTTCTAACAAGTACACGTTAATTTTATTATAGTTTATATGCATGCTTTCATTCACATGTTGACAATTTTATATGGTAATGCTAATATATGCCATTTATTATGAGGTTAATTATGTTTCTATCTTCAAACTTTCGTCGATTTGGTGCTTTAACCCTAATTTTTTTTATTTTACATGATTTAGTCCCTTGGTTAACTTGTTGAAAGAACATGTATGACCTGCTATCACAAGTTAATACTTACAAAATCCATTTTATTTTCTAAACTTTTGTTCTCGTAATGGTTTAGTCCCTTAACTTTTATATAAAGTTTTAGACCATTTTTTTAATAATAATAGTAGCAGTATTAGTAAGTAATAGTGTTGTTAAGTTAAAAAAATCAGTGAAAAATCAAGAAAAAAGTTTAAAGATTAAACCATAATTAAACCTAACCAAATTTGCACCTCAACAAATATAACCGGTTTGACCGTTAACCCGTCAACAAAAGGGTTAAAACATTAAATACCAAGTAAAAAAAAGTTCAAGGGCTAAAATGCCAATATCAAAACATAACTAACCCTTTGCCAATTTGTATGCAGACTGAAGTATTAACGAGAATATTTTTACAAGGACATGCGGATTTCTTGTCAAATTGGTGTTCATCTGAATGTAGGCCTTCTGAAGAAGATGCAACTTTGGATTTTGATCCATTGGCAGCATCCGCATGGGTTTTGGGTATTGTTCCTTCATCAGATGTCCCAGAATCTACTTTTAATGCTTGTCGTGTTGGCACTTCTTATGCATTTCAAAGAACATCTTTATTGGTCAAAGTTGTTGCAAATCTTACCTGTTTTATTCCTGATATATGTAAAGGTGAATACTTTAACCATATATTTTTTGTTTCTCTTTTTATGTTTTAACTTTTAATCCTCAAGCTTTCACTGATTTGGCGTTTTAGCCTGTCGAGTATATTTTAATTGGATTTATCTTAAACTTGGGTTGATTTTTAAAAAAAGGCATTGTGACCTGCTATAGCAGGTTAATACTTACAAAAACCATTTTAATCGCTAAACTATTTTTTTCGTAATGGTTTGGTTCATCAACTTGTATACCAATTTTTTTAAGGAAGTTTTTATAGTACATCTTTTATAAAAAATTCTTATACCAATTTTGTATAACAAATTCCTAATTTTTGCACATTATTAATGTTATTGAAACTTTGAGAAAAATATTGACGGCTAAACCACAAATTTGGTGGCAGTTTAAGGATAAAACCATATTTAACCCTAAGAAAAAGTTAAAGGGTTTTAAGTTTTAACGCCAAATCATTAAAACTTTGAAGATTAAAACATAATTAACCTTATATTTATTGATATCAATTTTATGTGTTGTTAACTAACTAACCTACTTGTTTTAATTGACAGAAGAAAAAGATCTCTTTCTCAACACATTCCTGCAGTGTTTACAGAAGGAAGTCCCTAATTTACCATATGCAGTCTCAGATGATTCTAGAATTACCCAAAACCTGCGTATTGATCGTTTAAACAGCTTCATTAGTCAATTAATTACAAATTTATGATTTTGCTTACTTAACACAAAGATTTACATGTGCAGGTTCCTTATTTATTCATGCAGAATCTCTAATTCCTGGATTTCTTAACCAGGATGATGTACAGCTTTTTAGGTAATTTGCAATTGTAGCTTTCTTAATTTGTTGCATATTAATATATTATCATGGAATTGTGTTGCAATTTTTTAAGGATAATTTATTTGTTCGTGTAGGTTGTTTATTGCACAGTTAGAACCGCTAATTACTCAGGAAACCAATATCGACCGAGCTATGGTAAAATTGCTTCATTCAGAAAATTATATTTATTATTATTTTTAATAGCATATAACTTTTAGTCATATTTAATGTTAATAATTTTAGTCCTTGTACAAAGTTTTGTCCTATTGGGGGGTTAGAAACTTTTTAAATCACTTATATATAAACCTTAAGTTTGACATTTTTTATGAAACTGTCATTTTTTTCTTGTAAAAAACATCTTTTAATGACCAAAACAGGACACAGATGACAAAACCATCTTTTAATGACTCAAATAGGATAAACTTTAAACAAGGACAAATAGAAAAGTATGCTTTTAAGCCAGATCATGAATGTAATATGACAAACTTGATTGTGTAGGAGGGTCAAGAATCTGGTGGTAACCAGAACAAGGGCATAACTGACATTTCACCTTTGGAAGAAATGAACCAATTAAATCTCAACGGAAATAAAGACCAATCCAACAGTTTACAAATGCAAGATCAAAGGACAGATGTAGCTCAAACTGTTGCTGCCAGAAGCGTTCACGAAAGTGATGTAGATGCTCAGAATGCTGAAACAAATGTACTGGATTCAAACTCCATGCAGCAGGTAAATTATTACTTTTATTTTAATTTTAATTTTTATAATAAGTAATGATGACATGAGCATTTTCAGGGTGAGGAAAAACAGTTGAGAAAAAGGAAGAGAAATATAATGAATCACATGCAAATAACCATGATCGAACAGGCTTTACAGAATGAGCCTGATATGCAGAGGAAAGCTGCCTTGATACAATCATGGGCTGAAAAAATTAGTCTTCATGTATGTAACATAAATTATTTTTCATATTACTTTGAATTAATACTTTGATTTGATTTTGCAGGGGTCAGAAATTTCTTCGTCACAGCTAAAGAACTGGTAAGAAAGTTGTGCCCTAATTAAAACTTAAATTAGTATCAATTAATTAATGTTTGTGTAGGTTAAATAACCGTAAAGCCAAATTAGCGCGTGCAGCTGCTAAAGATATCCGTGCACCGGGAGACAAACAAGGCGGGTCAGGAACCGAGCCCGAAAGCCCAGATGAATTCTATGAGCCAAACCCATCTGCTCCCCAACAAACTCAAAAAAACATACAAGGCAATTCTACAAAACATGAGGCTGGGAAATTTGTTGTACTTAAAGATGCACAAGGAGAAGAAATTGGTAAAGGTTGTGTGCATCAAGCAAGTGGTATTTGGGGTGGGAAGAATGTTGATGAATCTGGTTTGTGTGTGGTTGATGTTACGTATTTGAAAGTGGATAAATGGACCAATTTACCCCACCCATGTGATGCTACTGGGACTTCCTTTGCTCATGCTGAACAGATCTTTGGTGTTAAAAGGGTTTTGTGGGATTCTACCAAACTTGTGTTGCAACAAAACCCTTGATAGTGATGTTTTTTTATTCAACAGGTCAAGTGGGGACAAAAGTGCTTTTGAATGCTTTTAACTTTTAAAATTTCTTTAGTTGAAAATTTTTATGCATATCTTAAGTTATACCTAACACCTCTACGTTTTTGAAATTGATTCAAAATTAATTGGAACAATTAGGTTATTGCATCAGGACTTGGGAATTTCATAGCCTAAACAGGACTGTTAAAAAGAATAGATACATTTTCAGAAGACGAAAAACAAGTATAATAATTTTTTCTTGCAATGAATTTACAAAACTATGCAAACATTTTGGCATCATTGCTTGGATTGGAATGTACACTGAAAACAAAACCCTTTATATCATCAATGGATGTGTACAGCTTCTGTTGCAATTTGTATAATCTGTTGTTTTTGTGAAGTTGGAAATATGAACTTGTGTAGTCAAATGTATGCAAGGGAGCCCCTATCGTGATCGGGCTGAGGCCGGCCCCGAGTAGGTGTTGGTGGTCTTTGATTATTAAGCTCCTACAATCACATATACAAGAATCATATGAATTACAGCTTTTTAAAGTATGTTTTGGTAGTTACAAGTTTTTTAGCCGACCTATTTGGTAATAAGAGGGTCAAAAACATAAAAGATATGGCCATTTTTTTTAATTACTAGACTGGGATGAAAAAAACTTTAATTTAGCAAATGTCCAAAAACTTATAATTACAAAAACGAACCTTAATTGCCAGAATATTCCAATGCCTAAAGTATATTGATAGTAATGACCTTTGCTTTTTTATAATATATATCTTTTCTAAAACTTGTATTACTTACAAAATATGGGGACATCCTGTCAGCCAATTCTGACCCGTACATTTTTAGAAACCCTTTTTTTCAAATTTAGACATAAATTTCTTGTATTACCTCCATCCAGTGGCGTTCTTGGAGAGGTGCTGTAAATGTTTCTGGGTCAAGTGGTGGTGGCAACGGGTGAATTAGTTTTGGAACAACCACTAGTCCTCTGCCAATCACTAGTAAAGCTCCAGCATTATTAGCAGTGCCTGAATTTAATTAAAACAAATTATTTAACAATTATCAAATTATTTAACAATTAAAAACCAAAACTTACCACAATAGTTAGTCGCAGAGAAGAGGGTAATTAACTGTCCCTGAGCAAACCTCTCAAACCCATCCATTACGCATTCGTGTGCTCTTATAATTAGCTGAAGTTTGTTTCTTTTGCAGAAATCTGTAACCCTGTCAGGCTGCAAGTAGTTGTACTTATTGGAATATTTATTTTTTACCAATATTTTTTTAATTTTACCATCAAATAGACCCAATTTAAGGCAAATGGATTGAAACTGTCACATCTTTGGTATACGAATATATAATTTTTTTGGCGATTAAAGCATGAAGCGACATATTTCTATTTCTTTAAGCAAATTAAGCATGAATATATAATTTGCAATTTAAATTGTAAGATTAAGCACCAATTTAATGTGAAAAAAAGCATGCATACCCCGAAAGTAACAAGACCAGGTCCCCTTGGATTTGGTCTCAAACCTTCCACACTATCGTTTTCTGTGGGGTCCGACCTATAATGCATCAACAAAGTCATGTGTCAGAAACTATACAAATTTCAATTTCAATTTTAATTTCCCCTCAATTTTCTACATTTTATATTTTTGTTCAATACTTGATGTAAATCATGTGAAATCAGAGATTTTTGTGCTCTCTTAGGTTGGTTATGACTTATTTCTGTATTTTGGGCATAACTTTGACTTTTGAAAATTTGGCCACCATTTTGAGACATAATATTTTTTTTTTGCGAAAGCAGGAATTTACCATAATAAATCCATCAAGACAACACATCCAGCATCCATATTTATAGGTCTTTCTATTTTCTCTATTTGTTCAACTGAATTAATGGATCTTCCTATTCCACCATGCATACATATAATCTTTTGTTCAATAAGTGCTGCAAGTGGAAGATGATTAAATAACTGATTAAACCGTTGCCATGCCCATATTCCATCACTTTCTCCCTGTAACAAAACCATAATCACAATTTAAAAACCAAAAGTAAACAAATTTTCAAGTTTGCGTACATACCAGTCTTTCAATGCATTCAAGACGAAAACCAAAAAGTGCATTTACATCAGCCGCTTCATGATTTCCACGTATTAAGTGAATATTATCGGGATAATTAATCTAAATAAATTAAAAAAGGAAAAAAAAAAAAAATAGGTTAATGACGAGATCATAAAACTAAAACAGGTCAGTAAGCGGGATTATAAGGTAACTGGAAGCTTGCCTTAAGAGCAAGGAGCAAAGTAATTGTCTCCAAACTATGCTGTCCTCTATCAACATAATCTCCAAGGAATAAATAATCGATATATCTGAAACGTAGTAAAAACAGTAAATTACAAAAATGGTCCCTATAGTTCGTCCCTAACTTTTCAAAATTACAAAAATAGCCCTAATTCTGAAACTTGTCACACATACGAGACGGTCCCTAGTTGGACAATCACATATTGTTTGTAATCTAAATCGCTCACTATCTTAGGTAGGGAATTTTAAGCATAATTTGAATGTTGTTAATAGATCAAGTATTTGAAGAATTAAAGTGAGTAAATTTAAAGTATAGGGTAGAATATATAAAATTAAAAACTTACGTAATATCTCCAGCAACTGAAGGAAAACCATATTCATCAAATAAGCGCATGAGATCAGTAAACTGTCCATGTAAATCACCAAACACTTTGATTGGTGCATTCAATTCAAGAACTGTGGGCTCGTTCATAAAGATTTGTTCAGCAGCATAACAAAGCTCTCCCACTTCATAAGCATCCATGAAAAATCTCCTGTTAGCAGGTGGTTTCCAGTTTCGAGGCTGGAGCAATGTAGATATCACCTGAAAAATATGTCTTTTATTATAATCTTCCTAATTTTGACCCGTTATGTATGAATGGGATGATTTAGATGTTTTTTGATTATCTTAAAATGGTCTAATAATAAAATTAGCTAAAAAGGGAACACGTCAACACAAAAATTAATAATAATTATTATTATTAGAGAATATGTACACCCAAGTTTTCAACTTTTTTCATTAAGGCCACCTATTTCTTTTCACTTATACCAATTTTGAGAAGGAAAATTATGAAACTATATAAATGAACCTAAACTTAAGTTACTAAAATAAAACAAAAAAAAATTTAAATGACAAATATTAGTTATAACTTATACCTTCTAAATAAAGATGCACCTAAAAGAAGAGGAAATTTGGCTCATTTAAATTATTATTCGTATTATTTAAATTTATTATAATTATGTCCACTTTTTTTCTATTACAATTTTCCCGCATAAATTTGCCTGGAGCTGGTATAATGAAAACATATACACATATTTAGGTGGCCTGTAAAGTTATTTCAATAAATGGGCGACCTTAATGAAAACAGTTTAAAACTTAGGTGGCCTCCACACAAATTATCCCTTAGTATTATTTAATGCATTAATAATTTATTAAATTATTTCGAAATGGACAAAAAAAGACCATTTCAACCCACACTAAGAGACAAAACGCGAACCCGTTTTTAGCTGTTACCCAATCTGCCCATCTTACCAACTTTAATATGAAGAAAAGAAAAAAAGCACAAGCAGCAAAAGTTTGAAGTATTACCTTTTTATGCAAACCTTGAGGTGATTTTTGCCTCATGTACCTTTTCCCAGGGCATGATGACGTGTCATTTGGAAAGGGCATCATACGTCTGCTCTCATTTTCAAAATGATTCAATGATAACTGCCTTACCAACCCACCAAGGTTCCCTACGGCTTCTCTAGCAATCACAATCTACAACATTTTCTCATTTAATTTTATCCCAATTAAGAAAATAAATCCTTAAATCTTAATTAAAACAACACATACAGCTCTAGGGTGAAGTTGCACATCTCGGGGTGATTCACAATCCTCTACATTATCTTGTGAATTCACATTTGTAACCATCATTTGTGCAGCTTGCCACCCTAAATTAGCTCCAGCTTCATTCTCCCCACTGCAGACAATGTTTTGTTATTGAAATCACTCAAAAAAATCTCATTTAGTGACACCTGGAAAATTGTCGCTAACATACAGTCACTAAAGATCGGGTAAAAGTAAAACATAAAATGTTTACTACTCTTTAGAAAGTGTTTTACCTACACATAGAAAAGTGTGGGTAAATGTTCGGTAGGTAAAACCCTATAGTCATACAAAAAATACATGTTTAACCTTGTAGTGACAACTTTTTTCTTAAAAGATGTGAGCAAAGTTACATTTTTTGAGTTTTACCACAACTTCTTAACATGTGGGTAAAAATTGGAACTTTATGCTGCACTTTTGAAGAAGTGTCACTAAAATCCACTTATAGTGACACTTTTTTGGATGTCACTGAATGTTACTTTTCTTGTAGTAGATATACCAACTGTTCCATTTTTCTTTTTGCATATATATAGAGTCAATTGTATGCATTGGTCCATGATTTTTGATACGAATCGTGAAATAGATGAACAATAATAAATGGATAAACACAGAAAAACAGAAAAATAGAAGACAAAGAACTGGAACACAATAAATTTTTTCTTCCTTTTCATTTCTCTTCTCTTCTCCTAAAATTAAATCTCGGGAACACAGTGTAAGTAAACTTCTAAAGCTTATTTACACTTTTTCCCCTTCTAGTTCAATATTATTTAATAAGTATCCAAACCCTATCGATTTTCGAGCAGGATATACACTACAGTAACAAACTTGAAACGTCTATTATTTTTATCTTTTAGCTTTATTAAATAATACAGTCTTTTTCAAATATAAACATTTATAACCTTAATTCGTTTGGTAAGGGACTTCCGGGCCCACCATCAAGAGACATAAGATCAAACGGGCACAAATTGTGTGTCTTAGGAGTTGAACCCTTTTCAGGATTATTAGCATCCAAATGAAAAGAACTTTCAGCTACAAGAAAATCATCTAACAATGCATCTGCAGAAATTGGAACCAACAAAATTATCAGTTTTTTTCTAGAATTTTCTATTTTCAAACATAATGACGTTTTTGTAATTATATTTTTCAAAATATGATACCACAAGTTTATGTAATTATATTGAGTTTACAGCCTTACCTCCCCTAAGACCACCATAAACATATAAACAAGAACCAACTGATGATGTGTCATGTCGGCACCTACGCATGAGTTCCAAATTTGGATCTTCATTTTGCTCACTGTTACTGTGTGAGGAAGTCACTAAACCATGTCTGTCTAACCAAACTCCAGCAACAGTATCCAAAACTGTAAAATTGTAACCATGTTAAAAATAATATATTTTTTTAGAAGTAAATCAGTTCAAATTAAACCAATATTAACCTGCAATAGATGCTTCACCATCTACCACACGCCCTCCCTTAAGAGCACCTCCAGTGACATGCAATCTAGTACCAACAAAAACCTAATGACAAAAAAAAAAAAAAAAAAAAAAAAAATAAATAAATCAAGAACAAGAAGTTATTAAAATCTAAAAGACATTATCTAATAATTTTTTTATATTTTAAAAGATATTAATTACTTACCGCCGCATGTTGGTATCTTGATGAAGGTGAAACTCCAGGTGAAAGATTCCATTCCCAATGCCCGTTTTTATGCAAAACTAGTCCATAAGCATCTGCTAACGGCTGTAAATACAATCATTTTCAGTTAAAAAAATGGTTATTTTAATTACTTTAACACATTAGGCATGTAGCAAGATTAACACACTAAAAGTGAAGCTTAATTATAATTAATTATACCGTTCCTGAAGTGTCTCTCCCACCACAAAGCAAAAACATACCATCTGACCGAGCACTACCTGTAGCATACCTAAAAATAAACAAGTGAAAATGCATTAAAATTTTGAAATGATGAAAAAAAATGTAATGCAATCAAACTAATTACACAAATGCCCTTGAAAAGTTGAAAAATTACATACTTACATTCTAGCTGAAGGTTTATCGCCTTCTGTATTTAGCTTCTGCCACACATACGGTTTTTGAGCGGTATCTAAAGCCCAAACATCTGAAAGCACTTTCTTTCCTATGCCATTTTATGTTTATGAACAATTGGAAAAAAAAATGGTATTTATTTTTACTTTAGAACACTAATAATAAAGATAATAGCTATAAATATGAATCATACTCACCATCATTGCCACTAACAGTAACAAGGAAGCGTTGGCCAACCAAATCCATGACATGACCATAACGAGGACCAGGAACCTGCCCTTGAACAACCACTCTGCACTCATTATTGTATATATATAAAAAAATCATATTAACATCAAAAGGGAAATATATTAAAGTCCAAATTTAATTTAAGAAACTTATATTACCGGTGCCATTTGTATTCGTCATTACTCAAATCTAGCACGTAAAGATCATCTGTTGAGTGCCCAGCAGGACCTATGCCACCCTAGCAATGCAGCATAACTTTATCATAAATCACAATTTATATAGAGTATTTAATTCTCATACTTATCTTTTTTTTTTGTAATTTATGAAAATTAACACTGAATCACCTGAAATACAACCATGGTTCCAACAGCAGCAGCTGCATGAGCAGCCCTAGGTGAAGGGGCTTCACCAGCTGGTCTTATTCTAAACAAATTCACGCAAATTAACATTTGAATACCAACCAAATTAACGAAATTAAATGCAAGAACAATGTGGAATAGAAGCAACCTGGTCCATTTTTTAGTAAGCACGTCATAGGAATGAACAGAATTTGTCACCCCAGCTAACCCTAAAATCCAAAATTCAACAGAAAATTGTCAATTTTGCATGTATTGAAAAATGACATGCACAATTGCACATATAGTAAGTTAAAAAGGGAATGATGATTACGGATGCCAGGGTTAGCTCCTCCTTCAATGGCGGTAGCACCACCGAATAAGATCAATCGAGGTCCGTGAGATTTGGTTTGAGCAACGGCGGTGAGAGTGTGGCCGCAGCGAGGGCCAGGGGCGTCATCGTCTGTGTCCCAATGCGTCTCCAACGGGAAATACGTCGGAGCCGGATGTAGCAACGGCTTCGAATCCATCATAACCGAAACCAAAAACCCCAATTATGGTACTCAATCGATCAACTTGTTAAACAAATACAGAGCATGTGAACGATATGATCTATAATATTCCCCTCAAACCAACTACGTCGAAAGTAATATTAGTAACTGAATACATATTTTCATTTTCATAATGTGAATGCATACTAGTAGGGGTGTGTATAAAAACCGGAAAACCGGAACCGAACCGGGACCGAACCGAACCGGAACCGGCTTAACCGGTCCGGTTCCCGGTTCTTAGATTTGATAAAAATTAACAAACCGGGTTTACCGGTTCCGGTCCCGGTTCGGTTCCGGTTTTTTCGGGTTTGGAACCGGCATTTAAATAGGTATATAGACTTACGAGTTTTCATATATATATGTCGAAATAATAGGTATATAGGCTCTTAATAGAAACATATTTTACTTGAAACAACCCGTGAACCCCTTGAAACAACCCGTGAACCCCCGTAAACATCATACTTTTATTAAAAGTACGCTAAAATATTTAAGTTATATATTTTAAGATGAAATTATGCACCGAAAATGTATAATCGGATGGCAAGCACAAAAACCGGGTTTACCGGTTCTAAACCCGCTTGAAGAGCGAACCGACCCGGAACCGGACCGGGCCCGGAACCGGTTTAACCGGTCCGGTTCTCGGTCCTTGAAATTTCCTTTTTTCGGTTACCGGGTTTACCGGTTCCGGTCCGGTTCGGTCCGGTTCCGGAACCGAACACATCCCTACATACTAGGGAGGAAATTCGCAATAAAACTAAAATTCAATTTTTTTGGATCATAAAGAAATGATATTAATGGTGTATTGTTTGTAGAGTAAATTACAGTTTTTGTTCCTGTGGTTTGCTAGATTATGCGATTTTGTCCCTTTACTTTTTTTTCTGTTTTTTTATCCCCGAGGTATGCAAAATTCCTTTTTTTGTCCTTCCGTCCACCCGCCGTTTGAATTCAGCCGTTAAAGCCCTCACGTGCTGAAAACGTGAGGGTAAATTTGTCATTTTACTTTTTCTTTTTTATTTTTATTTTTCTTTCCTTTATCTTCTTCCCTTCCTCTTCCCCAAATTAACACCAAAAACCCTAAAGAAAAAGGACAACCCACATGACTTGGTCTCTAAAATCAATTCATCATCTTTCTAAGTCATCTCTAAAATCAACTCACAAACACCACCACCGGCGAAACCATCACTATCGGAAATCCAACCATCGTAATGCGATTATGAAAACCCAGATCGGCGAAAAATCAAAACCGGCGAAACCATCCCTAATCGCATTATGAAAACCCAGATCGGCGAAAAATCAAACCAGCGTACCACCGTCTTCTCCGGCAGCTCTGGTTTTCCGGCGTCCCTTCTCCACTGCAATCATCTTCTCCGACAAGGTCTTGCTTTCCGGCAATCATTCCACCATAACCACAGCTGCTCAACAAACCGTAAAACCATCAGTCTCCGCCACCTGCACCGGTCGACCTCCGTTTTGCATCTTCTTCTCCAGAAACCTTTTTCTTCTCCGACTGGACCTGGTTTCATTTCTTTTCCGGTAAAGCATCATCTTTACTACGGCACCACCGTCATCCTCTGTCATCTTCGTAGAGAAAGAGATGGTGAAGAAAGGGTAAAGAAAGAGAGTGCCGGAGATGGTGATGGGAGTTTGGGGGGTTTAAGGGATGAGAGAGGGTCAAAAGATAGAGAGTTAAGAGAGAGAGAGAGAGAGAGTGAGAGTTGAGATTGGTTGTACATTGTGCAATTTTAATTGTACAACATTATGTTTGTAACTTATGTATAAATTGTTGTACATTAATGATAAAATGACAGATTTACCCTCACGTTTTCAGCACGTGAGGGCTTTAACGGCTGAATTCAAACGGCGGGTCGATGAAAGGACAAAAAAACGGAATTTTGCATACATCAGGGACAAAAAAACAGAAAAAAAAGTACATGGACAAAAACGCAGAATCAGACAAACCACAGGGACAAAAGCTGTAATTTACTCTTGTTTATAACTATTTTATGTTGCTAAACATTACAAGATAATATGTGTATTCGCTAGTTCTTGTTTTCATATTAGATAATTTTATTGATAAAGTAAGTATACATCATGTTTCCAAACACAGCTTGTTTTGGGTAGGGGTGAGCATTTGGACCGAAAAAACCGAACCGAACCGAAAACCGACCGAAATCGAACCGAATAAAAACCGATAACATGTTATGGGTTCGGTTTCGATTTTGAAAATTCATCGTTTTCGGTTCGGTTTTTGAATAAGAATGAGCATTTGGCCTAAAAAAACCGAACCGAACCGGACCGAAACCGAACCGAACCAAAACCGATAACATGTAATCGGTTCAGTTTCGGTTTTGAAAATTTATCGTTTTCGGTTTCGCTTCGGTTCGGTTTTTGGACCGAGCTCACCCCTAGTTTTGGGGCGACGCATGTCACATTATAATTATGTGGTTAAACGTACTCATGTGAGAGAATATTAAGATGAGTAAGAACCTTATCAAAGAGACTTATATAATACCTTTCTACACAAACTAATAATACACAAATTATATACTAGTATATAGCATTTAATAACTTGATGTGACATGATAAATCATACTTTAACTATCCCACCGAGATGATCGGAAAACCTCCATTCCATCAAGGTCCAAACTGTCACAATGATCGGAAAGCCTCCAATCCAAAGTGACTCATCAAATCTCGTTAACCGGAAAGCCTCCGATCCAACAATATCCATACAATACCATTTCATCTTGCATACAATTCATGCATGCATCATTCACTTAGCACCATGCTATCATTTTCTTTCACAATCAATCATGTTTTCTATCCAAATTTTCACTTTTCCACTTTCTATCCAAAGTCCATTATTTCCACTTACACCAATACCACACGGTACGCACATATTCACTAATCAAATTATTTATCAATCGACCTTTACTAAAATGCTTTCTCAACTTTGAAATTTCCAACCTTTCCTTTACCACCGAGGTAACCACTAATATTTATAATTATCCACACTTTACCAATTCACCCGGTCTTTATGAGTCATCCCCTTGGCTCCGATCTATAACTGAAACACAAACTATCATAACTTTCTATAAACTTTTACCAATAACAAATTATCCCCCCTTCACATCGCATACGACATCCTGACATAAACATTTGCATTATTTATCCGATAATCTATGATGACATAGTCCTTTCTACTCTTACCTCCCGCGACATACCTGTCGCCAACCCACTCAAATATACACATACAATAAACCGGGGAGATATTCTCCCACACTTATCTGTAATTCACCGGCCATCTTAAATCAACCAATTGACTCCGGTCTATACTTGCAACACATGTTTTAGCATCCAGTAGCCCCACACTCGATATTCTACTCTTTTCACATCGTGAGACTTAGAAATGTTCCTTTCCCAATCGCAGTCTCACACCGCACTATGACATATCCTCTCATGTCATTCCTATGACCTTTACTAATAATTATCTTTTTACCTTTAATACCGAATCCATTATTCATGACACCAACCTTTGCTATACCTGATTTTCAACTTTTACTCAACCATATCCAATATCTAAAATTTGTCCTTCCCGATACTTATTCTTTTCCACATATCTTCTATTTATGAGTTCTAAAACCCCAATATACCTTTCCACACATCTTCTATTTGTCCTTACCAACTTTTATTTATGAGTTAAATAAACATGTTTGTTATTTATCAAAAATCATATCACTTTAACTTTACTTTGACTAGAATATTTATCTCTTACTAGTCACTTTATACTTATTCTCTTAAGAATTCAATCATTACTTTTATTAGTATAGTTTACTAATCACTACTCGATACTTAAAATCATTGTTATTAGCTTTACTAATACATAGTAGTAATAAACCAATTACCATACTTTCTTAATCATTATTAATATCCATACATCTTATCAATAAGGAATCATTAATCAATCTTTATCATCATAATCTCTTTCTAAAATCATCAATCATTTTAGACATACTTAAATAGTCTATTATTCACAGTTTCTTATCTTTTCAATTATATCTTTATTAAAAATATATATTAATAAAGACTCATAAAAATCATGGTTTCCAAAATCATTTGCTATATACCAGTTTAAAAGTTCACATGTACTCACCTTAGCCACAGCAAAATCCAAATCGTGTTTATCAACACGAATCCTTGCCTTTCCACTTGTGACATATCTCCAATCTCTAGGTCTTTAAGACCTAATCACCATTTATACATATAATCCAGTTATTATCCATAACCAAACATCAATAACCCATATTAACATCCCAACCACCAAGTTCATCCAATCTTGGTGGAAAATCTCAAACCCTAGTTCAAGATTTACACCAAGAACCACAGATCTAGCAAGAACACATTGTTCTTAAGCTAACTATGAGTGTTTTACACTCACCATGGACATCTTCTCCAAAGATTCATGGTATAAAATCCAAATCACCATTTTTCCCCAAATAATGCTAACCAACTAGCTAGATAACCAAGATAATCAAGAATCCTTACCTTTGATGTTAAAATCTCCAAAGATGGTGAAGGTTTAAGCTCAAGAACACCAAAATCGCCATTCCCCTCTCTCAAATCGGCTGCAAGGGTTTTGGAGGAAGAAATGAGCAAAAACCCTAATTTTCACGTTTTTATGCAGATCTGACCAAGATAGCGCCGCTATCTTAAAGATAGCGCCGGTATTTCTAATCCCGCGTTAATTCGCGTCAACTGTTCGCGCCGCGAACTCAAACGCTATCTCAACTTCGCGTTTTCCCCACCGCTATTTCGGATCGCTGTTCCAACGTTGCACAAGATAGCGCCGCTATCTATACCTGTGTCACACCCCGCCAAATGAGGTCCGCGGAAGAACGGGCGTGCGACTATCATGAGTAAACACAGGATATGATTATCGTCAACAATAAATGTTTGATAAAAATAATGTCACCATAATTTAATTTAAACAGGGTAGTTGAATCAAAACATAAGTTTTAACTAAAATTTGGAGGTGACATCTTTACAAAACGAAAGCTTGACTCTAATGCATGCGACTCAATGCTTAGCTAAGATACCTGAAAAACATAAGTAAAAGTATCAACAAAATTGTTGAGTGAATTCACAGGTTTTATAATAAGTTCAATTTGTTCCACAGTTTTCGTATGCCAGTCATGGCAAAAATAGAGTAATGATATAAAACGTTAAAAATAGTATGCTCCAAAAGCAGTAATCGTTTTCGTATGCCATCGTTGGCAAAAATAGCGTGATGATATAAACGTTAAAATAGTCTGCTCAAAAGCAGTAATCGGTTTCGTATATTAAACTTGACATAATTTGTACGATGATGAAACATTTTAATATAGTTGCCTCACTGGCAATACGTACGATCAAAATCGCAAAGTAGAAAACATAAATAGTACGATGATGAAACATTTTAATATAGTTGCCTCACTGGCAATACGTACGATCAAAATCGCAAAGTAGAAAACATATGATGATGATCCCCAATAGGTTTGCAAGGCCTATGAGTTAATATGTCGACCCTAAGTCCATAACCAAAACACAACTTTCAAACGCATTTCACTTTCTGGATATACACTCCACGGGTTCGATAAACATCGATAGTTAGCGCGACCAACTAAATACGGGGGAGGGTAAGTCTCAGCCAATAGTACTATTTGCATATCCAGGGCCTAGTCGCAACTAGCTAATGATTATGGTATGTATGCATATACGCACTTCCATGCACTACATCTAAACCTAGTTCGAGCATAACGATTCGTTGTCATGTTTTCCAAAAATAGTTTCATCGTAAATAATAGTAAACGTTTAAAAATGTTGTAAACGTTTATAAAATAGTTGATATGTTTCAAAACAGTTAAAATGTAGCAAAAGAGAGGTTGTGAAATCACTGTCACAATAAGGTTTATTAAATACGCATTGATAAATCGTTTGAATGTTTATAAATCATTTGTTATGTTTTTCACCCCAAGTTTGTAAAATAGTATAAAAATAGTAAAAAGGGGCTGTGAACTCACTGTCACAATAAGGTTTATTAAATGCGCATTGATAAATCGTTTGAATGTTTATAAATCATTTGTTATGTTTTTCACCCCAAGTTTGTAAAATAGTATAAAAATAGTAAAAAGGGGCTGTGAACTCACTGTCACAATAAGGTTTATTAAATGCGCATTGATAAATCGTTTGAATGTTTATAAATCATTTGTTATGTTTTTCACCCCAAGTTTGTAAAATAGTATAAAAATAGTAAAAAGGGGCTGTGAACTCACTGTCACAATAAGGTTTATTAAATACGCATTGATAAATCGTTTGAATGTTTATAAAACATTTGTTATGTTTTTCACCCCGAAGTTGTAAAACGATATAAAAATAGTAAAAGTGGGGTTGTGAACTCACCTTGGCGCTGCTAGCAAGTAAGGTTCCACAAATTACAGTGCCTGATCGCACAATTCCTAGCGTCCTAAACGTATATTAATTGTTAATAAGTGACGGTACACAACACGTTTAGTTATATAATGCATGCGGACTCTCTTAACCGGGATCTAGAGTCGAACGGTACGTTGGTGACTCGATGGAGTTGGGTTCGCATTTTAAGTATGTTTGCTTGACTTATACGAGTTTTAAAAATAGCTACACTTTAACCGGCTGCACATGAATTGTGACGTAATAGGTATTTGTTTAAATAAAAAAAAATATTTCTAAGTTATTATACACTTATTTACTGAATTATCAATTAATAATAAAAAGAATTTTCTTATTTAATTAAATAACTCGATTATTAAGTACATAATAAAATACTTCTTTATAATAAAAGTTATAACAATTTAACAAAACTGATTTAAAGGATTTTAAATTTGGTTTTGTAAGGAGGGAAAGCAAAGTTACCACTCTTTCTGCACAAGGTACAAACTGTGCAGAAAGTCACCCATGATACAACACCCATTTCATGCATGCTTTCCGGCGGTTGATTACATACGAGTAGAACAAACGAGCAGGGTGGAAACGAGTAATTTTCGCCGGAAAACACAACCGTAGGGTGGCGATGGGATTTGGGTTTATGGTCCTGGCCGGCCAAGGGCCATGGCCAGCGGCGGAGGAGCAACACCCACGACGGAAAACTCATCCAAACTCGGTGTCGTGCAGTCGGACCGTCCTCACCCGCAAGACACACTCTTACGTGTGTACATCGCCGGAGAAACAGGTTTCGCCGGAAAAACGGGTGTACAAGAATCCCTCAGCTCACACACCAAATCACAACGGAATACACACACACTGTGTGTGCGTGTGTTTGGTTTTTGTGTGGTGATATTATCTAACTGTTGCCGGAAAAGAACGGTTTTACCAGAAATGTGAACACAAAAGTCTCAATACACACACACGCTGCGTGTGTGTGTGTCACCGGAGAATATGACGAGAAGGAACCCAGAAATCCCGACCCTTGAATGCATGCTGTAATATTAGAAGAGAAGGGTGGAAATTTATACCTTGTGCGAGAAAAATCAAGCTACGAAGCTTTGAGGTGGTGGCTCGCCGGAAAAGCTGGTTCGCCGGAGAAGACGATTCTGCTCCATAGGTTTTAAAAGGCGGAAGAGGGAGTTGGTCACAAGGTAGTAGTTTTTCTTTGTTGGGAATTTGCTGTAAGGCATATTACTGATTTATATAGAGTTTTTGACAAAATGAAGAGGGGGTAATGACCATTGTTTTCTTTCATTTTGGGGTGGATAATATGTAATATTAAAATAAAGAAAATGATGGGACTAGATTTAGATGTGCAGAGAAAATCGGCCAAAAAGGAGGAAAATGGGGGATTGGGTATGATTTAACTCTCAAGTGGGTATTGAGAAGGATATTGTATATCTTTTTATTTTATTTTATTCTTGTTCCATTTTAGATTCATTTAGTTTAGTTTACCTGATGAAACTAGTTAGTTACATAGTTCTTGTAAGTTCAACTAATTAGTTGAAAAATATGACATATAAGTTGAGTGGCAAAAGATGGTCAATTATATGGTCAAATAAATCGTCATATTAAATTCTTATTGACACGTCTTAAATTTTGTATTCGTTTGTTTTGTCTTCGTACATTTTAATTTGGTGGAATTATATGACATTTGAAAATATAATTATATTTATAATTGAATCGTTTACAATTTACCTTTACGGGTCGCCAACTCGCCAATTTGTGTTTCCGAATGGTCGCTAAATCTCAATAGATTATTGACATGCACAAAGTGTTTGCGTTAAAATGTGTATGATCGACACATGATAAGATTTTAAAAGCCAGGCTTATATAACAAAACATACTTTACTAATAACCACTTGTTTTACATTTCGGTGCTCGGTTACATTCGATGTTGGTCAAACCGGACCATTTTCGAGGGTTGTCACATTCTCCCCCCGTTTAAAGAATTTCGTCCCGAAATTCAAGTGGTATGTCTTTTCAATCTGCTCCAACATACGGACTAGGATTCCTCATTAGTAAACATATTACCATGATTTTTATTTTGGACATTTTAAGTTGGTCAAATAAATGTTTATATAGACCCAAATAATAGTTTCAGAAAATATGGATAATAGATTAGGATCATTATTATTATTAACACAAATTGTCATCTCTTACATAGTCCTCTTTATTTACAAATATAATTATTTTACATAATTAATAATTTTTAACCCAACAATACTCGTTTGGCGACATGCTATCCACGAATTATTAATGCAATAATGCATATTTTGGTTCCCTATCCATATTATTTTCAGAACATTCATTATGTCAAATCTTATATGTGTTCAAGTTTGTGATTACAAAATGTTGTATATTAATATATGTGACATCCTGATTTGTTTATCAAGTTATGTAATTTGATTACACATGACATATATTTCATGTTTGGTGTATCGATAACAATTAAAAATTATTGCTTTTACGTTAAAAATAACCTGTCTTAATCTTTGATTAAGCTTTAAAGTTGTCAGTTGAGTGTGACTAATTGTATGTAAGGCTAAATTATGCTCATATTAATAAAGTAGCGAGAACCGAGGCCTCTATTTCTACCATTTTGATTTCTTTCACGATATATATTATTTTTTTATTTTTTTTTTTTTGAAAAAAAATGATAAAAGTGTATTGATGTAGCTTTCCCAAAGTTGGCAAAAGAAATGTCATGCTCTCTTTTATTATTATTAATAATAATATATTTTTGTTTTTAAATTCTTTTTATAATCCATGACTCTGATAATTCTACATTGTACTATACCATTATAAACACGTTGGCCACCCGTTTTTATAATATCATGGTACAATGTTTCCAAATCATTATCATTCATATTCTTCATCATGAATGAGAGGACCTTCCCCGCGTACTCTTGTTGTATGCCTAACATATGAAATTATGAGATTATATTAAAGAATTTATGCCTATGAAACAATTCTCATAAGTATTCTACAAATTTTATTCGTGATTAGGGTATATTCTGAATTATCCCCAATGATTGATGATATGTGGTGTCTTTTGTGATTCAGACATTATTTCGACTCGTAGTTTCACAAGGGGTGGATTCCAAACTCAAGTCGAAGCACGAGTTTTCAAAATGAGTTTTTCAAAAGTGTTTTTAAAATGAGTCCAAATCCAAAGTAATACATTGTTTCCACTTAAATTATTCTAATAGTTCTGTATGATAGGTAGGCTTTCGATACATTGTTTCTCTTTGACGCGAAATATTTTCGACTAATTCTTTATTAATGGTTCTTCTCTTTTCTTCTCAAGTAATACATTGTCCCTATCGGCTTTAGTACTAGTTGGAATTTTACTGTTTGATCATCATTATCCTTATCGTCTTTATTGTGGTGCGCATATGTTTAGTTGTCATCTTTAATTTCTCGTTATTAGTCAAGAGGACTTTACTCCCAAAGTTGACTGATTCATGTTAATATTAATGAGGTTGGTTGAATTCAGTGGTTTTGTTCATCGGTTTGTTTCAATAATCCATGACTTAGATAAGTCTACATTGTACCATGTAATTATAAACACGTTGGCCAGACGGTTTATAATATCATCGTACAATATTTCATCATCATTATCACTTCATATATTCGTTTTAGGAAATTTGGAATCTTTTCTCCATAATGTATTATAAGAATTTAGACGTTGTACTTAAGGTTAAATTTCGAGACACCCTAGAGTGAACGTGTGACGTCTTTCGTGTTTTTGTTTCGTGGCGTTAAAGAGTAGTGGATAAACGTTCAATTGTTAGTCATGCGAGGAATCTTTCGAGTTTTATGATTTGTTGAGTGGGAAATTAGGGTTGTATTGTCGATAATCGAGTGACGTACATTGTGTGAGATAATTATTTATATAGTGTGTGACTAAGATACGCGGTGTACATATATATGTATTTCTTGTTGACGGTCGTCTGATGATGTGCTGCCATGCTTGATGTTCAGTCAAATAGAGTTTTCAAAGTGTTCGCTGCTCGTAAACGTTCGGTAACGGTTCACGAATTTGTGCTTTCGTGTAAGTGTATAGTGGAGTGTAAGTAAGATATTCGATTTAGGTATGTGATGTAAGTGTCCAGTGAGTAGTATAATGTCGTGTACTGAGGATTCAAATGAACTTATTGGCGATATAATGTAATATGTTTCACCTATAGGTTCACGTGTAAGTATCCACTGGAATAAAGCACTATACCTAAGCGTAAGTGTAAGGCAATATAAAGCAAGTGATCTATTACTAAGGCAAGGGGTGAATGAATGATATGCAATGCCACTCTATATGCAATGAGACTATATGAAATGAGACACTTAATGCAATGAAAACATTTTGACCCAAAAATCTTTTTGAAGTTATAGACTAGACTCGCTAGTTCACTATAACCAATAGCTCTGATACCAATCTGTCACACCCCGCCAAATGAGGTCCGCGGAAGAACGGGCGTGCGACTATCATGAGTAAACACAGGATATGATTATCGTCAACAATAAATGTTTGATAAAAATAATGTCACCATAATTTAATTTAAACAGGGTAGTTGAATCAAAACATAAGTTTTAACTAAAATTTGGAGGTGACATCTTTACAAAACGAAAGCTTGACTCTAATGCATGCGACTCAATGCTTAGCTAAGATACCTGAAAAACATAAGTAAAAGTATCAACAAAATTGTTGAGTGAATTCACAGGTTTTATAATAAGTTCAATTTGTTCCACAGTTTTCGTATGCCAGTCATGGCAAAAATAGAGTAATGATATAAAACGTTAAAAATAGTATGCTCCAAAAGCAGTAATCGTTTTCGTATGCCATCGTTGGCAAAAATAGCGTGATGATATAAACGTTAAAATAGTCTGCTCAAAAGCAGTAATCGGTTTCGTATATTAAACTTGACATAATTTGTACGATGATGAAACATTTTAATATAGTTGCCTCACTGGCAATACGTACGATCAAAATCGCAAAGTAGAAAACATAAATAGTACGATGATGAAACATTTTAATATAGTTGCCTCACTGGCAATACGTACGATCAAAATCGCAAAGTAGAAAACATATGATGATGATCCCCAATAGGTTTGCAAGGCCTATGAGTTAATATGTCGACCCTAAGTCCATAACCAAAACACAACTTTCAAACGCATTTCACTTTCTGGATATACACTCCACGGGTTCGATAAACATCGATAGTTAGCGCGACCAACTAAATACGGGGGAGGGTAAGTCTCAGCCAATAGTACTATTTGCATATCCAGGGCCTAGTCGCAACTAGCTAATGATTATGGTATGTATGCATATACGCACTTCCATGCACTACATCTAAACCTAGTTCGAGCATAACGATTCGTTGTCATGTTTTCCAAAAATAGTTTCATCGTAAATAATAGTAAACGTTTAAAAATGTTGTAAACGTTTATAAAATAGTTGATATGTTTCAAAACAGTTAAAATGTAGCAAAAGAGAGGTTGTGAAATCACTGTCACAATAAGGTTTATTAAATACGCATTGATAAATCGTTTGAATGTTTATAAATCATTTGTTATGTTTTTCACCCCAAGTTTGTAAAATAGTATAAAAATAGTAAAAAGGGGCTGTGAACTCACTGTCACAATAAGGTTTATTAAATGCGCATTGATAAATCGTTTGAATGTTTATAAATCATTTGTTATGTTTTTCACCCCAAGTTTGTAAAATAGTATAAAAATAGTAAAAAGGGGCTGTGAACTCACTGTCACAATAAGGTTTATTAAATGCGCATTGATAAATCGTTTGAATGTTTATAAATCATTTGTTATGTTTTTCACCCCAAGTTTGTAAAATAGTATAAAAATAGTAAAAAGGGGCTGTGAACTCACTGTCACAATAAGGTTTATTAAATACGCATTGATAAATCGTTTGAATGTTTATAAAACATTTGTTATGTTTTTCACCCCGAAGTTGTAAAACGATATAAAAATAGTAAAAGTGGGGTTGTGAACTCACCTTGGCGCTGCTAGCAAGTAAGGTTCCACAAATTACAGTGCCTGATCGCACAATTCCTAGCGTCCTAAACGTATATTAATTGTTAATAAGTGACGGTACACAACACGTTTAGTTATATAATGCATGCGGACTCTCTTAACCGGGATCTAGAGTCGAACGGTACGTTGGTGACTCGATGGAGTTGGGTTCGCATTTTAAGTATGTTTGCTTGACTTATACGAGTTTTAAAAATAGCTACACTTTAACCGGCTGCACATGAATTGTGACGTAATAGGTATTTGTTTAAATAAAAAAAAATATTTCTAAGTTATTATACACTTATTTACTGAATTATCAATTAATAATAAAAAGAATTTTCTTATTTAATTAAATAACTCGATTATTAAGTACATAATAAAATACTTCTTTATAATAAAAGTTATAACAATTTAACAAAACTGATTTAAAGGATTTTAAATTTGGTTTTGTAAGGAGGGAAAGCAAAGTTACCACTCTTTCTGCACAAGGTACAAACTGTGCAGAAAGTCACCCATGATACAACACCCATTTCATGCATGCTTTCCGGCGGTTGATTACATACGAGTAGAACAAACGAGCAGGGTGGAAACGAGTAATTTTCGCCGGAAAACACAACCGTAGGGTGGCGATGGGAACTGGGTTTATGGTCCTGGCCGGCCAAGGGCCATGGCCAGCGGCGGAGGAGCAACACCCACGACGGAAAACTCATCCAAACTCGGTGTCGTGCAGTCGGACCGTCCTCACCCGCAAGACACACTCTTACGTGTGTACATCGCCGGAGAAACAGGTTTCGCCGGAAAAACGGGTGTACAAGAATCCCTCAGCTCACACACCAAATCACAACGGAATACACACACACTGTGTGTGCGTGTGTTTGGTTTTTGTGTGGTGATATTATCTAACTGTTGCCGGAAAAGAACGGTTTTACCAGAAATGTGAACACAAAAGTCTCAATACACACACACGCTGCGTGTGTGTGTGTCACCGGAGAATATGACGAGAAGGAACCCAGAAATCCCGACCCTTGAATGCATGCTGTAATATTAGAAGAGAAGGGTGGAAATTTATACCTTGTGCGAGAAAAATCAAGCTACGAAGCTTTGAGGTGGTGGCTCGCCGGAAAAGCTGGTTCGCCGGAGAAGACGATTCTGCTCCATAGGTTTTAAAAGGCGGAAGAGGGAGTTGGTCACAAGGTAGTAGTTTTTCTTTGTTGGGAATTTGCTGTAAGGCATATTACTGATTTATATAGAGTTTTTGACAAAATGAAGAGGGGGTAATGACCATTGTTTTCTTTCATTTTGGGGTGGATAATATGTAATATTAAAATAAAGAAAATGATGGGACTAGATTTAGATGTGCAGAGAAAATCGGCCAAAAAGGAGGAAAATGGGGGATTGGGTATGATTTAACTCTCAAGTGGGTATTGAGAAGGATATTGTATATCTTTTTATTTTATTTTATTCTTGTTCCATTTTAGATTCATTTAGTTTAGTTTACCTGATGAAACTAGTTAGTTACATAGTTCTTGTAAGTTCAACTAATTAGTTGAAAAATATGACATATAAGTTGAGTGGCAAAAGATGGTCAATTATATGGTCAAATAAATCGTCATATTAAATTCTTATTGACACGTCTTAAATTTTGTATTCGTTTGTTTTGTCTTCGTACATTTTAATTTGGTGGAATTATATGACATTTGAAAATATAATTATATTTATAATTGAATCGTTTACAATTTACCTTTACGGGTCGCCAACTCGCCAATTTGTGTTTCCGAATGGTCGCTAAATCTCAATAGATTATTGACATGCACAAAGTGTTTGCGTTAAAATGTGTATGATCGACACATGATAAGATTTTAAAAGCCAGGCTTATATAACAAAACATACTTTACTAATAACCACTTGTTTTACATTTCGGTGCTCGGTTACATTCGATGTTGGTCAAACCGGACCATTTTCGAGGGTTGTCACAACCTGGCAGCTAAGGCTGCACTTTTTTATCAATGTCATTACCGATTTCGTTCATAACTTTCACGTACGGTGTCCAAAAAACATGAAACCAATTCCTACGTGCTTTAAACGATTTATCCTTATTTGTCATATTTTTCCATAATTTATTTGATTCAAATTTCGGGTCGTTACAAAAAGTATTATCAATGACCCCACCACTAACTATCAACTAAAAACTTGTGCAAAAGCCAAATGAGAAGTTTTTTGTGGGACGGAGGGAGTATCAAACAGGAGGTTTATATCTTTTTCTTTTTCTTTTTTTTTGTTGCTATTTTTACTGTCTTTGTAGTTTTTTTCCAGTAAATAGTATTTTTGATTTCATATAAAATCTCCACGGTATTGCGGGTATAAAACCTACTAGTGATAACAACAATATAAATACGAGTAGTATATTGTGATAACCGTTACTGAAAAAGCATAAATAAATTTACAAAATCTCTTTTAAAATGAAAATATATTTTCTTTTAAACAAATTTAAACTATAGAATATTGCTTTTATTGGAAAGCCCAATGAAGTACGAGTAATAAATTACTCCACTATTAAGACTGTGCGGTATGGGCCGCTCACCGGGGTCGTGGGGCTGAGGTGGCCTCTCGGCCACGCCGTGGTGCTCCGGGGAACACCGCCCCCCTACACGGCGTGGGGTGCGGTGGTGATGATCCGTGGCCACGGAAACGGAAGAGAACGAGCGGGGTTTGAAGCATTTTTCGACCGTTGGACCCAAACGGTCATAAGACCGTTAGAAATAAAAAAAAAAAAAACTTTTTTTTTTTACTTTTTATTTAACCTATATATACACACACAATACATCTTTTTTTCTCACACCTTTACTATCTTTCTCTCTACAACCATTTCTCTCTACAACCATCTTTTTTTCTCACATATTTTACTACCAAATGGATTCCAACCAAAGCAAGCCTGATTCCAACCAAAACACGCAAGACAATCTTGGATTTGCACAGTTCGAGCCATATGTTAATTTGCTCAGCTCAGGCACTGCCATTCCACCAAATCCCCAATACCAACAACCTCAATACCAACAATTCCAAAACCCCCATTTCCAAAACCCCCATTTCCAAAACACCCAATTCCAAAACCCCCAATTCCAAAACACACAATTCCAACCAAATCAGTTTCAACAAAGTCAATTCCAAAGTGCTCAATTCCAAAGTACACAATTCCAACAAACAGAGGCTGGCGGTAGTCGAGCAAAAAAGAAGTCGAAAGGAAAGGGGAAAGCCCAAAATGGTTAGCGATGCCGACTTCACAAGAGCACCAACAACAACAATCAAAGCGGTCTCGTAGTTCCCAGTCGGTTGATGTTTCTGATGGTCATACGACTACTTCGCGTATCGACCTTAATGCTGGGGACGACGACATCCCCGATGACTTATTCGATGAAGTCGAAGAAACCCCCACTCCAAGCCGACCGGTAGGAAGAGATAAGACAAAACGAGCACTACGGCATGCGGCGCAACATGCATCGTCGAACACTACGATGGACGAAGTCGCAAAGTTGTTGGCCGATCATGGTGTGTCGTCAAAAAAGAAGGTTGCGTTGAGGAGGGAAAAACTGCAGACCGACAAGACCGCTAAAGAGGGAAAAATTATGCTCAATACCATCTCCATTTTGAAGCATAAAGAGGAGGATTTGGACGGGGAGGATCTCGAGATCTTGCGGGAAGCGAAAGCGAAGGCGAGGGCCGCTTTCCGCAAGTTAAGCTAGTTTTTTTAATTTTTAGGATTTTAATTTTTTTTAATTTCTAGGATTTTAATTTTTAATTTCAAGTATTGTATTTTTTTTTAATTTCTAGGATTTTAATTTTTAATTTCTAGTATTGTAATGTTTTAATTTTTAATTTTAATGGAATTTTAATTTTATGTTTAAAAAATAAAGGGAAAAGAAATGATGAGTTGGAAAAAAATGGTGTGAGGTGGAGTGGTGGGTATTTCCTGAATAAAGTGGAGTGGTGTGGTGTGGTGTGATTGCTGAGGTGTCAGATGACGTGGCAGAAAAAATTGGGATGGGGGTGGTGCCCATACCCCATAGTCTAATGAATATGTGGTGGTGTCCGAATGGAATATAATACATGTTGATACAACTTTTAAGTGGAGCTGCAGGTCACGAAGAACACACGTGATCGAAACTGAGCTACTCGCCGGCAAAACATGGAGAAAGGGACTGAAAATGGTTCATCGGCGGTGAAGAAGAGCCCCAAGTCATCGGCTAAGGTTAACTAAATCCCCAATTTATTTCACTTTGTTTTCGATTTTACCGTTTTCCTTCTATATTTGTGAGAAAGAAGAAATATGATAGGGCCTTTTAATGTCTTATTTTAGGGTTTCGAGCGATTTTAGGGCTTTATGTGAACCTCATATATTTTATACATGTTTGTAAATCTGATCTACGATTTTGCTCATGGAGATTATGTCATTTAGTTCAATTTAAAGTACTTTTTCTGTTTTTTTTCAATTTATATAATAATCCTACCACCATATATAATTTGCTTATGCGCTGTTCTGTATTTTGAGTGCTGAATACATGACTTTCATAACTAGTGTTGCGAATAAACTAGCTGGCATGCAATTTGCGACAAAAATATATCAATTTTGAACATGAATAACATCAGGTTTGACTTATTGTGGTTCAAAACATGAGTTTTTGTTTAAAAAATAGGTTGATGTTTTATTGTCAAAACTCATGGTTTGTATGTGAACTGTTTATTTACTGAATTGTTTGTATGAGGAGTCCACATATGCAAATTACGCATTATTTGAAAGTACATTTCTATCAAGTTTTGTGACGGGCTAATACGCTCAGTGGTCATCCTACATTCCTACTTCCCTAAAAAGTTAATCTTGATCATATATTTTTTTTTGTTTATTAAGGTTGTACTTATAAAAGCGGTCATTAACCCGTTTTACGACACATAAGAGTATCAGTGAAGATAATTTGTTTGTTTTACTTTTTTGTATTTTTTTCCTTTGTAATTTGGGTAAGATATTTTAATATGTCTAACCAAATTTCATGCAGAAATCAAGAGGCCCACCTCAGAGTTCTGTTGACACATTTGCTGTACAATGTAACGATTGTTTCAAATGGAGGACAATAACAGCCGAAGAAGAATTTGAAGAATACAGAAGCAATCAAAGTGAGGACCCGTTTGTTTGCACCAAACTTGAAGGAATTGTATGCGATAATCCTGCTGATATCGAATACGATTCAACTCGAACATGGGTTATGGATAAACCAAAAACCCCAAAAGGTTTTCAACGAGTGATGGTTTTAAGAAGAGATTATACAAAAATGGATGTACAATACATCACTCCTGATGGTACACGTGTTCGAGCAGCACCCGGAATCATAACTTATCTTAAAGAACACCCAGAACACAGTGATTTGTCACCATCTGATTTCTGTTTCACTTCTCCTAAAGTAATGGTTGACACTATTCCTGAACATGTGGAGAGAAAGAGTTCGGGTAGTAGTGTCAAGAAACTGAAAAAGTCAACCTAATTTAAAGACAGTTATCAAATCGAGAGATGGTTGGTTGGTTTATGTGTATGTGTCTTATGGTTTTTATTTGACTTTTTTTCTTTTTTTTTTTATTATAACTTGTTATGACCTAAATATGTCAAGTCTCGTGCTTTTTATGACACTAGCAATATGAATTGGAATCTGTTGTAAAGTGGCGGTAATTGATAGGAAATAGACAAGTCTTATTTTAGAGGGGTTAAAAGTGTAACTTAGTAGTGATCAATATATAGAGAATAGGGTTATGTTTTAGTAGCAGATTAGAAATTATGTTATTTGATCTTAGCTTTTGGCTTTGAGCGGCTCTCTCTTGAGAGAAGGGATTTCCCTGGACTAATTTACCAGTTGTGGTGGATTAGGGTTTATCAATAGTTTAATTGCAGTTTTCTTGTTTAATCTCTGTTCTTCAATTTCACGATCTGTATCATTGGTCCGACCTGCACGTAGACCTGCCGATTGACATTCGATCAAAATCACTTCATGTTTCACATCATTGTTTCTGATTTGGTTCATCATCTGATGGAAACTCTATCAGTGGAAGCTCGTTTGGATCGAAATGAAGCTTTGATTTCTCAGATTCAAATCGATTTGGAGGAGATGCGTTCTTCGATGGCTAAGGAACGTTTGGAAGAGAAAAAATTTCGTAACTTCATGATTGCGTGGATAAAAGAACGAGATCCACAATTCTTCTACGAATCAGAGGAGTGTAAGCATCACGATTATGATTTGAGTGGGGAAAAGGATTCTGGAATTGGCATCGTTTCTGATGAGGGAGATGGCAGTGAATCTGAAATTGACAGTTCATCAATTTCTGGTATGGAACCTATTTTTAATTCTGGTACGGGAGGGGAAATTGTATCCGATTTTAGTGATGAATTTGGTTATATTATTGAATCTGGAAGGGAAACACCGACTCCATTGATGGAATTGGAGGACGTTAATAGATCTGTCACTGTTATGTTTCAATGGTTAAGCCCAAAGACTCACCTAACCATGAATTACTTAGCAACTCAGGTTTTGGGTGGTGCACACAAGGTGCTCGATGAATGTCTTGAACCAAATTTAGCAAGACATTTGAGTATGATGATTTCTTATGCTGTATGGGGTCGTAAGCCACTCAAACCCCCAGACTGCGTATACTTCTTTGCATCTAATGAAGAGTATATTGGTAGATATGCAAATATTTTTGAATGCTTAGATAAATTAAAAAAATTAGATGTTAAAGGATCATTAGATGCAAATGAGCAGCTTATTATGCTTGATATTGATGTATTGGTAGCCAATGTAGTTGAATCTAATACAATTAATCCAACTGGTAAATCTATTTTGGAAGTTACTCGCAATGCTAAATGCTCTAATTTAAAGGCTCGTGATGGAACATTTATAGAAGAACTTGGATCTGGATCTGGATCTGGTACATCTGGTACACTAGCCTCAATTGGGCATAATATGGTTTATGTTGGTTTATTAGAATGTGTGATAAGACATGGAATTATTGAGAACCAATTTATAGAAACAGGAGAATTCAAAAATCAATTTCGTGCTGGTATTAGTATTAATTTTCGAGTGGTTATTGGCTGGCATGTTCTTCATTGGGTTTCATCGAGTGGCAGTGCACACACGGTGGCATTCTTGATTTCACAAGGCGCGTTAACAGATCCATCACCAAAATACCTTCAGGTTAAACACCTCTTGATTCAACTTACAGTAATGGAGACAAAGGAGTTGCAAGTTATTGTGTTGAACTGCACATTAATTAACAGTCTAGGAAGAGAAGATCAAATAAGAGAAGATGATGCACACATTGTTCATTCTTTGACTAGTTATCTATTTGAGGAAATTCGGGTTCGTGATTTACCTCCGGGGAAACCGCCAGATCATCTCAAACTAAGAGGACTTGATACATTTAATGAAGGTTTGGTATATCAACATGCAAAATTGAAATGCCCGAAACCAAAATGGTCAAAATATTTGAGTTTTTTTAAAAGCAAAAGTTATGCGGAGTTGACTCAACCAAAAGGAAATAGAAAAGTGGGAACAACTGCTTTACTTGCTGTTGATCGATTATATCTAGTTGACCAAAAGTTAAATGCTGATATTTCAGATATGTTAAAGAAAGATGAAACCGCTACTATTGTTCTTCATATTTTAGTTGACCAATGGAATTAATGATCTTATTGCGTGGGCTAACTGACATGTAAGAGATGCTATTGGTGGAGATGGAAGCAAGTCTTGAGGACAAGACTTTTTCGAAGGCGTGAGTAATGATAGGAAATAGACAAGTCTTATTTTAGAGGGGTTAAAAGTGTAACTTAGTAGTGATCAATATATAGAGAATAGGGTTATGTTTTAGTAGCAGATTAGAAATTACGTTATTTGATCTTAGCTTTTGGCTTTGAGCGGCTCTCTCTTGAGAGAAGGGATTTCCCTGGACTAATTTACCAGTTGTGGTGGATTAGGGTTTATCAATAGTTTAATTGCAGTTTTCTTGTTTAATCTCTGTTCTTCAATTTCACGATCTGCTAATTGTAGCTGTAGGGACCGGGAATGGTATTTCGTATGCGGTCTGTTGATTATGATGGTCATGCGACTATGTTATGAATACAACTGAGCTTTGTTTTCATTGAATTTGTGTGTTTCTTGTTTTATTTACTGCATGAAATGCATTAGCAGTTTAGGTTTATATATTGTTCTAAAACACCGTGCCAAGTCAATGGGTTTGTGATGCATATTTGGCATAAATGAAACCAAATTGATACGTTTGTAGCACCTAGTTAATTTTAAAATTTTCTAATATTTATTGACAATAAGTCAACTGTGTTACAAAGTGAGAAATGGTATTGATGCATATTATTTGTGAATGGGAGCTGATTCGTACAGAACAATTTTTATCCATGCAGTGCAATCTTATATCAAATGACATTGATGTCCTTAGTGGGAGGGGTGAAATGAAAAATATAATAAAAGGAAAGTAAGGGTATGATTGTCATTTAGGATTAAATTGCTCTGTATGGATAAAAATTACTCTGTACGAATCAGCTCCCTTTGTGAATACTTCCTCATCACAAGATGAGATGTATAATCTACTAATTCTCTTTCCTAATATCGTCCCTTGATTTTAACATTTGTGTCAAATTAATAGGTACACAAGTAAACACAAATAGATAGTAAGCGTCAATATCATTTCTCTTACAAAATATGGATTTTTGTTGCTTAGATACACGACTCACGTACACTTTTTGTTTAAAAACTTAACTACCTATAAAATTCTACAATTGATCGATTAACGTTTACATCTAAACAACCGAATACTATTTAATCACGAATGTGAAATAAGTGGTAAAACATAACTGTGTAACGGTTTAGATCTTTTTCAAGAAACACTAATGCCCAAATCAGATGTGGGTTCGACCCTATGTGTTTCCGCTACAAGAAGACGCCCTCTTTGGGCCCGAGGGGGTAAATGCTTTGCGGGCTTTCTTGACCCGCTGGTCCACGGTAAGAAAACTCCAGTGCCACCACGGGGTAACCTCCTTGGGGTCATGGCCATTGGTTGAACCGGGGCTAACATAAGTAGTTGTGGTGCACGAAGGACCCCCCATTTCGGGCCCACATTTGTTGTATCAGACCCTTTAACAGTTGGAACGTTTGGTTGCCATACTGTTATGGCTCGTGTTGTGGGACTCGTTGGTGATGAATTGTTTTCAGAAGCTTCTATTCGGACTTTAAAAAACGTGACACTCATTCTTTTGACTGGAGATTGACACATGACGTGGCGTGCCATGTCAGCGCTGTTTCCTCTCATTACTAAAAGTGATCTGTTAGATTTCAAATTAGTGTGAGATTATTTTTTTTGTAATATTTTAAGAAGAAAATAAACTTAATTACCCTTTATTTAGAGAAAGCATAAGCGGTCCTTTATAGTTGCCATCGTTATCGCACACTAGAGTACGCCCGAAAGCCATTGTTGATTCAGATAAAAGCAGAGTGGAAATCGGTTGTTCCAAATGAGGTGGTTTCAGAAAGGGCTGTGAAAATTCACCCTGCATAAATTTAATTTTTTTTTAAAACAGCTTCATTTTATATTTTTATACATTAAAAACTGTTAATAGTTATACATTTATACCTCATCAAAAAAGCTTATGATGCAGCTATTTGGTCTTCGGTTTTCAGAAATCAAGTGACACTGAATCAGATGGTCAATTATATCTTCAAGAGGGGCTGGAATTGGCTCGAGATGGCCTATAGAGTATAAAAAATATTAATATTTAATAAATAATAATAGTCATTAATCTATATCCGAAATTTAATAATATGCTTACTATCTTGGGACTTAATTGTAGCATCATCTTTTATTTGCCCAAAAATGGGAGCTCCAAACTGAATGAGTTCTCTCTTAATTGCTTTTGATTGTTGGTTGTACTTGATAAACGTCTCGCCTGATAACATTTGCATGAAAACAATAATGAATACTTTTGCGCTAATATTTGCGTAAGTTATGATCTATGCATGCTATCTAAATACGTAGTGATCCGTTTTAAGATCAGAAAAAAAATAACAGTTTTTTTGTTAATTCCTTTTAGAAATTGGAGCTATAAGATAATTGCAAACCTGTTCAAAATCCCTTACTATCTCATAACTTCCGTCCCAAAAGGAAAGAACTAGTTTTTTTAACTTTAAAAGCATCACGAATCACGGGGTCCACCTGATAGTTGACCATTTTGGCCAGAAACTCGTAGTTCAGTCACATAATTAGTCAGTTTAGATAGCTCTGAATCGTTAAGTATGTCTTCATATAGCTTCAAACCTCTTACGACATTCACCTATGGCAAGCATATAATATCAATTAGACAATTAGTTCAACTAGAAACTGAAATGAAATTATGATTGATATTATGGATGTTGAATTCTGTTTTTAAAAAGTTACAAAATTTGAAAGAAAAAAAAAGAACTCACCATATGCCCTTTTACTGACTCCTTGGCTACGAACCCTTTTGTCAGCTTGATTTGAGCTCGTCTACCTTCCCAATATTCTTCTTGGTTTGAGCATATTTCTTTGTTTTCTGCTAATAATTGAATTTCTTGCGATCCTGCAGTCAAATATGCATATAAAATTAGAAGTGTCAGGTGTCAAAACTGATAGAATTAAAAAAGAGGTTATTGTTTACGTTACTATTTATTTGGTCACATGGAAAACTTAATATTTTAGTAAGGGCATCTTTAGTAGGGCTAGTGAGTGAGAAACTATGATTTATTATAGAATTTGAACGAATAGAAAATTAACAAGAAGTTAAGAACTACGGTTGGAAATCTGGAATAACCCTTAAAGATAAAGACAACATATGAGCAGACATGGAGTACATAATAAAACTCGCCTTTTTTAATATGGATAAAAAGAATGTTTTTTAAGTTGTCAAACTTGTTATGCATATGAATTTTCTGAATAAAAAGTAATTGCAATTTCATTAGAATAATAACATTTTATTTGGTTAAATAACTAATAATTGTATATTATAAATGGCAATTTAGACCATCGATAATGGGGGAGCTACTCCTCTACAAAGGAATCGGTATCAGCTTGGGATTAGCATAACAGCATCCAATGACCAAATTCAAACAAGTTGTGGTAACGTCCGTTATAACGGATCTAGGCTTCACGGAAAAACGAACCCCTCACCAAGTCATCATTGACAAAATTATTATGTAAATCGATATAATATATGTTAAAACTTCGTAAGGAATACTACTTTCGTCCTAAAATTAGTATCATCACATTCAAATGTGCAGTGAAATACGTCACCAGTTGAACTTTCTCTTTATTACTAAAAATCCATATATTAATTAATCATTTGGATTTGTCTTTTTAAGTTATTCAATCAGTTCAAAAATACAGAAAGCCAGATATTTTGCCAGCAAATCTGGCGAATACTTTGATTAAAAAGTCTAGTTAATCGAACACGAAATACTCGATGTATTAATTATTGTTTTGTTTTCTCACTTTTATTATGAAGCACACACATCCCCAGGTAATCGCTTATACCAATTTAGATTATGAACACGCCTCGAATTGCTCACTCGTCAATTTACAGAAAATACAGTCAATTGGATTAAACGGACGGTGAATTTTGACCATTATTGTTTTTTTGGGTAATGGAAGCAGGGGATAGATATAACGGAGGAAAATATAGCCATTTAGGTCGTAAATTTGGTCAATTCGAAGAACATGAAAGCCGCCAAAATTGAACATGCAGAGTTAATCAGAGAAACTCCAGAAAAAAAAAAAAACAGAGGAATCTATCCTAATAATATATTTCTATGATTCCCTGTTTCTATTTATTTGCTGGAAATGAATATTGAGTTGACAGAACCACGATATGCACAAACATGAACATGACATAAGGTTAGAACTGAAGTATGGTAAGCAAAATTATGAAAAACAGGGAAACAGGTCTAATAACGCAAAATAAAATTTTCTGTAGCCCTAGATATTGAACCTAATTTAAGAAGCCTGTAATAATTAATGCCGTACATTCAAAACACTTATTAATTTATAGATTATATATAGAGAGAGATATCAGAAATAATAAACGTATAAATTACCTGTATGGGTGATCTCACTTTTTGGTGAATCATCTCTGCTGAAATCGACAGCAACAATCTCTGCATCGCCATTTCCCTTGCAATCAAGCGATATTTCGAGGTTTTTCTCTTTCACCGGCAGAGAAACGTTAATTACTTCAATTTTATCATTGTCTCCGTCTTCTCCTCAGCAACCTTCTGGAGCTCGAGAGTGACGTCGGAGATCGAAAAATACTTTTGCATCTGAAGAATTGGGATCCAATTCAGTCTACGCCGGTGTATAGCAGCGAACACAGCCTCGTATTCACATTTTCCGCCCTCTAATTGCGAAAGAGAGCGTCAATAATTGCGTTCGCTGCCGCCTCTGAACCACGAGATTATTGCGTCCTTCGCGAACGCACCTTGCATCATCATACCGGAAGGCTGTACATCATTGGAAGTCGATCGGAAGATGAAGAAACGACGGAAGCAGGCGCCATGGCTATCGGTACACAAAACGACTGCAACTCGGTAATCTAAATTCGATACCTCCGGCTCAAAAAATTATGTTGATTTAGAGGGAGAAAGAGAGAGCGATGAGAGAAATGCATACAGCGATCTGTATGTATATTTGTGCACCTGTGTCGCATCTGTATATATAGTCAATGAGTGAAAAAAATATGAAATGAGAAAATATTAAAAGTTCAGGGTCTTAACTCTTAATTACTAATCCGTACGTTGGACAACATGCTGAGGTGTCGAAGTACATTTTCTTGACGTGGCGATATATAGACGAAATAATCTTGATTTACTGTTTTTAGAAGGGCTACCCGGTTAGGTTTTCCTTTCTTTTCTAATTATTCTTTTAACCCAATTAAGAATCCAAAACCAAATTCCCTGATGCTTATATTTTAGTAGAAATGATATTGCTTTATAATAAGTAGTTGTTTCTACCACTCTTCTACTCATTAGATGAATGTAAATGTCAAAATCAAATGTTGATATAAAGAAAGAAAACAATTTCCTTATGTCACAATTTCCTCTATAGCTAAAGACCACCACGGGGCGGTGTGGCCACCACTGAACCACGAACTCATGGTGGGGACAATTAGAGTGCCACATCTCTTGCTCTAACAAGAAAAAGAATCCCAAAAAAACTATTAAATACATTTATGTATAGTTGCCAATAGCATTTAATGTCATAGACTTTTAAAGGTTTGTTATAATAATGAAATAGGAGTAGTTATTTTAAGAGAGCCAATCTAAGAAGAAAGCATCAAAACTACATAAAGATTCTATATATGAATATGAGTTATGAACATGATACAAACACATTAATTGTAATGTTGTTTACAAATACATTCGAAGTAGAAAAACTTCAAAATCACACAAAAGATCTATAAAAAGAACCTGACCATGATACAAATACATAGGTGTTAATGTTGTTACAAGTTTGTGGTTGTATTACTTATGTGATCAACACACGGTTTTCTTACAAATATTATTTGAAAATTTATACCTATAAAATCTTCCAACTTAATTTTACTACTTATAAAATAATTGACATCTAAAACTCATCAATTCTCTTTCATAATCTTATGATTTGGACATTTTTTATAGGTTACATTTTAGTTAGCAGTTGAGTCCAACAATAACATCTAAACGAACAGTATGTCTTCTTTGAAATCTCTTCTTAAAGAAATAAACTTCATTTCCTTTTCCGCCTAAGGAAAAACCATCAACAAAACTCGAATCGAAATCTTATGAATGAATACCCCCAAGTTTACTCATGGTGGATAGTTGATCTACACTAACTGATTAATTTGGATACTTATATTAATCAAAGAATAAAAGATAAATAAGAGTAATATAAATCATTTAACAAAGGAACTTATCCAAGGAACCTTCGCAACCTTCAACTATTTTTATAAAAAATCAGCTAATAGTTGAAGGTTACTCGACCAAGGAACCTCTGCGTCCACATGCATATTTCAACGTTACTCGACCAATTATTTTTAATAACTTTATTAAGTATTTTAATTTAATTAATTATTTCTAATAATCGAAATAGATGGTCCCATCGGGCCACGGCTGCGATGGCATTTGGGGTTTTGGACCATGCGACGCACCACGCAGCCACGCCCCCACATGCCTAATTGGTTACTATAATTTTCTCTATTTAATTCCACGAATGTTTATAACTTTATTTTATGGTATTTTACGATAAATATATATCTTATGTTTTGACACTTTTATAAACCATAGTAACATTTTATTATCAAGTTTAGTTGCATATAATCTGGAATATATTTTATTTAGAAAAGATAAATGTTGCTAGTTAATTAAGACAGTATATGATTAAGTTAGTTATTTATAGTTAAACCTTATAAATAATAAAAATGAAATTTCTGGCTAGCTGAATTGCCAATAATTGGGAGACCAAATCATGGGACATGCGATGCCTGTACTTTTTAAAAAAAATTAAATATGTCTGCTTCACCACAATTAATTTTATGTGGCTAAATTATATTTTTAGGCAAGGCTATTCGGAATGAGGCAAGAATTGTCGTGGTGTGGTGGTGACATGACATATATTAACGGCGTGGTGGAGAGGGGAACACCACCCTTTACACATGTGGTGGTAAAAATGTGGTGTGGTGTGACCACACTCACGAACTTTAACGAGGGTGGTGGAGGAAAAGGGTTGTGATGATTGGTTGATGCTTATTTTTTTCTTTTTTTATATTTAAAATTAAATAGAATGGAAATGGTGTGAGTAGGTGTGGTGTGGTAGATATTTCCTGAATAATTGGTGTGGTGTAATTGCTTAGATAGCAGATGATGTGGCTAGAAAAAAATTAGTGTGGTGTGGTCAGTGGTGTGGTGCCCAATTCAAATAGCCTAAACAATCTTATAAAATAAGAACATATAATAATGCTTGATTAAGTGATCTATAAGGATCTTAATTATTTAAATACTACAATTTTTTTATCTTTATACATATATATATTAATGAATTTGTAAACACGTAGAAATATTGTAACAGTTTTGAACCTATAGTAAAGGGCATGAGATAAGCATGATTAATGAATTTAAACTTTCCATTTTTATCTAAAAATACATTCAATTCATGTGAAAAATTGACTTCATTAATAAATAATAAATACATTTATTCATTATAAAAGGAAATTTAAAATTTATTATATGCCTCTAATCTCATACTCTTAGAGCATGAATTAGATAAACCCTTTTAAAAAATAACCACAACAAAAAGATTAATGCTGCAAAAATTACTTTCATATATGACCAACAATGGGTATATTATTAAAAAAAATTATAAAAATCAAATAACTTTGTATTTGTTTGTAAAATGTTCCAAACAAACAAATCTTAAACTGTAACTATATTGTCAAAATGTCAATGTTAGAAGTAGTTAACATGATAATATATAAGCGTATCATCTTAATTTTAATAATTGTATACAAGTGTTATTATACTTATATTATACTATATAACATTTTGCAACTTCATTAATAGTGGCTATTTTGTCATTTTCCTCAACGAATATCTTATTATATAATTATGTGGTAGATTTTGTTTGTAAACTGCTATGTGGTGGACTGGTTTGACTTTCCAACTCTCTCTCCTCGAATGTTTGTTTTCTGAAATTTGATTCACGCACCCGACTTAGAGCATCCCAATAGTTAACCTTACAATAGCTTATTACTTTTACAGTTTTACCACATCAACAATCTACTAATCAAAAACTTTTATATAAATAGCATCTCCAATGGTTAACCATTTCAAAAGTTTTTTTTTAACAATATTTCCAATTTACCTTTATCTATCTTAAATGTTTTATATATACCCATTATATAATTTGACACTTTTTATAACATCTTACTACATACTACCTCCGTATCAAAATAAGTAATACACTTTCTATTTACGGGTGGAACAAAATAAGTGATACACTTTCAAAACTTACCTTATTTGGTAAAAAAATGGGACTCATTCTCCACTAACTATCTACTTTAATAAAGTAAAATTACACTTTTACCATTACTTTTACTTTTAAACATCATTAATATCACTACATTCCAAAGAAGTGGGACCCATTATCCACTAACTATCCACTTTAATCTAATTTAAACAACTTTTTAATCTTTTGCCTCAAAAACCGCAATTCTTCAAATGTATCACTTATTTTGATACGGAGGTAGTATAATATTTTTTAAAATATATCATACAAAAATATTATAATAATTGACATTAAATATTATATAATTTATTTATTAGCTAATAAAAATATAATAAAGAATTTATGTATACTAGTAGGGTATCCGCGCAATGCGGCGGGTGGGTACCCTGATACCTCTTTTCAGCGACGATGTTCATAGTGTTCGTTCACATGTTATTTTATAACGATTATTATACAAATGACTTATAGTTGAGAATGTAATATGGATAAAGACTACATTGATAACTTTTCAGGGTTTAAAATTTGTTAAATTACATGTGTTGACAAAAAAAAAAGTTCAGACATGGCGATGAACTAACGTATATTATTCATCATGTAAGACCTCTCGATAGACCACATTTGCTGTGTAACGCCGTCAAGATTAAACCTTTTTGCTGGAGTTACTAAGACTTTTGTCGTCTGCTGTGAAATTCCTCTTGGCAGGGCAACATAAAGTTGCCCATGCGAGAACACTGATTCCGGGAGATACACGCCAACGTTTGGAATTGTTTGTCCTTGGGCTTTGTTGATTGTCATAGCAAAGCTTAGCCGAACCGGAAACTGCTTTCTTTTCAATTTGAAAGGGAACATGTCGGATTCAGACGGACATAAAGGTATTCTTGGCAAGAAAACCCTTTTGCCAGCATGCTGCCCAACCGCTATTTCTGCATCAATTAGATTTGACTCGAACTTTCTGCATATAAGTCTTGTGCCATTACATAATCCATGTGAGGGACCGAGATTACGTAAAAGTATAATCGGGCACCCAATTTTGAGCCGGAGAACATGAGGTGGCAGACCACTGACATTAAGCGAGTTTAAGAATTCCATAGGATATAATCCGTTTCTGTCGTCTTCTGCTTCATCGAAACTATAATACGTTTTCACTTCACCACAAAATCTGTTGATCAACTTCTCGTTAAGGTCATCTACGTGGTCGTTTTTTGTTGATAAGATTGTCCTAGAAATAATATAATCTGTTGATTTTCCATTGACATGCATAGAAGGAAATATCGCATTAATCAACTCTTCCTTGGACGCCTCATTATCCATGTACGGAATGGTCATACCGTTTGGGATGCGAATATACTTTTCATCTATAACTTCTTCGTCGCCATCCCTCACTCGTAAAAGGAAGTCGGAAAACCATGGATCATTTCGCGCTCTCATATTGAGAGTCGGCCTAATCTTTTTAATGATTGACCATAGCGGTGACATTCTTAGGCTGGAGTCTACAATTTGTGCTCGCGTTCCACGTCTAACTACTGGCAAAACTTGCCTAAAGTCACCTCCCAACACCATAACTTTACCGCCGAAAGGGAGTCTCCTCCCCGTGATGTCTTGCAATGATCGATCTAATGCCTTTGCAGACGCCAGGGGCAGATGAAAGATTTCGAACATAACCTTTGCCAAAGGACCTCGTCAAGAAACAGAGACCATGAAGGACCTCCTCAAGAATGCAGACCCAATTTGTCGTCTCATTTCCAAGGGATAGTAGAATTCGACGGCTGTGTAGGCCAAAAATTAGGGCACGTAGGGTAATGGGAATTTTGAAAAGCAGAGGGAATTGAAAGCGTGAATGATGTACATCGAATCTGGGTTGTAATTTTTAATCCCTAGAATGCCCTTTTAGTTTCTATTTTGACCCAAATTGAAGGTGGTAGTTTGGGAAATTTTATTAACTTAAAAAATTCGTTTGAAAAGCAAAAAGTTCGTAAATTAGGGGTGTTTGGGAAATTTTATATATATAACTGATCGACCAAACAGCTCAATTACTAAATAAAGTTAATAAAATAGGTTAACTTTCAACATAGAACATAATTTGTTGGCTAAAAAATAGAATATGGATAATCAAAAGCCTAAATCACAACATTCATAAACAAACATCAACAACTTAAACTAAAAATAAAACAATTTATATGATTTTCAATTGGCAAATCATAACACGAATTTAACGGAACAATCATCTGATCCATAGAGAGATAAGAGGGTAGAAAGTCACGTGATTTTATTTAACTTCAACCGACAATTATGTCAATTTGCACATCTATAAATAACTGACTATCATGCCAATTCATGTAATCATATTTGACTTATGGAAAGGATTATAAAAAATGGAAGGATTAAAAGGAAAACCCAAGTCACAGGTATTACATATAGGATGGAACTAAATAATTTAAAACGGAAAATAGAATGAAAAAAAACGTTAAATGATTAAAAACAATTAATATTTTGTTCACATAAAGCAGATATTGCTACAACGAAGCAAATGGCTAGTTGCGAAAACATCCAAGATCTCCCATAGTAGTCCTGGCAAGCTCGGTTTTTGTAGTGAACACTACTGTCCAATAGTTTTGGACGAAGTTGTAGTTTCCAAAACGTGGATAGTCTTTGGGTAGGTAGAAATGTCTTTCGAAGCCCTTCAACGAAAACACACCACCTTGTAATTGGAGTCCATCATATAGAGTCCTTAAATTGTGGGGGATAATGGCCATGATTTTGTGTCCCCAAGAAGAAAGGATCAGTTGGTTAAATGAGTGAGATAAATCAATGAATTGGTAATTGTAAAGTTAAGAAAATTAAATGTACTGCATGTCATTATTTAATAGCAACTTACAAATTTGTCGAGCAAAACAAGCCAGATGTTGTTTTGTTTGTCGTCCCTCCAAACATACTCAACCCGGACGTAGTTGCAGCTGTAAGTCCACTCAAGTTGGCAGGGAGAGTCAAAGCTCACTATTGGTACATACAAGGGGCATTCCATCTGCTGCTAACGTTTTAAAAATATTTTGGTGATTCAATGGTTCACTATATACCTTCTAATCGCAATCGCAATTGATATATATGTAGCAAATGTATTACGTGTAAAAACTTCATACATCTCAATCCACTTATATAATCGAACACGTGTTATCAATAAGTTTTGAATTCTATATTTTTTTCCCGCTCAAGCAACAAATCCGGTTTTTATTATTACTTAATTAATTATGCCCGAAATAGATGACCAGTAAACGTTTTGATTAATTCATATTAAATGTCATATTAACACCCATTTAATTGTGGACTAAAAACGTATAAATCTGACGGAATTACATCTCTTCATATTAATAACAGTCAATTCAACGACGTTACAAAAATAGACCATAAAAACATTTCCTTATTTAGAAAAGTCCAAAGCTGTTACTTTGACTGTAATTATTTCAACATTTACTAAAAAACGTTTCCGATTTTGTTAATATTGATGAAGAATACGTTTTCTTGGTAATATTGATGTAGAAAACGTCCTCCTTTAATAGAAACACTTAATTTATGCGAATTACCATAAAAAATATTGACTAAGTTGTTAGTTTTGTCTATACTATATAACTTTTTTTTTATGCTAAATGTCGACAACGGTTTAAAAAAACCGGTTTTAGTTAACAGAAAATTAACAATATCATTAAAAGCATTAATAGGTATCTCATACATTGAAACTTAGCAAGTTTTTCGGTGATCCATAAAGGAAATCACGGCGAATTGTCAAAGCAAAATATACCTAATAATGGGAAAACATTAATTTCAAATTTTTACAAACAAAAGATATGGAACCTTTAATGTTTTGAATTTAAAAATATGTATTATGTTTTACACTCAAATATATTTCGTATAAATCTATTTATAATTATTAGCTTCAAATAAAACTAATTAATCATGTAGTCTCCTATTAATTTTGAAGTGCACTAATTTTAGGAATGGTCCAAAACCAGTTGGTTGAAAACTTCTTCATCCGGTCGTGGTGGTGCCTGGAGCACTGATGCTTCGTATTGGGTAATTGAAGCCATGAAATATTTCGTCTTGGTTTAAGATGTAGTATATATATATTCTGTTAGAAGATAAGTTACATATAGAGGGTGGACGTTTTTCTTCTAATCTTAGAAAGGAATTTAAGTAATACGTTTAGGACGTTTTTCTTCCACGTTTTTAGTTCCAATGGTCAAATGATGACATAAATAATTAAAATTTATGCCAATAATATCTTTAACTCGAAACACAAAAGGGTTTGACTCCGAAGTTTACTAATAATGTTTCAACCAATGGACTTTATTTCAGCTATTTAAACGTTTTTATTCGACTTTATTTAAGGACCTAAAATTAGGGAGAAAGATTGCATTGCATTAAATAAATTAACGTTTTTAGTCGACTCATTGGTTGACAGTAATATGGCGTCTTAAGTAGGGAGTGACCAAAAAGTGTAACCAAACCTGTTACTTTGCGTAGTGGTAAGAGGTTTACCTATGGATCAAACACACTCGGGTTCGAATCTCGTGGGAAGCATGTTTTTAATTCATCATGGCAAAGAGGACATTGCTATTTAAGGAAGGTTTGAATTCAGACCTTCCTTTTTTAAAAAGTGCAATCTGCATTATAAAGTAGTAAGATATATATATATATATATATATATATATATATATATATATATATATATATATATATATATATATATATATATATATATATATATATATATATATATATATATAGTGAGATCGGGTGAGGACTCAATATCCGGTGAGGACTCGCGAGGACACCTCATAAAAATTTCAAAAAATACCGAAAAAAATATATATAACTCGCCATGATAATTACTACATTTGACCCAAAAAAAATTTCGAAAAAAAATATTATGATCCACTTTTTTTTGCGGATCATAACAATGATCCATATTTTTTTTGTGGATCATTATTATGATCCATATTTTTTTATGGATCATTTTTGAAAAACCTTTTTTTTTGGGATCTTATAGGCTGCGATTTAGATATTTAAAAAAGAATTTTTTTTGAAAAAAGTTTGTTTTGGATCATTTTTAGTGTTTTTTTGGAGTCCTCGCAGTCGTCGCCGGGAAAAGAGTCCTCACCGGATCCGGAACCTATATATATATATATATATATATATATATATATATATATATATATATATATATATATATATATATATATATATATATATATTCATTGCGACGTACTCTAAGTTTTTTATTTCAATTGCCAGCTTGTGCTTGGTCCTGTCTTCATTTGAAGAATTAAGGCTTTCGACGACGCAAATCTCTCCGATTACATATGAAAAAAAAATAATTAATTATTATTGGTAAAGGTTAATATAACATAAAACTCCTACATACTAAAATGGAGTCAAGTTTACCAATTGATTTCGAGGCTAGTAATGAACCATTTAAAATGTTATTGTATGCGGCAAACTCAAAACCATGTAATGGACCAGACCATTCAGTGCATTCTTTAACCCTTGTGCTTGATAGAAATGAAAGCAATACATTCAGGCCAGTAAACGTAAAACTTGAGTTGGTCTCCCACAACTTTCCTCCAGTGATATAGTAAACAACGTCTTCCTTCAACTGTTTTTGAAACCTACTCATCAATTTAACGTAAATCGAAGCTTGAATCTTGGCTCCCTAGAAAAAAATGGATAATAAACATGATGTTAATTAATAGTTAATGTAGTAAAAATAATATCTATATTTAATGATTAAATAAACATTCATGATTAAGTGTAATACCTCCTCGTCAATTAACAGCATCTCAAGTGATATTATCTGATTTTTATTGTTGAAGTTCGTGTGGGGCCAAATTCGTAGAACCCTGACCTTGAGATTAATTTTGTCGTTGAAATCATGAATGTTTCTTATAAAGTGCAATCTGATTGTTGACATTTTAAGAGTACCTTACATAAGAAGATTATAATTTACGAAAGTCATAGATAATAGGAACCAAATTTCTATCAAAAGTGTAAAAAATAAGAAAAAAACAGAGGCGTGGGTGATAAGCTCTACCGTTGTTTACTTTGCTTTGTAGAATTATGATGAAAACGGTGAGGGGTGATGCTTGGTGGTATGTGTTTCGTATCGTCAATGCGAAGGTTAAATGGTAGAGTCTTCAATTTATACACATGCAAAACGTAGATATGTATATTTTGTGTAATAAAACGTAATAAAAACATTTAATGAGAAATTAAGTTAAGAAACAGTTTTAAAATTTCAAAACGTATATATGTATATTATGTGTAATAAAACGTAAGTCAAACATTTAATGAGAAATTAAGTTAAGAAACGGTTTTAAAATTTCAAAACGTATATATGTATATTATGTGTAAAATAAAACGTAAGTCAAACATTTAATGAGAAATTAAGTTAAGAAACGGTTTTAAAATTTCAAAACGTATATATGTATATTATGTGTAAAATAAAACGTAAGTCAAATATTTAATGAGAAATTAAGTTAAGAAACGGTTTTAAAATTTCAAAACGTATATATGTATATTATGTGTAAAATAAAACGTAAGTCAAACATTTAATGAGAAATTAAGTTAAGAAACGGTTTTAAAATTTCAAAATGTATATATGTATATTATGTGTAAAATAAAACGTAAGTCAAACATTTAATGAGAGTGTAAAATAAAACGTAAGTCAAAGATTGTTAATGAGAAATTAAGTTAAGAAACGGTTTTAATAATAAAATTTATTTAGATTAAAGTTTTGAAATTTTATATAAGATTATGTTATTATTCGTATGTTTTTAAATATGTATACATAAATATATATACATATACATGCTGTGTCTTCGAATTTGTTTACTTTGACAAGCCAATTTATAAACACACCCAATAAAGGATGGATTTGGAATTCGTGATTCGTAGAAGTGAGTTCAAATACCATTGAGTGTGTCTATGTTTTTATAGTGTTAGGATTTATATATGAAGATTATTCTATACCAAAATGTAGCATATTATATCAATAAGCAATTTAATCTTACTTGTATCATTCTCGGGAGCAGAAAGTACTGGTTTAACACAAGGAATTTCTACACATTATCAAACCAACTTAAATTAGCTTAACAACGTGAGCTTAAGGGCTTAATTAAGCTCATAAGCCGTTAAAAATGAGATTATCGGTCATTTGAAGCTTCAATAAACTAATAAGCTCTGAAAATAAGCTTGCCCTAAGTTATATGTGTAAAATAAAACGTAACTCAAACATTTAATGAGAAATTAAGTTAAGAAACGGTTTTAAAATTTTCGATACACTAAAAACGTTTACGTTACAAGTATAGTCATTGATCACCAATTAAATAATTGTCGTTTAATGAGCATCGAATTTTTACATTCTCAATTCAAGAGAAAGTCTTTAATCCGCTGGAAAAACGTTACAAAAGAAGGGAGATGATTAGAGTCAACCATTAAATGATGAAAACGTAATTGGAGTGGATTCATAATAATAGGAGAGAAATAAAAACGTTTTTCTAATAACGTTTTTTTAGTGTCGTTTTTTAAGAGTCAACCATTTAAGAGAGAACCATTGAATGTAATAACTGCCATTTTTTAAACGTTTTGCATCAATTCCTCCAAATCAGCCTCAGATTTGGACCCTCTTCTAATGTGTGTAACGTACAAGAACCCTAAAAAAAAGGATTTCCGAACTATAATTAATTGAAGCATTAAATGGTGAATACGTATAAAACGTAATAAGAGAAGGGATATAATAAAAACATAATAAGATCGGTTAAAGAATAAATAGTAGACAACGTTAAAGAATAGATACGTAATATGGTGTGAGAAATCAGCAACAGAGTTATTGGGAAATGAGTAATTTATATAATTAAAGCAAAACATAATCTATATATATATAAAAATTGAGTTCCAATTTTGAAGTTGTAATTAATATCATGCATTAAATATTAATAATAATTAATATATAAACTCAATTTTAAAATTAAAATCATTAATAATAATTCATATAGTAATTCTCATATTGCAAAAATTTTAACACTCTAAAGGTACATCCGAAAGAAATATCTAACAAGTGGAGTCAACAACAAAGATGTATAGGGATTTTTTTTATTTATCGTCGCTATTAATTGGTAATCAAACATAATGTTTATTATTTGTATTTTTTGAAGAAAAAAAATCATAGAGATGAACTCTTTATGGTTTTGTCTTATAGAGTGTATGTTAGCTGTTTTCGTTTAAAATTACACAAACTCTTTTGTGTATATGTACAAAATTATTATTCGTTGTTTATGTATATTTTGTATAAAAATTATATTATATAATGATCTTATAGTTATCATTATAGTATATGAGATTGTGTACGATATTATCACAATTATTTAAGATGAATATCTTATCATGTTAATGGTCACAAATTGTTGTTCATTTGATGGTTGTTAGATTTATGCTTACTTCTTTTGTATATGTATAAAATATAAAAATTGTGTTCTATTTTGATGTTATATTGGTTGTTTATGTACATTATGTATATAAAATAAAAATATATATTATATAGTGATCTAATAGTTATCATTATAGTATATAAGATTGTGTATGATATTATCACAATTATTTAAGATGGATATCTTATCATGTTAATGGTTACAAATTGTTGTTCATTTGATGGTTGTTAAATTTTATGCTTACTTCTTTTGTATATGTATTAAATTATAAAATCTGAGTTCCATTTTGATGTTATATTTATTATAATATTAAATAAATCATCTATATCTATATTCTATATATATCTATATTAATATCATGCATTTAGTATTAATAATAATATTATATAAACTCAATTTTAAAAATAAAATCATTAAATTGTAAGACCAATAGTTTTGTAATAAATATAAATAATTATAATAATAAAAAGTTCTATAAATAAGAGATTTTTCAAGCTTTTATGAATCTCACACATTAGCATCTATAAATAGTCATTCTCATATTTCAAAATTGTCAACACTCTAAATGTGCATCCAAAAGAAACATCTAACAAGTGGAGTAAACAACAATGACATTTAGCAATTTTGTTCTTTCTCCTCGCTATTAATTTATTTAATTGATTTGTATAACTTATTGATATCTTAACATCTATATCTATATCTCTATATATAGATTCTGAAAAAATTGAGTTTCATGGTTTATGTTGTATTGAATTCTATGTTAAAAAATTAAGTTTTTGTTATAAATGATGCTCATGAATAAATGTAATAGATTATACAAAGTGTTTAACATAAATAATAGTAGTAAATTCAATTAAATAATAGACTTCTCATTTAACTAGAAGTTACATATTAATTAAATAAGACAAAGAATTTAACAAAAAAATAATAGTAGTAAATTTAATTAAATAATAGTTTATTCATATAACTAGAAGTTACATATTATAAGCACACTATCATGATGCAAATAATGTTGAGTTTTCAAATGATATTATCTTTTACCCGAACATCCATTTTTATAAAAATTGAGTTCCAACTTTGAAGTTGTAATTAATACCATGCATTTAATAATAATAATAATAATAATAATAATAATAATATAAATTCATATATAAAAATAATAAATTAATCAATTATAAGATTAAAAGTTTTACCATAAATAATACTCCCTCCGTCCCACAAAAAACTTCTCATTTCACTTGGGCACAAGATTTAAGGTGATAGTTAGTGGTGGGGTCATTGGTAATAATTTTAATTAAAATATAAGATTGATTTGGGGAGAGAAAGATGGTTATTGGATAGTTAGTGGTGGGGACCTTAATAATAATAGTATTTTATTATGTGAAGCCCATCAAATGTGAAATGGGAAGTTTTTTGTGGGACAAACATTTAGGGTGAAATGAGAAGTTTTTTGTGGGACGGATGGAGTATTTAATACACACAACAAAATAATGTACATGCATTTCTGAATTACAAAAATAGTTGAAGATTATTGTTAAATATTAATTACATAGCAACAAACTTTATAGATTTATTAAAATCAATCAATATAAAAAAATGCACGATGACAGATATTTATTAAAAAATAAACCAGAACCAAACGAAAAAATGGTTTTGGACGGACCGAGGACCGAACAAATGATGCTCAGAACCGAACCGGACCGGACCAAGAATTAGTCGGAACCGAACTATACCGGGAACCGAGGCAATTTCTTCGACTCTTTTCAGTTTTTTCTCGGTTTTCGACCGAATCGGACCGCTCGAAACCGAGAACTGATTTTTCTTAAAAATTAGAACCGACAACCGAACCGATGGAGCTCGGTTCGGTCGGATCCGGTTCTGCAATCCCGACCGGTTCTTGGTCCAGTTTGCACATGTCTACTTACGCATACGAAATATATTTCAAGGTAAAGAAATAATTGCAATTAACATATACAATCCATATGACTCAATAAAGAAAAACAAACCCTAAACATAAATATACATAAGGAATAGCTTCGCTCAGTTAGTAGAATACCCGCAATCAAAGTAAACATGTAACCGATCACGTTTTTCGTACATTTTCCAGGTGATACCAGTAAATTGTACACGATATGCACTCAAAATAACTCATTATTGTGAACGAATCCCGTGCATCGCACGGGCCATGCTGTCTCGTATAATATAAAAAAAGAAGAACCATTTGTGTTACATAATGATAAATGATGCAATTAATTATTGGTGTTCCATCTTTATTCCTTTGTTTAGACGTTTCGTGGGAAAGTCGACATACATTTATTTCTAGGGAGGGGAGTTCGTAAGCGTGTGAAAAAACTTTTGGGTTGAGTGTCGGGTGCAACTTCGGGTTCTTCATCACACATAACGACGTAATCATCATTTTGTACTATCAGACTTATGCTTTGTAGTGCAAATGCTTTTGGCATAACCGGGTTGAACTCAATGTGTATAACATCAGTCGAAACAAGATGGCTGACTGAAACATAACCAAATCAAAAGAAGTATAAAGATTTTATGGGTAAATAGCATGTCATGCAATACAGCTGGCGTAAATTATGGATAGTAGAATGAATATCGAAATTATATGAATTAACATGTTTGTGTTCTAATGAGTTTCACGCGAGCTGCGTACACAGTTATGTTTTCAGAAGCAGATCTTCCAATCATTGTAGATGTGGCTGCCGGTATATGATACAAGATGAGCTTGACCCGGTTTCCCCTGACGGATGTTACATTTTAAATGGGTTAATTCCTAAGTGAGGTCATCATGTAAATTAGGTATAAAGACTTACCGACAATCATGCAGTAGCATTGCACACGATATCCGACCAGATGAAAAAAAAGCAACCGTTCAACATGTTTCCAGCAACGTCTGTGACATGGTTAGTAATTAAGCTTAAACGTTAAAGCACCTTTTTTTAAGGTCACACATTGACAAATCTAACATTGTAAGGGGAAAAAAGGTAAAAGAACGCGTAGATGTACCAATCAACATCTTACGACTTGTGTGATCATCCAAGACCCATGTGGGAGATCTGACCAACGGGTACTTGGGAAACCAGGCATCTTCTCCATTCGTAGCCTCGTAAAGCTCGGATTTAGGTGTGAATATTATTGCCATTTCATTACGAACAAATGTATAGTTGTCAAAGCGTGGAAAGTATTCGAGATCGTTGTAATCAATTTTGAAATACTTTAAAGAAAAGACACCACCTTGTAATTTTCGTCCTTTGTATGCATCAACTAACCGGGGGGGGGGGGGGGGGGGAATCATCGCTGCAAATTTGTGCTTATTAGTAACAAAATATGTAAATATAGTTACTTATTGGTTCACTTGTAATCTATAAATGAATATCACATTTAGTATTTTATTGAACACAAAATTGGAACGTAAATTAAATGAGTCAAACTATAAAATGGCGGCACAAAATATAGTAGTAACTTACAAATCTGTCAAGTAGAAACAAATATAGTTTGTTATGTGTTTGGTCAAGCCAAACATATTCAACGCGTACAAATTTGCATTTGTACCAGAATTGAGGATAGGAGAGGTCTTCAAAGTTTTCAATCGGAATATATCCATCAAATTCCTTCAAAAGACAAGGTGAAAAATTTGTAAAGTGCGAATGATGATCAATGAATTTAGTCAAATAGACGTTACCTCAACTTCTTCATCCGGTCGTGGTGGTGCCTGGATCACTTATGCTTCGTATTGGGTGATTGAAGCCATAAAAAATTTCGAACCCGGGTTTAAGATTTAGTATTGCAAGGTCGGTAGTTTATAATTTGATGTGGTTGTAATTAGTTTCTGTACGGGTATGTTCCACTTTTAAGGTCAATCATATTACGCTATGTCGGTCAATTAGTTATAAATTGGTCAAGATAAGTTACATCTAGAGGGGAGACGTTTTTGTTATAATCTTAGAAAGCTAGTTAAGTAATACGTTTAGGAGTTATATTTTCCACGTTATAAGTTGCAATGGTCAAATGATGACATAAAAGGGTTGACTTGCAATGGTTTTGGTGGGAGTTACTGATAATGAATTAAGCAATGGGCATTTTTTAAGCAATATCCATACATAAAATTAGGGAGAAGGATTTTTAAGCATTTAATTTTCGTGGACGTTTTTATTTAAGGCATTTGTTGACAGTGAGTTGGCGTCATAAGTGGTGTGTGTTTGGAAAGTCTAACCAAACGTGGTTCTTTGCTTAGTGGTAAGATGTTTATGTATGGATCAAACAGACCCGGGTTTGAATCTCGCAGGAAGCAGCTTTTTAATTCATCAGGGCTAAGAGGACATTGCTATTTAAGGAAGGTTTGAATTCACACATTCCCTTTTTAGAAAAGTCCAATCTGTTTTATAAAGTAGTAAGATATCTAAAGTTTAAAATGAAAAACTATTAAACATAAAGAACTAAAAAAGACAATCTTTGAAAGTACATTAAAAGGTTAGTAGAAAAAAAGTCTTGAATAAGCTTTTAAAAAAGCTAGTTATTCCAATGGGTAAAAATTCATCCAAAGACTTATTCAAATAGTAATAAGCTTTTAAAAAAGCTACCATTGGAGATGCTCTTAGGTGCTATTTGGTTCGCTGGGATGTGATGAAATTTGAGGGAATTGGAATCTAATTCCACCACATTCCAGTGTTTGGTTCAAAAAAATGAAAGCAATTGGATTCCTAAATGATGGAAACATTCTGTCAAATGAAAGAATCTCAATTCTATCCAAATGTTGATGGAATTGAATTCCAAGGTTGGATGAAATATTCTTTTACCTTTATACCCTTTATAGTTTATACCCACCACCACAACCACCATCATCAATCACTAACACCGCCACCACCGCCACCACCACCAACTGCCACCGCCGCTACCACCCACCGTCGCGGTCGCCGCCGCCCACCCCCACCCACCGTCGCCGCCGTCGTCCCCACCCACCGTCACCGCCGCCACCACCACACACTGTCGCCGCAACCACCACCACCCACCGCAGCCGCCACCACCCCCACCCACCGCCGCCGCCACCACCAACCCCCACCCACCACCACCGCCATCCACCTGAAGGATTTATGTGCACAAATAAGTACACGTGTCACCATGTCCAATGTTATAAGGCACTAAAGGGTCACACCACTACACACCCAATAATGGACAACCGAATAAAGTAAGTTGTGTGGAATAATTAACAAGTTAAGTTAATTATAAAGTAGAGAATAAATAATAATAAGTTAATTATTATTTAAGAGGAAGGTTAAATATTAAGTTAAATATTTAACGGACAGTTAATTAATAGTTGATTAATTAACTAGTAAAAGTCCAAGGGTTTAAAGTGTTAATAGGAAGTTTAATTATGTGTTTAAACATAATTAAACTCCAAGGACCTAAATGTAACTTAGTTCCTTATAAATAAGGACTAATGAACAAGGGTTTTAGGCTAATCACTTGCATCACTCAAAACCCTAATACTCCCTCCCCTCTCCTTTTCGGCCGAAACCCAAAGAACCCCGTAGGGTTCTTTTTCGGTTCTTGTTTGAGTTCGACACAAGGCACACACACACACACACACAAGTTCTTGTGTGATACTTTGTTGGTACAACGCGGTCTTGCAGCGTGTTCAGGTGGTGCAGTAGAGGTGGATCATTCTTTAGCAATCTAAATGTAATGTTCTTGATCTTCTTCTTCTTGTGATCTCATTGTTTAGTAGAGATCTTGTATGTGGGATTCAAGTTCCACCATGTGAATCCTACTAGGTTTTTCTACAGTGGTATCAGAGCTTCCTACTAATCTCAATGAGATTCGGTTGAGTTTCTTTTTGTTTAGCAAAAAGAACCCTAGGAAATTTAATCCAAGAACATTGTTCAAGTTTATGAACAATTGGATTGAATAGGGTTCTAGATAAAAAGAAATTAGGTTTCTTTTTTCCTTTCTCTCTTGTTTTTCGAATTTTATATATATGTATATATATTATTAAGTTTTTTTTTTATCTTAGAAAGAAATCTAGTAATTTTGATCCAAGAACATTGTTCAAGTTTATGAACAATTGGATTGAATAGGTTTCAAGATAAAAATAAATTAGGTTTCTTTTTGTTTAGTAAGAAAAACCCTAGAATATTTGATCCAAGAAAAGTTGTTCAAGATCATGAACAATTGGATTGAATAGGATTTTTTTTAGACAAAAGAAAAAGTTTATTATTATTAAAATTAATTAAAAAAAAAGGGAGTCGAAACTGAACCAACCGACACTCGGTTGGGGCTCGGTTCGACGACCGAGTGGTCGGCCGTAACCGAACCCACCGAGTTCTCGGTTGGGTGAGGGTTTCTTGGTGACCAAGTTACCGTATTTAGGATCGGTAAGATTTTTTATTTTTGTAAAGTCAATCTATGTAAATCTTTTTGATTTTTTGACTAACTATCAAGAATAAAATCAAAAAGGAAAGGATTTACATAAATCTTGACTAGGTTATTTTTTTATTAATAATAAAAGGATAATAAATTATTAAACCTAATGATTTTGATAGTTTATTAAAATCAAGATAATTATAAAATTAAGAGGGAAATAAGAAACCAGTTTATGGGTAATTTAATAATTATCAGTTTGCTAATTTAAATTATCAGTTTATTTATTTATTTAATTAGTATGACATAACCCAAAAGTCGTGACATTGTGTTTATTTATAAATTCCGAATTTTTTTTTATTATTTATTTTAATTTTCAGAATTTTTTTTTATTTATTAAAATTACACAAAACACAAAAACAAGTCTTTGGGGTTATGACATAAGCAATTTTAAATAATTGCATGTATTAATTTTATTTCATTTACTTTAGTTGGAATAAAAAGATGGTAATTATAAATAGTTAGTTTATAATACCAAGATTTTAATAAAGAATGGTAATTATAAACAGTTAGTTTATAATACCAAGTTTTAAAAATTAATAATGGTGATTATAAACAGTTCGTTTAGAAAACCAAGATATAAAATTAATAATGGTAATTATAAACAGTTTGTTTAGAAAACCAAGTTTAAAATTGTAATGGCAATATAAACAATTAGTTTATAAAACCAAGTTTTAAGAAACAAATTAAAAAGGTGGAATTTATAAACAGTTAGTTTATAAAACCAAGTAATTAAAATCTGGCTAACTTTTTCGAACAAAGGAAAATCCTATTTAGAAAATCTTAGATCAGAATGCAACCCACCTAATGGAACACCTCACTTGTTCAATGATATTCACATTGTAAGGAGAAAGAACCTTAGATGTGGATTCAAATCATTGTGAGTGTTAGGGTGCATAGGGTCTTGTGATAATCGGGAGTCCCGGCGCAAGGCATCGCACTGTCTTAGGTGGTACCATCTATTTTGGTGATAATCGGGAGTCGCGGCCCAAAGTGCACTAGAGGGATTAAAACATGTACAAGTTTGTTGTTCAACTTGATATCCCGAACATCTAGGAATCGTTTCTAGTTCAAGAGACGATCGGTATGGCTATGCCTAGGGGTGTGCATGGGGCGGTTTGGGGCGGTTTTAGGCTTAAACCGAACCCAATCCGCTAATTTCGGTTTTATGATTTTCAAACCCAATGGTTTCGGTTTCTATCGGTTTCGGTTTTAACGGTTTTTTGGCTCTTAACGGTTCGGTTTCGGTTTTAAAACCGAAAACACCTTGTTTTGAACATAAATATATAATTTTATGCATTAATCTTCACTTTTCCAAAATTAGATACAAATTTCTACAATGAATACCATTTTTAGCACGAAATACAAACCATAAACGTATTTTGTAGCATATAATAACAATATAAACATTAATAAATCATAGTAGATGGACTTTCAAATATTTAAATGGGTCTACTTTTATTTAATAACTATAAATTAAAAAATATATATATAATATATTAAATTTAGTGGAGCGGTTTCTTAATGGGGCGGTTTGTAGTTAAAACCGAAACCGAACCGAATCCATCGGTTTTTCCAAAATCTAAAACCGAACCGTCGGTTTTAAAATGGTTTCGGTTTTAACGGTTTGGTTTTAGCGGTTTTAACGGATTGGTTTTGGTTTTTCGGTTTTTATGCTCACCCCTAGCTATGCCTACCAGAAATAGCGTGGCTCTAATGGGAAGTGCCCAAACCTTGCATTAGAGGGCATGAAATATGGATCCTAGTCTAACTATTATTCTTAAAAGGTAATAATGTTAGAAGCTATTTATTTTTCTAATCATACGAACCATTTGTTGTTTTTCTTATAGATGTCTGTACTGTCAGAAATTCCGTTTTACTCACCGATTGAATCGCGAAGGCTCATCACTGGAAAATGGAAGCTTACTGGTCCAAATACAAAGTTTGGAATGTGCATTTTAGGAACTTCCTAAGAGCACAAGATCTACTGTACGTGATAAACGAGGTGCCCAAGGGACAACCAAGGCAAGATGCCCAGGATGATGAGCTTGATGCTTATTATCAGTATCTGGCAGATGAATCACAAGTTATGTCGATTCTCATTCTTACTTCATTATCAGAGCTTACTGATAATCTACGTAAGAAACCATGCTATGAGTTTGTCCAGTATCTTGAGGAGACGTTTAAAGATAGTACTGAAGAAAGTAAGCAGTTCATTTTGCAAGAAATCTTTTCGTCAAAGATGAAGGATGATCAACCATTGAGTGACCATCTTACTAACATTAGAAGGTTGCTAGATTGTCTCACCCTGGTTACTGGCACATCAAACCAACAAGAACAAGTCTTGTTCTTGTTTAGATCTCTCACACAATACTGTCAGGATAAGGTAGTACGTTTAGTTGGGAATTTGATTTGACTGTCGCAGGACTACACGAGAAACTCTTGTGTATACGCGATGTTCAAAGGCTAGAGGAAGAATCTCTCCCTGAGATTCAGCAGGATGATTTCGATGAGTGGTTGAAGAACTTTGCTGATTTGTTTTGCCCAACTTGTGGCAGCAAGGATATTTGCGAGCACACGTCCGATGTGGGACTGTTGGACACTGATTTTTTCAGTGATTCAGGTATCTTCATGATTGATTGTCTCGTTACTTCTAGTGAATCCTGGGTATTGGATACCGGAAGTGGTCATCACATTTTCAATCATATCATTTGTAGGGATTTAAGAAGAACAAGAGGCTAGGACGAGGGGATGTTGAACTACGAGTAGGCAAATGTTCCAAGGTTGGAGCTGAAGCCGTAGGAACATATCTTCTCAAGTTGCCTTCAGGAAGAGTCTTGGAACTTAAAGATTGTTATTATGTTCCTAGACTTATTAAAAATGTTATTTCTTTTGATTTACTTATAGACAGTGGTTTTTATTATGAGTTTTATGGAAAAACGATTTCTTGTTTAAAAGCTGACATTTTATATTTTAAAGCAAATTCTCATAATGGTCTATATACGTTGAATCTAAATAACATAGAACGAGATGTTTATCATATTAGTAAAAGATCCAAGAGTAACTTGAATCAAACTTATCTTTGGCATTATCGTTTAGGTCATATAAACGAGACTCACATTAAGAAGCTCCACGATGATGGAATTCTAGAGCCATTTGATTTGAAATCATATGCAATATGCGAATCATGTTTATCTGGCAAAATGACAAAAGACCCTTTCAATCACTACAATGAAAGGGTAGGCGAGTTGTTAGGGATTATACACAGTGACGTGTGTGGACCCTTCACTCTAGAAGCTAGAGGTGGATACCGCTACTTCATTACCTTTACTGACGACTTCAGTAGATATGGTTATGTCTTTCTTATGAGACTAAAGTCTGAAAGCTTTGACAAGTTCAAAGAATATCAGAGGGAAGTAGAAAACCAACTAGGCAAGAAAATAAAGTCAATTCGGTCGGACCGAGGAGGCGAATATTTGAGCCAAGAGTTCGACAATCATTTGAAAGAATGTGGGATTGTTTCACAACTCACACCTCCGTATACACCTCAGATGAATGGTGTATCAGAAAGGAGAAATCACACCTTGTTAGACATGGTACGTTCAATGATGTGTCGCGCCCCACTACCACTATCATTTTGGGGACATTCACTCGAGACTGCAGCATTCACACTGAATAGGGTTCCGACCAAGTCAGTAGAAAAGACTCCGTTCGAGCACTGGACGGGGAGAAAGCCAAAATTGTCTTTTCTCAAGATTTGGGGTTGTGAGGCGTACGTTAGACGTAACTTCACAGACAAACTAAACCCCAAGTCAGATAAGTGTATCTTCGTTGGATATCCAAGGGAAACCTTAGGATATTATTTCTATCATCAAGAAGACAACAAAGTTTTTGTTGCTCGGAAATGTGTCTTCTTGGAGGAGAAGTTTCTAGGAACTGAAACTCCAAGAAAAGAAATAGAACTTCAAGAAATTGAAGAGAACGAAGATCCACCTACGACTTCAGTCGAAACAGTAGTTCAACAAAGAATTGTTGATCCCCAACCAGACCCACCGGTTGAGGAAGAAGAAACACGCAACCCTTGTAGGTCCAGTAGACCACGCCAAGAACCAGTTAGGTATCTTGGATTCATGATAGATGAAGATGATGAAAGTCTACTAGAACCATTGACCTACAGCGAGGCTGCTGATGGCGTAGAGTCTGAAAGATGGCTCGAGGCTATGGAAGCAGAGATGCAATCCATGTATGACAACCAAGTTTGGGTGTTATCAGACTTGCCACCACAGTCACGAGCTGTTGGATGCAAGTGGGTTTTCAAGAAGAAAACTGACATGGATGGGAAAGTGCACACTTACAAAGCACGACTTGTCGCGAAGGGTTTCACGCAAACACATGGTGTGGATTATTCTGAAACCTACTCGCATATTGCTATGCTAAAGTCGATTAGAATTCTTATGGCCATATCAGCATATTACGACTATGAGATATGGAAAATGGATGTTAAAACCGCCTTCCTTAACGGGGAGTTGAATGAGGACGTATTCATGATACAACCGGATGGTTTTACTGATCCAAAGAATCCTGATAAAGTATGCAAATTGCTAAAATCCATTTATCGATTAAAGCAAGCATCTAGAAGTTGGAACTTACACTCTGACAAAAGAATCAAAGGATTTGGTTTTGTCAAGAGTGAGTTCGAGGCGTGTGTCTACACAAAATTCAGTGGGAGCATAGTAATCTTCCTAGTTTTGTATGTTGATGACATACTACTCATAGGAAACGATATACCAGCATTACAAGGAGTAAAATCCTGGTTAGGTAAATGTTTCCAGATGAAAGACTTGGGAGAAGCTGCATTTATACTGGATATAAAGATCTACAGAGATAGATCTAGGCGGCTTATTAGACTTAGTCAAAGTACATACATTGACAAAATACTAAAGAGATTCAGTATGAGTGATTCCAAGAGAGGTCTCATTCCAATGACAAATGGCATTACACTAAGCAAAGCTCAGAGTCCTACATCTAGCAAGGAAATAGCTAGGATGATTTTGGTTCCATATGCTTCGGCAATTGGATCAATCATGTATGCCATGTTATGTACTAGGCCCGATATTGCTAACTCCATAAGTCTTACGAGCAGATATCAAAAGAATCCTGGTGAAGCCCATTGGATGGCTGTCAAGAACATTCTCAAGTATTTGATAATGTCGAAAGAATTGTTCTTGGTCTTTGGAGGGTCAATGGAAGAATTGCGTGTAACTGGTTACACAGATGCAAGTTTCCAAACCGACAGAGACGATTACAAATCGCAATCGGGATTTGTATTCACACTAAACGGAGGAGCTATATCTTGGAAGAGTCAGAAACAAGATACGATAGCAGATTCGACTACAGAGGCTGAGTACATTGCGGCAAATGATGCTGGGAAAGAAGCCATGTGGCTTAAGAATTTTATCGAGGATCTTAGAGTTATTGCCAGTATCTCTAGACCCATCAAAATAATCTGTGATAATAGTGGAACAATAGCGCAAGCTGTTGAACCAAGAGAGCATCAAAAGACCAGGCATGTGCGCAGAAAATATCACCTCATACGCGAGTATGTTAGAGAAGGTGATATTATAATTAAGAAAATATCAACGGATGACAACGTTGCTGACCCGTTGACAAAACCGCTAGCTGGACCAAAGCATGAGAAACATGCGCACGCTATAGGCATGCAGTACCTAGATATTGGTAGCTAGTAATTTTGATTAGATTCATAGTCATATTTGAAATCGATACATTATGTAATAACATTTCATGGGATTGAAATAGAAGGTTTTACGTAATATTTTCAAATTGTCTATTTTTAACATGTTTTAAACTTATCCTTGATACACAAAGTTTTGAGTATCTAAATGTCTGTGGTTGCTTGAATTTAGTGGGAGCTATATTCAGGAGTTAATACCATTATGAATATTTATCTATTCATAGTTATTGAATAGAGAAACAAGTGTTATTAAAATAAATATTCATAGATGTTTACAGAGTTTGCTAAACATTAGACGTGACCAAAAGATCGAGATTACTTCATGGAGCCTAAGCATGAGTAATTTCGAGTAGATGTCCTCTGACCCGAGACATTTGGTTTGAGACGCGACAACTTCTGATCTTTAGCATTTATCTAACGTCACACCGTAAAAGGGTGATAATAAGGAACCTGACTAAGACAGCGGAAGTCGTGGGCAAGATAACTCAAATTGTCAAGATGGAATTTGCACCTTCTTTAACTAGAAGAGATATTTCATGGCCGCTCGACGATTAAGACTACTGAAATGTGTGGCCGCGCTCGGAGAATGATTAGATCATTCGGTAATCCGTTACTGCAGAAAGTCGAAATCAGTGTCGAGAAAATTCGAGTATATAGAACAAGATCCCTGCTCCATGTCTATTACTCAAATTAAGAAATATCATGATGCGAAAGGAAAATCTGTTAGTGTTATTCATTTATGAATATTATCTCTGGATGTAAGAGTTCTTATAACGTGGTTATCCTAAATGTCTGGCTAGGGACCGCTTTAGGCCAACGATGATCAGTAAGTGATACTTAACTTGCACAAGTGGGAGTCTGAAGGATTTATGTGCACAGATAAGTACACGTGTCACCGTGTCCAATGTTATAAGGCACTAAAGGGTCACACTACTACACACCCAATAATGGACAACCGAATAAAGTAAGTTGTGTGGAATAATTAACTAGTTAAGTTAATTATAAAGAAGAGAATAAATAATAATAAGTTAATTATTATTTAAGAGGAAGGTTAAATATTAAGTTAAATTTTTAACGGACAGTTAATTTATAGTTAATTAATTAACTAGTAAAAGTCGAAGGGTTTAAAGTGTTAATAGGAAGTTTAATTATGTGATTAAACATAATTAAACTCCAAGGACCTAAATGTAACTTAGTTCCTTATAAATAAGGACTAATGGACAAGAGTTTTAGGCTAATCACTTGCATCACTCAAAACCCTAATACTCCATCCCCTCTCCTTTTCGGCCGAAACCCAAAGAACCCATAGGGTTCTTTTTCGGTTCTTATTCGAGTTCGACACAAGGCACACACACACACACAAGTTCTTGTGTGATACTTTGTTGGTACAAAGCGGTCTTTCAGCGTGTTCAGGTGGTGCAGTAGAGGTGGATTATTCTTTAGCAATCTAAAGGTAATGTTCTTGATCTTCTTCTTCTTGTGATCTCATTGTTTAGTAGAGATCCGGTATGTGGGATTCAAGTTCCGCCATATGAATCCTACTAGGTTTTCCTACACCACCACCACCACCGCCACCCATACCACCGCCGCCACCACCAACCACCACCGCCGCCGCCGCCACCACCAACCACCGTCACCACAACCACCCACCACTACCACCACCAACCAACACCTACCAGCAATAAGGGTAAATTCGTCATTTTAGATAATTCCAATTCCAATTCATGTCAACCAAACAGAATATTGCATTGGATTCCGATTCTCTTCCATGCCAACCAAACAGAGTATGGAATTGGATTCCAATTCCTGGCGGATTCCAATTCCTTCCTGGATTCCAATTCCCTCAGAAACATTATGCGAATCAAACAACACCTTACTGTATTTTTAGTTTAATTCATTATTTTTGTTTTTTTTCCTTTTAAAGTCCTCCCTACAACTCATTTGGTTGCTTTTAATTTATGATTTTTTTTCTTTATTAGTTTTAATTGCATAACCAGTTTTGGGTTTGATAAATTCACTTTGTAATTAAAAAATAAATTACCATTTTTAGTTAAAAATTAATTTTGTAATTTAACCTTCATATTTGACTTTTTTTTTTTCTTTTTAATCTTAGCATTTTAATATTTTTGATATTTAGATTTTAAATACATACATTTTAATCCCATTTCTTTAATAAGTTTTTTTTTTTGTCTAAAAATTATAATGGTGCACATTAGTAATATAGCATTTATCAACTTGATTTTGCATCTCAAATTATTTTAAGTATTCAAATTATCGAGAATACGAATTTATAGTTTTACGAATATCAGTACACATTATTTTGATTATAACATAAAAATCTCTCGCGGCATCGCGCGGGGTAAACACTTTCTAGTTTGTTACATTTCATATCAAGTGTACGACTATATGAGTATGACTGGTTAATAGAGCTACATCAATTTAATCTCTACCTAGAGTTCAATTCAACGTGGAGATATGTCTTTCGGATAAAAGTAAAAATATGGTTAATACAACTAGTTGTTATATAGAAAAAATTTATTTTAGTTATTCTATTTTTATTTATTAAAGTTATTGCATTGTATTAATTACATTTAATTGTTAAGATATGCATAAAAACGTGTATGTTCATATATTACCAGCTCTTGAGTTTTAAGAATTTATCTCCATATATTAATGTATAATTTTTAATACGTTTAAAGACAGTCATTAAAAGAATATTTTTTTCAGAAACGAGCCTCTTTTTTTTTGGATTTTCACAAATAGGGCTGTTTTTTTTGGGTTTTCAAATATAGGGTTGAAGGCCTTTTGGAGGCGGTTTTCATTTAAAATATGGCCTCCCCGAGACCGGTTTTTGGTTAAAAAGTGATCTCTCTCCTCAATTCCTCTCTCTTCACTTCCGAACACTAATTTCTTTTTTTCTCTCTTACCTCTCTCTACATTTAATGATTTAGTTAATTAATAAGTTTTGTAGTAAAAAAAATGACCCTTTAAAAAAATCATTTTATACAAAAAGTAATTAAACTATAAAATATTCATAGATTAATAAAATACAATTATCATAAAAATAGTATTATATAAAAAAAATTCGTAAATTATATTTTACATATTTCTTTATACTTTTTGAGCATATTAAAAGTTAGCATAAATTATATTTTACAAGTCATTGCCATAAGAAGATAAAGAAAGTATTAAAAAAGAACAAAAGAAAAAGAAGGCAAAGAATAAGGTTTGGCAATAAAAATCGGTATATTTAATTATACTTTTAACATTTGAGACTCTGCTAACACGTTTTTTTTAACACATGTAACCAAAATTAATATTTATTACTCCCTCCGTCCCACAAAAAAATTCTCATTTGATATGGGCACAAGTTTTAAGGGGATAGTTAGTGGTGGGGTCATTGGTAATAATTTTGATTAAAATATAAGATTGGTTTAGAGAGAGAAAGATGGTTAGTGGATAGTTGGTGGTGGGGTCCTTAGTAATAATAGTATTTTATTATGTGGAGCACATCAATTGAATAAAATGGGAAGTTTTTTGTGGGACAAAAAATTAAGATCAACTGGGAAGTTTTTTGTGGGTCAGAGGGAGTATTATTTTAAATAAAAAAAATTAAATTCAGACCGCTAGAAAAGATTCTTTGTTGTCATCCAATATTATAATTTAATTATTTATGAATATTGTTTTACAAAACTTATTAATTAACTAAATCATTAAATGTAGAGAGAGGTAGAGAGAGAGAAAAAGAAATTAGTGTTGGGAATTGAAGAGAGAGGAATTGAGGAGATAGATCACCTTTAATCAAAAACCGGCCTCGGGAAGGCCATATTTTAAACGAAAACCGGCCTCTAAGAGGCCTTCAACCCTATTTTTGAAACCACGGAAAAAACAGCTCATTTCTGAAAAAAAAAATCTCATTAAAACTGTTATTATCAAAACCCTTAATTATTTGATACCAAACTTTTGAGAGACGTACACTTAGGCCCTTTAGAAGACACTAGCAGGTACCCGCGCAATGCGGCGGCGGGTACTCTGTGACTATAGTTTACGGCGACAAATTTCTAAGTGTTGGTGATAGTGACACGGTCGCGGGGTGGTTGTCACAGATAGTCGGTGGTGATGGAAGGTTATGTTTGTAATTTCAACTTTTCAAGGAGGCATTAAAACGCCTCAAGATCCGCTTGAAAAGTCGAATATTTTGTGGATTGAACTTAAGTTAACATTACCGTATGAAATATAATTGTTTTCGACTTGCTTTATCGTACGAGAAAGAAAACATATGTAATTCATTAATTCTTAAAGTGTGTACGTCGCATGATTTTATTGGGTACATAAACCATTAATTAACAGAATAATTCTTAAAAAACACAAACAATTAATAATGCAAAAAAATACACATTTAAGAAAAAAAATCCACCAATTAACAGTAAAAAATTCTAGGAGTCCAGCTACAACACCGCCAAAAACGCGACCATCTAGCCGTGCACAAAATACCCGAAACCGAAACCGGAAACCGAAACCGAAACCAAACCGGTCAAACCCGGTTTTGACCATAACCGGTTCGGTTTTTGTCTAACCGATCGGTTCCTAACCGGTTTGGGTTCTTAGGGTTCGAACCGGTTAGTAACCGGTTACCCGAAACCGGTTTTGACCAAAGCCGACCACAAATTTGGTCAACACACCGGTTTTGGCCGGTTAACCGGTTTATAACCGAACCGAACCGGTTACAATACCCATTAAACGGTTAGAGTTTTTGAGAGTCGAAACTGGTTACTAACCGAAACCGGTTATTGGAGAAACCGGTTATGACCGGCGTTGACCAAAACCGGTTTTGGTCAAACCCGAAACCGGTTTGGTCAAAAACCGGTTTGTGTGCATCCCTACGACCATCTGGTCCTGATAATATGACATTTAGCCCAACAGGTTATAACGCCCCTGCACTATTACGGAAATCATTTTATTAATATGTAACTAAAAATATGTTCTTTTTATAATTTGATTAATGCTTGAATAAAATCATAAAAACAGACCTCATAAGTTGGAGTTCCACCAGAAGTTGGAGGTTGACGAAGTTTGACGTTAGTTGTGAAAATAATACCAGACAAGATGCATACAATCCATTGGTCCGTTTTGGGGGAATGACATTATCTTGTTTAGTACCTCCTGGAGTGAAAACACATACCAAAACAGAATTAGTAATAGAAATATTATCTTATGAATAAATGATTAACGAAGTATTATGCATATATAATAGGCTTTGGACAAATTTTGAGCCATTTAACTTGATTCCATTTAAGCTACTTTAACAAAATACACTGTAGTAACAATTTACCATTCTTATGATATGACTATGAATATAAGATTCTGCTGAATTAAATCAACAAAAGTATGAAATGTTACAAAATTAACAGCTGTTACAAATAACTAAAGGATAAAAGTAGCATGTTCAACCCATTGTGTAAATTACCACCTTTAACAAAAACAAATGAGGTTAAGAAAGTACGTAAAAGTTTCAAAGCTTTGCATTTTGTTGTTGCATACCTGGTTAAACTGTTATGATCTTCTTGACCTAAAAAGTCAAAATAATTGATCAGAAATCATGAAAGTTAAACATAAAGTTTAAAAAGACTAATAATGAGTATACAAATTGGAATTTAAATACATACGAGCAGTACCACTAAACCTAAAATAGTCAAAAAGATGGACAATTCTCATTTCAGCAACTTGCATGAAGTAATAAACGATCAAGGGTCCTCAAAATCCCATTCTTTATTAAATCTTTGATATTGGATTCTGCTTTTGGCGTTCTTAGAGAAAAATTTCTTAAATGTTTGCAAATATTAATGGTTGCCTGGTTGGTTTATAGTTTATTGAACCCCACAAATTAACACTTAATGATCAATGTGATTTAGCAATCTGCAATGTAAAAATTGTTTTAATTTTATAAAAAATTTCAAGCCTAAAAGACATTTGAGAACTTTGAAAACTTACTTTGAGGATGCATTTGGCGTTTACAACTATGAATCTGACTCTATTTTCGGCTAACATAATGTCTTTGTTAGAGGCTATTTTAATGATGTAGTTTTCTCCCATTCTAGCAACAATGTTGGTTTCAAATCCAACAAATGCTTACCTATGTCGATGAACAAAATACTAATCAAGATCTTAACATTATATAATACTCCGTATATAGTTCTTTCATGATCAGTCCTGAGTAATTAAATACATACCATCGTTATTGTTACCTTAAAAAAGTCTTCCTTTACAGGGTTTCAATCTAATTGTAATCCATCAACATTCACACAATGACAGAAGCAAGAACTCTTGGCTGTTCAGAATTAGCAGCATAGTCGATGTAATATTAAGTTATTCAAAAATTTCATGATGATCGAATTCAGCATCTAAGATCACGGAATCTAAGCAATTTCCAAAATCAAAATGACCTTAACAATTAATAATTTAACAGATATCAACCAACTTCGTCAAACATTATATAAAACAGTAGCTTTGAATTAAAACAATTCAATTAAACATACTTACCTCAAATTCGTTTCTGGAGTTTTCAAATACGGAGATCTGTGTTTGGAATTAGTTATCATATGGAATTGTAGATTTTTCCCCGTTGTTGTGATGTATTTATAGGGTGAAGATTTGTACAAATTTTAAGGAATCGAGGAGACGTTTGCAGAAGAATATGCATGGTTGAAGCAATCGAGGAGCGTAAATGCCAGAATCGAGGAGGCGGATGAAGGGAATGAATGGAATCGAAGAGGCGATGAAGCAACAACGGGGAAGAGATGAATGGTCGAAGACTCGAAGGCCGGCTACCAATTCAAAACACAGATTTGTTTTGCCCAATGCCAGATGGGCCACTCAATTTTAGAATTAAATGATAGGCCGTAGCCCAATCAACCTGCAACACACATATCTTTAGCTAGTTAATACAGATTTGGTTAGACTCAATATCACAAATAGAGGCCAGCCGAGCTGGTTTGGGTGTTGTTATTTAACACGAGTGTTGAGAGTTCGAATCTCTGCGGTGATATTGTTTTGTTTTTGCAAAAAGTGTTAAATTCTAAAATAGCAATAATTTGGCTGAATTTTCAAAATGATATTTATGGAAAGGTCCCAAATACTTTATAAGGAGTAGAGATACAACTTGTTAAGAACAATTTAATACCATTGTTTAAGAATTTTAATAATCAAATAAAATTGAACTTTTTTCGTAACGTAGAATGAGCTAAGGGTGCTTTAACCCTAGTAATAATAGATTAATGGTCACGTTATCATTTTGTTACAAGTTAAAATATACATCATGTTGATAATGACTTAAGTAACCAGTTTTTATATATATAATTGTTTTATATGAAATCAAATTAATGATGTAAAAATCTTCCACAATTCCTAAAGTTTAAAAATTATAGTATTTTTTTTTTTGTTTGAATAGTACCGATAGAATCTTTATCTGCAAAATAAAGACAGCATAGTCATCCTTTTGTGATTGGAAAATTGGAATGAACTTGTGTAGGTGAAGCCACTACCTTCAACATATTCCACTTTCAAAGGACCAAAAATCTTAATGCCGTTGATATTCTAACCTGTTCTCATTGTCGGTTTTTTTTATAAAGTTTTATGTGTGGTTTTTATAAAATAGGGTGGTTTTCTAATAAATTTAGGGTCCATAAATCCTCACCCTATATAAAAATATAAGCTTATTTTATATTATTTTTAAATATCCTTCACCAATAAATCTATATATTCAACATCTTAAATTAAAGAAAACAACATATATTACACCTTCCCTAACTTAACTTAAAGAAAGGATTGCAATTAATACAAGACACTATAACCTAAAAATTGTTGTAATCTAAATTAGATGAAAGATAAGAATTTGGTCTATATATGTTCATATAATGAACCACTTGTGTTGGTATTTTTACAACTTGCTCCCATTGTTCACTTTTGAGCGTTGTGTGATAAACATCGAGCGTTGAATGTGCATGAAATGTATACGTAGAGAGTGGCTTTCGATTGCAAAATGTCGAATTTTCGTAACCATATGATACCAATTTGTATTCAGAATTCGCATGGTTGTTTGTTCAACACTAGATTGATTTAATAAAACTAAAATACAATTATATTGCCTAGAAAAATCAATATCGATCCTTGATCGAATTTTAAGATTGTTAAATAGAATTATAAAATAGAAAAGAAGTCAATGGTGCACATGAGTGCACTTCAACCCTTTGTTGAAGGGGTACCCCTTAAAGTGCACAAAGTGAAGGTCAGCCCTTCAAATATACTCAACTAACAAACCTTTAATTTCGTTATTAAAAGTTACCTTTTCACGTAGAAAGAAAACGAACATTTCAAGATCAACATCATATTCCATTGGGTGCCCTCCATGTTACAACATTTGATGTTTGTATTACAAGCTTCTTTTTAACTATCTATAGTGATAGCCTAATGGTAAATACTTTGAATAACTTTCTAGAGATCACGAGTTCGATCTCTCCGTTGGTAAACTTTTATCATATAACCAGATGAAAGTTCGAAAACAGACATGACAACAGTTATGTCTCGTAGATCACAAGCATAGGCAATTCGCCGCCCCAAGAAGTCTTTATAACAGAATACTCTTTTAAATATAAATTACAAGCTTCTTTTAAGTACATTGCTTTTTAAAAGTGTTCCAAATGTACTTTTACTTGCTATAATACCTCAGATATTCGTGGGAACCATTTAGTTTGAATATGGTAAAAAAAAAAAAAAAAAGGCATTACGACTTTAAGACATAATAAGGTGATCATAAGTAGTTTCACATATGTTGATCAAGAAGTTTTTCCACATTAAAGAAGAAACGAATAACACAGTCTAATTGCAACTTTGATCAAAGTATGACTATATGATTATGAAAATTAAAATCATAATAATCATTTTATACCTTCATGTCATTAGTTATAAACTATATAATGTCAAAGTATAAAATTATACGGTAAGAGGACTAATTGTACAACTAAATGCTTTTTAATATTTTTTAAGAATAAAATATAAATTCAACATGACATATAATAAATTTTATTATAAATTATCGTTCAAAAGTTAGTTTTATAAGGTGCATGGTCCAAAAGGTGATGAGAATTGTAACAATAAGTTTAAAATGCTAATGGAACATTTTGTGTGGTGACAACACACATGCAAATGCAAATATGGACCATTCCAAGAATCTAACTCACCCACAATCTGTTTTAAACTTAAATTGTTTTCCCAGCACATTTATGTTTCATTACAAACAAGCCCTCGGCCTATCGGTTCATGAGCAACTCGTCGATTTAGAGACTATTAGTTCAAATTATATTCGAAACATATGTACATAATCATTTTTACTTGATCAATATACGTAAAAATGGTCGTAAAGTAAAAAAGTGAAGAAAGGGGAATTGATGCATAACTTTTATAAGGGAGATGATATCACTACCACAAAAGTTACTTCTCATACCGTAACTTCTGTTTTAGTATAGTTGTACATTTTGTTTTAAAACTTATACAGTGTGATAAGGGAAGTAATTTGTATGATGTAGATATCACTTCCCCTTTTATAACATTCGTGCACATATAGCGTAAAAAAACGACATCGATATCCGGTGTAGAAAGTACGTCGAGTGCACGAAGGATAAACAATTGCACTAATATATTAATTAACACTATAACCAAATTTATATAAAAACATCATTTCACTTTTCGAAACTTAAATTTAATTTTATAAAGTATATAAAAGCCGACTAATAGAAAACAAAAGCAAGTTTTTCGCTTTCTTGATTTTCCATATGTTACTTCCAAGTTCCAAGTACCAAAACTCAGGGAGGCGGCTATTCAATTTGTATTAATAGTTAACTTTAGACTAAGAAAAAGAATAATTTAAAACTGTGAATATTACCATCTGAATTTGCTACTCCGTATTTGTTACTTATTACTATGCTGATTAAAATGTTAAGATACAATACAAATAACAATTATTTTGTTATTGGAATATGTTAGTAAATATATAAGAGTATAATACTAGATGATATGTCATGGAGGAAGGTTTAAGGTGTTGCCCATGACCTATAGGTAATGGGTTCAAGTCCCGTCGTGAACAAATAAGTGGAAGGTTCGAGGGAAGACATATACACTGTCTCTTGTGGATGTTATTGTCAAGACTCGAGTCACTAACTTACTAACTAGCCGTTAAAAAAAAGAAAAAAACTAGATGATAGGAGCTTATTTAATAATTCAATAAAATTTAAAAAAATTTTAAACAGCAAAAAAAAATACAAATTAAATATCATATGTGAATGTTTCTCAACCATTGGATTAAAAAATAAATTGTTGAAATTTAATGTTTTGCGAATCAAATATCACATGTTAATTAAAATATGTTTACATGTGCTTTTCTCACAATTTTTTTTTTTAAGTTTTCAAATAACATCACGAGGTATTAGATTATCAATTATTTTGCCAAACAAATACAATGTTCTAGGTTATTGTATTTGAATTGTTATAAACCTACTTTGTATGGGGCTCAGAATGTGACAAAGTCACGTGATCTAACACCAACCATTCACCATTGCCTAAAAATGAGTTATGATCTAAATTGAATCGAGATACTGGTAATATCGAACCAGTGAAAAAAACAGATAAAATAAATGGGCTCCATAGTCAGTTATGTTTAGCAATTTTTTTAAGGGTTTTGATAATGACAGCCCTTAGGGGCTTAGGGCTGTCAATAAGAACGGATAAGATACGCAGTCTTGATTCTGATTGTAGCAGGATTTTGAATTTTGCTAAAAAGAAGGAACATAAGTTGACTAATGAAGTTTAAAGGGGTAAATATGAAAATAATCTTCCTATTATCGGTTCTTATTGACAGCCCTTACCCATTTTTTAATAATAATATCAACTATCGAGATTTGTTTGGTGGTTGATTAAGGCCCCTTCTCTTTTCTTTTTCACAAAAAAGAAACCTAGAAATCGATCACTGATCCAATCCTGCTTTTCTATGTTGTATTTATTAATATTAACGATTGCATATTCGTCCATAGGTCAAATCGGATACTGAAAAAGGGTTCACGTGGACGTATTGGTTGGGAAAACTTATTTAAGGGGCTTTTAAGCTTGTTAGCATATTAAGCGAAATTACTCATTTTCGAGCTTAATAAGATTATAAGTTTAAAAATCCCTTAAATAAACTTTCCCAAACATGCCCTAAAACTTAAAACAGATCGTACCTGTTCTGTTCAAATCGGAATCATTAATAAAGGTGTTGCACGCCACGGGAGAGGAATGAGTTGGCGGCGCTTTTAAGCCACCAGCTTCCCATGACCTTTGAAGAAACGCTCCATTCACAAATTACGGTCAACCCACCAACTTTGACTCCAACGTATATATCTTAGGGACTTTTTTGTGAGATAAAATTTTGAGGAGAAATGAGAATTTTTTGTGGGACGGAGGGAGTATAACTATAAGCATACATAATACAGAGTACGCAGGTAGAAACATGTGGTAAATATAATAAACTTATACGGAGTACTAAATACCCATTGAAACGATTGTAAAAATTACATATACTCCGTATAAGAATAGAAAATTCTTTTTAAGCAATATTTGTAAGGGGTATTCCCAATTTCCCATTTATAATGGGCTCACTTGGGATGACCGAGTTTTTTTCGTGATGTACGTGACCTACATGTTGTCATGACCGTTTCGGAATATTACCTTGATTATCTGGTAAATGTTTATTTAAGAAAAAAAATCGAACATACGACCTTTATGAGACGAGTTTGATCACTTTTACCACTAAAATATCACCAAATGATTTGTATTGGAAAAAAAATTACAACTCATTCAAGAAAACGTTTTGCTTTAACACTAACGGATTGATTAAAAACCAAAGGCATAAATACCAACAAAATTAATATAGTTTTGTTCTGATACAGATGAACGTCAGCCCATTTGATTCAAGCCCAACCCATTTTGCACATTATTAGGTTGTATAAAATATAAATTGCAAAACTGTCGCGTTTCTTTCCCTTCCACTTCTTCTCAAATGCACGAAACTCGAAAATGCTATCTATATTCGATCCATATAATCTGGAAGATCTATCTCCGTGTATCGCGATCAACATTTAAAGAAGGGAATTCATTTCTCCACCACAATTTTTATATTTTATATCACGGTGTATAATTTTTACAGCTAAGTATACAAACATATCAAACAATCATTGTGATTGATGAAATAAAAGTTGTGGTGTGAAAACTGAAAATAACCCCCTTTTAAAGAACGATAACGTTTTGAGTGACGTAATAAAAGTCTCAAGACCAATCGACATTATACAAACCATTAGAAACATTGTGTAGACTAATCACTAACATAAATGCACACAAAAAACGCATTACATTTACGAATTTAGACGATACATATCACAAACGCATACACTTGATCTATGTACCTAGAATGTTGTTTGTTAGCAGGGGCGTCTCCGAGAATTTAAGTGCCTTGTGCGAAAACACGAAAATGGACCCCTTGAATACATGCAAGATATTTATAAAAATTTGGGCTTTCAAAATTTTTTTTATTAAATTATTAAGTTGGCTTAAATTTTAATATTATATATTATATATATAAGATATATATATAAATTGGGCGCCTATAAAATATGGGCCCTGTGCGGCTGCACCTCCTCAAAGACACTGTTGGAACAAAATCACAGATCAACTTAATACTGATGCTGCAGTTAGTACTGATTGTGTTTACTACTGATGAATGTTATACTTAGTACTGATGGGGCAGAATTACTTATTACTGATGAAGTTGATACTGGTGAAGTCTATAACTTAGTTACTACTGATCAAGGCATATTGAAGATACTACTGATCAATAGTAGTTACTACTGACGATGTATCTGGACTTACTACTGGTCACCAGACTTACTACTGACAATGCTTATTTACTACTGGTGATTGCAGAATACTACTGATATACGATTTGGAAGCAAATCAAGTCCGAGATCTTCGTAGAGATAGTTATAAAATGTAATTCAATGTATATCTATATAATTCGAATGTAAATCAAGTCCTAAAATAACTAGGGTAAATAGTTAGGCTTCAAGGACTATTATAAATAGTTTCTTACGAATTGTAAACGTACGTGTGTATTGTGAATCAATAATATACATTGAAGCTTTTTGTGAAACTGTGTTCTTAATATTTTCGTATATTGCTTTACAGTTCATTGTTCTTAATTCATTGATATAGTGTTGATCCGCTGCAACTTCTATTATCAATTAGATCTAAGGTGTTTATTAACTTGTTCATAGTTAATCGATCCTGACAAGTGGTATCAGAGCTTATTGGTTCTAGATCTACTAATTTCAAGAACAACAAAAAGTTTTAATCTTTAAAACACACACATTATTAATCATGACTGATAATAATGAAAGTACTCAAGCCAACAAAATCCCTATACTCACTCCCAATAACTTTGGGATGTGGAAGAATCGTATTAAGCAATACATGCTTATTACAGATTACTCCATGTGGGAAGTTGTCATGGAAGGCAACAAAACTGGTCCTGGTCAAGCAAGCAGCTCTGCAACTGAAGCAGACAAACTAAATGTGAGAAGGAAAAGAAAGACAAAGGCATCGAACTCAAAACTCTAAGCACTCTCTTACTAGCCATTCCTAATGACTATCAACATCTCTTTGTTGAATATGATGATGCAAAGGTGATATGGCAAGCATTAGAGAAGAGATTCGTTGGCACCAAGAGTACCAAGAGGAACATGAAGTCTGTTCTCAAGCAAGACTTTGAAAACTTCAAAGGAAAGCCCAATGAGACACTCACTCAAGTGTTTGACAGATTCAACAAGCTTATTGGTGAACTTAACCAGGTTGGGGTTAAGATGGATCAAGAAGATGTCAACATGAAGTTCCTAAGGTCTCTTAGTGAAGAATGGGCCATGTATACAGTGATATACAGACAGAGAGATGCACTAGAAGAAAAGAAGTTAGATGAACTCTACAATGACCTCAGAGTATTTGAAACTGAGGTAAATCAAAAGAACCCTTCTATTTCTTCTAACAATGATGCATTTGTATCTAGTACAGGTCAAGGTCAAGAAACTGCCACAGGAAAGGCTGCAGATTGTGAAGATGCTGCAAGAGAATCCTTCTTCACCACTCATGTGCATACTGCACTGATTAGTGATGATTTGGAACAATTGAATCCAGATGATCTTGAGGAGATGGATCTTAAATGGCAGATGGCTATGCTGAGCCTAAGAACCAAAAGATTCTTAAAAAGGACTGGTAGGACAAGCCTCAACTACAACAAAGGTGACAAAGCTGGATTTGACAAAACAAAAGTCAAATGTTACAACTGTAACAATCTTGGTCACTTTGCAAAAGAATGTCCTCAGCCAGATAAAAGATCAAAATCAACTGCTCTTGTTTCACAACAAGGACAAGGCTATGACTGGAGCTTCCAAGCAGAAGAGCATGCTCAAAATCAAGCTCTTATGGCCTTTACTGACAGCAAATCTGAGGTAAAACCTAAACCTTGTACTTCTGAATGTGTTAAAATTGTTAAAAATTTAGAAAAAGAAAACACTAAATTAAATGAAGATTTAGCAAAAGCAGTAAGAAGAAATCATGAATTTGATGGTGTGATTGCTGATCAAGAACATCAAATAAAGGTGTACCATATGATTGATCAAAGGATAAAGGAAGAATTGCTTCAAGCTGTAGATGAGAAAGAGTTTTATGAATTAAAAAATAAAGAATTAACAAGTAAATTAGAAGAATGTCAACTTGAAATTGAACAAAATAAACTGACAATTAAAAAGTTTGAAAGAAGCACTAAAATTCTAGATGAATTAACTAATAATCAAACTACAGAAAAAGTTGTTCATGGAGTGGGATATCATGCTGTACCACCTCCATATAAATTCATTCCTCCACTCAAAAACAGTTCAGAAAGAATAATTAATGAATTAAAAAATGAAAATCAAACTGAATCTAATACTGAACCATCTGAATCAAATGATTTTTCTGATGATGATGGAACTACAAACTCTATTGAATTTACAATCTTTCAAACTGATTCTCCAAACTCAGTTGATACAAGTTTTCACACAACACAAAGTGAAGAAAATTCTCCTAAATATGATGCAGAAAATATACCAAAATTTTTAAAAAGGGGAAATCAAAGAAACAGGAATCAACTCTTAGAACAAAGAAAAACCATAAAGGCTAAAGATAACAAATTAAAATGTGTTATTTGCAACAAAGTAAATCATTTAGCAAAGGATTGTCACTTCAATCCAATAAATTGCAAAGAGTTCAAGGAATTTAAAAATCTTAAAGAAAAAGCAAAAACACAAAAGTTAAAAGATACTACTGGTCCTTCAGTAGTGAATAAAAATAAAAGTCCAATTACTGAAACACCAAGATTTGGAAGAAGTGCACCAAGATTTGTGCAAAACAGAAGAGTTGGAAGCCCACAGAACAACAATTACTTCAAGAACAATGGAAAATCAAATCAAGATCCACAATATTTTAAAATTTCCAACACCAGTAAAAACTGTACCAATTTTACTACTGGTGTTAACCCTAATTATAATGCTGTCTGGTACCAGTACAAAAATACTACTGGTAATAACCCTAACTTCAAAAATACTACTGCTACCAAACCAAAATCTCAAAACATTACTGGTCATTCCAAATATGGTAAGTACCCAAATACTACTGGTCCATCAGTAGTATAGTATTCAAAAGCTAATCACAATGGGTATAGATCACGATCAGTAGTAAATTTAGACAAATCCAAAAGGTCAGTAGTAAAACAGAACACCAGTACTAAAAAGGTATGGGTACCAAAAGTGTTTAAGGTTAACTGTTCTAAATCTGATTTCTCAAAGGATGAACCCAAGACATATAAAGCTTGGGTTCCCAAACTTAACTAACCATTTATTTACTTGTGCAGAGCATTCAGATCCCAGAAGAAGGAAGAACATGGCATATTGATAGTGGATGCTCAAGGCACATGACTGGAAATCTACAAATTCTTAAAGATTTCAAGTTATTTGATGGAGGTTATGTAGCCTTTGGTGAGAACCCAAAGGGAGGTAAGATTACAGGTAAAGGTACTGTGACTAATGGCAAAATTACCTTTGATGATGTATTTTATGTAGCTGAACTAAAATACAATCTAGTCAGTGTGTCTCAAGTTTGTGATAAAAAGAACAAAATTCTTTTCACAGACATTGAGTGCATCATTCTTTCTCCTGATTTTATTTTAGATGAAAAATATGTTGTTTTAAGAACTCCAAGGAGAAACAATGTGTATTGTCTGGATATAGGGGGAGAACTCATTTCTTCAAATGAGGTCAACTATTTTATATCCAAGGCAAACACCACTGAATCAGAACTAGGCATAGAAGAATGTGTCACACTAACTTCAAAAACATGAACAATCTAGTAAAAAGAAATTTGGTCATTGGACTACCTCAAAAACAATTCATGTGTGATCATCATTGTGTTGCATGCCTAAAAGGTAAACAACACAAATCTTCTCATAAGTCCAAATCTGTGAATTCTATTTCTGTTCCTTTACAACTCTTACATATGGACCTATTTGGACCTACAAATGTAATGAGTATTGGAAAGAAACAATATTGTCTTGTTATTACTGATGACTTTTCTAGATATACATGGGTTTTCTTTCTCAGGACAAAGGATGAAACAAGTGAACTCATAAAGAACTTAATTGTTAAACTGGAGAATACATCTGATCAAAAAGTTAAAGCCATAAGATGTGATAATGGCACAGAATTTAAAAATGCTAACTTAATTAACTTTTGTGATCTTAAAGGTATTGACAGACAATACAGCTCTCCTAGAACTCCACAACAAAATGGTGTAGCTGAAAGAAGAAATAGAACCATCATAGAAGCAGCAAGATCAATGCTAGCAGATTCAAAGTTACCAATCACTTTTTGGGCTGAAGCTGTTAATACTGCCTGTTATGTTCAGAACAGAGTATTAATAGTAAAGACACATTTTAAAACACCATATGAACTTTTTAATAAAAGAAAACCCTCTATAAGTTTTTTAAAATCATTTGGTTGTCCTTGTACTATTCTGATTACAAGAGAACAAATTGGTAAATTTGACTACAAAGCTGATGATGGAATCTTTGTGGGATACTCTACTCAAAGCAAATCATACAGAGTATTCAACAAGAGATTAAGGATAACTGAAGAAAGCATCAATGTATCCTTTAATGAAAATGTTCCTAATGAACAAGGAAATGATCCAGATTGGCTATTTAACATAGACAATCTAACCAAATCCTTTAATTCTAACATGGATTTAAATGCAGGTGATTCAACTTGTCACACTCAAAAGGAAGGAACATCATCTATGAATACTGGTCAAGAAATGATGAGATACATAATAGTTGATACTGCTCCCACAGTTAATACTGAGGACAGTAATAACTCAAATTCTGGAACCAGTAGTAACTCTGAGAATGAGGACAGTAGTAATTCAAATACTGCTGGTACCAGTAATAGTACTCAAAATACTACTGGTCCTAGCAATAACCTAAATTCTCAAGATACTACTGATACCAGTAATAATAACAATAATACTGATCTCAATGAAGATAATAGCAGTAGTAATTCTGACCAAGATGATGATGAACCAAACATCAATGACAATGAAGGATCACTAGAAGAACAATTACCTGAGACAAATGAGTCCAACCTTGAAAATCAACTAGTAGTTGACAGAGGTACAACTACAAGGACTCAGAAGAACCATCCATTAGACCTTGTTCTAAGTGATGTTAACTCACCACTGCAAACAAGAAGCAAATTAAATAAAAGCTTAACTGCAAACATCTGTAACATAAGTTTAATTGCTAATGAATGTATGTTTGAATGCTTTCTGTCTCAGGATGAACCAAAGAAGATCCAAAAAGCAATGAAGGACTCAAACTGGATTGAGGCAATGCAAGAAGAACTCCTTCAGTTCAAGTTACAAGCTGTTTGGACACTTGTACCTCTACCCAAAGGAAAAAGAGCCATTGGAACAAGATGGATCTTTAGAAACAAGAAAGATGAAAGAGGTATAGTGATCAAGAACAAAGCCAGACTTGTAGCCCAAGGATACACTCAAGAAGAAGGAATAGACTATGATGAAGTATATGCTCCTGTTGCTAGAATTGAAGCAATAAGAATATTCCTAGCATATGCTTCATTCAAAAAGTTCAAAGTCTATCAAATGGATGTGAAGAGTGCATTCCTATATGGGAAGATTGAAGAAGAGGTCTATGTCTGCCAACCTCCAGGTTTTGAAGATCCAAAACATGGTGATTATGTGTTCAAATTGGATAAAGCTCTGTATGGCCTACATCAGGCACCAAGAGCATGGTATGACATATTATCATCATATCTATTGAAGAATAACTTTAAAAGAGGAGCCATTGACAAAACTTTGTTCACAAAGAAAGTCAAAGATGATATACTACTGGTACAAATCTATGTAGATGATATCATCTTTGGTTCAACCAATGATTTACTATGCAAAGAATTTGAAGAACTGATGCAGATTAAATTCAAGATAAGCTCTATGGGTCCAATGAATTTCTTCCTTGGACTCCAAGTCAGTCAAAGAACAGATGGTATTTTGATAAACCAATCAAAATATGTCAAGGACATCTTGGAGAAGTTTGATATGAAAGACTGTAAGAGTGCAAGTACACCAATGGAAACACACAAACACCTACATCCTGATGTTGAGGGGGAGGATGTAGATGAACACTTATATAGATCAATGATAGGATCTTTGATGTACTTAACTGCATCAAGACCTGACATTATGTATAGTGTTTGTGTGTGTGCAAGATATCAAACAAAACCCAAAGAACTACACTTGCAGGCTGTCAAAAGAATAATCAGATACTTGAAAGGCAAACCATCACTTGGTCTATGGTATCCACATGATTCACCCTTTAAACTCATAGCCTACACGGATAGTGACTATGGAGGTGAATGTCAAGATAGAAAATCCACTACTGGTGGATGTCAATTCTTTGGATCAAGACTGGTGTCATGGCAATGTAAGAAGCAAACAAATGTATCAACATCAACTGCTGAAGCAGAATATGTAGTTGCATCTGCTTGCGGTGCTCAAGTACTCTGGATTCAAAACCAGCTTCTAGACTTTGGTATCTCTATCCTTAAAACTCCTATTTTTATTGATAATCAAAGTGCTATTAGTATTGTGAACAATCCAGTAAAACACTCTAAAACTAAACACATTGAAATAAGATTTCATTTTATAAGAGACTGTAATGAAAAGAAATTAATCAAAGTGGTTAAAATTCATACTGATGATCAATTAGCAGATCTTTTTACAAAAGCATTTGATGTAGGAAGATTCAACTTCTTGGTCAGCAGTATTTGAATGATTTTAATAAATTAAAATCTCACTTAAAATCATGTGTAAAGTTTTGTTGTAAAAAGTTATTTATTTATTTAAAGTGTTTTACTACTGGTAGATCTGTATTACTGGTGTGTAGGAATGTGCACAAAATACTACTGGTAGGACAATACTACTGGTGTGTATTAGGTTTACATATATACTACTGGTAAGTCAGTACTACTGATATTCACATATACTACTGGTCTTGTGTGTTGGTGGTTACTACTGATGTCTATAGTTACTACTGATGTCAAAATCCTTAGTCACTACTGATGTTCGTAGATACTACTGACCTTCTATTACTGGTATCACATTTACTACTGGTCTTTCAGAATCAAAATTACCAAACTAACCCCCGTGAAAATAACCGTTAAGTTATGATTCGAAGGGCAATTTAGTCATTTTACAGGTTAAGTCGAAAGATATAAAAGGCGACAGTCGATTAGTTTAGCATTATCTTCACTTCGATTTGCTAAAACCTCTCGACAAACCCTAACTTACGATCAAAAACCCTTCATCAGTAACAAAATTCTTACTCGTTTCTCAAAATCAACAACAATGGCAACTCTACAATCTCTCAATATTCAAACAGATCTCAAATATTCAGAGTTCCACAATATGTGTGCGTTCCTACGCAATCCAGATGGTACAAAAGACTTTCGACCAATCGTTCAATTCTTAAAGAACTCATACATTAAGTTCGCTTTAATTGTGAAACCGAAAGCATATCAACAACACTTGGTCGATTTCTGGACCAATGCCGAAAGAACAGAAGGTGCAACTGTACCTATGATAAAATCATCGGTGGATGGAAAGACGATCACAGTCACAGAGCAATCAATCCGTCACCATCTTCAACTACATGATGATGCAGGTATGTTTACACTTCCTAAGGAATTTATTGCTGAAACTTTAAATAAAATGGGTTATGAGGGAAGACTTAACATCGTAACTTTTCAAAAAGGTCTTCTCTCCCCTCAATGGAAATTTCTTGTACATACTATTCAGCATTGTATTTCTCCAAAACGAAGTACTTGGAATGAGTTTAATAAGGCAATAGCCTCTGCTGTTGTATGTTTATGCACAGACCAAGTATTTAATTTTTCATACATGATTTTTGAAGGTATGTTGGGAAATCTTAGTTCCACAAAGTTTTTAATGTATCCCAGATTTCTCCAACATATCATAAACTGTGAATTACAAAACTTGTCAACTCCCAAAAATATTTTTATCATTCCTGAGTTGAACAAGAAAGTTTTCTCTAATATGAGAAAACAATTTAAATTTTCGGGTAAGAAAACCCCTTTGTTTCCTAATATGATCAAAGATCAACCACTACTTGGAGAGGGTTCAATCATAGATACAACCCATATTGAACCTCAACCCACTCCATCACCCCCAAATACAGCCCAAACACCACCCCAAACAGTCACTCAAACACCCACAAATATAGAAGTCCTGAATGTGTCCCAGGAACTTGAAATAAATCCTCAGAGTGCTACTCTTCACTCTGTGGAAGACCTGCCCAATGTCACCCAAAATATATCCACAATCTATAAAAGAAAGAAAACATCTTTAAAGGACACCAGGGGACAAATCGAGTCACACCCCAGGCTCAAAGAGTTGTCCTCCAAGGAGGAGAGAGGACATGAGGCTAGGGCTTTCACTACTGATGCCCCAAAGGTAGGTGCACAGGAAAGTGAAAACATCTCTAAGACCCAGACCTCGGCAACTTTAAGTGATGACTCATTTGAGGAGTTACTTAAAGGACCCCGGTGCCAAGAAACCACAGGGGGGGGGGCATCTCTGCTTCTTCTAGGAAGAAGAGGGTGTCTAAACAACCCAATGAATCACCAAGAAGTGATGAGGGTAGATCTATGGATTTGACGGAAAGGATGGAAAACCTTAAAGTCAATGTACCAGTCCGTGAGCCCGATGATCTTGCTAGATGGAGTGAGGGCAGTATTAAAACCAAACAATTGACGGATAAAGTGGATTCTCTTGAATCCACTGTACAAGATTGTCTTAAGTATCTTACAAATCAAGGAAAAACCATTGCAGTAATGAAAAGACATGTAAATACCATCAACAAACGAATGAGGTTATATGAACACAGGCTTCATCAACAAACAAAGATTATAAGAAGATTGAAAAAGAAGATTGATGATAGTGATGCTCCTCCAGTTGAGCTCACTAAGGGGGAGAAGGACAATATTCAGAGTATGATTGATGAATCAATTGCAGCAGCAGCAACTTCTCTCCTCAATCTCAAAGAAACAAATATTGATGAAGGCCCAGAAAAGATGGTTGTTGATGATGTTCCAATGACTACTACTCCCATGGAAGAACAAACTGAAAAAGAAGTATCAGTAGTAACTCCTACTACTGATATCATAGCAGTAGTAAGTCAGGAAGAGGAAATAAAAGCAACAAATACTACTGATGCCCTATCAGTAGTAACTCCTGAAGTCACACCAGTAGTAACTACTTTGGTTACTACTGAAGAGGAAGAACTGCTACTCCCAGAGTTAATTGAAAGGGAAAGACATGTCATTATCTCCAAACCACCAACTCCTAATCAACCACTTATCATACCTGACATTGATGATAATGTGAATTGGTTTGAGGTAGATGAATGTACACTTCCTCCACACCCTAAAATCTTATCAGAAGATCAACTACATCTGTTTTATCCAAAACTTCTGATTTTGGGTGTACCTGATATGAAATACACTCCACCTCCACCATCTGCCTGTATTGGAAAAGGAAAGGAAATATATGATGATGATTATCCAAACAGAGCCTTAGGTCACCAAATGGTGAACAAAATTAATCATGTCAGATCAGAAAAGCAGTCTAGATGGAGGGTAAAACACAAGAAATTTTTGGAGAAAGTGGAGATGTATCAAGCTCTTGAGGAGAATAAATAGAAGAAAACTCAAGAAACAAAAATTCCTGTTCAAGTACCTGTTCAAATAGAAGACATTCAGATAGAAGCTCAAAAAGCAGAATTCAAGAGGCTTAGAAAAGTTGAAGAAGAACACATTAACTGTCTTGAAGATTTGGTTTCTGAATGCAAGAGAACTAAGAGTGAGTTAACAGATGATGTATTTGAACAGAAAGCTAATATGATTGATTATTTGAAAACAAAAGGGCATAGTGCAAAGTCCTTTGGTAGAATGAAGATGATAACAATTATTGAAAAATATTGTGCTGCCAAGAAAAAGGATTTGGCTGAACAAGAGGCAAAAGAAGAGAAGAAAGCAAAGGCCCTAATTCAAATCAGTCCAAGTTTACTTAAAGATGGTAGTACATCAACTACTGGTTCCACTTCAACTCCCCAATCAAAGAAGAGAAAGGCTGTTACTCAAGAACAGAGTACTCAAAAGAAGTCAAAAACACAAATCATTCATGTTCTTGAAGTGCCTGTTGCTCCCTTGCAGAACAATCCAATCATCAATTGGAGGGTTATGCAGAACAATGTCATAGAGATTATAAGGGAAGATAAAATTGTTCAAAGATTTACTGGATGGTTACCATTGATCAGTTCATGTTCTAGAAGTGATGTAATCAAGCTTCTGATCATTGGAAAACCAAGAATGACAAAGAAATCATGGAAAGAGTCTGGTGCTGGATACTTAACAAGAATGATAGATGCTGCATTTTATCCAGACAATTACCCAGAACAATTTACAGATCCAGGAAATGTTTATGCTTGGAATGTCATTCCTACTGCTAATATGTATTTCTTTGAAAAATCAGGCAAAGTATGTGAGCTATATTTGTATGAAAAAGAATATCCACATTCTGAGAAGACTATGTATCAGATATTCACAAATACAATGATGAAGCCATATGATGCTGTTATGTTTCAGAACAAGTTGACTTATTTTACAAAAAGAAACAGCAAATACATCATTGAACAAAGACATCAACAGAATCAAAGAACATTAGAGAAAAGAAAGAAAGAAGAAGAAGAACAAAAGAAACTTATGTGATTAAAAAGAAATCAATAAGTTTAGGGGGAGATTGTTGGAACAAAATCACAGATCAACTTAATACTGATGCTGCAGTTAGTACTGATTGTGTTTACTACTGATGAATGTTATACTTAGTACTGATGGGGCAGAATTACTTATTACTGATGAAGTTGATACTGGTGAAGTCTATAACTTAGTTACTACTGATCAATGCATATTGAAGATACTACTGATCAATAATAGTTACTACTGACGATGTATCTGGACTTACTACTGGTCACCAGACTTACTACTGACAATGCTTATTTACTACTGGTGATTGCAGAATACTACTGATATACGATTTGGAAGCAAATCAAGTCCGAGATCTTCGTAGAGATATTTATAGAATGTAATTCAATGTATATCTATATAATTCGAATGTAAATCAAGTCCTAGAATAACTAGGGTAAATAGTTAGGCTTCAAGGACTATTATAAATAGTTCCTTACGAATTGTAAACGTATGTGTGTATTGTGAGTCAATAATATACATTGAAGCTTTTTGTGAAACTGTGTTCTTAATATTTTCGTATATTGCTTTACAGTTCATTGTTCTTAATTCATTGATATAGTGTTGATCCGCTGCAACTTCTATTATCAATTAGATCTAAGGTGTTTATTAACTTATTCATAGTTAATCGATCCTGACAGACACCACTGTTTGTTAGTATATATCTGTTCGTTTAAAAAGAAAAAATATTTTTTTTTATTTAAATGCTGATTAACCGGTGTTACTAAACACTTTGGATCGGCCTGATTATCAGTAACAAGACTTACCAAACAACTACTTTTTCTTCTAAGTGAATACATGTAGCTTTTGCAATTTAAGCACAAGGAAACACATTAACTATAAAGAGCAAGATTTCACCTAAGATCTGCCTAAATTTCAGAATCTATGAAAAAAATTTTACTTGCAATTCTAGATGATGCGCTTAAAAACAGAAGATTAATTTTATGGAAAGCGGATTCAGTACTGCAGGTGGATTAGGATGATAAATTGATAATATAGGATAAAACGGGAATCATGCATCCTCTCTGTTAAGGTTTAGGTAGAATTGGATTCTAGGATTACTACCACAAAAAGAAAAATCTTAAAACAAACAAAGTACACGAGCAAATGCAATGATCTGAATCTGCTTTGCCATGGTTAATACACTCAATTGTTGTCGTATCTATATCTATATCTATCTATATATATATATAATAAAAAAATGAGTTCCATATTTGATGTAGTATTAATTACCTAGACTTAAATACCATCATAAAAACATAAAAGAAGCTCAAACTTGAAACGTACATGGAAACAACTTGAAAGGTTGAAAGGTAAATTCGCAATAAACTCCCCAAAAACTTCAAACATACATAATTCCCCATAGAAATAAAAAATAATATCATAACTGCAAACGTACACTCTTAATAAATTCCCTATATGAAACGTTTAAATGGAATATACTCATATGTAAACTTCCACCCTAATGTATACCATCATAAAAACATAAAAGAATCTCAAACTTGAAACGTACATGGAAACAACTTGAAAGGTTGAAAGGTAAATTCGCAATAAACTCTCCAAAAACTTCAAACGTACATAATTCCTCATGGAAACAAAATTAATATCATAACTGCAAACGTACACTCTTAATAAATTCCCTATATGAAACGTTTAAATGGAATATACCCATATGTAAACTTCCACCCTAATGTATACCATGAAACATTGTAGCCTTAATTATATGAAACGGTTATAGCTTTAATTACTTTGTAAATTATCTAAAAGACGTTATGAAATCAGTATAAATTAGCATTGTCCCCAAAGTTCCAATCACTTTCGACTACTTGATAACTTGAAGGAGGGCGACAACGGACCTATTGTCGTTACGATATGTCGGACATGGGATATGAAAAATATTAACAAAAAGTACCTCACCACAGACTTTGTGGTTTTAGATGAAAATGTAAGCTTAAACATACCCATTTTCAATTTGTTAACTTCTTGCTCATTTGTATCTTTGTGGGCTTTTCCCAGGGAAATTCGATGCGACAACGGACCTATTGTCGTTACGATATGTCGGACATGGGATATGAAAAATATTAACAGAAAGTACCTCACCACAGACTTTGTGGGTTTAGATGAAAATGTAAGCTTAAACATACCCATTTTCAATTTGTTAACTTCTTGCTCATTTGTATCTTTGTGGGCTTTTCCCAGGGAAATTCGATGCACTGTACGATGAAGAGCAACATTTCAGATTGTTTTCTTTTATAAGATTGAAGACGGCTCTATTGTGTCAATGATGTCTTTTATTGTGAAAAAAATGAGAGATTGACGGTAAAAATGAGACGGCTTAATTTTTATTGAATGAAAGTGAATTTATAACTTTGTTTATGTTAAGTTTTTTTTATAGGTATTACGGTAAAAATGCGAGGTTGACAAGAGTATATGCCAATGGTGTTAATGTATTATGTTTATTAAGTTTGATTTCTAATTAAGATTGAGGCAGTTCATATCCATGTTGTTGTGTATATAAATTTAAGTATTGTTCAACATCTATATTCCAAACTCGATTACTATTATTAGGAACATCAAGTATAGATTTAAGATTTTCAAATTTTGCGTATTATATTTATATGTTTTGAGGTAACTGCAATTTCTTCTTTTACTACAAATTTTAATTTAAAGTTACAAACTCATTGTGTAACTATAAGGAACCGATACAAATTGTTGATGTTGCATTTTATACTTTACAATATTTCTTCTTGATCATTTGTTTATTTCATCTACTTTTATGTGTAAATTGTCATTATTGTCCTCTTTGATTGGAGGGAATTAACATGTTTCTTCAAAGGAATTCTCATACGTTTCTGAAGATAAAAAAATAGTTGAATAAGTTACACATTTCCCCTTTTTAATACATATTATTTTTCAGGAACTACTAATCAACCGACACACTTGAATATATATTGTCGTTCATTCATATATCTTATAAGAAACAAAGCATAAATTTCTTCGTAAACTAACTCCTATGTTATTTATAACGTGTTTTGTGTTACACTAATAAAAATGATGATGTTTTCTTACTTTACTCTTTCATCTGACAAAATTTTCTTATTTAGTAAAGTACCCGCAAACAAAGCCAAACATGTTAGCGATCATGCTTAGGTACTTTTCCCGTAACATCGATACATTGTATTCGATTTACCTTCAAAATAACACCTTATCATGAACGAGGCCCGTGCGTGTTGCCTCGTTTCAGAAAAAAAATCACTTTGGTAATTCTATTTTTTTTTTCTTTCTATTTATGTTATTATTATATCTATAAAAAAATGGGTCATTTAAGTAATTAACACCGAATATAAATTTTAACCTGTAAAAAATGATAGCGTAAGCATTATTAGTAGGGTTTATGCACAATTGGGTTACTGAACTTTGCGAAAAAAAAGTTCAATATAGTCATTATCACCAAAGTGATTTTTTTCAAAAAAAATACGATGACCACTTGAATATCATTTCTCTAATTTATTTGCTATTTTAACAGTTATCTTTATTGGTTAAACTGTTAAAGAGTTGACACTTTATCTAATAAACTCACTTTTACCCGACAAACGTTTCAGTATAAGAAAATCAAAACAACTGATATGAAACTAAAATATATTCAAACGTACGTACCAAAACCATCAACCTCAAGTTCGGAAAATAGTAAGTCAAACATATCAAACAGAGACAGCTGTCACACTTTAATTTTTGTCAAATCAGTATCACGTCAGCTAATATTCAACTAACATATTCATATCACGCCAACTGATATTCAACTAATATATTCATACCAACAAGACCACTACTTCACTAATATTTCATACTACCTCTATATCACAATAAATGATACATTTAAGGTGCACGGTTTTTGAGACAAATAATTAAAGTGAAGGTTAAGCCGTTAAAATAGATTAAAGTGGATAGTTAGTGAAAAATTAGTCCCTCTCATTTTAAATAAAGTGATATTATCATATTTAAAAGTAATAATAAGGGTAAAATATAATTTCACTATATTAAAGTGGATAATTAATACAGGATAAGTCTTATTTTTTTCATCAAATAATGTAAATTTTAAAGTGTATCACTTATTTTGAAATACTCATAAAAGGAAAATGTATAATTTATTGTGATACGAAGATAGTATATAAAATAGACACAAAAAGTACCAATACTCATAAAAATACCCTAAACTCTCGTGTCCTTCTTTGTCTCCAAACCGAAGGAGACAACCGACAAAAGCTATTGACGGCACCGTGTCATCGGTATCTCCAAAGCAATTGAATACCGACGTCAACCGAAGTAATGGGAAAAAAATAGTAGGAAATCATAAAAATTGCATACATGCATTTATAAAACGTCATAATTAAAGACAGGCGCAAAATTCAGGGATACTAATTATGAGAACGTGATAAAATGCGAGTCTTATACACAACAATAGTAAAGCATACAAAACAAAACATATTAATATCAAACACGCAAGCACAACCATAAGCGTGTAAGCTTATTTCCATTTCACGGTTATATATCTAGTCTTTTAACCACTATGCACCCCTACTCGGTGTAGCAATCAACTTAAGCTTTGAACGGTTAATAAAACTAGAAACCCGATCATTAAAGCTATCGCGATTACAAACACTCGGGACACCAATACCAACATCCGAAGGTGCACTCATCTTCAACTTCATGCCATCAATATATCTAGTAAACTTCTCCTCACTAAAAGACTTCTCACCATTGGTCTCAACATTATCCCAAGAAAAATGCACAAATTTCTTAAACGGTTTTACCTCTAGAGGAACATAACAAGTGGTGTCGTTTTTCTTCTTTGAATGGCGTGAACCACGGTGCAATATTCTACCAAATGTAGCTTTGTGTATCTTCTCACAATAAGTCCTATTAGGGCGTTCCATTGATAGCTAGTGATGGATGCACGGAAAGTATCGAAAGAGTGTATGTGTATTTATGGAGAGGGGAACGCTAATTAATATGCTAAAAAAGCTTAGTTAATGAGTATTTTAGTATCTATTAAGCACGAGGGAATGTTTATATTTCATAATCTGCACTAATTTCTTAGAATGCCACAAAATTCTATTCACATTTATAGAAAGCAAATTCATGTCTACGTTTTTTTTTTTTGTAATTATATATGTTACACTTTATTTCCCTTTTTGGAATTATAATCTAATTTAATGTCAATGGAACCAATGGGGTTTCCTCTCCTTTTACATATATGATTTATTAACTATCCTACTATGATTTCCATTTTGTGTTCAACATATTCTCTTCTAACCGACCGGTTTAAATCCGTACCAAACTATTTTGCAACTCTTTTATTGGTTAAAAAAATTAATATCTATACATTCGAGTGAGAGAACTCGTCACCCTATCCCTCCTAGGGTTGGGAGGGAGAACCCATGAAGATATAGAGGTCATGAGTTCAACACTTTCTTCTGTAAACATTTACCCAATAGACAAATAAAGATTTAAAAATTATCACTGCAATGTTTAGGTCACGTACATCAAGAACAAAACTCGGTTAACGAGGGGATCCCATTATAATGATAAGACAATAATCTAACAAATAAAAGGAACCATTTTTATTCAGCTTTAGGTAGGATCGATATGATGAAGGGTCCAGAAAGTAAAATCATGATGTGAAGTTGTGAACATTTTTGCACTGGCTAATTACATAATTGGATTAATTGGTAGCTAATCTAGCATCTTCATCTCAATAATACATACAGTGTTCAAATCAATTTGCATACACTCGAGTTTGCAAGATTAACTCAATGTTCTTTAATTAAAGACAAAACAAAAAATCTTGCAAAATTATGTGGGAAAAAAATCAAATAGTGTTTTCTAGGTTAACTTATCACTTTTGAAACAACTCCTGCACCTACTGTTCGGCCTCCCTCCCTTAGGGCAAACCGTTGTCCTGTGTAAAAATAAAAATGGTATTAAATTATTAATTAATTTGTATAACATTTTTGGTGTATAAAAAAAGTCGGCTTTCATACCTTGTTCAAGAACGACTGGTGTAATAAGTTCAAAAGCTGCAGTAACATTATCTCCAGGCATAACCATTTTAACATTTTCAGGTAATTCCACTTTCCCCGTGACATCAGCAGTCCTTAAATAAAACTGAGGTCGATAATTTGAAAAAAAAGCTGTATGACGACCACCTTCGTCTTTTGTAAGAACATATATTTCTGCCTCAAATTTTGTATATGTTTTTACACTAGCAGGTTTGGCAATCACCTGTATAAGATTAAGTATTATGCTAATTATGATTAAATGTATAATCCACATCAGCAATTAATATTTGGAAGTAAATTTGGGTGATTTTAGTACCTGTCCTCTTTGTATATCGGTTCGACTTATACCACGTAAAAGAAGACCTACATTGTCACCAGCCTAACAGAAAACGAGGGGGAAAAAAGATGCAATCATTATTAAAAAATATATATATTAAAAAAAGAAGATGAAATGTTATTCAAAAGTTTGTAAAAAGATAAAAATAAATAATCGCATACTTCTCCATGATCTAAACTTTTCTTGAACATTTCTACACCGGTAACAGTAGTTTTTTTGGTCTGCAACAGAAATATTTAAATTTTAGAAACAAACGCTCAGAAGCAATATTAAAAATAAAACAAAAACAAAAAAGTAGATAGAAATGTGACAGGTCACCTGGCCCAACCCCAAGATCTCAACTTCCTCCCCAACTTTAATTATCCCTTGTTCAACACGACCAGTTGCAACGGTCCCACGCCCCTCAGACATAATTCACAAAAATAATTATTAAATACAAAAAAACTGAATGAATATCGGAAAAAGATCTAGTTTTTTAGTGTTTTAAATACCGCAATTGAGAAGACATCTTCTATTGGCATTAAGAAAGGTTTGGCCTTTTGGCGTTCAGGGGTAGGAATGTAACTATCAACAGCTTCCATTAACTTAAGAATGGCTTTTTTACCAATTTCATCATTATTTCCTTGTAAAGCTGACAAGGCAGAACCTCGTACAATTGGAATTTCATCTCCTGGAAACTTGTAGAAGCTAAGGAGCTCTGCCATAATCATAACCTCAAATTGTAAACATTTATAAATAATTACATATAATATAAGTAAATAACAAGCTTAGCTCGAAGCTCGAGTTCTACAAGTTCTAGTAACTCAGGATCATCAACAGCATCGACTTTATTTAGAAAACAAACCAGTGAAGGCACACCAACCTGAAGAGTATAAAAAATATATAATTTTTATTTTGCAAAGTTGACTTGGTCAATCATATGACTATGAAAATGATAAACACCTGGCGAGCAAGCAGGATATGTTCTTTTGTTTGTGGCATAGGTCCATCAGGAGCAGAAACAACAAGAATTCCTCCATCGATTTGAGCAGCTCCAGTGATCATGTTCTGTAAATTAAGCAAATTCATGAGTCAACTTGTTACACAATATTATCATTTGGATCACTTGAAAAATAACATAATCTAACTTTGACATAATCAGCATGTCCAGGACAATCGACATGAGCATAATGCCTTTGGGCTGTTTCATACTCCACATGGGCCTGCATAACAAGACCAAAAGAAATAAGATATTACAGATCAAGTTTTTAATTCCAATGATACAGATGATGAATAAAATAACAGTATTTAACCGTTGCAATGGTGATTCCTCTTTTTTTTCTCTTCAGGAGCCTTATCAATTTCATCAAAGGCAATAGCTTTAGCCTTCCCTTCATCTGACAGCACCTTTGTGATTGCAGCTGTCAGTGTTGTTTTTCCATGATCAACATGTCCAATTGTTCCAACATTAACATGAGCTTTTCTGCAGCAGAATAAATAACACCATTAAACTCAATTTTTTGTTAAAACTCTTAGAATTTAACTATTATCCGAGATGTCACTGTTTCACAAGTTTTTGATCATTTGGTAATATCGAACTCAAATTGCGTGATTAAGAAGCTCGAAGAGCTATAAGGTGTTTTTGTTGTTAAAATTTTAAATTAATTACTTTAATACACTGAAGTAAAAATTAATTTGGTAATATCGAACTCAAATTGCGTGATTAAGAAGCTCGAAGAGCTATAAGGTGTTTTTGTTGTTAAAATTTTAAATTAATTACTTTAATACACTGAAGTAAAAATTAAGGATTTATTAGTAAACGTATAACAGAATCTGAGACAGATTAACGTAAAAAATAATTTGATATATCGATCACGTAAAAGGGAATGATCATATAAAATAATACTCCAGTAGATTGCAGATTAAAGGAACCGAAGATTACAATGTAAATCACGTATCCAGTTCAATTAACGTGTAGCTCAATTAAATTCGTAAATGTGTCCAACTTACGTTCGCGTGAAAGTAGCCATGGATCTCCACCAGTGATTCGAAGGTGTAGTGTTGTCATTTCCTGAAACCGATAACGGAATATAATTGGGGGGATAATGTAATCAAACGCCTCGAATTAGGGTTTCTAAAAGCAACAGAAGCCATGGCCGGATCAAGTAGAGGACGGAGACAACAGGGGAAAGGGGGGTTTATGGATCGGGCATGTCAACCCGAATCGAAGCTTCCAAGGTTTTGAACTAAATTTCGGTAATCGTTGACTTTTAATGGGCCGGCCTCAATAATTGGTCGATCCATGATCAATCTTTTGTCCATTTCTCTTCGTATTTACATAACAAAGATGTAAAAATATGAGCATAAAATTTAGTATTAATGATCATCTTTGTATGAATACATTTTATACTACTTTTATTGAGCTTGATATATTTATTTTTATGTTAAAACTTAGTGATTAAACTACCGCTTGAATTCGGCTTGATACTCTGATAAGCGGTTCGGTTTGAGATATATTCAAGCTCGATTCTATAGCTCAAAATTCTTAACTAATCAAGTTTGACAATCGAGAACTTGATAACGTGCAACTTGAACAAACACGAGTTTAACTCCAGCTTAAATTAGTGGACAAAAGCTCACTCTTTAGAAACCCTAGTTTTGTACATAATTCAGAACATAATTTTTTCAATTCTTATACAACAGGATCTTGACTAATTTAACACTTAAGACTCTACTTATTTATACTAAAAAAATATGATAAACAATTTTTCAAATGTACGGTTTCTTAAACCGCGAAAAAGCCCGTCCTACTATCAGGACTACCTTCTCGAGTTGTAGCTTGACTGCTTCTACGTGAAGCCCGTTTTGTAGCAACTATATGAAATTCATCATCTTCTTCATCATTTTCCATTAATTCAACTTCACCGCCTTTAAAAACTGGATGTATATAAGCATCTTTTAAATACTCTTTTAAATCGAGTTGCGGTTCTGTTGCCCGTTCCAGTGTATCTTTGATCATTGCATCCTGTGATTAAGATTAGTAATGTTAAACATAAAGGGCAGTTTTGTCTTTTTACAATAATATACCAGATAAACAGCCCTAAGTATTATTGTATATTTCTAACCTGTAAGGGGAATTTTCGGAATGCAGATGTGAACCGATTTGTGCAAAATTTATGGAAACAGAAGGTTAAAATAGGGAGTACAAGTAGAAAAGGTGTTGAATTTGTAGCCCTTTTGGTGCTCAACAGCCCTAAAAGTGTAATCTGTGAAATCATTAAACCAATTACAATTCGCCGATGAACGTCCGGCCAAAAAGATGCTGCACTTTCGTATTTTTGGTTGTACACATTGATGACCTGGCACCATAAAAAAACAAAACAAACGTTAGTCTCAACTCAAGACATAAGTAGAAGATCGACACGGATAAGTTTTGTTCGGGTTGAAACGGGTCAAAACGGGTCGGAGGTAGACCCGGGTCACTTTTTGCCAAGATTTTTTAAGGGTTGTTTAATAGTAGTTATTTCAACAATAATCTAACTTTTCGAATAAAATGATTTAAAAGATTTTATGCATTAAAAATCCATTTTAGGCAGCTTTCAACCCGTCAGCCCATTTAAGACGTTAGAGATAGCCCATAACCCAAAGTGACATGTTTATAAGTAAACGGGCCACCGTCAATCACATTACCTGATGACGAAAAACAAGATATCCAAAAGCAAAGAAGACGATTATAAATGGGAGAAGAATAGGAGTGACAGTAGAGTACACAAGTCCAAGCAGAAAGTACAATTGTAAACGGGGCTCGGTTATGGGCCAAAGCAATGAACCTGGGTCCATAGCCTCTTCTCTGTCTTTTTCGGTTTTCACCAAAAAAAGGTTCTTCAAATGGTACATAATTAATGGAACAATTCTGAAAATTTCTACAGCAATACCAGCCCAACCATCAACCATAATATATGTAATAAAAAACGTTGCTTTCATTGGGACTGATACACCAATGGTTCTTGGAATCCTGCATCAAGTAGTCAAAGTCAAACAATGTCAAAATCGGGTTTATTACATATTAGTGGTGTCAATTTTAAGCCCATTTAGCTATTTGGGTCATGATTTTATTCCTACATATGTTAAACGGGTCGACAATAATCATTTTGTGTAATTCATAAGAAGTTACGGTGGGTCAACCAAACTGACCTGATCCGACCCGTTTTAAAAATACTTGTTTTGACCAGTTACCCGACCCGCCCATTTTAACACCGGAAAACAGAGAACAGTAACAGCTGCATACTCTGATGGTGACTGATTCAAGAACCCTTTAAGTTGCTCTAAAGCAGTTCCTGTAACAATACTTCCAAGAAACACATTCACAAGCAAAAAAATATGATATTTTGCAGCCGATCTTGCTTCTAAAGCAGAAACCGCAATATATCCCTCAATTTTAGACATTTCCATTAAGATCATTGGAAGAATTAGAAGAAAAATCTTCAAAAAGATCCCCGGAAGAAACCCTTGAATAAAAGATTTAACAGATCCCCTGCACAAATGTGGTAAAAAAATCAAGATTCACAAAAAAGATTCGAGTTTGATGAAAACGATTTTGACCCGTTTAGGATTTACTTACTTATTGATAAGGGGTTTCAGAAAAGGAAGAACTTTTTCAAGCGATTCGATGTTGGCCAAAGTTTGAACAATTGCAATTGGGAAAATATAACAGAAAGTAAGACCGAAAAAGGCAGCAGCCATGATTAGTTTTCTGACATTGAGTTCCAAGAAAGGTATGGCTAAGTTGTTCCAGTAAACATCTCGTGGTTCGGGGGCCCAATTTGTGACCCAATGGGTCGGGTTGCTGGTTTGCTGGGTTTGGGCACAAATGGCTGCACCCCATCGTGACCTGAATGAGACAAATGCAGCCGGGACCACTGCATTCGGGTCATCAATCACCCGTTCTCGTTCTGCAATTTCCTGTTTTACAAAAATAATTTGATGTGAAAATGGTTAGATTCATGTGGCAATATGTGCGGGTCGAGGTGAAAACGGATAATTTGTTTATGCGATTCGGTTGGATCCGGGTTGATTGACCCGCCAACACTTTGTTGTCCTTTTTTTCTGTCATTTAGAAGTATCTAATGTATTTAGTACGATTAAATTATACTATTAAAATAATAATCTAATATTTCAAGTAAAGTGATTCCAAAAGTTGTACGCATTTGAATGCACTTTTGGTAACTTTTGACCCATTAGATAATATGTAAACTGATTACCCATTTGAACAATTTTTTTGGTAATTGTAAAGGTGGCAAGAAGGATAAACATTTGACGATGCGCACTTACTTGTTTGCTCAACTTCTCGATTTCTTCGGTATAATAATCTATTGCATCGATTTTCTTTCCCCAAAGACCCCAAAAACCTGACTATACATATAAATTAAATTATAAACATAAAATATTATAAATAAACTAAAAATGGGTCAAACCTTCGTCGTTGGCCTTCTAGTGGGGTTTCTCTCAAACTTATTGGTGTAATACATAAGCCCATTTTTTAAATCTTTCTTCTGATCCACCATTTTTGCAAGCTTATTAGCATTGTACACCACCTGCAATTTAAGAAAAAAGTCAACATGGTCAAAAGTAACGTCGGACCAAACTTGCTTATGTCAATTAGTCCGAATAAAAAAATAAAAATTATAATAATAATCCCAACCTTATGTACAAGATATTGATCAGGGTGATTAACACGAAAGAAATGTTCAACATGTTCACTAATAGATTCGTCAGTATCTGGGGGAACATTTCTCACAAGAACCTACACAAATAATAAATAAATAAAAACCATTATTTTTATATTTTATTAAAAAAAGCGTATATTAGAAATTGAAACTTACAGTAAACTGATCGGGTCGACGACTTTGAGAAGCAAGAAAACGTAACCTCATATCGGTTACATGTCTAAATTCCTTATAAAGACAGTAACATGTCCAAAATGTGAACACATACGCCATTACTATATGTGCAATTAACCTGATAAATAATTTAAAATTAGTATAATAAATGTTTCAAATTAATAAAAAAAATGGGTATTGAAAAAGTTTAGACCTTTTTGATGCAGGCGGGATATTAGATATTGAAAACTTGTCTATTTCACCAAACGTTATATCTTTCATACTAAGACTCATAATCTTGAAATTTCCACCCGTGTAATTAACAGGTAACAACACACTAAAAGCAAGAAAACATATCGGAAAAAATATTTTCAACCTGCATAAAACAATCAACATTAATAAATGAAAAGTATTAAAAAAAATGAACGATTCGTTTAGCTAAACGGGTACTGACCCGAGAAGATAGATTCGAATATATACAGCAGAATCAAGGCCAGCATGCTCTATAAGCTCGGGTTCGGGCATTTTTAAAGCAGCAGGGATCCAATTCAAGAATCTTAAATACATTCTAAAATCTAAATTAACAAATTTCTTTACAAATGGTCCTGAAGTAGTTGGATTTTCGCGTATGCCTTTGAGATACCATTTTGGGAAATAAACTCGATCGTTCATTGGCTGAAGACGAAAAACCGCAAATAAAACAAGAAATAGGAATGCGGATAAACTGTTGATGGCTGCAGAAACGGTTATATCTGAAAGTGTCGCCATTTTGTTTCTTGATCATCAAATGTTACCTGCAACTGAAAAAAGATCCAATCTTTATTGGTTTCTTGAACAAGATTTTATTGGGTATAATCACAATCATAATTATAATCAAATTATAATCTTGGTATCATGAGTGAGATTTTTGGGTTTCCAAGTAATCAAAATCTTGATACATAAAAGATCAAGAAAGCACTTTACCTTTTTTCCGGCAATAAAATAGGATGAAGGCGATAAAGAGAGTAGATGTAGTTGATTTGTTTGGTGGTCGGAGTAAAAGGCGGCGTACGGCGGAGGAAGGGCGGCAGCAACAGGCGGGGAATACAACAGAGCGTGCCACCAACGATGTTATTGTTAGCTTAACCGTTGCATATCACATACAAGTAGAAATAGAAGTAGAAATAGATTTTGAAATTCCCTATGCCTGATAATTCTTGTATTTGGTGGTTATTAAACAAAGAAAACAGAAGTGGTAACCAATACTAAAAGGGTCAACTTGAGTATGGAACATTATTTATTTTAGTCCGTCGACATAATATTATAATGAAATAGTATTTGCTATAACTATTTATGCTTACTGAATTGATCAAGACCGTTATTAAAATTAAACGATAATATGAGAAAAGAAAATTAATAGATTACACATATTATCGAATATCATTATCAAATAAATACAAAAAGTAAACATCAATACAAATTCTAAATATTATATTTAAAGTCATTGGGACCTTTATTACTTTTTAGTCTCTTTATTACTTTTTAATTAAAATCATCTTTACCTTTATACTCCGTATAATAATAATAATAATAATAATAATAATAATAATAATAATAATAATAATAATAATAATAATAGATTGTAATAAACATATAATTAACTTTTTTTTTCTAAAATTGAAAATCTTGTTATTAATTAAATTGGACTAGAAATTGATTTATGTTAGCATATTAAATAATCTAAATATACACCCTTATGTCATGAACTAAAATATTGATGAATGATACTTGAATTTTTTTATAAAACGTTCAGTTGTTATATATAAATTCCCTACTTTTGTTATAATTAACTAATAAAATGAATAAAAGTTTCATTGTGATAGTTTATCTCATATCATAAGGATATATATTCAATAATAAATTAACACCATATTATTATATTATATTATTTAATTTCATTGATAGCAGACTAGTTTTGTACATATCAAGGTTCTAGAAAGCGTAAGGTGTAGCTTGACAGCACCTTCAAGCCTCAGTGAAGGCGAGCCATGGCGTTTTTCAAGAAGTCACTTAAGGCGGCAATTTTTGTATATAATTTATATATATACGTATATTAAATTAATTTTTTTTATATAAATCTATTAATTTATATAACAATTCATATATAAAGCTCATAAAAAATGTTATATTTAAATTTATAATTATATATGTGTTGTAAGACAAATTAGCTCAACTTGTATAAACAACAAACATTCCAACAACATTCTCATTAGACATGATACAAGTGATACAAATGATACATATGATACAAGAGAATAGAGAGATACTAGAGATACAAGTAATATCATGTACATGGCATTCCTATTTATAGGGTAAAGTTTGGTTGTAGACTTTATGTACATAAAGTCTACTTATGATGGTCATAAATCATAATCAACCACATTAGAATATGAGTTACAACACTCCCCCTTGGTTGTTTAGATTTACGCCGAATCATAGTTGGTATTTCTTCGTCTTGTATCTTCAGACTTCGTCTCGTTAAAAAACCTTGTTGGAGAAAACCCTTTAAGACAAAACTCCATTCGAAGGACAAAAGAGTACGATCTTGATGTCTTGAGCGTGGAAAGTAACCATATACGGTGTGCCTCATTAAAACCCTGTTTAGAGAAAACCCAGTGGGACAAAAACTCTAACGATGGACAAAAGAGTACGATCTAGATGTCTTGAGATGGGTAATGAACCATATACAGTGTGCCTCATTAAAACCTTGTTTAGAGAAAACCCAGTGGGACAAAAACTCTAACGAAGGACAAATGAGTGCACAATGGTTAATAAGTATTGTATCTTCAGACAATCCATAAAGCATTCGCCTCGTTAAAAACCTTGTTGGAGAAAAACCCTTTGGGACAAAACTCCATCGAAGGACAAAAGAGTACGATTTGGAAGTCTTGAGTCATATAAGAAACCATATATGGTGTGCCTCATTAAAACCTTGTTTAGAGAAAACCCAGTGGGACAAAAACTCTAATGAAGGATAAAAGAGTACATAATGGTTAATAAGTATTCAACTGGATACTCCCCTGACTTCAACAATTCTTAGTGAGAATAGGGTACTGTTAGTGTCTCATTAAAAACTTTGTCAGGGTAAACCCAATGGGACAAAACCCTAGAACTAAAGGAAAAATAGTACACAAGCATTCATTAGGATGCTCCCCCTCACATGCACTCAACAGGGTGCAAAGCATACGTCAGGATGCAATTATTATTCTCCCTCAACAGGGTGCAAAGCATACGTCAGGATGCAATCATTATATGCACTCAACGGGGTGCAAGGCATACGTCCGGATGCAATCATTATATGCAATCAACGGGGTGCAAGGCATACGTCCGGATGAAATCATTATATGCACTCAACAGGGTGCAAGACATACATCAAGATGCAATAATTATTCGCACACAACTGGGTGCATGATATATGTCATTTAGGTAGCTCGAAGACTTTCCTAAGTCAAATAGCTTTGATATGTTTTGGAAATAATACTTTGGCGGTGACTTGGTGAACAAGTCCGCATGATCCTACTCTAATCCAATATGTTGCACTTCAATCTTTTGAAATGCTTGTTGTTCATGTGTAAAGAACAATTTCGGCGATATGTGTTTGGTGTTATCTTGTTTTGATATAACCATGTTTCATTTGATCAATAACAACAGTGTTATTTTCATATATGACAACTGGTTAACTGGGATCATAAGTCAAACTACATTTACTTCGAATATGGTCTCTTACATCTCAAAGCCATACACACTCTCTAGTCGCCTCAACGAGCGCGAGTAGTTCGGAGTGATTTGTCGAAGTATCAACTAGAGTCTATCTACAAGAACTCTAGGGTGTCGCCACATTCCCTATGGTAAAGACATTGAAGGGTTTCATTGACACTAATTGACCACATGAGTCAACCTCCTAGTCACTTGGTTCGAACCACACTGACCAAGAACATGAACTTGTTCTTGACCGGTTAAAACCAACTAGCTGATTTAATCCCTAAATGCGGAACTGAGATTAAACCTAATCCTTAAACCCTAAAGGATTGGGATCTTGGAGATCTAGATTAGATTACCAATGGAAGAAACCTTGTACAAAAAAACTCGAACACACACACACACTTGTGTGTATTCGACGGCTACCAGGAACCCTAGGGTTCTTGGTGGTTTCGGTCGAACAAGAGGGGAGAAGGAACAAAAGGTTTTCTCAAAATATACCTTATCTTGCTTAAGTTAGTCCACTGATGATGAACACAACGAGAAACCTTCTAGTTGGTTGATGCAATGAACTTGGATCTTCAAGGACTTGAAGAACACAAAGAACGAACGAAGAACGAAGAACACAAGGCTTGTGTTCTTCCCTCTATTCGGCCGAAACTAGGGAGAGATAAGGGGAAGATTTCGTGTACAATGCAAGGGGAAATTAGGGTTACCCTAAGCCTCTTATTTATAGATAAATAAATTGCACTTAGGACCCTCTATCTTAATTAAGATCAATTCCTTAATTAAACTTTCCTTTTTACGTTTCCTTCCCTTATAGTTTATTGTTCTTTTATTATTGCACTTAACTATTAAATGTCTAGTATTATACACTTAATATATTTCGTGTATATATAAATATATATACGAAATATATACTTTGTATTAATACTTTTAATAATTAATTATATAATAATCTTTATATAATTTATACAATAATATTATCCAATTACCATATGATTTAATTACTTTAAATCATATTATGGATAATCTATAATTAACACAATGTATATTTACTCAACTAGTAAATGTACAAATACTTGTATTAATTAGTTAGATAAACTAATCTAGTAATAAGTCAAACTTGACTTAATACTTAACTTGATTCATAAATGACTTATTATGATTCATTCCTCTTCCAAGTATCATTACATATCATACTCGAATAACATGCACTCACCGGTGTGACCCTTAAGTGTTTCGTAGGCATGGATGTATCATCATAGGTTGACTAACTGTGCACATAAATCCTTCAGACTCCCACTTGTGCAAGTTTGTAACCTTTATCTTAATGATACGAGCTACAGTGGCCTTCTAGATAGGCATGTAGGTAACCAACCCCATAAAAACAGCTTTGTGTAACCCAGGTATAGTTTTGAAAAAACTCTTTAATAGCGTTTCCTAGTAAAGAACACTCTGTCTCTACTTCTTGGGCAACTATGTTAGGTTTATCCCTTACAGCATGATATTTGTGATAACGAATACGAGCATGGTAGAAAATATCAACTCCTGTATTCGAAATCATTTCATGACTTCTTGATTCAAACTGTTGTGATAAACGACAAATAACAAATCAGTTCGTTTGGGCATGGCCATGCACTTTCCAGTTATCTCATCATGTCAAAGGACCCATAAATATCTCTCCTAAAAAGGAGGTGCAATTACCATCTTGTTACATTTCGATTCAAAATACAAATTCCTTTGTACCCAGTAAGGCCTCGTATGACAACCGTATTTCAGAATTGTCTAAGACGAACCAAAGTACATTAGTCAATGTATCCCAAACCAAATACCTCAGGCTTAAGGACAATCCTAGTGAATAATACTTTTGAACTTTTCAACCACGAAGTATTATCACGGTGGTCAATCCAATATTCGTCGAGCTCCAACAGAATATCACCGATACCGCGATGACGTTAACGTCCCATCAAGGTTCCCACCAAGACGAGTAGTCACGGATTTATACCTTTTTGAATAAATAGACTTTTATTCATGGATGTTTTGTAAAACATACAAATTCTAAATAACAATGATACTAACTCATGTACAATTCCTCACTGGACATAGATACTGAATTATTACTGGATCATTACTTATTCTTTGCGTTTGTGTTGATTGCTTAATGACTCGTAATTGTAACTTTTATCACTAATTACAATTAGTCATTTCTATTAAATTAAAGACATAAGATGAGTATTTAAGAATACTATTACTTTTGTCTTTGCTAGATATTATTCGTGCAACATTTAGAACATATTCTAGTCTTGCTCTTTTTATATGATTCGGTAAACATAGGAGGATTGGAAAATTACTCCTTTAGTTTCTCGAATCTATAAAACTTGCCTTGTAACTAAATCTCTTTTAGTTACTTGATTTTTAGATACTCTTACTAGTTAAAGAATTTTCCTTAAATGATTAACTTGTTCACTGGAGTGTGAACATCCTATTATATATGCAATAATTAGTCACAAGACTTGTGACCACGCTATTAGATTTGCAATAATCTAATCAATGATCATTTATTTCTCTTAACTCTTTGGCTAACGACTTGGTAAAACCTTGTTGTTAATGTCCTAACTAAATTTACTATATTCATTAGTACCTCTAGTGAATATGTTAGTCATAGCTCCCACTAAATTTTATGGAAATAAGCATTACTTAAACTACTACTTTTGACCTAGTCAAAACTTATAGTTTAGCCCTTTAAGAATTAATCAATTATCAAAGTCATTCTTTGGATTTGTGAATATCCAACATTCCTGATAAGGGAATCATGACTCTCATTGATTACTCTATCTAACAAGTATGAAACACTTGAAATGATACTTCCAATTCTTAAGTGTATTAGTATCTTTTAAGAATCTTATTTAATGCCAAAGTCATTTCTTGGATTTCTCAAATATCCATTATTCCTATTAGGGAATTATGACTTGATTAAATATTGTATTTATTACAAGTATAAAAGACTTGCAACAATACCTTTTAATTCTTAAATATTTTAATATAGTTTTGTCTCTTTTAAGAGTTCATTTAATGTCTAAGTCATTTAACTTGGATTTTGTGAATATCCAATTATTCCTATAAAGGAACTATGACCTCATTAAATTCCTTTATTACAAGTGTAAAAGACTTGTAATAATACTTTTTAAAAACTACATTGATTATATCCAATATAATCATACTATATTAATACTAATATTTAAAACGTACTATCATAAGTAATTTAATACTTAAGATGTTTTAACTAGGTTCAATAACTTTTGAACCTTATCTTTTTCATAAAATCTCTTAAATAATTTAGAAGAAACTTCTAATTTCTAGTATCTAAGTATTTGAGCATTACTCATACAATAATCAAACAAGTATAAAACATGAAATATAAAGTAAATCAAAAACTTGACTTACAATCTAGTCATAATACTTGACTAGTGTAATTATCACACATGCACACAACATAATTCAACCATGGATTCGAATTTATTAAAACCAAAAACTTTGTTTTAACATAAAAATAAAAATTATCCAACAAAAAAAATTGTTTTACTGAATCCATAAAATACTGAATTATAAAAACTTGGTGCTCGTGGAATCACCATCTCATGCTGGTCACCTTCACTTTCCATCTCCTCCTACAATAAACGATTGCAAAAGTTAGATTACTCGTAATGTACTTTACAAGTATCTTAAAAGTGATTAAGAAGTGTGGTTGTGTTACCTGAGGAACTTGCGTTTCCTCCACCACCACTTGCACCCTTTGGACAATTTCTTTTCCAATGCCCAGCCTCACCACACTTGAAGCACCGATTCTCGGTCCTCGCTGTGTTAGGCTTTACCTTCTTGACCTTTTGTTTGACACCTTTACCATTCGGCACTCCTTGGCTAGGATCGGTTTTACCCTTTCCTTTACCACCATGCCTCTTTCTCTTCTTCCCACCACCACTGCCATTACCGATCATTAGAACATCCTTAGACTTAGTCCCCAAACTCAATTCAGCTGTCTTGAGCATGGAATGTAGCTCAGCAATGGATTTCTCCATATTATGCATATTGTAGTTGACTACAAAAGGCTTGTAGTCATCAGACAATGAATTGAGTATAGTGTCTGTTGCCATTTGCAACGGTATGGGGTGACCAAGTCTAGCCAGGTGATCCATGTGCCCTTTCATTTTCATGACGTGGGCACTCACCGGTGTTCCTTTGACCATCTTGCAAGAGTTGAAGGCTCGATTGATGTCGAACCTCTCAGTGCGAGCTTGTTCTTGAAATAAATCCCTAAGTTGCTGGATCATTTCAAATGCAGGCACATCCATAAGTCCTGCTTGTAATTCTGGACTCATGGTTGCGAGCATCAAACAGCTCACATCGAGCGCATCACTGACATGCTTATCATAAGCTTGTCTTGCTTCAGCTCTAGCATTAGCGGCAGGGACATTAGGTACTGCTCTTTCCAAGACATACCACTTTCTCTCATGCCTGAGCACAATGCGAAGATTGCGCTCCCAATTGAGAAAGTTTGACCCAGTCAACTTGTCTTTTTCGAGGATTGAGCGAAGTGAGAGATTGTTGGTACTTGTCGTTGTGGTTGTTGCTGCCATCTACAAATCATACCCAGTTTAATTAGTAATCATCAATAAATATTCTCTAAAATATATTATAAACCCATAATTAATATTTTAGGCCTAGGATCCATATATCACATTCTCGCCGCAAGGTTTGGGCACTTCCCGACGAGACATGCTACTTCAGGTAGGTAACATCCTTACCGATCGTATCAAGACTTGACACGATTCCTAGGGGTCGTAGAATCTTTAGACTTATAAATTATTACAACTTTGTACAATTTAATTGTACATTTCTAAGTTAGTAATAAAGTCTAGTATGTTTATTCTAATCAAGTACTTTTTGGGCCGGGACTCCCGATTATCACCAAAGTAGATCAGACCATCTAAGACAGTGCGATGTTCTGCGCTGGGACTCCCGATTATCACAGAATCTTACGCACCCTAACACTCGCAATGATTTGAATCCATATCTAAGGTTCTTTATCCTTACAATATGAATATCGTTGAACAAGTGAGGTGTTCCATTAGGTGGATAGTACTTAGATCTAAGATTTTCTTGGGTTTGTTTAAGTCTTAAACTAAACTTAAACCTTATTTCAATCTTAATCCTTGTTTAAAATATGTGACTTGTGAGTTCAAGAATTCAACAAGACATCCTTTTTAAACCTTAAGAACTTTCTTTAAAACTTATAGTTTCACGAATTTGCGCGTTTTATATGTATACCTAAAAACGAGGTGTACAAAACGTATCACTAGGTTTTGTGGAAAACCTTATCTAGAGTAAAACTTACTTGTTTTATCTTTCTTGAAAAACTTAAAACACTTATGTTAAACTTTTAATCCTTTCATGATTCATAAACTTGAATCATAAATCTAGTTTAACACACCTAGTTTTTCATATGTTTAATAATGAAATCAAACATTTGTTTTGACTTATTCGATTCGACCAAAACTTATGTCATGACGACACATTTATAAACTTTTTGATTTTCTTGTGTAGCTCCCACTAGCTCCAACAACTATGATGGAACTCAAGCAAATACAATCACCGGTCTATTCTTGGTGAAAACAATAAACTTATTATATAAGTACTATATATAATAATTCTTAGTTTGTTTAAACCTTTCTTACATTGAACTTGAACTAGTTAAATATAGGTTCTAAAGTTACCTTGTTATTTAACTTTGATCATTAATCTAGTATCTTACATGATTTGTAAAATACTTATATTATACTTGTATAATTATCTTGTTATAATGACTTATAACTTTATACACCTTATAATATTAATATATAACTTTGTATATTTCTAGTTCATTATATAATCTCAACTTGTACAATTTCTAGTTATAATGGGATCATAACTTTGTACTTTCTAGTTTTAATTATATAATTAACTTATACAATATCTAGTTATATTATTAAGCCTTTAAGATCAAAATAACATTATCTTTTAATGTTCCATTTAATCTTGTATTTAATATATACATATATATTTCTTTTTAAAATAAACTTGTAACATTCTAATAAGAATATTACATCTAATTTATACGTATGTATTTTAACTTCATCTAATTAAAATACGTATAAACTACTTTATTTATTAAAATTCATTTTACCTTTTTAAACATTTAAAAAACCGAAATATATAATATATATAAATAAATACATCTTGTTAATTTTTTGAACTAAAAATTAACACTTCTTTTAATTCTCATTAATTTAGTTAAACCCTAATCTTGTTCTTGATCAATCAAAACTAGGGTTTTGACTTTCTTGATCAAAAACATTATTTATCAAAAATTAATTCTAATCAATCCTATTTAAACAATAAACTTAACCTTAATAAATTTATTTAAACTTTTTAATTTAAACCTTTTAGACAATAAACTTTGTCTAGATTTCTAGGTTTAAAGAACTAGTCTTAATAAATCTATTAAAATAATAATTAAACCTATTAAACATAAACTTGTTTAATTGTCTAGGTTTTAGATTATTAACCTAATTAATTCTTTTAAACAATTAAACTCAACTAGTTTAATGTTCTAGGGTTTTTTAGGGTTTCAAAAATCTTAAGCCTATGAAACTTTTCCACCAGTTAAACTAGGCTAGTTTAATAAACTTGGTGTTCAAGTAACCTCTAGATTTCGAAATCTCTAATGGGTTAGGAAAGAATCCTTTTGATCAATTAAACAAATCTTGTTTAACATACTTGGTCCTAGGGTTCTTCCTAGGCCACGAATTTCTTGGGAAAAAGGAAAGAATCCTTTTGACCAATTTAACAAATCTTGATTAATATTCTTGGTCCTAGGGTTCTTTCTTGATCACGAAAATTCTAGGGTTAGGGAAAAGAAACCTTTTGATCAATTAAACTAAACTAGTTTAATGTTCTTGATCCTAGGGTTCTTTTGCCTTACACGAAATTTCTAGGGTTGTCTAGAATCCTTTTGACCAATTAAACTTAACTAGTTTAACATGCTTGGTCCTAGGGTTCTTACCCTTTTCGTGATCTAAGAATAAGAAGAAGAAAAATTGGAACAAAGAAAACTTAATAAAAATTAAACAAACAAACTTTGTTAATCTAGTTTAGATCTCTAAACCACCGCTCTGATACCACTGAAGGGTTTCATTGACACTGATTGACCACATGAGTCAACCTCCTAGTCACTTGGTTCGAACCACACTGACCAAGAACATGAACTTGTTCTTGACCGGTTAAAACCAACTAGCTGATTTAATCCCTAAATGCGGAAATGAGATTAAACCTAATCCTTAAACCTAAAGGATTGGGATCTTGGAGATCTAGATTAGATTACCAATGGAAGAAACCTTGTATGAAAAACTCGAACACACACACACACTTGTGTGTATTCGACGGCTACCAAGAACCCTAGGGTTCTTGAACCCTAGGGTTCTTGGTGGTTTCGGTCGAACAAGAGGGGAGAAGGAACAAAAGGTTTTCTCAAAACATACCTTATCTTGCTTAAGTTAGTCCACTGATGATGAACACAACGAGAAACCTTCTAGTTGGTTTATGCAATGAACTTGGATCTTCAAGGCTTGAAGAACACGAAGAACGAAGAACGAAGAACACAAGGCTTGTGTTCTTCCCTCTATTCGGCCGAAACTAGGGAGAGACAAGGGGAAGATTTCGTGTACAATGCAAGGGGAAATTAGGATTACCCTAAGCCTCTTATTTATAGATAAATAAGTTGCACTTAAGACCCTCTAGCTTAATTAAGATCAATTCCTTAATTAAATTTTCCTTTTTACGTTTCCTTCCCTTATAGTTTATTGTTCTGTTATTATTGCACTTAACTATTAAATGTCTAGTATTATACACTTAATATATTTCGTGTATATATAAATATATATACGAAATATATACTTTGTATTAATACTTTTAATAATTAATTATATAATAATCTTTATATAATTTATACAATAATATTATCCAATTACCATATAATTTAATTACTTTAAATCATATTATGGATAATCTATAATTAACACATTGTATATTTACTCAACTAGTAAATGTACAAATACTTGTATTAATTAGTTAGATAAACTAATCTAGTAATAAGTCAAACTTGACTTAATACTTAACTTGATTCATAAATGACTTATTATGAATCATTCCTCTTCCAAGTATCATTGCATATCTTACGCGAATAACATGCACTCACCGGTGTGACCCTTAAGTGTTTCGTAGGCATGGATGTATCATTATAGGTTGACTAACTGTGCACATAAATCCTTCAGACATAACCAGATTGGGAACGTCCCTTGTGCAGGTCTGATAAGTAAACTGCATCGGCATCGCCGATAAGGGTCGCGTTATCTCGAGTATCAGTCACACTTGATCCACTCGATGACACGCAGGGATAGAATAAGCCCATATTCGTACTATCTTTAAAATAACGGAAGATATCTTTAATACTATTTCAATGGTGGTGTGTTGGCGCATTGTTATGCCTAGTCATGCATATCACAATAAAGAAGATGTCCAGTCTAGTACATTAATTGGGTTAAGTACCATATTGCGCTTATGGCACCGAGATATGAACACTCATGGCTTAATATCTTTTCATCATCCTCATTTGGATGGAATGAAGCCTTTTAATGTCTAAGGAATGAATGATCATGGGAGTAGATTGAGGTTTTGCGTCATGGCAACTAAAGCGTCTTAACACCTTTTAGGTGTAATTCTCTTGATAAATGAAAAACCTCATCTTTACGGTGCTCGGTCTGCATGCCGAGCCAATGCCGTGTTTTCCCAAGATCTTTCATCTCGAATTCCTTCTTCAGGATTTCAGCAGTTTCAAACAACTCTTTCGAGGATCCTATGAAATTCAAATCATCTACATACACTGCGATAATAACATATCCTGAAGTGGATATCTTTATAAACACAAATGGGCATATCAAAATATTCAAATATCCCAGTCTGATTAAGTACTCACTTAGACGGTTATACCACATCCGTCTGGATTTTAATCCAAAAAGTGATTGTCTCAGTCATATCGAGAACGTGTCCCGTGGTCTAGAACTACTTGATTCAAGAAACTTGAGTCCATCAGGTACTTTCATGTGTATCTCTGTGTCATGATCCCCATAGAAATAGGTTGTGACCACATCTATAAGCTGCACATTCAGTTTTTCGGAAACTACTAAACTGATTAAGTAGTGGAACGTTATAACGTCCGTTACGGGAGAATACATGTCCTCGTAATCAATATCAGGGTGTTTGAGAGAAGCCTAGCACCAGGAGGCGAACTTTGTATCATACAATCTCATTATTCTCATTACGCTTCCTTACGAATACCAATTTATAATTAGTTGGTTTAACATTAGGTGGTGTTGGAGCAACAAGTCCAAACACTCATACTTTCGGTAAGGAATCCAATTTTACCTTGACTGTGTGTTTCCATAGACCAGTCCATTGTACTCAACAATAGTACTTGGTTCCATGTCATCATTGCTCATAATGTTAGTGGCCACTGCGTATATGAGCAAATCATCGATGACAGTCTCGTTTTGCATCAAAATATCGTCTAAGCTAGCATACTCGACATATATTTTGAGATTATCAGGATGATGTGAAATTGGTGTTTTATCAGGAACACGCTTCTCTAATACACTCTCGTGATCCTTAATGATCTGGTGTGGCATAACGTATACAACAGAATTTCTCCTCCTTTGAGGCAGAACTTCCTTGGAACCGAACCGGTCTTCCTCTTATTGGGAAGAGCGGCGGACTGGACAACCAATGGTAGCGTCCTTTGCACGGTGAGTTCGACCGATGCAACATGTTCAAACGGAACATGGCGTCTCACAGGGACGTCTTTCCTTGCAGGCACATTTGCAGCGGGTATATTTGATCTTGTGACATTTTGCTAAGTCATTAAACGCGTCTGGTAGCTAAATAGAAACATTTTATAGACTTATAAGTTTGTGCACATCCTTATCACGATATGCAGTCGGGGGATCCATATGAGACAAATTGGGTACATGCCACGTTCTTTCACGTCGTTCCTTATCAACGTTAACGTGCAAATCTCCCCCTAACGACGGGAAGATTGTCTCATCAATGTCACAATTTGCATGTATAGCGTTAAAGAGATCGCCTGTCAAGGGCTCTAAATAGAGTATGATAAATGGGGATTAATAATCAACATATATTCCCCGTCGTTTCTGAGGTCCAAATTTCGAACGCTTTGGAAGTTCAATTGGAACATTGACCAAACACCCAAACACGCGTAAATATGAGACGTTGGGTTCATATCCAGTTACCAGCTGGTACGCAGGAAGTTATTGGGTGCCCATGGGCCTCAGACGGACCAATGCATCAGTGTGCAATATCACATAACCATATATAAAAATGGGGCGTTTTGGTGCGCATAACCAAAGTTCTTGCAATTATTTTTATTTGTTTGATAAACGCTTCCGCAAGATTAATTTGAGAATGAACGTACAAAACAGGGTGTTCAATATCAATGCCCAATGTTATGCAATAATCATCGAACATTTTTTTATGTAAACTCACTGACATTACCAAGTCTAATTGAGTTTATTAGATAATTCGGATGATTAGCCCTCAACTTAATGATATGGCTAGGAGTTTAGGAAATGTTGCATTTATTGTGGAAAACAAAGTTACGTGTGACCATCTTGTTGATTCATCAACCAATATCATGAAAATTTTAAATGGTCCGCATGTTGGTTGGATAGGTCCACAAATATCCCCATGAATTCTCTCAAGAAAAAAGGGATATCACTTTTGTAGATTATACATAACGTGGTGTGAGATGTGTCTTTACAATCGAGCATGTTTGGCATAGGCTTTTCGAATTAATCATGAAATTAATCCCTTCAAGAGGATGCCCATGAGATGCATGCATAGTTCGAAGCATCGTATTTTGACCCGGGTGTCCCAGCCGGTCATGCCATAACATATAAGTTCCATCATCAACAGGTGTTCGACGAATGATTAGATTGCTTTCAATTGTTTAGATCGTAGTGAAGTACAAACCGTTTGACAAACATATCAACTTCTCCAATATACGCTTTTGTTCATATTTATCGGAGGTAACGCAAAGGTATTCAATACCCTTTTCTCGAGCAGTTTTGAGATAAAAACATGTTTTCTCGAATATCCTTAAAACTCAACAAGTTACGACTGGAACTTGGATAATATAAGGCTTCATCTATGGTTAAAATAGTACCATTTGACAACATATATTGGGCTATACCAAAGCCAAGGGTCGACGGGCCCGAAATGGTTGTCAATGAAGTTACTTTTAGGCGTAATGTTGATAAAGTAGTCCTTATGTTTTATGAAAGTGTATCTGAATACCACAATCAACCAGACTATCAACATACCCAATATACATGCCTCAAAGTAAAAATAATTCAAAATTGGTCACACGTATAGCCTAATATCACAAGGAAAAAAAAACTTTAAATTATTTCGAGAAACATAATCAATGTAAACAAACCATAATCCAAAAGATAACCATTATTCAAACGGGAAAACATAATCCATGAGTTAAACAATAGCTCGATTATTCCATTTGAGCCACAAAATCGGTGGTCTCAAAGAATTCATGATTGTTTTGATATTTTCCTACAACGGGAGGACAAATATTGGATTTAGTTATCATATAAAATGATAAGTTTAAATGTTTATGGTTTGAATGAGCATAAATTGTGTGTCGAATCAGCCGGTTCGAAAAACACAAGTGTGAATGGTTCTCATTTATCGAACGACAGGTCAATTGATAGACACCAATTCATCATATGTATATAACCACATTTAGGGAAAAGATTATTTAGTCAACCCTTTTCGGTAGCTCTATTCAAATGCAACCAGGAAAGACGGTGAGGGTAGACAGCGCTTGTGCGTATCGGAACCACCCATCATTAGGAGTCAGAAAAACCGTCAATCTTTCCTAGACATTGTATTAAGATTAGGTGAGCCTATTTGGGGATGATTCAAAAAATTTCCACTTAGGTAGTTTTAATGCTCATGAGTCCACATTTTTCGTTTTGAGTTCGCATGGACTAATAGCGTGCGTAATTCACACATTGTGATTCGCTAACAATAAGGATAATCATTTCACAAATGAATTATCAATTTGTATGTTCATGATTTAAAAAAAAAAAATCGACTTTCAAAATACAAAAGAAAGTGTAACAAAATCACTATATGCCAATGAATCCATAATTGATGGTTAATTAATCCAAAAATACTTTTTTTTCAACAAAAAAATATAACAATTAATTAATGAACATACCGTTTTTATTTTATTTTTAAAGTGTTTATGCAATATGGTCTTCAAAAACATTTGTACCTGTTAATAAAAACTAGCACCAAAGGAATGAACAAATACCAAATACTCTTTGTTTTGGTCTAATATAATATGTCATTAAATAGCATATATTTGATCATAATTTACGATTTAATCAATTCAAACCATTTTACTTCCGCACAAAATTTATATGACAACATATTTAAATTTAATTGTTCACTTTGGTGACTAACAAATTAACTTTAATCATAATGTCACATTAAGATGTAAAATAACCACATTTCAAATTAATTGGATAATTAACTAATAGAATAATTATAATCTTAATGTCATATAATAACTCCAATTGATGTTATTAAACAAAAACATAATGAGTAATCAATACTCCATAAATTTTTAATGAATTTATATCGTAAGTTATAAAATTTAAAATGACAATAATATGTAACAAATAAGTCACTATTTTAGTGCTATTAAAAATAATCTAACCATGAACTTTTCAATAGTTTCAAAAAAAAACTATAATTTTCTTTTTTATATTTTTATTTGGATTTACTTTGTACCAACAAAATTCAAAATTTGAACGATAAAACTCATAATTTCTCAAAATAAAATTTAGAATCTTCATCGAATGAGAAACTTTTAACTATTTCATTAAATATCTTTAAAATCTTCATAATATGTATGTTACATATTTATCAAAACTCACAACTCAAAATTTTTTCATATAATGATGCTACTTATAGGGTTGTTAAAAGTCATAGTAAACTATGAGAGACTTTAACTTTGAAGAAAATATATTTATAACTTACAATCCTTTGATATTTTAAAAAAAAATCTCCACCTTTAAAAATTAGTATTTAAACAATGAAAACTTTAAACATGGACATAAGTTAAGATTGATCAAAACTATGTTGATTACATCAAAAATTGCCACAAATCTCTTGAAAATTATGCATGTCTTTTACGGATTCTATACAATAAATAGATTGGGAATAGTTAAATAGTTTCAAGAAAATCATACCTTTCAAGCAACAAAGATAGGGTATTGTGCTTCCAACTTTAAGCAAAGTGCTGATAACATGTTGTAAGATAAATAAGCTCAACTTGTATAAACAACAAACATTCCAACAACATTCTCATTAGACATGATACAATAGTGATACAAATGATACATATGATACAAGAGAATAGAGAGATAATAGAGATACAAGTAATATCATGTACATGACATTCCTATTTATAGGGTAAAGTTTGGTTGTAGACTTTATGTACATAAAGTCTACTTATGATGTCATAAATCATAATCAACCACATTAGAATATGAGTTACAACAATATGTTAATTTTTTTTTTAAATTCATTTTTTACAGCCGACTTCAAGAAAACTCGTCATAAGGCGCGCCTTATCGTTCGTTATCACGCCTTATCTCACGCCACGCCTAGCCCAACCGCCATGGTCTGTTTCGTAACGTCGACGTCGCGCCTCACGCCTTGGCGCCGCCATGACGCGCCTTTTAGAACCTTGGTACATATTAATCATCTCATTAGCTCCGTTCCTCGTGGAATTGACACAATGACACCAGACACATATCGATATTCAATAGAGTATGCTTACCTCATATGTATAATTAAGTAAAAAGGTATTGTAAATTTAAATCTAAGTTGTGTTAAAAACACATCAAAGCCTTTAATTCACCAGTCACTAATTATATTAGTTGTTGATTTTTTGTCTTATGATATTATCACATTATCTGTTTTGTTGATTTTTATCTTGTAATAGTATCACATTCATCTTCTTCTTTTTTATGTAGTTGATTGTCAAATACTTCCTCCGTCCCACAAAAAACTTATCATTTACCTTTTCCACAAGTTTTTAGGTGATAGTATATGGTGGGGTCATTGATAATACTTTTGGTTAAAATATAAGGTTGAGTGGGAAAGAGAAAGATAGTTAGTGGATATTAGTGGTGAGATTTTTAGTAGTAATAGTTTTTTATTGTGTGCAGCCCATTAAATGTGAGAAATGAGAAGCTTTTTGTGAGATAAAAGTTTAGAGGCAAATGGAAAGTTTTTTGTGGGACGGATGGAGTATCAATGAAAACTAATCATGTAAGATGTCTATTTCAAAAAAAACTTCTAGTAAACTATGTGATGATAAAAAAGAAATAATTATTAAAATTAAAATTAGAAATGGACGGTATCATTAATTGGTTGTTATTGTTATAGAAGTTAATTCATATAATACATGTATATTAATAATACTATTTTCGTATCAAAATAAGTGATACACTTGGAAAATTATGGTTTTTGAGGTAAAAGATCAAAAGATGGTTTATGATAGATTAAAGTAGACTAGCAGGTTACCCGTGTGACGACCCGAATTTTGGTAAATAAATAATTATATAAAAATATGATAATTAAGGATAAATCATTTAAGGAATGTGAGAATTGGTTTCGTGTCGTTTGAATAACGTATGAGAAAGTTATGGACGAAACAGGGTCGAGATGATCAACGAAAACTGCAGCCTGTCTGGGATAGGCAGTTCGCGGCGCGAACTTTTGTTCCCGATCGCGAACATCGGGCAGAGAATTGGGGTTTTTGGAGATCGGAGTTCACGACATGATCACGTTCGCGAAAAGTTCACGACGCGGGAAGATCGCGGCGCGAACTCGGGGTTCGCGGCACGAACTCTTCAGACACAAATTAAAAATGGGAAAAACTAGGGTTTTGCTCATTTTCACCCCCATCACTTGTGCAGCCGTTCTAGAGAGAGAGGACGATTTTGTGTGTTCTTGAGCATAGAACATCACCATTCTTGGAGATCTTCAACCCTTGTCAAAGATCTAAGGTATCTCCATCTTCTAATTAGTTTATGGGTCGAGTTTTGGGTAAATCTTGAGTATGAAGAGTCTATGTTGGAAATCTTGTTAAAAGATGTATATGGTGAGTGTAAAACTGTAACATTCGTCCCACATTGGTTGGAGAGGGGAACGAAACACTCTTTATAAATGTGTGGATACCTCTCTTAGCATGAGGCCTTTTGGGTGGAGGGGTCCATACCAAGAACAAAACCGTGCGCCGGTGGGCAAAGCGGACAATATTGTGCTACGGGATTCTGGGATGTTACAAAAACACTCCAAGATTGTATGAGAACCTTGTGTTCTTGATGGATCTGTGATTTGTTGAGTTAACCTCAAGCTAGGGTTTTGAGATTTCCACCAAGTTTGTGGAACTTGGTGGTTAAGGGTATTATAATGATTAAATGGTGTCTAGTTATGGATAATAACCAGATTATATGATAATATTGATGATAGGTCAAGAATACCTAAGGATTGGTGATATTTCACAAGTTGGAGAGCAGGGATTCGTGTTGATAAACACGATTTGGATTTAGCTTGGCTAAGGTGAGTACATGTGAACTTTAAAACTGAGTACATAACGGTAAAGAAGTACTTTCATAGATTGTGATTACAAATGTTTAAACTAGTTACTTATTGTTTTTATGAAGTAGTGGGTGGTGAAGATGGTAGTGATATTGGCTGCTGGTTGTGGTCGTGCGGATAGTGGCTACTGGTAGTGGCTGCTGGTTGACTGGGCGTTTTAAGTATTTGCGTTATGTAGGATGTTTTTTTGGGATAAAACAAAGTATCAAGTAGATCAATTGGTTAACACACAGTCCGTACTTGCAAAAGGTCTTGGGTTCGAATCCTGCAAGCAATTTTTTTTTTTGTGGTGTTTAAGATGTTACCCAAAATGGAAATAAGTTTAAGTTTAAGTTTAAGGACTTCTATACTTAGTAGTCCTAAACTCTTTATTAAATAGTAAGATAAGATAGTTAGTGGATAAGGGGTCTCATTTCTTTGAATAAAGTGATATTAATGATGGTTAAAAGTAAAAGTAAGGTTAAAACAGAAATTTCACTTTATTAAAGTAGATAGTTAATGGAGAAAGGATCTCACTTTTTTTACCAAATAAGATAAATTTGAAAAGTGTATCACTTATTTTGATACGCCCTAAATAAAAAGTGTATTACTTATTTTGATATTTTTCAAAATAAGTATCGAGTCAAATTGTAGTTTGTATTTTTTTTAGCACGAAAAAGTAATTCTTTAGAAGTGGTGTAGGTTTTCATGTATGGAATTTCACGTGACGTACAAAATCAATTAATTTTATATTATGTAAGAAAATGCACAAACCCCATTATTCTTTGAAAATGTAAAACCATAAGCCCTTTTAAATTTTAATTAGAAAAGAAAATAGTATTTTATTTAGTTCTCTAACAATATGTACGTTAAGAATTTATTGTACAATTTTCAATTTTAAACATTACAGGGATACTATCAACTTTCTATGTTAAATGGTATTTGAAATTGTTTATTGAAAAATATTATTACCTCCGTATCACAATATTGTGATACATTTTTTTTCTAGCTTCTCGCTAGTTTTTAAGTTTAATTCAAAGTCTTTTCAAAAAAAAAAAACAATATTGTGATACATTTAAATTTCATGATCTTTTAGACTGAAGATTAAATAATGATTAATATAGATTAAAGTGAATAGTTAGTGGAAAATAAATGAGTCTCATTCGTTTTCACTATATTAAAATGGATAATTAGTGGAACTGGATGAATCCAATTCTTTTTTACCAAATAATACAAGTTTTAAAAATGTCACTTATTTTGAAACACTCATAAATGATAAATGTATCACTTATTGTGATAGTGTGGGAGTATTTGTTTTGAAAATGGATAATTATATAATTAGTAGTTACATATGAAAAAATTATTTATATCTGATTATGCTATTTGGAATCATTATAAGCATATAATCAGTTTTTTAGCGTTTGATAAACCAAATTATTTGTTTATTTAATAGGTAAAATTCAAATAACCAGTTTTCAAAATACAATAAACACTTTTCACATGCTTTTTCCAAAACTCTATTTTGGATGTACAGAACGCAAATAACTGATTTATTGAAACTCTTTGACAGACACTCATTTTAATTTGAGTAAATTACACCGAAGGTCCCTGTGGTTTACCACTTATTACAGCCACAGTCCCTGAACTTCGTTTATTACACAAGACGTCCCTGGTGTATACTGTAAGATTCGTTCCACATTGGTTGGAGAGGGGAACGAAACACTCCTTATAAGGGTGTGGATACCTCTCTTAGCATGAGGCCTTTTGGGTGGAAGTGGTGCATACCAAGAACAAAACCGTGCGCCGGTGGGCAAAGCGGACAATATTGTGCTACGGGGTTCTGGGATGTTACAAGTGGTATCAGAGCCAGTCCCCGGGCCGATGTGCACAACGGGGGCGTTGTGTCCCAAGGGGGGGAGAATTGTAAGATTCGTCCCACATTGGTTGGAGAGGGGAACGAAACACTCCTTATAAGGGTGTGGATACCTCTCTTAGCATGAGGCCTTTTGGGTGGAAGTGGTCCATACCAAGAACAAAACCGTGCGCCGGTGGGCAAAGCGGACAATATTGTGCTACGGGGTTCTGGGATGTTACATATACAATTTGTAACACCCATGGTCCCTATTGCCCTTAACTTTTTCTAAATGACGAAAATACCCTTTTGGTCTTTTGTAATAAAGTGAAGATAAAGGACTGTGAATGTAATGAGTGATAAACCACAGGGACCATGTGTGAAATTTACTTTATTAATTGATTTTTTCTTTTCTCTCTTTAATTCACATTCTTCCGTCACATTCAGACTCACCACTCGCATCTATCTATTTGAATTCAAACATCAATTAATAACTATTATCGTCGTGTAATCAACCCCTGCCTCCGGTTGGCTTCTCCAGTTGTTCCGCCGCCGATGGTGTTCTATCGATCTGAGTGTGCAAAACACCAACTCCTCTGGCGACGTGCATCAATTGTCTGAATCACCGTGTGTGCAAACCACCAAATCCTCTGCTGACGTGCATCAATTGTCTGACTCAATTATGGTCGATAGAACGTCATTGGTTCGGAACAACTTGAGAAGGAAACTAGAAGCAGGGGTTGGTGACGGATCGAATTTTCAAGGGGTTTGGTGGCACGGCGATAATTTCTATTGATTGATTTTTGAATTCCAAGAGATAGAAGTGGGTGGTGAGTCTGAATGTGGCGGGAGAACATGAATTAAAGAGATAGAAGAAAAAAAAATCAATTAATAGAGTAAATTTCACGGATAGTCCCTGTGGTTTATCACCTATTACATTCACAGTCCTTTATTTTCACTTTATTATAAAAAGGCCAAAAGGGTATTTTCGTCATTTAGAAAAAGTTAAGGGCAGTAGGGACCATGGGTGTAATAAATTGTATACACCAGGGACCTTCAGTGTAATAAACGAAGTTTAGGGACTATGCATGTAATAAGTGACAAACCACAGGGACCTTCCATGTAATTTACTCTTTTAATTTATTTACATTTCAAAATACAATAATCAGAATCTGCTTCAAATCGTAATTATAAACACCCTTATATTGTTTTTCATATTTATCAGTTGACAATATATAACTCCTAAACATAAACAAGTTTTTAATAAACATCTGCCTTGTATTTTGTTCCTTCTGTTTCGTTTATGTAAATTTTGTATTGTTTATACATGTTTTTCCCTTTGAAAATGGTTTATATTGGTGGATTGTATTATGCTCCCATGTGTCGCATTGTGCGGTCAAATGTTGTAGCTTTCTTTGTGGAGGTCCACTTCGTAGTTGGCAATGGCCAACTCCAGCGGCAATCTTTAGGAACACACCAAGTCCGATTATAATTATCTTGTTATTTTACTAATTAAATATTTTTTTAATTATTAATTTTTAAACAAGAAAAAGAAGGATTTATTGAATTAAATTGTATCAATGAATTAAGTTCTTTTTCTTTTTGATAAAAAATATCATGGTTTTATAAGCATAAGAAAACCGAAAGTGGTATAATTAGGCTCCAATACCCTGTTTATGTCGTGGACTTAAAACCACAAAAGGGAATACGGATGACGATGATAAAACTATGTACATGGATAGATAAAACAAAAACTTGGATTAGCAAAGTTGATACAAAGTAACCATGGTACTCTATTAGTTGGATTTAATTTTTTTAATAATAAAATTCTGGTCTCAAGTACAATCCATAAGAACAAAAAACCTTTTCCTGGATACATAGATTTACCCGCACTGACTTTGATTTACACGTAAAGCAGGTGGTCATCATGAGATTAGTCGACTCACAAAGAGAGTCGGGACCAAGATTACCCAGAAAATTGGTGCAAAATATGTCTCGTTCTAATTCATTCTCTTTAATAACAACACGTTTTGTAATAGTAAAAGTTCGTTTTTATTTAGTAACAATAGCGAGAATAGTGCTAAACGAAGATCAGAATGGAATGTTAATATATGAACATGTTACACGATTAAACAGTTTTTATATTACTTTGAGGTGTTACCGAATAATAGACGGATGCGATTGTTAGACGCGATAAAATGTGAAACATTAAGATCAAACAACAAAACCGTAATATAATCGGTCGACAACTAAAGTTGCAATAGTAACAAGAAAATGACACGGCAATTCTACACATGCACACAAATTTAAGGTGGCCATCAATTAAAATCACACATGAATACCTAAGCTCATTTGGACGGGATTCTCATATTAATTAAATTAAACTAGTCTAATATATTGAATGTAACGACCGTAAATTTCGGTTCATAATTTAAATGGAAATATAATAAATCAAATGTGGAAAATATTTAGATGGAAGCCTTGAAGGTGCTAAATTGGGTAAATGATCGGTTTTAATTTGTGATATCGGAAACAGGTCAAGAGTTGGATCATATCAAGTTGAGAAAAAATGAAGTATAGCTGAAGCAGAGAGATCGCGACGCGATCTAGGGGTTCGCGACGCGAACCATTCTTGGATCAAACAGCGAACCGAAATAGCGAAGGGGTATAGCGACGCGATTTAACACGGGATCGAGGTTCGCGGCGCGAACTATGTCTGGGCAGAATAAAAACGTGAAAAGCTAGGGTTTTCTCATTTTTGAAACCCTTGAAGAGTGCAATCGTTTTAGAGAGAGAAATGGGCGATTTTGGTGTTCATGAGCTCAAATCTTCACCATCTTTGGAGATTTAAACATCAAAAGTAAGATTTCTTGATTGTTGATGTTATCTAGCTAGTTATGAACTTATTTGGTGGAAAATGGTGGTTTGGATAACCTACCAAGTTATCTTTGGGGAAGATGACTAAGATGAGTGTAGAACACTCTTTGTAAGCTTAAGAACCTTGTGTTCTTGCTAGATCTGGGGCTTTTTGGTGTAAATCTTGAACTAGGGTTTGAGATTTCACCAAGTTGGATGAACTTGGTGGATAGGAGTCTTATTTTGGGTTGTTTAGTGACTAGTTATGGATAATAACTAGATTATGTGGATATGTTAATGATAGGTCAAGAAGACCTAATGATTGGAGTTATTGCTCAAGTTGGGAAGCAAGGATTCGTGTTGATAAACACGATTTGGATTTGGATATGGCTAAGGTCATGAGTACATGAAACTTTTAAACTGGGTACATAGCAAATGATTTTGAAAACCATGATGTTTTATGAGTCGTTATTAATAAATATTTTTAATAAAGATATGATTGAAAAGATAAGAAAATGTGAATAATAGACTATTTAAGTATGTCTAAAATGATTGATGATCTTGCAAGTAAGTGTGATTAGATAAATTGAATAATGAGTTTTTGGATAAGATGTATTAATAATGATAATGGATAAATTGAATAATGAGTTTTCGGTTTCCTTGCGCCTGAGGCGGTGGAGCTTCTTAATAGAGTCCAACGTGTTATGCATAGCAATGTTATGACACCGAGGTCCACAAATATTGTTTTTAAAAGAATTAGTTTTGCCATTCAAAAAGGGATAGTGGCGCAGCTTGTTGCCCGTTTGCCTTCTTTATCCATGTAAAAGACTATATTATAATACCCTTTTATAAAAAAAAAATTTACATCCTAATGGCTAAAAGAGTATGATTTATTAGTAAATTTGAATGATTAAGCAAATGACAAAGATTTTTAAAGTAATATCATATATTAGTAAGATATACTAATAAAAGCAGTGATTGCTTCGTTAAGAGAATAAATATGATATGACTAGTATTATATATATACATACCCTAGTCAATGTAAAGGTAAAATATTTATGAATATGGATAATAAGAAGTGAATCTTATAAGTCGATTAAATGATAAAGTCTATGACAATAATGATGAGAAAAGATAAATGAAATAAGATTATGTTAAAAGAGAATAATATGATAATTAGAATAGGTGCATTCTAATTTATGTTTGATTATGTATTGGTGGGGCATATGCCCGTATTTGATGAAATTCAATGTGTGTAACAAAAATATCCGGATAACGATAACCCATTTATGGGGGAGTGAGATTACTACTTTAGGTGGTACCTCAGGGTAGTATATCTATGTGAACGATAACCCGACGATAGAGGGACTATGATAACCCGATAAAAAAGGGGATTACGATAACCCACGAGACGGGGAGTTGGTGATCTTGGTAAGTTTGGGACCCCCAATTACTGTAACACCTCATTTTCAAAACAATATTTAAATAACATTTCATCCCAAAATAAGTAATAATGTATCGGTGTCAAATACCGACTTTACAAAAACTAAAAGGTTTCTTGTTTGAGATTATCAGAGTTTACAAAAACGGTGTTACAAATTATATCTTAGCCATAGGACAAGAGCTCTAATCATCAACACCGAGCTAATCTCAACAAGGCCTCTCCTAAACGGCCTCCTAGGTCTTCGATCCCGAACCTGAGTACATAGTAAAAACACAAACATAGTACATGAGACAAAATTGCCTCGTGAGATACATGAGTTTTAGACCCGATAAACAACTAGTCACATAATATCATTTATATTATAATAATATTATTAATTTCATTCGGGTCACTTCATTTCTTTCATCATTGGCTAATGTCAAGATAATCGGAATGCCTCCAATCTATCAATACCATCATATCCACGGTAACCGGAATGCCTCCAATCTACCGGGACTCATAGGAATTGGGTAATCGGAATGCCTCCAATCTACTACTAACCTTAAGGAACCATAATAACCGGAATGCCTCCAATCTATCATGGCCATAGGGACATCATCATCACCATTACTTGTCTTTGATTACTATGAGCTTATAGCTCCATCATTACTCAATGAATTATCATTCTTCATCACATAAGCAATTCATTAGTAATCACATAATTAACTAAATTACTTATAGACTCAATAAAACATTTAAACATAAAACATTTACTAGCTATGTACTCAGTTTTGAAAGTTCACATGTACTCACCTTAGTCAAGCTTATCCAAATGATGTGTTTCTTGAACACAATATCACTTCCCAAGGTTTGAATGCCTCAAATCCTTCAACCAACAACCTATTAACAAAACCATTACAATGGTTTATATCAAACATCAACACTAACTAGGTATTCCATGGCTAGTTAACTACTAGCACCATTTTTCCCAAATTACCAAACCCTAATTCCAAAAACCTTCATATTTTCATAGATCCATTTCATAAACACATTTTCCTTGTTAAAATACCATAGATCTAAGTTATTCAACTTCCATTTAACCATTCATGAACAAACCCAAAACTAGGGTCTGAGATTCAAGCTTTCCCTACTTGAATCTATGGCTAAAAACCCAAGAGAGATGAAGATTTACCTTTTTCTTCAACTAGGAGCAAGAATCACCAAGATTTAGTGAAGATTAAGCTCCAATCGCCACTTTATTCTCAAAAATCGCCCAAACCAGCTGGTAGGAGAAAACTAGGGTTTTGGATGGCATTTAATGAGCCAAACCCGACTTTAATACAGCTGGTCGGGGAAGTTCGCGCCGTGAACAAGAGTTTGCGCCGCGAACTATGCGGGTCGCGAACTCCTCGCGATTGTGAGCTGCCAGCGAACTCCAATCTTCACAACACCAACTCTCTGGCCGAAGTTCGCGATCGAGAACCCCATCCTCGCGACGCGAACTCAGAACTTTGTCATACGGTGTCCAAACGACACGAAACCAATTCCTACGGGTTTTAAATGAATTATCCATATTTATCGTATTTTTGTACAATTTATTTATTTACAAATTTCAGGTCGTTACAATTACCATGTGATCTTGTTATGATAACCCACATCGGGGGAGTTTGCTTCAGAATGATCTGTGGCGTATGTGATAAAAGGAGTAAGCTTATGGATATCTTACATGTATGTGATTATGTGATGAGTAAGCTTACGGTTAGCTTACTAGTAAATATGAATAAACGATAAGAATATAAGTTGATAATTAATAAGCGAATAAAGGAAGGAAATGAGCATGATTTTTATTATATTTGAGAATGGTCGAAGTATCTCACGAGAGTATTTTATGTCACGTACTACTTTTTGTTTGCCTATGTACTCAGTTTCGAGATTGAAGGATTAGAAGGTCGCAATAGAAGTGGCATTGTAATGTTTAGCTCGGGAGCTTATAGGTAGATCCATTTATCCTATGGTTATGATATTATCTTTGTAACACCGTGTTTTATAACTCTGATAATCTTTTCAAAGTTTTTTGTTAAACCATATTTTTGAATGATATTAAAATAGTACGATTAATGATTTAAAAGATGTTTTAAAAATTGAGGTGTTACATTGAATTACTAACAAACTCATGTATAACAGACTAAGACCCTATTTGTTTTTATTTTTTTATTAAGTTCATGTATATATAAAGTGTCTTTTTTGAATATATATGGTCTGTATTGATTAAGTAGTTACTTAATAATTATTGTTTGATTTTGTGCTGAATAAACTATTAGAATAATTGTAAATTACCAATTTAACCCTCCATCTAAAATATAAGGGATAAATATAATTGGTTGTTTAATAAAAAGTTTCATCAATAAAAAAGTATTATTGTATATAAACCATTAAATACCACTACTTGATACAACACTGTAAAATAATTTTGCAAAAATTTAGCACAGTAGCATTAAAAAGCAAAACCTTTTTATTTGTGCGGGCTGATATTTCAAATTTCTTCTAACATTTTAAATTATATAAATGACAAAACTCAAAATAAACAATAACAAAAGTTCACTAGAATTTTTTTGTATAGTTATTACACTATTTGAAAATTTTCTTAGATAATACTCGTAGTACCATATTTTCTTATACTTCATCCGTTTCAAAATAAGTGATACACTTTCAATTTTAAGGTGTTTCAAAATAAGTGATACATTTTGAAACTTTCCTTATTTTGTAAAATATAGTGGGACTCATACCCACTAACTATCTCCTTTAATAAAGTGAAATTACTCATTTACCCGTACTTTTACTTGTAAACATCATTAAACTCACTTTAATCATAATATGTGGGACCCCTCACTCACTAAATATTCAATTTAATCAAATTTAACCTTCATTATAATTTTTTGCCTCAAAATATAAAAACTAGTTTGTATCACTTATTTTGAAACGGAGAATTAATACAATTTGAGATAAAAATATCAAAGATGCAAAAACATAATGTTTGTGAAAATTTCATTGTATAATAACGAAAATAATAATTTTGATGTAAATTCAAAGTACATTTATAGCCAAAGAAAAATACAGGGGACGTGTGAAACAAGGGCAGTAGTGAGAATTTTTTAAAAACTTGATGATTTAATGAGGAGACTCTCATCTCCATCTTTTTTCACATCCAGTCACTCTTTTTAAATAAGACAATAAACAAATAACTCTCAGATAACTTAATAGGTTAAGTTATATCCATATTAAGCTCATTAAGTCTTAATCAAACACTACCTAATTATGTTAGTTTTTATCATTTTACAATTTCTGGAGAGAAATGATATTGATGCCTACCATTTATATTTATTTAATATTGTTACTCACCAAAAGATAGCATATGTAATCCACTAAGGGGCCGTTTGTCATGCCGTAATCTTCCGTAATGTAATTCAATTATGAAGGAATTGAATTCATTCAGAATTCAATTCCGTTGCGTGTTTGTTTGCAAATTTTTTAGTTGGAATTCAAATACATACTTGTATATTTTTTAAAAAAAATTTTAGATTCTTTTTTTAAATTTTATTTTTTCTTTTTAAAAAAAATTTAAAATATTTTTATTTATTTTTTTTTAAAAAAAAATTAATTTTTTTGTATTTTTATTTTTTAAAATTTTTAATTTTTTTGAAAATTTTTAAATTTTTTTAAATTTTAAATTTATTTAAATATTTTTGTACTATTTTAAAATCTGAAGCAAAATATTCAAATTTGTTAGTTTACTAAAGAACCGTAATTAAATTCATAGGGTGTCGGGTCAATTACAACGAATATCGTATTTTGAAATTACGTCGTAACTGAATAACTAAAAAAAATTCATCCAAACGTCTCTCTGTAATGTAATTGAATTACAATTACGTATGATTATATTAAAACAAACGGGGTCTATCTGTTTTTTTTTTTTCATATTATCCTTTGATTTTAACAATTATCTTAACCAAATTAGAAAATAAAAATGACAATTCCCTTTTTATAATCTGTTTTTTTAGTGACCAAAAAGAATACTTCCCCCGTTTCAAAATAAGTGATACACTTTGGATTTCATAAATTTTGAGGGAAAAGTTTATAATGATGATTAAATTAGATTAATTGGATGGGTAGTGGAAAATGGGTCCCACATTTTTTGATTATAGTGGAGTTAATGATGTTTAAAAGTAAAAGTAAGGGTAAAGAGGTCTTTTCACTTTGTTAAAGTAGATAGTTAGTGGGTGTGGGTCCCATTATTTTTTGCCAAATAAGGTAATTTTTCAAAGTGTATCACTTATTTTGATACACCCCAAAAAGAAAAGTGTATCACTTATTTTGAATCGGAGGAAGTATCATTTTTCTTTTTGGCTACAACACAAAAACATTCGACCAACCAAAAGAAAGTTTGAAAGTGAAAGTAGGTCATCTCAAAAGGCAAGGACCGGGTAACGTCACCGCGTCCCGTTTAATAACACGTCTCAGACACGGTTAAGTGAAATCTACCTCCAAATTTACCCACGTGTATGTGTATTAATTTAATGTAAAATAATATTTAACGAGAAATTTGGATTTATTTACTTTCCGATGATTAGAGCAATAAACTATTTGTTAGTCATTTGGTTATAATTTCTTTTATTATTATTATTATTACAAAACATGGGTCGTGTCCCGTTAGTTAGTGCTTATTTTTCAAAAACACTAATTTGGTAGACGTAGACACTTTGATGGGCAAACTGATCATGATGGACAAATGATTTTTTTTATATCATGTCGATAATGCAATAATTACACTTAAATCATGGTTAATAAGCTGATCTCTAAAATGTTTAAGTCTCGTACACTGTTTTTATAACGAAAATATGGACTTGTTAATAGGTTACAATTTAGCATACATTTCAATTTTTTTAAGGGAATGATTACATAGTAGTATATAATTTTGCTAGACTATTCCTATTAGTATTTTTTCAGCAAAATAAATTTGTATCAAATGAAGTAATTAAAATATCTTTTACGTATTACTCCCTCCGCCCCACAAAAAAATTTACATTTCTTTTGGGCACAAGATTTTAGGTGATAGTTAGTGGTGGGGTCACTAATATTACTTTTGATTATAATATAAGGTTGGATTGGAGAGAGAAAAATAGTTAGTAGATATTAATGATGGAGTTCTTAGTAATAATAATATTTTATTATGTGGGGTCCATCAAATTTGAGAAATGTAAACTTTTTTGTGGGACAAAAGTTTAGTGAGAAATGTAAACTTTTTTGTGGGACGGAGGAGTATAATATTGCATGCGTGAAAGTCTTAATGACACTACAATGTATTGAAAATATATTTTGTGGCGAATTTTTTTTTTTTTTTTTGAAACGGCAAATCTAATCTACTCCTAATACTTGATTGAAGATTTTGCATTAAAGAATGAGTATATTATAATTTTTAAATCACTAGCTTCATTTTTACCGATTATCTAAAAAACATATGGCGTGATGTGATGGCATTATTAAGCCTTGAGTCTTAGAGGAGTCATGGTAAGTCATGACTTTTTTCAAAGCGTAATTTAAGGCGGCAATTCTGTATGTAGTTTATATATGTATATTAAGTTTATAAAATATTATAGATCTATTGATTTTATATGATAATTATATATGAATTTCACAAAAGATGTTACATTTAAATTTCTAATTATATATTTATATGTCATCATTTAAAAAAATAATAATCCAATTTTCATAACGCGTCATAAAAAAACCCGCGATAAGGAACCTCTTATGCTACATTATTATGTTTTATCTTATACAACGCCTAACACCACTATCATGATCTATTTCGTAACGGTGGAATTACGCCTCGCGCTACCATAATGTGTTTTTCAAAACCTTGATTGTTACATATAATGCTAAAAAACTTTATTATTTACTTTAAAAATGTTAATTTTACTTTTTAACGTACGAAAATCAGGAATAGCATGAGTGAACACGCAATTGAAGTGGGTGGTTCTAAAAAAAGGTTGAAATGGGTGGTTTCATGTAATCTTTGTTTCGTGCCGACAAAAACTAAACACGTAATAATTTATTTTTAATTTATATCACAATTTTTAAACCTGAAATGTGTGTTCGGATCTTTTAATACAAAAGAAAATTATTTTACATCATTAAAAAATGGTTCAAGCAGAAAGTTAAGATCAAAAGCATAAATCGTCACACGTAAATTAACATTTAACTTTGGTGGTGTATTAATCACGGTAACATTAAAAGAAATAAAATATATTAATTATAAATATCTTTTAATTAAAATGTTTAAATATAAACTAACAATCATAAAAGTTTGATTATAAACATTTTTTTAAGTAAATGAACGACATATGATCCGATACCGAGCCCAGACAAACAAACCCAGTTTGCTGTCATCAAACGGCCAATATTAATTAAGAAGAGGCTGGCCTGTCTAGACAATTAAACAAAGTCTGCCAACGGCTGCAGCCCAAGCCCGCCAAATTTCTTCTTTTGTTTGCAAGTAAATAGGCAATTGCCAAGTCTCCAAGTAGCCAATTAGCATCTCCGATATACACATTAAAATTAAAATTAAAATTTATATTAAAATAATATATAAAATAGAATTAGAATATACTAACACAAAAATGAATTTGCACAGTCTATATACTAAACCTTACACCAAATCATATATAATTGATTTAAATGATATTAAGAAATGAATCAATAAAGATATACATATAATTAGTACATTTTTATTATTATACACGGAGTATTAAATAATAGTGTTTAGTGTAGTAATCGTATTGTACTAAATTGGGTCATATGACCAACCGGTTCGTGACTTTTCGCTTTAAGAGGAACACAACTTTTGTATAAAAGATGCTTGCTGATTGGAAACTTCCGAAGTCTATTGTTATTTTTAATCAGTTTGGTCTTCTGCCACATTCTTATGCATTGTATATGTTTATAGTAATATATTTTACCGGGTGATTTCTATTACCAAAAAATAAAATATAGATCAAATTGGTTCGTGTAGTTTGCTCAAATTCTAATGAATGTTTCGAGCTATTCGAGTTCTCAAATTTTGTTCTAAATTATAGAATTAAAATAACAAATCCGGATAAAACTTGGTCAAAGCAGATTGCTTCACGAAAAACCAGCTCATGTTTGCCTTCTATAAAGATTCGCCTCAATCGATTTCTTACCACAGAAAAGAGTCTAAGGCTTAGGTAACTATATCACACCAACCATATACATTCATAACTGCAAACAAAACCAAAATGACAAAGAATCTTGTTCGCCAAAAACTGTCATTTTTTAACAAAATTGTAGATAAGGTAATGATGACTTTTCTATGGCCAAGCTTCACCAACAACAACAGGACAAAGGTTTTGCATGTGGGCTGCTGAACCCCATAATGGTCATGTAAACCCGACACACAAATCTTGAAAAGAACCAAAATAGGGCCACTTTCGAGTTCATGTGGAATGCGACACAATTAAACACAAGAAAAAGGCGATGATAAAGTTAGATTTTATGCCCTAAACACAACTAATACATGCAGATTTTGCTTGTTTACTTCCCTAAAATGATGGTTTGAAATAATTTACTAATTAAATAACCTCATTTTCATATACAAGTTCCATTGATAGACATGGTTGGGGGAAATGTCAATTTGTGAGTGTGCCTAATTTACAAATTGTCTGATTTCTACCCGGGACACACGCAACTTCAATAATTTTGAGCCATAGAAACATACACCTAAAAAACAATATGAAAAATAACATGAAAAAAAAAAAACAACAAATTTATGTATGTATTATTGGGGAGAAACAAATAACATAATTGACTATTAGTGCAAACTTGGGAAGAGTGTGTGAGAATGTGTCAACTTTAAACAATCATAGCTTTTGTTAAAACTGAGTTTCAAACCCTGCAAAAAGTTCCCACGGGCAACACGATTGTGGCCGTAACTTGGAAAGTTTGGCCCAACCGTAATGTCCAAAGTCAATCATATTCTACACTGATTTTGAATTTGCCCAAATTTTAAATAAAAAATCGTTTCTTAGAGTGAGAATCATTAAGTAATACTCCCTCTGTCCCAAATTTATTGTCCACTACAAAAAAACACAGAGTTTAAGAAAAGTACATTAATTATAGTTAGTCACCAATCAAATTTTCTCTTTCCCACTTAAATATTTTTTGATTGGTTGAAATTTAGGACAGACATTATTTGTGTGACAAACTAAAATAATATAGTAGAAAATAAAAATGGGGCGAATGGAGTAACTAAGTTTGACTTATTCACTCACGTTTCAATAGCACTCCGTTGTGGTGAAATTTTTCGTAAGCTATTGGGTTACCGTCAATGAAACAATTATGAAACTCAGATTATTGTCTACAGGTTTTTTGTTTATTTCAAAATATTTTTCTGAAAATTGGTTAATTCAGCTAACTTGAAAGGAAAAAAAAACCACTAAATAGTACTCCCTCCGTCCTACAAAAAACTTTACATTTCTCATGAGCACAATATTTTAGGAGATAGTTAGTGGTGGGCCATTTGTAATACTTTTGATTAAAATATAAGGGTAGATTGGAGAGAGAAAGTGTTTTATTGGTTGAATGATTGATAATATTATTATTTTATTAGGTGGGCCTCCCAAATTTGAGAAATATAAACTTTTTTGTGGGACAAAATTTGAAGGAGAAATGTAAAGTTTTTTGTGGGACGGAGGGAGTAACAAAATTCCATAATACTCCGTAATTCATTTAGACAACTCAGCAAACTGTAACCAGCTAATTTTTTTTAATAATAATGTAATATTATGAAAGTTTGACGGATCTAAATGGAAGAATGACAAGACAACTTATCACTCCATATTACATTTCTACTTTAACGTACATTGCATGTAATTATTTATTATTTTAAGTATATTTCTAAGTTATATACTTATATTATGTTTTCCTCATGTGTGTAGTTTCCATCTTGCATTCATATCTATATACAAATGTGATACAATGATTACTGGTCACATGTACCCTATTGGTTGAAAATTAAAGTGGTGTGACATGATAGAACACTATTGGTTGAAAATTAAAGGGAGTTATTTTTATTCGGCTTAAATGAAATATATATTGATGAATATCGAATTAGGTACACATGTTAGTTTGTAGCGCAGTGGTAAGTTGCTGAACGAGTGACCTTAAGTTCTTGAGGTCAAGTCCAGGGAGGCTTTTTTTACAATAGATTTTTAAAACACCATATATAAATTGCATGTAATGGGTAGATAGTTTAAAGCATACTTATATATCATTAGTTTATGTTCCAAATTTATAATTTTATTGACAAAATTTTAGTATCCACAATAATATTGTTTAGTATATATATTAATTAGTATTTATATATTTAACTAGCATGTATCTACCCGCGCGTTGCTGCGGGGGATTTTCATATAATACACAAAAGATAATTTATTTAGTTTGACATATAATTATTTTAAATTTTTTGTAATTGCCTTGATATAATTCGATAACATAAACTATGTATTGACATATAACATTTGTATTTGTGGTCCTCTATGCACATCGTACCCATGCCTACCAAATTGTGATCCTCTTTGTCCGTGATAAGCGGCTACAACTTGTCCTCTATAAGGATATTAAGCAGGTCCTGAAAGTGAAAATTCTAATTAAAATGTTAAAGTAAAGACATATTTACACAAAGTTTATAAGTAAAAATAAAATTTAATATTAAGAGATACCTTGCATAAGATCTAAAATGGCAAGCTTTTTTTCAGAATCATCAAATACAACAATGAAGTAAAGTGTAACAAAGTTTTGTATGCAAGTCAGGTTTCTTGCATACAGAAGGATCGATCAAATATTTGAAAATGTTTCATTTAAAATTTAAGATAATGTTTATGGTGGGCATGCAATCTTGACAATATGTTTTCTCTGGAGTCTGGAGGCTAGCTACTTAAGAAATTAGTTTACTAATTACTCAAATTTTAGCCTTAGCCTTAAACTTGTTAATTGGACAATCTATTGGCTATAAAGAATGTAAGTGGGGGTAAGAGATACCTTGCAATTTATATGAACTCTACAATTGCAACTCTTCGTATATGTAGCTTTCTATATGTAGCATTCTGCAGGATGAAAACTACCACCACTTTATTAAATGTTTGAAGTGTAATACATAAATTTTTAAAACATCATTTAAATCATATTTTAAATAAAAATATTACAAAGTCCAATATCCCAAAATACGGTTAACAAAAACCATTAAAAGTTTATCAGAGTTTAAAACCGGTGTTACAAAACAATATCATAACCATAAGATAACGGGATCTACCTACGAGCTCCCGAGCTGATCAACACTGGACCACTTCTAACGGGACCTTCTAATCCTTCGATCCAGAACCTGAGTACATAGCCAAAAACAAAGTAGTACGTGAGACAAAATAGTCTCGTGGGATACATGGGTTTTTGACCCATTCTCAAATATAATAAAAGTCATATTCATTACTTTTCTTATTCGCTTATTAATTACCAACTTATATTCTTATCGTTTATTCATATTCACTAGTAAGCTAATCGTAAGCTTACCCATCACATAATCACACACATGTAACCTATCCATAAGCTTACTCCTTTATCACATACGCCACGGATTATTCCGAAGCAAACTCCCCCGATGTGGGTTATCATCACAAGATCATATGGTAATTGGGGTTCTCCCAAACTTACCAAGATCTCCAACTCCCCCGCATCGCGGGTTATCATAATCCCCCTTTTTATCGGGTTATCATAGTCCCCCCATTGTCGGGTTATCGTTCACATAGATATACTACCCTTGCGCAGGGGGGTACCGCCCCAAGTAGTAATCTCAACTCCCCCATAAATGGGTTATCGTTATCCGGATATTTTCTTTACACACATTGAATTCATCAAATACGGGCCTATGTCCCACCAATTCATAATCATACATAAATTAGAATACATCTATTCTAATTATCTTATTATTCTCATTTAACATAGTCATATTTCATTTATCTTTTCTTATTATTATCGTCATAGACTTCATCATTTAGTCTACTAATAAGATTCAGTTCTTATTACTCAAAATCATAAATACTTTATCTCTACATAGACTAGAGTATATAATAATACTAGTCACTTATACTTATCCTCTTAACAATTCAGTCATTGCCTTTATTGGTATAGTTTACTAATCGATACTTGATACATGGAAATCATTTGTTGTTAGCTTAATTAATACATATTATTAGTAAGCCAAATATCATACTTTCTTAATCATTACTCTTAGTCAAATATCATATTAATAAAGAATTATTAATTACTTTTCATTATCATAATCTCTTTCAAAAATCATTAGTCATTTAGACATACTTAAATAGTCTATTACTTGCATTCTCTTATCATTTTAATCATACCTTTATTAAAAATATTTATTAATAAAGACTCATAAAAACATCATAGTTTTCAAAATCATTTGCTATGTACTCAGTAAAAGTCTCATGTACTCACCTTAGCCAAGCTAACTCCAAATTGTGTCCATTGACACGAATCCTTGCTTTCCAACTTGTGCAATGCCACAAATCTTTAGGTCTTCTTGAACTACCATCAATATCATCATAAAAATCTAGTTATTATCCATAACTAGTTACCAATAACTTCATAACAACATTCTTAACCACCAAGTTCATCCAACTTGATGGAACCTAAAACCCTAGTTCAAGATTTCTATCATCAAAACCCAAATCCAACAAGAACACAAGGTTCTTAAGCTTACAGAGAGTGTTCTACACCCATCTTAGTCATCTTCCCCAAAGATAACTTGGTAGGTTGCCCAAACCACCATTTTTCCCCAAATAAAGCTCACAAACTAACTACCAACTATCAAGGATCAAGAATCCTTACCATTGATGTTAAGATCCACAAGATTGAAGAACATTTGAGCTCTAGAACACCAAAATCGCCACTCCTCTCTCTAAAAACGGCTGCACTCTTCAAGGGTTTCAAAAATGAGAAAACTCTAGCTTTTCACGTTTTTATTCAGCCAGATAGGAGTTCGCGCCGCGAACCCCATCTTCGCGTCGCGAACTAACGCGGGAATGACGTCATCGAGCCGCTCAAACCCAAGTTCGCGACCAACCTCGCGACCCAGTTGGCGTCGCGAACTATACTTCGCGTCCGATCTCATGCCCGTGGACTACCTCGCGAATAACATCCAAAGTCTCTGTTCGGTCTTCGCGAACGCGAACTCGCTCTAGCAGCTAGGCTGCAACTTTTATTGTTTAATCCAACTCGGTTTCGTCCTTAACCAAATCAAACGGTGTCCAAATGACACGAAACCAATTTCCACGTCTTTCATATGATTTATCCTTATTTATTATATTTTTCATAATTTATTCGATTCAAAATTTCAGGTTGTTACATGAAGCATCTCCAAAAACAATTAACACAAAAATGCAGAAATAATTATGCAAAGTGTAAACCAGATTTTTTTTACTTCAACCTCAACGTGCCCGAGCCATAAAGTGAGCCAATAATACATGCCTCAAACATTAGTAAGATTAAATAATAATAAAAGTTAATATGATAGTAGAATAGTACATACCTCATATGTTCTTCCTTTTGGATAACAATCAAAGTTGAAAATATGAAAGACCCGAGCTTTGAAATATAAAAGTGCCAATGTATTCAAAGAAAAAACCAGATAGAACAATGACTGCACATACAATCAGAAAACAGAACAGTGGATGAAAGGCGTTGTATTAGAAAACAATTTTCAGTCGATATGCACATTCATAAACCCTAGACTGAAAATTAAACTTAACTGGAGTAAGTGATGGATGAAGCATACCTTTATAGGGTCGGAGTGTAATTCCTTCCTGAGTCACGGACTGTAATTCCAAAATTTGAACTCCGAAATTTGAGAAAGTTAACGAAAGTTACCCGAAGAAGATGGTTGGTGTAGGGAAGAAACAGATGGATCGAAATTAACCTCAAGAAACCCCAAATTTAATTGAAATCCAAAATCGAGAAGAAAACTTCAAAAAGGAAAACCTAGCAGCTGATTGGAGTTTAATTGAAAAGTAAGAAAACTGATGATGGTAAGAACGACGTTCGCATAGGTGCAGATGGCAAACAATAGCAGGAGGTGTTCATCAGGGGTGAATAATGGAAGGAGGAGGTGGAAGCAGGAGGTGGGTGTTTATCAGGGGAGATTGAGACAACAGAGGAGGTGCTTTGAAAGCTGTAAACTAAAAATAAATTGGAGAATGAGTCGATGTGTAAACCCAAGAACGTCGGTCCGTAGGTAGCAAATTGACGCAAGGCGGTGGTATGTGTTGCGATTGATAAGCCAGAGGTGGAGATCGTATTTAGCAGACACCAAGGATTATCTGAAGCAGTTGGTGGTGGCAATTGAAGGGCCCGATTGAAGTAGACACGAAGAACTTCTTCAAGGAGGAGCTGGCACTGGAAAAGCCACTGTTCATCTGGTTGTAAAATGTAATAGATATAATTTGTTATATTTTAGTGTTTAAATTTTTTTCTTATTACGCCTACCATATTAACAATTAAGATACATAAATAGTTTGCTTTTGTAGTAAGAACTTAATATGTTGATTTTTAAAATATGATTTATAAAACGGAAAATTGTTGCAAACTTTGTATTGTATATTATTCATATCCCTTTTTTATAACTATCTTTATGGTAGCATAATACTGTTCATAAGAGCTAAGTGTTTAGTATGATGATCTCTATAATACGATACATGGTCTCTCTCTTTTTTTTTTTTTTTTGGTTATTTAAATCCATTAAAGGAAACATTTTTTTATAATAATATTAATTTTGGAAAAATTAACTATGAATATAATATTTATATACTGAAAGTTTTATATAAACCGCTGTCATAGTTGATTGATAGCACTAGACATTTTAGAGATTCAAATATTATTGATTTTGATTAAATGATTGGTTAATGTTATATAGTAATTTTAACTTTTAAAAATTAAAAGATTAAATCTAATCTAATATGACATAGTTTAAAAAAACTAAATGTTTTATGATATAGTACTGATAATTAAAAAAGCATGTGTAACCTATTTATTAATTTAACTTATACAAAATGTTGAACAAAAATATCTGCGGCAATACACAGACTTTTACTACACTTGTTAATTATAAAGAAGAAACAATGTTGGTCGTTTGACCAATCGTCTATGTTGACACACCATGTGCCAATAAAACATGAATGTATGTTTAATTATTAAAGTTCATCGTATCAAGTCATTTATGAAGACATCGATGGCCCCTCTTGACCAATAGGATACAAGGTTGATGATATGTCACCTTAATTAATTATTTTTTCTTTTCCTTTTTTCCATTGGTGTAACGAGAGAAGCAAAAGGTATGAGAGTAAGATGTTGACAATCATCCATCTATTTATCTGGAGGTAGACAGAAACTACTTCTAGAAAGATTTTTATCAACAAAAAAAAAAAACGAATACGTTCCAAGAGACAAGCCACTAGTTTTATCCTTATCTTGTCGACCCCAGAAACAGAAGACTTTGGGGGTATGCAGATATACCACATACTAATATATATATATATATAACTTTTCCAAAGCAAAAATGACTAAATTTAGAATAATTACACAAATAGATCATGTACCTTTTGCAGAATAAATTGTAAATTTATCTAAATATGTCGATTTTCGCTTTATAAAAGTTGCTTTAAGTTGGCCTATATATACGTAGACATTTAAGTACATATATAGGTACTCTTAGAAAGCTTTCAACAAGCTCTTTGATATCAGGCTCTAATGGCAGCTGCAAGCTCATCAACCTTCAAGTTATTAAGACAACGATCACTCGTAAGATGTTCAAAGCAAATTCAGGAACAAAAGGCGCGACTTTATATTATATGGAGGTGTACGAAGTTTCTTATCTGCTCACATGATTAGCAAGTAGTATCAAGGTGGTTCAAATGCATCGGTTAGCTAGCTTTAGGAATGTGTAAGTTTTAGATTTTGTTGATCTTAATTTGTATGTATACAGAAAGAAATGTTTGTAAAGTGGTTTTGTGTATAATGAGATATTAAGGTTCGGAATTACTTTAGTCTTGATTTACTAGTGACAAAGTTGTGTCACTTAAGTCACTTTATAATCAAGAAACAGAGAGCAAGAAACAATTGGTTATTTGACCAACCATTCATGTTAACACTATATGACACTGAAGTATGTTTTATGAAAAATGATAATCATTTAGTCGAATTTGAAGACATGCACGGCCCTTTTGACAACTAAAATAGGAAATTGGTGACGTATCATTTTAAGAAAAAAAAATTTGGCCATCAGCCCAAGGAAACATGCCCCTACTCTCACCCATTTTTCTTTTTTTGCCATGGAAGTAATTTCTCAACTCGAGTAGAGGTATTGATATCTTACTTCCTTATACCTCTCATTTAAAAGGATTTGATATCATTATTGTTTTATATATAAACTATTCGATCAGCGGCCCCGATCCTCCTATTGTTATTATCAGAAGTCTTGGCCTTACAGAAAGCCATTTGAACAAATACACAAATGAGTATAATCTATACTACTTTAATAATCATCAAGGGGATAGGGACATTTTCGTCATAACATTAATTTAAGCACTCGAACTCCGTTACTTTCTCCATCCTCAACCGGTACGTTCCCTACTCTGACTTGAAGGGTCTTCTCCTTCCCCTCCGCCGGTACGTTCATAAACTTCTCCTTCTCCGTCCACCGTTTCCCTAACCGTCAATCCAACGGCCTCCCTAACCGTCGCATCCTTCCGCCAACAATCACCTCTTGCTGCAACTACAAATACCGGCGTTCAATCACCTCTTTCCTCAAAACCGTTCATTGAATCGGTTCCTTCAACCGGCGTTAAATTAACGACGCAACGATTCATTCCTATATAACCCATCTTCTCCGATCACTTCTCATTCACCCAATGAACCGGCAGTTTCGATCGGATGTTTAGGGGGATAACTTAAAGAGGCATATCGTCATTGCCAACGATGGTCCATCGTCGGCTTCTTCCTCCATGCCTGGTACGAATTTCAGTTTACAGTTCTTTAATTAGGGCTTTAATAATTTTGATTTTATGATTTCAATTGTTCAAATTTCCCACAATGTTACGAGATAAAATCACAGCAAATACATCCAATTGCTTATGCACGATCAATTTACGAATACAAACACACTTTTACTTCAACTGATTCCATAAATTGAAGAAATTTCAAACTTTCGATTGGTGTTGGCGTCAGAAATCAGAGAAGTTCCTTCGTCAAATTCATTTCAAAGTTGTGTATTTACATATACATTGTACTTAAAAGATGCAATCTTTTTTATAGGTTAATAATGTAGATTAATTAATGAATATAAGAATTTTTTTTCCTGAAATTTCATTGATTAAACCCCTTTGAGCCGTTGAATTTTAAATATCACTTGTTGATTTTCTAACTGTTTGCACAACATTTTATTAAATTTGTATTATCTGTGTAATTTATAATGCTAGATCGAAGTTATTGCTGACGAATTTAATTAGAAATTCAATCTTCTGATTTTTTTTATCCTATGTATATTGTAAGTTGGTTGCATCAATATATAGAATTTAAATGTATATTTATTGCAAATTTTTAATTTATATTTTACGATGCATAATCTGTTTGGATTATGTGTTATTCATAAATTAGTGTTTTTACCCACCCCTTAGTTCAATTGGTAGTCTTGATTAAGGATATTTAACCACAAAACCATGTGTTAGTAAATAGTCATAAAAAACAGTATCGTGAAAAATGCAATTGTTGTCTTAATTTCAGGCATGGGTCTTAATGTATTTGAATACTGTTTCTGATGATTATAGGATTTTAAGAGTAACTTTTAATACAGTTTCTATTTTGTAAAACTTCATTATGGCTACCCATTGGACCCTATTTGAGTACTTTTGTTTTTGATAAAATGGGCTTCTTTTGGATTGTCAATAGCTATTAACTCAGTTCATAAAATTTAATTGATTGAAATACATTCTACCTATTTTTGGTTAAATAATTTGGCATAGATTCATTTTGCTGTAGAAAGACCAATCTGCTTTTCTTATAATATGATTAATTAATTTGGGTCTAAAATTACAGGTGGTTCGTTATTCATTAAATTTTCGTATTTCACCTGCGCGTTGCGCGGGCAAAAGACTAGTAAATATATAAGCAACACACAAGTTTAAGTTCCCTTCTTGCCTATTAGAGGAATTAGACAAATCCATAGCAAACTATTTCTTATAAACAATAAAAGTAAGCATCATAGCACTCACATCAACGCACATTATCTCTATGCACTTCTTCAATCTTTTTTGGACCTTCAAATTTCCTTCTTTAGCGCCAATTGTTCTCTCGAAGGTCAATCAAGTCTTTTAACATAATCCTCACCCGTGAAGAAAGATCCATATTATCTGATAATTCCAACATTTTACTAAAATATACATCCATGTATTCTTCAGCTTTCGGGTGATCTATCATCCTCCCAATCGTGCTCATTAATTTGCACAATGCCTCAATATCTTCTTCATCAGGGTTTTTACCTAATAATTTATTTATGCATGCATGCATGATTCTTTCCGTCAACATTTTTTTCTTGTATAATTCACCAATAAGTCTAATATTACCCAACATACGTCTTCGGCTCTTAACTCTTTTTTCCTCTCCTTCTTCGGTATGCTTTACTTCTCCTTGTTGTTCTCTCTCCCCCCTTTCAAATTCCTCTTGACATTTATTTAATAATAATCTTTTAAAAGTAATCTTTTCATTGTTCTCACTACAATCAGGTAATTCCGCAGATAACCGAGAACACATGGTTGCGTACATTTCAACAAAAGTTGGTTCCGTCAAAGCGTTTTCGTATATCTGATCAACCAAGCCAGATAGAGTACAGGCATTGTAAACGTTGACTTTCTTGACTTCGTTAAACATTTTTTCAAAGTTTTGTGGAGTCAAATTATTCAGAATACGTTTCAATTGTCTTTGTTTCGCTCGCTCCTCATCCATTATTTTACCAACTTCATAATCTGAGTTATTACCTTTATGCATAGGACTCCCACGTGGATAAGGTAGTTGACCATGTGGGGTCCAGAAAACACCATGGTTCCCTCTTCTGGGGTAGCCCTTTTTAAGTCGTGGGTCCCACCCGGGACCCGCGGCTGCTGACCTTTTGCTCCAATTGTCATTAAGACCTAGTTTACTCGGGCGGCAGTCTACAACATTTGAAGACAAAACTTTTTTACTAGTTTCCACAAAAGGAGTTGAGAGCCTATATGTTTCTTGAACATCATTGATAATAGAACCATGACGCCCTGTTGAAGAACTTGAAACAGAGAAAGACTTCCCACCAATCTGTGAATCATAGTTCATAAATTAAATCAATGGTTAAAAATGATGCAAAATGGTGTTGGAATTAAATATCAATATCATTTGTTAAAAATAAGTATTTATATTATAATACTTATTATAAAAGTGAAAAGTGCAAAACAGAGGCAACCACCGGCAGCCTATAACTGCCACCAACTGACGCCACCCCCTCAACTTCCGGCACCGCCATAACTGCCACCGTAACCGCCCGTAACCACCACAACCAACGGTTGTGACTGTTGAATCGCACCCGTTCGATTACTATAAATAGGCATAGATTCAGTCAATGTAATTCATTCCGAATGTGAGATTCAAGAATCAAAAATCAGAAATGTAGATGATGAATCAGAATTGTATAAAATCTTATAAATCAATGAAATTTTGCTTTGATTAAATCTGTGTTTAATTTTATGTTTATAACGATCCTATCAATTGGTATCAGAGCCTGGATAATCAAAGCCAGAATTCATCATCTACACAAAACAGTGAGCGTCCGGCCGGCGATTCGCAACCATCATGAACCACCGCAAAAGAGAGCGGAGTGTTCAGAATGCAATCATCAAAGGGACTTCCCAGGGTGGCTAATCAACAAGGATCTACCACCAAACTGGAACCGCCGATTAAAGGATAACATACCTGATCGGAGAAGACGACCGGAGCACTCACCGAACAGCAGCGGACAGAGCCGCGAGTTCGAAATTAGGGCACAATCGATGCCCAAAAGGCGACAACCAAGGAGATCCAAAGGGATCCGCCACCGTCGCAAACACCGCCGAACAAACCGTCGCCGGAAAAGAGATCCGACGATGAACGGCAAAGAAGACGAACCGTGAAAGTTCGAAATTAGGGCACAACAATAGTTGCCCAACATCAGAAACCGTAGATCCATCAATAATCAACGGTTAAATAGCAATGATCGGAACAAACCGGCAAAATTATCGCCGCCGATCAGAAGAAGACGAACCAGAGAAAGGACACCAAACACACACTAGTGTAGTGTGTGTGTTTCATTTTTCAAAAAACACGTTTTCTCCTAATACTTGGTTAAATAACCGATGTATTAAAAAGAAATATTAAAAGGAAATTTTTTTCCTTTTTTCCCATACACGTTTTACCTCCCAAAATTACACGTCTCTATTTAATTTCTTTAAGGTTTTAATGCAAAGTTTACTAAAAAACGTTTATGATTCCTTTTTTAAAAAAAAAACGTACGTTTTTACTAAAAGGAGTTTTATTTCCTATTCTTTAATACATTTATTTAGAGAAATATAATTATATTATAATAATTATTAATTTTAAATTATAATTAATAAATTAATCTTTAGAAAATTTTATATAATTTTAAATGAAGTTTTATAAAATTACGGGGAAGGAAAACAAACGTAGAAATTTAATTGCGTGATACACGATTAAAGCACATAAACATGTGTGATACGGTAATAACATGTGAAATGTACAAATGGTTCATGTGATATGACAAAAATAAATTGATTGTGTGACTCAATCAGATCAAAGAAGATGATCAATCGGGATGGACGTTTGATCAAAACATATATGGTCAATCGGGATGGACGTTTGATCAAAAGAGTACAGGTTCAGTAGGAGATACTAGAGCCAGAAAACAAGAAGATCTCAACTTCAAATGAGGTCGTAAGAAAGGCATACGGATGGAGTAAAATGCCTAACAAGACAGGTGGAGTGAACCAACACCACAAAAGCATACGGATGGAGTAAAATGCGTAACAAGACAGGTGGAGTGAACCAACATGAAGTTGCATGAAAAACGTGAACAAATGACTTGATATTTAAGGGGGAGTGTTGGAATTAAATATCAATATCATTTGTTAAAAATAAGTATTTATATTATAATACTTATTATAAAAGTGAAAAGTGCAAAACAGAGGCAACCACCGGCAGCCTATAACTGCCACCAACTGCCGCCACCCCCTCAACTTCCGGCACCGCCATAACTGCCACCGTAACCGCCCGTAACCACCACAACCAACGGTTGTGACTGTTGAATCGCACCCGTTCGATTACTATAAATAGGCATAGATTCAGTCAATGTAATTCATTCCGAATGTGAGATTCAAGAATCAAAAATCAGAAATGTAGATGATGAATCAGAATTGTATAAAATCTTATAAATCAATGAAATTTTGCTTTGATTAAATCTGTGTTTAATTTTATGTTTATAACGATCCTATCAAATGGCTAATTTGAACCTAATTGCTTAAGAATTGGGTCAACTAAAGTTATGTTTTATGGGTTTATCCCCCAAAGTGTACTTCGGAGTTTATGTTCAATCATAAAAAGCCACTTAAGTTTCAAAGTTGTTCCAATGTTGTGAATTTTTTCGTGAATTTGAAAAATGTGCGACCTACAAGCTGAACAATTATGAAACTTAGTTACTCGTATTATTTAGTGACATGTTTTTCGAATTTCACCTAAGTTTCAAAATTGTTCAATGTAGGGCACCCAGTTTAAAAGTTGCAAAACAATGGAACAGTTTGGAAACTTGAAAGATTTTTGCGAACATTGGCGGAACAATATTTTCATGAAAAGATCACCTGGTCAAGCTCCTCTTTTAGAAGGTTCACATCCCGACATTTATTAGATATTTCTTCACTGCACAAACCAATAAGAAAATGTTTAAGCATATAACTGAGTTACTCATATCAATACAAAAACTTACTGTAACATATCGACTACATTGCCACGATCTACAAGAAATTCCAGCAACTATAACCAGAAAAAAACAAAAACAAAACATAATGTGAATTAATTTTGTTCACAAACTAAATTATGTAACAAGAGCGTGTGCTAGTAGTATAATCAAATTAACATGACATTAATACTACCTTAGATGTCTCAACTGCTTCTTGTTTCAGTTTGTTTGACTCTTCTACCATTTTCTCCGTCTCGTTTTCTACACATGAAACTACTCCTAGATAACATTCTTCATTGTCTTTTTTAATGTTACCCGCTAACTCCTTTCTCTGTATAGCTGAACTCAATCTAATCTCGAGGGCTTTATGCATCTAATCAAAAAAAAAAAAAAAACAGCACACAATAACCTCAATAATTTTTTATTGTATGCGTGTAACTGAGCCGAGCTGTTCGCGAGCTCGGGTCATTAAAACCTCTGTTAAATGTGCTCGAGCCCATGCAATAGTCAAAGAGCTCATTTAAGATCCCGAGCCTAAACATGCTAATATATTATATATATATTTAACATACAAATATAATAATATTTTTTATTATACCATAATGATATTATATATAATGCACAAAATAAAATATTTACATGTTATTAATTATTATAATTTTTTAATGACAATAATTAAATAAATAAATTATAGATTTAGTATATATGTGAGCTTAAACAAGCCGAATCCAAGCCTGCAAAATCCTTCAAGAACAGAGCTAGAGCTTTGCATATAAGGCTCAAAACGAGCCGAGCTTTACTCAGCTAGTTTACACCCCTATTTGATTGATAGTTGTTAACAAAAGTAGTACCTCATCAAGAACTTTAAGAGATTTATCTCCATTATCCGTTAAGAAGGCCAAATGAAGATTAAGATCCTCTAATTTTGTAGCTAAAACGTCCTTCAGTGTGAAAGATTCTTTAACAAGCTGCACTTACCAAATAATATTTAAGTATGAGGAATAATGTCAAATTAATTATACATACCTATATAAATATATAAATATTCCACATTGGTAATTATTGTTTAATTCAATCAAACCAGATTAGAATATTATTGAGTATTTATCTTTGTCTTTACTATATGTAATACATTTAAGACATTTCCAAATTAGCAAAACTTAATTTTCAGCGAAGAAACTTGCTATTTTGGAAATATTCGCGTTTTTAAAAAATTGAGAGCCGCATGACCGAAGTTGTCAGCTTTATGTTATTTGTAAGTTTATGGGGTTCCATCTTAAAACCAATTGGTTGTAAGAGGAGTAGCCCATGACCCTTATAAGCACATTACTAGTTCATTTCTTGTCCAATGTGGGACATCTCAACATATTAGCAAGGGGCTCTAACCATCACTCTAACCAACTTATTCTGCAGTTCAGCAGTTACCTATATACCATATTTAGGGGTGAGCAGAAAAAGAGGGTAACCGGAATCGGAACCGGAACCGCTTGGGAACCGGAGGTTCCGGATCCGGAACCTGCTAGGAGGTTCCGGTTCTGGTTCCTAAAATCAGGGAACCGGCCTAAGAGGTTCCGGTTCCGGTTCTCAAAATTAAAGAACCTGGAACCGGCGGATACCCTGTATATATTTATTAAATATATAACATATAATATAAAATACATTAAAATAAATGATTTTACCCAAAAATATCAGACTATAGCTGTATTTTTAACAGTCCAAATTATATGGGCTGCTTTATCACTTATTGGGCCAGAAATTGGGGCTCTAAAATTATCCCTATTTACCGATTACATGAGTTAGAAATTAGAATTAGCCACTTAGGGTTTCATTTTATCTCGCCAGTCGCCACTTCTGCTCTCATACTTACCTCTCCGCCGCCATTCTCCAACCTCCGCCTCTCTCGTATGTGATATTTGTAATATTTAGTTAGTAATCCTTAAACCATATTTAAACTCGCTAAATGATATTTGTAATCGTTAGTTTGTGTAATTTATTGTCGTCTTGTTTATTTAGTTAGTAATAGTTAAATGTTTATGAATTTAGAGACAGGGTAACCGGAACCTGCCCTGGAACCGGTGGATCTGGTTCCGGTTCCGAAAATTTAGGAACCTGTCTTCCAGGTTCCAAATCCGGTTCCTATATTCCAGGAACCTGCGGTTCCAATTCTGGTTCCGGTTCCGGTCGGAACCGGCGGGTACCCTGTTATGCTCACCCCTAACCATATTATCTTAATTAATCCCTAAATATACGTTTTTCTATTGACCACCACCCACCACCACCACCATGCCACCACCACTTTGAGTTTCAAAAACTATTTTTCAAAAAAAATCACAGCTTTTTAGTTCTAAATTTATCAATTAAAAATTTGATGTTTTAAACATCAGAACATATAAAATAAAGTTCTAAAAATAAAAAATATTTTATTTAATAAAAAAATGATAAATACCGCATCCTTTGTTTTCTCAACACATGGGAGCTTCTGTCTACATTCAGCCACTTTTGCAAGAATATCTGTGCAACTCTGAACAGCTTCTTCTTTCGCTTCCTCGGCAGCCTTCTCTTCACATTCCACTTCTTTTAAAAGCCTCATAACTGAATCCATTTTTGAAACCCTGCAAAAAAAAAAACCCCAAATATTAGCGATTAGCAAAAGCTCATAATTTCCAATTTCTGACATATTTTTAATTTTATTTTAAGAAAGCTACCAACTTTACCAAATTTACATTTGGTAGAGCATTTCCGCTAATTCTGCTATCAAAATTATGGTTAATTTATCAGTGTTAATTCTTCTACTTAATTCTCTCTCTCAAGAAACGGATGAGAGAAACACACACTTACACAGAAAGGTTGCCGGATCTTTAATTTCTTCAAAGAGGAACAATGGTTTTGAGATGCAGAGACGCCTTCTTTTTCAGTTCAAAAGGGATTTCGCCATGCTTTGTAATCAATAATTCCTTTCCTTTTCTCTCTCCTTTAAAATTGAGAATTGATATTCCTACCACACTTTTAATGGTTATATCACATTATACAGATTTTACAGCTAATTATACAACTATATTAAGCATTAGATATGGATATTTAAAAGTTATGATAGAAAAATCACCCCCTTTTAAAATAACATTTCCCATATGTACCAACCATGATACTCATTTCCATACCTTTATGGCTTTATATTCCCATTGTAATACGGGGGCGCTTGGTTTAAAGTGGGTAATGGAAAATGGAAAGATAATTGGAACACTAACACTGTGTTCCAGAACAAAATTTCGGAAAGAAAAGAAAGGAAATGGAAAGAAAAAGAAAGAAAATTGTGTTCCTGAATCTTTTAATGGAGAGAAGAGAAGAGAAATGGAAGGAACTTTTTTACCAATTTTCTTTCTAAAACTTCTTCCCAAAGTTGGGAAGATTTGGAGAGAAAGTTATTTTCCTTCTAATTCTTTTATTTTCCTTCTTCCTTTCTTTTCTCTTCTTTCCATCCAGGAACATAACAAAATTAAAATATTTCTTCTCTATTTTTAATCACTTCTCTTCTCTTCATCCCTCTTCTTTTCTTTTCTTTTAATAAAAATTTCTGGAACAGAGCGTAAGGAATATAATGGGTATTCCTTAGAGCATCTCCAATGGTAGCTTTTTTAAAAGCTTATTACTATTTGAATAAGTCTTTGGATGACTTTTTACCCATTGGAATAACTAGCTTTTTTAAAAACTTATTCAAAGACTTTTTTTTACTAACCTTTTAATGGACTTTCAAAATTTATCTTTTTTAGTCCTCTATTTTTAATAGTTTTTCATTTTTAAACTTTACATATATTATACATAAATTCTTTATTATATTTTTATTAGTTAATAAATAAATTATATAATATTTAATGTCAATTATTATAATATTTTTGTATGAGATATTTAAAAAAAATATAATATGTAGTAAGATGTTATAAAAAGTGTCAAATTATATAAGGGGTATATATAAATCATTTAATATAGATAAATGTAAATTGGAAATATTCTTAAAGAAAAAACTTTTGAAAAGGTTAACCATTGGAGATGCTATTTATGTAGAGGTTTTTGGTTAGTAGATTATTGATGTGATAAAAGTAATAAGCTATTGTAAGGTTAACCATTGGGGATGCTCTTAAGGGGCTGTTTGGTTGGTTGGAAAGTAATGGAATTGGGAGGAATTGGAATCCAATTCCTTCAAATTCCAATGTTTGGTTCAAAACAAAGGTTGGAATTGGATTCCTAAATGAAATGAACATTCCATCAAATGGGGGATTCTTCATTCCATCCAACTTTAGATGGAATTCAAATTCCATGATGGAAGGAAAGTGTTTATTCCATTTATACCCTTTATCTTTAACCTAAAAAATCTAGCCTAAAATCAAACGATGCCATTCATCAGTCCATAATCCATTAGCCGTCGAATAACTCATCTTCTCCGACGACGATAACGTGTTCTTCACCAGCGAACATGCTTCATTTTCTCCAGCGACGATAACGTGCTCTTCTCCGGTGAACAGGCGTCATCTTCTCCGGCGAATCAATCTTCCGGGTAATCAGGCGTCATCTTCTCCGGCGAATCAATCTTCCGGGTAATCGATTACACACCTCGTTTTCCATGTTGCTGATTTTCAATTTATCGCATTATTGTTAAGCTATTGATTTTTAAGCTACTGGTTTTGGTTTTCCTCTTTGTTAAGCTATTGATTAGCTAGTATTATAATTTTGTTGTGTTATATATCTATTTCTTAGTTATTAATATAATTAATGCTGGATGTGTATTAGATGGTTTTATGCAAAAAAAATAAAATCAACATGGGCAAATTTGTCTTTTTACAGCATTCCAATTCCATTTCATGCCAACCAAACAGAATGTTGAATTAGATTTAAATTCCAATTCATGCCAACCAAACAGCACATGGAATTGGAATCCAATTCCTGACACATTCCAATTCCTTCCTGGATTCCAATTCCATCAGAAACATTCCAGCGAACCAAACAGCCCCTTAGTATTCCATTGACCATTAATTGCTTGATTTATCATATAATAATAATAATATAATATTATATATAATATTATATATAATAATACTAATTAATATAATAATATAATATATATTAATACAATAATATTATAATATGTATTCATATATAATAGTAATATTATAATTTAATATAATAATAGTGGGTTAAAGCATTATAAAGTTCATTACCCCCAATTTGGTGGGGAATAGTGTATTACTTAGTAATCCCTCCGACCCACAAAAAACTTCTCATTTGACTTTTGCACAAATTTTTAGGTGATAGTTAGTGGTGGGGTCATGTATAATACTTTTGATTAAAATATAAGGTTGGAGACAATGTAAGTCTCATAATATGAGTTCGTAATGCATTGGTGGGGGTAATAGTGAGACGGTGATATCATATAGGTCTTAAAACCTAGATACATTAGTCTCCTAATATGAGTTCGTGATGCATTGGTTTGCTCCAACGCAATTCGTAAATGGTAGTTATACAGAGTACTTCCATGTGTCATGTAACGATTATGGCAGAGACAATGTAAGTCGAAGTTTATTCACTCCTTCTTCCAAAAGTATGAAAGAAGAGATATCTGTGGGCCCCCTGTTGATTCGATGTGACAATTAAAACCTGTGCATGTCATGACTAAATTGAAAGTTCAATTAGTAGTCTTAATCAGTCATCATAAATCTCGATCGGGAAACATAGTCGTGACTAGAGATTGACGAGTGTCCATGTCTCTAGTTACGGGATATCGCGAAGTGAAGGACATATGATCACTTATCTTAGGAACTGGATTCTGATAAGATTCAGAGTTCGGCAGTTGCACTAATTGCACACTTTAAAAGTATGCTTGACGGACGTTTATAGTTGATGAGATGCCCAAGTGGGAGACTGTTGGAAATAGTGTTCAACGTCATCAAATAAACGGTTTGACTTGGTCAACGTAAATTAAAGTCCTACTGGGGTTGCTCTTGAGGCGCAACCGAACACGAGAATAAACGAACCGGGCTTTGATTAATTGTGTAATCAAATGTGTAACGGGCTAGATGGACTAGAATAAGTTAATGGGTAATTAACTAGTTATTCAAGTGGGCTTGGTTTAATTAATAGTTTAATTAAACAAGACGGACTTGGGCTAATTTGAGTCCAACTCAGGCGAAACCTATAAATAGGGTACTTGGGTTCTTGGCATGACACACCAATCTCAAGACTTGAGAACCCTACACCCTATTCGGCCGCCCCCTCCCTCGTCCGTCCGACCGCCGCCGTGCACCGCCGCCGCCGCCGTCGTGCTGCCGTCGTGAGCCACCGTCGACCGAAATAGTTTTCGGTGCGATTTCATTTGGGTTTTCTCAAGGGTACTTTACACTACATTGTGGTGTATCGTCTCGTTCGTGTCAACCTCGAGTGTGATCAAGTAGAGGGGTTCTAGTTTGAATCCTCGTTCTTGACAAGTTCTGGCTCGTACAAGATCTCAAGGATTCGCATCACCAAGTGTTGCCAATGTAAGTGATTTATTTATTTTATTCTAGTTGCCTTAGACTCGTAGATCTAAACGATCATTTATCGTTTCGTCGTTTATCGTTATAATTTGTTCGTAAATTCCGCGACGAACAAAGTGTCGGTAAATTGGTACGAAACCCAACATTAAGATGAATGGTTATGATAATTAGTGAATGTGTTCTCACTATCTTTCACCAAATTATGTAAATTATCAAAGAATGTCATTTATTTTGAAACCGTCAAAAAATAGAAGTATCAAAATATTGGTAGTGTTAATAATCTAAAATAATATTTTTGACCGACTGTGTATGGTAATCGAATAAGTTATTGTTATTATTATTATTACTTTTACACTATTTAGTCCAATAATTTACAATATAAAATAGCTAAAAACTTGTAGTTAGAATAGCAGAGTTTGAAAAATGTATGCTTACCAAACAATTTACCGCTGGAAGAAGTTAATATTCACATAGCATTTTTTTATAAATAGCAATTTCATACCAAAAAATAATAGTGTCATTCATTTTCTTTTACCATATTTTACATTGAAAGTTTATTTATATAAGTTTCTACTTGATTTATGCAGTAGAGAGTAAATTGATCAAGTATTATTTTATTTTTTTTTATAAAGACGGTCGAATCAAATGAGACCCCAAAGGAGTGTGCTGATGAAGATATTCAATTTGCCAATAAAAAAAAGTGAAAATGTTATTTCATAAAATGAGAACGGGTCATCTGAGACTGACATAAAAAATGCACCTTTGATTCGAACACCTTCAACCTTGAAGAAATGGAGAAGTATCAGTAGTAACAAAGTACATGGTATGCCAAATAGAAAGTCCATTTTGCAAATGCGTCATGTTTTTAAACAAGGTATGATATACCCGGCTTCGCCCGGGGTTGGAATTTTTATTTTTTAATAATCATGAAACCCACAATGGGTTAAAAACAAAAAAAGTACTCTTAACAGGACTTGAACACAGGTTGCCTATGAAAAAGGCTGTATGGTTTACCACGTGATATAAACAAACATTTATGTCATCTTTTCTTTAGCACCCCTATATATAACAAATAAAAACAGCAAAATTAATTAAAAAAACTCTTATGAACAGTATGGTAATTGTATATATATATATATATATATATATATATATATATATATATATATATATAATATAAATCACATGTGTGTATAAGAAATATGATAAGTTTGATAACATCAATTTCCGAGGAACAAGTGATAAGAAATAGTTTTTGTTTTTTATTTTTTGAACGGCAAGAGGAACCCCGGGAGCTTCGGCAATGTCAATCACTACGCGTTGACCATTTGTACAATTCGTGTTTTGGAGCAATGAACAAAGTTTATTCGTGCGCTCTTTAACTACCTTTACAATTAAGCCTTATGCACATAAACATTTAACAATCCTTAATTCACTTGCTCACTACTTTAATTTAAAGAATATGCTAAACATTGTCTTAAGAACAACAATTAGCAAAACCTAAATTTAAATAGGGTAAATTACAGTTTTTGTCTCTGAGGTTTTCTGGATTCGGTGTTTTTGTCCCTAAACTTTTTTTTTTCTATTTTTTTGTCCTCGAGGTTTTTAAAATTCCGCATTTTTGTCCTTCCGTCAATTTTTGGCCGTCAACTGATGAAAAATGCAAGGCATGTAAGGGCATTTTGGTCATTTTCACCATTCTTCATCTTCTTCATCTTCTTCACAAACCCTAAGATCAATAAAAACCTCAAAGATCACTTTGCGTTCTTTCTGACAAAAATCTGTCTTCCCACAATCATTTCCACCATCGATTCCTTGAAATCTTCAATGTAGGTTGCTCGATTTCTTCATGTCTCTGTCAACACCACCATCATCACTGGTTCTCTTCGATCTGTTATTAGAATTCCGGCGCTGGCGGTTTATTCAAAAGGAACGATTGTGGTTCTAATGGTGGTTCCGGATCGGCCACCTGATCCCTCACGCGCCTACACCCGCCACCCTGAAGTGGTGGCAGAAGTTGGAGAATCGCCGCCCCATGTGCGGCGGCCGGAAAATCGTATCGGAAATGCGATTGGGATACAAGGTTCGACTCAACAAGGTGAGACGAACAAGGATCCGTTGAGTATGTGTTCATCGGAATTCGTTTGCGTTTCAGATCTGAAAAGGGTTACATCGGTGCCGCCACTGTCGATGCGGCGTTTCCCGGCGACGGTATGGGTCGGGATAGTATGGGTTCTGCTCGGAATGACGAGGGGAACAAAACCCCTAAGTTAATTTACCTCCGTCTATTTGGATTTGCAGATTTGTTGATGACGATGGTGGTTGATGAAGATGGTGTTCAAATGGGTGTTTAGGACTGAATTCTTAAAGAAAAAGAAAAAAGAAAAGCAATAAGTTGCAGATCTACAAGATGGAAGATGGTGTTCAAATGGGTGTTTAGATCTTTAGATTTGTTGATGGTATGTTCTTGATGATGATGGTGAAGAAAAATATGAAAGTACAAATTTTAAAGCATAAGGTATAAGTCTTGCATTAAGCTCAGGGGTAATTTGGGGAAATGGACAAAAATACCGTCAGTTAACGGAAGATTTTGGACGGAAGGACAAAAATGCGGAATTTTAAAAACCTCAAGGACAAAAAAAAACAGAAAAAAAAAATTTAGGGACAAAAACCCTGAATCCGAAAAACCTCAGGGACAAAAACTGTAATTTACCCATTTAAATATCTACTTCTTGTGTTTGATGTTGTATTATTGAAGTACAAAAAGTTAAAAAGACAAATAAGTTTAATGATCAAACGGTAAAAGTTGGTTTTTTTTAACGTTTACCATTTATTATATTCGTAGGTTTATTTAGGGGGTGTTTGGGAAAGGTTTTTTTCGGGTTGTTTGAGAAAGGTTTTTTTTAGGGGTTGTTTGGGAAAGCTTATTTAATAAGTTTTTTTATTAAATAAAGTGCTTGGCTTATATAAACTTATTATAAAATGATTAAAAATGACATTATTTATAACCTAAGCTTATTGTGAACAATGAGGTTAAGGATGTAAAAAGTTCCAAATAAGTTTATAATCCATCTCAAAACAACTAATTAAAAACCCTTAAATAAGCTTATAAGCACAAGTTTATATATTCTTCCAAACGGTTAGAAATATTTTAAACTTAAAATCTCAAAAGCCCTATAAAAAGGCCCTCCCAAACACCCCCTTAATATGCATCCAATATTGATTGATTTATTTGTCTTTTCTTAGAAGAATACTCATCATAAAAGAATTATCTTGAAGGTGTCTTTTTACCGATGGTTAGAGGTATGACTTATGAGTCTACATTATACTCCCCCGTACCCTCATTTGAAAGAATTATGTATCGTAGTTGTTGTATGTATATAGAAAAGGATTAAAAAAGGTTAAAAACTATAATTTTGCCTTGCTGGTAGCTAGAGCTAAACTTGTGCAGACTATGGATTTCCAAATTTAATTAGTTTTAGCTTATTTTACCCTGACACTACGCATAAAAAACCCTTACAAATAGTCTTTGCAAAACAGAAATAAACTTCAAAACAAGGACGATCGATAACCATACTAAAATGATTATTAAATGTTACCAATGGATATCATCAATATATTCTCTAGGATCTTCCATCTCCTGCAGATGCTATTCTTTGTGGCATTGGCATACTTTCTTTTTTCCTTGTAATTTTTTCCCCTTCAGGTTCTAAAATTAATTTGGGTGGAAAAAACCAAGCCCTCAGTTCTGCCATATCTGCAACCAGAGGCGTATAATTCATGTCAACTTCAAATGACCTAATCTTGTTTCCCTCCTGCTTATTCAAATCCAAATCTGAAGAGCCAACTCATTTTCTGGAAGAATAACTGATGTAACTGATTTTTCGCCAGCTGGCTCAGTCAATTCCTTTGGGGTCTCATTTGATTCAACATGTGGTTCATGACATGATGATGATGATGATAATTCACTTAACGGGACTTGTAGCTCAAGCAACTCTTTCAGCAACTTCACATGCTCACATTTATCTCCCCTGCACAAATCAACCAATATATATATCTTGTGTATTATAATAATTAATAAAGTAGCTCATCTAGGTGTATATTATTATTATTTACCGTAACATATTCACTACATTGCCACGGTCTATGAGAAACTCCTGCAACTGTAACAAATAGGTAAAAATAAATAAAATAAAAACTAATAACTTGGATTATATTTAACCGCAATATACATATATTCACTACCTCAGAAATCTTCACTGCTTCTTGTTTAAGTCTCTTGTACAACCTTTTCCATTTGGATTTCTTCATATTTAAGTGCTAAATTAGCATATAATTCTTTTTTAACCTTTTCTTTATCCGCAAATTCCTTTTCTCTTAAGGCTAAAGCCAATCTCTCCTCTAAGGCTCCACGCATCTAATGGATTGAAATATAATTGTAATTAGCTCCTAATAAAATCAACGCAAGTAATAATCAAAATCTGTTAAGCAAAAATAGCACCTCATTAAGAACTCCAAGTGATTTACTTCTTTCATTTAAAACTCCTGACACATGTAATTGAAGCTCCTTCATTTCAGTAGATAAAACCATCTTATGTACATACACTTCTCTAGCATGCTACAGGGGCCAAGAACAACCATAAGTGTTTTATTGAAAAAACTATGTTAAAAAATGTCCAACTATATACAAACTGTATTTGTATGTATTTAACATTTCTTAATTAAATGTAATTTTCATAGGCCAACATGTATATACAATATCAGCTTGTGTATAGTTAAATACAGTTTCATACAATTTTCCCTATCTAAAAAGTAGCTACAATAATAATCATCAACTAAAGTTGTGATGCTAATTATGCCCAAATATTAATATATTAGAGGGTCCAACCCAATTATATAGATTGTTGGAACAAAATCACAGATCAACTTATTACTGATTCTGCAGTTAGTACTGATCATACTTAGTACTGATGGGGCAGAATTGTTTATTACTGATGAAGTTGATACTGATGAAGTCTATAACTAAGTTACTACTGATCAAGGCTTATTGAAGATACTACTGATCAATAGTAGTTACTACTGACGTTGATATTGGACTTACTACTGATCAATAGTAGTTACTACTGATGATAGATCTGGACTTACTACTGGTCACCAAAGTTACTACTGACGTTACTTATTTACTACCGGTGATTATAGTTTACTACTGATACGCGTTTTGGAAGCATATCAAGTCCGAGATCTTCGTAGAGATAGTTATAGAATGTAAATCAACGTATATCTTTATAATTCGAATGTAAATCAAGTCCTAGAATAACTAGGGTAAATAGTTTAGCTTCAAGGACTATTATAAATAGTTCCATACGAATTGTAAACGTACGTGTGTATTGTTAACTCGATAATATACATTGAAGCTTTTTGTGAAACTGTGTTCTTAATATTTTCGTATATTACTTTACAGTTCATCGTTCTTAATTCATTGATATAGTGTTGATCCGCTGCAACTTCTATAGTCAATTAGATCTAAGGTGTTTATTAACTTATCTATAGTTAATCGATCCTGACAAGTGGTATCAGAGCATATTGGTTCTAGATCTACGATTTTAAGAACAACAAAAAGTTTTAATCTTTAAAACACACAGATTGTTAATCATGACTGATAACAATGAAAGCACTCAGGCCAATAAAATCCCTATACTCACTCCCAATAACTTTGGGATGTGGAAGAATCGTATTAAGCAATACATGCTTATTACAGATTATTCCATGTGGGAAGTTGTCCTTGAAGGAAACAAAACTGGTCCTGGTCAAGCAAGCAGCTCTGCAACTGAGGCAGACAAACTTAAGTGTGAGAATGAGAAGAAAGACAAGGGAATCGAACTTAAAACTCTAAGCACTCTCCTACTGGTCATTCCTAACGACTATCAACATCTCTTCGTTGAGTATGATGATGCAAAGGTACTTTGGGAAGCACTGGAGAAGAGATTTGTTGGGACAAAGAGCACCAAAAGGAATATGAAGTCTGTTCTCAAACAAGACTTTGAAAATTTCAAAGGAAAGCCCAATGAAACACTCACTCAAGTGTTTGACAGATTCAACAAGCTAATCGGTGAACTTAACCAGGTTGGGGTTAAGATGGATCAAGAAGATGTCAACATGAAGTTCCTAAGGTCTCTAAGTGAAGAATGGGCCATGTATACAGTGGTATATAGACAAAGAGATGCACTAGAAGAAAAGGAGTTGGATGAACTCTACAATGATCTCAGAGTATTTGAAACAGAGGTAAATCAAAAGAACCCTTCTATTTCTTCTAATAATGCTGCATTTGTATCTAGTACAGGTCAAGGTCAGGAAACCTCCACAGGAAAGGCAGCAGATTCTGAGGACACTGCAAGAGAATCCTTCTTCACTAGTCATGTGCATATTGCACTGATTAGTGATGACCTGGAACAATTAAATCCAGATGATCTTGAGGAAATGGATCTTAAATGGCAGATGGCTATGCTGAGCCTAAGAACCAAAAGGTTCTTAAAAAGGACTGGGAGGACAAGCCTCAACTACAACAAAGGTGACAAAGCGGGATTTGACAAAACAAAAGTCAAATGTTACAACTGTAACAATCTTGGTCACTTTGCAAAAGAATGTCCTCAGCCAGATAAAAGATCAAAATCAACTGCTCTTGTTTCACAACAAGGACAAGGATATGACTGGAGCTTCCAAGCAGAAGAGCACACTCAAAATCAAGCTCTCATGGCCTTTACTGATAGCAAATCTGAGGTAAAACCTAAACCTTGTACTTCTGAATGCATTAAAATTGTTAAAAATCTAGAAAAAGAAAACACTAAATTAAATGAAGATTTAGCAAAAGCAGTCAGAAGAAATCATGAGTTTGATGGTGTGATTGCTGATCAAGAACATCAAATAAAGGTGTACCAGATGATTGATCAAAGGATAAAGGAAGAATTGCTTCAGGCTGTGGATGAGAAAGAGTTTTATGAATTAAACAATAAAGAATTAACATGCAAATTAGAAGAATGTCAACTTGAAATTGAACAGAATAAATTAACAATTAAAAAGTTTGAAAGAAGTACAAAAATTCTTGATGAACTAACTAACAATCAAACTACAGAAAAAGTTATCCATGGGGTGGGATATCATGCTGTACCACCTCCATATAAATTCATTCCTCCACTTAAAAACAGTTCAGAAAGAATCATTAATAAATTAAAAACTGAACATCAAACTGAATCACATAATGAAACATCTGAATCAAATGATTCTTCTGATGATAACCAAACAATTGAATTTACAATTTCTCCAATTGAATCTCCAAAATCAATTGATACAAGTTTTCACACAGCACAAAGTGAAGAAGATTCTCCTAAATATAATGCAGAAAATATACCAAAAATTTTAAAAAGGGGAAATGAAAGAAATAAAATTCAACTCTTAGATCAAAGAATACCTGAAGGTGCAAAAAGTAAGAAATTAAGATGTGTTATTTGCAACAAAATGAATCATTTAGCAAAGGATTGTCACTTCAATCCAATAAATTGTAAAGAATTCAAAGAATTTAAAACTTTCAAAGAAAAGGCAAAAACACAGAAATTAAAAGATACTACTGGTCCTTCAGTAGTAAGTAAAAATAAAATTCCAATTGCTGAAACACCAAGATTTGGAAGAAGTGCACCAAGATTTGTGCATAACAGAAGAGTTGGAAGCCCAAAGAACAGCAACTACTTCAAGAACAATGGAAAATCCAATCAAAATAAACAATATTTTAAATTTTCCAACACCAGTAAAAACTTTAACAATTTTACTACTGGTGTTAACCCTAATTATAATGCTGTATGGTACCAGTACAAAAACACTACTGGTAAAAACCTTAATTACAAAAATACTACTGCTCCCAAACCAACTTTTAAAAATACTACTGGTGTCAACCCTAAAAACACTACTGGTCATTCTAAACATGGTAAGTACCCAAATACTACTGGTTCATCAGTAGTAAAGCATTCAAAAGCTAAACATCATGGGTATAAACCAAAATCAGTAGAATATTCTCACACCAGTAATACGTTTAAAAGGGCAGTAGTAAAACTAAACACCAGTAATAAACAAGTATGGGCACCAAAAATGATTAAAGTTAAATCTCCAAAAGCTTATTTCTCAAAGGATGAACCCAAGACATATAAAGCTTGGGTTCCCAAACTTAACTAATCCTTTACTCACTTGTGCAGAGCATTCAGATCCTAGAAGAAGGAAGAACATGGCATATTGATAGTGGATGCTCAAGGCACATGACTGGAAATCTGCAAATTCTTAAAGATTTCAAGTTATTTGATGGAGGATATGTGGCATTTGGTGAGAACCCACAGGGAGGTAAGATCACAGGTAAAGGTACTGTTACAAATGGCAAAATTACCTTTGATGATGTATCTTATGTAGCTGAACTAAAATACAATCTTGTCAGTGTGTCTCAAGTGTGTGATAAAAAGAATAAAATTCTTTTCACAGACATTGAGTGCATCATTCTTTCTCCTGACTTTATTTTAGATGAAAAATATGTTGTTTTAAGAACTCCAAGGAGAAACAATGTGTATTGCCTGGATATAGGGGGAGAACTCATTTCTTCGAATGAGGTCAACTGTTTTATATCCAAGGCAAACACCACTGAATCAGAACTATGGCATAGAAGGATGTGTCACACTAATTTCAAAAACATGAACAATTTAGTAAAAATAAATCTGGTCATTGGACTACCTCAAAAACAATTTATGTGTGATCATCATTGTGTTGCATGCCTAAAAGGTAAACAACACAAGTCTTCTCATAAGTCCAAAACTGTGAACTCTATTTCTGTTCCTTTACAACTCTTACATATGGACCTTTTTGGACCTACAAATGTAATGAGTATTGGAAAGAAACAATATTGTCTTGTTATTACTGATGACTTTTCCAGATATACATGGGTTTTCTTTCTCAGGACAAAGGATGAAACAAGTGAACTCATAAAGAACTTAATTGTCAAACTGGAGAACACATCTGATCAAAAAGTTAAAGCAATAAGATGTGACAATGGCACAGAATTTAAAAATGCTAACTTAATTAACTTTTGTGATCTTAAAGGAATTGACAGGCAATACAGCTCACCTAGAACTCCACAACAAAATGGTGTAGCTGAAAGAAGAAACAGAACCATCATTGAAGCAGCAAGATCAATGCTAGCAGACTCAAAATTACCAATTACTTTTTGGGCAGAAGCTGTTAATACTGCCTGTTATGTTCAGAACAGAGTATTAATAGTGAAGCCACATTTTAAAACACCTTATGAGCTTTTTAATAAAAGAAAACCTTCTATAAGCTTTTTAAAATCATTTGGTTGTCCTTGTACTATTCTGATTACAAGAGAACAAATTGGTAAATTTGACTGCAAAGCTGATGATGGAATCTTTGTGGGATACTCTACTCAAAGCAAATCATACAGAGTATTCAACAAAAGGCTAAGGATAATTGAAGAAAGCATTAATGTATCCTTTAATGAAAATGTTCCCAATGAACAAGGAAATGGTCCAGATTGGCTATTTAACATAGACAATCTAACCAAATCCTTTAATTCTAACATGAATTTCAATGCAGGTGATCCAAACTGTCATACTCAAAAGCAAGGAACATCATCTGTTAATACTGGTCAAGAAGAGATGAGATACATAGTAGTTAATACTGCTCCCATAGTTAATACTGATGTCAGTAATAACTCAAATTGTGAAAACAGTAGTAACTCTGAGAATGAGGTCAGTAGTAATTCAAATACTACTGATACCAGTAATAGTACTCAAAATACTACTGGTCCTAACAATAACCTAGATTCTCAAGATACTACTGATACCAGTAACAACAACAATAGTACTGATCTCAATGAAGACAATAGCAGTAGTAACTCTGACCAAGATGATGATGAACCAAACATCTATGACAATGAAGGATCACTAGAGGAACAACTACCTGAGACAAATGAGTCCAATCTTGAAAATCAACTAGTAGTTGATAAAACTACAACCACAAGGACTCAGAAGAACCATCCATTAGACCTTGTTCTAAGTGATGTTAACTCACCACTACAAACAAGAAGCAAATTAAATAAAAGCTTAACTACAAACATGTGTAACATAAGTCTAATTGCTAATGAATGTATGTTTGAATGCTTTTTGTCTCAGGATGAACCAAAGAAGATCCAACAAGTAATGAAGGACTCAAACTGGATTGAGGCAATGCAAGAGGAACTCCTTCAATTTAAGTTACAAGCTGTTTGGACACTTGTATCTCTACCCAAAGGAAAAAGAGCCATTGGAACAAGATGGATCTTCAGAAACAAGAAAGATGAAAGAGGTATAGTGATCAAGAACAAAGCCAGACTTGTAGCCCAAGGATACACTCAAGAAGAAGGAATAGACTATGATGAAGTATATGCTCATGTTGCTAGAATTGAAGCCATAAGAATATTTCTAGCATATGCTTCATTCAAGAAGTTCAAAGTCTATCAAATGGATGTGAAGAGTGCATTCCTATATGGGAAGATTGAAGAAGAAGTCTATGTATGCCAACCTCCAGGTTTTGAAGATCCAAAACATGGTGACTATGTGTTCAAACTGGATAAAGCTCTATATGGCCTACATCAGGCACCAAGAGCATGGTATGACACATTATCATCATACCTATTGAAGAACAACTTTAAAAGAGGGGCCATTGACAAAACTTTGTTTACAAAGAAAGTCAAAGATGATATACTACTGGTACAAATCTATGTAGATGATATCATCTTTGGTTCAACAAATGATGTATTATGCAAAGAATTTGAAGAACTGATGCAGATTAAATTCAAGATGAGCTCTATGGGTCCAATGAACTTCTTCCTTGGACTCCAAGTCAGTCAAAGAACAGATGGTATTTTGATAAATCAATCAAAATATGTCAAAGACATCTTGGAAAAGTTTGATTTGAAAGACTGCAAAAGTGCAAGTACTCCAATGGAAACACACAAACACCTACATCCTGATGTTGAGGGGGAGGATGTAGATGAACACTTATATAGATCAATGATAGGCTCTTTGATGTACTTAACTGCATCAAGACCTGACATTATGTATAGTGTTTGTGTGTGTGCAAGATATCAATCAAGACCTAAAGAACTACACTTGCAAGCTGTCAAAAGAATATTCAGATACTTGAAAGGCAAACCATCACTAGGTCTATGGTATCCACATGATTCACCCTTTGAACTCATAGCCTACACAGATAGTGACTATGGAGGTGATGTCAAGACAGAAAGTCCACTACTGGTGGATGTCAATTCTTTGGATCAAGACTGGTGTCATGACAATGTAAGAAGCAAACAAATGTATCAACATCAACTGCTGAAGCAGAATATGTAGCTGCATCTGCTTGTTGTGCTCAAGTACTCTGGATTCAAAACCAGCTTCTAGACTTTGGTATCTCTATCCTTAAAACTCCTATTTTTATTGATAATCAAAGTGCTATTAGTATTGTGAACAATCCAGTAAAACACTCTAAAACTAAACACGTTGAAATAAGATTTCATTTTATAAGAGACTGTAATGAAAAGAAATTAATCAAAGTTGTTAAAATTCATACTGATGATCAATTAGCAGATCTTTTTACAAAAGCATTTGATGTAGGAAGATTCAACTTCTTGGTTAGCAGTATTGGAATGATTCTGATAAATTAAAATCTCACTTAAAGTCATGTGTAAAGTTTTGTTGTAAAAAGTTATTTATTTGTTTAAGTGTTTTACTACTGGTAGATCTGTATTACTGATTGTATGCATGTGCACAAAATACTACTGGTAGTTTATTACTACTGGTGTGTCTTAGGTTTACATAAATACTACTGTTAAGTCAGTACTACTGGTATTCACATTTACTACTGGTCGTGTTGGAGGTTACTACTGATGTCTATAGTTACTACTGATGTCAAAATCCTTAGTCACTACTGATGTTAGTAGATACTACTGACGTTTTACTACTGATATCACATTTACTACTGGTCTTTCAGAATCACAATTACAAAACTAACCCCCATGAAAATAACCGTTATGTTATGATTCGAAGGGCATTTTAGTCGTTTTGCAGGTTAAATCGAAAGATATAAAAGGCGGCAGTCGATTAATTTAGCATTATCTTCACTTCGATTTGCAAAATCCTCTCGATAAACCCTAGCTTTCGATCAAAAACCCTTTATCAGTAACAAAATTCTTACATCTTTCTCTCAAAATCAACATCAATGGCAACTCTACAATCTCTCGATGTGCGAACCGATCTTAAATTTTCAGAATTTCATAACATGTGTGCATTCCTAAAGAATCCCGACGGAACCAAAGATTTTCGTCCAATAGTTAAATTTTTGAGAAATTCTTACATACAGTTTGCTTTAACCGTTATACCAAAAGCATATCAACAGCACTTGGTTGATTTCTGGACCAATGCTGAAAGAACAGAAGGAACAACCACATCGATGATCAAATCAAAAGTAGATGGAAAGCATATAACAGTAACTGAACAATAAATCAGACACCATCTACAACTACATGATGATTCAGGTATATTTACACTTCCTAAGGAATTCATTGCTGAAATTTTAAATAAAATGGGTTATGAGGGAAGGCTTAACATAGTAACCTTTCAAAAAGGTCTTCTCTCCCCACAATGGAAATTTTTAGTACATACAATTCAGCATTGTATTTCTCCAAAACGAAGTACTTGGAATGAGTTTAATAAGACAATAGCCTCTGCTGTTGTCTGTTTATGCACAGACCAAGTATTTAATTTTTCTTACATGATTTTTGAAGGTATGTTGGGAAATCTTAGTTCCACAAAATTTTTAATGTATCCCAGATTTCTCCAACATATCATAAACATTGAATTGCAAAACTTGTCAATTCCCAAAAACATTTTCATAATACCTGAGTTGAACAAGAAAGTTTTCTCAAATATGAGAAAACAATTTAAATTTTCGGGCAAGGAAACCCCTTTGTTTCCTAATATGATCAAAGATCAAACACATACTGGAGAGGGTTCAATCAAAGATACAACCCAAATTGAACCTCAACCCACTCCATCACCCCCAAATACAGCCCAAACACCACCCCAAACAGTCACTCAATCACCCTCAAATATAGAAATCCTGCATGTGTCCCAGGAACTTGACAAAAATCTGCAGAGTGCTACTCTTCACTCTGTGGAAGACCTACCAAACAAAACCAAAAATATTTCCTCAATTTATAAAAGGAAGAAATCTTCCTCAAAGGACACCAGGGGACAAATCGAGTCACACCCCAGACTCAAAGAGTTATCCTCCAAGGAGGAGAGAGGACATGAGGCGAGGGCTCTCACTATTGATGCCCCAAAGGTGGGTGCACAGGATAGTGGGAACATCACTAAGACCCAGACCTCGGCAACTTTAAGTGATGACTCATTTGAGGAGTTACTTAAAGGACCCCGGTGCCAAGAAACCACAAGGGGGGGGGGGGCATCTCTGCTTCTTCTAGGAAGAAGAAGATGTCTAAAAGACCCAATGAATCACCAAGAAGTGATGAGGGCAGATCTGTGGAATTGATGGATAGGATGGAAAACCTTAAAGCCAATGTACCTGTTAGTGAGCCCGATGATCTTGCTAGATGGAGTGAGGGCAGTATTAAAATCAAACAATTGACGGATAAAGTGGATTCTCTTGAATCCACTGTACAAGATTGTCTTACTTATCTCACAAATCAAGGGAAAACAATGGCTCCAATGAAAAGGCATATGAACACCATCAACAAGAGAATGAGATTCTATGAGCACAGGCTTCATCAACAAACTAAAATCATCAGAAAATTGAAGAAGAAGATTGATGATAGTGAGGCTCCACCAGTAGAGCTCACTAAGGGGGAGAAGGATAATATTCAAACAATGATTGATGAATCAATTGCAGCAGCAGCATCCTCTCTCTTAAATTTAAAAGAAACAACAGTTGATGAAGGCCCAGAAATGATGGTTACTGAAGATGAGCCTATTACTACTGCTCCTATGGAAGATCAAGCTGAAAAAGAAGTATCAGTAGTAAAACATACTACTGATATCATAGCAGTAGTAAATGAAGAAAAGGCAGCAAACACTACTGATGCCCTATCAGTAGTAATCTCTGATGACATACCAGTAGTAACTACCTTGGTTACTACTGATAACATTATTGAGCTGCCACCACTACTAGAACCTACAGTGATACTTCCACCATCTCCAAAAAGAAAAACAACACAAATGGTGGTGAAAGATATTGATGATGATATAAATTGGTTAGAAGTTGATGAATGCTCCCTGCCTCCACATCCTAAAATACTTCCTATGTCACAGATACAATACTATGGTCCCAAATTTGCTATTGAATCTGAGCAAGATATGAAGAAAGATAACTACATAGGAAAGGGAAAGGAAGTTGCTGATGAAGACCAACCTAATAGAGCACAAGGCCATGAAATGGTCAACAAAATCAACTATGCCAAATCAGCCAAACAGGATAGGTGGAAGGTTAAGAGAGCAAAATACTTAAAGAAGGTTGAAGTCTCTCTAGCAAATGAAAACAAAAGATTAGCAGAAAGGGATAGAATATTGAGACAACCATTCACAGAAATTAAATTGGCAGATATAGCAGATATATCAAAACTGCCACAATTTCAACAGAAGGTCAAAACCAAACAAGTTGTTGAAACAAGAAAAGAGCTACAAAGAAGAGAACTAGAAAAAATAAGGCAACTTGAATATGAAACACTAGAACTTCTTGAAGCACAAGTACAAGAATGCAAAGAGCAGAAGGCTGATATGCCAGAACAATTTGCAGAGAAAAAGAAAGAAATGATCACTTTCTTGAAATCAAGGGGTCACAACACAAAGGCCTTTGGAAGAATGAAGTTGATCAATTTAATTGAAAAGTACTGTGTAGAGAAGAAGAAGGATCTTACTGAACAAGACATTAATGAGAAGTACACCACTAAACTTGAACAGATAGACTCCAAAGAAATGAAAGAAAGAAAAACAATAACTGGAGAATCATCTGGTGTATCCTCTCAAACTTCAAAGAAAAGGAAGACAGTTACTTCTGAACTTGAACAACCAAAGAAGAAATTACAAATGGTTCAAGTTTATGATCTTCCCATTGCTCCCCTACAAAATAATCCAATCATCAACTGGAGATATATAGATGATATGATTGAGATTGTCAGAGAAGATAAGGTCACTCAAAGATTCAGAGCTTGAAAACCTTTGGTCATGTCTCTAACCAGAAGTGACATTATCAAGATGTTGATCATTGGTAAACCAAGAATGACTAAGAAGATCTGGAAGAATTCAGCTGCAGGTTATCTTACTGAAATGATTGATGCTGCTTTCTATCCAGAAAATTATTCAGAGAAGTATACAAATCCAGAGAATGTTCAAGCCTGGAATGTGCTGCCAACTGTCAACATGTACTTCTTTGAGTATACAAGTAAGAAATGTGACTTATTCCTTTATGAGAAAGAGTATACTCATTCTGAGAAAACTCTTTATCAACTGTGGTGCATGAATTTCATTAAACCTCATGATGCTGTGATGCTGCAAAATAAGATGAATGAATTTGTGAAAAAGATCAGCAAATATATTATTGCACAAAGGAATAAACAAAACCAACAGATATTAGAAGGTGATAAAAGAAGAACGAAACTGTTGGAAGAAAAGGAAAAAGAAAAGTAGAAGTAAATAGAAACTTAGTTGATTGAAAGATAATCAATAAGTTTAGGGGGAGATTGTTGGAACAAAATCACAGATCAACTTATTACTGATGCTGCAGTTAGTACTGATCATACTTAGTACTGATGGGGCAGAATTGTTTATTACTGATGAAGTTGATACTGATGAAGCTATAACTAAGTTACTACTGATCAAGGCTTATTGAAGATACTACTGATCAATAGTAGTTACTACTGACGTTGATATTGGACTTACTACTGATCAATAGTAGTTACTACTGATGATAGATCTGGACTTACTACTGGTCACCAAAGTTACTACTGACGTTACTTATTTACTACTGGTGATTACAGTTTACTACTGATACGCGTTTTGGAAGCATATCAAGTCCGAGATCTTCGTAGAGATAGTTATAGAATGTAAATCAATGTATATCTTTATAATTCGAATGTAAATCTCGGACTAACTGCAGCATCAGTAATAAGTTGATCAGTAGTAACTTAGTTATAGACTTCATCAGTATCAACTTCATCAGTAATAAACAATTCTGCCCCATCAGTACTAAGTATGATCAGTACTAACTGCAGCATCAGTAATAAGTTGATCTGTGATTTTGTTCCAACAATCTCCCCCTAAACTTATTGATTATCTTTCAATCAACTAAGTTTCTATTTACTTCTACTTTTCTTTTTCCTTTTCTTCCAACAGTTTCGTTCTTCTTTTATCACCTTCTAATGTCTGTTGGTTTTGTTTATTCCTTTGTGCAATAATATATTTGCTGATCTTTTTCACAAATTCATTCATCTTATTTTGCAGCATCACAGCATCATGAGGTTTAATGAAATTCATGCACCACAGTTGATAAAGAGTTTTCTCAGAATGAGGATACTCTTTCTCATAAAGGAATAAGTCACATTTCTTACTTGTATACTCAAAGAAGTACATGTTGACAGTTGGCAGCACATTCCAGGCTTGAACATTCTCTGGATTTGTATACTTCTCTGAATAATTTTCTGGATAGAAAGCAGCATCAATCATTTCAGTAAGATAACCTGCAGCTGAATTCTTCCAGATCTTCTTAGTCATTCTTGGTTTACCAATGATCAACATCTTGATAATGTCACTTCTGGTTAGGGACATGACCAAAGGTTTCCAAGCTCTGAATCTTTGAGTGACCTTATCTTCTCTGACAATCTCAATCATATCATCTATATATCTCCAGTTGATGATTGGATTATTTTGTAGGGGAGCAATGGGAAGATCATAAACTTGAACCATTTGTAATTTCTTCTTTGGTTGTTCAAGTTCAGAAGTAACTGTCTTCCTTTTCTTTGAAGTTTGAGAGGATACACCAGATGATTCTCCAGTTATTGTTTTTCTTTCTTTCATTTCTTTGGAGTCTATCTGTTCAAGTTTAGTGGTGTACTTCTCATTAATGTCTTGTTCAGTAAGATCATTCTTCTTCTCTACACATTACTTTTCAATTAAATTGATTAACTATAGAGAAATACAATTCTCATTAGGATTGTTAAGATTAGGATTGCTATTTTCATAAGATAGAAAATACAATTCTCATTTCGATGTTTAATGAAATGCACAAACTATTTTAAGTTTTTTATTTCTTTTATATTTAAAGAAATTAATAAATAACCGTGTCATTTGCTTCCTTTGTTGATGAGTTGAAGTTGGTCCACCTTGGCAAGGATATCTACACCGCTCAGAGCAGCTTCGTCTGCAGCTTTCTCTTTACATTCCACTTCTTTCATTAAGTTGATGACTAAATCCATTGTAGAATCCATGGTTTGCTGCATTAACTCAAATATTTATAAAAGAATCACATAAAGCGATTAGCCCTAATTTATTAAATAAAACTACAATGATGCATTGAACTACCTGCAATCAAACAGCGTGATATTTACGCTAATACACGGAGTCACACCCCGCCAAAAATGAGTTTTTACTTCATTTAAAAATGTTTTGCGGAAGAACGAGGGTGTAACGTTCATGACAACATAGCATAAATTAAGTAAACAAACAAGCACGCAATAACGAAAATTAAAGGTTTGTTTCACTTTCCAAAAGTAGAAAGTTTCCAAAAATAGCAAGTTTCCTAAAATAGAAATTGTTTGAAATGAAATGATTGTTCGTAAACTTAATGTTTTAATCATGGCTCACGACAATCCCAATGCTCATGTCCTCCAATTCCACTGCACCTAATTACCTGGAAAAACATAAATAGTAAAAGGGTCAACAATAATGTTGAGTGAATCCACAGGGTTAATGTTTATGATAAGAGTAAAGTGATTTGCTACTCAAAATGTTTGTTATGAAAATGGTTTATGACTGAAAATGTATAAGGTTCAACACTCATATGATATGAGTAGTAAGTATGAAAATGTTTAGTATAGTTGTAGAATGTATACAACTACTAGTTATGTTTATGAAAAAGTGTTGAACAAAATGTTGTGTTTGACATCGCATGAACTGTTATCCCCAACAGGTAGCTAGTCTATTGAGTTAATATACCAACCCCTAAGTCCACAATCAACACTTCAACTCCAGTATGTTATGTTATTTTATGGATATACACTCCCGGAGATGTCTTGGATAAACCAAGTAATGATCAAACGTTCGTTGGGAGGATGAGTGTCAGCCAATAGTACTATCTGCATATCCATGGTCTAGATCCACTAGTTAATGATTGCTGGTAACCTTAGTCCGGTATAATAATTGTTTGTCATGCCAACGCGATAATGAAAATGTATAGATGTTGTTGTACAGTCATAGTAAAACAGTAGCAGTTGTGTTTATGTTTTCCACCCCAAAGTTTATAAAAACAGTAAAAGAGTAAAAGGGGTCTGTGGACTCACCTGGCAAAGCTTAGTAACAAGAGACTTAAGACAGAGGAATCCTCGGGAGACTCCTAGCTTCCTAAATGATTTAACTACTGATTAGACTAAGCTAACACAGGCGATACTATATACGATATAAGATATATGATATACGTTAAATGTTATGTTATATGTTTTGTGACATCGAATGAACTTGGATTAATAAAATGAAATGAAATGAAATGCATTGGGTTTTATAAAATGAAATGAAATAGGCTCCAAAATGAAATGACATGAAATGAAATGATTCTCGAAATGAAATGATATGAAATGAAATGGATTGGGCCTAATGGGCCTAGATGGGCCTAATGGGCCACTAGGTTGGGCCACTTGGGCCTCATATTGGGCATGGGTCCAATAGAGTTAGGCCTTGAATTGGGCTTGGCCCAATTGGGTTTGGTTTGGTTGGGTATGGGCCAAAGGTTTGGGCTTTGGTCCAAATGGGCTTGGTTACTAATGGGCCAACCAAAGTTTGGGCCCGATAGACTAAGATAGATCGATATGGGCCAAGTACGGGCCTTGGCCCGATTGGGTATTCGGGTTTGGGTCCACGGTTTGGGTCAAGATCCGGCCTTGACCCGGTTTGACTTATTGGTCAACATTGGTCAAAATTGGTCAACAAAAGTCAACTAAAGCTTCTAGATTTCGGTTAGGGTTTGAGGTATACTATGATTTGGTCAACCAAGGTCAAATTTGGTAAATATAGCTATCAAATGGTCAAATAGTCAATCATGAAAGTCAATTAGGTTTAGGGTTTGGTGAGTTCGGCTAGGGTTTAACCTAGGGTTGGCCGAATGGCCAAAACCCTACGGGTTTTGTGGCTAGATTCGGCTAGGTCGACTTGGTTCAAGGGTTCATAGGTCTAGATCGGTACTAGGGTTCTAGATCTAAGGTTTTAGCAATACAAATGTCGAGATCTAGGGTTCTAGGTCACGGGTTTAGCAACAAATCAAAACAAAGATTAAACAAACAACAAAACAATCACGATTTGGGATCAAGGAAGCAACCGTGGACATGCATGTGAGCATGCACGTCGAACATGGGGTTCATGACCTCACCGAGACCATAAGGCCATTGGCCATGGTCTCGGGCTTATGTTAATACCGAAACGAAAAGGAAAACAAGCAAAAGGGTTCGGATTTCATACCTAGCAACCGAGAATTGGAAGAGAAAGATCAAGATCGAATTTGGACGGCTTCAATCTCGAACTCGGGACTTGCTCTAGGGTTTGGGACGGCCGAAAATCAACAAAAACAAATGATTGTGTTCATGGGGTTTATATAGGAACGAAATTAGGGTTAGGGTGAAAGAGATTGAGTCGAACAAGGACTCTATCAAGATGGAATGGATAAGATCAAGTTTTTAAAACACATGGCCAACACCACAAGGGTGTTTCGGCCATGAGGAAGGTCACGAGCAAGGGTAGGCCGGCCACATTGGTGGTCGGTCTAGGTTTAGTGTCGGGTTCAAAGCGTAGTTCGATTCGAGTCGCGTTTATATTAAATTGTTACGTTTATTGCTTAACCGGAAATGTTATTGTTTTTAGGAACGTTTTTAACTCAAAGTGTGTCACCATAAGAAAGTAATAATGTTGTGTTGACTAAAATAATCAAACACTAATGTATGGTGTAAAATATGTATGTTTGTTGTGTATAAGGAATGCCAAATATAGAATGTCTATAAGTAGAAACTTTCTAAATAAGGAAAGTTCTAGAAATGAAATGAGGTTACATACCAGAAATATCGAGTTGTCACATTCTCCCCTGGTTGAAGAAATTTCGTCCCGAAATTTAAGATAAAAAAACGAACAGGAGAGGCAACGAGAAAAAGATGAGGATATTTCTTTCGCATCTGGTCCTCACGTTCCCATGTGAATTCAGGACCTCTTTTGGAGTTCCATCTGACTTTGACAATTTTGATCTTGCTTCTTCGCAACTTTTGCTCTTTCCAGTCAGATATTTCAATTGGTTCCTCAGTGAAATGAAGTTTGTCGTCGATGATGATTTCTTCAGTAGGGACGATAAGCGAATGATCATGAATAAACTTCTTAAGATTAGAAACATGAAATGTGTTGTGAACATTGCTGAGCTCATTAGGAAGACGAAGGCGATAAGCAACAGCACCGATTCTTTCAAGAATCTCAAATGGTCCGACATAACGAGGACTGAGCTTTCCTTTCTTACCAAAACGTACAACACCTTTCCAAGGTGCTACTTTTAGTAAAACATGGTCGCCAACAGCGAACTCTAAAGGCTTTCGACGATTATCAGCATAGCTCTTTTGTCGATCTCTGGCAGCCTTGATGCGATCTTTGATTTTAAAAATCTTGTCAGTCGTTTCTTGTAGAATCTCAGGACCAGTAATCTGACGATCACCAATTTCAATCCAACAAAGTGGCGAACAACACTTTCTTCCATACAGGGCTTCGAACGATGCGGCCTTAATAGTTGTATGATAACAATTATTATACGAGAACTCAGCTAAAGGGAGATGAGAATCCCAACTTCCACCAAAATCAATAACACATGCTCTAAGCATGTCTTCCAAAGTTTGAATTGTTCTTTCAGTCTGCCCATCTGTTTGGGGATGATAGGCAGTACTCATATCGAGGCGAGTACCGAGAGATTTTTGCAACGATTGCCAAAAAAGAGACGTAAAGCGACTATCACGATCCGAGATGATCGCGATTGGCACACCATGCCGAGATACAACTTCCTTTAAATAAATTCTTGTTAACTTCTCCATTTGATCAGTTTCCTTAATAGGAATGAAGTGAGCTGATTTGGTCAATCGATCGACAATTACCCAAATTGTATCATGACCAATAGATGTTCGAGGCAATTTGGTTATAAAATCCATAGAGATTTCTTCCCATTTCCATTCAGGGATCTCTGGTTGTTGTAGAAGACCGGAAGGCTTCTGATTCTCTGCTTTCACTCTAGCACAAGTTAAACATTTGCTGACATAAACCGCGATCTCTTTCTTCATGTCTGGCCACCAATATAATTCTTTGACATCTTTATACATCTTGTCGGCACCAGGATGAATAGAATATTTGGATCGGTGAGCTTCATTCAAGATAACATTGTGAACACTTCCAAAATTTGGAACCCATAAACGATCCATGAAATAAAGAGTTCCATCTACTTTCGCTTCCAACTGCTTCTCCATACCACGCAAAGTTTCACTCTTGATGTTCTCTACCTTCAAGGCTTCAATTTGGAATTCATGAACTTGGGAAGATAGATTAGAACGAACGGAGATTGGAAGGGCTCGAACACGACGAGGTTTAGGTTGCTCTTTCCGACTTAAGGCATCAGCTACCACATTAGCCTTACCAGGATGATACTTAATTTCACATTCATAGTCATTCATCAATTCTATCCAACTACGCTGTCTCATATTGAGATCTTTCTGATTGGAGATATGTTGCAAACTCTTGTGATCGGTAAATATTGTGCACTTGGTACCGTAGAGATAATGTCTCCAAATTTTCAATGCAAATATAACGGCACCCAACTCAAGATCATGGGTTGTATAATTCTTTTCGTGGTTCTTCAGTTGTCGAGAGGCATAGGCGATTACTTTGTCATGTTGCATCAATACACAACCTAGTCCTTGGTGCGAAGCATCACAGTACACCACGAAATTATCGGTTCCTTCAGGGAGAGATAGAATAGGAGCAGAACATAATTTAGACTTTAGAGATTGGAAGGCTGATTCTTGCTTTTCACCCCAGACAAATTTCTCATCCTTATGTGTTAACACCGTCAAATCCTTTGCAATCCTTGAGAAAGTTTCTATAAATCTTCTATAGTAACCAGCAAGACCAAGGAATTGTCTCACTTCAGTTGGGGTCTTCGGAGCTTCCCAATTCTTTATAGCTTCTATCTTTGCAGGATCAACGTGAATACCTTCTTCGTTGATAATATGACCCAGAAATTGGACTTCACGCAACCAAAATTCACACTTGGACAACTTGGCGTACAACTTTTCTTTCTCCAACAATTCAAGAATGATTCTTAAGTGCTCTTCATGCTCTTCTCTAGAATGCGAATAGATGAGAATATCATCTATGAAGACGATAACGAATTTATCGAGATACTGTTTGCACACTCTGTTCATGAGATCCATAAACACAGCAGGTGCATTAGTCAAACCAAATGGCATTACCAAAAATTCATAATGACCATAGCGAGTTCTAAAAGCAGTTTTGGGCACATCTTCATCACGAACTTTTAACTGATGGTAACCAGGACGAAGATCGATTTTGGAATAGAAACTCGATCCTTGGAGTTGATCGAATAGATCATCAATACGGGGAAGAGGATATCGATTCTTAATTGTTACTTTGTTCAATTCACGATAATCAATGCACATTCTCATTGAACCATCTTTCTTTTTAACAAAAAGGACCGGAGCTCCCCAGGGCGAGAAACTCGGTCGAATGATACCAAGATCAAGAAGTTCTTGTAATTGCGATGAAAGTTCTTGCATTTCAGACGGTGCAAGACGATAAGGAGAACGCGCGATAGGTGCGGCTCCTGGAATCAGATCAATACGAAATTCAACTTGCCTCTGAGGCGGCAGTCCAGGCAATTCACTAGGAAATACACCAGGAAATTCACGAACAATAGGAATGTCCTCAATCTTACGATCTTTGGACTTTGTGTCAACGACATGAGCAAGAAAGGCTTGGCATCCTTTACGAAGATATTTTTGAGCTTTCATAGAAGTTATGATTTTTATGTTTATGTTTCTTTGTTCACCTTGAATTATTAATGTTTCTGTTTTGGATAAGGGAATTCGGATTTGTTTGGTGTAACATATTATTTCAGCACGGTTTTTAGACAACCAATCCATCCCTATGATGATATCAAAACTACCTAGTTCTACAGGCACAAGGTCTATATCAAAAATGTGATCATCTAGGTCAAGCTTACAACCTTTAAAAACTTCACTAGACCTAACAACCTTGCCATTTGCTAACTCGATTTCATAATTCACCTTCAAACGATCAGGATCTAGATTTAAGAAACTTTTAAAGTCGGTCGACACGAAACTCAAGTCGGCTCCCGAGTCAAATAAAATAGAAGCAAAATGATTGTTGACGATAAACGTACCAGTGACGGTATCAGGGTTCTCACGAGCTTCTTGAGCATTCATAACAAATGCACGACCACGACCATTTTGACGATCATTGTTGTTGTTGGCATTGCGATTGTTGTTACGATTGTTATTACGATTTCCATTGTTGTTGTTGCCATTCTGGTTATTGTTGTTCTGAAGTCTAGGGCAACGATTACGATAATGGTTAGAATCACCACACTCGTAGCAGACAGGATTCTTAGGAGGATTGTTGGACGAACACTTTCTGAAATTATGACCCCAGCGGTCACACTTGAAGCATTTTTCACACTGGCCATCATGATGCCAGTTACATCTGTTACACAAGGGCTTGCTTCCAGCATAAGACTTAGATTCTGAATTAGACCGATTGTTGTTCTGAGTAGAGGCTGCATAATTCTTAGTCTTTTGATATTTGTTCCCTTTGTGATCACGTTTGTTGTCGTAGGAACGCTTTCCATTTTCATTGCTCACATTATCAGTAGATTTGCTAGACACCACTAGCTTGTCTTTGAACGATCCACTTCTCATTGCATCATCAGTCAACCTTGTTGCACGATTCACAGCATCTTCAAATGTTGTCGGTTCAGAAGCAATAACATGAGTACGAATAAGATCATGAAGACCTTGAAGATACTTTTCAATACGCTTGAATTCAGGAGTAACCAAATGAGGAACGAGACGAGCAAGTTCTTGAAACTTAGTTGTGTAGGTAACAATATCAGATCCAACCATGGACAGATTCCATAGTTCCACCTCAACTTTTTGTAGCTCTCTCCTTGGGCAAAACTTTTGAGTTAACTGATCCTTGAACGTATCCCAAGTCATAGCATCAACAGTTGCACGACCTAAGACTTGCACTTGAGAATTCCACCAGGACAACGCTCCCTTGGACAACGTACTAGCAGCAAACTTCGTCATATTCTCAGGGGCACATTGAATAACACTGAAAATGGATTCCACCTTCTCAATCCAGTGGATGATAGCAATAGCACCTTCAGATCCAGAGTAGGTCGGAGGATGACAGGACGTAAAGGTCTTATAGGATTGACCTTGACGATGGGGATCTGAAGTTTAAATAAATAAGGAAAGAAAATGAGTAATAAGTTTAAAATAAGATGGAAATAATGAATCTTCTTTCATGGAGTCGTATAATATACCGTTGTTTCCCACATTAGATGCACCAGCGGCATTTCCTCTTGCAGTGTTCATTTGAGCCATTGCTTCAGCGATACGGCGTTCCACCATTTGTTCGACAGTCTCAGCGTTTCCTCCTCGAGCCATTGATAAATTGCTGATACAAATGATAAGAAATTAAGAGATGAATAATATAGGAGGACTATAAGGGAAATATGTACTTATAATAGGGATCAAAGAGTAGATATACAATAGGCGTAATAGTAGTAGTAGACGTAGATATAAATAGTCGTAATTATAGTAGTAGTAGAGACATATAGAAAATACAATTATAAGAACAATAGAAATTACTAAAATATCACTTTTATTAAACACATTCCTAATACATAATAGTTTTATAAGTAGGGCATATTTGCCAATACTAAAGAACAAAAATACTGAAATAGGTAAACATAAAATTTAATAATAGAAAAACAAATATAGACGATAGGTAGATGACTAATCATCTTCTTCTGGCTCAGAGTCTTCCATAGGCTCTGACTCTTCTTCTGGCTCTTCCTCTGGTTCTGATTCTTCCTCTGGTTCTGATTCTTCTTCGGGCTCAGAGTCTTCTTCAGGCTCTGATTCTGATATCACTTCTGGCTCAGGTTCTCGACGTCGTGGAGTTCTTGGAACAATATCACGCTTGGGTTTAGCAGGCGAACATAGATAAATGATACCGCCCTCACGCTTACGATAGACAATAGGACGCTGACCACGAGCTGGAGTAGGAGGACCATTAGGAATGATAGGAAAGGGACGTCTTCTTGGGCGACGATGCCACGGGATAACATGAGGTTGTACCACTGCTGGCACTGGAGCAACAGGAACTGGGACTACTGGGACAGCAGCATCACGATCACTATCGGAGTCATATGAGATATCGAGGACACTAGCAGGCGACATTCTACTAAACACGACGCATAAAAGTCTATTAGATTATGAAGTTGTAAGGCTTGCTGACATATGCTAGCTATAACACTATGGCAATACTAACTAAGGCAAATGTTCTAAACTAAGAACAATGGAACTTCAGGATATGAGACTGAGCATGCCATGATTATTTTGATTTTATAAAAGTGTTTGTTTTTCCCAAAAATCTTTTGTAGTTATAGACTAGGCTTGCTAATTCACTATAACTTAAGCTCTGATACCACTCTGTCACACCCCGCCAAAAATGAGTTTTTACTTCATTTAAAAATGTTTTGCGGAAGAACGAGGGTGTAACGTTCATGACAACATAGCATAAATTAAGTAAACAAACAACCACGCAATAACGAAAATTAAAGGTTTGTTTCACTTTCCAAAAGTAGAAAGTTTCCAAAAATAGCAAGTTTCCTAAAATAGAAATTGTTTGAAATGAAATGATTGTTCGTAAACTTAATGTTTTAATCATGGCTCACGACAATCCCAATGCTCATGTCCTCCAATTCCACTGCACCTAATTACCTGGAAAAACATAAATAGTAAAAGGGTCAACAATAATGTTGAGTGAATCCACAGGGTTAATGTTTATGATAACAGTAAAGTGATTTGCTACTCAAAATGTTTGTTATGAAAATGGTTTATGACTGAAAATGTATAAGGTTCAACACTCATATGATATGAGTAGTAAGTATGAAAATGTTAGTATAGTTGTAGAATGTATACAACTACTAGTTATGTTTATGAAAAAGTGTTGAACAAAATGTTGTGTTTGACATCGCATGAACTGTTATCCCCAACAGGTAGCTAGTCTATTGAGTTAATATACCAACCCCTAAGTCCACAATCAACACTTCAACTCCAGTATGTTATGTTATTTTATGGATATACACTCCCGGAGATGTCTTGGATAAACCAAGTAATGATCAAACGTTCGTTGGGAGGATGAGTGTCAGCCAATAGTACTATCTGCATATCCATGGTCTAGATCCACTAGTTAATGATTGCTGGTAACCTTAGTCCGGTATAATAATTGTTTGTCATGCCAACGCGATAATGAAAATGTATAGATGTTGTTGTACAGTCATAGTAAAACAGTAGCAGTTGTGTTTATGTTTTCCACCCCAAAGTTTATAAAAACAGTAAAAGAGTAAAAGGGGTCTGTGGACTCACCTGGCAAAGCTTAGTAACAAGAGACTTAAGACAGAGGAATCCTCGGGAGACTCCTAGCTTCCTAAATGATTTAACTACTGATTAGACTAAGCTAACACAGGCGATACTATATACGATATAAGATATATGATATACGTTAAATGTTATGTTATATGTTTTGTGACATCGAATGAACTTGGATTAATAAAATGAAATGAAATGAAATGCATTGGGTTTTATAAAATGAAATGAAATAGGCTCCAAAATGAAATGACATGAAATGAAATGATTCTCGAAATGAAATGATATGAAATGAAATGGATTGGGCCTAATGGGCCTAGATGGGCCTAATGGGCCACTAGGTTGGGCCACTTGGGCCTCATATTGGGCATGGGTCCAATAGAGTTAGGCCTTGAATTGGGCTTGGCCCAATTGGGTTTGGTTTGGTTGGGTATGGGCCAAAGGTTTGGGCTTTGGTCCAAATGGGCTTGGTTACTAATGGGCCAACTAAAGTTTGGGCCCGATAGACTAAGATAGATCGATATGGGCCAAGTACGGGCCTTGGCCCGATTGGGTATTCGGGTTTGGGTCCACGGTTTGGGTCAAGATCCGGCCTTGACCCGGTTTGACTTATTGGTCAACATTGGTCAAAATTGGTCAACAAAAGTCAACTAAAGCTTCTAGATTTCGGTTAGGGTTTGAGGTATACTATGATTTGGTCAACCAAGGTCAAATTTGGTAAATATAGCTATCAAATGGTCAAATAGTCAATCATGAAAGTCAATTAGGTTTAGGGTTTGGTGAGTTCGGCTAGGGTTTAACCTAGGGTTGGCCGAATGGCCAAAACCCTACGGGTTTTGTGGCTAGATTCGGCTAGGTCAACTTGGTTCAAGGGTTCATAGGTCTAGATCGGTACTAGGGTTCTAGATCTAAGGTTTTAGCAATACAAATGTCGAGATCTAGGGTTCTAGGTCACTGGTTTAGAAACAAATCAAAACAAAGATTAAACAAACAACAAAACAATCACGATTTGGGATCAAGGAAGCAACCGTGGACATGCATGTGAGCATGCACGTCGAACATGGGGTTCATGACCTCACCGAGACCATATGGCCATTGGCCATGGTCTCGGGCTTATGTTAATACCGAAACGAAAAGGAAAACAAGCAAAAGGGTTCGGATTTCATACCTAGCAACCGAGAATTGGAAGAGAAAGATCAAGATCGAATTTGGACGGCTTCAATCTCGAACCCGGGACTTGCTCTAGGGTTTGGGACGGCCGAAAATCAACAAAAACAAATGATTGTGTTCATGGGGTTTATATAGGAACGAAATTAGGGTTAGGGTGAAAGAGATTGAGTCAAACAAGGACTCTATCAAGATGGAATGGATAAGATCAAGTTTTTAAAACACATGGCCAACACCACAAGGGTGTTTCGGCCATGAGGAAGGTCACGAGCAAGGGTAGGCCGGCCACATTGGTGGTCGGTCTAGGTTTAGTGTCGGGTTCAAAGCGTAGTTCGATTCGAGTCGCGTTTATATTAAATTGTTACGTTTATTGCTTAACCGGAAATGTTATTGTTTTTAGGAACGTTTTTAACTCAAAGTGTGTCACCATAAGAAAGTAATAATGTTGTGTTGACTAAAATAATCAAACACTAATGTATGGTGTAAAATATGTATGTTTGTTGTGTATAAGGAATGCCAAATATAGAATGTCTATAAGTAGAAACTTTCTAAATAAGGAAAGTTATAGAAATGAAATGAGGTTACATACCAGAAATATCGAGTTGTCACACACGGAGACTAAAAAAGTTGCGGCAGAAATTGGATTTACCTTGTTATTTTTGACATCTTGGATAGTATTGTCGAGAACTTCACATGAAATGGCGATCGTATTGTTAAAGTCGTCATGATTATTAATTTCAGAATCAAAATCATTTATATCAGTCATGGCGCCAATGAATTTATTGTATTTGAATAATATCGATCATGATTCCCGACGTCAAACTTGGTTAATACGAGAAGAGCGAATCTTCAAAGAAAGGGTTCTGAAGATATATTGGCCCACTTAAGGCCTACACTTGATGGGCTTTTTTAAAACCCAAGTAGGATGATAGGGCTATTACTAAAAAAAGGGATCGTAGGATACATTAAATTCTCTTTAAATTAATATTCGGTAAATTAATAAACTCTCTAAAATTATAAATTTATCTGGTCCCGACTTAGGCTAGATAAATTAATAAATCTCTAAATTAATAAATTGAGTATGATATTTAGGCCTACTATTTGATTACTCATATGCCTACTCATTAGATGAAGACACGTGTCAAAATCAAATGATTATATTAGCGGGGAGAATTAGTGGAATGCACATGTCATCCTATCAAGTGAGTAGGTCCAAATAGTAAGACTAAATATCACTTCTCTAATAAATTTCTTAAGTACCGACCGTATTAATTAAAAGAGATTTTATTATAATCTTTTTTTTGTTTTTTTCCTGGGTGTTACAGTGGTATTACTTGATTAAAAAATATATTCATTAGTACAATAAAATCTTCAAAGAAAACAAATTATTAATTAATAGTTCAAACCTAAAGCCCAAACTAAAATTTAAAATAAATTTTAATATGTTATGCATAGCGGCTACTTGTTAATTTCAAAATCTCGAATCAATGCTTAAAAAGAACGGAGTAAGGCAAACACAGAAATTACAAAGATATATGAAATTTGTAATACTTCTCCGTTTCAAAATAAGTGATACATTTTTTATTTTGGGTGTTTTAAAATAAGTGACACACTTTGAAACTTACCATATTTGGTAAAAGGTAATAGGCACCACACTCACTAACTATCTCATTTAATAAAGTGAAAAGACACATGTACCATTAATTTTACTTTTAAAGATCATTAAATTCACTTCAATCAATATATGTGGGACCCATCATCCACTAACTATCAAATTTAATTTAATTAACCTTCATTATTATATTTTACCTCAAAAACCGTGAACTCTAATTTGTATCACTTATTTTGAAACGGAGGAAGTAATACATTTTGCAGAACAGTGTTCCTAGCAACTTGACTTTTTTGTGGCGCCTACTATTTTTGACGTTAAGTTTGAAGAGTAGATTATCTTTTTGTTAGTCCTTTGAGTTTTACGTCTTTTAATATATAGATATGAAGCCAAAACTTAATGGATTGCATTGTTTGCCAAACCGCCGGGTCATTTCCGGATTCCGGGTCGTGCGGGTTGTCGGGTTTGGCCAAAACCGGCCGGGTCTACGCGGGTCATTGCTCATGAATTACCCGGATACTTTCGAACCGTTGTCTTCCCCGGGTTGACCGGGTTGAACCGTCCGGGTCGACCCGGGTTTTAAAACATTGATGGATTGTAACCCACTGCAGCCGGCAAGATCTCTATGCATTGTAGCGAAAGGTCTTCATCTCGAATCTTGTTGGTGGCCTCTATTTTTTTATTTCAACTAGGGGTGTGCATGGGGCGGTTTGTGGCGGTTTTAGGCTCAAACCGAACCGAATTCACTAATTTCGGTTTTAGGATTTTCAAATCCAATGGTTTCGGTTTCTAACGGTTTCGGTTTTAGCGGTTTCTAGCCATTAACGGTTTGGTTTCGGTTTTAAAACCGAACCCACCAGTTTTTTAACATCAATATATAGTTTCCTACGCTAACTTTATTTTCCCAATATTACATATAGATTTCAGTAATAACATACTCCCTCCGTCCCACAAAAAAGTTCCCATTTCTAATGGGCACAAGTATTTAGGAGAGAGTTAGTGGTGGGGTCCATGGTTATATTTTGATTAAAATATAAGGTTTTCTGGAGAGAGAAAGTGCTTTTAGAAGATAATTAGTGGTGGGGTTCATAGTTTTAATATTATTTTATTAAGTGGTCCCTCACCATTTGAGAAATGAGAACTTTTTTGTGGGACAAAATTTAGAGGGGAAATGGGAACTTTTTTGTGGGACGGAGGGAGTATAATTTCCAAGCATGAATTCAATGTCTAATCATATATTTAAACACATAATACTAGTTTCTGCCCAAAAAATTCAAAATATAAACATATCTTATATAATATAATCATAATATAAACTATAACTAGTGGGGCGGTTTCTTAACGGTTTGGTTTCGGGCTAAAACCGAAACCAACCCGAAACCGTCGGTTTTTTCAAAATTTGAAACCGAACCGTTGGTTTTGAAATGGTTTCAGTTTTAGCGGTTCGGTTTTGTCGGTTTTAACGGATTGGTTTCGGTTTTTTGATTTTTATCCTCACCCCTAATTTCAACATACTGTCATTTTTTTTAATTTCAATTACAGCAATTCCTTCCTAGCCCAAACCCGAACATCAACCTATGAACCTATAAATTATTAATCTAGCAAAAACTTTTAAACCTACATTTGTTTAAAATTCACTTCTTTTTTAAACCTAAATATTTCAAAAAAAAAAAAATTGATTCCTTTCTTTAGCCCAAATTATTGGAGTAACTTCTACCTGGCAAAGCTTTTCTTTTCCTGCCAATTTGAGTTCCGACTCGATTTGCGAGTCGATTAATTGCAGGACAATCATTAATTTTACGGGTCGTCCGCAGTCGGCGCGGATGAACCTGTATGACTTTAGGAGATTTTTTTTGATAATATGAAATATATTTAAACCTATATTTTAGTAATATAATTATTTGAGAGTTATGTTATTGGAAAAATCTTAGGATTGAAATATCTTTGATAATATTTTGTTTCTTTAATATAAAACAATCATTTTAGTATTGTATGAATATCATTAAACAGTCTTAGAGTATCATAAGAAAATTCCCCGCAGCAACGCGTGGGGTAAAACCCGCTAGTTTCTTACAACTTACAAACATGCAAGTACAAAGATGAGATGAGATGAAAGTGAAAGTACACGGATAAAATGAAAGAGAAAATAGGAAAATAAATAATTAAATTAGAAAAATTAAAAATAAAATGAGGAAAGGGTATTCCAATCATTTAATATAATTTAACAGAACTTCATAACAGACGTTTGCCTTAGGGACCAAACACATGAACGACTTCCATATATAAGGACTATTCGTGTAATTTTTGAAACTTAGGTACCAAATCCATGATTTATAGCAAATCACAAAGACCATCCGTGTGATTTACTCAAAAGAATACAAGGGCAGGATAACAAGATCCAATTGGTAATTGTCTTGTAGGTTTATCAAATTAGTTCTTTGAGACTTGTAAATGTATATAATCAAAGGTGTTTCTCTAAGTCTTTTACGTTAAATTTGTTTTTGTTTTAGGACGTTTTCCCATGAAGCTCACCTTTTTGGTTTCCCATAAAGGCGATAATACTTGTAGAAATTTCTAATTCTGTCCCTAGATCCTGTCCAACAAACGATCTTCTCAAAACCAGGTAACCACACCGTCACCGACTCTCCTTTCGAATAACAATGAAAGGTCTATACTATGGTTTAGAAGTGTTACTCTTAGGTTAATTATTTTTCACCTGAACACTTTGGGATGGAAACGTTGACCAATTCTTATAATTAAATTATGGGGAAATGATAGGATTGTCTAATATCAAAATACCCAAACACTATTTTGTGGTACTAAAATATCATTAGCCTAATGGTAAGGTGTTTGCCTCAACCTTGAAGTTGAGGGTTCAAGTCTCATTGTAAATATAGGTGAATTTAAGAGTAGATTAGTATTTGACGTTAAAAAAAAGTTATTTTGTGGTAACAATTGGATTGTATAATAACCATGTAACATGAGTTGCAAAATACCAAATGGACACTGATTTCACGTCACCTTTGTGTAAACGTACTTGAAAAAATCGAAACCAACAAACACCTAAAAACAGTCAGTAAAAGTATCCACCATGATTTCCTGCTAAGAAAATCCTTCTTGGTACAGTACCACCCCCTCATTTTATTCAGTTTCTTTTTTCCTTTTGTTTTTTTTTTTTTCTAAAATCTTTCTTCACAGTTGACCCCATCTCTACCCTGCCTGCAGAAAAAACCGTCATTTGTGCAATGTCAGCAACCACATGTGCATTTTTTATGTCAATCTCAGATAACTCTTTTTCATTTCTCTTCACTTTCTTCATATCAAAATATGAGATCTTTGGTAACAATTCATTTTCTGGAACATTCCCTCTTTTTATAAGTTTTCTACTGGCAAAATGAACATGTTCATCAGTGCACCCATTTGCGGTCTTATTTGATTCAGTCGTCTCCATATATGGCTCATCAGATGGTGTTTCAGAAGTTTCTAAGGATGATGTTTGGCTAGGTGACAAAACTGTTTGATCAATTAATGATTTTTTCAGCAAATTCACATCCATACATCTGTTAGATATTTCTTTACTGCATTAATCAAATATAATGGTGTGAGTCTATAATGGCTATAGCTATTATGGATATACTAAAACTTACTCCAACACATCAACAATATGACCACGATATGCGAGAAGCTACTGTTAACAAATAAAAAAGAAAAAAATTTGTATATAAGGATTAAAACAAAATCGATCATAATTTCTACATAAAATAATTTGTTATAATACTACCTCAGAGTTCTTAATTGCTTCTTTTTTCAGTCTCTCAGACTCTTGTACCACCTTTTTTATTTGATTTTCTTCGTATGCAAGTGCTTTACGGGCCAATAATTCTTTTCGTAACCTTCGTGTTTTTGCTATTACCTTCTTTCTTGAAGCTGAAATCAATCTTTTCTCCAAGGATTCCCGAAGCTAAATAAGAAAAACATAATTGTAATTAGCACATCAATGCAAGTCTTAATTAATCAAAAGTGGTTAATGAAATTAGTACCTCATCAAGAACTCCAAGAGATTTACCTCCTTCATTTATATTTAATATAAAAAGAAAAAGAAAACACACACATAATTAAAGACTAAAATACCAAAATAAGTTGATTAGTTACAAAATACAAACAAACGTTAACAACTACTGAACATTGTTCAAAATACAAACAAAAGTTAACAACTATTAAAAGCCGTTCAAAATACAACATGAAAACCTAAGACATTTAACTTCTCATTTTACTTCCATTATCATCTTATAAAAGATTTAGGTCGGTTAGGCTGTGTATTTTCCAAAAAATATATACGTGACTCATATTATGTGTATGCTAGATTTTTAATTATAATATATATTATATTATATATTTAATATAAATAAATAAATAGTAATACATTGTATTATATTATGCATTTAAGATATATATAATATATAAACGGGTTGACGGGTCATAAATGGGTTGTAAATTTGAACCCAACCCGACTTGTTTTATGACAGGTTGTAAACAGGTTGACCCGTTTACGACCCACGGGTTGAAAGTTATGACCCAACCCGCTACTTTGGGGTTCTAAAAGGGTCGGGTTGACAGGTCAGATTTGATTTTGCCAGCCCTACTAAAAACCCACCTGCAAATGAAACCCAAAATCAAACACAACCAAAATCAAACCCCCAAAAACCCACCTGCATCGGAGATGGTGTTCACGAAATTAGAATCAAAATGAAACTCAAATCAAAATCAAACCAACATCAAACCCATTTCACGCCTATAGATAAATTATGGATCTTCATGTTGCTTTCGATCAACCACCATCTCCATCGATGGTGGCGGTGGTCCATTTTGAACTTATAAGGGCGGCAGAAACCACCTCACAGCACCGCCGCGAAAAAATAAAAATAAGATCATCAGAGGCTGAGCTTTGTCAGAGGAGGATTGCCGGAGAAGAACGGTTGCGGTGGTCACCGGAGAAAACGGTTGCGGTGGTCGTCGGAGAAGAACGATTGCGGTGGTTGCCGGAGAAGAACGGTGGTGGTGATCTCCGATGTGTGAATGAAAAGTATAGAGAGTACTTAGAGCTATCATAGGATGTAGCTTATTTGAAACCATTTGTTAGAGCCTCTCCGATCATACTCTATCTAGGGTGGCAATTCAGTTCGGGTTGACGGGTTCAGGTTCGCGGGTTGGCGGTTCAGAAACGTCCAACCCGAAATCGACATGTTTATATAAACGGGTCAGATATCTCAACCCTAATCTGTTTAACTTCAACCCAAACCTAACCCATATAACTCATTTAATAAAACGGGTTAAACAGGTTATCAGGTCAAATAAGTTAAACGGGTCAAACATGTCAAAATGCTGTTATTATTACACAAATTTATAACAAAATACTAAACACCAAATTATTAGATAACATTATAAATTTTTATCTAACTATTAATTACGTTTTAACTAGTAAACTATAAATTAAGTATAAATATATATTTTTTAAAATATATTTTAATAATTAAACGAGTTGGCGGGTCGACTCATTTAAATTATCATTGACCCGAACCTAACCTGTTTAATAAACGGGTCAGCTGACTCAACCCGAGACTGACCCAATTATTTTTTACCTCAACCCAAACCAGTTTATTTTCGTGTCGGTTTCAGGTCGGGTTTCGTGTCGGGTCAGGAATTGCCACCCCTAACTCTATCCCCAACTCTATCTCTATATTTAGAGTTTTTTCATCTCCAACCCAACTCTATCTTTCACTCTATATATAGAGTTTCTTAAAAATCACTCTATATTTAGAGTGAGAGAAACTCACTCTATCCATGAGCCCCATCCTTTTTTTTGTAAGTGTAATTGTTAGTGGAATGTAGGTCCCACTAATTTTAAAGTGTTTTGAAGGGATGGATAGAGTTTATTGTTGGAGTTGAGAGGTTGTTTATAGTGAATGGACCCGCTATTTATAAAGATAGAGTGATTTTTATAGAGTAAGTGATTGGAGATGCTCTTAGGATGAAATGAAGAAAAAGCAAAGCTGAAGAAACTTTAATGATGAACATAAAGAAGAAATGTAGCAGCTACGTGAAGGTACAAATGTATAGGTGTGGGTACAAGTATATGGAAACTTCATGGTACAAGTGAATATAAAATTACATCCTTTAAATATAAAATTATAACCTTTACAGCACATGGCACAAGTAGTTTAAGGACAAAGACAGAAATATCCTCACATGTTTAGCACGTGTGGTTAGTTAACGGAGATTTTTGGAAGAAAGGACAAATTTACAGAATCTAAAAAAGTTTAGGGACAAAAAACCTGAAGAAAAAAGTTTATGACAAAAATGCAGAATCAGGTATACTACAGGGCCAATCTTTGTAATTTACTATTTAAATAAGGATTTTGTTAACGACAACCCTTAGGACTGTCCCAACATGCATAAAAAATTTATACATTCATTGATGGATTAGTGATCCTAAAATCCAGGGATCGATTTTTATATTATTTTTGTCTTCTTATTGACAGCCCTTAAGGCTGTCATTATCATTTTCCTTTAAATTATTATAAGAGTATAATATAATTTTAAATGGAGTAAATTACGATTTTTTTTCAAAAATGTGTATCTTTTTTCAAAAACTTTCACAAATGATGCTCTTTTTTTTTACTTTCAAAAATAATGTTTTAGGACTCTAGGAGTCTGGAATTATGCTGAAATAGGACTCCCGGAGTCCGGAAATCACTAATTATCTCCCTAATATTATCCCTTGATTTTCACACGTGTCTTCATCTAATGAGTATGCCTATGAGCAGGACCAAATGGTATGACTAAATACCATTACTCATTCTCAAAACAAGGTATCCACACCATCACTGATTCTCTTTCGAATAACAATGGAAAGTCTATAGTCTATACTAAGATTTTGGGACACATCCTAAATAGTGTTTTTATAGGATGAAATTCTTAAGTTGCATGAATACTTATACTTCTTAATACAAATGTTTGTTATATATGACTAAATTTACGTGCCCTGATATGAATTCTCCTATCTAATATAACAACGTTAATTTGTATTCTGAAAAGATGTTTAAATAACATCAGGAGTTAATTACACAAATGGTCCTTTAAGATGATACCACGTTGCAAGTGTGGTCCTAATCTTTTAATTTCGACAATCTTAATCCTTTAAGATTACTGATTTTGCACGTTTGGTCCTTTAGACCAAACGGTGTTAAACTTTTCTGTTAAGTGACCTCATGTGCAATGCACATGAGGGTAAAATAGTCATTTTATCATTACTGTACAACCATTCATACCTAAATTACAAACATTTATAGCTGTACCATTAAAGATACACAATGTACAACAAATCTTTCTCTCTCTCTCTCTCTCTCTCCATCTTCTTCCCCATTTTCAAGATCTAACATCTTCTTCCCCATTTCTGTTAGGGTTTGTTCTTGAGAGGAAGAAGATTGAAAGGATTCAAGGGTTTTACCGGACTTGATTTCAAAACTCAAACCCATATACAAAATCACCCTGCTTCTTTTGGTCGCCGTCGACCACCGCCAACACCACTGTACGATCAGAATACGATTCAGATCAGCAATCACATGGACGATTCAGATCTACAACCGATTTCTCTGGTACTCGGAGTTGAATCGTCTGAACTAGATGTCTCAATTTCGCCATGGGGTGGCTATCACGTTTGGGGGTCTTTGGCCACTAATCTTCCAATTCTTCTTCATACTAGGGTAAACACGTGATTCCGAGCAGATGGGCAGATTTTCAGAGCATTCCGCCGGCAAGAATGGCCGGAATTTCAAAAAACGGCGCCGGAAGTGACAAAACTAGGGCTCACGTTTTTTTGCGCCGGAAGTGACAAAACTAGGGCTCACGTTTTTTGGCGCCGGAACTGACTAAATTAGGGCGAACAGAAAAACGGAAATGGAGGTAGAGGTTACGGTGGTGGCTCGTCGCTGCTTCTATCTTGGGGAAAGGATTTGCCGGCTAAAGTAGGAAACAAGGAGGGTGGGAGTGACGTTGGAGTTTCTTGAATAGAGGGTTATCAGAGAACAAAAGGATTACCGCCATTGTTTTGGAAGAATCTTCAAAGTTTGGGTTTTGATTTTGGGGAAAAGATGAAGTGGGGAAGAAGATGGAGTGCGAAAAGACGAAAATACCCTCATGTGCATTGCACATGAGGTCACTTAACAGGAAAATTTAACACCGTTTGGCCTAAAGGACCAAATGTGCAAAATTGGTAATCTTAAAGGACTAAGATTGTCGAAATTAAAAGATTAAGACCACACTTGCAATGTGGTATCATCTTAAAGGACCATTTGTGTAATTAACTATAACATCAATGGTGACCTAATTAACTCCAAATAGGTCCCTACCATAAGACACTTGTTTCACTTTTTTTTTTTTTTAACGGCTAGTTATAAGTTAGTGGTTCGAGCTTAGACAGTGACATCCACAAGGGGCAATATGTCTTCCCTCGAACCTTCCACTTTTTTTGTCCACGACGGGACTAGAACCCATGACCAATAGGTCATGGCCAACACCTTAAATCCTCCTTGGATACCACTAGGCTACACGCCTTGGGCTGTTTCACTCTCTTTGTGAAATTTTGACCCGTTCGGGTGTTAAGAACTCAAGTTTGGATTTTTGGCCCGTTTGGGTATAACGGAGTCAAGGGGGGCAATTAATTGCGTAAGTATTATTGGATCATAAGTAGGGAGTGGAATGAGGATTGGAAATCCTTGAGTTGATTCCAAGGACGGAATCCTTTTAAGGGGTGGATAGTTGTAACGACCCGAAATTTGAATAAAATAAATTAAGGGAAAAATATGATAAATAAGGATAAATCGTTTAAAACACGTAGGAATTGGTTTCGTGTCATTTGGACAGCGTACGAGGAAGTTATGGGCGAAACCGGGTCGAGATAAAGTTGAAAAAGTGCAGCCTCGGACACCTGAGGAGTTCGCGACGCGAACTCGGGTTAGCGATCGTGAAGTCGAGGAAGGGATTTTGGTGATCGGACGTGAAGAGTTCCCGACCACTTAACGATCGCGAAGTATGCGAACGAGGTGCAAAGTTAGCGACGCGAACAAGTTCACGCCGCGAAGTCTGGTCGAGCAGAAATAAAACGGGAAAAGGTTAGGGTTTGCTCATTTTTCACCCAAGTTGTGGTGCAGCCGATTTTAGAGAGAGAAGGGGCGACTTTGGTGATTCCAAGCTCAAATCTTCATCCATCTTGAAGGATCTAAACATCAAAGGTAAGATTTCTTGATTGTTGACGTTATCTAGCTAGTTATGAACTTTGTATGGGTAGAAATGGTGGTTTGGGGAACCATCCATGTCATCTTTGGGGAAGATGACTAATTATGGGTGTAGAACACTCATTGTAAACTTGTAATCGATGTGTACAAGTTGGATTTGGGATTATTGATGGAAATCTTGAACTAGGGTTTGAGATTTCACCAAGTTGGATGAACTTGGTGGTTAAGAATGTTGTTATGGGTTTATTGGTAGCTAGTTATGGATAATAACTAGATTTTATGATGATTTGGATGATAGGTCTAGAAGACCTAAAGATTGGTGACATTTCACAAGTTGGAAAGCAAGGATTCGTGTTGTTAGACACGATTTGGAGTTAGCTTGGCTAAGGTGAGTACATGAGACTTTTACTGGGTACATAGCAAATGATTTTGAAAACTATGATGTTTTAAGAGTCTTTATTAATAAACGTTTTTAATAAAGATATGATTGATACGATAAGAAAAGGCTAGTCATGGACTATTTAAGTATGTTTAAATGATAAATGATTTTGAAAGAGATTACGATAATGAAAAGTAATCAATGAGTTTTCATAAATAAGATGTATGAATAAAGATAATGATTTAAAAGAGCTTGATAATCGGTTTATTAATAAGATATATTAATAAAGCTTGAGACGATGATTTTTAAGTAATAAGTATCGATTAGTATATTATACTAATGAAAGTAGTTATTGAATTACTAAGAGAATAAGTAATAAGTGACTAGTAATAAACGTGTATTCTAGTCAAAGAAGAGTCAAAGTAAGATGACTTCTATAAAAGATAAATATGTTTTAAATTAGTAAAGGACTCGGTAAAGTTGAGATTGAAAATGAATAAGTAAAGAGAGTAATATGATGAATTTGATGAAAGGAGCTGAGGCTCATAATTGTTAATGAGATATCCGGAATAAGACCGCCCAGAAATGGGGGAGCATGAGACGTCTACTTGGGGTGGTACCTCCCTGCGCAAACAGTAGAATGTCACAGTTTACGACACCCAGTGTTGGGTGAGCATGACGACCCGGGTACGGGGAGAGCTTATGAATCTCGGTAAGATGGGGGTTCCCAATTACCTTAATAGTTTACCTATGACATCCCATATCGGGAGAGTTGGCTTCGGAGAGGTCCGCCGCATATGTGATAATGAAAGTGTAAGTTTGGAGATAACTTACAAGTATGTGATTAGATGACGAGTAAACTTACGGTAAGCTTATTAGTTTATACGGTTAAATGAATGGAAGATGAATTATGAATTAATAAGAAATGATAAGGATAAGTATTTTTAATGTTATAAATATTATTTTAAAAATCTTTTGAGAATGGGTCGAAAACCCATGTATCTCACAAGACTATTTTGTCTCACGTACTACTTTGTTTTTGGCTATGTACTCAGGTTCAGGATCGATGGATTAGAGGGTCGCGTTAGAAGTGACCTAGTGTTGATTAGCTCGGGAGCTCGTAGGTAGTTCTCGTTTATCCTATGGTTATGATATTATCTTTGTAACACCGGATTTTATAACTCTGATAAATGTTTTAATGGTTTTTGTTAAACCGTAATTTGTGAGATATTGGGCATTGTAATATTTTTATTTAAAAATATGTTTTAAAAAGTGTTTTGAAAAATGAGGTGTTACAACTTGGTATCAGAGCTATAGTTTAAGTGAATTAGGTAGGTTTGACCTTCCTAGTCTTAAGCTATGCTAAGTAGGACCATATGTTTTCCATAGGATGTCCATGATCAGTCCGTTGAGACAGTAAAGTATGGGTATATTAGGGTCGATCCCTAAGAGAAGAGATAATGTTTTGGGCTATATGAGTTATGTTTGACTAATAAGTCAATCTTTGAATTTTAATGGTTTAATATGATTGACATAGAAAATGGTGAACCCAAGAAGTGGAGAGATCCCACGAGATCACGAGGCGGATTCAAATCGAATCCCGACTCATCCCGGTAATAATGGAGAAGGTTCCGGTTTGGATGCAAACCAAACCCCGGTAACTATGGAAGCGATCAGAAATTTGTTTCATCAGATGAGGGATGAGGTGAATGTGGATATGAACCGGATTATCGATAACCGTTTGAATGTGGTTAGGCGAGATGATTCTAAATCTCGCGGTGGAAGTAAGTCTTCGGGTAGCAAGATCCGTACAGAGAAGTCATTGACCGAAGAGACTGCTGATTCGGAGTCAGAGGAAAGAGAAGGATGCACCTACAAGGCATTCATTACGTGCAACCCCGGTGTGTATTATGGAAGTTCGGAACCAAAGGTGACGATGCGTTGGATCCGGGAAACCGAGCAAGTGCTAGAAAGTAGCAAGTGTTTAAAGAGAGACATGATCATTTATGCATCCCGTCAGTTGAAGGATGAGGCGTTGACATGGTGGGATACCATGTATGAGACTTTGGGAAAGAAAGTGTATAAGATGTCGTGGAAGGAGTTCACGAGAAGGTTGAAGGAAAAGTTTTGTCCCGAGAGAGATCTAGAAGAGTTGCAAGAAGAGTTCATGTTCATCAAGAAGGGAGATATGTCGGTGGAAGAATACACCAAAAAGTTTACGGGATTACTCCCGTTTGTAATCAAGTCCTATCCGACGGAGCGTATGAAGGTGGTTCGGTATGCGAATGGACTACCACCGGAGTTTGAATTGGAAGTCAAGCGAGCGACCACGTTGGATGAGGCCATTTGTACCGCTCGAAGTGTTGAAAGGGTGTTTCGGCGAAGGGCACAAGAGTCGGCATCGGGAAAAGAAAAGAAGAAGCTTGATAGTAGCTGGGGATTGACAAAGAAAGAAGGATTGGGGTCGAATTCGTCAAAGCATAGTGGTATTGGAAGTTGCCAAAGTTGTGGAAAGAATCACCGTGGGGAATGCAAGGCAAATTCGGCTATATGCTTCAAGTGCGGTCGAGTAGGACACCGAGCAAGGATTGCAAAGTAAGGAACCTCGAGGAAGTGGAATGCTACACTTGTCACGAGGTGGGACACTTTAGTAGTGCGTGCCCAAGGAAGAGAACCAACACGTCGGCATCAACCGCCAACAGGAATCGGGTGAAGGAAACTCGTCGAGCCGCTTCAGGTAATTCGTTTATGAAATTTTGATAGATAATCGGAATTTAATTGCTGTTATGTCACACAAATTGGTGCTTATGTGATATAAGTATGGGAATAATTGTAGATGGAATATATGATGTGAAAAATAAGTTTGGGAGATAATCTCCCCGGGTTACTATGTGTATAGTTATGGGTTGGCGACCGGTATGTCGCGGGAAATGAGAATAGAAAGGATTATGTCATTATAAATTATCGGAAGGTGAATCATAAGAATAGTAATTGTGCTCAAAGAAAGGGTAGTAGTACAGTGAAGTACTAAGTTTCGGTAAGACTGGTACAGTATGAATGGGAGGCTATAGAAATAATGATTTTTAAAATAGAACTTTAGTGTTCGGTGAGAATCCTGATAAGTAGTGCAGATATTCAAGTCAGGGTTGACGTATGCAATGGCAAGGGTGAATAGTTTGTTATTGGTAAAGTTTATAAATAAAAAAATAAATAAATAAATAAATAAATAAATAAATAAATAAATAAAATGAGAAAGTTCAAGGTTGGGTATCGATCGGAGTCAATGGGTTGACTCATAAGGACCGTGTGAATCGGTAAAATATGGATAATTAAAAGGGTGTTAGTGGTTACCTCGGTGGTAAGGGAAAGATTGGAAAATAGTAATGTTGAGAAAACATGTTTAGTAAAGGTCGATTGATAAATAAATTGGTTAGTGAATATGTGCATACCGTGTCGTGTTGTGTGTAAGTGGAAATAATGGCCTCGGAAGACATGAGGTTTTAGAGAGATAGTGTTATGTGGAAAGTGGAAAAGTAAAAAAAAAATGTGGATAGAAAATGTGATTGGTTGTGAAAGAAAATAATAGCATGATGCTAAGCGAATGATGCATACATGAATGGTAGGCAAGATGAAATGGTGTTGTATGAGTTACTTTGGATTGGAGGCTTTCCGATCATTGTGACAGTTTGGGCCTTGATGGATTGGAGGCTTTCCGATCATCTCGGTGGCATAGTTAAAGTATGAACTGATGTATCAGAATTGTGAGGTTTATATCGGTTGTATGTAGAACCGCATGGTTAAGTTATTGCTATAATTATATGGCGAATGAGAATTTGTGTTGAAAACACGGGTCGTGTTTAAGTAGAAGTATGTGTAGGAGATACCTACAAATTAATGGTTCATGAAAAAGGAATGCTTTAGGAAGCAAAGTGGTTAGTTGCTAATGAGTGGTGAAAGATGTATATCGGGTGGTTAGGCCACAATTGGTTATGATTGAGGCTCTAGAGCCGGTAATCGGGAAATTCAAGTATGGTATAAGGATGTTTGAAGGAAATTATAAAAAAAAAAAAAAGTATAAGTAATTGGATGAAAGTTAAAAAGTAATAGAGATTTGGTATTGATTCAAGTGGAAATGGTTAATCGATTGGGGAAATTAAAATCGAAGAAAAGAGGAACAATTGATAAAGGAAATTTAGATATTGGAATTCGGGAATGAAAAGTTCGGGAAGCGATGCCTTAGTAGTAAAGAATATGGAAATTTTGCAAAAATAAGTTTGACTTTAATCATAAGTCAAGGTTGGTCAACTAGTGGAATGTTGACTTTAGTCAAAAAATTGGGTTTTGACTTTCGTTTAAAATGGTTAGTCAAGGATAAGGGCATAATGTATCACATGTATGTGTGTATGATAGTGGTTGATTGATTAATGGAAATAATTGTAGTCAAAGGGTGCGACTTTGACCTTTGGGCAATTCGAATGGAATTTAGAAATCGATTATGATTGTTGTTGGACCATGAAGGTAAGGTCCATTGTTAAGAAATTTATGGTTAATGGAATCACTAGTGGGTAAGGAAATTGTCAAAAAAATGGTTGACCTTGTGCTAAGTCAAAGATGGAACAATGTGGACAATTTGGTCAAAGCGATGGGTTGACTATCATATTGGTCAAAAGGTTATTAGGAATGATTGGGTCATATCACCCCAATGGGAATAAAGAGTTTGGTTAAATAATGGGAAATGTTAAGGTCGAATTGTGAAATTTTGACCCGTTCGGGTGTTAAGAACTCAAGTTTGGATTTTTGGCCCGTTTGGGTATAACGGAGTCAAGGGGGGCAATTAATTGCGTAAGTATTATTGGATCATAAGTAGGGAGTGGAATGAGGATTGGAAATCCTTGAGTTGATTCCAAGGACGGAATCCTTTTAAGGGGTGGATAGTTGTAACGACCCGAAATTTGAATATAATAAATTAAGGAAAAAATATGATAAATAAGGATAAATCGTTTAAAACACGTAGGAATTGGTTTCGTGTCATTTGGACAGCGTACGAGGAAGTTATGGGCGAAACCGGGTCGAGATAAAGTTGAAAAAGTGCAGCCTCGGACACCTGAGGAGTTCGCGACGCGAACTCGGGTTAGCGATCGTGAAGTCGAGGCAGGGATTTTGGTGATCGGACGTGAAGAGTTCCCGACCACTTAACGATCGCGAAGTATGCGAACGAGGTGCAAAGTTAGCGACGCGAACAAGTTCACGCCGCGAAGTCTGGTCGAGCAGAAATAAAACGGGAAAAGGTTAGGGTTTGCTCATTTTTCACCCAAGTTGTGGTGCAGCCAATTTTAGAGAGAGAAGGGGCGACTTTGGTGATTCCAAGCTCAAATCTTCATCCATCTTGAAGGATCTAAACATCAAAGGTAAGATTTCTTGATTGTTGACGTTATCTAGCTAGTTATGAACTTTGTATGGGTAGAAATGGTGGTTTGGGGAACCATCCATGTCATCTTTGGGGAAGATGACTAATTATGGGTGTAGAACACTCATTGTAAACTTGTAATCGATGTGTACAAGTTGGATTTGGGATTATTGATGGAAATCTTGAACTAGGGTTTGAGATTTCACCAAGTTGGATGAACTTGGTGGTTAAGAATGTTGTTATGGGTTTATTGGTAGCTAGTTATGGATAATAACTAGATTTTATGATGATTTGGATGATAGGTCTAGAAGACCTAAAGATTGGTGACATTTCACAAGTTGGAAAGCAAGGATTCGTGTTGTTAGACACGATTTGGAGTTAGCTTGGCTAAGGTGAGTACATGAGACTTTTACTGGGTACATAGCAAATGATTTTGAAAACTATGATGTTTTAAGAGTCTTTATTAATAAACGTTTTTAATAAAGATATGATTGATACGATAAGAAAAGGCTAGTCATGGACTATTTAAGTGTGTTTAAATGATAAATGATTTTGAAAGAGATTACGATAATGAAAAGTAATCAATGAGTTTTTATAAATAAGATGTATGAATAAAGATAATGATTTAAAAGAGCTTGATAATCGGTTTATTAATAAGATATATTAATAAAGCTTGAGACGATGATTTTTAAGTAATAAGTATCGATTAGTATATTATACTAATGAAAGTAGTTATTGAATTACTAAGAGAATAAGTAATAAGTGACTAGTAATAAACGTGTATTTTAGTCAAAGAAGAGTCAAAGTAAGATGACTTCTATAAAAGATAAATATGTTTTAAATTAGTAAAGGACTCGGTAAAGTTGAGATTGAAAATGAATAAGTAAAGAGAGTAATATGATGAATTTGATGAAAGGAGCTGAGGCTCATAATTGTTAATGAGATATCCGGAATAAGACCGCCCAGAAATGGGGGAGCATGAGACGTCTACTTGGGGTGGTACCTCCCTGCGCAAAGAGTAGAATGTCACAGTTTACGACACCCAGTGTTGGGTGAGCATGACGACCCGGGTACGGGGAGAGCTTATGAATCTCGGTAAGATGGGGGTTCCCAATTACCTTGATAGTTTACCTATGACATCCCATATCGGGAGAGTTGGCTTCGGAGAGGTCCGTCGCATATGTGATAATGAAAGTGTAAGTTTGGAGATAACTTACAAGTATGTGATTAGATGACGAGTAAGCTTACGGTAAGCTTATTAGTTTATACGGTTAAATGAATGGAAGATGAATTATGAATTAATAAGAAATGATACGGATAAGTATTTTTAATGTTATAAATATTATTTTATAAATCTTTTGAGAATGGGTCGAAAACCCATGTATCTCACGAGACTATTTTGTCTCACGTACTACTTTGTTTTTGGCTATGTACTCAGGTTCAGGATCGATGGATTAGAGGGTCGCGTTAGAAGTGACCTAGTGTTGATTAGCTCGGGAGCTCGTAGGTAGTTCTCGTTTATCCTATGGTTATGATATTATCTTTGTAACACCGGATTTTATAACTCTGATAAATGTTTTAATGGTTTTTGTTAAACCGTAATTTGTGAGATATTGGGCATTGTAATATTTTTATTTAAAAATATGTTTTAAAAAGTGTTTTGAAAAATGAGGTGTTACAGGTTTGGCGGGTTTGACTTGCAAATAGGTCAAATTTCTTTTTGAACAAAAACATGTCAAATGGGACAAAGGGTTGTATGGTGTCAAAGTTTATATAGGAATAATCTTTTTAGCTATTTTGACTTTCTTGAGCAACTTTAATTTCCAAGTTTATAATTATTTTGCATCAATTTGATAAAAATTTCCCACAAGGGTCAAATGGGTATGCCGGGTCAAATATGTTAAATCTGGTCAAATGGGTCAAATCCAGTAAACATGTAGGTTTTTATGGACAGAAAAGGGTCAAATGGGTCAAATGATTGTATAGTTTCACATTTTATATAAAAATACTATCTTTTTAGGTTTTTTGACTTCGTCGACAAACTATAATTTCCATATGTTTTTTAAATGTTTTTTTCCAGAAAATTAGTTTCACACGATTGATCCTTTTGATGTGCTCAAACAGCAGCAACATTACTGTGTTTGTATTTAAGGATTTAAAAATACGTAAGGTTTTATGTGTTTTATAAAATAGCATGAGCTTAAAAATAGGCTGCATCAATTTAGTCAAATTTCTGAACTGGGCCAAACGTGTCCGTCAGGTCAAATCTGGTAAAATGGATCGGATGGGTCAAATATTGTAAAGCAAGTCGAATGGGGTAAAACTATTAAATCTGTTCAAATAGGTCAGTGCTTTAACATGCTGGCAATTCGGGTCAAAGGGTTGTACGGTGTCAAACTTTATATAAGAATACTATTTTTAAGCTATTAATTTCCAACTTTATTTTTTTGATGATTCCCAGCTTTTAAAATGATATGTGCATCAATTTAGTCAAATTTCAGAACTGGGTCAAATACCTATTGGGTCAACCCTGTTATTTCTGGACAAAAGAAATGTATAAAAACTTGAAATTCATAGTTTGCAATATTAATTTAACATTATCGAACTAAATAAAAGATAAACAAATTAAATAAATTTGATGGCAACAGACAGTGATTAAATGCTCAATTCAATGACAACAGACATTGATTTAATCTTCTAGTCAGCAGAGAGGTGACAAACCAAAAACTATGCACCTAACTTTTTTTTAATTTTTGTAATACCTTATTTCTTTCTGACTTTTTTTTGGTCAAACTCAACTCTAATAACAGCTCAGTGTTCGAGATGTAATCCAAAACTTGTACTTGGTAAGTGGTCAGCGAATTTTCACATGAACCAGGATAGGATCCCTACAATTTTGATCGTAAAGGTCAATTAACAATATACAACTTTGACCAAAAAAGGTCAACAATTAATGATGGACTGACTCTTTATTGATGAAGTGGTCGTTATTGTGACTTACCATCCTTCACATGCTTGTTATTGTATAAATTTCCTGTATCTGTGGGATGACTCTTTATTGATGAAATACTTTCTCAATATTCTGAAACACATTACATCATGATTTCTTTGTCAAAATTACTTTTTTTCTGAATAAAATTGGATGAATAAAATAATGAGATGCAAAACAAACAAGCATTAAAAACTAATGACCTGCACCTGTGAAAAAATGACATGCACCTGTGAATAGAAATGTTCTTAATAGACATTTTTAAAAGACTACATATTAATATTTCAGTATCAAAACAAATGTTAGAAACTTTTCAGTAGCAATAACCAAAGCAGGATGAATGATAAATCCATACCAAAAAAATTAATAAAATAGATAAGGTTTAGCATTAAAAGTTCCCTTGGCGAAGAAAGAATCAAGCATCGACATATTGAATTAGTTCAGATCGCAATTCCTTCAATCACACTACGTTTTATGAAAGAGTAATAGAATTATATCATACATACATATAAATTGCAAAAATTACCTTAAATCCGGCATCAACATTACGTATAGCTAAGGTCCCATAAACATCAGCAGCTTAAACGCCGGGAACCCAAGGCCGGCGATGGTAGCGGCGTTTGGGAAGACTACAGTCGGCCAAGGTGGTGGCGTTTGGGAAGACGATGATGGTCTCCATATTTCTCTAATTCTCTGTTTGTTTTGCGTTTATGTTTATATGCGGCCTGTGAATACCTGATTGATGTACACCTGGTTGAAGAATCGAGGCAACGAAATCGAGGAGCCGTCTATTGAATCGAGGGGATACACCAAGTTGAAGAATCAAAGCAATGGAATCGAGGAGGCGTCTATTGAATCGACGGGATACACAAGCTTAACGTTGAAGGAACCGATGCATAAGGAATCGAAGAGGCGTCCAGGGTTAGGGGAATTGCAATGGGAAGAGGTTATACTCATTGATGTAGAAAAAATAAACATCGTGCCGTGTAGTTCAGTTGGCTAGTTGCTTGTCAATCGACTTGTTGGGCTTGAGTTTGAATCTTGTCCAATGCGTTTATTTTTTAAACCCAATTTAAGATAAAAAAAAAGGAAAGAATTTGGCTGAATTTTCAGCCGGCTATTTAAGGAAATATCCTAAATACATTATAAGTAGTAGAGATATTTACCAGATATCTCTTCTCTGCAAAAACAAATTTACGTGCATTTTGTAATTTTTAAAACAAACTACTCTTTGCATCTTAATTTTAAGTAACACTTTAATTAATTCTGATCAATACTAAAACTTACTGTAACATATCGACTATATGGCCGCGATCGATGAGGAACTTCTGCATCTGTAAATTCTCCATTGCTTCTTGTTCCAGTCTCTTTGACTCTTGTACCATCTTTTCCATCTTAAGTTTTTGGTAAGCAAGTGAGACTTCTTTTTCTAACTTTTCTTTATTCGCTGCTTCCTTTTTAATTAAAGCTGAAAATAATCGTTCCTCCAGGGATTTGAGCATCTAGATTATGAAAAACACCATGGTAAATACAACCCCAAGACCCTAATATATATAGGGAAATGCTAAACAATGCCCTTAGGGCAATGTTTAAGAGTAAATTTTGTGCTTTAAAAAGTTGTGAAATACTCCCTCCGTCCCTAAATAAAGTTCCCATTTTGCCTTCAAATTTTGTCCCTAAATAAAGTTCTCATTTCTCAAATATAATGGGCCCACTTAATATAATAATTTATTACCAATACTTTCACCACTAACTATCTCTTAAAACACTTTCTCTCTCCAATCAAACCTTATATTTTAATCAAAAGTAATACCAAATACCCCACCACTAACTATCTCCTAAAATGTTGTGCCCAACACAAATGGGAACTTTATTAAGGGACGGAGGGAGTAACTAATAAAAACCACCCCCATGAATTTTATTAACCATACATGCTTGTTTTATTGTACATTAACAATTTAAACTTCCCTTAACCATTGCCCTAAGGGCAATGGTTAGCAAACCCCATATATATAATAGACAATATTCTCTTAATGTGTAATACTCCCTCCGTCCCATAAAAAAGTTTACATTTCATTTGGGCACAATCTTTTAGGAGATAGTTAGTGATGGGGACATTTGTAATACTTTTGATTAAAATATAAGGTTATATTGGAGAGAGAAAATGTTTTATTGGTGGAATGATTGGTAATAATATTATTTTATTAGGTGGGGCCCCTAAATTTGAGACATGTAAACTTTTTTATGGGACAAAATTTCAAAGAGAAATGTAAACTTTTTTGTGGGACGGAGGAAGTATTAATGTGTAATATTATCTCTTTATGATAGGCTCAAATTTAGTGATTAGAAATATAACACATTAAGAGAGAATATTACTAGAATACTGTGTATTATTATACAAGTATTAATCAATGAAAAGTTGTTAATAAAAAAGTAGTACCTCATCAAGAGATGCAATAGATTCATCTCCTTCATTCAACAGACCCGATACACGAAGTTGAAGCTTCTCCATTTCAGTAGCTAAAGCAGTCTTTTGTGCATATACCACGCTGCATATATAAACCAAAAATAAGTAACCTCATAAACAAGCCTAGCTATATTACAACTACAACAAAAATAAGATAGATAATATTGTACAACGTACGATGTCATTTTTTTCCTTGGCAAGTTGTTGTGCTTGTTCAAGTTCATCCAGTTGTGGCAGTATTTCTAGGCTACACAGATATGCTTCCTCTTTTGCTTCTTCAGCAGCTTTCTCCTTACATTCAACTTCTCTCATCAGCCTCATAACTGAATCCATCTTCGACTCCACCTTTTTCTGATAAAAAAATTCAAAAATTATAATGAGTTTTTCTAAATGTGCCCCTAGGCACGTGTTTAGGTGCATTCAATTTAATCAAAGTTTCCTAATAAAGTCTTATTACTCATTAATGAAGTTCATATTTCACATTTTCAAGGGATGTATTAAATAGATTTTTAAGTTTAATTGGAAAGTTGATGTCACTTAATGCCCCTAAACAACCCAATTATAATTACCAAAATAGACTGGGACTAAAATTTTATGATATTTATTAAAATATTTATTATACTACTGAAAATTCAATTCATCAAGGGAAGTGGAGATGTTAATTATATGCTAATTAAATTAAATTTATTGTATAAAAAGAAAAAAAGAAAAAAGAAAACAACTTAAGCAGTAAAGAAAAAGTTGCAAAAGCAAAAAAAGTATATATATAGTTGAAATTGGATATACCTTTGTATTCCTAGCTTCTTCAATAGTAAGGTCAACCATATCAATGCTACACATTTGACCTGAACCGTTGAATAATTTTTTAGACTCCAACAGAAGTTCATCTATTAAATCTTCCATCTGAACGGCACCTCCCTTCTGAATAGTTCAAGAAACACAATATGTAATTAACTTATAGGTTTTGACAATCTTAATTTTTAATAACGGACCCACTTACTCATTTTAACTAATTAGAGTCTTAAATCGGTTCATATAATATCTTGAATGAATGAGAACAAAAAGTTATCACATGATACCATAAAATACAGAGTTGTCGTTATTAAAACATTTAATTTATAACGACCTACCATATTTAGTATAAATAACAAAAAAAATGGTAAAGGAGTGTACCACTGACACTGGCCACACATAAGTTCATGCATTTAATCTATTATCAAAGACAACTCTTAAAACTTATCAAAATCTATATTTAGTTATCAATGTAAAAGTTGTGTTATTGTAAATATATAACCATAAGTAGAACTCAAAAGTTTATACAAAGTAGTGAATGAATTAAATTAAAAAGAGTTTTTCTAACGTATGACTCAGGGCTCAGGGTATACATTAGGTGCAATCAATGAATATTAACATTGGGCATATGTTATAAAAACTCAATTAACAAAGATTGATATTCAAGGCTAGCTATTTATGCATGTACATGTTAAAAAAAGTATTTGATACTAATGATCTTCAAAAATCAAACCATTTAGTTTATACCATTTAAATTATAAACAATTGAGAATAATGTAGCAACTAAAGCAAAGTCAAATTGGTAAAATTTGAAGATTAAGAGATGATTAATAAACATTAAACGATTCTTAATTAGCCTTAGGTTGAACTAAACCCTAAGAAGAAATCAACATTTGTAGCTTTTTATAGCAAAAGATTGAATATAAAATCTTCAAAAAGTACTCGCCTCCTTCCGAAGACTTTTTTTTTACCGCAAACCTGTTTGACGACTGATCGAGTTTAAGGACACCTAAACAACAATTGGTTTTGACATTATTTCATGCAGAAGTCCTTTGCACAACTATTTTATTTAAATATTATTCGATTTTGCTTATGAACTTTAAATGGCTTTATAATCTATTAAATCTAAAACCCACTTGCAAGTTGCTAATGATTTAGAATTTAAAGTCGCAATGTACCTTCAATTTGCTGAGAGAAAGGAAAAGAATTGAACGAACTAAAACGAGGGACTGATTGATCGCTCACGTGAATTTGTACGATTTCTTTAAGAAATTAGGTTTGTTGCTTGGGATGTTAAGCAACGTATTTATAAGCAAGATATATGATAATTGATAAATACGAAAACGAAATTTGAGTTTTAGACTTTTAGTCGGTTAATAAAATCAATCATGGATTCTAATTTCAAAGTTCGCCCGCCTCTTTGGCAAGTTAGACCCCTAAGGTTTTAGATTTTTTAAGACCCTCTTTCTACTTAAAAATTTCCTTTCTATAAGTATTTATTAATGGGTTTTGATAATGACATTATGCACTTAAGATAATGACAGTCCTTAAATGCAGGAGTCAGTTACGAATGAATGTGCAAGTTTTTATGCATGTTTTATGACAGCCCTTAGGGTTGTCATTATCAAAACCCTTTATTAATTCATTTTTTAACAGATGTTTATTATAAAAATAAATCATTGAGCAAGATAAAAGAGAACAAAGAGTTTGGAAATGAGAGGGTTAGAGCAATGCCAACGGCTTGTTAGTGTGAGAACTAAAAGTCGTCGATTTTTGTTGGGAGCTTTTTATGTATGATCCACAATACAAGAATATTAACTTTTCCGGAACCGTTTTGTTCAAATGCTCGCCTTCATGATCCTGATTATTATTGTTGCCATACATACATGAGTTTTTTCCTTATTCTTTTTACCATAAATTGTACAAATGCACTTATCTTGGGTGTTAGAAAAAGATGGCATTCGGCTAAATAAATCATTAATAAAGAACAAGTGATTAAAGTTCATGGGCTGTCTTCACCAAGCCCAAAAAGAGCAGACTGAGGCGCGGCCCAACTGTGGAAAAGGAACTGGGCCTGGATGGTGGTGAAGTGTTGTCCGAATTTGATTACGGCCCAGTGAGCTATGGACCTGACCCGCATCAGAATTACTGCGGCCCAATTGGAGGATGTCGTGATTGCATTGAGATGGGGTTATTGAGACAGTAGCTAGCTTTATTTGTACACCACTTTTTTTTTTAACATCGGTTAGATATACATATATAAAACAAATGGCTAAAAGTGAGCTTTTAATTACCGATGTTTATTAGTGAACCTTCATAAAATTTGTACATTGATGTATATATTTTTCGTCTCATATTTGATTTGTTCATCAATAATATAGTTATTGGTTCATTATGTATATTTATACATTTATTCATTCGTGAATCTATTACTTTTGTACATTGGTGAACACGTTTAATCTCAGATCTGATTTATTTGTCAATAATATAGACATTTATTCATTATGTTCATTATATATATTTGTATATTTATTCATTAATGAATCTATAAATTTTGTATATTGGTGAACACATTTTTCTGGCGGAAAATAAGCAAAATCTGAATGTTGAAAAGTGAACAAATTTTTTGGTGAATACATTTATCCGGTGAATATAATTTTCCGATGAATTAGTCAACATCTTAAAGTAAATATGGAAATTATTAATTATAATGATTTAGTTGATTTAATTAAAAAAAGATAAAAGACTAAAATATCCTTATCCCATGACGACCTTACCACGTAGAATCCACCCGACGCGTGAGAGTTGTCTCTACAACTGCCAAAACTTTTTATATATGATCCACACTGACTAAACATTTCTCAATAAGATTCCAATTTGACCCTTATGAAGAATAAATCCCTACGAACGATTACAACCTTTAAAGAGCTAAGTAATGTAACCAACATAAATCAATCCTCATTACCCAATGAACAACCAGCATGATTGACTACAAAATTCTAGTTCTTACTCAAAACTGATATATGTTCTGATAACTCCCGACAAAAGTTCAAAGTAAAGATATTCCAAATACCAAAATTTAAAACTTGTTATGAACAGTACAATTTTCTACATAAACGTATAAACAACAATAAACGTATAAACAACATTAAGTGACCTCATAAATAATGCGTATAAAATAATCATGGAACGGATTGAAAACTATGTTGGTGTAAGAATATTGCCCTAGTACCGAAGTTTAAAAAAAATAAATAAATAATAATAATAATAATAAAATTGAAACTACATTATGGAATATGTCTATTGAAGATTCTGACGTTGACAACTAAACCACTAGATTTAACCAACTAGCTTGACTTGTTACTCAACTCGAAACCTTAAAAAAAAATAATAATAATAATAATAATGATGATGATGATAATAATAATGAAAAAAAATTTTATAATAATTTAAAAAAAATCGAGAAGTGTATCTGGGAATTGGCACCCAAATCAGAGGAATGAGCATCGCATTCTAAACCCTAAAGTATAAATTATGTGCCACGACAATACTAGCCCTATCCAAAATAACTGAAAACTTCATCATCTACTCTTACGTGTGACATCAAAGATTAAGTTGTATAGTGAAACTAGGGAAGAAGTAATAATTAAAGAAACCAATACGCAATGGAATTAAGAAGTATCAATAACGACAAACCAACTTATTTCATTTGTGTTGAAACCGGTCATTATAGGAGCTATTTCCCTAACTTGAGAAAGAAAAACAAAAAAAAAACACCAACAAAAACGACAATTATAACAACCCTAACAACAATCAAACATTAGTAACTATAACTCAAGATGACTGTCAAGACCATCATACCAAAAACCGGTATATCTCTCTTAAATAATGAGCAATGTCAAAGTTATCAACTTTATGAAATCCCATAAATATCTACAAAAGGATTATCGAATATTACCTAGCTCTCGTTGATGACGAGGAATCTAAAGAAACGAAAATATCCACACATTTTTCCAGACCTTTACTTGAGTATCATGTCGTTTTAAATTTCGGGACGAAATTTCCATAACAAGGGGAGAATGTGACAACCCTCGAAATCGAGTATTTGACCCGACACTTATTTCGACCCAAATTATTAATCAATTTGTGTATAATTAATAAAGTACTTACTTGCATATATGTATAGCAAAAACATGCACATTAGGTACATCACTAGTGATGCAAGTAATGGTTAATTTGTATTTGTACAGTGGTAACTATAAATTAGTGATTTGGTGACTAAACTTAAATCTTAAACTGAAACCAAAAATATAAATGTTGTTCTATTTAATAAAGTTCTAGTTAAACCAGAGTAAGTGGTACGAAAGATATGGTTCAAATTACCCTATACAATTAAATACACAAGTATTAACACATAAGTACGTAGTACAATTTAAGAATATTGAAAGTGACTAAATTATTTATTAAAGTGATAAGTTGTATCAGTAAATAACCACGGTTAAAAACCAAGTAAAACACCGGTTAAAATATTTTACCGGACAAAGCTACCCATATTTATAAATACCCAATATTGTTAGTGTTAATTTAAAATGCTAAGTCTTATCTTTCTTTACCCATGTTTAGATGCCACAACCGAAAATCCCGTAGATGCAAGTACATGTGCATGATATTTTAATATTTAAAATAATCTTATCCACCTTATGATGTACCCCATGAACAGACTATTCCTCCTCACAGGTACATTTTCTATTATGTTATTATATAATATTCAAACCTAACCACCAATCAACATCATTATCTAGCCATACAACCCTACATATAAAATCTACACATCTCTTTCACCTATTCCGTTTTCCTCCTACCTGCGTTTTTCACTTACGGCAAACACAGAAACGTTTCCGGCGATATACAACAACCAGAGATCTAATTCTTGCTCTAACGCTCTCGTGAAAACAAAGCAAAGAAAGAATCAACCCCTTCCTCTCTCCCCCATTAGCAATCTCGACGGCCAGCCAAGAAGAAAACCATCTCGTGTTTTCCGGCGACAAAACATCTCCGATGACATCAGCAGACCACCGAAACCTCTCCCCTTCGTCTCTGCGATTTCCATGTGATATAAACGAAATCCGGCAATCTCCGATCTTATCTCTCTCTCTCTCTCCGATCTTAAGGTATAACAAGTTCTTTTTCTTTTTTTTCGTTTTTAATGCGTATACGTTGGAGTGTGTGTGTCGCCGGTGTTAATTTCCGGCGAGATACCTGTGTTTTATTCTGTTTCGTATCAGACTACAAAGACGTGGCCAAATATTAAATTAAGCCCAGCAACCTAAATTCAGTTTCATGCATTGTCGAAGCCCATCAATATTGTTATTATTAAATTGAGCCCAGTCCGTTTGTAATCTATTAAACAAGCCCAAATCACATTTTTCTAAAATGTCAGATTTTTATGTATAATTTATTTAATAATAATAATTTACTTATTTAAGTATAATTGTTTATTTAATGACTATTTAATTAGTTATTTATTAAACATCTAATTATTATAATTATCAACGTTTCATTTAACGATGTATTTAAAGCAATAATTACTTAAATTTAAATTATTTTAAATAATTATTTATGGTATAACAACCAATGAAATTTTGATCGAAGAGTACCTCGTTTATCAAAACTTATCTATTATGATACAAACATATTTAATAATACACAACCACTCCATAACGTCATCAACGTATCGCTCGAGTCTTATTTCCTTGGGGAATCATTTTGCATCATTTAGCATAGGCAAGTCATTTAGACCGTCACTCATTTAATTATTTCTATGCGTTTAGGACGCTATGATCATTTGGTTGGAAACCACGTTTCATTACTTGCATTTTAGAAAGCTTTGCATCAGGTGAGTTTCACGGCCCCACTTTTACTGCTTTATAACTATTTTATTGGGGGAGAAAACATATAACTACTCAACTATTTTGCGATAAACAATATTTGTATAATCATTGTTGTGTACACGTACCTCACGATGAAGGACAACGGACCATGCTACGAGTCCACGTTTAACAGTAATCATTAGCTAATGTGTTAGCCAAGGAATATAGAGATAGTACTATCGGGATTGATCCCCCGATCATGGCTAGTTATGCGCTAGCCTAACCGAGTTTAAGCTTTATATTCTAACAATTAGATTTCGGATTGATTATAGGCTCTTTGATTATACCTTAACTTGTATTGCTTCGCGAGCTTGCGAGGGATTATGCATTGCACCTAAAACTACTTTTGTACATGATTTGTACCCAACGATTTTGACGATACTTTTTATGGAGTCACAAAACCTGTGAACTCACCAACCATTATGTTGACACTTTTTCTAAATGTTTTCTCAGGTAACGGAAACTAAGTCATTTCAAGGTTCAGTTGTAACGACCCGAAATTTGTAAATAAATAAAATATGTAAAAATATGATAATTATGGATAAATCATATAAAACACGTGGGAATCGGTTTCGTGTCATTTGGGCACCGTACGAGAAAGTTATGGGCGAAACCGGGTCGAGATAAAGTTGGAAAAGTGCAGCCCTGCTGCCTAAGGGAGTTCGCGACGCGAACTATAGTTCCCGATCGGGAACTAGCTCCAGGGAGTTTGGCATTTGGTCGCTAAGTGTTCGCGATGGGGTTAACGATCGTTAAGTTGGCGTACGATTTGTGAAGTTAGCGACGCGAACTTAGTTCGCGCCGCGAAGTATGGCCGAGCAGCATTAAAGTCGGGTTTGAGCTCATTTAATGCATTTCAAAACCCTAGTTTTTCTCTCTTCGAGCTAGTGAGCGATTTTGGGTGTAAAGCATCATTTGGAGCTGATTTCTTCATCAAATCTTGTGATTCTTCACTCCTAGTTGAAGATTAAAGGTATATCTTCACTTCTTTGTAGTTGTAGCTTTAGATCTATGGATCTTGAAGCTAGGGTTTGAAACCCTAGTTCTTGGGTTGGTGATTTATGGTGAAATAAATGTTGTATACACTTAATAGATGGTATATTAACAAGGGAATCAAGTGTATGGTTAAGATTTGTAAGAATCTTAAGGGTTGGTTAAACCTAGGGTTTGGTAATCACCATATTTGGGGGAAATGGATTGATGGGTGTTATCTAGAGGTAGATGAACACATTGGTAGTAGATTGTGATGATAATCTTGTTGTTATAATTTTTTTAGACATTCGGTGAAGTATTGAAGTGGTCAAGTTGTGAGCAAGGAACCGGCGGAAAGAATACGGTTAAAACATCTTATTGCTAAGGTGAGTACGTGTGGACTTTACTGAGTACATAGCCTATGAAATACATTTTTATTACTTGTGTTATAGTCTATTTGATTAATTGTGTAGACTAGTAGTTGATAGTTAGTTATACCGATGATAGTATTGAACTAACTTGTTTGATGATAGACGTGATAGCCGAGAGCTAGATTGACATAACCATCGAGTTATGATATGGTGAGATGATGTGATGATTCGGGGGATCCCCGGTCATGAGGTATGGAATGGGGAGCATTTGGGCGGATCCCCATCGGCCCATTCCATGATAGTAGTCTTGCTAACTGGAGGTAGTCCGGTGAGTAAGGCAGGTATTGGTAGATTGGGCGATTCCCTCTTGCCTTTACCTTGAAGCTTGTTAATGCGGGGGATCCCCGGTTAATAAGTTAATGTGGTTCTAGTTGGTTGGGGACGTCCCGACAACTAGGTATGATTGCTAGGAAAGCAAGGTATTAGGGTCACAATAGGGTGACTAGATAGATGGGTGATAGCTTATGAGTTTGGTTGTTTGTTTGTTGTTTGATTGTGATTCGGTTATTATTATTAACTTTGGGTCTAAACCCATGTAGCTCACGAGACGATTTTGTCTCACGTACTCCTTGTGTTGTTTTGCTATGTACTCAGGTTCGGGATCGAAGGTTTAGGTACGCATGGATCGGGATGCGGGACCTAGTATAGAAGAGCACTAGATTGGATTTAGGCTTAGCTTGGTTATGATCTATTTTGTAACACCTACTTTTATACTCTGATTTCATACCAAGGTTTTTGTAAATCCAAATTTGGGGATGTTCTTCTATTTATAAAATGTTTTATTTTGGCCAATATTTGGTGTTAAAATTTGAGGTGTTACATCAGTTTTTGTCAAGGATTGTCATGCATTGGTTTCAAGAATAAGTTTTTATGACACAAGTTTTTTTTCATGTACAAACATTTATTTTGGTTTATGTTAAAACGTTTTCTTTTTTATTTTTGTAACGACATTGGCAATCCATTTTTCAATTTATGCGAAGTTTACTATTATTGATGTGTTATGTTACTAATTAGTCGCACCTCGTTCTTCCGCAAAACCATTTTTGGCGGGGTGTGACAACATGGCATACTTACTCGTTCTTTAATGATAGGGAATATGTGTTAAAAGCGGAAAAATGGTACTACCTTCGTCCCAATTTTATTGTTTACATTTTCTTTTTGTTTTGTCTCAAAATTATTATCAACTTAAAAATTACACCAATCAAAAAACAGTTAAGTGGTAAATATGAAAATTTTATTGGTTAGACAATATAATAAATGCATTTTCTTAAACTGTATGATTTTTGTTCGTGAATAATAATTTTGGTACGGAGCCCAGAAGGAGTATGTTTTACGTTGTAACTCTTTTAGGCACACAACGAGTGTTTTTTGAAAGGCGTTACTTGTTTTTGCAAGTTCGTTAAAAATATAAAAAATGTGTTTCAACTTTCTAAGTACTGAAATTGTAACAACATAGGAAGATCTCATATCGGCCATGAACTATGGTAACGAGTTCTGGAAAAACCACAATCCCAAGTTGCATAATCGAGTTGTACAGTACAATTTTGCATTGCATGGATACCAAAAAGATCTTGAATGGTTGAAGTAGACAATTATGAATTAGACAATAGTTTTGACTTATACCTAACCTACACATGTGATCAGCACGTGACATTGTCCAAATCATACTAAATTCTGCAAGAAATTTTCTGATTTTCAATCCTTGATCTCTAAGCCACAAAAACATGCACCTAAAACAGTCAATGATCCACTCACTTTGTTTTCCTCGGAAAATTGCATGACCCAAAATGTAAGTAACCAAACATAACAATGAATGTATCAAAACCGATTGACAAAAAATCTCTACCTAAGTATTCTAAAATCTTTATTTCTCTAAAACATGTGCTTATGAATCTTAATTGTTGCTACAATTGTGACGGTATGAAATTAAATTGTTGTTTTTCAACTATATATGTGTAATTATTAATTAATCACCAATACGATGATGACAAATAACAAAATTAAAATCAAGGGAGAAAAACTAATAACAAGTTAAAAATGCTTAATTTTGTTAAGAGTAATCGTGTTGTTATTTTTTGAACATTTGTGTATTATATAAAATACTCTAGCAATGAAGAAGCTAGAGAAAGAATTAAAATTACACATAATCTTGGTCTAGAAGAGGATTATAGCATCAATCTAACTAATTTACGGATATTTTTTCTCTCCTATTTGAGATTAAAAAAAGAAAAAAGAAAAAAATTACATTATCATTCAGTGTATCTTGTCTAGACTTCTTTTCCTGAAAGGTTATCCCATTTGTAAATCACCATAACGTACAACCAAAGATTGGAAATAATCCCCACTTTAAATGAATTTTTATTTTATTCCGATAAGGGAAGAGAATCCGCAAGGCCAAGTGTATCCGAAATGTTACCGAGTTTAGGAATTTGAATTTTCCACCAATGAATTAGAATGATACTTCAAAGATCTCTAGCCACTTTGCATTGGAGGGACATGTGGATTTCTTCTTCAAGATCTTCATCCCAAATGGACATCTAACAATGCTAAGTTAATGCTTTTTTTTCGAGCTAGGTTGATTTTTGTATTAATTCTATTGTTGGCAACCCTCCGTGTAATTGTGTTGTTATAACTGAAAAGGGGGGATTAATCGTTACTGTTTTTTTGTACACATGCTAAGGAGGTTGATGATGTGTCACTTTCAAGATAGTTTGGCAATTGGCCAAAGGAGATCGTCCCCACAAAAGATATGGTTTGGAGAGTTCTATGCAAATATACCACATATTATTAGGGAAATCATTCTTTGAAATCTAGAATGACTACTATTAAAACAAACAAACATGCATGTTAATATGTCATATAACTTTTGTAATGAAAGTTGTACATTACTTTGTAATTGTCTAGAGAAGTTGCTTTTGTTGCCTTATATATATAGATACATGTAAGTGCATGTATATAGGTCAATATTGAAATATTTCAACAAGTTCTCTGGTATTAGCTTCTCATGGCAGCAACAAATTCATCAAGTTTCAAGACATTAAAACAAAGGTCACTCGTGAGATGTTCAAAGCAAATCCAGGAGCAAAAGGCCCGACTTTATATCATATGGAGGTGTACCGTGTTTCTTATTTGCTCACGTGATTAACAGTTACTTATAAGTTACTAGCGTATAAATCACATAAAATCGAAAGTTTGTTAATTGTATTTATCTCTTTTATTGTAAATATATCAATATACATCTCACTAAAGTGGTGGCTTTTATCTAACCCTGATATAGTATCAGCCTAAAATCGGTCTTCTTCCTTCTCCCTCACAATGGCCGCGGTGATTCCTCTTAGATCTCTATCTCTCTCTCTCTCTCTCGCCAACAACAACGATACTCGATCCCGCCAAAGACGGAGTATGAGGGAGATGAGATGTAGACGGTAATACTAAAAGTAGAAAGACTGCTCTCTAAAATACATCCCTCAACAATATTCTTCATACGCGTACCATCAAACTCTCATCTACTAATTGTCTACTATGGCGGATTCATCAAGTTCTCCCTCTCTTATGATATCAAAAACTTACTGGTTTAGTGCGCACTCAGAAAAGCTTAATTATAGTCATGATTCTGTTGTATGAATGCTCTTCGTGATTCTCTTCGGCAACTTCAGAAGGGTTCTACCTCTGTTTCGGATTTTGACAACTTCAGAAGGATTAACTGGCGCCAATAATTTTGTATTTCATTTAATAACACTTTACGTTCTTATAAATATTAAACCCATATTTAATATCTTTTGATACAAAAACATACATGTACAGTTATACGTATTGTTACTAAAACTTCATCACATAGTTAACATCCTCTTAATAACGACTTGACAATAATTTTTAAGAGTTGGAACTTGGAAGGTGGGATTATTAAGAGGATATGCCATTTATCAACTTAAGAAAAAAGTACATTCTTTGATTTATTTTCGTATAAATATCAATGGAAAATAGTCAACCTATGTGACAACCCAAAAAAATTTGGTTATTTAATTCGACGGTTATTGTAACCCTAATAGTGCCCAAGAACCCTAAAATAATTTACTCGCATTTATATTTAACGAAGGACCCTAATATCATTTATGATATCAATTAGATTACATTTAAGTTTGGTGAAACCCTAAGAATCATGTTTCATCAGTCAAAATCATCATATGCATTCATCACTTTTGTTGCATTAAATCATCGATCAGTTAGTTAGAGAGTTGGTGACACAAAATAATTATAAATTAAACTAAAAATAATAATAATAAAATCAATTTAAATTTAAAGCTTTTATATATGAAGGCGTGACAACCTCCTCAAGATACTTAAATTACCCATATCTATTTCTAGCTAAATTCATTGTATTTATTTTTTTCTAATTTAATACTTACCCATTGATACCAACCAGCTATCCTTATAAATTTAAAAAGTCAAATCTTGTTTAATACCCACCACTAATAACGATTTCTTTTAATTTTAATTTTGGGAAACAATAATTATTTATGCATTATAATAAGTAAGGGCTTGCTATACCATCAATTATTTTATTGCTATTTATTGTACCTAAATATACTAGCAAATCAAAATGAAAGTTTCCTAAACCCATTTCATCTTTTAAGTTCAGTCGTCTGCTCCATCATATTAAACCAGAAGAAAACCCATCATCTTTACCTTTTAAATCTCAACAGCCTATTTAAATCCACCACCACCTTCTTCTCCATTTGTTATACCGGCGCCTGTTCTTGAACTCCGGCGACCGAGACATAAACCTTCCGGTGATACAGACAACGTAAGCAAACAATGCCGGCGAACCGCAGGCAACTCCGGCGACCATCTCCGTTACTTTCTCTTTCTGCGAAGGTATATATCCTTGAATCTTTCATAACTCGTTTTGTTTTTTTGTTTTATTCCGGTCCCCAGCTCCGGTGTTCCACCGTTTTTTTTCTGTTCGGTCAACGTATTGGACAGCCCAACAAATATATTAAAAACCAAATCCAACCCAAACATCCTTCTGATCGTTGATGTGTTCCAGCCCAAGTTTTTTTTTATTATTTATTTAATAAAATCCAAATTTTGTTTAATAGAAATAAAATCAGATTTGTTTTAAATAAGATGTTATTCTATTGAAATCAGATTTATTAAACTAAATATGTAATATTTATTTCATATGTTTATTTAACTAAATATATAATATTTTATTTCATATGTTAACTTATGTCCGAAAGGGATTTTTAATAATTATTTATTAAATGTTTAATTACTTAACCATTTAATCATTATTATTTAAAGGAGTTTTATTAATAAATAATTTAAATTATTTAACCATTTATTATTCAATTATTATTTATTTAATTAATTAATGATTTACCAAATAATCTAATTAATATATGATTATTTAATTTTATGTTATTTTATTTACCCATTGTACAAATGATTATTTAATTTATAGTAAGGTAAATCAATTCATCCATATTAGAAACTCAAGCCAAACGCAATCCGAATATAAACGTAAATGATTAAGTATCACCAACATATTGTTCATTTTGTTATCTTTGGTTGCATATAGGAAGCTAGTCAATTGTTTGGAACCATCATCTCATTTAGTTGAATCATTTGGAAGCTTTGCATCAGGTGAGTCCACAGCCCCACTTTTTATTGTATTTTTATATACTATTTTACAACAGGGGTGAAAAACATACAAAATCACTTTTACTATTCATATTTTATTGTGATGATACATTACTCAGAACATGACATTCAGTCCTTTATGCTTGAACTAAGACAAGATGTAGTGACATTGGTAGATGCCTACATACTGTAACCATTAGCTAGTTGCGACTAGACCCTGGATATGCAGATAGTACTATCGACTGAGACCCACCCTCCCACATTTGTTTGATCAGTTTTAACGGTCTACCGAACCGTCATGGGAGTGCATATCTTAGATTCAGTAACATCATTTTGGAGTTGTAGTTTGGTTATGGGCTTAGGGTCGACATTTTAACTCATGGGCCTTGCAAACCTTTGGGGGATATCAGTTCATGTTAATTTTTAATATCCTTTCTAGGATATCAGATTACTATATTTTTAATATCCTTTTTTTAGGATATCAATTTACACATATTTTAATATCTTTTTGAGGATATCAATTTATACAATTTTATTAAATTATTTTACAGGTCTCTACATGCTAAACATCATTTCAATATTGCCTTTAGGCAAATCATTTTCAAACATCATATCATCACAACATTTTTAGCCTTGATGGCTCACAAACATTATAGATAACTCAAAACACTCTTTAAACCTGTGGATTCACTCAACAATTTTTTTTGATCATTTTACTTATGTTTTTCAGGTAATTCATTGAAGCATGAGTCTTAGTAGCATTGGATCATGAGCATGCATATTGTCAAGATGCCACGAACGTCTTTTCATTTCCAAACATTAACTTTTACCTTTAATCGTTTTCAATTACATTAAATTTTGAGATGTACTTTAATTGAAATATTAATTGAAGTTTTTAAACATTTATTGTTTACGATAATCATAGTTGTGTTACTCATTAATGTTACATCCCGTTCTTCCGCAAATGATTTAATACTATAAAATCATTTTTGGCGGGGTGTGACACATTCTAACTTAGGATTTTGGCAGCACAACACCTGGTTTGGTTCACTTAGCCCAAATCTATAAACCCATGGGGTTCTGTTGGAACAAAATCACAGATCAACTTGATACTGATGCTGCAGTTAGTACTGATCATACTTAGTACTGATGGGGCAGAAACATATTACTGATAAAGTTGATACTGGTGAAGACTATAACTTAGTTACTACTGATCAAGGCTTATTGAAGATACTACTGATCAATAGTAGTTATTACTGACGATGTATCTGGACTTACTACTGGTCACCAAGATTACTACTGACGTTACTTATTTACTACTGGTGATTGCAGAATACTACTGATGAGCGTATATGGAACATATCGAGTCCGAGATCTTCGTAGAGATAGTTATAGAATGTAATTCAATGTATATCTATATAATTCGAATGTAAATCAAATCCTAGAATAACTAGGGTAAATAGTTTAGCTTCAAGGACTATTATAAATAGTTCCTTACGAATTGTAAACGTACGTGTGTATTGTTAACTCGATAATATACATTGAAGCTTTTTGTGAAACTGTGTTCTTAATATTTTCGTTTATTATTTACAGTTCATTGTTCTTAATATATTGATATAGTGTTGATCCGCTGCAACTTCTATTATCAATTAGATCTAAGGTGTTTATTAACTTCTTCATAGTTAATCGATCCTGACAAGTGGTATCAGAGCATATTGGTTCTAGATCTACTATTTGTTAAGAACAGCAAAAAGTTTTAATCTTTAAAACACACACATTATTAATCATGACTGATAATAATGAAAGCACTCAGGCCAACAAAATCCCTATTCTCACTCCCAACAACTTTGGGATGTGGAAGAATCGTATTAAGCAATACATGCTTATCACTGATTATTCCATGTGGGAAGTTGTCCTTGAAGGAAACAAAACTGGTCCTGGACAAGCAAGCAGCTCTGCAACTGAGGCAGACAAACTTAAATGTGAGAAGGACAAGAAAGATAAAGGAATCGAACTTAAAGATCTAAGCACTCTCCTACTGGCCATTCCTAACGACTATCAACATCTTTTTGTTGAGTATGATGATGCAAAGGCGCTATGGGAAGCACTGGAGAAGAGATTCGTTGGGACCAAGAGCACCAAGAGGAACATGAAGTCTGTTCTCAAACAAGACTTTGAAAACTTCAAAGGAAAGCCCAATGAAACACTCACTCAAGTGTTTGACAGATTCAACAAGCTAATTGGTGAACTTAACCAAGTTGGGGTTAAGATGGATCAAGAAGATGTCAACATGAAGTTCCTAAGATCTCTTAGTGAAGAATGGGCCATGTACACAGTGGTATATAGACAGAGAGATGCACTAGAAGAAAAGGAGTTGGATGAACTCTACAATGATCTCAGAGTATTTGAAACTGAGGTAAATCAAAATAACCCTTCTATTTCTTCTAATAATGCTGCATTTGTCTCTAGTACAGGTCTAGGTCAAAAAACTTCCATAGGAAAGGCTGCAGATTCTTAGGATGCTGCAAGAGAATCTTTTTTTACTAGTCATGTGCATTCTGCACTGATTAGTGATGACTTGGAACAATTAAATCCAGATGATCTTGAGGAGATGGACCTTAAATGGCAAATGGCTATGCTGAGCCTAAGAACCAAAAGATTCTTAAAGAGAACTGGTAGGACAAGTCTCAATTACAACAAAGGTGACAAAGCTGGATTTGACAAAACTAAAGTCAAATGTTACAACTGTAACAACCTTGGTCACTTTGCAAAAGAATGTCCTCAACCAGACAAAAGATCAAAATCAACTGCTCTTGTTTCACAACAAGGACAAGGATATGACTGGAGCTTCCAAGCAGAAGAGCATGCTCAAAATCAAGCTCTCATGACCTTTACTGACAGCAAATCTGAGGTAAAACCTAAACCTTGTACTTCTGAATGTATTAAAATTGTTAAAAATTTAGAAAAAGAAAACACTAAATTAACTGAAGATTTAGCAAAAGCAGTAAGAAGAAATCATGAATTTGATGGTATGATTACTGATCAAGAACATCAGATAAAGGTGTACCAGATGATTGATCAAAGGATAAAGGAAGAATTACTTCAAGCTGTAGATGAGAAAGAGTTTTATGAATTAAAAAATAAAGAATTAACAAGTAAATTAGAAGAATGTCAACTTGAAATTGAACAAAATAAATTGACAATTAAAAAATTTGAAAGAAGTACTAAAATTCTTGATGAACTAACTACCAATCAAACTACAGAAAAAGTTGTACATGGGGTGGGATATCATGCTGTACCACCTCCATATAAATTCATTCCTCCACTTAAGAACAGTTCAGAAAGAATAATTAATGAATTAAAAAATGAAAATCAAACTGAATCTAATACTGAAACATCTGAATCAAATGATTTTTCTGATGATGATACAACTACAAACTCAATTGAATTTACAATCTCTCAAACTGAATCTCCAAAATCACTTGATACAAGTTTTCACACAGCACAAAGTCCAAATGAATCTCCTAAATATGATGCAGAAAATGTACCAAAAATTTTAAAAAAGGGAAATGAAAGAAATAAAATTCAACTCTTAGATCAAAGAATACCTGAATGTGCTAAAAGTAAGAAATTAAGATGTGTTATATGCAACAAAATGAATCATTTAGCAAAGGATTGTCACTTCAATCCAATTAATTGTAAAGAATTCAAAGAATTTAAAACTTTCAAAGAAAAAGCAAAAACACAGAAATTAAAAGATACTACTGGTCCTTCAGTAGTAAATCAAAATAAAATTCCAATTACTGAAACACCAAGATTTGGAAGAAGTGCATCAAGATTTGTGCAAAACAGAAGAATTGGAAGCCCAAAGAACATCAATTACTTCAAGAACAATGGAAAATCAAATCAAAATAAACAATATTTTAAATTTTCCAACACCAGTAAAAACTTTAACAAATTTACTACTGGTGTTAACCCTAATTATAATGCTGTATAGTACCAGTACAAAAACACCATTGCTAAAAACCCTAATTACAAAAATACTACTGCTCCTAAACCAACTTTCAAAAATACTACTGGTGTCAACCCTAAAAACACTACTGGTCATTCTAAACATGGTAAGTACCCAAATACTACTGGTCCATCAGTAGTAAAGTATTCAAAAGCTAAACATCATGGGTATAAACCAAGATTAGTAGAAAATTCAAACACCAGTAACATTTTTAAAAGGGCAGTAGTAAAACTAAACAACAGTAGTACACAGGTATGGGCACCAAAGATGTTTAAAGTTAAATCTCCAAAATCTTACTTCTCAAATGATGAACCCAAGACATATAAAGCTTGGGTTCCCAAACTTAACTGATCCTTTACTCACTTGTGCAGAGCATTCAGATCCCAGAAGAAGGAAGAACATGGCATATTGATAGTGGATGCTCAAGGCACATGACTGGAAATCTGCAAATTCTTGAAGATTTCAAGCTATTTGATGGAGGATATGTGGCCTTTGGTGAGAACCCAAAGGGAGGTAAGATTACAGGTAAAGGTACTGTTACAAATGGCAAAATTACCTTTGATGATGTATTTTATGTAGCTGAACTAAAATACAATCTTGTCAGTGTGTCTCAAGTGTGTGATAAAAAGAACAAAATTCTTTTCACAGACATTGAGTGCATCATTCTTTCTCCTGACTTTATTTTAGATGAAAAATATGTTGTTTTAAGAACTCCAAGGAGAAACAATGTGTATTGCCTGGATATAGGGGGAGAACTCATTTCTTCAAATGAGGTCAACTGTTTTATATCCAAGGGAAACACCACTAAATCGGAACTATGGCATAGAAGGATGTGTCACACAAATTTCAAAAACATGAACAATCTAGTAAAAAGAAATTTGGTCATTGGACTACCTCAAAAACAATTCATGTGTGATCATCACTGTGTTGCATGCCTAAAAGGTAAACAACACAAGACTTCTTATAAGTCCAAATCTGTGAACTCTATTTCTGTTCCTTTACAACTCTTACATATGGACCTTTTTGGACCTACAAATGTAATGAGTATTGGAAAGAAACAATATTGCCTTGTTATTACTGATGACTTTTCCAGATATACATGGGTTTTCTTTCTCAGGACAAAGGATGAAACAAGTGAACTCATCAAGAACTTAATTGTTAAACTGGAGAACACATCTGATCAAAAAGTTAAAGCCATAAGATGTGATAATGGCACAGAATTTAAAAATGCTAACTTAATTAACTTTTGTGATCTTAAAGGTATTGACAGGCAATACAGCTCACCTAGAACTCCACAACAAAATGGTGTAGCTGAAAGAAGAAATAGAACCATCATTGAAGCAGTAAGATCTATGTTAGCAGATTCAAAATTACCAATTAACTTTTGGGCTGAAGCTGTTAATACTGCCTGTTATGTTCAGAACAGAGTATTAATAGTGAAGCCACATTTTAAAACATCATATGAACTCTTTAATAAAAGAAAACCATCTATAAGTTTTTTAAAATCATTTGGTTGTCCTTGTAATATTCTGATTACAAGAGAACAAATTGGTAAGTTTGACTGCAAAGCTGATGATGGAATCTTTGTGGGATACTCTACTCAAAGAAAATCATACAGAGTATTCAACAAAAGACTAAGGATAATTGAAGAAAGCATTAATGTATCCTTTAATGAAAATGTTTCTAATGAACAAGGAAATGGTCCAGATTGGCTATTTAACATAGACAATCTAACCAAATCCTTTAATTTTAACATGGATTTCAATGCAGGTAATTCAAATTGTCACTCTAAAAAGGAAGGAACATCATCTGTTAATACTGGTCAAGAGGAGATGAGATACATAGTAGTTAATACTGCTCCAATAGTTAACACCGAGGACAGTAATAACTCAAATTCTGGAACCAGTAGTAACTCTGAGAATGAGGACAATAGTAATTCAAATACTACTGATACCAGTAATAGTAGTCAAAATACTACTGGTCCTAATAATAGCCTAGATTCTCAAGATACTACTGATACCAGTAACAACAACAATACTACTGATCTCAATAAAGACAATAGCAGTAGTAACTCTGACCAAGATGATGATGAACCAAACATCAATGACAATGAATGATCACTAGAGGAACAACTGCCTGAGACAAATGAGTCCAATCTTGAAAATCAACTAGTAGTTGATAAAGCTACAACCACAAGGACTCAGAAGAACCATCCATTAGACCTTGTTCTAAGTGATGTTAACTCACCACTGCAAACAAGAAGCAAATTAAATAAAAGCTTAACTGCAAACATGTGTAACATAAGTTTAATTGCTAATGAATGTATGTTTGAATACTTTTTGTCTCAGGATGAACCAAAGAAGATCCAACAAGCAATGAAGGACTCAAACTGGATTGAGGCAATGCAAGAAGAACTCCTTCAATTCAAGTTACAAGCTGTTTGGACACTTGTACCTCTACCCAAAGGAAAAAGAGCCATTGGAACAAGATGGATCTTTAGAAACAAGAAAGATGAAAGAGGTATAGTGATCAAGAACAAAGCCAGACTTGTAGCCCAAGGATACACTCAAGAAGAAGGAATAGACTATGATGAAGTATATGCTCCTGTTGTTAGAATTGAAGCTATAAGAATATTTCTAGCATATGCTTCATTCAAGAAGTTCAAAGTCTATCAAATGGATGTGAAGAGTGCATTCCTATATGGGAAGATTGAAGAAGAGGTCTATGTATGCCAACCTCCAGGCTTTGAAGATCCAAAACATGGTGATTATGTGTTCAAACTGGATAAAGCTCTATATGGCCTACATCAGGCACCAAGAGCATGGTATGATACATTATCATCATATCTATTGAAGAATAATTTTAAAAGAGGAGCCATTGACAAAACTTTATTTACAAAGAAAGTCAAAGATGATATACTACTAGTACAAATCTATGTAGATGATATCATCTTTGGTTCAACAAATGATGTATTATGCAAAGAATTTGAAGAACTGATGCAGATTAAATTCAAGATGAGCTCTATGGGTCCAATGAACTTCTTCCTTGGACTCCAAGTCATTCAAAGAACAGATGGTATTTTGATAAATCAATCAAAATATGTCAAAGACATCTTGGAAAAGTTTGATTTGAAAGACTGCAAAAGTGCAAGTACTCCAATGGAAACACACAAACACCTACATCCTGATGTTGAGGGGGAGGATGTAGATGAACACTTATATAGATCAATGATAGGCTCTTTGATGTACTTAACTGCATCAAGACCTGACATTATGTATAGTGTTTGTGTGTGTGCAAGATATCAAGCAAGACCTAAAGAACTACACTTGCAAGCTGTCAAAAGAATATTCAGATACTTGAAAGGCAAACCATCACTAGGTCTATGGTATCCACATGATTCATCCTTTGAACTCATAGCCTACACAGATAGTGACTATGGAGGTGAATGTCAAGATAGAAAGTCCACTACTGGTGGATGTCAATTCTTTGGATCAAGACTGGTGTCATGGCAATGTAAGAAGCAAACAAATGTATCAACATCAACTGCTGAAGCAGAATATGTAGCTGCATCTGCTTGTTGTGCTCAAGTACTATGGATTCAAAACCAGCTTCTAGACTTTGGTATCTCTATCCTTAATACTCTTATTTTTATTGATAATCAAAGTGCTATCAGTATTGTGAACAATCCGGTAAAACACTCAAAAACTAAACACATTGAAATAAGATTTCGTTTTATAAGAGATTGCAATGAAAAGAAATTAATCAAAGTAGTTAAAATCCATACTGATGATCAATTAGCAGATCTTTTTACAAAAGCATTTGATGTAGGAAGATTCAACTTCTTGGTTAGCAGTATTGGAATGATTTTGATAAATTAAAATCTCACTTAAAGTCATGTGTAAAGTTTTTGTTGTAAAAAGTTATTTATTTGTTTAAGTGTTTTACTACTGGTAGATCTGTATTACTGGTCATAGGCATGTGCACAAAATACTACTAGTAGTTCATTACTACTGGTGTGTATTAGGTTTACATCAATACTACTGGTAAGTCAGTACTACTGATATTCACATATACTATTGGTCTTGTGTGTTGGTGGTTACTACTGATGTCTTTAGTTACTACTGATGTCAAAATCCTTAGTCACTACTGATGTTAGTAGATACTACTGACGTTTTATTACTGGTATTTCATTTACTACTGGTCTTTCAGAATCACAATTACCAAACTAACCCCCGTGAAAATAACCGTTACGTTATGATTCGAAGGGCATTTTAGTCTTTTTGTAGGCTAAATCGAAAGATATAAAAGGCGGCAGTCGATTAGTTTAGCATTATCTTCACTTCGATTGGCTAAATCCTCTCGATAAACCCAAGCTTTCGATCAAAAACCCTTCATCAGTAACAAAATTCTTACGCTTCTCTCTAAAATCAACAACAATGGCAACTCTACAATCTCTCAATGTTCAAACCGATCTCAAATATTCAGAGTTCCACAACATGTGTGCGTTTCTACGCAATCCAGATGGTACAAAAGACTTTCGACCAATCGTACAATTGTTGAAGAACTCATATATCAAGTTTGCTCTAACTGTAAAACCGAAAGCATACCAACAGCACTTGGTGGATTTCTGGACCAATGCTGAAAGAACAGAAGGTGCAACTGTACCTATGATAAAATCATCAGTGGATGGAAAAACAATAACAATCACCGAGCAATCATTTCGACACCATCTACAACTACACGATGATGCAGGTATGTTTACACTTCCTAAGGAATTCATTGCTAAAATATTAAACAAAATGGGTTATGAGGGAAGACTCAATATAGTAACTTTTCAAAAGGGTCTTCTCTCCCCACAATGGAAATTTTTAGTACATACAATTCAGCATTGTATTTCTCCAAAACGAAGTACTTGGAATGAGTTTAATAAGGCAATAGCCTCTGCTGTTGTCTGTTTATGCACAGACCAAGTCTTTAATTTTTCCTACATGATTTTTGAAGGTATGTTGGGAAATCTTAGTTCTTCAAAATTTTTAATGTATCCCAGATTTCTCCAACATATCATAAACATTGAATTGCAAAACTTGTCAACTCCCAAAAACATTTTTATCATTCCAGAGTTGAACAAGAAAGTTTTCTCAAATATGAGAAAACAATTTAAATTTTCGGGCAAGGAAACCCCTTTGTTTCCTAATATGATCAAAGATCAATCACAAACTGGAGAAGGTTCAATCATATATACAACCCACATTGAACCTCAACCCACTCCATCACCCCCAAATACAGCCCAAACACCACCCCAAATAGTCACTCAATCACCCACTAATATAGAAGTCCTGAATGTGTCCCAGGAACTTGAACTAAATCTGCAGAGTGCTACTCTTCACTCTGTGGAAGACCTACCAAACAAAACCCAAAATATTTCCACTACTTATAAAAGAAAGAAATCTTCTTTAAAGGACACCAGGGGAAAAATCGAGTCACACCCCAGACTCAAAGAGTTGTCCTCCAAGGAGGAGAGAGGACATGAGGCGAGGGCTTTCACTACTGATGCCCCAAAGGTGGGTGCACAGGACAGTGAAAACATCTCTAAGACCCAGACCTCGGCAACTTTAAGTGATGACTCTTTTGAGGAATTACTTAAAGGACCCCAGTGCCAAGAAACCACAAGGGGGGGCATCTCTGCTTCTTCTAGGAAGAAGAGAATGTCTAAAAGACCCAATGAATCACCAAGAAGTGATGAGGGCAGATCTGTGGAATTGATGGAAAGGATGGAAAACCTTCAAACCAATGTACCTATTAGTGAGCCCGATGATCTTGCTAGATGGAGTGAGGGCAGTATTAAAACCAAACAATTGATGGATAAAGTGGATTCTCTTGAATCTACTGTACAAGATTGCCTTAAGTATCTAACAAATCAGGGAAAAACCATTGCAGTTATGAAGAGACATGTCAATACCATCAACAAAAGAATGAGGCTATATGAACACAGGCTTCATCAACAAACAAAAATTATCAGAAGTTTGAAAAAGAAGGTTGATGATAGTGAGGCTCCTCCAGTTGAGCTCACTAAGGGGGAGAAGGATAACATTCAAACAATGATTGATGAATCAATTGCAGCAGCAGCATCCTCTCTCCTAAATCTAAAAGAAACAACTGTTGATGAAGACCAAGAAAATATGGTTTTTGAAGTTGAGCCAATGACTACTGCTCCCATGGAAGAACAAACTGAAAAAGAAACATCAGTAGTAACTCCTACTACTGATATAATAGCAGTAGTAAGTAAAGAAGAGGAAGTAAAAGCAACAAATACTACTGATGCCCTATCAGTAGTAACTCCTGAAGTCCCACCAGTAGTAACTACTTTGGTTACTACTGAAGAGGAAGAACTGCAACTTCCTGAGCTAATTGAAAGAGAAAAACATGTCATCATCTCCAAACCACCAACACCTGATCAACCACTTATCATACCTGACATTGATGATAATGTGAACTGGTTTGAGGTAGATGAATGTACACTTCCTCCACATCCCAAGATACTACCAGAAGACCAACTTAAACTGTTTTATCCAAAACTACTACTTCCTGGTATCCCTGATATGAAATACATTCCACCTCCACCATCTGCTTGCATTGGAAAAGGAAAAGAAGTTTATGGTGATGATTATCCAAACAGAGCATTAGGTCATCACATGGTAAACAAGATTAATTATGTCAGATCAGAAAAGCAATCTAGATGGAGAATAAAACATAGGAAATTTTTGGAGAAAGTGGAGATGTATCAAGCACTTGAGGAAAATAAAAAGAAGGTTCAACGTGCAATTCCTGTTCAAATGCCTGCTCAAATTAAAGACATTCAGATAGAAGCTCAAGAAGCAGAATTCAAGAGGTTAAGAAAAGTTGAAGAAGAACATATACAATGCCTTGAAGAATTAGTTTCTGAATGCAAAAGAACAAAAAGTGAGCTAACTGATGATGTATTTGAACAGAAGACAAACATGATTGATTATCTAAAAACAAAAGGGCATAGTGCAAAATCCTTTGGCAGAATGAAGATGATGACTATAATTGAAAAATACTGTGCTGCCAAGAAGAAGGATTTGGCAGAACAAGAAGAAAAAGAAGCAAAGAAATCTAAAGCCCTAATCCCAATCAGTCCAACATTAATCAAAGCTGGTAGTATATCAACTACTGGTGATACTTCAACTCCCCAGTCAAAGAAAAGAAAAGCAGTTACTCAAGAACAAAACACTCAAAAGAAGTCAAAAACACAAATCATACCTGTTCTTGAAATGCCTGTTGCTCCCTTGCAGAACAACCCAATCATCAATTGGAGGGTTATGCAGAATAATGTGATAGAGATTATAAGGGAAGATAAAATTGTGCAGAGATTTACTGGATGGTTACCTTTGATCATGTCCTGTTCAAGAAGTGATGTCATTAAACTATTGATCATTGGAAAACCAAGAATGTCAAAGAAATCATGGAAAGATTCTGGTGCTGGATACTTGACAAGAATGATAGATGCTGCATTTTATCCAGACAACTATCCAGAACAGTTTACAGATTCAGGAAATGTCTATCATTGGAATGTGATTCCAACTGCACAAATGTACTTCTTTGAAAAATATGGCAAAGTCTGTGAGCTATATTTGTATGAAAAAGAATATCCTCATTCTGAGAAGACTATGTATCAGATATTCACAAACACAATGATGAAACCTTATGATGCTGTTATGTTCCAAAAGAAATTGAATTATTTCACAAAGAGGAACAGCAAATACATTATTGAACAAAGACATCAACAGAATCAAAGGACATTAGAGAAGAGAAAGAAAGAAGAAGATGAACAAAAGAAACTTATGTGATTGAAAGAGAATCAATAAGTTTAGGGGAGATTGTTGGAACAAAATCACAGATCAACTTGATACTGATGCTGCAGTTAGTACTGATCATACTTAGTACTGATGGGGCAGAAACATATTACTGATAAAGTTGATACTGGTGAAGACTATAACTTAGTTACTACTGATCAAGGCTTATTGAAGATACTACTGATCAATAGTAGTTATTACTGACGATGTATCTGGACTTACTACTGGTCACCAAGATTACTACTTACGTTACTTATTTACTACTGGTGATTGCAGAATACTACTGATGAGCGTATATGGAACATATCGAGTCCGAGATCTTCGTAGATATAGTTATAGAATGTAATTCAATGTATATCTATATAATTCGAATGTAAATCAAGTCCTAGAATAACTAGGGTAAATAGTTTAGCTTCAAGGACTATTATAAATAGTTCCTTACGAATTGTAAACGTACGTGTGTATTGTTAACTCGATAATATACATTGAAGCTTTTTGTGAAACTGTGTTCTTAATATTTTCGTTTATTATTTACAGTTCATTGTTCTTAATATATTGATATAGTGTTGATCCGCTGCAACTTCTATTATCAATTAGATCTAAGGTGTTTATTAACTTCTTCATAGTTAATCGATCCTGACGGGTTCGGTTCTCTTAGACCACTCTCAATGGTGGCAGCAACTGACAGCACCACGTCAGCAGACAAACTAACTAACACTAAACTGACATAGTCATGCCAACAACACTCCGTCACTTCACCAAATATAATTAATTTACTTTCTTTTTAATTAAAACAAAAATATAACTAAAAACATAATACTTTTAATAAATAAAAAAACATTACAATAATTTAAAATTTTTTAAAAAAAAATATGAAAAAAAATTACAATAACTTAAAAACTTTAATTAACGTTGGCGGAAATTTAATTGGTGGGAGTTGCGAAATGTGGTCTACTAGTGCATTGCGAAGTCTGTGATGCGTTGCTTGATCCCGTAGTTCTTTGGCCATTCGAGCGTGTGTTGTAACTCTCTCATTCCACGAGAGGAATCAGAAACATTAGACATTTTATAAGTATGGTTGGGTGGAAGAAAAGAGAATTTTTGTTGTGAAAATTATAGAATGAATGTAGGTATTTATAGAAGTTTAAAAGGTTTAAAATATATATATATATATATATATATATATATATATATATATATATATATATATATATATATATATATATATATATATATATATATATATATATATATATATATATATATATATATATATATATGGGAGCGTTCATGCGAGAACCTGTTTTTTTCGAGAACTAATCATGACCATTCATTTAATCTAATTAACTTTTTAATGTATGAGGGTAATATAGTCTCTACAAGAATTTTTAATTCAATTAAATAAATACAAAATATAATTTCCATAATTAAGTTAATCAAATCATAACTACCTCTAGCTATTTTTTTTGGATATGTATTCTTTCACGTTTTAGATCTCATTGTTTAGCAATAGTCGTACTTTATTAACTGTATCTAGAATATTTCCTGTTCATTATCAATTTATTATTAGTAAATTTTTTTGATCATTAGTAATCACATATTTTTAAAGGCAACTTTATAAAACTCATTTAAACAAAATGTCACGAGAAAGTACATTAGTAATCACTTAATTATTTGTTCATTAGTTATCAACTTTGTTCATTAGCTATCAACTTTTTTCATTATTTGTTCATTGGTAATCAACCTTCTGAATAGTATTCGACATGTGACCTACAAGTACAGTTAACATGCCTGTTCAATGTTGATCTTCTTATCTTTAATCACTACTCATGCTTGTTTAATGTTGATCTTATTTTTAATCATTACTAAAAAAAGTTAAAGATCACTAGTGAACAAAGTTAAAGATCCAAAAATGTTCGTCATTGTACAAAGTAATGAACGATTTGACATAGTGAGTTGCTTTCAAGGCACACCAAAACATACTCAAAAATTATATTTCCTCATTGATTAATACTCATCTATTACATTTCACTTCGGCCGTCGACCTTCACCGGAAAGACAATCGCCGATGCGCACAGAAAACCAATCGCCACCCTTACCTTAATGCTCATATGTTACATTTCTCTTCACCACCATTCAATGATTTAACAAACTAAAAGATAAATTGAGGAACAAATCAGATCAGATCTAAAACGTATGAACAAATCTTAGAACAATGAACAGATCTGAAACAAAGCAGATCGAAACATTTTATGAACATATCTGAATCATATTCACAAATGAACAAAGCAAATCGAAACATTTTATTGATGAACAAAACAGACCCATAATGATCACTAGCCGGAACCCTAATTCCAGCCGGCGGCGCACTTTCCGGAATCCTTTCTCTCTCGGATTTATGGTGTACTACCGACTTCACTCGCCGGAATCTGAGTGGTCTGAAGGGCGAGACTCGTTGCAAGTGGGTTTGCCGCCGGTGAGCCAAAAACAACCGATTTGGCATTTCTAGATCCGACGACTTAGGGTTTGGGATTTGAACGATTGAAGGTGTAAACGCCCATAAACCATAAGTCCGAGTCAAATGGTGGTGGTCTGAGGGGAAAATTCCCCCGGCAGGAGGCTCCGCCGCTGTTGGCGGCTACATGAACCAAGGAGAAACCGTATGTTGGGACGAGCGGCGGCGGGGCGTGGTGGTGCGAGCGGCGTTGTTGGTGTGTTTATGGTCACCGAAATTGGTGGTGGTGGTGGATTCATGCCGCCGGCAGGGAGATATTTGAGAGAGAACCAAACACACACAAAAATGTGTGTGTGATATGTTTAATCGCATGGTTAGGGGATTGGTGGGTTAGGTTTTTTTAATTATGATAATATTTCCAAAGTTAGGTGCCTTTTATTTTTATGAAAGTACCCCTCCGTTCATTTTGTTTTAATTAATATGTTTCATTTAATTACATTTTTGTCACCAATGATCTTGACCACACATCTAGTAATCTAATGGCAAGAATTGGTTCTCGCAGTTCTCGCAATAATAATGGTTCTCGCATGAACGCTCACATATATATATATATATATATATATATATATATATATATATATATATATATATATATATATATATATATATATATATATATATATATATATATATATGTAGCAATTCAACGCAGAACCCATTTAAACTACAGAACCACAGAACCCGATCTCAGACCATTAGATTTTAAAGTTAACGGTCAAGATCAATCGTGGCAGTTTTGTAAATAAAATTAATTATATTTGTAGTAAGAACTAAATGAAAGGGTAGAATGGTATTTTACACACAATACAAAAATTACAAAAAAAAAACTCTTCAGGAACCGTTCCCCCTTTTCTCTCATTTATCCTTCACTCAACATAACCCTAGCCTCCATTTCTAATTCATCTCTCTCTCTCTCTCTATCCACCGATCATCTGCAGATCTCCACTCCACCAGCAACATCGATACATTTATGGAAGCTACCGCCGCACCTTGGCCGATACTGAACCGATTCCGTGGAAAACGCGGCAGCGTCGCAAAAATGATTGACGAAGTCCGATTACCGCCGCAGAATATGGAATCGATTTTATGTACTTTCTGGAGAGAATGGAGGTTACAATCCCGCCACCGCTCACCGGAGACAACTTTGTTTCTGATTTGGTCTCTTCTCTAATACCCACATATTCTAAGTAAGTTTTATCCCCCAAATTTGGGATTTGGAGCAACTGTGAATAACTAAAACCTCCTGTTTCCATGGTTGGGAGTCTTCTTTTATCTTGATTTTGTATACACATGTGGGTGTTTTGATGTAAGTCTTCAAAATCTTCTATTTTGAGAAATTGATTATATACGTTTTAATTATTTACATGTTAAGAAGATATGTTTTTGATACTGTAGGTGAAGACGTGAAGTAATCTTGTTTTATTGCTTAATCATCATATGTATATGGGTCCGGTCCGTATTTAAATTGCTCTTGTTTAATAAAGTTTCAAACTTTGATAAATCACAAAAAATTGAAATCGAAGCTTCAACGAAAATGTCCGGTTAGTAATCTAGTAGTATTTGTTTGTTTCTTTATTATTTTTGTGATTTTTTTAGCGTTTTCTACAGAAACCCTTATTGAGTATCTTATTTCTGACTATAATTTCAGGTGTTTACATATTTTTAGCTATTGCAGAGAAAAAAAATAGTAAACAGTATTTTTTTCGAGTTTTGTATATTTGAATCCACTATATGTTTGCTATTGATAAGAAAAATCAGTATGTAATCATGTTTTGTAACTTAGATTCACTATAATTTTTCACATACGTGTTCATCGTCATGTTATGTTTTCAGGTGTTAGGAGAAGTGGTAGGAAGAAGGCGAGATAAGTTAATTACAACGAAAGTCGGAGGCCTAAACCGACAAAACTGAAATTTGAATTCGTGTTCGTGTTGTGTAAAACAAACACGAAGTCGTGTCGTGTTGTGTTCGTGTTCAGAGATTAACACGAAATTGACACGATAGTATTTTGTCGTGTTTGTCGTGTTTATCGTGTTTTTAGCATGTAATAAGTAAGAAATTTATTATTTATTTTGTGTTGTCGTGTTTATCGTGTTATCATTTTTTTAATCGTGTCGTGTTCGTGTTAGCAAAATAAAACACGACTTCATGTCGTGTTGTTTTCGTGTTGAACGTTTTCGTGTCGTGTCGTGTCGTGCTATCCAGAAACACGAAACGATAGCACGATTTGACAACCCTAGTCGAAACATGGTTCTGTAGTTCTGCACCTTTAAACGGTTCTGCACTGAATCGCACTATATATATATATATATATATATATATATATATATATATATATATATATATATATATATATATATATATATATATATATATATATATATATATATATATATATGAGAGTTCATGCGAGAACCATTATTATTGCGAGAACTGCGAGAACATCTTTTTAACCAATCATTTCAATTAATTAGTTTTTTAATTCTAAAGGGCATTATAGTCTTTTTAACATTAAAATCTTTTTATTTATTATTTTTAATTGTGGTAAATCAAGACCAAATTCACTTTCTTTAATTAAAATAATTAAATTGTAAAATCAATGTTTATTTTCTAATATATTAATTATGCAAGTCGTATGTTATTTTTGCAATTCTTATGTGTTCATTGATAAACGTATAAAAATAATTTTTAATTTTTAACTTTTTTAACGTGTTCAGTATTGAACGCATAATAATAACGTGTTCAATGTGCATAATTAGCATATTCATTAATGAACAAATATACATGATCGGAATTAAATCATTAATTAATTAAATCTATAATTCATTACTGATCATTGATGAACACATGTACATAATCACGATTAAAATCCATAATTCATAGTTTAGAAATCACCATACGATGAACATTGATGAACACATAATCAATAATCCATAATTCATTGATGAACACGATTACATAGCCCAAACTACGATAATCATCATACAAAAAGTATTAGAAACATTGCTCATTGCATTATTCGCCATGATGATTTGTTACATATTGGCAACTTTTGATGGCAATTCTTCTAAGATTCGAAATCGGGACCTTGCAATCAATATCTCAACCTAATTCACAACAATATATTACAAAGTTATACAACTTAAATAAAACAAAAAAGACACGTATTTGGCATATCATAAATGTAAAATATATTGGTTTTTATATGTCAAAAAACAAGAGTCGAAAAAATTGACAATGGAGTAAGCAAAAATGACAAATACTCATATTGCTTTTCTAGTGGGACTTCTTCCATTCCATATGATAGACCAATCTCTTGTAAAAAAATTATAATGATTTATTATCCGGTAAATGAAACAAAAAATAAAATAAAATAACGAAGGCCTTGACAATTACCTAAAAAATGTGATTACCATCTTCATATCCAGAAAGCTGATTTGAAGCATAACCATTCTTGTAAACTGAAAAACAATATATTGCAAACTTTGCATAATCGTTTTAATAAAAGGCAGATCTGGAACAGATCTCGAACGATCAACAAAGCAGATCTGTCGCAAAAACGCCGTCAAAAACATGAAAATCTTTTTCTGACAATCGATCCGGTCATGAACGACATCGCCTGCGCAGATCTCGTCGGCTGAAATCTTTTTCTGTTGGTCGAAGTTCTCGCCGGACATAACACAAGTGGGGTAGTTGTCGGCGGTGGAGGGCGTCGGAGTTTGTGAGGGGGGTTGTCGGAGTTGCCGTCTTTGCCATTTTTTCCGTATGCTTGGGGATATGACAGGAACTTACCGGTCTCCATTGTTGAGAGAAGAGAATTGTGAAGGTGAAAGAGGTTTTGGGAAGAACACGATCAAATCTTTGACAAAACAAGTGATATTCTTATTATTTAATGTATAAATTAAATAAGAGAGATAACTTCCAAAAACGTGTGCGTAAGATATGTAAAGTAGTTGAAGTTATTTCTAAATAATTTGAAAACCAATTTACTCTTTTACCCTTTCAGTCTTAAAATTTAACCCTTTATTATTTTCATTTTTTACAAAACTGCCACCAATGATCTAAGCCACACATCTCATTATTTAATGGTCACAGATTCGTTCTCGCAGTTCTCGCAATAATAATGGTTCTCACATGAACCCTTGTCTATATATATATATATATATATATATATATATATATATATATATAGGGGAGCGTTCATGCGAGAACCTATATTTTGGCGAGAACTGCGAGAACACCTTTATAACCATTAGATTAATTTGATTAGAATTTTAACCTTCAAGGGTGTTCGAACAACGATTGTCAAACACAAAGAATAGGCGACGTCAACCTTGTATCTCCTGTGATAGTGCAAACCCAACAAGTTCTTGGCGAACCTAGGGTGATCAAGGTTGAGTACGAGTGTAAGTGAGAGTATATGAACTCTTTGTATTTCTGTGTGTCTCTTTGACAATGAAGGCCATGTATTTATATGGCTAGTCTCAAGTATATGGAACGATGGTCCATTAATGATGATCGCTTGAGCTACCTTGATGATCGTGCAACGCCTTAATATTATGACGGTAATAAAGCAGTCATTAAGCGCCATTATGACGGGACATAAGCCAATGACAGGCGCTGACAACTTGACAGACGGTGATAACTTGACAAGGGCTCGCGGATCCAAACTGTCGTGGGCCATCATTAGTATCGGACCCAATTGTGACATGGGCTCGTGAGCATAAAAGCCCACCTTCTTGTTTAGGGTTTGGGAATTCACCTATATATACATAGGTAAACCCTACTAACCTCATTATGCCCCCGAGTTAGGATTTGCCAACACAACATTTGCAAGGCGTAACTAGTAAGTCTTCGTTTTCTTTGTCGTTTTTTTTTTCCGATTGGACGGACCGGCTGCGCAGACCGGCGGTCGCAAGTTGCAAGGTCATGGAACCGGCGTGTAAACCCCAATCGCAATGGCTCGGGGATGGCCATGGCAGGCGGTCACAAGCGGGACTGCGCAAGACGACGGTACAACAGTGTGACCGGCTGCCCAATGACGACCGGCGGTCGCAAGCAGTCAAACCGACGACGACCGGGCGAGGTGTTGACCGGCTGCCCGAGGTAGACCGACAGCCGCACTCGGGGTCAGCGTAGGGTTTAGACCGGCAGATCGGTATTCGACCAACGGTACAACCGATACGGTTTCGACCGGCGGTACAATGACAACCGGGGACCGACGGTTCAAGGTTCGGGCCGTCGGTTTAAGGTTCACGGGCCGGCGGTCTTAGGGTTTAGACCGGCAGATCGGTATTCGACCGACGGTACAACCGATACGGTTTCGACCGGCGGTACAACGACAACCGAGGACCGGCGCTTCAAGGTTTCGGTTTAAGGTTCACGGGCCGGCGGTCTTAGGGTTTAGACCGGCAGATCGGTATTCGACCGTCGGTACAACCGATACGGTTTCGACCGGCGGTACAACGACAACCGAGGACCGGCGGTTCAAGGTTTCGGTTTAAGGTTCACGGACCGGCGGTCTTAGGGTTTTACGGCCCGACAGTCTAAGTGTCTAGGGGACCGGCGGTTTAGGGGCTGACGGCTAGGCCCGGACCCAGACTATTTTGCACGCGTGAAACACTTAACTAATTGCAGTTGTATGTCTTGCAGGTTTTAAGTGGGTTGATCGCTACCTGACAGGTACGTATTTGCCTCTCATGTGCGTTGCTTTGCTTACACCCCCTTAGTTAGTAACAGCTTTATATCCTCTGTCATTTATTAGGCGTATAGTAGTTGTTTTAACATGGGAAGCCAGTGTCAGATGTGATTGTAATGGAAACTCCATCAGTTGCTCAGAGGCCTAGCACAGTTAATGACAAAATGTTAACAAAACTTATGGATGAGTATCCATGCCTTAGGAAATATAATGCTATTGTACCAACACCAAACCAACGAGCCCATTCCCCTCCGAAAGGAAAAGTAGCCCTCTATATCCATTACCTTTCCCACTCCAATTTTAGATATCCGGCCACCGCTTTTTATTTGAGTGTGTTGAACTACTTCAAGTTGGGGTTTGCACAGTTACACCCAGTAGCTGTATCAAAAATCACGACATTTGAGATGTTATTGGTGGCAATGGGAATAAAACCTTCAGTACCCTTGTTTAGGGCGTGTTATAAGTTGATGAAATCTCATGATTGGTATTCGATAGAGTTAAAAGATAGAAAGAAAAACTTTATTCGGGAGTGTTTTTCGAGTCATAGGAATTGGAGATATAAGTATGTGTTTGTGGATGTTGCGTTCAGAAATATTTGGGCTAGTAACTTGTTTAAATGGAGAACTGAGTTTGACAAATCGTTAAACGATGCTCCAGCCCTGACGCCTCAAAGCGGAAGGCTGTACAAGCAAATTTTACGAAAGTCAATTGTATTTCGAGTTTATGAGGAAGGTGCCTTGGTGTTAGCTGGTATTTCGGATTATTGGGCTGAAGGGATGAAGCCTGTGATAGTGGACTCGGAGACCGGGAAACGTGGGTTCTTGTTATTATACCATCATGCTTTTATATTATCATTTTACAGGTACTGACTCAGTGTTCGTTTCCTGCAGCCATGAGCTTGATGGATTTCATGGAGGGAGATCCTGCCTTTATGAATTACGAGGTTGAAAGTCAGCCTGCTGACCTTGGTGAACAAGAAACTGGTGCCACTTCGCATGTTAATTCTGGGATAAACACGATCTCAACCAACGAGGTGACATCAAACTCGACACCAGGTAATTGTCCAACCTCTACACATATGTATTTACTATGATAAAAGGTAAGCGTATGCTTTATGTTTCACAGGTGCCACTGATAAAGAAAAGTCACTGTCCAAGACTATTGCGGAGTGTGACAACGAAGATGAAACAGGTAACACTATAATTATAGTGGTTGCCTATTTATTACCTGTTACTTAACGATCTTATTGTGAATATGCAGGGGACTTCGATTACCTGGGGGCGACGTCAATTCCAGATCCCAGATTGGATGGCCGAGATATGTTAGGACTTGGAAAAAGGGCGGTGAGCCTAGATGTAAGCGATGATGACATCCCTTTGCCGAAGGTGCCAAAAGTGACTTTCCCCTCTAATCTTCCCCCAAATGCTACTTTGGTAAATCGCGGGGGTAATACTGGATCATTTGGAGCAAACGCCACAATTGGTGCAAGCTGTAGTATGTTTGGAACGATCAGCGCTCCTTTTGGATCCCCCAGGTTAGCATCGAGCCAAAATTTTGGCATGACACAGTCTCCCGTTTTGCCCCGTACTACCCTGCCTATGTCAGCTAGCGAGGGTGTAATCGATGCAGCAAATATAAATATGTTCAATTGCTTTAAGGACTATGTCCGACAGCTTGTAAGCAATGAACATGGGGACTTAAAGAGGTCGTGCGCCGAGTTGCAGGCGCAAGTTGATAATAGCAAAGATGAGATTACCTCTCTAAAGAAAGGTCTAGTGCTGGAGCAGACTACAACTAGTCGTTGTCAAGAGGAAGTGCGCATACTTAGGGAGAAAATATCCCAACAGGGGGTCATGTTGTCTAAGGCTGAAAGAGAAAAATAGGAGATGTCAGCAACCATGTGTACCCGTGATGAGCAGCTGGCTCAAAAAGAGAAACAAGTACCTGAAAAAGATGTTGAGCTGGAGACTATGAGGCAAGCGATGGTCAAGATGAGTGAAGAACGCGAGGCGACCATGCAGATGAGGAAAGATTTAGTTGCTGCATTGCCTCAGCTATTTGATTTGATGCTTAAGCATCCTGATGTTGCTAATGTTCTTAACGACTTTAACCGTGCTTCTCATATGTTTGGGAGACATCTGGCCAGCAAAAAAGTGAAGGATGCACTCCCCAATATTGCTCCTGAGAGCTTGCCTTTTTTGGACCCTGCAACGCACAGTAACATGATGCGTGCGAGTGAGAAATTTGCAGCCAGGGCCTTTCCCATTATGACTACCCTGGTGCAAGATTTGGAGTTGTCACTTCCAGCTATTATTGCCTTATTGTCGGCGAAGCCACAACCTTAGTTTGTTTATTCATGCATATGATACGTTATGACTTTGTGACTTGATTGTTTTTTATGATTGGATTATTGCTTTCTAGCCTTTGAATAATTTCGTGGAATTTCTTACGATTGAAATTACGTGGTTTCTTTCTATGCGTGTACTTTGCTATAGAAATTATGTATGTATTTGTTGGTTAACTGGTGAAAAAATGTTTTACTCGCGAGGATGTCACTTCCGAATAGGAAGTGCTTATCTTTTATCAAGTTGATCAAAAGATGAAATTGAATGCATGTGTATAGACCAAGCAAAGGCTGTTTGTGTGACTTGGTATAATTTATATTGAACGATGTTCTTGACTATGTCATTTGTGCATGCATGTGGTGTAACATTGTACATAATAAGAAGTGCTATCGTAGCGATTTTATTGAATAAAAGTTGGGATACATGATCAAACCAAATTATTAAACATAACACCTCTTCAAGTTCATAACATTCCATGTCCTAGGCATAGCTTGTCCGTCCATGTCTGACAAGGTGTAAGACCCATTACCTTTAGCATGAAGTACGCGATAAGGGCCTTCCCATGTAGGGCCTAGCTTGCCTTGATCTTCCACCCTGCTGGCCTCATTCTTCCTCCATACCAGATCGTCTGGCTGAAAAGAGAGAGGACGGACTCGCTGATTGTAATATTTAGCCATTTGCATGTGACTGGCGGCCTGTTTGATGAGAGCGATCTCTTACGCTCTTCTACGATGTTTAAGTTTTCACGTAGTGCTTCCTTATTCTCTTCAGGGTGGAAGTCCATAACCCTTTGTGTCGGATGAGTAAATTCTGGAGGAATGACTGATTCTGTGCCATAAACCAAGCTGAAAGGTGTTTCAGACGTAGTTGTACTTGGGGTGGTTCGATGAGCCCAAAGGATACCTGGTAATAGATCTACCCATGCAGTTTTGCGGCGGCCCAGTGTTGCTTTGATTTCTTTCACGATGGCTTTGTTCATCACCTCGACTTGGCCATTGGCTTGAGGATGTGCTACTGACGTGAATATCTGTTGTATGTTCATGTTAGAGCACCAAGCCTTGAACGATCCTTCTGTAAACTGCTTGCCATTATCGCTCACCATGACATGCGGTACCCTAAACCTGCAAACTATGTGTTCCCATACAAAATTGATAACTCGCTTCCCAGTGATAGTTGCCAAGGGTTTTACCTCTATCCACTTTGTAAAGTAGTCGACAACAACAATGAGAAACTTGACATTGCCAACGTCTGGTGGAAATGGCCCAACAATGTCGATCCCCCACTTGTAAAATGGCCATGCAGTGGTAAAAGGAATAAGATCTTGCTTTGGCACTTTGGCGACAGAAGCATGTTGCTGACAGACTGTGCACTTTTCGATTTCCTCCTTTGTATCTTGATGCATCGTTGGCCAAAAGTACCCCAATCTCATGATTTTACCATTGACAGAGCGTGGACCGGCGTGGAGGGAGCATGTGCCGCTATGTACAGATTCAATGATACTCTTAGCCTGTGTTGGACCAACACAACGCAGATGTGGCCCCAGATAAGATTTGCGAAACAGGCAGTCGTCAATCAACGTATACATTGGTGACTTCATACGAATTTTTCTTGCTAGCTGTGGATCAGCCGGTAGTACATCATGTTTGAGGAAATTTAAGATCGGAGTCATCCAACATTCTTCTTCTGTAACAGTGGTAACCTCCTTTGGTCTCGCAATGGACTTTTCTGTCAAGATCTCCACCAGTAATTCTTTTTTAAGATGGGCAAAGGCGGACGAAGCCAACTTGCTTAGTGCGTCAGCTAACTTGTTGCGATTTCTGGGCACTTGCTTAATGGTAAATTTCGTGAACTCTGAGATCACCTTTTTAGCTTCTTCTAAGTAAAGCTGCATGGAGGTTTGGTTCGCAATGAATGCTCCACTGACTTGGTTGGAAACAAGCTGTGAATCTACAAACACAGATATACTTTTCACCCCCATTTTCATGGCGATTTTCAAGCCTGCTAACAAAGCTTCATACTCTGCTTCATTATTAGTCGTCGGAAACTCGAACTTAAGGGCATAAGTATACTCATTTTTTATTGGGGTCTGTAAGAATTAAACCAGCTCCAGAACCCTCCAAGTTAGAGGCACCGTCAGTAAAAAGTGTCCACGGGGTATCTTCCTCCTACTAACCTTATCAAAGGGCAATTAAGTCTTTTTGTAATTACTTTTATTAAATTTTTTAATTTAAATATGACAATTGATAATTACAATTCTATTACCATAATTGACCTAATCAAAAAAATAACTGCCTCCCCTATTATTTGGGAACTTTTTCATCAGATTTTTCAAAATTTCAGAATAATGCACTAATGAACATTTTAAAACTTAATAATTAACTAATAAATATTTATAATTGGTCAGCTGATCACTAGTGAACAATCCAAAATAATGAACAAAAACATTGTATTCAGCGGTATGAACATATATCATTACTGAATAAAGTTACATGTCCAAAAAATGTTCACCACTAATAAACATTCAACTGGATAACAATCACATATGAACAAACATCAAACGGAAACTAACGTTCACTAATTAGCAAACATTCAACAGGAAGCTAGCATTCAGTAATCAACAAGTACTCAACCGCAAATTAACATTCACTAATGAACAGATCACTTATAGCCAGAAACAATTTGAGGGGAAACTAACATTCTCCACACCAGACTCTTGTAGCTCCAGTCCATCTTCTTCATCTACAGAGAAAAATCGCCATAATTTAATAAAACAATCAAGAAATAATTTACAACAAAACCACAGAAACGAAAAAATCATAGATTTACCTATCTACGAAAAAATCATAATAATACAATAGACTACCTTATTCAGAAACGAAACCCTGAAATTAAGAAGAGGAATTGATGTTGAACACTAAAGAATTTATATTCCATGTTTTAACAAATGTCAATTGACCACCCAAACAATATAAACATAACGAATATACAACTTGATGAACATTAAACGGATACATAAGAATTTGAACATCATTACAAAAGCTTCATGTCATAATTATTATGCATTGAAACCACACAAAAAAGAACATTAATATTAAACAATGAATACCTATTGTTTTTAAACAATAAACCACATAAAAATTGAAACCATTTAAAAAAATTCTAATTAAAAAAAAAACCTGAATTGCGTTGGTTGCAGGTGCGATTCCGTTAGAGCGGCCGGCGGTGGTGCGATCGACGGTTGGATCTGGTTAAAAGTTTGAGAGAAATAGCTCGGTGATATTATCCGATCGTTTTGAGGGCGGCGGTGGTTGCAAGTCCGATTGAGTTGGAGCGGCCGTCGTTTTTAGGGTTTGTTGGTGACTGCAAAAACACACAATGGGAGATAAGAACTAGAGATAAACAAATAAAAGAAAAGTAAACGGCTTATGAAAAAGAAAAGATTTCGTGTTTAAATTAATTTCCGTTTTTTACTCTTTGCCATATTAAATTGTATTTTATTGACTATTTTAACCTTTGCCTCCTTACTTTGCCTCCTTGTATTTTCATTTATTCGCGAAAGTGCCATCAGTCATCTTAACCATTGATCACATATTTTGATGATCATCATTAGTTCTCGCAGTTCTCGCAAAAATATAGGTTCACGCATGAACACTCACACACACACACACACATACATATATATATATATATATATATATATATATATATATAGAGAGAGAGAGAGAGAGAGCGGTTCATGCGAGAACCATTAAAATTGCGAGAACTGCGAGAACATGTTTATAGCCCTTGGATTAATCTGATTTGAAATTAATGTTATAAGGGTATTTAGGTAAATGGGTATGTGGTTTAAATATAGACTTTATCTCAAAAAAGGCATGAAATCGTTTTCTATTAATTATTATTAACATATACTCCTATTTTTATGCATATCATTATTCTCTTTCATAAAACCACCGAAATATTCATACTCAATCATGAAAAAATCTCCAGATTTCTTTAGAAACCGGCCAACAATTCATCAATCAGCTACGTAAAATTCCAGAAATCGACAAACTGCTACGTGTTCAACGATGAATGCAATTATTTTAACCGTATTATACGTGTTCAATGATGAATGCATTGTAAAACAATAACTAACAATTTTTAACCTTTTTTAATGTGTTCAACGATAAACGCATATATTATTAATGAACAAAATTGTTGAATAAATAGACAAATTGTTGAACACATATTGATGAACAAAATTACAACCAACATATTTTTATAAATGAAATATAAATCTACATAACAAGTGAGTAAAAATAAATCTTCGTAACCATTCACCACTGTATTCACTACTATTTATCAAAAAGTTGAAACATTGATCTCTGTTCATTGGTGAACAACTAGAATCAAAAAGTTGAACAACTAAAATCAAAGCAATAACCTTATCTTAAGAACAAATTAAAAATCTATATATATAAAAAATCGGTAGTTCCTCTGCTGCTGTTGTAGATGGAAAATAATTGGGGATTTGTGTCTAGATCTGGCGATAGCGGAACCCTAGATCTGGCGGCCGTAACCCTAGATCCGAAACACAGTTTTCCACAGAGAAGGTTGTAGATTCGTGGGATACATTTGCAGGTTCGATTAGCGGCAGTGCGGCGCCGGTGGTCGCCTGAGTTGGTGTCACAAATGGGTAGAGAGACGGCGGTGGTGGTGCGGTGCAGGTGCTCATCTTGCTCTATATTCTGATGTGTTTCGATTTCTTCAACGACGGCTTCAGAGCCACGGATCTCGATTCAAGATTATATGGATTAATGAAAACGAGGAAGAAATGGGGTTGGAGGGGAGAGGAATGAATACGGTGGAGAGAGAGAAATGAGATTCCATTTGTACTATTTTCCCTGTTTTTTTGGGATTTTTCAAATCCACATTAATTTACATATAAATATATTTAATAGATTCTTTGTTCATTTGACTAATATGTACTTGCACACGAAATTTCCCTCTAAAATTGTTTATTTAATTTCAAAATTGGCACATTTAATCTAAACCACTCATCTAGATATCCAAAGGCTATAACATGTTCTCGCAGTTCTCGCAATTTTAATGGTTTTCGCATGAACCCTTCTATATATATATATATATATATAATTAGTTTCAGAGCCAATTAAGGCTACGGAACCAACACAACTCAATCTAAACCATTGATTTTTGAAATGAAATGATCATGGAAGACACATTAATGTATTTGATGAGGGACCCCCAAATATTGGTTTGCATGGATGTCATTCATGCATGTATACATATATGTATATGTTTTCATGTATATGTTTTCAAGAGCTTTATTAGCTCTTGAAATTGCAGTTATAATGTAGCTTGAACCCTGCCAAAGTTATGCATAACTTAAATAATGGTGATAATATTTGCATAATTATTTTGTTTCATCTCGTTTGGTGAAACTTATATCTGGGATGCAAACTGTATTACACCAAACAGTCTATTCAATCATCATGCAGTTTGTATGAAGGTTACATATCTCGCTTCAAGTACAAAGTTATTCATGTTTCAGTTTGCAAAGATAGCCCTCTCATGAAGGTGACATGCCTTGCTTTAATTACAATTTTATTATTGTTACAATTCGTTATAAATTACCCCCAAATGAACCTACCAAGATCACACGGTTTTTATGCATAGTTTTCTATATAAAAACGTACTATGCGTTACCAATATATATTAGCCAGAAGCAAGGCATATTGCAATGGTTGTTATTCATACAAAAGACTATGGTCAGTGTCACTGCCAATATTCTTAAATGGTTAGTTTTCACGTTATTTCCCATAGTCAAGACGGTACCAATTCCCCCTTTTGCCCCTCGCCCGCTCTGTAATTTCCAATTGGCCCTTGCAAATCAAGCTTGTGCATTCATCCAGTCAACACTAGTCCCTCCTTCACCTCCAACACCGTTTGTTCAACTTCCACCACCTCCACCCAAATTTTATGAACAATTGCGTAGTCATACTCACATTCACAAACACGATCATGGTCAAGAACATGAACATGGGAAGAATCAAAGTCACGCGCATAGGCATGAGCCGCATGATCATGGGCACAATCAAACTCAAGTGCATAGACATGGACCACATGGTCATGAAGATCGGCACAATCAAACTCATGTGCACAAGCACAAGCATAGGCATGGTCACGGTCATGATCAGGAACCTGATCACGGTCATGATGGTTATGGGTTTGGTTTTGGCTATCGTAGACATGATCATCACAAGCATAGGCATAGTCGTCGCCATCATCATCATCATCATCATCATAGATGGTCGCCTGCAGAAGAGCAATGTTGTAAGTGGTTAGCTCAAGTTGATGATGAGTGTGTTTGTGATATACTTGGGCGTTTGCCGCCTTTTCTTGTTAGACCCTATCATGAATACACCGTTAATGTTATTGGCTCTTGCGACCGTATTTACAAGTGTGGAGCATTTAGACTTTAAATTGTAATGCATTTAAATATTTTATAATTTTCATGTTTCTATAGTTACTTTCTCTTGTTTTTTAGCCATTTTAAGTAAAACGTTGTTTTTTTACTGTTGTTTAACATACAGAGTACAATATCTTAGAGTTATAGTGTGTTGTAATATCATAATGCATACATTGCATATAAATGGATGTTATTCCGTTTTATTACATTTTTAGCGTCAAACGGGAACTGATTCAAAGCTCAATGCTTTGAATATCGTTTTTATTCTGTAAAAATGGATGCGGGTATCTATTTTGAGGATGTGAATTTGGCTTTTGTAGCCGAAGTACCGTTTCTTAGCGGGTGGATGTCAATTGTCATGGTCTGTGGATCATAAATTCATAATTGGTCAGTGTTTGAATTGATAAGTCAAAACCATCACCCACAACCTTTGTCAAAACAGATTCCCGCATCCATTTTGTATAGCTAAATTGGAATCTTGACAATGATAAACTATCAAAGTGTTATAGAGAGGATGTCATGACCACTTTTGGGATTGATATGTTTGGTCCTTTGAATTCGCAATTTGTGGCTCGTTTGCAAAAACGGGTACACTATTCTTTTCAAGCACAAGTACTTGATGCTTCCTTAAAAGGTCGATTGTTGGGGTTACAAATAAAAAGTAATCATTGGTTCGTAGCTCGAATTGATAGCTCAAAACTGTTAACCCACACAACATCTATGGGTACGAATCCAAGCATCCTCTAATTCATATAGATAAATTGGAATCTTACTTAATAGGCAAAAACGGCGAGAATGATTCTATCATCCTTTTTGTAAAACTAATTAGAATGTTGACTAAGGGCAAGTTGCTGGGGGTTGACAAGATTGTTTTTAATTCTTACCATTTGTCTCTTGTATGTAATCTTAGTTGTTAGAGTTTGTTCTCGAGGATTTTGATGATTTCTTGACCTTTTGATAACAAAGGTTAAGGTTCTTGGCCCCAATTGGTAATGGCGCAGTTGGTAATGAGTGAAGTATCTTTGCAACAAGAAGTTTAAGGTTACGACCTCAAAACCCCATAGCCACAACAGCTAGATGAGTCGGGTCTACCCACACATTATGGATAGCCAGTTGATTGTAGACTAGTCTGACTTTCTGATAATAAACCTTTTGCAACAAGGTCCCATCACAATGAAATTGTTGGTCCTCCACAAGATTTAATATGTTGATACCACCATATATATGCATATAGAGATTGATTTTAGCATCAATTTGTAAAGGTAAATTGGAATGTTGACTATTTTATTGCATGTACGGACATTTTTGGTAGATTCTTGGAGTCTTGCTTTAGAGTATATGTTAATTTTGGTGGTGTTAAGTGGAGAGAAATTATAAATTGAGAATCATTGATATAAAATGAATCAAATTGGTTTATATTTTACTAGCTTATAACCCGTGATGAATCACGGGTGGCTATAGAAATTCATAACAAATACTACTTTCAAATGTTGATAAGGCGAATAGATCATTTTGAACTACTATATGCTATTGTATGACAATGGATAGGATGAAACTAAGCAGATGTAATCACATCTGTAGAAAACTGTGGAGTTGATGAAACAAAGTCAAAGTCAACATTCACAAGCTTTTGTATCATCAAACAAGTAACCCACAAATCCACAATATTAACATGAATAAATAGAAAATGGTGCCACACAGGTAATTAATAAGTTTTAGTATTTAGGGGGTGTTGAGATTGCATATTTTTAGTGCTTATCTCTTATTATGTTTTTTGAAAAGGTTAAACGGAGGTCAATTGAGTGACGTGTCAAAACAGCTAATTATTTAGCGACATAGCTTAAGTCAAAATGATATTATCAAGTTGGAGCGGCCCGCAAAAAACTAATTTCATTTTTAGTTTTATCTCTAAGTATTGTGTTACAGCTAATCATACCTCTATGAAGGCATTTACAATCATTCTTGTAGCAGAACAATCGAATACATATATTGATACTTGATAGAGTCTTTAACCATGAATCTAGGTCACTAAATTGTAAAGGAATAAAAAGACTATTGAGGTATATAAATTAATAAATATGTAGTATAATTAGATAATTAACTTGTTAAAAAACAAAATCTCACCATTTGAAGTTGGTTTAGGAACACCATGACCATTATAATGATATAAAACTCTTTCAGATTCTGTTGAAAAAAAACTCTTTTCAGATTTGGCATATTTTCAACATGTGGTACATAATTTCTTCACTAAACTCAACTGTAGGATCCAATTGAATCTTGTATTTGGCCTCTTTTCATGATTATTAATCATTAAATTTGTCTAAAATCAATATAATAAATGTTAAATGGTGTAATATAAATACTCTAATGTATTACTAAAATATAAACAAAATATCGTTAAAGAGAGCTCAATCCAACCAAAAACCAGTTTTGACTTTTGACAGACACATGTTTTGGCCCAGACCCGCTTTGACCCGTTATCTGACCCCGCCCATTTTGGCGCATATATATATTGAAGAATAAAAATTAAAAGGAACTCAACCACACCAGTTGTTTCTTTAATTCTGTTGTAATTACTTACATTTTGATCACCTTTTGCATGAATCATATATGAAAGAGATGAAAATCCACCTGCTTTCTCCATTTGTGCAACCATGCCAGTGGGCTAATGACCACATTTTATCTCAGGATCCAGGACCTAAATCACAAATGTGAAATTTCAGCAACAATATTACAAAATTGATTGAAAGCAACTAAAAAGATCCAATTTTTAGTGCATTTCAGTCTTTGTTTATAATCATAATACGTTCAAATGTGTTCACTCCATTAGCTTAATTCAATCATTCATAAACTCAGTAATAAATATTTATTCTCTTGTAAATTTATACCGAATGAGTTTAATAATTAAATAAAAACCCAGGTTGTTAGTACCTTACAAACCCATTTGTACCAAATCATTATAGCAGTGTTCTATATGATTAGCCTAAATTTTTTTTATCTTTATCCTGAATTTATCAATAAACAATTAGAAGAATGGAATAAAAAGCTCAAAATAAAAAAACAAATAGCTAGATTTACTCACATGTTCAAGTTTCAAGTAATCTAGTGTTTGCTTCTCTAACACAATCTAGAACTACCAGCTTCCCGTTATCATCGCGATAAGCTCCTTGAAAACACAATCACACAGTCATTATCTCCAATTTAGTATCTAAGTAAAAAAATATATGTTTTAATCAGCAATTACCTCAATCCTTCATGGGATAAAAAATATATGGTTTAATCAGCAAATACCTGCAATGCACCAATGTAAAACATCTTAACTACATGCAGAACTATCTTCTATAGTATCAATGTAAAACAATGGTATTCAAAGAAATTACAGTACCTGTTTTGAAGAAAATTATGGAAATTTTTTGAAAAAGTAAATATTTAGTAATCTCAGCAGCGTATTCTTCATTAGGACAAGACCGTGCAGTCTCAGCTGCAATTTACTGCCCGGGTTAACAGAAATTCGTACCTGAAACTGTATTATGATGTTAAAAGAATTATAAAAGTACGATTTTTTATTTAAATTTTTTTATATTAAGATTCTAACCTCCATTTGACACAACAAAACTACTGAAATGGTTTTTATCCTTCCATGGCCTTTTCTTCCCATTGCCCGCCCAATTCAGGTAAAAAATAAGGTTTATAAGATACTGCAATATAGCTCACCTTTGCAATTATCAATCAGTTCTCACAATCTGACAGAAATTAAAAATAGGAATAACCTAATTCGAACCAAGGATTTTGTGCCAAATCGCCCACAACATCTTTAGTCCTATAAGGTCAAAAGCTTCTGAAACAAACATCAGCAAAACTTGAGTACAATTAATAACTTCTAAGAATGTGATGGAAATGGAGTTTGTATAAAAAAGTGCTACAGACTTCGAATCGGTTGTTGGGATTAAATCACTCAACTAATAAGGAAAACACAAACTTTATATTATAACACTCAAACATACAAGATTTAAAACGAAACAGAGACCGACACTTTTTTTTCTTTTCTTTACCGGAGCTACCGCTCAACTCTCTTCTCTCTTAACTTATGAGCTACTGCTCTTCTTACACACTCTCTTTTTGGTCTGCCTTATTCTACAACACACGATACATATTTATACTACTTTGCTACCGACAGAGCCTACAATAACATCTTACATTCACACCAATTTGTCAAACCAAGATCTGCTCCTACAATAACATCTTACATTCACACCAATTTGTCAAACCAAGATCTGCAATCTTGGATTTTGTTTTCTAACATATCGGCTGCACAGAGCAGCTAGCAGCTTTTGGTACAGTTGGTTTGACTTCTAACACTCCCCCTCAAACCCAACTGCGCATACCAAGTTTCTTCTTAAATTTCTGAAATGTATCCGTCTTCAACGGCTTTGTAAAAATATCTGCCAATTGCTCTTCAGTACTACAGTGTACGAGCTCGACTACCTTGTCTTTTACCTGATCACGAATGAAGTGATACTTTATGTTTATATGCTTGCTTCGGCTATGTGAAACTGGATTCTTTGCAAGAGATATAGCTGATTTGTTATCAACATATATCGTAACAGGATCTTCGCTTACGAGACTTAAGTCGTTTAAAATATACTTCAACCATGTAGCTTGACATGTACATGTTGCTGCTGCAATGTACTCTGATTCACATGTTGAGAGGGAAACTGTTTGTTGCTTCTTTGAGGACCATGAAAATACTGCTGAACCAATATGAAATGCATATCCAGTTGTGCTTTTCCCGTCATCCATATCTCCACCATAATCACTATCTGGGTAGCCAATCAATCTTGCATCTTCGGAGCAAGTATAGAACAAACCAAGATTCAACGTACCTTTGATGTATCTTAAAATTCTTTTAGCTGCAATGAAATGATCTTGTTTTGGCTTCTCCATATATCTGCTAATTAATCCAACTGAGTACATAATATCCGGACGTGTGAAAGTTAAGTATCTTAAACTTCCCACCAAACTTTTAAACAAAGTTGGATTCACATGTTCTCTACTTGATGCATTGCTTAGTTTTAACCCTGCTTCTGCGGGTGTGCTTACTGATTTACAGTCTTGCATCCTGAACTTTCGTAGAATTTGCTCCGCATATTTCTTTTGTGAGATGAATATTCCATCTTCACTTTGATTTACTTCGATCCCAAGAAAGTATGACATTTGACCAATATATGTCATCTCAAATTCTTTAGTCATCACTTTCTTAAATTCTTCGAACATACCTGGATTATTTCCGGTGAAGATCATATCATCTACGTACAAGCATACAATCAATATACCACCATCCTTATTTCTTTTTGTATATAGTGCATGCTCGTATGGGCTTTTCACAAAACCACACTTTTGGAAGTGCTCGTCTATTCTTGTATTCCAGGCTCTTGGAGCTTGCTTCAAACCGTATAACGCCTTCTTCAGTCGGTAGACTTTTTCTTCTTGACCTTTCTTAACATAACCTTCTGGTTGCTCAATATAAACTTCTTCTTCGAGATACCCATTTAAGAAAGCTGACTTTACATCCATCTGATAAATCTTCCATCGATTTTGAGCTGCAATTGCTGTGAGAAGTCTTATAGTATCAATTCTTGCAACCGGAGCAAACACCTCATCATAATCAATTCCATGTCTTTGTTTGTAGCCTTTGGCAACTAATCTTGCCTTGTACTTTTCAACTATTCCTTCTTGGTTCGTCTTTGTTTTATACACCCATTTGACGCCTATTGCTTTGTGTCCTTTTGGAAGAGTTGTAAGCTCCCACGTGTCATTCTTCTTGATTGAGCTTATTTCTTCATCCATTGCCTTACTCCATTTAGGTTCTTCTATAGCTTCTTCGTATGTGACTGGATCACATTCAGCCATCAAACAGAATAATGAATAATCAAATGGTGTATTTTCAGGAACTGTTTCATCATAGATGTCATCTAGACTTCTCATCTTCTTTGGTGCTCCCCCTGAACTGCTGCTGCTACTACTACTTCCTGATGTTGATGGTGACGTTACAGGAGTTGCTGGATTAGGGCTTGTTGGAGGAGTCTGATCATCATTGCCATTATCTGGTGTGTTGGAGTCGTCTTCTTCATCTTCTTCAAAGAACATTCCCTTAACTTTTCTTTCTTCATTGCTCCATTTCCAATAATCAGACTCGTCAAATTCAACGTCTCTTGATACTATTACTTTCTTCGTCAGTGGGTTGTACAACCTGTACGCCTTGCTTCTTGCATCATAGCCAATGAAGATGCACTTCTCGCCTTTGTCATCTAGCTTCTTTCTCTTTCGATCAGGAATGTGGGCGTATGCAATACACCCAAAAATTCTGAGATGTCCAACTGTTGGTTTAAGACCACTCCATGCTTCATTCGGTGTCTTGAATCTGACACTTTTGGTTGGACAGCGATTTAACAAGTAAACCGCACATAACACGGCTTCAGCCCAAAATGTTCTTGGTAGGAGTTTTCCTTTCACCATACTTCTCGCCATATCAAGAATGGTGCGATTCTTTCGTTCTGCAACGCCATTCTGTTGAGGCGTATAAGCTGCTGTCAGCTGATGAAATATCCCATGTTCTTTACAAAATTCTTTGAACAGGTTTGATATGTACTCGCCTCCTCTGTCAGATCTGAGTACCTTCAGATATTGCCCACTTTGTTTTTCTGCCATCGCCTTGAATTCTTTGAATTTATCAAGAGCTTCAGATTTTTCTTTAATAATATAAACCCAACTTTTTCTACTGAAATCATCAATGAATGTTAGGTAGTACTTGTTTTGACCAAGTGACGGCATGTCAAATGGTCCGGCTATATCTGTGTGGACAAGTTCTAGTGGCCTTCTGGCTCTCCATGACTTTCCACCTGGAAAGCTTTGACGGTGTTGCTTTCCTTTGATACATGCTTCACACAGATGGTCTGGTTGGTTGATTGCTGGCAACCCATTCACCATCTTTGCTTTTGATAACAGCTTCAAACCAGTAAATCCAAGATGTCCAAATCTTAGATGCCATAACCACGAGTCATCTTTAACAACAGACTTTAAGCACCTTTGTTCTAATGTCTGCATATCGAGGGTGAACATTCGGTTCTTTGACATTTGAACTTTAGCAATCAATTCTTCATATTGATTCTTGATTGTTAAAGACATGTTCTTCATGTGAATATCATAGCCCTTTTCAAGTAGTTGACCAAGGCTTATAATATTTGTCTTCATAGCATGTGCATAATATACATCATGTATATATCGCTTATCGCCGTTCTTTAGGTAAATAATTACTTTACCTTTGCCTTTGATTAGAATCTTTGATAAGTCTCCAAAACTAACCTTTCTGTTAATTGACTCATCCAAATCTGTGAACAATTCCTTCTGACCGCACATGTGGTTGCTGGCAGCGTTATCTAAGTACCAAATGTTTTTCTTTCCTCCATCTTCTTCTTTGTAAGTGAGGAAAGCAGCATGTTCCACATCTTTATCTTCATTTGACGTTGTAAAGTGACTTCTTTCTTCAACGTTAGGGTCTGATCTACATTCGTAACTTACGTGGCCAAATTTGTTGCAATTATAACATTGAACTTGAGACTTGTCACTTCGTTGTTGAAAGCCGCCTCTTCCTCGGCTTTGAAATCCTTGGCCACGACCAGATTGATACCCTTCATTCGTATGACTTCTGCCAAACGATTGTCTACCACGTCCTCGTCTACTAGGACCGCCTCTATATCCACCTCTATAGCCACCACGATTTCCTATGCCTCGTGCATAGCTGCTGCTAGCTCGATTTTCGTTGATGGTCATCTTACTTTGTAAGGCGTGTTCCACCTTGCTTGTATCATCATTTTGATTCATTCTTTGTTCGTGTGCCTGAAGAGTTCCCATAAGCTCTTCAAGGGAAACTTCATTCAAATCTTTTGACTCTTCAATGGCCGTAACTACATAATCAAATTTTCTTACGAGTGAACGGAGTAATTTCTCCATTACTCTGATGTTGTCATGAGCTTCCCCGTTTCTCTTCATCTCATTTACCATCGTCTTCACACGAGTAACATATTCGTTTATGCTCTCAGAACTTTTCATCTTCAGTATTTCAAACTCAGCTCTGAGTGATTGGAGCCAAACCTTCTTTACCTTCTCAACTCCTTGGAGGGATTTCTGCAAAATTCCCCAAGCCTCTTTTGATGTCTTTGCATCAGATACTTTCTCAAAATTTGATTCATCAACACCTTGAAAGATCAAGAACAAAGCTTTCTTGTCTCTTTTTCGAGATTCTTTTAACACCGTCTTTTGATCTGGTGCTAAGCTTGCTTCAGCTGCTGCGTCTGCGGGCTCGATATACCCATACTCAACTAGATCCCATAGATCTTGAGAACCGAGTAACACCTTCATTTGGATACTCCAGTTCCCATAATTTGTCGTTGTCAATTTAGGAATTTGAGGTTGTATCATATTCACCATCTTCTTTAAAGAAAACTTAGAAACCAAAAAAATGCAATTTTTTTTTTTGGAAGTTTTGGGGCCAAATTGTAACTTCTAAAAGTTTAGGGGCTAAATTGAAACTTTTCAGAAGTTTAGGGTCCAAACAGAAACTTTTCAGAAGTTTACGGGCCAAACGGAAACTTTTCGTAAGTTTAGGGGGCCAAAATTAAGCTTTTCTGAACTTCAGGGACCAAATATGCAACTTTTCTGAAGTGCAGCAACTTAAGGGACCAAACTGTAATTTTTCAGAACTTAAAGTCTGATGCTGACGTCACTCTGATGTCATGCTGACATCACTGTCTTCTCAGGCGAACTGGATTCTGCCGACAATTTTTCCGGCAGCTTTGACTCAACTTTGACCGGACTTTTGAGGGCCTTCCGGTGGTCGAAAAAATCCGAAATATATATTTTTGGAATCCTTGAAACGAGTCCTTCACAATGGTGATTTCGAAATTCGATTTTGAGACAAAAATTTCTGACGCAATTATTGAGCCAAAATCGATCGGTAACTTAACGAGGCTCTGATACCACTTTGTTGGGATTAAATCACTCAACTAATAAGGAAAACACAAACTTTATATTATAACACTCAAACATACAAGATTTAAAACGAAACAGAGACCGACACTTTTTTTTCTTTTCTTTACCGGAGCTACCGCTCAACTCTCTTCTCTCTTAACTTATGAGCTACTGCTCTTCTTACACACTCTCTTTTTGGTCTGCCTTATTCTACAACACACGATACATATTTATACTACTTTGCTACCGACAGAGCCTACAATAACATCTTACATTCACACCAATTTGTCAAACCAAGATCTGCTCCTACAATAACATCTTACATTCACACCAATTTGTCAAACCAAGATCTGCAATCTGGGATTTTGTTTTCTAACATATCGGCTGCACAGAGCAGCTAGCAGCTTTTGGTACAGTTGGTTTGACTTCTAACATCGGTTTTTTAATCTTACAAATTAAGACGTAATCAAAACCCTAAAATTGAAAACATACACAATAGCCGATTACCTTCATGGTTTTTCATTAACAATTTTTGAATTGAAAGAAAATGAGAGAAAAAGCTTACATTCAATTTGGAGGCTTGGTTGAAGGTGAAGATTGTGAGAAACGGTTTCAATCGTGCCTGAAATCATGCCAGAAAATGTAACTGCTTATAAAATCATGCCTGAAATCAAGGGAATGAGGGCATCTATGAAAATGGGGCGAAGCAGTTGTGGCGGGAGTGCATCTATGAAAACATGGGGATTCAAACGTGGCTGGCAAACGTACATGAGTCAGCAATGAGTCATCAATGACTCAGCATTGAGATGGCAAACATGACATGGCAAAATTCAAAAAAGGCTTCTTTTAATATATATAAAGATTAGGTTATGACCCGTGAAAAATCACGGGCTGTAAATAATATTATTGAACTTAACTTTTATATAATACAAAAAATTATCATTAATTTTATGATTATTAGATATAAGATAAAGAAATAAGGGTATATAGTTGAATAATAAAATCAAAAAATTGACTATCAATGATTTCACGGTGGTATGTAAAATATTGTTTGTAGGGTCGTTATGTTTATAGTGAAATGTTCAAGATATTTTTTAATTTTATGTAATTATAAAGGACAAAATTCAATTATCAATAAAATCTAATAGTCAATATTAATCACATATTTTATACATGAAAGGTATTTGATCATTTGGCAGTTACATAAAAAATTGATTTTTTTATTTTTTTTATATATTTTTTAAATTATTTTTTTCACCGTTAAGAAACAATATTATTTGATAATTATATGTGATACTTAATCGCATGTGATATTAGTGTACAATCACATATAGTTATATATTTAATCACGTGTAATGTTTTAGTACAATCAACTATGATTCGATATACAATCACTTGTGATTATCACATTATGTATTATTAACAGAAAATTAATAATTTTTTTTTGTTAAAATAATAATAATAATAAAATAATAATAATTCTAAAATAAATAATTTGTTTAGTAAAATGACCAAAATACCCTCCATGTATAAAATATGTGATTAATCTTGACTATTACTTATAATTAATAAATGATTTTATAGAATACAAATATGAAGTATAAGTTTTGCTAAAAACACGATAAAAAAATTTATAACGCAAATTTTATAATTAAATTGTTACTAATGATATAGCATTAGATTGTACGATGAAATTATAAAATCATAAACTTATATCAACAAATAAAACAAATTTAGAATACAATTATTAATAAAAAGTATGTCATTAAAAAAGTTATGATGTATTTAACAAATAATATAAGTTAACATAAATTTCTAAACATTATCTTAGAACACAAATTTAAATGTTTAATTTGTTATTATAAAGTTATGATTTTATTATTTCATAATCATATACTCTCATGTCTATATCGTATAGATATAGATATTGGATTTGGTAATTAAAAGAAATGCAACATAAACATTTAAAATTCTTGTTTATGTTTATGATATAACAATATATGTTAGATGTATAAGTCAAGAATATGACTGTGAATTAATACAACTTAAACATAAGAAGAAAAGAGTATATAAAAGAAACAGGAATACCTTAATTAAGATAATTGTGTTAATGACCATCGTATCAGGGTTAAACCCGAATTATAATCCCTACATTTATCATTTATGTATATGAAGTCTAGGTAAATGTTGACTAAAAAAGGTAAAGCATATTTCACTTTCAACGATATTAAATCATGAACATAAACATTTAAATATTAGTATATATTTTAAAAACTCAAAAAAAGAAGTTAAAACCAATATTCATAATCCAAACTAAATTTACTCTTCATGCAATATAAGTATAGTAACTATTAGCAAACAATGTATTTTAAAGTAAAGAAAATAAAGAAATGTATATAATAAGACACAATTTGAGTGTATTATAATTAGGCCTTAGAGTAGAGTTTATGATCCGGTTTAGTGACATCTTGAGTATAAGAGAAAACATATTAACTTTAATGTTTAAAAAATAAAAATTAAATAAAATAAAAATAAGGGTTTTGTTAATGACAGCCCTTGGCTGTCATTAAGAGGTGGTTACGTGCATAAATCGTTTGTACTTTCAGTAGCTGGGGTTGATTCCTAAAATGCAGGGGGCGGTTATTGATTATTGTATAAGTTTTTGATGCGTGTCTTAACGTCGTAGTGACAGCCCTAAGGGCTTTCATTATCATTTCCCCTAAAAATAAATAACTAATCAATAATATGCTCAAAATTTGACAGAAGCATGATTATGCCTTAGTGTTAGAATTTATGATTAGCGTTCTTTTATCCGGTTTGGTTGTATGTTGACAATAAAATTAACACTTTGATTTTAATATGTAAAATTGTAAAAAATTGATAAATAAAAAAGAGAAATGTAAATCATATTTCTTCTTATCTTTTCCCCCTACCCATATATTTATTCACTTCTAAACTTAATATGTGTAATTCAGCAATTATCTTTCTTCATATCAATCATCGATTTGACATGTATCATGATCAAATGGGTAGGCATATATTTAATAAGAAGAGGTAGGAACCAATATTACTTCTCAAATAAAAAATACAGTAACAAATAATATTCTTAGTAATTGACTGTATGAAAAATTGACTGTATGGTTAAAGGTAAAAATATTCCGTTTGTTTTTAGTGTAAATGTTGACTAAAAATATTTTACATCACGTAAATATTAAAATGCACTTAACAAAAGACGCATCGCATGAAGCTTTTAATTAAATTTCTTTTTTAAAGGCTATGTATTAAACTATCATAATATTATTTAAAAATTTGGACATCTGCGACTGAAAGCTTTCCTTTATAACATTACTAGGTTAAAGTCCGTGAAAAATCACGGGTAGTAGTATATTACGTTGAAAGTTAATAATATGTAATATAAATTTTTCCTCCTATATACGTCATAACTACAATGATGTAACAAAATAAAAACAGGAATTAAAGTATCTAAAAATATGTTAGATTGAATAATAGCAATTAGCCAATTTTAAACTCTTAATCACATCCCACTGTACAATCTGTTGTTTTGATAAGTGATAACCACATTTTTGTTAAAAAGTTGTTTTCTTCATAACTCATAAACCATGAATGAAAATTGATTACATAAATATGGAAAATGACATACACAGATTTAGGATCTAAAAACATTGGTTAAAAATGGATCTATCATCTTCTTTAACGTACTTGAAAGCCAATTATCTGTGAAGATCAAATGAGAATTATAAATTAAATTAAATTGGTTAGTAATATATGTTATTGTACCTGGTGAAATTACTAAGATGTCCCCCATGCTTTTTAAATTCAGAAATGTGTTATTATAGTATTTTTAAAAGTTTAATTATTTGAATGAGACGTTATTAGTACAATATTATGCCATTCTTTAATACTGATTGGTATTAAACAAAGTCAAAGTCAAAGAAACAAATAGATAATTGACTTTCAGAGTGAAATTGATAAAAGTTAAACTGTTTCACAACTTTTAATTTTAGTTCTTATGTAAAATTTATAAAATATAAAATCAATTAACGTTTAAAAAAAGTTAATTTTGACTTTAAAGAGTCAAACAAAAACACTTTGCATATATTAACATATTAAAGTTTGAAGTGCACCTTATGTAATCCACATTAGCAGCACCATGTTTCAATATATTTAATTCTATGCCCTTATTAGCCATATCTATTAAAGGTCTATTGCTCAACACCAACTCTGACTGTGTTTTCATATTTAGATCCGTCACTATAACCTGAGTTCCAGATTTAGAGCACAGTTTACCATCCCTACATCCAACCTGCAAATGACATTTATAACCACACATTTCCAAGCAAAATAATTAAAAACCAAGGCCGAAAATGTAAACTTGTACATTTATAATTTAAGAGACAATAATTATAACCACAAATTTCGATCTACAATTTTTCCAGAAAATAATTATTACCCATTATTTTAGTTAATATTATCATGTTCAATACAAAAAGGGCATTATTTTAGTTTAAGAAATAATTATTACCCATTATTTTAAAAACAAATTGTATATGTAGGCCAAAATGACAGAATCTATACAAAAAGGACAATAATACATAAGTTTGAAGAAAAAAAATAGTTCTTTGAGGCAACTCATCAAACATGTGTCACGCATTTGTAACATCCTGTGTAAAAACAAAAATATCACAATATGAAATTTAAAAAAAAAAAAAAAACTGACCTGAAGAGAAATTGGTTAGTTCCACCACACTTTAAAAAACCACCTACACCTATTTTACAGTCCATTACCATCACACCCTTTTACGGATCTTGCTTTCTTCTCAAGTCCCTCAATTAAACCCAAAACTGTTTTATCAAAACATTTTTTCAATGAAATCAGTTTAGCACCAGATGTGACACTCAGAAGCCCGAGTTTAGTAAGTTCATGGGCCAGGCCCAGAACTGAGGCGGTTGATGTACCATCACCAGCCGAGTCACTGGTTTTGCTTGGAACCTATGAAAGAAATGTTAACCATCATTGTGTATTCCAAAAGTGTAAACATTACTTATTAGTTGCAAGTTGCAATTATGCTTAAAACTTGGAAGATGGATGCAATAAGTTTTGCAACAGAACAAATGACTTAACCAAACTAACCAGTATGATGTGTAATTTACATTTTAGTGAGAATATTTGTTCATTTGCAATGAAAAGAAATTGAACAAATTGAAGCATATGTTTATATAATAGTAGCTTATTTTTCTAAAACATAAAGCTTTTAAGCTCTAAAAAAGCTAATTTCAAACATACCCTAAATCAAAACAAATTCACCACTCATATCAATCATAATCACTAACCTAAATTGTCAAATTGATGAGCCACTTAATCACATCACTATGAAATGAAAATGTGATACCTGTAGGACCACGAGTAAGGCCAACAACATCTGCAAGCTTATGGATTCCCCGACCATTAATTTAACGCTGATCAACGGCAACATCTTTAGCCGAAACTCAAACCGCAAATCTCTGATGTGGTTGCCTCATCTTTTGACAAGTCTACAATTTCGTGTCCATAATTCTTGTTTTACATATAACATGCATCTATTTATGAAAATAAAGTATTTGATGTTGTGGCTTAAGATAAAAGAGTTGTAGCTCTTACAGTCATTCGAACATTTGATCAGTAGTGTTGTAAGATTAAACATGTGTTGGTGAGCGAACACCCCTATAGTTCCAACCTGCATTTTAACCAAAAAGAAATGAAACGAAACAAAAAAACAACTTACTAATATCAAATAGGCTTCATAGTAATTTCATCGAATAATTAGAGTGCACACGAAACAGCTCAACTGCATAAGCATTTGTAGAAATTTAAAGATGGGTTATAAAGCGAAATTAACAATAGTAAAAAAAATTTTGAACGGCAACAGCAGTAATTAACAGTAGGAAATTTTTGCAAATTCGTACCATTTGCATCGATATTGAATGTTACTTCTATTTGTGGCATGCCTCGTGGTGCTGGTGGGATTCCCATTGCCTTGTTGTCTGATGCCATTTCAGGTCCTCATTGTAGGACTTCGATTCCATTGAAAACTAAAAATCATGTTTGATTAATTTCAAAATGTCATGTTTATGTTAATCTCACCACTGGATTTTGTATCACAGTGGGAAGCTTATAAATTCATTTACATACTCCATAAATTGAAGAAGTTGATGAAGAATAAACCTGCTATTACGACCCGACTGAGAAGGCGATGGTGGCGTTGGTGACGGAGATACAGAATGGTGATGATTAGGGTTTCCTTGTTGTTAGTAGACGACGATGGTGAACAAATAAGATGAAGAAAGATGCGAACAAATAAGGTTGTTTCAAGTTTGAAATGGATATCTTCCTCTGGAAGATTTACAAATAAGGGAAACGTCTCACCGAGAATTTGTGAACTGCAGATTCGGTTTTGTAGTATCCGTAATTAATACGTGGATATAAATGGTTGGTTATTTTTTGCAGTTTTGATAATAAATGGGTGCTAAAATGCAGGAAAGGTACTTTTAAACCGTAATTAAAAAATTGGGAAAAAATCAAAATCCTAAGAAAATGACACGTAAGATGCTGTGCTATAAGGGGTGCCACCTGTACATTAAACATCTTTGTTTTATTATATATATAGATATAGATTTATCACGGGTTAAACGGTAAACCGAATGAGTTGACTTTGAACATAGTCTAAAGTGTGTATTAAAAAATTAACTAATAATATAATTTCTATATCCATTAATTATTTAGGAAATTAAAAGTAATGTTGGTTGTTAAAGCCGTTTGAAGTATATAATGCATGTGATAAATAGACTGAACAATTCCATTCTATTGATTAGTGGATTCAGAAAAAAGTTGAGAGATTACAACTTTTTTCTTCTAATATCATTGATCATATTATTATTGATCCTCAAAACCCGTCTTCGAAATGCATCACAAATGCATGTAAATAAAGTACAAGTTTAAAATTGTAAAATCATTTAGCTACCATAATAATTTTATAGTATATGCTAAAATTAACTTATAATAGCTTCATATTAATTAAGTTGCGGCTGCCATCGCCGGCCTCATTTCAGCATTTCTAATGACTCTGCCACCGCCGTCAGCCGTGCCGGCAAAACCCCGAGAGTGCCCAAAGCTGTAAAGAAATTCATTTACGATCACCGCTGCAGGTCCGGCCACCACCTGCCGCCACTCCTCATCGGCTTCTCGTCCCTTTAGTTGAAACACTTTGGTAGCATCTAGCCGGTTAATTTGCCACCCTTTAACGTCTCTTAACCGGTGAATTTTTTCCAGCTGCCTGCGTGCAAGCTTGCTAGTATTATTCTTTACTTCATTAATTGCTAATTCTAGTAAAATGGCGCGAGTTTTTTCATCAATGGAAGATGAATATTCTGAACGAAAATACGAGTCAAATTCCGGCACTCCGATGGCTCTCCGGATCCCTTTTGAGTTGTCGGCGTTAGGGTTGTACATGTTTCTGGCTTCTTCCACCATACCGGCGGCCACCATGCGGTCAACGCGGTCCGATACCAATTGGTCGAGCACCAACATTGACACGTCAACCCACAGGAAGCAAACGTCGTACCTGTTATGCAATTAGCAAAATCTGTAGGGGCCATTTTGTAAATAATGATAATTGTTGGGTCTTGTTAATAATGCTGGTGTAACACGTGTTAATTGAAACGTACCTTGATCGGAACTCGTAATTCTCGTCATCGACCAACGCTTCAATGAATGAATTCGATCCACCGGCGATTAACGGCAGCTTTCCTCTACCGACGATGGATGTCATAGCAAGTGAAGCCGCACTGACAAAATTTCCAGCAGTGAAATCCGCATCAGGATCAACGATTCCAAGGAGGTGGTGCGGCACGCCGCCGCATTCTTCGTCAGTTATTTTATTAGTGACGATATCCAATCCTTCGTAGATTTGAATTTTGTCGGAATTTATTATCTCGGCCGGAAAACGGGTGACGATGTCAATGGAAAGTCTTGACTTTCCGGTGCCGATGGCACCCATTAAAACCACAACTTTTTGCTTTTGTGGACGGCACCGGAGTACCGACAAGTCAATTACTCCGGTGGGTACTTGCATCACTGGTGGTTGAGCTAGTTTGCACATCATCATTTTTGTGGTTATAATTTATATGTTGAAAATTAAAGTTGGGCAATGTAATTCAATCTTGAAAATTGGAACGTATGTGAGAGAAAAGGTGATTGTGGTGATTGCCAATGAATCAGTTAAATTAATTGAAGGAAATTAACATATTTGAGTTGAATTGAATATGCATGGTTGAGCACAAGCTGATGGGGTATTTATAGCATGAAAATGATCGAGACGTACTCGAGATCAAATCCAAAAGTATATATGCATGTCAAATTACGTAAATAGAAAGACGAAAATTTTATATTTGCATCTTCATTTGGCTGATTCTATATTATTTACATCGATGTATGTAGTGTAAAACTAGCAGAGGATTATCCATAATCCATGGGTCCATTAAAACCATCTCATCATGGCATAGTGTTTACGGATCCCAAGATCATGAGTTTGATTTCTTCTTATGTATATCTTTATTAGATGGAAAGATTAATATTTAAAAACGAACATAACAACAAGCTTAATAAATTTATTTATCCTTCGAAAAGGATGCAGAAGTGTGAAGTGCGTTTAGTAGTCAACTTGAAAGTGGACGAAGATCCTATAATTAGAACAAGAACATCTTAAAGGTTGGGTACTGTTGGGTCTCATATGTTGTAACCAATAGTCTAGGGACCATTTATGTATTTAGTCTAAAGTTAGGCTAGGTATATATAGATAGTTGTAACCTAATTTCAATTAATCTTTGCCCTAATTTGTATTGTTCATATCCATAGCAAAGTGTTCAAGTTTTCTATCCATCTAATTCTTCCTAATTTCCCCTTGTTTATGCTTAATCCATTGATTGTTCTTTGAAATCATAACCTACAACTGGTATCAGAGCAAAAGTCTTAATTGATTCGATCCATATCAGTTGAGATTAAGCAGATTCATGAAGATTTTGATGGGTTTTTGAAGATTTTTGGTGAAAAAGTACTCAAAAGTGGTATCAAATTCAAAATCAAAGGTATGTTTCATGTTTTTGACATTATAACTTTGTTATATTACTGATTTTGAGCAAATCAGTAACAAATTTCATATTAAAATCATCAAAAACAAGGTTTAATTTGATTTTTAAAGTGAAAAATGAAGAACACATGAAGAACATATAATTTTTGAAACTTTCTCTTCAAAATCGAGAAAATCAGAACTTGTTTTCGAAAAAGTTTTTGAATAGGATTGTAGGTAATTAAAAAATAAACGTTTTGCAAAAAGAATCACTCGATTTGGTTAACAAATGAGCAAGTTATGATGATTTTAGTGAACTTTTGTTAAAAATCGCGACCTGACGATACAAGTTCGGCTGACAAGTTCGGCTACAAGTTCGACTGACAAGTTCGGCCCGAACACCTAAAAGACCTCGGCCCGAGAACATCTTGTACGACGTCGTTTTCAATCTAAGAAAAAGAAAAAGCTGACCTTTCGTACGACGTCGTTTCCAAACGAAAAGAGTGTTTAAAGCTGTCCTTGTCTGATTAAAATATTCAGATTTCGGTTCCCAAGAACTTTTAAACAATTAAAAATTGAAAGTATAGCTGTTAAAGATTCCTATGGATATTAAAGATTAAATATATCAATTTTCGAGATACTCAATTTCGTCTTTATCTCTCTCTTCTTTTACACAAACAATCCGGTACCATCATCATCGTCTTGCTTCTTCAAACCGGAGACTTTCCTCATATCATAAAATCGAAGTGATTTCCGGTGACCTTCTTCTTCCTTAACCATCTTCTCCGGCAGAAATTCCGTCAACCAACCATCTCCACTGTGTGTAAGCTTCTCCGGCGCTGTTCTTGACCGACTCATTATCGTCAACACCGAAATCACCTTCACACCAACTTCACCGTCAAACGCAACACCACCACCTCTCGCCATCTTCTCTGATCACCCACAACCTCCAACTCCACCGTCCTCCGCCATCACCGATACGTCGAAAACCACTTTTCTCCACCGTTCTCCGCCTACAGTCTCTGCACCATCATCGTCTCCGGCAACCTATCTCCTTCGATCACCTCTGCTACGAACACCTCCGACAACCACAAGCAGTCGACATCTCCGGCGTCCTCTCGTTTTCACTGATCTCCGACCGCTAATCGATCGTCTTCTCCGGCGACCGCTTATCAACATCACTAACATCTCTTCCGGCAAACCTTGTTCTTCACCTTCGTTAATTCATCCGTATAATAACATCATCATAATCGAATTCCAAGTGGCTATTAAAGGAAAAAGGGGCTAATATTAAAATTATCTTAGTTGATCATGTTTGTTGTTTGATACGGAGTAATACAAGATCAGAATAGGAAAAAGATGGATTAATAATAATAGTAATAAAATAATCAATTTTATCAAACAAACTATTTCAGTACACTACCGTCAAAAGCATCCTCCAATTAAAATCAACTTTAAAAACACCCTTCTTTTAAAAGTCGCAACTTTCTTTTTAATCTAAAACACGTATCATTTTATTTAATACCCAAACACATATTGTCCAAATTTCTTATTTGTTTTGATTGAAAAATATTTGGATATTATGCAACATTTATTTGAACATTTTTTATAGTCCAAATTGTTTTGTCACATTATTTTATTTGAAAATTTCACATTTTGAAAACAAAAGAGCTAAAATGGATGAAAATTTTATTAAATCACTTCAAAATAAATACCTTGAACTAATTGACAAAAATACCCTTTTAGAATCACAACATGCACAGTTGTTGAAACAACTTGAATATGAGAAAACAAGGTATAATAATGTCAAAGAAAAACTTAGTATGGCTGTAACAAAAGGGAAGACATTAGTTCAACAACGTGATTCATTGAAGCAAACGGTTTCTGAAAAAACTTGTGAATTAGAAAAATGTTTAATCGAATTACAAGAAAAGTCAACTGCTTTAGAGTCAAGGAGCATCGAGTTGACACAATCTAAAATTTTGGCTAACTCGCTGCAAGAAGCTTTGACCGCCATGAAATATCGTGAAAAACACGTTTCTCAAATTTCTGAAGAAAAGAGAGAATCAGAAATTTCAAGATTTCAAACCGAACAAGAATCAGAACTTTCAAAAAAGGTAATCTGTACATTTAAAACAGATTCTGAGAACTTGAAAATTCAGATGGCTGAACTCACAAAACAACTTCATGAATCCAATCATTTGAATGCTGTGAATATCGAAAGATATGATTCTGTTTATGATGGAAATCAGGTTTTGACTGATAAAATTAAACAACTCGAATGTAATTTTGGATCAGATTCACAAAAACAAATCAATATTTTTAATATTGAAAAAGCAAAATTGCTAGATAAAATTACAATTCTTGAAACAGATCTTTCTTTAACACAAACTGAAAACGAGGCTTTGAAAATCAAGCTTGAGGAATGTCTTAAATCTAAAATCAATGATAAAGGAAAACAAGCGGTACAAGTTCCGATTAAGATTTACACCGGTGAATCTTCAAAATCTGTTTCTAAAAAGGTCTCACAGTTCACAACTTATTCACTTCAAAAGAGTAAAAAGTTGTTTGTGAAACCACAATCTTCGGAACCTTATACGTCTAAATCAATATCTGTTTTGAAACCTTCTACACCTTCACAGAAATTTATTTCCAAACCTAAATCTTTAACGTACTCAAGAGAAGATTTACTTTCATTGGCACCTAAAATAATTTTTAAATCAGTGCCCACTACAAATCCTGCTATTGTTTTCAAGACACCCACAGTTTTAAAAGAAAAATGGATACCGAAAACTCCAAAATCTCAAATAATTCCCCGGAAATTATTTGAAAGTGAAACATCGAGTTTCAATTTCTCTTGGAATTCTAAATCTTTACATCAAATTGATACAACTTGTCGATGGTTTCATTCTAACACTAACACCATCGGACCCAAACAAAAATGGGTACCAAAAGTAGTATGATTTGTTTTTGCAGAATGACTTATATACACTTCAGTGTATAACTCGTGCCTCAAAAGATATGGCTTATGCACACTTCAGTGTATGACCCGAGCTTCAAAGAAATGGCTTTCAAGTACTTCAGCTTGAAACCCGATATTCAACGGCAAATGGCTTCTGATCACATCAGATTCAGAACCCGCTCTCAAAAGAAAGCACAAAGCTCAATCAAGCTTCACCGCAAATACTCTCCTTCAACCCTCCGACGATGTTTAAGGTACGTCCTCAAACCTCTAGACTTTTTAATATCTTTGTTTTGTCGAGGGAGGGAAATATTAATTCTAGGGGGAGAATTATTATTTCTAGGGGGAGAAATATATAGAAAATCAAAACAAATTACCCAAATCAAAAAGGTTTATGTTTGTAACGTTAATTATAAGTCTTTATAATATCCGTAAACGACCTCTTTACTAGTTCCCTAGTAAAGATAGCATCTGTTTATTACAAATTCTTTTAATTAACGTTACTTACTACTTCAAAAGACTTACCTTCCCATGGTTTTGCCGAAACCGGCTCTACCTTCCCATGGTAATATTTATCAGCCATTGGTATATGCGAGGGTATAGGTCTAGGGTATAGTACTAGGTGAGTGCAAGGTGATGTGAAAACATGATAACAGTAAGAAAACACACCTTTGAGTGCATCCAAATCGTTAATAAACCGGGCAACCACACAAAAAGGTGATCATTCATACGTTGAATGTTTCACTAGACTTTACAGGCCCAGTAAAGCATCTGCACTCCACCACCAACCACTTAGATTCCTCTTAACAGGAATTTGTTTCAATTCATCAGGGGACGTAGCACATAATCTATCGACTGCTCATTCGGAGTAAGTTGGTATTGAAATCATTAACGTCCTGCCCCGGGTTACGTCTCATTTTAATACACAGTGTGTCTAGATCTCACCGTCAAATATTTCCAATATAGGACACATACACTATTAAAATGAATCTCTGTGACTTCATCGGAACACTCATAGTGGCATCACAATCTGGTGCTTCACGAAGATTGAGTGGAAATCCTGCTAGAGCTAAAATTACGCCAACTCTAAATGCAGGTCACACAATTGAATCGACTGTTGTGCAAACGACTATTGAATCAAATGGTGTGCTAACAGTCACTCTATGTGAGCCCGGTATTACCTAAACTGTTCAAGTTGTTGTGCATAAATTTTTCAATCCAAAAGGCAACAACTTATGCCGGAAACACATAAAATTTCCGATGAAAAATCCATGTGAATCATTCTTACAATATAACATATTAAAAGCTGATCAATTGCACATGAGGGCTATAGTTCACTCTCAAATAACTCCTATGATCTGCTATAACCAGCATGATCTTCCCCAGGAGCCACCTACAATATAGGACATACTGTAAGGGTCCATAGGTATAGGTGAGCAGAATCAAGTATCACGGGATCTTGATTGGGGTGAGCAGAGGTAAAATTTGAGAGGGGGGATGAAGTATGGGGTGCAATTCAGCTAAACACATGGTAAAATGAAACGGGGGTGAAGTTGAAAATTTAAAAGGTAAGCTTGAGTGAGGAGGGTGTGACAGGGTTAAAGAAAATGAAAAACCCTTACCAAACCGATTAAAAGCCGGGTAGCCATGTCTCTATCAGATTGCATATGTTGCTCTCTGATATTGAAATAGACATCATGGACCCAGTGATGCAATGCACAACCCCCCAGCCACTCAAGTACTTCTTAAAAAATACTTGTTTCATTTTCACGGAGACAAGCTCATATGCTATCGACATCTCACTTGGAGATTGTTGATATTGAACAAGAGGACAACTCTCTCCAGTCCTCGCCTTCGTTTGTCCACAATTGAGTCTAGAACCGATATATCAAACACCATTAGGACACAGGCAAACCACCAAGCATATCTTTGTGATAGTGCCGGAACATCCATAGTGATACAGAAAATATTGGTATTCCACGAGGATTGAATGGAAATCCTACCAGTGCTAACATCAAAGCCAACACTGAACGTAGGTCACACAGTTTTTGTAACTGTTGTGTTAACGGGCAATCTATATGATCCCGGGTTACCCAACTGGAATATGGTGCAAGGAATGGATGATCTAACTCCAACATTATCAACATCGATCAAAACATCAACAACGGTTAACTAGCATTAAAAGATAAAATATTAGACCGTATGCCTACACCATAAACCATGTCATAGACGTCAGATGTTTATCAAAAACGATCCGGGTCTAACTGATAACATGTGTTATATATTGATTCATTCAAAATATGAATATATCATTATTCAACACATGTTTATCAATGTGCTTCGAAAATTCTTCCTCATTCCACTTCGCGAGTCTTCACAGATTACATGATGATTCAGATACATCTTGTTCATCATGAGGGTGAGAATATTAAGGAGATTTTCGAGATGCACAGGTTAAGGAGGAATAAGATCTAACGGGGAGTAAACATAACTCCCGTTAGGAAATAATTGTCTGTTTAAGGGGGAGCGTAAACTATATCAGCATTTTACCCTAAACAACAATTATCAAGGATCACACATCGACAAAGCCACAACTTCAAGAAAAGACTTCCGCTGCTAACCGCTCAATCTATGGGTCTACATTTCGTCAATTTACTTAAAGTCTTCTGGAATACTTTCTATTGGTTGAAAAACCAATAAAAAGTATGGTTATCACCGATCGTCAAAAGCTGAAGCTGATTTGTCAACATAACTGCACAACGGTTAATCACTCAGTTCCAGCTTTACAAACGAAGAAGACTTCAGTGGTTTCAATGATAAAATGTGTTATATATTGATTATTACAAAAAATGTATAATCATTATTCAACACATTTTCATCAAAGGGGCATCGTCATACTCAACTTATTTATTTCCTTAAAGCGAAGATTCTTCCTAATTTCAACTCACAGAACTTCACAATTTACATGATGAATTAAATAAATCTTATTCATCATGAGGGGGAGAAGATACATTAAAGAAATTCTTTTTATAAAGAATTGACACTTTCAGAGAAAAATTCTTTTAAACCTCAATCTGCGGGAACAAACTTAGGAGTTTCTTACAATATTATGGAGATTATCGATACGTTAGCCCAGTTTACTCCACATTAACAAGATATATGCACCAGTTAAGGGGGAGTAAACAAGAAACCAAAGATCTAACGAAGGTATCAAACAACTTCCAGAGTTGAATTTGATAATTCGTTCACCGGGGAGTAAATATCAGAATGTTCAATCCAACTCCCGTGAATAAATAGTTGTTTGTTTGAGGGGGGGCGTAACCGTTATCAACATGTTACCTCAACAACAATTATCAAGAATCATTGATCGACATAAAGCCACAAACTTCAAGAAAAGACTTCCGCTGTTAATCTATCTATCATTATGGGTCTTACTTTTACTCGATCAATATGTATCTTCAGTCAAAAGTCTTCAAAATACATCTCGTTGGTTGAAAAGCTACAAGAAGTATTCATTTTCACATCCAAAGAAAGCTCAAATTGTTCCTGATACAACATTATTCAACGACATATCTACCAGGTGCAACTTTGGCTCAATATGAAGACTTTGAAGATACGCCTCCCAGACTATTGTTACAAAGGGGGAGATTGTTGGGTCTCATATGTTGTAACCAATAGTCTAGGGACCATTTATGTATTTAGTCTAAAGTTAGGCTAGGTATATATAAATAGTTGTAACCTAATTTCAATTAACCTTTGCCCTAATTTGTATTGTTCATATCCATAGCAAAGTGTTCAAGTTTTCTATCCATCTAATTCTTCCTAATTTCCCCTTGTTTATGCTTAATCCATTGATTGTTCTTTGAAATCATAACCTACAACTGGTACCATTGTCCATTTAGCTTGAGATGCTTTCATGCTTTCACAAATGGAGATTCCTATATAATTTTTAATAAAAATGTGTTACAGAAAACAGGGTTTCAATTTTATTAAGAAAATGTCATTTAAACGTATATAATAAGGGAGATGATTTATATACCACATAAGTTAATTCACTCACCATAGTATATAAAAATTAAAGCAGACAGTACAAGAATAACAAAGCACAAGTTGTGGTGGAGAAAGTAATTTATGTGGTACATAAATTATCACCCATATAATAATATTATATTATACTTCCTTCGTATCAAAATAAATGAATCACTTTCATTTTCAGGATGTATCAAAATAAGTGAATCACTTTAATACTTTACCTTATTTGGTAAGTTTTATATTTAAAATTACTCATTTACCCTTACTTATCCCTCTTTAAACACAATTAAAGGTGTGAAGCCCTATTCATTTTTGTCATCTTCTTATATTTGATTCTTTCACCAATCAAATTACTCCATTTAATTTAACTAATCTCTTATTACGTTATTTTGTCTTAAAAAATGTAAACTTCAAAGTGATTCACTTATTCTGATACGGAGGAAGTATGAATATTTTATTATTTTAATGATACTGCATTCTTCTTTTTTGTTTTAAATTTTTTGTTTTTTTTTTAAATATTTTACGTATATTATTAACATAATATTCAGTACCTTCATTTAGATGCATATATATATATATATATATATATATATATATATATATATATATATATATATATATATATATATATATATATATATATATATATAGGGGAGGGTTCCATTGAAAATTAATATATTAGGTGAGAATGTGAGAATTAGACAAAAAGACGCGCGGTGACATTTTTATAATTAAGTCCAACTTTTCTGTCCCACACGCGGTGACATTTTTGTAATTAAGTCCAACTTTCTGTCTCACGCGCTAGTTTTATCATCGATGATTAAACCCAACCCCAAGTTTAATCGTTAATGATTAAACACATTATCAAGTTTAATCATCGATGATTAAACATCATCTTATGATTATTACACAGATAAAGTTTAATCATCGATGATTAAACACGCTAATCATCGATTATTAAACAACATCTTATAAAGAATTAAGAATCTAAAAAACGGAGACAAGTTTAATCATCGATGATTAAAGAGCATCTTATGATTATTACACAGATAAAGTTTAATCATCAATGATTAAACACGCTAATCAGCGATGATTAAACAACATCTTATAAAGAATTAAGAATCTAAAAAACGGAGACAAGTTTAATCATCGATGATTAAAGAGCATCTTATGATTATTACATAGATAAAGTTTAATCATCGATGATTAAACACGCTAATCATCGATGATTAAACAACATCTTATAAAGAATTAACAATCTAAAAAACGGAAACAAGTTTAATCATCGATGATTAAACAACATCTTTGATTTTAAAGACTAAATTATTCTATTAATCATTGATGATTGAAAACTACACCCAGTTTAATCATCGATGATTAAAAACAATCTCAAAAGTTTAATCATCGATGATTAAACACTACACCAAGTTTAATCATCGATGATTAAATAAAAGTTGGACTTAATTACAAAAATGACACCGCGTGTGGGACAGAAAGTTGGACTTAATTACAAAAATGCCACCGCGTGTGGGACATAAAAGTTGGACTTAATTACAAAAATGCCACCGCACGCGTGAGGGCTGGAAGGAGATGAGAGGCTGAGATCTATTCTCACATTCTCACCTAATATATTAATTCTTAATGGAACTCACTTATATATATATATATATATATATATATATATATATATATATATATATATATATATATATATATATATATAGTGTCCGATTCAGGGCAGAACCATTTTTAGCGACAGAACCACAAAACCATTGTAAGTTTTAATCTTGACCACTCGTTTTATTAATAGATGGTTGAGATTAACAAGGGCTAAAATGAAAAAAATTTAATATAAAAAACGTGAGTCTAATTGTTAAAAGGGTAGTATAGGTATTGGCAAAAAACGTGGATCCTTAATAACTGAATCAAATCATCAAATCCCTTAATTCACGCACCTACTACTATTATTCAAACTCATTTTCGTCTTTTATCTTCCCAAATCTTCAAATTTTCCTTTCAATCTCTCCTAATCAAAGCTTCAAATCCAGAGTTTTTGCTTTTACGCTTAATAGTTTTCGCCAATTTATGTTTTTTCAGACGAAATACGAGAGTTGTTTTCTTCAATTTCAGCATTTCAAGAATAATTTCCGGTTAGTTTACTGCTAGTATTTGTTAATTTTTCCGACGATTTTGTTAACTTCGTTATGATTTTCTTTCTATATAATTGAAATTGGAATTTGTTTATGCGACTTTCTTTCTATTTAATCATCTTATTTCATCGTGTTATTTCATGTTTTGTGTCGAAATGGATTGTTCGATTGATTTCTGATTTTCACGAAGAGATTCCAACCTAGGGCTCTAACTATGTTGATTTTAATACTATTCAGTATGTGTTTTATTCATGTATTTGTAAACTTTGTACATGGAAAATAAATATCAGTACCTGTAGCACCAAGAAAACCCACAAAAGTAACTAATCAATCTCTCCAAGAAACCAGAAGATTCCAAACGAAAAAAGTGGATTTTGTTATTCAATTTGCCTTATTCAATTCACTCGATGTTTTCTGTTGATTAGAAAAGTTAGTATGTACTCGTGATTTGTAACTTAGATTCGCTATAACAGTTTATGATGTAGCAGTAAAATTAGTATGTAATCATGTTTTGAAATTCAATTTGTCACTAAATCTGGTAGTCAATTACTTAAAGAAGTTTAACTTATTTAAATTGATTAAAGAAGTTTAACTTAGTATGTAATCGTGTTTTGAAATTTAATTTGATGTTTTTCCTTTGTAAATCTTTTTTTTTTCTGAAAACATTTCATGTTGATGCTTTTTCAGTTTAATACATTGGATGTAAAATAATACATTGGATGTTGATACATTTGATGTTGATGCTTTTCCTGAAAACATTTGTGTTATGTTTTGTTTTCAGTTAATTACAACGAAAGTCGGAGGCCTAAACCGGTTGTCATAGTCGGTATGTTGGTTTGATTTATTATTGTATGTATTTAATCTAATGTATGTTATTTGTTCAGATTTAGATTATGAAGAAAAAGATCGACTTGATCATAAACGGAAAGGGAACGCAAGATTGGTGAATCATCTAACCGAGACGAAGCTAATGTTATTCGTGCAGCAATATCGTCTTGAATCTTAAAAATGCTTAATAAATATCGTGTTATACATTTGATGTTTTTGTCATTATTAAATTTGATATTAAAGTGTTTTCGTATAAACATTGTATGTATTGAAAGTGTAAACATTGTATGTATTTGTGTCAGCATCATATACTGATTATTTTACGTAACACATTTCGTAGAATACTCATTGCCTAATACCAAAAACATCTTATGTTCCATAGATCAATCACTGTATGTTGAATACGTCTGATTACAGGCCGCAAACATCCAATGTAAATACACGAATGTTATAAAAAACTCATAATTAATATCGTGATATTGATAAAAAAAACTGACTTCCCATGTTTTAAGGAATCCAGCACACAATGATTGTATTTCCATAAATAACCGATTTGTGCAATTTGACATAAATACCCTTTTCGTTTAATATTAATAAAAACATATTAATTATTAAATGCTGCGATTTGATTGGCTGGAAGAGGGTTCCGTGGTTCTGTCGCTAAAAATGGTTCTGCGCTGAATCGCACCCTATATATATATATATATATATAGGTGAGCGTTCATGCGAGAACCTATATTATTGCGAGAACTGCGAGAACCACTTACAACCCTTAGATTTTGAGATGGATGGTCATGATCATTGGTGGCATTTTTAACATGCCAATTTAAAAAAAAAAGAGGGGGAAAGGGTATTTATGTAAAAGGAAAAAAAGCACATTTGTCTCGTGCTTCTCTCTCTATACAAATAACCCCACTCATTTAACCCTAATAAAAACAATGTGTTCCCCCAATTCTCTCTCACACAACCGGCTATTCATCACCCCCGCCGGAAATCATGAGTTTGCAACCACAGCCGCCTTCACCACCATCCACTCGTACATGCTAAAATGTCCAACACCAGCGCCCACCTTACCACCACCCATTGAACCACCGTGGAGGACATGTTTTCAATCAAATCTGGAATCGAAGAGTTGCGGTGGCGGATTCCGGCGACAGACCCATCGTTGAGTATAACCCAGATCTGACTGATTATATACTAACGAAATCACATATGTTCAGCGTCGATTCTCGCACCTTCCGATCTCACAACCGGCAACCAGCAACCAGCGACGGTTCTCACACCCGCAGATCTCGAAACCGAAAACCGGTGATTTCTTCGATCTGTGTTATTTATTTAACCGGTGATATTGCTAATTTAAAAAAATGAAAACTATTAAAATCTTCATTTTATTCATAACAATGTATTCTACTACTGAAAAATGTATTTTTTCCAGATCTGTGATTAGGTGTCGTCGCGTATTTGGTGCCATCGCAGGCTTCAGTGTCCCAAAGATTAGGATTTAGTAGTCTTTGAAATTAAAAAATAATGTGGTACGCATGGGACAAGAACAGAGAATGGTGTGACCATGGATTAGGGTGGGGTACTGTTAAATGGATTGATGTGGGATATGCATATATGCATTGTATTTTATGTTATACATTTGTTAAACAATTATTGCTTGTTAAGTTTTAGCGATTTGCGACAATGGTTCTTCCTAGGGACACACAAATCTAGATCTGTGATTTCAAGCAGTTCCCTTTGTGTGTTTATGTGTCTAGTGAACCATTAAATGTTCCGATATATTTTGTTCGTTAGTGAATATGTAAAATTTGTACATTGGTGAACATATTTTACATTCTTGTTCATCAATAATATAGCCATTTGTACATTATGTATGTTTGTTCATTAGTGAATATGTAAATTTTGTATTGTATATTGAATTTGTAAATTTTGTATAATGTTGTATTTTTCATTCAGATCTGGATTATACATCAATAATATAGTCATTTGTTCATTATATATATTTGTACATTTTTTCATTAGTGTAGATGTAAATTTTGTTCATTGGCGAACATATTTTTCAAGCGGGAATACGCAAAATTTGAATGATTAACACCGGTGAACAATTTTTTCATGAATAAAATTATCCGGTGAAAATAATTTTCCGTTAGGACTAGTCAACATCTTGTTAAGTAAATACGGAAAGTATTAATTATATTAATTTAGTTGAATTAATTAAAAAAGGTCAAAAAGCCAAAAAGACCTTAATACCCTTTACATTTAAAAACTTAATTAAATGAAATGATTGGTTATAAAGTGGTTCTCGCAGTTCTCGCAATAATAATGGTTCTCGCATGAACGCTCCCCTATATATATATATATATATATATATATATATATATATATATATATATATATATATATATATATATATGGTTGAATTTCATACAGAACCCATTTTATATACAGAACTCATAGAACTATTTTTGGTTAAATCTAGACTCTCCAATTTTAACATCAATGGTTATGATTAATGTTGACATTTATCTAATTAATTGGGGGTTAATAAAGGAAATAATGAAGGCAAAAGGGTAGAGTGGGGATTTCAATAAATCAAAAATAATTAAAAACCGAATTGACCCTCAAATGTAGCAGATGCTTTTTTTTAAAATGGGGACCTTCAAAACGTAAATCCATGAAATATTGGACCTTATAAACCGGAACTTACAAACTATGAAGATTTGTAGAGATTATCATCACAAAAAATTAAATTTAACATAGTATTAGTATCGATTTACCTCATGTATCATCAATGTATGTTTGATTATGGTCAAACATGGATGTTTTTTTTTAATTAATTTAGTATAAATTGAAGAAGATGAATTAGTTGGTGTTTATTTGTACGAAATTTAATGTTATGATTATAAAATCATGAATGACTCTGGTTTAATAAAAGTATATATGTGGTTGCATGTGTGTTATCGAGTATGAATATATGATCAACATTAATGTCTGTTATTTTCAACACACATGTATTGTCAACATGCATGTATGTTTAATTTATGAATGATAAACATTGCTCGGATGATAAAATTGAAACCATAATCATAAATTGAAACCATAGCCATAATCCTCCACCACAGTTAATATTTAAATTCATAAACCCTTAATCGATGCATACACCAGTAAATTTTATGAATGATCTCAACATCGTTAACATTAACTAATAGTATCCTGGTTGAATCCTCAACTTCATCATATCATTATCGTGAAGCGTTACCGATTTCATACCATCCTTATGATTAAATATAGAGAGATTAGAGACTCCAAGATGCCTGTATGTTTAGGATACTTTCATGAAACATTAATGTAACGAGTTTTACATACATGTATTATCAAGAACGAGGGAGAAGAAGAAATCATCTACTTTACTCCAGAATGATAGAGAAGAACAAGGTATGCTGCTCTTTTTCGAAAAAATGTGAATTATAGGTGATAAGATTCGATTTTAATGAGATAATCATGAATATGGAAACCAACCTTCCTACAAATTAGGAAGGCATTCAAATCTGGACGGTTACCATAAAAAAACGGGTTCATGAATGTCTATTTTGCCCCTGCCGAAATTAAAATAAAATAATAATAAAAATCATTTATCTTAATTGTGATTGGTTTAAAAGAGTTCTACGGGTTCTGTATCAGAAATGAGTTCTGTATGGAATCCTTCACTATATATATATATATATATATATATATATATATATATATATATATATATATATATATATATATATATATATATATATATATATATATATATATATATATATATATATATATATATAGACAAGGGTTCATGCCAGAACCATTAATATTGCGAGAACCAATCTTGACCATTAGATTAAGAGATCAACGGTTATGATTAATGATGACAATTCTATAAATATATAAAAATCTAAACATTAAAGATAAGGGGTTGAGGGGTGTTATAGTAAAACCACCATAATCTAATTATGCTAATTATTATATCAATTAAGGCTCTCCCATCACAATTTACGGAGAGAGAGATCAGCGAGAATATTAGCAATCTAGGGTTAGCAGCTCCGCCGTAAGAACAAGAAGGGAAACGCCGCCACCGTAGACCCCATCGCCGCTCCACCACCGCCCCACCACCGCGCACTCGATTTCTTGTCTTTAAACTCTGATTTTTGTGATGCAGCATACAAACATAGAGCTCCGCCGTAGGTCTTTCAATTGATTCATCATCGTAAGTACATACTAACGTTTTCTTCTTGGATCGTAATTAGGAATTCTCTCGGTGGCATTATTCAATAAAATTTACAGGAAGCTTCTTCATTCAAATTGATTTTTCATGTGTTAACTGATTTATTATTTTAATGTTTAATTTTTCCCTAATTTTTCATTATCAATGGTTTGACCTTAAAGATAGAGACACAACTCGAAAAGACGGTGTATTAAAAAAAGTATTTTCTCTTATGATTGTCATGGCGATCTGATGGATCAGAATCTTTAGTTGTTGATCAGAAGGTGAATCGAGAAAGAGTGACCTTTGGACGATGGAACATAGATGTATTATGGAACACATATCTATTGTTCACCAATGAACTAGATCTAGATTTTGTTCGTTAATTTTGTACGATAATGAAAAAAAAGGTATAGTTTTTGGTTAGTTTTTTTTTGTTGTTCAGTAGTGAAATATATGTATGGTTTTCAGTTGTTCATTATTGAATCATCTGTGTTTCAGATCTGTTCATCTGTTTCAGATTTGTTCTTGTTCATCAGTTTGAAATTTCAGATTTGTATCGGTCTAAGGTGTCAGTTCATAGTTTGTAACTTTGTTCATTCATTCATCATTGAATACATTAAATAAGGTTAATAAATTTCCCTGTCAGACTTGTTCATTATGTTTATTGTAGATTTGTTCATTAGTAAATCTGTAAATTTTGCAAATTGAACACATTAGTATTATGCTGAACAGGTTAAATATTGTTAAAAAAATATTAGTTATTTCTAGGCGTTCATCAATGAACACATACGAATTGCGAAAAAAATTACAAATTACAAAATTCGGATCCTAAAAAATAGGATTGAGGTTAAAAATGAATTAATTTAATTAGGAAAACTGGATTTAATAAAAAGATTTTAGTGTTAAAAAGACTACAATACCCTTTAGATTAAAAATGTAATTGAGCAAAATGATTGGCTAGAAAGTGGTTCTCGCAGTTCTCGCAATTTTAGTGGTTCTCGCATGAACCGCTCTCTATATATATACCATTTAATTCTTATGGATAATCTTTAAGTTTTTATGGGGTGAGCAGGGGTCCCCACCCCCAACTTTTCTCGTTTTGCCTGCAAAATAATATGATAATAACTATTAAAAATTATATTCAAAATAAATTACTGTATATTTTTTCACTTATAAAGGTCTAAATATAAATCCAATTACTGAGAAGTAGTAAAGTTAGAAGTATAAAAGAACCTATCTATCTATATTATAATAAAACAATGTTTTATATGCCACATGGCAATTTACTAGACCATCACAATCCTATGTGGCATCTTCTTGGTGCTTTGGTGTTTAGTTTTCCCGCCCAATTATTAGCCAGTCACTTAACAAAGGTTGAACAAATTAAGGAAGGTTGTTTCACAATTTAAATTAGAATCAATTATTTATCGATAGAATCAGTTAGTTTGGTATATTTTTGAATTTCAAATTCTCACGATTCTTGATAACCGGATTTCAGATTTCTCTTCCTATTAGCTCTCATCACCATTTCCATGCTTCAAGATCTTTCAATCAACATTCTTCAAAATATTGTTTAATATATATTAATTTTATCCCCTTTTATTTATATGTTAAAGAGGACATCAGAGCCATTCTCTACATGGAGTTTTAACTCGCTATGAACATGGCTACAGTTTTATCTACTGTTTCTTTTAAATACAGGTGCGTAAAAACTGTATTCACTTATGTTCAATTTAATTCAATTCATAATTTCTTATCTTGAACATTATATCGTATCTTTGATTATTTAGGAAGGTTATAAATCAGGACTATGTGATGTAGAGGTTTATGACTTTATGGTGATAAACTACAAATGTCTATATAGTTACAATTGCAGTCTTTTATGTATCATCTCATTAATTGTGGATCGTAATTTGTAACTATTTGATTTCAAAGTTTTAATATAAAGTTGAAACATATATTTGAAAAATTGTGGTTCAGGGATTGATAGATGGAGCAGTGAATCCTGACCCTGATCAATGCGGAAGAACAACAAAATAAGTGAAATAAGAATGTGGAATGGAAACTTGGACTATAGCAACTACTGATATAAAACCGCCAAGGGAAGCATGATTGCATAGCATGATAGTCTTCGCAATATTCAATACAATTGAGCGAGCACCAGATGTTTGATGAATTGGGATCATATTCGACATAACTATTTTTTCATTAAAAAGAATTTGGACAAGAAGTATTTAGGGGCAACCCAATCCGATCTGACCCTTTTTGGCCCATTTCCCTACCTGCCTGTTTTATATCATTCGGCATGTTTCATTATTTATACGTATTTAGGTTTTTTTCTATTTTAGACCCAAGTGACCCGTTCGTATTTAATATTAATATACAAGATACCTTCAATAGAATTATTGACCACCCGTGAAGTTCACAGACTATATATAAACCAAACAATTAGTGCCACGTGTTGAAATTCAGGGTCTAGATTCACATACCCACTCACCCGGTTTCATATTACCTAAACTTTAATACATATTTGGGCTGTTGTTTTTAAACTCATTTAACCTGTTCGTTTTAACTAATTTTTTTTATTTCTAAATGTGCAGAATGCAATCTATTGTAGTGATTACCGCTGAGTATTTCAATCAACATTCAATATTTCTCATACTTATTTTCCATTTTTTACTAATTCAACCCTTTCATTTTTGACGTTATTTATAAATGGGTTTTTCTAAATCATGCCCTAAGGGCATGAGATAAGAAGTGTTAATTGAACTAAATTTACCATTCATATTTACAAATGCATTTAATACATGTAAAAAATAGAATTGACTAATATGAAATAAGGAAATTTTAGTTCCGATTGATTTGGAATACGATTAGGGTTAGAGTAGATGGTTAATTGTATAATTTGTATATTACAAAAAATGTAATCTCAATAATCAATCGGAGTATGAAATTTGCAGATTCTATGAATAGCTGTTAATAATTTTTTTTGAAAAAATTAATTTTTAAATTGATTGTAAAAAATGTTATTATAAAAAATTGAAAAAAGTTTTAATAATAAAAAATTAATTGATATTCAAATAAACTTAATGAAAAACATAATGCTGAAAATATTAAAACCTAAACATGTCTAATTAATGTTGACTTTATTTGGTCAATTTTAAATTGTTGACTTTAACAGTGCATATAAATACATAAAGTCATAGTTGACTATAAAAGTCAATATCTTATTTTGTATAAACACTCTAATGATAAATCGTAAATATTAAAATTTTGAAATAATTATGAAATAATAAAAAGTATTTATGAAGTTGTGAGCTTAACATGACATGAGTTCAGTTAGGGTTATTGTTAATCTTTAACAATAACTTTATTTTTAAAGTTTACTGTTAAAGTCAACAATTTTAATTTGACTAATATAATCGTGATAAGAAGACTAAGTTCTAAAAGTCTGTCTAAGTAATTTGTAACACCCCAAAAATCAGGGAAATTTGAAAACTTAATAAAATAAGACAATTTCCCCAAGAGTACAAGTAACTCAAAGGTCCTAACTCATAAGTAAAAATATAAAACCGTCTCGTGGTTTAAATGCGCAATAATAAAAGGTTTTAAAACAAAACATGTTTGACTCGAAATAAAGGTTTTAATCCAAATCCATAAATATAATAATAGAAACGCAGCTCATCAACCATTGACCTTCTCTTTGCCCTTGCTAGTACCTGTAAAATAGGAGGAGTGATTGTGGTCAGCCACCGCTGAGTGAATAATATCAAAATAAACAAGTAATTACAAACAACTCATGCCACATAAGTGATCCCTAGAGACTCTACTCAATTCTCAATTGCTCAAGTTTATTTTCTCAGATTTTAAATTTATATAGCGCGCTTGTGTAAATCGGGTCGAGAGATCAACCTCGCCCCTCCTTACACTAAAATGCCACTCAGGCTACCACACAGAATTGCCACTCAGGCCACCACACAGATTTGCCACTCAGGCTACCACACAGATTTGCCACTCAGGCCACCACACAGATTTGCCACTCAGGCCACCACACAGATTTGTAATTTATATTTATGTTTTCAACTCCTAACATAAACCACTCAGATAGCCCTATCACGTAGTAGCACATAATGACTCTGTACCGGCTCAGATACTCGGCACGTCTGTCTCAGATCAGTGATAAATAAAAACAGCCACTCAGATACTCGGATAACAGGTCAATCGCACAGAAAGTGAAATAGATCAAAACAGTTAACCACATAAGTCATGCACGTATCGTTATAACTGAATACACGGTGAGAATACTCACGCTCAATCAACAAGACAATTCAAAACACATAGCACAAAATCATGGATCGAAAGTAAGTACAAGTTTATAGTGAGATTACCCACCTCGAATAACCGTAAGCTCCTAAATATCCTCGGTACTGAAGAGCGTCTCTAACCGGTCCTAGAAGGTCCTACAATGTACAAGGAAGCTCGGGTTAGGATTAGGCTCAAAGGTTGTTTCAGCAGAAACTAAACAGCACTCAGCACTTTCGCGGGAACGGCTATAACTCTCAAACCGCTAGCTAGATATTATTCAAATTTTTACAGTAGTTAAAAGACTCAGAGGACTGCAATTTTACAGAAGACTTCGGAAGCTAGATCCAAACGGAAAAGGCTCAAAACAAGCTCACGAGACAGAATAGCTGAACCGAAAACTATCCAGCGAAGGTTTACTAAAACAGCAATAACTTTTAAACTGCGAATCAGATTAACGAGCCGTTAGCGGCATTGGAAAGAGGACTCAGAAAACTAGTGACCATCACGGGCCAAAAATTCAAAAATGTGTTTTAAGTGTGGTAAAAACAGACCCGAACATGACCAACATAATCTGCCCAAAATTCAGCATATCTTTTAAAACCCGTTTTTCAAACCCGACATCAACCTGTGTAACCCGAGGGCACCCGACAGCCCCGAAAACCATTATATCACAGAAAGTGATTCAAAATAATTTGACTCTCTTACGTTGGAAACTTCCTCGATCATCACCACAAAACAAATGAAGACTAAAATTTTGATAAAACGTTTTCTACAACAACTAAACCCGAGATTTACAACATCGTTACTTGAACATCATCTTAGTTAAACCCTTGGGCTTTAGCTATCCGTTCATCCGGTCACCATAACCATACACTAAGAAATTGAAATTAAAACTTGACCAAACAATTAATCAAAACCTAACTAATCGAACCCATAATCAACAACAAAATAAACCGATCCTCAATATTCGGTCTCAATACCGCCGGTTTTAAAACGTTACTCTAATGGTTCAAACCCAAAATAAAACACGAAACAAATAAAAGTTCAGGAATTAAAAACGAAGAAACGAAAAAGGGATAGAAATATACCCTTATGAACCAAAATGCAAGAAACACGAACACCGAACACCACCACATTTGCCCGTCGATCGTAAACAAATAACATGGGACTTCATTGGCTGAAATTTGGATGCATCAATGGGAATGCCAAAGAAAAAAACGCAGCCCCACAACAATTGTTGAATTCCTCATTTATTAAGTCATAATAAAAGTAATGAAGTCATTATTTGAAGATACGATCAATGACAACCACACATTTTAACAAGGGTATTTATCTTGTTTACACATGCCACCGCCAATCTTCTAGACACCGGAAAATCTTCAATTTAAATCCACCTCCTAGTTAGGCTGCTTGGTCACGTCAGCCCTTCTACTCCAACATGCCACCCGAAGCAAAGAAAGCAAACCATGGTTAGAACATGACTGAATTTCGCAGAAAGAACACGAGTGAGGAACACAATGAAATAGGGAAGAGTCTTACCAACACAATGAAACACCGATCAATGGAACTCAAATGCTGCCTCCTTCTTGCCTGAGGAACACCGAACCAGCTGCTAGGGTTTTTCTACTCCAAACGCACAGGGAAGAAGAAAAGAAGGTAACGGCAGATTTAGGGAGCCAAGGGAAGGAAAGATCTTGATAATTGGTAAGTCATTAAAAAGGGGATTGTATCCTTATATATGAAATAGCTTAATGCCCAAGAAAAAGAACAAGTCCAAGGCCGAGATTTTTAAAACTTCGGTGGTGATGGAAGGAGGCCAAAAGAATAAATGATTAATATTTAAGAAACTAATTAAGGCCCCAAGCCTCATGTTGAAAACCGGCCCAAGCTAACAAAATATAAAACTCACGTGGCCTTTCAACACTTGTTTGTCGAGGTTCTCATGCGCACAATTAAAAACCAACATGAAGGGAAAAGAAAAACAGAAACAACCGGCCCGTCTTGGCCTTGATTGAATTCGATTGGAAGAAACAAAATAGCATAGTCTAGGCCTTGGCCTAGCGACCGGCCTCGAGAATTAATAAACGTCTAAGCTAAAATAATCTCGTAATTGAATGTCACCAATTAATAACACACCTTTATTATTATTAATTAATCCCCATGATTAATTAACGCACATTGAATAACACTCTTGTCATTAAAAGAATCAAATCGTATTTATTTTACTCGAATTAAATACACATAACACATATAAATCTCAAATAAATAATTATCACATAATTTATTTAATAAAAGTGAATAATTTATTTACGATAATTTTTAGGGCGTTACATAATTACCCTATTTTAAACCCTTATCCATTATGCGTTATACTATTTATTATTTTTTTTAAATTAACGGCTATTTTGTTAAAAAAAATCAAAATCTTAAACTAAGATCTGAGGTAAGATTTTGAATTTTAACGTCAACATATCATTATTAAGTTTTGGGGGTGTTTGGAATTGTTTATTGAAAATAGATTATTCGTTTTGAAAATGAATAATCAGATAATTAGCGATTTCAAAACGTGATTTTGAAAAATAGTGTTTGGATTTGATTACGTTGTTCGAAATCGTAATAATCAGATAATTAGTTTTTGTAGTGTTTGGCAAACTTGATTATTTATCTATTTAATAGGCAAAATGAAATAATCCGTTTTGAAAACGCAAATAAGCAACCCCTCACTTGCTTTTCCAAAACTCCATTTTGGAGGGCCTAAAACGCAAATAAGTGATTATTTCAAACTTTTTGCCAAACACTCATTTTAGATTATTTGCGTTTTCAAAACGCAATAAGCAGATAATCTTCCTCAAAACGCAATCTCAAACACCCCCTAAGTTAGGGTTTGACTTTTAACACATTGTTTTGAATATGTAAGCTGATGTTTAAGAATTGCTTAAGATTCTGTATAAACAATGATTTTTGTCCAAAGTCAAAAACAATTTGACTATTTAATATTTTTGTTAGTAGTCTAAACAATTTGAATGTTTCCAATTTAATTACAATAATTTTAATATTGTATTTACAATTTACAATTTTTTTCGTTTTTTGTAATTTTCTTAAATTTATTTACATTACTTCAAAACAATTTAATTACAAAAATTAGTCAAATTGGTCAAAATATGATTAACATTTTTGACTTAAATAGTCAAAAAAAATTCAATTTAACCTTATTATTAGTCAATATAGTCATTTCACTTTAAATTGACAATTTCTAAATCATCTCACCATTTAAGTTCGTTGATTAATTTATTTATCTTTCGTTACTTGAAAACATAAATACTTCTGGCTATTCTCAAGAAAGAGCAATACATACACCTGAAAATGAAGTTGTTAAGGATATTAATGATCGATTTTTAGCAATTTTCATAGGAGAAGGCAACATTGTCCTGAAGAGTTCTTGAATGAACAATGTGATGAAAGTTTATACTCACCAGATGTGTTAAACGATATTAAACTATGTGGTTTGCCAAATCATCAGTTAGTTCTAAAACTTGGTGTTCCTGTTATGTTACTAAGAAACATTGACTATAAAAATGGTTTATGTAATGGTACTAGACTTCAGATTATCGCTTTGGGTACTCATATTACAGAAGCAGTTGTTATATCTGGAAATAATGTTGGATATCTTTATATCAAGATTGTCTTGGACACCTTCTAACCACAATATTCCTTTTAAGTTAAAAAGAAGACAATTTCCACTTTCTCTTTATTTTGCTATGACAATTAATAAGAGTCAAGGACAATCATTGTCAAAGGTTGGTCTGTATTTGAGAGAGCCAATATTTTTTTACACGGACAATTGCGAATAGCCTTATCTAAAGTAAAGAGCAGACATGGATTGAAAATATAAATAGAAGATAAGGATGCACTAGTACAAAAATGAGCAATGGTCACACTACAAAACTGTGACCATATGCCTTTAGTCACTAATTTTTTTTTCCACTAATAGTGTGACCAAAGGTCGTGTCATTTTAGGCAATGTATGGCTACATTTTAATTTAGTGGTTGTATTAACCGAACAACAGTAGCCGTAGCCTAAAAGTGTGGCTATTCAAGAAGAAAATCTGGTGTGATAATCATGCATTCTAACTTATAATGTGGCCATAAACTGCTTGTAGACACACATTTTTTATTTTTTGTGACTATTGTTCAACCAATGGTTACATGAATTTATTTTTATAGTGGCGCTTGCTATTATTTAGTCACACAAATATATGTTTAGTATGACTATTATTTACCTTTAGACACATACAATTACTCAAACAATAACTAAATGTATGATAAGGACATACAATTACAAATCTTTAAAAAACCGATATAGAGTGGTCGGTCTAACCGGTTAAACTGTGACTCGAACATTCAACCGGTTTGATTGCTTAAAATCATCGGCAAAAACTAGACCGGTTAAAGCCAACCGGTAATAGTCATACCCTAGTTAACTAACACTCGGGTTAAACTAAAAGACTTAAAGGATGTCAAGTTTTAATTTTTTTAAGAGAGTTGAAGCCCCCTTGTTTTTATAATTAAACTGATTCTCCCACTTTCTTACAAATACCAATGTGGGATAACATTTAGCCATATTTTAACCTATTAATGTGACAGTTGGTAATTTGCAGGCACACATTCATAGTCGATTAAACTGTGACAATTCGTTACTTTTAGCCACATAAGTTGTTATCGCATGTGACCTTTGATAATATTTAGTCATATTTAACACCATTAACGTGACAACAACAACGAATTCATGTGGCTAATAAACATATATGCTCAAGTATAATTGTACTACCTTCTCTCTAATCATGGCTATTGTTTGTGCTTTAGCCACATAATTCTTTATCACATGTGACCTCTGATAACATTTAGCCATATTTAACATCATTAATGTGACAATTTTTTACCTGTAGACAGACATACGTATTCAATTAAAACCGTGGTTATAAGTTAGTTATAGATACATAATTTTAATTTTACTATTTCCATTGAAATTGTTTATGTTATAGCCACGTGTAATTTTAGTTTTATTGTGACTATGTTTTAGGGTGTGGCACATACCCATCATATAGCCACACATGCACACTAAATTAAGTGGCTATTACTACCTTTCAACAATAATGAATTCATGTGGCTAATAAACACTACTTTTGGACACACAACCAATTGATTAATGTGACTAAATATGTGTCTCTCGTCTCACATAATAACCATCACAAAATAATGTCACATTTTAACAAACAACCATGACGAAAAGTGTGATATTTGGCCACACTACGTGACTGTGTCTAGCAATGGACACCTTTATTATGTTAAATTGTGGCTAAAGTGTTCGAATCTAATTTGAGATTGTTACAGTATTGGAGTTAAATGTGGCTAAAATAACATTAGAACATTATTTGTGACCTTTAGCCACACAAACAAGTCAAACTGTGGCGAGGCTGTTTTAGAAAAATTGTGACCGTAGGCTATTTTTGTACTAGTGATGACTGTCTAATAATAAAACATCAAAAGTTACATTCAAGGAAATGTTTATAAATTTGTCTTAAAGACATTGTTCGTTATATTAAAGTTTTTTTAGTAATGTATTATTAGATGTTTTGTTTTCTTTTAGTTGTTATTATATTTTCGTACTTTTTTCTTATTAAACATCTTTTATATGATGTTATTATATTTTCTCATGTTTTTATAATTTGTACACTCGACTTCTAAAATCTACTATATGTCTTATTATCTTATACGTATTTAACATAGAATTAACAATTAAATTTTATAATACTTACTTTCCGCAAAATTACGACAACCCGTGATTTTTCACGGGTTATAACCTAGTAATAATAATAAAAGAAGCTTTTAAGATGCCACATGACATCTTTTTAGCAAGCCATTTTGACACGTGGCAAATTGTTACTGGTCAACACAAATTATTCCCGCCCATTTACGCAATCTTTTAATTCGGATCTAATATTGAGAACATTAAAAACCTATTAAACAATTCTTATAATAAATCGCAGTAAATGGTGAAAAAAATCCATTGTTTTTAGAAAATTGTAAACTTCCCTTATATAAGTTCGTGCATTAAATTAAATACACATTAAACAAATATTTATAATAAATCGAAAAGGAAAGATAGTCCATGAAAAATCCAAAATTCATAATTGATTCTCCTGCAAAATATAATGAAAACCAAAATGGATCTCCATTTCATTAGCATAAATATTTACACTATTGATACATAACCGTTAATAATAAGGGAAAAGTGATTGTGTTACTGTCACATACCTAAGCTTAGGTGTGGAACCATAAAAAAATATTGTAGTTTTGGGTAGAATAGTTAAAAATTATCACATAAACTCATTAGTGAATCAAAGTATGTCTAAACTCAATCCCTAGGTCATCAAAACTCATATAAATCCCCATCTTTAAAATTGTCTTAATTATGTTTTTTTGTAGTGATATTTCAAGCTTCATGTTTCTTGAAATGGTGTTCATATAAAATGCATGTGAATGTGTGTGTATGATTTTTTTTGACTGTCCAAGTGTTTTAATATGATTGGAAATTGACAAATATTTGTAAAATTAAGTGTTTAAACCAAAAACTACTTAGTTTTAGGTGGTTCAACACCTAAGCTTAAGTACGTGACAACCACACACTCACAATAAGTTAAACTTCATCTCCTTCTCCATTTCTTTAAATCTAAATCCAATTCGTGAAATAGAAATCATTAAGCCGTCAAACTTCAGAAACACAATCAAAGATCGCTTCAGGTAAATCGAACACTCCTTTTAACTTTTTATGAAATATTAGTCGACAACAACATTCTTAGCATATGATTATAAGAACAAATGTATGCCCCTCGGTATCTGTATGTATTGTTCAATCCGTTCACGGATTAGGTCGACCATCATTAATTTTTTTGAATCAAAACCTTAAGTGGTGGTCGATGATATGAAAAGTACTCCAATAGCTACGGGTTGTTAATTGCATTTAACCACCCGTATTAAAAGTAATTTACCCACCCATATTAAAATTAATATTGTAATATTAATTGCAAAGAAATGAATCAATTGTTTTATACGTAGCCAAAAACGAAGAACTTGGTATTCGATAAAAGCAAGAATACACGAATCCTATTTAGCCCGTTTAGAAATGGGTTGTATGACATGTAATACAGAGTTTTGAATGAATAATTTTTCATTGCTATTTTTAATTACTATTTAAATTGTACACATGATTTTAAAGGGTATATGCCGGATAACAGTTTATTTTATTCTATTTTGAATCATAAACTAAGTTAAAATGTTAAAAGAGATTGTTAAATTGAAATTTAAATTAAAAAATTTTAATCAAAATATCAAAACATTATTTTACACATTGATATTCAAGGAAGTGTTTAAAAATTTATCTTATTTTGTTAAATAGATTGTTTCGTATTTTTGATATGTAATTGGTTCGATTTCGAGAATTCACCATTTTCGGTTCCGATTATGTCATGAAATATTTCAGATATGCTTGAAAATATTAAGGGATGGGAAATGAGAACTTTATTAAGGGATGGAAGGAATATTTATTAAGGTTTGGATTGATTTTCCTTTTTCTTTTTCTTTTTCTTATTCTATGTTTATCATTGTTTTATCAATTATTCTTAATTTTTACAAAATTAATATAATTTATAATGATCAATGAAACTTTCAGTTTAAAAGCATTACACATTTTCTTATTCTACATGTAATATTCATCAATTAACGATAAATTATTGTATGACAATAAAAATTATATACGAATAAAATTAGTCACAGCCCGTGATTTTTCACGAGTCATAACCTAGTATTTAAATAGATAAATATCTACAATTTCAATTTAATAAGTATATATAACACAAATGAAAACTAATAATTATATCCTGTTTTACGTAAATTTTAGTGTATATATTTGGGTTTTGGATTTTAGTCTTTGGATTGTTTAGATCTTGGGTTGACATTTTCGGTTAAAGTTGTTATGATGGAATTCCATACATAGTCTTTTAGATTACATTTTTATCCTTAATGTTTGACAAAGATACGAATTTCTTCATAAGGTTGTTTCGACACGGGTATCTTTACCTGGGGTTCTCTGGACATGATACGACCCTTCCTCAAGGGTCATACCTCACCTCATGGAGTTGTTCTTTGGAACACTCGGGGAGTAGAATTTGAACATCTTACATATTTTTTCAAAATCAGACATGTAAGTTTGAAATTGGAGCTGTACTTTTAATTTGAGGGAATAATTTTAATATCTAGAAAAAAATTACTTTATGAAGCCATATGGCCTAAAAGTTGACTGGACCGACCTGTTACCATTGTAAGTCATTTTAACAAGTCAAACAAAAGTATCTTCTTAACTAGTAGAATCTACTGTCTACATTGCTAAATTAAATGTACTACCCACTGATCCAAGAAAAGCAGCCGACAAAATCCACTTGACGTCGTTTTACGTAGCCTCAACAACCACATCAAACCAAATCGCTAAAACCTTCGATAGACCTTTAACGGAAAACTGTTAGGAATATTATTATTAATATTCATTAAAGATTTGATTATGTCAAAACTATTAAACTACAAGGACCTAAGTCGATGATATGAAGTTCAAGATTCAAATAAAGATTTAGGAGATAATTATTAATGTAAAAAGATATAGTATATCTTTATTAGTTTAAAAGATTTAGTTATTATCTTTTCCTTGTAAGTCTTAGGTTTTCTAGTATATAAAGAAACCTAATGACATAGAATTAGATGTTCTTGGAACCCACGTTTTAACGTGTTTGTGTGTAAAAACCTAAGCCTCAAGGTCGTTTGATCCTGTTTAATGAAAAACCGTTCTATGTATTCATACATAGAATTGAGGCTTTTAATGATGAAAACTTGTTTAGCTATACATATATGTTCAACTAATTCCGCAATTTTGTTATTTGTATATGCTTATTCCAGATCAAGAACTAACTATTCTTGAGCCTAAAGATCTATGTTTATGAAGAGTTATTCGATCTTCACAATTGGTATCAGAGCACGGTGGCTCAGATCTGGAATGAAACAAGGATCTATCAATGATCACATGAAGAATCAAGCATAAGCTTACGCAGATAGGGTACGTCACAAAAGAATTATATCTATTTTTCTTGGTTGCACAGAAATCGCACCTAAAGTTTATGCAGACCAGCATCATTTATTTGACTAAAAGAAAGTAGGTAGGATTTAATTGGATGAAACTTTGAGGCAATTGACTACTACTGGGCATTCACTTTGATGATGACAAACTTTGAGGCAATTGATTACTACTGGTTTTTTACACGATTTTACTATTGATCCCAATTTCAACAATTACTACTGCTACTCTATATCTTCTCGATTACTACTGATCTTTCTCAATTCCAATTTTATTACTGATCTTCTTTAAACTACTAATGGGCAGTAGTAAAACACCAAATTTGTTACTGATACTACTGATCAGTACTAAAACTTGCAACTTGTTACTGCTCCTAATATACTACTGATCAGTAGTATATCCGATTACTACTGGTCCGACAGATTATTACTGATCTTCGCTGTTTACTACTGATCCATATTAAATCCTACTGATCAGTAGTAAATGAAGAAAAATACTACTGATCAGTAACAAAACCGAAATTTTTACCAAGGATCAGTAATATACATATTACTACTGCTGCGTTGACTGATCAGTATTACACAGTTCTGAAGAAATTTTTTTTTTACTGATTTCTTCCATACAACTGATACATCATACTTTGGAAAGCATGACACACACCATGTTCATTCCATACCACGGTTTATTGATCGTATCTGATAATAATGTGAAACGAATCACATTATTCACACACACAGGTTGAAGGCATGATGAAGATAAAGGAAAGTTTTATTTGCTACATATTTGATCTTTATCAATTGATTACAAAAGATAATTGATTATATTTTATTTGAAGATGAAGTGGAAAGTCTTACTACATAAGATGTTATGTATTGTTGTAACTACAATTCAACAGAATCTTAACGAAAAGATCTGATTGAAGACCAAGATGTCCTTCATACAAGATATGATGTTGCTGATTACTATATTTAGACGGAATGTGATGCTTAGTTTGAGTTTCTACTTCAACTTCAAATAGAAGATAGTTGGTTTTCAATGTAATTAATATAGTCTTGAAGAACACAAGAATGATATCACACTTTTAGGGGAAGAAAAAGTGTTGATCATTCAAGGGGAAGTTCAAGTTTCTCGGATTTATTTGATTATGTCAAAAAGGGGAAGAGACTTGAAGATTCCTAGCTAATTCTACAAGTTTTGTCAAATCAAATAGGGGAAGATTGTTAGGAATATTATTATTAATATTCATTAAAGATTTGATTATGTCAAAACTATTAAACTACAAGGACCTAAGTCGATGATATGAAGTTCAAGATTCAAATAAAGATTTAGTGATGTGTGTGTAAAAACCTAAGCTTCAAGGTCGTTTGATCCTGTTTAATGAAAAACCGTTCTATGTATTCATACATAGAATTGGGGCTTTTAATGATGAAAACTTGTTTAGCTATACATATATGTTCAACTAATTCCGTAATTTTGTTATTTGTATATGCTTATTCCAGATCAAGAACTAACTATTCTTGAGCCTAAAGATCTATGTTTATGAAGAGTTATTCGATCTTCACAGCATGATTTGACATAATTATTAGTTTTTCCGTTAGGGTTGGCACTGGGTTAATGTTCCTTCTTTCTCCCCTAATCATACGAATTTGAGTGATTTCATGTCAACATCTGATCAATTAAATCCAGATTTAAAATTATAATGACAAATAAACAGGAGAAGTGACTCCCCAAGGGTGACCAATCTCCAATTCTCCATTCACTTGAATACAATTAATCAATGCATTTTATAAAAATATTTTTAACATTAATGTAGAAATTATAATGAATGTTAAATTAGATTAAATTGAATAGTTAGTTAGTGAGGGGTCACACATATTATTATTAAAGTGAATTTAATAATGTTTAAAAGTAAAAGTAAGGGTAAATGAGTAATTTCACTTTATTAAAGGAGATAATTATTGGGTATGGGTCCCACTATATTTTATCAAATAAGGAAAGTTTCAAAGTGTATCACTTATTTTGAAACACTCGAAAATGGAAAGTGTATCACTTATTTTGAAACGGAGGAAGTATTAAATTACCTTGGGCCCCACCATTTTGACCTTTTAACTCTTCCTTGAACCGAATTGTGAAATCGACGAGCATCAAAGGAAGAGCCATGCCAAATTGCCAATGGGGCAGAACTTGTCGGCTGAAGTGACGAGTGGACCGAAGTCCCCTTTGGGACCAGTCTTATATCTATCTATATTATCAATACCAATATGACACATCTTCCTATATATTTTTAGGCGTATTTTTACTATTTGCTCAATACAAATGTCGGTACGACCATCTTATTATTTTACCAGCATCACGTAGCAGGGTCGGTCTGGAACTTTCAGAGGCCCGATACATTTTCTGATAATATGAACCTTAAAACGTAAATGTTCGAAAATTATAAATAATTTCTTTTGATTTTTATTGTAGTTCTGTGCGTTTGTTAATCCCACTATAACCTAATATTACTTGCGTCAATAAAAAAAACTATACTTCCTCCGATTCAAAATAAGTGACACATTTTTCTTTTTGAGGTGATTCAAAATAAGTGACACATTTTTCTTTTTGAGGTGATTCAAAATAAGTGACACATTTTGAAAAATAACCTCATTTGACAAAAAATAGTGGGACTCACACCCACTAACTATCTACTTTAACAAAGTGAAATGACTCTTTACCCTTACTTTTTACTTTTAAACAACATTAACCTTACTTTATTCAAAATGTGTTAGACTCATTCCCCACAAACATCAAATTAATTTAATTAAATCATCAATATAATCTTTTATCTCAAAAATCGTGAAACTCAAAGTATTATAAATTACTAATACATATGGAACAAAAATATTGGGCCCCTAATTTTGATGGGCCCTGTTCACATGCACCTTTTGAACACCCCTTGAGCCGGCCCTGTCACGTGACTCACGTAGTCATCAACACTTCTTTTCCCACTTAGTTGAACATGAACCAGTGTCATGCTTTATCCACGAAATCCAGTATTGTCATCCTTTTAAATTTCTTGATTCTCGCCTCTTCTCATGCAAAATTGAGTTTAGCAATTTTCCTCTCATGTGTGAATTCAATAGCAATTTTAGAGAAGAAACTATGGGCTTTTAAATCCGCCAGGAATAATGGGCTTTATAACCTATGCTGTAATATGGGTATCAATTTGGGTTTAAACAGTAGGCTTTCTATGATACGCTCCAATTATGAGCTTTATAACCTATGTTTGTTTTTTTAACAAAAGGTTTTCCTGACTTCTTTTGTCTTTGCGGCGCAGACCACACGAAGAAAAAGGCTTGCGTAGATGTTTGTTTTTCGGAAGCCCGCATACCTTATATTGTCTGCCTAGGGTCTTCCACATGAAGACTTGGGCATTAGCTTCTTGGGTCTTCCAAACTTAAAAAAAAACATCTCCAAACTTAATTAATATTATTATTATATTAATATATATTATTATATTAATATATATTATTAATTATAATATTATATTAATATATATTATTAATTATAATATTATATTAATATATAATATTATATTAATACATTTTATTATTATGTCAATATATAATATTATTATATTAATTAATATTATTATTTTATTAATTAATATTATTATTATATATTAATTAATATTATTATTATATTAATATATAATATTATTATATTAATTAATATTCTTATATTATTAGATAATAATATATATTATTATATTTAAATTATATATTATTATATTTAAACTATACATATTTCTATTATATATAAATATAATATAATATTAATATATTAACTAATGTTATTAATATATTAATTAATATTATTATTATTATATTAATATATATTAATATATATTAATATATATTATTATATTAATGTACTCCGTATAATATTATTATCTTAATTAATATTTATCATATATAAACATATTTTTTATTTTCTTTAATATTAATCTTATTCATGCACATATTAAATACTTGATAAATCAAGCAACATTAATGGTCAAAGGAATATTAAGAAATGCCCATTATATTCCTTAGTATTCCTATTACATTTCTCTTTGCCATTACCTACTTTGAACCAAACGCCCCTAAGAGTATTATTGTTATTTGGTTATGTAGAAATTGGATTTCATTGTTATAGTTATGCATAAATTGATTATTGAAAACTTTGAAAAAAAACTTTCGCAATGTATGGATTCAAGATGGAGTATATTTTAAATTTCATTATTTGTTAAATTGAAAACTTTCGCAAGGATTTGACAAAAAATAAAAAATTGTAAACAAATTGCAAGATAGAAGTAAACATATTGTTATTGAAATGTGTGGATTATTTCAATGTTCCAAGATGTAGTATATTTTAAATTTCAGTTAATTTAAGCAGTTTGCATATGTTAAAAAACAAACAACAGTTTTCTTGCAGACTGCAGACCTTTGATCCATCTCAGAAGCTGACAGATGTGGTCCGCAGACAGCATACCTTTTTGTTCTGAAAAAATAAACAGCAGTGTAACCTCAAACAAAGTCCTAGAACTTAAATTCTGTTACCAATAGAATGAAATGAATCATTACTAATAGAATATGATTTTTTGTGTGTTAATTTTCATTCCACATAAGAGAGGTGGTTCTTTTATATTCTATCATGAAATGGAATTAAAATCTACAATAAACTAACATATTTTCATTTAGATTAAATTATAAAATTAAAAATATAACTAAATTAGTTTCTTATTAGAAAAACAACTAATATGTATCCTTTATTATAATACTTATTTAGATTTAACCAATTTTATTATATTTAATTCGTGTTATATGTATAAAAAACAAGTTTGTATATGCATTTTATTCTCACTAACCAAACGAACCCAACACCCCAATTCTCAAAAGTCTATATTCAAATTAGAATTAGTGGTTGACTGGTTGTGTTCGTCCTACACAAATAATAATGGATATTCAATGTGGTTTTGACTTTTGATAGTTTCATGCGTATAAATCTCTACTTGAAGTCTTTCATTGAGTTCCAAGGATTAGACTTGAGGAGGGGGTGAATCACGTAAGTTGTTGTGTTTAGTTTTTTCAGTTGCATTTACGCTATTGTTGACTATTGCCAGTGTTTAATTTCTTGTTGAACTGTAATCCAAACTAATTTGCCTACAACCAATTGGATACTAAACAAGTGGAAACTACAAGGATGGTTGCATACAGTGGCGGTAGTAACTAGCAAGGGGTGGGCAGGGTGGTGGGCAGCTGCCCACCCCAAAGTTTTTCCGATTAGTATAAATTTTTTACGTGTCAGTTCATATACGGCATTTGCTCACCTAAATATACATAATATATGGACGATAACTAATACAAGTCGTATATTAGCTTAGTGGTTAACTCATTTATTTTAAAACATATTTTTAATTCTGGTCCCATCTATATACATATATATTCTTTTAAAATTTCTTTTTTCTTTTATACCGTTTTAATGTTATTTTGCTTTATTTCCCATTAAAATTTTGTTTTCTTTTGACTAATTTTCCCCTTATTTTTTTCGGTTTAATAATATTATGTTTAATCTTTATTTGATTACATGTGCATTCTAACTAGTGACATATTAGTTCACATCAAACACTTTAAATAATTTACTTGAACGTTATTACAAAACTGAATACGAATATGGATTAAGAATACAAACTTATATACGAAATCAATCACTACAAAAAAATTGCATTCTATTTCTTATATTGCTAAATTTTAAGTTTTTTTTCTTAAATTAACTAACACGCGACGTTTGATTTTGACTGATTTAGTTTTCGATTGATTTGATTTGGTTTACGATTTGACTTTAAAAAAAACTTTACTCGAAAAACCTAACTTGTACTCTACAATTTTGCCCACCTTTAAAATATTTGCTGGTACCGCCCCTGGTTGCATAGTGTTAGATTTGGTCTCCTAAATAGTGAAATTATCAGGAAAAAAAACCTTGTGCTACGAAAGTTCACTCGCTCGACTCCAAGCTACTTGTAAAACATAATCAAAATGAGCGACAATTGATTACGAATTCAATGTGAAAACAACCAGGAAACTTAATGGGTTAATCCATCGTAGGCAGCAAAAGGAGAACTTAAAATTCCTTTTTAAGTACATTAAAACATGCCCAAAACTTCAAAAGCCGACTAGTCAAAGTGTTAATAAGTTTGTTGGTAGTAGTTGGCCTAAGTTATGAATCATAGAATTTTGTAATATTGGCATTCAATTCGAGCTCAAAGTTGGTGCATGTGTCATTTATACTTGCTGCTTGATATCGTGTTTGAATCCAGGGCCTAATGGAGTAGACCTAAAGGTTAGCCACATGTATTCAATGTTTCACTGGGGTCCCAAGTGAGTGAATGACCCCTTTAAAGTGTAGTATAAATTTTTTAACTAATTAAGGGTGATTTTCAAAAATAAATTGAGTAAAATCGAAATTATTTAAAAAGAACAATCTTACCTTCATTTCTAATCAAAATAGACCGTCTGACTCGATCAAAATTTGATAACTGCCTACTTTTTGTTAGCTAGAAATTTTTTATGTGACTTAAGTTGATAGTGTTTGTGCGACTGATGAGCAGTTTTATTTTATATGAATTTTAATGACTTTTCTTTGTACGAACGACGGTTGTACATCTATTCCCAGGTATATTTCCGTTTGACCTTTTGTCTTATTCGAAAAAGACAAAAATTCTCGATAAACTAAACAAAAACAGTTTGTCAATTTTTTTTGTCTGTTATGATAATTACCCCTTTAACTAAAGGTACTCAAATGCCCTTAAAATGACACTATAATTTGGAAGCTTTAAATCGTTTATTTGAAGATAACGAGCATGTATTTGATAAAACGGATGGTATGGTACAAGTTTGGTTTAAAAAGAACGGATATTGAAAGTAATATAAATGTGTTTAGGGGTGTCAAATTTGTACCGAAGAAAACCAACCAACATGCTACCAACCATACCACTTAAAGTTGGTAGCCAATATGTTGGTAGCCAACATGTTTGGTTGATAGTACCGTACCAATCGAGTATTCATGGCACGGTAACGGTACAAATATTTAAGTACCATGGTAATACCGTACCAACCAATATATATGTACATATATATAAATTTATTCTTACAATACACAATTACATAAATTGTGGTCTAATTTATATCTTTAAAAATCTCTCCACCATACAATATACGGAGTATATAATTGATTCTTTAAAATAGATAATTTTTATATAGCATTAATAAATCATCGTTTTATTTATCTTGTTTTCGAGTTTCGGAAATTTGTTAATATGTTTTAAATGATGGATGATGGTAAAATATCATATTATAAAATATATCTTGTTTTTAATATTTTTTAGTTTCATATTAGTTTGTAATCTTGGTATACAGTATCAATTCGTACCAACCAACATTGTTGGTAGCCAAACAAATTGGTACCAGGTATAGTTGGTATGGTACTGGTAATAAAATTAGTGTACCAACTATAGTTAGTACGGTACATGGTATGAGGAAAATATTTATAGTACCGTACCATGTTCACCCCTAAATGTGTTGATGTTATTTATAGTCAATTTGCGTATAATAGTAGATATTGGTCCCATGCATTTATTTCTAGTTATCAAAGTCGTATCCTCATCTTAATACGTCACACTCCTTCAAATCTTTTATTAAGCCTAGTATTGATGAACATTCAATATTTGTGTCCCATGAGAGATAGATATTATATAATCTGACTACTTTCCATCATGATGCATCCCTTCCACATAAAAAGAAAAAAGAAATAAAAAAACTCTGAGTTGTTTCTTTTTGGGTAAAGAAGATTACTCATTTAAAAGTAATCTGTGCTTTTCTTCTAGTGAATCATAAAATAAAAAGCATATAGAAATTTAGCTGAAATATCATATTAAAATTAACCAAAAATGCTTGTAAACAAAACTAACGATGTATGTGACTCGCCGTAAACACAACCAAAACTAACTCTAGCTACGAAAAGCAAAAAAAAAGAAGAAAAAAGAATAATATAAATTAAGTAGCTAGAGTTGTAACAAAAACTACATTTATCCTTACTAGAGTGTTTCTTACTTAAGCATCTTCAATATTAATATCAAATGCACTATTTCCATTTATATTGTGTGAAAAACATACAAAATTTAGTCTAATATTCACACTAAATTCTTCTACTATTTTGATGTGATGAATAGTATTCTTAAATCAAATCAAATTTGATGGACCACTTTTCATAACACAAAAGGTTCACTATTTATATTACTAAATTAAATACTATGTATTATTATATAATAATTAAAAAGAAAAATTGTTTAAGTTATTTTTAATTTTTTTAAATTATTTAATATATTTTTGTTATTATATACTATAATAATAATAATAAAGAAAACTATCAATTATCTTATATTTAAATTTTATAATTAACTAGAGTTATAACTTATAACTAATAGTTTTATTTACTAAAATAAGTTAATTTTAATTACTTAAAGTAAATAATAATATTTAATTATGTATTTTAAGTGAACTAATAAAGATTCATGTGTAATCACAATTCTTTGTACAATAATATCGGGTAGATACATATCTAGACCACGTGAGGGCATGTCAATGTCAATCGCTAGCATGGTGCCTCGATAATATCGTATCCAAAGGGGCCACTGAAACAGTATATACATACACAAGTTTATATTTACATGTATACATATCTTTCTCCTTGATCATTTTTATCATCCAGTGAAAAAATCACACAGTTGACTCTACACGCTCGATTTACCAATTTTATATTTCTCCTCTGTTCTTGATCAATTTACAGATCGACGTCGGTGATAATTTGGTGAATTTCTGTTCACGATTTAACGGATACTCCGATCAAGTTAAAACATGAGTGCTGACTGAAGGTGTGTTGTCTCAGCCCCTTTTGTATTTCGTTTTCCGGCGACAATATTGTTGGATTTTTTAGTTCATGTCATGATTTGAGTTATTGGATATTTGTTTATGCTCTAATTAATTGAGCTGTTTTATATTTAATTTGTAGTTGGGTTATTCTTTTTACCAGGAAAAAACTAAAAGTTCATCAGTTAAGGCTTTAAATGTTTTAATCATTTACAATATCTCTATTTGAAGTAAAAATATTTATGTACTTTTAAACACTTATTTGGACCATATTACTGAAAAATAATCAAGTTATAGACTTATAGAGCATCTCCTATCAACCTTTATATCTTCAAAATGAAGTGATTTTATACTCTAAGACCCGTGCCAACGGCACGTCGGGGGAGCCCGTCGATGGCGTTTTTTTCGAGCCGTCGTGAGTGGCGTCCTTGGATCTGCGTCGTGGTGAGGACGGATGGGGTGAGCGTCGTTGCAGGGGAGAGGGTACCAGGGGAGAGGAAGAGGAAGAGGAAGATGGGTGTTTGGAGTTGTACCTTGGGCATAAACACTTGTACATTTTCATTTTTTTAATAAAAATGGGTTTTCCTTTCTGCTTTTTTTTATAAATTTAATTTTTTTTATATATTTGTTTTAATATAAAAATATATTAGTTTTTTTTTCAAAAATTTTAGGTTTTTTTTTCTTTTTTAAATTTTAATAAATGTATTTTTTTATAAATTTAATATTATATTTTATAAATTTAAACAATGTATTTTTAAATTAATGTAATGTATTTATTTTATGATTATTTAATTTAATTAAAAATGATGATGTGGAAATGATGAGTTTAGTGATGGGTTAGTGATGGGTAGGGTTGGCATGACCGTGTCAGTAGCGTGTCAGTAAGGATGTGATGACGTGGCGCTACTGATGAGTTTAGTAATGGGTAAGGGTTGGGAGAGGCCTAATCACCCTCTATCATTCCTTTCCCTTCAAATATGAAAGGAGTTAAAAATCCCTTCAAATACAGAGTGAGAGGTTTTCCCTCTATTAATGAACCCCGTATGCTTTCTGAGTTTAATTGTTAGCGGAATGTGAGTCTCATTAATTTTGAAGTGTTTTGAAGAGAATAATAAAGTGTATGGTTGAAGTTGAGATTTTATTTAAAAAGAGTGGTCCCACCATTTATAGAGATAAAAGGAGTTTATAGACAGTATGGTTGGAGATATTACAACTTCCTAGATACATATTAAATGTAAAGGTCTATAAGTGCTAAGTGCATCTGAAATAATCTGAGGTCATGACTCATGAGTTTGATCAATTTCCTAGATAAACATTTACAAGAGTGTCAGGAAGATTCGAAAATAGCCACTGCATTTATGACAAGTAAAGCTCGGTCATCTCGGAGAGCCTATATATTTTTTAGAAAAAGTTAAAGGGATTAACAAAATCATGACCATGATCTTTTTATTTTTCTTAAACTCACAAATCATGATGTAAGACCATTGATGATTCTTTATATAGCTCTTGTTAATTGACAATTAAATCTCTATTTATATTAATTGTACTCAAGATTTCCCTCTTATCAGATGATTTGAGAACTACATCAACAATAGTGGCACCAATTTCAAAACATGGACAAATTAAGTAACGATCTTCACTACGATATATTAAAACGTCTAGATGGTGCAACCCTAGCAACCGCATCGTGTACTTGCGCATCATTCAACACGATCTCAAAAGAAGAAAGATTATGGGAAGATGTTTGTTCTTCAATGTGGCCATCAACAAAAAGGGATGATGTGAAAATTTTAATTTCATCAACAGGAGGGTTTAAAAAGTTTTATGCAGAGTGTTTCCCGCTTATTGTAAATAAAAACGTCCCCGAGTTTAGATGGGGCGATTACCCCGAGTTTTCAGAAGAATGGACAGAAGCTGAATATTACGGTGATTATGATGAATTTGAAAGCGTTTTGCCTGCTGATTTTGTGTCGATTGTGGATATTAGGTATAAAGAAAAAACTATATGCTCCAAAGTTATTTGGGGGATACCGAGTGCTAATGTTTATAATGGTTGGTTTTCTGATTGTCCATTTAGAATCGATCTTTTCAGTTATTCGGCTAGAGATGATGATCATGCAGGTATTGTCTATTTCCATTTCGTTTATGGTAGATTCTAATACTCGTTTACTAGGGCAAATGTTGTGAAAACCAACTTTTGATGAATTCGCACGTCGTTGGACTCTATTTTGCATGAAATAATCATTCAACTTTTATAAAACCCGACACCAAAAAGGTCAATTTTTCTCATGAATTAATCATGAGAAAAAGGACATGTTTGTCATAAATAAAGTATAGGGATATTTTCACCAAAGTTTTTATGAGTTAAAACCTTCTAAATCACTTTATCAAAAGAAAAGTTACATTATTATTGTAATGATATAATTAGATCATACAAATAAAAGCTTTAAGTTTCAGCCATTTTGTCAAACATATCCCATATAACATTCAAAAAATTAGATTAAAAGGTTTACGGGCCAACTTAACCTGACTCAACCCGTTTGACCCGTAATCACTCTTTCTATTTGTATAGGTGAAGTTACTCTTAGTGTATCGGACGGTCTACCACCCGTAACATCAATCGAACATGAGAGAAAAGAAGGTAAGCTATGGGAAGAGCTTCGTGATGGGATCAAACTCAGTTGGATAATCGTAAACTCAAAAGTCAAACAAGCCGCAAATTTATCAAGTTGGTGTGCACTTGATGGTCAACGACATTGGCCCACAAACAAAGATTTCTTGTTACAATTTGGATCCATTGTTCCTGCCAAAGACATTCTTCCTTGTCAAGTAGTCAAATGCATCATAACCATGAAGTTCCGGGTGGCCCATATCGAGGGTAGTGGGACCCACACGACACTTAACTTGACCGAACTTTGTATGCAATTAGGAGATATGGAAGGTGCACATGTTAATGGAAGAAATAGTTTGTTTGTGCTTAAAGAAGCGTTAGGGTGCGATAGGAGTAAGGATTACGGGTTAGTGGTTGAGTCATGTAGGTTGTACTCGAAAGTACAAAGTGAGATTAAAGAAGACAAGATTCGATATGAGAATAGGTTAGATAGTCTTTATATTTTAGGTGGTATCACGGCTTTTGTATCGTTGTGTTACTATTTTTTGTAATTATGTTGGTCATAGTACTCTTTTTTCGTATCCAACTTTGATTTTGTTGTTTCAGTCACCTTGTTAGGTTTTCTTATAGGTTGAAAATATATTTACCATTTCTCGTCCTACGTTTTATTTATATGTTTTTATATGATTTGGTTAGGGACTTAGGGCTGAGGCCCAACTGCTTCTTTAGCGCTGCTGTAAGAAGCCCAACTGTTCGAATAGTTGGGCTTAGTCCTTTTGCAAACAACATGACACTATATTATATGGCCCGAATTTGATCACTAGTTTGGACGTACACATCAAAACCCGACTATGGTCTGGAACCGGTTTTAAAACCACTTTGGAACCAGATCGGGACCGGTTTCACGTACAATGGATCGAATCGACTCTCAAACTAGCGTATCAGTATCGGATCAATCTTCGGGAGGTAAAACGATTTCAAAACTTGATTGATGTCATACTTCAATCGGAGAAAAAATGTTTCCAAAGAGATTTACAAATATTCAAAAACTAAAATTAGGGCTTTTGTATTACTACTAAGTGCTTGTTTAGTAGCATTTGAATGATTAATATCTAAATGATGCAGTTGTCTGAATGATTCAGACTTCCCCTTCCATCTATCCGGTTAAAAGGTAGAACATGTTCAATTTTTGATTTAGAGGCTGATTACCAAATGCTCTAAATTTTTCGATTCTAAATCTATCCGATTAAGAGACTGTCATCTTAACTGAACCATTAAAAAACAACATCTTTGAAATAGACTATAAGCTACCCCAAAGAATACCCATATTGTCACTTACCACCCCTCAGTTATACACCCTCAACAGTCCATCGACAACATTCTCTTTCAGATGTCTAAACTTCAACAACGAATTCGACGCCATCATGCAAAATCATTGAAAGCTCGCCCAACCCACGATCAAAAAATCAAATTCAACGTCAATTTATTCTCCTAACAACAGGTATCTGTTAATCAGATCTCATTTCACAAATCATCTCTTTCACTATAGATTTAATTCTGTTCGATTTTCACGTTTTATGATATTAATTTCAGTTTCAATTCCTTCTCTTGTAGTGTGACGCTAAAATGTCAGGTAATTTAGCGGTGGGGACGGCCTTCTTCAGTCGCTGGAGTACCGTCCGGGTCGTAGTTGTCGGAGATCCTGACACCGGTAAATCAAGCTTGATAGCTGCAGCTGCCACCGATACTTTTCCGGAAACCGTTCCACCTGTTCTTCCTCCGACTATTCTTCCGTCGGACTATTATCCCGATAACATTCCGGTCACAATCATTGATACTCCGTCTAGGTTAAAATTGATCTGCATTTGTCTTCAATTTATTTAATCGATTAGATTCTGATTGTTAGTGATTTGTTTAATTTGTTAACCTAGTTTGGAAGGTAAGGCTACGGTGGAAAAGGAATTAAAGCTCGCAGATGCGGTAGTTTTAACCTATTCTTGTGATCAATCTGAAACACTCCTTCGTCTTCAAAATTTTTGGCTTCCTGAAATTCGGCGCCTAAAGGTTGTTAATCCGTTCACATTTTAGCATATTAAACAATTTATGTAGAAATCAGATTGTGTGACTTACGCATTTTCACATATAGGTAAAGGGACCAGTGATTGTGGTTGGATGCATGTTAGATTTGCGTGATGAACACTATCCTATTAACCTAGAGCTGATGATGGGTCCAATAATGCAAGAATTTAGAGAGATTGAGACTTGTATAGAGTGTTCTGCAGCTAACCTTGTCCAGGTATGTCATTATGCTCAACATTGATTTCTATGTTAAGAGGTCAGTCGGTCACAGTTTGCACAATAAACCGATGATTGTTCTGTAAAAGATGATTATATTAGTGCAATTATCATCTCTTGTATTTAAAAGAGAATTACTGTATTAGTTAATTTGATAATTATTTGTAGGTAGCTGAGGTCTTTTATTATGCTCAAAAAGCAGTTCTTCATCCAACAGCCCCCTTGTTTGATCAAGAAACTCAAACTCTAAAACCTCGCTGCATAAGAGCATTTAAAAGGATATTCACTCTTTGTGATCGTGATATGGATGCTGCCCTAAACGATACCGAATTAAACGAATTTCAGGTCAATTTCAATACACTTATTTCTCATAATCTGAAATATCATTTACCTTTTTTTTCCTCTATATTTTTTTATTCAGGTTAAGTGTTTCAATGCTCCACTTCAACCTTCTGAAATAGAGGATGTTAAACGAGTAGTGAGAGAAAAAGTACACGATGGGGTCAACAGTTTTGGGTTGACTTTAAAAGGATTTTTATATCTTCATGCTCTTTTCATTCAAAAAGGCCGACTTGAGACAACATGGACTGTTTTACGTGAATTTGGTTACAATGAAGACCTTGAACTCCAGAAAGTCAATCTTCCTATTCTATCTGAAATGGCTCCTGATCAGGTCATGCTCTTATAACTTCAATTATAACATTTGATTTTGGTACCATTTATAAAATAATTTTTTAAACATGTTAATTTTTTAATGCTTTTGTTATTGTAGAGTGTTGAATTGACAACTGAAGCTGTGGACTTCTTGAAAGGGATTTTCAGTTTGTTTGATTCTAATAAGGTACTTAGCTAACTTGAACAAATATTGCTAAACTGTTAACCGTTGCATTTTCTAGGATGGAGCTCTACAAGATTCTGAGATTGATGATATGTTTTCAACTGCACCAGAAAGGTGGGTTAGTTTCTCTTCATTAATTATCTATTTATTTAATTATATTTTACATGTATTATTTTTTCAATTCAGTCCTTGGGACGAACCTCCTTACAAGGATTCGGTTAAGAAAACTGAACAAGGGGATCTAGAACTTTCCGGATTTCTCTCTCTGGTGCGTGTTATTATTCTACTTTGCATAAAAAAACTTAATTAAATCGTGTCATTAAATACTAAAATGAAAAAAATACACCTTACAATTGCAGTGGACCCTAATGACATTCCTTGATCCACATCAAACTTTGGCTTATTTAATATACATTGGCTATACCAATGATCCCACAACAGCCGTACGAGTTACCAGAAAAAAATCCTTAAATTTCAAGAAACAACGTTCAGACAGAAACGTTTTCCAATGTTTCGTTTTTGGACCCAAAAATGCTGGAAAAACTGCATTGTTGAATTCACTTGTTGAAAGGTTTGTCGTGTCTCCTTAATTTCATCATCTTTATAAAATATATTCATAAACTTTACAATTTTATAAAACCTGCTCTTAATTTGCTTGCAGGCCTTTCCAAAGCAAAAATGATCGATGTTATTATACAGTCAATACTGTTGACCAACTTCGCGTGAGTGTTTGCGTGAAACATTTACCGAACTATAGTTTTTTTTTCTGCTTATTTAATATATAAATCTTCATAATTAGGGGATTAAGAAGACGCTTATATTGCATGAAATTCAAGAAGATTATGTTAAAGCATTACTATCGAGTAAGGATCCATTAGCTGCATGTGATGTAGCACTTTTTGTTTACGACACGTGAGTTTCATGGATTATGTTTTCATTACTCTTATTTCAATATTATTTATAATAATTATTATTATTATTATTATTATTATTATTATTTTGTACAGTTCGGATGAAAATTCTTTAAAAAGATCATCAGAAATACTAATGGAAGTAGCTAGGGCAGGTGAAAATAATGGGTATGGTGTACCTTGTCGCCTTGTTGCTGCTAAAAATGATTTGGATTCATATCCAAATGCAATCAAAGATTCTGAGATGGTATTAATAATCTAATTTTATCTTTTACATTTTTTAATATAAAAGTAACACAGAAATAACCTTTTTTGTTATAGGTTTGTGAGGATATGAAAATAGATGCACCAATTCGTATCAGCGTGAAAGAAAACGATATAAATAATGTTTTTGGGATAATTATTAATGCAGCTGAACAATGTCATTTAAATATTCCCGAAACTGAATATGGAAGAAATAAAAAACATTACCAACAACTTCTTAACCGTTCCATCGTTATTGCATCTGGTATGCCCAAAAAAATTGTTTTCTTATTTTATGTTTCTAATTTTTAATATATTAATTATTACAAATTTGCAGTTGGAGCTGCTGTTGCTGTAATTGCATGTGCAGCATACCGAGCATATGCTAGTAGGAAGACTAGTTCTGCCAATTAGCTTGCTGCATCATTGGAGTCAAAATAAGCAGTTTCTTAATCTCCATTATTTTTACTTTTAACTGCCAAGTGTAGAAAAAATTAGTTTCCACTTTTAATGATCCGATGATTCTTTAACTCCATTAATCTTTAGAATTAAGTATACACAATTATTTCTTTCTTTCAATTTTAATACCAGAATTTTTGCATTGTGCTATTTTGAATACTATCTAATTTGTCATAATATTGATCAAATAGTATTATACAATTTTGTATAATTTGATCAAACAGTTTTATACAATTTTGTATAATTTTTAGAGTAAATTAAAGAAAATGTCCAAGTGGTATTTTGAATTCTATGTTTTTGTCCCCAAGCTTTTTTTTTTTTTTCGTTTTTGTTGTCTCCTTGGTCCTCATTTTTCCTTAATTTTATCCATTTCCACCTAAATGACCAAAGTACCCTTATTTTTAATTTAACTATCTTATAAGTTTTTTTCCTCTTTCCGGTTATCTTCTCCCTGGAGTCACCAGAGAAGATAATGTTTGTAAACAAACTGATTTTTAGGAACTTATTCATTATGAGGATAAAACCTCCTTTTATACTACGTATTTAACTCTCATACAAGAATAAAACCTATTCTATAATAGATTCTATAATAAGCACCAACCTAATTATCTTCCCCTATATATGGAGGTAGTTTCGACCTTGATTCGCCAACAAGGCAGTTTGCAGCCCCCTGATTCGCCAGTTATTCCACGTGTAATTAGCCGATTCGTCCAAGGTTCTCACCTCAATTCCGAAACAATGTGTATACGACTTCCTGCACAGTTATGGGAAGTCCGTAAAAACTGCACTACAAAATCGGCTACGTTTTGTAAATAAGCCTGTCAAGTCAAACATGAAATTCGCAATTAATTATGCACGTCGAATACATAAACACACTTTATTAAGTCCAAATCCCTATCAAAGCAAATATTCGAAAATATTAGTAACAGATTTCCTTTAAACAACAATCAACATAACAAAACCATAATTCTACAGATCATTACCTAATCTTCTCCATCCTTTTCGGGAGCACAATATTCGTATTTTTCATTTATAAACCGGAATACAACACCACATAATTCCCACAATTCTTCATCCCTGCATCACGATTCAGAAACCAACGCTCAAGGTTATTGTTTGTCTTCGTTCTTTTTGCTATTTTACCCCATAAACATAACTGCAATCTATTAGATTTAGGCACTTAAGTTATTCCTTAACTGTTATCATTCTGAAAAAACGTAATATGATTTAATAAATTGCGTTATTAACACAGTTTTTTCCGATATTGCAGTATAGTCTTAGTCTGACAGTCAATCATCAACTTCAACTTCAACGTATGTTTTTTCAGCTATTTTAGATTCCTTATGTATAAACCATCAGTATTAACAATCAACAAAACTGATGTACTAATAAAACTTCGGTCTATTTGTCTGTGATTTAAAACCCATTTAAGTCAAAACTTTACTGATTGCATGAATTTTTTTGATTATATATTATTAAACACCATAATGTGCATTCATTTAAAACCCATATATAGGGGAAGATTGACTTACAGACAGCGTCTTTTTGACATTCTTACTGAATAATAAGACTGACAAATTTTAAAATTCAAAATTACACGATTTTAATTTTTTATCTACATCGATTTAAAAGTGTTTTGAATCACAGTTTTGAACTTAAGTAATAAAAAACATATTGGTTTGAATCCAGCTTTAATAAATACTTTTCTATTTGGTAAATTCGATTTTAAGTCAAAACTTTACTCACTGCATGAATTTTTTTGGTTATATATTCAATATTGACTTTTAAAGTCAATAGTTAACAATTTGGTCATCACAATGCTATTAATAAAAAATATGGATTAATATTGTTTTATTTACAACAAAACAGGCCTAAATAATAACATAATTCAAATAACTTTATGTTAACAGAAAATTATGCACGTTTATGTATTCTACTTTTAAACAGTAAAACTATTTGACTGTGATAGCATAAACAGTCAAATTCTGCGTAATAGATAAACATATTTTTTTAAATTTAGAAGACAACTCCATTTTAAAAAAGTATGTCTATTAAAAGACAAACTGTTTGACTTTAAAAGTCAAATAGTTTTAAAAAAATTTTAACAGTCAAATTCATTTACTTTAGTCATAAAATTGTTTGAATTTTTTTATGTTAATGTGCCCAAACATCGCTAGGATCTCCAAGCAAAGTTGACTAAACGTGTTTTTGACATTTTTTTTAACTGTTTGACTGTTAAAGTCATTGAATAAACTGTTTAACTAAATTTTTTTAGTAAATTGTTTGACTACACTGTTTGATTTTGTTAACGCATTAATTATGATTATAAATTGTTTTACTGATATTAAGAGAAACAGTTAACGCATTAATTATTTGTCAATCAGTTTTACTAAGCTGTTTTACTAAATTGTTTGAGTAAATTATTTGACTAAATTGTTTTACTAAACTGCTTCACTAAATTACCCATTCTCAAACTTTTTGACTGCACTGTTTCACATCAGAGTCTTTGACTCTATTTTATTAGAATATTTTATTCATAAATTTTCATTGTAAAAAGTGAAAATATTTGTCAAACAGTTTTAATATATTGACTTTTATAAATCAGTGAACATATTTTATTTTTACATTTATGTTATTCATTTTTACTGGAACACAATCTTATTAAATATGCAGGATGAATCCGAACAACGACAAGGGGAAAGGGAAGATGAATTACCCGAAAACACCAAATTCGTCCGGTAGCAAATTGAGGCCTTTGGCAAGTTCAGGAATAGCTCTAGGTTCCCGAAGATTTCGTGCCGCTGAAAACACAAACCATTCACCAGTTAACATCGGGAGAGTCCAAGGTATTTAATATCACTAGCCTTTTAATTTATTTTATATATATACAATTCGATTATATGTCTACATGTTTATTGCAGAAAACACGAAAGTGAAAACAATCACACCAATTGGTCAAATAGATGCGGGGTTACGGGACTTAACCGTGCGTGGGAGATGTATTTCAATATGGCACTCCCACCGTAAGAACGAATCCCATAACCTTTACTCTCTAGACTTGGTATTGCATGATGATCAGGTATTATAAATTAATACCTCATAAATAAATTTTGGTCTTATGTTAAAAAAACATACAAAATCAATTTAATTAAATTCTATTTTTGCAGAATGATCGAATTCAGATATGGATTAAGAAAGAATTCATGTATAAGTTCGAGCCTCTGTTCGAAGAAGGCCAATGCTATGAAATATCGAACTTTTCGATTTATCAGAATACTGGATATTACCCGTTATTACCACATAAGTTCAAATTGGCATTTGGTTTCAACACAACTGTTACTCGCATTGAACAGATTGATGAAAATATTTACAGTTTATTGCTCGAACCTTATACTGAGATTAAGTCTGTAAATCGTACTTATGATGAAAAAGACGCTGTTGGTACGTCATATTTTTATATTTATTAACCTTCAATATTTTCCTGAGTTAATGGCACAATATATTCTATTTACAATTTAATTATTTTTTGTTATATGTTTCAGATGTTATTGGTTCTGTTGTGGGAATTATGGAGAGTGTGAAGGTAGCCACCCAAAGTGGTACGAAATATCGACGTACCGTTGTGGTCGAGGATAATATGTACGTATTACTTACATACATATTTATAAAAAATATATTATATTTTAGATATTTATAAATGATTACAACTTTATAAAAACAGGGGAGAACAACTTGATTTCACGTTTTGGGAAGAGTGGGCAACGATGTGGAACGATTATGCTGCCGATCCAGAGAAGTTTGGACATTTTTGCGTGATACTACAGCTAGGGAAAGTTAAATACTACGAAGGTACGATTTAAAAACTGCTTTTTAATAAAGTTTTACTATTAAAAGTCAAACTGTTATTCAGTAAAAATTTACAACATTTATTTAGTGTTATAATACTTTAGTTCCTGTTTTTTTAAATAAATGTATTCCTATATATTAAGAAACTTTTGGGCATGTTTCACTGTTAAGGAAAGTCAAAACAGTTGGATTGTTTTGTTGAATTTTTTACTTAGAAACATTTTTTTTATAAAGGGTAATAACAATTTTCATTTAAAATAGTAATTGTGATGCTATTAGTATACGATTTTTCTTTAAAATGATTTTTTCAAAAATACCAGTAGAAAAATAGAGTCAATGAAAATAGGAGTTGTCATGCTATGTGTAGGTACGATGTAAAAATTGCATTTTATTAGGGTTTGACTATTAAAAGTCAAACTGTTTTATTATCTGCAGTCAAACATTTTGAGAATACGTTTCAATACTTTATTTCCTGTTTTTTTAAATCAATGTATGCCTATTTTATTTGCTATTAATTTTTATTTTACTGTACATTACACACTAAATGCAGGGGCACCTGCGGTCCATAACGCTTTGTTCGGAACAAAGATAATCATTGATCAAAGTCATCCTGCTATTGTTGCATTTAAAGCCGAGTTATTAAAAACAGAACAAATTTATAAAGGTTTTTATATATGAAAAACATTATTTTTTAACCCCTATTGCGTGATATATGTTGTTATTATCAGGGCTGAGAAACAGGATGATTATGACCCAAATCAGTTCAAAATTGAGTTTTTTACCCCTGAATCAAAAGTTGTTACCGTTACCGATTTCTTTAGCGGTACCGTTAAAAGCATGGTGGCACATATTCGCCAAATACAACCGGTATGTAAACGCACGGTCCTGTAATTATTACTATAAGGCCATTATCTATTAATTGGAACAACAAATCTACTTTTTATATTTATTTAACATATATACAGGATTCCCACTGCATTGTATTTGCAACCATTCATGTTTTACATGATCAAATTGGATGGGCTTATTTGGCGTGCAAGAAGTGCACCAAAAAGGTTAAAGTAAGATCAGCAAATAGTCGCCAAACTACTTACGAATGCGACGATTGTGGGGCAGTACAAACGAATTCGAGGTAAAAATTTACATAAACTAATGAATTTTACAATACTTATGAAGTATATTGACTCTTATTCTGAATTTTTGATTTGTTTATACTTTTTTACTTAACAGGTTTAAGGTTGTTGTAACCATCATTGATGAGAGTGGTACTGCACAAGTTGTCTTTTTCAACAGTTCTATTTTTAAGTTGACAGGCCTTACTGTGTGGGACATAATTGACAAACACGGAAAGGATCCGTCCCAGTACTACCCCGATGAGTTGAACATGATCCTCGGTAAAAAATTACTCTTAAAGTTGTGGTACTCTAAAGAGAACCACAATAAAAATAACCACACCTACCGGTGTGATGGTATGTCTGAGGATCCACAACTAATCAAGCATTTCAAGAAAAATTTTATCGTGGATCGTGTATGTGCTGATGTTGTTGATGAGGTAATAAAGGCAATTTATTATTTTATCCAAAAAATATAGTTAGAATATAATAAGCATATTAAAATTTTGTTTATGTTTTTTTCAGCCCGAGGACGAGCCGCTGGAGGAATTCAACACGCCTTCCAACTTGATAAACAAGGTTTCAATGGTTGATGATAGTGTAAAACGTGTGCTAAACATGCAGACACCGACTTCGTGTGATGGGGCTTCTGGGAGCGGAAATTCCAGTAACAAAAAACGCCGTGTCTTTATCAATCTAGATGATCTTGACACTGATTCAGAAGATGAGAAGGCTAGCAAAAGCTCGAACGGTTTGGTTGAGGTGAAAATTGAACCGGAAGACTGAGAGGCATGACATTCCCCAACGCTGTTTTTTAAACATTCTTTTTATATTGGTTATATTATTGTTTTGAGTATTTTTTAGACAAATTTGTTTGTGTTTTTGTTTTTTGAAGACCGCCCTATTTATCAACTTTATGTTATACGGGTTCCATTTTTTATGATTTATTTCCTTAGACAAACATTTTATGTGGATCACCATTAAACTAAACACCACTGTATTTAGTATAATATAGTCAATTATTACCGAAATAAATATAAAAAAAATTTCAGAACCAGTTTTGGAAATTAACACTGTTTGTCAAATAAAAATTAAACACTTTTTGTCAAATAAAATTTTCAAACCAAACTTTTTTTAATTTGATGAATGACCTTACTGTTCTACGTTATCGGCCCAAAACTAATGGTATGTAAAAATTCATTATACTTTGGCTAATTACGAAATTGTTGAAGGTTAATAAATTTAACAAATAGTATTACATGTATAAATAATTATGAATTAGCTAATAAATATTAGACAATCTTCCCCTATATATAATCAGCAAGTTATTATTTCGGTAATATTAATGGTATGTAAAAATTAAATCAATTTTACGGTTATCGATTGATGAAGATCACATTAATACTAATTCATTATATTTCAAATCAATATGTTTGATTCCATAAAAAAAATATTCGATTTTGGAAAGTCAAAACCTAATTGGTCCGAATTTTATTAATCTAATTTGATCCTGAAATATATATCTCCATATTTAACTTCGGTTTTGTGATCTTCATCAATATAGGGGAAGATTCCAAATTTTTCAAATGTAAACCATATTCCCTAAGATTATGGTAACAAATAAATTACCTCTCTCAATTCGCCCTTATATAGACCCATCAATTCTCTCTATGAAATCCACATACTTTGAAACATAGCAACAGAAGAAATTCAGCTTCAACTTCCTACCGTCATTTGCATCCTTTTAGCTTATTGAAACTACATAATTGAAAAGGTATTCTATCTCAAAGTTTATTTAAATGAAACTTTTTTGGTGCGTACCTCTATTTAAACACTGTAAAACTCCCATTTCAAATAATGATTTTTTTTACTATTCGTTGACAAAATGCGCATATGACTTAAAGAGTCAGTTTCAATTATATTTTTTATAAAATCGCATATTGTAATTAGTTTGGATATAAAAATGTTGGTACGATTATGCCTCATAAACTGAAATGGGATTTGCTGTTTGTTGAACAAATATTCAATAAATGTTACTTAGATTTATAAATCACCAGGGGATTTCTTACTGTGTCGATTTTCAAACCATATATGTACGATTAAATGTGCAAGATATTAGTTGAATATAATATATTTTTTATAAATAGGGAATGTGACCAATAAGTAAATACATACTTATAACTCACTTCCCTATAATTATGGAAACCCAATAATCTTACTTTGAACCATTATAAATGATTATTCAACCGTGTATATAATCTTGAATATTCAACGACATTGCAGTCTTCAAGGTTCAACGAAGTTGTTGCCGCAATTGGTATTCTTACAGGAAGTTTTCTCATCTGAAAGAACACAGTTGATTCAAGTTAAAGGTATGTATTAGCACGTATTCAATAACCCCTATAATTATAACTGTGTTCCCTTTTTTTCTACCTGTTTTTAAAATGCAGCACTAAAACTTCATGTAGAGATATGTCTTATACACATTTGGATAATCGTTTTTATATATTCAATATGACTTATACACATATGACTTATAATTGCAGCCATAAACTGGTATTATATTCGATTTTCAAGCATTTCTAAAAACCCATATTTGGCAGAAACCAATTGCTGTTGAATTTCAGTTTAGGCGTGCAATTATAAGTTTATGGCTGCACTTATAATTCAGGGGTAATTATAAGTTCATAACAGATATTTGATTTTTCGTTTATGGCTAACAGTGGTGATTTTTAACAGAGTATTTAAAAACCTTATTATAACAGTTTGATCTACAATTTAAAATTTTTCATAGAATGTTTTTGAATTTTGCATTCATAATCCAAATTAAAGGAAACGACATCTTCTTCTAATGTGGATTTTTTTCTAGAATTTTACTATTCAATATACGACTGATAGTATAAAGGTCATGGATTACGATGCATATCATTATCATTTTTAAAGAATTTTAGGTGTTAAATCCAACAGCTTCCTCGACGAAAATGCAGGTGAACAATTTTAGGGTTTCAGTTTCAGAAATCGGCGCCCAATTTGATACTAATCTGTATTCCATGTATGAAGATAAGTAACATAATCATCAATTAACAACTTTAAAATTAGCAATTTACCTTTTCGCATGAACTATTAATTAATATTCAGAAATCCGGTTCAATTACAGATCGCATATTGGATACTGGATTCGTTGAGTCGTTCGATCAGCAGACTATTGGGAGTTTATTGGATTGAATTAGCTAATAAATCGTTATACCCTTGAAGTAGGACGTACGTGATTCTGTAACACACTTCGGTTAGTTTTCTGATCTTGAATCTTCTTTTTGGTAACCTATTTGATCGGTGACTATCTAACACGCCTCTTCAGTATTCGACACATTCTTTCCTTAACCAAGTTTTATGTTAACTTACAGATTTTCCTGGCAGGCTAAATGGCCCAATTAAGCCCACATAGATTAGTTAGCATTTTATTACACCCAATTGGGCTGAAAATTAACGTATGGGCATGAATTTGTACTATTTCAAACACTGTTTTTAAACAATTATGTATTTAACGTATGGGGACTGAATTAGTATTTTTTCTAATCATTTAATCGAAAAATGTGACTACGCTGAATTAAACTGCTGATTATACATATACTAATTTCTATTCGATATTATTATACAGATTAGAGTATATACACACATCGATTATATTGATAATTGGATGTCTAATACCACCACTAATTAAGATATGGTAGATAATAAAGAAAAAAAAGGAGGGAAAAGAAAACTCACGGTACATAACAATGAGAATCAGCCAGAGAATAGTAAACGCATCGTATTAGAATCTCAATTAAATGGTTATATCTCTTCGTCCAACACACCATTTAAAGATATCACTAACAGACCGCCTGATAACACTTTTCAAAATTGTAAGTATTACATTTACTTATTCCTTAATATATTAACTTATATTTTTATGAAGCCGATATAAAATGTAAGAATTTAACCACATTTCAACATCTTTTCGACTGTAAGCTTTGCCAAAGGAGATTCCAAATGTGGGTAGGAAACCTGGAAGACCTATTGGAAGAAAACCGCTTACGCCAAGTAATGAAAGTATGTAATGTTCTCTTTATACGATATCTTAGATGTTTAGTATTTTTAGTTATTTACATTAGCAGGCAAATATACATATTCACATTTCTACCAATTTTTTTAATATATAACAGATTTGGTAGAAGATATAACTAAACGGAGACGTGGGAGGCCGTCAAAAAATTCGATACCAGCCAACAACCAGGAATCAAAAGGTGCGACAAATCTTCCCATATGTATATAAGATTAAGTATCAAAATATAAAAACCTTTTTATAAAGCAGTGCAACTAATTATACTTCACAATTATGTTGCATAGGTCACTCATTTATATTACCAATGCCTATGATAGCTCCACCTATGAGTCAATTATCATGTAAGTATATCATTATTTCATACTATTAATAAATATTAGTTATTTTGTGCATACACATTTTATAAATGATATAACATCCATATTTATTAATTAATAACTGTCTATTGACGCAGGTCCACCGTTAAGTATGTTTTATCGGAATACCACTTCTATAAATGGAATATTCACACCACCACCTTCGACCAAAACACAAGTTACTCCTATTTCATATTCTACAACTACAGCACAACCCTCCTCATCCCCCGTTAGATCAGAGAGTGAAATCAAAACAAATGGTACTTTGAGTTTTTTTGTAAATTTCTACAATTTCTACATACTTTTTTATGGATATTTAATAAACATCATGTTTTACTCAGTAAGTGCAGTCTTCACTAATAAGACTTCAAGGTTCAACATCAATACACCGATAAATTTTAATTTATGTGAAAAAGGTTTGAATATTTCTATTATCAACTTACGCATAAAGCCTCTACATTTGGAATATATGTGTGTGATCTATGTACTTATTATTATTCTTTCCTCTTTTTTATGTATAATAGGAGATTGTTCAAATGCGAAGTTAAAAAACACTAGCAAAAAAACAAAAACTGTGCGTCCGAGAATATCACGTGGTTTAAACTTCACCACACCTCAACAGGAAAATCAACCTGAGCTACCACCACATGCATTTGTTGGAATATCAGACGGTACGAAAATTGTAAATTCAAAAAGTCTGTTAATCTTTATATTTATATATTTATTTTTAATGTGGTCATATATTTTTAAATGTCATTTTGTAGAATACCTTGATCATGGAGATCCTGAGTTCGAATGCGCGTCTTGTGGTGCTATGGTTTGGAAAGATGAGAAAGATCGAGGACGTACCGCTATAAACCCCCACTCATATTCTATATGTTGTATGAGGGGTAAGGTTAAGCTACCTGTTGACATGATTGAACCGCCAAAATTGTTGAAAGACCTTATTACCAAACAACACCCGAAGAGCGCATCTTTTTTGACCAACATACGGCGATATAACATGATGTTCGCTTTCACTTCCATGGGTGGGAAGCAAGACGAGTCCGTTAACAATGGACGTGGCCCATACTGCTTCAGGTTAAATGGGGAAAATCCAAATAGATTGGGAGATTTGATGCCCGAACCGGGGAACCGTCCTAAATTCTGTCAACTTTATATATATGACACTGAAAATGAGATCCAGAACCGGATACAAGCTGTTAGGTAACAATCTAATTAGTTAACGATGTATTTTAATTTTTATAATATAATTAATTAACCATGTCGTAACAATCTAATTATAAATATTTTTCGTTACAGCAACCGCAGATGCGCATCAACATCTACTAATGAGATAGATGTTGAGCTTACGACCCAACTAAGAGACATGCTTGATTCAATCAATCCGCTGGTTGAGAAGTTCCGGATGGCCGCCCGATCGATAAGGTCTTCAAATGACAGTAACATTAAGCTCAGACTTATTGGCAGCAGGTCACGAGATGGTAGGAACTACAATCTACCAACTTCTTCCGAAGTAGCAGCTTTGATTGTTGGTGATTTTGAAGATACAACAAATCCTAGGGATATTGTCGTCCACAGACAAAACGGGAAACTAAAAAAAATCAGCGAGCTGCACGTACTCTACCTAGCATTGCATTACCCTTTGTTTTTCCCGTATGCAGAAGATGGGTACCGTACTGATGTCTACCACCAAGGCGTTACTGATTTTAACGAAAAAAATAAAGGCACGCGAGTGTCAATGAGGGAGTGGTTCGCTTACAGATTGCAAGACAGGAGAAATCAGTTCTCCATGATACTCAGTGGTAGGCGATTGTTACAGCAATTCTGTACAGACGGGCAGACAATGGTTGAGGCTGAGAGGATGAGATACATTAAAACACAACAAAAAGATTTAAGAACTGAGACGTATGCAAGATTGGCTACCATATCCGCCCAAAATCAAGATAATGGTAATGTATTACGTGGTAAGAAGTACGTGCTACCGTCATCATTTACCGGAAGTCCGAGGTATATGATGCAGAATTATTTAGACGCCATGACTATATGTAAGTTTTACGGTTATCCTGATTTATTCATAACCTTCACGTGTAACCCTAATTGGCCTGAGATTGCCCGTGAAATGGCCAAGAAAGGTTTGAAATCTGAAGATCGTCCGGATATTCTATCTAGAGTGTTCAAAATCAAATTAGACTGCCTCCTAAAAGATTTCAAGGAAAATCATACTTTTGGCCACGTAAAAGGAGGTAAAAATCCATCACATATACTTTCAGTTTATTTTTAAACGTATAAACATATATATTAATGATTTAATGTATTTTATATTTTTTCCATTTCGCAGTTGTTTACACCATTGAGTTCCAAAAGAGGGGTCTTCCACATTGCCACATTTTACTGTGGCTCGAGGCACGAGACAAGATAACTGCTGCGTCAAAAATAGATGAATTTATATCAGCAGAGATACCCGACAAAGAACAGGATCCGGAATTGTATCAGATAGTCACCGATCAGATGATGCATGGCCCGTGCGGTGCTGAAAACCCAAGATGCCCTTGCACTGTCAATTTCAAATGCACGAAAAAATTCCCAAAACAGTTCAACGAGTCAACTATCATCGATGACAATGGATACGCAATCTATAGGAGGAGAAACGACAGAAATACTGTACGGAAAAGTGGAATAGATTTGCATAATGGTTACGTCGTTCCCTACAATCCAGGTTTGCTTAGGAAGTACCAGTCTCATATAAACGTAGAATGGTGCAACCAAGTCGGTTCAATAAAATATCTTTTTAAGTATGTGAACAAAGGACCAGACAGGGTTACTGTTGCTGTGGAGGGCGAAGAGATCGACGAAATTAAAGATTATTATGATTGTAGGTATCTTTCAGCGTGTGAGGCAACCTGGCGTATATTTCAGTTTGATATTCATAAAAGGACGCCTGCAGTAGAACGGTTGCCTTTCCATTTAGAGAATGAACAGCCTGTAATCTTTGATGCGAGGGAGAGTATTGATTACGCGTTAGATAAGTCATCTGTGAACGAAACAAAGTTTATAGCGTGGATGGAACTAAACGAGAGAGATCTAGACGCCCGTAAACTCCTGTATGTTGAGATCCCCCAGTCTTACGTCTGGAATCAGCAGCAACGCATTTGGAACAGAAGACAAAGAGGAAACACACTAGGCCGTATACATCATGTCCCGCCCTCATGGGGTGAACTTTATTATTTACGTGTATTACTAAACAAGGTGGAAGGTCCGAGAAGCTGGGATGATCTGAGGGAATGGCGCGGTGTTATTTATCCGTCATATAGAGATGCGTGTTTTGCCCGTGGGCTACTACAGGACGACAAGGAGTACATTGATGGGTTGTTGGAAGCAAGTTTTTGGGGAATGGGTGATTATCTTCGTTCTTTCTTTGTCATGCTACTCATGACTGATAGTATGTCTCGACCCGAGTTTGTCTGGGAAAAAACTTGGCATGTTTTGGCAGAGGATGTCTTAACCGTTGAACTAAGGAAGCGTAACGATCCAGGTAATAATAAAAAACAACTCACTCAATTTAATTACTACATTTTGATTCATATTTTTTTTATTGTTTGACAATCTTATCGTTTATTAATGCAGATTTACAACTTTCTGACACACAGAGGATGAATATATGTCTTACGTATATCGAACACATGTTGCTTTGTAATAACAAGAGTTTGAAGTCATTTTCAAACATGCCATATCCGGATGAACAATACACGATGGAAAATTACAACCGGTTAATACATGACGAGGAATCGTACAACAGAGACGAACTCCGCGAGCAGCATCAAACTCTTTATGCCAGCCTTACGTCAGAGCAGAAACGTATCTACAGAACAGTCATGGACGCAGTTAATAATCAAAAGGGCGGAATGTTCTTCGTATATGGTTACGGCGGTACTGGGAAGACTTACCTATACAAAACTATGTCTGCTGCATTACGTTCCCAAGGGTCAATAGTATTGAATGTTGCATCAAGTGGTATTGCGGCCCTTTTGTTGGACGGTGGTAGGACGGCTCATTCCAGGTATGCGCGTACTTATTATACTCGAACAAAACACCTTTAATATTAAATTTTTACACTTTTTATATAAATTGCTAATTTTGTACCCTGTTCAGGTTTACAATTCCTATTAATGTGGTGGAAGATTCGTTGTGTCACATATCAGCTGACGGTGACCTTGCTGAGTTGATACGAAAAGCTAAGCTGATTATCTGGGACGAGGCACCAATGATTAACAGATTTTGTTTCGAGGCGTTCGATAGAACACTGAGAGACATATGCAGGCAGGACCCATCGACACAGTCAAAATCTGTATTCGGTGGAAAAGTTGTTTTGTTTGGTGGTGATTTTCGGCAGATTCTTCCTGTTATTCCAAACGGCTGTAGGCAAGACGTGGTACATTCGACTATCAATGCTTCGTATCTTTGGGACCACTGCACTGTATTGAAATTAACAGTAAACATGAGGCTTGGTTCGGGAGCAACTGACGTTGAAAAAAAAGAAATAAAGGAATTTGCAGATTGGATACTCGATATTGGCAACGGCACTATAGGTATGTATTTCAAGTAAATTTAAATTATATAGACCGAAGCATTTGATTTTTTACTTATATGAATTTTGTTGATATTATCTAAACACAGGTGGTGAAAATGATGGTGAGTCGTCAGTAGAGTTCCCTCATAACATGCTGATTCCACCATCTAATGATAACGTTGGGGCTATTATACCAGAAACATACACTCATTTTATTGATAATCTATGGCAGTCCAGATTTTTTCAGGATAGAGCCATTCTTGCTCCCACACATGAAATGGTTGACCTCATAAACGAACGAATGCTGTCATTAATTCCTGGAGAACTAAAGGAGTACGAGTCATCGGACTCGGTTTCCGCTGCAGACGAAGATGATACTATGTTTAACCTTGATCTTTACACCCCTGACTTCTTGAACAGCATAAAAATGTCAGGTGTACCGCAGCATATATTGAAGTTAAAGATTGGGGCTCCTATAATGTGTATGAGGAATATTGATCAGAAAGCTGGATTGTGCAACGGAACAAGACTTCAGATATTACGAATGGGGGTGAATATAATCGAGGGTAAAATCATATCTGGTGGCAAGGTGGGTACAATTTGCGCTATCCCTCGAATGGTTATTAGCCCTTCCGACAACAAGATGCCTTTCAAATTGAATCGGAGGCAATTCCCTGTTCAGGTATGCTTTGCTATGACCATTAACAAAAGTCAAGGCCAGACGTTGTCTCAGGTTGGGTTGTTTCTGCAAAAACCGGTATTCTCGCATGGCCAGCTTTATGTTGCTGTATCACGAGTTAAGAACAAGAACGGGTTGAAGGTCATTTGTTGTGACACAGATGGGAATTACACTAATTCAACAGCAAATGTCGTTTACAAAGAAGTCTTATTTCGTTTGTAAATTTTATGTAATATATCTTCATGTATCGAATTCTATTTAACATTTATTTATGCACATCATTATTATGTAATTTTTAATATTATTAATGTATGTTGGTATTTTCTCACATAATAAATTTTGAGGCATACCCGCCCAAATGGGCGGGTTATGAAGCTAGTTTATAAAGATATTGAAGTTTTAGGAGGATTAAGTATTTCTGGTCAACTCAAGCTTACCGTTTGTCCAATACCAAAATTTACCCGTATTTATGTGAACCCATTACCCGGGCCCCTGCCAGGCTGCCACACTCAATTTAGCATGTTTAGTAAAAAGTCATAAAGATTAAAGAACAACTAATGGGACAACACAGTGTTCTTGACTCGTAAGATTAGTAGATGTACAATGTGGTTTACACCTTGTTATTCATTAAAAATATGCTTACTTTTGTGTTTTATATTGTCTGTCAATATATAGTTCAGATATTCCGCAACAAAAATAGTAAAATACAAATTGCACTCGTGTTTCATTGTAAAATACCAATTGCACTCATGTTTCATTCATGATTCTTCTTATCATAACAATAATGATCAATGACCGTTCAACCAATTTAAATCGTCCTTTTTCTCATTGAGATACCTAATGATCATCCCAGTAAAATGTCCCTATTTTTTTGAAAATTCAAATGCTTCTTTCATCTTCGTGTTAGTATATAGGATGGTTAAAAACAAATCGTTAAATAGTAAGACTTGGAAAGCAATATAACCCTCTTTAGGGAATGTTTGACAAAATAATTCATTGGCGTAAAAACATTTTTGGTTTTGAAAAGTGAGAAGCCCCTGACTTTTTCAAAAGTTATGTACTAGTATTATTTATCCAAAGACTTTTTAATTTACTGAGAAGTCAACACTTTGAAAGTATTCCAACACACATGAAGCTAAGTGAGGCAAAGTGCACTTTGACAGAAGTAGGAGTAATGCATGTGAATGAAAACACTCCACATTAGTTTAGTTCGCATCTTAATGATGATTTTGCATGGTCATGCACTCATCCTACATATAATTAAACATTTAAACTGTCACCTACATATAATGTGTTCTTTCTGCATTATCTTATATAAATATTTTCTTTTTGTAGCTTTAACTAATGAGATAAAAAATGTATGTATTTAATATTTATATAATATCAATGGGTGTGGATCCATAGAAAACCTTTATTTATTAAAGAATATAGAGAATTAATTACAGCCTTTGGATCAAGAGCTGAAGGGACCAGATGATGGCATTTAAAAAAGACACGCATAGGATGGGGCCTTGATAAAAAAATAGCCTAAAAGGGTACAATTGTAAAAAATACCAGCAACATTTACAATTAGACAGTCGAATGGGACGATTTCAAACAACGATTAGGGTTTCAAACAACGTCTCTCACCTGAGCAACACATACGCGGGTCTTGCAAACGACGATTTCAATCGGCAAGGTTTCAATCAGATAGTCGAAGGGGAAGAACAAAGTAACGATTTTCTGTGTTTTTATCAATCGATGAAGGCAATATAGGGTTTCAATCGACGAAAGAAGGAGACTAATCGGCAATATAGGGATTCAATCGACGAATGAAGGCGACAAATCTCCGTCTCTCTGTCACAATAGAAGGCGATTCAGTATAGTGGAGAGGTATACTTGTTTTCGGTTAAAATGGGAATAGTTTTTCTTTGTATTGCTCGAATTTTTATTATGTTACTTGAAATTTTGGGTAAAATACTAGTTGATGATTTTATGATCATTTAGGAAGATTATTTAAGCACTTAAGATTTGATTTTCTGATTATCTAACCCTCTCGTTATGATCCATCTGATTTAAGACTTCCATGTGTAAGTTTGCATCAAATTGAAGCTCAATTATGCTTGTTTCTTCTGCAATTTCAATCGACGAATGATAATCGGTGATTTCATTCGACGATTTCAATCGATTGTTCTTGTTTCTTCTGCGATTGTTATATTCTAATAAAATTGGTATGTTTTTAATGGTTGTGTTGTCTAAGACATGTGCTAATAAGATTATTATACTTGAATATATTTAGAATAACAAAATCTACATATTTTAGCTTGGTTTTACTATAATTTATAGATATATTACCACAAAAAAGAGATAATATGCTTCCTAAACTACAGGTAACACTAGGATTGTAAATCACAAGGAACTTGAAGACTTGCGTTAACAACTACACGATGGATAAAAGATCAAAATCACGAACAATGCAAGCTGAGGTTCGTAATGATGCTAAAAAAAAGAAAAACAAACAAAGATGATCACGAAGATTTTTGGGTCGTAACTGAAAAGAAAAACAATATAGATGAAATTCAAGAAGGTAACATAGATTTTGCTATGATTTGTACAAATTATGTTGATTTGTATTTTGCTTATTTAAAATTAATTTTAAAAAAAATTGAAATTTTGAAACTGATTGTAGAAAGAAAAGAGGTCTATTGTTTGTGTATCCATTTCTGTTATGCAGGTCTACCAAAAAAGAAAGCAAAAGGTAGTACAAAAGGAAATAAAAAAGCAGAAGAAACCAAAAACGAAGAAGCAAACCGGAAGGTATAAATATGTCTCTATGCATTTTCATTTTATATGGGTATGAAGTATGAAGTTGAAAACGATTCTGATTTGTGTGTAACAAGTATGAACTATAAAATAGAAAAGGTATATGTGTTTGCATTTGCATTCCTGATTGTAGAAAGTAATGAAGAATGAAAACAACAAAATATTATGAAAATGCAAAAGATTTCTGCATGTATGCATTTCACAAATAAGAGTTTAATAATTTGTTTGAATAATAAAAAACAATGGTCTTTAAGGTGTGTTGATGTATCTTTGAATATGCAGGTTACGTAGGAAGAAATGAATAAAAATGTTGAAGATGCTCTAGTGAGAATCATGAACAGGTTACGAAGGAGTGAGTGAAAAATGGATGTTGGTCTAATTATAAAGTAGGTCATTTATTCGTATGGATTGCTATATTTAGGTGGTTGGTAGTTTTTTATGTGGTTGGATGTGTTTTCGAGGCTGGATTTTTTTTTTTGAACTTTTTGGTAGTCGGTTGGGTTGTTTTATTTATATAGAATGATGGATGGTTGTAGAAATAATCTAGATTGTTAGTATATGATTTTTTTTGCTTTGTTTTGATTATAATATTAAATAAAACAAGTGAAAGTACATAAAATTTCATCAAGTGGTGATGATACATAAAAATGTAAACTGAAATAGAAACGATGACAAAACTATATGTAATGAAAATGCAAATGCAGCTGTAGGTATGAAAATGCAAATGCAAATGTACATTCACGTGTAAGTATGAAAATGCGAATGGAAGCACCATTATTTAAAACAATTTGGTTCAAATTTTAAGGAATCATTAATTTTAATAAAAATGCAAAAAGGGGCGAAAATGTATTACAAATACTAGCATTTGAAACAAAACTAGTATTTATAAGTTCAAGAAATAAGTGCAAAAACGAAAAGGCGAAATGCAATTGCAAGTATGAAAGTGCAAACGCAACTGTAAGTATGAAAATGCAAATGCAACTGAATATTTAAAGCAATAAAAACATGTAAAATTTCAGAGAATAACTACATAAAATTGAAATGCAATTGTAAGTACGAAAATGCAAATGCAACTGCAAGTATTAAAATGCAAATGTAAATGCCATTTTTCAAAAAAGTTGGTTAAACACTCAAGAATAACTACATAAAATGAAAATACAAATGCAAATGCAAATGCAAATGCAACTGACAATATTTAAAACGTTAACCAATATGTAAAATTTAAGTGAATAACTAAATAAAATTAAAATGTAACTGTAAGTATGAAAATGAAAATGCAAATGCAACTGTAACTGTGAAAATGAAAAATCAACTTGTAAGAATGAAAATGCAAATACAACTGATAGTATTTGTAGCAAAACGAGTTATTTAAATTTCAAGTAATAACTAGATATAATGAAAATGCAAATGTCAAAGTATATTTAATTACATTTGGTAAGAATATAAAATATAACCAATAAAAGATAACGTGCCACTCAAGAAGATCATGCATCATCATCTGCTTATTGCGTTTTTTCTTTGCATCTTCTACTTTTTTATCTTCTTTCTGGACAAGCGAGTATTATGCGGATCAATATTTTGCATGTACAAGTAAATTCATCCAGAGAAACATTATATACAACCTACATGAAAATTTGTTAAAATGTCAAAGAAGTCTACCAAATGAAAATGCAAATGCAATGGGTAACGAGGCAATAATTTAACAATTTAACAACCTCACTCTCATTAGGAAAAATTTCATCAAATAATCTTTACTCCTTGACTCTATGAAAAAATCATTTAGTAGCATGGATTCAACACTAGTGTCGATGATTTTGGATTTCTTTAAATCACCAGCATCCACATAAGAAAAAGACATACATTTTTTTTTTTGAATAACCAAGTATAATGAAAATGCAAATACAACTGCAACTGTGAGAATGAAAATGCAACATCAGAATATGAACATTAATTTTTAGCATATTGACCAACTACAAAAATCATTCATCATATTATACAGATCTACCAACAAAACTTCAAAAACAAATTTGAATATTGATTACTAGCATATTATAAACAAACATTATTCAATTAGACTAATTCATTATATCATACACAAACACATCACTTAAGCATTCAACTAAACATTACTGAAATAAAAAAAAGTATTGGAATCAACAAATTACCATCACTATGTAGTTCTAGATCCAATTGGAAATCAGATTAGGTAGCCATTGAAGCAAAATTTAGAGGAATTTAGTTAATACATAATCACATGAAGATCAAAATTGAAAGGGGTTGAAGAATGGTTCAGATCTGCAACCTACCTAGAGGTTAATCCAATTCCCTCATTCATAGCTGACTTGGGGTTCATATAAGAGCTGATTTAGGGTTCGTACAGGAGCTAATTTAGGGTTCTTAGCTGATTTAAGTTTCAAATTGGTACATATTTGAAATTGGAGCAACTGATGTAGGATTTAAACGGTACATGGAACTGTGCCATTAATGAAGATGCGTATGGTTTAATGAAATAGGAGATGTGGATCTGTGATTTGGAGCTGCATATGGAGATGGGGAGCTGCTCTAATTTAGAGATGTGTTATGGATATGTGGACCGGCGTATGGTTTGGATATGTAGAGCTACAATTTGGAGATGCTTAGTCAAATAAGGTTTCAATTACAAAAAGCCATTGATGGAGCTTTGGATGATATATGAAGAAGATGATGCAGGGAAACTGAAAAACATACAAAGAGGGAAGATAAAAAGGGACGATGTATATTGTCTAAAGGAGGGGGAGGAATGACAATCATGCCCTTAGGTGCCATTAAATGTTTTAGTTAAATCAATGCTCCTAATTGCTTCTTTAGGTTCTCTAAATAAGCTTACTTCTTTCTTGATCCATATTCTAATATCAATTATATTCTTTTTTACGTCAAAGAAATATATTATATATTTTTCAAAAATAACACTCGTACTAAATACTTGGGTTAAGCTTTTACAAAAATCATCACAACTCGCAGAAATTTGGACCAACATTTCATGATTTCCATGTAGTGTAACTGTGTAAGTACATTGGTTTTCAGGATTTTTCAAATAAATTAATTTTTATTTTAAAAATATCAAAACAACAATTAGATATTTTAATTGATTTATTACATGTTAGATGTTCTAACAAGTAACAAGCGTATGGATAATACACATGATAAATAAATAAAAATAAGAGAGAAAAACCAAGCATCAATGTAAATTAATTAAGATTAAAAAACACAGTTTCTTTATTTTACACGATATTAATTTGATGATTGAAATAATAACTCGAAACAACTTTAACATTGTACTCCCGAATTTTAATTTAGAGGGAATAAAAGATACCGATAATAATGATATTATTTTTAAACCTACAACACTTGTTAAATACTTATAAAAATAACTAGCATCGGTTAAACAACACCATTTTCAGTCCCCAAAATCTCCGTACACATTTCTAAGCTCTTGGTACTCAATGCAGAAGCAGAACGTTTCTCCATTGGATGAACATATATTTCTTCACTTTTAACATTACTTGATGATGGTTTTTCAAGAACATTACAGAAACTACTGCTGTTGTTGTTCACATTCCCACCATTGTTAGAACTCGCCTCGAGTTTTGGTTCTTGACTCACAACTGAGGCCATAATTATCGAAGGTTGAGAATAAAGAAAAACAGAGTGGGCTTTTGTGTTTTGAATCTTATAATTGGAAAGCAATGGGAAAACATGAGAAGAGAAGCCAAAGAGTTGATGTGCATTTATAACTGTATTCAATTATTGTTAACCAAAATCAATTATCAGCTTGTAGTTATTGGAAAACTTCCAATTATGTGTCCAAATTCTCCACGGTTTCCCCTAATTAGAAATTATGTCACGTAATTAGAATGATGATATTCGAATTATGTGATATGATATAACCAATTAGAAATTTAGAATTCTCTTTATGTGTTTTTTTAATACATAGCACCATATAATTCTGTTTAGACAATTCTTGTTTCTGATTCTGTGTTTGTATTTTTTTTTTTTTTAAACTGCATCATATAGCCTACAACAGTGTAGCACAAAAACAAAAACAGTGCAGCAAAAAAATGGCACTCAAAAACAACAAAAAAACTGCACTGCAACCTTCACGTTTATTCATGTTTTTAATTTTTTTATATACTTCGTATTAATTATTAAAAGTTTGTAGTTGGTGATATACTTGCCTCTCATCCAATACGTTTTACATATATATGATTCACATATGGTAAAAGAAATGAGGGGAGAAGGGTAGTATGGGTAATTGGTAGGAGAAGTATGTTAGGGGCTATAAATAAACTGATTGAGAAATAAGGGGGCAGGTTTTGGTTTATGATAAAGTTAGGATTAATTTAGGCCTAGAATAATTCTCTCTTTAGATTTCTTTTCCTGTAAAATTTCAGAGAATAACTACATAAAATTGAAATGCAATTGTAAGTACGAAAATGCAAATGCAACTGCAAGTATTAAAATGCAAATGTAAATGCCATTTTTCAAAAAAGTTGGTTAAACACTCAAGAATAACTACATAAAATGAAAATACAAATGCAAATGCAAATGCAAATGCAACTGACAATATTTAAAACGTTAACCAATATGTAAAATTTAAGTGAATAACTAAATAAAATTAAAATGTAACTGTAAGTATGAAAATGAAAATGCAAATGCAACTGTAACTGTGAAAATGAAAAATCAACTTGTAAGAATGAAAATGCAAATACAACTGATAGTATTTGTAGCAAAACGAGTTATTTAAATTTCAAGTAATAACTAGATATAATGAAAATGCAAATGTCAAAGTATATTTAATTACATTTGGTAAGAATATAAAATATAACCAATAAAAAATAACGTGCCACTCAAGAAGATCATGCATCATCATCTGCTTATTGCGTTTTTTCTTTGCATCTTCTACTTTTTTATCTTCTTTCTGGACAAGCGAGTATTATGCGGATCAATATTTTGCATGTACAAGTAAATTCATCCAGAGAAACATTATATACAACCTACATGAAAATTTGTTAAAATGTCAAAGAAGTCTACCAAATGAAAATGCAAATGCAATGGGTAACGAGGCAATAATTTAACAATTTAACAACCTCACTCTCATTAGGAAAAATTTCATCAAATAATCTTTACTACTTGACTCTATGAAAAAATCATTTAGTAGCATGGATTCAACACTAGTGTCGATGATTTTGGATTTCTTTAAATCACCAGCATCCACATAAGAAAAAGACATACATTTTTTTTTTGAATAACCAAGTATAATGAAAATGCAAATGCAACTGCAACTGTGAGAATGAAAATGCAACATCAGAATATGAACATTAATTTTTAGCATATTGACCAACTACAAAAATCATTCATCATATTATACAGATCTACCAACAAAACTTCAAAAACAAATTTGAATATTGATTACTAGCATATTATAAACAAACATTATTCAATTAGACTAATTCATTATATCATACACAAACACATCAACTTAAGCATTCAACTAAACATTACTGAAATAAAAAAAAGTATTGGAATCAACAAATTACCATCACTATGTAGTTCTAGATCCAATTGGAAATCAGATTAGGTAGCCATTGAAGCAAAATTTAGAGGAATTTAGTTAATACATAATCACATGAAGATCAAAATTGAAAGGGGTTGAAGAATGGTTCAGATCTGCAACCTACCTAGAGGTTAATCCAATTCCCTCATTCATAGCTGACTTGGGGTTCATATAAGAGCTGATTTAGGGTTCGTACATGAGCTAATTTAGGGTTCTTAGGTGATTTAAGTTTCAAATTGGTACATATTTGAAATTGGAGCAACTGATGTAGGATTTAAACGGTACATGGAACTGCGCCATTAATGAAGATGCGTATGGTTTAATGAAATAGGAGATGTGGATCTGTGATTTGGAGCTGCATATGGAGATGGGGAGCTGCTCTAATTTAGAGATGTGTTATGGATATGTGGACCAGCGTATGGTTTGGATATGTAGAGCTACAATTTGGAGATGCTTAGTCAAATAAGGTTTCAATTACAAAAAGCCATTGATGGAGCTTTGGATGATATATGAAGAAGATGATGCAGGGAAACTGAAAAACATACAAAGAGGGAAGATAAAAAGGGACGATGTATATTGTCTAAAGGAGGGGGAGGAATGACAATCATGCCCTTAGGTGCCATTAAATGTTTTAGTTAAATCAATGCTCCTAATTGCTTCTTTAGGTTCTCTAAATAAGCTTACTTCTTTCTTGATCCATATTCTAATATCAATTATATTCTTTTTTACGTCAAAGAAATATATTATATATTTTTCAAAAATAACACTCGTACTAAATACTTGGGTTAAGCTTTTACAAAAATCATCACAACTCGCAGAAATTTGGACCAACATTTCATGATTTCCATGTAGTGTAACTGTGTAAGTACATTGGTTTTCAGGATTTTTCAAATAAATTAATTTTTATTTTAAAAATATCAAAACAACAATTAGATATTTTAATTGATTTATTACATGTTAGATGTTCTAACAAGTAACAAGCGTATGGATAATACACATGATAAATAAATAAAAATAAGAGAGAAAAACCAAGCATCAATGTAAATTAATTAAGATTAAAAAAACACAGTTTCTTTATTTTACACGATATTAATTTGATGATTGAAATAATAACTCGAAACAACTTTAACATTGTACTCCCGAATTTTAATTTAGAGGGAATAAAAGATACCGATAATAATGATATTATTTTTAAACCTACAACACTTGTTAAATACTTATAAAAATAACTAGCATCGGTTAAACAACACCATTTTCAGTCCCCAAAATCTCCGTACACATTTCTAAGCTCTTGGTACTCAATGCAGAAGCAGAACGTTTCTCCATTGGATGAACATATATTTCTTCACTTTTAACATTACTTGATGATGGTTTTTCAAGAACATTACAGAAACTACTGCTGTTGTTGTTCACATTCCCACCATTGTTAGAACTCGCCTCGAGTTTTGGTTCTTGACTCAACTGAGGCCATAATTATCGAAGGTTGAGAATAAAGAAAAACAGAGTGGGCTTTTGTGTTTTGAATCTTATAATTGGAAAGCAATGGGAAAACATGAGAAGAGAAGCCAAAGAGTTGATGTGCATTTATAACTGTATTCAATTATTGTTAACCAAAATCAATTATCAGCTTGTAGTTATTGGAAAACTTCCAATTATGTGTCCAAATTCTCCACGGTTTCCCCTAATTAGAAATTATGTCACCAGTAATTAGAATGATGATATTCGAATTATGTGATATGATATAACCAATTAGAAATTTAGAATTCTCTTTATGTGTTTTTTTAATACATAGCACCATATAATTCTGTTTAGACAATTCTTGTTTCTGATTCTGTGTTTGTATTTTTTTTTTTTAAACTGCATCATATAGCCTACAACAGTGTAGCACAAAAACAAAAACAGTGCAGCAAAAAAATGGCACTCAAAAACAACAAAAAAACTGCACTGCAACCTTCACGTTTATTCATGTTTTTAATTTTTTTATATACTTCGTATTAATTATTAAAAGTTTGTAGTTGGTGATATACTTGCCTCTCATCCAATACGTTTTACATATATATGATTCACATATGGTAGAAGAAAGGAGGGGAGAAGGGTAGTATGGGTAATTGGTAGGAGAAGTATGTTAGGGGCTATAAATAAACTGTTTGAGAAATAAGGGGGCAGGTTTTGGTTTATGATAAAGTTAGGATTAGTTTAGGCCTAGAATAATTCTCTCTTTAGATTTCCTTTCCTGTAATCTCTCAATTTCAGTTTGTAATCGTTTACTTCATCAATCGATTCCATTACATTTGATTCAATTGATTGTTCGATACTACTAAAGTGTATCAATTGGTATCAGAGAATCTCACGATCCTGTTCTCTCTAGTCATTTACGTTTCCTGTAATTCCTACCTTCAATTCAAATCAATAATACCAAAGTTAATGATTTGATTTCTGGTTTTATCTCTTTCAATCGATCAAAGTATCAAATGATTCTGTTCATACTCGTTTGTTCGTTCGATCCTGTTCTTAATTCGATTCTGCTTCTTCATCGGCGATTGAAATTCAGAGCAAATCGATTCTGAATCTCACACATCTGTTTCTTAATTCGATTTTGGTTTCTTCATACGATTCTTCATACGAATTGTGTACGCAATTCAATTGGAGGATATACAGTTAGGCGAATTGCTGTAATTAAACACAAATCATCGCCGTAATTCGATTCTGCGTTGTAATTCGATTCTGTTTCTTTCATTCGTTTTGTGCTCGTTGGAAGATGACCACCAGATCGAGCAACACTCGATTCAGATCTAATTCCGCTAGATTAGAGGATTTGGAAACATCGATTAATTCAATTCAATCCAATGTGTTTCAGCTACGAAAAATTGATCAAATCGATTCTGAATCTCACGCATCTGTTTCTTAATTCGATTTTGGTTTCTTCATACGATTCTTCATACGAATTGTGTACGCAATTCAATTGGAGGATATACAGTTAGGCGAATTGCTGTAATTAAACACAAATCATCGCCGTAATTTGATTCTGCGTTGTAATTCGATTCTGTTTCTTTCATTCGTTCTGTGCTCGTTGGAAGATGACCACCAGATCGAGCAACACTCGATTAGATGAAGTAGAGATGTCGATTAATTCAATGCAATCGGGAGTGTTTCAGTTACGTGAATTGGTTCAATCGTTTATCAAATCAACTCAAGCTCAGAACGAACGAAGTGAGCTGATGATGAAACGGTTGGAGAATTTGATTCAGAATTGGGAATCGACTCCTAAATCAGCTCCGTTTGAGGCAACACCGTCGGGTGGTACGTTCTCTGATAACAATTTGTCGGATGGTTGTCCTTTCTTTACAATCGAGTTACCGATTTTTTATGGAACGGATCTGGACAGCTGGATTCTTCGAGCTGAGAGGTATTTTTTGTTAAATCGTTCAACTAATGAAGCACAATTAGAGCTCGCTATAATTGCGTTTGAAGGAGATGCATTACAGATGTTTAAATGGGAGAATAAGAGGTGTCCGATTCGAAATTGGAGAGATATGAAGATGATGTTACTACATCGATTCCGTTCCAATTCAAACGGTACACAATTCTTGCAGTTTTTGGCATTAAAACAAGATGGAAACGTGGCAGATTATGTTCGGGAATATGTCAACTTAGCAGCTCCATTACAAGGAATTTCTGAAGAGGAATTTCTTTCTCAGTTCATAAATGGTTTGGCTCCTTTAATTAGGGCAGAGGTTCGTATATTGAATCCAGTTAATTTGAATGTGGCTATGGAGATGTCAATTAAAGTAGAAGAAAGGAATAATATCATTAATAAAACTCAATTGTTGGCTGATTTTTTTATCGAACATATACTCCGGTGACCAATTCAGTCACTGATTCAAAGGTCAATAAACCTGAATTAAGTGAAGAGATTGGGGGTTTATGTTTGAAGTGTGATAAGAAGTTTACACCGGGACACATTTGTACAAAAACAGAACTCAATGTGTTGGTGTATGACGAAGTAGGAATTGGGCAGGAGATTCCTAAAAAAATGTGTTCAATGGAAGATGATCCTGTTGGTGTGGCTGTGATGTGAACCCGAAACAGTGGGGAATTGTGTACAAGCGCAAAAAGGCAGTCCAAGGTGGCTAAGTGTCATTAGTCGATTCTTATTAGTTATTTTTGTTATGTCCTTTATTTCGGTTTGTGTATGGGCCGGCCCTAGACTTATAAGCCGAGTTCCATAGGGTTTTGAGGCATTCGTTGATTGACTATTGTTTTGTTACGCACTTTTGGAGATCCCTGGTTCTCGAATTCCAGTTTATCCAGTACTTACGTTTATCGGTTTTGTTATTGATTTGATTCGTATCAAATTGGTATCAGAGCCTTCAATCCTGCAACCTGTGATTGAAACCCATTGAAACCGAAACATGGCCAGGAAAATCGTTGATGTGGATGCCGATCTGGCTCAGCACAAGATCGACATTGAGGCGAGAATGACCCGGATGGAGAATTCCCTTGAAGCAATCCGGGAATCAACTGAAAAAGCAGAGGAACGCCACGAAGAACTGATGTCTCTGTTTACGAACCAGATGAAGGTTTCACAGGCTGCCCAAACCCTAGCAGCAACAGCAGCGGTACCTGTACCACCACCAAAGGCAACCGTGGTGCAGAGCACAGCCGTGACTTCGTCCCTGCTGTTTGATGAAGGCGGATTTCCGCTGTGGAACGATGGCAATAGTAACACACCGGGTAAGTTCCCTACTGGTCATGGGAACGAACCTTTTCCCAATCGGAGAGGGGAGGTACCACAGTGGTACTCGGATATGAATGGTGGAGGCTACGGCCAGAGCAGCGGAACAGGGGCATCTGGCGGCCGAGGTTGGCCTCCGGGGGCGGACCATCGCCTTCGGAAACTCAAGATGCCCATATTTGTTGGGGAAGATGCGTTTGGTTGGGTGTACAAACTCGAACGCTTCTTTGAGGTACAAGGCTTCAACACAACCGGAGAAAAGATGCGGGCGGCGGTACTATGCATGGAGGGCCAAGCACTATCATGGTACCGATGGAGTGAAAGGCGTGAACCGTTCCGCCATTGGGAGATGCTGAAAGGTAAACTGTTAGATCGATTCCAACCCTCACAAGCGGGGGATTTGCATGAGCAGTTCCTGTCTATTAATCAGAACGGAACGGCTCGAGATTATGTAGGAGAATTCGAGTCGTTAGCCGCACAATTGGAGGGTCTGCCCGAACAGGTCATGCTAGGCACGTTCATCAAGGGTTTAAAATCAGAATTGAGGTCAGCGGTCCGGTTATTACAACCGCAGGGACTTAGCCAGGCGGTGAAATTAGCAATTATGGTGGACGAAAACCGAACGGGCCCAAAACCAGCAGCACCCCGCACAGCAACAACAGGAGTATCCAATAAAGTTACGGGAAATCAAGTGACCGGGGCACCACCAGCGGTAGCCACAAGCACCAAACAGCCGTACAAAAGAATGACCGATGCAGAGTTTTCCGAGAAACGTTCAAAAGGGTTATGTTTCCGTTGTGACGGAAAATTCGGGCACGGGCATAAGTGTCCGGATAAAACACTCCATGTGATGATTGTTCCGGATGGGGACGAAGAAAGTGGGGATGATACGGGGGAACACGTCCACTTAGATATGATGGAAGTGTCGGCACAATCCGTCGCCGGCATTAGCCAACCCCACACCATGAAAGTACGGGGAACAGTAGACGGAATGGAGGTAGTCGTGTTAATTGATTGTGGAGCGACTCACAACTTTATATTTGTACAGTTGTTGGAACCCCTACGGTTAGCGGTATCCGGGTCACGTGGAAGAGGGGTAATTCTCGGTAACGGTATGGAAGACAAGAGTTATGGTATTTGTCGCGGGATTACTCTACAATTTCCGGAAATACACATAACCGATGACTTTTACCCGCTCGAGTTGGGAAGTATAGATATGATTCTCGGGATGAAATGGTTGAATACGATGGGCCCGACCCTAGTCAACTGGAAAGAGTTGTGGATGACGTTTCAATACGGTAATACACGGGTGACTATCCGGGGCGAAGCAGGCTTATAGCGAGCTGAATCATCGCTGCGTGCCCTAGCCCGTGGGTTTGCGGATATTGAGCAGGGGTATTTCGTGACCCTATCCAGCCTTCACGAGACCGATCCGCCCGAATCACAAGTAAATCCCGCTCTGGACGACATATTAACTAACTTTATGGATGTGTTTGTTATGCCCGCAGGTTTACCTCCATCTCGAGACCACGAACACCCGATCGTGTTGAAAGGCGGAGCCGAGCCGGTGAATGTGCGGCCGTACCGCTACCCACAATTGCAAAAAGATGAGATTGGAAGATTGGTGGGGGAGATGATCGAGTCCGGGATTATTAGGCCAAGCACGAGCCCTTTTTTCGAGTCCCGTTCTGTTGGTTAAGAAGAAAGACGGGAGCTGGCGGTTCTGTGTTGATTATCAGGCATTAAACAAATCGACCGTGCTCGACAAATTTCCGATTCCCGTGATTGATGAACTATTGGACGAGTTACACGGGGCCACATTTTTCAGCAAATTAGATCTCAAATCCGGATATCATCAGATTCGGATGAACGAGAATGACATCCACAAGACCGCATTCCGAACACACGAAGGGCACTACGAGTTCCTGGTCATGCCATTCGGGCTCACAAACGCACCCTCTACATTTCAGGCCCTGATGAATCGGGTTTTCCGGCCATATTTGCGTAAGTTTGTGTTGGTTTTCTTCGATGATATTTTGGTCTATAGCAGTTCCTTGGAGGAGCATCGGGAACACTTAACCCTGGTGTTTAATTGCCTCCGTGACGAGAAATTGTACTGTAACCGGAAGAAATGTGTGTTCGGGCAACAACGGGTGGAGTATTTGGGTCATATTGTGACGGGTGACGGGGTTAAAGCCGACCCTTCAAAAATCACGGCCATGACCGAGTGGCCACTACCACGGAATATCCGTGAATTACGGGGATTCCTGGGGCTCACCGGGTACTACCGAAAGTTTGTGCAGGGTTACGGGAAAATAGCACGGGCACTTACTGATTTGCTCAAAAAAGACAACTTTAAATGGAATGATGATGCAACAAAGGCGTTTCGTGAATTACAACACGTAATGACCCGGGTACCGGTCCTAGCACTACCGGATTTCTCAAAAAAATTCACAATCGAGACTGACGCGTCGGGGCACGGTATCGGTGCAGTTTTAATGCAAGAGGGTCGCCCGATTGCATATTTCAGTCAAGTACTCGGCCCACGAGCACAAACGAAATCGGTGTACGAACGAGAACTAATGGCAATCGTGCTAGCTGTCCAAAAGTGGAGACCGTATTTATTGGGGCGAGTTTTCACGGTGTTAACCGACCAAAAAAGCCTAAAATATTTATTGGAGCAGCGAACCGTGGTTGGAGAAAACCAACGATGGGTGTCAAAATTGTCCGGATACGAGTTTGAGATTCACTATCGTCCCGGTAAGGAAAATGGGGCGGCGGATGCCCTCTCGAGACGGGGCGAATCTGTTCGGTTACAGGCCACATCCGTGGCATACACGGGACTGCCGGAGGAATTGTTACGAGACCTCCAAACCGATACCGAACTACTGGAATTACGGGGACGAATTAAAAAGAAAGAACAGGGCACCGACGGTTATACGGCCGAGTCAGACGAGATCCGGTATAAGGGCCGGTTGGTGTTACCGCGGAAATCACGGTGGGTAGCACTTGTGTTTGCTGAGTTTCATGGTGGCAAGATGGGAGGGCACGAAGGTACTCAAAAAACGTACCAACGCATGGCTCGCGAACTGTATTGGGTAGGCATGCGCCGGGACGTAGCAAAATTAGTGGCCGGGTGCGACGTGTGCCAAAAGAGCAAGTACTCCACTTTATCACCCTCGGGCTTGTTACAACCCTTAGATTTGCCATTTCGGGTGTGGGAGGAGCTGACGATGGATTTTGTAGAAGGGTTGCCCAAATCAAAAGGGTATAATGTTATTATGGTGGTCGTGGACAGATTAAGTAAATCCGCACATTTCGTGCCAATGAAGCACCCATTTACAGCGTCAACAGTGGCGACATTATTCATTCGGGAAATTGTCCGACTGCATGGCATTCCCAAGACCATTATCTCTGACCGTGATAAAATCTTCATTAGTCATTTTTGGCGGGAAATTTTTAAGCATCAAGGTACGACTCTGAAACGTAGCACTGCATACCACCCGCAAACTGACAGGCAGTCCGAGGTAGTCAATCGCAGCTTAGAAACGTATCTACGCTGTTTTGCATCCGAAAAACCAACAGAATGGGCATCGTGGTTGCCATGGGCGGAATATTGGTATAATACCTCGTTTCACTCGGGCATTGGGACTACACCGTTTAAGGTGTTGTATGGCCGAGATCCCCCACGCTTGATCGGGTATGACAAAGGTTCGGCCATCACCGCAGAAGTTGACACGTTTCTGCAGGAGCGCGACCGCGTACTACAAGATCTACGGGTCCAATACTCCCGTGCACAACAGGTTATGAAAGAGCAAGCGGATGCTAAACGCAGGGATGTCGAGTTTGCGGTGGGTGATTTCCTGTACTTAAAATTACGTCTGTATCGTCAAGTCACGGTCGCTCAGCGGAGGAATCAAAAACTCGCACCGCGTTTTTACGGGCCTTATGAGGTGACCGAACGTATTGGGAAGGTGGCATACAAGCTCAAGCTGCCTGCAACTTCCGCCATTCACCCGGTTTTTCATGTATCACAGTTGAAACAGGCGATTGGTTCGCACCAGGTGACATCTACATTACCGGAAACGTTCGAGTCCGAGTCACTGCTCATACCGGATTCCGTCCGAGGTACCAGACTCAATGGTGAACAGCAGGAGGTTTTGATCGCGTGGAAAGGGCAAGCTGAATCGGAGGCGACATGGGAAGATTATGAGGCAATTCGGTTGCAGTTCCCTGATTTTCACCTTGAGGACAAGGTGAGTTTCAAAAGGGCGGGTGATGATGTGAACCCGAAACAGTGGGGAATTGTGTACAAGCGCAAAAAGGCAGTCCAAGGTGGCAAATGTGTTGTTATTTCTTAAAAATAATATTAGGCGATGGGTCTTCCAATCCTGATTATGATTATTACGTTTGTTAATATGAGCATGTAATTAACATGTGAACTGGTTTAGTTTTTTATCCTGAATACCAAATTGAACGGGGACAAATGTGTTGTTATTTGACACAAACAACGGAAATCACTCATCAATTAATAAATGATATTTTACACGAGACACCAACAACTTATAGGTAAGAGTTTTAAAGAACATGTGTATCAGTTGAAGATTGTCAAGACTTTGTACAAGTCTAATTGACTTTGAGCTTTTCTATCCTTAGACAATAATAAAAGCCATAAAACCTTGTAATTCTTTGATTTGTGTTAGTTTTTACTCCATCTGTCCCATAAAAAACTTCTCATTTGGCTTTTGCACAAGTTTTTAGGTGATAGTTAGTGGTGGGGTCATTGATAATACTTTTTATTAAAATATAAGGTTGGATTGGCGAGAGAAAGATAGTTAGTGGATATTAGTGGTTGAGTCTTTAGTAATAATAGTTATTTATTGTGTGGGGCCCATCAAATATGAGAAATGAGAAGTTTTTTGTGGGACAAAAGTTTAAAGTGAAATGGGAAATTTTTTGTGGGATGGAGGGAGTATAATTTAAGAAAGTAGGTTGGTATTTTATAGTGTTTACCATAATTTAAATTATCATTCATTGATAGCTTTAACAAACATGTAACCGAACAACATTTGGTTACCACAAAATATTATTACATGATACCCATTTGACTATTGAAGATTTTGGATAATACCCATTTTACCCGTTTCAATTAATACAAATTCGAATCATATGGAGTTATTACATATTTGACCTGTTTCAAGGCCTTTTTTAGAGGCGACTGTTTTTTAATCACTCTTTATGCAAATGGGTGGGTCAACATGAGTTAAGGTCAAAACAAGTAATTCTTATTACAACAAAAATTCGTCAAATTGGATTAGTCGGGTTGATAAAGTATTTTATCCCTTATTCAATGTATTTTGTCATTTTTTAACTGTCGACTTCAATGACATAACAAATCCAATTAGTGATAGTTTGTTAGTTATTATACAAGTGGTTCGTCATTGGGTTGTGGAACCATGTCTTGAAGTTGACCCACCCTTAATTAATAGTTTTGTCAATTGTTATCATTTTAGAGGACTTCACATCATTCGAGATGTTTTGAACGATAATGCTTACTATAATATAATCTAACCCAATAACTTTTTGCTCGTGAAAGTATATATAGTTTTAGGGTACCTACCGTCGCATTACGCGGGTATCCTACTAGTTATTTATAAAGAAATTAAAGTTTTAAGAGGATAAAGTCTTTCCGGTCAACTCAAACTTACCATTTGTCCAATACCAAAATTTACCCGTATTTATGTGAACCCATTTGACTCAATTCCAAACTCGGCCCCCCGCCACCCTCAATTTCGCATGTTTAGTAAAAAGTGATAAAGATTAAAGAACAACTAATGGGACAATATAATGTTCTTGATAAGATTAGTATACGTACAATGTGGTTTACACCATGTTATTCATTAAAAAAATGCTTACTTTTGTGTTTTATGCTTGTGTGTCTAATGTCTATATATAGTTCAAATATTCCAGAACAGAAATAGTAAAAATACCAATTGCACTCGTGTTTTATTCATTATTCTGATTCTTCTTATCATAACAATAATGATCAATGACTGTTCAACCAATTTAAATCATCATTTTTCTCATTGAAATACCTAATGATCATCCCAGGGCCGGCCCTCAGGTCCTATTAACATTTTTAGTAATGTTTTATGGAGTATTTAATATTTTAGTTTGTATTATTTGTTATTATATAGTTATCATTTTATTATTATATAATCGTATATCTTCATGATTATATAATTTGTAAGCTCGAATTTCATAATCATCGCTATAGAAACAATCTGTAAAACTCCAGAATTGATAAATCGATGAAGATTATTAGGATTTTACTGAGCATGTTAAACATTGGGCCAATTTGCTCTTTAACATCACGGGTTATAAGTATAAAAATTATTCAAATGCCATGCAACTCCATGAACTCACAGATACTACTAAGTTATTCATCCTCAATTTGGCATAATGAACATTAGTTGAATGTACACGTAATTGTTATATACTGTTGAGTTTAATAGTGAATTTTAGTGTTTGAAATTTAACTTGAATTTGTATACCGTGTAATTATTAGATTGGAAATTTAATAATGAACAAAATTAATTTTGAATTTGTCAGGTAATTGCTTTCAAATTAAGTAGACTCAGATCATAGCATTGGGTATCCATGTTATCGAAGCAGTAGTTGTATCTAGAAATAATGTTGGATATCTTATTTTTATATCATGATTGTCTTTGACACCATCTGACGGCATGCATTCTATATAACATTTGAGACCATCTGTTTTGTTATAACCATTAATATGAGTAAGGTGAATCATTGTCAAATATTGGTATGTATTTGAGAAAAACGGTGTTTTCACTAGGACAATTATATGTAGCGTTATTTATAGTAAAGAGCAGACAAGGTTTGAATATTTTAATAGAATATATGGATGATGGTCTAACGAATAATAAATCAAATGTTGTATTGAAGGAAGTGTTCCAAAATTTATATTAAGTTTTCTTATTTTGTTAAAGATTCGTAATCGTTATTTCGTTAAGTTTTCTTATTACGCGGGTACCCTGCTAGTTATTTATAAAGAAATTAAAGTTCTAGGAGGATAAAGTCTTTCCGGTCAACTCAAGCTTACCGTTTGTCCAATATCATAATTTACCCGTATTTATGTGAACTCATTTTGACTCAATACCAAACCCGGCCCCCTACCACGCTCAATTTAGCATGTTTAGTAAAAAAGTGATAAAGATTAAAGAACAACTAATGGGACAACACAATGTTCTTAACTCTTTAGATTAGTAGATGTATAATGTGGTTTACACCTTGTTATTCATTAAAATATGCTTACTTTTGTGTTTTATATATAGTTCAAATATTCCGCAACACAAATAATAAAATACCAATTGCACTCATGTTTTATTCATGATTCTGATTCTTCTTATCATAATAAAAATGATCAATAATCATTCAACCAATTTAAATCGTCCTTTGTCTCACTAAAATACCCAAATCCTAGGGCCAGCCCTTAGGCCCTCGGGTCCTTTTTCTCATTCGTACATCTATAGACAAAACCTTTTGAAGATTTGAAGTAAAAGTTTCATTATGTTGGAAAGAGCATACTGGATTTGCAAAATCACAAAACAGGTAAATTGCCAAATTGGTAAGAGTAAAGGGCCCCGTTTTGATTTTGTTGTGGGAGGCAAGCCATCAAAATGAAATGTCTAACATGAAAAGTAAAACCAGTCATCCCATTTTTTTTTTCAAATTTGCATTTATAACGGTAACTTAACAATATATGTATATATAAGAATCGGATATATGTTGAATTGGAACATGACTAGTCCAACCAAACCACCTAGACCCACAAAATGCATCGGACCATGGTTCGATCACTTTATTTTTACGTAGTTGGGTTGGGTGCCATGTTGGGTTTCGTACCAATTTACCGACACTTTGTTCGTCGCGGAATTTACGAACAAATCATAACGATAAATGACGAAACGATAAAGGATCGTTTAGATCTACGAGTCCAAGACAATTAGTATAAAATAAATAAATCACTTACATTGGCAACACTTGGTGATGCGAATCCTTGAGATCTTGTACGAGCCAGAACTTGTCAAGAACGAGGATTCAAACTAGAACCCCTCTACTTGATCACACTTGAGGTTGACAACGAACGAGACGATACACCACAACGTAGTGTAAAGTACCCTTGAGAAAACTCAAACGAAACACCACCGAAAACTATTTCGGTCGACGGCGGTGGCGGCGCGGCGGCGCAACGGCGGCGGTGGTGGTTTCCGGTCGGCGATCGGACGAAGGGGAGGGGGGCCGAAACCTTGGGGTAGGGTTCTCAATTAATGAGTTTGATGTATTAGGTCAATACCCCATGTACCCTATTTATAGGTTTCGTCAAAGAAACGTTTCCTTATTTGAGTTTGACTCAAATTAGCCCAAGCCCGTCTTGTTTAATTAAACTATTAATTAAACCAAGCCCACTTGAATAACTAGTTAATTACCCATTAACTTATTCTAGTCCATCTAGCCCGCTACACATTTGATTACACAATTAATCAAAGCCCGGTTCGTTTATTCTCGTGTTCGGTTGCGCCTCAAGAGCAACCCCAGTAGGACTTTAATTTACGTTGACCAAGTCAAACCGTTTATTTGATGACGTTGAACACTATTTCCAACAGTCTCCCACTTGTGCATCTCATAAACTATAAACGTCTGTCAAGCATACTTTTAAAGTGTGCAATTAGTGCAGCTGCCGAACTCTGAATCTCATCAGAATCCAGTTCCTAAGATAAGTGATCATATGTCCTTCACTTCGCGATATCCCACAACTAGAGACACGGACACTCGTCAATCTCTAGTCGCGACTATGTTTCCTGATCAAGATTTATGATGACTGATTAAGACTACTAATTGAACTTTCAATTTAGTCATGACCTGCGCAGGTTTTAATTTTCACATCAAATCAACAGGGGGCCCACAGATATCTCTTCTTTCATACTTTTGAAAGAAGGAGTGAATAAACTTTGACTTACATTGTCTCTGCCATAATCGTTACATGACACATGGAAGTACTCTGTATAGCTACCATTTACGAATAGCGTTGGAGCAAACCAATGCATCACGAACTTATACTAGGAGACTAATGTATCTAGGTTTTAAGACCTATATGATATTACCGTCTCACTATTACCTTTGAATTTGTCCATGAGGTAATACTCTGAGCATGGGTTGGTCCAACATTTAAACTCTCTATTTAAATGCTCATGAGAGTAGCAGCAATCTCCATGCTATGTTCAATCTTATGAACAATCTACTTACTCTCCATGACATCTTAATTCATTTCTCATTCCCATGAGAATGATCGACTGTGGACATTTAAATGATCTATTAGATCACTTTGGAATTTTTTCTAAACATGCAAAAGTGAAACTCAAATTTTAAATACTATATGAATGATAGAACACTTGCATATTATTTAATCACCATAAATAATTCATCAATTCATACAATTTAATATTTGTAATATAGTTTCAATAAATAAACTAATACAAGTCACTTTGAAATCTAATTCCTATCGTCCTAGCGTGTTAATCATGCTTGGATCGACTTAGTGGCTTTGTGAATGGATCAGCCGGATTCTCATCCGATGATACCCTAGTCACGATGATGTCCCCTTCCTCAACACGTTTTCGCACATAGTGATATTTTCTAAGTATATGCCTGGTTCGACTGTGATCTTTGGATTCTTTAGTCAGGGCGACTGCACCTTCATTATCACAATAGATTTTCACTGCGTCCTTGATGCTTGTTACAACACCAAGGTCACCTATGAAATTCTTTAACCATGTGGCCTCTTTTGCTGCCTCACTAGCAGCAATATACTCAGATTCACATGTGGAATAAGCAACCGACTGTTGCTTGGAGCTTTTCCAAGTAACAGCTCCTCCATTCATTAAGAATACCCACCCAGATTGTGAGCACGAGTCATCTCTGTCCGTTCGGAAACTAGCGTCACAATAACCTTCCACTTTCAGTTCGTCTTTCCCACCATACACCGAGAACATATCCTTTGTTCTCCTTAGGTACTTGAGAATCGTTTTCACCGCTATCCAATGATCGTTGCCAGGGTTGTCCTGATATCGACTCACCATGCTTAAAGCATATGAGACATCAGGACGAGTACATATCATGGCATACATGATCGAACCTATAGCCGAATCATATGGGATTCGACTCATCTTATCCCGCTCTAACTCAGTGTTGGGACATTGACTTTTAGTCAAAGTTATGCCATGGTTCATTGGTAAATAACCCTTCTTAGACTCAAGCATATGAAACCTCTTCAATATCTTGTCTAAGTATGTACTCTGGCTTAATCCTATTAGACGTTTTTCTCTATCTCTGTATATCTTGATTCCAAGTATGTACGCTGCATCTCCTAGATCCTTCACTGCAAAACACTTTCCTAACCAAGACTTTACATCTTGCAGGGTAGGAATGTGGTTGCCAATGAGTAATATGTCATCGACATATAGCACTAGGAAGACTACAGTGCTCCCACTAGTTTTGACATAAACACAGGACTCATCTTCGCTTCTCGAAAATCCAAATTGTTTGACCTTTTCGTGAAAGAAAGGATTCCAACTTCGAGTGCTTGCTTCAATCCATAGATTGATTTCTCAAGCTTACACACTCTCTTAGGATGTTGCCTGTGGACAAAACCTTCTGGTTGTGCCATATAGACATCCTCAGTTAACTTTCCATTTAGGAAAGCAATTTTTACATCCATCTGCCATATTTCATAATCATGAAACGCAGCTATTGCAAGAAATATCCTAATAGACTTTATCTTGGCTACTGGTGAAAATGTTTCATCATAATCAATCCCATGAGTTTGAGTATAACCTTTTGCAACTAGCCTATCCTTATAAGTGTGCACATTCCCATCCATGTCTATCTTCTTCTTGAAGATCCATTTACACCCAACGGTTTTAATGCCAGGCGTAACGTCAACCAAGTTCCATACTTGGTTGTCATACATAGACTGAATCTCGCTCTCCACAGCCTCTTTCCATTTATTGGCCTCAGGGCCTTCCATAGCTTCCTTGTAGTTTGATGCTCATCATCATCGACTGGTAAACTATTATCAGTCGATGCATCGCCTTCAGCAATATGGTATTCATAATAATCACCAAGAGGCTCAGGAGGGCGAACAACTCTAGAGGATCTACATGGAATGGTAGGAGTTATATCATTTTGTTCATCAGGAATCTCATCCTCTGGTTGAGTACTAGTGTCAACTATAGGTTCCGTTTCTATTTCATTGGTTGATTCTTGAGACTCTTCAAGATCAATTTTGCTCCCACTGTCTTCTTTGGATAATAGCTCTCTCTCAAGAAAGAATCTTCTTCGAGCTATGAAAACTTTGTTTTCTGTCGGTTTGTAAAACCGATATCCAAAAGACTGCCGAGGGTAGCCAATGAAATAACACTTCTCTGATTTTCTTTCCAGTTTGTCATGAGTTTCGTGTCCCACGTAAACTTCACAACCCCAAATTTTCAAATGTCGGAGCGAGGGAGGATTCCCTGTCCACATTTCAGAGGGTGTCTTGGAAACCTTCTTAGTTGGTACTGTAACGACCCGAAATTTGTAAATAAATAAAATAAATAAAAATATGATAATTATGGATAAATCATATTAAAACCGTAGGAATTGGTTTCGTGTCGTTTGGAGTCCGTATGAGAAAGTTATGGGCGAAACTGGGTTGAAACCTAGACCGAAAAGTGCAGCCCTGCTGCAAAGGCAGGCTCGCGGCGCAAGCCTGGCGTGAGCGAAACGCGAGTTTGGACAGTAGGATCAGAGCTGGAACGCGAGAACTTCGCGTCGACTTCGCGGCGCGAACCAGACGCGAGCCTGGCGCGAAGTCTGGTCAAAAGCGGCGACTGGGGGGAAGACCCGCGTCATCTCGCGACGCGAGCTCGGCGCGAGCGGGGCGCGAGCTCATCCGACCAGTGCATTAAATTGGGGTTTTTAGCCATAAATGCATATCCAAAACCCTAGTTTCTTCCATTGGCGATTTTGGAGTGCAAGAGCTGATTTGGGTCGATTTCTCCATCAAAGCTTGATAAATTTCACTCCTAAGTGAAGATTAAAGGTATATCTTCAATCCTTTGTAGTTGTAGCTTTAGATCTATGGGTTTAGAAGCTTGGGTTTGAAACCCTAGTTCTTGGGGGTTATGGATTATGACGATATAAATGGTGTATACACTTAATAGATGGTATATTAACAAAGGAAACAGGTGTATGATTATGATTTGTAAGAATCTTAAGGGTTGGTTAAACCTAGAGTTTGGTAAATCACCATATTTGGGGGAAATGGATTGATGGGTGTTATCTAGAGGTAGATGAACACATTGGTAGTGGTTTGTGTTGATAATTTTGTTGTGATAATTGTTTTAGACATTCGGTGAAGTGTTGAAGTGGTCGGATTGTGAACAAGGAACCGGCGGAAAGAATATGGTTGGAGCATTTATTGCTAAGGTGAGTACGTGTGGAATTTACTGAGTACATAGCCCTTTTAAATATTTTCATTACTTGTGTTATGGTCTATTTGCTTAATTGTGTAGACTAGTAGTTGATAGTTAGTTATACAGATGATAGTATTGAACTAACTTGTTTGATGATGAAAGTGATAGCCGAGAGCTAGATTGGCATAACCATATGGTTATGATGAGATTGAGATGATGTGATGATACGGGCTACTCCCGATCATGAGGTGTGGACTGAGGGGCAGTTGGGTAGATTCCCATCGACTCTTCCACGTTAGTTATGTGATGTCACGGGCTACTCCCGGTCATGAGGTGTGGTGTGAGGGGCAGTTGGGCAGATTCCCATCGACTCAACCACGATAGTAGTCTTACTCATTGGACGTATTCCGGTGAGAAGGCAGGTATCGGTAGCGTGGTAAATCCTATTGCCGGTACCTTGTTTCTGGTTAGCGCGGGGACGACCCGATAACTAGATATGTATGTGATTCTAGCTAGTTCGGGGGCAACCCGATAGTTAGACGTGATTGCTAGGTGAGCAAGATTGATAGGGTCACACTGTGGTGACTAGACTGGATAGTTGGATATATATATATATATATATATATATATATATATATATATATATATATATATATATATATATATATATATATATATATATATATATATATATATATATGTGTATATTGATTGGTTATATGAAATGTGACAATTCACTTTTATTAACGGGTCTAAACCCATGTAGCTCACGAGACGTTTTGTCTCACGTACTCCTTGTTTTGTTTTGCTATGTACTCAGGTTCGGGATCGAAGGCTTAGGTACGCATGGTTAGAGATGCGGGACCTAGATTAGAAGAGCACTAGATTGGATTTAGTCTTAGCTTGGTTATGATCTTTTTGTAACACCTACTTTTATACTCTGATTTCATACCAAGGTTTTTTGTAAATCCGAATTGAGGATGTTCTTCTATTTATAAAAATGTTTTATTTTGGCCAATATTTGGTGTTAAAATTTGAGGTGTTACAACTTGGTATCAGAGCTATAGTTTAAGTGAATTAGGTTGGATGACCATCCTAGTCTTAGACTGTAGCATTAGGAATATAAGATTCCTTGAGATCATAGGTTGACCTTGAGACTTTATATTAAGTTTAGGGTTGAACCTAGGGGACCGATGAAATTTGATATGATCTTGGATATTGAGTCTTATGAGACTAATGGGTTGTACACAAGGTACTAAATGTTTAATGTCTTTCGTATAGTCTTGATTGAAAGAAATGGTGACCACACGTAGGAGTGGTAAAGCCCCGGAGGGCCGTGAGGAGGAAGTACCTCCTGTCGAGAGGGTGGTTGAGCAAGAAAGTCAACCGTCGATGCATCGGGTTGATGAGTCGGAGGTCGGAGCTAATAGAACTCCGGTAACCATGGCGGATCTCCAAACTATTATCGATCAAATTAAGGGAATGGTGGCCGAAGAAGTGCACCGTATTATTGGAGACCGTGAGAGGTCGGATGGAGACCGGGAATCCGAGGCTAAGTCGGATGAGAAAACCGGAGGTAGTGGCACCGGGGAGGGGAAATCCTCCACGGGTGGCCAAAGTGATGCTAGGGCTAGGCCCATTGTGAAAGAAGGTTGTTCATTTAAATCCTTCATGGCTTGTAAGCCAAATGTGTATACGGGTAGTTCGGACCCGAAAGTAACGATGAGGTGGATCCGGGAAACCGAGAGGGTTATCGGTAGTAGCAAGTGTAAGGATGCCGATATGGTGACGTATGCGTCACAATTACTAAAAGAAGATGCCATGGTTTGGTGGGATATTGTGTATGAGACCCTCGGGAAGGAGGTGGTTGAAAAGATGTCGTGGGATGAGTTCACCACGAGGTTGAAAAAGAAGTTTTGTCCCGAGAGGGATTTGGAAAAGATGCACGAAAAGTTTGTGACCCTTAAGATTGGTGATATGTCAATTGAAGAGTATTCGAGAGAGTTCACGGGATTGCTCCCGTTTGTTGCTAAAACCTACTCGGATGAGAGGTTGAGGGTGGTTCGGTACGCTAGTGGGTTACCGTGGGACTACCAGTTGGAAGTGCAGAGGGCGGTTTCACTAGATGAGGCCATTAGTGCCGCCCGGGGTGTAGAAGAGGTGAATGAGGCACGGGTTGCCGAGAAGGCCAACGTGGGCGAGAAAAGGAAGGCCGAGAGCGGCTCTAGTTCGTTCAAAAAGGGGAAGTTCACCTCGAGCTTCTCTAAACAAGGAAGTGTAGGCTCTTGCAAGAAATGCGGGAGGAATCATACCGGCGCGTGCCGAGGAGAGTCGAAATCTTGTTTTAATTGTGGAAGGGCGGGGCACATAGCCCGAGATTGTAGGGCCAAGTCGTTCGCCGATGTTGAGTGTTTCTTGTGTCACGAGAAGGGGCACTATATCAATGTGTGCCCAAAGAAGGGAATCGAGTCGATGGTGTCCACGGCTCAAAAGAAAGTGGAACCGGCTAAGGTGAAGGGGCGATCCTTCCAACTCACTCGGGAGGAGGCGAAGGAGGCACACGATGTGGTGTCAAGTACTTTATTCATTAACTCCTTGCCAACTCATATTTTGTTTGATTCGGGTGCTAACTATTCGTTTGTGTCTTATGAGTTCGGTTGTAAATTGAATGTGCCGTCCGAAAAGTTAGATGAGGTTTATGAGATAGAAGTAGCCGACGGGAAAACGTCTATGGTTGATTGTGTTTATAGAAATTGTGAAATAGAAATAGACGGTAGAAAGTTTAAGGTAGATTTATTGCCCATGGGAATTAGGGCGTTTGATGTGGTTATCGGTATGGATTGGTTGGGTATGCACCAAGCCAAGATTTTGTGTGGAAAGAAAATTGTGTCAATTAGAACACCCGAGAATGAGAAAGTGTATGTGTATGGGGAGAAACGACATCACATGCCTAATGTGATTACCGCCATTAAGGCGAGGAAAAGTATATCGAAGGGTTGTGCATCGTTTATTGCATATGTATTAGATGGCCGAAAGGAAAAGAAATCAATGGATGATGTCAAGATTATTCGGGATTTCCCCGAGGTATTTCCCGATGACTTGCCCGGTTTGCCACCGGAGAGACAAGTCGAATTTAAAATTGATTTAGTTCCGAGGGCGACGCCGATTGCTCGTGCTCCCTACCGTTTAGCTCCCACCGAGATGAGGGAATTGATGACCCAATTGCAAGAATTGTTAGATAAAGTTTTTATTCGTCCGAGTTCGTCACTGTGGGGTGCACCGGTGTTATTTGTTAAAAAGAAAGACGGTTCGATGAGAATGTGTATCGACTACCGAGAGTTGAATAAGGTAACTATTAAGAACCGTTACCCGTTGCCGAGAATTGACGACTTATTCGACCAATTGCAAGGTGCTAGTTATTTCTCAAAAATTGATTTAAGGTCGGGTTATCACCAAGTTCGGGTGAAAGAAGGCGACACCGAGAAGACGGCTTTTCGTACACGGTATGGTCATTATGAGTTTCTAGTGATGCCGTTTGGTCTTACAAACACGCCGGCTATTTTTATGGATTTGATGAATCGGGTTTGTAAACCGTTTCTTGATAAGTTTTTGATCGTGTTTATTGATGACATTTTGATTTATTCGAAAACCGAAGAAGAACACGAAGGTCATTTGAGACTTGTGTTAGACGTGTTGAAACGGGAGAAGTTGTATGCTAAATTTTCAAAGTGTGAATTTTGGTTGCGAGAAGTGCAATTCTTAGGTCACGTGGTGACGTGTGATGGTATTAAGGTTGACCCGTCCAAGATTGAAGCGGTGTCAAATTGGGAGCCTCCGAGAACTCCTACCGAGGTTAGAAGTTTTCTGGGATTAGCTGGTTATTACCGAAGGTTTATACAAGACTTCTCGAGAATCGCGATTCCACTCACGAAGTTAACGAGAAAAAGTGAGAAGTTTGTGTGGGAGAAGAAGCAAGAAGAGGCGTTTAATTTGTTGAAAGAAAAATTATGTAACGCGCCGATTCTTACGTTACCGGATGGTATGGAAGATTTTGTGGTTTATAGTGACGCGTCGAATCAAGGGCTCGGTTGTGTGTTGATGCAAAGAGGTAAAGTGATCGCGTATGCCTCGCGACAATTGAAGAATGCGGAATTAAGGTACACGACACACGACTTGGAGTTGGCGGCGATTATATTTGCCTTGAAATTGTGGAGACATTATTTGTATGGTACTCGGTGTACGTTGTACACGGATCATAAAAGTCTACAATACGTGTTTACTCAAAAAGATCTTAATATGCGACAAAGAAGGTGGATCGAGTTGATTGCCGATTATGATTGTGAGATTGTGTATCACGCGGGAAAGGCTAATGTGGTGGCCGACGCCTTGAGCCGAAAAGTTTATGAAAACCCGAACCGGGGAAGTTTAACACGGATAGAAGTCGTCTCGAGTATTATCGAAAGGATCAAGAATGCCCAACGAGAGGTTATGGAAAAAGACGAGTTAAGACAAGAACGGTTAGGAAAGAACCAACATTTTCTCGAAAATGCACAAGGGTTGAAGACCGTAGGCGGTCGTATTTGGGTTCCTAAGTTCGGGGGTATCCGAAAAGAGTTGTTGTATGATGTGCACAAGTCGAAGTATTCGATTCACCCGGGAAGTACAAAGACCTATCAAGATATGAAACGGGTTTATTGGTGGCCCGGAATGAAGGCGAGAGTGGCCAAGTATATCTCTAAGTGTGCCACGTGTGCACAAGTGAAAGCCGAGCATCAAGTACCATATGGGGTAGCTCAATCATTGGTTGTACCGGCCGGGAAGTGGGAAGATATAACTATGGATTTCATAGTAGGTTTACCGAAGACGAGTAGAGGTCACGATGCCATTTGGGTCATAGTTGACCGGTTGACCAAGAGTGCGTTATTTTTAGCCATTCGGGAAACATTGCCACTTGAGAAATTGGCTAAGTTGTATGTTGATGAGGTGGTTCGACTCCACGGGGTTCCGTTATCGATTGTGTCCGATAGAGACGCGAGGTTTACCTCGAGATTTTGGCGATCATTACAAGAAGAGTTGGGTACAAAGTTGCGATTGAGCACGGCCTATCATCCGCAAACCGACGGCCAAAGTGAAAGAACGATTCAAACGGTTGAAGACATGTTGAGATCGTGTGTGTTAGACTTCGGTGGTAAATGGGATGAACATTTACCGTTAGTCGAGTTCTCGTATAATAATAGTTATCACTCGACTATCAAGATGCCGCCTTATGAGGCGTTGTATGGAAGAAAATGTAGAACTCCATCATGTTGGTTGGAAGCGGGAGAGACGAAACTCACGGGTCCCGAGATCGTGAGAGTGACAAATGAGAAGATCGGTATTATTCAAACCAACATGAAAATCGCCCAAGATAGACAACGAAGTTATTCGGGTTTGAAGAAAAGGCCATACGACTTGGATGTCGGTGATATGGTCATGTTGAAGGTGTCACCTTGGAAAGGTGTGATGCGGTTTGGTAAGAAGGGAAAGTTAAGTCCAAGGTATGTTGGGCCGTTTAAAATATTGAAACGGGTCGGGCTTCAAGCTTTTAAGTTGGAACTTCCACCCGAGCTTCAAGGTGTGCGTGACACTTTTCACGTAAGTTATTTGAAAAAGTTTATCGGGGAAGTTGAAAATATTATTCCGTTGCAAGAGTTGCGGGTTGACGGCCCGAACCGGTTGATTGAGGAGCCCGAGGCTATATTAGAAACAAAAACAAAGAAGCTTCGGAATAAGGAGATCGAGTTGGTGTTGGTCAAGTGGAAGCATTCACTTGGGCCGAATTTGACTTGGGAAGTCAAGGACGAGATTCGGAAGAGGTACCCGGATTTCGTGAACTATGATGAGATTCCGAGGACGGAATCTTCTTAAGGGGTAGATAGTTGTAACGACCCGAAATTTGTAAATAAATAAAATAAATAAAAATATGATAATTATGGATAAATCATATTAAAACCGTAGGAATTGGTTTCGTGTCGTTTGGAGTCCGTATGAGAAAGTTATGGGCGAAACTGGGTTGAAACCTAGACCGAAAAGTGCAGCTCTGCTGCAAAGGCAGGCTCGCGGCGCGAGCCTGGCGCGAGCGAAACGCGAGTTTGGACAGTAGGATCATAGCTGGAACGCGAGAACTTCGCGTCGACTTCGCGGCGCGAACCAGGCGCGAGCCTGGCGCGAAGTCTGGTCAAAAGCGGCGACTGGGGGGAAGACCCGCGTCATCTCGCGACGCGAGCTCGGCGCGAGCGGGGCGCGAGCTCATCCGACCAGTGCATTAAATTGGGGTTTTTAACCATAAATGCATATCCAAAACCCTAGTTTCTTCCATTGGCGATTTTGGAGTGCAAGAGCTGATTTGGGTCGATTTCTCCATCAAAGCTTGATAAATTTCACTCCTAAGTGAAGATTAAAGGTATATCTTCAATCCTTTGTAGTTGTAGCTTTAGATCTATGGGTTTAGAAGCTTGGGTTTGAAACCCTAGTTCTTGGGGTTATGGATTATGGCGATATAAATGGTGTATACACTTAATAGATGGTATATTAACAAAGGAAACAGGTGTATGATTATGATTTGTAAGAATCTTAAGGGTTGGTTAAACCTAGGGTTTGGTAAATCACCATATTTGGGGGAAATGGATTGATGGGTGTTATCTAGGGGTAGATGAACACATTGGTAGTGGTTTGTGTTGATAATTTTGTTGTGATAATTGTTTTAGACATTCGATGAAGTGTTGAAGTGGTCGGATTGTGAACAAGGAACCGGCGGAAAGAATACGGTTGGAGCATTTATTTCTAAGGTGAGTACGTGTGGAATTTACTGAGTACATAGCCCTTTTAAATATTTTCATTACTTGTGTTATGGTCTATTTGCTTAATTGTGTAGACTAGTAGTTGATAGTTAGTTATACAGATGATAGTATTGAACTAACTTGTTTGATGATGAAAGTGATAGCCGAGAGCTAGATTGGCATAACCATAGGGTTATGATGAGATTGAGATGATGTGATGATACGGGCTACTCCCGATCATGAGGTGTGGACTGAGGGGCAGTTGGGTAGATTCCCATCGACTCTTCCACGTTAGTTATGTGATGTCACGGGCTACTCCCGGTCATGAGGTGTGGTGTGAGGGGCAGTTGGGCAGATTCCCATCGACTCAACCACGATAGTAGTCTTACTCATTGGACGTATTCCGGTGAGAAGGCAGGTATCGGTAGCGTGGGCGATCCTATTGCCGGTACCTTGTTTCTGGTTAGCGCGGGGGCGACCCGATAACTAGATATGTATGTGATTCTAGCTAGTTCGGGGGGCGACCCGATAGTTAGACGTGATTGCTAGGTGAGCAAGATTGATAGGGTCACACTGTGGTGACTAGACTGGATAGTTGGATATATATATATATATGTATATTGATTGGTTATATGAAATGTGACAATTCACTTTTATTAACGGGTCTAAACCCATGTAGCTCACGAGACGTTTTGTCTCACGTACTCCTTGTTTTGTTTTGCTATGTACTCAGGTTCGGGATCGAAGGCTTAGGTACGCATGGTTAGAGATGCGGGACCTAGATTAGAAGAGCACTAGATTGGATTTAGTCTTAGCTTGGTTATGATCTTTTTGTAACACCTACTTTTATACTCTGATTTCATACCAAGGTTTTTGTAAATCCGAATTGAGGATGTTCTTCTATTTATAAAAATGTTTTATTTTGGCCAATATTTGGTGTTAAAATTTGAGGTGTTACAGGTACAAGGTTCAAGATATGAGCTGTTGTTTCTAGGGCGTAACCCATAAGCGCATTGGAAGAGTTGAACGACTCATCATCGATCGAACCATATCTAACAATGTTCGATTTCTCCTTTCAGAAATCCATTAAGTTGTGGAGTTCTAGGAGGTGAGAGTTGTGATACTATTCCACAACTCTTTAGATGATCCATGAACTCTTGACTAAGATACTCTCCACCCCTGTCAGAGCGGAGCATCTTAATCCTTTTGCCCAATTGATTCTCAACTTCGTTTTAAAAAACCTTGAATGTTTCAAAAGTTTCCGATTTATGTTTAATCAAATAAACATAACCATATCTACCGAAATCATCAGTAAACGTAACGAAGTATCTTTCACCATGTCTAGTGCTTGACTTGAATGGTCCACACACGTCAGTGTGTACAAGATCCAACAAGTCTTTGCCTCTTTCACAAGTCCCTGTGAATGGCGCTTTAGTCATCTTGCCAAGTAAACAAGATTCGCATATATCATTCGATTTGAGGTGAAATGATTCTAACATCCCATCCTTTTGGCGATTCTTTTCTTGTTTATGTGGCCTAAGCGACAATGCCATAGACATGATTTATCCAACACACCTTTGGACGAATCGACATTTAATATTAGATTTCTATTGTTAACGCAAACAACACTTTCATATATGCAAGAACAAGGAATAGCTTTGAATATAAAAACATCATTTTTATGAACCAAAATATAACCATTTTCATTATCAAAACTAAATGTAAAACCATCCTTGAACAATGCATAAAATGAATTATGTTTCGCGCCATGCAAGGTGAATAACAACCATCTAATAAAATGATAGAACAATCACTACTAAGCATGAGCTCATAATCTCCAATCATGGTGACAGCAGTCGAGACTCTGTTTTCCATGATTAGATTCAGCTCATCATGCTTCAGCTTCCTACTATTCCTTAGTCCTTGCATATTAGTGCAAATGTGAGTACCACATCCTGTATCTAGGACCCAAGAATTTGACATAGAAGCATTGTGAAGTTCAATCATGAACGTACCTGAAGTTCCAGACTTTTGGACCCTGTGATTCTTCAAATCATTCAGATACTTTGGGTAAGTTATTTTCCAGTGACCCAATTCATTGCAATGTTTAAGATAGGAGTATCAGAAATAGGGTTATGAATGCCTAATATCTTTGCTTCCGTAATTATTAGTTCCTTGCATAACTCTATGAGTGTAATATCTTTCTTATTCTTGTCATATTCTGATATGAACGAATAATATGTCGGAGTAAGCGAGTTCAGGACAATGTCAACTGCTAATTCCAAAGACACATTTACACCATACTTTCTGATATGTCAATGTAGCCTCTCATCTTTTTGATGAAGATACATACAAATTATCCTTCTCTTATTTTGCAATTCAAAATTAGTCTTAGGTTTTTATCAACAGCTCGTGAATTAATCATATAATTCACTTAGTTAAATTTCGTAATACCATTACGAGATGAAACTTTTGAGATAGAAAATCGAGGATGATTTTATGGTGAAAGTGGAAGTGGAAGTGGTGGTGGAGGAGGAAGATTGTTGTTGTTGTTGGGAATTTGACATTTACAAAGAAAACAATTTCTTTGTTAGTTTATTTATACTGATAATCCTTAACATTATTTACCCAATAATCTATTAAGGCTAGGATCCAATATTACGTTATTTGATGTGAAGAGGGATACCGTAATTCACACCGAATAATTTCATAAAGGAAACATACTATTGTTAATTTCAATCACTATGAAATCCCTAGATCTTTTAGATTCATTTTAAACTTTTAAAATGGCATGTTAATCTCGATTCTATGCTCGTCACATAATTCATGACAGGGATACCGTGGATCATGAATTTGATGGTGAATCTACCATGAAAGCACTCACGAGGATTCCCAGCTCAAGTTCGCTTAGGTATCGCGAGAATCTTTATCACCCATAAGTATAATCTCAAAATTAACGTACCGGCTCAATTGCACGCACTTCGTTAATCAGATTATACCTTGAGTGCGTGTCTCTCATGGAGAGCACAATCTTTCACATTTAACATCAAACGGGAAGTTTTGTTTAATTATTTACTTTAGTTGTACATATATAAACCTTTATAATATGTTAAATTAAACTTTTAATTTATCTTAACTAAAGCAATATATAATTCCTTTAATTCTATTAAAATGCGAGGACGCACCTTTTAATAATTAATTAATTATATCTTATTATAATATTTAAATATACATTTTATTTACACAATATTATAACGGAGGAATATATCAAAAACTATTTTGATATATGGGATTTCGAAAATTCGAAAATTTATACATATATATACACATATAAAATTATACTATTAATTTATATGTATCTAATATATATATATATATATATATATATATATATATATATTATATTATATAAATATCTTTTAGATTTTAGATTTTATCTCTTTGGAGATATTTTATATCACTATATATAAATACAAAATCAAATCTAAATAATTTCCAAAATTCGAAATCTCCTAAATATCTTTAAAATTTTCGGATATTTACAAGATTGTAAATATCCCTATTTTAAATATTGTTTCTTTATTTAAAACCCCTTTAAATAATCTTTGATATTTACCAAATCTATTTATATAAATATATATACCGATCTATATATATAAATATAAATATTATATTTTCAAATCTTTTATTCTAATACATCTATATATTCCGAAAATATATATGTATAATAAATTTTGATTTATTTAAAACATTAAATAATTATACATTTATATATTAAAACCAAGATTTTAAATATATAAACATAATGTTTTATTTAATCATATTTTAAATAATTGGTGACATAATCTTGGAAAAATATCTTGATAATTTTAAAACCCTTTAAAATTATCCACTTACCATATTTTAATTTAAAAACAATTTTACAAAATTAAAATATATTTATTTATTTTTCCGAATTTTAGGAAATTCCAAAAATAATAAAAACAAAAAAAAACTTTTTTCTTTTTCGAATTTCGGTTCTAACACTCTTAGATTCGTAGACTAACGCTCTGATACCACTGTTGGGTTTCGTACCAATTTACCGACACTTTGTTCGTCGCGGAATTTACGAACAAATCATAACGATAAACGACGAAACGATAAAGGATCGTTTAGATCTACGAGTCCAAGGCAATTAGAATAAGATAAATAAATCACTTACATTGGCAACACTTGGTGATGCGAATCCTTAAGATCTTGTACGAGCCAGAACTTGTCAAGAACGAGGATTCAAACTAGAACCCCTCTATTTGATCACACTTGAGGTTGACAACGAACGAGACGATACACCACAACGTAGTGTAAAGTACCCTTGAGAAAACCCAAACGAAACACCACCGAAAACTATTTCGGTCGACGGCGGCGGCACGGCGGCGGCGCAACAGCGGCGGTGGTGGTTTCCGGTCGGCGGTCGGACGAAGGGGAGGGGGGGGTCGAAACCTTGGGGTAGGGTTCTCAATTAATGAGTTTGATGTATTAGGTCAACACCTCATGTACCCTATTTATAGGTTTCGTCAAGGAAACGTTTCCTTATTTGAGTTGGACTCAAATTAGCCCAAGCCCGTCTTGTTTAATTAAACTATTAATTAAACCATGCCCACTTGAATAACTAGTTAATTACCCATTAACTTATTCTAGTCCATCTAGCCCGTTACACATTTGATTACACAATTAATCAAAGCCCGGTTCGTTTATTCTCGTGTTCGGTTACGCCTCAAGAGCAACTCCAATAGGACTTTAATTTACGTTGACCAAGTCAAACCGTTTATTTGATGACGTTGAACACTATTTCCAACATGCCATTTTGATCCAATCAAGACCTTATGTGGTGCAATTGTGAGCAAGTATTATACTTGGCTTAGGCTAATTCTTATCTCCAGCATGACGTCACCTTCTTGAATAACAAGCTACAAAAGAATTGGTCCATGCAAAAGCTTATTTATGCATCGATTGGTATGTGCCTCTGCCTTAACAAATAAGGAATTACTCAATCTTTTACTTGACTTGATTCCTCCTTTTTTTTAACACGGATTAAGATTTTATATTTATCCAATATCAATGGTCGTTATCAGGAAAAAAATTTAAAGATAGGTAAAATTTTGAGGTACAAGTGAAGTTCTTAATTGGAGTTAATGTCAAATCGTAAACAAATTAAATGTATAAAAAAAGAGTCATATTAATCAGAAAAAAAAAGTCATATTAATCAGAAAAAATTCAAAGTGGGCGTATGTGTACCCAGCCCACTCCTTTGATATTGCCATTGAGGCTATCTGAGATGGATTTTCAAGTTGAAGGTTTAGGTATGAGTTGTAACGGTTAAATATAAACGGAGGGTTCGAGGGTGGTCATACTGCCTCTTGTGGATGTTATTATCCAACTCGAATCACTAACTAACTAACTTCGAGTTAAAAAAATGGTATAAACGTGGTAGTTAAAAGCGGTTTGTTGGCAGAAAGTTAAATAGATAAAAAAAATGGGTTTTGTTAATGACAGCTCTTAGGGCTGTCTCTAACATGCATAAAATGATTGTACATTCATTGATAGAGTAGTATTCCTAAAATTCAGGGGGCGGTTTTTCTATTAGTTTTGCCTTGTTATTGACAGCTCTTAGGACTGTCATTATCATTTTCCAAAAAAAAAAAAAAATCAAAAGCATTAAGCTTGTTTTTTAAAACTACTTCGAGAAGTTTATTTTTATTTAAAAAAATTAACGTTAAACCTCTATCATTAAAAAAACTTTTTTTAAAAGGAACTTATATTTTTAGATAATACTCCGTAAAAGTTTATGCTTTTAAAACTTCTAGAATTTGTGTCAAGAACACAAAATATTATACTTGATTAGTTGATTACGCATGATAACAATATAAGGTCGGTATTTGCTAGTGGTTTATGTTCCTTTTCTTTGTGCCATATGAGTATTTGCTTTGGACTTTTTCAAATTTGATGTTTAGGGAGGTGAGATAACGTACAACAGTAATATACATTCCACTCAAACGTGATACTTGTGTTTCCCAGTTTTTGTAAATATTCAAATGCTTCTTTCGTCTTCGTGTTAGTATATAGGATGGTTAAAAACAAATCGTTAATAGTGAAATTTGAAAAGCAATTTAACCCTTTTTAGGGGATGTTTGGCAAAATAATTTATTTGCGTAAAAGTGTTTTTTTGTTTTGAAAAGTGAGAAACTGAGAACCCCTCCCTTTTTCCAAACTTCCTCTTTTGAAACTTTTTCAAAAGTTATGTACTCCTTTCGTTCTACACTCTCAGTCCCTTAATAAATTTCCCATTTCTCTTAGGTACATATTTTTAAGCGATAGTTAGACTACCCGTAATGGGTGACCAAACTAAGTTTGGTCAACCTGCCACCTCTGCGTCACATCAGCTTTCTCTCTCCTGATCAAACACATGACCAGATAGCGACCAATAGTCCGTAATGGGTGACCGATCGATAAATTTTTTTTAATTTTAATTTAAATTAAAAACAATACATTAATAATAAAAAATAACATTATATTAATGATAAAAAAAACATATAAATAAAAAAACATTACATAAATAAATTAAAACTACTAAAAAACAAACTAAGAATCCAAATTTTCATGCGGTGAAGTGGACGCTTTGTAATGGGTGACCGATCGCTTTCCTCGCCAAAACCCACTCAAGCTTTTTCTCGGTGAAGTGGTCATGCGGTTCATTGTAATTTCCGAAAAATCTAGGGTTGGGGAAAAGAAGCCTTTTGATCAATTAAACAAAACTTGTTTAATGTTCTTGATCCTAGGGTTCTTTTGCCTATGTTCGAATTTTCTAGGGTTTTTTCTAGAATCCTTTTGACCAATTAAACTTAACTAGTTTAACATACTTGGTCCTAGGGTTCTTTACCCTATTCGAACTTAAAGAAGAAGAAGAAGAAGAAGAAGAAGTTGGAACAAAAAAAAACTTAATAAAAATTAAACAAACAAACTTTGTTAATCTAGTTTAGATTTCTAAACCATCGCTCTGATACCACTGAAGGGTTTCATTATCACTGATTGACCACTTGGGCCAACCTCCTAGATTACTTGGTTCGAACCATACTGACCAAGAACATGAACTTGTTCTTGACCGGTTAGACCATCTAGCTAATTTAATCCCTAATGCGGAACTGAGATTAAACTTAATCCTTAAACCCTAAAGGATTGGGATCTTGGAGATCTAGAGTAGATTAACATAAAGAAACCTTGTACGAAAAACCCGAACACACACACACTTGTGTGTGTTTCGACCAACACCAAGAACCCTAGGGTTCTTGGTCGAGTTCGTCCAAGAGGGGAGAAGGGAGAAAAGGTTTTCTCAAAACATACATTAATCTTGCTTAAGTTAGTCCACTGATGATGAACACAACGAGCGATCTTCTAGTTGATCCTTGTAATGATCTTCGAATCTTCAAGACTTGAAGAATACGAAGAACGAACGAAGAACACGAAGAACACAAGGCTTGTGTTCTTGTGTTGGGATTCGGCCGAAACTAGGGGAGAGGGGGAAAGGAATTTCGTGGCTAGTGTAAGGGGTTTTAGGGTTACCCTAAGCCTCTTATTTATAGATAAATAAGTTACGCTTAGAACCCTCTAGTTTAATTAAGATCAAATCTTTAATTAAACTTTCCTTTTTACGTTTCCTTTCCTTATAGTTTATTATTCTTTTATTATTGCACTTAACTATTAAATGTCTAGTATTTATACACTAATAATTCGGCACCCATATACACGAATTATATACTTGTATTTATACTTTTAATAATTAATTATATAATAAACTTTATATAATTTATACAATAATATTATCCAACACCATATGATTTAATAGCTTTAAATCATATTATGGATAATCTATAATTAACACATTGTATATTTACTCAACTAGTAAATGTACAAATACTTGTATTAATTAGTTAGATAAACTAATCTAGTAATAAGTCAAACTTGACTTAATACTTAACTTGATTCATAAATGACTATTATGAATCATTCCTCTTCCAAGTATCATTACATATCTTTACTCGAATAACATGCACTCACCGGTGTGACCCTTAAGTGTTTCGTAGGCATTGATGTATCATCATAGGTTGACTAACTGTGCACATAAATCCTTCAGACTCCCACTTGTGCAAGTTTGTAACCTTTGTCTTAATGATACGAGCTACAGTGGCCTTCTAGATGGGCATGTAGGTAACCAACCCCATAAAAACAGCTTTGTGTAACCCAGGTATAGTTTCTTGAAAAACTCTTTAATAGCGTCTCCTAGTAAAGAACACTCTGTCTCTACTTCTTGGGCAACTATGTTAGGTTCATCCCTTGCAGCACGATATTTGTGATAACGAATACGAGCATGGTAGAATATATCAACTCCTGTATTCGAAATCATTTAATGACTTCTTGATTCAAACTGTTGTGATAAACGACAAAGAACAAATCAGTTCGTTTGGGCATGGCCATGCACTTTCCAGTTATCTCATCATGTCAAAGGACCCATAAATATCTCTCCTAAAGAGGAGGTGCAATTACCATCTTGTTATATTTCGATTCAAAATACAAATTCCTCTGTGCCCAGTAAAGCCTCGTATGACAACCATATTTCAGAATTGTATAAGACGAACCAAAGCACATTAGTCAATGTATCCCAAACCAAATACCTCAGGCTTAAGGACAATCCTAGTGAATAATACTTTTGAACTTTTCAACCACGAAGTATTATCACGGTGGTCAATCCAATATTCGTCGAGCTCCAACAGAATATCACCGATATTTGGTTTACACACAACTTGTGTAACTATCTTCGAAGAACTTCGAATCTACCACCAAATACCGCGATGACGTTAACGTCCCATCGAGGTTCCCACCAAGACGAGTAGTCACGGATTTATATCTTTTTGAATAAATAGACTTTTATTCATGGATATTGTAAAACATACAAATTCTGAATAACAATGATACTAACTCATGTATTATTCCTCACTGGACATAGATACTGAATTATTACTGGATCATTACTTATTCTTTGCGTTTGTGTTGATTACTTCAATAACTCTTAATTGTAACTTTTATCACTAATTACAATTAGTCATTTCTATTAAACTAAAGACATAAGACGAGTATTCAAGAATACTACTACTTTTGTCTTTGCTAGATATTGTTCTTGCAACGTTCTAGAACATATTCTAGTCTTGTCCTTTTATATGATTCGGTAAACGTAGGAGGATTGGAAAATAACTCCTTAGTTTCTTGAATATATATATATATAACTTGCCTTGTAACTAAATCTCTTTTAGCTTCTTGATTTGTAGGTATTCTTACTAGTTAAAGAAATTCCTTAAATGATTAACTTGTTCACTGGAATGTGAACATTCTATTAGATATGCAACAATTAATCACAAGACTTGTGACCACGCTATTAGGTTTGCAATAATCTAATCAATGATCATTTATTTCTCTTAACTCTTTGGCTAACGACTTGGTAAAATCTTGTTGTTAATGTCCTAACTAACTTACTATATTCATTAGTACCTCTAGTGAATATGTTAGTCATAGCTCCCACTAAATTTTATGGAAATTAAGCATCACTTAAACTAATACTTTTGACCTAGTCAAAACTTATAGTTTAACCCTTTAAGAATTAATCAATTATCAAAGTCATCCTTTGGATTTGCGAATATCCAACATTCCTTTTAAGGGAATCATAACTTTCATTGATTACTGTATCTCACAAGTATAAGACACTTGAAACGATACTTTCAATTCTTAAATGTATTAGTGTCTTTTAAGAATCTTATTTAATGGCAAAGTCATTTCTTGGATTTCTCAAATATCCATTATTCCTATTAGGGAATTATGACTTGATTAAATATTGTATTTATTACAAGTATATAAAAAACTTGCAATAATACCTTTTAATTCTTAAATAATTTAATATAGTTTTTCTCTCTTAAGAGTTCATTTAATGTCTAAGTCACTTTGCTTGGATTATACGAATATCCAATTATTCCTATTAGGGAATTATGACTTCATTAAATTCCTTTATTACAAGTGTAAAAGACTTGTTAATAATATTCTTTAAAGTCTATCTTGATTATATCCAATATAATCATACTATATTAATACTAACATCTTGAAACTTACTATCATAAGTAACCATTACTTAAGACGTTTCAACTAGGTTCAATAACTTTTGAACCTTATGCTTTTCATAAAACCTCTTAAATACTTTAGAAGAAAAAAAAACTTCTAATTTCTAGTATCTAAGTGTTTGAGCTATTAAGACATTCACAACAATCAAACAAGTATAAAAAAACATGAAATATAAAGTAAATCAAAACTTGACTTACAATCTAGTCATAAAACCTTGACTAGTGTAATCATCACACATGCACACACATAATATAATTCAAACATGGATTCTTATTTAAAACCAAATAAAAGTTGTTTTAAAAACATAAATAAAATTATCCAACAAAATTGAAATTGTTTTTCTGAATCCATAAAATACTGAATTATAAAAATCTTGGTGCTTGTGGAATCACCATCTCATGCTGGTCATCACTTTCCATCTCCTCCTGCAATAAACGATTGCAAAGGTTAGATTACTCGTAATGTACTTTAAAAGTATCTAAAAGTGATTAAGAAGTGTGGTTGTGTTACCTGAGGAACTTGCGTTTCCTCCACCACCACTTGCACCCTTTGGACAATTCTTTTTCCAGTGCCCAGCCTCACCACACTTGAAGCACCGATTCTCGGTCCTCGCTGTGTTAGGCTTAAACTTTTTGACCTTTTGTTTGACACCTTTACCATTTGGCACTCCTTGGTTAGGATTGGTTTTACCCTTTCCTTTACCACCATGCCCTTTTCTCTTCTTGCCACCACCACTGCCATTACCGATCATTAGAACATCCTTAGATTTGGTCCCCAAACTCAATTCAGCTGTCTTGAGCATGGAATGTAGCTCAGCAATGGATTTCTCCGTATTATGCATATTGTAGTTGACTACAAAAGGCTTGTAGTCATCAGACAATGAATTGAGTATAGTATATGTTGCCATTTGCAACGGTATGGGGTGACCAAGTCTAGCCAAGTGATCCATGTGTCCTTTCATTTTCATGACGTGGGCACTCACCGGCGTTCCTTTGACCATCTTGCAAGAGTTGAAGGCTCGATTGATGTCGAACCTCTCAGTGCGAGCTTGCTCTTGAAATGAATCCCTAAGTTGTTGGATCATCTCAAATGCAGGCACATCCATAAGTCCTGCTTGTAATTCTGGACTCATGGTTGCAAGCATCAAACAGCTCACATCGAGCGCATCACTGACATGCTTATCATAAGCTTGCCTTGCTTCAGCTCTAGTATTAGCGGCAGGGACATTAGGTACTGCTCTTTCCAAGACATACCACTTTCTCTCATGCCTGAGCACAATGCGAAGATTGCGCTCCCAGTTGAGAAAGTTTGACCCAGTCAACTTGTCTTTTTCGAGGATTGAGCGAAGAGAGAGATTGTTGGTACTTGTCGTTGTGGTTGTTGCTGCCATCTACAAATCCAACCCAGTTTAATTAGTAATCATCAATAAACATTCTCTAAAATATATTATAAACCCATAATTAATATTTTAGGCCTAGGATCCATATATCACATTCTCGCCGCAAGGTTTGGGCACTTCCCGACGAGACATGCTGTTTCTGGTAGGTAACATCCTTACCGATCGTATCAAGACTTGACACGATTCCTAGGGGTCGTAGAATGTTTAGACTTATAACTTATTACAACTTTGTACAATTTAATTGTACATTTCTAAGTTAGTAATAAAGTCTAGTATGTTTATTCTACTCAAGTACTTTTTGGGCCGGGACTCCCGATTATCACCAAAGTAGATCATACCATCTAAGACAGTGCGATGTTCTGCGCCGGGACTCCCGATTATCACGGAACCTTACGCACCATAACACTCGCAATGATTTGAATCCATATCTAAGGTTCTTTATCCTTACAATATGAATATCGTTTAACAAGTGAGGTGTTCCATTAGGTGGATAGTACTTAGATCTAAGATTTTCTTGGGTTTGTTTAAGTCTTGAACTAAACTTAAACCTTATTCCAATCTTAATCCTTGTTTAAAATATGTGACTTTGAAGAATTGAATGGTTCAACAAGACACCTTTTTAAAACTTAAGAACTATTCTTTAAAACTTATAGTTTCAAGAAATTGCGCCTTTTATATGTATACCTAAAACGAGGTGTACAAGACGTATCACTAGATTTTGTGGAAAACCTTATCTAGACTAAAACTTACTTGTTTTATCTTTCTTGAAAAACTTTAAGACTTATGTTAAACTTTTAATGCTTTTACAATTCATAGACTTGAATCATAAAACTAGTTTAACACATCTAGTTTTTCATATGTCTAATAATGAAATCAAACATTTGACTTACTAGATTTCACCAAAACTTATGTCTTAACGACACACTTATAAATGTTGTGATTTTCTTGTGTAGCTCCCACTAGCTCTAACAATTATGATGGAACTTAAGCTAACACAATCACCGGTTTATACTTGGTGAAACTAATAAATTTATTATATAAAAACTATATATAATAATTCTTAGTTTGTTCAAACCTTTCTTACATTTAACTTGAACTAGTTAAATATAGGTTCTTGTTATTTGTACTTGATCATTAATCTAGTATATTACATGACTTGTAAAATACTTATATTATACTTGTATAATTATCTAGTTATAATCACTTATAACTTTATACACCTTATAATACTAATATATAACTTTGTATATTTCTAGTTTATCATATAATCTCAACTTGTACAATTTCTAGTTATAATGAAATTATAACTTTGTACTTTCTAGTTTTGATTATATAATTAACTTTATACAATATCTAGTTATATTATTAAGCCTTTAAGATCAAAATAACATTATTTTTTTAATGTTCCATTTAATCTTGTATTTAATATATATACATATATATTTATTTTTAAAATAAACTTGTAACATTCTAACAAGAATATTACATCTAATTTATACGTATGTATTTTAACTTGAACTAATTAAAATACGTATAAACTACTTTATTTATTAAAATTTATTTTATCTTTTAAATATTTAAAATTCTAAACATAATACATAAATATAAATAAATACATCTTGTTAATTTCTTGAACTAGAAATTAACACTTCTTTTAATCCTCATTAATTAAACCCTAATCTTGTTCTTGATCAACCAAAACTAGGGTTTTGACTTTCTTGATCAAAGACATTATTTAATTAAAAGATTAATTCTAATCAATCCTATTTAAACAATAAGTTTTGTATAAATTCTAGGATAGATTATAACCCTAATAGATTTATTTAAAACTTTTTAATTTAAACCTTTTAGACAATAAACTTTGTCTAGATTTCTAGGTTTAAAGAACTAGTCTTTTAATAAATCTATTAAGATAATAATTAAACATATTAAACATAAACTTGTTTAATTATCTAGGTTTTAGATTATTAACCTAATTAATCCTTTTAAATCATTAAACTTAAACTAGTTTAATGTTCTAGGGTTCTAGATTATATCTAGGGTTTTTCTGAAAAATCCTTAAAGTCTAGGAAACTTTTCCACCAATTAAACTAGGCTAGTTTAACAAAACTTGGTGTCCAAGAAACCCTTGATCACGAAATCTTTAAGAAAAAGGAAAGAATCCTTTTTGATCAATTAAACCAAATCTTGGTTTAACATACTTGATCCTAGATTTGAAAGATCATGTAATTAAAGAAAGAATCCTTTTTGACCAAAATTTTTGACAATCTTGATCCTAGGGTTCCTCCTAATTTCCGAAAAATCTAGGGTTAGGGAAAAGAAGCCTTTTGATCAATTAAACAAAACTTGTTTAATGTTCTTGATCCTAGGGTTCTTTTGCCTATGTTCGAATTTTCTAGGGTTTTTTCTAGAATCCTTTTGACCAATTAAACTTAACTAGTTTAACATACTTGGTCCTAGGGTTCTTTACCCTATTCGAACTTAAAGAAGAAGAAGAAGAAGAAGAAGAAGTTGGAACAAAAAAAAACTTAATAAAAATTAAACAAACAAACTTTGTTAATCTAGTTTAGATTTCTAAACCATCGCTCTGATACCACTGAAGGGTTTCATTATCACTGATTGACCACTTGGGCCAACCTCCTAGATTACTTGGTTCGAACCATACTGACCAAGAACATGAACTTGTTCTTGACCGGTTAGACCATCTAGCTAATTTAATCCCTAATGCGGAACTGAGATTAAACTTAATCCTTAAACCCTAAAGGATTGGGATCTTGGAAATCTAGAGTAGATTAACATAAAGAAACCTTGTACGAAAAACCCGAACACACACACACACTTGTGTGTGTTTCGACCAACACCAAGAACCCTAGGGTTCTTGGTCGAGTTCGTCCAAGAGGGGAGAAGGGAGAAAAGGTTTTCTCAAAACATACATTAATCTTGCTTAAGTTAGTCCACTGATGATGAACACAACGAGCGATCTTCTAGTTGATCCTTGTAATGATCTTCGAATCTTCAAGACTTGAAGAATACGAAGAACGAACGAAGAACACGAAGAACACAAGGCTTGTGTTCTTGTGTTGGGATTCGGCCGAAACTAGGGGAGAGGGGGAAAGGAATTTCGTGGCTAGTGTAAGGGGTTTTAGGGTTACCCTAAGCCTCTTATTTATAGATAAATAAGTTACGCTTAGAACCCTCTAGTTTAATTAAGATCAAATCTTTAATTAAACTTTCCTTTTTACGTTTCCTTTCCTTATAGTTTATTATTCTTTTATTATTGCACTTAACTATTAAATGTCTAGTATTTATACACTAATAATTCGGCACCCATATACACGAATTATATACTTGTATTTATACTTTTAATAATTAATTATATAATAAACTTTATATAATTTATACAATAATATTATCCAACACCATATGATTTAATAGCTTTAAATCATATTATGGATAATCTATAATTAACACATTGTATATTTACTCAACTAGTAAATGTACAAATACTTGTATTAATTAGTTAGATAAACTAATCTAGTAATAAGTCAAACTTGACTTAATACTTAACTTGATTCATAAATGACTATTATGAATCATTCCTCTTCCAAGTATCATTACATATCTTTACTCGAATAACATGCACTCACCGGTGTGACCCTTAAGTGTTTCGTAGGCATGGATGTATCATCATAGGTTGACTAACTGTGCACATAAATCCTTCACCTTCTTTATGGTTGGCGCTACAACGGGCTCGTCGGAAGATTCGGAACACTCGACGTCGAGGGGAGCGGCGGGAGTGGCGGGGGAACCACTTTCTGTTCGTGGTTGGTATTCGTATTGGTCGAGCCCGGCGAAAGGATCAAAATTTTGGTGGTCGTATTGCTCCATACCAAAATAATTTTGGTATTGTTGTGGCGGTTGTTGTTGTTGTGGAGGGTATGGTCGGTATGGTTGTTGGTAGTAGGGGGAGCAAATGGATTATTTTGATAACCTTGTGGGATTGGTTGAGTAGTTTGGTGTACAAAACTTGGTGGTTGAAAGTTGATCGAGGGTGATTGAGAGGGTGTAGGATTGTTTGCTTGGCGTCGAGATTTTGAAGCTTTGCCTTTGTTCTTGGAGGAAGACATTTTTGGAGAGGGTGATTGAGAGAATTAAGTGTGTGTTTGAGTTTAGAAAGAAAAGTGAGTTGTGAATTATTTGGTAAAAGAATTGGGTATTTATAGGGTAAAAATTAAATTTGAAAGGGTTGTTGATTTAATAAAATAGCCGTTGGGGGGTGATGTTTACGTTGAACGGTCGAATTTGACCGGTCGGGGAGTCGACCGTTGGGCCTCGGCGACGCGTCGGGCATGAGGGGGCGTAACGGGAGCGACGCGTCGGGAGTTGATTGCGTGGAGGTCGCGACCGGTGGCGGGGTCGTGCGATACGGGTAGTCTTAGTGGTGGGTCCTTGGTTATAAATTTGATTAAAATAAAGGGTTTTTTGGAGAGAGAATGTGTTTTTAGGAGATAGTTAGTGGTGGGGTATATAGTAATAATATTATTATATTGAGTGAGTCCCTCTAATTTGATAAATAAGAACTTTATTTTGGGACAAACATGTTAGGAGAAATGAGAACTTTATTAAAGGATGGAGGGAGTATTTTTATTGTCCACATTTTTATTTTGGTTTGTTTTAAAATAATTGTCTAATTTTTAAATTTCAACCGCACAAAACATTTAAGTGGAAAAGAGAAAAATTGATTTGTGACATAGTATAATTAATGCAAATTTTTTAAATTATATGCTTTTGTTTAGTGAATAATAATATTGAGACGGAGGTAGTATTATTTATCAAAAGACTTTTAAACTTACTGAGAAGTTAATAAGTTATTTTGAAAAGCATTCTCAAATACATGAAGCTAAGGGAGGCAAAGTGCAATTTGATAGAAGTTGAAGGAGTAATGTGAATAAAACACTCCGTGTTAGTTTAGTTCGCATCTTAATGATGATTTTGTAGCGCGAGCGCAATCCAAAATCTGAATCGAAACTGATAGAACTGAAACCGAAAACGATAAATTTTCAAAACCGAAACCGAACCAATTACATGTTTTCGGTTTTAGTTCGGTTCGGTTTCAGTCCGATTGGGTTTCAGTTTGGTTCGGTTTCGGTTCGGCTTTTTTGGGCAAAATGTGCATCCTTATCCGAACACCAAACCGAGCCAAAACCAATAGAACCGAAACCGAAAATTTCGAATTTACAAAACCGAACCGATAACATATTATCGGTTTCAGTTTGGTTCGGTTCGATTTCGGTTGATTTTCGGTTTGGTTCGAGTTTTTTTTTCCCAAATGATCATCCCTATAATTTTGCATGGTCATGCTATCAACTCAACCACCAATTAACCAAAATTTCATACGTTCAAATTTCGAAATTAAGATATGAAACATTTATATTTATATTTAATATATAATTAAACTGTCACCTACATATAATGTGTTCTTTCTGCATTATCTTGTATAATTTTTTATTTTTTTTAGCTTTCACTAATGAGATAAAAATGAATGTATTTGTATAAAATCAATTATAGCTTTTTTTAACGTCAAAGAAACGTATTATATACTTGTCAAACATAACATTCGTACTAATTAAATACTTGGGTTAAGTTTTTACAAAAAATCATAGCACCTCGCAGAATTTTGTACCAACATTTCATGATTTCCATGTAGTGCAAGCCAAGGTCATTGGTTTTCAGGATTTTTCAAATAAAATAATTTTTATTTTAAAAATATATAACACAACAAATACGTAGTTTAACTGATTTATTGTATGTTAGATACTTAGAGCATCCACAATGTTTGACCTCTTCAATGACTTATTACTTTTGACACATCATTTAATAACCTATTAGTTGAAAACCTTTCCAATGGTTAACCTTTCCAACGACTTTTTCATTAATATTACTAATTTACCTTTATCTATATCAAATGTTTTATAAATGCCCTCACTTATGTACTTAACAATTTTTATAGCATTACAAAACTTAACATTATTATAAAATTTCTCTTACAAAAATATCATAATGCTTGACCTTAAAAAGTATTGAAATATGATAAATTATAATTTATAGTTATAGAAATAATAAATTATTCACATATAAATATATACATGGGTTTAAAATGTAAAATTGTTAAATATAGGGACTAAAAGAATCAAATATTGAAAGTTGTTCAAGTGGTTGGGGAAGATCAAGTGGTTGGAGTGACCTCCTAAAAAAGTCATTCATTCCAATGGTAAAAAGTCATTTTAGAGGTTATTTAAATAGTATCAACCTCTTCTTCAACCTCCCATTAGAGATGCTGGATGTTCTAACAGTAACAAGCGTACGGGTAATACACATTATAAATTATAAATAAATAAATAAAAATAAGAAAGAAAACCAAGCATCAATGCAAATTAATTAAGATTAAAAAAATACAATTTCTTTATTTTCTATGATAATAGCTACCAATTGTATTACAATTATTTTTTGGCTTTTGATAATGACAGCCCTAAGGGCTGTCTCTAAGTGCATAAAAGTTGTACATTAATTCATGGGAGTAAGTGGTTCCTAAAATCCAGGAGGTAGTTATAGATATGTACAAACTTCTGATGCGTGTCTATTGACAGCCCTTAAAGCTGTCATTATCAAAACCCTTATTTTTTTTATGATCAAAATCATAACTCAGAAACAACTCTAACACTCTATTCTCAAATTTTAATTTAAAGAGAATAAAAGATACTGATAGTAATTATATTATTATTTTTATAGTGTTCGAGTAAGGATACCTCGAAACAAACTTTAAGTTTCACATCATTTTGTCCTTGTCCCGCCGCCATATTTGCAATTGGTTAACTCGCGATTTTTCAAACAACTTTTGCAAGATTGGTATACATTTCGGTTAACGGATTCCACTTTTAACCCTAACTTTGCTTTTATTTCCATTCATCTCCGAAGGCCGGCCGACATTTCCCTCCCCACATCACCATCACAACACTTTTCTTCGGTATATTGACTTTTCATTCTAACCCTTTCAGTTTCAACATTAACACAATAGTCCTTCAACAAAGAAAGCTTAAGTCTCCTATTTATACGTTCTGCTTCAAATTTAGTACCACAATCAGAAACACTCGATGCTTTGATAACCAACCTTCCACCTTCCCTATGGGGCCTCACTTTCACAATACCATCTGACCCACTAATGGAAGTCAACGGTGGTAGAAAGCCGCTGCTCCCGCTGCCTCGACGGTGGCTCACCATTTTCCGGTCAATATTCAGAGCTTTTGACCGTTGTAAACCAGTAAACCCCTCTCTCTCCTCCCAGTTAATCTCATCACTACTTTCACTCCCAGTTTCAGTCCCCAAACTCTCCGTACACATTTTTAAGCTCGTGGTACTCAATGCAGAAGCAGAACGTTTCACCATTGGATGAATATAAATTTCCTCACTTTTAACATGATTCGATGATGGGTTTTCAAGAACATTATAGAAACTCCATCCGTTGTTCTTGTTAAGACTCCCACCATTGTTAGAATTCGCCTCGAGTTTTGGTTCTTGAATCAATTGAGTAGGCTTTGAAGACAATTGTTGGGTCATAACAATCGATAATTAATTATCACAAGGTTGAGAATAACGAAAAACAGAGGAAAACAGAGTGAGCTTTTGTGTGTTCTGAGTCTTTATGATTGGAAAGAAATGGGAAAGCATGAGAAGAGAAGCGAAGGAGTTGATGTGCATTTATAGAAGATTACAACATAAGAGGAATCTTTATTCCAAAGAGATGCCACCAGATGTTATTCAATATTTTTGAATAATTGTATTCGATTATTGTTAAGCAAAGACAATCATCAGGTTGTATAATGTGTTTCCTTTAGTATTCTTTTCTGGAACATCCACTAACCATCTTATAAATATTTATTTTGGGAAGTAATCAAATATATGTAATCTTTAGGACATTATTTCAAATACTCTTACCATTAGCATCAAATGATAGTACATCATAAATCATATACAATGTGAATTGGTCAATTTGTTTTTAATTTATGATCATTAAATAAGTAGAACTTAAAAAAAAGGCTCCAAATGAAATAGTTCAACAATTCAGAGTTCATCCAAAATTGTATCAATCATTTATTTCCTCCAAACTAGCTTTGTTCATAAAATTTTGGATTATTCTTTTGGTAATATTGTTTTTGCAACCTATGATATATATTTGGTCGTTATAAAATATTAAAGAATCTGTTCGATATATATCATGCCAATTAGGGCGGATTTTGGATATGGGCCGTGAAGAATAATGAAATTGAGGGTTTCATTTCCAAAAAAACATAGTCCGTAATATATATGCAGAGTCTATTTAAATCAAGATAAGTCTAACAAAATATTGAAAGGGGGCCGACTAAAAGGCTCAAAATAAAAACATAAAAATCAGACATATAACTTGACGATTGAGGCCGCACTTTAATTTGTCGGAAAATTTTTACGTATTTGGTAAAAAAAATTACTTCAGAAGCCTCTTTTTAAAATTTTATCTAGGTCCTAAAAATTGTTTAAACCGGCCGTCATGCCATTTTAACGACCAAAATTTGTACATCATAACCAAAACCAATTTTTACACATCACCTAATTCTTCTGAAATGCACATTACGATGTTTTGTACGACTCTGTATTTTGTATGTCAGAAAGATTTGGATGTTCTTCTCATTGAAAGTGTAGACTATGGTTTGAAATGTGCTACATATGTATTTCATGAAGAGTATGTGTTTGTGTTTCACAATGAGTTTGCAGAGATACACATAATATTTATAAACTAACATATTCTTAATACTATATTTTATAAATACTTTTAAGAAATATATATATATTCATGTACTACAGATGAATATTGGTATTTTTCTTACGAAAATGTTGAATATTGGCATTTTTCATTTCTTCTTGTATATTTAATAAATCTGATAATTACATAAATACGACTAACAACCCAAAAACGCGTAAGACTGTTTAAATAATAGATTCTGATGAATTATGCAAATGGGAAGCTTTATTTTGATTGGTTACAGATAAAAGTAGTATAATTATTTTTGAGATGACCAAAATAGTGTGAATCTCGTATGCAAAAGTGAGCCAACAATGGACAAATCACTGGGATATCGGCCCCTGGGCTGTTGTCGCCCCCTGGTGCTCTTGGGGAAAAATTTTATCAGCACTTTCAATCTTCCTCGAAATTTTTTGCCTTTTTAAACTCCCTTTTCCACAAGTGTATTATTTTATATTAAAGCTAACTTAAAAATAGATTTATCATTAGCGAATTGATGCATCCAGCATGACACCGATGCTATATGTTATAATAGAATAAGTTAACAATTGGATTGATGGTTACAAGAAATGATTTGAAATCGACTTTTGTGTTAGATCGGTCAATGTCTTAAATGTGATTGAATTGGTCGGCCGGATGACGATATTATTGCGTATTTTTTATGCAATAATTATGTAAATGATGTAAAAAAAACTAGAAAAATAAATAAATATTATCAAAAATTGAAAATTTTTCAAAACATATTTTTCAACTAACTTTATCATATTTTAGTTCTAAATCTATATAAAAATTCTTGTCTAATTTATTTATCTAATTTTTAGAAAAAATGGGTTTTTAGGTTCGACCAAACTATAACCATTGATCTAACCAACTTATTCTGACCAGGTGTCTTCCTGATTTCAGGCTTACCGGTCGGTTCAACCGAGTTTTTATCGCACTTAGGTACAAGTTGATGACCAGTTTAAATAAGAATAACTCGGTGAGTTACACTTCAATTAGTTGTTTTTCTCTACAACATAACAAAATGTCGATTGTTATTGAATCAATCATTTACCGCAATGGTATTAGAAAAGTATAATCAAGTAGACAAATAATATGGTAATTTAAAATTAGTGTCGCCCACTTCGAACCACCTCAAAGTAGATTCTGTCTTTGTTTCATAGATAAAAGGTCGAATGTTTATTTTTGTGCTAAGTATTAACTATTAATATTTAGACATCACTGGGGTATTGGACCCTTGGCCCGCCCTCCTTAAGACCAATGTCTTTGAACAAATTTAAAGTTACTTTTTTAACACACAATCAATGAAAGGTACACTTAAAAAAACAGGTCATTTCGTAAGACTTACACTGTATTCCAGACTTTTTTAATGAAAAAAAAAGAAAAGAAGGTAAAAGAAATGAAGAGAAAATAAGAGACATTAAGAAGGAAATAATTTTCATTGTTGTGTTACTGGGTCGGAAAGAAAAGAAAAGAAAATTACATTTTTTGTGTTACTGAGTTAGAGAGAAAGGAAAAAAATAACATATTTACAATTTCATCCTTAGAATGTAATCAAATTAGGTAATGACAAAGTTAGTTTGGTAATTGTAATTAATTATAATTTTTCTTCTCTCTAAATCTTTCCACTTTTGGGAGGAAGATTAGGAGAAAAAAAATGCCCATAATTTCATTCCCCTTCTTTTCCTTTCTTTTACAAAAATAACTCTGGAATATGATAACATTTTTATTTCTTTTATATTCTCTTCTCTCCAAATTAAAACTCTGGAACACAGTGTTAGACTTAGACGAGTTTCCCCCGCCCCCGGGCCCCATGCCCGACACATCCCCCTCAACGGATCTCACACTTGTTTCTTTCACTTTTTTTTATATTACGGAAATTTAATTACGTTGATATTAAAAATACAATAACTAAAACTACATTAAATTGACGGAAATTAAAAGAGAAATTAAAATGACATAAATCAAGAAGGTCGATATATGTTTCAGGTCCTTTCTTTCTCCAACTCGACCAATGTTTTATCTTCCTCCGACATATGTGTAGTGTTAATCCCAAGAAATTTCAAAGCCTTGTATTTCGTTCTTTCTTTTGCGTGCTCCCTTTTTTATATGTCAATCATTCTCTAAATTTGATTCAATCATTTCCTTGAATTCCATCTTTTTAAAAACACTTCCCGACGTGTACGTTAACTTGTACAGTGTGGTATAAGAAGTAAACGTTGTGGTGTCAAAATGAGTTCCCTTTTAAAATAAGTGATACACTTTCCATTTTAGGATGTTTCAAAATAAGTGATACGCTTTGAAAACTTACCATATTTAGTAAAAGCTAGTTGGCCCAAACTCACTAACTATCTCATTTAATATAGTGAAAAGACACATTTACCCTTACTTTTACTTTTAAACATCATTAAATTCATTTTAATCAATATATGTGTGACTCATCCTCCACTAACTATTCAATTCAATCTAATTAATCTTTATTATCATATTTTGCCTAAAAACCATGAATATCAAAGTGGAACGAACACGGAGGAAGTATTTTGATTTAAGAAATCGTTAATTATTTGGGTTAAACATTGTGAATGATTTAAGTGTAAATTTGTGGGCGATTAGAGAGAGTATGTTTGTACTCCTTTTGTCTTATGGTAGTCCAACTTATCCCAAAATATCACCATTAAATATTTAAAAGGGTAAATTACAGGTTTTGTCCCTGAGGTTTTCCGGATTCGGGGTTTTTGTCCCTAAACTTTTTTCTTCTGTTTTTTTGTCCTTAAGGTTTTTAAAATTCTGCATATTTGTCCTTCCGTCTATTTTTGGCCGTTAACTGACGATTTTTTTGTCCATTTTACCAAATTACCCCTATTTTAACTCTTTTTCTTTTTATTTTTACATTTTTCTTTTTTGTCCACTTTTCTATCCTTCTTCTTCCTTCAATGAACTCTAATCCCCCAAATTAACTCATCTCTTCATTTTGAATTCACACCAGGAGAGAACCACTCAAACCTCAGACTTGCAAATCAAAACCCCAGCTCATCCATCTTCTCCGATGGAATCAAAACCACCGGTGATTCGTACTTCAACCGGCTCTTCATTTACTTCAACTTCTCAGATGGAATTAAAACCCCCTCAACGTCTCCTTTACACGCAACAAACAACAACTGCATCGCCGAATCAAGGTTTCCAGGTAGGGTAAGTTCATCCTTCGTGGATCCAACAAATTCTTCATCTCCGGCGAATTGGGTCAAGCGACGATTGACGACCGAAAAACGCAGATCTAAAATTGGAACCACAGATCTAAAATTGTTCGTGTTCTTAGCCAAGCGACGATTGACGACCGAAAACGCAGATTTATTGGAACCACAGATCTAAAATCGCAGATCTAAAATTGTTCATGTTCTTGTTGAAGAATGAAACCCAAAAACGCAGATCTAAAATCAGTTGCTGTAAATGGTGGATTTTGATGTTGAATGCAATTCTTCACCAAAAATTCTTAATTATTTGCTTACATCGCTGATGTTTTGATCTAATTTTGGTTGCATTCAACCATTAAATCTTAATTACTTGCATTCAACCATTAAATCTTTTTCGCAAATCTAATTTTTGATGTTTTTAAGAAGAAAGAGGGTCACAAGAAGATGAAGAGCCTGTTGAAGAAGATGGAAAATGGTGAAAATGACCAAAATGCCCTCACATGCCTTGCATTTTTCGTCAGTTAACGGCCAAAAATAGACGGAAGGACAAATATGCAGAATTTTAAAAACCTCAAGGACAAAAAAAAGAAGAAAAAAGTTTAGGGACAAAAACTCCGAATCCGGAAAACCTTAGGGACAAAACCTGTAATTTACGCTATTTAAAATAATAATAATTATATAACTTAATACAGTACTCCATCCGTCCCAAAATTATTGTCCACATTTGAATATTACACAGTTTAAGAAAAGTGCATTTATTACACTGAGCAACTAAACAATAAAAATGGGAGGGAGGGAGGAGTTTAATTTATGATTCCATGCTCCTATCCAAGGTTCTAGAAAGTGTAAGGCGTGGCTTGACGACATCATCAAGCCTCAGCCAAGGCGAGTCATGGCGTTTTTCAAGGCGTGACTTAAGGCGGAAAATTATGGGCAATGAGTGTGAGCCATGGCGTTTTATCGCGCCTTATCTCACACCACGCCTAACCTAGCCGCCATGGTCTGTTTCGTAACGTCGACGCCGTGACGCGTTTTTTAGAACCTTGCTCATGTCTCTTTTATCTAATGGAATTACATAAACATGACGACGTAATCACCAAAAATTAAATTAAGCTTTCAAACTGCTTTTAGTTAAAAATATAACCATGCCACATTTCACCATTTATTAGAAAAGGGTCTTGTAATACTAACTTTAACCTTAGGGTCCGTTTGGTTCGCAGGATTCCTTAGGAATTTGAGGAAATTTAAATTCAATTCCTAAAGATTCATTTGTTTGGTTGAGAGGAATTAGAATTCACCTTGGGAATTAATTCCATCAAATAATGGAATTTAAATTTCATCCCTTAATGGAGGGATTTTAAATTCCCATGTGGAGGGAATGTAGAGTATTACCTTACTACCCTCAAACATACATTTAACCTAAACTCATCTCCACCACCACCACCCGCTGCCGCCGCCGCCACCACCTCCACCACCGTCCACGGCCGCCACCACAAACCGCCACCACCGCCGCCGCCGCCACCACCTGTTGCCGCCGCCGCCAACCGTCACCATCGCCTCCACCACCTGTCCACGACCGCCACCACCTCCACCACTACCAGCTCCTCCACCACCACCGCCGCCACCACACCCGTCACCCCCGTCACCAGCACCTCCACCACCGCCACCACCACCTACCACCCACCACCACCACTGCCACCACCTACACCCACCACCACCGCCGCCACCACCACCTACCACCCACCACCACCACCACCACCGCCACCGCCACCAGCGCCACCACCTCCCGGCACCGCCACTACCACCACCACCATTAAATGAACAAGGGCAAAATCGTCATTTTTACATAGTTCCAATTCCATTTCATACCAATCAAATAAAATATTGAATTGAATTTCAATTTCATTTCGTGCCAACCAAACAATATATGGAATTGGAATCCAATTCCTCTCAAATTCCAATTCCTTCATAGATTCCAATTCCATCAGAAACTTTCCAGCGAACCAAACAGCACCTTATTATAGTTAAAAAATAAGAGTTTTTATAAATTAAATACATAGACATAAAAAACTTTTAATGTGCTCTAAGTTAGAAAAAAAAACCTATTAGAAATTAAATAGGTATTAGCACAAATTAGCAGTTACTTATTATTGTCTATTTTATTATATAAATAGGTTAAATTGAATTTGTATAAATTAAGCATGCCAATTGTATTCGCGCTTTCAACTTAAATATATATCAGCAAACATTGTGTAGTCGAGTAAACTTAATAACAAAAAAATAAAACTAAAAAAGCACGTGCCATATGCATACTAAAAGTAGCACAAACATAACAAAATTCAAATGCAGATACAAAACAAATCATGCATTCAAATCCATCCTTCTAAATCTCTTGTTAAAATAAATAAACAAACACATAATTCATGATATTAGTACTACAGAAAACCATACCTAAAATCTGACACGTTTACTCATCCTGCTTAATTTCAAGCCCCTTGAGCCGAGATTCCAGCTCATCATCCACGTCACCATCACCATCCTCGTCAGCATCCTCATCATCATATTCTTCACCTTCAGGGTCATTATCCTCCAAAGACCCAAGCAAATCAGGTGAGTTTTTGAAAATTGATTTCACATCTTCAATTCCTTCATCAGATAAAAAGTTACCATTGATATTTAACAACTTAAATCCCAGTTTACCAACAACAGTTTGGGCCAAAACCCTAGCTCCAGCCCGTCTAATCATGTTGGAACTCAAGTCAACTTCGGTCAACTGTGGAAAATCCACTTTGAGTGCTTTAGCAATCACAATAGCACCTTCATCCTTCAATTCATTTTCAGATAATATAATCTTGGTTAAAGTTTCTTTTTTTGCAGTTATGAGATCTGCTAAAGCAGGAGCTGCTTCAGAATTAATCTCGTTTCCGGAAACTTCTAGAACTTCTAGTGAACATGCGGAACCTTTTAACGCATTTACAAGAGCTAAAGTTCCCTCATTTTCCAAATTCAAATAACTGAGATAAATCTCAGTTAAATTAGTAAATACAGATATAAATCGACTTAAAGCAATTCCAGCTTCAACTCCAAACATATTATCCCGAAGATCGATTTTTTTCAAATGTGTACAGCTGGCAAGTGCTTCAGAAAGTGCAATTCCTCCTTCAGAATCAACCCGAGTGGAAGAACACCTGAAATCCTCCAAATTCGGTGTCTTTTTCAGAAGTTTGGAAATTGCAATTGCACCTTCATCTCCAGTCATATTATTATGAAAATGAAGAATTTTTAATTTATCAGTTGAAGGAATCAACTCACAAACCGCTTTTGCAGCTTCTTCCGATATCCCGTCATTAATTAAATATAATTCTTCAAGATTATTTTGTGATTTCAAAAGCTCACCAAAAGCCCGAACACCTTTTTCACCTAATGCATTGTGTGAAAGATTCAAATACCTCAAATTAGCACCTGCAAGTGCTGATGAAAACATATTCATAACTTGCAGTGCTTCATCTTCGGGCCTTCCCGCAACAAAATCAGATAAGTCAACTTCGGTCAACTGACTTTTAATAGAAGTCAAAATCGGAACCACAACATGGGCTGCATTCAGCCCGAAACTTCTGTTACTAAAACAGATTCTTGTATACTTGTTTCCAGCCTCTTGCAACGGTTTCAGTAACTCTTTAGCTTCATCAGCTTCAATAAAAGCTCGTTTCCCACCTGAGATATCAAAAAAGGTTTTTTGTTCTGAAATAACTGATTCAAAAACAGGTTCTTGTTCTTCTTTTGTTTTGGGACCTCTTTTAACGGCTTCAATCATAAGTGCACTTGATTCTTTAGCATAAAGTTGTACTGCAGAACCACCATCACCATCTGGCTCTTTTTCAAAATGTAGGTTTGCAGTGTTGAAAGCTGCAGATTCAATTTGTTTTGCATCTTCTACTGCTTCTTCTTTGGATAAAAGACCGTATTTTCTTGATAAAATGGATGGAGTAGTGAGGTTTGTTATTATGCGGTCAATGAGTACTTGTCTTGTGGTTTGGCTTGGAGGCCATAGTTTGATTGAGTGCAAGTGAGTTCGTGCAGTTGGATCCATATCAGATACCCTGTTCATGTATTTTTAGCAATTAGCATAACTTTGAACTTAATAAGATTGAAAATTTAAATAAAGCAAATCCACATGGAAAAGAAAATGATAAATTGGACACCAACATACACAGAAAGAGATTACATCATCAAGATATATAGTTCTGACTTCTGATACAAATATATATCCTAAATTAATGGTATGTCTTTACAACTATGGCAACTATACATATTGTATATATCAAGGATTTCATGCTAAATAGCATACACATTTTTTAAACCCTAAACATTTACAACAATAAAACAACGCTACCCAGAGGCCAAAATTTGGTCAGTATTAGATCCTTCAAAGTTCAATCACTAAGATTGATAAAAAGGTCACCCTTCATGCCTAATCTGGTAGATTCAAACCCTAGCGATGAAATAAAAAAATTCAAAATTTTGTAACAGATCAATCACAAAGCATGTCCTTTAGTCTTAATTTATGTACAAACAACTCAAAAATATTCTTACAAGAAACTTCATAGGTAACAAGTAAAATATATCCAAGCTATCACATATAGTCTCGGAATCAACCGCTAAATTTGTCGCAGAAGTCGGTTAAGCAACTTATTTTAGGGGAAAATAACTAAATCACACCAGGAACCAATGATCTACTTAACATCAAAAACCCTAGTTTTGTAGGAACCAATGCTTGAAGTCATTGATAACGGCGTTTTTTGAAAGTAGAAGAGTATAAACGAAAACTGAAAAACAAAGGACAGCGGCAACTTACCGGTGGTTGATGTAACGGATGAAGTTCTCCGATTGCCGATTGGAAGGTTTTTGGTGTTTCGGTATATGACAGTGGGGGGTTTGGGGAGGTTATGATTAGGGTATGTGGGTAGGGCATCTACTTTAATTATTCCCTCCGGTGTTTTCAAAATTGATCGAAAATAAATTTCCCTCCCAATCTAAAATAACCACCAAATATTTGTTTAAATTTAATGGGATAATCATAATATAGTTTGTAGTTATCATAGTTTTCAAAAAAAATAATTAATTATTAAATTTTTTTTTATTAAGATCGATATATTTATAAAAACTGATCATTTAAGTTAGGGTTTTGTTAATGACAGCTCTTAGGGCTGTCATTAAGGGGTAGTTGTATGCATAAATTGTTTGTACTTTTATTAGTGTGGGATGATTTCTAAAATGCAGGGGGCGGTTATTAATTATTGTACAAATTTTGATGCATGTTTTAGCCTCTTATTGACAGCCCTTAGGGTTGTCATTATCATTTTCCCTTAAGTTATTAACAACTGTATGTTTATTTAATGTGGCTATTATTTTATGGGTTTTGATAATGATAGCTCTAACAATGGATAAGATTTGACAGTTTGGATTTTGATTGGTGGAGGAGATTGAATATTGCTAGAAAGAAGGAAGATAATTTGACTAATAAAGTTTAAAGGGGGTAATTGTAAATATTATCCATTGTTAGTGACAGCCCTAAGGGCTATCATTATCAAAACTCTTATTTTATTTACATGGAAATATTAAGTAAATATAAAATAAATTCAATACACACTAAGTCACAGTACTTTTTGAAACAAATTCAATTTGGTCAGTGTATTTTGCGAAAAAAGTCTTGAAATAATGGTAGTAAATTGTCTGTTATTTTACAGGGAAAGGGGCTTTTCCCGGGAGTTACTGCACAGATAGCTGGTAGAGGCAGAAATGGAATGACCTTTTTCTTTATTATTTATCGTAAATGAGTTAAGTATTACACATAGTATGGCATACGTTGAATTTTCCCCGTTTTCACAGAAAGAATTTGTTGTATACTTTCTGGGGGAAAGATGTCATAGTAGTCATTTATTTGGTACCTCCCAAGGAGCAGGAACTGCTATTTTAACCCTTCTCGGGGGATTCCATCGGTTATGTCTTTAAAAAAATTTGATATCCAATAATTAATACCCGTATAGTATATTAACCTAAATAAATACTAAATACGATGAACGAATTTTTTTTTAAAAATATATACTATAATCAGGAGTTACTAAAATTAATTCGAATGTGTTGTGAATTATAATTTGAAATTAAGTTTGACGAGTGTAATACATTAGTTAATGAAATTTTAAAGCCTTTATTTCCCCAAAAGATGCTAAAAGAGAAATATGTTACTTCATCCGTCTCACAAAAAACTTCTCATTTCACTTTGTCACAAATTTTAAGGTGATAGTTAGTGGTTGGGTCATTGGTAATAATTTTGATTATAATATAAGATTTGTTTGGAGAGAGAAAGATAGTTAGTGGATAGTTAGTGGTGGGGTCGAGTAATAATAATATTTTATTATGTGGAGCCCATTAAATATATGAAATGAGAAATTTTTTATAGGATAAAAATTTAGGGTGAAATGAGAAATTCGAATGGAGTATTAAAATATCAAATTTGTCACTTTCATTTTTGTCAATTGATAAATGCGTATCTTCGGTACTTAGATATAACGTTCGAAAACGAAAACGAATGTTCTGTGAGTTGTTTGACAAGTTAAGCTATGTCAAACAAATTTAGGTTTATCTAACTCATGCTTAAGGTTATGAGATTAGAAATATTCAATGAACTTCATAGTAATTATTTATTAGTCACTAGTGAAATCTATTTCTTGCATGAATTAAATATATCTTAAAGTAGATATGGTAAATTTAAGTTCATTAAACATCCTAATTTCATGACCTTAGGGCATGAGTTAGCTAAATCTAACAATTTTATAGGGGTGGCAATAAGTCGGGTTGGATAATAAACGTGTTGACCAGTGAGAATTTGCAGGTTGAAATCTCAACCCAACCCGACCAGTTTAGCTAAACGGATTAAGATTTTCAACCCAACCTAATTAAAAACGTATAATTATGAATGATCTAATGATACAAGATGTCCGAAATGATCTCCTAAAAGTCATGATTTCGTTCTCTTTCCTAGGTAATATTTATCAGATCGCCAAGGTGAAATTCAGAAACAGCCACGAAAACGATTAAATCACGTACATCAGGAGTAAAGCTCAACTACTCGGTAGAGCCGGTTATAAATGGAATCAAATGTAAAAAAAATCATCACATATAAAACAAACTAGACTCGGGAACAACGGAACAAACTGCCTTTCATCCATTTCTATTTCTATTATATTATACCTTATATACATTAACCATACAATTTCACTGTTCATAAGCAATTTTAAGAGTGACCCCTAAACAAATTTGATGGTTACAATTTTTTCCATAAAATTTGAAGATTTTATTATCATTTTGCAATTTGCTAGAAAGCTGTTTGCCGATAAGTCCGTGTGAGTAATTCCAAGCACCTACCATACTTTTTCTTCTTTTTTCTTTAAGTTGTACCAAATTTACATTAATGCACCTTAAACTTTTTACTTTTTACTTTTATCGCCTCATTTTAAATCACCACCTATATATGGAGCCTAGATTTGAATTGTATTTGTCCACATGTCTATTTAGCACATTCTAATTGGCTCCTTTTGCTGACATGTAATTACAATTAATGGCACCTGTCAACATTTCTAACTATCCTTCTTCACGCTGTCCTTTTTGACTGGGTTTTCAAAATTAGCTTTCCCCTATGCCCTAATTTTCGTTCAACAGGGTGCAATCGTCCACCTATCCCATCGAGAAATCACCTTTACGGTGCCGGAGACGGTTCATACACTATTCTTCATTGCAACTCCTAACTGCACTATTCTCCTTTTCCCTCGATTGCACCAGTTTAATCAATTTGGTGGTTTTAATACAATAGATCCGGTAATTTTCAGCTTAATCCATGTTGCCGTTTTTCATTTAATCGATGTTGTTTCAAAATTCAATCAATATTGTTTCAAAATTCAATCAATATTGTTTCAAGTTTAACCGATTCATTATTTTATGTTCAATGGATTTGAGAATTTTAAGTTTAGTAGATTTCGAATTTTGGATAGGAGTTCAACTATGTGAAGACCGGTTTTATACAGTTTCCTTTTCCTGGTTCTTACCGATTTGCGTGATAAACCGCCAATCTCTGGTTCCCATTCACCTATCTGACCTGTTATTCCGACCGTAAAGCTCTTCGTTTACTGGTCCGACCGGCTGCTCATACTGGGTTTCAAAACCACCCGCTAGACCTAATTCATCTTCATACTGGTCAACATGTGCAACCAATTTTATATGCCTATAACCCTAATTAAATGGGCCGATTCCATATGCAGATGAATTCTGTATGTCTTGTCATAAAATTCATTGTGATTTGCAGGATTTGCAGGATTTGAAGGATGAGAAATATATGTTTAACTTTGATAAAGTGTGAAAGATAGCATTCTGACTATAAAATACTTGGTAGAAATTAAGAGCTAGCTAATAGCATATGTCAAAATTTGATTTATATTATTGATTCACGAACAACAACTAAGGTAATTTAATAATACTGCAAGAAACTTCTGGGAAAATGATGATTGAAGTGCAGATCACAACTTATTTCAATTGCAGCGTTTCCTCTGTACGTCACCGGAGTTTGTATGATGACAATTCCAGCACTACGGCAATGATCGTCGTTCCTCACCAGTCGGTGCATATAGACATTAAATTTTTAAATCCAAATACTCAACTGGTTCATTCTATATCCCTCGATCTGCTTAAAATATATGTTTATATGTATCTATTGTTGTTAATATTAATTAAGAATATTTCTACAAATAAGGGAAAACATGTTAAATGATATGATTATTGCTAATTGTTGATGATTATGATAAGTACTCATATTTCTCTTTATTGATTTTGACAGCGGTTGAGTTGCAACCTTAATCATCAGTTGAACTGATTAAGCTTATGGAGCACAGACTGACTGCTATTGAGTATAAAAATGCTTATCTTCAAAGCAACATATATCAGGTAAGTCAAATCAACTCTTATATGTTTTGTGTACTTATTAATTTTTTATTTTAATTTATACTGTAGTTTTATTTTGCTTAATTTATATGCTAATTAGTAATATCATACTCTTATCTATCTGTTTGTTGACAGCCAAAAACCTCACCAACTGAGTATTCAAGAGGAAACAAGGAGCTTCAAAATCTCAATGATAAAATAGATCTCATAATTAAGTAAAGGACCATAGAAAAGGTGTTATTAATGCTTTTAAATATTTCATGTCATCATCATCCATCATGATGACATCACTATCAGCTTAATTGTGTCTTTCCATCTTCGATGTTGATATTGTGTGTGATTGTAGGAAATAAAAAGCTTAAAATCACTAATGGACAATTGTCAAGAAGATAAAGACATGCAATCAATGGCGTATGAAGAATTGGAGCAAGCTTTAAAAGAAGAATAAGATGTTCATAAATTGTTGCTCAAGTCTCTACTGCTGAAAGATGATGCTGATACACGGTGTTGTATTTTGGAAGTTAGAGCAGGTAAAAAATTTATTTTAATAATTGTTGATTTTTTAAAATAATGTTAAATTTTGCTTATGGAATTGAGTTGTTTTGATTTTGCATCAGGAACTAGAGGTGAAGGTGCTTCTTTGTTTGCAATGGACATCTTTAAAATGTAATATTTTGATTTTTTTTTAATAAATTATATGGATAGTTTATGTATGTATTGGAATATGAAAGTTACGAAAGGATTTGTAAATCAGTTACATGAAAATGTTAAAACATTTATTTATGTATAACAAAATGTATATTCATCATTTCATTTCTTACGTTATTCTTATTTTTATGCATTATAAATCTTGAAGCATGCCCGCCCATTCGGACGGGCTTTAAAACTAGTAGTTTGTATATACATCTTAATTTTACATAACAAATTAAATACTTACAGTTCTAAACAATGGATCATACCAAAATATATAATTAAATATTTTGATATATTTGTATAATAAGCAATAAGACAATAAAATGACATATTCTATGAGTTAAATTTTTATCATATATAATTGTCACTAATCATTAAATAAATTTATATGATCAAAGATTGTAATGTTTGTAGTGTTTGGAATTATATGAACAAAGAATTATAATAAATATCGAAACGAGAATTCAGCTACACCATAAACATCTTTTTATAGATATCGAAAATAAATATTTAAGGAGAAATTAGCAACATAAAAAGTTTGTTCATTTAAAAGTGATTTATTTCAATAGGTACGTATTGAAAATTAAACTAATCTCTCTATATATTAAAAAGATTGGTGTGGTTGGACTCCCGATTTTATGTAGCTAAACTAGGTTATGACCCGTGAAAAATCACGGATTGTCAATAATTTTACTGAACGTAATATTTATAGAATACAAAAATTAGTCGTTAATTGCATGATTATTACATATACGATATGAAAATATGTAATGCTTATATAAATAGAGTCACAATCAGATATGAAAATAGAGTTTTTATTTGATGTACTTCAAGGTCACAGTCAAAAAAATTAGAAAATACTTTTTTTAAAACTTTAATATCTCTAATTAGGATTAGGGCCAACACAGTAACCTGTAATGTGTTAGAAACCCTAAAATTAGGGTCAAAGTAAAATATCAGTTCTAGTGCTAGAGAATCTGCTATATGATAAAGAAAAACATAAACGAAAATCTAGCCATTGTGTATTACCAGGCCCGGCCCAGGCCCTGTGGAGCAGTGGGCTTTAGGGCATAATTTTTAGCCCAAATATGTTCAGTCGTAAAAAAAATTAGAATTAAAGAGGGGAGAAAGAGGGCAACGGCAGACTCGTAAATTTGTAACGCTTTGATTTTGATTCCCGACAAGCAGAAAAAGACTCCTAGACTTCCTAAATGGCTATCCAAATTCCTCGACTTCTAGACTCCTCGATGCATATTTCAACAATATATTAACCTTTGTGAGAAAGAGGGCAGCGGCAGAAGTGAAGACAGTACATCGGTGAAATTTCTTCCGGTAAGTTTCAATTCCTAAATCAATTCGAGCAGATTTTGATTCATATGTGAATTATGACTTGTTAATCGGAGTTATTGTTAAAAATTATCTATGTTGTTTACGTGTAAATTTGCTGCAAATTTTTATTAACACTGCTTCTGTTTTCATTGTTTCGTTTTTGGTTGTTTTGTAACAATAGTAATCAATTGTTATAATATATAAATAAGAACCACAATGCAAGTAAATGGCTTATGTAACAAGCTGATCGTTTTGATGTTTCAGTTCTTTAGGCATTCCTTTAGGTAATTGTTTTTCTAGTTTATAAACTAAAGTCTAATAATGTTTTGGTTATTAAAATTTTGCAGAATTCGTCAAAGGACATTTGCCTCAAGTTCAGTAATACAAGCTAAATTCTTGTTGGTATGATAATCTTAATTTAGTTTTATGTGACATGGCAAATTCTTGTCACAAAGCAAAAACATTTTTCGTGACATGTCAAGCAATATATAATTGTTTTCTAGTTCTACAAAAATATGGAGTGTTTTACTTGAACATGTAGATGAATTAACATTAAAATCATTGTGTGCTCCTCCTCGGGAAAGTCATATTGAAAGTGTTAAAGTTATAAAGAGTCAACTGGCCCAGGTAAAAAAAGCTTTAATAAAATTAGCTCAAGCAAGTGATGATGGGAAGATTTGTAAAGATGTTGAATCATTGGTAAATGGTGAACTTTCGAGTTTTGAATTTGTTGTAAGTTTGGTCATTTGGTGTGAAATTTTATACAGAGTTGATTTGGTAAGTAAGAAGTTACACTCTAATGATATGCCTCTTGATGTCGCAATAAGAAATTTGGAGGAGTTAGTTGAGTTTTTTGAAAAATATAGGGAAAATGGGTTCGACTTGGCTATTAGTGAAGCTAAAGAAATGGCGTATAAAATTGGAGTTGAACCTGAATTTCCCAAAAAACGCATTTCTCGTAGAAAAAGCAAATTTGATGAAATTTCAAATACCGAAGGAGAACAAAAATCTTCTCAAGAAGCTTTTAGAACTGATTGTTTTCTTGTTTTATTGGACATGGCTCTTTTTCAATTGAAAAGTAGGTTTAAATGTGTTACTCGGGCATAAGATATCGTGGATTCGTGCCGGTTACAATGATGTTGGTTGAAAGAAGTTTTTTCAAGCTTAAACCTTCGGAAGTCATGTTTTTGAATTAGTACAATGATACAAGAAAGATTGGACGGTTTAGCTATTGTGAGCATCGAAAAATCGATTTCTAGCATGTAATGTGTAACTTTTATGTAATGGTTTGAACTTTTTTAGTGAAATATGTCACTTATCTTACTACTTACTAATGCATTTAGGCCTACCTCTTTTAGTAAGTTTAAGGAGCTCCTTAAACTTAACTTTAAGGAGATTCCCACTTTTAGTAAGTTCTTTAACTAAAAAAATAAAGTGTGGCTTATAAGATTCGAACACAAGACCTCTCCTAAGTAGACACTATGTGTTAACCACTTGCTATAACTTACACTTTATTTCAAACCACCAACACTAAATGCCTTAAGGTGTAATTCGAGCATTTGACTACAACACCTTATATTTCCGGAAGTCCATTAATGTACCTTTTCGGTTTCGGTTTGTATTTCCGGAAAATCTCCTTATAATACGATGTAATTCCAAACATTTGACCTGCCCTTGTATTTACGGAACTTAATTAATTGAGCTTTTCGGTTTCTGTTTGTATTTCCGGAAATTAATTAATTGACCTTTCTTACCATCTTTTATTTCCGTTTTGCTTTTTATTTCCGGAAACTATCTTACCATCTTTTATTAATCAATTTTGACCTTTCTTACCATCTTTTATTTCCAACCTACGTTTTTTATTTTCGACCACAACCTACACATAAACACAACCTACACATAAAAACGATACTACAAATCAGGCGACGTTTTACCCATGACATATGCTCCGATGTTAAGGTTTCTTGTCGGTTTGCGGTCATATATATATATATTAACAACCGATTGTTATCTTCTCATACTAATCTTACTAAAATGTCTTCAACCACACATATTGGTACTTCAATGCTCACTGCACCACCTCATCCGGTTGCAGGGGATTCAACTTTTGAGGCTCAAGAGGTACAAGTTTCATAACAAATTTAGAAATACTATTATGGAGCATTGTGATCAATATGTGTGTATATATCAGGGGTATTTTATTCTAATGAAATTTATTCATTCTATTTTTGCAAGGCTTTTGGACCATACGAGACAATTGAAAACTTTCAAGACCTCTGGAAACCTCAGTACTGGTACAAATGCAGATGCGTGCGGGTTGAATACGTTTGGTTTGACCACAAACAAAACAAACTGTATTTGTTTTTGCTTGACAGATTTGTAAGTAACCGCTAATTGTGCAAGATACTTATGTATTAAATAACCATTTCTTTTTATAGCAAAAAAATAAGGAAGTATTCGTATCTTTAGCAACGTTGAATTAAAGTGCACAATGACGTAATACATATTCAAATTTATTTAACAAATTTAAGAAGTTATCAATAATTGTGCGCGTTAAATATGTATTACTAATAACTCTTTCTTTTTAGAGACACAAAATTGCAGCGGTAATTCCCTCCACTTTAATACCTGCATATCGAAGGACGGCAACTACAAGGTGGTCTGTTTTCACTGAAAAATTTCAAGATTGATTACAACGACGTCGATGACTTTCGACGACTAGACAACTGCAGCTTTGTTCGCAATGAATGGGCTATAATATTCAACATAAAGACCTTCCTTGCCGAGTCTACGAATAGAGAAGATGCCTGGTTTCCTAGGTACCCGTTGGTCAGATCTCCCACATGGCTCTTGAATGATCACTCAAGGCGACAAATGTTGATTGGTACAACTATTTTGTATACCTTTTTTTAATTAAAAATAATATGTTTAATAACTTGTCTATATCTTTTGCTTAACCATCTTCTTTTCATTAATACCGCTATCATAGATGTTGCTGGGAACATGTCGCGCTGTTTTTTTTTTTTACCAACGGTCGGATATCGTGCGCGTTTCTTTTACGTGATTGTCGGTAAGTGTTTATAAATACTTTACATGCGTACATGAACTTGGAATTAACTCATTGTAGTTTTGTCTCCCGCAGGGGCAAACACATAAAGATAATCTTGTATCATATACCAGCATCCACAGCCACCATGATTGGAAGATCATCTACAGAAAACATAAGTGTATACGCAGCGCGCGTTAAACTGGTTCGAATAGATGGAGGTATTAAACAAAATTAATCGAGTGCTCATTTTAAGCAACATTTTACTACTAAACATTTAAAACATAATTAATGTAAAAAACACCCCTAACATATGTGTTAAATACATGATTTTTTTAAATAGAAAAAGTTTATATAGATGGTCGACTAATTAAAGATTGGTTTTAAATAACCCTTAATTCAACGGATGATTTTTTTAAGGGAAATGATTTTCTAATGTCAACGGTTAAATTAAATGCATTTTTCGGTTTTTATACAAAATTTATTGATAACCCTTTTTTTTTACATTTCAGGCAACATTCTTGTTTCTACCGACGTTACAAACATTGAATTTAATCTTGTAATGCTAGAAGCATTTGCACTTCAACTTATCCATCCGATAGTACGAGACGTCGATGATATCGGTATGAGTGGTGAAGAACCCGAAGTGCCACCCGAGCCTCAGCCAACAAGTTATTTCAGCCGCTCAAGAACTTCGTTGTTTGGAAATAAACGTCTTCACGTTTACCACCGCAACATCTAAACACACAATCAATGAATTCAGCACTACTAATAAACTGTACCCCAAATGCATTTATGCAACAATAAAATGAAATTTTTTTATGATCCTGTCAAGCAAAGTTATATAAAATTCTCAACTTTCCTAATTACTGTTGTTTGGTTACCAAAAAGATATCCTTTTAATTATGCGATATCCTTGCATCAAACTCGAATTTACATCAAAACGTATCTACTGTATTTCATTTTCATATTAAATGCTAACCGTCTTACACTTTTATTACCTCAAAATTCCCAAATTTAAATGGTCAACGATTTTTATATACCATTTACTCCATTACACTTTTTATATACCGGTTAGGCAAAGCTTTGCCATGACAATCAACAAAGCCCAAAGACAGACAATTCCAAATGTGGGCGTTTATCTTCCGGAATCGGTGTTTTCGCATGGGCAACTTTACGTTGCCCTGTCAAGAGGAATTTCACGTCACACAACAAAAGTATTAGTAGCTCCAGCAAAAAACTTTAATCTTGATGGAGTTTACACGCGAAACGTGGTGTATCGAGAGGTTCTACATGATGAGTAAGATGCATCATATAGTAGTAAGATTTTTTATAACTCTATTTGTACTTAATTAGGTTTTTTATTTTTAATGCCAGTAACATTGGAGATGCATCATTTGTGTTATTATATATCAAAGCATGTAACCGAACAAATTTTACACGTCGATGATCATTCTTGATTTATATCTCTACTTTTATACACATTATCATGTTGTTGTACTATAATCGTAATAACAAAAATGCAACCAAACAACATTTTGATCGCTGAGAAAATATAGTTCGCAGGGTACCCGCCGCCGCATTGCGCGGGTACCCTACTAGTTTTATTTATACATGTATGTTTCATATCTTGCTTGTCCGTAATGAAGTAATGAAGGGCATTAGTAACCCACTTCGCCCGGGGCATAAAAACTCATTGGACCGGCCCTGTGTATTACCATCATTAGTTCATTACCCGGGGCTGCATTGGTAATTCTATGATAGTCAAACTTAAATTTTATACATACACATTAAAAGGTCAAAGTTTGACTATTAAACTCAAGACTTTATGCAAACACGTTAAAATCAATAGGTGATAGCAGTTAATCAAGTTTTAAGTTGCTGCTATAAAATTTTATACGTACTCATGTATAAAATTAATCCTACGTATTCATGTAAGAAATAAAATTAATCCTACGTACCTTATGAAATTCTAAAAGTATCTCCTTTAGCTTTTTGTACTTCAACCATGTGAAGTGATGGTGATACTCCAAATAAAAATTTATAAAAAATCATTCCCAAGTAAGTGATTATTCATGACAATATCATACCTCAATAGCAATATTGAATTTTCCTTTTCTCCAAGTTTTAATATTTTGAAGTCTTAAATAAGGTGAAAAACAAAGAAACAAAAATAATCATCCAAAACCAATTAGGTTTTCTTGTGCACATCAAAACCAGATTAAGTGAACGGGTCAAATAATATACATGAACCAGATTAAGTGATCTGGTGCAAACCTAAAAAGCTCAGGAATCCAACGTAACAACATGTGAATTCAAAAAAATTTATGACTTTATATAGTATAGTTTTAATAGATAAAATAGGTTTTTTTATCTAATCTATATATTTTACATGTTCAAATGAATTTGTCTTGCATCAAGAGATCAAGATATTTAATGGAAGTCACTCAGAACAATAATGTGATGCAAATTTTATAACAGATTCCAATAAACAAACATGTAAATCTAAGGGTGTGTTTGGTACAGAGATTTGAGAGGTGGGAAATGGAAATAGAAACAATTCTCTTGTTTGTTTGGAGTGAGAAAAGAAGAAAGAGGAGAAAAGCCAATTCCTAATCTCTAAATTTCATTCTCCTCTAAACAATTCTCTTGTTTGCATTGAGATTTATTCAGCAATGCTTTTTTGACATGTTTAGATAACTACAAAGCAAAATAAAAATGAGTCTGTCTATTTATATGTGTTATCGAGATATATTTATGTACAAAATTCAAATTCATGAAAGGGAATGGAATTCAAATTCATTAAAGAATCCGTTATAATCTTAACACAAGAAAACTCAAATGTTATTTATATAAATTGGTTAAGGGAGGTTGAAATGGTTAATGTGCAAATTGGGTAGCATAACTAATTAAATGTGGTTATTAAAATTGAAGGGGTGATATTTATTAGTTAATCTACAATTACTTAATGTCATAAAAAAATAAAATAAAATAATCTTAACCATTACACTTAGGACAATGTTTAACATTTTCCAACTTAAATATAAATACAATTAAGCATTTCTTATGAATAGAATATTTAGATTTCCAAATTGCCATGTAGGAGTTATGTTTAAGGGAATTTGTTTTTGATATGTTTTTGCATCAAATTAACCAATCACCATATTAGCTAGTACCAAAATTTTCGGTGTCAATAAGTGTACAAATTATGTTTAATACAAATTTGCATTTCTCGATGAATGGTTAAAATTTTGTTTTTAAATCAATAATTGTATGCATAATTGTTTCCTTATTAAACTGTAATATTCATCCTTTGCATCATCGCTTTACCCCCAATCTCGTTTATTTCATCTCCTTTTTCGTCAATTTGTACAAATTTCATCTCCTAACCACCATTATGAGAGTCGCATGCCAATGATCATCACCGTCATCAGGAAAACCAACATATCGGAAAAAAGCACGACAGCTACGACATCATCAAAACATCAAGCAACGGTTTAAATTTGTTTTGAAATCTGAATCAAGTTCCGTCAAAAATAAATTATTTCACCATTAAAACCCCTTCAAACGCAAGTTCCATTAACACGCTGTAATAAAATCCAATAACTGTGAACACCATAGCCAAATTCAAAAAATCCCAACAACCCTCAAAATCTGCTTATCGAATGCTACAATTGTGGTTTCGATCATGATTATTAAATACCATCTGATGTTGAAAACGGTAACACAAAACCGCCTTCTAAAAATCTCGATTTCTACCTTGTAACAGATTACTCATATTCTATAGCAATCATGGTTTATAGATTCCTCAAACCTAAAAAATTTGAAGAAACAAAAAACTTCTTCAAAATTAAACCAATTCAGCAAATAAAAACACAAACCAAGAACCAAAAATCAAAATTTAGTGATAAATTACCAAAAGCACAATAAGCTTCAAGAACTTCAGCTTTATCTTCCACAGTCACATGAAGATCACAATGTACCAAAAAAGATTAAACCTGAGATGAAAAAACACAAAAAATTTCTCAGAATTGTGTTTTCTCAAAATTAATTCCATAAATTAATTTCCTTATATTTTGACGATATTAATTCCGCAATATAAAATTGACGGTTCCAAATTGACCGAGACTATGACTGTAAATCAAATAAGCTAATTCAACAAACAGAACATACTTCAATTAATAAGAATATAAATTTCTTTTAAAAAATGCCGGAATAAGAAAATTTACCTCGAACTTAATGAATAGATGATTGATACAGGAAGAAGAAGAAAAAATTATTAGGAACAAAATATTGATATGGAATCAGCGAACAAAATAGAGATTAAAAGGTAGAAAAACAGAAGGCACGAACCAGAGGGAGGGTTTAAGTATTGAAAATTTAAATTCCTTTAATTCAGCATAATTTGTTAAAATTAGAAAACAGATTTTTAGGTGATTTTACTTTTTAAATTCAATTTAATACTCTGAGCGGGAAAATAAAACCTGGAATTAATATAAGAGTGCCATGTGGCATTAAGAGGCACTAAAAGATGACATGTGTCATCAAAAACTTTGTTTTATTATAAGATAGATTAGATAGATGTAGTATTGAATGAAAGAAAATTGATTTAAAACATCATTTGTTCATTTCATGTAGTTATCGTTAGGAGACATGTGAGAAAATATATTAAGAAAGTTTGTGTTCATTTTTAATATAAGAAAGTTTATAGTATTTAATTTAAACGAACCACTTATAATCATTTGTTGATTGATATAATTACTCTTAACGATAATCCTAATTACTGTAATTAGCAGAACTATTAAAAATAAATATAGATTAAAATAAGTATGATTTAAAGATCCGCTGCAACGCGCGGACAAACACTATCCTCGTATATATACATTTGTCATAGGGAAAATTACTGTTCATAATGTTTGCTATACATGCTCTTTTATTATTTATATGTAATAATCATCAAAAGTTATCAACATAGAATGTCTTAGCATGGTGGTTAACACTTCCCTTTGTGTTCAAGATGAGTGGTGTTCAAACCCTACCCATCGCTCCTGTTTATTTTATGGGGCCTGCCAATTTTTTTGATTCATGAATATAGTTTTTTTTTTCATTTAAATTTTAAATTCAATTTATTGGTTTTATATATTTGGAAAAAAAATTATATATATATATATGTATAAGTTGCTAAGTATCTTTTTTATTACCTTTAGTTATTAAAAATAAATTAAACAAAAAGACATGGTTTTCCTTAAATATTTATGGGGCCTGCCATTCTTTTGATTCATGAATATAGTTTTTTTTTTCTTTTTTCTTTTTCATTTAAATTTTAAATTCAATTTATTGGTTTTATATATCTGGAAAAAAAATTATATATATTTGTATAAGTTGCTAACTATCTTTATTACCTTTAGATATTAAAAATAAATTAAACAAAAAGACATGGTTATAATTCTGCTGCAACGCGCGGTCTAATTAACCTAGTTTAATAAACTTGTAGAAAATGACAACCGGTTTATATTACATATAACTACAAAGTACAAACACTAATCGCCCTTTTGCGTACACCAATTTACATTAAAGTTTTAACAAACTATCTGGTATAAACACACATGTCAGTCCTGATATTTGATGTAAATTTAAGATGTTATGTAACACGAGGTGGTCTCTCGAGTGCAATCGTGCCTAATCGCCCTTTTCGAAAATCTGACAATACCCGAAAAGCCGCTTGATGTTCATCTCCATTGAACAACTGGACTGCAAGCTTGTGGACAAATCTGTTCATTAAGAAGAAAAAAAATTTACATCATTTATTCCACAGAATTATAGTTTTTTCTTTGAGTTTTGGGGACTAATTTTGAATTTTCAGATTTAATTTTAGTCAGTTTGACCTCAAAAGGTCAAAAGAGTGACATACGTTTTACCACACCGGCCATCGGTGTTAATCTTGTAACGCTCCCAGAGAACATTGTTATCTACCACAAACAAGAACGATAACGAATTGTTAAACAATGGGTAGAAAAAGGTACTCAGAAACTAAATTTAATTATTATATGTTTTTTAAATAAAGAAATTGAAAAAGAAAAAAAAGTCATACTTGCTGCAGGAAGTCTTGAAAGCATTTGTACAAGAACACCTGCAACATCGGTAAAATTATAGGATCTCTCCCCAATATCATCACATATTGCAAGCTTTATTGCTGCTGCCTGATCACTCATTCTCATAGGGATTATTCCAGGTGAATCTAGTAATTCTAGATCACTTCCAAAACGAACCCACCTTTTTACCAACATAAAAAAAAGAATTAAATTAAGCTAAAATCGGTATGTAAAAAAATTAAAACATAATAAAAAAGTAACTTACTTTAATACTCTTGTTACTCCGGGTCTTGGAGCTGCTGGACACATACGACGTTTTAGTAAACGATTGATCAAAGAGGATTTTCCAACATTTGGATAACCAACTATTCCAGCTCGTACCTGTAATATTTATATTTACAATAAATTTACAACATTTATTTTCTTTTATAATATATTTTACTTTGTGGTTAATGGTTATTGCAAGAGATCATTTATATTTAACTCATAACAAAACATTAGGTTATTTCTCGTATCAAATTAAAATTTTATTTTCCTGTTAACAGAAGATTAATTCTTTCCCTATTTGAACCTACTATTATTTATGCTTTCTTGGTTTCTCTTTTTAGAAAAAGTTAATTATTATTTTAAACAATTAGTATTTATTAATCTAAAATAGTTATAAAAACAATTGTTGTGTCAACTTCACATATTAATAGATTATAGTCATTGTAAAAAACTCAGCTTAACTTCTCGTCTGGAGTTCTAATATTTTTTAACAAATTTAGTACATCATATATGATTACAAAAATATTATAATTTCAATAATAATCCAAATTTTATAATAAAACGATCTAGGAGATTTTATGCATTTAAAACATCCATTTGAAGATGTGTACAACTCACTGGACGAGGAAGCAGCCCTCTAGCTCTCCTTTTTATATTCACTTCTGCAGCTACTGATTTTGCTAATCTTCCTAACTTCATGGAACACTGCATTTAATCATTAAAAAAAGCCATTAATTATTAATATTTTGACATGTTTTTAATTAACAAAAATAATTCAACAGAATACCATCCCAAGCTTCCCATTAGAGAAAACAACTTTGACTCCTTGTCTGCCATAATAATCTGCCCAAGCATTTCGATCTGCAGTTGATATCATATCTTCTCTATTCAATACCAAGATTCTCTTTCTGTTACCGAGCCATGAATCCATCTGATTATTCATGTATGATTAAAAAATAGAAAGCTTTACAATAAAAAGTAATAAATAATAGCTTTGAGGTTTGATATAATAATAAATAAAAATAAAAATAAAAAATTACCTGTGGATGACTTGTGGACATTGGAATCCTAGCATCTCTTACTTCTATGACAACATCCATCAATTTCAGCTGTTCTCTTAGTTCTCTTTCTGTTTTTGCAATATGGCCTGGGTACCACTGAGGAATGTAGAAAATAATATGTTAATTAATAACAAATACTTTTATAATAATTTTCCCTCAAATTAAAAGTGTAATGGGAACTCAGACCTTAAGAGTACCTGAGCGGGCCGTAATGTAGTTGTCCAATGATAGAGATCAGTCTCAAGATCCTCCCAATCGTACTCATCTTCAAAATGGCCAATTGCTTCCATACCAACGTGATGTTTTCCCACCAACAAGCTGCAATAATTTCCGTTATCTGCTTCATTATGTACTACAGCTTGTAATTATGGACATAAGATCGGTTGATTTTAGATGTTAAAAACAGGCTATTTGGTAAAATTGATGGATTTTAAACATTTTTATGAAGGATTCCAACTAGATATAATGTAAAACAAGCACCACGAAAAACATGATATAAAATTCGTTTCTTTCTGAGAACAAATTATGAAAATGATGTCGAATTCCTATGGAAATTGGTATAGATTTCGCATTTGTAACATCAAAAGTAAGCTATCACTCTAGTTATTGGTGCATGAGGTTGAAAAAACAAAACAAGGCAAAACTAAGCTCTATTTATCTCAATCAACCCGATTGTTAAACGTAATTATGCTAACAGCTATTCGTACATTGATAACGTTTAATTGTTCCTTGATTTCCGTAACAAAGCCCTTCAAATCGCAATAATTTATGAAATAACTGATAATAAGATCAAATTTTAGAAATTAAGGGGGAATGGATGTCAAGTTTCTAGGTGCATAAATACGAGTTGCCTGAATAGTGGGTGGAGACGAAGAAGGAGTGGCGGCTGCAAACACCGGGTCTCCTTTGGTGTTGAAACACAGGTGCTAAGATGGAATGCTTGTTGTAAAGTAGACCATAGGTGAATGGCCATTATGGCCGGCGATTACAACCAGCTTGGGGTGTATCTGCTGGTGTGAGATTCAACCACCGGAAACTTTTTCTTTTTCTTTTTTTTGAAAGAGATACTGTATTGTATTCTACCCGTACAAAATATCAAACATTTTTCTTTATACTTGTTCGTATATGCAATCTTTGTCCTATGCTTCACTATATGGTCATTTTATTATGTCTTTTAAGTGTATCATGTTACATATAAAATGCTTCAATCGCAACAGATTAGACAATTTTGTCTTTCTAAACCAATCTATGTCATGGAACTTTTTTTTCTTTCAAAAAATATTTCCTGAATTTCCCCCGAGTTTTGTTCATAATGTACGTAACCTAATTATTGATATGATCTTTTTAGAACCAATCTTGATCATATAAAAATATTTACACAGGGAAATGATCGAACTAATGACCTCTAAATAGGGGTGAGCTCTGTACAAAAAACGAACCGAACCGAAAAAGATGAATTTTCAAAACCAAAACCAAAACCGAACCGATAACATGTTATCGGTTTTGGTTCGGTTCGGTTTCGGTCCGGTTCGGCTTTTTAGGCCAAATGTTCATCCTTTTTCCGAAAACCAAACCGAAACCGATAGAACCGAAACCGAAAACGATGAATTCGGTCGGTTTTCGATTCGGTTTTTTTCGATTCAAATATCATTTCATAGGCTCTTGCCATTAGGCTATCACCAAATGATCATTTACATGATCGAACTAGATATATCAATATATATACATCACATTAACAGATTTTAACCAATGGAACACAGGATTTGGTATCAATATATCATATAATAAAGTCGTTAAACTTGGCTTTAACTTGAAAAAGACACTCATAAATCCATGACAAAAGTGGAAGTGTTGCAATCTATAATTAATACTTATCGAATTTTTTTCTTTTGTTTGTACAATTGTATTAAATGATGTTTTAGCGTGTAGACTTCAGAGCCCTGACAACATAGTTTCGACAATTACTATAGGTAGAACCATAGAATGATTTGTCTCGTTTAATCATTACATTATAGGTTTTCTTCTCAAAGGAAAATACACGAAAACGATTGGAAGTTGGAACATATGTAGACCTATATATAATCTGTCTATCAGAGATGAAACATAAGCAAGTGCTAGTCATACTCCAGTTCATCAGGAGTAACTGGCCTTTTCAGCGGGATTATAGACTTCTTTTCTACATCTCGAGATAATGCTTTCCTCATATCTGAATACTCAAAATTATTATAATAAAGATACGTGTTTTCTGCCAAAATTTATAACTAATAATAAAAATAAAAGATGGTTTGTACTGCTTACCTAACCCATCTTCTTCCCCAGAATAGTAACGTAATACACGTCTATAAATAACGTACTCAAGCTGCAGCAAAGAGATCCAACATTAATCATGTTTAAAATACTTGCTATCTTACTAATATTATTAATCTTTCTTTAAGCTAAATGTGATTTTTTAACTCATTTACTTATAAATTTATGAATTTGGGTTATAACTTATCTTTGAATGAATTTGCATTACCTTTTCATACATCTTTATAGCTGGTGTATTTGATGCTCTTACAAAGAGGTCCACAAAGTAAGCCTTGTAACTGAACCCGTGATTAAAAAGAATAAATAAATAAAAACTAGACAGATATGGCAAACATATTCAGCTAAACATATAAATCTCAACTTACATCTTGTCACTTATGTCTTCAAGTAAGACCATTAGCTTCTTTGCTAATTGCTGCCTGCGAAATTCAGGAGCTACTGTGACAGCTGTCACGTGACCATGCCATGACTCACCTTGCCCTTCAACTTTACCCATAACTACAATTTCAATTTTTTTAATAAATCAATGATGCATCTATAATATCAATATAGCAATTACTATACACATAAGACATCTATACATATAGAAATTTGAAGATTTAAGTCGGATTATGTTTCGCATTTGGTTACCAATTTCCATATATGAAATTACAAAACCCTAATTAGTAAAATAAATTCCATGTGAGGACTCGATTTCACGACAGAACACAAATGAAACAAAATCGAAAAAAACGTAATTAATTAAGAAAAAGAAATATGGATAACCTACTGTATCCCATGACTCTGTTGCCTGGAGCTTCAGCGACATGGAAATAATCAGGCCAGCGTGCCAAATAAGTCATATAGAATGACATATTAAACTGCAAATTGATCAAAATCATCATATTTTCATAATAATAATGAGAGCATATAATTTATCATATGTATCTGATACGATCCTATTATATTAGGATATTATTATTATGATTTAAGTATTATTATATTAGGATTTTATTATTATTTAGTTTCCTTGTTTATCTAGGTCTAGAAATAGGGCCGGCTCTATTAATAGAGACGGATTCCCTCATTGTTTAGGCATCGAGAAAAGTTTATCAGTATTATTATCTTTCATTGTTAGGGAGAAACCTGGTTCTCGAATTCCAGGATTATCATTTATTCAGTTAGCTTTCGGTGATTTACACCGACAGCCTTCTTTTATTGTTTGGTTCGTATCAGTATCAACCACTATGCATCAGAATCGATTGAGATTTATGCTCTTTGATTTGATTTTGGAATTAGTACTAGGTCTTAATCAAATGAATTTGGGGGAAATACTTACAGTCTCTGTGAGATGATCAAGATTCACAGAAGAGAATCGTAAAAGATCATCGCAGCAAAATCTTCGGATTGTAGTCATCTCTCTCGTTTTTTCTTCTATGTGACTATGAATGAAATGAAACTGATTATGTCACTTTTCAGAATAATAATTTGTTATGACTTGTTAACAATAATCATTATGAAATAGAACCCTAATAACGCGTTTGTCAAGCATAACAATTCAATTTAGCCTTATGAATGAATCAAGGTTTTATAATCATAGTTATATAAATTACTTACTTGAACAGCTTTAAAACTCCATAATACAGTCAAATAAACCTAAATTTAACTACTCATGATGTTAATTCAAAATCTAAACAAATTCACACTAAATCTCAACCTAAACTGCATACTATGAAACTCTAAAAAAAGGCGCATGTAATTTGAATTAACCACACAACTAACAATTTTGACAATCAAATAATTCACCTCATGAATCAAATTGCAAAACTTGATCCAATTACCCAAATTCCGAAAATCAGATTCACAAAAAAATAAGCAATACAAAGGGGTTAAACAATTGAACCTTATTGTAAAATCAAAAATGAATGGAAGGAAATCAATAAGCTTACAACCTTACAAACATCAACAGGTAAAATGTTAACCGGGTCCTAATCAATACTTATAAGTTTTGTTTGCAAATTTTTGCAAGTCGATTGGATTTTAATTGCGACTTAATTAAACGAAATTCAGTTTAGAAACTACGATCAAAAAAAAAAAAAATCTAACATCAAATTCTAAATCACCTTATTGCTTTATTAAATTCAGATGCCACAAAATAAACTCAAAATCAGTTTCAGTAGTTTCTGACTTCTGACTTCTCGTCTTCACCTCCGTCTTCCGATTAACGAAGTAACCCCAAATCGCCAGTTCTGAAATGGACGGATGTGAGGTCTGGGAGGCCCAAATCTATCAAATGAGTGGGCTACAGAAAGAGATATGGGCTAAAATAAAATGTATACCTTATATATACCTTATATAACCCTAAAAAACATTTTGATGCCCCTTTAATGCCTTGGCCCTGTTCATTCGGGCTCCCCACACAGGCCCAAGGTGGGCACATATTCGTGTTTTTTTGGTATCGATTTCGGAAGATGTGCACAAGAAAACCGGTTACGACCAGTTTCAAAACCGGTTTGGGACTGGTTTCAACCTCATTGGATCGGATCGAGTTACAAACCGTCGGACTTGTATCGGACCGTGGTTTGGGAGATGAACCGTTTTGAAAACCAGTTTTTTTTGTTAACCTAATTGTTAGAACCGGTTTAAACACCGGATTTTGACGGAAAACTGGTTTGACTTCGGTCCGAGTCGGTTTCAGCTGAATACATACCTCACTTCCCAAAATTGGGTTAAAACCGAACTGATTTTACCCAAACCGCTTTTGATCTTTGTTGAACGAGACTGAACCGATTTAGAAAGCGGCCTGGTTTGACAGAAATTCCGGTTTGTGCTCCTCTAGGTATCGGTATGGTCTAAGTTGTCCAGTATCTTTGCTTATCGATTGACGCCTTACCCTGCACCATGGGATGATCTTATGTCATATTGTGATTTCAGTTTACTTAATTTACCCCACAACCATATATGTAATTGCTTCTCTTATTGATTTTCACTGTTAAGTCTCGCATTCGTATCTTCTCAATCACCTGTCATTGTTATCTCGAACGATCCTAACCTCCATTTGGAGGCAAATTGACTGTTGCATTAATTACTTGTTCGGTTGGTGGTTACAGAAGATCATATATACGAAGTATGTTAAATTTAAAAAGATGGTTATAATCGTTCGATAAATTTGTTGTTTATGGACACTTGGAAAAACTGTTGCTAAATGAAAAAAAAAATGTAACTAATTAAAAGAAAAAAAAAAAGTGTGACTAGAGTAAAAATTAGTCTAGAAATGTATAGGTGGTTTACTTACACGTGAAACAATACGAGTAAAACTCGATAGATACTTACATATAGTGACAAATAGTGTGAAGATTTATTTGATTTGTGTTCACACAAAGTTTCTCAATTATAGATGTTAGTAGACCCCAAGAAAAAATATACTATAACATCTTACCTAAACTCTTTAAAACGTGGCTCCAAAAACAGACATGGTGAACAGTTTTCTTGTAGCAAAGTTGTCAGGGTCAAGACCTTATATGTGTCATTTTAATAAGGGTTTTGATAATGATAGATCTAAGAGCTATCATAAAATATGTATAAAGAATTTGTATATTCATCTGTAACCAACTCCTACATTTAAGAAACTACTTCCCCCATAAACTAATGTACAAATTTTTATGCACTTAATGACAGCACTAAGGGCTGAAAAGTCCAAAGAGCGCAGACTAGCCACGGAGCTTGGATACGGTTTCCCGATCGGAGATCCATGGATCACAGACGGTATCGAAACCTTTTAATAAATTTTGTATCAAGATAATATATATCCTACTCATATGGTATTTTTTTTTTGAACGGCAAATCCTAATCTAAACCTAATTTCCACTTATGTTCATGACGGGACTCGAACCCCCAACCTTAAGGTTATGAGGCAAACACCATACTCATAGGTCTTACCTACGTATTTTATATCAAAGTGTAATAATACGACAAAAACCTAGTTTATATATGATGCCATTATTAAAAATTTATAATGCAACTTATAAAAGTTTAGATCACATTTTTTTTTTATTAATGATTCAAATTTTAGGATGTACGGAGCATTAGGTTGATAACCAACAACCCCGACTGATCCCATCAAATCCAGCCTTCAAGGATACTCGACGAAGGGCATATTTTGACTCGCTCAACGGTTGAGAATCATGAGGCTGGAGCTTCAACCCACGACATGTCTGTTATTGAGCAAATCTCCCCTATGCCTTACAATCGAAATTTTAACACCTATATATGCTTTTTGATGTCAAATGATATTCATAATTAACATCTTAGTATATGTTTGGCTAAAGTAATTAATAAAATGTTTAATTTAGAGATTTAATTAACAAATATATACAACTATAATGATCGAAATCTTTGTAGCTCTAGAATGTTGAATATATAAATTAGTTAGAGTAAATTACATGAATGGTCCTTTAGGTTTATAGTAAATTTCACCAATAGTTCTTTAGTTTCAAAAATTACACCGATGGTCCTTTACGTAAAAGTCCATCTATTTTTCAAGTTAACTAACATCACATGTGATGCACATGGGGGTATTTTGGTCAATTTGTCTTTCCTAAAGGACCATTGGTGAAATTTGCTATAAACTTAAAGGACCATCCGTGTAATTTAATTGAGAAGGGGAAAGACAAATTGACCAAAATACCCCATGTGCATCACATGTGATGTTAGTTAACTTAAAAAATAGACGGATTTTTTCGTAAAGGACCGTCGGTGAAAAACCTTTAAAAAATAAGGACCATCGGTGTAATTTTTGAAACTAAAGGACCATTGGTGAAATTTGCTATAAACCTAAAGGACCTAATTTATTCAATTAGTTACATACATTTAATTTTAAATAAAATTAAAAAAACAGATACATTTATTTAGATAGCAACGTCTAATAAGTGTTCCCCCAATTATTATTGTTGACATTATAAAAAGACGCATGATTTAAATGCTTCACGTACAATCGTATTAAACTACGAGTATATACGCCATGCACATGATGGACCAAGAATACAATATGTACAAATGGTAATTGTATTATATAATAATATGTATCTGGATGTGTTACGTCCAATTAAAATTGTACTCCACATAATTTTCTAATGTGTCGTATAGTCATAATATGTGACAAAATGACTTAAATTAGCCTCTTTTTTTCACCATACATCCAGATGACTATTTGAACCACGTGGTGGTGGACCGGTGGTCTTGTGATATATGCCAATGAACGATTCATAAAGGCCTATAGGGTATGTGTTTGATTCCTTCTTAGGTAAACATTTTTTATATGATCAAAGAAATGTACAAAAATGATTATAGTAATATAATTAGATTATATACATCAATAACATAAACTCAACGATCACAGACAATGGCGATACTAAGGCCTCTCCCAACCCTAAGGCATCACTAAACCCATCACTAGCGCCACGTCATCGCATCCTTACTGACCCGCTACTGACACGTTCGTGCCAACCCTACCCATCACTAAACCCATCCTTTCCACATCATCATTTCCACATCACCATTTTAATTAATAAAAAAACACATTACATTAAATAAAAAAACATTATATTAATTAAAAAAACATTACATTAAATTAAAAAAAGACATTAAAATTAAAAAAAAAACATTAAACTTAAAAAAAAACATTAGACCTAAGATGCGACGTTGCTCGGGCTGAGCTGACTAGTCTGTCCAGCATTTGACGAATGTGCTGGTGACGGGATACGAGTGTTTAACAAATTTTGGAAGTGATCATTTGACGGGAAGGAGTTCGATCTACGACTCATGATGAAAATCTGGAAAATAGGTAATGAAGGTAATGAAGAAGTGGGAGAAGTGGTGTAAAATTATGAATGTGAGGGTGTTGTATTTATAGGTAAAAAATAGGATAAAGGAAAAAAAAAACAAAAATTGAATTTTGAATTCAATTTGGACGCTCCCTCGGCCCCACACACGCTCCCGACGCCTTCCCAATGCCGTCGAAAAGACGACGTATGTGCCACGACGCAAGCCACGACGGGCTGGTGCCAACGCTGTCGTGGCACGACGGCTCGAAAACTCCCCCGACGGGTGGTGGTGACGCGTTGTTGGCAGCGGTCTAAGGGGTGGGCAGGGTGGACACCTTTTCCACCCACTTTAATTCCAAGTGTTTTTTGTGTTTATCATGTGTAGTTAAATCAAGTACCAGAGAAGTATTGTGTTGTAGCCAAACTGGTTTGTGGATTTCTATATCCCTCCTATCTTTTCTTATTTCCCTATATCTCTTTATTATATGCTTAAAGTTTAATACAAAATTTAAATCAAACTTTATATTTTATCTTGATACTTTTCCCTATAATTTAATATATAAAAACTCTACCACTTTAGATAAATCAATTAATTTTATATAAGATGTTGAACTACAATTTAGATTTGGCAAACACTCGAATTCGCTTTCCGATTTAAAGTAAGAAGTCACCGAAGTTGCAACTTACGCCCTTAAACTTTGCCCACCTTTAAATATTTTTCTGGTACCGCTCCTGACCACAGAGTAACACTTGTAACTGGAATAGCCTTAAAAAGAAATCAAGATACCATTTTCCCTATAAATAGGCACAATTAACCAACGTCTAATGCACACCTTTTCTTCTTCTTTATTTACCAAACCATAGAAATTAAAGCAGTGCTATGGCTGTTGCTGGCACCAAAAAGGAACCATGCAACAAGTCATTTTGCGAAGATTATCTTCTGCTAAGCCCCAAAGACTTAGGAATAGGGGATTCGGTTAAGATCTTGTTCTCCAAACATATTGGACACAGGAAGTTTATTGATTGTCCAGATGGTACGGTCCAGGAAAGCTTCTGGCAACGATTTGTGATCTTCGTATCCATCATCGCCCAAAAGTTTTTACATTTATTTTACCGACCTGTAGCATGGATTGGCTCCATCGTCGAATTTGTGGCCAACTTTTTGAACGAGAATGGTGGCTTTTGCATGTTGTTTTGGAATCTCTTGCGATGTACGTTAGATTCCATTCGTTCGTTCTTCATTTTGAAATACGTTGGCACTTTTTCAAAAACATTATTAGTAAAAAAAAAAATAAAAAACTATATTTTTCCTTTTTTACTATGTCGCTAAGTTACATGTTTCTTTTAGTAGGATTGTTACATGTGTTACGTCACGGCTGACCCTAAAATTTTCACGGCCCTAGGTGAAGATTGGTTTGACCCTATCGTAATTATCAAAAAAATGTTAATGCAAAAAGTAATATTACATTACACATGGTGACTCACATTTAAATCAAACCCATTTGTTACTACTATTTTTTCTAAATAAATTATGTATATTTTATATAATAAAAATCTATCAAGGAGCTCTCAATTTAAAATTCTATTGTAGTCTGGCCATCCTTTATCTCCCCTCAGAACCTACAATGTGTCAATGTGTTACGTGTAGATTCATGAAATTATATATCTTCTATTAACACAATAATTTTAACATCTCATTATCATATAATATTATATATCTCAATTATAACTATTGAGAATTTACGTATAACTCAAATTTTGTGCAGTCAAACTCGTGATACCGTATAAAGAGTCGCCATCTTTTTCATCGATAGTTGGGCTATTGGACATACGAAAGGACTTAGACAGTAGAATCAAGCGTGAAGATCCTAGATACCAAAGCGCACTTTCCGTTATGGCTGCTAAAATTGCATATGAAAACGAAGCCTTCATTAAGGACACAGTCGAGAATCATTGGAAGGTACATTTAGCAACTAATTAAGCTTACATCATACTAGTATTATTACTGTTATGTGAAAACTGGAAGTAAAAGACAAGTTATTTTATTCAATTATTATTAATTAAGGAACATATTTTCGAAAAAACATCGATCTAGTATGGGCCCACCACAGCCATCACGGCCTTGTGCTCGTGTGGTACCTATCACGGATTCACGGCGTCGTGGTGGTGTGATCGCGAGCGCAAGACAGAGATATTTGAAGAGAAAATATTTTTTAAATTAAAAATAAAATGGGCAGTGGTGATCAATATGGTCAATATAATATTTGACTATTTGTGATGATTAATAGTGTTGGTACAATTGGTATGGCATTTAATGATGTCGTAACTTAGCTGTTGAAATATATTCGGTAACAATATCAAATAAACCAAAATAACCAAATGAAATGCACTAACCTGAAATTGACGAAGAAGAAGAACACACCGCACAGAATAACGATTCCTGTCCTTAAAGGTTTATACGTGCTTTATTCACTGTAAGCCTCAAACGTACACACCCAGGATTTGATGCAGCAACAACGGTATGTTCCACAACAAGAAACACCGTGTAACACAAAGTGATACTCGGAAACAGAGAGAAGAAGCAATAGCGCAAGAAGCTGTTTGTTTTTGGTGTCTTTCACTCTGCCAATGATGTCCCTTTTATAGGGAGTCATGAGGCAAGACACAAAAAACGGCCAAGCAGTTTAATGGCCATTAACATGTGATAAAAACGTCTAGACTGAATTAAACCAATTGATTATGGCCAAAAAACGGAAGGAGTTTTAACAGCCCCCATTAAGTCTGGCGTTTCACTTGACTGTCACAGAATGCCCAAAAAGAAAGCTCCTCACAGCTCCCAGCGACCGGTGCGTCGTGCAAAGTGAGCCTAAATCGCGTCATCGGTCTCGGCTCGGCGCGCGTGTGAGTCTAGCCTTTAATCCTGCACTAAAGCCTTTGAAAGCTTAAGATATTAAAAACCTTATAAACTCACTAAAAGTTCTTCCTCCCACCAATGTGGGAACTTGCCAACTTGCAAGTTATTAATTAATATTGCTATTAATTAATATTTCCAACATTAGCTACACCTGATGCTCTAAGCTAGGTTGAAAACCAAAGTTGTATAGAAAAATGATATGCTGATTTGGTTGTCCATTAAATTCTGAGAAGTTGCATGGATTACTAATGTCTAATGCTCATGCGTTGTTTGGGATTATTGCCTATTGGGATCCTAAGAGCATAATTCGTCCTATCAAAGTTAAAATTCTTATTATAGCTTCTATAATATGATTATAAAATTTACTTTAAAATTACTACATCATATTACATTTATTTGAAACCCACAAAAAATACTACAAATCAATCACAATTTACAAAATAAAAATAAAAATAAAAACACATTTAACCGGACATTTAACCAATGGCGCTGGACCTTTTGCGCGAGTTTGGAGCAAAGGGTGATAGGCCTCTATAAAAAGGCTTTAACTCACGGTAACGTTAGCTCTAAATATTTGTTTTGGTCAATTTTTATTTAAGCGAACATATTTTCAATATCAACTTTTAATGACCTATATATATTGTTATATGCTTGTTAATAAATTAAAGAGACATTCAATGCTTATGTGTTTTCCCGTTTCTTGGTTCTTCTACAGATGGAGTTCTTGGGGTTCCTCAACTGTTGGAATGGTAATTGATCACAAAACAACCTATAATTTTTTTCAGTTCGACCAACTTATCAATTACTTTGACTTAATTAATCACCCCGCTTAAACTTAATTATTGTAGATTATGAAGAGGATTACACGACACAAGCCTTCATGTGGAGCGATAAGAGCGGTTACTCAGAGCTCATTGGTATTTCCTTTAGAGGGACATCACCATTCGACACGAAAGACTGGTCTTCAGACGTTGATCTCTCGTGGTACCATCTCCCGGGTATAGGCAAGGTCCATGCCGGTTTCCTAAAAGCCCTAGGGTTACAAAAAAGCAAAGGGTGGCCAAAGGACATCGAGATGGATAATCACAAACCGTACGCTTATTACATTATCAGAAAAATTCTTAAAGAACGTCTAGAAAAGAACCCACATGCTAAATTCATTGTAGCCGGTCATAGTTTAGGAGCCGCGCTATCAATCGTGTTTCCTGCCGTTTTGGCACTCCATGAGGAGACCGATTTACTTAAGAAACTAGATGGAGTGTATAACTTTGGACAACCTAGGGTTGGCGATCATAGATTTGGTGAATACATGAAAGAAGTGTTGGTAACTCATGGTTTGAGGTACCATAGGTTTGTTTATTGCAATGATTTGGTGCCAAGAGTGCCCTTTGATAGTAGCGATATTAATTTCAAACATTTTGGTGATTGCTTTTACTACGATAGCTTCTATAAAGGACAGGTATTTAGTTGATTAAATAATTAATTTCACAATATCAATCCCATCTTGAAACGGTGTTATATACATCACAAAAATTATTTCACTCACCACACTGCATAAGTCTTAAATCAAACTGCATAAGTATGCAAAACATATATATGTTGTGGTGTGCGATATAATTTTTGTGGTGTAAATGTCACATAACTTTATGAATACTAACGCCTCACCACACTGCATAAGTCTTAAATCAAACTGCATAAGTATGCAAAACATATATATGTTGTGGTGTGCGATATAATTTTTGTGGTGTAAATGTCACATAACTTTATGAATACTAACGCCTTGTTTCTTTTGTGCAGAAACTCATCGAAGAACCGAACAAGAACTACTTCTCCATATTCTCCATAATACCGATGTTTGTAAACGCGGTTTGGGAGTTGTTTAGAAGCTTCATCATCCCATTTCAAAGGGGTCCAGACTTCAAAGAAACATTAACTTGTCGAGGTTTGAGGATGATGGGACTTCTTGTTGCTGGATTATCGGCTCATGGCCCTCAAGACTACGTTAATCTTACTCGATTGGGTACGTCGGAACTCTTTTGAGTTTTTGTTCTTTGATTGATCAAGGAACGATCCAACTGCGATCTGGTGTGACAAATTTGAATTTTATGTGTTGTGAATTTAAATGTATTTGGCTGCTTAGAAACGTTTCGTCAAGTAAGCATGTTTGGTTTAATTTGTATGTCAAAATAAATGTAACGACTTCTTTTCTGAAGATGCCGTTTCATTCTTAATAAATTTTATTTCGTATATAATTACTGTTTGGTGGCATTTTTTCCTTCTAATATCATGACTTTTTTATTCTACACAAAAAAATTTCTTTTGGTTTTGATTTCAGTTTTAGGGGTGTTAAAAATAAGGCTGTATGTTTTTTTTCTTCTTGCAAATTTCAGTAAATACTTCGTATATAAACTTTTCAAAAGAAGCTTACCCAAACACCCCCTTTGTATTTAAACGTGCAATGTAGGGCACGCGCTTTGCAGCGTGATTTTAAAACGTTCATTTTCTTAGACGGAAAATAAAATTTAGCTTTTATTCAAGTTGATATTTTGATTTCGTATTTATGATCAAAAATAATTACAGAAGTTTTATGGCAAAAATAATATATGAAAATCATCTAAAACGATCATCATTTATTATTTATTATACATCTATATATAATATATATTTTTAATGTGGGTAATATATGTAGAAATTTACTTACCCTATGAGGCTATGAGCAAGTGGTTGATCCCTTTTTCAATTAATATATGTTTATAAGTAGAGGTGCACAAACCGGTTATTTTTAAAAACCAGATCGGTTTAAAAACCGGGTCGGTTTTGGTCAACGCCGGTCAAAACCGGTTTTGACCAAACCGGTTCGGTTTTGAAACCGGTTTTACCCGAGATATACCAAAACCGGTCGAAACCGGTTCGGACCGGTTTCAAACCGGTTCGGATCGGATCGGTTTAGCCGGTTCGGATCGGATCGGTTTGGTCAGATCGGATCGGTTTGGTCGGATCGGATCATATCGGTTTTCGATTTAAAAACCGGTTTTGACGGGTTTTTCTAATTTTAAAACACAAAAAAAGGGTAATAAATCGATTCCAAAGGCTTTATAACGGTCAAAAAACGGCTGGATTTTCGGCAGACCCGTAAACCGGTTTTTAAACCGGTTTTTGCACCGGTTTTAAATCCGGTTTGGCTAATGGCTATATTTATCCGATTTTTAAACCGGTTTTTGTAACGTCTCGAAAAATGCGGTTTTTAAACCGGTTTTCTTAAACCGGTTTTAAATCCGGTTTGTGCTTTGGAAAGGGTATCCGGTTTTGATCCGCAGGTTACGAAACCGATCCGGTCGTGTGGCTATAAAACCGGTTTCAAACCGGTTTTAAACCGGTTTTTAAACCGGTTTTTAAACCGGTTCGGTTAAAAATCCGGTTTGGATGTGCACCTCTATTTATAAGTGCATCCCATCAATCCATGACTATTTTACTACCACACGTATTTTGCTATTTTGCTGCCACCTGTATTTTGCTGCCACACTTTCTAAATGCCGTTCCGTTCATTTTGTAATGAAAAGTAGACCTGGTATGCACATTGTATTATAAGTAAAATTGGGATAATAAAATTTACATAAAATACCTCAAAAGATTCTTCATATTGCATAATTTAGATCTAATGGTGATTTTCGGTTAATACAAGAACCAAAGCGCAGCGGAAAGATTTAATCACCATGAACGGATCTAATATTAAATCATACAATTAAACTAATAAATAAATAAAGAGATTGGATGAACATTTCATACCCTTGAAGCCTTTGATCTTGTTGTGGATTCAGATGGATTTGATGATGGATTGAAACCAAGTATTCAATTAGAATACCTCTAAAAGAAAGTCCACACAACACAAGCAAGAACACCAAATGGAGGATGCTAGTCCTTGATTCTTGAGAGCAAAAAGAAAACAAAAACACCTACTAGTGTGTGTGTAGGGGACGGCCAAATGGTATGGTCAAGGGAGAGTTTATGAACCATTATTTCTCATTAATGGTGCCATTAAAATCCTTTAATGATTTCCATAAACCATTTGTTTTATTTGCACACAAGTCCCTAACTTTTGTTCCTTCTAGTTTGCTCACAAGAAAGTTTCAATATTAACATTTAATACTAAACTTATGATATACAAGCATGTAGGTTATATTAATATATAATGTAATTACCCTAATTACACTATATATCTTATGGTGTTAAGTGTTTAAGTATGTGACCCTTTAGGCTCACAAACAACTAGCCATATGACTATATGTTATACGCGTGAAGCATATTCCAACAGCTCCCACTTGCGCACGTGATAACATCAAGTAGTTATACAAGCAAAGGTTAGAGTCTAGCAACCCGCCAATGCCCCTAGATGTACATGAGGAGTTTCATAAAATCTTTGTTCAAAGTTTTTCAATCAGTTATCCTTTTGTTACTGACACCATGTTGAATTTTAAACAAGGATTAATGTCAATCTAAAATTTCAACGATTCTGTTTCTCGATCTATACATTGAAGTAGATTACCAAAACCAATCAGGATTCATCGTGATTACCTTTTGGGTGTGGCCACACATACATCTATTCAAATCATCGAGGGGCCCAGTAGTATCTAATCCACTTTCGTGGAGGAACAAATTCTTTATTGACTGCACGTGTCTGTCATATGCTTAATGACAAACCCGATAATGGTTGTTATAGCAGCCTTATTCAGGTCAGCGTTTAACCATATCAAAGGTTGCCCCTCTACATACACCAATCCAACTTGCATCTCAAGTCAGAGGATAAGTGACAAAGCCTTTGTGAGATTCACTTGTGACATAAATCCAGGAAGTGGTTTCTCATAGGTTGGGTCAGTCCAATTGTGCATCATTATGAACAACATGTGAGTTTAATTTCATCATCCTTAGTCATACTAAGATAATGTCATCAATGCCCTCAGATTTGTCTTAATAATATTCTCATATTATTAATATGACAATGGACAATTTAGAATATAAAACTCAGTAAATATTCATGGATATAAACATGTAAATATAGAACACAGTAGATATTCATATAAAAACGATCATATCAAATATATCAATGTATTCCAATAAAAACTACTCAATGTTCCATTATCCAAATACTAAAACAGATTACATGAAACTACTAGCTGGTCGAAGCCCAATGTTTCTAGCATGCTCTATATGTTTGGTGCATGACATTGGCTTCGTGAATGGGTCAGCTAAGTTGTCATCTGTATGAACTTTGAGTAAGCGTACATGTGACAACCCACAAAATTGGGTACTTGACACGGCATTTATGTTAACCTAAATTCGTTATAGAACACTCATTCGAGCATTTCAGCCTACCAAAAACCTACACATTCTATGCATGTTAGTGTTTATGCCAACATCTAAATATATGTATTTTGTACAGTTAAAATTATGATTTAGCGAGTTGGTGACTTAACATTAAGGAATCGAACCAAAAATATAAATTTTATAATTTATAATGAAACACTAGCTCAACCAAAGTAATTGGTAACCAAACCGGAACCAAAATTATGAACTTAATATGTTATAATAAAGTTTTAGCTAAACTAACGTGATTGATACGAAAATTAGTGCAAACTATGTTATTAAAATAAAGATACAAATTATTATACTCATATACTGTGAGAATGTCAAAAGTAATTAAATATGCACGAAGGAAAATGATTTTTATCATTAAAGGACTGAAATCATAAACCAAGTAAAACCCTAGTTAAAACGTTTTAAATGACAACAATATTAGTAAACTAAAAATGCCAAATCTCAATTGTGTGCATCTTTTAAAACTTAATATATAAAATTTTTTCTCTTAGACTCTTTCTACACACGTCCATATGCAGTACCTAACTTTCCGTGATCCATGGCTTCATGCACACATATGTGTAATAAATTTTTTTTCATATTATATTATCATCTTCATCACCCGATTTTCCTTCTGTCAGTTATTCTTTTATTTAAACACTAGGTTATGACCCGTGAAAAAATCACGGGTTGTCACTTATTTTCCTCGCTAATAAATTTTATTGCCCGACAACAATTTATCGTTAATTGCATGAAACATTACATGTAGAATCAGAGAATATGTAATGCTTTTAAACAGAAGGTATTTTATTGATCTTTAAAAATTAGGAATAATTTGTTTTTATATCCTTGTAAAATTCATAAATTATTTCTATATTCTTCTCAAAGTTAAAAATTATCTTTATATCCTTCTAAATTTTACAATTACCTTTGTATCATTCTAAACCTTTAAAACTCATTTTTATGTCCAAAAACTTATTTTATTAGTTATTAAATTGTGATAATATCAATAATACATGCAAATAAACATGATTTCTAGTACATAATCATCATCAGATATATAGCATACTTATTTGCTAATAATTAATATTAAAATGATTTAATAAATATTAAAATACACTTGCGGACATAAAAGAGCGTTTTAAAGATTTAGAAGAATATACAGGAAATTACAAAGTTTAAAAGGATATAGAGATAATTTATGAATTTGAAAAGGATGTAGAAATAATTTATGAGTTTTAAAAGGATATAATAACAATTATCTTTAAAAATTATATTAATATTATAAATTTAAGATTACGTGATAGATAAACAAAAAATAATCAATTAGAAAAATAATCAATAAGAAAAATAATCAGTTAAAATGTAAATAAGTAAATTTCAAAACAACATATGCATTTGCTTCAATTACATGTTAACAACAAATGTATTAGATTATCGTTGTAAGTTTGATGTCATAGATATTTGTTTACGTACATTAAAAGATTGTATTTTCATTAATAGATAAATGATGCCTAAATACAGGAGGTAATTGTTGATTAATGTACATATTTTAATGTTGTCGTTATCAAAACCCAAAAATTAATATATAAAATTAATAATGAACATATTAAATATGAAATGTATTCATAATTTGGTTTTCTGTATAGTAGTAAAAAAATGTTGTAAAATTATAGTATTAAGAAATTATATTTGTTCATATCTTTCTTCTTACCCATATTTCTATTCACTTTTAAATTTATTTTTAATCACTAATTCTTTCTCATATCATTACTTAATTTTGATATTTTTCTTAACCTAATAGATAAGAAGATTGATAGGAAGAAATCAATATCACTTTTCAATTTTATTTTGTAACATAAAACATTAATGAGCACAATGCAATAGGGATAGAACAATTTTTACTAACTTTAATAGTATTTAGAAGTAAAGTGTATATTAAAAAACATTATTGAAATAAAATTTATATTCATTAATTTAGTTTTTCACATCTTGAAACTCAAACTCACTTAATTTGGCTATTTGTTGAAATATATACGTGTAATACATATAAAAAACCTACCGCCCCACTTTGTGGCCATTTCCTACATGTATACAGTCATTGTGTATATGAAGTATTCCCAATTCGTGTAAACCCTAAATGAAAATGGTGGCCAATAAAATCGAGTTGATTCGAGAAGTTTATCTTTAATCATTTGTCATACGCAAATCAAATTACATGATTATGGTCATACATGAAGAAATATGTCGATTATCGACGAGAATATTTAAGTGTTAACCCTAATTTACGATTTTTTAAAGAATTATTGCCTATATATCAATTTATGCTACTATTTGTGAAGATAAGTTTCCCGATTGGCTTCTATGTATGCTTATGTTCTTATCGATTTATGTTTCGTATCTATATATATAGATACCAGATTGGCTAACATATGCTTCAGTATATTCAATTTTATGTTATGAACTTTCAATTTTTGAAAGTCTTGAACCTTTTGTGCAGCTTTTAAATAATTATATGCGATGAAACATGGTTGTTTTGTTCTATAATTTAGGTTATTATCAACCCGTTGTTACAAAAATTTGATGCGGCATTATTCTTTGATGCAACATTATTCTGTGTTACAAAGAGTTTGATGCAAAAATTACAAAAAGAAAAATATTGTTTGTAACACCGCAAAATTTAAGCCATTTTTTTTAAATAAAAAAACAAACCATAACCTAACGGAAGCGTTTCTGAACTTCCAAACTATTACATGTTACTAAATATTTACAAACCAATAATAATTTCAAAACAACTTTAAATTATTTTAAAAACTCCCGGTGTTACTAACCCAAGGCTTGACCCATTTTCAAAATATCAGAGTGTCGACAAACATTCTTCCAACTCGACACTTTGGTCACCCAGTCAAACCTGTAAAGAGTCAACAAGAGAGGGATTAGCATAAAGCTAAGTGAATGAATTTATTAATATTAAATTGCACAACCACAACAATTTAAGTTAACACCCTTTTTGCAAATAACACCCTTCACAAATAATACCTTGCTCATATAGAAAATAACACCATTTATAAATAACACCCTGCTCATAGAGCCAATAACCAGAGGAGCGGCGGTTCTGCAGAACCAACAACTATTGTTGGCCGAACAACAGTTTACCGATAGCCCTATGCTACTTGGTACAATACCAGTGCTCCTCGACCTACCCGTGTCCAAGGAGTCCTGGTCGTGTTACCAATAGCATACGATGCCCAGCCCCTAACTGCTCAGGCTGACCTCTTTCCGTGTATATGCGCATATAACAGTTAGTTAACACATTGCTCGGTTAACTAACACCCAATTAAGAACCGAATTGAAAAACAATTTCTGCAGATCAAAAATCCTGCATTTTCTGCACGAACCGAAGTGGAACCCGAAACCATTGCAAGTAGTACACCTTAATGGTTATAAATCCACTCACCTTAGCAAAAGCTCCTTGACTCAGTAGTCTAATGTCACTGAGTTCCTTTGTCCTTTCCTGCACATACAATTAACACCCGAATTAGTAATCATTTGACCCGAAAATGTGTAAAACTGTACAATAGACTATAAGGACATAACAACGGTTGTACAAACTCAAAACTTGCACTTAGAAACCTGCACATTGACCCTTTGACTCACCAAAGTCAAACCCGTCCGATTTATGCACATTTAATCTATTTTAAACTAAAATACCCAAACGGGTTAAAAACCGATTAATACACTTTAGTACCTTGCAATCCTTCCCAAATCATACAAATTCGTGATTATAAGTTAACTAACCCTTACTTACATTTATAAAAATCAGAATTTACCACTTTGACTTACCAAAGTCAAAGTTCGACAATTAATGCCATTTTGACCCGAAATGTGCATTTTACTACCTTAATGTCACAATACCAATACACTAAGTTATTTAACCTTTTATTTGTATTCATACACTTGGTAATTACCATCTTTGACTTGTATAAGTCAAAGTTATACCCAACATGCTTACAATCCCGTTTTTAAAGTAATATGACCAAACGGGTCAAAAGCCCACTTAACCACTTTAATACCCTATCATTCTATTTAATAGTCATACTAGTTTCAAATCACATTTAACATCAAGAATCAAAACTAAGAATCAAAATTTTCACCATTTTGACCTATTTTAACCAAACGGGTCAAAATGTCCATTTTTAGTACCCTACACTTTCAACTATCATTTATATTAAATATCAAATCACAATTAACATCTAATTAATGTTAAATCTCAGATTTGACCTCTTCCTAAGTTTACCAAAGTCAAATTCCAGATTTTGACTAAAGTCAAAATCCCACCAAAATAACATTTTTTTTATAAAAACTGGACAGCCTGTGCCATTTCATTCTTCTGACTGACTTAAACTTCGAATCTGGTTCTAAAACAAATTTTGCTAGAAAGTAGACTCGAATACCTTTCCAACGGTGCCAACCACACTAAATTCCGAGTTACGGTTATTTTTCTATGATTTTTACAAAACAGCAATGTTTCTAATTTTGATGCTGCCAAAATTCCGAATTTTGGTAAAACTATACCAACTCAATTCAATACAACTCCCAACCCTTGTATGCATTAACCCCAAGCTATAAAATACTTGAAGGGCCAATTAGAAGCTTAATTACATGTCTAATAACAACAATTTAAACACATAAACCAACTATTCCACTTTTAATACCTTTTCGTTACAAACCAACACCTTAACTAATTGCCAAAAACTTAATTTAGTCAATTATCATTCTATTTGCAAGTCAATTCCATGTTTGACTCCAAACGAAGTCAACCTTACAGATTTTAATCTTAATCTTTAACTTGAGATTTCTATGATAGATTATCAAAACCATAGTTTCTAATCAACTACTAACTAGTAATTAACAATTTGAACACAAAATCACAATTCCATAATTTAAAGATTTATGTCATCTTCTTCATAAATCACCTCTAATGGTGATTTATGAATAATACACCAAATTAGGGTTTTCATTAGAAATTACATATATATTCAACTTCTCTAACATCATAAACCCTAAAAAATCCATCAATTTCAGTTTTAAATCAAAAACCCTCAAGAACTCAAAACCCTAGTTCTTCAATAAATCAAGAACACGAAACCCTAACCTTAGAAGATGATTACTTACCACTTGTGGACTTCAATTTCGGAATTACAGCTGAAAACTCAAAGATTCAAGGCTCCAATTTGAAGATTTAAGCAAGAACAAGGTTTGTGTGTGTTTTGGTGTAAAACGAGAGAAAGAGATCGAGACAGAGAACGAGATTGAGATATTTAGACCAACTTTCTGATTTAGCCCATATATTCATACGTGGTCAGCTTGAGCTGGACACTTGAGCTGTCCAAATTTCGATTTTATCAGTATTATAATTTTTAATTCGAAACCCTAAACGAACTCTGTTTTTAATTCTGAAAATACCGTTGGAACCCTGGTTCAAAAGAGAATCCAGATATATAAAAATCATTCAAATATATATCTATCTCGGTATTTCTAATTTTTAACCCCTTGGTTAAAAATACAAATAATTCAAATAAAATCCAATTAAATTCTATAAAATAGAAAATAATAAAATAACTCTTATCAAAAGTAACATAACGCTAGACCGGGTTTCAGGATGTTACAAATCTACCCTCCTTAAAAAGATTCCGTCCCCGGAATCTCATCACACTCAAAACTAATAACGTAACAATTTTTATCTCGGTCTTACTTGTCACCTCAGACAAGTACCCCCGTAATATTGCGTACCCATTCGAGAACTTTAACTGTTTCCACTACCCAAACAGTATTAGATAATCTTTAATCCTCTTAATCTTAATTTAGTCTATCCAACATAGAAAATCACTTAGTTTCCTTGCTTACAGTCACAATAATTATTTCAAAGTCTTTAATAATTTTTATTTTATTTTACATTCCGAGCATCATTTTATCAAAATCTCATATTTTTTTTTACGGTGTAATTTTGTCTCGATACTCAAAACTTAAATCACTACTATCAAACTTACGGTCAAAATTCATTAAAATCCAGAATATATCTTTTTGATAAAACTCGCATCAATTATCATATGAAATTGCACCCAATCTCATCTTGCCGAACATTTATTTCAAGTAATTTTCATAATCCAATCCAATTTTATAGAATACTAAGGCTATCATTAATCAATTATTCACAATATAACCCGAAGTAATCGTCAATCTATGTTCATCAAGTCAATTTTTCTACTCCATTTTTAGCTTGGAAGACATTTTAAGGTAAATTTATCATATATCCTTTCAAGTCATTCAGAAATCGTTCAGATATATATCATTGTTTGTCTTTCATATTTGCCACCCATAATAAAGGTAAATAGATTCACGTTTATGAAACCGATATATTCGGTCCTCACTCTACTAGTCACTACAAGTGACCCGACATGTTACGGTAAAAATTTCATCCTGTTATACAAAATACTATCCTTCCATGGAATTATTCATTCTATACCTAAGATTACATTAACCTTACCGGTAGATATTACACCAATTTAAACTTATACATCCCTTAATTACTCTAATTAAACTCCCGTCACATATATGGTCACAGTAACCAATAAATCATCAACTATCTCTACTTCCAATAGAGTAGGACACCCAAATATACAATTTCAATTTATCATAAGTTTCACAAAATACCAACGAACAATTTGTTATATTACTATATAACATATGTATAAGTATCGAGTTTATCAAAAACATACCGGTGTAGTTGCATCGCCCACGAACATCTGAAAAGCTTTACCCTCGGATGGAGGGTGATTCTTTCTCTTCTGACCCGTGGATGATAATGACCCACCAGCTGACCCCGACCCTTACCCAAACCCTGATCTCCTTGCAAAAGGACAACCACGTGCTCGATGCCCTTCCTCATGACAATTCCAACAAACATTTTTTTTTTCCAGAAATTTACAATCTATTGCCTCATGCCCATGTTAACCACAACAAATACATCTCATAGCCTGAGCAATACATGCTCCATAATGTGTAGATTTACATATGTTACACCATTGTGACCTTTGACTCAAACTGTATCTGTTTGTTCCCGTTCAGTGTTCCCTTATTCTTGATTTCCCTGTCCCCTCCTACCTTGTTGTGAACTCGAGTAATCACTCCTTGATCTTTGGAATTTGATCTATCTCTATTCGCCCGATCCTCCGCTTTTCGATCACTTTCTGCCGATTTGGCTAATGAAAACGCCTACAGACAAAGAACCCGCAAATCGAACCGAACTCTTGTACGCCGATAGTAATGCATCAATAAAGTGTTGCAACTGAGGTTGCTCATCTGGTACCCACGGTTTCACGAATCTCAAGTTATCATTAAATTGCCTAATCAAATCATCTGCTAACATCATATTATTCATCTTTAAATCTATAAAATCCCTTCGAATCATGTTCATCTCGAACTTATTACAATATTGCTTGTACACCATCTCCTGAAACTTCTCCCAAGACATCTCATTCACCTTAACCGTATCCATATTCCCGGTCATCAAATCAAACACCCGTAAATCTTTAGTTTTTTTTTTCTTTTCGCTCAAGTTGATCTGTGGGGCTGACCTGTGGAGCTGATCTATGGGGCTGAAATGTGGAGCTGAGTTCTTGAGTTCATATCTCAAACTTACCTCTTGAGCTCACCGTAACTGTCATAACTTTCAAACCGTTTATCCTTTTTTTTTACCAAATTTTCACAGCTTAATCTAGGCTCATAATGCTACAACTCATATTCAGAGTGTTCGGACCGAATCTGACCCGAAAGGCCTCGAAACCTCCTTGCAACACTGCTAAAACGCACAGTGTTTCAGCACTGCGACACTTTATGAAAATTACAATAACTCATAAACCATAAATCTTATGGACGAGCGGTCAGTGGCTACGGAAATCTAACTCATAGGGCTACGATAGTCCAGAAGACACGAAGCCCGGATTCCGTCCCGAACAGGGTCGAAAACAGACCCGAACATGATGAAATCAAGCTGCCTCAAAACGCAGCACAATACATTATAATCATCTTTATCAAATTGCTAACCTACACAACAACACTTTGCCAAATAAACTTACTACTTAGATTTATATCGAATCCCATCAAATCATCACATCCCCTTTCAACATCCGGATCGTATATCTTACTCGAAGTTCCTTCTCACAATCACAAGAATCAAAAGCCCGAATCATCCTCTTTAACCAGTTCATGGTCCCACCCGGCTATGAATTGATTTCTCTATGGTGGATATGGTTAAACATATTGTGGCCGATTTTGTAGGTCAACAATTATTTTCGACATCTCTTGCATACAACTTTCCATCCTTAATATATACTCCTCTCTTTCTGTATTACCAACACCCGAAGTACCAACATTCTCTGTTTCCAGGGTCGAATGGGTCGCTGGATTATCACCACGATCAGCCATATCTGTAACAATCACAACAGCTCACCATTGGGTTAGTTTAATCCGTTAGTACTACTATACTAACCTCTAACAACTAATTCACTTTCCTACTAATCCCCACTCATCTTGGAATGTTTGTCTTAGACTCAAGCCAAGATTTAGGAATGCTACACCAAAATGTGCACACATTGCCAAATCAAGGCTCTGATACCAAACTGTAACACCGCAAAATTTAAGCCATTTTTTTTAAATAAAAAAACAAACCATAACCTAACGGAAGCGTTTCTGAACTTCCAAACTATTACAAGTTACTAAATATTTACAAACCAATAATAATTTCAAAACAACTTTAAATTATTTTAAAAACTCCCGGTGTTACTAACCCAAGGCTTGACCCATTTTCAAAATATCAGAGTGTCGACAAACATTCTTCCAACTCGACACTTTGGTCACACAGTCAAACCTGTAAAGAGTCAACAAGAGAGGGATTAGCATAAAGCTAAGTGAATGAATTTATAAATATTAAATTGCACAACCACAACAATTTAAGTTAACACCCTTTTTGCAAATAACACCCTTCACAAATAATACCTTGCTCATATAGAAAATAACACCCTTTATAAATAACACCCTGCTCATAGAGCCAATAACCAGAGGAGCGGCGGTTCTGCAGAACCAGCAACTATTGTTGGCCGAACAACAGTTTACCGATAGCCCTATGCTACTTGGTACAATACCAGTGCTCCTCGACCTACCCGTGTCCAAGGAGTCCTTGTCGTGTTACCAATAGCATACGATGCCCAGCCCCTAACTGCTCAGGCTGACCTCTTTCCGTGTATATGCGCATATAACAGTTAGTTAACACACTGCTCGGTTAACTAACACACTGCTCAGTAGTCTAATGTCACTGAGTTCCTTTGTCCTTTCCTGCACATACAATTAACACCCGAATTAGTAATCATTTGACCCGAAAATGTGTAAAACTGTACAATAGACTATAAGGACATAACAACGGTTGTACAAACTCAAAACTTGCACTTAGAAACCTGCACATTGACCCTTTGACTCACCAAAGTCAAACCCGTCCGATTTATGCACATTTAATCTATTTTAAACTAAAATACCCAAACGGGTCAAAAACCGATTAATACACTTTAGTACCTTGCAATCCTTCCCAAATCATACAAATTCGTGATTATAAGTTAATTAACCCTTACTTACATTTATAAAAATCAGAATTTACCACTTTGACTTACCAAAGTCAAAGTTCGACAATTAATGCCATTTTGACCCGAAATGTGCATTTTACTACCTTAATGTCACAATACCAATACACTAAGTTATTTAACCTTTTATTTGTATTCATACACTTGGTAATTACCATCTTTGACTTGTATAAGTCAAAGTTATACCCAACATGCTTACAATCCCGTTTTTAAAGTAATATGACCAAACGGGTCAAAAGCCCACGTAACCACTTTAATACCCTATCATTCTATTTAATAGTCATACTAGTTTCAAATCACATTTAACATCAAGAATCAAAACTAAGAATCAAAATTTTCACCATTTTGACCTATTTTAACCAAACGGGTCAAAATGTCCATTTTTAGTACCCTACACTTTCAACTATCATTTATATTAAATATCAAATCACAATTAACATCTAATTAATGTTAAATCTCAGATTTGACCTCTTCCTAAGTTTACCAAAGTCAAATTCCAGATTTTGACTAAAGTCAAAATCCCACCAAAATAACATTTTTTTTATAAAAACTGGACAGCCTGTGCCATTTCATTCTTCTGACTGACTTAAACTTCGAATCTGGTTCTAAAACAAATTTTGCTAGAAAGTAGACTCGAATACCTTTCCAACGGTACCAACCACACTAAATTCCGAGTTACGGTTATTTTTCTATGATTTTTACAAAACAGCAATGTTTCTAATTTTGATGCTGCCAAAATTCCGAATTTTGGTAAAACTATACCAACTCAATTCAATACAACTCCCAACCCTTGTATGCATTAACCCCAAGCTATAAAATATTTGTAGGGCCAATTAGAAGCTTAATTACATGTCTAATAACAACAATTTAAACACATAAACCAACTATTCCACTTTTAATACCTTTTCGTTACAAACCAACACCTTAACTAATTGCCAAAACTTAATTTAGTCAATTATCATTCTATTTGCAAGTCAATTCGATGTTTGACTCCAAACGAAGTCAACCTTACAGATTTTAATCTTAATCTTTAACTTGAGATTTCTATGATAGATTATCAAAACCATAGTTTCTAATCAACTACTAACTAGTAATTAACAATTTGAACACAAAATCACAATTCCATAATTTAAAGATTTATGTCATCTTCTTCATAAATCACCTCTAATGGTGATTTATGAATAATACACCAAATTAGGGTTTTCATTAAAAATTACATATATATTCAACTTCTCTAACATCATAAACCCTAAAAAATCCATCAATTTCAGTTTTAAATCAAAAACCCTCAAGAACTCAAAACCCTAGTTCTTCAATAAATCAAGAACACGAAACCCTAACCTTAGAAGATGATTACTTACCACTTGTGGACTTCAATTTCGGAATTACAGCTGAAAACTCAAAGATTCAAGGCTCCAATTTGAAGATTTAAGCAAGAACAAGGTTTGTGTGTGTTTTGGTGTAAAACGAGAGAAAGAGATCGAGACAGAGAACGAGATTGAGATATTTAGACCAACTTTCTGATTTAGCCCATATATTCATACGTGGTCAGCTTGAGCTGGCCACTTGAGCTGTCCAAATTTCAATTTTATCAGTATAATAATTTTTAATTCGGAACCCTAAACGAACTCTGTTTTTAATTCTGAAAATACCGTTGGAACCCTGGTTCAAAAGAGAATCCAGATATATAAAAATCATTCAAATATATATCTATCTCGGTATTTCTAATTTTTAACCCCTTGGTTAAAAATACAAATAATTCAAATAAAATCCAATTAAATTCTATAAAATAGAAAATAATAAAATAACTCTTATCAAAAGTAACATAACGCTAGACCGGGTTTCAGGATGTTACATTGTTTACTCAAACTGATTATGCAAGAATTGTTAATGCAGCTTTATCATATTTTGTTTTACAGCAGCACTTGATGCAGCAGCTCTTTTACGATAAATATCAGCAACAAACTCAAAATATAAGCAATTACGATTAACGATAAATGATGCGATTAAAAGTAGGTTGCTTGATGCCGCAGCTCTTTAACGATATAAGTTAAAAAAATTTAGTAAGGGTTGTTGAAAACTTTACCAGTTTGAGGCACAGGGTGCTTGAAATTGTAGGGTATCGCACAAAAAATTACCTATGAATATAGTGTATCGGTAGGGTTTAAATAGAATATAGTACATGGTATACCATTGTTCAAATCATTCAAATTTCAAATTTTGTGATAATTTAAGAAACCAAATTTCCTTTCAATTCGATTTAATATGGCCGAGTTATTCGCACAGAAGATAATTGAGTCAAAATTTCTTTCAATTCTATTTACTTATTCTTTCAATTTTCAATTCCATTTAATTATGCTTTGAGTTATTCGTAATGTGAATTGTATTTTGAGTAACTAATTCTCTTATTAATTGGGTTTAATAAGGATAGATTTTTAAATTAACCTTAATAAAAAAACATTTAATATAATTGCCTTATTACTCGAAATCTTTATATGGAAAGTCGGGTGGAAAAATAATGCAAATTAATATTATGCGAAAAGTTTGACCCGTTAAGAGGAGACTGAAATGAGCGGGAAACTAAAAACATTGACCAATAGTATGCTGCCAAGTGTCATTTGACACTCTAAAAAAGTGCCAAGTGGCACCTTAAATACTTCTTTTATTATTATTAATAGATGCCCTAAAATATATTTACTTCTACTTACAAACTCACCCATCATCTCTCCCTCTTTCGTTCTACATACGTACGGCTGCACCAGAAAACCACCACCTCTCCTTGGGTTTTCTACATCCACGACCTCCATTCCTTGTGGCTCTCTCTCTCTTACGAACAACCCCGACGAACCCATGAGCAAAACCTTCGGTGACCAACATGCATTCCGACGAGCTCACGTTTTACCGGCGACTCAGAATGGCGGCAGTAGCAACATCACCAATATCTCTCTCTCTACGAGCATGTATCAGACAAGGTCAAACAGAAACATAAAACCATTGACACACCTCTCGATCTCCTCCGGCAAAGCATCCTAGACGAACCAGAAGGGTTTCTCCGGTAATCACAACGTTTTTCCGGCGAAGCTTAGTTTTTCCAGCGACATAAGACATCAAGCTCCGGCCAACACAACTCCGACAATCATCTCTTTCTTGCTCTCGGTGACCCTCTATATCGATAGGTATCGCATCTCGATCTTTTTTTAATATCGTTTAATTTGCATCATTCATGTGTATGTCTAAGCTTCTGGGTTTCTTTTCCTGTCGATCTCATCTCCGGCGATACACACCCAAGTGGGTGTTGTATTCGGGTGTCGTGTGTGTGTGGCTTTTGTTCCAGCTTATGATTTCCTTCGAAAACATATTCAGTTTGTATGTGTGGTGCATTTTAGTCCCGTCGCCGGCAGAGGGAACTCTCGCCGGTGATTTGTTCGCTTGTCCGGTCGTTGTCGGCTTCTGCCGGTGACTGTATTGCATTCTTTTTATTTATGGGTTAGGCCAGCAAGACTTAAAACCATATATTAAAGCCTATTTCTTTTAGCCCATTACCATTATATTTTTCTAGTCTAACCCAAAAGTATAAACATACTACAAATTTGATCCAGCCTAGTAACTGTATTCTTAGTCCAACCCGTATCTGTTTGATGCTGGGCCCTGACTTCGGGCCGGCCCATCAGACCAACAAACCACTCCAAGAACCCGTTAAAGCCAATTCATATTAAATTGAATCGGATCAAATTTGTATTATACAATTAGCTTTTTTTAATATATTTTAATAATTAAATATTTATAATTATTTAAATTTATTTTATTTAAATAATTATCTACGATAGCAAAAATTCGTTTACTTTCAAATCAAAATGTGACTAGTTTCAAAACTTGTTTAAACCAAACAAACGTAATTAAATATAAGACCAACCCAACCGAGTCACCAACATATCGCCTCATGTCTAAATTCGAGTGAGAAAAACATTTATGCATCATATAGACTAGGCGTGTCATTTTAGACCGTCACTTATTAATTATACATATGCGATTAGGACGCTAGGAATCTTTGGTTGGAATCCCCAACTTTGTGGATTTACGAATTTGCTTGCTGCGCTAAGGTGAGTTTCACGGCCCCACTTTTACTGTTTACAACTATTTTTATTTGGGGGAGAAAACATATACTACTCAAACTATTTTGCAATAATTGATCTTTATATAATCATTGTGGTGTACACGTACCAACTGTCTAAGGACCACAATACATTTCCTCGTTTAACCGTAATCATTAACTATACGTTTTAGCCAAAGAATATAGAGATAGTACTATCGGGATTGATCCCCCGCTCATGGTTAGTTATGCGCTAGCCCAACTGGGTTTGAGCTTTATATTCTAACTACTTTAGATTTTGGTTTGATTATAGGCTCTTTGATTATACCTTAACTTGAATGTCCTGCAAACATGTCAAGGGATTATGCATTGCACATAAAACTATTTTTGTACAGGATTTGTACTGAACTATTTTTGACGATACTAAATTTGAGTCGCAAAGCCTGCGGACTCACCAACCTTAGTGTTGACACTTTTTCTATATGTTTTCTCAGGTAACGGAAATTAGTCTTTTACAAGATTCAGTTATGGTCGGGATTGTCATGCATTAGTTCAAGAATAAATCTTAAAGACAAGAGTTTTTCAAGTACAACATGTTGCATTGGTTTTATATTTTAAACAAGTACTTTTGGTTTTGTAAACAACAATGACAATCCATTTGCTATTAATGCAAAGTTTACTATTATTGATGTGTTATGTTACTACTTAGTCGCACCCTGTTCTTCCGCAAAACCATTTTTGGCGGGGTGTGACAGTACATCTCCCATTAGGATCGCATCTATAATGTAGTGAAGCTTCCTCCGATAATGTCTGGCGCTTTTCTGAACGCCAGGTTCGTTGGCAATGATGATAGCACCTGTGTTATCACAGTACATATCCATAGGTTTTTCATTACTGGGGACCACTCCAAGCCTAGAAATGAATTTCCTCATCCAAACAGCTTCTATTGCAGCTTCAGTAGTTGCAATGTATTCAGCTTCTGTAGAAGACATAGCGATAGTGCTCTGTTTTGCACTTTTCCAATCAACAGCGCCTCCGTTCAAAACAAAAACATACCCCGTTTGAGATTTGGAATCATCTCTATCAGTCTCAAAACTAGCGTCAGAATAACAAGTAACGCTTAGCTCATTTTGAGTTTCACCACCATAAACAAGAAACATATCTTTAGTATTCCTAAGATACTTCAGTATGTTCTTAACAGCAGTCCAGTGACTCTCACCTGGATTCTGTTGATATCGGCTTGTAAGGTTCTGAGAAAACGCTACATCAGGTCTTGTGCACCGTACAACATACATGATGGATCCTACTGCCGAGGCATAGGGGACATCACGCATACGTTTCATCTCATTAGGTGAGGACGGTCCTTGAGTCTTACTCAAGTGTACATTGTGTTGCATAGGAAGGTTTCCACGTTTGGAAGCATCCATTCTAAACCGTTTTAGAATCTTATCAATGTACGCATTTTGACTTAGTCCGATTAACCACTTTGATCTATCTCTGTAGATCTTTATACCAAGTATATATGCCGCTTCCCCTAGATCCTTCATAGCGAAGCACTTCCCAAGCCAGGATTTTACATTTTGTAGCATTGGAATGTTATTTCCTATGAGTAGTATGTCATCGACATATAGGATTAGAAAGACGACAATGCTCCCACTAGCTCTTATATATACACATGGCTCGTCGGGATTCTGAGTGAAACCAAACGTTTTGATTTCCTCGTCGAATCTTTTGTTCTAACTTCTGGATGCTTGCTTTAGTCCATAAATGGACCTTTGAAGTTTACATACTTTCTTAGGGTGTTTTGTACTTACAAAACCCTTAGGTTGTACCATATAGACATCTTCATCGAGGTGTCCATTTAAGAAAGCAGTTTTAACATCCATTTGCCAAATCTCATAGTCATAGTACGCTGCTATGGCTATGACAATCCTAATAGCTCTAACGTCGGCAACAGGCGAGAAGGTTTCATCATAGTCAATCCCGTAGGTTTGAGTGTAACCTTTTGCCACCAACCGAGCTTTATAGGTGTGTACATTGCCATCCATGTCGGTCTTCTTCTTTAAGAGCCACTTGCTACCAACAGTCTTATTGTTAGGAGGAAGATCAACCAAAGTCCATACTTGGTTATCTTTCATGGATTGCATTTCCGCGTTCATAGCATCAAGCCATTTGTCAGATTCAGGATCTGCTAATGCAGCTCGATAGTTAGGGGGTTCATTATGATCCCCTAAACTCAGCTCCTCGGCATCGATTTGGAAACCATATCGTTCAGGTGCATGAGGTATCCTTGCGGACCTTCGAACGGGGACTACATCATTTTGAGGTGCAACAGGAACAGTTTCATGTTCAGCCTCATCTTGATGTTCGCACACAATAGGTTGTGCATCTTCATCGTTTGGAATCTCGTCAAAGTCGATTGTACTCCCACTCGCTTCTTGTGAAATGAGATTGCTCTCAAGAAACTCAGCATAACGAGCAATAATTACCTTTTGCTCAGGTGGGTAGTAGAAATAGTAACCCATCGTTTCCTCAGGGTATCCTATAAAGATGCACTTGACAGCTCTGGGTTCAAGTTTGTTCGGTGTGTCTCATTTCACGAGAGCCTCACAACCCCAGACCTTCAAGTAAGACAAGTTAGGGACCTTCCCATGCCATATCTCATATGGTGTCTTTTCAACCTTCTTGGTGGAAACCATATTCAGTATGCGAGCAGCCGATTTGAGTGCATAACCCCAAAAGGATAGAGGCAGAGTGGTAGGACTCATCATCAATCGGACCATGTCAAGCAAGGTGCGATTTCTCCTCTCTGATACACCATTATGCTGTGGTGTATAAGGGGGAGTGAATTGTGAGACAATCCCACAATTCTTTAGATGATCTTGAAACTCATGACTCATGTACTTTCCTCCTCGATCAGAACGGAGAGCCTTTATCTTCTCGCGGAGTTGATTTTCTACTTCATTTTGGAAAGCTTTGAACGTTTCAAAGGTTTCATGTTTATGTTTAATCAAGTAAACATAACCATAACGACTAAAGTCGTCAGTGAAAGTAATGAAGTAGGTAGCACCTTCCCTAGTTCGAGTTCTAAAAGGGCCACATACATCTGTATGTATGAGTCCAAGTAGATCATTGGCCCTTTCGCCTACATGGGAGAAAGGTTTGCGCGCCATTTTACCAGATATACAAGAAACACATTTATCAAATGATTCAGAATCATCTGATTTTATAAGTCCAACCTTTTGTAATTTTAAAACACGTTTCTTGTTAACATGGCAAAGGCGACAATGTCATAGGTAAGTAGAATCCAAATTCTTCTTGGATTTCTTATTGCTACAAATATAAATAGAACTATCGTTTGTGATACGATTATGCATATCAATCTCAAAGATACCATCACGAGGAATAGCATTAAAGTAAAAAACATTATCCTTTGAAACTGAAATACCATAATCCGTAAATGCATGAATAAAACCATTATTCCACAAACAAGAAAGCGATACTATACCCCTAGTAATACTAGGCGCATAGTGACAATTGTCTAATACAATAATTAAACCACTAGGAAGGATTAAATCATAGCTTCCTATAGCTTCGACCGGTGCACGCATTCCATTGCCCACGTACAAGTCCAAAGCTCCATGGTTTAGCTTTCTACTTCCCCTTAGACCCTTCATGGTATTACAAATGTGAGTTCCACAACCAGTGTCATATACCCATGATTTCTTAGGGAAAGCATATATTTCTATTGTGAAGATACCTGATGTGCCAACCTTGTTGGCTTTGTTCTTCATCAACTCCGCCAGGTAGGCAGGACAATTCCTCCTCCAGTGGCCTGTTTCACTGCAGTGATGGCAAGCAAGATCCTTAGCAGGATGCTCCTTATGAGTAGGTGGGGGAACCTTTGGCTTGGGCTTGTAAACTTGCTTTCCCTTGCCTTGGCCCTTAGCAACTACTTGTGGTTTTGGTTTTTGGATCTTTCCTTGCCTTATGGCAAGGACAGTAGGGGTAGGAGTTTTCTTGGGTAGCGCAGCTTCCGTTTGTTTCAGCATAGCATGTAATTCGGCGAAAGTCTTCCCCATACTATGCATATGATAAGTCATGACAAACGGTGCATAGTCCTTGTGGAGTGAGGTTAGAATTAACCCAATTCCAAGGATATGAGGCATAGGGTAGCCAAGTTTCTCCATTTGGTCTAGGTAACTCTTTATCTTCAAAAGATAAGAGCTAACAGACTGTCCCTCCTCTTGCTTACAAGCATGGAAGGCTTTGACAGTGTCAAAGAGTTCCTGATCAGCATGCTTTTGATACGTGGTTTTTAGTTCACGCATCATATCAAATGCAGTGAGGTCCTCGTGATTCTTTTGAATCTCGGGGGTCATGCTCACTAGCATGAGAGCAGCGACTTCTTGCTGTTCGTTAAACCTCTTAGTATAGGCCGTACGAACAGCAGCAGTGGCATTAGCAGTGGGGGCAGGGGGCAACGCCTCTTCCAAATGGTGGTATTTGTGCTCGGCCCTAAGGACAATCCTTAGGTTACGAGCCCAATCAACAAAATTCGATCCATCAAGTTTCTCCTTATCGAGAACGGAGCGAATGGTGTTGTTTGATATGGTTTGATTGTTTGTAGTCATCTACAATATTACAAAATTCATTAATTAGTATTTTCAATAATAATTTCTTTTAATAAATTAACTACCCAATTAATTTTAATTAAAAGCTAAGATCCCATTGAGCTTCTATCATCGCATCAGTTGATCTGCTAGAGATGATAGATCCAATAGGTAGGTGACGATCAACAATTGCATTACAAGTGCAACTCTTAGAGGTATGGGACATCATGACACCTAGTGAACAAGCATCTAGGGTCAAGTGGCATGTTTGTCGCATCTTCGCCTCGAGTCAAGGTCTCACCGTTAACTCGATTAAGTCATCCAATGTGAAATCATGTCAAAATAGATCTAGGTCTCACGCATAGAGAATAATGACATTGGATCAAAATTCAAACCACGTCTCACGTGAATTCAAAAATAGAAGCAAGTGATTTGCAACCGATTGGACGACGTGACTTAAATTTTAGGTATGGAAAAAAATTTGTGATAAAATTTTTATTAAGATATGAATGAATCATGTACTTCATTCATACTACTTCATAAGTCGTTTAATAAACGGTAAAACGTTTAGCGATTATTAAGGGTTAAGTTTCAAATCTCATTTAAACTTTGTTTAATCTCAAAACAATTTTAGATTAAAGTTTAATCATAAATGATTAACTAGTAATCATAGATGATTTAAAAGTTTTGGATGTTTTAATGTTTGTTTCTAAAATCGTATTTTAATTGTTTAAAATTTGTATCTAATAGAAATGAAAAACAACCACAAACATAAATAAAACATGCAACATATTTTGTGCAAACCTCGACCGATGAAATCCTAGGTTCGGTCACGTGAGTCATCACGACGGACCGAAGGGTCAAACTAGGGGACGAGCCAATATGAACCCAAACGGGCTTACATAAACCCAATGGGCTCCCACTTGCTCCAAGACATTCTTGAGCAAGTAGAACCCAAAATTGTGAAAAAATGCAATCTGCCAGAAAATTCCAGCAGACTTTGAAGCCCGAAAAGTTACTGAAGGATTCTTCGTTAGTCTTCCCGGCCTTCTGGAAAGTTGTAGCCCACGACTTGGCAAGCATTTTAGGCTTTTGAATCGCCCAAAACGGAGTCCGTATGCCTCTGGAAAACCTGTTTTCGTACAGCCCTCGCTTTGGTGACGGAAATTTGTTGTTTTCTTCTTTTGTCTTCAATTTTGGTCAACAATTTACAATAAAAAAAATAAAGAAAGACAATCTATTCTATTACTTTTACATTACAAATTGCCCCAAAAAATGGCACCAAAATTAAATTTAAAAATTAAAAATTAAAAAAAATTACAACAATTACGCCAAAAAACAAGGCTTTTCCCAAATCAACCAAACAACAAAACATCAACCACATTCATTCACAAACGGTCTAGGCTTTCATCGGTTTGCACAAACAATCAACAATTGACAAGGCTTTGGCTTGAGATATGGCAAAAATACATGTTTTGCCATATCAAAAAAATGGAATTAACAAATAAAATCCAAGCCAAATAATCAAAAAATACAATAACAAGATTAATTTTTTGATATGATTTTGTAACAAGTGACAATAGGGTTCCAAAAATACCATATTTTAACCCATATTTTTATAAAAATCCGAAAATTAAATTAAAAAACCCGTAGGGTTTTTGTTTTTTTTGGTCCGATCGGAATTTTAAAAACACAAAAAAGATTGGTTTTTGCCACTTTTCACAAAATCTAGCTAATTATATGATTAATATAATGACTCGTGATACCACTAATGGTGATTTTCGGTTAAAACAAGAACCAAAGCGCAGCGGAAAGATTTAATCACCATGAACGGATCTAATATTAAATCATAGAATTAAACTAATAAATAAATCAAAGAGATTGGATGAACATTTCATACCCTTGAAGCCTTTGATCTTGTTGTGGATTCGGATGGATTTGATGATGGATTGAAACCAAGTATTCAATTAGAATACCTCTAAAAGAAAGTCCACACAACACAAGCAAGAACACCAAATGGAGGATGCTAGTCCTTGATTCTTGAGAGCAAAAAGAAAACAAAAACACCTACTAGTGTGTGTGTGTAGGGGACGGCCAAATGGTATGGTCAAGGGAGAGTTTATGGACCATTATTTCTCATTAATGGTGCCATTAAAATCCTTTAATGATTTCCATAAACCATTTGTTTTATTTGCACACAAGTCCCTAACTTTTGTTCCTTTTAGTTTGCTCACAAGAAAGTTTCAATATTAACATTTAATATTAAACTTATGATATACAAGCATGTAGCTTATATTAATATATAATGTAATTACCCTAATTACACTATATATCTAATGGTGTTAAGTGTTTAAGTGTGTGACCCTTTAGGCTCACAAACAACTAGCCATATAACTATATGTTATACGCGTGAAGCATATTCCAACAAGATCTTCACTCCAAATTCCAACTGCCAAAATCCCAGGATCTATATCTACCTTTTTCTCATGTAATTCCTAACGGTTGATTCTTTATTCATTCATAAGTTTTGACACATTACCACTTCTAAACTGATATAACAGCTTACATATATTTTCCAATCTTCTCCTATATATGCAGTCTAGATTTGAATTGTATTTGTCCACATGTCTTATTAACCCCTTTTCATTGGCTGATTTTGATGACCTGTAACAATCCAAAATACCATCTGTCACCCTAATTCATGTGCTCCGTTCCCTGTAAAAGGTCTTCCAAACTAGGGAAACCCTAATAGCCGAATTTACCTTTCTCCTATTTTCTGCGATCGTTATGGGTTTCTCCTATTACGCAGATTTTTAATTTTGTGAAACCGAGTACCAAAAGAATGAATTACTAGAAACTCCAATGGCGAAACAAGGCATCCATGGCAATCTCCTTAAAGTCACTGGTACATTTTTATATTCCCGAAATTTCAATTTTAGTCAAATCGAAGTACGCGAGTTCTTCAATTGATTTCAATTTGCGTCAAATCTGTTTCTTTGTGAGTAGGATAAATACCTTCTTTATGTTAGGGTTACCAAAAGGCACTTTTAGTTTCAGTAAGTGATACGCCAGAGGAGTTCAGTTGCAACTCACGACATCCATGACAATCTTCTTGAAGTCACAGGTAAGTAAGCAACTTTATGTTCAATTGATTTAAATCTCTATAGAGACTCGCAAATTGAAACCCTAACCAACTCTCTGTTATTTTCTGAATAAATATTTAGAATTTTTGTTTAAAAACATTATCTGGAGTTTTTACATTTGATCCCTATATTACACAATAGTTGGCTATCTTGAATTAAATTTTGTCTTGTCTTGAATTAAATTAATGTATGTAACATACGTGTTTCTAATCAAAGGATTTTAATTGTTAAGTTCATTATTAGATGATAAATGATAAGGAATTATGCCTTGATAGTTAGCATTTGGTGAATAATCTGTGTTAGGGGTGTTTGATTAAGTGTGATAAGTTAAAAGGGACAAAAAGCTGAAAATTGCAGCATCTGGGTAGATAGCGGCGCTATCTTGAAGATAGCGGCGCTATCTTGGCTGGTATCCAACAGCGACCCATTTTAGCGTGGGGTAAAACGCGAAAAAATTTAGGAGATAGCGGCGCTATTTCGGGATTAGCGGCGCTATTTAACGCGGGGTCTAGATAGCGGCGCTATCTAGTGCTGAACAGACATAAAAATGGGATTTTGACCCATTTCAGTCCAAGACTTTTCCAGAATTCTCTCTCGACGGGAGTGGACGATTTTTGGTGATTTTGGGTGTTCTTGGGCAGATTTTAGCTGGAAATCAAAGGGTTATCATCTCTAGTGTTGATTATTAAGGTAATTCATCATCCCTTTCTTCATGCATGAGTAGAAATTGAGATATTTAGTTGTTAGGTCAAGAACCCTAGTTGAATGTTGAGTTATAAATCTGAAAATTGAGATGGTACACTTGTGTAACTGAGTATTTAGCTATGAGAATTGTAGTTAGCATGTGATCATGTGCAAGTATGAGTAAATTGGTGGTCTAGGGTTTTGGTTCATCGCCAAATTAGGGGAAATTAATGACTAAGGTATATCCTAGATATGATTATGGTTTAGAATTGTTGTTGAGATGTGTATGTTTGTGTTAGGTAAACAATTGGAAGATTGTGGTGATTGCATCAATCGGTGATATTTAAATTGTGATTAAAGGAAGTGTTTGGCTCGTGTTGACAAGTGTTTAATCCCAGGTGAGTTCACTATGTGCAATGTGTATACTTTTAATTATATAATATATTTATGCAAAGTGATTAATTGGTACTTGTTTCAATTGGTAACCTTGAATATTGACATGGACTTTGAGACCACCTTGTTGAACCTTAACATTTCCTTGACCCGTTCGAGTGGATTTCCTTGAGTGATATTTCGTTTCGTGAGGACCTATGGCGGCTCGAGTATTACTTCGTGTAATATGTTGGGCGGTGGACGCGGGAGTACCTGGCGGAGGAGTGGTATGGACCGTGGTGGTGAAGCTGGATCATGGACTCGGTTAGGGGTGCCATGGTCACCTTCATCGGCCTCATTCCCTAATGGCCTAAGAGGGAATGACGCACTTTGTTAAATCTGGAATTCTGCTTTGATCATTGTTGACCCGATATTGTCATGTGATACTTTGTGATGTTGTTGTCATGCTAACCCGGTATTTTGACCCGTTACTATTGGTTTGTTTATTTATGATGATTTATATAATTATTTAGTATAACATTATACATTGTGGAACTCACTAAGCTTTTATAGCTTACACGTTTAGTTGTCATCATTTTCAGGCATAGATAAAGGCAAGGGCAAGTGTGATTAGGTACTTGAAGATTGTTTTGCTTGAAGCTTGGGAAAGCTTCTCTTTTGGTATGGACTTATGACATTTTGATGTATATCTTTTGGGTTGTTAGTTGGTTTGTATCCGATATAGATAGTTGTTTCATGGCTTGTATAGTTTCTTTTGGTAATTATGTTTAAAACTTGTATCTTGGTTAGGTTATGGAAGGTTTGGTTGTAAATGATGTTTTTCAAAAAGGTCATTATGAAACTTGGTCCTTACAATATGGTATCAGAGCATTGGTTTTAGTGAACTAGGTATCATTGTGGTACTAGACTCAAACTTAGGCATTGATGGTATAGTGTATAGGCTAAGAGCTTAGGTCGGATACAAACCATAGGTTGGACATGTATGTATGAGTCTAAAGAAATGTTAGGGTGAGTGTTATATAATATATTCTTTATCTTTTCATAAAATTTCAGTTAGGGATGGATCAAGGAAGTAGTAACAATGATAATGACGGTTCGAGAAGTGCGGAGCACCCTGAGTTAACTCCTTCGGGTCCTCGAACCCAAGGAACGAACCCTACTAATCGTGAAGAAGAAGAAGTGGTATCTACAAGGGAGGAAAGGTTGATGAATAGGATGACGGACATGGTCCGGGCCACCTTTGAACAATTTAGACGTGAAGAGAAAGGAAAATTGAAGGAGAAGGAGAATGTAGTTGATGAATCCCCGAGTAAGAAATCGGGTTCGGTATCATTTAAAACTTTTCGTAGTAGTGGGGCCACAGAATTCTCGGGTGTGACAAACCCCGTGGAAGCGTTGTTATGGGTTGAAAATACAGAGAAGGTATTTCGTATCTCTCGTGTCGCCAAAGATGATCAAACCGTGTATGCCATCGCCATGTTCACTGGTAACGCATTAACTTGGTGGAACAACACCTTCAAAATCCTTGACGAAGAAGAAAAGGAACATATGCCGTGGGATGCCTTTAAGGCTCGTTTTCTCGAGCAATATTGCCCTAATGATATGAAGAGAAGATTGGAGAAGGAGTTCTTAGAACTCAAACAAGGATCGTTATCAGTAGATGAATATGAGACTCTATTCAATCAAAAGGCCCAATTTGCCACGAAATACATTCCGACCGAAGTCGAGAAGATTCAAATTATTGTGCAAGGTCTAAGGTATGAGATTCAAGATTTTGTGAACAACCGTGATATTCCGTCGTTTGCTAAGGCGGTTGAATATGCTCGAAGAAGAGAGCATGATTTGAGTCTGCGGGGAGAATTGACCCCCGATTCTAAACGTCAAAAGGTTGAACAAACTACTTCGTCTCCTTCCGGTCGTATTAATAGATTTATTCATAACCGTCGAACCCAATCTCAAGGGTCAACTCGGCCTCGTAGCCAATCTCAATCATTTTCTATTCAAGTAAGATCGAAATTTAAATAAATTCTATAATATGTATATGTTTATGAATTGTGTTTAACCATTTTAATATTTTAGTCGGATGCTAATCGGGATTGTCAAACTTGTGGAAAGAATCACTGAGGAAGGTGTGCTAGTGATCGTGGGCCCGTGAAATGTTTTGGTTGTTTTGAAGAAGGCCACATAAAGTCTAGGTGCCCGAATAAGGATGTGGTTTGTTATGGTTGTGGATTAGTAGGTCATCGGAGGCGTCAATGCCCAAATCCTTCAAATCGAGCTACTGAAAGTCGAGGTTCGGTACAACAACCTCCGCGAGTGGGGGCATCGAGTCAAAAGGATGAGGTTCCCAGGGCTAGAAGTCGTGCCTTTCAGTTGACCCCGGAGGAAGCTCGAGAAGATCCGAATGTTGTTTCTGGTACATTCCTTGTTAATTCTCAACCCGCTCATATATTATTTGATTCTGGAGCTTCTGATTCCTTCGTATCTGTGAAATTTGCTAAATTGTTATATGTGCTTCCATCTCCTTTGTTGAATCCATTCTGTGTTGATATTGCGGGTAGTGAGACCCTGGTAGCTGATCGTATATATAAGGATTGCTCGTTAGAGATAGATGGTCATAATTTTCTAGTAAATCTAGTGTTGATAGACTTGCCAAATTTTGATATTATTATTGGAATGGATTGGATGTCGAAGTATCATGCTAGTATTCTGTGTTATGAGAAGATGATAAAGATTCCGATAGGTGGAGAAGAACCTTTGTATGTGTATGGTGATAGTAAAATGAAGAATAGAAAGGTGATCTCTTTCTTGAAGGCTAGTAAATTGATGTCCCATGGATGTTATTCTTATTTAGCTTATGTTCTCAATCCAGTTGTAGAAGTTAAGAAATCAGTGAAAGATGTTCCCATTGTTAATGAATTCCCGGAGGTATTTCCCGAGGATTTACCCGGATTGCCGCCTGATCGAGAAGTTGAATTCTGAATTGATCTTGTGCCGGGTGCGGCTCCAATCGCCAAAACCCCTTATCGCCCCGGCAGAAATGAAAGAAGTTATGAATCAATTACAAGAATTTCTAGATAAAGGGTTCATTCAACCGAGTGTGTCACCGTGGGGTGCACCGGTTTTGTTCGTTAAGAAGAAAGACGGGTCAATGCGGATGCGTATTGATTATCGTGAACTCAACAAAGTAACAATCAAGAACAAATATCTGTTGCCCAGAATTGATGATCTTTTTGATCAATTGCAAGGTGCAAGTTATTTTTCTAAGATTGATTTGAGGTCCGGTTATCTTCAGTTGAAGGTTTACAAAGAAGATGTACCTAAAACTGCATTCCGAACCAGATATGGGCATTATGAATTCTTAGTCATGCCATTCGGTTTAACGAATGCTCCGGCCGCCTTTATGGATATGATGAATCGAGTATGTCGTCCTATGTTAGATAAGTCGGTTATTGTTTTTATCGATGACATCTTAGTGTATTCTAAATCCGAGAGCGATCATGCTTCGCACCTTCGTGAAATCCTTAATCTTCTAAGAAAAGAGAAATTGTATGCCAAGTTTTCCAAATGTGAATTTTGGTTACGCCAAGTTCAATTTCTTGGTCATGTGGTATCAGGTGAAGGTATATCTGTCGATCCTTCAAAGATTGACGCGATTAAGAATTGGGAAGTGCCCCGAAATGCTTCCGAGATCCGAAGTTTCTTAGGTCTCGCAGGTTATACCGCCGGTTCATTAAAGATTTCTCTCGTTTGGCCGTGCCCCTCACGAGTCTTACCCGAAAAGATGTGAAGTATGAATGGGGTGAAGCACAAGAACAAGCCTTTAGAATATTGAAAGACTGTTTAATGAATGCTCCCATATTGTCATTACCCGAGGGCGAGGAAGATTTTGTTGTTTATAGTGATGCATCAAAAATGGGACTCGGGTGTGTTCTCATGCAGTGGGGAAAAGTCATTGCCTATGCATCCCGTCAATTGAAGGAGTATGAAAAGAATTATCCAACTCATGACCTTGAGTTATCTAATGTAGTGTTTGCATTAAAAATTTGGAGGCATTATTTGTATGGGACTAAGTTCCAACTCTTTACCGATCATAAGAGTCTCAAATATATATTTAGCCAACAATCATTGAATATTCGACAACAACGTGCCATGGAACTCATAAAAGATTATAACTGTGAAATTTTGTATCATCCCGGGAAGGCGAACGTAGTTGCTGATGCTCTAAGCCGTAAGGCTTACCGTTCGAATATGTGTTATGCAATGTCCTCCACTACATTGAAGTTCTTTTTACTTGATGATCTTAAAAAGTGGCAAGATGAAGCATTAGAACCCGCGAATATTAGGAAGGAGAGAATGGTGAATTATGAGAAAGACTTAGAAGTAGATGGCCGAGGTGTCAAAGTTTTTAGTAACCGGTTATGGATACCGAAGATTGGAGAACTGAGAAATGATGTGTTGAGTGAGGCTCATAGTTCAAAGTTCTCAATTCATCCTGGTATGAATAAAATGTACCATGATTTGAGATTGGATTATTGGTGGCCGGGAATGAAGAAGGATATTGGGAAGTTTGTACAAGAATGTAACGTTTGTGCTCAAGTTAAAGCTGAACATCAGAAACCCTATGAGAGTTTACAACCACTTAGCATTCCTATTTGGAAGTGGGAGGAAATTTCCATGGATTTGATTACTAAACTTCCAAGAACCGCTCGTCAACACGATTGTATTTGGGTGATTGTTGACCGTTTGACCAAAAGTGCACATTTCCTCGCTATGAGGGAATCGGCACCGATGGATTCAGGGGCACAAGTATATTTAGACGAGATAATTGCTAGGCACGGTGTTCCATTGAGAATAGTATCAGATAGGGATTCCCGGTTTACTTCTAATTTTTGGGGAAGTATGCAAAAAGAGTTAGGGTCGAAAGTAGCTCTTAGTACCGCTTATCACCCTCAGACCGACGGGCAAACCGAGAGAACGATTCAGACCTTGGAAGACATGCTTAGGTCGTGTATACTAGAATTCGGGGGAAGTTGGGATAAATATTTGTCATTAGCCGAATTTTCTTATAATAATAGTTATCATTCATCGATTGGTATGGCACCGTATGAAGCTTTATATGGAAGAAAGTGTCGTACACCTTTGTGTTGGCGAGAAGTGGGAGAAAAGGTGTTGGTGGGGCCCGAGATGATCCTAGATACTAGTGATAAAATTCGGATTGTTCGAGAAAGAATGAAAACGGCTCAAGATCGTCAAAAGTCTTATGCTGATAAAAGGCGAAAGCCGATAGAATTTTCGGTGGGCGATTATGTGATGTTAAAAGTGTCGCCATGGAAGGGTGTCATGAGATTTGGGAAGAAAGGTAAATTGAGCCCTCGATTTATCGGCCCATTTAAGATCATAGAACGGGTCGGAAAGTAAGCTTACCGACTCGAATTACCGGAAGAACTGGCGGGTATTCACAATGTATTTCATGTTAGTTATTTGAGAAAGAGTCTTGGTGAGCATGATGAAATGGTGTCGTTGACCGAAGTCAAAGTCAATGAGAAATTGAGGTATATAGAAGAACCGGAAGAAATAATTGACCAAAAATTGGTCAATCTCAAGAATAAAGAAATTCTGTTAGTGTTAGTAAAGTGGAAGCATCATAAAGGTCCGAATTGCACTTGGGAAAGAAGAGATGATATGATTGGGAAGTATCCGTTCTTGTTCAAGTCAACCTAATTTCGGGACGAAATTCTCAAAAGGAGGAGGTAATTGTAACATACGTGTTTCTAATTAAAGCATTTTAATTGTTAAGTTCATTATTAGATGATAAATGATAAGGAATTATGTCTTGATAGTTAGCATTTGGTGAATAATATGTGTTAGGGGTGTTTGATTAAGTGTCATAAGTTAAAAGGGACAAAAAGCTGAAAATTGCAGCATCTGGGTAGATAGCGGCGCTATCTTGAAGATAGCGGCGCTATCTTGGCTGGTATCCAACAGCGACCCGTTTTAGCGTGGGGTAAAACGCGAAAAAATTTAGGAGATAGCGGCGCTATTTCGGGATTAGCGGCGCTATTTAGCGCGGGGTCTAGATAGCGGCGCTATCTTGAAGATAGCGGCGCTATCTAGTGCTGAACAGACATAAAAACGGGATTTTGACCCATTTCAGTCCAAGACTTTTCCAGAATTCTCTCTCGACGGGAGTGGACGATTTTTGGTGATTTTGGGTGTTCTTGGGCAGATTTTAGCTGGAAATCAAAGGGTTATCATCACTAGTGTTGATTATTAAGGTAATTTATCATCCCTTTCTTCATGCATGAGTAGAAATTGAGATATTTAGTTGTTAGGTCAAGAACCCTAGTTGAATGTTGAGTTATAAATCTGAAAATTGAGATGGTACTCTTGTGTAACTGAGTATTTAGCTATGAGAATTGTAGTTAGCATGTGATCATGTGCAAGTATGAGTAAATTGGTGGTCTAGGGTTTTGGTTCATCACCAAATTAGGGGAAATTGATGACTAAGGTATATCCTAGATATGATTATGGTTTAGAATTGTTGTTGAGATGTGTATGTTTGTGTTAGGTAAACAATTGGAAGATTGTGGTGATTGCATCAATCGGTGATATTTAAATTGTGATTAAAGGAAGTGTTTGGCTCGTGTTGACAAGTGTTTAATCCCAGGTGAGTTCACTATGTGCAATGTGTATACTTTTAATTATATAATATATTTATGTAAAGTGATTAATTGGTACTTGTTTCAATTGGTAACCTTGAATATTGACATGGACTTTGAGACCAACTTGTTGAACCTTAACATTTCCTTGACCCGTTCGAGGGATTTCCTTGAGTGATATTTCGTTTCATGAGGACCCATGGCAGCTCGAGTATTATTTCGTGTAATATGTTGGGCGGTGGACGCGGGAGTACCTGGCGGAGGAGTGGTATGGACCGTGGTGGTGATGCTGGATCATGGACTCGGTTAGGGGTGCCATGGTCACCTTCATCGGCCTCATTCCCTAATGGCCTAAGAGGGAATGATGCACTTTGTTAAATCTGGAATTCTACTTTGATCATTGTTGACCCGATATTGTCATGTGATACTTTGTGATGTTGTTGTCATGCTAACCCGGTATTTTGACTCGTTACTATTGGTTTGTTTATTTATGATGATTTATATAATTATTTAGTATAACATTATACATTGTGGAACTCACTAAGCTTTTATAGCTTACACGTTTAGTTGTCATCATTTTCAGGCATAGATAAAGGCAAGGGCAAGTGTGATTAGGTACTTGAAGATTGTTTTGCTTGAAGCTTGGGAAAGCTTCTCTTTTGGTATGGACTTATGACATTTTGATGTATGTCTTTTGGGTTGTTAGTTGGTTTGTATCCGATATAGATAGTTGTTTCATGGCTTGTATAGTTTCTTTTGGTAATTATGTTTAAAACTTGTATTTTGGTTAGGTTATGGAAGGTTTGGTTGTAAATGATGTTTTCAAAAAGGTCATTATGAAACTTGGTCCTTACAATGTACTTTCATCTTTCTTTGGGAAAATGTTAGAAATAAAACCAATAAGCAAAGGATACAAAGCTTCTGAGTGGAGAAAAGAACACCTAATAAATCTAATTAATTTTTCATTAGGATTGATATTAATTGTAGGAAACAGTTAGAAAAAAGTGAATCTCCATGTCAGGTCAAGTATTTATGGATAAGTGGCTGTTGGTGTTATATTCTGGTATTTATTTATTTATTATTTTGTATTTAATTAAATTGATACAATTAATATTAACGTTAGTTATGTACAGCTGAATATTGAGACCAACAATTCAAGAATAACTAAAGCTCAAGCAGAATATGTAAATTCTACTAGGCCTGGTGTGGGCCATGCGGCTCTATCTTCTCTACAGTATGTAAATGGACACTTGAAAAGCTACCATTTATCAAAAGAAACACATAAAAATGGTTCATCATTAGCTGGATTGTTATTGGCAGTTAGCATGTTTCACATGTAATAGCTCCCATAGGAGTTGCACCAACTGCAGCAAAAGAATTAATTAATACTAAATGTGATATATCGGAATTACAATTCATTTTTATTTCTTATTTTGAATCAAATGTGCAGATGCAGTAAAATGTAATTCTATGGTGCCTCGGGTTACTTTGAAGAGTCAAAAAGCCAAAATTCTAAATACAACCGAAGGTATTATTTTATATTCTTTTGAATGCTAACATAGCTGCACCATATAAAGTTACAAATAAACGTATATTACTCTTTGATGATTCCTGCAGTGGAGAAAAAGGTTATGCACTTTAATAAGTGATTTCTGTTAAACTGCATTGTGTATATTCACTTTAAAAAAATTTCTTACATTAATAGTATCATAATATGACTATTATAGAAGCAATCCAATTTTGAATATTATAGTCAAATAAGATTAATGAGTGTTGATAATCAATTTTTTCAAAATTTGCTTTTGGCACATGAGTGCTGATAATCAATTACGTGCTTCAATTCATCAAGTGTCAATATTTTATCGACGTGGCAATAATTCTTAGTTACGTAAGTTTGATCAATGATCCCCAGGTTTTTTAGACTCTTTTTTATGGGTAATTTGATACTCAGTCAACCCGTTTGAGTTATTTTTTATCTGAAGGCAAAAAGGTTGTAACTGAAGAGGAAACAACCGCATTAAAGGCAAGGCAGGCTGCAAGAAAGAGAGTTGAGGAGAGAGAGAAATCTTCACTTGGTCTTTATAAGCATTGATATTGTTGGTATGCACCAAATCAGATGAACTCTTAGATGATGGTCCGGTCTGGTTGAAAACTTATATTTTATCGTTGATTTTACTAAAACTTTTGTCGATTAGTATTGTCGTAAACGAGTCAAAAGACTATTAATGGTTAAATGGGTATTGTCTCAAACGGGTCAAAATGAAAAATTGAAAAGTATGTTATATGCCTATATTGACCCATTCTTTAGAAAAATCAGTATGTAAAAACAAAAACAAAATTTTATGAAAAAATAGGAAAATGTATATGTAAAAACAAACACTCTTTTCTTCTTATACCATGTGTGGGGAAAGCATTTTTCTTGGTGAAACATGATATCATCAATGCTTTGTAAGTAATTCAAAATTTAGAGTTTTTTGACCTTATATCATGTAGTTGACCCTATATCATCACTGATTGTTATGTTATTTCAACAATATCACTATTTTGTTATTTTCCTATATCTTTCTCGAAGCATGCCCGCCCAATCGGGCGGGCTTTGAAGCTAGTAATATATATAAAAGAATACAATTCTTTTATCATGTTAACAAAGTACAAAATATGTTACAGCATGTACAAGTTTTCACTGCATGTGTTTGTCTCTCTTGTCGCTCTTTGGTTAACCAATAAAGTTGTATGAAAAAAAAAGGCGACGAACTGATGTTATTATAAGGATAAAATTGTAAATATGTTAATATTTTTTCTTTCTCTCCAACTCAGGAACACAAAAGAACAATAATTTTTTTTTCCATCCAATGTAGGAACATAAAAAAGAAAGATATTTTCCTCCTGATATTTTTTCTTTTCTCTTATCTTACATTCTTCTCTTTTCTTTCAAACACAGGCTTATGGATACACGTGGAACACATTACTTAATTCGTTTGGTTATCTAATAAAATTATTTTCTCAATTCTATCACGCTCTTTTGAATCACGTGAATCACGTGATTATATTAAGATAGCAAGACATACTAGCAAAATACTAGTACATATATAAACATGAAAGATATTTCATGCATTTAATTTATATTAACTATCTCTATATATATAATAAAGGATACTTTTTTTGAATTTGTGACACATACACAAATCCACTTGGCACTTCTAGGCCACGTTATTAATGACACCTCAAGTCCACTTGGCACAACCTCATGCCTTCCTCTTTCAAATGGTAATCTCTTAGTGGAGACATATTCCTTTTGTGTACTACGATAACCATTCCATAAATAATAATTATAATGAATGTGTCTTTAATATCTATAAGCGTTTGCATTTATAAGGGTAGAAATTTAGTTCCCAAATTAAATAAGAACTTACGTTTGCATTTGTTATTATTATTGTTTCTAATAACACCTCAAGTCCACTTGGCACAACCTCATGCCTCCCTCTTTCAAATGGTAATCTCTTAGTGGAGACATATTACTTTTGTGTACTACGATAACCCTTGACGTTCCATAAATAATAATTATAATGAATGTGCCTTTAATATCTATAAGCGTTTGCATTTGTAAGGGTAGAAATTTAGTTCCCAAATTAAATAAGAACTTACGTTTGCATTTGTTATTATTATTGTTTCTATGATAAATTAAGGATTTATAATGACAAGCCTTGATTACCCTTTTCGGTTTTGACTGATTCAATTTAATATTTTGAATTTGGATACTTCGGTTACTAAATTTTTATCTACCCTATAAAAATAATTTTGTGTCATACATTTTGACATTATATATGGCGTATAAAGGTAATGATCTACGGCTTTGGAAATTATAGTCTTTCAAGAATCCTTTACAAACCTATAAGATTAAAATGGTTTTACAAGACGAAGAGGTAACTACTTTTTTTGTCAATACTGTATTATTTATTGTTTTTGGAAGACAAAATAAGTTTTCCTTATAATGCGCACCTGGCACCTTACTCTAGAAAGAAATACGTAAAAATTTGGTTAACGTTCACCCATATTTGATCTACTGTGCAACAAAGTTGTTGGTTCTATAAACAAGCAGTTCCGCCCTATGTTTGAAAAATCTCTGGTGGAAGGGAAATGTGTATACATTTCTACATTTTCGTACAGAGACCGTTGACAACCCTTATCATATCAACTTTTATAGGTTTACAAAGGCTACTCCTTGTGACGAATGTTCAAGAGCTGACATGGGTTCAGGTTTAAAAGTTTTGATTTCATCACTCAAGCAAAACAACAATCACGGGTATATCTTACAGTACAAAATAAATTTAAATTTAATTATGGACTTTGTGCACACTTTACACCCTCTGGATATCTATTGAATTTTAACTGTACGATATTATTACCTTTTGGGTTTTTAAAAATTTGTTATACTTTAATACAGATTTGATTGGGGACCTATCATCTTGTGGTACTATCGAAGATACGATTGTCAAAGTCAGGAATGGAATTACTCTTCGTGCGGAGTTAGAGGATTTAACGTATGTCACTATATATATACTTCATCCTTACATTGATTAGAACCATTATATTTCACCTTCTTTCTGTTGTTAAACCCGTGATTTCCATTTCTGTTTTGTAGTGAAACCAAGCTGAAGAAAATCAAGTTGTCGGATAATTATGCATTTTTTTAATCTACTTAATATGGTTTAGTGTATGTAGGTATAATTTTATAAATCCCAAAATTTGTTGTTTGGATAAATATTATTTACGTATACAGTTGATGTTGTTTTCATTTGATGTATAATAAATTTTTATATGTCACCCGTGATTCATCACGGGTTATAAGCTAGTTAAGATAGTAAGACATGTTATGCATTTAATTGATGTTGCATAATAGGTAGCAAAAAAATAAAATAAAGTTAATTCATAACCTAAGCCCACCATCAGTCATTTAGTTATAGGTGTATTAAAGAGGTGAATTAATATGTGTTGTTAAAAAAATAAGTCAAAAAGTTAGTTATATATCAAAGGGGCTTTAACTTGACGTATGATGTTTGCTTCACAATCTTTAAGTTGGGGGTTCAAGTTCCGTCATAAGGAGATTATATGTAAATTAGGATTTGCAGTTAATAAAAAAGTTAGTTATTATCATTTTGTTCTTATTTACATAATAGGAGTACATATTTACCACAAAATTAAGTAAATAGTACGATTTTTTTTTAAATAAATGACAAACTGCATCTTTATTTATGACAAATACCAAATTAATCCTAAATGTTAAAGGAATGGCAAACTAATCCTAGATTTTTCAGAAATTACCAAATTAACCCTTAATCGAAGATTAATAAATAAGAATTTACTAATATATAAAACGTTTAGTTCTCTTTCTATAAAAAAAAAGTAAGAACTTGAAATTACTAAATTACCATTTCTTTTAAAACCAAATTTGTTAAACAATTTAAATTTAAATCTAAATTTGAACTGAGAACCGGCTAGAACCGTCAAATCAAATTGTAGCGAGTTGTATTGGTCCGGTATTTTATTTTAATTTTTATGAAAAATTGGTTGTCAGTTCTCGATCCGGTACAAAGCTGAAAAAACCCTAAAAAAGTCAGAAAAAAATCGGTTCGGTCCTCGGTCCGGACGAAACCATTTTATCAGTTCGGTTCGGTTATTGGACCGTGAACGAACCTAATTTCCATAGGCTCATTGTTTAATACATATACAAGATGAATTAAGATGAAAGTGTAGGAAGCATACCTTGGCAATCTGTAATTGTGTAAGTGAAGGAACCTACTATTTTATTTTGTTTTATCACTAAATGGCATACCGACTGCTAATATAATTTGGTCAATTGGTAGAAAGTGTAATGAAGGTGGTTGTTTGTATTTTTGAATGTGACTTCATACCAAAAGAAGGCTTTTTAATTACATAGTATTTTCGCAATAAATCACGATGAATGGTCGCAAATTGAATTTAAGCTTTTCATATGGGGTGGCTCCAATCTATCTTCTCCCCTTTCAAGAGCTTATGGAATCGAATTCATTTGAATACACGCAATCGGAAACGTAAGTATTTGGATCGTATTTGGATCATATTGTTCTTGATTGTGTTTTGGATTGTTTTTCAATTTATTTGCAGGTAAAGGATTGTATGTGTTGTATGAAGACGTGAAGTGTTGCTCGTGTGAAGATGTGCAAATGTTGTGGTCAATGTTGGTTGGACCGGAATCTGGTTTTGCTATCTAAAATAAAAGCAGATATTAGATACGACTATGATGTGATGTAAATATGTGTATTTTGTGTGTGCATTTTATAAATATGATGTTTTTCTCATGTAGTTATTCGACCAATTTCTTGTAATTTATACTCAGTAAATTAGTGAAGTGAATTATTCAGTACAGTCCAACTTTACTTTAATCAAATTGGATTAAATGTCAAATGTCAAAAATACTACCTATGTATAAAATATATAATTAATCTTGAACATTAATTATTAGTGATCAAATAGTTGAGTCCTTACGATTATGATTAGAAAATATACTACGTTGAATACAACTCTTATAATGAATAAGAATGGATAGTTTTATTTTTATTTTTTATAATTATGTGTTTCTTACAAGATTTTATAAAATAGAGTAAATTACATGGATGGTCCTTTAGGTTTATAGCAAATTTCACCAATGGTCCTTTAATTTTAAAAATTACACCGATGGTCCTTATTTTTTAAAGGTTTTTCACCGATGGTCCTTTACGAAAATTACACCGAAGTCATGTTAGACCCTTTTTTTATTACAACTGAAAATTACACAAAACCAGCTGATCGATTTAGATTTTACATTAGTTGTATGATTTGTATCTTACAAATCGACCCGGCCCATAAATGAGAGGTTTATTTATGTCTTATAAATAGGCCCATACCGGCCCACTAAAGGAGCGAGGCTTATTTGTCATCGAACTATATACACATTTGCAATTTGATCATAGGGTTTGTAATCTGTCATTGCCGACTACTAAGCGGAACGGAAGCAGCAACAGCCGTCGGTCAATCGGAGTAACTAACCTCAGGTATGCATTCCTCGTGATTATTATGCTTCATACCCTAATTGCAGCATGTGCGTCTTTAAATCTCAACGTATTACTTTATTTCAGTCGAATTTTAATTGCATAATCAATTATCGGAGAATTTTTTAGTAAACAGCGAATCTGTTGATGTGTGCTATTTATTAATGTAGTATTAATCAATTCATTTGCTGTTTTCTGCAATTATAGCTCTATTATTGTTAATTAATGGCGTATTAGCTCAAGTAGTGTTTGGGTTAGCTTATTTGCTTATTTTGGAGGGTTTATGTTAAGCCCCAATTTTGTGGCTTTTGAATTGCATCAAACAGCAAATGAATTGATTAGTGTGACCTTCATTTAGAGTCCAATAGCTATGTGAAATGTCGCTTTTACATGTTAGAGTTTTTGGTAGATCCAAGTTGTCTGTCAGATGAAGGTATAACATTATTAATGTAGTGTTGTATACATAAAAAGTTGTTTTGTAAATGGATAATTGCAACTACATGGTATTATAATTGATTCTTATTTAAGAAATTTTGCCGTATGCAATGAGCTGTGAAATCAAATGCCTAATAGTATATGCTATAAATAGGCAAATTTCATTATCAACTTTGAATTTTTTACCTTACCTTGTTCTCTCATTTTATAGTGACAATGGCGGACACCAAGGCAGTGACAATTCGTACTAGGAAGTTCATGACAAACAGGCTTCTTTCCAGAAAACAATTTGTGAGTTGTCTACATCCACAATTGGTTTTTATATATAATTTTGGCAATGGTTTTTAATACTTACAGTTGGATTTTGTTATTGTAGGTCATTGATGTGCTACATCCAGGAAGGCCAAATGTCTCCAAGGTTTATATCATATAATATATACATTTTTTTATAGTATTTATCACTATGCCAAGTTTTGTGTTAAAATTTTCTAAATTGGGCTATTACTTATATTTTGAAGGCTGAATTGAAGGAGAAATTGGGTAGGATGTACGAGGTGAAAGATCAGAACGCTATTTTCGTTTTCAAGTTCAGAACTCACTTTGGTGGCGGTAAATCAACTGGTTTTGGTTTGATTTATGATTCTGTTGAAAATGCAAAGAAATATGAACCAAAATATAGACTTGTCAGGGTAACTTTCTAAACTCTGTTTCATTCAATCTAAAAAGTGTATGTGTTGATTTTTTTTTTTTTAATTTTTAAAATCTTGTGAATTTATGCAGAACGGACTTGATACCAAGGTTGAGAAATCAAGGAAACAATTGAAGGAAAGGAAGAACAGAGCAAAGAAGATTCGTGGTGTAAAGAAGGTTCGGCATTTTTTTTGTGAACAATGTAATTGTTACAAAAGGGAAAATATTAATTATTTTTTAAATGGATTATCTTTACATTTATTTTTGTTAATTTTGCAGACCAAGGCTGGGGATGCTACCAAGAAGAAGAAGTGAGCAATGAAATTCACGCTACTTACCTTCTTCTCATGTCGCGTTTTGTGTTTTTGGTTGGTTGTTTTAAACTTGTGTATCGACAGTTGCATGTTTTGAGATGAATCGGCTTTTTGTTTTAGAAAATTTAAATTAGAAGAATGAATTGTAGCTTTGTCTTGAAGTTTGATCAGTTTTTCTATGGAATTTGTTATATTGTTATTGTACTTTGGATTTAGATATAGTATTGATTATAACAATATTATATAAGCTAATAGATGAATTAAAGTTTAATTGTATGTTCTATACTCGATAAAATGAACATGAAGTAATTGCAGGTTTTGCGGTTTTAGGACTATCTGTAAACTTTGTATATATACTCACTAGGTTCATACCCGTGAAAATTCACGGGAGGCCATTAATTTTATTGAGCATAAGTAAGTTTAGTGATTTGTATATGTTAATTTTGTTGGTCGTGTGAAAAAATTGTCTTCTTTTGAAGTTGAAAGGATCTTTTGCTTAGAAGGTGTTAAGGACGATCTTGAAATAAAAGAAAAATATACAACATTAGTTTTAGATATAACAACTCCTTTATAATACGGTTCCAACCAAACATCAATTGCAACCACACAACAATCATAAACTTCATATGGAAACAATGTATTCTTTATAACTAAACCACACAACAATCATAAACTTCATATGGAAACAATGTATTCTTTATAACTAAACAACTCGAAATTGATCATTCCAATCTCCTTCACCCGCTAATCCTATAACTGATGTTTTTTCGTGGTATCTTTCTAACCAACCCTGCGTAAAAAGGTTAAACTTTTTCAATTTAATTATAAGCCATGTAGAAAAAAGATAATAGTTTTGGTAAAAAGAGGATACTTACTTGAATTTTGTGGTAAAATAATTAGGAAGTGATACACCGATAGGAACACCACAAATAATAATAAACAATCCTATACCGTAACCAAAACTCATTCATGAAACCATATTGAAGGTGTGGTTGGTATAAATATGCTCGGGAATAATGCAACGAAACCAAATATTATGACTGGTTTACTAAATGTCTCGGTTTCCCAATTTAAATGTTAAATAGGAATAACCTCCTGAAGCACACAATAACTACACTTAAATTGTTAATTGCATTTGGTCTAAAACGAAATGTACTAAATTTGGAAATCTCAATAAAGTGTAGCTTACACATTTAAATTTTCAAATTGAATTGAGGAATGAATAAGAATTTATGCAACAATTATCACAAGTGCAAGCAAAATCAACAATTCTTAATGATTGAATGTAAGTACAATTAATCAACAATAATACATTGTCCATTAGATAGGGTCCGGTCCATTTAAAGAAACAAAATAGCGAAAAGTATAACCAGAAAGAGACATTCCCCACCACCAAATGCTAATATACACGACGGGCTTTGAAGAAGAGAACCATAAATATTTTCACTTGCCGTTTATTGAATCATTTGAAAGAGGATCAAAGAAGCAGCACCCGTGATATTACCATAGTAAAAGATGGCAGTGAACATACGAAGCTGATTCATTCACCAGTCCAAATGGAGTACCTGCCAAAGGATCAACTTTTTATCCATACTTGTTGCAAATGAACATACTTGTTGCAGGTTTTGCACCGCCTAATACTGCTGTAGGAAACGGTGGAATGAACATCATTTCACCTTCATTTATGTGCATAGCCTATTTATGCTCACTACACGGTTACCAAATAACCGGTAATTTTAAAATTGTTTTAAGTTTTAAATTTCTTAAAATCCGGAACTTTTTCCAAATTTGGAACCGCATATTGTGGATGGTGGGTTGGAAAACTGTTCACCAGTTGTACACGATTGCAGTGCATTGTGGAATTGAAAAAAGAATACTCGTAGAAGGGTGATTTTAATTCCGGTATTTTTACCGTAATTATGCATTTTATAATGTTATATGAGGAAGTTGATTTATAAATGTGAATTAATCATAAATATTGGGTCAAAATGAGAATGATGAGTTGGAGGTGTTAAGAAATCATTGGTGTAGTGCATTTGGAAATGTTATACTTCCTCCGATTCAAAATAAGTGACGCACTTTTTTTTGGGTGATTCAAACACACTTTGAAAAACCACCTTATTTGGCAAAAAATAAGTTAATGGGACTCACACCCACTAACTATCTACTTTAACAGAGTGAAATGACTACTTTACCCTTACTTTTTACTTTTAAACATCATTAAACTCAATTTATTCAAAATGTGTGGGACTCATCCGCACTAACCATCCAATTAACTAATTTAATCATCATTATAATTTTTTGCCTCAAAAACCGTGATACCCCAAACGTGTCACTTATTTTGAATCGGAGGAAGTATAAGGAAGTTCATTTATAATTTTGTAATTTTATGGAAGGTTATATAAGAAAGTTGTTTTGTAACTGATAACTAATCATAATTGTTATAACATAACTACAAAAGGAAAATGTTATATAGGGAAGTTCTTTTATAATGGAATTAATTAATAATAATAACGTTATTAACTAAAAAATAAGTTAATGAATTGAGAAATAATATTTGTGCCTACAATTTGTGTCATCTAAAAAATAAGCTTGACATGTGTCATCCAATAATTCTCTCTCTTCATATCATCCCTTTATTTTGACACTTGTCATAATCAAATTGATAGGCACATGAATAGGCATATTTAGTAGGCACAAATACCATTTCGCTAATGAATTAGTTTAATAAATCGTGATCCGTAGTTGTTGCAGAAAAGAAAGGAAACTTTATGGAGATGGGTAAAGTTGCTGGGCGGGAAAAGAAATCAAATGGCCAGTAATAGCATGACACGTAACAAAGTTGGGGTGTGAGAAATGGACACGTGGCACCCAAAACCTTTGTTTATATATATAGATAGATAGATACTCACGGTATAAAAACCTATAGCCTAATATTTCCAAAATCCAATTACTTATTTCCAAATAGGTAAATCATCTTACAATATTATTGTTTTTCATTACATGAATAAAAAATGGAAGTTACATTATTAGCATTTTGTTAGTATACACCATTCATATATTCAGGTATTAAATTAATTTACCCTGAGTTTTTCAACGTGTGCATAAAGATACAATTCACTCACTTTCTACTCTTCTCGTCGCTTACGCTTAATTCTGTTAAGATGAAGGTCCAAACAAAACCAAAGTGACAAAGAAACAAATAAAATAAGTATGCCAAACCGACAACACCCATTGGGATGGTCAAACATTCGTTGAAATTTAAAGTAATTTACATAAATTCAGAAAATTATGCTTGCATATAATATAAATTTCTTTTTGAGTTTTGGAGATGGAAAGGCATGTGGAGGGAAATCAAATCACAAGAATTCCCAAAATCCCGCCAAAATTTCTTACAGGTGTTGCTCAATCCACAAAAAGATATTCGAATCAACACGAAACCAAAACCCTAAATCTTCTTCTCTCTCTCTCTCTCTCAACTATCACATCAATCGCTGTTTCATATTCCCCGGTTTTACTGTTTCAGCATATCGATGGTGTTAAATCCAGCTTCGTCTCAACTTTTCATCAAAGTTTCTTTACCCGGTCTTCAGGTAAAATATTCATATTCTAGCTGATTTTTGGATCTTTTGAGCACAGATTGTAGTTCATACAGTTTCCGTTACTCGACTGTTTAATTTATGTTTGAACGGTTTTGAACTGTAAATCGGTTAGGGTTCTGTACTTAGAAAATTCATTAATGCTATTTACTGATCAAGTAATTCGATCGTTTTAGTTTACTATAGAGTTATTATTATTGTTATTTGCATCATTATGCGCGCACGATTTGTGCGTTATTGTGATACATTGATGTTATGTGACTGTGTTTAGGGTCTTTAGTGATGCGATTAAGGATTAAGGTCACGTGAGCTATCAAATTCGGAGAAACCAGAATCTGATTCTTGTATGAAGAATCGTAATGCTGTTGATGAAAAGCCATTGTTGGATGGAATAGCTGAAAAGGAGTCAAACGAGGCTGAACATATCACATCTGTTGATAATTCTGCAGATGATCTTAAATTGATGATATCAGAAGATAGCAGAAATGCAGATGATACACTGATGCCTTTGGGTTCAAAAGTCATGATTTCTATGGAAACTTTGACTTTAAGTCCAGAAAAAGAAATTTCTAAAAAAGAGGTTGAATGTATTACTGTTGGTGTTAAAGAGGCAATAAAATCATCACCACTTCTGTTGGTTGATACGAGTCAGCTTAACGTTTCGGTTCCTAATTCACCAAATAAAGTGATTATGGAATGTGAAAATCCGTCTGATAATGTAGAATCTGAGAGCATCATTAATGAAGATGATGTCATAAATGAGATTATTAAAAGTGAAACTAGTAATGAAGATGATGCTGTTAATGAGAATGTTAAAAGTGCTTCTGAGGTTAAAAATGGTAAAAGGGGAAGGAAGAGGAAAGTTCTAGAAACTGCTGGAGATGTAACGCCTAAAAAGGAGAAAATCGAGAAAGATGAAGTCAAAGTCAACCGTAGGGTGCTGCGTTCAAACACTATGACAGTCAACGACAGTTTCAAGGTGGATGAAAGCAGACTTAATGAGAGTGTTGCTGGTTTCAAAAGACAGATGGAAGCTGAATGTTTGGGTCAAAGTCGAACCGAGCATGAGAAAGAAGTCAATGCAAAAAGTCAACCGACTGGTAGACCACAGAAGAAACAAAAACGTCGTGGGAGACCTCCTAAGATACAGGGTGAAACTGGTTCCAAAAGAAAGATAAAAATTGCATGCTTGGACGAAAATGCCCTTCAGAAAGAAGATGAAAACACTTCAATAACTAGTGAACAACAGAAGAAACAGAAACGGATCGGGAGACCACCAAAAGATCAGACTGAAAAACCTGTGTTGCATAAAGTTACGGTGATCAATAATAAAAAAGGTCGTGGTAGACCACCTAAAGGGCAAGACGGTACTTTGTCAACACATGTGACCAATGCAAAAAAGCAGAAAACTAACAACCAGTTGAAGGGTAAAAACGTCAAAGATTCTCCCAAGATTCACAACGTGCAAAAAGAAGATGAATCATCTGAGGATGACAACAATCTAAAGATCAACACTTTTGAAGAAAATAATGATCAAACAACTGTTGAAGAAATTGTTAAGAGTGAAAATACAAAACAGTTGAAAAACAGTTTTGTTGGTTTGGAAAAACGACAAGAACAACAGCTGGTGAGAGATAAAATAGTTAGTATAATAGTGAAAGCAGGGTGGACAATCGAGTATAGAAAAAGGCTAACTAGAGAATATAAGGATGCAGTATATGTTGATGAAAAAGGGAAAACACACTGGTCTGTCACAAAAGCTTATTTTTCTCTTTTAATGAAAATTGAAAATGGTGTCGCTAATAGTCAAGAAATTTCTGCATTTACTCCAATTCCTGATGAAGAAATTAGCATACTATTCAGATCAGTTTCAAAGGTCAGGAGTGATAAGAATATGAAGAAAAATAAGATAAAAAAGGGCAAAAACAAGGCTAAAATAATCATCCGTGGAGAAGCACAACTTAAGAAACATAGAAAGAAATCTGTCAAAAAGGGTAAAAATGTCATAAAAAAGAAACCGTCAACACTCAAAAGAGGACCAAAAGTCAAACCACGTCTGGTAGCTCGTAAGGAATCAGATCAAGAAAATGCTGACTGTACATTATTTGATGGAAAACGTAATCTTTTATCATGGATGATAGATTCAGGTGTTATTATGCCAGGTGGCAAATTGCAGTACTGTGAGCTTGAGGGAACAATTACTCATGATGGGATTAACTGTAATTGCTGTAATGAAATGATGGATATTTCAAGTTTTGTAAAACATATTGGAGGGCAGGGACTTGAAAATATATATTTAGAATGTGGATCGAGTTTTTTGAAATGTTTGTTGGAATGTTGGAGGAAAGAAGAGAATTCTGGTAATATTAGGTTTAATGATGTTGATGTTTTGGGTGATGATCCTAATGATGACACGTGTAATATTTGTGGAGATGGTGGTGATTTGATCTGTTGTGATGGTTGTCCTTCTACATTTCATCATAGTTGCCTTGATATACAAGTAATCAATAATTCTTTTCCTATTTTATTCTACTCCCTTTTTCAGTATTTAATTTTTTGTGCATTTTAGGATTTTCCTTCTGGTGACTGGCGTTGTGTATATTGTTGCTGCAAATTCTGTGGTCTAGTTGAGTGTGATGCTTCTAAAATGCTTACATGCTGTTTGTGTGAAGAAAAATGTATGAAAAATCAAAATTTAATCATTAAAGATGATAAATAATTCCTTTGTTTACTTAAATCCTACTAACAATTTCTGTTACAGTTCATCACTTATGCTTACAAGAAGTCGATTCTAGTAGCCTAGCATTCTGTGGGAGCAAATGCCAGGAGGTACGGTTTGAGATAAAAGCCAACCCAAATTGACCCGTTCATAAGTAAACGGGTCGAAATTTGATTTGTGAAAATATGTTTTCAATTGTCATTTGCAATTTTTTAATCTAATAATAGTTTGATTTGTGATAGATTTTTGAGCAACTGCAAAAATATATTGGGGTTAAATTCGAGCTGGAAGATGGATTTTCTTGGAGTTTGCTTAAGCGTTGTGATGTTAGTCAGGTTTTTGCACTTATCGATGATCAACCGAAAATTGAATGCAATTCCAAATTGGCAGTTGCTTTTTCTGTAATGGATGAATGTTTTGTGCCAATTATGGATGAGAGAAGTCAAGTCAATGTGATTCACAATGTTGTTTACAACTGTGGGTGAGTTTTTATTATCCATATTTTTATTATGCCTTTTTAATGATATACTTCCTCCGTTTCAAGATAAGTGATACACTTTCCATTTTGAAGTGTTTCAAAATAAGTATTTTTTATTAGTTTGAAATTTATAGAAAATTGTTATCAGGTCAAATTTCAAGAGGTTGGATTATTCTGGCTTCTTTACAGCAGTCTTGGAGAGGGGTGGTGAACTGATCTCAGCTGCATCCATAAGGTTGTTTTTTTTTTTAATTTCATTAAAAAAAAATTTCTGGTATTAATTGAATTTTATTTTCACAATTAGGATCCATCGGTTAGCAGAAATGCCTTTTATTGGTACTCGTAACATGTACAGGCGTCAAGGAATGTGTCATCGGCTTCTAGATGCAATTGAAAGTGTAGGTTTTATTTAATTATTTTCTAATTTTCTTTTAATTATTATTTATTTAATTTTATAAATTTTCAGGCTCTGAGTTGTATTGGTGTTGGAGAGCTGGTAATTCCTGCAATCCCTGAACTTTTTAAAACATGGACCGAAGTGTTTGGATTCAAACCTCTTAAAGAATCAAAAAGGAAAACAATGAAGTGCGTGAGTATGATTGTGTTTCCTGGTACCGATATGCTTCACAAACCGCTTCTTCCAGTGACGAATGACGATAACGCCCTTCACTCAATAACCAAGTCACCAGATCACAAGCAAACACTTGTTGAATCTGAACCACCCACAACCTCACTTCAAGTTCCAGATTCTGGATCTCAACTTGCTGAAAATAATTTGGTCAAAAGTGTTCCAAGAATTTCCTTTGACTTGAATCTTCAACCTGCTGCAACTGACACCGATTTCCCTTCCATTGATGATGACTCTATCTCACAAGTATGGATTTCATGGTCATGATTATGTAAATTGGTATGTAGATCGTGGTTGTTTTGTTTTGAAATGATGTATTGATTAAGATTGTGCTTTATTTGTTACAAGTGTATGTATAATTGAAGAAAATAGTATGGTTGATTAAATTATTAGAGTAACTGACGCTTACATACAGCTGATTATTAGAGTAACTGACGCTTACATACAGCTGAGGGTCATGTAATTTTTGAAGTTGTAAATACGTCTTTGAAGTGAAATTTGGTCACATGAGGTTTTGGCTATGAAGTTTGTTAATGTTAATACAACTTACTTTCAATCCAAGTTTATAATAACAGATGGATTAACTTTGTTCATAACCGTAGAGTAAATTGCGAAGCAGTCCTTGTGGTTTAGCCTAACTAAGTATTAATTATGTACACATAAACACCGTTTACAAAAGCCACAACGTACTATATACAACCAGATACACACCGTTAACCAACACGTACATATTTGTATACATATATGCTGACTTATATTACTCTCTCTGATCATTGCAGCTAGTATATATTCTTATACAGATCGATATACACATCGTCCACAAAAACATCGTAATTATCTCATGTTAAAACTATAACTAGCAAATATATATCCAATGAACCATAGATGGATCGATTCGATTACTTATTCTGGTTGAGCCTGGCTGCTGCAGCCACCCCACCTGGGTACGTGGCAAGCTCCGGTTGGTTCCTGATCTCCGCCCCTATCACTCCCTCCGCATCCTCCCTCGACACCGGTTTGTCTCCGGGCAACAATGAATTCGCATCCTGCATATTTTATACGTACGTTACTTCACTAATATTCCTATTAAATATGAAATTAATAAATAACACTTACATCTCCGAGTTTTGTTTTATCCTCATCACGCATGGTTCCAGCATTTTGTGACGCCGCCGCCTGAGCTTTGGCCGCCAACCCTTGTGGTATCACTTGCATACGACCCGTTGCACGAACTTCTGCCGCTTGCATCGCCGCTGCGTCACTTTGCTCCACCGGCAGATATGGCGGCAGCCTCCAATGCTTCTCCGATCGTAACCTGTTCATCGCTGTCGGTTTTCACCGGAGCCGGAGCTGATGTTGGACCTCTTCGTATATACTGTCCCACTACCTGTCGAAATCAAATTGAATTTGTATTAGTATCGACGAAGTAAAGACGACGAATAAAATTAAGAAAAAAATTATTAATTTGTTGCCTGGCCGCCGACGGATTCAGTTATGATGTGACGACCGTCGAGTTCGGCGTCGGAGACGGTTACACCTTGATCTCCGGTGTCGCTAGAAACGTCATAATGACCTACAACGCCACGATTTTCATTTACGGAAGCAGCAGACTGCATGACGGCGGCGGGTCCGCTTTTCTTGGTTTGACCAAGGAGCATGTTCTCGGCGGCTTGCATGGTGGCGGCATCTTGTGGGGTGATCGGTTTGTTAGCCAAGTCGCCGGAGACTTTGAAAACGTCTCCGTATTTGATAGGCTCTTGCTCTTCAGGTTGAGGTCGTCGTGGTTGTCCTTGACTCATCGTCGTCGGTTGGAAAAGAAAACTGACAATTGACGTGTCGTCATTAGGTGGAATGAAACGGTATATATAGGAAGTAGACGGGTTGTTTCAGGAAATTGTGAGCCAGATAATTGACACGTGGACAATGAGTAGGATGGCAATTCTGTTCGAGTTCTGCTATACAAGACTAGTGGTCAACACGTGTCAATACTCCAATAGATGTGGATGGTTTTGTTATCGCTTGACAAAAGTATCAGATAAGTCTCAATGTTATCAGGGGTTAATGATAAGGAAATTAATTTGAGGCATGATATTTAGTCCTATCACTTATAGCTTAGTGGTATCTAATGTGAATTTAAGGCGTTCCCATGATTTATTGGGTATAAGTTTTAGTCTCGTTGTGAACAAAAAGGTGGAAGGTTCGAGGGAAGGCATACTGCCCCTTGTGTATGTTACTGTCTAGGCTCAAACCACTAACTTACTAACTAGCCGTTAAAAAAAAATCTAACTATTTGATAGGATGATATATGTATTTCACTAATTCGCTCTCCTAATATTATCCCTTGATTTTTTGACGTGTGTCTTTATCTAATGAGTAGGCATAGGAGTAGGTTTAAATGGTAGGCCTAAATAGCATTACTCAATTAATTTATGTACTATAAATTTTGATGCATATACTATATTGTATAAATTTTTCTGCATACTGTAAACTATATAATGTAATTATTGTAGTAGGTATCTTAAAAGATGTGATCACCCTAATGATAAGGTTTTTATCTTATATTTTTACGATCTAAGATTTAAATTATGTTATAAATATAGAGTTGCGTTCAAGGAGGTCCATGATTTTTACAAAGTTCTGAGGAACAAATCTCAACCATTGATCAATATGATCAAAAGGTCAAAATTAATCACATACTTTATATGTGATACCCCCTAAATAAAGTTCCCTTCAAGATACCCCTCAAGATATAAAATATGTGATTAATCTTGACCATTAGATCCTATTGACCAATGATTGAGATTTATTCCTTGGGACTTCACAAAGATGATGGACCTCCTTGAACGTTTCTCTATAAATATATGTGGAAATTAACAGTAAGATTAAAATATACTGGATAAACAATCTCCATCTTAATTCTTTGCTATTTTTTTTGGAAACAGCTTTGCATTAAAAAAAAAGACTAGCAAGGAGCTAGAAACAAAAATTAAACATTACATGGTAAAATAAGCCATTCCTGCCAACTAACTCTAAACTTACTATTTCTATTACAGACCCAATTAAAAGAAACTTCTTTTATCAAATCGATCAACATATATTGCCGCCGATCCCCATTATTAAAAATGACCGAGTTCCTGAACCGCCAAAGAATCCATATAACCGTAAAACAAACCGCTTCCAAAATGCTCTTACAACGATTGTTTAAGTTACTTAAAGAATCCATATAATTCTTTGCTATTAATTTTGATATTTTAACTCAAAGCCTTTTTAATGGTTTGTTTTAGATTTTTTATATCCTTAACATTTAAAATAAAATAGACATAACTACTATAGGAAGCAATAAAATTCGAGTCATTTGTAAAAGCAGGAGTATTTTGAAAAAGCTATGAAATATGGGTGTTTTAAATTCCTTTGTAGGGGTGTTTGAAAAATCAGATTTTTTAATAATTACAGTTTTACCCCCTTATCTTTACATTCATATATTTTTAACTTATATCTCAATTAAAAAAATTCAATCCCTTACCATTTAAAATAAATATTTTAGAAATCAAATACTCCCTCCGTCCCTAAATAAAGTTCTCATTTCTCTTATGCATAATTTTTAAGGTAAAAATTAGTGGTGATGTCATTGGTAATAAATTTGATTAAAATATAAAGTTGATTTGGAAAGAGAAAGATAGTTAGTGGATAGTTAGTAGAGGGGTCCATAGTAATTATATTATTTTATTAAGTGAACTCCATCAACTTGTGAAATGAGAACTTTATTTGGGGACAAAATTTTAAGGAGAAATGAGAACTTTATTTAGGGACGGAAGGAGTATATTACAATGTAACAAAATTAGAAGATCAAGTTCCTATAGTATTACGATAAAAATAACATAGTTCAAATCTCATTGAATAGGATTTGAACAATTTTTTCTATTATGCCTAGGTTCGTGACATAAGCCACATTTGCGAGGAATGTCCATCTCGTTATGAAATCGCTTTTCACGTGTCTGGCCTCGATGATGAACAGAAAGTTTCGAGTAATCAGCTTCAATTTTCCAATCCGAATTCAACCAACAATCATCGTGAGAAAGTGGCATAAAATCACAACAATATTGGTCTTTATACGTAATTCTACAATTTCTAATTAACATGACGTCAAAACTATTTTTCTCCAAAAACTTAATCCTGCCGGAATCCTTCTGCTGTTGCCGCCAACTTCGCCGGACTAACTGTAAAAGGAGAAATGGTTGCAAGTCACCACCATCAAACACATAGAAGAAACCATGCAAAACCTCCATGTGGAGTTTGGCACAAGCACATGCACTTGTTAGAGCCAATAAAGTTAGGACGTCAGTGTTACAAGCAAAACCCAATTCCGACTGGGCACCTACTATAAACAAAGACCATCTATTACAAACAACCCACTATATATTTTTGTCAAAATGCATCAACTTTGCAACCACAATGGCTTCGTATAAATGCCAGTTTTGCACTTACATCACCGCCGATTTGTCGCCTCATATCAGAATTTTTATTATAATGAACAAAGCACAAAAAAAGCAAAATCGAAAATCTATCACTTTTCAATTATAATAAAAGTTTCAAAGAACATCAGCAAAAAACTGACAAATATAACGCGTTTGTGATGAATTAAACATGATAAAAAAAGGGCAAAATCCTTCGAATATATTCAAAATGTCAACATCTTTTGAGCCAAACGTGAGTAGAAATTAGCATTTGAATCCATATATGTTAAGGTGTTGGTATTTGGTACCAAGGGTAGGTAACTTGACAAATTGTTAGTTATTGATATTCTGCTTTTCTTTACCTAACAATAATTTTGTCGGCCAGACTGTTGCCAACATAAATTGCATTATGCCCAAAAGACTACCCCACGAGAAGACATGTTTCATCACTACAATTATATAAAAGTAGGGTATGCAAGTTGGCAATACGGTGATTGTTTCATTTTGCTTTTGATATTAGAACTATTTGATGTAAGCGCGCATTCAAAATAATTTTGTAACATTTATTGAATAGAAAAACTAGATAATCACATGTAATGAAATAGATGTGTAGTTATATATCTATTGTTTGATGTTATATTAATTAGAGCATCTACAATTATGATAACGTTGTAAATAGGTCCTTGAGAAAAAATTAGGCAGCAAAATTAATGAGTCCTAACATGTTGGTTTGGCCAATTGGATTGGGTATGATGTTAATACGAATAGGTGATACGTAAATAAATATTCAGTGAATTAACTATAAAGTGTTGGAAAAAAAATGTGAAATGTTATGTTTTGACCAACTTGGACACAAACAATTATAAATTTGTGTGATTTATAACGCAGTGACGTAGTTATTAATATACTAACAAATTTAAGGTGTTAGATAATAAATATCTAAATGTTTTCTATAAATAAAAATTAATTAACTTATATTTAAAAATATACATTTTACTTAATAACACTTATTTAACTCATGATATTTACATCAAAATTTCATTTATGACACTTTAAAAAAAAAAAACCAAACTGATAAATATTTTTTATATCATAACATCCATTAAATAAGTTGTTCCCCAAATGGATTCTACAAATACGAACGAAGAATACAAAACGAAAGGCGGGTCATTTTAGTAATTTTGATAGTATACACGTCATACAGGTTACAGGGACAGGACGAGTATATTATAGGCGGACGTATCGAACCCCCTCTAATACGACTCTGAGTAATTTCAGATCCGTTTTTGTCTGATACATTTCTCTCTCATATTTCCCAAAGCTCTCACGGTGCATTTCTAACTCAAAATCATCGAGAGCTGCTGCTAACGTAACATAGTAAAACTCTCAGATTAGTGATCCAAAGTGATAGATCTGAACCTAGTCGTCCCTCTCCAGGTAAATCTAGCTATTAAATTTGAAGTTTTTTGCAATTTGTTCGTGATTTTAAGTATGAAGTATGTATTTATTCGATGTATATGTTCGATTTTATATAGATCCGGTTGTTTGATCGACGATTTATACAAGTATATGTTTGCTGTCTGGTTTGGATTCACTGAAATTAACGACGTTCTGCTCAAATTCAGCTGGTTGTGGAGAAGATCTAATAAATCAACCGTTTGTTTAGATCTGTTTTTCATTTTTCTTTACAAGGCTAATCGCGTACTAGTGATTGTAATTTGAGTTAGCTGATTCGGTGATTTGACTCAAAATGGAGACACTTGTGATTTTCTCGCAGCAGGAACAATATCACAGCAGAAGTCGTGGCCGAAATCATGGTTCGTTTGGTTCTTATCATTCAAATAATTTTTTTAGAGAAATCAATTGTCGTACCTTTCAATCCGGTACAGGATTACTTCCAAACCCGCTGAAAGCTCGTTCTACACCTAACACCAAACAGTCCTCACCTACGTCCCCTAAAACACCACCTGCAACCACACCTAATGTGAAAAAACATTACCACTCTGACCAAAACCCTAAACACACAAAGAGAATTACAAAGAGTAACTCTGTTCCTATCCCAATTAATATCAAGCATGTTGATCATTCCTTTAAGGATAATAGAAAGGCTTATTTAAATGATAATCTCTTTTATTCTGAGCTTTGGGCTGGACCTGCTTATTCAAATTCACCACCTCCAAGTTCTTTACCTATACCTAATTTTTCAACCAAGCCAAAAAGGACTGTATCCCTTGAATTGCCTTCAGTTTCAGCTGCTGATATTGATTTTTTGACCTCTTTTGCGAAATCTGCTCCACCTTCCCCTACAAGGGAGTCTTCTCGTAGAGAATTTTTTAACAGCAGTGACGATGAGTTTGCGACTAAGACTCTTCGTCGCATTCTCAATCTCGATGATTGACATATTTGGAGTGTTAAATCACTCCTGTAAATAAAGATGTCTACTTTCTTTCAGTTTTTATTTTTTATTTATTTTTTATTTTTTTATTTTTAATTTTAGATTGTATATAGAATGAATAAGTCAGTGGTTACTTTGGGATCGGATACTAGTTTCTTTGTAGTTACGCGTTGTTGTGTAATGGTACAAGGATACTGATAGCTGTTTTAGTTACTTGGTGGTAGAATGTTAGTCTGGAAGTCGGTACAGATTCATAACTTGTTGGAAGTTTTCTGGGAATCTTAGCTGGGATTGGTGGGACATATCGATGCTGATCATATGTCGAGTAAGCAGTCAGTTGATGTAAGAAGGGGTTGGCTGTTTAAGTGGTTGGTGGTAGATCAGTATTCTGGAAGTCTATTCAGATTCATAAATTGTTGAAATTTCTTGGGAATCAAAGCTGGTAGGATTGATGGTTGATCGATATTAGTAAGTGTATACAGATTCGTAACTTGTTGAAGTTTCTTGGGAATCAAATATAAGATTGAGATTGATGGTGCATGTTAATGCTGGATGTTGTGCCATTGAAGCAGTGATGTAATTGGCTTAGGCTGTTGAAGTTGAGATTAATGGGACATTTTGGGTGGATCATATGTTGTGCAAGCAGATGTTGGTTGTTAATTGGGATTGTCTGGTTAGGCTGTTGTTGGTAGATTAGATTCATAAGTTGTTAAAGTTAGTTAAGATCTCTTGGGAGATTGGTGGTTGACAAAATGATGGTCCAGTTATCTTATCTATAATTGAAGGAGAAGTGAGTTTGTGATGTTGATAAATGTGTGACACAGCTGCGTTATGAGTTCTCTGCTAGTTTCAACATAGGTTAAAATTCTTGTATATATAGAGTGTAGAATCCTTATCCTAATTGTGCAGGATCATCTTACTTCCCCCCTAACCCTAACCCTAGCCTTTTTCACCAATACATCTCCACAATGTTCCTCTCTATCCATCCCCTTTTCTTGTTTCATTTCAGCTGGTTTCCGTTTTCTTGCATCTTTGTAGTTTCAGTCTTCACCCTTTTTTTTCCAATTTATTTCGTCATATGATGGAAATATAATTTCAAGTGTTGAGTTAGTCTTCAGTCTTCACCATCTTTTCTGGTTTTTAAGAGAGAAAAGTGGGAAGTATTCAAGTAAAACTAAAATAGGTCACTTGTTTGTCCATTTTCTGTGTACGATTAGCTGCTTACATCACTTTTTAGGAAGGTCAATGTCACTGTTTCTTTGGTCTTCAATCTTGCCATGCTACTTGAAGGTGAGGATTTTGAAATTAATTTGTAAAGTATTATCATAATTGTTTATCCTAACCTATAGTCACGTGGCAGGGAAAACATCTTCACTCCTCAGGAAGCTTTTATTACAAAATGATATGGTTGTAGATAAACTCTTGGAGCTAAACTTCTGTTAAGGTTGGTTGTTATAATTCTGTCAAGTTTTTCATACTTTCATGTCATGAAATGAGATTGATTTTGTGTTTGATTAATTGCAGTGGAAGTACCAATTGGAGAGAAAGCATCTTCAAGTTGCAAAACACTCCGTTGTTCTTATTCTGCTTTGTTTTTTTTCACTTACACTTTTATTCAAAGGCTATGTTTTCTATTTCTGTTGTCTTGTTTCATGAAATGACTTTGGTTTAAGCACTTTTTGGTTAATGTAGACTGCATGTTTTCTATTTTTAGTTTGGTTGAGAATCGGTATGGTAAGATTTTATAGATGGGTGTTTGGATAATAGGCATGACATTCAAAAATAGGAATGAAACCCACTAATATGCTGGGTATGGAAAGCCCTTCCTGTCTTTACTAATCTTATGATCTGATGATCATACTGAATCTATAATTATCTTCCAACGTTCGTTGCCTGTCAATTATTCTGTATAAATATATACTTCCTCCGATTCAAAATCAATGATATACTTTGGTTTTCATAATTTTTGAGGTAATAGATTATAATGAGGGTTAAATTAGATTAATTAGATGGTTAGTGGTGAATGAGTTCCATAACTTTTAATAAAGTAAGGTTAGTAATGTTTAAAAGTAAAAACTAAGGGTATAAGAGTCATTTCACTTTATAAAGTAGGTAGTTAGTGGATCTGAAGCCCACTTCTTTTTATCAAATAAGGTAAAATTTTAAAGTGTATCACTTATTTTGAATCACTCAAATATTAAAAATGTATCACTTATTTTAAATTGGAGGAAGTAATAAAAATGGTGGATATGGAAGTACTGGTTAAAGACGTTATACATGTTTAATAAATATGCATACATCCAATACGACTGATTACTGTTAATATGCTATATCTATTTGTCTCTGCGCTTTTAATTTCATCATGTGCCTTGACCTCGTCATTAACTCCTCTAATTTTATTAGGGTTTGTATCTTTGTGATTTGTAGATTACTTAAATTTTTCATTCACCAGTAGACTTGCATATCTACAATGAAATTACTAAATCATGAGCTAAGGGTCTACAAGAAATATGACACTATTTTTGGACGAGTTAAATTAAAATTAGAAATATGTATCACTTTTCGACAGGTAGCCAGGTAGGTTAACCTGTTCTGGTTGTCATATGACCGAGATGTAAAACGACCCCACCTAATTGTTTATTGAGTCGTGAGTCCTTAATACTAGTATTTGTTAATTTAAAAATATTAGAAGGATACGCGCGAACGCAACGACATATACCTTGTAATTATATTTTGTGGCCCAATTGATTTTTGAGATTCGAACCCAATTTCAACCCAAATAACCCGACACGTTTTAAGGACACTTTTCGTCGGTTTTGAATAGCTACTTAACCGCCATTTGCCAGTTCGTTAGTTTTAGCAGACATGAGGTCATCTCTTGGTTTTTGGTCATTCATGCTTTTTGGTACACAAGAACATTACGATCAAAATTTTCTGTTCTAAGATTATACAATCTGATTTTATCCGGTTGAAGGTTTCGATATACTTTAATCTGAAAGTGACCAAATTTTCTGTTCTAAGATTATACAATCTGATTTTATCCGGTTGAAGGTTTCGATATACTTTAATCTGAAAGTGACCACAAGACTTCAGAGAATCCAAAGCATTTGAAATCAACAAAATTTCTACAAAATGAACTTCAAATGCTAAAACAAAGCTTTGAAAGGCAACCAACATTTGCAAAGTCAAGTTTTTAAGAAAAAATGAGAGCAGTATACGAGCCATTGGCAAATTAGATTGGTGAATTAGTGGTTCACAAGAATAATTGTGGATGTCCAACAACTAAGGGTAAAAAACATAGTTCTAAAAGGCTCGCTTACGTCATGGCTCGCAAAGGTGTGATGCTGCAACGGCATGGTCCAATGCTTGGGCATAAGGCTCGCGTATGCTGGGGTCCAACTTGGCTCACATTTACCCGTCATAAATTGTGTCTTTTTAGACAACTGGACTACATATATGGGCCAAATATATGTAATTAATTAGTTATAAAAATGGTTGAATATGACAAAAGTAAAGATTTATGAACTATGCTATAAATTTATAATTATATGTTTTTCTTGAAATACAAACCTACGAGGCACAATTCTTATGTATAACCCAAACGTACTATTAAGATCCATTGTTGAAATTACAAAGAGAAACCTAAGAAGGAGATCAAGCATGCTTAAACATTTTCATACTAAGCCAGTAGAAATATACAGCAACCACAAGCATCGGGAGTGTTAATGGCACCAAGAAGCAATAATACCTATTGCAAACATAATCAATCGGAAAAAAAACATTAAAAAATGTTTGCAACTGGAATCTGTTTGTAATTATGAAAAAGTTGACGATTCATACCTATCGTTTTGTATTGCAAAAATGATAGCATTATCTGAAAGAGGAAGTAGCTTTGATATCACTGCGGTATACAGAAAACCACCGAAGAAAGTGGAGCCAAATATAATGAAGAATCCGCCCCAAAAAACGCTCTCTTTGGCGGTTATGAATTGTGCAATTGTTAACATGTCTTCAAACAATTGTTAACATACCTGCAAATCTCATATTAAATTGAAGGAAACAAATAACAGAACACCGAAATCAATGTACAATAACACCTATTTCATTTGCAAAGGAAGCAAATTATGATTACACAATCACTGTGTATTTAGGAGTTGTTTAGAGGGTAATGTACAAGTTTAACTGTTTTGACAAAGACAGACAATTAGGTTACAATGAAAATAGCAAGATGCAAAATTCCGAATCAATTTGTTTCTCATTTGATAAGTTTTTAGGTATTTATTTAACAATTTTATTATGAACAAGTTGCTAAAAATTTGAACTAAATTGTTCAGAATGTTTTGATATCGAGAGTCAAATTTTGCTAAAATGATCTAATCGTGGATCTTATACCTCACCAAAACGAAGATACAAATTCACCAAAGAACACACATAACGTATTCTTCCAAAAGTTTGCATATGTTGGCAGGTGATAAATAATTTGAAGGAAAAAATCGAACAAACAGGCAACAGCATTGAAGATCTTGGCAACAACATTTAACCAGTGGAACCAACAGCAAAATTGACCAAAATTTAAGAATTGAACACCAGCAAAAAAAAGGAGCAAATCAGCTTGAGAATAATACCTGATGTGCAGCAGGAAGAACTCCCGGTGGGGGGCTGCCGGCGATGGGCGTGCTATGAGAACGGAGAGTAGCGACGATGCGGGAGAGAATATTTGTGTAGTTAGGTTTTTTCTTTGCTTCATAGTTTGTGTTAAAAAGAAGGGTTAATTTCACAAAATAGTAACGAAGTTTCAGTCACTCAAATTTTAAATGCCCTTCATAATAGTAACCAAGTTTTAAAAGTGTCCCAATTATGTGAAATCCACCTATGATTACAAGTTACCAAGTCACTTTAATTTTATCTCACTTAAAAAGCCATTTAATAATAATAATAATAACTAATTTTTTCATTTAATTCAATTTATTAATTCACTAAAACGATGCCTTGAAATGTCCGATCATAGCTACCAATACAACTAATTTACTAAAGGTCTCCCCACAATACAACTAATTAACTAAGTCTATTTGCAAAAATCAAAACTGTCGCTACTAATTATCAACGAACGCAAATATCAATCATATACAATAAGATAAAAAATCAAACAAAATCACAAGTAAATTAAACACAAACTCAAAATCACAAGTAACTTAAACAATAAATTGCTCACAATGTAATACCCGGAAAAAAAATGAATTCAACTGACTCACTAACAAATAATCATAATAATAATATAATCACAACGGATCTCTATCAAGGATTTAAATTAAATGAATAAATTAATTAATATTATTATTAAATGGATTTTTAAGTGAGATAAAATTAAAGTGACTTGGTAACTTGTAATCATAGGTGGATTTCACATAATTGGAACACTTTTGAAACTTGGTTACTATTATGGAGTGAATTTAAAGTTTGAGTGACCTAAATGGAACACTTCTGAATCTTCGTTACTATTCTGTGGAAAGGGAGATTAAAATGACTATATTTTATAAGTCTTTGCAAATGCTTAATAATGATCTTATTTACGGTCTTTCAGATAATAGCAATAGCAATATCATTATAACATCGTATGAGAATTGATATCGGTACCACAATTTTTAATGGTTATACTACATTGTACAGATTTTACAGCTAACTGTACAAGTATGTTATGCATTGGATGTGATATATACATTAAAACTTGTGATAAGAAAATCATCCCTATACTAAAATGGTGTTCTTAACGATGATGTAGCAGCTAATTAAACATTTACTGTGTAGTCCATGTTTTAATAATCAGATTTTATATTGAACCGATCAATATCTTGAATACAGTCATACCGGTAAGACCGGATGAGCTAACCTATCGAACCGGATAACAACATTGAGTATTTATGATGTAATAAATATATAAATAGTATAAAAAAATAAAAAAAAAAAAAAAAAAACTAGACAAAATACAAAATAAATATTATAAACAATTCAGAAAAAAAACCTAAAATCTATTTTCAACCGAATTTAATAATTTTATTTTATTTACTTATTTTTTTTAGAAAAATCAGATTTTACACTATAACCGGTCAGTTCAACCAGAATTCTATGTTAAACCGGCCGGTTCCAATCAGTATAACCACAAATGTAACCGGCTCATTCCAATCAACAACCTTTGTGTTTCCCTATTCAAGCGGCCGGTTCAATCAGGGTTTTAAAACACTATAAAGAGTAATAATGGGAAGGTTCAAAAACAACCATGAGCACAAATCTTTAGCACCTCAAGGAAGCTCCTTATAAACAAGAATAGCTTTTAAATAAAAAAGTTAAAATGACGTTCATATCAACAATAGTTAGAAGTGATGAAAACATCAAAGGCAAAATTATCAATCAATTAACATTAGTTTATCAAGAGACATATAATTTATAAAAAGCTGATGAAATTGTCCGACAAAGCCAAACGAATGCAAATAAATCCCTAAACGAACACTCAAGACAGACATAACGAACAAAATTAGTATCTTTTCCCCTTCTTATCATTTCGGCCTCTTTTTCTAAAATCACGTCTTTCAGAAGAATACAGTTTCTTAATCAATAAATTACGCATTGACGTTTTCACAGCTTCAGCAGCTTTAGAAAACACATCTTTATCAATACACAAACTTCCTTGCAACTGCTGCAACAGTTTTTCTCCAAATGGAACTTGTTCATCTTCCAATATCTTGTAATTATCACCACTAGATTCTGAATCACATTTGCTTAACACTCGCACTCGAGCCAATGATGAAGAATTAAAACCAGGTAAATTAGAGACTCCCATCACCATCCATACCAAATCTGCTGTTAATGAACTCCCTAATCTTGTCGGTATGAAATCTTCAACAACAATAGACACCACCTATTAAAAAAAATTAAATAACAATTAGTCTGCAAAAATATGATTATTACAATAATATTTTAATTTTGCGAATTATAAGTCGATTTTTAGGTGCTTACTTTTAGAACAGATAGAGTTTTAGCAGAAAGGTTGCAGCTCAATAACAATATTCCCGGAAAGCTGCATTTTTAGAATTAGAACAAATTTAATATTCTAACTCGATCAAAAAACCATTTTAAAAATAAATGTTCAAAGATCAGAAAGACTTTATTACCCTTGAACAGCTACAAAAATTGATGAACCATCAGGTGTTGCACAAAGATCTGTAACTGCATAATGATTGCTTTCTGTTCCATTATCCTCTTCATGTCCTACCTATAATCAACAAATATAATTTTACTATTACAGAGTAAAAAATAGTTATATGTAAAAATGTTAATATTGAAGCAAACCGAGAAACCTGTGATCCAACTTCACATGTATGAAGAAGTAATCCAGATGTATAATCCCACAAGCGTACCTACAGTACCAAGAATGTCAACTTCATGAAAATCGCAAGTCAAACTATCAGAAAGTCAAAGTTATATTATTTCTCACTGTTGAATCGCCACTTCCAGATACTAAATACCCATGTGGACAATCTTGATTGTAAACAAAGGCTAAGCAGGACATGAATCTGCCATAAATGCATTATAATCAATGTAAAAGTTTATAATAATTAACTCAATTTACTCATTACAGTAAAATAAACAAATTATATAAAAAAGAGCATGTTAATAAAATCCAACTGAAATTATAAAAAAAATAACGTTATTTCAAGTAACTGACTCACTCTGTATGGCCAAGGCAATAACTTTGTATCTCATGAGCTCCATCTAAAGGTTTCTTCGGGAACACACTGACCTGTTATATGTTATATTAATTAAAAAATTGCATTTACTGGCTATAAGATGCTCTAAATAAGGTATAAAAGTGTATTACACGAATTTTAAAATCACGGTCAGCAGTAATAATGAATTGTCCATCTGGTGAAAACTCCTGCAAGATGATATTTTAAGTTAGTATTTGTTTATAGATCATACATTAAATTAAACACAGTTAAGTTAAGATCAACTGCTTACTAAACTAGTGATGATGCTACAATAATGGGCAAGAAGTGGTGATCCTTTTTTCTGGATTAGTGTTTGATTTTGATTCAACTCATCCAGCTCAACAACCCAAACAGCTCCAAATTTATCAGCATAACAAACAAACTGGCCATTTTCAGTTACAGCAACTGCACTCACTTTCTTTTCAGTAGGCCTATAAGCATATTGAAATATCAAACAAATGATATGATATTATGTTTCAAGTTTTGACAAACAGAACTTACACAAAATATATGCATTGCCATGAATCTGTGGCCCAAATCTTAACTACTTTGTCATCTCCAGCTGATACAAACAATTTACCTTTTGCACCATAGCGAATTGCTCTGATAGATTCCTTATGATGACAAACCTCAGCCCCTAAAGTTACTGGACTACCTTCTCTGTAAAGCAACAATATTAACAAAATTTAATCATAAAATCATATATTTTTTACCATTTGTTGCACAAAATCAATGTACAATTTGCTGTGAAAGTTATCAATTTCCGTTGTATTGCTCGTAGGTTAAATCTTGTTAGTAGTTAGCAAGCGATCTAATTAGATATCAAATTGAATGAAGAAATACAAAGTTTACCGGAGATCGAATACACGGAGTTCAGAGCCAACGGCGACAGCGACGGAGTGCTGAGCAGGGTGAACGGAGATGAGAGCCGGAGCAACTTCCGCTACAACTGCTTCTTTATTGTTGTCTTCCGTCGGAATCATAGAATCGTCCTCCTCCATTTTCGTACGCCAAAGAGTCCCCCCCGAAGTACTAGGGTTTAATGGCGGTTTTAAGATTTTGTAATCTGCGTGATGTGCTTCTCTGTGTTCTTCGGTAGTTCGATTCGTTCAAGTGGTCGTTTATAGCCCATTTATCAAAAGCTTAATGGGCTTTCACTGAAAAACTAACTTTTTATCTTTTAAAGTCCAACTAGCTAAAAAATCACGTAGTATTTGAGAAATTTATACGACATTCTAAATTTTAGAATTCAAAATATGTATGTTGGGAAGGGATGTCTTCGTGTTGGGTAGGGATCTCTTCGGTTCCGGAATCGAGATCGAAAAAAATATAATCTTGAATAAAAATAGGAATGGAGAACCGGACACCGGCCAGAAATAATGGTTTTAGTTTTGTCACATTATTTCAAATTTAGAACCAACTAGAATCGAAAACTACATCATCAACCTTGACAAAAAAAAACCAAAACCGAAAAAACTGAAAAGGACTAAGAAGGTGAACCAAGAACCAGCTCGAAAATGTATACCTGGTCCAACCAGTCCCGCTTCAGTTTTTCGGTAAAAATCTCACCGCTAAAGGTGTGTACTCGTATGTGCAGTCTGTCTTTCTATATAACTTCTAATAACCTTTTAAGTTTTATTTAAGTTGACTAGTGAGTTTCATTGAAAATGAATTTGAAGGTTGAGAATGCGAGAATATATCTCAGCCGTCACTTTAATATACCATTTGCAAGTATATGATTAGTAAAAATCATATATGAATACACTATAGGTGCTGTTTGTTTTTGAAGAGGTAGAAGGTCTGCAGTCTGCGAACCACATCTGCAGAGAAGATTTGGACCAAACGTCTGCAGTTTATAAGAAGAAGACTGTTTGTTTTTTAATATCTGCAGGTTAATAAAAAAAATTAAGTGGCAGTATTTGTGTGGGTGGTGGCAGGTTGTGGTGGCAATGGGTGGTGGTGGCAGTACATGGTGGTGGGTGGTGGCGGTAGATGGTGGTGGGTGGCGATGGGTGGTTGTGGCGGTGTGTGGTGGTGGTGGCGGTAGATGGTGGTGGGTGGCGGTGGTGGTGGGTGGTTGTGGCGGTTTGTGGTGGTGGATGGTGGCGGTATATGGTGGTGGGTGATGCCGGTAGATGGTGGTGGGTGGCGGTGGCGGTAGATGGTGGTGGGTGGAGGTGGCGGTAGATGGTGATGGGTGGCGGTGGGTGGCTGTGGCGGTATGTGGTGGTGGTGGTGGGTGGTGGCGGTAGATAGTGGTGGGTGGTGGTGGCGGTAGATGGTGGTGGTGGTGGTGGTATGTGGTGGCGGTAGATGGTGGTGGGTGGCGGTACGTGGTTGTGGCGGTATGTGGTGGATGCTAGTGGCATTAGGTGGATGCGGTAATTGGTGGTGGCGGTAGGTGGTGGTGGGTGGCGGTGTTGGTATGTGGTGGTGGTGGTGGTAGATAAACTTTTTTTTAGGTGTAGGTAAAAATGTCTTCCAAGCTTGAAAAACTATGGTCAAAGTCTTCTCCAAGCAGACCTCAAAAAGACTTTTTTCTCATCTTCTGACTTCTAAAAAATAAACAGTCTTTTACCAAAATGTCTTCCCACCTGCAGACATAAGACCTCAAAAAGACTTTCTGTCAAAAACATACCATATAGTTTATGTGTACTTGTATGTGCAGTCTGTTTTTCGGTCAAATTCAGAGCATTTTTTTTCTTTCTAGATTCATAGATACGAACCTCTTAGATACCATAGGTTAATTGTTTAACTAAAGAACAAAATAATCGACTAAATAAAGTACATCTATGCCCAATCTTTTAAAAAGACATTTAGATGACTACTGTATCTAAAAACATACCATATAATTTATTGACATAACTCCAAACAGATCTCAACATCTATAAAAACCAAAACAACATAAACCTGAAACCTAAATTCTCAGCTCGGCACACCCAAGAATCGTTCCCCGACACCGTGTCATTGCCGCCGCCTGCCGCCACACGGGTCGCTCACTCCCAAGTGTCAAAACATCAACATCCGACATTCTCTGGATATCACAATTCCATCTTTCGGGCCCGATCACACCACCAATCACATAAATATCATCTTTAAAACCCACCATAGCAATCCCGATCCGTTTCTTGAATTCAAAAGCCGAAATCACCACTTTACTAGCCTCTTTCTCTTGCCTATATATAAGCCCATGACTCATCACATACAACGAACCCTTAACCACTGTCATAGGACCCTGAACCCACGAATGCTCGTGAACGGTCCACCCGTGTCTCACATTTTCCAAAACCTGAACCGTGGTTAGACCCTTATGAACCACATGCATCTTCCCTCCAATCACCAAGCCCGAACACGCAGAGTTGTGGGTGTGGTGAAGATCGGGGATCGGGACCCAAACGTCTTTTTCAGGGTTGTAAATTTCGGCTTTTGATATCGATTTCCGGCACGTGGTGAACCCGCCCGCCACCACTATCTTCCCATCTAACACACAGCATGCAAACATGGCCCGTGGAACAATCATTGGAGCCCGTGGGGCCCACCGTCTAACAATCGGGTCATAAGCCCAAACCTCGTTTGTTGCAAAGCTCCCGTCTTGATCGCCGGTCAACGGGTCAACCGCATCACTGCCACCGCCCAAAACAAACAACTTCCCGGCTGTTGAAACGACACCGAAATGGGCCAGGTTTCGGACTGTTGAAGGAAGTACAGGGAGTGTGAGCCAGATATCTTGGTTCGGGTCATAAAGTTGCCACATATTTTCAGGGTCAAATGCACACACACATAAGAAATTTTCTGTTGATTTGACTTCTTCACGGGCTTTGTAAAGCTCGGTGCTGTGAACCGCATCCCGCCATGAACGGGAAACGAGGGCTAGTGTTGGGTGAAGGTAAAATGGGACCCGGGCTAGACACCTGAGTGCAACAGCATCAGGGAGCCCGTCTATCAGAACAGCCATTCACACAACCGGGCTATTGTGGTAACCTAGAAAAAATAAGAATATTATCACTTGAAAATGGTAATAAGTAAACATTTAGCCACTGTTACAAAAAAAAGTATGCCACTTTGTTCAAAAATAGTTCGATTTGGGTCAAACGGGTTACAAGTTGTTAAAAATCTAATTTTGATACAACATTCCTAAGTTTTATGTTTAGACTAATATGTAGCAATATTGTTATTGTAATTAATGCATTAATTAGTTATTAAGTTTTATCATGAACAGTTGACATGAGAAATTGACGCAAATACAACAACCGGGAACACATAAACAAGATATTGTCAATTTGCAGTTGGAAGTTAGCATTCTGTTTGACCTCATAAAGTCAAAGTGCATCCATCTCTATAGATGGGAACACTAAGAGGTTGTTTAATTATAGAAAAATGAGGGATTTTTCTAGATAGGTTTCTAACGAAAACTCGATAACAGAAATTGTGTTTAACTATTGATAGCATTGATTCTGGTTCACTAGATGTCCAATATTACTTATGTTTGATGATTGACTATTTGCAATATTGGGGGAAATCAGACCCTATATATGTATTCCAAAACCAGATACAATCAAATCACATTAAGTTAAATTTCAATTCAATTGCAATCACAGAACACCAAGCTTTCAAATTCAAGGGAGATCAAGACACACAAACGCCAAATTGAACGCTAAAACAACAAATTAATCAAAATTAGTGACCAATTTCCGCAATTGCAACACAGCATATCATATAACTGCTTCCAAATTCAAGTTACAACCCGATAAATTCAAGTGATATAACAAGTAATATTAATTAATAAATCAAAAGGATAAAGTAACCTACCTTGAACCTCAGATTTGGCCCTAAATTCTTCAGTAATTTATTGAGGAATGGGTGCGAAAAAAGGGTATTCTTGTAAATGAAAGAGAGGGGCAGTATTTGGTGAGTGTTTACAGACGAGATGTTTTAAGAATTGGATTCGTAAAAGGGAGACATAATAAGGGGAAGAGAGAAAGATCGTGTGTGAAATGTTGAAAGAGAGTTTTTATTAAATAAAATTAAATTATAAAATATCAAAAAGTATATTCCTTCACATGCTTTGGTAACGTTATTTGGGGTAAAATTTCCATCTTTCACCATTAACTATGTAGGGTTTATTTTAAAGAAATTCTTGTAACGAATTTGAATTTTAATCCAAAGAAGTGTTTTCAGTAAATCGGGAATCTTTTGAGTATTAATCGAACTCCAGCTAAAAAGCTTAGGACATATAAACGAGTTGAACTTTAGCTCATAATCAGGGCGGTATGATGCCCACCCCAAATTTTTTCCGATTAGTATAAATTTTTTAGGGGTCGGTTCATTTTTTAGCTTGGTTTATCCAAATATACATAATATATGAGCGATAACTAATACACTTCATATATGATCTAAGTGGCTAACTCATGTATCTTAAAACATATAACATTTAGTTTAAATCTCTTCCATATGTATATATATTTTTTTAAATCTTTTTTTCCTTTCCCGTTTTAACGTTTATTTTACTCTATTTCCTATTAAAATTTTCTTTTCTTGTTTGATTCATTTCCCTAGGTTTATTGGTTTAAAAATATGATGCTCGAATTAACTAACACTTGAATTTTGATTTTGACTAATTTAGTTTAGGTTTAAAATTTCTTCAAACTAAAACTGATTTGATTTGGTTTACGATATGACATTAAATAAAACTCCACTCAAAAAACCTGACTTGCGCTCCAAAATTTTGCACACCTTTAAAATTTTATGTGGTACCGCCCTGCATAATCATTTGGTTTTGATTTTTATCAGGTCATTCAAGCCTTTTGTAAAAAATGTAGGTAAGTCTGTATACTTTTGTGTTATTCAAGCCGAAATAGAGCATGCATACATATTTAAAATGTGTTTAGCCTTTTAAATAGATGTAGTTCAATTCATATATGTTTTCGAATTTCGAGTCAACATTGATACGATACTACGAGAAGATACATGTAAATGTTATTTGTAGATGATATTCTAATGACAAATCTACCGTATAGAAGTAGTTGTTCACGCAATGAAGCTAGCTAATTACAATAAAAGAAAAACATATTGGATTAGATTTATTAAATAATAATAACACATTACAAAAAGAAAGAAATCAAAACCATAAACACACAAAACAAATGAAACAATTTGAGAAATGAAAACAAATAAACCAACAACAATCTTGTAACAAGCGCTAGAACTCTCATATTTTCATTCCCAAGAACAGAACAAAAAGCACAAGGTAACCCGGTGCTTCAAATTTGCTTCCATCCGATGCATTGTTATTTGTTGACGGCGTTGTTTTCGATCCTGATCCCACATGTTCGATATCTTAATCAGCTCAAAATTCAAAACTTATAGTAACTTTAATGATGCGGTAAGATGAATAACTTAATTAACATTTTTTTTGTTGGCTTGTTTTGCTAATACGTTTTTCGTCGCACTTTTTTTTTTTTTTTTTTTTTTTTGTTATATAGTCCTTTAAATATGATTATAATAGTATTAAAAATGTAGGAGTTGTATGTACTGAAATATATTTTTGTAACCCATAAATGGATAAAAATGAAGACATTAATTACCTGAAGTGTCACTTGGGGTTGATGATGCAGTGGGAACTTCAGCTGCAGGGGTTTCTTCTGTCTGTGAGCCAGCAGGGGCAATTGTGGAACTTGTAGGTGCACTAGCAGGTGCACCAGTAGGAGAAACACCTACAATTAATAATAATTTTAAATTATCAAATAATTAGAATATATAATTATGAGGTTATATGTGAGTGACATACTTTAAGCCAACAATAGTCATGAACCATTATAAATATCTGTACACTGTAAATTTATAATAAGATAAAAACAAAAAAAGATGAACAAAAAACATACCATTGCATAAGCTAATTGGAGGGGTTTGTACACTACAAGCACCGGGAAGTGCTACCGCAAGAGTTTGATTAATAGTAACGCCAATATTGGGAAGATTGCCACTAAGCAACGAGCAAAGGCAACGTGGTTGAGTTTGCACGACGGTTGAGAGTTGTGAGCAACAAGACGGTGAAGGGGTCGTTGAGTTACCCGTGACATAGTTTAGACACGAAGCCAAGCCCATGAGTGTGTTGGTGCATGTGATCGATTGAGCCCGGGCTCCACCACATACCATGACCATTAGTACCAGGATTGTAGCCATGACTTGTTGCCCTTTTAGACCCATTGTTTAGCTAAGATTTTGTTTTTTTTAAGGACGTACACAAAGGGGATAGATGTTTGCTAATGGCTTATGGTTTTATGTGATTAATGGGATGTATTTATAGGATGAAACTTTGGGGTTTATGAAATAATTGAGGTCTGATTTGATTTGATTATAGTAATATAGTTTGGGTCGCCAACTTTAACTAATAATAAGTGGAATGTGATTTGACTAATCAACATATAACACCTAACTTGAAAATGTGTCATATTAGATGCACATATGGTGTCCAATTAACCCAAAGTGCATGTCAAAAGAGTTGGTGAAAATTGCTAACTAAATTTCTTATAATAACTAGAGCGTGTGATACATGTTAAAGTCATGTTAAAATTCATTTTTATCTCTTTAACATTGTTTTAACATCAACTTCAAAATCACACTCTCTCGTTTTACATTACAATAACATTTCATTTGAGATCCGCAAAAAAAATACTCTAAAGTCTAAACCAAGCACAATTTACAAAAACAAAAACAAAAAACCCTTAAATTAGGCTTTGGTGGACGTTAAGTGCCTGATGCGGACCATTTGACACGGATTTAGCGACACGTTGGCTATCGTATGGCACCACTAGGGTTTAACCTCGAGAGCTATTACTAAGTAGTTCTATCATATATTTTTTTTCTTTTTGACGTTTTTTTATTATACTTACTACTTAGTAACTCATGCAAGTTAGATTGTTTATTTTCTCGCCAAACTATAAGCTTGAACAACACATTATTTGTTGTTTATGCTACCACATGTTGATGCTCTAGATATACAACTTAGAGTTTTAAAATTTTAGGTTTACAAGATTTTAGTAATCGAACATTTTATAGACTTATTTACATTAAATCTCATTGAGTATGAAGGGTTTAAGATAATTTTTCTTGTCGAAACCTTCATAATCTAGCATGGTGACTTGTCACAAAAAATGAATAAAATAAGGATAAGGTGAACAAACTTAGGTGTAGCAGTTGTGATTGGTAGCATTGGTGTTTATGTATAGGGTTGGCACCAATAAAATATTTAATTGAATATAAGGCTCCATATGGTAATATTAAAGGCACATCAAATGTAATTTGGCAGCGCCAAAGCTCGCGGCTCATCGCACCTAAAGCTCCGGTGCCATGGGTTTAAAGGGATTAAAGTAATTTTTCATTTGATTAGTATGAGATATTTTTTTAAATATCAAATACATGTTATAGGAATGTTAAACGAGAGAACATAAATTTGATGTAGATATTAATAGTTAAAACCATTTTGACTTTATCATAACAAACTCTCATACTTGATGCTCTAACTTTTATATGGTTATAGTTTTCATAGCTTAAATTTCCATCCATCTGACTTCAATCCAACAACTTAGACCATGGTTCACAATTGGGTACAAGTGTATAACTAATACTTATATAAAAACATAATTAAAAAATTTATGTTATTACTGAGGTGTACAAACAGAAAAACCATACCAGCATAAAGAGCGTACAATGTAAACAAAACAAACTTGTTACTTGATTCATTAACGAAATAAATGATACAAACATAATATACTCCATAAATGACAACATATTATCCCTGAAATATGAAGGTAAACCACTGCTTTTCTTGGTGATTAAGAGTACTAAAATTAAGTGGCTGTAGACATCAGAGTCTGGTAGCACCCTTGAGCAGATGACATGAACACTCGACATGCTTTCTATTAGAAGAGGACCAATCTTAGAAGAGACAATTGACAATTTGATGCCGTTAAACGGATGAATTGGTCAAAACACATAATGTTTTAGCATGAGTTAAAGAGAAATGGTATTGATGCCTACTATTTGTGTCTAATTAATGTTGCTACTCACTATAAGATGACATGGTTAATAAGTTGCATGTGTTAACTTTAGTCGACTTTCGACATCCCAAACCATTTGTCGTTTTGACACCAATTATAGATCAAATATAACCCAAATCTACGTATAGTTAAGGGAATTGTAGAAGTAACATGCCAAAAGGAAAGAAACAAATTTGTTTGATACCTTAGATTAACAAAGTAACACACCTAAATTTTAGGTAGCAGATAACAAGAAACAGCTAAAATAGACAACAAACCATAGCAACTAACAGAAGCTGTTCAATGGTTTCAACCACAATCCCGCGTATCCGCTAAAACAGAGTTCAACAGAGTGCCTTAAACGATTCTTACATTCATGAAATAATCCAAAAATCAAATTCTGATTTGCTATATAAATGGAACTTGCACCAGAATCCATAATCACTAACAAAAATGGCATTTTATTCAGCAAAGTCTCTAGCATGCTTAGCCTTACTTCTAGTAACACTAGTAGTGGGGTCCACTGCAGGTGGGATTTCCATTTATTGGGGCCAAAACGGAAATGAAGGAACCTTAGCTGAAACTTGTGCCACAAGAAACTATGAATATGTAAACATAGCTTTTTTATGGACATTTGGCAACGGCCGTACACCAAAATTGGATTTATCCGGACACTGTGATCCCTATAGCAACGGTTGCACCAATTTAAGCACCGATATAAACTCATGTCAAGAAAATGGGGTCAAAGTAATGCTATCTATAGGCGGCGGGATTGGTAGTTACTCAATTGCATCAAAACAAGATGCTAAACAAGTTGCTACATATTTATATGACAACTTTTTAAGCGGGAAATCAACCGGTATTCGTCCACTTGGCAACGCGTCATTGGATGGAATTGATTTCGACATAGAATCCGGAGGAAGTCAACATTGGGATGACCTGGCAAGGTATCTTTCAGCATATAGTACCAAGGGTAAAAAGGTCTATTTAACCGCAGCCCCACAATGCCCGTATCCCGATGCGTGGTTAGGTGGGGCCCTTCAAACGGGTTTGTTTGATTATGTTTGGGTTCAGTTTTATAATAATCCTCCTTGTCAGTATTCGGAGAATATTAGTAATTTTGAAAATGGTTGGAAACAGTGGACTTCTGATATTCCGGTTTCCAAGATTTTTTTAGGGTTACCAGCGGCTTCTACGGCGGCTGGAAGCGGTTATATTCCGGTTAATGATCTTACTTCAAAAGTGCTTCCGGTAATTAAGAGTTCATCTAATTATGGCGGAGTGATGTTATGGTCCAAGTATTATGATGATCAGACTGGATATAGTGCAGCCATTAAGAAAGATGTGTAATATTGTAAATTGTTACTAGAGAAATGTTTCTGAGTAATATAATTATGTGATTATTTGTGTGTCTATACATTGTGTACCACCTAAGATATAAATATATCCCCTCTACATACATTTTCCCATATATAACATTGTATGCAAACTAATAAATTTAACTAAAAGCTAATACTTATAAATCATAATTGTCCAGAAAACAAGATAATGATAAAACTCTAATATTTGGAAACTAGTCTCCAAAAAATGAAAATTAGGGGATACGAGTCGGTTTAAATGGATCGAAGTTATTTCATTATTTGGATAAATGGATCGATTTGTTGGATAGTTTAATGGATCAATATTTTGATCAAATAGATCAACTAAATGGATCAGATCGGAACAGATCTAGCTCAAGAGTCGATCCATTGCCGCCCCTATTTAAAGGAGGACATAACATTCTTAAGAAGTTCATTAAAGTAATATGCCTGAATTAATATGTAAGAACATAGGTCAAAGAAAACTGCATAGAGTAGAACATGGGCAGGTCGACTGTATTGACTAACAGGTCAAAACGAGTTTGGGTTGAACTGTTGAAGCATGTCTTTTTTAGAATGGGTCGAAGAATGAGTCGACCCAACCAACTTTTTTTGTCCATTTTCAAAAGAAATTATAAATAGTTAATGGGTTATATATGATATTATGATTATATAGACAATAGTATTACAGCAAAAATATAAATATTTGGATATAAGGGTTTAGGAGATTGTATATAATCCATATAGACTTTGGGCTATTTTCAACGCGCTTGGCCATTCAACCCATTTCCCTTTTATCTAAACTTTCTTATATGAACATTTGACCTGTTTGAGATGAAACACAACCCAAATCCACACATACATATGTAAATAGGTCGCATTTCCCACCTCTAGCATAGAGATAAATTAAAAGTCCATAAACTGTTTTTCTTTAAGATTAACCTAACTTTTATGCAGCAGACAACATAAAAACAAACAAAACAGATGACAAACCTGAGAAACAAACAGAAGCTTTCCAACAATTTCAACAAAAATCCAGCTTCTGCTAAAATAATATTCAACAGAGTGCCCTCCAAGTTGCTCGATTTCTTAAAAATACCCCAAAATTGGAAGCATCCCAATAAACCATATATATAAACACAAACATCTGAAACAATTAAACACACCATTACAGCATTACTTCAACAGTTATCTAAAATTCTGAAGTAAGACACATACAGAAGAACCGAAAATGGCATACCAGTTATCATTATTGTCTTCAATGATGCTGTTACTAGCAATAGGTACCAATGCTGGTGGCATTGCAATCTACTGGGGGCAAAACGGGGGCGAAGGCACCTTAGCTGAAACATGCTCTACTGGAAACTATGATTACATCAACCTTGCATTTCTTGCAACATTTGGAAATAACCAAACACCAATGATCAATCTTGCGGGCCATTGTGACCCGTACAGCAACGGGTGCACCAATTTAACAACTGACATTAAATCATGTCAGGATAAAGGAATCAAAGTCATGCTCACAATCGGGGGAGCTTCCGGAAGCTACTACCTAACCTCAGCTACAGACGCCAAACAAGTCGCCACTTACCTATGGAACAACTTCTTAGGTGGCAGTTCATCCAGCCGTCCACTTGGCGATGCTGTATTGGATGGAATTGATTTTGATATTGAAGGAGGAACTACACAGCATTGGGATGACCTTGCAAGGTATCTTTCTGGATACAGTAGTAAGGGTAAGAAAGTAATTTTAACTGCAGCACCACAGTGTCCTTTTCCAGATGCGTATATTGGAACTGCTCTTAAAACGGGCCTATTTGACTATGTTTGGGTTCAGTTTTATAATAATCCTCCTTGTCAATACTCTGGTGGTTTGACTAATCTAGAAGATTCTTGGAAACAGTGGACTTCTGAGATTCCAGCAACTAAGATATTTTTGGGTCTACCTGCTTCTCCTGCAGCTGCGGGCAGTGGATATGTTCCTGTTGGTGATCTTACTTCTAAAGTGCTTCCAGCAATTAAAGGATCTGAAAAATATGGTGGAGTTATGTTGTGGGATAAGTATTATGATGATCAAACTGGCTACAGTTCTTCTATTAAGAGTCATGTGTAAAGTATAAAAATCTGGTTGTAAAACTTCATTTGTATCATTTACCTATGTGAGTATAAAGTTTATGTTTATAATTGCAAAGTTCTGCTTGTATCACTAAGTCACAAATCCAAACCCTAGATATCACCAACAATGCATATATGCAGTTACAATCCTTGAAACACAAATAAAAGTAATTATAACAACACATAGCACGCCATGCTTGATTCCATGTCTACATCGAGGAAATATAAAATCAAACACGCCGATTGAACAGACATTTCGTTCAATTATATGAATTATCATCAAATATAATATCAGCACTTTTAAGTAAACGAGAGTAAATGCATACTAATTGATCACGATAATATCGAACGAAGGATGAAAATGACCTAAAAAATCAACTGTTTCGGTCGCGGCTGCCGGAGACGTTGAGTACTTGGACGACGACAAAAGCAAGGCGCCAAAGTTTCGCGGAATCATAGGGGTGAAAATAATTTTGCCCGAACTTTAAGTTTGGCCCCCAAGATTTGTGTTTTCGTTAAAATTACACCCGTATAGTTTAATAATATACAAACACTGTCCATGGTATCACTTGGTATGATAGAATTTGTGCAAGTAGTTTTTCAATCTTTTTAAATTCATTATTCTACTTATTTTTTTATAAATATATGTGATTTTACATGCAAATCACAACGAAATAAATTAATAAAGAGAAAGATAATGATTATAATTTCAACCACTACGTTTAAAAGATAAGCTTCAAATTAAGCTTAAACTCAAATCAAACTTATTTATCTTCAGTTTTTAATTATTTTTAATGAATAAAATTTAAGTAGTTTACAAACTGCTCAAGTCATTAACTCCCCCGAATAAATTTTTACATGGAAAAATAAGTGGACAAAGGTAGAGAAAACCACAAGATAATAAAAATTCTCCATAGTTAATTTTAGGGTTTTGTTAATGACAGCCTTTAGGGCTGTCTCTAACGTGCATAAAACGGTTGTACATTCATTGATGGAGTAGTGTTCCTAAAATTCAGGGGACGATTTTTACTCTATTTTTGCCTTCTTATTGACAGCCCTAAGGGCTGTCATTATCATTTTTCTTAATTTTATAATAATTTATTACTTTTATTACATCAACTATCTATTAACTTTTACTTAACAAAAACATATGTGTTGGAAATATTAATTGACAGAAATATTAATTAATTCTTGCAAGTTGGCAAGTTCCCACATTGATGGGAGGAAGAACATTTGTTCTCAGTTGGTACACATTGAAACACATGAAAAACACAAAAGCTCTCAAACTTTCTGCTGCTCGTGGTACTTGTTCTTCCTAGGGGTGTAAATGAGCCGAGCCGAGCCCGAGCTCGACTAGGTTTGAGCTCGGCTCGTTTAAGTTTTAAGGAGCTCGAGCTCGGCTCGTTTCGAGCCTTATATGTAAAGCTCGAACTCGGCTCGTTTAGGTTTTCACAGGTTCGGGCTCGGCTCGATTAGGCTCATTTAAGCTCCCATATAAACAAAATATATAAATTTTTTTATTTAATTATAATATTTAATATATTATGTAAACATTTCATTTTTATATTATGTTATATATATATATATATATATATATATATATATATATATATATATATATATATATATATATATATATATATATATATAAGTGGGATCATGTGAGTACTCAAAAAACGGTGAGGACTCGTGAGGACACCTCATAAAAATTTCAAAAAATTCCGAAAAAAATATATATAACTCACCATGATTATTAATTACTACATTTGACCAAAAAAAAATTTCGAAAAAAAAATTATGATCCACTTTTTTTTGCGGATCATAACAATGATCCATATTTTTTTTGTGGATCATTATTATGATCCATATTTTTTTTTGGATCATTTTTGAAAAACTTTTTTTTTTGATCTTATAGGCTGCGATTTAGATATTTAAAAAAGAATTTTTTTTGAAAAAAGTTTGTTTTGGATCATTTTTAGTGTTTTTTTTAGTCCTCGCAGTCCTCACCGGGAAAAGAGTACTCACCGGATCCGGACCATATATATATATATATATATATATATATATATATATATATATATATATATATATATATATATATATATATATATATATATATAGTGCACATACACACATAAGTATAAAAATATATAATATATAATTATATTTTTGTAATAATTAATATATATTTGCTCGTTTAGGCTCGCGGGCCTAATCAATCTTAGTGGATCAAGCCCGGGCCTAATCATTATTCTTTTTATTATTAAAAACTTCTATTTAAAATTATATATCACTTAAATGTGTTTTTTTTATAATAACAAGACATTCAAAATGGAAAAATTGTCAAATTTTATTATTGAGATTATCCATTCATCATGAAAAACAAACGAGAAGAATAATTTATCTAGACATACATAATATATACAGACAGACACTTTAACGAGACCGAACTTAATGAGTTAAAAAATCAAACAACCCCTAAACCCACAACCAAAAACAATTAGCAGTGACAAACCCGGAAGTACAAACACAAGTATCAGTGACCAAACCCACAATCAAACCTTAAAATTAATTTTATTATTACATGCACCACTTACCAAATACTCATTCCGTCCCTAAATAAAGTTCTCATTTCTCTTGGGCACAAGTTTTTAGGAAATAGTTAATGGTGAGGTATTTAATATTACTTTTGATTAAAATATAAGGTTTGATTGGAGAGAGAAAGTGTTTTAGGAGATAGTTAGTGGTGAAAGTATTTGTAATAATATTATTATATTAAGTGGGCCCTGAAGTTTAAGAAATGAGAACTTTATTTAGGGACAAAACTTGGATGAGAAATGAGAACTTTATTTAGGGACGGGGATTATAAAGTACAAAACGCCAATTACACGCCTAGGCATCCAAACCCCTGCCAAACAAACACGGGGACACGTCCAACAAAAGGCATGTAAATGGGGTGTTTGGTCAATCTTCGGTCGCGGAAGGTTGCCCGTTACGCATAGTTTTATAAGTGGAACTATATAATCCGACTAACTGATCGGGTCAACCCGACAACCAGAAATCCGAACCCGACGAACCTGACTGTTATCGGGTCGGGTTAGATTTTTTTTTTCTTTCAAAAACGCTGGACGTCAGCTCACATCAGCCACGCATTATCATGGCGGAAGAAGTTGAAACCCTACAACTCTATGATCTCCACTACTCTGATATTCTCATGGCATTATCGTCTTCATATCACCAGTTACCAACAACTTCGGTAAACAGAGAATATCTGGAATCAGTTATGAGCACAATCTGACAATCATGAACTACCTAGGTCCGTCCGGTCCAGGTCTTCTGGCCATTACCGGAGTTCCCAATGCTTCTGATCTCCGGCGAACACTGCTTCCGATGGCTCGGAAGCTTGCTCTCCTTAATAATGAAGATCGCAAACTCGTACTCAAGGTAATACATTAGAAAGGGAAGATTTAATTGCTGTTTCGAGAAATGCCGCTTATGTGCTCGATGAAATGCCTGAACGAAGTGAGCTGGCTAATAAGTTTTGATTTATGTTTATTTGATTTATATAGTTAATTTGAACCCTGAACCAGAATCATTGTCTTAAGATTTTGACCTATTAGGCTCGAAATAATCAAATTTTGAGGAACAGTGACTTGCTGCAACAGAAAAAAAAATATACAACTATCTATCTCTCCGTAAATTTGATTACATTGTTACAACAACCTATATTGCACATTCAAACATCCCAAAATGGTTAGCTAACAATTCTGTTTCTTTCAAGAATCTTATTCAACTATTGCACATTTGCAGGAACATGGGTTAGGGAGTGATGTTCCACTTAAGAACAGTGATAGAACAGTCTCTCCTTTTGCGATGCAATTAAAATACAACCAAAATCCAGATGTTAGCAGCCTCTGTAATATAAACCATTCAGGGGTTGAAGATAAATCAGATATTGAGAGTGTAGATGAACTCAAGAATCTTGGAAACATATTCAAAAAGCTAGGAAATTGCATGATTGACCTAGGTCTTCGGTCAGCACGTGTGTGTGACAAAATGATTGGTGGAGATGAGCTAGAACAAACTTTACTAGAATCACACTCAGCTAAAGGGCGTCTTATACATAATAGTTCAATTCTAGATAACCTTCTTCTGCAAGATTCAAACAACACCCGATCCAAAAGCAAGACACTTAAAAACATTAGTACTAATTATTCTGATTTATGGCAGCAGTGGCATTATGATTATGGTGAAATACACTGTTTTGACAACACCAATGTTCATTTTTGCTTCTGAAAATAATGGTTTTTATCAATCATGTGATGGAAAAGATACGTATTTGCAAATTTTTTATCCAAATAAGAAGAATGTTGTGAAAGTGAAAGCATCTTGTGATAGTTTAATTGTTCAAGTAGGGGAATCAGGTGACATATTATTAAAGGGGAAGCTTCGTGCAACTCTTCATCCTGTTTGTAGACCTGAAAATATGGAAAACATGAGCAGGGAAACGTTTGTTGTGTTCTTGCAGCCAGCATGGAATAAGACACTTTTGGTCTATGATTTTTCAGTGGAAAATTCGAGTTTGAATGGTGGGAATCCAAGAACTGAGGAGAATTGTTGTCAAGAATTAAGTTTAGATATTGGTAAATTAGTCCCACCACTTTGTGATCGTTTGAAGGATGGAATGACATTTGCAGAATTATCGAGAGAAACAACAAAGCAATATTATGGGAGCAATGGATTGCAGTCAAAGAGATGAATGGTTCAAGGATGGTTAGCTTCATTTAGGCTGATAGAAATGGCAATTTGAAATTAGTTGAAATGGTTTGCAAAACTCAGTCTAAATAGTTGAAATTGGTCAGATCGACCAAACCAAGACCGGTTATGGAAAGTGTGGTTCTCAAGTTTTCGGTTTGATTTAGTTCGTTTCTGGTGAGGTATGCTCCAAAATTAGATATTTAGCTTCATAAGGATTATCCAAACTTTGAAAAATGACAACCGCATTAAATATTATTGATTTGATAGATCATATAAGGATAAATATAACATCGTTAACCAAGCCACCAATGCGAGTATTATATTAATGCGACGATAGGACATAAGTGCTTTAGAGCATATTCCATTATTTGTGAATATCATGAATAGTTATAGTTATTGATGAAACCCAATTGAAAAGGACATTAGTTATTGCACGTGACCACACATTGAGGTTGAGACTTGAAAATTTTGACATTTGGACATCGACACTAATGGTTGTGGAGGAAATCTAATGGAAATCCACACATCTTGTTGGCCGCTTAGCCCAAAAGTATTAATCAAGTTAATTGAGTAGATGCATCTAATTTTCATTTTATAGAATCTTAAAGAGACTACTTTTCAACCATTATTTGAGTACTTGTTGGTTAAGTTTTAGATAATACCGAAGTTTATAGTATACTTTATGTTATATTTAGGGTGAGCGCGGTCCAGAAATTGACTCGCACCACATCGAAATCGATAATGATGAATTTTCAAAACAAAAAAAATGAACCGATACATGTTTTCGGTTTCGGTCGGTTTCGGTTCGGTTCGGTTTGGTTTTATTTTGTCAAGCTAAATGCTCACCCCTATCCGAGGACAGAACCTCATCAAAACCGCTAGGGCCGAAACTAAAAATCATGAAATTAGAAAACCGCAAACCAAACCAGTTACATGTTCGGTTCGGTTTTTGGGCCCAAATGCTCACCCCTAGTTATAGTTTAGGGGATGACAAATATGGTTTTTCATCTTTGCATTTTACAATCTTTAGGCGTGTTTTTTTTTCTATCTTCACAGGATTTGTGTTTGAAGTTGGGCTAATCCTTTCTATTAATATGATAACTTGATAAGCATGTTTGTTTTGTTTTTAACAAAATGACGATACCCTTATTGAGTTCCGTTTTGTTTGTTTACTTCTTTTGGCATTTCAACCACCAACTACCTCATCCTGCAAACTTTTATATTTAACCCACATATGCCAAAATATCGATTTGCTATGAGTTAATCAACTGGACACCACCACCACCTCTACCCATGGCCAATACACAACCATCAACGACATATCCATGTCAATCATGAAACATGTTTTAAACTTGTTCGTAATGAGTTGGAGCTAAATTCCGTGAACTGATAAATATGTTGTAATACATGAACAACAAACACTTCACTCCATTCTATCTAGAAAGATATGTTCGCTAACGAGTAACTACATCACATTATTTTGTTTTGTGAGTAACTACATATCCTTATGAATATATTGTTACTATCAATCAAGTTATTATCTATATCTATACTCCTTATATAAGCATTTAGGGGATAGGGGTAAATTTGTCCATACATTAATTTAAGCTTATCAACCGTCTCCCCCTATTCACCTTTCAACTGCTCTTAATTTAAGCAAACGTCACACCTCCTCCGGTCAACCGGTTCTCCGCCGTAACCGCCTCCTCCCCTCAAGATTTCTTCACCCGTTCAGTTTCTATATAAGAAATTCATAATACTCTCAAAACCACACGCCGTTGTTTCATGCTTCTCCGCCCTTCTTCCTTACTCAATCGAAGCGTTCCATTCTTCACACTTTCCAAACCTTTCCTTCGAACGACTGCACCCTTATATCCTATTTAAATACACCCTTATCTTATTCCCCACACTATATGATTTTCAATTAGCAGGAAATTTCTCACAATAATCTACAATTTTGTTTCTTCCATCGTCCTTGATAGGTACGGTTTTCTGCACTTCTCTAATTCTTCCCACTATGTATAAATTTTTCATTAATCCTGTTTGTTAAGGTTTGGGAATTATTGATATTGACCATGCGTTGTCTTTCGTTAACCAAATTACATTTTAAATTTCACAGGAAACTCATTTTTTTCAAAAGTTTGAACTTTTTAATATTTCAGTGTTTTGGATTAAGTTAATGTTTGTTTTTTAATTTTTAACTTTGGTAATTGAATTAGGTTTGAAGAATTTGTTGTTGATTATTTGACTTATAGGTTATTCTTGTGATTCGTGGAAGAAACCTCAACATGTGATTTGATGATTCAAGTTATTGAATAGGTTTAATTTGTGACATTTTTATTATTATAAACCCAGATCTACTAACACAAGAAGTTACAGCGGATTAACACTTATGTTATTAGATTAAGAACAATGTAAACTGTAATTAAATAAGAATAAAACGAAGAACACAGTTTATCACAAAAAGCTTCAATGTATTAATTCGTTCGATCAATACACGTGTGTTTACAATTCATAAGGAACTATATATAATAGTCCTTGAAGCCTAAATTATTAACCTAGTTATTCTAGGAATCGATTACAATTGAATTACATAAAGATATACATTCCATAACTAACTATGCTAGAATCTTGGACTTGATCTGTTCATATACGCTCATCAGTAGTAAATCAGATCATCAGTAGTATTCATCATCAGTAGTATTTGTCCAAGTTCAACATCAGTAGTAAATGTGTTTCTGCCCCATCAGTACTAACTTCATTCTTCATCCATCAGTACTAACTGCAGCATCAGTAATAGATTATGTATATCTTGTTTTACATCCCAACAATCTCCCCCTAAACTTGTTAATTCATTTTGAATTACTCAAGTTTCTTTTGTTCTTCTTCTTCCTTCTTTCTCTTCTCTAAAGTTCTTTGATTCTGTTTCTTTCTTTGAGCTATAATGTATTTGCTGTTTCTTTTGATGAAATAGTTAAGTTTGTTTTGAAACATTACAGCATCATACGGTTTAATTATGGTGTTTGTGAATATCTGATACATGGTTTCTTCAGAGTGTGGATATTCTTTTTCATATAAAAATAGCTCACAGTTCTTGTTTGATCTTTCAAATAAGTACATATTTACTGTGGGGAGTACATTCCAAGCATACACATTTTCTGTGTTTGTAAATATTTCTGGGTAGTTCTCTGGATAAAATGCAACATCAATCATTTTAGTAATGTATCCAGCTCCAGAATTCTTCCATGATTTCTTTGTCATTCTAGGTTTTCCAATGATCAGAAGTTTGATTATATCACTTCTTGAACATGATCTAATCATAGGTAACCATCCAGTAAATCTTTGAACAATTTTGTCTTCCCTTATAATTTCTATAACATTATTAATCATAACTCTCCAATTGATGATTGGATTGTTTTCAAGGAGAGCAACTTGAACTTCAAGAACAGGAATGAGTTGTTCTGTTTTTAATTTCTTTTTAATACTCTGTTCTTGTTGAATAATTTTTCTTTTCTTTGAGAGGGATTTGGAAGATTCACCAGTAGTTGATGTACTACCAGTTTGAATTAATTTTGGATTTATTGGGATTAAAGCTTTTGCTTTTGCTTTTTCTTTTTCCTCTTCAGCTTGTGTTTCAACTAATTCTCTCTTTTTGGCAGTACAATATTTGTCAACTATTGTAATCATCTTCATTCTGCCAAAAGATTTAGCACTTTGCCCTTTTGAAATTAAGAAGTCAATCATCTTCTTTTTCTGTTCAAATATCTCCTCTGGTAGGTCAGCTTTTTCCTTTTTGCATTCAGCAACAAGATCTTCAAGGCAATTGAGATGTTCTTCTTCAATTTTTCTTTGTTTTTCAAACTCTGCCTTTTGATCCTCTACCAGGATTCCTTCAATTTGAGGAATGGGTACTTCAGCTTCTTGAGTTCTTTGGATTTTTAATTTTTCTTTTTCTGCCTTTTTCTTTTCTTCAAGAGCTTGATACATATCTACCTTCTTTAAGTACCGCATATGTTTCACCTTCCATCTGGATTGTTTTTCAGATCTGACATGATTAATTTTGTTCACCATATGGTGACCTAATGCTCTGTTGGGATAATCATCATCATAGATCTTTTTTCCTTTTCCAATACAAGCTGGAAGAACAGATGGAGGTGGAGTATATTTCATATCTGGGATACCAGGAATTTCAAACTTTGGATAAAACAGTTTAAGTTGGTCTTCTGGTAGTATCTTGGGATGTGGAGGAAGTGTGCATTCATCTACTTCAAACCAGTTCACATTATCATCAATGTCAGGTATGATAAGTGGTTGATCAGGAGTTGGTGGTTTGGTGATGATGACATAACGTTCTCTTTCAATGAGCTCAGGAATTTCTTCTTCCTCCTCTTCAGTAGTAATCAAGGTGGTTTCTACTGGTACAATTTCTCTTTCTTTGTTTACTACTGGTGAGGTTGCTTCAGTAGTTACTACTGCTAGGGTATCAATAGTAACCATAATGTTTTCTTCTGTAGTGTTTACTACTGGTGTATCTGCCTTTTCACCAAGACCAGTAGCAACAACCTCTTGATCCTTTTCCTCAGTAATAATCATAGGATCAGTAGTATCTAGCACCTCAGTAGCAACTCGAGAGTTTATTTGTTCTGCAGTTTGTGATTGATTTGCAGATATAAAAATATCCTCATCCATATCTTTGTACAAGTCTTCACCAGCATTTTGACTTGTTGCACCATGAGCCTCTTTCAAATTCAGGAGGGCTGCTGCTGCAATGGATTGATCAATCATCCCTTGAATTTTATCTTTCTCCCCCTTAGTGATCTCAACTTGTTGAGCCTCACTATCAGCAACCTTTCTTTGCAATTTTCTGATCAATTTAGATTGCCTTTGAAGCCTTTGCTCAAACCTCTTCTGTCTCTTGTTCAAGGTGTTGATATAATGCTTCATGTAGGTCATGGTTTTTCCTTGATTATTGAGTAACTCCAGACAATGTTGTACAGTGGTTTTAAGGTTTTCCTTCCTAGCCGTCAATTTAGTTTGTTTAATACTGCCCTCAGCCCATTTGGGTGGATCATTGGGCTCATTAGGTACATTGGCTTTAAGGTTTTCCATCCTATCCGTCAATTCAATTGGTTCTGGTCTACCCTCATCACTTCTTGGTGATGAAATGGGTTGTTTGGACATACTCTTCTTCCTAGAAGAAGCAGTAATGCCCCCCCCCCCTTGTGGTTTCTTGGCACCGGGTCCTCTCAGAAATTCCTCAAATTCTGAGTCATCACTAAGAGTTGCCGAGGTCTGGGTCCTAATGATGTTCTCACTATCCTGTGCACCCACCTTTGGGGCATCAGTAGTGAGAGCCCTTTCCTCATGACCTCTCTCCTCCTGTGAGGTCAACTCTTGGAGCCTGGGGTGTGACTCAATTTATCCCCTGGTGTCCTTTAAGGAAGATTTCTTCCTTTTATAAATGATGGATATGTTTTGGGCTATTGGTAGGTCTTTCACAGAGTGAAGAGTAGCACTCTGAGGATTTATTTCATGTTCATGGGACACATTCAGGACATTTGATGGTTTATCTATTTGAGTGGACTGCATGATTTCTGTTTGGGCTACATTTAGGGGTGATGGAGTGGGTTGGGGTTCAGTTGGTTGTACTAAACCTTCTCCTGTTTGTGGTTGATCATTGATCATATTTGGGAAAAGTGGAGTAACTTTACCAGAAAATTTAAATTGTTTTCTCATGTTAGAAAATACCTTTTTGTTTAATTCAGGAGTTACAAATCTGTTTTTAGGAATGGAAAGGTTTTGTAATTCACAATTTATAATATGAGTTAGGAATCTTGGATACATTAAAAATGTAGATGAAATAAGATTTCCAAGCATTCCTTCAAAGATCATGTTTGAAAAATTGAATACTTGTCATGTACTCAGACAAACAACAGCAGATGCTATTGACTTGTTGAATTCATTCCAAGTACTCCTTTTAGGAGAGATGCAATGTTGAATAGTGTGTATTAAAAACTTCCATTGGGGTGAAAGAAGACCTTTTTGAAATGTGACTATATCTAGTCTTCCTTCATACCCCATTTTTTGTAAATTTTCAACAAGATCCTCCTTTGGCAAAGAGAACATACCTGACTCAACAAAATAAAATAGGGGAAGATTGTTAGGAATATTTCTATAATATTCATTAAAGATTTGATATGTCAAAACTTATAAAGTACAAGGACCTAAATTGAAGATATAGAAGTCAATATTTGAATAAAGATTTAGGAGATAATCATAAATGTAAAAGATATATTATATCTTTATTAGCTTAAAAAGATTTAGTATTATCTTTTCCTTGTAAATCTCTAGGTTTTCTAGTATATAAAGAAACCTAGAGGTATAGAATTAGTCGTTCTTGAAACCCACGTTTTAACGTGTATGTGTGTGTACTCTAAGCCTCAAGGTCGTTTGATCCTGTTAACCAAAACCGTTCTACATATTTATATGTAGAATTAGGGCTTTTAGTAATCATTGTATATAAAGATGATGATGAAACCTTGTTTAGCTATACAAATATGTTTATCTAATTCTTTGTATGATTTAATGCATTCATGAGTACAAGATTTAGAATGTACCTCAGTAGTAGAAGGATCAGTAGTAAAGGCCATGAGAGCTTGATTCTGTGCATGTTCTTCTGCTTGGAAGCTCCAATCATACCCTTGTCCTTCTTGAGATACTAATGCAGTTGAGTTGGAACTGCTGTTTTTATTGTAGCTTGATCTTTGATCTTTGTTTGGACATTCTCTGGCAAAGTGACCTAGATTGCTACAGTTGTAGCACTTAACTTTGGTTTTGTCAAAGCCAGCTCTATCACCTTTGTTGTAAGACAGATTTGGCCTTCCAGTTCTTTTAAAAAACCTCTTTGTCCTTAAGCTTAGCATGGCCATCTGCCATTTAATATCCATCTCTTCCAAATCATCAGGATTGAGTTGTTCTAAGTCCTCACTAATCAATGCAGTATGTACATGACTAGTGAAGAAAGATTCTCTGGCTAAATCTTCTGTTCCTGCATTCTTCATAGCTTCCTGACCTGTTCCTGTATTTGACACAAAAGCAGCATTGTTTGAAGGTAGATTTGGAGTTTTAGTACTTACCTCAGATTCAAACACTCTCAGTTCATTGTAGAGTTCATCAAGTTCTTTTTCTTCTAGTGCATCTCCTTGTCTATATATCACAGTGTACATAGACCATTCTTCACCTAGAGATCTGAGAAACTTTCTGTTGACATCATCATTGTCTGGTTTATAACCAACTTGATTAAGTTCACCAATGAGCTTGTTGAACCTATCAAATATCTGTGATAATGTTTCATTCTTCTGGCCTTTGAAGTTTTCAAAGTCCTGTTTCAGAACAGACTTCATGTTTCTTTTGGTGCTCTTAGTACCAACAAACCTCTTTTCCAGTGCCTGCCACAGCTTCTTTGCATCATCATATTCAACAAAGAGATGTTGATAATCATTGGGAATAGCAAGCAAAAGAGTGCTTAGAGCTTTGAGTTCGATTCCTCTGTCTTTCTTCTCTTTTTCACACTTAAGTTTGTCTGCTTCAGTCAATGAACTTGATGCTTGAATCTGAATGGTTTTGTTGCCTTCAACAACAACTTCCCACATAGAATAATCAGTAATAAGCATATACTGCTTAATTCTGTTTTTCCACATCCCAAAGTTATTGGGAGTGAGAATGGGAATTTTGTTTGCTTGAGTACTTTCATTGTTATCAGACATGATTAACAATTTTAAGATCGAATGTATGAAACTTTTTGCTGTTCTTAATTCGTAGATCTAGAACCGTATAGCTCTGATACCACTTGTCAGGATCGAATAACCAAACAAGTTATTATAAACTCAGATCTAATAACACAAGAAGTTACAGCGGATTAACACTTATGTTATTAGATTAAGAACAATGTAAACTGTAATTGAATAAGAATAAAACGAAGAACACAGTTTATCACAAAAAGCTTCAATGCATTAATTCGTTCGATCAATACACGTATGTTTACAATTCATAAGGAACTATATATAATAGTCCTTGAAGCCTAAATTATTAACCTAGTTATTCTAGGAATTGATTACAATTGAATTACATAAAGATATACATTCCATAACTAACTATGCTAGAATCTTGGACTTGATCTGTTCAGATACGCTCATCAGTAGTAAATCAGATCATCAGTAGTATTCATCATCAGTAGTATTTGTCCAAGTTCAACATCAGTAGTAAATGTGTTTCTGCCCCATCAGTACTAACTTCATTCTTCATCCATCAGTACTAACTGCAGCATCAGTAATAGATTATGTATATCTTGTTTTACATCCCAACAATTTTCATAATTCATGATAGTAGAATTCTTTAGAATACCTTTTTTCATAACATTTTAGAATTTAGAGGGTATATATACGTCTCTTTTCCATTTACAATTTGTCAATCATCACAAATGATTACCAAGTAATGATACCTCTAATTAGTTTTTTCTGCTAATTAAGTATTAACCACTTACCTAAATATTTTATAAGGTGGATTTACTCGATTTCATAGACTGGACATGAGTTGAATATCTCAATCAAAATACCTATATTTAAATTATAGTTTAAAACATATAATTCTTGCAGGCAACATTTAGATCCGTTTGACATTTTACTCCATTTGACCCGTTTTAATAAAGCTACTCATTTCGGGCCCATTTTAATTATCTTCTTTATTTATTTATTGGGTATTCTAATTTTGGTTCTTTATGTCACTGTGTTAGGCAATATGTGTTAGGCAATATGTGTGAGTGACTTAGTCAAATGTTTACCAGATGGATTGTATTGGCATTTGTGAAGCACAATTCGTTTATAGTCTATAATCTTTTTCCTTTTTTTGATATTCTCTTAATAATCATTATTAACCATTAATCATTACTGCTCTAAATAGAGATTGATAAAATCTATGATATAACACCTTACATATGTAATTGCCATAATATTTTCTCCATCAATTATGTAGACCTTTTCCTAATAAAATTTTGATCGTCTACTACATTGTATATTTGCAAACAACACTATGTTAATCAACTATTTATACGTTCTATCTTACTTTATTGTTATTAAAATGTCATGTTTTTATTATTCATATAAATCATCAAAATTACTCAATTTGCTTAAGCACTAAAGTAGAAACCATTTGACCCTATTAAGTGTTGTCTTTTCCCCCTGCGTATTGCGCGAGCATAAGACTATAAATTTATAAGCAAGTTTCTCCAAAATAATGTGATGTAGTTGTTTATATAGTATCTATTTAACAATAAATTTCTTGTGCCCATATGCTGGACCCATGCCCATTAACCGGATATTTGGATAAACTTATTGAAACTTATATGTAAGCTAATAAACTCACCATTTCCAAACATCTTAGTAACAAGCAATATTTGGCCCGCGCTTCGCAGCGAGATTTTAAAGCATTCAATTTTTGAATAAATATAAATATTTAGTTAAATAAAAAGAAGATAATGTAATAATTTTGTTCAAACCCTCACTATTTTGTTCAAAATTATGGCTTGTTTGTAACAAATTTTGTTTTTATCATTCATGAAAAGAAAAGCCCAAAAACACACAGGAAAATAATTTATCCGGTAATAGGCTTTCAGAATTTCAAATTAAAGAATACTTCCTCCGATTCAAAATAAGTGCTACACTTTGAGTTTCACGGTTTTTGAGGCAAAAGATTATAATGATGGTTAAATTAAATTTATTGAATGGTTAGTGGAGAATGGGTCCCACACATTTTGAATAAAGTGAGGTTAATGATGTTTAAAAGTAAAAAGTAAGGGTAAATAGGTCATTTCACTTTGTTAAAGTAAATAGTTAGTGGGTGTGGGTCCTATTATTGTTTGCCAAATAAGGTAATTTTTCAAAGTGTAGCACTTATTTTGAATCACCCATATATAAAAAATGTAGCACTTATTTTGAACCAAAGGAAGTATTACATAAAACAGCCCAATGCTATTTAAAATCTACGAAATACACCTTTTTGTAATATCTGCAAGAAGCAATTGCCAACTTACCTACCCTTCCTACTTGCTAATCTTACTACTATATAAAGCATTTAGGCCTACCACATTAGGCAAGTTTAAGGAGCTCCTTAAACTTGATTTTAAAGACCTTTCCACTTTTGTTAGTTAGTTCTCTACCTTAAAAAAATAAATCGCGGCTAATAAGATTCGAACCCAAGACCTCTCTTAACTTATCACTATGTGTTAACCACTTGCTATACATTACACTTTGGTAACACCACCCACACTTAATAACAAAAGTCTGTTACTCGAAAACCATTTTACCCAATAACATTAAATATACGACGCTGTAAATCATCAACTCTTACCAAAATCCACATTTACGTTTAATTATTTATTTCTAGCAACAATTATTACCGTGTAAACGAACAACACTTGCTCGCCACGAAATATGGTTTCTGGGTACCCGCCGCCGCATTGCGCGGGTACCCCGCTAGTCTTCCTAATAAGTCAAGGCCAAAATACATTTTAGTACTCTGAATTTGACTGACTGGGTGTTCTACTACCCTGAACTATTAAAGGTGCAGCATGGTACCCTGAACTTGACAAAATGGTCAATTTAGTACCCTGACTCATTAATTTGATCACATTTTCTCGCATGACTTACTTTCGTTGGGGCTTTTGACGGATTTAAAAATATATATTTATCTCAATATATTGATATTAGAAGCAAATTTTGTGAGAAAACAAGGTCAAATTAGTAAGTCAGGGTACTAAATCGACCATTTTGTCAAGTTCAGGGTAATATGGTGCACCTTTAATAGTTCAGGGTAGTAGAAAATCCAGTTACCCAAGTTCAAGGTACTAAAATACATTTTAGCCATAAGTGACACTTCTATATTTCACTGTTCATAGCGTATGATAACCAACGACAAATGTATATAAGGTACAATTTTAACCGGATATTTGGATAAACTTATCTAAACTTATATGTAAGCTAATAAACTCACCATTTCCAAACATCTTAGTAATTAGTACCGCACCTGATAAAGAATATAAGCTAATTACAAAATTCGCACCCTACGTATAACCAACAAACATATTTACCCCTGAAATTAAAAAACTCTTTCAATTTAACCAAACACTTTATATCCAGACCAGATTTGGAATCAAGACAAAGGGAATAAAGGAACGTACAGAGTACCCTTTTTTTTCGTTAGATCGTCGGAATTCATGGTCCACCGCCGATCACTTTTCCACTTTTTTATTCATGTAAAACAGTGAAAGCTGATAAAATGTCCCTTTATTCATCTGAAAATCCAACTGCTCCGATCAGAAATACGATCGATGTCCTGAAACAGAGGCACGCTTCATATCATATACTAGTATTTCTTGGTTTTGGATTTATCATGGTACAAAAAGTATCTGCAGGGAGACATGATCAGAATGTCGGGTCGATCGGAATGATTGGTCGGCCGGTGATGTTGATGATACTAGTACTGTTTCTGCCACCGTGAGAATCTCATTATCCGTCGTCTTCGTTGTTTCCGATCGCTGTTGCATCGTTTTCATTGACAAAAGGGACAGTTTTTGCAGGCAGGGGAACAGGGTATAATGATTCTGATACCCGTTAATGTTATATAAGCTCTAGAGACTTGTACACACTGCATTAATCTACTTGTACAATATGAAGGAGATCAGAATGTGTCGCGATTGTTATATAAATTTTTTTTGAACAAAAAAGAAAAAGTTATATAACTTAACGTAATAATAAATAGTATATAATCGAGTCTAGCCAAATTATATACTCCCTCCGTCCCTTAATAAAGTTCTCATTTCTATCAAAATATTTGTCTCAAAATAAAGTTCCCATTTCTCAAATTAGAGGGACCCACTCAATAAAATAATATTATTACCATGTACTTCACCACTAACTATCTTTTAAAAACACTTTCTCTCTCCAAAATAACCTTATATTTTAATCAAATCTATTACCAAGACCCCACCACTAACTAACTCCTAAAAACTTATGCTCAGTGGTAAATGTATATAGAAGTATATGGTTATTGATTGATGCATGATTTCCTAATGCATCCTAACATCTTAACAATAAGTTCAAAGAGTTGTTATTTTTTTTACTTATTTAACAAAATACAAAAAGACAATAATACTCTTTTCTAAAGTGATTGCTCATTATTGGGTCATGTTAGTTGTTAAAAAAAGAGAGATCGTCACCAATATAAAATTACTAGTCAATACTCACGTAATTCATTGATGGACACCTTGTATCTATATTTATTAGAGATAAATTGGTGTATGATGATGGTGGTGATGTGACGGTGGTTGGTGGTGCGGTGATGTGATGGTGGTTGGTGGTAGTGGTCACAAATAATGGGTGGTGGTGGTGGTGATAAGTGGTGTTAACTTCAACCTTTTAAGTTTTAATGGATTAATAAATATAATTTTGACGATGGTCACAAATAGTGGATGGTAGTGGTGATCGATTTTTTTACTATTATTATAATAATTCTTTTTTTAATACGATAAATATTATTAATATTTTTTATTTTTATTACTGGTATTAGTATTGTTATTAAAAGGTCTCGTACAATATTAGAAGGTGTTTGGGGTTGCGTTATTAGCCCACTTATCTCCTTATCACGTTTACAAAACTCAAATAATCCAATTTTTGTGTTTGGCAAAACCATAACCATAATCACTTATCTGCGTTCTCTCGCCCTCAAAACGTGATTTTCTAAAAGTAAGTAGTCACCTGCTTTTTGGAAACGGAATTTTGCTTCTGTAAAAAATTACCAAATTATCCTATTGACAAATCAAATATCTCTCTTCCCATTTCACAGAGCTTCTTCAATTTTTGCCAACGATTCAAGTTTATTGTTCTTCATTTTCAATTTTCATCATCATGTTCTGATGTTCAAGCTTATTTGCTTACTAATTTCTGTATCTAAAAGTTTGTTGTTAATTTACTATGAATTCCTTCGTGGTAAGTTACAAATTTACAATGAATAATTGTGTTTAATTTGAGTATTTGATATGGTTGTTAATTTCACACTGTTTTGGCTTCATTTTAGGGTTTTATTTGTTAGTTTACTTGCTTAATTATCAATTGGTATATCTTTGCGAATGAGTTTTGGTCACTTTTCATTGTTTTCTTTGACCGTATTTGGGATCTGGCTTTTGTTATATTTGAAGTTGGCTTTTGTAATTGTGGTTTCAAACTTCAAAGGATGTAGATAGTGAAATTTGCTTGTTCTGGTGAAAATCACACGTATAAGATGTAGATGGTAACTGGAAAAAAGTTAAAATTACTAGTAAAAGTATTGCTAAATGTTGGTCGGTTATGTCATAGAATGCTGTGATTTCAAACACTAGTAAAAGACATTAATTAAGAATGTCTATTTTAGTCATTTTACCCATTAATTAAACATATAATCAGATTTGCCAAACATTAAAAAAGTGATTATCGTGATTTCAAACAGCATAATCAAATCCAAACACTAATTTTCAGAATCACGTTTTGTAACCGCTGATTATCTGATTATTCATTTTCAAACCATATAATCTATTTTCAATAAGCAATCCCAAACACCCCCTTTAGTTTCAATGAGACTAGATTTCAAAATAATAAATTATATAATTTTATTTATAATATAAATTTTTTAGGTTGACGTTAATAACACAAAATCCCACGGAAAAATCTGACTAAAGGATATAAGTTATATACTCCCTCCGTCCCTTAATAAAGTTCCCATTTGTGTTGGGCACAACATTTTAGAAGATAGTTAGTGGTGGGGTATTTGGTATTACTTTTGATTAAAATATAAGGTTTGATTGGAGAGAGAAAGTGTTTTAAGAGATAGTTAGTGGTGAAAGTATTGGTAATAATATTATTATATTAAGTGGGCCCCTTATGTTTGAGAAATGAGAACTTTATTTAGGGACAAACTTTGAAGGCAAAATGGGAACTTTATTTAGGGACGGAGGGAGTAATAATTATGGATAAAAAGAATCTAGATACAATCAACACTATAATATTAGTTATACATAGGGGTGAGCATAACAGGGTACCCCCCGGCTCCGAGTGGAACCGGAACCAGAACCAGAACCGCAGGTTCCTGTAATATAGGAACCGAAACCGGAACCGGAACCTGGAAGACAGGTTTCTAAATTTTCGGAACCGGAACCGGAACCGCAGGTTCCAGGGCAGGTTCCGATTACCCTGTCTCTAAATAAACAAGACAATAAATCACACAAATTAACGATTACAAATATAGTTTAATGGTTTTAAATATAGTTCAACGGTTACGAATATTGTTCAAAATAAAAAAAGTGAATAATAATGATAAAAACATAGTAAATGTGTGATTCGTGTGAAAGTCAGTCACAGAGATACGAGCTCAAGACGAGTGAATGTCTCACCTAATTTCTGACTCAATTATAACAAGGGCAATTTTATATTTTTACTTGGACTAGTATTTTACATTTAGATAAATCATAAACCTATTTAATTTAATGTATAATATAATATATATTATATATTTTAATAAAAATATACCGTGTAACCGCCGGTTCCAGGGTATCCACGGTTCCAGGTTCCTTAATTTATAGAACCGGAACCGGAACCTCTTAGGGCGGTTCCATGATTTTAGGAACCGGAACCGGAACCGAAACCTCCTAAAAGGTTCCGGGTCCGGAACATCCGGTTCCGAGACGGTTCCGGTTCCGATTCCGGTTACCCTCTTTTTCTGCTCACCCCTAGTTACACATATAGTTAAACATTATACATTAAAATATTTACTGATCCAAACCATATTTTGGGGGTATCGTGTATGTATACTTTACTAGTTTAACAACAAAAAGAACATATTGAAATAATCCACTTATCATATAAAATGTAACATTTATTTAAAGAGTAACGATATATAGTTTTAACATTTAGGCATATTCATAGTTATACTTATTAAATGAACATATGTATCAAAATCGAATGATAATATTAAGCAAAAGAATTAGTGAAGTACATATATTATCCTATCAAGTGAGTATGATTATAAATAGGTTCAAAAGATAGGACTAAATATCATTTATGTTATTTAAAAGACATGAGGAATTACACGTGGAATTTCGCCCATACATTGAAATGTGTGGGTCCCGTCTCATTAACCAATGAAAACGAGTTGCGGAAAGAGAAATCTCAATTTCCGAACGGGAAAATTGTTGACCGGGTCGAAACCAAAACAATTATCCCGACCCGACCTGACCCTTTCATTTCCACACACCGTCCTTCTATAAAATGCTTAAAAATAAGAGCGCAAAAAACGCCCAAAATCAAATATCAACAAAAAAAAAACCCCTCATCAACCTTTGTCTTTTCCTGAAAAAAAAAAATGGAAACTATCTGGCAAGAACAGAATCATAGCGGCGGCGGTTTTCAGCTGCCGGAGAGTCCAAGGAAGCCAATGGAGTTTTTGTCGAGATCATGGAGCGCTGCTGCTCTTCAGGTCTCCAAAACTCTACATGCTCCGCTATCTCCATTGGTTCCAAAATCTGCTCTTCCTACTGACTCCGGCGAAAACACTGTCGCCGTGCCGGATAACAACCGCTTCTCCGGTGTTGAGCTGCCTGAGGAATCGGCCGCCGCCGCATTACTTTCTGGAAACACGTTCTCCTTCGCGTCGTCAGCTACTTCACAACTTGTGCTTGAACGCATCATGTCTCAATCCGTAAGTTCTCTTACGAATCAAAATGAAACAGTGTTCTAATATACCACGGAGAATATTATTAATATTCGATAAGTAATAACTGTAATCATACTTTTTACGTGAACAATTTGAAATTATTATTGAATAATTTTCCAAAAAAGTGTGACTTATAATTTGTAAATCATGCTATTTGAATGTTCTAAATAATTATTGATATAATAATTTTCGCGGGGATTTTTAATGATTATCAAAGTGAAATTCTATAATTTAATTTAAGCTTTGGAAATAAATAGAAGTAATAGATTTATTCAAGGGCATACTACTCTTTGTATTTTAACAATTTTGTTTTTGTTTTAAAGCCAAATCCTAATCTACATTTAATATACCACTTATATTTACTTCTAGGTCAATAACCCTTTAGTTAACGATTTTGTTAGTTAATAATTAATTTTGGAACACAATGGTATTGATATAATTTCTTGCTGGTATATCTAATTTCGTATTATGATTATTATTTAATATTTACAAAATAAACAAATAAATGAATGGGGTCTATTGGGGAGGACAGGATATCTCGCCGTTAGCATCAGGGAGGCTGTCACACAGCAGTGGACCATTAAATGCAACGCTGACGGAGGAAACCGACAGTCCACCGATCTCACCTTCCGATGACTACGACGACGTCGTTAAGGTAATTCCTCTTTTCCATTCTTTTATAAATTGTAGGGCACAAAATAAAAGTTAAAAAAGGAGTGTTTATGTGTGTGATTGACTACATGTTTGTTCATCGTTTGCTTTACTCTTTCTCATATTGAACTATTGTCTCTCTCACTTTTTGCTTTTTGACTAGAAATCCTAAAATTTATTGAAATATTTTTAAATAAATGCAAAACTTGGAAGACGATGCAATTATTGTGATCATATAAACTTCTTTTGGAAACTAATTAAAAATCAGAGCGAGAGGCGCCGTATGACGTCAGCACCGTCACTCTGTAAGTCTAGGTGTAGGAACCTCCGATCGCCGGCTATAAACTTTAACTTTATTATCCTTTGAAGTCGACAGGACATTTGATCAGCTTTTATTTTTGGCTTCATTTTCAGAGTTTATTTAACAATCGTAGATAAAATAGTCAAAATACTAAATTAGTGGCGTATATTATAAAAGTGACGGTTATAATAAATCACTTACCGCTCATTTTATGTATTGAAAAATTGGTTTGGTTTAATTATCTAAATATGTTCATTACTGGATTAATCTGGTTTGTTTACCAGTAAATGAATATAAGATATAGATTAGTTAAGAGCATCTAGGATCTAGGGATTGGTGATAGTGGGATCTATCTTATGTGTATGTAAAAGATAGAAAACGAGTATAGAGTATACACCTAAAGAAGCAAAGAATCTGTGCTACTCTTTTTTAAGGCTTTAGATCCTTCCCTAATTGATTTTTGTATAAAGTTTAATGCACAACGTACAAGTCCTACTAAAGCAGTAAAGTGTTGATTACCTACAGCTTCAACTTTTTCACATGTGAATTTTAAAAATCCCAAAGGCAATGTACAAACTCTAATATCAAAAGGGTTTCCATACACTACTTTGAAATATACAATTTTACCCTTTCATCCACCTTTATTAGTAACTAGAGAGTACAATGGTAATTTTCCAGTTTATGAGCTTAATATTACTAAAAACTCGAAACAAACACCATATAGTTATAAGCATTAGTCTAGTTTGAAAATGCTAAACAAACACTTAAAAGGCAGAACCTTTTTAAAGTCGAAATGAAATGATAATATGCTGAGTGGATTTAGTAATTTTTGCTTTTTGGAAAAGGAATTAATAACTTCTTTTAATGAAGAATTGGAAGTGAAAATAAATAAATGAAAGATATCAAGATTTGAGAATCTTGATTAATAAAGTCCTGAAAAGACATGAGTAGTGTTTAGACAGCTGTCGGGTCAAGTTTGCTCTCATTTATGGTTTTTTCTTACCCTGTAATCATAAATGCAAGTACTCTTCTCTACTTGATAACTCATAGGATAACATCTATGTCATAAATAAATGAATAAATATGCCCATAGATGGAAATAAAATGTTTGTGTGTTCACAAATTTTTGTTAACCATTAATTAACTTAAAAAGTATATAAAAAGAAAAAAAATCAGGTTTAGTCTGTACTTAACTACTTACTAACCAGCTTGCAGTACAAGACTTATAACTTTATTTCCTAAAACACAAATGCATTTGTTCGTCTTCTTGAAGCATATTTTGTAAATTAATAGAATTATCATTTTGTAAAAATTTTACTATATTATGTACAAGTTGGTCAAATAAGTATACTATTTTGGATTTGGTTTAAAAAAAAATGATATTTTCCCATAACAATCTATGTATTTCAGTGATTACTATTTATAATACTAATTATGTAAAAACATTAAGACTCTTCTAAACCATCATTATGATTATTTAATAGTTTTTTTACCTACTAAAAAATATATATAATTTTTACACAAAATATATAAATTGTTTTACCTGCCTATTTTTTTTTTACCTACCAATCATCTGACTGCTTGCTATATCTATCACAGTTGTCTCTTGTCCTCTCTGTCTGTTCAACAGTTCTGTAACTTATTGATGGGGTCCTTTAAACTACAGTCCAAAATCTCTGCTTAATGCCAAATTTGAATATATCATGTTTTAATATTTTATATTGAACTACTAAACATTAAAATATAAATTTGCAATTACATTTTTTAATAGCCAATAAAATTGCTGGTGGTCAACCCAAACCAGAAATAATGTCTATATTTTGAAGTTGTAAAGTGATTACTTTGACTTTCAAAAGTCAAATGTTGACTGAAGTCAAAGTTTGTATTGTATTTCAGTATCTCCGAGCAAACAACACTCTACAACCCCTATTCGCCAATACACGCAGCGGTTACGGTGCAGGCGGCAGCACCACCCCTGCCGGAAAAACAGTTGGAAGGTGGTTGAAAGAAAGGAGAGAGAAGAAAAAAGAAGAAACGAGAGCCCACAATGCCCAAGTCCACGCAGCAGTTTCTGTAGCCGGAGTGGCGGCAGCTGTGGCCACCATTGCTGCCGCCACTGCGGCGGCATCAGCCTCCCGGAAAGACGAGCAGATGGCCAAAACTGACATGGCAGTGGCCTCTGCCGCAACGTTGGTTGCCGCCCAATGTGTGGAGGCTGCAGAGGCCATGGGGGCTGAACGTGAACACCTGGTGGCTGCTGTTAATTCGGCTGTTAATGTTAAGTCTCATGGAGATATATTAACTCTCACTGCTGCTGCTGCCACAGGTAAACATTTATAAAATAGGTGGCAAAATGGGCAGGCTAAGTTTGATTCAAAACTGGTCGGGTCGGTTCAGTTCAGTTAGGTTGACCCGAAACAGTTACATTGCTGAAAATTTTTATTTTCTGGATACATAATTAGTTTTTTAACTACAAAAACAGCTATATTTTGATAATAGTAAAAAAAAATTTGAATAAAATTAATAATACAAGGAATCAATGTTTTAACGCATTGAAAACTCATGGTTCTTGTAGCTTTACGTGGGGCAGCTACTTTAAAAGCAAGGGCATTAAAGGAAGTATGGAATATAGCAGCAGTTATTCCAGTTGATAGAGGGGTCAAAGATGGAAAAAGTAGTAATTATAATGAGGAGCTTTTACCCGAAGAAAACTTGCTGGGAATTTGTAATCAAGAACTTCTTGCTCGTGGTAGCGAGCTTCTCAAACGCACACGTAATGGTAAGAATTTAAACCCGCAATAAATCATAGGAAAGTGTTAAAAAAAGTAATACAATTATAATAAGTACATGTTTATAATAAATAAATACTGTGGGAACTGGATGTAGGTGATCTTCATTGGAAAATTGTATCGGTTTATATACACCGGTCAGGTGAAGTGATGCTAAAGATGAAAAGCAAACACGTAGGCTCTACCATCACCAAAAAGAAGAAAAGTAAGTGATTTAAGTCTTTTTAGCTGTAACGAAATTATTTGTGTTAATGATTTGGATATTTTCAGATGTGGTTTTGGAGGTTTGCAAGAATATTCAGGCATGGCCAGGGCGGCACTTGTTTGAAGAACGGCGGTACTTTGGGCTGAAGACCACTGTTCGTGGGATAGTGGAGTTTGAATGTAGGAGCCAAAGAGAATATGACATGTGGACACAAGGTGTCTCCAGACTTTTGGCCATTGTAGCTGAAAAAAAAGCTAGCTCGGCTACCATAAGAAGAAGATGAATTAGTTATGGTTTTGGGTGTAAATAAGTATTGTAAAGGACTGGGAGTGGTCGGGTTTAGTGGTATTTTGGGTTTAGAGAGGTCATAATTATAAATTTATAAGGTTGTGTAATGAGTTTAATGATGCAACTATGCCTGTATGGTTTGCTTTGTAGTTGTTAATTCACGCTAATTATGTGAATTTGAATCAATCATTAGCTATTAATCAATGGCTCTTCTACATCCTTTTATGATTTGTGTATATTTATACGCCAAATATGGGTTGGGAATTAGACCACCATTGTCTTTTTACGGCTCCTAATCTTTTTCATATTTGTATTTGGATATAACTATGTAGATTACTCGATATGTTTCACCGACTCCATCTAATTACTAAAATAACTTCATAAATGACTAAATATGTAGTTTTGTTTGTAAAAATCTAGAAAATAACTATGTATAAAAAATTCTACAAAATAACGACTTAGACGACAAAAATTAACAGTAAAAAAGCTAAAGTAAATTTTTGTTATTCATGATGTTTTAAGGGTATTTTCTTTTAATAATGAGTTTTGTTCATAAAGTATGTAACTTAATCATTGATGTGATATTTCTAAACATTTTTTTGACAATTTGTTAATTATTTATCTAGATAAGGACTATAACCCGTGATCTCCTTAATGCTACCCCGTGAATTTACCAAAATTTTTTATGTATACGAAATTGACTACCCTAAAAAGTTGTTTTAGTAAGTTGGCAATCTAATTTTTTCTAAACACTTACTCTCGTTTACAATGGTCCCGGCCTAGAGAAATGATCAGACCTCTAGAAAATCATTTCGGATGCCCTAATCATTTGGCCATTACCCTATGGTTTCTTTGGCATTCGCACAAAGACTATAAATAGGTTGCAAAACTGAGTAAACAAACGTAGAGAACAAGGAAGTACCCAAAAGAACATGCCATCTTTCAAAGTCACAACAAGCATTAAAGTCTATTCACATAATTTCACACCAAACTCTCTTAATAATATACAATTCATCAAACAGATCAAAACCACCATTTTTGGTTTATCTGTCCACGACTCTCAATATGGTAAGCAAAGTAGTGAAAAGATTGATGATATCAAGATAGAGAGCGACAGCAGCCCAAATGTACTCATCATACGTGTATCGTTTAATCAGATTATCCGTGTCATACACAATATAGCCACAAAAGACTATAGCAGATATACCAGCATATATCATCACTGAAATCTTCCCCAGAGGAAATAATATCTGCACAAACATAAAGTAAGAAAATGGGTGACTCGGGTTGGGAAATGTGTAGTTTTTGTACGGATTGAAACGGGCTATGTTTATCATTATTCTTTTTAAAATAAAAGAATATAGAAAGTTTTATGCACTAAAAGTACATTTGGGTGAATTTCAACCCTTACTCGTTAGAGATAAAAAACATAACTCGAAATTGCTAAATGTACAAAGCATGTATCAAGAAACATGTAAGGGGGAGGTTAACAAACCTGAATGAAGGAGAAGACAATTAGCACCATAAGAGCACCGAACAAGAAAGGACCCAAGAAATTAAAATCATAACCTCTCCTTGCAGCCCAAAATGTGAATAAAGTGAGACTCACAACCACCACTGCAGTTAAAATAACAGCTTCCAAAATCACCTTCCCTGCAGAATGTTTCACATTGTTGAGCAATTCGATTTGAAATTACTGGTGTTCAGTAACCGATCTTGTTCCGATTTCTAATTCGGTCACTCGAATGTAACAGTTTCCAAGTATAATAAAGCTGAAGTTGGTTGCCCGTTGTGTCCAAAAACATGATCCTAATTAGATTCAAGGAATGGCAACTAACTTGTATTATATTTACCTCAAAAGAAACTTTTTTCAAGGTTTAGCATTTTCTAGGTGATTTTCAAACTTTGGTGACCAAATTGGCAAGTATCATGGTTTTATCATCCAATAGGGATGATGTGGAACTTGTTTACTGCTGGTGCAATTTATACACCTAACCATGAAGAAAGATCATCAATTCAACTCTCTAATTTTTTGCTAATTGTGGACTTAACAACCAAAATACCTAAAATCGGAACAGGATGATGCAACAAATAAGAATTGATCCATGTTGTTATCACCAATCTACATATTCTAAATTCAATTCCACATAAGGATTAGCACCTCCATGTCAGTATAATCAATGCATATATAAACTCTGTATATTGTTCTATTCCTCATCTTCAATATACTAGAAGCATATAAACTGATAATAATGTAAAAGAAAAATAAAATAACTGTTCATCTTCAACTTACCGCTAGTGAATGCACATGACAAACCAATAGCAAAAGCAAGAGCAACGGTGAAGATCCCAAGCAGTATATAATTAACAGGATGACGCTGATAATAGCAAGACAACGGGCACAAAGCTGCATAACACAAACTCCTCAGCACAAAAATTACTAAAAAATTATGAAACAACGAGTAAATTGAACGAAATGCTCTAAACATACTGATAATTGGAGTGAAGATGATAAGAATATAACAAGCGAATCCGCCTCTGGTAGTTGTAAGGAAAGTGACAATCGGATGATAAGAAACGACGGCAGCACCAACGACGGCGGTGAGAAGTAATTGTATGGCGACAATCGAGTATATCTTACGAATAAACGACCACCGGAGATCCGGCGACTCCATCATCGTCGGATACAGCGGTTCAGTTGACCCTGACTCCACATCGGATTTCGAGAAGGTTCGATTCCACATCTTGATGGAAATGCGTATAGAATTTCCGTAATATGATTGAAAATAATAAAGGAAGCGAGGAAATTAGGGTTCTGAAATCGAATATATTGAACTTAACTACTTAAGGACTAAGGCAAGAAGAAGGGTGGGTATGGACAATGGAAGAATTCCCTTTCGGGAAGACGCGGGAAGTTTCTCTGGCTGCATGTTAGCCGCCATTGGAATTTACTGATTTTATCATATTATTCAAGACAAATGATATTATTTGAACGGCAAATCCCAATTTACTTATAGTAGCCGATACCCGCGTAATGCTGCGGTGGATATCCTGGTGACTATATTTTGCGGCGAGAATTTCAATCCTGATTTTATATGGTTATATATTTATTCACTTTCAATTGTTGATGAAGGCTTGGATGCAATTTCAAAACACAACCGTTTCAACCCCTAACAAACTGCAAAAAATAAATTAACATCAAGTCGAAATATCAAAATATCAAAATATCAAAGATTAAATAAAGCATACTACTAATTCAAAGCCAAACAAAAATCCCAATTTGACTTTAGGCCTTTTTTATCTATGACTTTTGACAAAAAAATCATCTACTAACTAAAGTTTTCTTTAGATTTTAAATATTGTTCATGTTGATTTTTAGCCTTTTGGGTTTGCCAAATTAGTGTGGTTGATCAAATAAGTCAAAGGTGTAACACACCAATTTTTCAAAACAAATTTAAACTTTTAAATAAATAAGTTCAACATCCAAAAATCCATAATATCCAAAAATCTAGTTTAGTTAAAACATTTGGAAGGATTAACATGTATCAAAAACTGGTGTTACAATAATATCAAAACTAAGTCTTGGGGAATTAAATGGTACACCGAGCTTAATCTTCCAATGCTACTACTACGGGCCGCCTAATCCTTAGCTCCCGAACCTGAGTACATAGTCAAAAGAAATGTAGTACGTGACACACAATTGTCTCGTGAGAAACATGGGTTTTAGACCCGGTTAGAAAATAATTACAATAAAATAATAATTAACCAATTATCATATTGCACATAGTCAATCATACACTAAGGCTTGTCATAAGCCCAACACATACGTAACGGGCCTCCCCGAAACAAACTCCCCCGATATGGGTTATCTAGGTAAACTCCCCCGTTTCCGGGTTATCTATTTGCTCCCCCGATTTCCGGGTTATCTCAAACTCCCCCGCTTTCCGGGTTATCTATTTCTCGACATACTACTCTTGCGCAGGGTGGTACAGCCCCAAGTAGTAGCCACTAACTCCCCCAACTTGTGTGGGTTATCTAGGATCCAACTGATTAGCTACCACATACAAATCATCAACTTGGGTCAAAGCCCCTTATAACAACTCATGTCATACTAGTGGTAACTAAACACATAATGTACAATTCAAGTCAATTTAACTCAAGTCAATTCAATTCAATTCAATTCAATTCAATTCAACTCAATTCAATTTCTTCTTTATTAAAAACAATTATCTAATAAGGACTCTAAGAAATCATTTCAATCTATGAAACATGGTTTACTATGTACTCAGAAAAGATCACATGTACTCACCTTAGCAATGCTATCCAATGCTTGTGCAAAACAACACAATCCTTACTTCTTAGACAAAGAAGTACTCCCAATCACAAGGTCTTCTTGACCTAATATCAATATCATCATAAATACTAGTTATTATCCATCACTAGCACTAATTAGTCCATATTAACATCCCCAATCACCAAGTTCATACAACTTGGTGAAATCTCAAACCCTAGTTCAAGATTTCTATCCAAAAATCCCAAATCTAGCTTGTACACATTGATCACAAGCATACAAGGAATGGTTTACACCCATAATTGGTCATCTTCCCCAAAGATGACATGGTTGGTTCCCCAAACCACCATTGATGCCCAAGAAAAGCTTGAAAAAACTAATTACCAAGCATGAAGGATCAAGAATCTTTACCTTTGATGTTAAAATCTCCAAGATTGATGAAGATTTGAGCCAAATATCACCAAAAACGAACTCTCTCTCTCTAAAAACGGCCACTAGGGTTTTAGGGGTACTAAATGAGCTAAAACCCTGATTTCCACGATTTTATACAGCCCAGACAGAGATCGCGTCGCGATCTGGAAGTTCGCGCCGCGAACCCGCTCCCGCTATAAATCGCGTTGCTTTTAGCGACGCTATCCCGACGCTATCTTTGACGCTATCTAAATCGCGTTTCACCAACCATCGCTATTTCGGGTCGCTGTTCGATTACCAACATGTTCGCGTCGCGAACAAAGATTGCGCCGCGATCTTCCCTTCCCAGCCAAACTCGAGTTTTCTCCACTTAATACAACCCATGTTTGACCCGTTTCCAAATTAACACGAGTTTTAAAACATTCAAACACTTAATATAATAAAACGGTAATATAGTCTAATCATAATATCTTAAATTCATACAACCCGAATAATAAATCAAATACAAACATGAAAATTCCGGTCGTTACAACTACCTACCCCTTAAGAGGATTCCGTCCTCGGAATCGCATCATAATCCACAAAGTTCGGGTAGCGTTTCTTTATCTCAACTTTGACTTCCCAAGTCAAATTTGGTCCAAGGGAATGCTTCCACTTGACCAACACCAATTCAATCTCTTTGTTTCTCAACTTCTTCGTTTGGGCCTCCAATATGGCCTCGGGTTCTTCAATCAATCGGTTAGGTGCATCGACCCGCAAATCTTTAAGTGGAATCACATTCTCCACTTCTCCCAAAAACTTCTTCAAATTACAAATATGAAATGTGTCATGGACACCTTGTAACTCGGGCGGGAGTTCTAACTTAAATGCTTGTAAACCGACCCGTTTCAAGATCTTAAATGGGCCCACATACCTTGGGCTCAATTTGCCCTTCTTTCCAAATCTCATCACGCCTTTCCAAGGCGACACTTTCAACATCACCATATCACCAACATCCAAGTCATAGGGTCGCTTTTTCAAACCTGAATAACTTCTTTGACGATCTTGTGCGGCTTTCATATTTGCTTGAATTATTCCAATTTTCTCGTTTGTTATTTTCACGATCTCGGGACCCGTGAGTTTCGTCTCACCCGCCTCTAACCAACAAGAAGGCGTCCTACACTTTCTCCCATACAATGCCTCAAACGGTGGCATTTGGATACTTGCATGATAACTATTGTTATATGAAAACTCAACCAACAGTATATGTTCATCCCATTTACCACCAAAATCCATCACACACGATCTCAACATATCTTCTACCGTTTGGATCGTTCTTTCACTTTGACCATCGGTTTGCGGATGGTAAGCCGTGCTCAATCTCAACTTAGTTCCCAACTCTTCTTGGAGTGATTTCCAAAATCTCGAGGTAAACCTTGCATCCCGATCGGATACAATCGAAATCGGTACTCCATGCAAACGAACAACCTCATCAACATACAATTTAGCCAACTTCTCGAGTGGCATAGTTTCTCGAATAGCTAGGAATAACGCACTTTTCGTTAACCTATCGACAATCACCCAAATGACGTCGTTGTTCCTACTTGTTTTTGGAAGACCAACAATAAAATCCATGGTGATGTCTTCCCATTTCCCGGCCGGTACTTGCAACGATTGTGCAACACCATAAGGCACTTGGTGCTCGGCTTTCACTTGTGCACACGTGGCACACTTTGATATGTACTTTGCTACTCTCGACTTCATCCCCGGCCACCAATACACCCTCTTCAAGTCTTGATAAGTCTTTGTACTTCCGGGATGAATCGAATACTTGGACTTGTGAGCATCATTTAACAATACTTTTCGGTTCCCACCAAATTTTGGATCCCAAATCCGACCATTCACGGTTTTCAACCCTTGAGAATTTTCTTCAAATACTTGGTTCTTTCCCAATCTTTCTTGTCTATACTCATCTTTTCCCATCACTTCGGTTTGTACGGTTTTTATGCTTTCAATAAGGCTAGATACCACTTCAATCCGCATCAACTTAGTCTTGACCGGCTTCTCATAAACTTTTATACTTAAGGCGTCGGCCACCACATTAGCCTTTCCTTCATGATAAACGATTTCACAATCATAATCATTAATCAACTCAATCCACCTTCTTTGCCTCATATTCAAATCCTTTTGTGTAAACACATACTTAAGACTTTTATGATCCGTGTACAATGTACACCTTGTTCCATACAAGTAATGCCTCCAAATCTTCAAGGCAAAAACGATCGCCGCCAGTTCCAAATCATGAGTAGTATACCTCGTTTCCGCATCCTTCAATTGTCTTGAAGCATAAGCTATCACCTTCCCTCTTTGCATCAAAACACAACCAAGACCCTTATTTGAGGCGTCACTATACACCACGAAATCTTCCATATCATCGGGTAGTGTAAGGATCGGTGCATTGCATAATTTCTCTTTTAACAAGGCAAATGCATCCTCTTACTTTTTCCCCCAATTAAACTTCACATCCTTTCTTGTTAACATAGTGAGTGGTACCGCCACTCGGGAAAAATCTTCAATAAACCTTCGGTAGTAACCGGCTAAACCAAGAAAACTTCTTACTTTGGTTGGAGTCTTCGGTGCCTCCCAATTCTTTACAGCTTCAATTTTAGACGGATCAACCTTTATCCCGCTGCTAGATACCACATGACCAAGGAATTGGACTTCTCGCAACCAAAATTCACACTTTGAGAAATTTGCATACAATTTCTCTCGTTTCAACACTTCTAAAGTTTACTTCAAATGTTCTTCATGCTCTTCTTTGGTTTTGAAGTAGATAAGAATATCGTCAATAAATACTATGAGAAATTTATCGAGAAAAGGTTTACAAACCCTATTCATGAGATCCATGAAAATAGCCGGGGCATTCGTCAGACCGAATGGCATCACCAAAAATTCATAATGCCCATAACGTGTTCTAAAGGCCGTCTTTTCGGTATCACTTTCTTTAACTCGAACTTGATGGTAACCCGATCTCAAATCAATTTTGGAGAAATAATCGGCTCCCTGAAGTTGATCAAACAAATCATCAATCCTTGGCAAAGGATATCGGTTCTTAATCGTCATCTTGTTAAGCTCTCGGTAATCAATACACATCCTCATTGAACCGTCTTTCTTCTTCACAAATAAAACCGGTGCACCCCACGGTGACGAACTAGGATGGATAAAACCTTTATCAAGCAACTCTTGCAATTGAGACATTAGCTCACGCATTTCGGTTGGGGCTAGACGATACGGGGCTCGGGCAATCGGCGTCGCCCCCGGAGCTAAATCAATACGAAACTCGACTTGTCTCTCCGGTGGCAAACCGGGTAAGTCATCGGGAAAAACTCCGGGGAAATCCCGAATAATCTTCACATTATCCACCGTCTTCTTTTCTTTTCTCTCATCTAGGACATAGGCTAAGAATGACGAACATCCCTTTGATAAACATTTTCTTGCTTTAATGGTGGTAATAAGATTTGGCATATGATGCCTCCTTTCTCCATAAATATACACCTTCTCATTCTCGGGTGACTTGATCGACACCAACTTCTTTCCACACAAAATTTTGGCTTGGTGGATTCCCAACCAATCCATCCCAATAATTACATCGAAAGCCTTAATTCCCATAGGCATTAAATTGACCTTGAACTTCTTACTATCGATTTCTAGTTCACAATATCTATAGATATGTTGAACCATAGAGGTTTTCCCATCGGCTACTTCTATTTCATACAAATCGTCAAGTAACTCTAGTGGAACCTTAAACTTAGCACCAAATTCATGAGACACGAAAGAATAAGTAGAACCCGAATCAATCAATACATAGGTGGGTATGGAGTTTATGAATAAGGTACCTGAGACGACATCATGAGTCTCCTTGGCTTCTTCACGTGTGAGTTGGAAGGCACGCCCCTTCACCTTTGATGGCTCCGATTTCTTGTGAGCGGTTGACACCAACGTTTCGGTTCCCTTCTTTGGGCAAACATCGCTATAATGCCATTTCTCATGGCATGATAATCACTCCACTTCATCAAGGTTCCTCACCTTGCAATCCTTTGCTTTGTAGCAAAAACGCCCACAATTGAAACAACCACCCGAATCCGCCTTACATTCACTTTTGTGGTCCCTACCACACTTTCTACAACTACCAACACTTCCTTGCTTCGACCCGCTTGGGGTGAACTTACTTTTCTTCGATGGCCCCGAAAAACTTTCAAACTTTCTCTTTTCGTTTCCGACCGACCTCTCTTGAATTCTTCTCTTTCCCACTTTCTCAACACTTCGGGCAACATTAATGGCCTTATCAAGAGTGGCCGCCCTCTTCACCTCAAGCTCATACTCCCATGGCAACCCATTAGCAAACCGAACCACACGACTACGTTCGGTTAGGTAGGCATTCATCACAAACGGGAGGTATCCCGTGAACTTCTTGGTGTATTCATCCAAAGTCAAATTGCCTTTCTTGAAATGCAAGAACTCTTCCAACAACTCTTCCAACTCCCTTTCGGGACAAAACTTCTCCTTGAGTCTCCTAGTGAACTCCTCCCACGACATCTTGTAGACGGCTTTCTTTCCCAACGATTCATACACGGTGACCCACCAAGTCAATGCATCATCCTTAAGCAAACGTGAGGCATAGGTCACCATGTCTTCTTCTTTACACTTGCTACTCTCAAGCACGTGTTCCGTCTCCCGGATCCAACGCATAGTATCCTTCGGTTCCATACTCCCGTAATAGTTGTCGGGTCGGCATGCCAAGAATGTCTTGTAAGAACATCCTTCACGTTCAATTTTGTCAACACTTCTATCCTCATTGGAGGATTTCTCGGTCGGGATACTATTTCCCGTTGATCGGGTCCTTGTGAGAGGAGGAGTATCCTCCCTCTCTTCCCTTTCTTCTTCATCACGATCCTCATCCTCGTCCCTTTCCTCATTATCAAAGTTCAACCGTTCATTTATGATTCGGTTAACATCTTGTTGCATCACCTCCCTCATGTGGGTGAGCATGGATTGAAGAGCTTCTACCGTTACCGGTACATTGTTATTCCCAACACCGGATACATCCCCACCATTTCCATTCCGAGGTGCATTGGGAATCATATTTGAATCCCCTTCTCCATCCGGTACGTACAACTCGACCACTTCTTGTTCAAGCCATCTTACTAACATAAGATGTCAACCAATTAGAATCCAATTATTCGACTAAATAGTCACACAAAACATAAGAAAAGCTCGATTTAAAACAATTCCCTTAATGGTCAACCCTAATTCTCGAAGGTCAACCTAACTTCCTATAGAACATAATGTCCCAAAAGCAAAGTCTAAGTCTAGGGTGGGTAACCAACCTAATTCACTTAGACTAAAGCTCTGATACCAAGTTGAACACACCAATTTTTCAAAACAAATTTAAACTTTTAAATAAATAAGTTCAACATCCAAAAATCCATAATATCCAAAAATCTAGTTTAGTTAAAACATTTGGAAGATTAACATGTATCAAAAACTGGTGTTACAATAATATCAAAACTAAGTCTTGGGGAGTTAAATGGTACACCGAGCTTAATCTTCCAATGCTACAACTACGGGCCGCCTAATCCTTAGCTCCCGAACCTGAGTACATAGTGAAGGGTTTCATTGTTACTGATTGACCACTTGGGTCAACCTCCTAGTATGCTTGGTTCGAACCATACTGACAAGAACATGAACTTATTCTTGCCGGTTAGACCAACTAGCTAGTTTAATCCCTAAAAGCGGAACAGAGATTAAACTTAATCCTTAAACCCTAAAGGATTAGGGATGTTGGAAATCTAAACTAGATTAACAAGAAAGAAACCTTGTACGAAAAACTCGAACACACACACACATACTTGTGTGTATTCGACAAAATGACCTAGGGTTCTTGATTCGACTTTCGTACAAAGGGGAGAAGGAGAAGAGGTTTTCCTAAAACATACCTTAGATTGCTCAAGATAGATCCACCAGTGATAAACACAACGAGAAGCCCTCTAGATAAGCTCTTGTAATGAAACTTGTTCTTCAAGACTTGAAGAACACGAAGAACGAACGAAGAACACGAAGAACACAAGGCTTGTGTTCTTGGGGAGTGTTTCGGCCGAACTAGGGTTAGGGAAAGGGGGAATTTCGTGGCTTATGGTGTAGGGTGGGAGGAATAAAGTGAAGCCTAGATCTTCTATTTATAATGGAAGATCTTTCACTTAAGTCCCTCTAATTTAATTAAGAAACGTTTCTTAATTAAACTTTTCCTTTTACACTTCTAACCCTTATAGTTTATCTAGTTATTATTGTTACACTTAATTATTAAATACTATGTATAATACACTTATATAATTTCGGTACAAATACCGAAATATATATATACTTTAATATTATACATTTAATAATTAATTATATAATAAACTTTATATAATTTAAACAATAATATTATCCAAACATCATATGATTTAATTACTTTAAATCATATTATGGATAATCTATAATTAACACATTGTATATTTACTCAACTAGTAAATGTACAAATACTTGTATTAATTAGTTGGATAAACTAATCTAGTAATAAGTCGAACTTAACTTAATACTTAACTGATTCATAAATGACTATTATGAATCATTCTCTTCCAAGTATCATTACATATCTTTCTCGTATTACATGCACTCACCGATGTCACCCTTGAGTGTCCTATAGACATGGACGTGACATCATAGGTTGACTAACTGTGCACACAAATCCTTCAGACTCCCACTTGTGCAAGTTCGTAACCTTAGCTTGATGGCACTAGCCTGCAGCGGCCCCTAGACAGGCAATACAGGATAACCAAGCCATAGAAACTCTTATACCCATGTATTGTTTAGAAAAACATATTAATAGCGTCGTCTAGTAAAGAACACTCCGTCTTTACTTCTTGGGTAACGTGTTAGGTTTATCCCTTGCAGCACGATATTTGTGATAACGAATACGAGCATGGTAGAAATTATCAACTCCTGTACTCGAAATCATTTCTTGACCTCTTGATTTAAAACTGTGTGATAACGACAAAGAACAAATCAGTTCGTTGAGCACGGCCGTGCATTTTCAGTTTATCATCATGTCAAGGGATCCATAAATATCTCTCCTGAAAAGGAGGTGCAATTACCATCTTGTTATATTTCGATTCAAAATACAAATTCCTCTGTACCCAGTAAAGCCTCGTATGACAACCATATTTCAGAATTGTCTAAGACGAACCAAAGTACATTAGTCATTGTATCCCAAATCAAATACCTCAGGCTTAAGGATAATCCTAGTGAATAATACTTTTGAACTTTTCAACCACGAAGTATTATCACGATGGTCAATCCAATATTCGTCGAGCTCCAACAGAATATCACCGATATTTGGTTTACACAAAAACTTGTGTAGCTATCTTCGAAGAACTTCGAATCTACCACCAAATACCGCGATGACGTTAACATCCCATCAAGGTTCCCACCAAGACGAGTAGTCACAGATTTATATCTTTTGAATAAAGTAACTTTTATTCATGGATCTTTTAAAGCATACAAAGTCTGAATAAAAATGATGCTAACTCATGTATTATTCCTCACTGGACATAGATACAGAATTATTACTGGATCATTATTTATTCCTTTTGTTTGTGTTGATTACTTAATGACTTTTATAACCTTAATTGTAACTTTATCACTAAACTAGTCATTTCTATTAAACTAAAGACATAAGATAAGTATTTTGAAAATACTATTTCTTTTGCCTTTGCTATTTTGTTCTTGCAATATTCTAGAACATATTCTAGTCTTGCCTTTTATGCAATTCGGTAAACATAGGAGGATTGGAAATTAACTCCTTAATTTCTTGAATTCATAAAATTCTCCTTTTAACTAAAGCCTCTTTTAGTTACTTGATTTGTAGATATATCATTACTAGTTAAAGAAATTTCCTTAAATGATTAACTTATTCACTATAGTGTGAATATCCTATTAATCACAATACTTGTGACCACGGTATTAGGCTTGCAATAATCTAATCAACGATCATTTATCATTTCTCTTAACTCTTTGGCTAACGACTTGGTAAAACCTTGTTGTTAATATCCTAACTAACTTACTATATTCATTAGTACCTCTAATGAATATGTTAGTCATAGCTCCCACTAAATTTTATGAAAATGAGCATCACTTAAACTACTACTTTTTGATCTAGTCAAAACTAATAGTTTAACCCTTTAAAAATTAATCAAATATCAAAGTCATCCTTTGGATTTGCGAATATCCTACATTCCTTTTGAGGGAATCATGACTTTCATTGGTTACTGTATCTAACAAGTATAAGACACTTGAAACGATACTTCCAATTCTTAAGTGTATTAGTATCTTTTAAGAATCTCATTTAATGCCAAAGTCATTTCTTGAATTTCTCAAATATCCATTATTCCTATTAGGGAATTATGACTTGATCAAATGTTGCATTTATTACAAGTATAAAAGACTTGCAATAATACCTTTTAATTCTTAAATTCTTTAATATAGTTTGTCCCTTAAGAGTTCATTTAATGTCTAAGTCATTTTCCTTGGATTATACGAATATCCAATTATTCCTATTAGGGGAATTATGACTTCATTAAATTCCTTTATCACAAGTATGAAAGACTTGTAATAATACTCTTTAAAGTCTATCTTGATTATATCCAATATAATCATACTATATTAACACTAATACTTTAAAACTTACTATCATAAGTAACCATTACTTAAGATGTTTTAAATAAGTTCAATGTACCTTGAACTTTATGCTTTCCATAAAAACTCTTAAATACTTTCATTAGAAAAACTTTCTAATTACTAGCATCTAAGTAATTTGAGCTTCTAAGATATTCACACAACAATCAAACAAATATAAACAATGAGATCATTATTAAGTCAATACTTGACTTTATAATCTAGTCATAAAACTTGACTAGTATAATCAACACAAATGCACACACAATATAATTCAACCATGGATTCAACGATAAACTTAAAATACCAAATTTATCATAAAAATAGAAAATGTAATTTTGTTGAAAACAACTTAAAACACGAAAATTGTTTTACTGAATCCATACAAAAAATACTGAATTAAAATGTGGTGCTTGTGGGATCATTATCTCATGTTTGTCCATCTCACTTTTCATCATCTCATGCAATAAACGATTGCTAAAGTTGAGTTACTCATAATAACTTTTACAAGTAGGAAAGGAGTATCTAGAAGTTGGTCAAGTCAACTGAGTAGCAAGCATGGCCTCCTACCCTTTGACCCTCGCCACAACCAAGACATCGTTTCTCGATCCTTGTCTTGTTTGGCTTTACCTTCTTGACCTTTTGTTTGACTCTATTACCCTTGGGCACGTTTTGGCTGAGATCGGTTTTACTCTTTCCCTTTCCACTGCGCCTCTTTCTCTTTTTCACTACTATCATCAGTTACTACGAGATCATTCTTAAACTTGTTCCCCAAACTCAACTCATTAGTCTTGAGCACGGAATGTAGCTCAACAATGGATTGCTCCATGTTTTGCATGTTGACTACATAAGACTTATAGTCATCTAACAACGAGTTGAGTATCATTACTGTTGCTAACTGCAACGGTACTAGGTGTCCTAGTCATTCAACATGATCCATGTGCTCTTTCATTTTCATGACGTGAGCACTTACTGATGATCCCTTAACCATCTTGCAAGAGTTGAACACTTTACAAGCATAATATGCTTGTCCTGGTTCATCTCTAGTATTCGTGTCAGGGGCATTTAGCATTGCTCTTTCTAGGACATTTCATTTTCTCTCATGCCTAAGCATAATCCGAAGATCACGCTTCCAATTTGAGAAACTTTGACCCAGTAAATTTGTCCTTTTCTAGAAACAAGCGTAGTGAGAGATTATTGGTACGTGTCGTTTTGGTTGTTGCTGCCGTCTACAAATCAAACCCAGTTTAATAAGTAATCATCAAGAAACATTCTCTAAAATATATTATAAACCCATAATTTATATAGGCCTAGGATCCATATATCACATTCTCTCCGCAAGGTTTGGGGCACTTCCCGACGAGACATGCTGTTTCTGGTAGGTAACATCCTTACCAATCGTATCAAGACTTGACACGATTCCTAGGGGTCGTAGAATCTTTAGACTTATAACTTATTACAACCTTGTACGAATTTAATCATACATTTCTAAGTTGCAATAAAGTCTAGTATGTTTATTCTACTCAAGTACTTTTTGGGCCGGGACTCCCGATTATCACCAAAGTAGATCAGACCATCTAAGACAGTGCGATGTTCTGCGCCGGGACTCCCGATTATCACAGAACCCTACGCACCCTAACACTCGTAATGATTTGAATCCATATCTAAGGTTCTTTCTCCTTACAATATGAATATCGTTGAACAAGTGAGGTGTTCCATTAGGTGGATAGTACTTAGATCTAAGATTTTCTTGGGTTTGTTTAAGTATTAAACTAAACTTAAACCTTATTCCAATCTTAATCCTTTAAAATGTGTGACTTGTAAATTCAAGAATTCTACAAGACACCTTTTTAAATCCTAAGAACCTTTTTCTTTAAAACTTATAGTTTCAAAAGGTTTGCGCGATTTATATGTATTACTAAAACGAAGTGTACAAGACGTTTTACTAGGTTTTGTGAAAAAACCTCTTTTCTATAAAACTTGCTCGTTTTATTTTCTTTGAGAAACATGAACCTTATGTTAAACTTTAAAATGTGAATTTTAATCCCTTTATGATTCATGAACTTGAATCATAATCCTAGTTTAACACACCTTGTTTTTCACTTGTTTAATAATGAAATTAAACATTTGTTTTAACTTATTAGATTTGACCAAAACTTGTGTCTTAGCGACACATTTATAAACTTTGTGATTCTCTTGTGTAGCTCCCACTAGCTCCAACAACCATGATGGAACTTAAGCAATCACAATCACCGGTCTATACTTGGTGAAACTAACAAACTTATTATATAAAAACTATACATAATAATATTAATTTGTTTGAACCATTCTTATATTCAACTTAGACTTAGTTAAATATAGGTTCTTAAATTTCCTATGTTATTTTACCCTTGATCATTAATCTAGTATTTTACGTAACTCGTAATATACTTGCATAAATAACTAGTTATAATTACTTACAATTTTATACAATCTAATTATAGTATTTATAACTTTTGTATCATCTAATTATAATATAACTTCGTTTGTACAAATTCTAGTTGTTTACAACTTTGTACATTCTAGTTCAAATTATAACTTAATACAAATTTCTAGTTACTTAATATTATAACTATGATCAAAATAACATTTAATTTAATTGTTCCATTTAATCTTGTATTATATATATACATAATTTATTTCTTTAAAAACTTATAACATTCTTAGTAAGAATATTACACCTAATTTGTACATTTGTATTTTAACTTATACTAATTAAAATACGTACAAACTATTTTATCTTTTAAAATCACTTTTAAATAATTTGGAAAAATCCGAAAATTATATATAATAATATAAATAAATCTTGTTAATTTTAAGACTTTAAAATTAACACTTCTCTTTTATCCTTAATTAAATTTAATTAATCAAACCCTTATCTTGTTCTTGATCAATTAAAACCTAGTTTTAATTTTCTTGATCAATAACATCTTTTAGTTAAAGATTAATCCTAATCAATCCTATTTAAACAATTATTAAACTTTGTTTAAATTTTAGGATAGATTATAACTTTAATAATTTTATTAAAACTTATTTAATTTAAATATTCTAAACAAAAACTTTGTCTAGATTTCTAGATTTAAAGAACTAGTTTTAATAAGCTCATTAAAACAATAATCAAACCTTATTAAACATAAGCTTGTTTAATTTTCTAGGTTCTAGATTATGTTCTTGATCAATCCTATTAACCAATTAAACTAAACTAGTTTAATGTTCTTGGTCCTAGGTTGAATCTAGGGTTTCGAAAATATTTCTTAGGCCTAGGAAACTTTTCCACCAATTAAACTAAACTAGTTTAATCAAACTTGGTGTCCAAGTCTCCTCCTAGATCTCTAAATCTTGGGAAAAAGGAAAGAATCCTTTTTGACCAATTAAACTAAAAACTAGTTTAACATACTTGGTCCTAGATTTTGAAGATCAAATAATAAGGAAAGAATCCTCTTGACCAAAAGTTTTGACATTCTTGATCCTAGGGTTCGTACAAGTTTTGAAAATACTAGGGTTAGGGAAAGAAGCTTTTTGATCAATTAAACTAAACTAGTTTAATGTTCTTGATCATAGGGTTCTTTCTTGGTTTTCGAAATTACTAGGGTTTAGAATCCTTATGACCAATTAAACAAACTGTTTAACATTCTTGGTCTAGGGTTCTTTAATCCTCATTCGAAATCCGGGGGAAGAAAAAAAGAAGAAGGAACAAAGAATAAAAAAAAACTTGGAAATTAAACAAACAAAAACTTTGTTATTCTTGTTTAGATTTCTAAACCTCGCTCTGATACCACTGAAGGGTTTCATTGTAACTGATTGACCTCTTGGGTCAACCTCCTAGTATGCTTGGTTCGAACCATACTGACAAGAACATGAACTTGTTCTTGCCGGTTAGACCAACTAGCTAGTTTAATCCCTAAAAGCGGAACTGAGATTAAACTTAATCCTTAAACCCTAAAGGATTGGGGATGTTGGAAATCTAAACTAGATTAACAAGAAAGAAACCTTGTACGAAAAACTCGAACACACACATACTTGCGTGTATTCGACAAACTGACCAAGAACCCTAGGGTTCTTGGTTCGACTTTCGTACAAAGGGGAGAAGGAGAAGAGGTTTTCCCAAAACATACCTTAGATTGCTCAAGATAGATCCACCAGTGATAAACACAACGAGAAGCCCTCTAGATAAGCTCTTGTAATGAAACTTGTTCTTCAAGACTTGAAGAACACGAAGAACGAACGAAGAACACGAAGAACACAAGGCTTGTGTTCTTGGGGAGTGTTTCGGCTGAACTAGGGTTAGGGAAAAGGGGAATTTCGTGGCTTATGGTGTAGGGTGGGAGGAATAAAGTGAAACCTAGATCTTCTATTTATAATGCAAGATCTTTCACTTAAGTCCCTCTAATTTAATTAAGAAACGTTTCTTAATTAAACTTTTCCTTTTACACTTCTAACCCTTATAGTTTATCTAGTTATTATTGTTACACTTAATTATTAAATACTATGTATAATACACTTATATAATTTCGGTATAAATACCGAAATATATATATACTTTTATATTATACATTTAATAATTAATTATATAATACACATATGATTTAATTACGTTAAATCATATTATGGATAATCTATAATTAACACATTGTATATTTACTCAACTAGTAAATGTATAAATACTTGTATTAATTAGTTGGATAAACTAATCTAGTAATAAGTCGAACTTAACTTAATACTTAACTGATTCATAAATGACTATTATGAATCATTCCTCTTCCAAGTATCATTACATATCTTTCTCGTATTACATGCACTCACCGATGTGACCCTTGAGTGTCCTATAGACATGGACGTGACATCATAGGTTGACTAACTGTGCACATAAATCCTTCACATAGTCAAAAGAAATGTAGTACGTGAGACAAAATTGTCTCGTGAGAAACATGGGTTTTAGACCCGGTTAGAAAATAATTGGAATAAAATAATAATTAACTAATTATCACATTGTACATAGTCAATCATACACTAAGGCTTGCCATAAGCCCAACACATACGTAACGGGCCTCCCCGAAACAAACTCCTCCGATATGGGTTATCTAGGTAAACTCCCCCGTTTCCAGGTTATCTATTTGCTCCCCCGATTTCCGGGTTATCTCAAACTCCCCCGCTTTCCGGGTTATCTATTTCTCGACATACTACTCTTGCGCAGGGTGGTACCGCCGCAAGTAGTAGCCACTAACTCCCCCAACTTGTGTGGGTTATCTAGGATCCAACTGATTAGCTACCACATACAAATCATCAACTTGGGTCAAAGCCCCTTATAACAACTCATGTCATACTAGTGGTAACTAAACACATAATGTACAATTCAAGTCAATTTAACTCAAGTCAATTCAATTCAATTCAATTCAACTCAATTCAATTTCTTCTTTATTAAAAACAATTATCTAATAAGGACTCTAAGAAATCATTTCAATCTATGAAACATGGTTTACTATGTACTCAGAAAAGATCACATGTACTCACCTTAGCAATGCTATCCAATGCTTGTGTAGAACAACACAATCATTACTTCTTAGACAAAGAAATACTCCCAAATCACAAGATCTTCTTGACCTAATATCAATATCATCATAAATACTAGTTATTATCCATCACTAGCACTAATTAGTCCATATTAACATCCCCAATCACCAAGTTCATACAACTTGGTGAAATCTCAAACCCTAGTTCAAGATTTCTATCCAAAAATCTCAAATCTAGCTTGTACACATTGATCACAAGCATACAAGGAATGGTTTACACCCATAATTGGTCATCTTCCCCAAAGATGACATGGTTGGTTCCCAAACCACCATTGATGCCCAAGAAAAACTTGAAAAAAACTAATTACCAAGCATGAAGGATCAAGAATCTTTACCTTTGATGTTAAAATCTCCAAGATTGATGAAGATTTAAGCCAAATATCACCAAAAACGAACTCTCTCTCTAAAAACGGCCACTAGGGTTTTAGGGGGGCTAAATGAGCTAAAACCCTGATTTCCACGATTTTATACAGCCCAGACAGAGATCGCGTCGCGATCTGGAAGTTCGCACCGCGAACCCGCTCCCGCGATAAATCGCGTTGCTTTTAGCGACGATATCCCGACGCTATCTTTGACGCTATCTAAATCGCGTTTCACCAACCATCGCTATTTCGGGTCGCTGTTCGATTACCAACATGTTCGCAGTGAACAAAGATCGCGCCGCGATCTTCCCTTCCCAGCTAAACTCGAGTTTTCTCCACTTAATACAACCCATGTTTGACCCGTTTCTAAATTAACACGAGTTTTAAAACATTCAAACACTTAATATAATAAAACGGTAATATAGTCTAATCATAATATCTTAAATTCATACAACCCGAATAATAAATCAAATACAAACATGAAAATTCCGGTCGTTACAAAAGGTATGCATTGATTTTGTCTTTAATCTATATTAACTATTACGTATCTGGACTTGATTTATATTAAGTTAACTTACAAGTAAATGAATTTGAGGAAGCCAAAGAGAGTATATAAATTTTTGATAAATTTAAGGACAGGTTAGTTAATTTTTATTCTAATAAACGCAAAGAAAAAAAGAAATAATCTAATCTTGAGACAAATCCATAGAATAAGTAGGCTGAAATGAAAAGAAAAAATAGTTAGATTAAATAATTTTTGTTAAGAAAAGTATTAAATTTAACAAAAAAGATTTACCATTTTTTTAATTTGAATGAGTCAACAAAATCAAACGCATGTCAAAGGCAATGAAGTCAACTTATGTTTAAAGGGTCTGTTACGAAATGCATTTAGGATAACCACAAATGTGTTTATTTATAATTAAAATGAAAGAGTATCAATAATCCTTATTGTTGAGATGGTAAAGCTTGAAAGTTGTAACCTCAAGGTCATGGGTTCGACTCATGGACCTTGCATTTTATTTTGAGATTGAAAATTAAGAGGTTTCCTTAAATGGCAAGTTTGAATTCAGACATGCCATAATTAGAAATGTGCAATTTGCTTTATAAAGTAGTATATATATGGTTATTACGGGACTTGAAACCCCGACTTCAAAGATGTGGGCAGACATATCACTAGGTCAAATGTCATTTAGTAAGAGAAATGATATTGATACTTATTTTAGTCACCCCATTCAGTTAAGGCTTCAGTTATTTTCCTTCGATTATCCGAAATATAAAATGACTGATAACTAATACAATTCGTGTATTAAGATATTGGTTAACTCATTAAACTTTTCACAGACATTAACAACCTAACCCAACCTAACATTCTAAAATCAAACCTACCAATCAAAATAATCCATATTATTTATTAAAAAAAATGTGTGACCTTCTAGTGGTGACCTAGTCTCCCATCACAACTTAGATCACTACTTTTCGATGACCCTCTTCCTTTTTATTATTATTTTATTGTGTAACTTAACTCCAACCAATACCAATGGGGTTGTCTAAGGGCAATGATTAGTTTAAAAAAATGTAATACGTGACACCATGGGGTGGCGAATTGCAGCCTCCCAATTGGATAAAGCGGAATACTAAAGGGTCATTGGCCTAGCGGTAAGATCTGTCCCCTATTCTTAAGGTTGGGGAGTTTTTGTGTCCTATAATAGACATATATGGTATTTAGGAGTTGATTAAGATTTTCGTTCAAAAAGAAAATTTAGATAAAAGGAGCCGCTAAAGCCGTTACAAGTTACGCGCCGGCTAAATTGTCCCTGGCTCGAACGACAACTCTACTTTCTCCAGTCTTACACTCTTCCCCCAATTTCCACAAAATTACTCTACGAAAGGCCCCTTTGATCTCTTTCTGTCAAAATCCGAGACCTCCGACGACCGCCATGACGACGGAGGAACCAACGCTTTCCGCCTCCACCACGTCTACTCTCGATAAACCTCTTCACCAACTCACAGAAGACGACATTTCTCAAATCACTCGCGAACAGTGCCGCCTGTACCTTAAACAAAAAGGTTTGCATCGTTACGGTTGTTCGTTAGCGTAATTAAAAAGTTTTCTAGTGTATGTGTGTTTGTTTATTAGATGGATTATTTGATGCGGGTACAGGAATGAGACGGCCGTCGTGGAACAAATCTCAGGCGATCCAGCAAGTAATTATGCTCAAAGCGTTACTTGAACCGTCACCGGACTCTGACGGTTGTCGCCGGAAGTTCCACATTACTCATCGGCAACAGGAAACCCCAACCACGCGTGTACGTTTCAATAATTTATTATCTCCACTCGTTCCCTAATTTACGATTAAACTATTAACAAATTTAGTGAAATGCTTGTCGTTTTATGCTTTTGAATATTATAATATTATCTGATCCGCAATTTTTTGTTCTAATTGTGATTAATTTAGTAAAAATATATAATGTAGATCCAGAAAGGAACAAGTGCTGATACAGAAATCTCTGCTTCAGCTGATCAATCTGACATTCCTGGTGATAATGATTTTGTTCTTCATGGGTAACTTCTCAAGTCATTTTACCCTATCATTGTAATAAACTAATAATCATAGAATCATAGATGTTTAGACTTTAGAAGCAGATGCAGTGATGTATTAGTGACGAATCTATTTTGTTTTTGCTCATTCTAGCTTGAAATGAATTCACTTTTATTTGCGTTCTGTTAGCCTTCATTACTTGTATAATTACTGCATACGGTTGAGGATGCGTATATGAAATGTGGATTAATCTGCTACAAATTGAGGGCGTGTAAGGGTATATACATACACAGGTTCATACGGTTGAAATGGATTCACTTTTTTGCTTTTATATTTCAGGATTTCTGGTGCGACAAATGAGGCAAATGAACAGATAACAATATTTTATAGTGGCAAGGTGAATGTGTATGATGATATCCCAGCTGAGAAGGTATACATTACTTTGCACCACTTTATTTATTTATTTGGGTTACTAATATCCCTAAATGAGTCATTTTAGGCATGGATGTTATTGCAGCTTGCTGCAAGCCCACTAGAATTTCCTCAAATCGATGGAAATGTGACTAAAAATATTGTTACATATCATTTCCAAGCTCCAAATACTACATTAACTGCAGATTCCTCTGCCAAGTTCTTGCAAATAGGTACCTAATATTTCATTCTTTATGAGCTGCAATTTCGATCAATAATGGGCTGATTCGGGTTGTGTTTTATCCCAAACGGGTCAAATAAAAAAAATTTGTATTGTAATAAGGACATATCAAATAGGTCTTAAGGGTCAAACAGGTTGAAAGCTGTCATAAAACCTTTGATTGTCATTGCAAGAATTATTATTGTTTTTGTAACTATAAGTAACTCATGTTTAATGGTCAAACATGTGTTTACGGGTCATTTGAACCTGACCCAGCCCGTTTAGAACCATGTTTTTCTGTCATGAAATTGGTTGATTAGCAGGTGAAGGTTCAGGAAGCAGAAAAGCATCAATACAGAGATACCGTGAGAAGCGGAAAGATAGGTATCTTCACCTCATTTTGTAACAAGCATCAATCCAACAGTTTATTTTGCTTTGTTTTTGGTTTCTCATGTTCTTGTTAGATGAAGGTTCAAGAGCAAGAAAAAAGGGGCCCGCTTCAATGCTTACTTAAGGAATCATATTCAAATTCAGCAGTCAAAGTCAAACATGAACGGAGTGATGTAGGTTACTTTTGACCAATTTTTACTTAAATTTTATATATCAAAATTGGTGCCGCTACCACTGTGTCTTTAAGTTTGTAAAAGTCGATACTAAAAGACAATTTTAGCATCTTATTGACTAGTGTTTGACTTTGGTATAGGTAAGGAAGGACTTGGTGGGCCCTGATTTATAATCTGTTTACATGAAATGCCAATAGGAATCAAGCCATTGAAGGTAAATATAGGTTCTCAGTTGCGGTTATTTAGGTTAAGTAAAGATGATATTTCTAGTTTGATGCTTTCAAATGGCAGGCCTTTAATGTGCTTGCTTTATTAGTCGCTATCTTGTGTTTTTCGCTAATGTTTGTAAATATAATTAAATCGAGTTAATATTTAATTGCTGATGGCATTTCCTTTTTCTTAAAAAATTTATCTGGATGTGCATCCAGAATTCCAGATTGATATTGACGGACCTACTATTGTCATTAGGGTTTCTGAAATCATACAATTTCAGTAAGTTTTATATAGAGGTTGCATGTACACAACTGTTTGTGACAATCACAAATACTAATTGTAATACAAATATAGTTAAACTAATCTAGTGTGATACAAACACTAATAAGTAGCAGATAATTTATATGTAAGTGATTACAAAAACACTATGATTTTGAAATCATTTATATTACAGGTCGGGGTCGGACCGCAAGTTTATATATATATATATATATATATATATATATATATATATATATATATATATATATATATATATATATATATATATATATATATATATATATATATATATATATATATATATATATATATATATATATATATATATATATATATATATATATTATTATTATTATATGAAGGCTACTGAATTGACAATGTGAATTACAGATTAAGCAAAAGTTGATCAAAAGATAACTAACGGCTTAGCTGAGTGTGTTGGTTTCACCGTCGCCGTCTTCCCGGTCGTCGGTGTATGAGCCCCTTCGCCTGACGGTTGTGTCTGTAGCTGTCTTCATTGGCGTCGTAGATCTGTCGCCGGCAACGGCCGGTGACTGCTTTTCTTTGTTGTTGTGTGTCGAGTCCAACAGAAGTGATAGCCCAAATAAATCTCTAGCCTAATTTCATCTTTCGGCCCAGCAGATACAAAGTTTTAACCCATTAACTTTATGAAGCCCAGCCGATTCTCTCTAGTCCAGTACAATCTCGAGCCCAATATCTGTTAAAAACTACATTCGTTTGTGTCAAACCCAGCAGACCCTTTTTCAACAATCTATTCATTTAGCTATTGAATTCATATTCATGTTAAAACATTTTAATAATCAAATATCTTTATTTATTTATTTTTATGTAAATAAATAATTTCAAGAACTATCTATTATTTAATAATTATTTATAAACTTATTTAAATTTAAATAATTATCAGAAGTCTAACTACCCATTAATGTTCAGTCAATACGTAAATCGTTTCAAAACTTAAATAGTTCAATCACGAGTTCAGTCCAAGAATGTCACCAACGTATCGCTCGAGTCAAATTTCTCTATTAGGGAATCATTTTGCATCATTTAGCATAGACGTGTCATTTGGACCGTCACTCAATTAATTATTTCTATGCGTTTAGGACGCTAGGATCATTTAGTTGGAAAACACGTTATTATCTACATTTTGGCTAACATTGCATCAGGTGAGTTCACGGCCCCCTTTTACTTTATTTTTACTATTTTAGAACTTTGGGGTGAAAAACATAACAAATGCTTTTAAAAACGTTTACATTATATATTACAGCGTATTTAATAAACTTTATTATGACTGTGATTTCACAACCTCTCTTTTACTATATTTTAACTATTTTACCTATTGGAGTGAAAAACATATCGACTATTTTATAAATAATTTCTATTATTTATAATCATTTATTTATTTGTGATGAAACTATTTTGGAAACTTGACAACGAATCCTTATCTCGGATTAGGTTTAGATGTAGTGCATGGAAGTGCGTATATGCTTACATACCATAATCATTAGCTAGTTGCGACTAGGCCATGGATATGCAGATAGTACTATTGGCTGAGACTCACCCTCCCACACGTTATTGATCATTTATCGGTGTTTACCGACCACGAGGAGTGTATATCCATATTGGAAATGCGTTTTAGAGTTGTTGTTTTGGTTATGGACTTAGGGTCGAGATTTTAACTTAAAAGGGTATAGCTAACCTTTTAGGGGATCACCGTCACATGTTTCTTCTTGCGATTTATCGTGCCCCTGATCTCGGAGCAGGTCATATTTAACGTTTATATCATCACACAATTTTTGCCAACGATGGCCTACGAAAATGATTATTTCTACTACTGCTTTTGAGCAGACTATTTTTACATTTACATCATCACTAAATTTTTGCCAACGATGGCATACGAAAACTATTATGTTTCTAATACTGCTTTTAAGCAGACTATTTTTAAATTTATACCATCACACTATTTTTGCCAACAATGGCATACGATAACGATTGTTTCTACTACTGCTCTCGGAGCAGGTCAATTTCAACTATTTATATCATCACCTTATTTTGCCAACGATGGCATACAAAAACGATTACTTCTACTACCGCTTTTAAGCAGACTATTTTTAACATTTATATCATCAAACTAATTTTGCCATGAATGGCATACAAAAACTACGGAACTATTTGAACTCATTAAAACATGTGAATTCACTCAACAATTTTGTTGATACTTTTACCTATGTTTTTCAGGTATCTAAGCTAAGCACTGAGTCGCATGCATTAGAGTCAAACTTTCGTTTTGTTAAGATGTCACCTCCAAATTTTAGTTAAAAACTATGTTTTGGTTCAACTACTTTGTTTACATTAAATTTTGGTGACATTACCTTTTTATCAAATATTTATTGTTTACGATAATCATATGCTATGTTTACTCATGATAGTCGCATACCCGTTCTTCCGCAAACCACTTTTGGCCGGGTGTGACACCTCCAAAGTTCTTGGAAAGTGATGCTAACAAAGTATAACCAAGTCCACTCAATTTTCTTTTTTTTAAATTTAATCAACACTTAATGTACACATTATTACAACAATAGTCTCACATCTTTGGAGGTTTTATGTATTTCAATACACTTTGGATGACTTTTGACCCGTTCAAAAGAAGAAGAAAAAAAAGGATAAGAAGCAGAACTAACCACCATTGCAAGAAACATTTTCTGAAGATTAAGTGGTTCAAGATCCCATAAAATATTAGCAACTGGGTCATCTTTAAGGTGATACAATTCTGAAATCATAATTTTCTTGGCCTCTTTGTTCTTGATATCAGACCCAGATGTTGAATTTGAACTCAAATCAGCAGCATTTACATGTTCATGGACTAAGGAAACAAGTTCATGAAGACATTTGAGGGCAAAAGGGTCCAGATGATCTAATTTATTGTTATTCCCACCCAAAACCTTCATTTTATGCTCATCTGCTATAAATAATTAATTAACTCAATATTTTCATTAATTAACCTTGATTTATATTTATTTAGACGAACCTGATTATTCATAAGAAGGTTTATATTTTGTCTCTTCCCCCCTTATTGTTATCATTGTATTAGGAGGGAAGAGGTTCAGTATCACCACATGCATCTCTTGGAGTGTCATCATGAGTTGGAGATAGCAATGGTTCAGTAGCAGCTTCAGTATCACCCCATTGGTCTTCATTGTTGGGTGATGGCATTGGCTCAGTATCATCATCTCCACCTTGGTCTGCATAGCCTCCACTGTGTTGAGATGGTGGAGTCAGTGGAGGTTGTTGTTGTTGTTGGAGTAATGTGACTGACGCTTTTAGTGAGTCAATCTAATTGCTCATAGTCTCCATCCTGGTCAGAATTGTATTCTGAGTATTCTGCATGGCAAGGATTTGCTGCATGATCGTTTGCAGAGTGACGTGTTCAACTTCTGCCACTGTAGCCTGAGGACCCTGCACAGATGGTGCTAATGAAACAAAAATAGAAAACTGGTTAGTAAGAATGGTTTATCAAATAGAATTGTGTTGTTGTTTGCCTCTATAATCATGTAAACAGAATTTTGAAGTCTGTATTTCATCCGGTTCAGGATGAAATATTGTGGACTTGTGCAAATCATGTGTAAGAAATTTTTCAATAAAAAGTGTGTATTTTTAGTAGCTCAGTGTATGATAAGTCACTTTTTCTAAAAAGGTTTTGGGTTTGGAAAGTGAAGCCTGGGATATGCTTCTGTTTATTTTCAATGTTTATCACTCGGTGTTAGATTGATAACAGTAATGTGGCTGAAACCCCATGGTAAATATTTGGCTATTGTGGCTTAAGGGTTTGTGATCATTTCTTAAATCATGTGATCCAACTCAATTATAGTGAAAAGAAGTGTTTATACATAAAATATGACGTTGTTGATAAAATGTTTGTCAAAAGTCAAGATTATACAAGAAAAGTGTCAAAAACGAGGAAAATCAGCAAAGATCAGTATTCCAGACTTGGTCGAGTACGCGAGAAGGCCCTTGTCGCGCCCTCGAGCAACCCTTGTGCGCGAGGAATCATCCCGAGCCAGCTCCCGCACACGAAGCATGTTCTGTCCGAATCGAAGTGTGGTCGAGACCCCTGTCGAGACCCTTGTCGCTCTTGGTCGAGTGCTCGAGCAAATCCGGAAATAAGGGTATTTAAGCCAACATCAGCTATTGTTTTTGGAGATCTTTTGGCAACCGACTCTTGACCTAGGAGCAGCTATTGCGCACGAACTCAAGGGATTTCAAGCAAGATTTCGACACCATTGAAGCATTATTTCGGTTCTTAATCATTATTGATCAAACTATGTTTATTGTTTTGAATATTTCTGTTTCTTTTGCGATGTTTAGCATGATTAGATGAAATCATTTAATATTCGCTATGATTAGATGAAATCTATGATTTAGGTTTGGTGTTTTTAGGATTTTAATATTGGTTTTGAACACTTGTGTCTTTATATCAAAGAGCCTTTTGATTAAATCTTAAATATTTGATTATTTTAAGTGTTGATTATTAATTGTTTTTTTGAGTGACCACTAGCAAACTTAGTTAATAATTATTTCAACTTTTCATCTCGGTGACGTAGTTGGCAATCCACTGGATCTAGGGGTTCAAGTTTAAACATCAATAACTTAGGTAAAACCAAAAGTCTAGTCTTAGTAAAGACCGAATTCGAGATTAAAAGGCGACGGATTTCCGGGCCTAGATATAATTAACAAGCCGAAGTGTGACCATACTCCATAGTATGATTCTTTAGGAAAACATTTCTTAGGGATGATAATACGACCATTGTAGGAAGCTAGAGACCACTGCTTACCTGACTTCTAGAACGCCAATTAAATCGGGACTTAACCAACTAACCCTAGACCTAGATGGAATCGATCATAGTGAATATTCCCTCTCATATTTGAACACAATTTTACTACTTTGTCAATTTGTTTAGTTTCCAAAAGCTCGAAGTTAATTTTATTCAATTTTCACTTAATTAGTTTAAAAACGAAAATCCCTACTTTATGCATTCATTTAGAGTAAATCATTAGTTTTAAACTATTTGGTCGGCTAAACTGTTCCTGAGGAAAGGAACATCCGAAGTACTTACGTGAACTATATTGCTCACGATTAGGTCATACTTGTCTAAGAGTGTGGTAATCTCGAGAAGGCGTATTTTAGGTTATAATTTTATAACTAGATTTAGCACATCAAGCCCCTATTGGTGTTATTGACGATTTGGAGAAAATTCAAAGACAGTTTATTTGGAAAGATACGCCTAGTAAACGTCCGATCCATTGGCTTGCTTGGGATACTCTTAAATCCCCAAAAGAGGTTGGGGGGTGCGGGTTTGGGTTCCTTTAGAAGTCTTAATTTGGCTTTGTTGTCTAAATGGTGGTGGAGGTTAAAAACCAACCCTCAATCACTTTAGGCTCAGGTTATTCATGGTCTCCATCATCTTGATAACAAACCGCTGTATCATTTTGCAAATTCCTCAGTCGGTAGGGCTTCGGCTTCTATCGCCAAAACAAAAAAGGCCCTTTGGAATCTAAATATTGAGGTGGATGGTGTCTTCAGTGTTGCTAAAGTCCCGAATAGAATCGATTGTGTATACCATCCGATTTGCCATTTTTCATTTGGTGGATTAACTTTGTCCCAAAAAATATGCTTTACTTTAATTGGAAAGATTTGCAGGGTAGGATCTCGGTTGCCTCGGAGCTTGTTAACGCAACATTCGCATCGGTCCTTCTTCGTGTTCTTTTTGCCACAGAGTCGAGGAGACTGCGGACTATCTACTGGTTGCTTGCCCTTTGGCGCTAAACTCATTGTTCCTGGGTTTTAAGTGGTGCGGGATTGACATTGTCTTGAATCAATTTGAGAAGATTAGTGATGTCATCCACTTTGTGAGAAATTGGGGTCACTGTCCGAAGCAAAAAGAGATCTTAATTAATGGCCATCATCTATGGGTCTCTTTTGTGTATTTGGAAAGCGAGAAACGGACGGATTTTTAGAGGTGAAAGCCAAAGTGTGGAGGCGATCTTGGACAATATCCAGACTATGGTTTATCAGTGGAGGAAGTATAGGGCGAATTGTTCTAATTTGGGGTGGCTCGAGTGGTGCTTGCACACCCTCTTCTCTATTTTTAGCTTGCTTTGTTTTGTTCCTTTTTATTTGTTTGTTCTTGTAATCTTTCTCTAGCTCCTTGCTAGTGTTTTTATAATCTATTTTGCGGGTTCCAAAAAACATTTAGGCAATGGAGTTTTAGTTGGAGGGGTGTTACAAGTACAATTTGAATAATAAGAGGTTTTAGCGACGCGGGATTAATTGGCAAAAGAAAGTAGATTTACACTGACTTTTTTCTTAATAGAGTTGTACTTTCTTCATTTCTCCATACATATGAAAGAAATTTCCTATCTTTTTGTTATTTTTTTTCATGTAATTTATGGTTTCTTTTATAACATGAGCTTACGAATTTAACCACTTATAGTCAAATATGTTAAGATGGGTGGTATATATCAAGGAAAAAATGTTGAAAGTAGTCTTAAAATGTACATAAAATCGAATCGTCATTGTAACTTTACTAATCACATTTATCACAATTGTTTTCACCAAGTTTTAAAAGATTAGGCGTAAGCCCATCCTGACCCCATCCTGACCGTACGACTCTAATGAAGCGTGTAAACAGATTTACCCATTTGTCACAGCGATCAGAACAACCAAGCCAACCGGGACAACTAAACATGGGTCCGGTGCAGTCACAACATTCAGGCCAACCGAGCCAATCGGGACGACTAAACGTGGGTCCGGTGCAGTCACAGCGATCAGGCCAACCGAGCCAACCGGGACGACTAAACGTGGGTCCGGTGTTGTCACAGCGATCAGGCCAACTGAGCCAACCGGGACAACTAAACGTGGGTCCCGTGCAGTCACAGCGATCAGGCTAACCGAGCCAACCGGGACTACTAAACGTGGGTCCCGTGCTGTCACAGCGATCAGGCAAACCGAGCCAACCGGGACAACTAAACGTGGGTCCGGTGCAGTCACAACAATCAGGCCAACCTAGCCAACCGAGACGACTAAACATGGGTCGAGTGCAGTCACAGCGATCAGGCCAACCGAGCCAACCGGGACGACTAAACGTGGGTCCTGTCCAGTCACAGCGATCAGGCCAACCGAGCCAACCGGGACAACTAAACGTGGGTCCCGTCCAGTCACAGCGATTAGGCCAACCGAGCCAACCGGGACAACTAAACGTGGGTCCGGTGCAGTCACAACAATCAGGCCAACCGAGCCAACCGGGACGACTAAACGTGGGTCCGGTGCAGTCACAGCAATCAGGCCAACCAAGCCAACCGGGACGACTAAACGTGGGTCCCGTGCTGTCAAAGCGATCAGGCCAACCGAGCCAACCGGGACGACTAAACATGGGTCCGGTGCAGTCACAGCGATCAGGCCAACCGAGCCAACCGGGACGACTAAAGGTGGGTCCGGTGCCGTCACAACAATAAGGCTAACCGAACCAACCGGGACGACTAAACATGGGTCCTGTGCAGTCACAGCGATCAGGCCAACCGAGCCAACCGGGACGACTAAACGTGGGTCCAGTGCTGTCACAGCGATCAGGCCAACCGAGCCAACCGGGACGACTAAATATGGGTCTGGTGGCCAACCGAGCCAACCGGGACGACTAAACGTGGGTCCGGTGCAGTCACAACAGTCAGGCCAACCGAGCCAACCGGGACGACTAAACGTGGGTCCGGTGCAGTCACAGCGATCAGGCCAACCGAGCCAACCGGGACGACTAAACGTGGGTCCCCTGCTGTCAGAGCGATCAGGCCAACCGAGCCAACCGGGACGACTAAACGTGGGTCCCGTGCAGTCACAGCGATCAGGCCAACCGAGCCAACCGGGATGACTAAACGTGGGTCCGGTGCAGTCACAGCGATCAGGCCAACCAAGCCATCCTGGACGACTAAACGTGGGTCCGGTGCAGTCACAGCGATCAGGTCAACCGAGCCAACCGGTACGACTAAACGTGGGTCCCGTGTTGTCACAGCGATCAGGCCAACCGGGACAACTAAACGTGGGTCCGGTGCAGTCACAACAATCACGCCAACCGAGCTAACCGGGACGACTAAACGTGGGTCCGGTGCAGTCACAGCGATCAGGACAACCGAGCCAACCGGGACGACTAAACGTGGGTCCCGTGCTGTCACAGCGATCAGGCCAACCGAGCCGACCGGGACAACTAAACGTGGGTCCGGTGCAGTCACAACATTCAGGGCAACCGGGACGACTAAACGTAGGTCCGGTGCAGTCACAGCGATCAGGCCAACCGAGCCAACCGGGACGACTAAACGTGGGTCCGGTGTTGTCACAGCGATCAGGCCAACTGAGCCAACCGGGACAACTAAACGTGGGTCCCGTGCAGTCACAGCGATCAGGCCAACCGAGCCAACCGGGACTACTAAACGTGGGTCCCGTGCTGTCACAGCGATCAGGCCAACCGAGCCAACCGGGACAACTAAACGTGGGTCCGGTGCAGTCACAACAATCAGGCCAACCTAGCCAACCGAGACGACTAAACGTGGGTCCGGTGCAGTTACAGCGATCAGGCCAACCGAGCCAACCGGGACGACTAAACGTGGGTCCCGTCCAGTCACAGCGGTCAGGCCAACCGAGCCAACCGGGACAACTAAACGTGGGTCCCGTCCAGTCACAGCGATCAGGCCAACCGGGACAACTAAACGTGGGTCCGGTGCAGTCACAACAATCAGGCCAACCGAGCCAACCGGGACGACTAAACGTGGGTCCGGTGCAGTCACAGCAATCAGGCCAACCGAGCCAACCGGGACGACTAAACGTGGGTCCCGTGCTGTCACAGCGATCAGGCCAACCGAGCCAACCGGGACGACTAAACGTGGGTCCGTTGCTGTCACAGCGATCAGGCCAATCGAGCCAACCGGGACGACTAAACGTGGGTCCGGTGTCGTCACAACAATAAGGCTAACCGAGGCAACCGGGACGACTAAACGTGGGTCCGGTGCAGTCACAGCGATCAGACCAACCGAGCCAACCGGGACGACTAAACGTGGGTCCAGTGCTGTCACAACGATCAGGCCAACCGAGCCAACCGGGACGACTAAATGTGGGTCCGGTGGCCAACCGAGCCAACCGGGACAACTAAACGTGGGTCCGGTGCAGCACAACAATCAGGCCAATCGAGCCAACCGGGACGACTAAACGTGGGTCCGGTGCAGTCACAGCGATCAAACCATCCGAGCCAACCAGGACGACTAAACGTGGGTCCCGTGCTGTCAGAGCGATCAGGCCAACCGAGCCAACCGGGACGACTAAACGTGGGTCCCGTGCAGTCACAGCGATCAGGCCAACCGAGCCAACCGGGACGACAAAACGTGGGTCCGGTGCAGTCACAGCGATCAGGCCAACCGAGCCAACCTGGACGACTAAACGTGGGTCCGGTGCAGTCACAGCGATCAGGCCAACCGAGCCAACCGGTACGACTAAACGTGGGTCCCGTGTTGTGACAGCGATCAGGCCAACCGGGACAACTAAACGTGGGTCCGGTGCAGTCACAACATTCAGGCCAACCGAGCTAACCGGGACGACTAAACGTGGGTCTGGTGCAGTCACAGCGATCAGGCCAACCGAGCCAACCGGGAAGACTAAACGTGGGTCCCGTGCTGTCACAGCGATCAGGCCAACCGAGCCAACCGGGACAACTAAATGTGGATCCGGTATAGTCACAACATTCAGGCCAACCGAGCCAACCGGGACGACTAAACGTGGGTCCGGTGCAGTCACAGCGATCAGGCCAACCGAGCCAACCGGGACGACTAAACGTGGGTCCATTGTTGTCACAGCGATCAGGCCAACTAAGCCAACCGGGACAACTAAACGTGCGTCCCGTGCAGTCACAGCGATCAGGCCAACCGAGCCAATCGGGACGACAAAACGTGGGTCCGGTGCAGTGACAACGATCTGGCCAACCGAGCCAACCGGGGTGACTAAACGTGGGTCCCGTGCTGTGACAGCGATCAGGCCAACCGAGCCAACCGGGACAACTAAACGTGGGGACGACTAAGCGTGGGTCCGGTGCAGTCACAGCGATCAGGCCAACCGGGACGACTAAACGTGGGTCCCGTGCTGTCACAGCGATCAGGCCAACCGAGCCAACCGGGACCACTAAACGTGGGTCCGGTGCAGTCACAACAATCAGGCCAACCGAGCCAACCGGGAAGACTAAACGTGGGTCCGGTGCAGTCACAGCGATCAGGCCAACCGAGTCAACTGGGACGACTAAACGTGGGTCCCGTGCTGTCACAGCGATCAGGCCAACCGAGCCAACCGGGACAACTAAACGTGGGTCCGGTGCAGTCACAACAAGCAGGCCAACCGAGCCAACCGGGACGACTAAACGTGGGTCCGGTGCAGTCACAGCGATCAGGCCCACCGAGCCAACCGGGATGACTAAACGTGGGTCCCGTGCAGTCACAGCGATCAGGCCAACCGAGCCAACCGGGACGACTAAACGTGGGTCAGGTGCAGTCACAGCGATAAGGCCAACCGAGCCAACCGGGACGATAAACGTGGGTCCTGTGCTGTCACAGCGATCAGGCCAACCGAGCCAACTAAATGTGGGTCCGGTGCAGTCACAACAATCAGGCCAACCGAGCCAACCGGGACGACTAAAAGTGGGTCCGGTGCAGTCAAAGCAATCAGGCCAACCGAACCAACCGGGACGACTAAACGTGGGTCCCGTGCTGTCACAGCGATCAGGCCAACCGAGCCAACCGGGACAACTAAACGTGGGTCCGGTGCAGTCACAACAATCAGGCCAACCGAGCCAACCGGGACGACTAAAAGTGGGTCCGGTGCAGTCACAGCGATCAGGCCAACCGAGCCAACCGGGATGACTAAACGTGGGTCCGGTGCAGACACAGCGATTAGGCCAACCGAGCCAACCGGGATGACTAAACGTGGGTCCGGTGCAGTCACAGCGATCAGGCCAACCGAGCCAACCGGGACGACTAAATGTGGGTCCGGTGCAGTCACAGCGATCAGGCTAACCGAGCCAACCGGTACGACTAAACGTGGGTCCCGTGCTGTCATAGCGATCAGGCCAACCGGGAAAACTAAACGTGGGTCCGGTGCAGTCACAACAATCAGGCCAACCGAGCTAACCGGGACAACTAAACGTGGGTCCGGTGCAGTCACAGCGATCAGGCCAACCGAGCCAACCGGGACGACTAAACGTGGGTCCCGTGCTGTCACAGCGATCAGGCCAACCAAGCCAACCGGGACAACTAAACGTGGGTCCCGTGCAGTCACAGCGATCAGGCCAACCGAGCCAACCGGGACGACTAAACGTGGGTCCGGTGCAGTCACAGCGATCAGGCCAACCGAGCCAACCTGGACGACTAAACGTGGGTCCGGTGCAGTCACAACGATCAGGCCAACCGAGCCAACCGGTACGACTAAACGTGGGTCCGGTGCTGTCACAGCGATCAGGCCAACCGAGACAACCGGTACGACTAAACGTGGGTCCCGTGCTGTCACAGCGATCAGGCCAACCGGGACAACTAAACGTGGGTCCGGTGCAGTCACAACAATCAGGCCAACCGAGCTAACCGGGATGACTAAACGGGGGTCTGGTGAAGTCACAGCGATCAGGCCAACCGAGCTAACCGGGACGACTAAACGTGGGTCCCGTGCTGTCACAGCGATAAGGCCAACCGAGCCAACCGGGACAACTAAACGTGGATCCGATGCAGTCACAACATTCAGGCCAACCGAGCCAACCGGGACAACTAAACGTGGGTCCGGTGCAGTCACAGCGATCAGGCCAACCGGGACGACTAAACGTGGGTCCGTTGTTGTCACCGCGATCAGGCCAACTGAGCCAACCGGGACAACTAAACGTGGGTCCCGTGCAGTCACAGCGATCAGGCCAACCGAGCCAACCGGGACGACTAAACGTGGGTCCCGTGCTGTCACAGCGATCAGGCCAACCGAGCCAACCGGGACAACTAAACGTGGGTCCGGTGTAGTCACAACAATCAGGCCAACCGAGCTAACCGGGACGACTAAACGTGGGTCTGGTGCAGTCACAGCGATCAGGCCAACCGAGCCAACCGGGACGACTAAACGTGGGTCCCGTGCTGTCACAGCGATCAGGCCAACCGAGCCAACCGGGACAACTAAACGTGGGTCCGGTGCAGTCATAACAATCAGGCCAACCGAGCCAAACAGGACGACTAAGCGTGGGTCCGGTGCAGTCACAGCGATCAGGCCAACCGGGACGACTAAACGTGGGTCCCGTGCTGTCACAGCGATCAGGCCAACCGAGCCAACCGGGACAACTAAACGTGGGTCCGGTGCAGTCACAACAATCAGGCCAACCGAGCCAACCGGGACGACTAAACGTGGGTCCGGTGCAGTCACAGCGATCAGGCCAACCGAGTCAACCGGGACGACTAAACGTGGGTCCCGTGCTGTCACAGCGATCAGGCCAACCGAGCCAACCGGGACAACTAAACGTGTGTCCGGTGCAGTCACAACAAGCAGGCCAACCGGGAAGACTAAACGTGGGTCCGGTGCAGTCACAGCGATCAGGCCCAACGAGCCAACCGGGATGACTAAACGTGGGTCGCGTGCTGTCATAGCGATCAGGCCAACCGGGACAACTAAACGTGGGTCCCGTGCAGTCACAGCGATCAGGCCAACCGAGACGACTAAACGTGGGTCAGGTGCAGTCACAGCGATCAGGCCAACCGAGCCAACCGGGACGACTAAACGTGGGTCTCGTGCTGTCACAGCGATCAGGCCAACCGAGCCAACTAAACATCGGTCCGGTGCAGTCACAACAATCAGGCCAACCGAGCCAACCGGGACGACTAAAAGTGGGTCCGGTGCAGTCAAAGCGATCAGGCCAACCGAGCCAACCGGGACGACTAAACGTGGGTCCCGTGCTGTCACAGCGATCAGGCCAACCGAGCCAACCGGGACAACTAAACGTGGGTCCGGTGCAGTCACAACAATCAGGCCAACCGGGACGACTAAAAGTGGGTCCGGTGCAGTCACAGCGATCAGGGCAACCGAGCCAACCGGGACGACTAAACGTGGGTCCCGTGCCGTCACAGCGATCAGGCCAACCGGGACGACTAAACGTGGGTCCGGTGCAGTCACATCGATCAGGCCAACCGGGACGACTAAACGTGGGTCCGGTGCAGTCACAGCGATCAGGCCAACCGAGCCAACCGGTACGACTAAACGTGGGTCCCGTGCTGTCACAGCCATCAGGCCAACCGGGAAAACTAAACGTGGGTCCGGTGCAGTCACAACAATCAGGCCAACTGAGCTAACCGCGACGAATAAACGTGGGTCTGGTGCAGTCACAGCGATCAGGCCAACCGAGCCAACTTGGACGACTAAACGTGGGTCCCGTGCTGTCACAGCGATCAGGCCAACCAATCCAACCGGGACAACTAAACGTGGATCCGGTGCAGTCACAACATTCAGGCCAACCGAGCCAACCGGAACGACTAAACGTGGGTCCGGTGCAGTCACAACGATCAGGCCAACCGAGCCAACTAAACGTGGGTCCGGTGTTGTCACAGCGATCAGGCCAACTGAGCCAACCGGGACAACTAAACGTGGGTCCCGTGCAGTCACAGCGATCAGGCCAACCGAGCCAATCGGGACGACTAAACGTGGGTCCGGTGCAGTCACAGCGATCTGGCCAACCGAGCCCACCGGGACGACTAAACGTGGGTCCCGTGCTGTCACAGTTGGCTCGGTTGGCCTGATCGCTGTGACTGCACCGGACCCACGTTTAGTCGTCCCGGTTGGCTCAGTTGGCCTGATCGCTGTGACTGCACGGGACCAACGTTTAGTTGTCCCGGTTTGCCTGATCGTTGTGACAGCACGGGGCCCACGTTTAGTCATCCCGGTTGGCTCGGTTGGCCTGATCGCTGTGACTGCACCGGACCCACGTTTAGTCGTGCCGGTTGGCTCGGTTGGCCTGATTGTTGTGACTGCACCGGACCCACGTTTAGTTGTCCCGGTTGGCCTGATCGTTGTGACAGCACGAGACCCACGTTTAGTCGTTCCGGTTGGCTCGGTTGGCCTGATCGTTGTGACTGCACCGGACCCACGTTTAGTCGTCCCGGTTGGCTCGGTTGGCCTGATCGCTGTTACTGCACGGGACCCACGTTTTAGTCGTCCCGGTTGGCTCGGTTGGCCTGATCGCTGTGACTGCACCGGACCCACGTTTAGTCGTCCCGGTTGGCTCGGTTGGCCTGAATGTTGAGACTACACCGCACCCACGTTTAGTTGTCCCGGTTGGCTCGGTTGGCCTGATCGCAGTGACAGCACGGGACCCACGTTTAGTCGTCCCGGTTGGCTCGGTTGGCCTGGTCGCTGTGACTGCACGGGACCCACGTTTAGTTGTCCCGGTTGGCTCAGTTGGCCTGATCGCTGTGACAACACCGGATCCACATTTAGTCGTCCCGGTTGGCTCGGTTGGCCTGATCGCTGTGACTGCACCGGACCCACGTTTAGTCGTCCCGGTTGGCTCGGTTGGCCTGGTCGCTGTGACTGCACCGGACCCACGTTTAGTTGTCCCGGTTGGCTCGGTTGGCCTGATCGCTGTGACAGCACGGGACCCACGTTTAGTCGTCCCGGTTGGCTCCGTTGGCCTGGTCGCTGTGACTGCACCGGACCCACGTTTAGTCGTCCCGGTTAGCTCGGTTGGCCTGATTGTTGTGACTGCACCGGACCCACGTTTAGTTGTCCCGGTTGGCCTGATCGTTGTGACAGCACGGGACCTACGTTTAGTCGTACCGGTTGGCTCGGTTGGCCTGATCGCTGTGACAGCACGGGACCCACGTTTAGTCGTCCCGGTTGGCTCCGTTGGCCTGGTCGTTGTGACTGCACCGGACCCACGTTTAGTCGTCCCGGTTGGCTCGGTTGGCCTGATCGCTGTTACTGCACGGGACCCACGTTTAGTCGTCCCGGTTGGCTCGGTTGGCGTGATCGCTGTGACTGCACCGGACCCACGTTTAGTCGTCCCGGTTGGCTCGGTTGGCCTGAATGTTGTGACTACACCGCACCCACGTTTAGTTGTCCCGGTTGGCTCGGTTGGCCTGATCGCTGTGACAGCACGGGACCCACGTTTAGTCGTCCCGGTTGGCTCCGTTGGCCTGGTCGTTGTGACTGCACCGGACCCACGTTTAGTCGTCCCGGTTGGCTCGGTTGGCCTGATCGCTGTTACTGCACGGGACCCACGTTTAGTCGTCCCGGTTGGCTCGGTTGGCCTGATCGCTGTGACTGCACCGGACCCACGTTTAGTCGTCCCGGTTGGCTCGGTTGGCCTGAATGTTGTGACTACACCGCACCCACGTTTAGTTGTCCCGGTTGGCTCGGTTGGCCTGATCGCAGTGACAGCACGGGACCCACGTTTAGTCGTCCCGGTTGGCTCGGTTGGCCTGGTCGCTGTGACTGCACGGGACCCACGTTTAGTTGTCCCGGTTGGCTCAGTTGGCCTGATCGCTGTGACAACACCGGATCCACATTTAGTCGTCCCGGTTGGCTCGGTTGGCCTGATCGCTGTGACTGCACCGGACCCACGTTTAGTCGTCCCGGTTGGCTCGGTTGGCCTGAATGTTGTGACTGCACCGGACCCACGTTTAGTTGTCCCGGTTGGCTCGGTTGGCCTGATCGCTGTGACAGCACGGGACCCACGTTTAGTCGTCCCGGTTGGCTCCGTTGGCCTGGTCGCTGTGACTGCACCGGACCCACGTTTAGTTTTCCCGGTTGGCTCGGTTGGCCTGATCGCTGTGACAGCACGGGACCCACGTTTAGTCGTCCCGGTTGGCTCCGTTGGCCTGGTCGCTGTGACTGCACCGGACCCACGTTTAGTCGTCCCGGTTAGCTCGGTTGGCCTGATTGTTGTGACTGCACCGGACCCACGTTTAGTTGTCCCGGTTGGCCTGATCGTTGTGACAGCACGGGACCTACGTTTAGTCGTACCGGTTGGCTCGGTTGGCCTGATCGCTGTGACTGCACCGGACCCACATCCTTTCAACCGGTATGCTTAATTTCTTTTAATAACTTTCGTAAACTTTAGGGTTTAGGGTTTAGAAAGGAAAGAAAACATCTCACTGATTCCTCTTTCTGCTTTATAAAAAAATGGATAACAATGTTTCTTTACTCAAATCCTTTCAACCCATAACCTGTCGTAAACTTAAGTCAAATAGTTGGAAATAATGAAACGAAATTAACTTACGAATGGGACGAATCTGTCGATCTTTCTGGGCGACCAATTCCCGCATCCATTTTACTGAAATTAAAAATGAAAATTAGTGAATTACAGAACAAGAAACAACAAAAAAATCAGTTAGGGCTAGTTACTTACGGCAATCTTTGAAAATAGACAAGATTCAACGAAACGATATTGAATCCGATCAATGCAGTGAAGCTTTTGAACAATTGAACACTCCAATTTAAAGATTCGACAAGGAAGAGAAGCTTGAGCAAACGAATTGAAACGCTGAACGACGACGAACTTTGAAATATTGCCCGTTAAATGTGTGAAAATGTAAGTGGGGGAGAATATTGTACGAAAGCGGCCTATATGTAAAGTTGGTAATTTTGCTATTACGATTTTCCCCAAAATATTTGGATGATTCGAATTAATTGTGTATCGGATACCATCATTTATAAATCTCGTCTATAAAAGGGAAAATTACATATTAAAATGTTAATTTTAATAGAAAGTGAAAAGTGAAACACATAGATTCAAAACTCCTTCATTTCTAAGACATTATTACTATTAGTGGTTAAAGATGTAATTATATAAACTATAAATATGGAAAATATAAATTAGTTTTTTTTTCTAAAATTAATCACGGGGCGGATTATAAACGGATCGGATCGGTATTGATCCATACCCGACCCTTTTAATAAAAGGGTTAACAAGTACCGGTCGTTAGCAGGTAAATGAATCACAAACTATAATCCAAACTCATAAAATTATTGGGGGTTTGGATCAGATCGAGGTCAACCCCGCTCCATTGTCAGGTCTACAAGTAACTATAAGAGCACAAGGTGTGGCAACCTTGTTATAGCCATGTTAAAGGTTTTTTGCCCCTTTAACATGGTTTTATCATCCACCTTAAAATTACTCTCCCGGGTATAACATCTATAACACTCTTTTGGGACCTACAAAAATATCTCAAACCAATCACAATTTAGAAAACCAATAAAAGAAAAAGTGGTTAGCAAGCGTTGTGGGCACGGCGAGATGGTACATTATTTTTTTCAAATATGACAAAGTTTCATTAAATTATATGAAGGCTACTCAATTGACAATGTGAATTACAGATTAAGCAAAAGTTAATCAAAAGATAACTAACGGCTTAGCTCTAGTCCAAAAAGGAATTAAAACGTGTTTATAAATCCAATAAACATGGAAAAAGTATGAAGGTAATATGAAACTGAGTACTCACATGTAAGAGGAGAGAGAAAGCGTCTATTTCAATCCTCATTGAATTTTAACTCCTAGAAATTTATCCATTACGTTCTTAAATGCCTGTGGTAATTTATCCAAAAGAAGAAATTAGAAAAAACAAACAAAAAAAACGAGATTCTGAAAAGGTCGATTTAGTAGAAGTTTAAGTTGTACCTGAGATGAAAATGACTCTTTTCCATTAAGAAGTGTATCCATTACAGCAAATTGGTCATCAAATACACCATAAAATAAACTGTAGAATTTGTTCCTGGAATCAATAAAAAATAATAATAATATATTTTGATGAATTATATATAGTTTATAACAATATTTATTTACCTGTCTTCTTCATTATTTAGTTGATCCATCTCATCAAATTTCCTAGTTAGGACTTCAGCTCCTACTGGTGAAACCAAGTGCAGTATTAAACCCTCCAAAGTTCTTGGAAAGTGATACTAACAAAGTACAACCAAGTCCGCTCAATTAATTTAATCAACACTTAATGTACACATTATTACAATAATAGTCTCACGTTTTTGGAGGTTTTATGTATTTCAATACACTTTGCATGACTTTTGACCCGTTCAAAAGAAGAAGAAAAAAGATAAGAAGCAGAACTCACCACCATTGCAAGAAACATTTTCTGAACATCAAGTGGTTCAAGATCCCATAAAATATTAGCAACCGGGTCATCTTTCAGGTAATACAATTCTGAAATCACAATTTTCTTGGCCTCTTTTTTCTTGATATCAGACCCAGATGTTGTATTTGAACTCAAATCAGCAGCATTTACATGTTCATGGACTAAAGAAACAAGTTCATGGAGAGATTTGAGGGCACAAGGGTCCAGATCATCTAATTTATTGTTAGTCCCACCACAAACCTTCGTTTTATGCTCATCTGCTATATAAATCATTAATTAACTCAATATTTTCATTAATTAACCTAGATTTATATTTATTTAGTAACGAACCAAAAGGTTTATTACTCGCACAATCAGAAGTCTTGCACAGCATTTGATTCTGTCCAAATGATAGAAATATCACCAGTTAATTATATAAAGTGTGTACAGACATTATTTCATCTTTATTATGCAATATATATAATATTTACCATTTCTTTGTCAGTCAGTCTTGAAGATTACCAGTTTGATATAGACATGAAACATTATATATTAGTTTCTGTATGATGTTACAATAAAAAATTTAGAAACAAAAAATAAAATGCAAAGAAATTGCATACCTTTTTAATATTCTGCGTAAATAATATGAATCCATGTGTTGTGACATGGCAGACATTATTTCAGACCGCCACCAGAAGTTAACAGCAACAGTCAAACTTTCACTGTCAACTTGGTGAAACCTGTGTATAAAAATGTAAAATAACAAACAAAATATTAAAAATTTGTATATCAGTAGCTAAGTAATCGCCTTTTGTGAGACATTAAAAATTGCATAGAAAATTACCAGCCTTCAGGAATGAAAAGTGCATCGCCTGCATGAAGAATCACCCTCTGTGAATACTTTTTCAAGTGTTGTGCTCTTGGATGAACACAAAAATCAACTTCATCTATGGGAACACCACTGGTACAACACACAAAACTATACAATAAACACCAGAAAATACACACACACATGTGTGTGTGTATATATATATAGATAGGGGTGGGAAACAGTAAAATAATTCTTAAATTAAATTAAGTAAAAATAGAAATTTTTCACACAAATTTTCTTATTCCGTGCATCAGTTGAAAAATGTCGTGAACTATATATATATACATACATACACAAACACACACACACACACACACACACATATATATATATATATATATATATATACACACACACACACACACATACCTGTGGTTTGAAGCCTCGCCATACAAAGGCATGGGATATAACAAGGGAGTAGATGAAGGGGGCCACAGATCAACTAAACCAAAAGGTTTTACCGAACAAAAGAAAGAATAAAAGATGTTAAAAGTAGTTGAAAGATGTCGCATCTTATGTAATAATTAGATCGGTACCTGTGCAAAGTAGTGGATCAGTATACAAGCGTTTTAAATAGATGTTCATTGGTTCGATAAATAAATTTCAAATTATTAAAGTTATGAGATCAATGATATTGATGGCTACGTTTATATAAGCCATTTTCATTTGTTTTTTGTTTTGAATTTAAGTTGTGAATACAATTAGAATTAACTTGCACATTTTTTAATGTTATTTTTGTTTATGGAAATTGTAATTTTATGGTGGTAATTATGTAATTCCAATTAATAGATAAGAGATAATATTTTCCAAATAAATTTATGTTCCAACTAAATATGTAAATATTGAATGTTATTTAAGGGGTAAGTTGGTCATTTCAAGTCCTTAATTTATAAGAGTGAGGATCTAAATGCTTTATGATTGAGCAAAAATTTACCTTGTTTGGTTCCAGAGACCACGCATAGAATGTTATGATGTGGATCATAGTGAGTGCTTGATCTTGTTTGAGAACCATTCATCCATAGGTTTATAGAAGCCAAGATTTTTGTTTCCAGAAACAGAGGCTACAAAAATAAATAAATAAATAAAAAGTGTAAAAAATATAAAAAACGAGGACATATGACGGAAAGATTGAGAGGTAAATAAAAAAGGATGATTCATGATATGAACATCTAACCATCGTGTACATACCGTATGAATGTCTTGTCTTAGATTTCCTAATTGAACCCTCTCTTCTTTATCGATATTCATAATTGGTACCTACATATTTTTAGCAAATAATTGTATATGCATAAAGAACCAAAGTTAACTAATAAGAGGATATACAGTGTCTTCACTTAAAAGGTAGTAGAATATTGATGTGACTAGAGGTAGCAAAATAGGCCGGTTGGGTAATAAATCAAAGCGAGTTCTGCTCACAATTGATTTGCGTTGGGTCGACCCAAAACACTTTTTGTCCAAAATTATAAAACCTTGTACAAATTAATAGTCATATCATTTCAATACAAATTTTGCATATGAACGGTTTAAAAGGTTTTATGCATTTAAGTACACTTTGGGTGACTTTTGACCCAATTCCTTTCAAGCTAATTTTTTTAGTTTACCCGCTCAACCAGTTAGAGATGAAACGCGGGTCAATATTTCCACCTCTAGATGCAACAATGGAAAAACAATATCTCTTTGCACTAATAATACAAAAATAATTTTTATCATGAATTCCTAGAAGTGTAGCAAGTACCAACCTGTGCTAAATAAATTTGTCCAATATCATCTCCAACTAACCGATCATCTTGTTCTGTTTCAAAACTGGCTGGCAAAAGCTTTCCTGTACTAGAAAAATCCTTGCAGTATCCAATAAAAGTAGAAAAAGGTAACTGGACCTATTCTAGGAACAAAATAACTGCAATAAGTATCATTCGAAGTATAACATTTATTTTTCAACAAAATCATGAAAAACTACCCTCTCGTGGTTTCTAATATCACCATAAAAGACTGGTGCAGATTTGGACAGCATAACTTCCACAGTTGACGATCCCGCTCGTTCCTATGCATCCATCCATATTAATAAGAACTGGTAAATTTCAACATATATTCAAGCATATGCTAACTAGAATAACTACACCAGATCCTGATTTGGAGCATGATTATGGATACATATATGTAAATGAATTAAAAATGGACAGTTATCTACACTTTCGGGATCAAACCAATTGCTGTAAGTTCTACGAGCTGATAATGAGTGAGTTATTGCAAGAAATATGCAAGCTACCAACTCCAATTTGCTCAAATATCACTGCCACTGAAAAACATATTAACATTTCTGCTAATAAGTCATCCTAATCTCATATAACGCCTAAGTTGAGCCTGCTATCAAACAGTGAGATTTTACAGCATACAACACTCACATATTTGATATTTTTCACTAATATGGTTCATTATACAACTAGTTTTGTAAATTGAAATGAAAAATAAAGCATAGTGTTGAATTGAAGTCAAACCTCTAAGTAATCAAGACCGCCGCTAGATGGATTCCACTTACTGAAAGCCTTCCAATCGTTGACGCAATTGTGAAAGACCTAATTAGCCAAATAAAATTCAATAACAACTACAGATTAAACTTCGGTTACGAAGATCAAAGGAATAAATTGGATATGTATGGATTGGAGCATTACAGCAGGAACGTTTTTAGGTTCAATTTGGGAAGTAAATTCTTCAGCTGATGGAACTGCGTCGAACTTGGTGATTCGAAGAGATTCTTCTTCCTCCATTTTTTTTGCAGTGAAAACGGAAAATGGGGGTTATGCTATTTATGCTTTGTTTTCCCTTTTTATTTTATGATTTTGGACTACTTTTTTTTACAAAGAAAGGGGTTGCGCATGGTTGGAAACGAATCTTCTCCTATATATGAGCCTACATTTGATTTACATTTGCCAACTAAGCAGTTTGGAACTCCCTCATTGGTCGAGAATGTCACTTGTAATTCAACCATTGGCCAACGAAATCCTCCTTATATTATACCTTGAAAATTCCGTGGTATTCTCCTCCTGCTGAGTTAACAAACTTCCTCTGCAATTTTCACATCCATCTTCTCCTATATATGAGCCTACATTTGATTTACGTTTGCCAACTAAGCAGTTTGGAGCTCCCTCATTGGTCGAGAATGCCACTTGTAATTCAACCATTGGCCAACGAAATCCTCCTTATATTATACCTTGAAAATTCCGTGGTATTCTCCTCCTGCTGAGTTAACAAACTTCCTCTGCAATTTTCACATCCATTGTTTCCGCAAATATTCATATTTCCGCAAATCATCTTCTCCTATATATGAGCCTACATTTGATTTACGTTTGCCAACTAAGCAGTTTGGAGCTCCCTCATTGGTCGAGAATGCCACTTGTAATTCAACCATTGGCCAACGAAATCCTCCTTATATTATACCTTGAAAATTCCGTGGTATTCTCCTCCTGCTGAGTTAACAAACTTCCTCTGCAATTTTCACATCCATCTTCTCCTATATATGAGCCTACATTTGATTTACGTTTGCCAACTAAGCAGTTTGGAGCTCCCTCATTGGTCGAGAATGCCACTTGTAATTCAACCATTGGCCAACGAAATCCTCCTTATATTATACCTTGAAAATTCCGTGGTATTCTCCTCCTGCTGAGTTAACAAACTTCCTCTGCAATTTTCACATCCATTGTTTCCGCAAATATTCATATTTCCGCAAATCATGCAATTATATTAGGTAACAAGATCATGCCTACGGAATATTGGGTCTGCCATTTGAAATTTAATAAAAATAAATAAATAACTACAATCCTATTTAGGTAATTTGCGAATCTTTAGAAAAATTTAATAAATTCGTTTGACAATTATATGACTTTCCATCTCAACTTTCAATTAAGTTTTGAAATATATATTTTGTCAAATCAATCCTTTAAGTAATTCTTTAGGAATATATATTTTAATTTTCGGAACTTCACAAATAATGAACAAATTCTTTTGACACAATCAAATAATAAGCAAATTCCCTAAATTAGTTTGACATAATTTAAAGCTATTATTATAATTAAAAATTTTAAAATAGGTTGATATTGTCGATTATCAAGATTCAAATTAAAGGGATATTACCTTAACTACTTAAGGTAAATTAAGAAATATTATATGACCTCTTTATATAATTCAAGAAATCTACGAAAATTGATTATGACAAAGTCCGAACATGCCCTTATAATATATGTGACCCATATGTCTACATTTGTGCCACACTAATCGTTGGACTATTTGAAAAGGCATGGTTATTAGTTCTTTCGATAACAAGATGCCCATGTTTTATGTTTAATTATGCTTTGTCGTGACTATTAATAAAAACCAATGTCAGACGTTGTCACAAGTTGGGTTGTTTCTTCAAAATCCAGTATTCTCACACGGTCAATTGTATGTCGATGTCTCTAGATTTAAGAGCAAGAAATGATTGCAAGTTATTTGTTGCAACAAGATGATAATTACACTAACTCAATAACAACTTGTCGTATACAAATACGTTTTATTTCGTCTCTAAATTGTGTGTACCATTTGTGATATGTATCAAACGTTTATCATCATATCAATTATAGATTAATATATGATATCTTAAGTTTTTTTTTAGAATTTTCCTTTTTATTTTATGAAGCATGCCCGCCCATTCGGGCGGGCTATGAAACTAGTTGGTATGTATATATCATGTCATCAAAGTGGGGCGATATGGCAAATGGTTCATAACTAGTACTTCCTTTGTTTCAAAATAAGTGATATAAATTAGAGTTCACGGTTTTTGAGGTAAAATATGATAATAAAGGTTAATTAGATTAAATTTAATAGTTAGTGAGGTATGGATCCCACATATATTGATTAAAGTGAATTTGTTCTTTGTTTATTCGAATTATTTGTTCTCTGTTTATTGGTTCCCAATGTTGTAAATTTCAAATTACTCAATTTTAGTTTATGGTAATCTAGTTTATTATAGAACAAAATTTTAATCTAAGACAATGTAGGTAATAAGATTCGTAACATGCCAAAATCGATGGTGTTTTAATAATATTAACCATTTTAACTAATTGTTGAAGTAATGCTTATGTGGCGGTGATGTATAAGGTACAAACCAAGTTACACTTTTTAAAATGTATTACCGTTATTATGAAATTTCTTGGGATGACCGAGTTTTGCTCCCAATGTAATCCACCTAACCATTTGTTTTTCTATGGTGTCATTTTGAGAAGCCAACCTATATACTACCTCCGTATCACAATAAGTGATACATTTGAAATTTCACGATTCTTGAGACAAAAGATTAACTAAGGGTTAAAATATATTAAACTAGATAGTTAGTTGAGGTTGGGTCCCACTTTAGTTAAATAAAGTAATATTAATGAGTTTTAAAAGTAAAAGTAAGGGTATAAGGATAAATTCACTTTATTAAAGTGGATAGTTAGTGGATGAGGCGTTCCACTTTTTTTACTGAATAAGGTAATGTAACGACCCGAATTTTGTAAATAAATAAATTGTACAAAAATATGATAAATAAGGATAAATCGTTTAAAGATCGTAGGAATTGGTTTCGTGTCATTTGGACACCGTTTGATATGGTTAAGGTTGAAACCGGGTCGAATTAGACAACAAAAAGTTGCAGCCTAGCTGCCTGGAGGAGTTCGCGGCGCGAACTAGGAGTTCGCGATCGCGAGTATGGAACAGTGAGTTGGGATTGTGAGGCTTGGAGTTCGCGGCTCGTTGCCGATCACGAGGAGTTCACGACCGGGGAAGTTCGCGGCGCGAACTCTAGTTCGCGAACGCGAACTGTGCAGCTGCTATAAAAACGAGTTTGGGGCTAGGGTTTTGACACCTACACCCCCTATACCCTACCAGCTGTTTTTTTGAGAAGAGTGCACGGTTTTTGCTGTTCTTGAGCTCAATTCTTCACTTTCCTTGGAGATTGTTGATCTAAGGTAAGAATCATTGATTGTTTATGCATCTCTTTGATATTTCAAGCTTTATTTGGGCATTAATGGTGGTTTGGACAACTCACCATGTCATCTTTGGGGAAGATGACCAAACATGAGTGTAAAACACTCATTTTAGACTTGTATTCAATGTGTACAAGTTGGATTTGAGAATTTTGATGAGAATCTTGAACTAGGGTTTGAGATTTCCACCAAGTTGGGTGAACTTGGTGGTCATGAGTATAGTTATGGATTGTTTATGGTTAGTTATGGTTGATAACTAGATTATTCGTGTAAATGATGATTAGGTCTTAAAGGTTTAAGGATTTGGTGATTATTCCTTCATTCAAGGAGTAAGAATTTGTGTTTGCTAACACAATTTTGGATAGCATTGCTAAGGTGAGTACATGTGATTCTTTTCTGAGTACATAGTAAACGATTTTTAGATGATTAAAATGACTAAAAGAGTTTTTAACTAATGTATGAATTGATAAAGAAATTGATTGATATGCTTAGATGTTATGAAATGAATTGTGATCTTGACATGATGAAATGATGATTGAAATGGGGCAATGGCCCAAGTTTGTTGACCAATTATGTGTTAGTCAAATTCCGGAAACGATAACCCATTCGTGGGGGAGTTGAGATTACTACTTGGGGCGGTACCTCCCTGCGCAAGGGTAGTATATCTATGTGAACGATAACCCGACATTAGGGGGACTATGATAACCCGATAAAAAGGGGGAGTATGATAACCCGCGAGACGGGGGAGTGATGATCTCGGTAAGTTTGGGAGAACCCCAATTACCATGAGATCTTTTGATGATAACCCACATCGGGGGAGTTTGCTTCGGGACGACCCGTTGCGTATGTGCGAGCTTAGGATGAGCTCGGGACTATGTTTGACTTATGTGCAATGTGATATTTACTTAAATATTATTTAATTGCAAATGTTTATAAACGGGTCCAAAACCCATGTTACTCACGAGACATTCTTGTCTCACGTACTACGTTTTCTTTTATGTCTATGTACTCAGGTTCGGGAGCAAAAGAGTAGGCGGCCCGTAGTTATGACATTGGATGATTAAGCTCGGTGTACAATTTTGATTCCCTTAGACTTTAGTCTCGATATATTTGTAACACCGGTTTTTGGCACATTATTAATTATTCCGAATGTTTGATTTGAATTACATTTTATTACTATAGTTTTTGTGTTAAACTTGGAATATTTAAAAGTTTAAATTGTTTTGAAAAATTGAGGTGTTACAGGTAACTTTTAAAGTGTATCACTTATTATGAAACATTCATAAATAGAAAGTGTATCACAATGCGGAGTTAGTATAACAGTTAAGGACTAAAACCAAATTATTTTGCAACACTTACTAAAAGTACTTCATATCTTTGATATTTTTATACTTATTAAAATAATGCAAAATCAGAAATAACATAATATTAGGTTTATTTTTGATAACATTTTCTAGTAATATCTTTTAAGAAAATAAATATTTTATTTACTCTATATAGAAGTTTAATTAAGATGATAAATTTGGTATTTTTAGCTATAATTATATATTAGGCAGTTAGGGAGTTAAAGTATTTACATTACGCTCTTGATATATTTTACTATTATTTTTATACTTTATTCTTTTGGTAAAAAATATAATATAGTTGGAGGAGGTCATGTGGGTCCCAGGCAAGTTTGTCCAGTGAAAGTAATAAAAAGAAAAGACATAAAATGTCATTGGTGAATGCTCGTGAGAGATTCTACCATTTCTTCCCACAATAGCTTATAATTCAGAGGTCCCACCCTTTCTTCTCGCAATGGCTTTCAATTCATTATATTAATATTAAACAAAAAATTGACCAATCAACTAATTGTGAACAGTACATTTGTATGCCTATTGTATAATAGGTAGAATTCTTCTGAAATTGCTCAAAGTTATAAAAATACTTCGGGTCATGTGAATTGTAGGTTAGGTGGCAAAGTGCCCGAAAACACCTTAGTGTCACATAAAGTGGTAAGGGTCATAAACACCCAGTTACTGCACTTCATATTTCTAGTGACTTGAAGTTATTGTTTAGTGGTGATTGGGGCGGGCATTTGTTTTCATGGACATTGCCCGATGAAACTTTGAGAAAAATCAGTCAAACGGGGTTGAATTGTGTAATCGAGATGTGAAGTTGAGTTTTTGTGAAATAACTTGAATGGGTTATGTGTCCATTGACTCCATTCTTTAAAGAGTCAACACGAGATTGCTTTGTGACTAGTCAAAATCAAAGTTAACTTAAAAGTCAAAGTCAATATAGCAAGGCAAAGGACCAGGGAAGGGATGGACAAGGAGAAGAAATGGCCAAGTGGGTGAGATCTTGGTGCCTAAGGTTTGACTTCAAAAAGTCAAAGTCAGGGCATATTGTCATCTTTGAGCTTGTGGCAATCAATCGTGAACAATTTTACACATAAAGGTTATGGTAGCAGGTTTAGTTTGTAAATTTTGGAAAGGTGATTGTGCTGATGATTGGCGCATGCAGACTCAGGGTGCAGTTCAATATGTATATCGTGTTATATTTTGTTGTGCATATAAATCCAAATTGAAACTTCAATGAATCTAGCTTAGTGTTTTAGAGGATTAGTTTGTTTTTGCCAAATATAATAAAATATTAAAGAATTACTATATTTGTGAAAACTTCAATTATCTGCATTTCTGAACCTTACAAAATAAGAAACAAAATTACCAAACACACGACGATGTATACACCACCTTAAAAGTGATCAAACTATCAAGGGTAAAAATGTCAAAAATGAAAGCAAGTCCCTTAAACTTGAACACCCTGATTTATAAAAGTTGTAAACAATCAATCAAAAGGGGAAATTCACGTCTTCCCCTAACCAATTTAGCTTAAAATCCAACCGATGGGAGCGAATATTAATATAATTATGGATGGACTGATCGGTGTATTTGAAGAATCCAGTCAACGTAGGTGCTATTCATACCACCAACTTGGTCTTCAACCAGATTTGAAAGTAAAAAGAAACCTTCTCTCGGCTGCTCACCTTGTCTCACAAGATGACAAAGCGGATAATACGATGCATCATCCGCTCTTAACTTCCTTAATATCTCCATCAATTTTCTCGACATTTCATTCTCACCTTCAACAAGACTCACCTATATACATATTTCAAAATCATTTAATCAAATTTCATAAAAATTAAACAAAAATCATGCATATGAACGGACATACCCTTGAGAAATCTGTAGCAAAATCTTCCCCAACTAAATTGCGGGAAACATCAGGTGAAAGCATTTGACCAAACCACACAACCAAACGAAACCCATCATCATATATATAAATCCCTCTAGAATCCAAACTCGCTGCAGCAAGTGGCAGCCGTTTACAAACACTCTCAAAATCATCACCCTTCAAATTCGACTGCAAAATAATATTCATCAACTCCCAATATCAAAAATAAAAAATTAAGAAAAAAAAAAAATACCTTCATGAGATACTCGTCTACACGTAACAAACTTGGATACAACAGTTTTAACATTTTCTTAACGGGTAAAGCCATCATGGTAAAACCAGCTGCACATCTTTCATCAAGCTGTGAGTCAGCATAACCGCCATGAAGTGCTGTTGACTTGCATAAAGCTAAGCCGTATAATGGTAGATATTTTAATGATTCTGGATAAATCATTCTTGTTCCCACACGATGTTGAACCGCATAAAGACTTCGGTATTCTTTAAGAGCTTTTACAATTCTTTGTTGAATAGCGTTACGGGCTTCTTCCAGTTTGTAGGATAAAGATTTCTCAATTGCTACACAAAATTTAAATTCAAAATTAAATTATATAATTTTCAATATATTTTTTTTGGGAGAGATTTTGTTACCTAATCTACCGAGTAGAGAAACAATTGCACCAGTATCTGCTTGACGGTACATTTCTCCTAAATCAGCAACAACTGATGCTGCAGCAGTGTGTACTCTAATTCGTCTCTCACCCGAAGATGAGGTGTGTCTTTCTATAGTTAAGTTTATTTATTACAAAAAATGTCAAATTTATGTACATATATGTTAGTATATATAATGATATATTTTATATATAAAAAGCTGATTTTAAAAAAGTTTTTATTGACCCAAATGGGACACAAAAACTTATAGAAACTTTTTAAAAGAAATAAAGGATACAATAATGCAACTTGGAAATAGACAATTTGAGTTGTGAGCAACGTTTCTTCAAGAGCAAATTGCATTGCATAAGCTTTATCACAATCAACAGCAGGAAGTGCTAATAAATCAGTAGATCTTAACATAAAATTCCCATGATAAGAAGTGAAACGTACACCTACAAATCCAATACATACAAAATTAATAAAATATAATTCTACTTTAAAAAAAGCTAAAACCAAAATTTAAATATAATAATAAACATTATTGGGATTATAATAGAACTAACCTTTTCCACATCTAATACGCATTACAGCTTCCCAAGCGGTTTCTCTAGTGAGATCTCTAGCCAATTCATGTCTAAGTTTGTCTTTGTGGATTGCAGATTGAAAACTTGGATAGTAATACACTTGACCACCTGTGTATTTTGCCAAAGTACCTAAATACAATAAAATATATAAAAAAATATTATATATGTAAAACTCTAAAATGTATGAAATTAGAGTCATGGCATAAACCAAGTACAAGGAGCAAAAACATCTTTGAAAGGGAAATTGTCAAAAAATAGCCATATAGTTTATGCAGTGGTTTGTTTTGGTAATTACAACTTACAAATCTTTAGCCGGTTTATTTTGGTGATTATAGAGTTAATAAATGTAAAAACTAATATAATTACCAGATAGGGATGGGAAAAAACTTTAAATACCAAAATAGGCTAGCTAAATACTAGTAGTCACCAAAACGGACCACCGCTTAAAGTATAATGCTAATTTTCCCCTTTAAAAAAACACATAAATTCAACAAAAAGAAAAAGCATCAACATTTTAGGGCATATAAAAGGAACAAAGCATATTTAATAAAATGGAAAATGTCATAAAACAACAATATAGTTCATGTAGTGGTCCATTTCGGTCATATTAACTTTTTAGGTCCATTTTGGTAATTACAAGTCTTTAGATGGCCTACTTTGGTAATTATAGTGTTAAAAAACGTAAAACAATAATAACCAGATAGGGATGAAAAAACTTTAAATGCCAAAAGGCCCAAAATAGACTAGCTAAAAACTTATAATTACCAAAACAGACCAATGTCTAAAGTATATTGCTATTTTAAGACATTTTCCTTTTAAAAAAACACATAAATTCACTAAAAAACATCAACTTCCAGCTAAGGCTATATGAAATTATGTAAAATAGAATAAAGTCAACCACATGAGTACATACCTAGTGAAGCAATATCAGTATATTTGTCACTGAATGCATATACATTAATTGCAACTTGATATTTAGTAAAATCAGCAGCCATTTGTTTATAAAACGGGTCTTCTGGTATCCTTAAAGCGTTTTCTTTATCTGTTCCATATGCACGAATATCATCTCCTCTCAACCTTAATCGACCCACACCAAGTGATGGAAGAGTACTTTGAAAAATTAATAATTTCCCTCCCAGTTGACTCTGCATCAATCAGCCCCTTTAATTATATAATGTTACAGATTAACGTTTAAAGTGGTTTTAAAACTGAATAAACTAACCATAACCATGAAAGCTGCTTTAAGGGCAGGCCCAAAAGCAGATTCAACATTCACATTATCTTGAAACATAGAAGGCAAGCTGTCCAAAAATGCATCAACAACTGTTCTAGATTCTGACAAATTCACAAGAAGATCATCTGGTAACGGAATAAATATATCATCCAAATCAGACACCACCATCATTTGAGGTTGTGTCAAAGACGACTGCAAAAAAGAAAGAAAAAAGAAAAAAGTGGTTCAAACATCAGTTGCCAATATATTAAATTAAAGAAATAAAATTTCTATATTACTTGCCTTCATATTGTAAAAATGAATTGTGCTGTCAAATGTAATGATTCCAATCTGTGTTCTGGTGCTGCCCGGTAATTTATCCAAACAAGATTTGATAGTTTGTGCAATCACCTAGACAATCAAAGTTTATTATTAAATAAACATATTAAATAAATAAAAAAAATAGTTATGGATAATTTGTATAATATACCTCAAGCATTCCGCTTTTAACAGAATATATTGATACATCAATCAAGAAAAAGTACAACGGTGGCATTGGTGGCCGAACCATGTATTCAGCCGGAGCAACAAATTCCACACAACCTTTTGTAAGCTCAGGATGTTGGTCTAAATCAACTCTTTTTCCAGTTGCATCCAATTGAGCAAAATAATCATTTTGCACTGTAAATCATGATTAAAATAACTGTAAAATTGCTTGCTGCAACCAATACAATCAGCAGAAATCTTATAAAATTGATTTAACATTTGAAAATATTTACCATCATTTAACAAAGCACAAATATTGCACCGCCATTTTCTTCCACCATCTGTAAAAGTCACATAGGGGTTAACATATGTACGACATCTTCTACATCGTACAATACCCGTTGTGGCAAAATTCACAATTGGTACTTCCTCCTGAAAAAGCAGTTAAAAAGTAGATAAATATCTTTTTTTATCAAAAGTAAATATATTTATTGTAATTTTCTGAGTTTATATATAGTATATAGTATACTCACCCCTTCAGGAGCTTCTGCAAGTGGACACACAACTGCTCCAAGTGGCAGATGCCACCTGGACACTAGAGATTGAGAATTTGGTATTGCACTTGTAGTAAGCCGTAAATATCTGGAATTACAATTCATGGGATACATTTGAGCAAAAGAATTTGGTTCAACATCACCATCAAGTGGTCTTGGTAAAACTTTAGTATCAAGTCCAGCATCAAAAGATCCAGGAACAGAACTGATAGAAAGTGAGCTGAAATCCTCTACCAATCCTGACATGCCACCTGTCGGCGGTGCGGGCCCGCCTGCATACATTCCTAGAGGTGATGCAACGGGTGGAGGTGGACCATAACCGCCTTGATGAGAAGAGAACGAGCCAGATGTGGTGGGTTGAGGTGGCGCATAACCGCCTTGAGGAGAAGAGAACGGGCCAGATATGGTGGGCTGAGGTGGCGCTGGCCCGTAACCACCTTGAGGAACGGGTGGTGATGGTGTTGCTGAGTTAGTTTGTACACCTGGATATCCAGGCCAAGCGGGTGATGTGGCAGCCCGGATAGGAGAAGGATAAGCTGGCCCAAACGAAGGTTGTGGTTGCTGCATATGTGAATCTACTGATTGTGGCCCGTTACTAATAGAAGGCCCGTTAATGCTTTGTGGTGGAGAGCCCATCGGCATTGGTGGCATTTGAGGTTGAAGATTTTGGAAATTGGGCTGATTTGCAGGTGGTCTCATAGTTGGTGGGCCAAATGAGGCAGTGGGCCGACCCGTTTGAGCTGGTGATGGGAATTGTGGAGTTGGGAACCGTTGAAAAGGTCCACTGGTTGGTGGGCCATATGGAGCAGCGGGCCTACCTGTTTGCATGGGCCTAAACCCAGGGGCTTCTGGGCCAGCCACAGGCCCAGAAGGAAAAGATGGAGGTGTACTTGTGGGAACAGGGCCTGATGCGGGCCTGAAAGCAGAGGCCTGTGAATTAACCACGGGCCGAGATGAAGAAAAAGGTGAGTTGGTTTGAGGGGTGAAAGGAGCAGTTGGTCTCGGGTAGTTATTTGCATTGTTGGGATTTTCAGTCCCCATGGTTTGTATTTATCACGTTACTGTTATGATTCTGTAAATAATCTGCAAGAACACAGAGCTAATATAATTATTACATACTTTAGAAATGTAATTCAATAGAGATCAGTACACTTTTTGAACTATATGAGCTACAGTTCCAACTCAAACACCATAATTCATGGCCTGACAGACTAACAAATTTAAGATCACATAATGCTGTAAGCCTGTAATAGACACCTCACACCCTATTAAGTATTATCATCTTTAAACAAAACTAATTATTAATTAAAACCTAATAATCTATATCAGTTTAGCAAACAGTCAACTCCTGATCAACTTTCTAAACTGAACAAGCTTCAACTCCAAAAGTGGTTGATTTTAGTTTAGCAAATTGACACGCTTCATCTGTCATTAACTTTGCATCAATACCAATTACAAACAGATTCAACTGCAAAAGCAGTATTACTTCAACGGTTGTAAACATGTATGATTATAAACTATGCACAATAAAATCACATTCGGCATGTTACTATAGGTCAATTCCTAAACCTGATGGACCTGATCTTCAACCGTAAATCCAAATTAAGAAGAATTAAGCCAGTTAGCCGCCAATTTGGTTACACGGCTCAGGGGAATATTAAACCTCGTTAGGAATTGAGTAAAAAAACGAAATCAAGCACACATCGGTAGTCTCGCTAACAGTTACGTAGAAGATATTACCTGATCGGAGAGATCTAGCAGAAGATCGCCGGAGAGATGGAGATCGGCGATTGATATGAGTACGTCCACTGGGAAGTGTTGTCGAATACTTGACGGTGATTTGGATTTCGGAAGAACTACCAAATTCTCCGTCTTAGTTTCGCCTTTTAGGTACCAAACTAATATTTTTATTCTTGCTGATTATTAACAAAAAAATTACTCCCTCCGTCCCAAAAAAAAATTCCCATTTCTATCATAAATTTTGTCCCACAAAAAAATTCCCATTTCTATTAAATAATATTATTATTATGGGCCTCACTACCAACTATCTCTTAAAAACACTTTCTCTCTCCAATTAACCTTGTATTTTAATCAAAAATAGTACCAAAGACCCCACTACCAACTATCTCCTAAATACTTGTGCCCAAAGGAAATGAGAACTTTTTTGTGGGACGGAGGGAGTAATATTTATTTCAAATACTTCAAATCTTATCTTAATCATGTATTTCGTTAAGGTTATTAATTCCTTAAAAAAACCAAACTAATAAAATTATATTTTCTATAAATAAACTATTGCAAATGATATTTATCCCTACTATTTGTATCTATTTATATGTCTAGTAATCTCTAAACTTGACATGTGTAATTTATTAATTATTTTTCCTTATATCATGCTTTGATTTTAACACTTATCATCATCAAATGGATAACTACACAAATAAACACAGATGATAAGCACCGGAGTATTAAAAACGAAATCAAACTACACAAAAAATATATCTTCTAGATTTAACAACTTAAATATACAGGCATATAACCAATACCATAATTTTACATATTATGAAATGCTTCACACGGAGTATAACATAAATCGATAAACTAAGAAAATACATTTCTTTTAACTCATTAACATCTACAAATAAAAACTTAAATAACATCCATAATGAAAATAAAAATTGATATTTATCTATGGCTTTATACATATATCTTGCTTATGTAAAAGTACGACCTAAACATAATAACTTTTTAAAATGTGTTTTGTTAATAAACTGACTTAAGTGAACAACCATCCTAAGGTATTCTTAGGGTGAGCACGATCCAGAAACTGAACTAAACCAGACCGTAACTGACAAGATCGAAATTGATAATGATGAATTTTCAAAACCAAAAACATAATTGATTACATGTTTCGATTACTTTTATGTATCGATATCTTATTTACATTAATTTTATATTGGACACGTATTGCAATCTTACGAATCTCCAACTTAGTGATTTTTTTAACAGTAATTAATTTACTTTAATTATACACAGCAGGAATAGTTTAATTACGTAGACAACCCAGTTTATAATCATTTGTGTATGAAGTTAGTGGAAACTTTTCATTTCACCAAAAATTTCCAGGATTTTATAATTATTTTTAATTTTCTGAATATTTTTTACTAAACCAAAAAAGAGGATTAAATATTAGTGTTTTGTTAATGACAACTCTAAAAATTATCACTAATATGCATAAAATATTTGTACATTCATTGATGAAGTAGTTATCCTAAAATTTAGGGGCGGTTTTTACATTAATTTAGCTTCTTATTGACTGCCCCTAATTTTCCTAAATATTATACTATTTTAATGATTTGCAGAAATTTCATCACCACATAATTTCTGTAGTGCAGCTAACAGCCTTAGCCTGAACCATATTCACTTATCACCAGTTCATGGTTGTCTACTTGTATTACTCTTCTTCTTCATCACCAACCACTCCACAAAATTTCTTCTTTTTGTCAACTGCTTCATTTCATTCATCATCAATGGTGGTTTGAGTTAACTGGTAAGCCCTGTTTCTTGAAACTTTTTCAAAGTTTCACAAACCCTAATCTCGCCCATTTTGCATGTACAATCTTGAACTGAGCCCTTACAAGATTAAGTTTTTAATTTTCCTATCTGGGTTATTGATAAGATCTTGAAATTTGTGAATATAAACTCAAAATCACAACTTTTTCCATCTGGGTCGTTGTTAAAATCGTTAATTTGTGAACACGGACTCAAATTTACAGCTTCTACATTTAGGGTTTTGTTGAATTCTGAAATTGGTGAGTTCAACTTTAGAATTAAAGTTACCTGTATCTGAATTTTTGCTTAATTAGCAATAATGGCTTCTTCAATGCTGTATGGAGCTGAAAATCTTGCAATCATAAGAGGAAGAGTAACCCCAAATGGACTAGGGTTTAATGGGTCAGATTTGAATGGTAGAAAATTTTCCCCCAAAATCAATTTAGCTTGTGGGAATTCGATTTCAAGAGGTAAAACCCTAATTGTACCCAAATGTAGTGTCTCAGTACCAAGACCAGCTTCACAACCAAGATTCATCCAACACAAAAAAGAAGCATTTTGGTTTTATAGGTTTTTGTCAATTGTGTATGATCACGTGATTAATCCTGGCCATTGGACTGAAGACATGAGAGATGAAGCATTAGAACCAGCTGATCTTTATAGCCCAAATATGGTGGTGGTTGATGTTGGTGGTGGTACAGGATTTACAACTTTAGGTATTGTGAAACATGTTGATGCAAAAAACGTTACAATTTTGGATCAATCGCCACATCAGCTTGCAAAAGCCAAACAAAAGGAACCGTTGAAAGAATGTAAGATTATTGAGGGTGATGCTGAGGATCTTCCATTTAAGACTGATTATGCTGATAGATATATTTCGGCCGGAAGGTAAATTTTCTTGAATATTCTTTTAAAAAAAGTATTAAACTTTTAATGTGTATTTTGTTGCAGCATTGAGTACTGGCCCGACCCGCAACGAGGAATCAAAGAAGCATACAGGGTTCTAAAAATAGGAGGGAAAGCATGTTTGATCGGGCCCGTTTATCCAACATTTTGGTTGTCTCGTTTCTTTGCAGACATGTGGATGCTTTTTCCAAAAGAGGAGGAATACATAGAGTGGTTTACAAAGGCGGGATTCAAAGATGTGAAAATCAAAAGAATTGGCCCGAAATGGTATCGTGGGGTCCGCCGCCATGGTTTGATCATGGGGTGCTCTGTTACTGGAGTCAAACCTGCATCAGGGGATTCACCATTGCAGGTAAAATAGGTGGGTCGGGCGGGTTGGGTAACGGGTCAAAACCATTAAAATCTTGATATTCTAGAGTCATGTTTGTTGAGCTATTTGTATATGGTTGAATTTGCATCTCTTATTGGCATTATTATGTTTTGTGATCTGTTGCAGCTGGGTCCGAAAGTAGAGGACATTGAGAAGCCCGTGAACCCGTTGGTGTTCCTGGCCCGTTTTCTTATTGGTGCACTAGCTGGAGTTTATTACGTTCTGGTCCCTGTTTACATGTGGCTCAAGGACCAGATTGTTCCAAAAGGTCAACCCATTTGAGAGATTCTTAAGTTTGCTTGCTTTTTAGTTTGTATCAAATGATGTGTGGTTTTCAATTTCGTCTTTGGTGTAGTGTCTGAACGTCTGTTAGAATTCAAGCACTCTTTTTTCTTTTTTTTGGAGTGTTTGAATGTTAAGCTTTTTTATTCGAGTAAAATTTCCATATTTACCCCTACTCATGTACGCATGGATTGTGTTTGTACCCGTTTGGTTAACGTCGGCGTCCTAATGGTTGGTTGGCCTAAAAGGGTATTATTGATTATTTTGGTGGTTATGTTATTTATCTGGTGACACGTTTAGGAATAAGGTATTTTCATAATCATATAGTTTACATTCTTTTTCACCCATTTTAATCAAATTAACGAACATGAATAACCTTCGGACAACACGGAATTAACATATCATATAGTAAATGCTAACAATTTTCGTTTTTTTACCACTATTGATGATTTATGTTAGGGAATATATCAAAAACTGAACTAAAATAGTCTGCTTCGGCTTTTGGGTCTTAAATCTCTTCATTGCTCATATCCTTAGCTGATGCAATTTGTATCATGCTTATGTTTCACATTACCTACACAGAGTACATAAGATAGGAGTTCATATTAAATTTGTTTTGTTAAACATAGCTTTTAAAGGCTATTGTTAAAGATAATAATGTACAAGCGTTGAAGCATAACCACCTTAGTTATTGATTTTTTAGGGTGGGGTTTTTATGGTTTATGTATACTTAGTTTAAGTTTCAATAATTTTTTTAACTATTGTCCTCTATATGGATTTGGATGGAAGGATAAAAATCTAGGAAATATAAAATAATAGGGATAAAAATCACAAAAAAAAAAATAATAATAATAATAATTTAGAGACAAAGTCGTAGAATTCGGAAAACCAAGGAACAATTTCTGTAATTTACTCTATAAACTATAAATAAAGGGTGTTAGAGATTATTTACATAGTTTGTAGCATGGTTGCTTAAAAACAGGATCATCTTGTAAGGCAGGGGGATCCTGCCCAAATATCATCTCACAACTCATATCATCAAAATCTGCAAATCACCATCTATTCCTTTAATATTTTTGCACTTAAAACAAATATATTATTTCTGATAGTGTACTTACTAGGAACCATGTTGACCGAGATGCCAAACGATTTCTTAATGAACTCTTGTGATGGTATCTTGCAGAGATTGGTGCACATTCCAGCACAATTTGTCGATTCAAGAAACCTAAAGTAACCCAAATGAATTTAGAATGATAGAATCGATAAAAAAAAAAATGTGTTCATATGGATGTAATAAGATGAATATTGTGTAGCTTGTTCTTTATCTTTAGAGAAATCAAGAAGAAGATTGAAGTTAATTTCATCTATTTACTACTAAAAGAACGCCATTAAGTGGCTCATGCTTTGCTGACATACCGTTGGACATACGTATATGTGACACTGCCCGATGTCACGCGTTATTACCAGCAAATGTGAAGTGTTAGCGGCATCTTATGTTTCGTGCCAAGATTGTACATTATTAATTGCACAAAATTTGATATCCTTAATTCCTTAGTTGTGTCATTATATGTTTTTTATAACTTTTTGGAATGTGAGGTAATATATATATATATATATATATATATATATATATATATATATATATATATATATATATATATATATATACTATAAAAACTACTTCCTTCACCACAACATATAAGTATTAATGCAGATTATACAAGTATATAAAAATATGTTTTTACAATTCCTTTTAGAATATGTCACTATTAGTCAGTGTATTACCTATTCTAAAAAAGTTCCTAGGCAACATTATGAATTGCATTATTATTTTTAACAAATAGACGTGGAACATTTCATCGAAACAAAAAGAAAAATACATGTTGGCCTGCAAAGAAAGATATTGTAATCAATTACCGTTGCCACCCGTGAGGGGGAGATAAGGTAGGTAATAAATATTTAATTTGGAAGTCCTCATGGAGAAAAAATATATATAATATACACAATTTATATTTAAACACATTAATATTAAAAGTGGGATTGATATAAAAATGGGTCATGATATATAGTGTACTATTACTTTTTATGTTAATATTTATTTTTACAATTACATAAGGGTTTAAAATCAGTCTTCACTTACAGGGTCGTCCCTGGACATGGGCGACAAAGGCGGTCGCCCAGTGCCCACAAAATTTAGAGGCCCACTTTAAAATAAATTAGCTCATGTATACATGTGTGAAGTCATTTGAATAAAGGTAAGTACAAGGAAAATTGAAAATAGACAGACAACAGGATTCAATCTGGACATTTTACTTGGTGATTTGGGTGATAGTTTTAATTTGGCGAAATTTTTTTATTTATTTGGAAAAAGGTTACTTTTGGGGGTTCATTTTTAAGATTTTACCCAGGGCTCACAGATTGATTGGACCGGCTCTGTTCACTTAGGATCCCGAAGGTCATGTTAGTTAGAAGTGAGTTGTCGTAATAGGCACCTGCATTTCTTTACATGGACAACGTTTCTCTCTTCCCTTCCTTCAAACTCAGATGCTTTTACCTTTTATACAAAAAACACAAATTAGTAAGCTAGTATTGAGTATGAATAATATTACAACAAACTATTTCTTGGACGATACAATAACCGTCCACATTTATGTCCATTCATTGTATATATTTAGATTCCTATTATGTACCCTTGAATTATGCCTCTCTATTAGGCAACTGTATTTCTCTTGTATTATTTATAGTCTTCACAGTAATGAGAATGGATCATCGAATTATTCACATATTCACATTCCTATATGGTATCAGAGCCTTGCTCTAACCCAATTAGGGTACCAACTTCACAGCCACGACTGTAGTATCTCCATCGCCGCCGGTTATGGGTGACATCCCAACCAACAATCCGCCGCCAGGCGATAACAACAATCTGCCAAAATCTCCCACCTCTCTTCATCCGGTCTACACCGTCACCAACATTCAAAACAAGGTACGAGTTCTTGACGGTACCAAAGTAACTTACTCGGCCTTGGTCAAACTTTTCCGGCTTCATGCCAAGGGCTACAAGGTTCTTGCGCATATTGACGGAACACCCGAACCCGATGTAACCCACGAAGATTTCGAGCAGTGGTCGGAAATTGACGCCATAGTCCTTCAATGGATCTACGGTTCACTTTCCGATGACCTTCTGACCCGTGTTCTTGAACCGGATTCAACCGCCCACAAAGCTTGGGTAAAGATCAGAAACATATTTCTTAATAACAAGGGATCCCGGGCCGCGGCACTCGAACATGAGTTCACTAACCTCAGCCTCCGCTCGTTCGCCAACCTTGAAGATTATTGTCAAAAGCTCAAAGATTTGGCGGATCAACTCACCGACGTTGACAATCCGGTGAATGAACAACGTCTCGTTTTACAACTCGTTCGTGGCCTCCCTCCCGAATATGACACGGCCGCATCCTACATCAACCAAACTTTACCCGAATGGGACATCGCCCGTAGCATGCTTCAACTTGAACACAACCGTCAACATGCTCGGGAAACCCCAAAAACACCCACTCCAACCGCAGAGGCAAATGTTTCCACCCCCTCGAACAACCAAAATCACCGGTTCTCGAACCCCCCTTCCAACCGCCAATCCAACAAACTCAATCACAACCGCCGCTCCAACCCAAACCCCCGCAACTTCCAACAACCCGGTCCCCCCCGTCAATGGAACCCGAGAAACACTCGATCCGGTCCACCAAACAATGCCTCCTACTCACCATACTACAACCCGTGGTTGTCTATGATGTCGCCGTCGTGTCCCTACCCTACTCAACAAGGGTGGGCGTTCCCCTGGTCACAACATCCACCGCAACCACCATCTAACCAAAACCGCAACTCCAACAGGCAACAACCAACAAACACTCCTACGGACTCACCACAAGTGAATAACGCCGATTCATACAATGCCTTGGATCCAACGGATATCGGAGCCGCCTTTCAAGCATTTAACCTCGACGGTAACCAATGGTACATGGACTCCGGTGCCACTTCTAACGGGTGACTCGGGTAAACTCTCACAATTTTCGTCAAATTCTCACATAAAATCTATTTTTGTCGGAAACGGTAATGACATTCCGGTAAAAGGATCAGGCATGAACACAATTCTTAAACATCCAAAAATGCTCCACCTTAATAAAATCCTTTATACCCCTGGAATAATAAAAAATCTCATTTCTGTTCGACAATTTACGATTGATAACAATGTATCTCTTGAATTTGATCCTTTTGGTTTCTTTGTGAAGGATTACAAGATTGGGCGGATTATCAGTCGCCACAATAGCATTGGCCAACTTTACCCTTTCACCAAGCCTACCATACCACAATTTGCTTTTAGTAGAACATCCCCAAATTTATGGCATTACCGCCTCGGACATCCCGGCGACAATGTCATCAATTTGTTGCGATCTCAATCTACTATTTCGTGTAATAAGAGTAGTAGTACTACTCATTCGTTATGTCATTCGTGTCAAATTTTAAAACACAAACGGTTACCGTTTTTTGATTCTAACTCCACAACTATTTTACCGTTTGATATAATTCATTGCGATTTATGGACATCACCCATAACGAGTACCACCGGGTACAAATATTACACGGTGTTAATTGACAATTTTTCACAATATGTGTGGGTTTATCCATTAAAATTCAAATCGGAAACTTTTGAACGTTTTAAACAATTTCATTCTTATATAAAAACACAATTTAACACAAACATCAAAAGTTTTCAATGTGATATGGGTGGAGAATTTGACAATCACAACTTCAAAAGTTTTGCTACAACACATGGTTTACAATTTCGGTTTTCTTGCCCTCAAACTTCATCTCAAAATGGCAAAGCCGAAAGAATGATTCGTCGTCTAAATGAAATCATTCTTGTTCTTCTTGCTCATGCATCCCTTCCAAACACCCTATGGGTTGATGCACTGCATGCCGCCACATACCTACACAACATAACCCCCACCAAAGTCCACCAAAACCAAACCCCCACATCCATCATATATCATCATCACCCCAACTACGATCACCTACGTGTGTTCGGGTGCGCTTGTTACCCTAACTTTTCCGCCAACCGTAAAAACAAGCTAGATACCCGCTCCATCCGGTGCGTGTTTCTTGGCTATCCCGCCAACTATCAGGGTTACCGATGTCTAGATCCTAAAACCGGTAAAATCCATCTATCTAGACATGTTACCTTTGATGAAAGTGTGTTTCCCTTTGCCAACCCCACTACACCAAAACCCAATTACCGTTTTTTACACACTGATACAAATCTTCCCTCCACCATACACACATACCAACCAATAAAAAACCCCACCCCAACCATACCCTCCCACCCATCGACACCAAACAGTCACCAACATACCAACACCCAAGATATACAAAATACCACCAACACCCCTCCTCAATCCCCTCCACCCGTACACACAACTAACCCTCCACCCTCACCCGCACAACAACCTCCCGCCCCCCAACCTATACCTATACCTCCACCGCCGCCACCCCCCACCCGGATGACTACCCGATTTCAAACCGGCATCCACAAACCGATAAACCGTCTCAACCTTCACACTACCTATTCCTATAAACCCACACTTAGCTTTACACGATGAAAACTGGAAGCATGCCATGAATGAAGAATTTAATGCATTATGTGACAATCATACATGGGACTTGGTCCCTCGGCCCACAAACGTCAATATTATACGATGTCACTGGTTGTACCGTCACAAATTTCACTCCGATGGCTCTCTAGCTCGCCATAAGGCACGTCTCGTTGTCAATGGCAAATCTCAACGAGTGGGTATCGATTGTGACGAAACCTTTAGCCCGGTAGTCAAACCCACAACCATTCGGACCGTGCTTGCTCTTGCTACATCACGTTCTTGGTCCATCCACCAACTTGACGTCAAAAACGCGTTTCTTAACGGAAATCTATCGGAAACCGTTTTTATGCATCAACCGCCCGGGTTTATCAATAGAACTTATCCAAATCACGTATGCCGATTACGCAAATCTTTATACGGTTTGAAACAAGCACCGCGAGCGTGGTACGTACCATCGTTTTGCAACTTTCATATCCAATCACGGGTTCAAATCCACCACCTCCGATAATTCTTTATTCGTGTATCGGCAAGGAAACAACATGGCTTACCTACTCTTGTACGTTGATGATATTATCCTAACCGCCTCTAATGACCAATTTTTGAAACAGGTAATTAAAACATTATCCAACGAATTCGCCATGACAGACTTGGGAACACTAAATCATTTTCTTGGCATACAAGTCACAAAAACAGGAAAGGGCTTATTTTTATCTCAAAAGCAATATGTCAAAGACATACTTACACGTGCAAACATGGAATCATGCAACCCCGTTTCCACACCGGTTGACACGTCCTCAAAACTTAGTGCAAATACAGGTCAACCTCTTTCCGATGGCACTTTATATCGAAGCCTAGCCGGTGCACTTCAATACCTTACAATCACCAAGCCCGATATCACTTATGCGGTACAACAAGTTTGTCTGTTTATGCATGCACCACGAGAGCCCCATTTTAACTTCCTCAAACGCATCCTTCGATACTTAAAAGGTACATCTGATCAAGGACTCACCATAGAGGCATCGTCAAATCTACAGATTACCACATATTCAGACGCCGATTGGGGAGGTTGTCCCGACTCCCGAAGGTCAACCTCCGGCTATTGTGTATTCCTCGGCAACAACTTAGTTTCATGGTCTTCAAAAAGACAACCTACCGTATCACGTTCTAGTGCCGAAGCAGAATACAAAGCAGTCGCAAATGCCACCGCCGAAACTAGCTGGCTCCGAAACCTTCTACTTGAATTACACGTACCAGTTACCAAAGCCATGCTAGTCTATTGCGACAACATCTCAGCGGTCTACCTCTCCGACAATCCCGTTCAACACCAATGCACAAAACACGTGGAAATAGATATACATTTTGTTCGGGATCTTGTCAAAATCGGCCGCATCCGCGTCATTCACGTTCCCACCGATCACCAATATGCGGATATTTTCACAAAAGGACTCCCCCGGCACCTATTCCAACGATTCAAATCCAGTTTGTGCATTCGGTCACCTCCTGCTCCAACTGCCGGGAAGTCTTGGACGATACCATAACCGTCCACATTTATGTCCATTCATTGTATATATTCAGATTCCTATTATGTACCCTTGAATTATGCCTCTCTATTAGGCAACTGTATTTCTCTTGTATTATTTATAGTCTTCACAGTAATGAGAATGGATCATCGAATTATTCACATATTCACATTCCTATACTATTTAGTTATACGGCTATATATAAGGTGTACATATGCACACCTAGGGGGAGTTATTATAAAAATTAAAAATAAAAATAAAAAATTGTAGTATTTGCTACTAAAACTTTCTAATTCTATCATGTTATCCATAAAATGATTGATATGTGAAATATATTAATTCTTTGTTTTAATCTTATCTTTTAATTTGGAAACTTGTATTAATAAAATGACTAGGAAGATAAGATGAAAATTTAGTAAGAATATACCATCTGTCAAAAGTAAAAGACGAAATGATGAGCCTGAAGGGCGTACCTCGCATGGACCGACAAGCCAAGGGAAGAAGATTGTCGTGAATGCCGCAAAATATTCCCTCGAAAACTTAGAAGGTGGCGTCAATGTTTTGATCTGTTTGATGCAACAACAGTTCAGCTACTGTTTTTAGTGTGTTTGTAAGCATTACTACATATAGTATGTGACAAAGTTTAATATTCCTTTTTAAATTAATAAAAATTTGATTATTGCCATAGCAGTCGAAATTAATATAAAACAAAATGACAAGATTAAATACTTTTAAAGAAGCAAATAACAACAATGAACAATGAAAATAATAATAATTGATAGATAATAATTCATTTGGCCGTTCGGCTAAAACGCATCAAAACGTAAATAACAACTATGAACAAGGACTTCCCAGAAAGGCGACAGGGGCGGGAATAGCATTTTGAAGAGCCTTCACAACAAGTTGACGTTGTTGGACCGGGTCAAAGCTCCGAAAAACCGCTCCGGCTGCCACCACCAAACTATCATACCCGCTTACCTCATTTCTCACTCCTATATTTTCAACCCAAAAAAAAAACATTATATATTATGGTCAATACACATAATTTCATTTTCGTATATCTAGTTTGGTGGTTTTAATAAGATAGTATGATACAATTAGATATTTTGAGGTATAAAAGGAAAGAAAATATAAAAAGTAAAAGATTAACGAAACAAACCTGTCGTATCTTGGACGGCTTTGGACAGGTAATTGATGGCAACATGATCGAACCAATTATCTGTATAGACGGTTTTTGTTGTGGTGGTAGCTAGACTATAACTACTTGTAGCCTTCGACTTCAAGTTGTTGGTTGAAGTGGGCGGTGTAAACACCGATACAACTTTAAAATGACTATGTTTCAATTTAACGCTACATTTCCCGCAATGACTCGTTGGTGGAACGAATGGCGGGATTCCGATCTTTGCCGGAGTAAAGAATATGGTGGTGTCCATATATAGTTTATGAGAGAGACATTAAGGTTAGAGTGATAGATATACAAGTGTTTATATAATTGTAAATATGTATAATACGTACAAAAAAGCGAACAAGAGGATTTTCACCACTCTCTTGTTTAGATACCTTCATATCTTGGTTACCCAACCCCTACATTATTAATTTATTGTTTTGACATTACATTTGTTGGAACAAAATCACAGATCAACTTATTACTGATGCTGCAGTTAGTACTGATCATGTTTACTACTGATGAATATTATGTTTAGTACTGATGGGGCAGAACCTTACTACTGATGAAGTTGATACTGGTGAAGTCTATAACTTAGTTACTACTGATCAAGGCATATTGAAGATACTACTGATCAATAGTAGTTACTACTGATGATGGTTTTGGACTTACTACTGATCACCAAACTTACTACTGACGATGCTCATTTACTACTTGTGATTGCAGATTACTACTGATATACGATTTGGAAGCAAATCAAGTCCGAGATCTTCGCAGAGATAGTTATAGAATGTAATTCAATGTATATCTTTATAATTCGAATGTAAATCAAGTCCTAGAATAACTAGGGTAAATAGTTAGGCTTCAAGGATTTTTATAAATAGTTCCTTACGAATTGTAAACGTACGTGTGTATTGTTAATCGATAATATACATTGAAGCTTTTTGTGAAACTGTGTTCTTAATATTCTCGCATATTGTTCTTACAGTTTATTGTTCTTAATATATTGATATAGTGTTGATCCGCTGCAACTTCTATTATCAATTAGATCTAAAGGTGTTTATTAACTCTTCATAGTTAATCGATCCTGACAAGTGGTATCAGAGCTTATTGGTTCTAGATCTACTATTTGTTAAGAAGAACAAAAAGTTTTAATCCTTAAAACACACACATTATTAGTCATGACTGATAATAATGAAAGCACTCAAGCCAACAAAATCCCTATACTCACTCCCAATAACTTTGGGATGTGGAAGAATCGTATTAAGCAATACATGCTTATTACTGATTATTCCATGTGGGAAGTTGTCATTGAAGGAAACAAAACTGGTCCGGCTCAAGCAACCAGTTCTGCAACTGAAGCAGACAAACTAAAGTGTGAAAAGGAGAAGAAAGACAGAGGAATCGAACTCAAAACTCTAAGCACTCTCCTACTGGCCATTCCTAATAACTATCAACATCTATTTGTTGAATATGATGATGCTAAGGTGCTGTGGCAAGCACTGGAGAAGAGATTCGTTGGCACCAAGAGCACAAAGAGGAACATGAAGTATGTTCTCAAGCAAGACTTTGAAAACTTCAAAGGAAAGCCCAATGAGACACTCACTCAAGTGTTTGACAGATTCAACAAGCTAATTGGTGAACTTAACCAGGTTGGGGTTAAGATGGATCAAGAAGATGTCAACATGAAGTTCCTAAGGTCTCTTAGTGAAGAATGGGCCATGTATACAGTGATATACAGACAGAGAGATGCACTAGAAGAAAAGGAGTTAGATGAACTCTACAATGATCTCAGAGTATTTGAAACTGAGGTAAATCAAAAGAACCCTTCTATTTCTTCTAATAATACTGCATTTGTATCTAGTACAGGTCAAGGTCAAGAAACCTCCACAGGAAAGGCTGCAGATTCTGAAGATGCTGCAAGAGAATCATTTTTCACTAGTCATGTGCATACTGCACTGATTAGTGATGATTTGGAACAATTGAATCCAGATGATCTTGAGGAGATGGATCTTAAATGGCAGATGGCTATGCTGAGCCTAAGAACCAAAAGGTTCTTAAAAAGGACTGGTAGGACAAGTCTCAACTACAACAAAGGTGACAAAGCTGGATTTGACAAAACTAAAGTCAAATGTTACAACTGTAACAACCTTGGTCACTTTGCAAAAGAATGTCTTCAGCCAGACAAAAGATCAAAATCAACTGCTCTTGTTTCACAACAAGGACAAGGCTATGACTGGAGCTTCCAAGCAGAAGAGCATGCTCAAAATCAAGCTCTCATGGCCTTTACTGACAGCAAATCTGAGGTAAAACTTAAACCTTGTACTTCTGAATGTATTAAAATTGTTAAAAATTTAGAAAAAGAAAACACTAAATTAAATGAAGATTTAGCAAAAGCATTAAGAAGAAATCATGAATTTGATGGTGTGATTGCTGATCAAGAACATCAGATAAAGGTATACCAGATGATTGATCAAAGGATACAGGAAGAACTGCTCCAAGCTGTAGATGAGAAAGAGTACTATGAATTAAAAAATAAAGAACTAACAAGTAAATTAGAAGAATGTCAACTTGAAATTGAACAAAATAAATTGACAATTAAAAAATTTGAAAGAAGTACTAAAATTCTTGATGAATTAACTAATAAACAAACTACAGAAAAAGTTGTTCATGGAGTGGGATATCATGCTGTACCACCTCCATATAAATTCATCCCTCCACTTAAAGATAGTTCAGAAAGAATCATAAATGAATTAAAAAGTGAAAATCAAACTGAATCTAATACTGAAAACCCTCAATTATTATTATACCAAATGAATCTAATACTGAAAACCCTCAATTATTATTATACATATTATCATGTCTATGTTTCGAAAAGGATTCAAGGAGACCATTCGTCAAGCATCTAAGTATCATGAAAACCCTCAATTATTATATATAATAAATGATAATAAAATAGCCAAAAGAGATTTATGGGAAAACAGTGACACCAAATGAATAAGACACTCATCAAACGCGAATTGATATAGAGTTATCAAAACATGTCAAGAGAGAGACTAATGAATCAAATTGAGCTGGATTCTTTAAATGATGTATTTGAGTTATTAATAAATCGAGATTTATGAGAAAATTTGATAAGAGATTATTGATTGATAATGAGTTAACCAAACAAATCAAGTGAAAGTTAGTTTAACCAAATTGGTGAAAATCACTAGCGATAATTTGTTAAAATATAGTAATAACGAGATATATTAGCTGGTTAAAAATTAGAAGATAATGTTTAAAAATGATTAAGAATAATTTAATTCGCATAATTGAGAAGTTATTGAAAATTACTAGAAATTAATAAAGCGTGAACGATTATCAATTATCTAAAACGAATTAAATAAAGAGATTATAAATTATGTGTAATCATTAAATTGAGTAAAGGAGGAAAACAATAGTAAATGAACGAGATTTATATGAGTAAATGAGAATTAACGACTTGAAGGGTTAAATTGACTAATAAGAAATTTTTGTGAAGTGTATCAACATAATCCGAGGAGAAACCAAGGGTGATAATAATATAAATGATGTTTAATGAGATCATGAGGGGTAATACGAATTGCGTAAAGTTTAATGAATTGAGAAATTTTATTGCGAAACTATATAGATTTAATTTTTCATTAAGAGAAATCATCGAGAATACGAAATAATGGATACAATTTATTGAGTAAGGGATAAAATTTTGACAGAGTTAATAAAAGTTGCAAAAATGTAAGCAACTTAAATTGAATAAGATGAGGAACCCAAAACGAGTTATTTAACGAGTTAAGCGACGAGAGAAAATTTACGAGATGTGTTCACTACAAATGAAATGAGAAATCTATTCAATGACAAAATTGTTATATGGTAATAATAATACCAAACACGCTATGAGTAAGCAAAAAAATGAGAATTTAATACTCAGATTTGAACAAGAAATAACCGTGAATGCGTAACGTGAAATAAAGTTGTGGTGCTATGTAATGAAATTGACTTGTGAGGAATCATAAAATGACTCATTAATAATGAGACTAATAAAAATTGATGAGTTATAATGGAGAAAATCTAATAAGGATGTGAGAATCCATGAGAAGCTTAATGAGAAAGCTGACACCTAATATGAGCAATGAATAATTTTTATAAAGTGATAAAAAGTAAATGAGTACGGGTGTGAGAGGGGCGTAAAGAGTACACGCCGGGAGCGGCCCACACTTGTGCATGATGGTTTATTTATCGAGTAATTAAATGAAACCTTAAAATATATAATCAAAAATTGAGAATCAACAAACCGAACTATCGAGTGTTCGTAACGAGTTCTATGAGATTTTGAGTACCACTTCCAAACTCGGGGACGAGTTTTCTCCAAGTGGAGTTGAGTGGTGGTAAAGAGAAGACTACCAATATTAAGAGTGCGAATAGAGAATAATTATAAAATTGTGAATTATTAAATTCGTATTACTGAGCTAATGAAGATTAATAAATTGAGCATATATGTGCATATAACTGGCTAAAAAGTTATAAGAGTGATTAATTAATCGAGAAATTAATTCTGTGAGAATATGATGAGATAAAAAAAGAGATCATTAAAATATGAGAATTTATTATGAATTATTCAAGTCAGGTTAAATGAGAAAAACATGATTGTAAGAAGTTATTAAACCCAGTCGAGAAATTTTTTTGAGCCAAATTATTGTGCTGAGTAATATATATACATGTGACTCGGGAATTTATAAGAATAATTGAGAATAACTAATTTCATGTGAGGGTATAATTATCAAGTGGTAAGAAATTCATAAATCGAGAGTAGTGGTGCAAATGAGAAGTGGCAAGTATATAATCATATAAACAACGAGAAATTATGAAATTCGTGTAATGAGAATGTTATCAACGAGACGGTCATGAGAAGATCGACATAATAAATTATGGGAAAGACTTATTATTATTAAGGAATTATCGAGCTATAAGAACCTATTAAATAAATTTAAGCGAGTAAATTATTAAAATAAACCAAATGAGAAAATTTTATTATGAGCAGATATTAAATTTTAATTAAAGGATTGCCAAGTTAAACTATTAAATTGAATGCCATCAAATATTGTGTTTTATTGAGTAATTACTAAATCAAGAATAGTTATTAAAATGAGCAAACGAGAAAAATATAAGCGTATCAAATAATAAACCTTTATTAAAATACTATGAGTTTCGAAATCGAGAAAACAATAAAAATATAAAGTAAAGAGGAAACTTTATATTGAGAACGAGAAAATAGCTGAGTAATCAAGTGCATGAGAATTATCTAGTTGATTAATTAACCAAGTGAAGAGAAAAAAATACTAAATGGAAGCGTTTGAGACTTAAAAATAAATGAGATTAATGAGTGGAATTTTAGACAAATTGATCAAGAGACAATTTAAATGAGAATAAAGCGAGAAAATAATTAACGAGCCAAATAATAAAATCATTAATCGCGTTGATAAATATCGTTAAAATGAGTTAAGCGAGTAGTGTTTAAAAGAGTTAACAAGAGATTGTTAAATATGAGTTAACAAGAGAACTAATAACGCATCTTAAAAGATAAATTATCGGCTCGAGTAGTCTGATAATAAAATTTGATCACGTGAAAATCGTAAAAGCGAGTAAATGTATACATTGTGTTGACTGGCGAGAAGTCATTAAAACGACATTTGAGTTTAAATTGATAATATAGCTTGCGTTGAGCTAAAAAAAAAGTCGTAGAGATTTGAGATAAGTGCAATTGAGTATATGCAAAATTAGTAAGAGGCATGAGTTGCCTACTATATGAGATTTCTGTGTGATAAAAACATTTATTGAGAATATTGTGCTTGTTTGTGTACTGATTGATAGCGATGCGAACCACTAAATTTTTTTATTATGTTTTAAAACAAAGTGATGTCCCATAGAACAGAGGACCTGGAAATATCATTCTTGGCGGACATTGATAAAAAAAAAATAATAAATAAATAAATAAATAAATTTCTAGTGTAAATTATATAAAGTGACCATGTAATAGAGCTGTGCGGGAAGATGTTCCCATAAAAAAAACTTGTTGTTATCGCCACGAGAGGGCCGAGTGTGATTGTGAGCACGACATGGATGACCGAGTAACACGCCGTGATCATTTGTCGCCACAAACCAAACCGTAACAAATCTTCAAGTGGAGTTGAATCAGAGATTCAACCCATCGTTAACTGCTGGGTGCAGCAACTGTGTCCGACTACGAGAGCAAGAAGACATCTTCATCAGAGTATCAAGGGTTATTGTGCGTCATTTTGACATCCTTTTACCGTTAAACCGAGATTCTTAGAGAACGTTCCGATTTTATTTCATATAGCCTTATCTTTTGTGATGTTAGAGACGGAAGGCTTGTGTGAGCAAGAACCGGAGTCACGTTGATCGAGTAGGCCACCCTTAAGAATTTCATTCTATTCTTAACCTTTGAAGAGCTTCATTATATTCTTAACCTTTTCGTTACTTCCTGTTGAGGACGTGTGTCGTTGCCGAGTATGCGTATGAGATGCGAGATCGGTACCCTGAGTTTCTACCGGGCCATGACTTCGGGGACGAAGTCTATTTCAAGTGGAGTTGAGTTGTAACACCCTGAAATTTCCAGATAATTAAATACTAATTTAAATTAACTTTATCGTATTATTATTCTGATATTATAGTTAACAAATACGTGACATTTTGATTACGTATTAAATATGAGGAAAATCTGTGTGATAAATGGCATGTTAATATTAATTATTGTGCCGTGTATGATCAGTAAATTCTCGTTAATTAAACGTTTTGAAATCCCGAGTTAGTTTAAGCTAAATATGTCCCGAAATTTAGTTAAGGGTGAGGCCGGCCAAAGGACCGTTCGGTTTTTTTTTTCTTTTCTTTACTCTTGGGGTTAACTTCATTAGCCGATGTACAAGTTGCTCGAGACGGTTTAATTATTAGTTAGAGTTGTTTTGAGCCGAGATTGCAACCAAGAAGTATCGAGGCCGAAGTGAAAGGGAATGAAGAAAAGGGTTGCGGGTTGGGGGCTGCATGATGTCAGGCTGTGGTGGACCCAATGGAAACAGGCTAGAGGCCCATAATGATAGGTACGGGAGTTAAGAGGGAAGCGATCCACAAATCCCTAACAGTCATGTAACGATCTCAAATCCATCGGCCGCTGTTTTCATTCTCTCGTCAATTGTTTCAATCGTTCAAAGAGTAGAGCATCTCCAATCACGTACTTCCCCATCCATCGATCTCCAATTCGTTCAACTACCAAGCAGAAGCAAGTGATTGAGCGGAGCTGTGGTTCGGGATCGGCCAATCATCGAATTCTAGTCTCCTTCGGTAAAACCTTTCCCGTTCCTTTTGATTCCTCTTGTTCCCTTCAATTCCGGATAGTATTAATCTGATTATGTGTGTGATCTGTGGACCAAGCAGCAGGCGACATCAAGTGTAATAAGGCAGCAGAAAGAGTCTGCGTAGTTGGAAAGATCCTTGTGGCGGTGGTTTTCTTATTAGGCGGTGGCGACAATTTCAAGCATTGAATCACAATTATATTATGGTGCTACCTGCTTGGTTTAAAAATGGAGATAAGTGTTATGATATTGAAGGTCGATATCAAATGTTGTTCACGTGAGGTTGCAAGCACCTCACATTAATTTCTATGGTGAGCTGCTTTAATTAATTTCAATTTTGTATGATTTAAGTGTTGGTCAACAAGTGTGGCTAGGTGTTATTCAGTGTCGCGTATTTCGTGGGTCGGTTCGGGAATAATTCTCATTCCTTTTCATATAGTCCTACTCTTTTACTTTTGTTTCGTTTTCTTGTAGTCCGTGTGATTTCTCGGTAAGTGCTTGTGTCGACTGTTGTTTGGTTTGTCAAACCGTTGTATTCGTTTCTTTTAATCATGAGCTTGTAGTCGCTGAAAGTTATAAGTGTCGGGTTTTTAACGTCATGCTGGATTTTGGGCAGAAACTGTAGTCTGGGTTTAAGTCCGTTTTTGTCACACTTAAGATACGTTTCTGGATTTTTGGCCCGTGTTGGTTTCTAGGTTTCTGAGTCCTCTTTCTAACGACACTGACGGCTCGTTAATCTGATTCACGGTTTAAAAGTTATTGTTTTGTTTTAGTAAACCTTCGCTGGATAGTTTTCGGTTCAGCTATTCTGTCTCGTGATCCTGTTTTGAGCCTTTACTGTTTGGATCTAGCTTCCGAAATCTTCTGTAAAATTGTAGTCCTCTGAGTCATTTAATTACTGTAAAATTTGAATAATATCTAGTGAGCGGTTTGAGAGTTATAGCCGTTCCCGCAAAAGTGCTGAGTGCTGTTTAGTTTCTGCTGAAACAATCTTTGAGTCTAATCCTAACCCGAGCTTCCTTGTACATTGTAGGACCTTCTAGGACCTGTTAGAGACGATCTTCAGTACCGAGGATATTTAGGAGCTTACGGTTATTCGAGGTGGGTAATCTCACTATAAACTTGTACTTACTTTCGATTCATGATTTTGTGCTATGTGTTGTGAATTGTCTTGTTGATTGAGCTTGAGTATTGATTGGGTGATTTATTTGAGTTATCTGTGATTTGAGTTATCTGTGATTTGAGTTATCTGGAGCCTGAGTTATCTGAGTTTTGAGTTCTTGAGTTAAAACATTAAACATAATATACTTGAGTTGTCTTGGCACCGAAGAGTACTGGTGCCAGACGTTTTGACTCAACACCGAAGAGTACAGGTGTTGAGCCTTGAGTTGTGTGAGGCGGGTCGAGGTTGATCTCTCGTCCCAAGTCACACAAGCGCGCTATATAAATTTAAAATCTGAGAAAATAAACTTGAGTAATTGAGAATTGAGTAGAGTCTCTAGGGATCACTTATGTGGCTTGAGTTGTTTGTAATTACTTGTTTATTTTGATATTATTCACTCAGCGGTGGCTGACCCCAATCACTCCCCCCATTCTACAGGTACTAGCAAGGGCAAAGAGAAGGTCAATGGTTGATGAGCTGCGTTTCTATTTTTATATTTATGGATTTGGATTAAAACATTTATTTCGAGTCAAACATGTTTTGTTTTAAAACCTTTTATTATTCCGCATTTAAACCACGAGACGGTTTTATATTTTTATTCATGAGTTGGGACCTTTGAGTTACTTGTACTCTTGGGGAAATTGTTTTATTTTATTATTTAAATTTTTTTTTTAAATTTTCCCCTGATTTTTGGGTTGTTACAATTTGTGCAAAACAGAAGAGTTGGAAGCCCAAAGAACAGCAATTACTTCAAGAACAATGGAAAATCAAATCAAAATAAACAATATTTTAAATTTTTCAACACCAGTAAAAACTTTAACAATTTTACAACTGGTGTTAACCCTAATTATAATGCTGTCTGGTACCAGTACAAAAACACTACTGGTAAAAACCCTAATTACAAGAATACTACTGCTGCTAAACCAACATTCAAACATACTACTGGTGTCAACCCTAAAAACAATACTGATGCTGCAGTTAGTACTGATCATGTTTACTACTGATGAATATTATGTTTAGTACTGATGGGGCAGAACCTTACTACTGATGAAGTTGATACTGGTGAAGTCTATAACTTAGTTACTACTGATCAAGGCATATTGAATATACTACTGATCAATAGTAGTTACTACTGATGATGGTTTTGGACTTACTACTGGTCACCAGACTTACTACTGACGATGCTCATTTACTACTGGTGATTGCAGATTACTACTGATATACGATTTGGAAGCAAATCAAGTCCGAGATCTTCGCAGAGATAGTTATAGAATGTAATTCAATGTATATCTTTATAATTCGAATGTAAATCAAGTCCTAGAATAACTAGGGTAAATAGTTAGGCTTCAAGGACTGTTATAAATAGTTCCTTACGAATTGTAAACGTACGTGTGTATTGTTAATCGATAATATACATTGAAGCTTTTTGTGAAACTGTGTTCTTAATATTCTCGCATATTGTTCTTACAGTTTATTGTTCTTAATATATTGATATAGTGTTGATCCGCTGCAACTTCTATTATCAATTAGATCTAAAGGTGTTTATTAACTCTTCATAGTTAATCGATCCTGACAACATTATTTAACTATTTATTGTTTTGTAAAATTCTTTAATGCGAAACTTAAATTGGTTTACCTCGTGTTGATAAAAGATATTAAATTTAAGTTTGATTTTGTTAAAGGCAGTGCCGTCCTTGGGCATAGGCGACAAGGGTGGCCGCCCATGTCACACAAAATTTAAGGGCCCACCTTTTTAAGAAAAAAAAACCCATGTATTCATGTGTAAACTCAGTTGAATCAAAGTAAGTGCAACGAAATATTGAAAATAGGCGGATTATGGGGTCCAATCCGAACATGTAATTTGGGGATTGGGGTGACACTTTTAATTTGGCGGAAAATTTTCAGTTATTTGGAAAAAAAAAAAATTACTTCACAAGGCCCAATTTTAATATTTTGCCCAGAGCCTAAAAATTAATTGGACCGGCCTAGTTAGAGGGTTGATTCACGTTTGTTGATTGAAAAACTTATGAGTCTGATTATAGCCATATGAGAATATGAAACAACTTGTTAAATTTGTAAATATCGAATAACAAATCAATAATGTATTTTGTTCTTTTCTACTAGTTGTTTTATTTTAGCTTGAAATATCAGAAATTTTGATTTTGGATTGAATTATTTAGTTTATGATAGATTAATTATTTAATATATATTGTCATTGTCTTTATCAAGCTTCGTGTTTATCTATTGTCTACATATTATTGTTTAAAGTATAGCAACCATCACTGTGAAACGAATATATAATTTTATAGTTGAATAAATAATATAACTATGCTTATTTTATTTTAGATGTTATTTTTAAAAGGTTTTAATATTTTATAGTATCTTCAAAATGCCTTTAAACTCCTAACTATTTTATTGTTTGCCATATGTACTATGTAGTTTAGTCTTTAACTAAAATTTCTTAAAAATAAGAAGTTTCGAATTAAATACTTTCTCCGTTTCAAAATAATGTTAGATTTAATTGAATAGTTCAGATGAGTTATACATTTATTTAATAAAATATCGTTAATGATATTATTTAAAGGTAAAAATAAAGGTCAAATAGTTATTTTACTAGATTAAAGAAGATAATTAGTTGGTATGAGTTCCACTACTTTTTATCAAAAAGATAAATTATCAAAGTGTATTACTTATTTTAAAATACGAAAAATGAAAAGTGCATGAGTTATTTTGAAACAAGTATTAACTATTAAATATGCCAAGATAACGTATAAGGTGATTTTCCCTATTAAACATATTCCATTAAAGTATGGGAACAATTTTGTGAAAAAAACATAGTGAATAATTGATTTGCTTCAGATAAATGCAAAAACTTGTAGTCTACCACTAGTAAGTTGCCCACTCATAAACATGTTATAAGTTCAAATCTCATCTGAAACTTTATGTGGTATTTAGTTACGTAAAATGTCAGTCTTCGGGAAAAAAAAATACAAGACACCATATCATATTTCAAACTAATGACAACCTTAAAACCACAATCACAAACAAGCCACGAAGGCAAAAACTAGTAGTCATCCTACGATAATCATAAAGGGGCCATTGAGAACACAAACATGACCAAATCTGGAACACCAGTTCTTGGTAGTTTACAACCTCATTAATAAATATAACCATCGACGAACATAAACTTAACCCTAAACAATAATCCTAAGATGAAATGCAGGCAGACGATCAATGTGCAATAATAATTCTACAATTAAACAAAGTCAAAGTCAAACTACATCCAAATACCACAATTATCCAAGAAGCTAGAAACTAAAGAGGTGAAACAGTCAATAGTGTTGTTGAAGCTAAAAAGTAAACATCTATGATGAAAAGAGGTTAGGTTCATTCTTTAGTGGTTTTGTTGATGAGTGATTTGTGAATGTGAGGAATCACACCACCAGCAGCAATGGTACCTTTGATGAGAGTATCGAGTTCTTCATCACCACGAATTGCAAGTTGCAAGTGTCGTGGAGTGATCCTTTTGACTTTTAAATCTTTGCTTGCGTTTCCAGCTAATTCTAGTACTTCGGCGGTTAGGTATTCCAAAATGGCGGCTGAGTAAACGGCGGCTGTGGCCCCCACTCGCCCGTGGGCTGAGGTTCTTGTTTTCAGATGACGGTGGATCCTTCCAACTGGAAACTGAATTTTAAAATCAAAATGTGTAAGTGGTTTATTCATATTGCCAAATGTTTACTCATTTCCATCTGGTAAATGTTTACCCAAAGAGGGATCACACACGTGATTTCTACGAAATCATTCGGAAGCCATTATCACCAGGCTACCACTAGATGGTTGTCGTTTACTAATCTGAGTAATTTACATAGTCTCTGTGACTTTTTTTATCACACAAATAGTCCTTATTTTATAAACTTGTAACACCAATGGTCCCTTAAGAAAAAAGGTTGTTGAGTTTTTAGGGACCATTGATGTTACAATTTTTAAAATTAAGGACCATTGATGTTACAAATCTTAAAAGTAGGGACCATTGATGTTACAAGTTTCTAATTTAGGACTATTTGTGTAATACAAAAAATCAAGGGACGGAATCCATAATTTCGTACAGGGACGATTTCTGTAACATTCTTTATTATCTATTATTTATCGGTACTACAACATTACGCGTTTTGACAGTTTATCACCAAACCTACTTGACTAGCTATTTTGCAATCTATACATACTAGGCTCTATTAAATTTGTAATAATAAAGGAGCAACAAACAAAACCAAATTGGAATATCATATACAGATTTACAAGCCACATAACAAAAATTCAGCATTAGGACATTTAATCAATGTTTTAACCTAGATTAAATTCTCAAACTCATGTGCATTATTTCAATCATCTCAGATTTTTCAGCAATATCAACAATTATGATGAGAATTAGGGCACGTAACAGTAGAAATCAAGGACAATAATTGTGATTGGGTAAGAATCTCAATCACAGGAACCTTTTATTCACAATTCGAGAGTGTGAATGTCTATCCCAAAGTTTACACTTTTCCAATTACAAAACAGAATGCCTCCCAGTGTTGTAAAAATCGGTCTTGGCGGCCGCCTAGGCGGCGCCTAGGCGCTTGGCGGTCGGCTGCCGAGTGAGAAAACACCTAATCGTTGCAGTTTGAAGGTTTCGGTCTTTATCGGTCCTTATCGGTCTTTATCGGGCCTTATCGGTCTTTCTCGGCCCTTATCGGTCAAAGTTGACCAAGTCAACAAAGGTAAAAAACGAAAATTTCCCCCCTTTTTAATTAGTTTTAGGGTTAAAAAAAAAAACAAAATTAACGTCGTCTTAACTCCTCCTCCTACGATCGGCGACTGCTCTCTTCCTCTTCTCCTACAATCGCTGCTCTCTCTCACAGGTATGATTCTCGATCGATCTCTCTCTCTCTCGTTCAGTCGTTCGTGCGTCCCTCTCTCTCGTGTCCTTCTCTCTTGCTGAATTGCGACCTGTCTCTCTCTCTCTCTCGTCTGTCAATCTGTCACTCGATCCACTAGGGTTACTTCAATCTGTGTTTAATCCTTAAGGGTTACAATAATTGGTGAATGTTGCCTTTTGTAGACTGTTGTAGGTCAGAATTGAAGATTGAAGCATTGTTTCTTCACTATTACACTTGTATCAACTAAACTGTTGCTTAACATTATGATAATTTATTATTTTACTGACTTTAATCACTTAATCATGTCCAATTCCCATGTATTTTATAATTTTAAATATAAATTCCCATGTATTTTATGGTATCCGCCTAGAAACCGATTAATCGCCGCCGAGACCGATTAATCGCTTGAAGGTGGTCCACCGCCGAGGTACCGCCGAGCGATTTTTACAACATTGATGCCTCCCCAACTACACTCACCTCTCCCTTTTATAACATTCTAACAGCTATTGACTTCCCCCTAACAGATTGACTTTTCTAACTGACTTATTCATGAAAGTACTAAACTACCCTTACCAATTACTTAACAACCAACTAAGTGTATCAAATTAATACTAAACCAAGTCTATTGCAGCACATTTAATTAAAGCAAACATGCTACATGCTTGAGAACTCTTAGCTAGTCTTGTAAGAGTCAATGAAGTAAAGGCAGAATTAGTGAAACACGATTACAAATAACCCATTTCACATATAAAAGAAGTATTAAAATGCATGCTGTATACAAAGATATTGTGTTGATTTCGTTTATATATACCTGCAGCCCAGCTCGCGAAGAACGGGAAGTCGGCCTCTTCTTATCTTTATCCTTATTAGCAGCAGCAGCTGCTGCAGCTGTAGTTGTTTTTGCAGCCAATAAACCCTTGCCACCCTTTCCCGCCATTTTTGGATCTACACACACAGTTCAAAGTTCAAACTTCAAGAAGACATAACCATCTCAAATTTTATATGAAAAAACAGATCATCACACAAAAGCTTTATATATGATAATTATTAAAAAAAAAATATCCTCGAAGAATTGATGTCATATTAGGTTAAATCAGGAATCGGAACAATCAACGTATTTGCTTGTACGAACAGATCTAACTAGGTTTAACGGGATCTTAACAAAATTAGTAATTCGACGAACCCTAAAGAGTTTGAGCGAAATAATGTATGAATATCTTAAAAAAATAGTCAAATTTACGTGTAAACCACAAATTATCAAAAACTGGGAGAAATAATTCATGATAAAAACCCTAGACAGCATAATCTTCGAATTGAAGCACTTTTTGCCATGAATTCTCAATTTAAACAAAATTAACAAGAAAGGTAACAAATTTATTTAATTTATAGCTGAAAATACATTAACCAGGTGTGTGAAGATAGAAAAAAGATAGAGCGTTGTTACCTGAAAATGCTGAAAGAGTCGAAGAAGGTAGAGGCGTGAGTACTTTTATTGGATAACCCCGTAGGCCTCTATCAGTACTTTTATTCGTACGTACCAACAAATTTTCCAGATATGTAATTACTAAATCCAGATATTATGTACAATATATAATGCGTACGTACAAGGTTACTAAAAAGATTCAGCTATTTGGCTTTCTGGTTAATTTTCGAATCGGCTATTGAATTTTTCGGTGGGAAATTGAAATTTCAAAAACACTACCCTCCCTCTTTTATTTGATCACAATACACGCATTTAATTAATTAAATTAAATGATTACATTAATCTAAACCTTCAACATAACTTAAAGTAAGATTTTGCAAATGCCAAATCTAAAGATACAGAAAGAAACGTTAGTTATAACACATGTGATTAGGTAGTTTTTAGATGGATAAGTTAGACTTCTTTATCATCACTCTTCAATTTTATCACTCTAGAAAGTATATATAGGTATGTTTGACGCATATCTATTATCTAATGCTCTAAGATAAGAATTTTCCTATCACGTGATGCAGATGTTATCTACGAAAGAAAAATAGCAGCATTAAGATATTATAATTAACGCACGTGAAATTTTCAAGTATCCTTTAGCAATCTGAAATAATTTTCTAGAGATGATGACTGATGAGTTCAACCCCTTCTATAAATAAATATTTATCAGATTATCAATGGAATATTTAGAAAAAGGTCACGACAACGACTAATCACATACATCACGAGCAAAACTCAGCCACCACGAGAAATCCGTCATAAACAAAATATATCTTAAAACCATATTATCTGTACTTAGTTTAGACCGGTGCCGTCGGTTGGCACCGCCGGTTTTCCGCCAGTACCGCCACCGTTGGCACGGTCCGCCGGTTTCACCGCCGGTTGTGCCTACGCCGGTTTGGAGACGAGGTGGAGGGGTGTCGCCGGTTGCTTTTTGTTTTTTTTTTTCTTTTTTTTTACAAACGGTTATATATATATATATATATATATATATATATATATATATATATATATATATATATATATATATATATATATATATATATATATATATATATATATATATATATATATAGCCGTGATGCCATTTAGAAAGAAGAGACCAAGAAAAAGAAAAAGCAGTATTTTGCAGATTCTTGCCATCACTGGAAAAGAAATATATATATATATATATATATAGGCAAAGGTTCGTGCGAGAAGCATATTTTTTGCGAGAAATGCGAGAATTAATTATCACCTTTAGATCAACAGATGAAGGGCTGAGATTAACGATGTCATCTGTGTAAATAAAAGAACATCTATGGCTTAATAATTAAGGGAGAAAGGGTAATAGGGTAAAATCTCAATTCTTTTTCATTTAAAAACGTAAAGAGAGAGAAACTACCAAATCAAAACACACACTTGTGTGTGTGTATAGTACGGGTTCTCTCTCCCTTCAATTTGCCGGTGGCCATGGAAGGTATTTCCGGCAACGTTAATTAAAGTTTTTAAATTATTGTACTTTTTTTTCGTATTGTTTTTTTTTTTTAAGTTTTTAGATTATTGTAATGTTTTTTCATTTATTAAAAGTATTATGTTTTTAGTTATATTTTTTGTTTTAATTAAAAAGAAAGTAAATTAATTATATTTGGTGAAGTGACGGAGTGCTGTTGCCATGACTACGTCAGTTTAGTGTTAGTTAGTTTGTCTGCTGACGTGGCGCTGAGTTGGTAGCAACTGACGGCGTCAGTTGCTGCCACCATTGGGAGTGGTCTTATAGTTTCAGCTAGATAAAAGTGTCAACAGGACTAGGGGTGAGCAGAAAAAGCGGGTAACCGGAATTGGAACCGGAACCACTTTGGAACCACCAGTTCCGGTTCCTAAAATTATGGAACCGCCCTAAGAGGTTCTGGTTCCGGTTCTCAAAATTTAGGAACCGGTAACCGGTGGATAACCGGAACCGGCGATTATTCGGTCTATTTTTGGTAAAATATTATATATTTGAGAAATTTAATGTCCAAATTTAACAATATGATAAATTTTGTGTAATTTTGAATGAGTTTAGTCTTTAATTAGTCTAAATATAGCGTTTTAACAATATAATAATTAGACAATCATATTTTTAACTGGTTAAAATCTATGATTATTCAAATATTAGTAGATAAAATGATAAAAAAGATTAATATTTAAGCTTTGCATCTTATTTTAATTTTACGATTTTAGAGACAGGGTAACCGGAACCGGAGGTTCCGGTTCCAAAAATTGAGGAACCGGTACAAGAGATTCCAGTTCCGGTTCCGGTTCCGGCCGGAACCGACGGGTACGCTCACCCTTAAACATGACAATAAAAAATTTCTTGTGTCACGAGGTTGAAAACTTTATCTCTGGTGCCATTAATTTTTTTTATTATAATATCTTTTTTTGTAACAAGAACATATTTAGAGTTCGTATTAGACTAAAAAGATCGATACCAAAAAGCCATGACCATCGTTTTTAACTATGGATCATCTAACAATTTATGTCGCAAATAACTTTTTATTGCAACATGACAGCTAGTAACAATAAAATAGTTGAAGACGGTAAAATAAACATGAATTAGTTTTTACTTTTAACTGGAAGGTTCAAAAAATACGGGAAATGGTCCACATTCTCCCAAAGTAACTGGAAATCCAGCAATCTCATCCGTCCAAGGATTATTCTCATCATCATCAACGGTCTTCATTGCACGCCAAATGACACTATTACATTTGAAACCCGACCCGAATGCGATCTGCCAAACCCGGTTACCTTTCTTGACCCTACCCTTTGCTTCCACGTATGCTAGCTCATACCATATTGAGCTGCTGGAGGTGTTTCCGTACCTGTACAGTGTCATTCTCGAAGGTTCCATCTTCTCATCGGAAAACCCCAGGGTCTTCTGAAGATCGTCGAGCACCGGCTTCCCGCCGACGTGAGGGAGGAAGTGATCAACGCCGTTGCTGAAATTAGGTATGTACGGCTTGATTTTCCACGCCGGAAGGAGTTTTGTGGCGATGTAGTTTATTATGCATAGGAGTTTTTCTTTTATCGGAAGTATTCGGTAACCTACGGTAATTAGGTTTGGTTTGATGGTGGCGATGGCGGCGGCGATTAGGTCTTTGTTGATGTTGACGCCGACTATTCCGGCGTTGTCTTCTTCGCGAAAGATACAGTTGTACGATCGATCTGAACCTGATGTATTGGTTTGTATCGCGTGAAGAAGTTGATATTTGCAATTATGCTGGTCGGAACGGCTGTTGGAGAGGAGGATTGCGGCGCCTCCGACGCGGAAAATGCAATTGGTAAGGAACCTGGAACGATCTTTTCCGGTGTAGCAGTTTTCGGTAATGCTTTCTGTACTCACTATCATTGCGTAGGAGTTTTGATGCACCTGTGAAAATTAAAATTGATTAAATTTATCTGTAATTTGTGGTTGCTTTAATACCTGTTAACAACAACAAGACCTAATTTTGACTTTAAAATGCACATAAAGGAGTTGAGATGTAGGGCATATTTGTGACACAATGATTTAGCAACTAGAAACACCAATTATCAATTCATCAGCTTATAAATGCACATGATCCTAAGGTAATTTTAAGATTGGTGAGAGTTTAGAAAGTCAAATAACCTGGAGGAGCTGTTTAGCAAGTCCAATTGCCAGAAGTCCTGCACTGCAACCCATCCCAGTAAGATTGTAGGTGATAACATTTTCTCTAAACTTATATCTGTGAACTATCATGCTAGAAAGAGACGGTACCGTGTTATAAATACAACAATTTACAATTAGTATCCCAATGTCTTCACATCTTACGCCTGTTTTTGCCAGAAGCATGTCTATTGATCCAAAAATGGTCATTTCAACCTCCCTTCTTGCATCTTTCATGGATGGATTATAACCTTTTTCAAGAAAGATCTCTGCCAAATAAGTGGTATCACCAAGGCCAGATCTTTCCAAAGTTTTCTCCATGAATTCGAGTAGCTCTTCTGAGAAACATCCTGATTCTGTGGCTTGCTTTATAGTGAACTCTTTTGAACACTTTTGAGAAGTTGGAGGCTTGTAACACGCGAAATCTATTAAGTAAACTTTGCATGAAGTTTTTTTGGTCTTGAGAAAACATAACAGAAAAAGACATATGAGTAGGGTTAAGTACATAATTTGTGTGTTGGGATCTTTCAAATTGAGGTTGATGACAAACATGATAGTGGTATGATATCTTTCAACGGGCCAATTTTCTTCTCGTTAAAAGCTTGCTAAATCTTATGGGGGCCGGACACGAGATTTATGCAGCGTTTTCTAACAAATCTTAAATCTAGAGATGCAGTGAGCTTATATGGATTTAGAAGTGATAACATTTATTTGTCCAGCCTGTCATACCGAAACTGAATTCCATTATCGGTTTTCGGTGTTGAAAAGGTCCCCATCTAAATATTACATACATTAATACTTGTATGTGTTTACTCTTATTATATTCCTAGAACTCATCTTAAATATTACATATTATGCTCTTCTTTGTGTTTTTTAATGGGTGATAAAATGGGTAGGTAGGTTGGTTTTCTCTGGCATTAGTATTATATATTGTGCATCTAGTGATTTGCAATCTTCTACTGGTTATAATGTGTCAATCGCTGAGCTTGAACATTTGAACGGTTATTTCCTAATATTAAATTATTAATCTTGAGTTGACTTTAGTTAACTTTTCAAATTCTGTTTGAAGTGAAAAACAAACCGAACACTGAATTGCAGTTAGGTTTTCAGGTAGGTGTTTGGTTTGGATATGTAAAAATTTAAAACCAAGGAACCTGAGCCGATTAATCCAATGAACCTGAAACCCTAACCGATGAATAGCCTTAATATTAGGGGTGTTTAAAAATATATGAAATTCGGTATCCGAAGAAGTATCCGACATCCAAAATTCGATTCGAATATCGGTGATTTTCAAAAATTTCAAATATATGAAATATCTAGTTTTTTTTTTTTTTTCCAGAAACTATCCAAAAATATTTGGATCACTGAATTTTTTCAGATACCGGATACTAAAATCTCGAATATCCGAATTTTTGATTACCCAGTTTTAAACACCCTTACTTAATATATATATGTTACACTGCCCATTGATTTTGCCAGTTTATGTCATTTTCCTTCTATTCATACATTTATTAATTTCTGATATGCATAACATGTTAATATGCATATATTTGCATGATAATGTTAAATTGAAGTACATGGTCCCGTACTTCTGTCTCGTCTTAAAGAGTACTCACACTTAAGAAAGGACGAAAAGTATGCATAGTACATTTTTACAACTGATGGCTAGAAGAGTCTTTCTTAAAATAGTTAGTATCTCAATTAAATTCTTTTTAAAGCTATTTATTTTTTTATTGGCGTCTTTTAACTTCTGTATTTTTTAAGTGATGATTTTTACACCATATTTTTTAATCTATCTTTTATAATTGTTGTATTATATGTTTGTACATTATGCATGAATACTTGTACAGAGTAATATAGGCATAAAAAATTGCGTTATACAAATTAATTCTTGTATTTTTTAGTCAATACATTCCATTTATTTATTACGGAGTATATGTTATACTTTCTCCGTTTCAAAATAAGTGATACACTTTTTTTGAGGTAAAATATGATAATGAAGGTTAATTAGATTAAAATCATTAAATTGGATAGTTAGTGGAGGATAAGTCCCCCAATATTGATTGAAGTGAATTTAATGATCTTTAAAAGTAAAAATAAGGGTAATGTGTCTTTTCACTATATTAAAAGAGATAGTTAGTGGGTGTGAGTCTCACTACCTTTTATCAAATATGGTAAGTTTTTAAAATGTATCATTTATTTTTAAACATCTCAAAATGAAAAGTGTATTATTTATTTTGAAACGAGGAAGTACATACACTTTTATATGCGTTTGGACTTTTGTGTTTGTTGAGATTCAAAAACTAGTGGTTAAGGTTGTTGATTGAGATCTTAGGCGGTGGCGACTCATTAACATTGTAGTTTGTAAACCGTCTAAAAGGTGTTTGGGATTGCATACTTTAAAATGTTTCCGGTTTATAATGTTTTTCAAAAATTAAATTGCATTTTAAGATGTTTAGGTACAAAAATATGTTTGTACAATTGTACGTTTTAGCTTATTAGCATGGTACGCGCTTAAGGCAGTGGCGTAAAACATTTTATAACGGTATTATGATCTTTTTGATGTTTTCCGGTAGTTTCTAGAGATTGTCTATAGTGGCTGGCGCTAATGGTGGTGTATTACAAGTACGGCATCTAATAGAACCTAAATTAATACCTTTCTTTATCAAGGTTTATTTTTCGTAAAAAAATCTCCATTTTATGATCTGGCATGCTAAAATATTGATTTTTCTGGTTAGGTACCGGAAAATGAAGAAATTTAAAGAAAAGCAAGATGAAGCTGAAATCTGAAATCTGAGTGGCGTTCTAGTACATAGTTTTACCGTACTTTCTGGTGTACAAGTATGATGGATCATCGTACAACTCCAGTTATATATAGTACTTTTTATAAAACAGGTCATTTGAATAACTTTTACATGGAATCAAATGTGTTGTTGGTAGTACCTATATACCATATACGCTTTGTGCAAAAGGATAAATCAAAACAAAATTCATATAGTTCCCGTTTCAAAATAAGTGATATTCGCGCATCAGAAAAGTTAATCAGATTAAATTGGATTTCATGATTTTTATGGTATTTAATCACTTTGGATTTCACGGTTTTTAAGCCAAAACATCATAATGAAAGTTAATCAGATTAAATTGGATAGTTAGTAGATGGTAGTACCACAAATTTTAACTAAAATGAAGTTAATGATGTTAAAAAGTAAAAATAAAGGTAATTGGCTAAATGAGATAGTTAGTGAGTGTGGACTCCCTATTTTTTACTAAATAATATAAGTTTTTAAAGTGTATAACTTATTTTAAAATATTCATAATAAAAAGTATATCACTTATTTTATTTTAAAATAAAAGAAGTATTTCACCCATATTCAGTTATGGAGTACGAGTACATAATAAATCCTTTGTTTGTTCTTTGATACCACTTAATATATCTAAGCAGTCTGATGCGCGTATCATTTAACCTAATTTTTAGACTAATTAAACATATAATTAGTCAAACAAGTTAAAAATCATTTTAACATGTAGTGAAACAAGAATATTGATTGAACTTTGCCTCTGTAGTGAGGGGTAGTAACTACTAACTAGTAAGGGTAGCTTATGAACATTTTTAAAATTTTCCGTATAGTGTTAAAAACAATATTCAAATTTTTTTTAGCGTAAGTGATACTTCTAGGAAAGAATTGCAACCGGTGATATATCTTGATTTTTTTTCCTGAGTCTACCACTGCCTCCAATAGATTAATCTTTAACGAAGAATTAAACTTATCGGCTTTAACACAACATGTTTTTTTATAATAAGTATGATAGTTCGCTTCGTTTTACCACCACTAACTACCATCGCGATTACTGTCGACTAACTAACAATTTCTGAAATACATATGCGAGAATAGTGAGATAAATCAATTTACTAAGGTGCTGTTTGTTTTTTTTATAAAAGGTCTTCCTGAGGTCTTTTATCTTCGCGGCGCAGACCACACGCAGAAAAAGGCTTGCGCAGATGTTTGTTTTTCGGAAGCCCGCAGACCTTATTTTGTCTGCCTAAGGTCTTCCCCAGGAAGACTTGAACATTAGCTTCTTGGGTCTTCTAAACTTAAAAAAAATCTACAAACTTAATTAATATTATTATTATATTATTATATTATTATATTAATATATATAATTATTACCTATATATATAATATTATTATATTAATTAATATTATTATTATATATTAATTAATATTATTATATTAATATATTTTATTATTATATTAGTTATTATTATTATTATATTAATTAATATTATTATTATTATTATATATTAATTAATATTATTATATTAATATATTTTATTATTATGTTAATATTTTATTATTATATTAGTTATTATTATTATTATATTAATTAATATTATTATTATATATTAATTAATATTATTATATTAATATATTTTATTATTATGTTAATATATAATATTATTATATTAATTAATATTATTATTTTATTAATTAATATTATTATATATTAATTAACATTATTATTATATTAATATATAATATTATTATATTAATTAATATTATTATATTATTAGACAATAATACATATTATTAAATTTGAATTATATATATTATTATATTTAAATATATTTAAATTATCTATTATTATATTTAAATTATATATATTACTATTATATATAAATATAATATAATATTAATATATTAACTAATTTTATTAATATATTAATTAATACTATTATTATATTAATTATACTATTACGATATTAATGTATAATATTATTATCTTAATTAATATTTCAGTTTATTTAAGTAGTCTGCAGATGTTAAAAAACAAACAACAGTTTTCTTGCAGACTGCAGACCTTTGGTCCATCTCAGAAGCTGCAGCAGCTGGCAGATGTGGTCCGCAGACAGCAGATCTTTTTGCTCTGAAAAAACAAACAGCACCTAAGTAACAATTACCGCTGCAAAGAACTGGTTATTGCAACATAACAGCCAGTAAGACAGTTTTTAAACATGGTAAAAATAAACATTATGTGATTTTACTTTTACTTGGAAGGATAAAAAAATATAGGAAATGGTCCATATTCCCCCACAGTCAACGGAAAATTAGTAATCTCGTCCATCCAAGGATTGTTATCATCATGATCAACGGTCTTCATTGCACGCCAAATGACACTATTACACTTGAAACCCGACCCGAATGCTATCTGCCAAACCCGGTTTCCTTTCTTGACTCGATTCTTCGCCTCCTCGTATGCCAGCTCATACCAGATCGAGCTGCTGGAGGTGTTCCCGAACCTGTACAGTGTCATTCTCGAAGGTTCCATGTTCTCATCAGAAAACCCCAGAGTTCTCTGAAGATCATCGAGCACCGGCTTCCCGCCGACGTGAGGGAGGAAGTGATCAACGCCGGTGCTGAAATTAGGCGCGTACTGCTTAATTTTCCGTGCCGGTAGGAGTTTTCTTGCGATGTAGTTAATTGCACAGCGGAATTTCTCCTCAATCGGAAGGACTAGGTAACCTACGGTGGTTAGGTTTGGTTTGATGGTGGCGACGGCGGAGGTGAGGAAGTCTTTGGTGATGGTAACGCCGACTATTCCGGCTTCCCGTAGGATAGAGTTGTAGGAGCGATCAGAACTCGATGTATTGGTGTGTATCGTGTGAAGAAGTTGATATTTGCAGTTTTTGTCGTCGGAGGGGCGATTGGAGAGGAGAATGGCGGCTCCTCCGAGTCGGAAAAGGCAGTTGGTAAGGAACTTGGAACGATGGTGTAGCAGTTTTCGGTAATACTTTCTGTACTCACTATCATTACATAGGAGTTGTGTTGCACCTATCAAATATAACAACTGATTAATTTTATGTGTAATTTGTGGAGACTTGTTAAATGCACATAATAGCAAATTACCAATTCTCAGTTTAGTCAATGTTCTATATACTTTAGGGATGGGATCGGTCCAACCAGACCCAAAATACCATAATCTGATTTTAGAGGATTAGTAGACTCGAGAACTGAGCTATTTTACAGAAAACAGTTCTGGTTCTAGTTCGGTTCAGGTAAATCAGGTATAGAACCAGTTACAACCGAAATAGTAATTGGAGCTGGATTCGGGTGTTTGTATCATATATGTTAGTTTGTACAATAGCCTATGCAGTTATCTAGGTCAGAAAACGAATACAGGTCGAGGTCCTAGATCTGAGATATCGTTTATCTCAGTGAGATATCGGTGGGATATCGATTTTTTTATATTGTACTGAAAAAATTATATATATTATATATAGTTATATATAAAGAGTTAAAGACATGTTTTAAGTCCCAAACATAGCATAAAAAGTCCCAAAAGGGCAATATCGCCGATATTCTCGGGACCTATATTTAGGACCTATATTTGGGACCTGTATTATTTTGATCTTCGAGATCTCACTGAGATCCCAGTGAGATCCCACCGATATTAACTGCCCAGACAATAGCGGAAGAAAAGGGCAAGGACCTATAAATAGAAATATATCTAGGTCACTTCCACCAACAACTAAACATGTAATATTAGAATGATTTACAAATAACAATTGTGTAATAAACATGAACCCTAAGATCACCAATAATTAATATTATATATACCAAAATAAATTTCAGCTCCAGGTCTTACATCCAATTTGTTCTATACCCGATGTACCCGGACCCAAAAGACATGATACTCGATTTCACGAAAAATTGGGCCTGATACCGAACCGATTTTTAGTAATCCCATTCCGGTTCGGGACGAGTACGGGTTCGGATTTCTAGTTCTATATGCCATTCCTACATTATACATTATATCATTGAAACTCAAAAGTCAAAAGTAACTGAAATTCATAATACTATATTATACTCCCTCCGTCCCTAAATAAAGTTCCCATTTTGCCTTCAAATTTTGTCCCTAAATAAAGTTCCCATTTCTCAAACATAAAAGGCCCACTTAATATAATAATATTATTACCAATACTTTCGCCACTAACTATCTCTTAAAACATTTTCTCTCTCCAATCAAACCTTATATTTTAATCAAAAGTAATACCAAATACCCCACCACTAACTATCTCCTAAAATGTTGTGCCCAACACAAATGGGAACTTTATTAAGGGACGGAGGGAGTATATGAGTAATATTATTAAACCTGGAGTAGTTGTTTAGCAAGTCCGATTGCCAGAAGTCCGGCACTGCATCCCATCCCAGAAATATTGTAAGTGATGATGTTTTCTCTAAACTTATAGCGGTTAACTATCATGCTAGAAAGAGAGGGTGCTGTATTATAAATACAACAATTTGAAATCAGTATTCCGATATCTTCACATCTTATGCCCGTTTTTGCCAGAAGCATGTCTATTGAACTAAAAATGGTCACCTCAACTTCCCTTCTTGAATCTTTCATCCATGGAATATAATTATAATTATTTAGAAAATATACATCTGACAAATAAGTGGAGTCACCAAGACCAGATCTTTCCATAGTTTTCCTCATGAATTCCAGAAGTTCTTCTGTGAAATATCCTTCTTTTGTCGCTTGCTTCATGGCAAACTCTTTAGTACACTTTTGAGAAGTTGGAGGCTTGTAACACACGAAATCTATTAAGTAAACTTTGCATGATGTTCTTTTGATTTGCAGAAAACATAATAGAAGAAGACACATGAGTAGGGTGGTAAAGTACATAATTTGTGGGTGGCCAAGGAATTCCGGGAGATCCTGCAAATTTAGGTTGATGATTAACATGATTGTACGAAATCTTATGTTGGATTTGAGTTTTTATGCAGGGCTTTTTAAGACAGACACGAAAAATCTTAGGTTGTTATGTAAGATACGTAGAGCTCCCATATTGCGCAATAGGGGAATCAGCTGTAGAATATAGGCTTACCATTTTGTATATTCATAATTTTCTTAATTACACAGATTGAAAAGAATGAATATCGCACGTGGATTTTTTTTCGCGCTACAATATTTTTCATACAATTACGTTGTTCTTGGAAGTGCGCTTTATGTGTACATGATTTGAAGTTGCTTGTTATAGATGCATATAGATATAGTTTTGGAAACTTTTGTATAGTAACCTTGGATTATACTTTCTTCTTGTTGCAGATTTAGCAATACAAGAAAACTTTCAGCCTAGCTAAATTGGACACTTCAAAGTTCAAACGGTAGGGGTGGTTAGGTAAGTAATTACGTTTGTGAAGTCTTTGACATTGTTTGTGCATGCATATGGCCGGTCACGTGTCTAGCACATGCATACGGGCAGTCACAGAGTCATGTATTTTTTGGAATGGACAATTTTGATTCGTTCACTCATGGTCACCTTTAGTCAATCTTCAGAAGTTCAGAGCATACAAAATACAAACTTCTAATTTGTTTTTATTTAAAGATTTAAGTCACTATTTTAATAATATTGTTTTTGTGATCGTAATCAAGACAATACAAAATTTAAACTTGACACAAAAGCGTTTGTGACTTGTACCTCGTTTCGACCCATACTAAACAACATCTTTCAGTTCTTACATTTTTATATTTTTGACCTGTTACCCGACATGTCTGACCCGGTCCCACTATCTTGCTACCTTTGATGCTTTATACCATTTCAAAAGTAATTGGACGAGAAGAGGTATTGATGTAGGGTAGAAACGATACCCGTTGATTCTACGAATACCGGATAATCTAACCAAAACTCGTTGATTCAAAGAATACCTTGGAATGGCCTTCAAAACTTGTTCAAACACAAGAACAATTTTGGGAGAGAAAAACTATTTCCTCAAAAGTTTCAACTTTTTTCATACTAGCAGGGTACCCGCGCAATGCGGCGGCGGGTACTCAGAAACTATATTTCGTGGCGAGCAAGTGTTGTTCGTTTACACGGTTTTTCCAACAATAATTGCGCAAATGAATGATTTTTTCCGTCTTTAAAAATTGCAATTAGTAATCATTATCATCTAGAACATAATAATACATTCAAGTTAACCAACAAACTTAAGGATTATAATTAAAAAATATGTGAGCACACAAACAAATACCTTGATCATGGAAAGTTCGATACAATATGTTTTCTATTTAAAGTTGGTTGTTTATTTGTTCAAAAACAAATTGTCATTTAGAGCAATTGGTTAACACACAGTCAGATTTCACAAGATGTCTTGTGTTCGAATCCTGGAAGCAACACTTTTTTATTTTTGTGGTGTTGAAGAAGTTACTAAAAGTGGAAATGTCCTTAAGTTTAAGTTTAAGGAGTTGCTATGTTTAGTAGTCCTAAATGCTTTATAGATAGTATAGATAACATTCAACTTCTTCCTATTACAATAAAAATGACTTAAATAAGTCAAAAGAAACATCATAACAACCATTAATTCAAAATGGTTACAAAAATGAAAAGACAAATTGGCTTTAAAAGCCTTCTTAAAAGCTAAATTAAAATGTCACTAATGGACTTATTTGTAACTTGTTTTTTTAGTTACTATGAGTTAATCATCTACTTAATTTCATGCAATAATCCATAGTCACATTGCATCAAATATGTTATTAAAATTATACCATGGCTTTATAGCCAGTTGATCTAACTACAATATAAGCAAAGTTTCGGTAATTTGACCTTGAATTCTGGTTTGTTAGTAGGACAAATGTGGAGATATGATACTTCAGTGGGACCAGAATTAGAGACTTTAACCGAGATGGTGATTAGGTCATCGTACCTCTTAATCTTTGATGATATTTGCACATGATTTTGCCTGAACAATAAACAGACAGATTAAAGTCCGGTCTAGTACTGCACTACTCTAGTAGTCTGTTATGTAGTTACATATCGTTGTCGTTATCTTGTGTATTGCATATAAAACATGTTACATGTTACGTTTTATTTGTAGTAGCTTACTTCCCTTGGTGTAAGTAAATAAAGCTAGAGAGATAGTATGCTTTTCCTACTAAATCCTATCTTGCTACTTATTTGATCAATTTAAGTCTCAAAGTAATAAATAAGCTTTTAAAAGAATTAGTGGATTCTACATGTTAATTATATCTTATAAGTAAGAAGATGAATAGTTATTAGTAGGAAGCAATACAATTTTTCGTAAATTAATGAAACTGTAATGAATAATTTCATCTTAGGGTATCATAAACATAATGAAAGCCAAATGACACCATTACTTCTGCTAATCTATCTATATACTATATAGTGATCATAATTACATGTTTGTTTAATCATATACTTCGTACTACTATTTATGTAAGTAGATGATATATTGGAAATTAAACTGTAATTAGGGGTGAGCAGAAAAAACGGATAACCGGAATTGGAACCGGAGGTTCCGAACTAGGAACCGCTTAAGAGGTTCCGGTTCCGGTTCCTAAATTCATGGAACCGCCCTAAGAGGTTCCGGTTCTGGTTCTCAAAATTAAGGAACCGTTAACCGGTGGGTAACCGGAACTGGCGTTTATCAAATCTATTTTTATATAAAAATATAATATATTATATATTAATTATGTATATATTAAATATAATTAGTTATACATAGTTTAACTTCGTATTAATATATGATACATGACACGGTATTAAACATCTACACATTTAATCATTTATATGGGCTTATTTGGTTGATGAGCTGTGTGTTAGGTTACTGAATGTGGACTTGGCATGCATATCAGTATATGAGTTATCTTACTACCTCAATCTCACATTATCACATAATTATCTCTTAGTCCCAGACTCATAGCCGACATTAGAAAGAGATGTTTGAGAAATTTCATATGCAGTAGGAAATGGTACAGGGTAACCGGAACCAGTACTGGAACCGGAGGTTCCGGTTCCAAAAATTGAGGAACCGCTCTAACAGGTTCCGGTTCCGGTTCCGAGATTCAAGGAACCGGTGGTTCTGGTTCCGGTTCCGGTTCTAGCTGGAACCGGCGGGTAACCGGCTATGCTCACCCCTAACTGTAATGACTTGATAGAAATTGGTGTGTTAGTAAAGCACAAGAATTACAAGGTTTCAGTATTTTGGGCCAATTAGGATAAGTTCAAAAGTACAAGGGGTCAAACGTGCTTTACGCTTATTATGTATCCTACTCTCCCGTTGGCGGTCAGCATTCCCCACCACGCACGGCGGCGCAGAGCTGAGTTTCATCTTGCTTAAGAAATCCGTCGGCGTTTTCGTCTTTCTGTTAACGAAATATTCAACTTGAACGATTTTTTATTCGAACCTGTATCTTCTTCTCCAAGAGACGCGTAGCGTAGCAATATTCGATGCTAGGTCTTTCGTACGGCGAGCTTTTTCTTATCATCGGAGCCACCGCGGCTCTCATCGGTACACAAAATCTCTCTAACATCTCTTCCGTTGATGTATTCATCAAATGAAAATGCACATTTAAGCTAATTAATAGTGGAATTTCATTTTGATTTGAACTTTTTATCAACTGTTTATCGTCCTAGGGTTTCATACCTGTTCGATTTTCCATATTGAAACCACTAATTATTTGTCCATCTTCGTTTGATTTTTGTTTTTATTGTTCGAAATTATTGATCCTGGTTAGGTCCCAAAGATCTCCCACGCATAGCACGAGTCGCCGGGAGGTTAGCTGGCCGGTCAATTGGATACGTTCAAATGGCACGTGGACAGTTCGATAATGTCATGCAGCAGTCTCAGGCTAAACAGGTTTCTTCACAACTGTAAACTCCCTCATTCCCACTTTGAAGTGTTTGGATACAAAAAATTGTTGTGCATTTTAAGCTTAATTTAGGAAGAAAACTCGCTTTCTTTTCAAACGCACAATTTATTAAGCATAATCTGAAAATATGCAATCCCAAACTCTAGCATTGTCATGGATTTTGATGATGGATTAGTTAAAAGTTAATACCAATTTGTTAATTTGAGAATTGCTAGCTTCATAAAATTCAAGATTGAAGCTTTTGTTCTTGATAATTTTTGTACTAAATTGTAAAAGTGAGTATTCTCTGTTTCTAGTAGTTTTTTTTTTTTTTTTTTTTACTTTCTAATTCAGGTGCACAAAGAACTTCAAGATACTATTGCCCAACTTGAAGCCATACGTCATGAAATCCGAACAATTTCCTTTGTGAACCCCGGTCCATTAACTAGAAGGCTAGTGGACAACGTTAATGAAGTTCCAATTACAAATGGTTTCACCATCTAAAATTCTTTTTATTCTTTTATCTTTTTGTAGATTTCTTGGATATCCATTTATCATGATCTCTGTTTATGATTTTAGGGAATACCGATCTTGAAAAGCCAATTGATGGTCCACCACCAACATCTATCCCCAAGGTATAAACCCTAAAATTCAATTTCCATGTACTAGTTTTTCTTTTAAATTGTAATAAAAATTATTGATGGATATGATGATTTACGTCCCAGATTTATAATACAATCACCTCAGCAGCCTCAACAACATCTAATATGCACAGTCAAGCTACTGCTTTTGCAAAGTTGGCTGAGTCAGCAGCTTTGCGTTCTGAAGCTCCAAATAATGAAGTTATCACTGAGCTTACTGATGAATCTGGTCTCACCGTTCTTCCCGTATCAGCTCAAGACGCAGGATTGCTGCCTAATCCCAAGGGTAATTACCGGTTTTTTCTATGTACAATGATATATTTTATGGATTTGTTTGTAATAAATTAATATTAACTTGTTTTTAAATTGTTAATGCCAGTTGATGCAAATGGATCTGACATCATGCTTGAGTCAATTCTGGAGGCAGAGGTAGCAAGAAATGCAAAAGATTTTTTCGCTCAGCCTCAAAACGCAATTAAAAGTGAATAAAAAGGTGTGTTTTCACTTCCAGCCATTTTGTTTAGGAAATGTTCATGTAATTATGATAAATGCAGTGATTGTAACAATTTTGTAATGACTTTTATTTCATGTAATAAAATGTATGTTGCTTTAGATTAAGAATATATTATGTAATATTCGACTTAGATTATGATAATGCTCAACACCACAAATGAATCAAGGAGGATTACACCAGAAGTAGAGCCTTGATACGAACCTATACTGCTAGTATGCTCAACTCAACTCAGTGATTCAACATATATTTATGAGTAAATTACATGAATGGTCCTTTAGGTTTATAGCAAATTTCACTAATGGTCCTTTAGTTTTAAAAATTACACCGATGGTCCTTATTTTTGAAAGGTTTTTCACCGATAGTCCTTTACGAAAAAGTCCGTCTATTTTTTAAGTTAACTAACGTCACATGTGATGCACATGGGGGTATTTTGGTCAATTTGTCTTTCCCCTTCTCAATTAAATTACACGGATGGTCCTTTAAGTTTATAGTGAATTTCACCAATGGTCCTTTAGGAAAGACAAATTGACCAAAATACCCCCATGTGCATCACATATGATGTTAGTTAACTTGAAAAATAGACGGACTTTTTCGTAAAGGACCATCGGTGAAAAACCTTTCAAAAATAAGGACCATCGGTGTAATTTTTAAAACTAAAGGATCATTGATGAAATTTACTATAAACATAAAGGACCATTCATGTAATTTACTCTATATTTATTACTCCCTCCGTCCCACAAAAAAGTTCCCATTTCTAACAAAACTTTTGTCCCACAAAAAAGTTCCCATTTCTCACATTTGATGGGCTCCACATAATAAAATATTATTATTCTTAAGGACCCCACTACTAATATCCACTAACTATCATTCTCTCTCTAATCAAACCTTATATTTTAATCAAAATTAATACCAATGACCCCACCACTAACTACCACCTAAAAACTTGTGCCAAGATGAAATGGGAACTTTTTTGTGGGACGGAGGGAGTATACACTAACAACTCATGAAAAGCAAATCAAGTAAAATGTATGAGAAAGGAGTAAAATAGAAGTAGCAAGTGAGAATAAAAGAGGTAAGATGTCAACAAGGTTTAGATCAGGGGCTGTGGTTGCCGGAAAATGGCAGCTCAGGCGAAGATAAAAAAAATTCAAAATCTGGTCCGGCGGCGAGTGAAGAAGTTTCTGGTTGATGGGGTTTTGGTCGGGATCGAGTTCCGAAACTGATGGTGGTGGAGGTGAAGCTTAAAAGTTTCATGTAGATCTAAGTTGATGGTAATTGGAATCGAACATAAACCCAAATTCCAATACACTTAGACTGAGCGTAAGGTGTGACCAAACCCAGTTTCGAACAGGCATGGATTAATTTGAGAAGAATAAAAAAAAAAAAACATTACATGAACTTAATTATATACATATTTGTATATTTTCCTACAAAAAAACAAATCCTGTCTATTTCTCTACATTTTCATAAAACTACACTTGATGGATGAAAACTTGTAATGAATTTTAGTTTAATTAACTACAAATTCAACCCTCTAGCTTCACAACCTTTCATTATTCTAAGTCTTTTGCAAGAAGTAACAAACATTTCCCATGGTACATCTCCAACAAGCATCCAATCGCCATCTTTATCTTCATAAGTTGCTGCATGCTTTGATCCGTCGCACCTTTCGTTCTCAGTGTACAACCCTATAATGCACAAAAACATCTTTTCCATACCCTTCATTAATTCTTCATAACTTTTGTACACTTTCAAGTCAATCTTTCTTAGGTATGGAGCTCCATCCATGCTCACTTTCACATACATCCCGGAACCCATTTCCGGCTCCACTTTCTTTCCTAGTAACGCATTTTTCCGGTAAGATCTCACCGGCGGCCATCCCACTACTTGTGCCCTGAAATTTATTTAAGAATCTTACATGAGTTTATGCATGTTGGTATGTAACAAGATTAAAAAAAGGTATTATCTTATGTGACTTACTTCGCCTGAGGGGCGGATCTTGATTCGTCGGATTCGGTTAAACCCATCTCCGGTGAACCTCTTTTGTTACTTTTAATCGGAGAAGATGCCGTCGTTGTGTTTATCTCCGGCGAGTCGTCAGTTCCGGGTAACGCTAATGTTAGCTCGGTTGCTTTGTAGTTAAGATCCATAATGAAGATTAGATGATTGGTTGTTGAAATCAGTCAAGATGATGATCTTCGGCGAGTTTCTTGATTTTCTAGCAGGTGAAGTTTTTGAGATCGGAAATTGGTTTGTGTGTGGTTTTGGGATTGAAGATGGGTTGTATATATAATATACTTGGGAGTTTAGGTTCCTTCCTATCTTGTGCATGAAATTCATAGCATGAAATATTTTTTACGCCCATTCGCACACTAAATACACGCGCATCCTTATCAATTGGTATTTAGGCCGGTGGGTATGGGTACATCACGGTCGTAGCTGAGTTCCACGGTATGGTGAGCAACGAAACACCCCCATACTTGTGGGGTGGGGGCGTGGGAGCGAGGTGGCCACGGCCACATGCCTTTACAGAGTGTGGTTGTGAGAAGCGGCCTGAAATTTGGGGTATTTCGGTGAGGCCCTCTCCATATTTGGGTGGGTGTGGTGGATATTTTCACCGTCATGTGATTGCTTATGTTGTATTTGATGTGGCAACAACTTTGGTGTAAGCGGTGGTACTTGAAACGTAATTTATTCTTTAAGATGAATTCGTAAAAGAATGAGATTTTCTCTCTTTATATTCCATGACGGTGTTGGGCCTTTAATTCAATATAGTATGAAGATTAAACAAGTCGAGCTCGAACCTAGTCAAGCTCGGGCTCAACTCAACTCGGCTTGACTATTTTACACATACTGAAAACCCACATTATCAGTTAATAGTTTAAGCTTTGCAAATTTAAAGGTTCAGCATTTTCAAATTGCCTTCATTTCGGTTCTTTGGCATGTTTGGAAGTTTCGAAACGATCTAATTTTCAACAAAAAAAGTAGCTGTCTCGACTCGGTGTTTGGTGAAGCCCAAACCCAAGATTTATATTGGATTAAAAATAGGTCGAAGTGCAACTGGAACAACGTTCATTGTGGTCCATGGTGTTCCGATCCGGCCTCAGTGTGATTGTCTCGGGGTTCCTGTTGTTTGCTTGGTTTTATATTTTGTTTGGTAGGGGTGCTTTTCCATTTTTGGTGTTGTTAGGTTAGTTCGTATAGTTAGTCTTGGTGTAGTTCGGGTGTAGCTTTTTATTTTCTCGGTGGTGGTGCTCGTTTTTTGTTTCTTTGTATTTTCGGTGCTAGCTTTTTCTAGCTGTGTATATTTAGTTGTGGTGGGGTTTCTGAGCGGGGGTGATGGTAATGCCGAATCTCCTACTTGGTCACGTTTTTCTTTGCTGTTCAAAAAAAATATTTTCTATTTCTAAAAAAACCAAGTTTCAGTTTACTACCAAACTAAGAAAGTCAAAGGGCAAAATGTCTGACTTTTGAGCGCGTGAGCGCTGGCTAAAGGAAAGAGGGGACACACATGTCACATAACACAGCTATAGATGTTGGTCACACGAGCGGCACGTTTACGTCACCGTTTAATAAGAGGGGACATAACCAAACCGTTAGTTATGAAACGCCGTGTGGTCCTCCTAATCAACGGTAGAGATTCGTTTTTTTATGTATACACGGAGTCGTAGCTGGACCGTGGGATTAAGGTCCCACCCAAAGGGAAAGAATACCATGTGACGCTGGACCAGCATTTTGTCGGGCGATGGCGACAGTGCCCATGTGTGGATTACTGATTGGCGGGACCCAGGGAAGGATTATGTATACGCGGTACATTCCATGTTAGCATAGGCCCGCTCTCGCACGCTCGAATTATGTTGAGCTTATTAGCTAGGCAGAGGAGAATAAGCATAATCTATTGCATAATCAAAGTAAAAGTAAAAATAACTTACTAACTTACCGTCTGTTTGAATGTTACTATATATGTCGAATTACTAAATTACTAATGTGCCGTACAAAAAAAAAATTAAATAATCAAAGTAAAAGTAATGTTTTAAAATCCAGGTTATTACTTGATCCGGTACAATGGCTGGGTAATGGGTCAACCAGTTCATCCGACGGGTCAACCGGGACACTTAAGAACATATAAAAAATATATTATATAAAAGATTTGTACCTCATGAAGTAAAACTTGTATCTTGTTATACATTTGAAGTAAAAGAGTAAAAATCAGGTCAAGCCGGGTCGCCGAGTTTCACTAAAATCGTCCGTGTCTCAATGGGTCGTTACTCATTAAATACCCGGCTACTATTGAACCGGTGTCTTCCCCGGGTCCCGGGTTAACCGGGTTGAACCGGCCGAGTCGACTCGGGTTTAAAACATTGAGTAAAAGTGAACATCTCGCTAAATAAAGGCAGTTAACGTGGAAGATAATCAAATAATTAGTGATCTTGGTATGGCGCCGGTATACCAACACTATTATTACACAAGTGTCGTTTATGGCTTCAGTTAACCAAAAAAATAATTAAAGAAATTTGTGGAGCTCAATCTATTTTGTGTGTATGTTATGTATAAAAAATATATTTAATCGGAGCCAAAAGACATAAGTAATATGTATTGTTGGCAATCTTTTAAAAGCTGGATTCTGAATTGGAGCGTTTGATTCTTTGAAAACCGTCGCACCGGTTGAACCGACCAGTTGAACCACATTACAATATAACTCATTATATACGATAAGTTAGTTATGACATTTTTTGTAGGTAATCAAAATACAAAAATTGCCGATTATGATGATGATATATCAGGTGATGATTCACGAATGTAGCATTAGGTTAAAACATTTCACGAGACACAGAAGTGTCAAATGATATTACATTAAAACTTAAAAAATAAAAAAATTCGGCCAATCCAGTTTCTTGGGCATGGTTCAACCCGTTTTGGTCAAAAACCTGACGGTTCAATCCGTCCTACATCTTGCATATTAACCTGGCTATATTTGGTCAGCACCACGTTCAAACATTGATTATTGACATGAATGCATCAATTATTAGTCAATTAACTTAGCATTGATTCTGGAAAAACTAAAGTGTCATTAGTGAAAAGTGACAACGGTTGGGAGTGATCTCATTAGTGGTAATTAGTATACCACTTATTTCTTTTTGATGGCATGATGACATGGTCAAACCTCAAGCCTTGACGAGTGATGGCCGACGCCAAAGAAAGCATTTTTGAACCATGTCTAATAGTATAACATCTTATGAATATTTGATTATTGCTAGATGTCATTGGAATCAAACACAACTGGAAGAAAAAAAAAAAAAAACAACAGTGGAACATGAAAGCAATGACAACGGAAAAAAAAAATGGTAAGTCACTGCACCAATGGCTCGTCAGAAAACATCAAAGGTATGGAAGGTAATTTGCTCTAGATTTTCTGTTATTTCTTTAATGGCTAGAGATTTATTAGTCATTCCAATCTCAACGGTGTCTTCCGAGTCGGTATTTAGCACTAGTGGTCGAGTGTTTGATTCGTATAGAAGTTCATTAGGTGACAAAACAATTGAATGCCTTATCTTTTGTAGAAATATACAAGGAATTCGATTGAGTTTCATGGTTGGAGTAAAATCATCCTCCACTCTCTAGCTAATCGCAAGTGATCTGGAGGGATCCCGTTCTCTTTCTTTTGTTCTGTTTTTTTTGGAACACTTATAATCTTCATTTTTTGTAATGATAGTTGTTCATGTTACATAAGTTTATCAATACAAATCCATCCGGTAAAGCATCGCACATTCGTACCAAATTTTAAGCCTTTGTCTCTTGCAAAGCCATAACAGTTCAAGGAGGTTTTTGTGAATTATAAAACATCGATCATAAAACAGTTATGGGGCGTTTGGCGTGACGTAATCTTCCGTAATGTAATTGAATTACGAAGGAATTGAATTCGGCTGGAATTGAATTCGGTTGTAATTGAATACGGTTACGCGGTTGGCTACCAAAATTTTGAGTTGAAATTCAAATCAATACTTGTGTATTTTTTTTTAACTTTTTTAGATTTTTTTTAAATTTTATTATTTATTATTTAAAAATATTTTGTAATTTATTTTTAAAAATATACATTTTTTTAAATTTAAATTTATTTAATTTTTTTTTAATATATTTAAACGATTTTAAAATCTGAAGCATATAGAATATTCAAATTTGTAAGTTCACTAAATGACCGTAATTGAATTCATAGGGTGTTGGGACAGAATCCAATTACAACGAATATCGTATATCGAAATTACGTCGTAATTGGATTACGAAAAAAAGTTCATCAAAACGTCTCTCCATAACGTAATTGAATTACAGTTATGATGGATTACGGAAGATTACGTGAAAACAAACCTTAGCTTATTCTTAGCCATTAAGGTTCTTGAAAAAGTCCAGGAAGATGAGCATTTGTGAACTTTTTATTGCTTAGCATTAAAAGTTAGCAAGAAAATTTAAATAGATTCAAAAAACAGCAAAAGAAATGTATAAAAAAGGGTTATTGTGTGATTTATGACCCACAATAACCCTTCAACCATTAAGCATTAAGGGTGATTGGCATTTCTCTTGTTGTTTCTTGAAACTATTTAAACTTTCTTGCAATGATCCCATTAGAGTGTTGCTTATTTCTTCACCAAATTAATAATTATTGATTATGCGAACAAACACGATTAAGCAGGCAAAACCGAAACAGAACCTTTGCCGAATTGAGAAAACCCTAAAAAGTCGAAAACTCCTTTTATGTATCCGTGAAATTAGGTCAAAATATGTCAATCACGCTACCTACAATCGTGTAAGTGCCCTTTTCGGTGTCGTGCCAGTACGTTGACCGGTTGATCACCGCGGCTTGCTGCTCCGACGATTGTGATAATTCCTGTTTATCGTCGAGTTGTTGGTGATCTAAATTTACTATACGTATTTTTCGTCGGAACTTGATAAAAGGTACTCCGTACACACGCGTGCGTAAGACTATAAATGCTGAAGGGTTATTGTGGGCCATAGACCACACATGAAAGTATTATTTAAACCTTTTGGGCTGGGCCCTAATGGTCTCCATTTCATTATTTTTGTGTCCCCAACATCCCAATTCGGTGTCCCATCATGGATTAAACTCTTGACACTTTTACTTGTAGCCTCTTTTTGACTAGTTGATAAAAACTAAAATAATTTATTGTAAGTTTTCCAGTTCGAAATTGTTTGCTTCTCATGACCAATTATTTGCAAAATATTGCGATGATATTTGTTAGGATAAGACGTCCAAAAGACAAGAGACCCACGGGATCAAAATCTACATATGATCAATACCTAATTTTATTCACAACCACTTGTTTCGGCTTTCATGTTGTGCTTAGAGGAATGGTAGTCTAGGGGAGAACCGCGATTATCAATACCATAGGTTTTGATATTTGTCAATGAACTTACATTTTGATTCTCTAAAACATAAGAGTATAATAGTACATATACTGGCACATACATACAAATCTTCAATCTTAGTGGTGGTAAAAATTAAAACACAGCCTGATGTTTTGATTTTTAGAATACTTAAGATAATATAATCTAAAATCATGTTAATCAAAAGAATACTTTAGTTTTTAAAATTTATTCAACTTAAGAACACAAATATTAGAAAAAAAATCAATTTTCATAAAAATTATAACTTGAAATTAGAGAACGTAAACAAACCCTAAATAAAGTATGGACTTTTAAATGGGCCAAAAGCACAAAATGATTTGTCCTCATCTTGTGCAATTTCAACCTACTTCTCATCTAGTGTCGCCCATGGCATGTGATCATGTAACTCTCCATTTCATAATGTAATAAGTCAAAGAAGAGACTAAATATATGTGAAAAATGTGGGAAAACTACCTACGAAGTATTAAATTTACTTTAATATGCGAAGTTGTGAGTCGATGTTATGAAAACATTTAAAAAGTTTGTTTTTCAAGTTTGTCGGGTACACTTAGGTGATGTTTGTTTTTGAAGAGGAAAAACGTCTGCAGTCTATAGATCACATCTGCAGAGAAGATGTGGACCAAACGTCTGTAGTCTATAAGATAAACACTTTTGTTTTTCAATGCCTGCAGGCTGAATATATTTTAGTGGCGGTATTGGTGGTGGCGGGTGGTAGGGGTGGCCATTTCTGACCCGACACGAAACCCGACCTGAAACCGACACGAAAATAAACAGGTTTGGGTTGAGGTAAAAATTAATTGGGTCAGTTTGGGGTTGACTCAACAGACCTGTTTATTAAACAGGTTAGGTTCAGGTCATTGATGATTTAAATGGGACGGCCCACCAACCCGTTTAATTATTAAAAAATATTTAAAAAAATATAATTCTATATTTAGTTTATAGTTTATAGTTTAATAGTTTAAATGTAACAAATAGTTAAATAAAAATTAAAAAGGTTAATTAGTAGTGTTGTATTGGTATTTTGTTATAATTTGTGGAATAATAACAACATGTATGACCTATTTGACCCGTTTAACATGTTTGATCTGCTAACATGTTTAACCCGTTTAATTAAACAGGTTATATGGGTCAGGTTCAGGTTGAGGGTAAACAGGTTAGGGTTGAGATATCTGACCCGTTTATATAAACATGTCGGTTTCAGGTTAAACGTTTCTGACCACCAACCCGTGAACCCGAACCCGTCAATCCGAACCCGACCTGAATTGCCACCCTTAGCGGGTGGGGCGGGTGGTGGTGGTTATGGTGGTGGCGGTAAGTGGTGGCGATGGTAGGTGGTGGAGGGTAGTGGCGGCGGGCGACGGCGGCGGGTGATGGTGGTGATGGTGGCGGTAGGTGATGGGGGTGGTGGTGGTGGAGGTAGGTGGTGGCGGTAGGTGTTGGTGGTGGCGGCGGGTGTGGTGGTAGTGGTTGTAGGTGGCGGCGGCGGTAGGTGGTGGTGGTGGGTGGTGGTGACGGTAGGTAGTGGTGAATAATTTTTTTTTTAAGTTTAAGTAAAATGTCTTCTGAACTCGGAAGACTATGGTCCAAGTCTTTTCACAGCAGACCCCAAATAGACTTTTCCTCATCTTCTAACTTTCAAAAAACTAACGCTCTTTTCCTAAAATATTTTCTCGCCTGAAGACATAAGACCCAAAAAAAAAACTTTTTGCCCAAAAACAAACGACACGTTAAACTTTTTATTGGATCCCTTCATAAGGTTGCCAAAAGACACTCTAATTATACTTGTTTTAATACTTAACAATTTTAAAAAATTGAGATTACGAGTCTAAATGCCATGTCTAATGTTGCTTTGTAAACAACTTAAGTACTAATGAAGCGTCAATAATGAGCCATAAAATTTATTTTTTTACTTTATTACATGCACAACAAAGATTTTCTACAAACTTGCAACAAAATTCTTCTAATTGAAATGCTGAATGGCGTTTTTTGACCTGTAATTCATTTTAGTTCGTAAAATGTACATTGGTGATCAAGCGGGCTAAATATTGGGCTAACGGTACCAGAATACCACTTATTTTAAAGCAACCTAGCGTTCCAATGTATCTATTATTCCGTTTAAAAGTTAATGATCGCAAGATCTACTTGGTCCATGTTTAAGGATAATTTATATTACGATAGATAATTATACATCACGTAAATAAATTCAAAAAGCATAATATATAATTGTTATAACAAATTGTACAACATATTGGAGCAATAATTCTGGTGTGCGATTGATATATATAGTGTAAAAATTATTTCCCTTATATTATTGACTAATAATTTTAAGAGTGCTGGCTCCACTGCCGGCCCTGTAACAAGTTGTTATAGGCCCAAGACTACACCAACAAATAAAAAATGAGGGCCCAAAATTTTCAATATCATAATCTATATTTTTTTATGGTATAAAAATCATCCCTTATATTTAAACCTTTAAATTTTATGCTGTTACTATTGCCGGCTGTGAATGCCATGATAATCATTAATTGAGTTTTTTAATTGAATTGTAGTTTGAATTATAGCTTGATTTTTGAACCATTTATAACTTACTATTTTCTAGGGTTTATTCAATAAATTCAATAAGAAAATTCAAGTCAAGGGCAGAAAAATGACTATTAAGATTTGATTTGTACTTTTGCTCTAAAAATGCTAGACGTGTCACATTTAAATATTTGACAATTTTTTTAATACTTTTTGCAGTGATATTATTTTTAGAATTACGAAGGGGCCCAAAATTAATGTTCGCCTAGGGCCTCGGCAAACTCAGGGCCGGCCCTGAGTGCTGCCAACGGTTGCCATCAGCTAACTTCAGATGCTTTCGGTAAACTGAGACCGTTGCCACACAAATGTCAGTGGCATCCTATGGTTGCAAACTTTGGTTTGGTGACAGATAGACAAAAGAAACACTGAGTATCTGAATAAAAGTGGATATTTTGTGTGTATATGTGTATTTTATAATGTGGGTGCCTAAAATATAAAATGAAGGTGTATTGTAGGTAGGGTGACAATTTCTGACTCGATAAGAAACCCGACACGAGAATAACACAGGTTTGGATTAAGGTAAAGAATAATTGGGTCAGTATTAAATGGGTTAGGTTCGGGTCGATGATAACTTAAATGGGTCGAACCGTGAACCTGTTTAATTATTAAAATATATTTAAAAATATATATTTATACTTAATTTATAGTTTATTAGTTCAAACGTAATTAATTGTTATATATTAGATATAATTAAAATTGCTACTTAGTAATTTTGGTATTTTGTTATGAATTTGTGGAATAACAACAATTTGTTTGATCCATTTAATTAATGAGTTATATGAGTTAGGTTCGGGTTGAAGGTAATTAATAAGTTAGAGTTGAGATATCTGACGCGTCCAATAAACATGTTGGTTTCAAGTTGAACGTTTCTAAGTATCAGTTATAATATTTGTTGACGTGATTCTAATTTGGTAAAAACTGACCTGTGAATATTGATTACGGTTGGGAGTGGCTTAAGCCACACTCAAAACTCTGAAAGTGATTAAGAATAACATAAAAACTTACGTGTGCAGGTTTCTCCTTTTCATCCACCTGCGCATGTTATCACTTGCTGCCAGTATTACAAAAGACGCGTCATGGCTACGTAAACTCAGATGATCAACTAAACTAAGAACTCAATGACAGATTAACAACATCTTACGGTGCTTGAGATTGTTTATTTGCTTATTTTTAAAGCACTAAGCAGTTATGTATGCTAATCTATGTCTTTTATATATAAAACACTTTATAATAAACAGTTTGAAACCTTTTAATTTTCAGAACAAATGAAATTTCACTGAAAATACTGCGTGAAAATACATACCTAATTACGTATCATCTTAAGGTTACTGACCTAATTTTTTTCCTTTTAAAAGGGTATTCAGAACGGTTTTTTTGGGTGGCTGGACTTTACTCGTAATATACGCGATCTAACTGTAGATGAGACTGTATTCAAATATTTCTCTGATTATCTGGTAAATCTTTACTTAATGAAAAGATTGAACTCGTAACCTTTACAAGACTATTTTGCACGCCCTTACTGCTAGCTCATCACTATATGGTTAAGATAACTTTTTTTTTTTAACAGTTAAGAACAGAACATCCTAACTACTACTCCGCATTATTAAATCTATATCATTTTGTCAGGATTCGAACTCATGATCATATATTGTCAGGATCGATTAACTATGAAGAGTTAATAAACACCTTTAGATCTAATTGATAATAGAAGTTACATCGGATTAACACTATATCAATGTAATTAAGAACGATGAACTGTAAGAACAATATGCGAAAATATTAAGAACACAGTTTCACAAAAAGCTTCAATGTATATTATCGATTAACAATACACACGTACGTTTACAATTCGTAAGGAACTATTTATAATAGTCCTTGAAGCTAAAACTATTTAATATAGGACTTGATTTACATCGAATAATAAAAGATATACACTGAATTACATTCTATAACTATCTCTACGAAAATCTCGGACTTGATATGCTTCCAAATCGTATACCAGTAGTAATCTGCAATCACCAGTAGTAACTTTGCATCGTCAGTAGTACCTTTGGTGACCAGTAGTAAGTCCAAAATCAACGTCAGTAGTAATTACTATGATCAGTAGTATCTTCATTATGCATGATCAGTAGTAACTAAGTTGTAGTATTCACCAGTATCAACTCATCAGTAGTAAGTAATTCTGCCCCATCAGTATCAACCATATTCATCATCAGTAATAACCATGATCAGTACTAACTGCAGCATCAGTAATAAGACGTTGATCTGTAATCTTGTTCCAACAATCTCCCCTAAACTTATTGATTCTTTTTAATCACATAAGTTTCTTTTGTTCTTCTTCTTCTTTCTTTCTTTTCTCCAAAGTTCTTTGATTCTGTTGATGTCTTTGTTCAATGATGTATTTGCTGTTTCTCTTTGTGAAATAATTCAATTTGTTTTGGAACATAACAGCATCATAAGGTTTCATCATTGTATTTGTGAATATCTGATACATAGTTTTTTCAGAATGTGGATATTCTTTTTCATATAAGTAGAGCTCACATCTTTTGCCTGATTTTTCAAAGAAATACATATTTGCAGTTGGAATCACATTCCAAGCATATACATTATCTGGATCTGTAAATTGCTCTGGGTAGTTGTCTGGATAAAATGCAGCATCAATCATTCTTGTTAAGTATCCAGCACCAGATTCTTTCCATGATTTCTTTGACATTCTTAGTTTTCCAATGATTAGAAGTTTAATAACATCACTTCTTGAGCATGATCCAATCAATGGTAACCATCCAGTAAATCTTTGTACAATTTTGTCTTCCCTTACAATTTCTATAACATTGTTGGGCATAACTCTCCAATTGATGATTGGATTGTTCTGCAAGGGAGCAACAGGTACTTCAAGAACAGGAATGATTTGTTCTGTTTTAGACTTCTTTTTAGTACTCTGTTCTTGAGTAACATCTTTTCTCTTCTTTGATTGGGGAGTTGAGGATTCACCAGTAGTTGATGTACTACCAGCTTTAAATAAACTTGGACTGATTGGAATTAGGGCTTTTGATTTCCTTGTTTCTTTTGCTTCTTGTTCAGCCAAATCCTTCTTCTTGGCAGCACAATATTTTTCAATAATGGTCATCATCTTCATTCTGCCAAAGGACTTTGCATTGTGCCCTTTTGTCTTTAAAAATTCAATCATATTGGTCTTCTGTTCAAACACATCATCAGTTAATTCACTTTTAGTTTTCTTGCATTCAGAAACCAAATCTTCAAGACATTTAATATGTTCTTCTTCAACTTTTCCAAGCCTCTTGAATTCTGCTTTTTGAGCTTCTATCTGAATGTCTTCTATTTGAACAGGTACTTGAACAGGAATTTCATTTTGTTCCTTCCTTTTCTTCTCCTCAAGAGCTTGATACTTAGCTACCTTTTCTAAGTATTTCTTGTGTTCTACCTTCCATTTGGACTGTTTATCAGCTCTGACAAGATTTATCTTGTTTACCATGTAATGACCTTGTGCTCTGTTAGGGTAATCTTCATCATAAACTTCTTTACCCTTTCTAATATGAGCTGAAGGTGGAGGTGGAATATATTTCATATCAGGCACACCACTGATAATTATTGAAGGAGAAGATAATGCAAGTTCATTTTGTTGAAGTATTTTTGGATGTGGAGGTAGTGAGCACTCATCAACTTCAAACCAGTTCACATTATCATCAATGTCAGGTATGATAAGTGGTTGATCAGGTGTAGTTCTTCCTCTTCAGTAGTAACCAAGGTAGTTACTACTGGTGTGACTTCAGGAGTTACTACTGATAGGTCGTCAGTAGTATTTGGTGCAATTATTTCCTTTTGTTGATTTACTACTGCTATAATATCAGTAGTAGGAGTTACTACTGATACTTCTTATTCAGCTTGTTGTTCCATAGGAGCAGTAGTAATTGGCTCATCATCAACATCCATCTTTTCTGGGCCTTCATCAAATGTTGTTTCTTTGAGGTTGAGAAGAGAAGTTGCTGCTGCTGCAATTGATTCATCAATCATACTTTGAATGTTGTCCTTCTCCCCCTTAGTGAGCTCAACTGGTGGAGCCTCACTTCTCTCAATCTTCTTTTTCAATCTTCTTATAATTTTGGTTTGTTGATGAAGCCTGTGCTCATACATTCTCATCCGTTTGTTGATTGTATTAATATGCTTCTTCATCACTGTTATTGTTTTTCCCTGATTTGTGAGATATTTAAGACAATCTTGTACAGTGGATTCAAGAGAATCCACTTTATCCGTCAATTGTTTGGTTTTAATACCACCCTCACTCCATCTAGCAAGATCATCGGGCTCACTGACTGGTACATTGGCTTTAAGGTTTTCCATCCTTTCCATCAAATCCATAGATCTACCCTCATCACTTCTTGGTGATTCATTGGGTTGTTTAGACACCCTCTTCTTCCTAGAAGAAGCAGAAGTGCCCCCTTGTGGTTTCTTGGCACCGGGGTCCTTTAAGTAATTCCTCAAATGAGTCATCACTTAAAGTTGCCGAGGTCTGGGTCTTAGTTATGTTTTCACTGTCCTGTGCACCCACCTTTGGGGCATCAGTAGTGAAAGCCCTCGCCTCATGTCCTCTCTCCTCCTTGGAGGACAACCCTTTGAGCCTTGGGTTTGACTCGATTTGTCCCCTGGTGTCCTTTAAGGAAGGTTTCTTCCTTTTATAGTGTTTTTGGATTGATTTGGTTAGAGGTCGGTCCTCTACAGAGTGAAGAGTAGCACTCTGCAGATTCATTTCAAGTTCCTGGGACACATGCAGGACTTCTATTTGTGTGGTTGATTGAGTGACTGTTTGGGGTGGTGTTTGGGCTGCATTTAGGGGTGATGGAGTGGGTTGAGGTTCAACTTGGGTTGTAGTTTGGATTGAACCTTCTCCAATAGATGAGTGATCTTTGATCATATTTGGAAACAAAGGGGTTTCCTCGCCCGAAAATTTAAATTGTTTTCTAATGTTAGAGAAAACTTTCTTGTTCAACTCAGGAGTTATAAAAATATTTTTAGGAGTTGACAAGTTTTGTAACTCACAGTTTAGGATATGTTGAAGAAATATGGGATACATTAAATTTTTGAGGTACTAAGATTTCCCAACATACATTCAAAAATCATATATGAAAAGTTAAATACTTGGTCTGTGCATAACCAGAAAACAGCAGAGGCTATTGCCTTATTAAACTCATTCCAAGTACTTCTTTTAGGAGAAATGCAATGCTGAATAATATGTACAAGAAATTTCCATTGTGGGGAGAGAAGACCTTTTTGAAAAGTTACTATGTTAAGTCTTCCCTCATAACCCATTTTATTTAAAATTTCAGCAATGAATTCCTTAGGAAGTGTAAACATACCTGCATCATCATGTAGTTGTAGATGGTGTCGAATCGATTGTTCAGTGATTGTGATCGTCTTTCCATCCACCGATGATTTTATCATAGGCACAGTTGCACCTTCTGTTCTTTCAGCATTGGTCCAAAAATCAACCAAGTGCTGTTGATATGCTCTCGGATTTACAGTTAGAGCAAACTTTATGTATGAGTTTCTCAGAAAATGTACGATTGGTCGAAAGTCTTTTGTACCATCTGGATTGCGTAGAAATGCACACATATTGTGGAACTCTGAGTATTTAAGATCTGTTTTAACATCGAGAGATTGTAGAGTTGCCATTGTTGTTGATTTAGAGAAGTGTGGATCGTTTGATTTGAGAGAAACGAGTAAGAATTTTGTTACTGGTGCAGGGTTTATGATCGTAAGCTAGGGTTTATCGAGAGGATTTAGCAAATCGAAGTGAAAATAATGCTAAACTAATCGACTTCAGCTATTTATATCTTACGATTTATCCTGCAAAAATACTAAATTGTCCTTCGAATCACAACACAACGGTTATTTTCATGGGGGTTAGTTTGGTAAAATGATAGTTGACAGACTAGTAGTAACTGCGATACCAGTAAGAAAACGTCAGTAGTATCTACGAACATCAGTAGTAACTAAGGATTTTGACATCAATAGTAACTATAGACATCAGTAGAAACCACTAGCACACAAGACCAGTAGTATATGTGGATACCAGTAGTACTGACTTACCAGTAGAATTTTTTGTAAACCTAATACACACCAGTAGTATTGATCTACCAGTAGTATTTTGTGCACAAACCTACATACCAGTAAAGCAGACCTACCAGTAGTAAAACACTTAAACAAATAAATAATTTTTTACAACAAAACTTTACACATGATTTTGAGTGAGAAATTAATTTATTAAAATCATTCCAATACTGCTGACCAAGAAGTTGAATCTTCCTACATCAAATGCTTTTGTAAAAAGATCTGCTAGTTGATCATCAGTATGAATTTTAACTACTTTGATTAACTTCTTTTCATTGCAATCTCTTATAAAATGAAATCTTATTTCAATGTGTTTGGTTTTAGAGTGTTTTACTGGATTGTTCACAATACTAATAGCACTTTGATTATCAATAAAAATAGGAGTTTTAAGGATAGAGATACCAAAGTCTAGAAGCTGGTTTTGAATCCACAGTACTTGAGCACAACAAGCAGATGCAGCTACATACTCTGCTTCAGTAGTTGATGTTGATACATTTGTTTGTTTCTTGCATTGCCATGACACCAGTCTTGATCCAAAAAATTGACATCCACCAGTAGTGGATTTTCTATCTTGACATTCACCTCCATAGTCACTATCTGTGTAGGCTATGAGTTCAAAGGGTGAATCATGTGGATACCATAGACCAAGTGATGGTTTGCCTTTCAAGTATCAGATTATTCTTTTGACAGCATGCAAGTGTAGTTCTTTAGGTCTGGCTTGATATCTTGCACACACGCAAACACTATACATGATGTCAGGTCTTGATGAAGTTAAGTACATCAAGGAACCTATCATTGACCTATACAAGCGTTCATCTACATCCTCCCCCTCAACATCAGGATGTAGGTGTTTGTGTGTTTCCATTGGTGTACTTGCACTCTTGCAGTCTTTCAGATCAAACTTCTCCAATATGTCTTTAACATATTTTGATTGGTTTATCAAAATACCATCTGTTCTTTGATTTACTTGGAGTCCAAGGAAGAAGTTCATTGGACCCATAAAGCTCATCTTGAATTTAATTTGCATCAGTTCTTCAAATTCTTTGCATAATAAATCATTGGTTGAACCAAAGATGATATCATCTACATAGATTTGTACCAGTAGTATATCATCTTTGACTTTCTTTGTAAACAGAGTTTTGTCAATGGCTCCTCTTTTGAAATTATTCTTTAATAGATATGATGATAATGTATCATACCATGCTCTTGGTGCCTGATGTAGGCCATATAGAGCTTTATCTAGTTTGAATACATAATCACCATGTTTTGGATCTTCAAAACCTGGAGGTTGGCAGACATATACTTCCTCTTCAATTTTCCCATAAAGGAAAGCACTCTTTACATCCATTTGATAGACCTTAAACTTCTTGTATGAAGCATATGCTAAGAAGATTCTTATTGCTTCAATTCTAGCAACAGGAGCATATACTTCATCATAGTCTATTCCTTCTTCTTGAGTGTATCCTTGGGCTACAAGTCTGGCTTTGTTTTTGATCACTATACCTCTTTCATCTTTCTTGTTTCTAAAGATCCACCTTGTTCCAATGGCTCTTTTTCGGTAGAGGTACAAGTGTCCAAACAGCTTGTAATTTGAATTGAAGGAGTTCTTCTTGCATTGCCTCAATCCAGTTTGAGTCCTTCATTGCTTGTTGAATCTTCTTTGGTTCATCCTGAGACAGAAAACATTCAAACATACATTCATTAGCAATTAGACTTATATTACACATATTTGCAGTTAAGCTTTTGTTTAATTTGCTTCTTGTTTGCAGTGGTGAGTTAACATCACTTAGAACAAGGTCTAATGGATGGTTCTTCTGAGTCCTTGTTGTTGTAGCTCTATCAACCACTAGTTGATTTTCAAGATTGGACTCATTTATCTCAGGCATTTGCTCCTCTAGAGATCCTTCATTGTCATTGATGTTTGGTTCATCATCATCTTGGTCAGCATTACCACTGTTATTGTCTTCATTGAGATCAGTAGTATTGTTGTTGTTACTGGGATCAGTAGTATCTTGAGAATTTAGGTTATTGCTAGGACCAGTAGTATTTTGAGTACTATTACTAATACCAGTAGTATTTAAATTACTACTGTCCTCATTCTCAGAGTTACTACTGCTTCCAGTATTTGAGTTATTACTGTCCTCAGTATTAACTGTGGGAGCAGTATTAACTACTATGTATCTCATCTCTTCTTGACCAGTATTAACAGATGATGTTCCTTCCTTTTGAATATGACAATTTGAATCACCTGCATTTAAATCCATGTTAGAATTAAAGGATTTGGTTAGATTGTCTATGTTAAATAGCCAATCTGGACCATTTCCTTGTTCATTAGAAACATTTTCATTAAAGGATACATTGATGCTTTCTTCAATTATCCTTAATCTCTTGTTGAATACTCTGTATGATTTGCTTTGAATAGAGTATCCCACAAAGATTCCATCATCAGCTTTGCAGTCAAACTTACCAATTTGTTCTCTTGTAATCAGAATAGTACAAGGACAACCAAATGATTTTAAAAAACTTATGGAGGGTTTTCTTTTATTAAAAAAGTTCATATGGTGTTTTAAACTGTGGCTTCACTATTAATACTCTGTTTTGAACATAACAGGCAGTATTAACAGCTTCAGCCCAAAAAGTGATTGGTAACTTTGAATCTACTAACATTGATCTTGTTGCTTCAATGATGGTTCTATTTCTTCTTTCAGCTACACCATTTTGTTGAGGAGTTCTAGGTGAACTGTATTGCCTGTCAATACCTTTAAGATCACAAAAATTAGTTAAGTTAGCATTTTTAAATTCTGTGCCATTATCACATCTTATGGCTTTAACTTTTTGATCAGATGTGTTTTCCAGTTTAACAATTAAGTTCTTGATAAGTTCACTTGTTTCATCCTTTGTCCTGAGAAAGAAAACCCATGTATATCTGGAAAAGTCATCAGTAATAACAAGACAATATTGTTTCTTTCCAATACTCATTACATTTGTAGGTCCAAAAAGGTCCATATGTAAGAGTTTTAAAGGAACATAAATAGAATTCACAGATTTGGACTTATGAGAAGTCTTGTGTTGTTTACCTTTTAGGCATACAACACAATGATGATCACACATGAATTGTTTTTGAGGTAGTCCAATGACCAAATTTCTTTTTACTAAATTGTTCATGTTTTTGAAATTAGTGTGACACATCCTTCTATGCCATAGTTCTGATTCAGTGGTGTTTGCCTTGGATATAAAGTAGTTGACCTCATTTGAAGAAATGAGTTCTCCCCCTATATCCAGGCAATACACATTATTTCTCCTTGGAGTTCTTAAAACAACATATTTTTCATCTAAAATAAATTCAGGAGAAAGAATGATGCACTCAATGTCTGTGAAAAGAATTTTGTTCTTTTTATCACAAACTTGAGACACACTGACTAGATTGTATTTTAGCTCAGCTACATAAAATACATCATCAAAGGTAATTTTGCCATTAGTAACAGTACCTTTACCTGTAATCTTACCTCCCTTTGGGTTCTCACCAAAGGCCACATATCCTCCATCAAATAACTTGAAATCTTTAAGAATTTGCAGATTTCCAGTCATGTGCCTTGAGCATCCACTATCAATATGCCATGTTCTACCTTCTTCAGGGATCTGAATGCTCTGCACAAGTGAGTAAATGATCAGTTAAGTTTGGGAACCCAAGCTTTATATGTCTTGGGTTCATCCTTTGAGAAATCAGATTTAGAACAGTTAACTTTAAACATTTTTGGTACCCATACCTTTTTAGTACTGGTGTTCTGATTTACTACTGCCCTTTTGGATTTTTCAGAGTTTACTACTGATCTTGGTCTATACCCATTGTTTTTAGCTTTTGAATACTTTACTATTGATGGACCAGTAGTATTTGGGGATTTACTATGTTTAGAATGACCAGTAGTGTTTTTGTACTGGTACCAGACAACATTATAATTAGGGTTAACACCAGTAGTAAAATTGTTAAAGTTTTTACTGGTGTTGGAAAATTTAAAATATTGCTTATTTTGATTTGATTTTCCATTGTTCTTGAAGTAATTGCTGTTCTTTGGGCTTCCAACTCTTCTACTTTGAACAAACCTTGATGCACTTCTTCCAAATCTTGGTGTTTCAGCAATTGGAGTTTTTGTTTTATTTACTACTGAAGGACCAGTAGTATCTTTTAAATTCTGTGTTTTTGCCTTTTCTTTAGAATTTTTAAATTCCTTGAACTCTTTGCAATTTATTGGATTGAAGTGACAATCCTTTGCCAAATGATTTACTTTGTTGCAAATAACACATTTTAATTTATTATCCTTAGCCCTTATGGTTTTTCTTTATTCTAAGAGTTGATTCCTGTTTCTTTGATTTCCCCTTTTTAAAATTTTTGGTATATTTTCTGCATCATATTTAGGAGATTCATTTGGACTTTGTGCTGTGTGAAAACTGGTATCAATTGATTTTGTGGATTCAGTTTGAAAGATTGTAAATTCAATTGAGTCTGTAGTTTGATCATCATCAGAAGAATCATTTGATTCAGATGTTTCATTATTAGATGCAGTTTGATTTTCAGTGTTTAATTCATTAATGATTCTTTCTGAACTATTTTTAAGTGGAGGGATGAATTTATATGGAGGTGGCACAGCATGATATCCCACCCCATGAACAACTTTTTCTGTAGTTTGATTATTTGTTAATTCATCAAGAATTTTAGTGCTTCTTTCAAATTTCTTAATTGTCAATTTATTTTGTTCAATTTCAAGTTGACATTCTTCTATTTTACTTGTTAGTTCTTTATTTTTTAATTCATAGTAATCTTTCTCATCTACAGCCTGGAGCAGTTCTTCCTTTATCCTTTGATCAATCATTTGATACACCTTTATCTGATGTTCTTGATCAGCAATCACACCATCAAATTCATAATTTCTTCTTAATGCTTTTGCTAAATCTTCATTTAGTTTAGTGTTTTCTTTTTCTAAATTTTTAACAATTTTAATACATTCAGAAGTACAAGGTTTAGGTTTTACCTCAGATTTGCTGTCAGTAAAGGCCATAAGAGCTTGATTTTGAGCATGTTCTTCTGCTTGAAAGCTCCAGTCATAGCCTTGTCCTTGTTGTGAGACAAGAGCAGTTGATTTTGATCTTTTGTCTGGCTGAGGACATTCTTTTGCAAAGTGACCAAGATTGTTACAGTTGTAACATTTGACTTTAGTTTTGTCAAATCCAGCTTTGTCACCTTTGTTGTAGTTGAGACTTGTCCTACCAGTCCTTTTCAAGAATCTTTTGGTTCTTAAGCTCAGCATCGCCATCTGCCATTTGAGATCCATCTCTTCAAGATCATCAGGATTCAATTGTTCCAAATCATCACTAATTAGTGCAGTATGCACATGACTAGTGAAAAAGGATTCTCTTGCAGCATCTTCACAATCTGCAGCCTTTCCTGTGGCAGTTTCTTGACCTTGACCTGTACTAGATACAAACGCAGCATTATTAGAAGAAATAGAAGGGTTCTTTTGATTTACCTCAGTTTCAAATACTCTGAGATCATTGTAGAGTTCATCTAACTCCTTTTCTTCTAGTGCATCTCTCTGTCTGTATATCACTGTGTACATGGCCCATTCTTCACTAAGAGACCTTAGGAACTTCATGTTAACATCTTCTTGATCCATCTTAACCCCAACCTGGTTAAGTTCACCAATTAGCTTGTTGAATCTGTCAAACACTTGAGTGAGTGTCTCATTGGGCTTTCCTTTGAAGTTTTCAAAGTCTTGCTTGAGAACAGACTTCATGTTCCTCTTGGTGCTCTTGGTGCCAACGAATCTCTTCTCCAGTGCTTGCCACAGCACCTTTGCATCATCATATTCAACAAAGAGATGTTGATAGTCATTAGGGATGGCCAGTAGGAGAGTGCTTAGAGTTTTGAGTTCGATTCCTCTGTCTTTCTTCTCCTTTTCACACTTGAGTTTGTCTGCTTCAGTTGCAGAACTGCTTGCTTGAGCAGGACCAGTTTTGTTTCCTTCAATGACAACTTCCCACATAGAATAATCAGTAATAAGCATGTATTGCTTAATACGATTCTTCCACATTCCAAAGTTATTGGGAGTGAGTATAGGGATTTTGTTAGCTTGAGTGCTTTCATTATTATCAGTCATGATTAATAATGTGTGTGTTTCAAAGATTAAAACTTTTTGTTGTTCTTAAAAATCGTAGATCTAGAACCAATAAGCTCTGATACCACTTGTCAGGATCGATTAACTATGAAGAGTTAATAAACACCTTTAGATTTAATTGATAATAGAAGTTACAGCGGATTAACACTATATCAATGTAATTAAGAACGATGAACTGTAAGAACAATATGCGAAAATATTAAGAACACAGTTTCACAAAAAGCTTCAATGTATATTATCGATTAACAATACACACGTACGTTTACAATTCGTAAGGAACTATTTATAATAGTCCTTGAAGCTAAAACTATTTACCCTAGTTATTCTAGGACTTGATTTACATCGAATAATAAAAGATATACACTGAATTACATTCTATAACTATCTCTACGAAAATCTCGGACTTGATATGCTTCCAAATCGTATACCAGTAGTAATCTGCAATCACCAGTAGTAACTTTGCATCGTCAGTAGTACCTTTGGTGACCAGTAGTAAGTCCAAAATCAACGTCAGTAGTAATTACTATGATCAGTAGTATCTTCATTATGCATGATCAGTAGTAACTAAGTTATAGTATTCACCAGTATCAACTCATCAGTAGTAAGTAATTTTACCCCATCAGTATCAACCATAGTCATCATCAGTAATAACCATGATCAGTACTAACTGCAGCATCAGTAATAAGTTGATCTGTAATCTTGTTCCAACATATATCAATGAAGGATACCTTACAACACTTTATATTATTGCGCTACAAGCCCTATAGTTGGTTAAGGTTAAAGTTATTTTCTTTTTAAACGGCAAACACACACTCCCTAATCTATACCATTTTGTCCATGTCGAGACTTGAACTCACAATCTTATAGGACACCTAATCAACTGATACTATAAGCCTTTTGGTGTTGGTTAAGGTTACTGACGTAAATGCTTGTGAAAAAATGGTCCTAAAAAGAAATTATAAATACCGATTAGCTTTGTGTTCTATTATCATTTTTTACCTTGAAACTAAAAATGAGTTCAACAAAGAAGTATTCGGTTTAACAATTACGAAACCGTCCCTTCCTCTCTCTAAAAAACAACTTTCTCTCTCTAAAACTCTCGATTTGGACTCCGAGACAGATGATCTAGCAACGCCTCTTGTCCATATTAATCACCAACCCACTCGCAAATCATTCCTATAAATTCCCTCAATCGTATCTTCACAGATCGAAGGTATGTCACTCGCTTTCTGTTTCACTTTTTGTCTTTCTATATCTATATCTACATATCTATACGTATATACACGTGTATCGTGTATTTGTTAGTGCCCTTGAGTTGCTTCAATCGTTGCTGATCTCATTTTCAATGCAGGCGAATTACCTACGTATATTCAATGTGTTCCCCCAAACGCTGTTGCTAACATGCACCGGGGCGTTTGTGTGTGTGAGATTGTTGCTGAATTGGTAGGTGTTGTGTGAAGATGTCGAATAATCAGGTGGTGAAATTACGAAGAAAGGAATTAGCGGCATGCATGACGTGCCCTATCTGCAATAAGCTCTTGCGAGATGCAACTACTATCCCTGAATGTTGCCACACGTGTGAGTATTTGTATTTCTCTCTATACTCATTCAATTCTATCTTAATTATCGCTTCAGGAGTCTGAATTCGATCTGTGTTTTAACTCTGTGTTACTATTTGCTCAATTGGGGTTCTTCATGTTGATTTTCTGGTTATGATTCTTTTGATAATACTTTGTTTATCCTTCATGTTGAGTGGTAAATAAATGTGTTTGATTGATCGATTAGTTTCTGTTCCCTTGATTTCATTGATCGTGTTTTTTTCTGTTTATAACTGTAGTTGTTCAAATTTGGCTAAGAATTTTAACACAGTTCCCAGTATTATTCTGTTCTATGAATGTTTTGAGATAGAGATTGACAAAAAGGGGCATAATTTACAGTTCCCCTATGTTTAATTTTGTTTTTACCCAAAATTAGTTTGAAAGTTTTGTCATAACATGTAGGGTTCATACTTCATACCATATATGCAGTTCTGAGTTAGGGTGCTTAGATGTGTGTTTTGAAAGTTATAATTTGATCACTGTCTAGTGTTTGGGTAACATGCTCCTGTTTATGATTATATTACTATTTAGGGGTCTAATTATTAGTTGTAAATAATAAATTTGATAGATACTAATTGCAACAAAAATAATATCCACAGGATGGAGTAACATTCCCATTTCTTTTATTTCCATAAACAGTCTGTTAAACACTTGACACCATCATAAGTGATAATTGTTTTTTTTTTTTTTTTGGAACATTTTGTCAGTCTGCAGGAAATGTATTCATAAGAAGTTCACAGATGAAGAACTTGAATGTTGTCCAATTTGCAATATTGATCTCGGATGTGTTCCTCTTGAGAAACTGAGGTCTCTCTCTCTATGCCTTCAGTAAAAAAAATCATTTTTATTTTGTTACACCAAAAAAACTACATTTTAGTGGACAATATTGCCCCTGCTATCACGATATAGAACATCATAGGCAATATCTCTTCTACAATAGTTACACGTAGATAAAACTTATGTTCTTGAAATATGATCTACTCATTAAAATTTATGATCTGTTTATTTTATAAATTAAAACAGGCCAGACCATAGTTTGCAAGATGTTAAAGAGAAAATATTTCCTTCAAAACGAAGAAGGGTAAAGGCCCGTGAAATTGTGCCTTCAGTTACATTGCCATTAAAAAGGAAAGAAAGATCACTCTCATCACTTGTGGTCAACACTCCAAGAGTCTCACCACAAACTACTTTGACTGGTAAAAGGACCAAAGTACCCCCAAGAAAGAAACCACGGGACAAATCGGTCAAGAAAGAAGATAACTCCATTGAAGATCACCAAGATAGCTCGAGTTCGCGCGAGATTTCAAATAAATTCACACAGAATTTAAGACAGGTAAAGAAGTTGACCAGTTTATTTGAGGCTTTTTACATTCGTGTACTTCTTAAATATTAATTCGTGTTAGACGAGTTCTGACCCGTTTGATTTTAGCTGTTTTTTAAATTAATATTATTAACTGAAACAAGGATATATGTATGCAGAATTCTTCAACTCCTGAGGCATCTAGTGATCCTTCACCTGATCTATGGAAGCCTTTGAATTATTTGGTTGAAGTTGCAAATAGGAGTAAATCTAATGTCAAAGCAGAACCACAACATACTCAAGGAAAAACCCGTAAACCTAAAGGAAAAGATCAATCAAAATTTATAAAAATTCAAGATGAAAATGGACGGTCAGATGTGGATGCAACAGAATCAGAAAAACCAAAAAAGATAAGAAAATATCATAAAAGGAAAGCAGTGATTGATGCTGATGCTAATAATGCTGTTAGGGAGAAAAGAATAAATCCTATTTGGTTTCATTTGGTACCTTCAGAACAACAGTGAGTAATTTAGAAACAGTTTAATAAAAAAAAATTATTTTTAAAGTCACTTGTTAATTTCCTTTTAATATTTTAGGGAAGGTGAACCCTTGGGGCAGATACAAGGAAGTTTTGTCAGACTAAAGTGAGTTCTCTATTTCCCATTTTACCCTTTCTTCCCCAAAGTTTTGTGTATTAATTAAATTAATACACATTTTTGTAATATGGTTTCAGGGATGGTAATATACCCGTTTCAGTTATCCAGAAATTCGTGATGAGCAAATTGAAACTTGAAAGTGAACATGAGGCAAGTCTACTAATTTTTTTTATTACTTTGAGGTATAATTACTAATTTACCCTTTGTACATATTATTGACATTACCAAAAGGTATTCCGTATTTGAACATTTGACTCAAAATGGGCAATTTTGTAATTTCTGTATCTTCTTTGTTACAAGAATACCCCCTTATAGGTGAAAAGACCATTGTACCCTTGAACAAATGTAGACTGTTTTTGTTGCAGGTTGAGCTGAGATGCATGGGGCAGGTGTTGGTGCCAACAATGCTGTTAAGTAACCTGACAGAATTATGGCTACAAAAACAACCAACAACACAGACAATTTCAGTAATGATTGGTTCATCTGCTAAGGAATACATGATGGAGATTTCATATGCTCGAAAAACTTCCAGTTCGGGTACGGGTACTTGACAAGTATTTAGTTTTGGCGTAGGGAAAGAAGAAGATGCTGAGATGTGTGTTGGTGGTTATGTTTGTTAATTTCTAGTTTTTATAGTTTATGTATGAGTGTGATTATAAAGTTTAACTTACTATACACTTGTTTAAGTTGGTGAATTTTGACATGTTGTTTACCTTTGCACCCTCCAACTTTCTACTACTTTCCCTAGTACTTTTCATCCATGAATCACATACTATTGAGTTGTAGGTTTAAACATCATTAAGGTAGAAAAAATTATGGTCAACCACAAGGAATGTATAATGATCTCGACGTTGTTATGTCGTGGCTATTATATTATGTTTCACAGTTGATAGTCATCTATGTAATTAGTTTTTTTTTTTTTTTTTTTTTTTTTTTTTAACGACAATCTTAATCTATTTCTAAATCAATTTATGTCCAGTATGGGACTTGAACTGTCAACCTCAAGGTTGGGGGCAAACACCTTTATCACTAGGTCTATGACCCTTTGGTATGTAATTAGTTTAGTTACGGGGTTTTGAGCGAATATGGGACTCCTACTACAAAATACAAATAGAAGACCTCTTTCCTAAAATTTAGCCCGATTAGTTTCTTATGAGAGTATGAAGCAGAATGGAAGCGAAAATATACATGCAAAGTGTATACACACACTTTAGAGAGTAAAATATATATTGTTGTTGAATAAGTTTTTTAGGTTCTCACTTCAAATCGTTTCCAAGCTGTTCAATTCGGTCCTTGGACAATTTCACATGCATATATCTCTCTCTATACAAGACATCAGAAAGAGAAAAAAATACACCTATTTTGCATGCATGGAGTTATTCTAATAATAATAACGACGAATTGAAACAAAAATTATGTGCCTTCAAATTCCTAGCTCATCAAGAGCCTCCTTGCAACGAGGATCCGCATCTCTAACCATAGACCCGAGTGGGTACCGTTAGCCCCATGCTTGTTGACCCTAACATGGTTTTCATCATCCACAATTTCAGGACCGCGCTTTCCCTAACAGTGATCTCATCCGCATGATCGCCAACTGCATTAAATGTATACTTTCCTTTTTAATTACTAGGCCTATATGTTTCCCCACCACTCTCCTTATGACACACAAGGGTACCTGTGTAACTAACTTTTGTTAGGAACTGACGGGTCACAATAAACAAATTTTCAGACCATTTTTCATCTGTTGAGGCTTTTTCTTGGACCAATAAGTCGCACACTGGCTTTTTCCTCAAAGATCTCCTACGCAGTCTCCTGTACTGACCGGGGGCGGTGCACCACCAGCTGCAACATGCGATTGTAGACATTGATTGGGTAAGATTAGAATTAAAGGAGTGATGTTAATTTTATTTTATTCTTTTGTTTTCCTAAAATGTTTTTATGATATATATTTTGGTGGTGGTGGTGATTGAGATTGATCATTTGAATGTGAAATAATGGGGGGATTAAGTTTGAGGTTGGGAGAATGCGGTTAGATTTCTAATACTGGAAAATTATCACAATCACTAAAGATAATTCAAATGTGATTCATTAAATCCAGGCTTCTAATAATCTCCGTTTCTAACGCTAGCGGGACCCACAAAACGATACATCTAAATTACATTAATATACACAAATAAGCAAGTTTTGAAGACTAACAAGATGGATATTTACATGTCATGAAAGAATTTGTAAGTCGTGACATCATCTATGATAAACTTAACTGCACCAATGCAGCCCATAACCGCAACCGCTGAGAACCATGTGGCTATAACAATGTTCAAGATCACAACCGGGCTCGAACTCTTTGAAATTTTTCGGGCTTTTAAATGTGCTAATACGGGAAACACAAAATCAAGTGGGGTGAACCCAATGGCCCCACATATGGACACAAAATCCCCAAAAAATGGCATGGCTGCAGCCACTAGGGTTATTACACCCATGTAAAGTGAGGTGAATATTAACCGTTGAAGATGGTTTTGGAGAGGAAATCGACCCGTTTCTTCACTTGACATATTTAATTCCTCGAAAAAGGCATATGTCGGCCTGCAATATATCTTACCAACAAAAAAAAAAAATCATAAGATTTAATATATGGGTTGGACCGTAGGGTAATAGGTCAAACATGTAATTTTTGGTAGGTTGACCTGAAACACTTTTTGTCTAAAGATATTTTGAAAAGTCAAGTACAACGATTTGAAAATCAATCAAATTACCTGGAAACAACCAGATATTTGGATGACAGCAAAAAGATTTGCCATAACAATTGTCCATTTTGGGGTGGTAAGAGAAGAAACGATAAAGGGCTTAACTCCCGTACCAAACGCCCAGTAACCAAAAAACGCCAATTGCCAATAACTCAATACAATGATAGTGTATGCAGCTGCTATCCCTTTATACATAGTTTTCTTTACGGGTTCTCCAACAGTACTCTGCACATTAAATTTGTGTCACTTTAGCTGTTATTAGAGGTGATAATTTTGACCCTTTACTTATGAACGGGTCGATTAGGGTTATGTTTTACCTCAAACGGGTCAAATTAAAAAATAGCTAAAAGGGAAAGATATCAAACAATCGCCCGAACTGTCCTAAGTAATATAGTTTTTGTAATCAAATTTAATGGGATAATTATTTATCAAGAAAATTTAGAATAGGTACAAAGGGTAATAAGGTCATTTTACTTGTATTTCAGGAAGCATGGCATCACCAAATGAAAATGCAATAACCCCAAGACCGTTGAAGGCTTTGAACATTTTTGATGAAGAGCTTCCTTGGAGACTATAACTTATGGTTCCTCTGTCAATCTTCTTCCCTATGACAATCTTTAGTCAAAAATTAATTTACTTGTTTAAAAAAAAACATTTTTGATGCCTTAATTACCATTGTAGATTGTTACACCAATGGTTGTACCAGCAAATCCAAGTGTACTAAAAGTACAAACAGCATTCAACCATCTTAATGAATGGATATTTGGAAGCTGAGAAAGAACAAGTTCAAATATCCCAAAAAAGATAACAAAATGTTGAAGTGTTAAACTACCCTATTCATGGTAATATTTGTATACAGCCTGCAAACGACCGCATGCTTAAATATACAAAAAAAATATAAATAAAAAATATTTTTGCATTTCTATGAATATAATTAATTAATTAACTGACCTTAAGACTACTTCCAGCTGCAATCTGTATAGCAATATTGTTGCCCAAAGAAGCCACCTGCTGGAAAAATGCAATACACCAGTAACCCCAATTTCCTTGAAAACATATGTGTTTTGTTAATATAATGACGTAATTATTTAAAAGAAACAAATTAAATTTTGTTATTTATTTATTAAAAAAATATAAATGGGGAAGAGAACAAAACTGACCATAAATGCTATGAGCAAGATGTCTATAAGTGGTGTGTTTGTTGCCATCCCATTTCCATAAAGATGCAATCAGATTACTAGAATACCAGGTGGTTAAGGTCGCACCCACCAGACTAATTACTCCTTAATTTTATGGTTCATAATGCACAAGCAAAACATCAAACACCTGGTGAGCATAAATCAAGTCTACTCTAACTAACACCAAAAATTCTAAAACAATTTGCAAAAACCGATTTTTATTAATACCTAAAGGCCATCCGAGAAAAGAGACGGCGAACGGAAGTGGAGCATAGGCGGCAGGGGTGGCGATGGTGGTTGCCACGTGGAAGGCAGCGTGTTTCCATGACCCTCTACCGTTGGTTTCATCAGTGTTGTACTTGTTCCTTTGGAGTGAGTCGTTGACTGTTACGGCTGAGACTTCCTTTCCGTCGTTACCGCCGTCACCGGAGTAGGTCGGTGAGCGGGTCGAGGCCATCTCTTGAGTTGGATTTGGTGAGCGGTGATCGGCATTTCAATGTAATTTGGACAAAAGTCGTTAAGGATCGCCACCGCTTTGACATTTGGTTACATCGTTTGACTTTAAAGACTAAATAAAAAATTATAAAAATTAATGTGTATATCACATCTTTTTATTTTTAAATAAATATGCATGCAAACTATCTTCTCCTATATATGAGTCCTAATTTGATTTGTGTTTGCCAACTATACACTTTGGAGCTCCCTTATTGGCCGGATAAGCCAGCTGTAATTCTACCATTGGCCAGCGAAATTCCTCAACAAATTCGTTCAATGCATTGTTACAGCACTCTTGCAGTTATGGAAAGAAACTACATTCACGGCCAAACTTATGGAATTAAATCCCAGATGCCATATGTCATCGTTCGTTCATCTTCAATGGCATTATATTCTCTCCTCTAACCCTAATCTTAAACCGTCAATGATGAATCAAACCTCACACGATGTATTTCCCCCTCAACGCGACTCCACATGTAATCCATAACCCTAACATCCTTTCATCTAGCAAGAAATATCACCAGAAATTTTAATTTGGCTGTTAACGAAAGTATGTTTATCAAGAAATTTCATCGAATTTATGTTCACTGTCTTTCTATTGGCTAACATTAGCATATCGTTCATCATCAATTTATAATATGGCGATTATTTGGATTCAAATGGTTCTATACAAAAAAGGTACTTTATTTATTTATCTGCCTTTCGAACTTTGAAGAGTCGAACCTTTTGTTTTATACAAATCTTCCCCTATATATGCAGGTAGACCCGATTTGAATTCGACACATCATCACTTTGCACGATTCTGATTGGTCTTTTAATCCAGGTGTAATTCACCCATTCGTCCACTGTTTTCAGCACAAATCCTCACAATACAGCATGCGACCAAGAGCCAGTTAGGGGAAGTCCGGAATTCCAACACGAAAAGATCTCCATCCTTTGACAAAAGAGAAACGAAGGAGGGCAGTCTGTCAGCCGGAAATCAAATTCCGGCGAGATCCACCGGTAACTTTGCCTGAGTTTTAGAAGTGTTGGTCGGAAAGGCATTCCCCACAGGATGACCGAGGCCGATCATCGAGATCGGCGCCGGAAGCCACCGGATTTGGTGGTTTCTCAGTCGACGGCGGCGAGCCCCACGACGGCGCAAGGAGTTCCGGCGAGAACTGGGAAAAACCATCCGACCCATTCGACGCGGAAGGCTGCGATTAGTCAAGATCCATCTTCAATTTTGGCATCGCCAGCCTCCTCCGTGCCGGAAAAACGAATTCTTATTCCGGCAGAAATCGCCTCGGCGGCAACCGGTGAAGATGAACGAATTAAGGCTGCGGAACACCACCATTCGACTCGAAATGGTCGAAATAGGGGGGGTAAACCTCCAATTTCCGTTTTGGGATCGCCGGTGCAAAACCCTAATTTGGCCGGAAAATTGCCCAGGCGGACGGCGGCGCCGGTCGAATTGGGTCACGAGGGGAGTGTCATCTGAACCGCAGTGCTTCCCTGAGTGAAACCCCTCAACCGAAACCCCTCAACCAACACCGTCTGAAAACCTAGATCTTTGAAGGTATGGAATTTTTCAGTTTTCATATCTGCATGCAAATTTATTAAGCTATATATGGGCTTTTCTTTTAACTTGCAAGGTGAAGTATTCAACTCTGATTCACATATTATTTCAATTTTGAGTTATTCAGGGGCATTTAAGTATTTTATTATTGAACATTTCCTGTCTTTACAGTTACACGTCAATTGGAAGCATTAATGCTACAGTTCCAAATGCATTACTTAGCATAAAAGATTCTGATGTTAGTAAACAAAAATTCGGGCCTGCATATATGCTTTCACATGGAAGATTGGAATGTGCAGGTAGAGCAAGAAAGTTATATCCAGTGGATGCTGTCCGTAATGGCCTGAAATGCGTGGAATCACATTAGAGCAGTGTTCTCACAGCCTCCATTGTAGCAGTTGGTGATGAATTTCTGTAAGTTTTTCTTCTAAGTCCGTTAATAAAATAGTTGTTTTGTATCATTTTATGTATGTTTTATTATTTGTTGCATAGCTCAGTTTTGGAACTATTGAGGATGAATTGGGAGCTTCATTCAATAGGTTGGGTGGTCTCACAAATTGCTACTGTAAGAAGTGAGGTAAATCACTACTACCTAAACCTAAATGCTGGAAATATTAAATTTATTTTATTTTAAATTGCTAATTGTTCTTCAAATTAAGAGATAACTAACTAATTACATCACATATAACAAAATATGAACAACTTTTTTTTATTAAATTGTATTGATCCTGCTGGTTATTCTGTACAGGTAGAATTTGTAGCCGAACAAGTCGAAAGGAGGAAGTCTATAATTGACTTGGTAGGTCATTTTCATTTGCATCATAATAATAAGACTAATAAGAATAATTATAACAACAATAGCAATAAATTGACAATGAAAATAAGATAATAATGTTTATGATAAGAATTGAATGGTTAACACAAGTGTGGGGGCGAGGAGGGGCTGGCCCATTACATTCAGATGTTACGGCTGGAGGAGTTGCCAAAGCATTTGGCGTTCGTTTGGTGAGTAAAATCTGTACTGTATAATAAAAAGTGGGTATAGTGTAGCGAGTCAATGATTTTGGTGGATAAAAAGCAGGAAGGTATTAGCACTTAGCAGGTCTTTGATGAGGAATGTATTAGGTCGCGGGATTATTAGGCGGACATTGAATTAGGTATTAAACTGATTGTAGAGGCTTTATATGGTGGGAAATCGAAAGGTTGTTAATGGAAGCTTATTTGGAATCAAGACTAACTTATTCAAGTTTGTAGTAGGCTTTGGTAGGGTCTGCCTGCAGTTGCATCACTTCAGATGCTAGGTAATGCTCTTTCGTTAACGTGAATAATTGAATTATATCTGTTTAATTAGTTATTCTCTTATTATAATATTTCTCAATCTCGTATGATTTATGTAAGCTGAGAAAGTCCCATAGCATGTGTAGGTGAGAAGATCATGACATTTGCAGGTTGAAGAAAAGATGGTCTTAAACGGAAGGTAATTTATCTATAAGCCTAAAAATCATAATTAGTTTACAAGGTCTTAATTGAAGCTGATTTTATAGGGTGATGAGGTTGAAGTTGAAGAGCTATTTGATCTATCTCCTAACTGATGACATTATACGACATCAATGATATCCAAGATATGTGTCTTTTGAGAGCTCTTCCACTCTTCCCCAATATTTCATTTCTTTATAGAGGACATTGTATCCAAGCAAGTCTTTAGAAATTTATGTTAAAGACATTGTTCTTTTTATATTAAACACTTTTTAGTAATGTTTTATTTACTGTTTAGTTTTTATTATATTTCCATCATTTCTTTTCTTATTATGTAACTAGCTTCAAAGCCCGCCCGATTAGGCGGGCATGCTTCAAGAGATGTACTTATATATTCGGCTGGAGGAGGGTTGGCCCGTTACATTCGATGGTAACTTTAATTCTTGCATTTATTATTAAATAAATCCAAATTAATTAATTATAATAAAAATAAATTCGTATTGGCACGAATATATAATATCGCAGTTGAACAAGGCTTAATGGAGCTAAGAAAATTGGGTATCGAGCATCGTTTATGGGAAGCATCGAGGCAAGGAAGTTGAACTAAAATGTTTTTTTTTTGCGGTGTTTTTAATAACACGTTTTCATATGTATGTTTTATAATTAAATCATCGAGTTGTTCAATAAATTTGACAACTTTTTGTATTATTAATAATTGATTATATGATATCTGATGTTTTTCTCTTTGTTATGCTATCTATATCTAGAAGCATGCCCACCCATCCAGATTGAAGGTCATTTGTTGTGACACAGATGAGAATTACACTAATTCAACAGCAAATGTTGTTTACAAAGAAGTCTAATTTCGTTTGTAAATTTTATGTAACATTTATTCATGTATCGAATTGCGACCAAATCATCATTACAGCTACATCATTTTTTAAATTATTAATATTTGTTTGTTTTTTCTCACATAATAAATTTTGAAGCATACCCGCCCAATCGGGCGTGTTATGAAGCTAGTCTTCTCCTATATATGAGCCCTAATTTGATTTGTGTTTGCCAACTATACACTTTGGAGCTCCCTTATTGGCCGGATATGCCACCTGTAATTCTACCATTGGCCAGCGAAATTCCTCATCAAATTCGTTCAATGCATTGTTACAGCACTCCTGCAGTTATGGAAAGAAACTACATTCACGGCCAAACTTATGGAATTAAATCCCAGATGCCCTATGTCATCGTTCGTTCATCTTCAATGGCATTATATTCTCTCCTCTAACCCTAATCTTAAATCGTCGATGATGAATCAAACCTCACACGATGTATTTCCCCCTCAACGCGACTCCACATGTAATCCATAACCCTAACATCCTTTCATCTAGCAAGAAATATCACCAGAAATTTTAATTTGGCTATTAACGAAGGTATGTTTATCAAGAAATTTCATCGAATTTATTGTAACACCTCAAATTTTAATACCAAAAATCGGCCAAAATAAAACATTTTATAAATAGAAGAACATCCTCAATTCGGATTTACAAAAACCTTGGTATGAAATCAGAGTATAAAAGTAGGTGTTACAAAATATATCATAACCAAGCTAAGACTAAATCCAATCTAGAGTTCTTCTATTCTAGGTCCCGCATCTCTATCCATGCGTACCTAAACCTTCGATCCCGAACCTGAGTACATAGCAAAACAAACAAGGAGTACGTGAGACAAAAACGTCTCGTGAGCTACATGGGTTTAGACCCGATAATAAAATGAAATGTCACGTTTCATAAAACCAATCAATATACATATATATAATTCCAACTACCCATTCTAGTCACCTTAGTGTGACTCTACACTCTTGCCCACCGGAATACGTCCAATGAGTAAGACTACTATTGTGGTTGAGTCGATGGGAATCCACCCAACTGCCCCTCACACCACCCTATCGTGATTGAGTCGATGGGAATCCACCCAACTGCCCCTCACATCACGCCTATCGTGATTGAGTCGATGGGAATCCACCCAACTGCCCCTCACATCACGCCTATCATGGATGAGTCGATGGGAATTCACCCAACTGCCCCTCATTCCACCCTCTCATGACCGGGGGTTCCCCGCGTCATCACGTTGTCTCAACATATCATAACTCAATAGTTATGTCAATCTAGCTCTCGGCTATCACGTCTATCATCAAACAAGTTAGTTCAATACTATCATCGGTATAACTAACTATCAACTACTAGTCTACCCAATTAAGCAAATAGACCATAACACAAGTAATGAAAGTATTTAAAAGGGCTATGTACTCAGTAAATTCCACACGTACTCACCTTAGCAATAAAGATGCTCCAACCGTGTTCTTGACACCAAAACTCTTGTTTCACAATTTCACCGACTTCCAAGATGTCACCGAAAGCCTAAAACAATGATCATACAATATTCAACATCACAATCTACTATCAATGTGTTCATCTACCTCTAGATAACACCCATCAATCTATTTCCCCCAAATATGGTGATTTACCAAACCCTAGGTTTGACCAACCCTTAAGATTCTTACAAATCTTAACCATACACTTGATTTCCTTGTTAATATACCATCTATTAAGTGTATACACCATTTATATCACCATAGTCTATAACCCCAAGAACTAGGGTTTCAACCCCAAGCTTCTAAACCCATAGATCTAAAGCTACAACTACAAAGGATTGAAGATATACCTTAAATCTTCAACTAGGAGTGAAGAATCACAAGATTTGATGAAGAAATCAACCCAAAACAGCCCTTGCACTCGAAAATCGTCTTTGGAAGAAACTAGGGTTTTCAATATGCATTTATGGCTAAAAACCCGAATTTATTGCACTGGTCGGACTGGCTCGCGCCCCGCTCGCGCCGCGAAAGGACGCGGGTCTGCCCGCTAGTCGCCGCTGTTTACCAGACTTCGCGCCCAGCTCGCGCCGAGATCGCGTCGCGAAGTCAACGCGAAGTCAACGCGACCTTCTCGCGTTTCAGCTCTGGTCCCTCTGCTCAACCTCGCGGTTTGCTCGCGCCTGGCTCGCGCCGCGAGCCTACCTGTGCAGCAGGGCTGCACTTTTCGGTCTAGGTTTCAACACGGTTTCGTCCATAACTTTCTCATACGGACTCCAAACGACACGAAATCAATTCCTACGTGTTTTATATGATTTATCCATAATTATCATATTTTTACATATTTTATTTATTTACAAATTTCGGGTCGTTACAACTATCTACCCCTTAAGAAGATTCCGTCCTCGGAATCTCATCATAGTTCACGAAATCCGGGTACCTCTTCCGAATCTCGTCTTTGACTTCCCAAGTCAAATTCGGCCCAAGTGAATGCTTCCACTTGACCAACACCAACTCGATCTCTTTATTCCGAAGCTTCTTTGTTTTCGTTTCTAGAATAGCCTCGGGCTCCTCAATCAACCGGTTCGGGCCGTCAACCCGCAACTCTTGCAACGGAATAATATTTTCCACTTCTCCAATAAACTTTTTCAAATAACTTACGTGGAAGGTGTCATGCACACCTTGAAGCTCGGGTGGAAGTTCCAACTTAAAAGCTTGAAGCCCGACCCGTTTCAATATTTTAAACGGTCCAACATACCTTGGACTTAACTTTCCCTTTTTACCAAACCGCATCACACCTTTCCAAGGTGACACTTTCAACATCACCATATCACCGACATCCAAGTCGTATGGTCTTTTCTTTAAACTCGAATAACTTCGTTGTCTATCTTGGGCGACTTTCATGTTGTTTTGAATAATACCAATCTTTTCATTCGTCACTCTCACGATCTCGGGACCCGTGAGTTTCGTCTCTCCCGCTTCCAACCAACAAGATGGAGTTCTACATTTTCTCCCATACAACGCCTCATAAGGCGGCATCTTGATAGTCGAGTGATAACTATTATTATACGAGAACTCGACTAACGGTAAATGTTCATCCCATTTACCACCGAAGTCTAACACACACGATCTCAACATGTCTTCAACCGTTTGAATCGTTCTTTCACTTTGACCGTCGGTTTGCGGATGATAGGCCGTGCTCAACCGCAACTTTGTACCTAACTCTTCTTGTAAAGATCGCCAAAATCTCGAGGTAAACCTCGCGTCACTGTCGGACACAATCGATAACGGAACCCCGTGGAGTCGAACCACCTCATCAACATACAACTTAGCCAATTTCTCAAGTGGCAACGTTTCCCGAATTGCTAAAAATAACGCACTCTTGGTCAACCGGTCAACTATGACCCAAATGGCATCGTGACCTCTACTCGTCTTCGGTAAACCTACTATGAAATCCATAGTTATATCTTCCCACTTCCCGGCCGGTACAACCAATGATTGAGCTACCCCATACGGTACTTGATGCTCGGCTTTCACTTGTGCACACGTGGCACACTTAGAGATATACTTGGCCACTCTCGCCTTCATTCCGGGCCACCAATAAACCCGTTTCATATCTTGGTACGTCTTTGTACTTCCCGGGTGAATCGAATACTTCGACTTGTGCACATCATACAATAACTCTTTTCGGATACCACCGAACTTAGGAACCCAAATACGACCGCCTACGGTCTTCAACCCTTGTGCATTTTCGAGGAAATGTTGGTTCTTACCTAACCGTTCTTGTCTTAACTCGTCTTTTCCCATAACCTCTCGTTGGGCATTCTTGATCCTTTCAATAATACTCGAGACAACTTCTATACGTGATAAAATTCCTCGGTTCGGATTTTCATAAACCTTTCGACTTAAGGCATCGGCCACCACATTCGCCTTCCCCGCATGATACACAATCTCACAATCATAATCGGCAATCAACTCGATCCACCTTCTTTGTCGCATATTAAGGTCTTTTTGTGTAAACACATATTGCAAACTCTTATGATCCGTGTACAATGTACACCGAGTGCCATACAAATAATGCCTCCACAACTTCAAGGCAAAAATAATCGCCGCCAATTCCAAGTCGTGTGTCGTGTACCTTAATTCCGCATTCTTCAATTGTCGCGAGGCATACGCGATCACCTTTCCTCTTTGCATCAACACACAACCGAGCCCTTGATTTGAAGCATCACTATAAACCACAAAATCTTCCATACCATCCGGTAACGTAAGGATCGGCGCGTTACATAACTTTTCTTTTAACAACTTAAACGCCTCTTCTTGTTTCTTTTCCCACACAAACTTCTCACTTTTTCTCGTTAACTTCGTGAGTGGAATCGCGATTCTCGAGAAATCTTGTATAAATCTCCGGTAATAGCCGGCTAATCCAAGAAAACTTCTAACCTCGGTAGGAGTCCTCGGAGGCTCCCAACTTGACACCGCTTCAATCTTGGATGGGTCAACCTTAATACCATCACACGTCACCACGTGACCTAAAAATTGCACTTCCCGCAACCAAAACTCACACTTTGAAAATTTAGCATACAACTTCTCCCGTTTCAACACGTCTAGAACAAGCCTCAAATGACCTTCGTGTTCTTCTTCGGTTTTCGAATAAATCAAAATGTCGTCAATAAACACGATCAAAAACTTATCAAGGAACGGTTTACAAACCCGATTCATCAAATCCATAAAAATAGCCGGCGCGTTTGTAAGACCAAACGGCATCACTAGAAATTCATAATGACCATAACGTGTACGGAAAGCTGTCTTCTCGGTGTCGCCTTCTTTCACCCGAACTTGGTGATAACCCGACCTCAAATCGGTCTTTGAGAAATAACTAGCACCTTGCAATTGATCGAATAAGTCATCAATTCTCGGCAACGGGTAACGGTTCTTAATAGTTACTTTATTCAGCTCTCGGTAGTCGATACACATTCTCATCGAACCGTCTTTCTTTTTAACAAATAACACCGGTTCACCTCACGGTGACGAACTCGGACGAATAAAACCTTTATCTAACAATTCTTGCAATTGGGTCATCAATTCCCGCATCTCGGTGGGAGCTAAACGATATGGAGCACGAGCAATCGGCGTCGCTCCGGGCACTAAATCAATTTTGAACTCGACTTGTCTCTCCGGTGGCAAACCGGGCAAGTCATCGGGAAATACCTCGGGGAATTCCCGAATAATTTTTACACTATCCATTGTCTTCTTTTCTTTTCGACCATCTAATACGTATGCAATAAACGATGCACAACCTTTCGATATACTTTTCCTTGCCTTAATAGCGGTAATCACATTAGGCATGTGATGTCGTTTCTCCCCGTACACATACACTTTCTCATTCTCGGGTGTCCTAATCGACACAATTTTCTTTCCACACAAAATCTTGGCTTGGTGCCTACCCAACCAATCCATACCGATAACCACATCAAACGCCCTAATTCCCATGGGCAACAAATCCACCTTAAACTTTCTACCGTCTATTTCTATTTCACAATTTCTGTAAATACATTCAACCATAGACGTCTTTCCATCGGCTACTTCTATTTCATAAACTTCATCTAACATTTCGGACGGCACATTTAATTTACAACCGAACTCATAGGACACAAACGAATAATTAGAACCCGAATCAAATAAAATATGAGTTGGCAAGGAGTTAATGAATAGAATACCTGACACCACATCGTGTGCCTCCTTCGCCTCCTCCCGAGTAAGTTGGAAGGACCGCCCCTTCACTTTCGCCGGCTCCACTTTCTTTTGAGCCGTGGACACCATCGACTCGATTCCCTTCTTTGGGCACACATTGCTATAATGCCCCTTCTCATGGCATGAGTAGCACTCCACATCGGCCGTCAACTTGGCCCTACAATCCCGGGCTATGTGCCCCATCTTGCCACAACTATAGCAAGCCTTTGACTCTCCCAGGCCGGTATGATTTTTCCCGCATTTCTTGCACGGGCCAACACTTCCTTGTTTAGAGAAGCTCGAAGTGAACTTCCCTTTCTTGAACGAACTAGAGCCGCTCTCGGCTTTTCTTTTCTCGCCCACATGGGCCCTCTCGGCAACCCGTGCCGCATTAACCTCTTCAACACCCCGGGCGGCACTAATAGCCTCATCGAGTGAAACCGCCTCTTAACCTCCAACTGATAATCCCACGGTAGCCCACTTGCATACCGAACCACTCTCAACCTCTCATCCGAGTAGGTTTTAGCAACAAACGGGAGCAATCCCGTGAACTCTCTCGAATACTCTTCAATCGACATATCACCCTTCTTAAGGGTCACAAACTTTTCGTGCATCTTTTCCAAATCCCTCTCGGGACAAAACTTCTTTTTCAACCTCGAGGTGAACTCATCCCACGACATCCTTTCAACCACCTCCTTCCCGAGGGTCTCATACACAATATCCCACCACACCATGGCGTCTTCTTTTAACAATTGTGACGCATACGTCACCATATCAACATCCTTACATTTGCTACTTCCGATCACCCTCTCGGTTTCCCGGATCCATCTCATGGTTACCTTCGGGTCCGAACTACCCGTATACACATTTGGCTTACATGCCATGAAGGGTTTAAACGAACACCCTTCTTTCACAACGGGCTTAGCCCTTGCATCACTTTGGCCACCCGTGGAGGACTTCCCTTCCCCGGTGCCACTACCTCCGGTTTTCTCATCCGACTTAGCCTCGGATTCCCGGTCTCCACCCGACCTCACACGGTCTCCAATAATACGGTGCACTTCCTCGGCCACCGTTCCCTTGATTTGGTCGATAATAGTTTGGAGATCCGCCATGGTCACCGGAGTTCTATTAGCTCCGACCTCCGATTCGTCAACCCGATGCATTGATGGTTGACTTTCTTGCTCATCCACCCTCTCAACAGGAGGTACTTCCTCCTCCCGGTTCTCCGGGGCTTTCCCACTTCTACGAGTGTTCACCATTTCTTTCAATCAAGACTATACGAAAGACATTAAACATTTAGTACCTTGTGTACAACCCATTAGTCTCATAAGACTCAATATCCAAATCATATCAAATTCATCGGTCCCCTAGGTTCAACCCTAAACTTAATATAAAGTCTCAAGGTCAACCTATGATCTCAAGGAATCTTACATTCCTAATGCTACAGTCTAAGACTAGGATGGTCATCCAACCTAATTCACTTAAACTATAGCTCTGATACCAAGTTGTAACACCTCAAATTTTAATACCAAAAATCGGCCAAAATAAAACATTTTATAAATAGAAGAACATCCTCAATTCGGATTTACAAAAACCTTGGTATGAAATCAGAGTATAAAAGTAGGTGTTACAAAATATATCATAACCAAGCTAAGACTAAATCCAATCTACAGTTCTTCTATTCTAGGTCCCGCATCTCTATCCATGCGTACCTAAACCTTCGATCCCGAACCTGAGTACATAGCAAAACAAACAAGGAGTACGTGAGACAAAAACGTCTCGTGAGCTACATGGGTTTAGACCCGATAATAAAATGAAATGTCACGTTTCATAAAACCAATCAATATACATATATATAATTCCAACTACCCATTCTAGTCACCTTAGTGTGACTCTACACTCTTGCCCACCGGAATACGTCCAATGAGTAAGACTACTATTGTGGTTGAGTCGATGGGAATCCACCCAACTGCCCCTCACACCACCCTATCGTGATTGAGTCGATGGGAATCCACCCAACTGCCCCTCACATCACGCCTATCGTGATTGAGTCGATGGGAATCCACCCAACTGCCCCTCACATCACGCCTATCATGGATGAGTCGATGGGAATTCACCCAACTGCCCCTCATTCCACCCTCTCATGACCGGGGGTTCCCCGCGTCATCACGTTGTCTCAACATATCATAACTCAATAGTTATGTCAATCTAGCTCTCGGCTATCACGTCTATCATCAAACAAGTTAGTTCAATACTATCATCAGTATAACTAACTATCAACTACTAGTCTACCCAATTAAGCAAATAGACCATAACACAAGTAATGAAAGTATTTAAAAGGGCTATGTACTCAGTAAATTCCACACGTACTCACCTTAGCAATAAAGATGCTCCAACCGTGTTCTTGACACCAAAACTCTTGTTTCACAATTTCACCGACTTCCAAGATGTCACCGAAAGCCTAAAACAATGATCATACAATATTCAACATCACAATCTACTATCAATGTGTTCATCTACCTCTAGATAACACCCATCAATCTATTTCCCCCAAATATGGTGATTTACCAAACCCTAGGTTTGACCAACCCTTAAGATTCTTACAAATCTTAACCATACACTTGATTTCCTTGTTAATATACCATCTATTAAGTGTATACACCATTTATATCACCATAGTCTATAACCCCAAGAACTAGGGTTTCAACCCCAAGCTTCTAAACCCATAGATCTAAAGCTACAACTACAAAGGATTGAAGATATACCTTAAATCTTCAACTAGGAGTGAAGAATCACAAGATTTGATGAAGAAATCAACCCAAAACAGCCCTTGCACTCGAAAATCGTCTTTGGAAGAAACTAGGGTTTTCAATATGCATTTATGGCTAAAAACCCGAATTTATTGCACTGGTCGGACTGGCTCGCGCCCCGCTCGCGCCGAGCTCGCGCCGCGAAAGGACGCGGGTCTGCCCGCTAGTCGCCGCTGTTTACCAGACTTCGCGCCCAGCTCGCGCCGAGATCGCGTCGCGAAGTCAACGCGAAGTCAACGCGACCTTCTCGCGTTTCAGCTCTGGTCCCTCTGCTCAACCTCGCGTTTTGCTCGCGCCTGGCTCGCGCCGCGAGCCTACCTGTGCAGCAGGGCTGCACTTTTCGGTCTAGGTTTCAACACGGTTTCGTCCATAACTTTCTCATACGGACTCCAAACGACACGAAACCAATTCCTACGTGTTTTATATGATTTATCCATAATTATCATATTTTTATATATTTTATTTATTTACAAATTTCGGGTCGTTACATTTATGTTCACTCTCTTTCTATTGGCTAACATTAGCCTATCGTTCATCATCAATTTATAATATGGCGATTATTTGGATTCAAATGGTTCTATACAAAAAAGGTACTTTATTTATTTATCTGCCTTTCGAACTTTGAAGAGTCGAACCTTTTGTTGTATACAAAATTAATTAGTTATTCACAAGTTTGTAGCTTTTGAATATATTAGTTTTCAGGTTACTGAAATTGAATTGCATGAGGCTTTATTCAGGAATTATTGAAATTCTACTTCTATTATTGAAATTCTACTTCTGTAGATTCTTTCGAATTTAGGGTTCATATTCCGTTTTGTTCAATTGAGGAAGTGTGGCTTCAAATGTGCACCGTATATGCTACAAATACTGAATCAAAAAGATTTTTGGTTAAATTCTTCAAATTGCAGTCAGGTCCTTTGATATTATTTGATTTAGGGAGCTATATTGGTTTACTTTATATCCTCAAAGTGAAGATTGACATTACATAATATTTGAATGTAGGCAAGAAAGAGTAATCTGCCATTTATGCTTTTCTAGATTAGTAGCTGCATTATGTGATGATGATGATAAATTATCATTTTCTACAAGGGATGGCAACAAATGCATAGAGATCTAATAGCTTGCATCAGTTCCAATTGTGGGAACTTATTATGCTACTTATTTCAATTAGTCTTGGATAATTTTGGCAAGCCCAAAATTTGCAGCTACTAATCTAGAAAACGGGCTATTCAAATTAGGATATAAATGTTGACTTCATGTCAAAAATGGGTTGGCATGCGCGTGAAAACCGGGTAATGTTTTGTACAGGTTGAAACAAGTTAAGTTGCGTTGACCGCAAGTCAGCAAACACATTATGTTAAAAAAAAATTAATTTTCGTTTCTCGAATGTGACAACTAAAATTAAATTGTTTCAATAATAATCTAACTTTTTGAAAATTATTTAGAAGATTTTATGCGTAACAGTGAAGAATATGTTAAAATAGAAAACTCATTACCAGTGACAAAAATGCTAATCTAGAAAACTCATTAAACGCTACCAGAAGTGGTGCAGATTGGGTTGAATCGTGAGTAACAGAAATGATGAATGCTACAAGTGTTGATTAACATAGATCACGTGCCATGAATATACTCGGAACAAGTGCAAAAATCTTTAAGTCAACGTTCTGGTGGTGAGGGCGATGTTTCGCAAAACCCTTGTCAAATTAAGTTCTAGCATCTGTGCATGTTGTCTATCTGAATGTAGTTGATTTTTTTGTTTACCGACTGTTGACTTTAGGAAAACATGGTTTCTAGAAGAACATATTCAACTTCTCTTGAAGGATAATACAATACTGAAACGTGTTGTAGCTAATCAACACGAGCGTCAAAAAGATTATGAAGAGAGCACACATGCAGTAGATAGTTTGAAGCTGTTATTGTCAATGTATTAAAAGCAGTTGAGGACACTCAAGGTCAAACTTCTAACTTTGACTTCCCTTTTTGTTTAACCTATACAATTTGATTTTGTATTAAAAGGCACATATAATAATGTATCCAGGTGATTGTTTAGAGAATTATAAAGAGGTTAATGTAGTAAGTATACTTCCCGAAAGCATGATACCAGCAACAGCTAAATCGTTTCTACTATGAAACATAAATAGCCTCTTTCGCCTTTTCTATTTTAATTTTAAGATGATGCATCCCTAATGACCCGTTTGGGAACAAAAGCTAATGTGTGTCATTAATAATGAAATTATAGATGATGAAATGGGAAACGAGTCGAATTAGGTTCATGTCACAATAGGTAAAATTTATACGTCGATTGAACGCGTTGGGTTGACCTACAAACATTTTTAAAACCAGTATTCTCACATGGTCAATTTCATGTCGTTGTATCACGAGTTAAGAACATTAACGGATTGAAGGTTATTTAATGCGACAAAGATGACAATTACACTAATTCAACAATATATGTCGTTTACAAAGAAGTATTATTTCGTCTATAAATTTTCTGTAACATTTATTCATGTATCAAAATTTGTATAAACTTATCATTACAAATATGGATTGTTATGTCATTTAAATTGTATTAATATTTTTGTTCTTTTTCTTTAATATATCTCTTGAAGCATGGCGGGCTTTGAAGCTAGTATAAATATAAGAGTAAATTACATTAATGGTCCTTTAGGTTTATAGTAAATTTCACCAATGATTCTTTAGTTTCAAAAATTACATCAATGGTCCTTATTTTTGAAAGGTTTTTCACCGATGGTCCTTTACGAAAAAGTCCGTCTATTTTTCAAGTTAGCTAACATCACATGTGATGCACATGGGGGTATTTTGGTCAATTTGTCTTTCCTAAATGACCATTGGTGAAATTTGATATACACTTAAAGGACCATTCATGTAATTTAATTGAGAAGGGGAAAGATAAATTGACCAAAATACCCCCATGTGCATCACATGTGATGTTAGTTAACTGAAAAAATAGACGGACTTTTTCGTAAAGGACCATCGGTGAAAAACCTTTCAAAAATAAGGACTATCGGTGTAATTTTTGAAACTAAAGGACCATTGGTGAAATTTGATATAAACCTAAAGGACCATTCATGTAATGAGTAATGATTATACTACTTAGATTAAAAAATATTGTGTAAAAATCACCACCTTAAAAAATAAACTTATACCTTCAATTCAAAAAAGCTTGTCTTATATTCTATTTTGTCGAATTGACATTAATTATAGGCATATTCGGGAAAGTTTATTAATAGTATTTTGAAATTATTAGCTTAATAAACTTAAATTTTAAATTTATTTAAGTTTATTAAATTATTAAGAAACTTCTTAAATAATCTTTTCCAAACATGACTTTAAACAATACGAGTTTAATATATTATGTAAATAATATTTTTAAAAGGGCTAGAGTTGACAAAAGATTTTGCATGAAAAAACAAACTTGCAGCCGGACAATATAACTCCCGACTGCACGAGCCTGAGGGGTGATTAAAAATATCTAAAAACTAGTATCAGGAAAAGTATCTGATAGCCGAAATCCGGGAATCCAAAAATCCAGAAATCTGAATTTCGGGTACATGATCCGGATAGTATTATCAAGATTTTCGGATATCCGATACCCGATACCCGAAAAAATTATCCAAATATTATAAAATACCCGATAATTATACGAAATATTGGAAAAATACCTGAAACATCCGGAAATTACCTGAAATATCCGAAAAATATTTAAATATTTTATATTTCCGAGATACGGGATATCGATATCCAAAAAAATTTCTATTAGAAAATCCGACAACCAATCCGAAAATTCGGTTGCCCCTGTCGGGCCCTACTTCAAATAAGCTTAAAACAAACACCCAAAGGTGCGAAGAAAACCTCACCTCACCTGGCCGGCGATACACGCCATCTCCGTACACACATATAATCGTGGACAATGGTTTATATAACATCGTGGGATGAATTCGTCGAAATATCAGTTCACTTGTTCCGCTCTGGTCCCGATAAACTACACTAATCAACTTCTTCTTACTCCTTTTTTCTTTTCTTTTTTGTTTCTTAATCATGGTGGTTTCTCAAAATTTTCTTATGATTTGGGGACAGACACGTTATGCGATGAAATACAGACATTCTGAAGGTAAATTGGTCCTTAAGGTCACTGATGATAAATAGGTATTTTTATTGCTTTTCATTTACTTTAGAATTAGTGCAAAATTCGTTGTGCGTGAATGGATTGTAGTTGTCATACTGTACCTGTTTGTAATTATCAGTATTCAGGGTTTAGGAAGGAGAAGGAGAAGGAGGTTAGGGTTTTATTTGAGATGTTACTTGCTACTTTTGATTTTAATCCCATATATAATGCGCTATAAATGTCTTAAAAGGGACACTAATATATCTGATGTGTAGCAAAGAGTTGTATAAAAAATTAAACATATAATGTCACACCCCGCCAAAAATGAGTTTTACTTCATTTAAAATGTTTTGCGGAAGAACGAAGTTGTAACGTTCATGACAACATAGCAAAAATTAAGTAAACAAACAACCACGCATTAACGAAAAATAAAGATTTGTTTCACTTCCCAAAAGTAGAAAGTTTCCAAAAATAGTAAGTTTCCTAAAATAGAAATTGTTTGAAATGAAATGATTGTTCGTAAACTTAATGTTTTAATCATGGCTCACGACAATCCCAATGCTCATATCCTCCAAACTCCACTGCACCTAATTACCTGGAAAAACATAAATAGTAAAAGGGTCAACAATAACGTTGAGTGAATCCACAGGGTTAAAGTAAAGTGTAAGGTAAAGTAAATGTTTTTGCTACTCAAAATGTTTGTTATGAAAATGATTTATGACTGAAAATGTATAAGGTTCAACACTCACATGATATGAGAAGTAAATATGAAAAGTGAAGTGTAATTGTAGAATATCTACAATTACTAGTTATGTTTATGAAAATGTGTTGAACAAGTTGTTATGTTTGACATCGGATGAACTGTTATCCCCAACAGGTAGCTAGTCTGTTGAGTTAATATACCAACCCCTAAGTCCACAATCAACACTTCAACTCCAGTATGTTGTTATTTTATGGATATACACTCCCGAAAGATGTCTTGGATAAACCAAGTAATGATCAAATAATGTTGGGAGGATGAGTGTCAGCCAATAGTACTATCTGCATATCCATGGTCTAGATCCACTAGCTAATGATTGATGGTAACCTTAGTCCGGTATAATAATTGTTTGTCATGCCAATGCGATAATGAAAATGTATAGATGTTGTTGTACAGTCATAGTAAAACAGTAGCAGTTGTGTTTATGTTTTCCACCCCAAAGTTTATAAAAACAGTAAAAAGAGTAAAAGGGGTCTGTGGACTCACCTGGCAAAGCTTAGGGACAAGTACTTAAGACAGAGGAATCCTTTGGAGACTCCTAGCTTCCTAAATGATTTGACTAATGATTAGACTAAGCTAACACAGGCGATTCTATACACGATATAAGTTAAGTAATATGTATTTCATGTTATGTTTTATGTTTTGTGACATCGAATGAATTTGGGTTATTGGACCTTAACAGGTCGAAATGAAATGAAATGAACTTCGAAATGAAATGAAATGAAATGAAATGGGCTTGGGTTAGGCTTATTGGACCCAGATTGGGCCTAATGGGCTTAATGGGCCTAATGGGCCTAAATGGGCTTAATGGGCCACTAGGTTGGGCCACTTGGGCCTCTTATTGGGCTTAGGTCCACTTAGATTGGGCCATGAATTGGGCTTGGCCCAATTGGGTTCGGTTTGGTTAGGTATGGGCCAAAGGTTTGGGCTTTGGTCCAAATGGGCTTGGATACTAATGGGCCAACTAAGGTTTGGGCCCGATGGACTAAAGTAGATCGATATGGGCCAAGTACGGGCCTTGGCCCGATTGGGTATTCGGGTTTGGGTCCACGGTTTGGGTCAAGATCCGGCCTTGACCCGGTTTGACTTATTGGTCAACATTGGTCAAAATTAGTCAACAAAAGTCAACTAGGGTTTCTAGATTTCGGCTGGGGTTTAGGGTATACTATAATTCGGTCAACCAAAGTCAACTATGGTCAATCTAGCTAGTCTAAGTCAAAATCAACCATGTATGTTTAGGGTTCGGCTAGGGTTTGACCTAGGGTTGGCCGAATGACCAAAACCCTACGGGTTTGTGGCTAAATCGAGCCTAGGGTTCGAGTTTGGTGATTAGTTTAGCTAGGTTCACGTCTAGGGTTCTAGATCTAGGATGTTTCGTTCATAACTAGCAAGATCTAGTGTTTTAGCATGTCAAAAATAGAGATCTAGGGTTCTAACAACGGATCTAGCAACAAAACAAGCCATAATCGCACCTAAATGCATCCGATTGAGTGTAAGCATGCAAGCATGCTACGGGTTTATGGGCAAGGGTGCACACCGAGACCATATGGCCTTGGCCATGGTCTCGGGTTCGAGTTAGGGCCGAAATAAACAAGAAAACAAACGAAATCTTAAAGGGGGATCGGTATACCTTGCAAACGGGTGAAGAATAGATCGAATGGGGAGAGCTTGGGACGAGTTTTGATCTTGGAGATGCTTGGGATTACTTGGCCGATCAAGAGGAACAAAAGGGTTAGGGTTTCGGCCAAATGGGGGTATTTATATGGGATATGTGAGTTAGTGTTTTAGTTGTACAAGGAGACTCTCAATTCAAAGTTAGAGATAAGGATCAAGAGGGAAAGATAAGATCAAATAATTTCAACCTCACCCTCTAGAGGGTTCGTCCGACTTGGGGTGTTCGAATGGGAGAGTGTGGCCGGCCACATAGGTGGTCGGTCATAGCTTATTGTCGGGTTTGATGGTTCGTTCATTCGAGTCACGTTTTAATTTAAATTGTTACGTTTATTGTTTTACCGATAAATTATTGTTTTAGAAATGATTTTTAGCTCAAAGTGTGTCACCATAAGAAAGTAATAATGTTGTGTTGACTAAAATAGTCAAACACTAATGTATGATGTAAAAATATGTATGTTTGTTGTGTATTAGGATGCCAGAAATAGGAATGTCTAAAAATAGAAACTTTCTAAATAAGGAAAGTTCTAGAGATGAAATGAAGTTACATACCAGAAATATCGAGTTGTCACATTCTCCCCTGGTTGAAGAAATTTCGTCCCGAAATTTAAGACGAAGCATGAACAGGAGAGACAACGAGAAAAAGATGAGGATATTTCTTTCGCATCTGGTCCTCACGTTCCCACGTGAATTCAGGACCTCTTTTGGAGTTCCATCTGACTTTAACAATTTTGATCTTGCTTCTTCGCAACTTTTGCTCTTTCCAGTCAGATATCTCGATTGGTTCCTCAGTGAAATGGAGTTTGTCGTCGATGATAATTTCTTCAGTAGGGACGATGAGCGAAGGATCGTGAATAAACTTCTTCAGATTAGAAACATGAAATGTGTTGTGAACATTGCTGAGCTCATTAGGAAGACGAAGGCGATATGCAACAGCACCGATTCTTTCAAGAATCTCAAATGGTCCAACATAACGAGGACTGAGCTTTCCTTTCTTACCAAAACGTACAACACCTTTCCAAGGTGCTACTTTTAGCAAAACATGGTCGCCAACGGCGAACTCTAAAGGCTTTCGACGATTATCAGCATAACTCTTTTGTCGATCTCTGGCAGCCTTGATACGATCTTTGATCTTAAAAATCTTGTCAGTCGTTTCTTGTAGAATCTCAGGACCAGTAATCTGACGATCACCAATTTCAATCCAACAAAGTGGCGAATGACAATTTCTTCCATAAAGGGCTTCAAACGGTGCGGCCTTAATAGTTGTATGATAACTATTATTATACGAGAACTCAGCTAAAGGGAGATGAGAATCCCAACTTCCACCAAAATCAATAACACATGCTCTCAGCATGTCTTCCAAAGTTTGAATTGTTCTTTCAGTCTGACCATCCGTTTGGGGATGATAGGCAGTACTCATATCGAGGCGAGCACCGAGAGATTTTTGCAATGATTGCCAAAAACGAGATGTAAAGCGACTATCACGATCAGAGATGATCGCGACTGGCACACCATGTCGAGATACAACTTCCTTTAAATAAATCCTTGTTAACTTTTCCATTTGATCAGTTTCTTTAATAGGAATGAAGTGAGCTGATTTGGTCAATCGATCAACAATTACCCAAATTGTATCATGACCATTAGATGTTCGAGGCAATTTAGTTATAAAATCCATAGAGATTTCTTCCCATTTCCATTCGGGGATCTCTGGCTGTTGTAGAAGACCGGAAGGCTTCTGATTCTCTGCTTTCACTCTAGCACAAGTTAAACATTTGCTGACATAAACTGCGATTTCTTTCTTCATATTTGGCCACCAATATAACTCTTTGACATCTTTATACATCTTGTCGGCACCAGGATGAATAGAATATTTGGATCGGTGAGCTTCATTTAAGATGACGTTGCGAACGCTTCCAAGATTAGGAACCCATAAACGATTCATGAAATAAAGAGTTCCATCCACCTTTGCTTCTAACTGCTTCTCCATACCACGCAAAGCTTCACTTTTGATGTTCTCTACCTTCAAGGCTTCAGTTTGGAATTCTTGAACTTGGGAAGATAGATTAGAACGAACAGAGATTGGAAGGGCTCGAACACGACGAGGTTTAGGTTGCTCTTTCCGACTTAAGGCATCAGCTACCACATTAGCCTTACCAGGATGATACTTAGTCTCACATTCATAGTCGTTCATCAACTCTATCCACCTACGCTGTCTCATGTTGAGATCTTTCTGATTGAAGATATGTTGTAAACTCTTGTGATCGGTGAATATTGTGCACTTGGTACCGTAGAGGTAATGTCTCCAAATCTTCAATGCGAATATAACTGCACCCAACTCAAGATCATGAGTTGTATAATTCTTCTCGTGGTTCTTCAGTTGTCGAGAGGCATAGGCGATCACTTTGTCATGTTGCATCACTACACAACCTAGCCCTTGGTGCGAAGCATCACAGTACACCACAAAATTATCGGTTCCTTCAGGGAGAGATAGAATAGAAGCAGAACATAATTTAGATTTTAGAGATTGGAAGGCTGATTCTTGCTTTTCACCCCAGACAAATTTCTCATCCTTATGTGTTAACACCGTAAAATCCTTTGCAATCTTCGAGAAATTTTGTATGAACCTTCTATAATAACCAGCAAGACCAAGGAATTGTCTAACTTCAGTTGGGGTCTTTGGAGCTTCCCAATTCTTTATAGCTTCTATCTTTGCAGGATCCACGTGAATACCTTCTTCGTTGATAATATGACCCAGAAATTGGACTTCACACAACCAAAATTCACACTTGGACAACTTGGCGTACAACTTCTCTTTCTCCAGCAACTCAAGAATGATTCTTAAGTGCTCTTCATGCTCTTCTCTCGAATGCGAATAGATAAGGATATCATCTATGAAGACGATAACGAATTTGTCGAGATATTGCTTGCACACTCTGTTCATGAGATCCATAAACACAGCAGGTGCATTGGTCAAACCAAATGGCATTACCAAAAATTCATAATGACCATAGCGAGTTCTAAAAGCAGTTTTGGGCACATCTTCATCACGAACTTTTAACTGATGGTAACCAGAACGAAGATCGATTTTGGAATAGAAACTCGATCCTTGGAGTTGATCGAATAGATCATCAATACGGGGAAGAGGATATCGATTCTTAATTGTTACTTTATTCAGTTCACGATAGTCAATGCACATTCTCATTGAACCATCTTTCTTTTTAACGAAGAGGACCGGAGCTGTAACACCTCAATTTTTAAAACACCTTTTAAATATTATTTTTAAATAAAAATATTACAAGTCCAACATTCCCAAAATACGGTTTAACAAAAACCAATAAGAGTTTATCAGAGTATTAAAACCGGTGTTACAATGCAATATCATAACCATAGGATAAACGAGAACTACCTACGAGCTCTCGAGCTAATCAACACAAGGCCACTTCTAACGCGACCCTCTAATCCATCAATCCTGAATCCTGAGTACATAGCCAAAAACAAAGTAGTACGTGAGACAAAATAGTCTCGTGAGATACATGGGTTTTTGACCCGATAAACAATTAGTCATATAATGTCATTTAATCTTAAAATAATATTACTAAGTTTGTTTTGGGTCACTTTATCACTTTCATCATTGGCCAATGTCAAGATAATCGGAATGCCTCCAATCTATCAAGACCATCATATCCACGGTAACCGGAATGCCTCCAATCTACCGGGACTCATAGGTATTGGGTAATCGGAATGCCTCCAATCTACCACTAACCTTAAGGTACCGTAGTAACCGGAATGCCTCCAATCTACTACGGCCCTAGGGACATCATCATCATCATCATCATCATTATTACTTATCTTTTATCGTTATGAGCTCATAGCTCCATCATTTCTCAGTCAATCAATCATTTCGTTGTCAAACAAGCAATTCATCATAAATCACATAAATGACTAAATTACTTAAAGACTCAACAAAATCATTAGATCATAAAAACATTTACTAGCTATGTACCCAGTTTAAAAGTCACATGTACTCACCTTAGCCAAGCTAACTCCAAATCGTGTCTATCAACACGAATCCTTGCTTTCCAACTTGTGAAATGTCACAAATCTTTAGATCTTCTTGACCTATCACCCATATCATTATAAAATCTAGTTATTATCCATAACTAGCTACCAATAAACCCATAACAACATTATTGGCCACCAAGTTCATCCAACTTGGTGAAACCCCAAAACCCTAGCTCCAGATTTCCATCAATAAACCCAAATCCAACTTGTACACATCATTTACAAGCTTACTATGAGTGTTATACACCCATGATTAGTCATCTTCCCCAAAGATGACATGAATGATTCCCCAAACCACCATTTCTACCCAAACAAAGTTCATAACTAGCTAGATAACATCAACAATCAAGAAATCTTACCTTTGATGTTTAGATCCTTCAAGATGGTGAAGATTTGAGCTCAAGAACACCAAGATCGCCCCCTTTCTCTCTCTAAAACGGCTGCACAAGAGTTGGGTGGAAAATGAAGAAACCCTAGCTCAAACCCGATTTATTGCTGCCCGACCAGACTTCGCGAGACGAACTAAGTTCGCGTCGCTAACTCTGCATATCGTACGCATACTTAGCGATCGCTAACTCAACGCGAACTACTTCGCGACCCAAAGCCAAACTACCTGGCCCGACTTCCCGATCGTTACCACTAGTTCGCGTCGCGAACTTTCCAAAGCAGCAGGGCTGCACTTTTCAACTTTATCTCGACCCGGTTTCACCCATAACTTCCTCGTACGATGTCCAAATGACACGAAACCAATTCCTACGTGTTTTAGACGATTTCTCCTTATTTATCATATTTTTCCATAATTTATTTTATTCAAATTTCGGGTCGTTACAGGAGCTCCCCAGGGCGAGAAACTCGGTCGAATGAAACCAAGATCAAGAAGTTCTTGTAATTGCGATGAAAGTTCTTGCATTTCAGACGGTGCAAGATGATAAAGAGAACGTGCGATAGGTGCGGCTCCTGGAATCAGATCAATGCGAAATTCAACTTGTCTCTGAGGCGGCAGTCCAGGCAATTCACTAGGAAATACACCAGGAAATTCACGAACAATAGGAATGTCCTTAATCTTACGATCTTTGGACTTTGTGTCAACGACATGAGCAAGAAAGGCTTGGAATCCTTTACGAAGATATTTTTGAGCTTTCATAGAAGTTATGATTTTTATGTTTTTGTTTCTTTGTTCACCTTGAATTATTAAAGTTTCTGTTTTGGATAAGGGAATTCGGATTTGTTTGGTGTAACATATTATTTCAGCACGGTTTTTAGACAACCAATCCATCCCTATGACGATATCAAAACTACCTAACTCTACAGGCACAAGGTCTATATTAAAAATGTGATCATCTAGGTCAAGCTTACAACCTTTAAAAACTTCACTAGACCTAACAACTTTGCCATTTGCTAACTCGATTTCATAATTCACTTTCAAACGATCAGGATTTAGATTTAAGAAACTTTTAAAGTCAGTCGATACGAAACTCAAGTCGGCTCCCGAGTCAAATAAAATAGAAGCAAAATGATTGTTGACGATAAACGTACCAGTGACGGTATCAGGATTTTCACGAGCTTCTTGAGCATTCATAACAAATGCACGACCACGACCATTTTGACGATCATTGTTGTTGGCATTGCGATTGTTGTTGTGATTGTTGTTACGATTGCCATTGTTGTTATTGTTGTTGCCATTCTGGTTGTTGTTGATCTGAAGTTTAGGGCAACGATTACGATAATGGTTAGGATCACCACACTCGTAGCAGACAGGATTCTTAGGAGGATTGTTGGATGAACACTTTCTGAAATTATGACCCCAGCGGTCACACTTGAAGCACTTCACACACTGACCACCATGATGCCAGTTACATCTGCTATACAGAGGATTGCTCCCAGCATAAGACTTAGATTCTGAATTAGACTGATTGTTGTTCTGAGTAGAGGCTGCATAATTCTTAGTCTTTTGATATTTGTTCCCTTTGTGATCACGCTTGTTGTCGTAGGAACGCTTTCCATTTTCATTGCTCACATTATCAGTAGATTTTCTAGACACCACTAGCTTGTCTTTGAATGATCCACTTCTCATTGCATCATCAGTCAACCTTGTTGCACGATTCACAGCATCTTCGAATGTTGTCGGTTCAGAAGCAATAACATGAGTACGAATAAGATCATGAAGACCTTGAAGATACTTTTCAATACACTTGAATTCAGGAGTAACCATATGAGGAACGAGACGAGCGAGTTCTTGAAACTTAGTTGTGTAGGTAACAATATCAGATCCAACCATGGACAGATTCCATAGTTCCACTTCAACTTTTTGTAGCTCTCTCCTTGGACAAAACTTCTGAGTTAACTGATCTTTGAACGTATCCCAAGTCATAGCATCAACAGTTGCACGACCTAAGACTTGCACTTGAGAATTCCACCAGGAGAACGCTTCCTTGGACAACGTACTAGCAGCAAACTTCGTCATATTCTCAGGGGCACATTGAATGACACTGAAAACGGATTCCACCTTCTTAATCCAGTGGATGATAGCAATAGCACCTTCAGATCCAGAGTAGGTCGGAGGATGACAGGACGTAAAGGTCTTATATGACTGACCTTGACGATTGGGATCTGAAGTTTAAACAAATAAGGAAAGAAAATGAACAATGGGTTAAAATAAGATGGAAATAACTGAATCTTCTTTCATAGAGCCGTATAATATACCGTTGTTTCCCACATTAGATGCACCAGCGGCATTTCCTCTTGCAGCGTTCATTTGGGCTATTGCTTCAGCGATTCGGCGTTCCACTGTTTGTTCGACAGTCTCAGCGTTTCCTCCTCGAGCCATTGATGAATTGCTGATACAAATAATATGATAAGAAATTAAGAAGTGAATAATGTAGGAGGACTATAAGGAAAATATATACTTATAATAAGGATCAAAGAATAGATATACAATTGACGTAATAGTAGTAGTAGACGTAGATATAACTAGTCGTAATTATAGTAGTAGTAGTAGAGACGTATAGAAAATACAATTTATAAGAACAATAGAAATTACTAAAATATCACTTTATTAAACACATTCCTAATACATAATAGTTTCAAAAACTTGGCACATACGCCAATACTAAAGAACAAAAATACTAAAATAGCTAAACATAAAATCTTATAATAGTAAATAGAAAAACAAATATAGACGATACGTAGATGACTAATCATCTTCTTCTGGCTCAGAGTCTTCCATAGGCTCTGACTCTTCTTCTGGTTCTTCCTCTGGTTCTGATTCATCTTCGGGCTCAGAGTCCTCTTCAGGCTCTGATTCTGATATCACTTCTGGCTCTGGTTCTCGACGTCGTGGAGTTCTTGGAGCAACATCACGCTTGGGTTTAGCAGGCGAACATAGATAAATAAGACCGCCCTCACGCTTACGATAGACAATAGGACGCTGACCACGAGCTGGAGTAGGGGGACCATTAGGAATAATAGGAAAGGGACGTCTTCTTGGGCGACGATGCCATGGGACAACAGAAGGTTGTACCACTGCTGGCACTGGAGCAACAGGCACTGGGACTACTGGGACAGCAGCACCACGATCACTATCGGAATCAGACGAAATATCGAGGACACTAGCAGGCGACATTCTACTAAACACGACGCATAACAATTTATTAGATTATGAAATTTTAAGGCTCGCTGACGAATACTAACTATAACACTAAGGCAATACTAACTAAGGCAAATGTTCTAAACTAAGAACAATGGAACTTCAGGATATGAGACTGAGCATGCCATGATTATTTTGATTTTATAAAAGTGTTTATTTTTCCCAAAAATCTTTTGTAGTTATAGACTAGGTTTGCTAATTCACTATAACTTAAGTTCTGATACCACTCTGTCACACCCCGCCAAAAATGGGTTTTACTTCATTTAAAATGTTTTGCGGAAGAACGAAGGTCTAATGTTCATGACAACATAGCAAAAATTAAGTAAACAAACAACCACGCATTAACGAAAAATAAAGATTTGTTTCACTTCCCAAAAGTAGAAAGTTTCTAAAAATAGTAAGTATCCTAAAATAGAAATTGTTTGAAATGAAATGATTGTTCGTAAACTTAATGTTTTAAGCATGGCTCACGACAATCCCAATGCTCATATCCTCCAAACTCCACTGCACCTAATTACCTGGAAAAACATAAATAGTAAAAGGGTCAACAATAATGTTGAGTGAATCCACAGGGTTAAAGTAAAGTGTAAGGTAAAGTAAATGTTTTTGCTACTCAAAATGTTTGTTATGAAAATGATTTATGACTGAAAATGTATAAGGTTCAACACTCACATGATATAAGAAGTAAATATGAAAAGTGAAGTGTAATTGTAGAATATCTACAATTACTAGTTATGTTTATGAAAATGTGTTGAACAAGTTGTTATGTTTGACATCGCATGAACTGTTATCCCCAACAGGTAGCTAGTCTATTGAGTTAATATACCAACCCCTAAGTCAACAATCAACACTTCAACTCCAGTATGTTGTTATTTTATGGATATACACTCCCGAAAGATGTCTTGGATAAACCAAGTAATGATCAAATAATGTTGGGAGGATGAGTGTCAGCCAATAGTACTATCTGCATATCCATGATCTAGATCCACTAGCTAGTGATTGCTGGTAACCTTAGTCCGGTATAATAATTGTTTGTCATGCCAATGTGATAATGAAAATGTATAGATGTTGTTGTACAGTCATAGTAAAACAGTAGCAGTTGTGTTTATGTTTTCCACCCCAAAGTTTATAAAAACAGTAAAAAGAGTAAAAGGGGTCAGTGGACTCACCTGGCAAAGCTTAGCGACAAGTACTTAAGACAGAGGAATCCTATGGAGACTCCTAGCTTCCTAAATGATTTGACTAATGATTAGACTAAGCTAACACAGGCGATTCTATACACGATATAAGTTAAGTAATATGTATTTCATGTTATGTTTTATGTTTTGTGACATCGAATGAATTTGGGTTATTGGACCTTAACAGGTCGAAATGAAATGAAATGAAATGAACTTCGAAATGAAATGAAATGAAATGAAATGGGCTTGGGTTAGGCTTATTGGACCCAGATTGGGCCTAATGGGCTTAATGGGCCTAATGGGCCTAAATGGGCTTAATGGGCCACTAGGTTGGGCCACTTGGGCCTCTTATTGGGCTTAGGTCCACTTAGATTGGGCCATGACTTGGGCTTGGCCCAATTGGGTTCGGTTTGGTTAGGTATGGGCCAAAGGTTTGGGCTTTGGTCCAAATGGGCTTGGATACTAATGGGCCAACTAAGGTTTGGGCCCGATGGACTAAAGTAGATCGATATGGGCCAAGTACGGGCCTTGGCCCGATTGGGTATTCGGGTTTGGGTCCACGGTTTGGGTCAAGATCCGGCCTTGACCCGGTTTGACTTATTGGTCAACATTGGTCAAAATTAGTCAACAAAAGTCAACTAGGGTTTCTAGATTTCGGCTGGGGTTTAGGGTATACTATAATTCGGTCAACCAAAGTCAACTATGGTCAATCTAGCTAGTCTAAGTCAAAATCAACCATGTATGTTTAGGGTTCGGCTAGGGTTTGACCTAGGGTTGGCCGAATGACCAAAACCCTACGGGTTTGTGGCTAAATCGAGCCTAGGGTTCGAGTTTGGTGATTAGTTTAGCTAGGTTCACGTCTAGGGTTCTAGATCTAGGATGTTTCGTTCATAACTAGCAAGATCTAGGGTTTTAGCATGTCAAAAAAAGAGATCTAGGGTTCTAACAACGGATCTAGCAACAAATCAAGCCATAATCGCACCTAAATGTATCCGATTGAGTGTAAGCATGCAAGCATGCTACGGGTTTATGGGCAAGGGTGCACACCGAGACCATATGGCCTTGGCCATGGTCTCAGGTTCGAGTTAGGGCCGAAATAAACAAGAAAACAAACGAAATCTTAAAGGGGAATCGGTATACCTTGCAAACGGGTGAAGAATAGATCGAATGGGGAGAGCTTGGGACGAGTTTTGATCTTGGAGATGCTTGGGATTACTTGGCCGATCAAGAGGAACAAAAGGGTTAGGGTTTCGGCCAAATGGGGGTATTTATATGGGATATGTGAGTTAGTGTTTTAGTTGTACAAGGAGACTCTCAATTCAAAGTTAGAGATAAGGATCAAGAGGGAAAGATAAGATCAAATAATTTCAACCTCACCCTCTAGAGGGTTCGTCCGACTTGGGGTGTTCGAATGGGAGAGTGTGGCCGGCCACATAGGTGGTCGGTCATAGCTTATTGTCGGGTTTGATGGTTCGTTCATTCGAGTCACGTTTTAATTTAAATTGCTACGTTTATTGTTTTACCGATAAATTATTGTTTTAGAAATGATTTTTAGCTCAAAGTGTGTCACCATAAGAAAGTAATAATGTTGTGTTGACTAAAATAGTCAAACACTAATGTATGGTGTAAAAATATGTATGTTTGTTGTGTATTAGGATGCCAGAAATAGGAATGTCTAAAAATAGAAACTTTCTAAATAAGGAAAGTTCTAGAAATGAAATGAAGTTACATACCAGAAATATCGAGTTGTCACATATAAGCTCGACTAAAGCTCCTACAATAGTCTAACTATGAATTTTTGTTTCGAGTTCAATTGAAAGTATTGCATTCTTAAAAGAGGGAGAACCCATACAGATGAAGTTTGGAACCGAACCGGCCGCAACCGAACCGAGGGAATTTCTTTGACCTTTTAAGGTTTTTTCTCGGTTTTGGACCGAACCGAAACGAACCAGACCGAGAACTGAATTTTCATAAAAAAAATAAAAATAAAACCAAGAACCGAATCGACATAGATCGGTTTGGTCCGGTTCGGTTCTACGGTTCCGGTAGGTTCTCGGTCCAATTTGCATAGTCCTACATAGAACAAAGTTATTGGAATGAAGTTGAGGACGCTTGAGTAAGCAGAGAATTGGTTTAGGTTATATGGGCTTTAACAAAGAGAGGTGAGTAGAGGAAAAATCTTAAGGGCCAACTAATAAGGTGATTAAAAATATGTTTCAGAGTATTGATCAGGAGAGAGAAACCTAGAAAAACAATTGAGAGGGATTAAAAAAAAGAGAGATTAGATAAATATTTGTTGATTTTTATTAACTCTTAATACTGTGCACAACTATGATTTCAAGCTGCATTAATCGTCTATTTTGTTGTTTCTTTTTGGATCGAATTGTTGTAGTGTCTAAAGTTTAAGACAGATCAAGCACAAGATGCTAAGAAGATGGAGAAACTTAACAACATATTCTTTACTTTAATGGACCGGGGTCCTCAAAGTACGACAATTTCTCCTTTTATTTTTTTATGTTGCATAATTTATTGCTAATGGTGGCAAAATAGGCGGGTAAGGGTTGGATAATAGGTTCGGGTCAAAATCATGTAGTATTTACTTTTCACATGTACAATGGGTAGGATGACACAAAAAACATTTTGACCCTTTTTTTATAAATAATTAATGTGTCAAACAGAATGCATATTATTTCAACTAGCTTCAAAGCCCACCCAACTGGGCGGGCATGCTTCAAGAGAGATGTAAGAAAATAACAAAATATTTATATTGTTTTAATAACATATCAATCCATAATTGTAATAATGAGAAGATACATCAATAAATGTTATATGAAATTTATATACGAAATAAATTTCTTTGTAAACGACATTTAATTTTGATCTTTTAACTTGATGGGCGGGCAAGCTCCGAAAAAATAGAAAAGAGATAAAAACGTAGTAAATCATATAGCAAATTATTATTAAAATGATTAACAAACATTTTTAATAATTAGTGTGCAAATTACATCATTTTTCATAAATTATTTGTTTAAACATATACAAAGACCTATATAAAATGCTTGGAAACTGTAGCAAATTCTAATTGCCCTAACCAAAGCCGGTCAAATGGGTACTATCCAAAATAGGTAATTTATTGTCCTAACCTTCACAGAAGTTTTGATCATAGAGTAGCAAATGCCTCATTCCACTTTGGACAAGTCTAATTTATTATCCTTTCAACCAAACACCAGCTGAGGATCGCAAGCCGCAAGCTAACACGAAATCCGCAAACTACATTAAGCAGAAAGTACATAACCAAACTCATTTCATGAAACAAAACAATACAAAAAACAAACAACCCTTCAAAAAGAGACTTGCTCAAAATTGAAAGTTTAAAAAAAAGAATTAGAATAGAGTTTTGCAACCTGAAGATGCTATGTCTCTAATTGGCTACTTCCACTGTATTGGATCCATCATATGGCATATGTTAGCTTATGCATAATCAAATACTACATTTCATCATATCAAAGTATGAAAAACTTGACAAATTCTTAACAACTAACCTTAACAGAAGTTTTGCTCAAAGAATTCAAATCTACAACTACCAACTTTGTAACTTCTTTTCATGAAGAGTGAAGATATTTTCCTTGCCATATGACTGACTGACTATAGGTTAGAATAAACAATTATAATATTTGACTCGACTGATTGTTAACATCCCTAACAGTTGGCAACGTATATTGATTTTATTAATTTAGGGTTTAGAATTATTGTATCATTTTGTTTTTCAAAACTGTATTAAAATCAAACACAATAAATCTGTTTTAAATCACTCAAAAGGCAAAGTTGACTAGGAAAGGCACATTTGACTAAAAAGTCAAATTTGTCTTAAAAATAAAATAAAATGGTTTAAGTTTTATTTCTCTATAATCAAACTGAAACACGCATTTCAAAAATAATTTAAATATTCAAAATTAATCTAATAAAAAACTTCAAAATCGTATTAAACTGTAAAAATACTTTTACAAAATAATGTAAAAAAGACATTTTTTATATCAAAAACTTTAAATTGAAACATATATATCAAACATTACAATTATGTTTTTAAGTCATATGAAGTTAAAGTTGATTACAAAAGTCAGATTTGGTTAAAAATTCAAATTTTTTAAAAGTAATCCAGTGTCTAATTAGTCAGATTTAACTTTTAAAAGGTCAAATTATTTTCTATTTTGACAATTACATTTCAAAATTACAAAATTTGAGATTTGACTTTTACACACTAACTTAAAAAGTGGTCATAAAATTAAGTCTTGCACTGTGTATTGCTTATATAAATTTGCATATTTGACATTTAATCTAATTTCATTGTAACTAAATTTTATGAATGCAATGAAATCAAGATAGCCAAACTTAATTTTATAGTCAAACTGAAATCAATCTAGTGTCTCAAAAACAAACAAACTTCTCTACATTTGACTTTTATAGTCAAACTGAAACATATTTTTACAAAATAATGTAAAAAGATTATTTTTTAATCATCAACCACAAAGTGACTAAAAAGTCAGATATTAAGTTATATTTAAAAAAAATTATGTTATTTCACAGTACAATTTAAAAAAAAAAAATTTAGTTCAAATATGTAATTAAGTCATATAAAAAGTCAATACAACTTAATAAGATAATAATGACTAATAATCAAAATTATATGACATTACAAAATTCTCAAACTATATGTGACTAAAAAGTCAGATATTAAGTCATAAATTCTTTTTATCAAAATAATCTAATTTTTTTTCAAACAATACAATTATGTTATTAAGTGATATATGTTTCAAATTTGACCTTAATTCTCAGATTTGACTAAAAAGTCAAACTTGTCTAAAAAAAATCAAAATTAAACTACATTTGCCTTTTAAGGTAAACATGCCTTTCAAAGTTTGTTTAAATAATCAAAATTAATTAAATCCAAAACTTCCAATAACCATTTTAAAATTAGATTTGAATAAAAACATATATATCAAACTGTACAATTCTCAAAATTAAACATAGTGCCTTATGTTTTAATATGCTAGCTGCAAAGTAAGTGTATCATAATATACAAAATGAATCAAACAATCCAAACTGAAATTCTACGTACTTTTGAAGAGATTCTTTGATAAGGAAAAAAAGGCTAGGACTCCAATATAGCCGCATTGCAACTAAAAAGAAGGTTAGAAAAAAAGTTATGTAATCGATTCCTGCCATCTGAAACCTTCGGTACTCGAGCCCACGGGTTGAACGATCTACAATCTTTAATCTGGTATGCCAATCCGATGGTCACTGATCAATGTTGAGATCTGAAAATTAGAATTATTATATTGGTTTTATAATATCCTTCAATTACTTGAGTCATTCATGTGAACTGTGAAGTCACAAGAATCATGCAATATGTAATCCATGAAAATACGCGATGAATTGAAACTTTCGATAACGCTTTTGGAGATATCCCGTGACAAAAAGATGAAGGATTTGAACTTTTTTGTCTCCGTAATTACCTGGAATATCCAAATACTTGGCCTTGTACAATTAAATCCTTTATCGCGTAAAATTTGTTCATTATGCTTTCGAACTGTTTTATGTAGTCCGCGTATGGATTGTAGAGGTTTTGGATGTACGTGCGGGTCTGTATGTCCTAGTTCGCAAAAGCATGGCTACAAACACAGTGTCTTATTTTTTGGTTTTCCTTATATGAATATTCTAGTTGTGCACCTGATGTAGTAAATTAAATAGCACCCGTCCAGGTCATGTTGGGTCCAACGGGTCAATTTAAGCAAAAAAAAGGTGAGTGTTGAGCCACCCTCTTACACGGGTGACGGTTTAACCGGCCGGCTTGAATTGGGTTCGACTGCCATCTATTTGGCTTCTTGTTCTAAATGTTAGCTATTCAAGAAATGTATACAAAGGCCCAAGATCCTCCATATTTATGCATAAAAAACATGCTAGCACAAAAACATGAAGGCCGAATATCAAAATCAAGTGTACTCCCATAGTTCACCAAAAGTTGCTTGACCCAAAGAGAAATGCTTAAAGATTGCTAGCTAAAAGGTATGAAAAAACGCATATAAAAAGTAAATAATCAACTGTTAGTATAATGTCAATGAACTTTTTGCCCAAGAAAACTAAAAATAATTCTCTCAACCTAACTAATGAACTTGATTTTCTAAATTAGAACTATTACTAATTCATTAGCAGGAAGCATATACAGCAACACTGGCATACTCCATATTCATATCAGCAAGCCACTGAACCAATTAAGTTGTTGATCGGTAATGTTGCAGGTGTTAACTTATTATTATCTAAGTTCCTAGGTGAGTAATTTGGCATTAGCAAAGGGGAATGACAGTCAACCTAATGATAATTACAACTTTGGCTTCTAAAGGTTTCTAAAGGTGAACCTAATGTTGCAGCTGTTAACTTATTATTGCCTACATGAAGAGATGCTAAGAAGGTTTTTAAATCTGGATATATACATAGTAATGAAAAGATGTAATTTCAGAAAACAACATAAAATTTAAAATTTGAAGGGAAAAATTTATAAGAAATATGTGACTAATAAGTTTTACCTTTAGAAGCAGGCAGGAGCTCTAATTTCAAAAAATAAACCCCAAAATTGAAGAAGATGAGTGAAGGTTACCTGAAAAAGGAGAAAGATAAGGAAATCTAACACCCAAATTCGAAGTTGTGAGTGAAAATAACCTGAAGAAGCTGGGATGAAGTAAGGAACCTGAAACCAAAACCCAAATTCGAAACCGTCAAAATTGTAACCCAAAATCGAAAACGTTAGTGAAGATTACCTGAATAATGTGAGATGAACCTGAAAATCAAAACCCAAATTCGAAACGGTCAAAATCGCAACCCAAAATCGAAAATGTGAGTGAAGATTACCTGAAGAAGGTGAGATGAAGTAGCATGCCTGAAAATCAAAACCCTAATTTAACAAAAAATGAAAACGGCGAGCCAAAGATTACCTGAAGAAGAAGAAGAATTAAGGATGTTAATGGATGGGTAAGAAGGAATCAGCGCGTAGGTACAGTAAGAAGTCGTAGGTTGAGCAGATGGCAATGGCTAACTAATTGAAGCATGAGGTGTGGACAGTAGGTTGAGCAGATGACAACACAGGGCAACGTAATTGAAGCAGGAGATGTCGATGCTTAAAGGGTAAGATTGAATAGAGTAAGATGCTTTTGTAGACAGGAAGTGGTGGCAGAAAGAAGTAAGAGGTAGCGTAAAGATGGTGAATTAAGTGAAGCTGGAGCTGGAACGATTCTGATGGAGACGATGGCGAGAGAAGAGCAGAGGACCAATGGGGTAATTACAGGTGGCATTAGTAGCCAATAGAAATGCTTTAAAGTGCTGAGTTGTCAAACAAATTTCAAACGTAATCTGCGTTAAAAAGGTACTTTGCCAACTTTTTGACCCATTTTCTTTTAAGTTGATTTTTTATTTTACGTGTTTAACCAATTGGAAATGAAGAAAAATACCCTAATCATCCCATTTCCAAGTAAATGGGTCGAAATTGCCACATCTAGATAATAATCTGAATTTTTCAATAGATGGTGTTAGGAGGTTTTATTCGTTAAAGTTTCACTTTAGACGATTTTTGACCCACTCAACCAATTCGACATGCTATTCCACCTTTTGTCCTATTAGAGACAATATAACCCGATTTAACCTTTCAAAAGTAAATGGACCCATATTGCTCATATAGTTGTTATCATAAAACTCCTTGGTACTTGAAAATTTTATGAAAGATCAGATTACAAAACCCATTGAAACGGATTTTATTTGAAATTATATTACAGCGGATATAACTGAAGTCACTGGGAAAGAACAAACCGAGACACAGCCGGCCCGAAAAGGAAGAGGAAGAAAACAGTAACAATTGTTGCCAATTTACAAGCTGTAATTTCTGCTTTTAATGTTTTCGTGTTATAAGAATCTTATTCCTTATTGGCCATATTTCGTTGCCAGAATCTGTCACTTAAATTGTCGACAATTCGACATTGTGGTGTGTAGATTTAAATTATTTCTAACCCAGAAGTGTACGTTAGTACGTACAACCTATCGAGCATAATGTACAACCCTTGATTGGAGGTTTTTATTCCCTTAAAAAATTAAAAGATAGAACGTGTTCTGTACAAGCTACGATGCATTTTTATATTCTTTTTAGGCCATATATGACAATCTCTGATCCCTATGAAAGCATTTTCCTTTTAGTTATTTTGTAGCCCTTCCCTTACCTTGCACAACCAAAAATAATACTTCCTCCGATTCAAAATAAGTGATACACTTGGGGTTTTACGGTTTTTGAGGCAAAAGATTATAATGATGGTTAAATTAGATTAATTGGATGGTTAGTGGAGAATGAGTCCCACACCTTTTGAATAAAGTAAGGTTAATGATGTTTAAAAATAAAAAGTAAGGGTAAATGGGTCATTTCACTTTGTTAAAGTAGATAGTTAGTGGGTGTGGGTCCCATTTTATTTGCCAAATAAGGAAACTTTTCAAAGTGTATCACTTATTTTGAATCACCCTAAAAAGGAAAGTGCATCACTTATTTTGAATCGGAGGAAGTAATAAAAAGCAGTGTTGTGGCTTCTATAAAAGCATCTTCGCTTTCCCATTTTTCCACAAAGGGGTCAATGTTTGTATGGTTTTATTTTATTTTTTTTTTTTTGGAAACGGCAAATATATAAATAGAAAAACCGAACTTAGCAAGAAACTAAAACGGATAAATTACAAACAAGACAAGAAAGGAGAAATCTCCCAATCAACCAAATTACAACATAATTTGCTCCTATGTTTCAACCATATATATGAATTTGAAACAATTTCGCCTACAATAACCGCATAAGACTTGTGTAAGTTATTGAATACCACCTCGTTTCTAGCCTTCCACACACACCAAAGCGTACATTGGATAATTGTTGTTAGAATCTTTCTTTTTTAGAGCAATTCCCCCAACTAACACCAAATTCTATGAGATCCGTAGCCGAGTTAAAAGTAGGGAGAGGAATATCACACCACTTGAAAATCCAAGAAAGGATTTCCAAAACACGAGGGCACCTTAGAAAAACATGCTCAACGTCTTCATCATTTGTGTTACACACTTTACATATAGTTGAGATAATGTTCAGTTGTTCACACCTCTTCTCTCCAAAGATGTGGCCACTGGTATGCGACCTAAACTGTAACGCCCTAATAATTATTGTAATTAAATTATTCGCTTTTTATTAAATAAATTATGTGATATTTATTAAATTGAGATTTACATGTGATATGTGCTTTTACGCATATTTAATTTGAGTATTTAATACATGACGTTTTAAATAACTAGAGGGTTATTTATTTCGAGCTAATTAATAGTGTGGATTAATAAATAATGATAACTAGAGGGTTATTCATTTTTGTGATAATTAATCTAGAGAATTAGTTACGAGATTAGTTAATGCTAACTTAAACGTTTATTAATCCCGAGGTCGGCCGTTAGGTCAAGGACTTGATCCATTTTCCTTAGCCTCGTTTTGTTTCTTGTTCTCGGTGTGCATGAGCCAAAAGTGAGGCCTGCGATGGTGTTTGGTTGGGCTCGGTATATTTACTGGTTATGTCCGGAAGCTTTGGGCTCGAAAGCAACAATTTGGAGATGGCCCAAATGCGTTGGAAATCCGACAGGAGGGGCCCATGTGGCAATAAATTAAGATTTAAGGATATGCCCTAATATTAAAATCTGGCAGCCGACATTTCTTCTCAAATTCACCATTCCCTTCTTTTGTTCGACATCATCATCATCACAAGGAAACTTCTGTCAAAGCACCACCATTATTCTAAAACTCCACCACCGCATGTTTAATTTCCGGTGAACTCCCGCTGGTTTCTTTTCCGTCGCCACCATGAACCCATCTCGATTTCTGATTCCACCGCCACCGTACAACCACCGTGTTTCTAATTATCGCCGTTCAGTTTTCTTTGCCACCATTTTTATTCCTGTTTGATCGGAGGAACACCACCTATCGATCCTTTTTGCAGCCATGGATTTGAGCATCTCTTCTCTATTTTCTCAGACACATAGAGCATCTCCATCATTGTGTAACACCACCACCGTAACCTTCAGCATCGTGTGTTTCCGACCAGCGACACCACCGTGTATCTTCTGTTTTACATACCACCGTGAGCTTCCCCATTTGAGTTCTTGTGCCTGCCGAGTCAGAACGTTACCATTTCTGTTCCAGACAACCACCGTCGAATAGCTTTATTTTCTCCGGTGAGCTATATTCTTACTCTCTTACATTCTTGAACTTTTGGATCGGTAATTGCCATTAACGTTGTTTTTGTGTGGTGGCTTTGGAGCAGTGGAGTATTTCGGGAGTAGTAGAAAGCTCGACCAAGTTTTGGATCAGAAAGAATCAAGCCAAGCAAATCTGGTAGAAATCCTTATATTTTTCCTTCCGATTATGTTCGTCAATTGCGTGCTTTATTTTGTCAATGGCCCTTTTCAACATAAAAGAGAAATCAGATCCCTTCTTTTAAACATTTAAATTAGATAGGATGTATTGTTTTTAAGGGAATTGTGGGTTATGAATTTTTAAGTATCATGGTTAGTTTTATTATAATTTAAACAAAAGGTCTAGTTTTATTATTAACTAATTAAGAGAAAAGTTTTATCATTATTTAATCAAGTGAAAGACTTCTATTAGTATTTAATTAAGGGAATGTTAAACAAGTTTTGAATTTGAGTTTAACTGGGGGTTATCTTTTCGTACTTTAGGACCGTCTAGGCGATAGCTGGATGGTAGTATTGTAGATTGCTGAGAGATCATCGGAGCATACGTTGATTGAGGTGGGTGATCTCACTATAAACTTGCATTTACATTCACTTCATGATTATGTGCTATATGTCATGAATTGCTATTGCTCTGAGATGAACTTGTTATTTGTTGATGTGCTATGTGTTATCTAGTTTACTCGTATTCTGAACTGAGATATGGATACTGTGTAACCGAGCTACGTACCATATCATTATGTGAATGATCTGTGTACTTGAGTTTTGAATATGAGTTGTTATGAACTTGGGTTGTGCTATGTGGTTATATATATATCTATGAGATGATATACTTGAGCTTGAGCTGTTAGTTTTATAAGAGTACATGTTGTAACGGGTCAACACGTTAATAAAACTAACTAACTATATTTGAGATTCATGAGGTAGCCAACTCTTCCCATGAGCCAAGTACAATTCACGACTGTCAGCGTGGTACTGCGGGACACTGGTGGGTGTTGGAAGGGGTGTTAGTGACGAGCGCGAGAGCAGGGGCACGCGTTGTGGATTCGTCACGGCACTGGCGAACCAATTGAAATTTAATAAAATGCCTAATAAACGAGAATTGAGTAGAGTCTCTAGGGATCATTTATGTGGTGTGGATGGTTTGTATGTGTACGTTTATTGTGTTGACTATTCACTCAGCGGTGGCAGACCCCAAACACTCTCTCCCATTTTGCAGGTACTAGTAAAGGCAAAGAGAAGGTCAACAATTGATGGGCTGCATCCTGATTTAATGTTTTGGATTTGGTTTTAAATTCTTTTGAGTCAAACATATTTTTGAACACATTTATTATTCCGCATTTAAAAGACTATGAGTCGGCATATTATTATTTCATGAGATGGGACCGTTTTTGTTTACTTGTACTTGGGGAAATTGTCTTATTTTATTATTTAAAAATTTCTAAATTTCCCCTGATTTTTGGGTTGTTACATAAACCGACACGCCAAACAAAACATTTTATTTTCAATGGAATGGAGCTCACCCATGGCATGTTAACATAACCGGTGGTGGTGATTTTGTTATCTAACCATTGGCGAATATGGTGAACCTTGAAGGATCCGTCCGTGGAAGCTTTGCACCATAGTTTGTCCGGTGAAGAGCTTAACCGAACCGAATTGATGACATTTAGCATAGATACGAATTCGTTAACAACAATATGATTGCTAAAACCAACTTTCCAATCCCATGTCAAACCAGATGGGGTGATCCGATCAGAAACTACACAAGCTTTGCACTTTTCGATACCATATAAGTTGGGGAATCTAGATTGCAAAGAACTTTCTCCAATCCAATTGTCTTTCCAGAAGGAAAAAGAAGACCCGGAACCTAAAATAAGAGAGAAAACATCAATAAAGTTATAATCAAGCTTCTTGATTTCGGATTCCACACGAGTAATATTTCGCCAAACACCACTTGCATTACTAGCAGCCATTATATGAGAAGGTTTGGTGCTTAATTTATGGATCGCCAATATGACCTTCTTCCAAATACAACTTTTACCATCTCTCAATCTCCACCACCATTTGATTAAAAGCGCATAATTTTGAGCTTTTAATGATCCAATGCCAAGACCACCACATTCTTTAGGAGCCAAGGCGGTTGACCAAGCAACCCAATTAATTTTATTTTCACCCCAAAGGAATCTTCTTCTAATTTGCTCGAGATTTTCAATGACACAAATGGGAGCTTTAAATAATGAGAAGTAGTATAGAGGCAAGCTACTCAATACCGATTTGACAAGCGTTAACCTTCCACCAAAAGATAAATTTTTGGCCTTCCAACCGGATAATTTTGACTTGAACCGATTGATAACCGGAACCCAATGTTTTTTTAGGTTCATATTAACCCCAACCGGTACCCCAAGATAATCAAACGGAAAAGAGCCCGGAACACAATGTTAAATATTGGCCCAATTGTTTAATTGAGAAGTAGAAACGCCAATGGCAAATAATTTTGATTTGTGGAAGTTGACATTTAAACCGGATGAGACATTAAAACATCTAAGAATTCTTGCAATGTTAGATAAATTATGACTAGAACCGTTACCAACAAATATCGCATCGTCGGCATAAAATAAATGTGAGATCATGGGACCGTTTGAACCAATAGATAGAGCTTGAAATAAAAAAATTTCACATGCCGATTTCATAGCAACGTTGAGCCCTTCCATTGCTATTATAAATAAAAAGGGAGATAATGGGTCGCCTTGACGGACCCCTTTCATAACATGAAATTCATCCGTAAGAGATCCATTAACCAAAACCGAGGCATAAGATGAGCCCTTCTCAAAATCAACTTTGAACATAAACATTTTTTGATTTGCTCTTTTCGCCCAAGAACAAAGTTCATTTATAACAAGTGGACCTTCCAATATGTTCCTACCATTTATGTAGGCCGATTGAGGTACATCAACAATGTTATCTATGACCGACTTCAAACGGGGTGAAAGTGCCTTCGCCAAAATCTTGTATAAACACCCAATCAAGGATATAGGACGATAGTCACAAAGGTTCACCGGGTCCTTCAACTTCGGGACTAATGTGATAAAAGAAGAATTGCAACCCCTAGCAATATTACATGTGTGTTCAAAATATCTCACAAAAGCCATTAAATCATCAATAATATAATCATAATGGGTTTTAATGAATTTCAGTATTAACCCATCCGGTCCGGGGGCCTTTTCACCTCCACAAGCCCAAATTGCTTGTTTGATTTCAGCAACCGAAAATGGTTGTTCAATAGAAGAACATTGAACATCGGTTAATTTGCAAAATAACGGATTAGAAAATACAGGTCTTACCGGCCAAGGATCCGAGAATTTAGAGCTAAAAAAGCTAAGAACCTCCGTCATAATCGCTACCGGGTCGGTAATCCAAGACCCATTAATGGAAAGACCGTGGATCCGATTCCTTTTTTTGCATTTCAGTGTACCGTGAAAGAATGATGTGTTCTCATCACCCTCAACCGCCCATTTAACGTGAGATCTTTGTTTTAGGTCAAGTTTAACATATCTTTCCAAATCGGCCAATCTTGATTTTCCAGAATTAAACTCATATAGTTCCACCGCTGTTAATGGTCTAGATTCAACTAAAAGATCCAATTCACCTAGTCTTCTCTTAAGTTCTTTTAATTCACTATTTTCTTTTGCATATTCTGACTTTCTCCATTTTTTGATCTCGTATTTAAAATGCTTAAATTTAGCAGCTAGCACCAAATCGGGAGTGCCATATCCACGAAAAGAAGAACACGCCTGGTTTAACACATCCTTGAATCCGTCTCGTAATAACCACGAGTTATAGAACCTAAACGGAAGTGGGCCGAAGTCCGACATCGTGTTACATAAAATATTTGGAGAATGATCAGAATACTCACGAGGAAGGGCCGTAACTGCGGACCTTGGTTGGAGAGCCAAAAAGTTAGGACAGACCAGGAATCTGTCCAACTTGCTCAATTTACGACAGTCTGGGCTTAAATAAGTGAATCTTCTACCACCCATGTTGAATTCCATCAAGCCCGCCGAAGTGATAAAGTCGTTGAAACAATTTGCAGTAGAGCGACAGAAAGATGAATTCAACCTTTCGTCCGACCTTCGAACGGAATTAAAATCCCCCAAGAAGATCCAAATGACAGAACGAGAATTTTTCAGGTTCAATAGTTCTGCCGATAAAATCTTTTTCTCCGCCGACGAATGAGGGGCATAAACATTTACCAAATGGGTGGTGGCAGCAAAACCTTTCCAACAGCCACCAACAGTGAGACAATATCTCGATTTAATACAAAAATTAGCATAAAAAACATCTGTATTCCACATACTCAATAAGCCACCAGATCTACCAATTGAATCGATTGACTCAAAAGCGACATTATTGTTACCCCAACAGCTAACAACATCAATGCTACGAGAAACGTGAGTTTCTTGTAACCCGACAAAGTCAATCTTATGTTTGGTCTTCAATTCTCTGACCCAATCGATCTTGTGAGATTCGCTCACACCCCTGATGTTTAGAGAGAGCAGATTCATTGAGGAACATTGGTTTCGCCATCACCGGAAAGTAATTCACATAGGATAGGGTTGTCAATATTGATCTGGAAGCCCAACTCGTTACCTACCTCAACCGTTTTTGAGATCTCTGGAATTGATTGTGATTGACAATCATCACCAGAGTGAGTCGAACCAGTAGGACCTAAGTTTAGGTCAATCGGTGGAGCAAGGTTTGAATTAGTGTTGTGCTGATCGGTCTGAGAAGGTTGTCTGATTGGAGAGAATCTTCTACGCTTTTTAGAAATAGAGCCCAATCCAATGTTGTCAGAATGGGCCTTACCCATCGAGAATTGGCCATTAACAAACACAGGAACCATAGGCCCAATAGGAGCCGAACTTGGGAATGGACCAAAATTAAGCCCAACACCGTTAGGGATGTAACAGTCATTAAATGATGGTGGCAGGATATTTTTAATCACCTCGTGGACCTCACAAGGAATTGTAACCGACTCCATAACAACCGAGTGATTATCACTGTCATAATTGCCTGCATTAAACTCACCATTGGAACTAGTGTTCATATTTTCACCAACGTCGAGGTTAACCGGAACATCATCGACATCGACTGGATTATTAGGATTTTCCAGCGCACTTTCGCCCTTTTCAGGACCGTTACCCATTGAATTTTCTTCCCATGTTTCAGAGATGCCATCATCCTCATCAGAGCAATTATCGCTACCTGAATCATCATTTTCATCATCTAATTCACCCGGCAAAGTAGGGTTCATAGAGAAGGAGTGGGAGGAAAAAGGTTGCCAGTCGTAAAAGATTTCAGAGATGCCAATCTGAAAAACACCTCCAGCGTGTGAAATTGACAGTTGTTCATTTATTCTTGTTTTTGAAGAAGACAATAATGGCACCTTAACGTTTGATAAATTGGGACCTTCCCATTGTTCATCAACCGACTCAACGAAAATGCCCAGACGATTAGCAATTTTTCTAATGTTATCACCGTCACTAAAACGTAAGGGAAGACCCATGATACGAACCCATGCCAATCGTTGAAACGGGATATCCATGGCATCCACACCCCTTTTCGACCATTTGAACCACTGCTTCCATACCGATTCGTTTCCTAAGAATCCCGTGGCACAAGAGGATCTTTGGAAATAAAGAGTTACATTCATACCACCATAATAGTAAATCTTGACTTCCGAGACACCTTCATCCACCAACAACATGTGAAGATTCCTAAGTATGTTGAAATCAGAGACTTCACCAATAAGAATAAAACTTTTTAGATGGTTGTCAAGAGTACGGGATGGCAGTAAAACCAATGGAGGAGCATCGGATTGGCCTCTAACCGCAGCCGCATATGATTTTCCATTAGAGAAATTTGCATGTTCAGGGTTGTAATATTGTTGGTCACGAGCCTGGGGTTTAGGACGAGGACCATGGTGATTAGACTGGTGATTATTCTTGGGTAATCCAGCATCATCAGCCCGATAAGAATTGGCAAACTTCCTTTGGTATCTGGCCAGATTGCACTGAAGAATGCAATGGCCATAACTTAGAACCCCGATTGATTTTTCAAAGATTTTTGCATTTCGAACACCGGAAAATCTTATAAAAGCAAATTTTGCACCACCAATGTCTTTCTTACGGGCGATGTATACATCAACAATCTTGCCATATTGTTGGAATAACTTTTTCAAACCTTCATTGTTAGCCTCACCCGGGATGTTGGAGACGAACAAAGTAGTTGTCTCCTGCGTCCGTCTTCCCACCGTACGCCACCCATCACCTGCATCATAGTGACGGTTCATCTTCTCAACCCTAGCGGACCAAGAACCACACAAAAATACTAAACAAACCCTAGGGGCTCAAGATTTCAATCTTGTAACAACGCTCGTAAAGCAAGAGAACTTAATCTCTAACAATAACAGGGATGCTTGCAAGAGTGAAGGTTCAAGAACGGTAGAAGAACGAGACGTATGCATGGTTCATCATGTTGATCGCCAAATGTCGGAGCTAGAGTAGTTGTCGTATGGTTTTATTTAGATTTTAGTGTTCAAAAACGCATATAAAAAATCTCATAAATATTAGCTATTGATTTTCAGTGTTATGATTACTTGTATTTTGTGCATTGAGAATTATACGATTCAAGTCTAATAAGTAGCATTTTCTTTCTTTGTTGAAAAACCATGGCACCAATTTCGTTTTGATGGGTCACAAATTCACATCTGTCTAAGCCTACCAGTACAGTACACAGTTTTTGGCTCGATAAATCGGTGTGACTATCACAAGAATTGTTGAATCGAGTTGAATTCAAATATTAGATTCTTCATTGCTTAAATCAGCTCAAATTATAGCTCACACCCGCTGCAAATTCTGGTGTTCATAGAAAGTTTCTGGAGTCTGCAACTAGCTGCTTGATTTGGAAGGCCCGAAAATAATTTAATTTTCAACAACGTATCCATCTCAGTTTCCGGAATACAAGAGGAGGTTCAATCTAGTCTTTTCTCATGGATGAAATTTAGGGCAAAAAAGAATAACATTTCTTGGTCTTTGTGGTGTTTTTGTCCTCTATTATCATTTTGATCTGTTTGTGTTTGTTTTGTTTCCCATTTGTACGTGCACTATTGGCTAGTTTATTGCTAGTTGAATTTATAATATTTTCGTTTTAGTGGCAAGGAATATTACATATTTTAAAATATTTTAAAGCCCCAAATTTTTTTAGTGTAGTACCAAAAATCTTGGAAGTTGTACAAAAGCTTTAAATAGTGGTACTATTGGATAACATGTTATTACCCTATATATACAATTGTGATTCAAAATTACTATTCACTTGAATCTTATTGGTTGAAGCTTTTTCAATGTTATGATATATACCAGATGTTTGCAAAGGAGTAATAGATTTGATGCCAGTGTAGTTGGTAAGGTATCTATTTTATTTACTATGGGTTAAGGGTTCAAACCTTACAACTTATATTTCTCAATTTTTTTAACATTGTAAAGAATTATTTTTATATATCTCTAATGGTTGCATTAATAAACCCGCAGCGAAGCGCGGTAAATATTGTACTTGTTATGTACATATTTGAAAAAGTACCCAATAAGAGCATTAGGTGTGGTGACTTAAGTCGGAGTGCCACCTCCGGCCACCTATTCGCCACATCACTATTTCACATTTCACATTTAAAATCCCCAAATGTCCCCTCTACCATCACTTAAACCATTTGGGCCCCACCCTATTTTTTTTTCTTTTTCCTTTTTTCAAACAACATAAGATTTCATTAAAATAAAAATTACAAACTATAAACAAAAAATAACAAATACTGAAGAATTTTTTTTTTTTTTTTAAAAACTACCGATTTTTTTTAAAAAAATACCAAAAATTACATACGATTTTCTTGATATCCTTGCCAAATATGGTCCATAATATTTCGTTGGAGTTATTCGTGTGTACGTTTATCACGTAATTCCCTTGATCTCAGGGTACTTAGGATTCTCACCAAAATAGTAATCCAATAAACATTTCTCGGCAGCTTCACGATCTCGAAAGACTGGCACTCGGGTCCGGGATGTTTGAGCTTGTTGGTGTTGCATATACTGATGCGCTTGAGTAAGAAAAAAAATATTTGTCTCATCGTCGATATCAGATGAATAACTTTCGGGGTCCATCAAATTTCGGCGCATGTTGGACCAAGACTTGTGTGGAAAATGTTGTGTGAAAAGGTTTAGTTTGAGAAATTGTGAGAAATGTTGCGTGAAAATTTGTACTTCCTCCGATTCAAAATAAGTGATACACTTTCCTTTTTGGGGTGATTCAAAATAAGTGATACACTTTAAAAAGTTTTCTTATTTGGCAAAAAAAATGGGACCCACAACCACTAACTATCTACTTTAATAAAGTGAAATGACCCCTTTACCCTTACTTTTTACTTTTAAACATCATTAACCTTATTTTATTCAAAAGGTGTGGGACCCATTCCCCACTAACCATCTAATTAATCTAATTTAATTATCATTATAATCTTTTGCCTCAAAAACCGTGAAACCCCAAGTGTATCACTTATTTTGAATCGGAGGAAGTATAAAAGGGTGTGGTATTTATAAGGGTTTAAAGTTTATTTAAAAAAAATTAAAATTTTCGAATTTACACGTATCCCCCCCCCCCCATTCTTCCGTTGCTCTCGTCGAAAGTCCAGCGCATCCCCTCGCTCACGTAACGGGGGTGTGGTGGCGAGACCGACGAGCCTATGTGGCGTCCGGCGAGACTCTCCTCGTTACTACACCGTATACTCTAAGTGAATCCTTTTTCACTTTTGTGACCATAAAATCCAAAATACTAGCTCCAATGCCATTCAAGGAAAAGAATTATAAACGACATGCTTGTATCAAAGGGTCAAATGGTACAATACAACAATGTATATGGATAAGTGTAAGCCCCACTTTATTCCTTTTGTCTTTTTTATTCACATTTTTTTATATTTGTTAGGTTAAAATATGTAGTTTGCTAAGGTCTCTCTCAACAGTGACACGTTCTCAAATTCGTCAGTAACGTCACATCACTCTCTTCCCTACCAACGAGTTACTGACAAGATCGTACCAACAACAACTCATCTCCACTTAATAAATATTAAAAAATTAAAACCCCCCACCCCAACTCTCACAGTTTCTACCGAAAAGATCCTCCAACTCGTCGCTGCCCAGACGAGTTTCTACCGACGAGTGGTAGCAAGTGCCAACAGCATCTTGCTAGTGACGAGTTTGAAGCCCCCCGACGTGAGCTACCGACGTCCGTTAGGAGGGGCCTAATAGACTCATCGTCTAGGTTCTTGTTTCATTTTATATATGAGAAGAATTTTTTATAAATAAATTTGTTGTTTACAAAAGATCTATTTATTTGTTGATAAGCAACTAAAAATAAATAATCTTATGATTTGATCTATACATGATTAATATTATTAATATAGTTATTATAATAAATGAATTTTATTTTTAAAAAAATAATTAAAAGGCTACTATAATAGTATACCTTAATTTTATGCACTTTAAACTTTTGGGCATTTTCCATAGGTTTGATCGATTTAATATGTTTTATTTTAACTAGACTTTTCAATCTACTTCATGTAACTAATAGAAAATAAAGCATGAACAAACTAGAAACCACTATAAGCAAATCAAGTTTGACGTATATTCATAAAAAGTGTTAATTGTATACAGAGATCATTCGATTTTCCTTTTTTCATTAAATACATTAATAATTATAACAAATATGTGATAGCTTAGACATGAATTCAGGCTCATATATAATAACTTTGACACTGTAAATATGTCATATGCCCAAAATGCACTCACAAATTTTGCAGGGAGAAATCCTTATAAAACGTGTCAATGTGGTTTAGCAACTTAGTATTTTCATGATATAAAATATTAAGATATGAATTATGAATATGTATGTCAATCAATAACTAACTCCTGTATTTTAGAAATTAATTAATAAAAGTATAAATTTTTTATGCATATAATAATTTGTTAAAGATTCATACTAGGATTAGTAGCAAGTTGAAACATAAATTATTAAAAATATTAAAGATCTTAAAAACCTAAATAATAATACTAAAATAGGATTTCATCAAGTCAACCGTGCATGTTGGTCATGGAGAGAACATGGTCCACATGGCGTAAATTAACTACAAGCCTTGCCCTTGCCACATTTTGTCCGTGTCTAGTCAAAAAGCACCCCACCACCTTCAACAAGAACAACGTCATTTTCCGTTAACCCTTTTCCAACGTTGCATCTTTTACTTGTTCCTGCCTAACGGCTACATAGGATGCTTCTCAGTTACGTGTCATGTTAAGCGGTACACACGTGGATCTTTCTTTCTTTCTTTCTTTGATAAATTACGTCGATGTGAAGTTGGAAAAAACAGTGGACTTGTATTTAAGATGGCTTTAAGCTTTTAACATCACACCTTCTGGCTTGTCCTCTTAGGCAAATATTTTAATTGATTTATCTAATAAATATTATGTTTTATTCAGTCTTTCTACAACTATTTTATATGGGTGACTATGCAGTAAAAGTATCATTTTTGTTGCTTTTTTTTACTTATCATTATTTATTTAAGGTTACTTGCTTCTATTTATTTGGGAGCATATTAACTGTCTTCTAGTGACACCTGCATTTTGGATCTTTGAGATTTTAATATGGGTTTTGATAAATGGCTGTCTTTAAGCGCATAAAAGTTGTACATTAAATCATAGGAAGAAGTGGTTTCTAAAATTTAGAGGGTGGTTATAGATTTATGTACAAGCTTCTGATGCGTGTCTATTGACAACCCTTAAAGCTGTCATTATCAAAACTCTTTTAATATATATTAACTTAGTTCACCGACACAAATTTTTTTTTTTTGAACGGCAATTTATGTTAAAACAACTAGCAAGGAGCTAGAACTAACAAAAACAGGAAAAGAAAACAAGAACAATTTTTAAAAACATAACATAGGATTAGAACACCATTATTTAAAAACATAACATACGGTGATGATTATAAACTAATAAAATGTTTAACCTTTATCTTCATGAAATAAAACGGAAAATATTAAATATTTATGTAGTCATTATTTATAAGGTACGAGAGGATGCATAATATTCTTTTATTAATCCTCGTTTATACTACAAAATCCTATTCTTTCGAAACTTTTTACTTTCAAATATAATATTCTTTTGACGTTTATACTCTGTACCCGTGCTCTTAATATTATAACATTACATGATGGAAGTATAATTAGTTTAGTACTGATAATTATAAAATTAATTCTCTATATTTTTAATATATAATTTTATACACGGAAACTGCAAAAACAATAGTTTTTATTTGATTGACGCATTGTTTATGAAACGAGTAAAGGCATGCTTACAAGTTTTAGATTCTACTAATATTGTTTGTTTAGAAATGAAACTTAAGATACAAGCAAATATTGGAGAAGTTGGACAACCAATCCAACAATTGGCAAACAAAACAAGTAACATAATTTGGAATCAAATAATAATATGTATCACCGACTCTCTTCAATTTGCTAAATGAATTAAGATTTTTCATATTTTATACATTGTGTCAATCGTATACTCTTTTATCACTCGTCAAATCGTGAAAAATACGAAAGGGGGAATAATAAGAGACTTGGTCCATCTTTTTATTTTACACAACAAGAAAAATGACCAAATTCACGGACAACTTATGCGATGTTTCTAAAATTCCACTAATCAACAAAAATTGTTGCCTTTTGACCTTGACTCTAACTTTATTATTCTGCGAGGACACTTTTCGTAAACTCGTCGCTAAAGGGTTTTCACTTTCTTTTGGATTTATTTATTTCCATTCAGATGAAACAATTTCCTAGTTAACCATTAGCGACGACACATCACGTTGCTAAAGCTTTTTTTATTTTCATTTCAATTAACAAAAATTCCCTCCAAATAAAAAGATTTCAAACCAATGATCACTCGAGCGCGATGGATCGCCAATCCTATTAGAATCTGAGCTTGAAGTATGGTTGAATGATGGTGAATTTGTCCGGCAGCAAGTTCTAGCCGAATTAAGAATTTTTAGCTCGTATGCAAAAGATTCCTACAATTGTATGTCTGTATTATAAAGTGGGTAAATATTAAAGGTAGTACATTAATTTTATCTAGTCTCAAGGGATATTTATTAACCCTTGGATCAAGAAAAATTAATGGTCAAGATCAAGATTCAAAACCACCACCACCACTACAAGTACATGTGCTTCTGCGGCGGCCGGAGACGGCGGCCGGCGGCGGCGGGCGGCGGCGGACGGCGGCGGGCGGCGGCCGGTGGTGGTGGTCGTGACTGGAAGCACATGTGCTCCGTGACTTGTTTTGATTTTTTTTCTGTGTAGTGAAGCACATGTGTTTCATAACGTCAAGCACATGTGCTTCGTGATTCAAACACAAATGACTTGCTTGTAAGTTACATTTGTTCAGGAACAAAAACACATGTGCTTGGCTTTATGAAGCACATGTGCTTGGCTTTATGAAGCACATGTGCTTCATAATGATATGTTCGTCACTTGTTTTGATTTTTTTTCTATGTAGTGAAGCACATGTGTTTCATAACTTCAAGCACATGTGCTTCGTGATTCAAACACAAATGACTTGCTTGTAAGTTACATGTGTTCAGGAACAAAAACAAATGTGCTTGGCTTTATGAAGCACATGTGCTTCATAATGATATGTTCATCACTTGTTTTGATTTTTTTTCTGTGTAGTGAAGCACTTGTGTTTCATAACGTCAAGCACGTGTGCTTCGTGATTCAAACACAAATGACTTGCTTGTAAGTTACATGTGTTCAGGAACAAAAACACATGTGTTTGCCTTTATGAAGCACATGTGCTTGGCTTTATGAAGCACATGTGCTTCATAATGATATGTTCGTCACTTGTTTTGATTTTTTTTCCGTGTAGTGAAGCACATGTGTTTCATAACGTCAAGCACATGTGCTTCGTATGCTCCCTTGTGTGTTTAGAAACTCATGTTTTTAGTGACTTGAAGCACATGTGTTTCGTGACCTGAAGCACATGTGCTTCGAAGTAATATGTTGTGTTTTAGTGAAGCACATGTGCTTCGATACATCAATACCACCACCACCCCCATTAGCACCAGCACCTTCACGGTCAGCCACCACCACCACCGGCCAGCGGCGGACGGCGGCGGCGGACGGCTGCGGCGGACGGCGGCCGGAGGTGATTTGATCTTGACCATCTTGATCCAATGGCTAGGATTTGTCGCTTGGGACTAGACAAATTCTTTGAACTCCCTAGAATACAACTCTTATAAAGTGATACCTATACTAAAGATAATGTGGCCATCACACGACCTATAATAGTTGATACTTGCTAGCTAAATTTGAATATGAATATAATTAAATAGTTTTAAACTTATTCTAAAAACTAATTTATGCATGATAGGTGAACAATGTAAGTTAAACCGACACAGATAATAATTTGCTCCTAATTTGGCTAATTAAATATTAAGAAAAATTATAGGTAAAGGGAACCTGACATTTTTCTTGCAATGGTTTTAAAGAGCGAATTACATCTAAGGTCCCAGTAGTTTACCACTTATTGCATCCACAGTCCTTAAACTTCATTAAGTACACTGGGAGTCCCTGGTGTTGCCACTTTGTTGCACCCGTAGTCCCTGAAGCAGACGGCCGTTTATTAGGGCTGTTAAATTCCACATGTGCAAAGCACATGATGGGTAGTATGGTAATTGTACACTCCTTCCTCATATTTAAACCCGAGTAAATTATATGGAAGGTCCCTATGGTATATTACTTATTACAGCCTTAATCCCTGAACTTCATTTATTACACCGGAAGTTGGTAAATGTTATATTACTATTATACACATTATAATTTTTGGACAAAATATAATATATTAGAACAATGGTTAAAATATAAGTATTCATACAAAAAATATAAAAAACTGAGTTTAAAAAAAAATGTCAAATATAACAACTTAAATTAAGAAAAAAAAAATGGTAAACAAACATAAATACAAATGATATTATTGTTTTTTATAAATAAAAAGAATAATAAAAGTGAATTCATTTCTCCACCATAATTTTTTACTTTTTATACCACACAGTACAAGTTCTACTGTTAACTATACAAGTATATCAAGTAATAATTGTGATAGATGAAATAAAAGTTGTGGTGTGATAATCATTCTCTTTAAGAGTATCTCTAATGTAAGCTTTTTACAAGACTTAATGACTTATTATCTTTCGTGAAGGTCATTTAAAAGTTTATGACTATCTAGCAAAAAACTTTTGCTTTAAAAACTTTTTATTCTATAAGTCATTCTTAAGACACACTAAAAGCTTTTATAAATTTATATGCATTGAAGTAAAATCCTTTTTAAAATTTTATTTATGAATATTAAGTGGAAAATTTAGATGTCAATATTAATAAGTTTTTATAATTACTAATACATTCAGGTTCTCTAAGATCGCTGCCAACGGAAGCCGTCGGGGGGCGTCGATGGGGCGTCGAGTCACGACGGCGTTGGCACCGAGCCGTCGTGGCCGCGTCGTGGGCGAGACGTCGTCTTTTCGACGGGAGAGAGAAGGCGTCGGGGAGCGTTTTGTGAGGGAGGAGGGGGGTTAAATGTAATATTTTAAGGGTTAGTGATGTGTTAGTGATGGGTTATGGTTGGCACGACCGTGTCAGTAGCGTGTCGGTAAGGATGTGATGATGTGGCGCTACTGACGGGTTTAGTGACGCGCCACTGTTGGGAGAGGCCTAACAAATAGATATAATAATCCTCTCCCACGGGACCCATTCTATATATAACATTTACCATAGGTGAACAGTTGGTTTTTGTCTTTTTCGAAATTTGTTCTCAATATATAATACTTCCTCCGATTTAAAATAAGTGATACATTGTTGGTTTCACGGTTTTTGAGGCAAATATGATAATGATAATTAAATTAGATTAATTGGATGGTTAGTGGGGATTGGGTCCCATAAATTTTGAATAAAGTGAAGTTAATGATGCTTAAAAGTAAAAGTAAGGGTAAAGATATCATTTCACTTTATTAAAGTAGATAGTTAGTGGGTGTGGGTCCCACTACTTTTTACCAAATAAGGTAAGTTTTCAAAGTGTATCACTTATTTTGATACACCTAAATAAGGAAAGTGTATCACTTATTTTAAATCGGAGGAAGTACTAAAGAGGCAATTTGCAACATAAAGAAAGGCCTTCCTGCTAATGTGGTTGGCCGCCTCTTGATAAGGCTTGTCCTTGCCAATCCACCCAAGCTCGAATCCCTACTCAAGTATTTTTTTTCTCAATTCTTTTAAATTTTTTGTACTGCAGCATTTTTTCATTTCTTTTAAATTTATTTATTTTCTGATCTTTTTCTCAACATTTTTTCATTTCTTCTAAATTTATTTATTTTTTGTTTTTTTCAATTCATTTAATCTTTATCAAACTTTGTAAAATTTACATGCGTTTATTCATTTCTTTTAAATTTATTTGTTTTTTATTTATTTTTTTCAATTCATTTAATCCTTTTTAAACTTTGTAAAATTTACATTTTTATGAATGTTAACTATTTTTTAATAGCAATATACTCTTCTAAACTTTAATATTTTATAACTATATTTTTTCCAAAAATAATGATTTAAAATCAAAACTTTTATGTTCCTATATAAACTATAAGTTTTTATATAACTAAAAGTAATATTTTTTTAACTACTATTATAATAATTTTTATCTTGAAAATGATATGTATGATTAAAGTTTTTATTTTTATTTTTATTATTAATAGTAATTTTTTATATAAAGTTGGTTAAATTTCTAAAAATAAAATTATACAATCTTATTTTGAGTTAATTACACGAATGGTCCTTTAACTTTATACCAAATTTCACCAATGGTCATTTAGTTTTAAAAATTACACCGATGGTCCTTATTTTTGAAACTTATTTCACCGATAGTCCTTTAGGCTTAACGGTGTTAAATTTTTATGTTAAGTCTCCCATGTGAGATGCACATGAGGGCATTATAGTCTTTTCCGATTTCACTTTTTGCAAAAAAATATTAAAAAAACAAGCTTATTTACAACTTTTAAGGCAAAAAGTATCACATCACTTGCACCCACCCACACCCATGTGCATCTCACATGGGAGACTTAACAGAAAAATTTAACACTGTTAAGCCTAAAGGACTATCGGTGGAATAAGTTTCAAAAATAAGGACCATCGGTGTAATTTTTGAAACTAAATGACCATTGGTGAAATTTGGTATAAAGTTAAAGGACCATTAGTGTAATTAACTCTCTTATTTTTAACATAAAGTTTTTGGATTGATATGAGTAACACACACTCTATACAAAGTAAACTAACGGATACGAATTGACATAATCAGTGTAAGATAAAAAAATTGGATAGACTCAGCAAAATAACACAGGTCGTGCATACAATTAGACGGTGTACAACTGAAACCTTTATTGTTGTAAGTCATTTTTTGAGCTTCGTATGAAAATCTCCGGAATCACGCGGGGAAATATCAACTAGTTTTTGTAACATGTGACACAGACGGTAGTTTTCTCTTCTGACCTCCTCTGCTGCTCTACTTGTTCTTTATTTAATCCTCAATCATTTTTCATATCTCTCTCTCTAAAAAAACTTTGGAGGATTTTAAAATAATAAACATGGCATTTTTCTTTCTTTTGGGTGTGTGAATTCTCTGCGTGAAGCAACAAAAGTCTTCTGTTTCACACTTCTTTCTCTCAATACCATATGCTCATTTAAAGATTCTTCTTCTAGGGTTTTTACAACCCTCTTCATAAAGGTCCGTGCTTTACCAAGATTATAACGTTATTGTTCTTTTTATTCTTCTTCAATGAAGTTTTTATTATCCATTTTTCCATCTGGGTTTTCTTCCTTTTCATTGTCTTGCTAACAATTTAGCCCTAACTTCACCCCTAATTGCAGAAAAAAAAGAAGGTAAGTCGTTAAATTTCACTTCAAAATCCATCTCTGTTTTTTTGTCTGTTATAACTTATGATCTTCAAAATTTGTATTTCTGTTATGGGTTTCTAGTGTTTTATCTTAAAAATTCATTTTTTAAAAATTTGGAATTAGTTATTTGTTGATTTTTGATTTTGTGTTAAGATATGGAGGGTGTCGAAGCTGCTAATAGAGCTGCTGTTGAAAGTTGCCATAAAATTCTGAATCTTTTAGCTCAACCCCAAGATCAAGTTCAGTATAAAAACTTAACGGTACAAACAGGGGATGCAGTAATTAGGTTCAAGAAAGTTGTATCTTTACTTGATAATGGTGTAGGTCATGCTAGGGTTAAAATGGTCAAAAAAAATCCAACCCAATTTCCACAAAGATTACTCTTAGACAACCACACCACAATCATCCACCAACAACCACCAAAACCCCTTCAACTACTTTTAGAATCACGCCCAATTCAAGAATTTAGTTCAAATGTTGTTAAAAACACACTCTCTTTAGGGCACCAAATCCATCAACCTTCACTAGAATTAAGCTCAAATGGGATTTATTCCCTTCAAAATTCCCAAAACAACCCTAACCCTTCTTCTAATTACCATTTCCTTCAACAACAACAACAAAAACTTAAACAAGCCGAAATGATGTATCGACGTAGTAATAGTGGAATTAATTTGAATTTTGATAGCTCAACTTGCACACCTACAAATACAATGTCATCAAATAGGTCTTTTATGTCTTCTTTGAGTATTGAAGGGAGTGTAGCTAATTTAGATGGCGGTTCTTTTCGGTTAATTGGGTCATCTCATTCGGCTGATCAACCAACATATCACCATAAAAGACGGTGTTCAGTTAGGGCTGATGGTGGGAGTGTCAAATGTGGGAGTTCTGGTAGATGCCATTGTTCAAAAAAGAGGTTAATATTTTTTTTTATTAATTGGGCCAAATTATACCAGAGTGTATCCAACTATAAAATAATAATTAATTTGTGTATAGTTGGATACGCTCGTATGTAGTTTGGTCTGGGTCTTTGTTTTATTGAATAATGAAGGTACTAATTTGTAATTTTGTATTGTTGATTAGAAAACATAGGATTAAGAGGTCAATCAAAGTACCTGCTATTAGTAACAAGCTTGCGGATATTCCTCCTGATGAGTATTCTTGGAGGAAATACGGTCAAAAGCCTATTAAGGGTTCTCCACATCCGAGGTATGTTCATTTTGCTTCAAAATCTTGTAAATTTAGGAACAAAAATAGCTAATTTGATACGGGACCGACCGGAATTTGACCACTTTCTTGAGAATTTTTACAAAATAATAGTGTTAATTATGAGCTCCATACAGTTTTTTCGCCCTTTTGTGTTGTTAAATGAAGCCGAAGTTAACGTCAATGGTATACCTTTTTTATTAATTAAAATAAAATGTTTTTATGAACAGGGGTTATTATAAGTGTAGCAGTATTAGAGGTTGTCCAGCGAGAAAACACGTTGAGAGGTGTTTGGAAGAGTCAACAATGCTCATAGTCACCTATGAAGGTGAACATAACCATCCAAGATTATCTTCACAATCTGCAATCGCTTAAAAAAAATAGAATTTAGTCCCAAATTTACAACTCAGTTGCTTGCTCTTGTATATATTTTAACGGGATTTTGGGGGATATTTGGAGCTACAATTATGGTTTAAGGGGATATTTTGTGGTCTTGCGGGGTTCGTTTAGTTTATATTTTCTTTTCTTTTTTAGTTATTTTTTAATTTAATTAGGTTAGTGTAGGTTTTATTTTACAGTAATTCGGGTATGTGATTGGGTGTAACAAAGTCACCATTGTTGAATGTTGGGTTAATTTGAAGGAAAGAACGTTGCTGATGCATTTGGTATTTTTTTACTTGTTATTTCTTTATTTATGTATTTATTCTTTGGATTAATGTGAATCTTGATGTATATAGGCAGTTTGTTGTGTGGTGGCAGTTATCAATTATTGTTGAGAGATGGCAGAAAAAATCTTTACTTTTATTGGTGTTGAGTGGATGTCAATTGTGGGTGATGTATTTAGTCAAAAGATATGTTCTTTTATTAAACAAGGAAGCGTTTATTTTGACTTTTATATAACATTCTTGGAATCTTTGACTTTTATGACACATAATTGATGATGGGAATTTTCATGGCATGAATGTGAATGCATTTATTGTGTTTTAACTATGCGGCGATGCCTATATAACACTAGGTATGGTGCCTCAAGCCAAAAGATCATTTTAGCGTTATCTCAGTGTCACATTATTATTTTACATTTTACATCCAAAACTCAAAATACCTCTCTATCATAACTTAACTTAAAATACTTTTTTTGGACCCGTTAAAATACCACTTATCCAATAAAAAGTAAAAACACCCCAAACACACACACTCTCTCTCTCTCTCTTCGTGTCACCCAGCCATTGGTGCGCTGCTTTCGTCGGGGGGCCAACGCAGGCGCTCACTCACACCACTTGCGGTGTGGTGGCGTGCCATTCTGGTCCCATGTGGCATCTGGCGGACGGGTCCTTCGTTACTGTACCGGATGCTCTTATAGAAATTAAGTATCTGATTTTTCGTAAGTAAATACTTACTACTTCCTTCGACTCAAAATAAGTGACACACTTTGGGGTTCACGATTTTTGAGACAAAAGATTATAACGATTGATGAATTAGATTAATTGGGTGGTTAGTGGGGAATGAGTCCCACACCTTTTGAATAAAGTGGGGTGAATGATATTTAAAAGTAAAAAGTAAGGGTAAATGAGTTATTTGACTTTGTTAAAGTAGATAGTTAGTGGGTGAGGGTCCCACTATTTATTGCCAAATAAGGTAATTTTTAAAGTGATCACTTATTTTGAATCACCGAAAAAAGAAAGTGTATCACTTATTTTGAATCGGAGGAAGTATATGATTTGAAGAAGGTTCAGAAATAATCATGATGCTATTTATATCGTGTATATTAAGAGCAAAATTCGACCATACTGAAGATTTTGCTATAAATGGAGATACTTTTAAAGGATTATTTTAACTGCAATATGTGATAAAAATGTCACATAAACTGAAACAAAACTCGGCACTTGTGTCAAACTTACGCAAATGAGTTGTTTAGCTAATTTTTTTGAGGTAAATTTTAAGAGAGGGCCTATGAGTCAAAGCCCATGAGCTTTATCCACCTCGTGCAACTCAATGCTAATCCACCAGTACACATATTGGGCCTACCTTCTGAATCTGATTTAACAAGTCAAATGGTTCAAGTAAATAAATGCATACTGTACTAGTACAAGTGTTTTTGCAAGGTATATATATATTATGCTAGTAGTAATGTTTTGTTTTATCATTTTATTTAATATCTTTTTATTAAATATTTTTTAATTAATGTAGTGAATCTATTTTATTTCATTAAAAAACGATGATATATCAAAACCGATTAGTTATTAATGAGATGTTTTTGACATGAAATTGTCAATTTCTTGTCAGTGGGGAAGAAGGTGATTTCATGCTAATGTGCTAAAATTGACGAGTTAGAGACAAGTTAACTGTTGGGACGGGCCTAAGGCCTCTCCCAAGCGTGGCGCGTTTTCTTACTCATCAGTAGCGCCACACCACCCTCTTCCTACCGAGAAGAAACTGACAAGTTCGTGCCAACAATATCTCTTCATTCCCTCTTCTCTACCGATTCCTCTATATCTCTCTCTAGAAACACACAAAGACGAGATGTGCAAGTCATCCCCACCCCGACGAGTTTAGCTCACGATAAGTTTGGTGCCAATGGTGATGAGGTGATGACGAGTTCCAGCTAGAAAGGACGAGTTTCTCGTCCTTCGTTGGCATGACTCTAATGATGTATCCACACATCCATATAATTATTGACACAAACACATACATAATTGGTAGAATGATAAAAAAAATTGAACGTCAAAAGGCTACCTCGTGCGAGAGCTTCGAATCTGCCATCACCCCCTTCAAGAGAGCCAATGAGCTAAAATAAAAAACTAGCAAGCGCCTGGCAACGAGATACAACAAAGTCAAAAGAAAACATACATGGAACCACCTAAAAACATAAAATATAGGATAAAAAAACACCCAACACTGCCAAAAGGCTAGAAATAGTTTGTCGGGTTAGAGAAGCAATCGAACCACCTATTATACTAGTACCCGCATCTAGAAAAACGTATTGGCTTGAATATTGGAGAAAACATAATCAACATGTCTAGCCTGATTAGAGAATATTATGTTGTATCAAAGTTTCCACACCATCCAAATATAAGTATAGAGGACACCAGTAAAAGCAATTAACCGATTACCAGAAAATTTGAGACATGTGCTCCAGGAGAAGATATGGGAGACCGAGGAAATGTCGTCTCCGCTTATGCCCCACCACAAGCTAACCTCCAAGAGAACCCGTCTAGAATTAATGCGATTAACAAACAAGTGATCTTCGGATTCGTCATCCGCACCACATAACGGGCATAAGAAAGATAACAGAATTACACCCGTTCTTTGGTGACTGAGTTTGGTTGGCAGGCGTCTATGGGCTTTTTCAACGTATTATACATATTTTAGATGGAATCCAGTTGATCCAAGTAAAGTGCTCGATGGGAGCTCTGCGAGGGGTTAAATACACTTTATCGAATTTACTGGTTTATTTAAAAATATACACAATATTTTGCAAACTCTCTATTTATTAATCAATAATGATAAACAAAGTATAAATGATTGTGGAATAACTAAGAACACATAATCCTAAGTAAATTACTTGATGAGATAAACAACATAACAAATGCTAACTAAGACATGTATTGATCAACGAATAATCGAATACAAGTCCAGAGACTGATATCACAATCGTTGAATAATATAATATGAGTATTACTAAGAAGATTTCACTTTGCTTGGGTGATTACGAGTGTAAAAAACATCTTGGTAAATGTCATAGATTTTATCTCCTTTTCACTCTCCATTCAAACTACTCTTGGACATAATGGTTTTGAGGTCGGAAGAGAGAAAAAACATCTCATAATAGTATAATACACACAAAATTGGCGATATTGAAATTAGACCATTCCCCAAGAACAATAGTATCATCCGCATATTACATGTGAGAGATGATAGCCCTGAATTTGGAAGGTGCAATCCGTGGAAAACACCTTTCTTCATGGCTATATTAAAGGTATCCGCAACTATGCGAAAAGATACAGGGTCAAGTGGGTCGTCTTGCCAAACTCCCCCACGTATATGGAATTCTTTTATATGTGAATCACTTATTAAGTCCAAAACAGAAGTATATGAGAGACAACCCTATATCCAATTTCTTCAATCGGCACCAAAAGTAAAATGATAATTATTATCTATATTATATTAACTTCATACTCAACAATCAAAGTGTGTTCATCCTTAGTCATATTTGAATTGACATTAGCATACCAATTTTCACCTGATTTTGCTGATTCTTGAACCCACAAACACATTTCACCAAGACGTATCACACGGGTTGTTAAAAATCTAATGACGATCTTTACCATCTAACTTAAAATACTTTGAAAATGTGAATAGTTGGGAAAATCTCCTATTTTGACCCCTATATATTGAAATTAGAATAACTACCAAATGCCAAATCATGAACGTGAATGTGAATATACCCTAGAAAGCTAACAAAATTCTCCACACAACCATTAAAAGTTTATAAAATTCCATCAACTGTAGCTCAAGTTATCCCCAAATTAGTTGGACTTAAAAACACACCATCAAGTTTTGACTCACCCCCTAGATCCAACTTCAATCTTATTCCTTACCCAACTTGACTTCTAAACCGTTGGTGGCTAATCATCCAACGGTTGACATTTAAAATATCTCAAGGTCGCCGATCCGTGTGATGTCTCAATTAACCAATCAAATCTCAGAGTTGGATTATTTAAGTCCCCACCTCTCTCGTTATCGTGTCATAGCTGCAATTCTTACAACCGCCGATTTGTATTCACCGGAACCCTAACTTAATATCAAATATAATGGCGATGGCAGAACCTGTAGCGGCGGCGACTCCTGTCGGAGCTAAGAAAACGGCTGCTTCGAAGCCAAGGAATCCTCCTCAGCATCCTCCTTACTTCGAGGTTTGAATCACATTACATTTTTATTAGTTTTTGAATTTTTAAATTCGATTGAAATGAATTACCAATCTGATTCTTTTTTATTTTATAAATTGACAATGCAGATGATTACCGACGCCATTGTTACGCTAAAGGAGAGAACTGGTTCGAGTTGGCCAGCAATCGCGAAATTTATTGAGGAGAAATACAAGAGTTTGCCGGGGAATTATAAGAAATTGTTGTCTGTTCAATTGAAGAAAAACGTTGCAGACGGCAAGCTTGTTAAGGTCAAGGCTTCTTACAAGCTACCGCCGAAGAACGCACCGGCTGATTCATCTGCTCCGGCAAAGAAGAAGGTGCCGGAGAAGAAACCGAAGGCAGCAGCCAAGCCGGCCGTGAAGAAAGCGCCGGCTAAGAAGAAGTCCGTCGCTACCCCTGCAAAGTCTAAAGCTGCTGCAAAACCGAAAGCCAAAGCTCCGGCCGGTAAGCCGAAGGCCAAGCCAGCTGCCAAGCCGAAAGCTGCAGCTGCTCCGAAGTCTAAACCGGCCGCAAAGCCGAAGACACCGACGAAGCCGGCGGCGAAGGCTGCTAGGACATCGACTCGATCGACCCCGGCAAAACCTGCGGCAGCTCCGAAGGCTGCAGCGAAGAAAGCACCTGTGAAGAAGGCGGCCGCTAAGAAGACAGCTGCGCTGAAGAAAGCGGCGGCTGCCACAAAGAAGGGGAAGAAATGAATGAGTGTGATAAAGTAGAGGGACTGGTAGTTAAATTTTCTTTGTTTGTATGGGCTTGTTTTGTAAATTATTGACTTGGTCGTCAGTGCGTGTATCTTGCATTCTTTGGTTAGAAAACCTCTTCACAGATTTTGGATCTTTTATCGATCTACTCGACAGTGGCGGACCCAGAGAAAAAGTTAAGGGGTGTCACCGGTTGCACATCTTTTTCTCAGGGGTTGCACCTACACTAATAAAAAGAAATTTTAAAAATTTTAACGTTATTTTTACACTATTCGGAAAAGTTTCAGGGGTTGCACGGGCAACCCCGGGCACCATACTAGGTCCTCACCTGCTACTCGATCGACTTGATTGTGACGAAATGTGAATTAATTTTATCTGTTACTTTGGATTTTGTTATTTTTATTTTTTCCTTATATTTATATAGCGGTTTTGTATCTACCTCTAGATTTTGCTGCTCTAAGTTTGGATTTTAATGAGTCTATAAATGGTTCGTAGCATTTGACACCCACACGGAATATTGTCCCACAATTTGTGTTCCCATCTCCGTTTGCAAAAAAAAGCAAACAATTGCAGGAGAGTTGTAAAGCATGTGATGAGTTAATAAATATTTACTTTAAAATGATATGATACAATTGATTAGGTGATATTTGATATGATAATTATTTTAGTGTGCTTCACATGACTCATACCTACTAGTCTTAGAAATAACAATATATTCAAGGCTTATTGGACTCGTTATTGTATTTTACAAAAACCGTTAAGCTTGATTATTGTAGTTGTTTTTGTTTATTAAGCTCATTGTAGACTTGTACTACATGGGTAATATTGGATACTAAATTTTGGAGTAAATTACAGTTTTTGTTCCTGTGGTTTGCCTGATTCTGCATTTTTATCCCTGTATTTTTTTTTTCTTTTTTTTTTTGTCCCTGATGTATGCAAAATTCCGTTTTTTTATCCTTCCGTCAATTTTCTGCTGTTAACTAACGTCAAATGCCAAAAAAATAGGGGTATTTTTGTCCTTTTATATTTTCTTTACTCTTTTCTTTTAATTTTAAATATCTCTCTCTCTTCCCTCAATCTCTCTCTTCTCTTCTTCTATGCAATTCAACACCACCACCATCTCTCCATCTTATCTCTTTTGCCTTAATCAAACAACTCGTTTTTCAGTCTCTCTCTTCTTTGCAATTCAACACCACCATCATCTTGATCTTCATATTCTTCATCTTCTTCTTTAAATTTTGGTGGGTGAATCATGAGCCCAAAATTTTAAAACTTGGAATTTAGGGTTTGCAAATCTTCAAAGATCTTGAAGAACACAGAATGGTTTTTTATGATTCAGCTTACTCACGATCATAGATCTTGAAACTTCTCGCTGTAGTGCTTTCCCCTTCTCGCTGCAGCATGGAATCAATGTTGTTCACCTCTTCTCAATCACCATCGTCATCCGCCATACTTTCAATTCAGAACCCTAATTTATCATCAACCAAATTTCATCATAATCAAATCTTCTCTCTCTATTTCCGGCATCGATTAACTTCCCAAAGCAAACGACATCCGGCAACGGCGGCGGTATCCTGCAGCGCTTCACAGCAGACGAACATGGCGGCGGCTCCGGCGAAGGAAGCAAAGTTATGGGGAGGAAGGTTCGAAGAAGTAGTGACGGACGCTGTAGAAAGGTTTACTGAATCGATTTCTTTTGATAAAGCTCTTTACAAACAGGACATTATGGGTAGTCGTGCTCATGCTTCCATGCTCGCGATCATGGTTTTTTTATGTTGAACAGGACAATATGTTGAATATAAAAAGAATGGTTTTTTATGATTCAGCTTACTCACGATCATGGTTTTTTTGATTTTTGATTTTTTGATTTTTTGATTTGTAATTTAGGTTTTGATTGAGGTTTATTTGGGTGTTCATGTGGATGAAGAGCTGTGTTCTTGGTGATGGTGTTCTTGGTGAAGAAAGAAATTTTGAAAGTATAATATTTAATGCGGATGGTACAACTAAATCGGTTAAAGGACAGGAATACCCTCACATGTTTGGCATGTGCGGTAAGTTAACGGCAGAAAATTGACGGAAGGACAAAAAAAGGGAATTTTGCATACCTCAGGGACAAAAAAAAAAGAAAAAAAAAGTACGGTGACAAAAACGCAGAATCGGGCAAACCACATGGACAAAAACTGTAATTTACTCTAAATTTTGTAAATACATACACTTGGATCATCTGAGTGATCTACAGTTTATTGATAATATTTTATTACCATTAGGGGTGAGCATAGTAGGGTACCTGCCGGTTCCGACCGGAACCGGAACCTCATGTACCGGTTCCTCAATTTTCGGAACCGGAACTGGAACCTCCGGTTCCGGTGCCGGTTTCGGTTACCCTCTCTCTAAAATCGTAAAATTAAAATAAGATCCAAAGCTTAAATATTAATAATTTTTATCATTTTATCTACTAGTCATTGAATAATCATAAATATCAAACACTTAATACATATGATTGTCTAATTATTATATTGTTAAAACGCTATATTTAGACTAATTAATGACTAAACTCATTCAAAATTACAGAAAATATATCATATTGTTAAATTTGGACGTTAAATCTCTCAAATATATAATATTTTAACAAGGATTGTAACATCTCAATTTTCATTATTCAATTACCAGGCAAATATAGTTACTGAAATCGGTTATTTCCGTTAAATGAATAAAATATATATAGAGGTTCAATTTAACTAGAGGTTAAATATTAGACTTAAGATGTTATTAAGAGGTGAATTATGGCTAAAAGTGAAAGACTTAATGGTATATATAGACCCAAAGTGCATTTTTGCATAGTAAAATGGCTAATTTTGCCAAATGATGAAATTTTGGGTGGTGACTCACCCAAAACCGGGATAAATCTTTTGACACATCTTTCAACCTCCCACTTTCACCATTTTCATCTTCTTAAACTCTCTCAAGAAGCTCTCAAAGATCCATGGTGAATCCATGCTAAAATCTTGCCAAAATAAGAAACTTTTGGTGTTTTTGAGGAAAGATCAAGGTGTAGAACTCAAATCCAAGTTCATCCTTGCTAGAATCTGAGTTTTCTTCATATCTCAACAAGGTAAAGTTCTTAAACTTCATGGATAATGACATGCATGTTAGTTTTAAGCTTGGAACTTTAATATTATGACTTTTAATCACTTTTTGATCAAGAAAAGAAAGCAAACAAGTTTATGGATCTTTTTGATCAACAATCATGGTTTGTATGTTTGTTATTTGATCTTAGATGAAGTTCCAAAATAAATTTGTAGCCTAAAAATGTCAAAAGTTTGATAAGATAAAGATATTGACACTTTTAGACAAAGATGATTTCAATAAACCCAGCAGATTGTAAAATTCGTATAAAATCAACCGTTACTCTGATTCATCTGAAAATCGCGAGTCCTGTAGTTTTCGGTGTTCTGTACACTTTTCATGTTTTAAGTTTTGTCCAATTCGGACTCTAAATGGGTCAAAACTGTGATTTACAATCTGGACAGAATGTGAAAGAATAAGAAAATAGTTTCTTAACTATTAGGAATAAAATACATATTCATCTATTGAACTAAGAATTATTTATGAATATATAGGTATTATATTAAGGAGATTTAGAGAAGTTTTGTCATTGACTTGGAGCTTCCGAATCATCAGTTGATGTGAGTTTTTCTTACAACCCACTTTGAACCGATTTTAATACTTTTATATTAAGAATCATTTACAAGTTTAATTGAACTATAGTGTTCATATGATTATCTTATGGAATGCATTTTATATGAAAAATAATAAGTTACTTGCAAAGTATGTCACTTATTTGATAGCAAATGATATGTTATAAGATTTAAGGAGTAAGAATAAAATTGCATTTATATGTGACATATTGTTTGTAAAAGTTTACTACTATTTGTATGTATAACTTGTATGTCAAACATGTTAAAGAACTATATGATCAAAGAATTAACAGAAAAGATACAAGATTTATAGATTAAAGAAAGAATTGAATTTGGATAAAATATGAGATTTTTGATGTAAAAATTCGTAACTAAAATTCTGCATAATTGTAGAATTTTGTTGATTTTGTAAAAATCATAGAAAATCAACCGTAGATCCGTTTTGGGCGTATGACCAGTCATTTAAAAGGTACAAGAGTCCACTTTCATTATATCATATCATCAAGAGATTATCTGGGCAGAAAAATATTCAAAATACAGGTTTTATAACAGCTGGTTTGATAACTTAGCTACAAAGAAAGAAAAAGAAAAGAGAAGATGTTTATGAGGGTTTATAAAGATAACATGCTACTTTCTAAATTATATGATTTAATTATATGTTATGTGACAATAATATATGATTTCTTCACTTGTTTAATTAGTATGTTTACGATTAAAGAAAAGAATTAGAAGGATTAGTGGGATACGGGTAGAATAAGAAATGAGAATTCTACTTACAGATTTAAGAGTCCTAGTAGGATGAACCTCCTAGGATAAGTGCTAGCCGAATTGGAGTTTACTTTGCCTTTCTAGTGGGCGGGTGACACATGGTCCATATATACTTTATTGTATGTGGGCTGGAGCGGTATTGACCATGAAGAGGTCTGTACAAGTATCGTGTTGGGAACTGGAGGAGTGTAAGAATACTCCGTTTGTACAGCCCTTAACGACACCGTATTGTATTGTTCGATACAAAGTCGGAGTAGTGAAAGCGGATGGACCTTAATAACTTCTTGTCAAAACGAGAGTAGCTACCTGAATTGGACTTGAGTTGTTTGGGCACGTTATTAGCGAACCATTGGGATCACTTGGGTTAGGATTATTAATTTACTCATAGATCCATCCACTAATAATTATGAACGACATGAGATTAAGGAACGTTAAAGATAAAGATTTTGAAAAAGATAATGAATAAAAGATTTAAGATTTATGTGTATCATGTATGAATATGCAATTTATATGTTTTGAATGAATGACATTTTTGGTATATATTATGATTTGATATATTTATGTTATTAAGATATGATTACGACTCTTACATGATTCTAACACTTGTTCTTGCTTTTTGGGTTGCCGTGTATGCGGTATTGGTTAAATGATGGTGAGGTGCGAAAGTGTTGGGACTCGAAAGGGTAGTATGCGTAGAATCAGTGATACTCTTGGGACATAATGGTTTTTGAAATATGGTTGTAAATAAGAAAACTTAAACCACTTTTGTTGTCTAAACAATTATGTAACCGTTTAATGTTTTTAAATTAAGTAGTTATTATGAAAAGAACTTTACGAAAAGAAAGTGATGCTATGATTTACAAAAGAAACTCTGAACCTACTGCTTTGACTAAGTTTTCCGCTAAAGATTATAGTTATTTACTATTAAATAAAAAGTTTTTGAAATGGGTAAAAATCATGGTGTCACAAGAATAGACCGAATAATCGCCGGTTCCGGTTATCCACCGGTTACCGGTTCCTAAATTTGGAGAACCGGAACCGGAACCTCTTAGGGCGGTTCCATAATTTTAGGAACCGGAACCGGCGGTTCCAAAGCGGTTCCGGTTCTAATTCCGGTTACCCGCTTTTTCTACTCACCCCTAATCACCATTATTTATGAATCTTTTCGTAATGTACAATGACCAAACTGATTTTTCCCCAAAAAGTACACTGATTTCATACATTAACTGTATATTACGTCTTCTTAATATCTTCCAAGTAGATAAATAATGACCAAGTCATCATTAATTAAAAGGGAATAATATTGACACCGCACAAATTAATTCCTATACTACACATTATGTTTTAGCTAGTTGTACAGTCTCTTTTAAAATTTGTACAGTGTTATATAGGAAGTAATTTTTGTGGTATAAATATTAATTCTCTTAATTAAAACATATATATAGTGATCAAACTTAACAAAGTACAACTAGTGACTAGCCTATAATTAATGTGATCAACAACTGTTTGATGAATAATAAAAAAAAAAGCTGAGAAACTACATTTCAAAATTGCAGTAATTAATATTATTTCATAGATTCCGCTTTCTGAATGGAATACTTGAGCTCTTTCTGGATACGTAACCTTGTAGGTGACAGAACAATCTCTTTCCAAACCGAACCTTGTTCATTAGCTGGGTTCCTTTTCTTATGAAGTTCATATATCGAGTCTGCTTTCTCGTTCAACTTTTCAACCGTTTGCAATATCTGTATCTCGTCTGGATCAACCAATAACGTCTTTTCTTTAGCTTTCCATCCTATTAGCTGTATAAATCATCTTTCTTGTTAGCATATCACTTTTTGTATAAGTGGTTATGAGATTGCCAAATGACCAAAAGGGGACACAAAACATATTTCAATATAAATTGGCCAAAATTGTGTACAATGACAAAGTGTGCACAAAATGTAATAAACCACTTTGTTATTTTAAGCAAAAACATCAAAATAGAAATTGAGTGAAAATACCTTCGGTGGTCCATCTAAAGCGTTGGTTAGATATAGTCTCGCATTGTCTACCAGTTGACAATACGTCATAAACGCCTTTGCAAATCGCTTGTGCGATGTTAATTGTGATTTAACCCTCACAGCTCTTCGACACATAATCGCTCTCCTGTTAACAAAAATAAAATTAAACACAACGGAATTTAAAAAACAATAAAATTGTATAAAAACCATCTAGTGGTGGCCAGTAATAAGGACTCCCGAATGACTTCCCAAACGTTACATGTTTAATCCATCTCTAAGTAAACATTTACCAGATGACCATGAGAATGTTTGAAAACGGCCACTCCTTGGAGCCCTTATAATGTGAATACCCTTTTGAAAAAAAATAAAAAATAAAATGGTACAAAAATGGGTTGGTTAGATTACCTTATGCCTCTTATGACAGCTAAATAAGGATCACAAACAACACCAACTAGTTCTATCCTGTATGGTCTTCTCTTATTATTACCATCTACTAATTCGCTTTCTTCGTCAAGTCGTTCCCAATAATTCTCAATAACGCTTCCATCTGAATTCACTTTGTACCCGGGCCCCATACGATAACGTTTGCGATGAACGTTTCTCGCCATTGTTATTGTTTGCACAACAAACGGGACCCACGAGAGGGTCCCGTCCATGATCACATCTCGGCCTTCGTTTAGTGCTGTTACAAGGAGTGATGATGCTGCATCCGTAGACGATTGGTGCACCTGTTAATTATTCGGTTAGTAAGTATATTCTACACTTGTAAATTTTTTTAATAAAATAAAGAGAAGGTTGCATGCCAGCTCAGCTGTATGAAGCATGTCATGATGGCCTCTGGAGCTAAGAGCTCTGTAAATAACATCAGATTCTTTGAAGGCATCTGCTTCTATTACAACAGCATTTGCTGATGCTCCTGCCCAAAATGGTCTGCACATTCAACACTAATTAAAATCATAATATATGCTTTTGCTTATGAGATTATTTATATGGCTATTTGGAAACACATTCAACACTACTTTATGATCAGTTTATTTTTAGAGGTAATTACCAAAATAGACAACAAGTAGACCTCTTTTCCCAAAGCCAACTTGTGCGACTTGGCTTTACCAAAATAAATCGTGTCACTTGATGTTTTTTGTGCGACTGTGTGACTCCATGTGATAGGTAGATGTTTTTTGTGCGACACATATGTTTTTTGTACGACTAGACCATATCTTTGTGTGACCAGATCATACTTGTCAAATTTTGTGCGGAGTCGCAGTCGCACGGTCTATTTTGGGAAGATTTGAAAGTGAAGTCTTTTTTGGAAATTTTTGTTTTTACTAGGTCTATGTTTAAAAATCACCCTTATTTTTAAACGGGCTTACTCGTGAAGAAGATCTTTAAGAACCGTACTCTTTCCCGCTCCCATGCCGCCACCCATAAAAAGTAGTAGCGGGCTACGATCTTTATGGGCCATTGGAACCATAACATCGGTACATTGTGAATCGTCTGTAGATACAAGCCTTATCGCCTTCATTTCCTCTACTAATGTTGTAAACACTCTTGCTACTTTAAGGTTCTTTGTCACTCTCTCAAATCTTTGTTCCCTGTTTCATTTCAAAATTTTAAAATCAAAATATTGTTTGTAAATATGAACTCAAAAATTCGTACCTTGTGGCTTGCATGACTATGTTCTTGAACTTGTTTTTTGGCTCGTGTCCATCAGGACCCAAAACCTGAAATTTAGAAACAAACAAATACATGAATTCAACTGTGTTTGAGTGTGCGTTTTGAAAATGACATAATTAGTTGTAACAAAATGTATAATTTTAGTTACCAACTAAAAGATTTTTGTACCTGACTAATCATAAAAGAAGCATGGCTCCAATGAAAAGCAAAGTAACTAAGAATACATCTCTCTAATTCCTCAATCAACTTTATAAACAACGAATCAGCATGCGGAACGTCTCCAAAAAACGAATACATATCTTCCTCACAACCTTCTTTTTTCCAAATATAATCCGAAGCTAATTTGCACAAACAGGGGCATTCTCGTCTATCCACAAACCCCAACTGTCGAGCTGCATTAACACATACAATAACACATATTAGCACACGTTGCGTGTACACAATTTTTTTAAAAAAAATATATATGCTAGATGGTTTTTATATATACCTACATAATCAGGAAATCTCTCGAGCTTCAGCGGTTGATTCATTTTCGATACACGAATCCATGGGATGATTTTATGATACCTTGGTTTCTTGAACCGAATGTGCATTACAGCAGCAATGATCAAACCAATTGAGGATGCTACAATGATTTGTGTACAAAGATTATCGTCGTCGAAGGAATCTAAAAATTTTGATGATAAAAACTCTTTTAATTCATGTATAATTTCTTCACATTTCTCCATGTTTGATGATTGAATTCTGTGTTTAGGAGAAGGTGATCATGAGATATTGGGAGGAAAGTTTTGGATCTGAATATTGCAGAAAGATGAAATTGAGAGCGAGAGAGATGGAAAAGGAAATTTGTAATATAATTTTGTGTGGTTGGACACTTTAATACTTTTAACTGGGACATTCTGATTTTTATTACATGAAATGTTAAAAGAAAACTTTAGTTGTATGGTTCACGGAACGAACGACGTCGTTTTTATTTCAAGATCACACAAATTTCGTCCGAGAATGAAACTAAAAACTGTGAAGAATGATTGCTCTATAACATCAATTTCCTTATCTGTTCTACTCTTATTTCTTTTGGAGGACTAAACATTCCCCAAGAATTTGCATTAAGAGCATCGGATGTGACCACTTATTTCTCTTTTAGCCGACATTTGCTTATGTAACCTAACTATTACAGTCGTTTCCAAACCTACCCCTGATAAATATTAATCGAACCCTATTTATCTAGAGAAGGGATCACACCCGTTATATGTGGCACCACTTAATTCTCTAAAAAAGCCAAACTTGCACCAGTTTATATAATATATAACAGAAAAATAGTAATAAGCTAATTGTACTCTTACAATGCTTCAAAGTTTAGCCAATATATACCCTTAACTAGTAATAAACTGTAAAACAATTCATCAAAAACCCACATCCATCTCAACTTATTTAAACCGAAACACAAACACCTAATAATATCTTATCCACATACGATCATATACCAATCAACAATAATCGTCATATAGGCGCAGAACAAGTAGTCCTAAAATGACCCGTTTGATTGCACCGACTACAATGCACGATCCGTTTCACACGCCCTCTATCTTCTGACCGAACTCGTCTCTTTCTCGGTCTTCCCGGTGGCCTAAGTGATTTCGGTGGATTAATAACAATTTCAGTCAAACTACTATTTTCACCTTGTGTAATCCCTTCAATTTCTTTCCAAAGAGTTTTATCGGGTACCGGATGAATCGTTTGCGAATAAGCTTTCCGATAATTTGCAACCGTAAAACAACTTTCAGTAAACCGATGCACATTTTGTCTGCACGAAAGTAAAGCCGCAACCGCATGTGCACATGGTAGCCCGTATAACTGCCATCCTCTGCATAAACAACAACGGTTTCGGATATCAACTATGTTTGTCCCTTCATGTGAAATAACCTCGAATTCGGCTTCGTTGGCCCGTAAAACCTGGTACGTGCGGGCCCGGTCAATGGCTTCTGAAACCCGTCTTTCGGCTGTGGGGACCAGTATTGAAGTCCACTGCATACTCGTTTCACGGCGCTCGTTAAACCATGCCATCAACTGTCTACGAATACATTCCATCATTTGGATTATCGGGAGTCCGGAAGCTTCTAGAATCCACGCATTTAATGATTCGACTATGTTAGCCGTCAAATGACCGAAACGGGTTCCTTCGAAATAAGCGGTGGCCCATAAACGGGCGGGTACCCGTCTAATCCAGTAAGCAGCTTCTTGTGAGATCTCTTCAATTTCCAAGATTTTCGATTCGAATTCCATAACGGTTAACGAATTTGCCGCATCCCATAAAAGGTTAACAAGCATAGAACTATTAAATTCTTTTCTGAAACTCTCGGAAAGATGAAGCATGCAAAACCCGTGAAAAGCTGTCGGGAAATTTGCTTCCACACCGTCAACAACACTTTTCTGTCTGTCAGATAAAATCGTCAATCTTGGCATGTTTTCAGTGTTAATTTCCAACAAATTATGCAATTCAGAAAGAAACCACATCCAATTATCGTTATTTTCTTCATCAACAACCCCAAAAGCTAAAGGAAATAACGCACCATCACCATCAAAACCCGTTGCAAAAAGTAACGTTCCAAGATACTTACTTTTCAAAACGGTCCGGTCCAGCCCGAGAAGCGGTCTACACGCGTTCAAAAACCCGTAAATCGAAGCTTGAAACGAGATAAATAACCGTTGAAAACAGTTATCATTCGGGTTTACATAAACCGATGCTATACTCTCGGGATTAGTTCTTCTAACTTGATCACAATATTGCGGTAAAAGCCGATAATCTTCCTCAAACGAGCCTCGTAGAGCTGCCATAATTCTTTCTTTACCTCTCCATGCTTGTTTATAAGATAAAGTAATCCCGTGAACCCGATGAATTTCTTCAAGAATTTCTTTCGGTTTGCATTGCGGGTTTTCTTTCAACCGTTGTTCAACCGAATTAGCAACCCACTGAACCGAAGCTTGCTGGTGACCTAAATGTGCAATACCGCCACACGTGTGTTCAGCATGAATCGTTCTGATTGTAAATGTCGGGACACCTGGCAGTTTTGCAGCATGAATTCTCCACGGGCAGCCTTCACTTGCACACTTTGCAGTAAACCGAGTTTTATCAGATTTTACAGTTTGTATCTCAAAATGTAGAGCAATTGCAGTGTGTCTTAATGCTCTTCGACAGCTTGTAACATCGGGAAATTCTTGACCAACCATTAACTCATAGTTTGGTGATGGGGTTAGGGTTCGGGTTTGGATAACCGGGGTTGTAACCACGAGGTCCGGGTGTTGGACCGATAACGGGACCAGACCCATTTCGGGGTGCGGGTGCGGGTGCACCACGAGGTCTAGGTTTTCGTCGAGCTCGTGGTTATCGGGTAAACCTAATTCGTGAGTTTGATCAGAAAGAACCAAACGGGAATCATGGTTTTTGATTCTGTTTTGATTGTGATCGATATCATGATCAAGATTATCATCATCTTCTTCATCGTTTTCATCGTATACATTATCATGTTGATTGTTATCATCAAAATTGGTTGGAATCTCATGGTTTAGCAGCAACTCACGATCATGTGTTAAATGTATATCTTGATTATTATTGCTTAATTTTGTCTCGTGCTTGTAGTTGTGGGTATGCCCTAATCCCATATTATGATTTTGCCCAACGCCTAAATTTTGATTGTGTCTTAATCCCAACTGTTGGTTTTGAACCAATTGTATATCGGGCCTTGGCCCGATAATCATCTCATGATTGTCCATTGTATGTTTATTATTCAGAAAACTTTCAGATAAACTTTCAGGTTCACAAGATAAGAAACATTAATTACCCTGTTACAACAAAAGTTTACAATCAGAATCTTTTATCAAGCTAAATCATCAGCAGTTGTAAGCAGCTACATGAACTAACATACATAATATATAAATTATCACAAAGGGGCTGTTTGGATGTGTGTTTTCAAAGTGTTCATTGTGACTTCAAGAATCACCAGATTGTCTAAATTTGATAATTTTGACCCTTAATTGTCATAAAATCATAATCTGTATACCAAAACATTTAAAACTGATATTGCACCTTCAAATCACAATAATCAGCTTAATCACACATCTAAGCACCCCCTGAATCCAACTATGCCCTTGACCTAGACTATGAATTAGATTACTATCATGTTGGTTTCGAATTTGCAACAAAATAAAACAAAATTTCGCATCGCTACTCAAATCTCAGCTCTTTTGACTTAAAAAGGTAGTAATTTCAGATCGGAAGAAAAGATTATGTAGAAAACAAAAATGAAAACCGAACGATAATTTACACAAAACAGCACAACAAGAAACCTGATTTTGACGAATAACAAACAGTTAGAAGACTCACCAAAATCCCAACAGATCCAGCGATAGAAAACCTCAAAATTGGGAAAGAATTGGTGGTTCGAAGAACAAAAGGCTACATAAACCTGCAAAAGACGAACATATGGTGAGAAGAGAGGCATAATAAAAAAAATCAAATGATTAGGGTTTGAATGTTTAAAATTGGAGTGAAAAAAGGGGGATTGATGGAGATTGAATTTGGCGGGTGGCGGGGGGAATTGAAGTGAAGAGGTGAAATACCTGAAAGAGGGCTGAGAAAAAGGGCAACGAAGGGCACAATTGGGGAACGAAGAAAGAATGAGAGGGGTATATGAATATCGGATCGAAAAAATTAGGTTTCTTTTTTCTTCCAAACAGAGGGTATTTACGTCACCTCCATTTTCCCTTCCCTCATATCCTTAGACCACCCGTAACGGTGTGGTCGACCATTTGGTCGATCAGACGTGGAGCTCCAACTCGACGCGTCCCCCCTTACGCCCATACCAAATCGACGCGTCGACCGTGCCCAACGGTCGACTAGTCGACCGATCAATTTTCAAAGGGGGAAGGTTTTTTCAAAGGTGAATGATTTGGTCGCCTGGTTACGTGTGTTCGGTCGGGATTTTTTATGTGTTTGGTCGGGCTGATGTGGCGCAGAGGTGGCATGGGTGACCAAACCCAGTTTGGTCACCCATTACGCACAGTCTTATGTACTCCCTATTTTACCCCTCTCTAACATTATACTCCGTAACTAGTAGGGACCGGAGATTTTCAAACATTATATTTTGTGTCTCGAACTAATTTCTGGCTATCTAGTAGGATTCTGGATTCCTATACTAAACTTGAACCATCGTTCACCCTATTCTAGAACTGTATATAAGTAAATCTAATCATTTTTAGTTTCTTACTAATTTTTAATATATTGCGTAATAAACCTTTACTTCTTTATATATATTAAACAAAGGTTTTTTGAATCATTGACACATGTACTATTCCATGTCATAATACCACGTAGGTTTTGTACCACGTCATTCGCCATGTATGCATACCACTTTAAAACCAAAATTTAATAGTTAGATGCTTAAATAAACGGTCAATCCCAATAAATTCAATTAGATGATTTAGTTAATGTTATACGTTACTAATTTCAATTGATAATTCCATTAATTTATTGTTACGTTACTAAACATCTAATTAAATACGTGTATCAAGCTTGGTGAATCGTTGGGTTTTCAATTCAGTGTGCGTTATTGTGTGCTAGAAATCTAACAGAGTTCTTATATAATTGTTTTCCGTTTGTGATATCAATAGACGAAGAAAGGTAGCTCTTATCTAATTTGTTTTTCGTTAATTTTAGCTTGAGGTCTTGATCATTTTTACCGAATTTATTTTATTTCTAAATTCTATACTCAAGAATCCAGTGTATTGGGAGTCTGGGACCATCATTTTTGTATGATACTTGCTGACATGAAAGTGAACATTTTCTAATGAACCAGTTGGGATGGCTTGCATAATATGAAGTGGCAGGTCATGCACAAGATGTAAAAAAGGAAATACTTCATGATCATTTGTTAGATGCAATTCAATTACAAAAGATAGACAGTTTTAGTATCTTTACATTATTGTCTTGTAAATAATTAGGGGGTTTTTTATTTTTATTTTTATGGATGTAGGAGTATGTTTGGCAAATGGGAGAAATTGTAATAATTCATTGTTTTACTTTCTCATTTTAAGTGTCTTTTCTTCCAAAGCACTGGGTTCCACCCCTATAAATTACACGATTTATAATTAGAGTGATGATCGACACACTCAAATTCAGTAGATCTATGGTGGGATTATCCTTTACATGTGGGAGTTACTAAAGCTGGTGAAGGTGAAGATGGACTTATGAAACCGACAATTGGAATGAGGACACTACTTCTATAAACATGTAACTATGAGCTATTTGTACGTGAAGCAAACACTCAACATGAAGTTGACTATAGTTATGGAAAGGGTATGTCTATTATTCTCTTTTATACGTGTCGAACCTCCTAAAACTTTTTAGACTTGCATTCTTAAAATTTTCACAGATGACTATAGTTAATGTGCCAAATGTGGTTTACAAATGTGTCAATTGTACATGTCAGATTGGATAATTCCTTAGCGATTGCTATAAAAAATCAATTATTCTATAAAATAACAAATAGCACAAAATTATGAAAATTTTTATAAGCCAACCGTAATTTATCATGGGTTCTAACCCGTGATAACATACATGCTATTTATTAGAATTGGAGTTACTTCTCTATGTTTGCCTATGGTAGTTGTATTATATATGCATCCTGGTAACGGGTGCAACCTTTTAGCCATATGCTGACTAAAAAGTTATTTTGGGTATATATGATTGCACCATTAACCGGTTAATTTAATTCCTTAGCGATGGCTATAAAAAAATCAACTATTCTATAAAATAACAAATAGCACAAAATTATGAAATTTTTTATAAATCAACCATAATTTATCATGGGTTCTAACCCGTGATAACATGCATGCTATTTATTACCATTGGAGTTACTTCTCTATGTTTGCATATGGTAGTTGTATTATATATGCATCCTGATAACGGGTGCAACCTTTTAGCTAACGGGTGCAACCTTTTTGCCATATGCGGACTAAAAAGTTATTTTGGGTATATATGATTGCACCATTAATCGGTTAATTTATTAACTAATAGTTTCTTTTTGTTGGATGGATGATGTTAAAGAAGTAAACTAAAAGTCAAGATATGAGTAGTGGAATAGATTTTTTTGCCTCATGAAATCAGGTAAGTTTATGTTCGATTTTTTTATGGATGAAAATTTCTTATGATTATATAACATAGTAGAAATGTCTATATGCAGGAATCATTACATCTTGTGCACACTTATGACCTATTGTACAACTTCACATCCATTCACATGTTTTGACCCACCAATTCAAATCTCCTTCTCCTACATTTCAAGTCCTACGTCTTTAATTTCCCTTAATTGTGTGTTAGGAATTAAAACATGGGTTCAAGTGGTATTGGTGTATATGATGTTAGGTCATGAGTTCAAGTCCCAAGTGAGTCAAAGTGGAGTAGATTAAGTGCCATTAAAAAAACAAGGAATTAAAACATTTTGCAATTGATTTGATTTCAAATTTTTATAAGCCGGCCGTGATTTATCACGGGTTATAGGCTAGTTGTTTAATAAACAAATTGTTTTAACTATATAAAGGTGCATAATAGGATGTGATCGGGTTCAGGATCAACGCAGATGCACCTGGACCGTTTTACATATTATTGTCCGGTTCGGTAAATTATGTATAGACCTGATTGGAATTGAAATAGTATTTGGAACCGTTTATAAGTGTTTGTATCATATTTATCAGTTTATATATGTAAAATTATAATAATTTACAAATAACAATTATGTAATAAACATGAAGTGAACAATACTAATAATATTATATCATAATAAATTTCAAGTACATAGTTAACTATATTTCGGTTCCTGCTCGAAAATCCTATTTATTCTATACCCGATATACCCAGACGCGAAAGACCCAATGCTCGATTTCACGAAAAAGTTGGATCTAATCTATATATATATAAAAATTGAGTTTCACTTTGAAGTTGTAATAAATATCATGCATTAAATAATAATAATAATAATAATAATAATAATATTATATATATATATATATATATATATATATATATATATATATATATATATATATATATATATATATATATATATATATATATATATATATATATATATATATATATATATATATATATATATATATAAATTGAGTTTCAATTTGAAGTTGTAATAAATATTATGCATTAAATATTAATAATAATAATAATAATAATAATAATAATAATAATAATAATAATAATAATAATAATATATTATGCATTTAATATCATGCATTTAATATAAATAATAATATTATATAAATTAATATATAAAAACAAACTCATTAAATTGTAATACCAAGAGTTTTGAAATAAATATAAATAATTATAATAATAAAAGATTCAATAAATAAGAGACTTTTCAAGTTGTATGAATCTTACACATTGACATCTATAAATACGCATTCTCACATTGTAAAACTTTTAACATTTTAAAGGTGCATCTAAAAGAAATACCAAAGAAATACCTAACATGTGGAGTCAACAACAAAGATCGATCTATAGGGCTTTTGTGTGACAACCCTCGCGATTGGGTGTTTAATCCAACGTCTATTTGTGATCACTTAGTTTGCATGTTTAAGGTATTAATAAAAGTACACTTTTTAGCGTATGAGTCTAGTAAAACATGCAAACTATATATTAATGTGTACACAACAACAAAGACGTAGATAGTTATAATTTGAGGTCGTACAGTGGTTAACTTTAACTTAGCGAGTTGGTGATCAAACCCAAACAAAAAATATGAACTTTATATTTTATAATAAAGTTTTAGGTAAACTAAAGTGATTGACATAAAAATTTGTACAAACTATTACTGTAAAATAAAAATGCAAAGATAATATTAATCTAGGAGATAATAATTGTTGGGAAGCTTTTAAGCAAATAAATAAAATAAAATAAAGAAGAAGAATAAATCCATAACTTAAGCATGTCACATGCATGCATGCGTGATGCATATGCTTATATTCACTATTTTGAGTTTCAACTGCAAAAGCTTATCCCTCTGCCACGATCGAGTACAGTACCAAACTATCCCTAATATTTAGTACACATGTTGAACTCTTTTGAATATTATATTCAATTTAAACTCCTATCACCTATCCACATCTAACAACTCATAACCCTATACCATACCCTATATAATACTCTATTCCTTCTCTCTTTACCACTTTTCTAAACACCCATCTAGCAGAGAACTTACGGTCAAGAACTTCCGGCGAACCAAGCTTCCACCGATCATCTTTCTCGGTCTGTCTCTCTCGCTCGTTGCTAGGTATAATCTCGACCCCCTTTTTAAATCACGTTTGCATCATTCACGTGTGAGTTTTAGCATTGTTTTCGTTTCCGGGTTTCTTTTCCATCACCTCCGGCGACATGCACACACACCGTGTGTGTACATGTCGGAATCCTAATTTTTATATTATGAGTTTTTGAATCTGTTTTCCATCATCCTTCAGTCCTCACTCGTTCACAAATTCTAACCTGCAACGTATGGCTAGCGGGATTATTGTTGTCCCGATGAAACCGTTTTTCCGGCAAGCTACTGCCGACGAAAACCAGATACACTCGAGGGTGTGTTTGGTGTGTGTGTTAGTGCGAGAGCTTTATGAATTTATGTTGCTGTTCGATATCGAGTTTATATTCTTGTTCGTTTTTCCGGCGAGGCTTCCGGCCGACCGCCGACCTCTGCTTATGTCATCAGCCGACGGGCGGTGGTTGCAGGCCACCAGCTCAGTTGGGTTTCCTAGCTGCGATGGACCAGTAAACAAATTAAACCCACATAAAAATATTAGCCCAAACAGTTATTTTATTTAATTAAATTCGAAGCCCAAAATCCTTTATAAGCCCAAATCCGTTTAAATAAATCTGCCAAACCGATGGGCCTTGGCCAACTGGCCGGCCCAGATCACAGACACCCCATTTCGTTTTCTGTTAATAGCCCATCAGTCTTCACTTATAGATATAATCTAATTTAGCCCAATACTTCTTTTATAAGATTTTAAAAAGTAAATAAATAAATAAGATATGTTATTAAAAATTATTATAAACTGAAACAGTAAATTTAATTTTAAAAATTAATTAATTATTTATTTATTTAAATTATTTATTTATTTATTTATTTAATTAGTTAATTATTTATTTATTTAATATTTATTTATCAAATATTTATTTAATGATTATTTAATATTTAAAAATCATTTTTCTTTAATTATTATTTAATTAATAATTACTCATAATTATTTATCTTTATTTAAATAGTTAACTTTGATTAACGAATTTATATATACGAATAAAGTAAAAGTATTTTAGAAAATGAACTTTACTTACACAACTATATTAAACATACAAGTCCAACCCTATCGAGTCACACATGTATCACTTATATCTAAATTCAAGTTGAGAGAAACATTCATGCATCATGTAGACTAGGCGTGTCATTTTAGACCGTCACTTATTAACTATACAAATGTGTTTAGGACTCTAGGAAACTTTGGTTGGAATCTCAATCTTTAGGGATTTACTAATTTGGAAGCTTCGCTAAGGTGAGTTTCACGGCCCCACTCTTACTATTTTTATAACTATTTTACCTGGGGGAGAAAACATATACTATTCAACTATTTTGCAATAAATAATCTTTGTGTAATCATTGTTGTAAACACGTACCTACCATGAAGGACAACGGACCATATTACGAGTCCACGTTTAACAGTAATCATTAGCTAATGTGTTAGCCAAGGAATATAGAGATAGTACTATCGGGATTGATCCCCCGCTCATGGCTAGTTACGCGCTAGCCCAACCGAGTTTGAGCTTTATATTCTAACAATTAGATTTCGGATTGATTATAGGCTCTTTGATTATACGTTAACTTGTTTGCTTAGCTAGCTTGCGAGGGATTATACATTGCACCTAAAACTATTTTTGTACATGATTTGTACACAACGATTTTGATGATACTCTTATGGATTCACAAAACCTGTGAACTCACCAGCCATTGTGTTGACACTTTTTCTATATGTTTTCTCAGGTAACAGAAACTAAGTCATTTCAAGTTCTATTTTGTCAAGGATTGTCATGCATTGGTTTTTCACGAATAAGTCTTTATGACACAAGTCTTTGATTTTCAAACAATATTTTGCTGTATGTTTAAACACTTTCTTTTTGATTTTGTAACGACATTGGCAATCCATTTTTCAATTTATGCGAAGTTACTATTATTGATGTGTTATGTTGCTAATTAGTCGCACCTCGTTCTTACGCAAAACCATTTTGGCGGGGTGTGACAGATTGGTATCAGAGACATTGGTTATAGTGAATTAGCGAGAGTCTAATCTATAACCGGAAAAAGATTTTGAGTCAAAACGTTTTCACTTCATGTAGAGTTGCATCACACATAAACTTGCATTTCATATAGAGTCGCATATCGTATCCCTCCATAGACCTACTACTAGGTGCTTTAGTTGGCTTACCCATACTCTAGATAGAGCACTATAGTATTATAGGATACTTATACGTGAAATTATATGCGAGACATGCTACAATATAACGTATGTTCAATATAAGCACTACACTTTCGCTGAACACATACTGCACATACTTTACACCAAAATTGTATCCCTTCTCTACACTTCACAAATCACTTACACGAAAACTCGAATTCTAGAATTCCTACATAATGTCTACAAGCAATGAATATTTTGACTACTCTACTCGACTGGACAGTGAGCATCAAGACACGGCGAATTTTCACAATAAACAACTCTACACGTGCACCACATATCTTTAGCATACATTATATATTCATCTCGCACGCTATTTACATTATATAACATTTTCTCTCATTGCACCTCACGCGAGTATCGTCGCCTTAACCTTAATTTCCCCTTTTCACAAATCATAAAACTCGAAAGACTTACCTCTTGACTGAAGATTAAACGTTTATCCAACAATCTACCATGCCACGAAACGAAAATATGAAAGGCATAACACACCATCTTTATGATGTCTCTAAATTAAACTCTAAGCACAACTCCTTAATTTGGATAATACATTGTGAAGAAAAGATTTCAAATTTCCCTAGAATGAATAATATGATCCATGAAATACGTATAAAATACTACTATAAAAAAAAACCTCATATTAATGAATGAGAAAATATGAAGTGATAATGATGACGAAATATTGTACCATGATATTATAAAAACGGGTGGCCAACGTGTTTATAGTTACATAGTACAATGTGGAATTATCAAAGTCATGGATCATTGTAATTAACAAATGAATAAGCATCCTTAACATATGTACTAGAAGACAAACCATTCAATCTACGAATCAAAGGCATATCCATCATATAAAGCTATTAAATTATATTCTTAAATAACTCAATAAGATTTTCATCTCTCTTGTCGAATTAAATTCAGAACTACTAAACTAATTCTAATAGCCTCATTGAATCACACGACGACCTTACAGCCAAGAATCCATCCACGACACGAGAGTTGTCTCCACAATAAATGAAACCACTAAATTTAGAACCCACTTCGCTTAGACGTTTCTCAATAAGTTAGTTATATTCGGGATAAGAGATCACCACACATGGTCTGACACGTGTTGTGTGCACTAACAGGAAGAAATGGAAAATACGAGAGGAACTAATCAAAACGAGAACTCAGCACCACTGACAGTCGTAGGTCTTGTAGCAGTCATATTTCAATAAGTCGCAACTACTCTTGCTCAGTACGAAGCAAACCACGCTGGAAACTTCATCATGATGAATGGGAATATCAATGGTAGCAATAACAAAATGAATGGTACTAGGAGAATTAGTACCGACAACAGAGTCCCAATTTCATACGGTAACAAGGATGGAAGGGTTAACACCCACGAGGGAGAAATTATATTAAATGAACATAATTTCGGAAACACAAACGATCCAAGTACCAAATCCTATTGTGGAAGCACCAACGGATACGCCGACAAGCACCCAACATGCAATCAATGCAATCGACATCACTATGGAAAATGCACACAATGCAATTGGAGTAATAAGTTCGGGCATAATGCCGAAACAAGTCGAGTGAGTCTTTCAGTTAAGAGAGCACAACAAGAATGTTTCAAGAGTAGAGCAAAGGATAATAGTGATTTAGACAAATATGGATGGGAGAACATACTCAAGAACTACTACGACAATACCAACACCAATCGCAACAGGCAAAACTTGAGTCAAGAACCTACAACCAGGGCATATTTGGCAACCAAAGCAACCAACCAAGGATCTAAACCTTACCTCGGAAACTATCCAAAGTGCAACACATGCAAGCGTCATCATGGAGGTAGATGTCTACAGTGCAATAGATGCAAAAAGTTTGGGCACAAGGCTTATACATGTCAAGTGACCATTGTCACCGAAAAAGGGTGTTTTAAATGTGGAGTAAAAGGTCACCATATAAGATTTTGTCCTGAGTGGGAGAATCAGGACAACAACAAACCCAACGCTGATTATGATCGTCAATTCAACCATGGAAGAACATTCGCGATTGGAGCTCCAAAAGCACGCCAGGATCCTGATTCAGAAACTGGTACGTTTCTCGTTAATGCTCATCATACTTTTATTTTATGTGATACAAGTTCCAATAGGAATATTGTGTCTACCAAATTTAGACCAGTAATTATGTAAAAGTTAGTAAACTACGCGTGAATTACTTAATAAAACTAGCTAGTAAAAAGTTATTATGAACCAACGAAATTCTGAAGGAAGTAGTCTCACGTTAAAATACCACTTATTAGAAACTAACCTATTACATGGGGAACTGGGGAGCTTTGATGTAATACTTATTATGTATTGGCTACCTAAAACTAAAAACTATAAATAATTTGGAGTACTTATTTCCGACCCCCAAACAAATGATACGCCGTCTTAAATTTCGGGACGAAATTTCCTTAACGAGGGGAGAATGTGACAACCCTCGCGATTGGGTGTTTAATCCAACGTCTATTTGTGATCACTTAGTTTGCATGTTTAAGGTATTAATAAAAGTACACTTTTTAGCGTATGAGTCTAGTAAAACATGCAAACTATATATTAATTTGTACACAACAACAAAGACGTAGATAGTTATATATATATATATATATATATATATATATATATATATATATATATATATATATATATATATATATATATATATATATATATATATATATATATATATATATATGAGCCTATCGCCACAACAAAAAACCGTGGCTATAAATCATTGGCCACGGTTTTATTTTACATCAAAAGCGTAGTCTATTCTCTCGCGTTTTAAAGTACGCTATGGCTACGCGGGACATATCATAGGAAAAGTGTAGCCATAACATATATTCGTGGCGATTTAGTACCATGTAGCCACGTATAATTTAAGTGGTTGTAGTTGTAATCCTACTTTTAGACACACTATTTTTTATACACTGTGGCTAATTATCTCCATATAGTCACATGCAATTATGTTGGAGGTGACCATAAGCCCGATTGTAGACACGTAATTATGCATACAATCGTGGCGATTTCGTACTATTTAGCCACATATAATTAAAGTGGCAGTAGTTGTAATCCTACTTATAGAGACAATATTTTTTATACACCGTGGCTAATAGTCACCATATAGCCACGTGCAGTTATGCTGGTGGTGACCATAAGCCCGATTGTAGACACATAATTATACATACAATCGTGGCGATTTCGTAATATATAGCCACACATAATTGAAGTGGCAGTAGTTGTAATCCTACTTATAGAGACACTATTTTTTATACACCGTGGCTAATCATCCCATATAGCCACATGCAGTTATGATGGTGGTGACCATAAACCCGATTGTAGACACGTAATTATACATACAATCATGGCAATTTCGTAATATATAGCCACATATGATTAAAGTGGGTATAGTTGTAATACTACTTTTAGAGACACTATTTTTTGTACATTGTGGCTAATGGTCACCATATAGCCACATGCAGTTACCCTGGTGGTGACCATAAGTCCGATTGTAGACATGTAATTGTACATACAATCATGGCTATTTCATAATTTATAGCCACATATAATTAAAGTGCAGTATTTGTAATCCTACTTTTGGAGACACTATTTTTTATATACCGTGGCTAATGGTCACCATATAGTCACATGTAGTTATGTTGATGGTGACGATAAACCCGATTGTGGACACGTAATTATATATACAGCGTGGCTATTGTATACCATATAGTTACTTATAGTTACGTGGCAATAACCCCATTGTAGACACACACACTTTCTCTACAATGTGACTTAGGTTTACCATATAGCCACATCTACTTGTGGAAATTGTGGCCATAATCATACTTTTAGATACACATATGTTTTTACAATATGGCAAATCGTGACAAATACCTACATGTAGTTATATTAACTGTGGCCACAATCCTACTTATAAACACACATATTTTCTTATTAATGATGGCAAATGTGTACTTTATTGTCACATGTAGTTATCTTGAAATGCGATAAATACAATCATATTTAACTAAAATGAAATGCTATTAATACTAATTAAAAACGTCGATATAATTCTTCAAACGAAGTTTAAAACAAAAAAAAGTGCATAAGACATTTAAATAAATCCGATGTTCAAATGCTAACGACAATTCCTACTTTGTTGTTGTACATTTGCTCCTTGTTCTCTTTTTCATATCTTGTATTGTTGTGTACTGTTTCTTCCTCTTCTTGATACCTTGTATCTCGTTATGTTGAGTAGAAGATTGTTGTGGATCCTAAAATATTTTTTTGTAACAATGAAAAGAGATTAATTTGATAAGCTTATTTATGGAATAACAATACAATAAATTAAAACTACTTAAACAACTAACCTTTGAGTCAGAAATGACAAGGTGTTTTGGCCAAGCTACAAAACCACCAAGAGCATCCTCTACCGTTTTGTGCTCACCAACTTGAATGGGTAAAAAGGAGGCCGCTTTTACTAGTTCATCAATTGAAACTCTATAACAATTATCTTTAAGTGCAACACCGTGTATCTTTTGTTCTCCCGAAGAATAGTAAATAGTTCCACGTGCAACAATGTTTCTTAAATTTGGATATGCCCAGTTACACTTTGTTGTCTACGAAGATATATGACATATGAACATCAAGTAGTGAATTATGACACATCAAAACCATAAATTGAAATTATAAAAGAAAATATAGGTAAAATAGTCATGAAAACATACTCTTTGGACTTCTGTTAATGAGTCTTTAGGGGTTGTAGCATTTGAAGTGTCTTTCCTAGATCCAATGCCATTTTTGACACCTTTTAAAGAATCCTGAGATTTTAAACAATTATAATACATTGCATGGAAATTTATTAAAATTAACGCATATAGCCCGATCAGTTTACTTACCAATTCCCCAATTTCCTGTTGGGCTGGTGTAGTTGTCGTATTTTCAAAATCCAACGTATTAACATCAATATGCATCATATCGTTAGGAATGTCGTGCTTAGATCCAGATGACACTACTGGTTGAGAATTTGATAACGAATTCTGAAACGTACAATTAAAGATATAATTTAGCAATTATTAAAAGTAAATATTTCAATTAAATTACTAACTCTGCTATTCGAAGTAGACGGGAGGTTCGGTAATTTCTTTCCTTCAGAGGCTAATTGAGCAAACAATTTATCATATTTAGCAAAAAAAAATTCTTGTTCCATCGTCTTTTTTTCTTGTTCCTTCATCTTTTGTCGCAGCTCCACAACTTCTTTATCCTTCATCTCATGCTCACGTCTTTCATCTTCTAGTTGTTTCCGTAGTTGAACAATAAGCTCTTTTGATGAACCTTTACGAGATGGAAGTTTCCAATATTGAGAAGGAGTAACTCCCGCGCCAACCCCTCTTACACGCCCACTGCGCTCTTTACCAAACATAAGTGTGAGGGCATCAGTTCCTTGATCAACCTTTCTAGACCCATCTTTAATCTCGTTTTCATAGTCAGTCTGCATACAAAAAAATTCATTTATTATAATTAACAATTGACCTAATTTCTATATGTGCAAAACCTGTTATAACTAAATGGGTCAAAATGGCCCACTTATAACCGAATAGATTGGTAAAAAAATTTAAAAAAATTAAAAAAAATTCGGAAAAATAGAAAATATCACTGATTTATGTTTTTCTTATTTTCAGAAATTTTTAAACATTTTTCTGAATTTTTTAAAACATAATCTATATCGACCCAGTTATAACCGAATAGATTGGTAAAAAAATTTAAAAAAATTTATAAAAATTCTGAAAAATAGAAAATATCAGTGATATATGTTTTTTTATTTTCAGATATTTTTAATATTTTTCTGAATTTTTTTAAAACATAATGATCTATATCGACCCACTTATAACCGAATAGATTAGTAAAAAAATTTAAAAAAATTCAAAAAAATTTGAAAAATATAAAATATCACTGATATATGTTGTTTCAATTTTCAGAAATTTTTACACATTTTTCTGAATTTTTTTAAAACATAATCTATATCGACCTACTTATAACCGAATAGATTGGTAAAAAAATTTAAAAAAATTCGGAAATATAGAAAATATCACTGATTTATGTTTTTTTTTATTTTCAGAAATTTTTAAACATTTTTCTGAATTTGTTTAAAACATAATCTATATCGACCCACTTATAACCGAATAAATTGGTAAAAAAATTCAAAAAAAATTCGAAAAATTTGAAAAAAATTTAAAAATATCACTGATATATGTTGTTTCAATTTTCAGAAATTTTTACACATTTTTCTGAATTTGTTTAAAACATAATCTATATCGACCCACTTATAACCGAATAGATTGGTAAAAAAATTTAAAAAAATTAAAAAGAATTTGGAAAAATAGAAAATATCACTGATTTATGTTTTTTTTTATTTTCAGAAATTTTTAAACATTTTTCTGAATTTTTAAAACATAATCTATATCGACCCAGTTATAACCGAATAGATTGGTAAAAAAATTTAAATTTTTTTTATAAAAATTCGGAAAAATAGAAAATATCAGTGATATATGTTTTTTTTATTTTCAGATTTTTTTAAACATTTTTCTGAATTTTTTTAAAACATAATCTATAAATGTCAGTGAAAATACCCGTTTGACCAGAATCTCCGTTTGACCCAATTTAACAAATTGACCAATTGACTCTAATGAAAAGAGCAGAAAAATCATGTTTCTTACTATTTTATTTGCGGTAACCTCGAGCTCACCATCTTCGTATCCTCCGTCTTTGTTTTCACGTCCTTTCCTCCACATGAAAGACCGTAAAGGGACTTCGTCTTCTGCAATTTCTTTATTTTTGACCTTGTATTTTATCAAAAACATAGAATTATAAACATAAAACAATATGAATTTTATAACTTGAGAATTAGGTCTTACAAGTTTTTCTTGTAGCCCCGAGTATCCAGCTCGTCCCATCCGATGTGGATATTTGTTTTTTGCCCGTGCTTCTTTTGCCTTACGAGACACAACCTTAAAAGGGATTCAAATGATCCATAGAAAATTTAGACTAAATAACAAAAAAATTAATGATAATTATATATATTTAACCTTGAATTGTCTGAAAGTGTCCATTGTACGAACTTATCCCAGTTTTCTTCTATTTGCGTAAATGTACGGTATTGTTTAGGGACAACTTTAAGTTTTTTAGGTTTACTCAAATTTGGCATTATGAACTTTGTATACAATTTTCTTCGAAAGTCGCGTAGATGCTCACTTAAACGATACATTATGAGTGCTCTTCTCGACTCATCTATTTCATAATAGCGCTACAACAATATTCAAATATAAGTTAGTCACATATACTCAAAAGCAATAGGAAAAAAAAAATAAAAAATAAATACAAATATAAGTAGATATATACCGTTATTTGATCCCATAACATATCCTTCATATCCGGTGTCACCTTCTTCCATTCCAAAATACTAAGTCCAACATCCCGCCTTACCAAGTCACCCAAATAACTAGAGAACTCAGATCTATACTTTCCAACAAGTCTATTCCTCTCATCAAAGTTAGCTACATGTTTCTCACCACCAGAATCTTCATAATCTCTAATCATCTTTCGTAACCTTGTCAAGCCCCTAACCTTTTTACTAGTTGTAGCAACATCTTTTCCTTCTTCGTTTTGCCTATTCAATGTGTTTTCATCTTGTTCACCATTTTCTTGCACACGATTATCTAGATGTCATGAAATACAAAAAAAAAATAAAAAATTAGGTATTTTTTTAAACATAATCCATATCGACCCATTTATAAGTAAATGCATTGCTAAAAAAATTTAAAAAATATAAAAAAATTCAAGAAAATAGAAAACATCCCTGATATGAATTATTTTTATTTTTATATATTTTTAAACATTTTTTTTTGATTTTTTAAAACCTAATCCGTATCGACCCATTTATAATTAATTGGATTAGTTTGACCAATCTGACCCGTTTGACCAATCTGACCCATTTTACCGATCTGACCCGTTTGATCATCCTGACCCGTTTGACCCAACTGAAAATACGATAATTAACTAGGAGAAGATTTTGAACATTACCACGCAAGTGATCTTTACTTCTTAGATATTGATTAGAGTCGGTATCGGAATCATCATCTTCACAAGATTCTAGATTTTCTTCACCCGATTCTATATTGTTGTCTTCGCTTGATTCTATGTAGTTTTCTTCATCCTCATGGTATTCATCTTCAAATTCAATGTCTTCATCAATCAAATTCATTGATTTCCCCATGATAATTCACTGCAATAAAAAAACAAAAACATGTAGCAATTAATATTTTTATATTTTAACAGCAGCAAAACTGGCCAGAATCTGTAAAATATTAACTAAAAACAGCAGCAAAACTGGCCAGAATCTGTAAAATATTGACTAAAAATAGCAGCAAAAAAAGCCAAAAACTGCAGGAAAATGACCCGAAAAGTGCAGCAAAAATGGTTAAAAACAGTGCAGGAAAACGACCCAAAACAGTGCAGGAAATAACGTCAAAACATTGCTGGAAAAATCCAAAAAAAAAAACAGTGCACGAAATGATTTAAAATCTTATTTTGGGATCGCAGATACAATAATCAAAATCAGAATTATGAATCACATATACAATAATAAAAATTATGGGCTGCAATTAACCCTAAATTCGTAAGTGAAATCGCAGATACAATAATCAGAATCAGAATTATGAATCACAGATAGAATAATAAAAATTATGGATTGCAATTAACCCTAAATACGTAGTTTCAGGCAATAGAGTTGGCTAGAATCACAAATACAATCGGAGAAGATGAAGAACACGAAATGGAGACAATGAGTTGGACTAGATACCTATAGCAAAGAGACGAGCAAAACCAAAATTGATGCTGAAGACGTTTTTCTAGAGCTGCCGATACCATCTAGGGCAAATATTATAGACGTAGATAAACTTACTATGGAAAACGAGTGTATTGTGGAAACCTCAACTAATTCCTAATATGTTTATGGCTCTAAAATTTAGATTTCAATTCGGTGAAATAAAATAGTGGGAACTGAATTCTAAGATTTAGTATTTCAATTTGGGAAAATAAAATGGTGGGAATTGTTTATCAATTTTATAATTTTTTGTAATTAACTATTGTTAGTAATTGTTGAGCTTTAATTTAATCACTAGTACTTATAAAACTAATCATTTTTTAATTTTATGCCTTTTTATAATTAATATTCTTAGTAGCACATGATGGATGTAATTTAATTAATCATTCTTAGATTTTGCTTCTCAGCTCAATGAGATGAAATTTAGACACGTGATGGATTGAAATCGGTTGCTTATAATATTGGAAACTTAAAGCAGGGTTAATAATAAACTCTAGAACCGTACAGAGAACGGAGAACGTTTCTTTTCGTCTTTTAAGAGTGACATATAATTTAGTAAAGACATCTGGATTGAATCGTCCAATTATGATTTCGAGTTTTATTAAAAAATGATTATTAACCTGATCTTCAATAAATGGGCTCGATAATACCCTCGATCTTATACGGGATATATGTTATATATAATATAAATTTTATGAATATAATATACGTTTATACATGAATTTAGGGGTGTCAATCAAGTTATGACTCTAATTGGTATGGTCTCATCATGAAGTTACAAATATACTAACCCGACTCAATAAGTAATTGGATTTGTCAACCCCGACCAGGTGTTGGTTGGTTACATATTTCTAGTACAATCATATGATATCAACTCAACAAACATACACAATGGCGGCACTCGAAGAAATTTTCATTTAATGGTTACAATTAAGGACAAGTATCGTCCATAGCCAAATGATTAAGTAACTATATTCTTTGCAGTTTGAGACTATATGTGTTCAATTTAGTTTGCGGGAGCCGGGTACTAACCATGAACTAGTGACCTCTTGGAATACAAAAAAAACTTGAATCAACTCAAATACCCAACCCAAGACGTCACCTAACGCAAACTTTGTCCCCGCATGATTTTTTCCTTGTTACCGCCCCTGGAAACGTACATATAAATAATATATTAATAACTAGGTGACTAGCATCATCACAATTAGGCATCAAATTAGTTAAGCAGTCATAAGATATAGATTGTTGTTATTGTTGTGTTATATAACACAACAATAATGGCAAATACATTCATTCATGATAAGTTATCTTATACCAACTTGATAGCATACAAAAGCAAGAGTAATTGCGGCCCGATGATAAAGGAAAATAAAATTTAATTAGGTCAAACCGACACCCAATAAAGGCAAGACATCGAAACCCGATACCAGCCCGATGCTAACATCGGCTTTGTCAATTTTCGGTTTTGTCAATTCTCGTATTTCATGAATTTTGGTTCTCGGGTTTAACGGTTATATCTTGGCTTTACATTACCGACCCTAATACACATAATTCCTAAGATTAACGGTTATATAGATTGTTGTTATTGTTGTGTTATATAACACAACAATAAAGGCAAATACATTCATTCATGATAAGTTATCTTATACCTACTTGATAGCATACAAAAGCAAGAGTAATTGCGGCCCGATGATAAAGGAAAATAAAATTTAATTAGGTCAAACCGACACCCAATAAAGGCAAGGCATCAAAACCCGATACCAGCCTGATGCTAACGTCGGCTTTGTCAATTTTCAGTTTTGTCAATTCTCGTATTTCATGAATTTTGGTTCTCGGGTTTAACGGTTATATCTTGGCTTTACATTACCGACCCTAATACACATAATTCCTAAGATTACCCTCTTTTTCCTTAGACACAAGAGACTTCAATTCGTGCCTCGTTCTCTCACATACGGCCTGCCATACGAGACTTCCAATTACCATCCATCGCTTCAATTCTGCCATCGCTTGCTGCCCATCGCAGGTAACGGTTTCTTCAATTCTGCCGCTGCTCGCTTTCTCTATCAATTGAATGGTTTTCCATTAGGGTTTACTTTTGATGTGAATGTTCATCTCTTTTGAATGTTATTAAATCCAATTGCTTAAATGGACTCCATCTGTTTCTCAATTCCGACTTTTAAGGTAACTAAAGAACCAATTGATGATGTGATTTTAGTACTAATTTGAACTTTATTTATGATTCCATGAACTTTTGTGAAACTAATTTTTAACCAGTGATTTTTAGGGTAAAAGTTGAACTTGTTCTAACATGATTTTTTACTTGATTTTGAACCTGCGATTTTTAGGGTAAAAAAATGAACAGGCTCTAACCTGAGTTTCGAACCTGTGAAAATCGAACCTGTGAAAATCAGTTCCTAAATTGGAACCTGTGATTTTATATCAATGTATAAGATAACTGAAGTTACAAACTTCAGTTGTGTTAACTTTGGGTAGTCCCGCAATTATTTTTGTATAAATAGAGTTTAGCATTACCATGAAAATTTAAAGTCTAGGCTGCATCATTTCTATATGTGTAAAACTTGTTATAACTAAACGGGTCAAAATGGCCCGTTTATATTTCTGCACTGCTGCACATAATAAAAATCTAACCCGTAATTTATTATGTTGTCACAAAAAGGGGTCGGGTTTAGTAACAATTCAAATGGATTCGGGTCAACCGTGTTATAGTTATTGTCAATTTTGAACCAGAAGAATTTAAAGGTAACTAGTGAGGTGTTCTGGACCTCTGGTTATATAATTAAAGGTAACTAGTTTTTAAAAAATGAGAAGAATTACCCGAAAGTGACAATTGGATGGCTGAATTCTCAGATTCAATGATGCTGTCCTATATAGCATCACAAATAATTGCTTAGACGTTGAAATATAATGCCACATTAATTAATATATATACGCTATCTTTTAAATAAAAATACATGAATATTACTTTTGGAAAGGGTAGTTTTAACACAGCATATTATTGTTAACTTGGAGGTCTTCATTGTTAATTTAATTAGCTAGTTTTAACACAGCATAATTTTGTATAAATACAGCCTATACAGGTCATATTAAGCACTAATTCCATTTGTTAATTATGTCAAAATTTTGTAATTAGAGATCGCAAAATGAGTGGGCTAGGTAATGGGTTAAAACGAGTAACTTTTAGTTATAATTGGGTCGATATGGATTCTGTCTAAAAAAAATAAAAAAAATGTTTTAAAATAGATGAAAATAAAAAAAACTCATATCGGGGATATTTTTTAATTTTTTCTATTTTTTTTTATTTTTTACTAATCCATTTAGTTATAAATGGGTCCATTTAGTTAAAAAAAGAAAATATCCCTGATATATGTTTTGTTTATTTTCAGATATTTTTAAACATTTTTCTGAATTTTTTTAAAACATAATCTGTATTGACCCACTTATAACTGAATAGATTGTTAAAAAAATTAAAAAAATTTAAAAAAATTTGGAAAAATAGAAAATATCCCTGATATATGTTTAGTGTATTTTCAGATATTTTTAACCATTTTTCTGATTTTTTTTAAAACATAATTTGTATTGACCCACTTATAACCGAATAGATTGGTTAAAAAATTTAAAAAAATTCGGAAAAATAGAAAATATCCCTGTTATATGTTTTGTTTATTTTCAGATATTTTTAAACATTTTTCTGAATTTTTTTAAAACATAATCTGTATTGACCCACTTATAACCGAATAGATTGTTAAAAAAATTTAAAAAATTTAAAAAATTCTGGAGAAATAGAAAATATCCCTAATATATGTTTTTTTTATTTTTAGATATTTTTAAACATTTTTCTAAATTTTTTTTAAACATACTTTGTTGTTTGCAGTGACCATCTAAAATACTGAGTCGTCATATAATCATGGATAAGTGTTGGATGCGTACAAATAGAACAAAAAAACCATATATAGATGGAGTTGCAGCATTTCTGGAGTATGTTGTCCTGAATTTGAAGGTTTTGAGGAATATGGACCCACTAAACACTAACGAAAGAATTCAAATTCCATATCCATGTGTCTTTTGTTTAAACCACTACTCTCTTGATGTAGAAGACGTAGATGATCACTTATTCAGCAAGGGTATCAATCCAAACTATACCAAATGGACTATGCATGGGGAAAAAGATGAGTCACCAATAATTAAGGATGTAATTGACAACAACGGTTTGCATTATCCGGACGTTCATGATTTTACAACTGGAACTGCAACTGATGCCCCAGAAACAATAGAAATGGTTGAAGCTACAGAAGAAAATTTCATCCAAGACCCAGAAAAATTTCAAGAACTACTTGAAGATGCCGAAAAGCCCCTTTACAGCGGATGCCGTACCTTTACAAAGCTTTCCGCGTTGGTTCAACTCTTTAACTTGAAGAGTAAGTACGGAGTATCAGACAAGTTCTTTAACGAACTACTAGTTTTGCTAAAGAATATGCTACCAGAAGGCAATGAAATGATAAACAATACATACGAGGCTAAGAAAACAATGAAAGCAATGGGATCAGGGTATACAAAGATTCATGCATGTATCAACGATTGCATTCTTTGTAGGAATCAGTACAAGGATATGAAAGAATGTCCTACTTGTGGAAAGTCAAGATGGAAGATGGACGAAAAGACAAGTAAAATATATGATTGTATATCGGCAAAAGTCCTGTGGTACTTCCCAATCATTCCGCGATTGAAACAAATCTTCCAATCAAAGAAAATCGCAAAAGATCTAATATGGCACGAGAAAAGTAGAAAAAAAAGACGGTGTTTTACGTCACCCGGCAGATTCACAGGCATGGTGTTCCATAGATGAAAAGTTTCCAGAAATTGGTAACGATCCAAGAAATTTGCGGTTAGGGATTTCAGCCGATGGAGTTGATGTAAACAGAGGCAACAGACATCACAGTGTATGGCCAGTTTTAGCTGTGATTTACAACCTTCCTCCATGGTTATGTATGAAAAGAAAGTTCATCATGCTATCATTATTAATATCTGGCACACCAGGTAATGATATTGATGTTTTCTTAGAGCCATTAATTGATGATCTTCAGCTATTATTTGAGGTGGGGGTCGAAACATATGATGCATATGCACAAGAGATGTTTACTCTACGCGCAGTTGTGTTATGGACAATTAATGATTACCCTGCTCTTGGTACATTATGTGGTTGCCCTTATAGCGGATACAAAGGTTGTGTAGTGTGTCGCAAACAAACTCAGTGTTTAAGACTTCCTTACTCTGGCAAACAGAGTTATGTTGGTCACAGAAGATACCTACCATATGAACATCCATTCCGAAGGCAGAAAAAAGCATTCAATGGAAAGCAAGAGCATGGCACTAATCCACCACTAATGACCGGGGAAGAAATATATGATGAGGTAAAATCTATACGGAATATATGGGGAAAGGGAGGAAAGGATGCTCAAACTTCAACCGGGACAGGTGGGAAGGTGAAGAGAAAAAGGAAAACAACAAATGTAGTTGGTAGTTCAAATGCGGAAGATAAAGAAACCCCTTATTGGAAAAAGTACAACATATGGCATCAACGCCTTAGGTATTGGAGATATAATTCAGTCCAACATTGTATAGATTTCATGCATATTGAAAAGAATGTAGCTGAGAGTCTTGTAGGAACATTGCTACATATTCAAGGGAGGATGAAAGATGGATTACAGGCTCGAATGGATTTGGTGCACTTTGGGTTAAGACCGGAGTTGGAACCTAAGACACGTGACAGCAAAACAATACTTCCTGCAGCATGTTATACATTAACGAAAGAAGAAAAAAACAAGTTTTGTGAAACATTATACGAGTTAAGGGTTCCACAAGGGTATTGTTCGAATTTTTCAAGCCTTGTGAGTCTAAAGGATAGGAAATTGATCGGACTTAAATCACATGACTATCACATGCTAATGCAACAATTTCTGCCCATTGCAATAAGATCAATTATGCCGAAACCCACGAGATATGCTATCATCAGGTTTTGTTTCTTTTTCAGGTCAATATGCAGCAAAGAAATCAAAGTAGAAGAGCTAGAGAAGTTGCAACAAGAACTCTGTGTGACGTTATGCTTGCTCGAGAAATACTTTCCGCCGTCATTCTTTGATATCATGGTTCATTTAACTGTGCACCTTACTAGGGAAGTACAATTATGTGGTCCAATCTGCTTTCGATGGATGTATCCATTCGAAAGGTATATGAAGGTTATTAAAGGGCATGTACGAAACAAAAACAAACTAGAAGGTTGCATTGCCGAGGAGAACGTTGCAGAAGAGACAATTGAGTTTTTTAGCGAATTCCAAAAAAGCATGAAGACAATTGGTATTCCACACGACAAAAATAATTCATTTAAAGACGAGAATTGTGAAGATTATGATTTTTCTAGCGAAGGAAAACCATTGTCAATTGGTAAATCGATTCAAATTTCTCCAGAAATGTTCTTGAAAGCACATTTCTTTGTAATGCAAAATACGTCTGAACTTGAGCATTATATCGAGTAAGTATGATTTATGTATATATTTATTGTATTTTGATTTCTTAATTTTTTTTCTACCAAGTATAATTAACAATCATTCGTGTATTCGTAGACGGCACAAGGCTTTTTTGGAACAACGACATCCTTCGCAACGACACGCATGGTTGGAGAAAGAGCATAGTAAAATGTTTGGTCAATGGTTAAAAAAGGAGGTAAAAGTTATGGTTTCTACATTATTTTTCATTCAATACAAAGTTTATCCTTATAATGAATTTCAGGTTGAGAGAGAGTTAGCAGTCTCCAAAGAAAGTATATCAGAGACCGTAAGGTGGATTTCACATGGTCCACATCTAAACGTAATAAAATATGATGTATATCACATAAATGGATACCTATTTCGTACAAAATCTCGTGAAGGTAGAGTTTACCAGAATAGCGGTGTTAGCGTAGAGGCCACATACATGCACATTTCTAGAGAGGGTATAAGATATGACAAAACATTATATTACGGTGTTTTACAAGAGATATGGATGCTAGATTATCATGTAAGAAAAATTCCTCTTTTCAAGTGCCACTGGGTTGACAATAAATATGGTGTTAAAATAGATAACCTTGGCTACACCGTAGTTGAACTTGACAGATTAGGACACAAGGATGATCCTTTCATTTTAGCCTCACAAGCTCTGCAAGTATTTTATGTCAAAGACCAACTTGATAAGAAAAAATCTATTGTCTTTAAGATGCCTCCTAAAAATTACAGAGATGCCTATGATGATGTTGATGAAGAATTCAGTACAGTAGTTCTTCCTCAAAATGAAAATATATTTCCACATGTAGATCCACTTGACTTAGGTAATGAATCTCGCAATGATTACTTTCGGACCGATGGTGAGGGTATAACAATACGTAAAACCAACTGATAATGCTCAACACGTAGGCAAGTATACTATCTCTACCATCTCTACAATTTTTTTTATTTTTATTTTATTTTATTTTTAATATGAAATTTTAGTTAGTATGCTATGGCTACCTAATATGTGACCAGTTTTATGCAGAAACCATTTTAGCTAACTTCATTTTTTGGACATTCATTTTTATACAAGAGTAAATCAGGTAATATTTTTTCTTGGATTATAAAATTGGACATTTTGAAACAAGAGATGTTGAAATAAAACCTCCTATGAAGATATACGTATGTACAATAGTAACAATTTGACCCGTTTGGGAAACATTGATTTGTTTGGACAATTTTGACCCGTTTGGGCAATTTCGACCCGTTTGGGAAATTACGACCCGTTTGGCAAATTTAATACTAATGCATTGTATCATGTGATTATAATATGTTACTAAAATCAAACGGAAATTTTACCCATTTGGATAATTGCTGATTTTAATATTTTCTTCTCCATGTACCAATATTTGCAATTTGATACTAAAAAAGAACCTCAGTTGACCCTTAAAAAGTCAAATATGCATTTTACATTTTTTTTACTTTTGGTTATTGCAGATGATGGTTAGCTCAAAGAAGGGAGTTGAAAATAGAAGTTGAAGGATCGTGTTTTATTATTGTTTTTAGATTTGCAAGTTTTTAGCGATATTTATCAGATTTTTTTTATCTTTTCTTTTTTTAAGTTGGTGTTATAATTTCTATTAAAAACATCTTATGCTTCTAAATTAGAACTTGCGTGTAACATTTCTTCGATTTTATTACAAACTTTGACTATTTATAATATTTGATATCTGCATTATAGTTTGTGACAAATATTTGATGTTTGTATTAATAGTGACAAATTATAGTTTATACACACATAGACTAATCACAAACACGCATTTTAGTTGTATCGTGACTATTTTTTATGTTATAGCCACACATAAGTTTAGATTTATTATGGCTATTGTTTTGCAGGGTATGACGCATATTTATTAGATAGCCAAACAAGTACAACAAAAAAATATGTGGCTATTGTTTGTCGTATAACAACATAACACACACAAAATAATGAACGTGGTTGTATAGCTCTTTCAACAACAATGAATGCATGTGGCTAATGAATACCAATTTTTGGAACATATCTATTATATAGCCACACAAGCACAAAAAATAATATGTGGCTATTGTTGGTCGTATAGCCACATAACACACATAATAATGATCGTGGTCGTATACTAACTTTCAACAACAACGACTTAATCATGGCTATTGTTTGCCCTTTAGCCACATAAGTCGTTATCACATATATGTGACCCTTGATAAGATTTAGCCACATTTAACATCATTAACGTGACAATTTGGTACTTGTAGACACACATTCATATACAATTAAATCGTGGTTATAAACTAATTATAGAGGTAAAATTTTAACCTTACCTTTACCATCGCTATTAATTAGGTTATAGCCACACGTAATTTTAGTTTTATCGTGACTTGTTTTAGGATGTGGCAAATATCCATCATATAGCCACACAGAAAAAAGTAACTTTTGAGTGAGTATTGTTTATCGTATAGCCACATGACACACACAATAATTACCATGGCTGTATACTTCTTTCAACAACAATGAATTCATGTGGCGAATGAATACCAATTTTTGGACAAACAAGTAGTTGATTCATGTGGCTAAATAGGTGTCTTTCGCCTCACGTATTAACCGTGACAAAATAATGTCACATTCTAAGAAAAAAATCATGGCGAAAAGTCTGACATTTGGCCACGTTACATGACCGTGGCTAGCAATGGACACGTTTATCATGTTACATCGTGGCGAAAGTGTTCAATCTAATTTGTAATTGTCACGGTAATTTAGTTAAAATGTGGCTAAAACAACATTAGAACATTATTTGTGAGATTTAGCCACACGAACAAGTCAAACTGTGGCGAGACTGTTTAAAAAAAGCGTGGCTAAAAGCTATTTTTGTACTAGTTTATAATTTGAGGTCGTACAGTGGTTAACTTTAACTTAGCGAGTTGGTGATCAAACCCAAACCAAAAATATGAACTTTATATTTTATAATAAAGTTTTAGGTAAACTAAAGTGATTGACATAAAAATTTGTACAAACTATTACAGTAAAATAAAAATGCAAAGATAATATTAATCTAGGAGATAATAATTGTTGGGAAGCTTTTAAGCAAATAAATAAAATAAAATAAAGAAGAAGAATAAATCCATAACTTAAGCATGTCACATGCATGCATGCGTGATGCATATGCTTATATTCACTATTTTGAGTTTCAACTGCAAAAGCTTATCCCTCTGCCACGATCGAGTACAGTACCAAACTATCCCTAATATTTAGTACACATGTTGAACTCTTTTGAATATTATATTCAATTTAAACTCCTATCACCTATCCACATCTAACAACTCATAACCCTATACCCTACCCTATATAATACTCTATTCCTTCTCTCTTTACCACTTTTCTAAACACCCATCTAGCAGAGAACTTACGATCAAGAACTTCCGACGAACCAAGCTTCCACCGATCATCTTTCTCGGTCTGTCTCTCTCGCTCGTTGCTAGGTATAATCTCGACCCCCTTTTTAAATCACGTTTGCATCATTCATGTGTGAGTTTTAGCATTGTTTTCGTTTCCGGGTTTCTTTTCCATCACCTCCGGCGACATGCACACACACCGTGTGTGTACATGTCGGAATCCTAATTTTTATATTATGAGTTTTTGAATCTGTTTTCCATCATCCTTCAGTCCTCACTCGTTCACAAATTCTAACCTGTAACGTATGGCTAGCGGGATTATTGTTGTCCCGATGAAACCGTTTTTCCGGCAAGCTACTGCCGACGAAAACCAGATACACTCGAGGGTGTGTTTGGTGTGTGTGTTAGTGCGAGAGCTTTATGAATTTATGTTGCTGTTCGATATCGAGTTTATATTCTTGTTCATTTTTCCGGCGAGGCTTCCGGCCGACCGCCGACCTCTGCTTATGTCATCAGCCGACGGGTGGTGGTTGCAGGCCACCAACTCAGTTGGGTTTCCTAGCTGCGATGGACCAGTAAACAAATTAAACCCACATAAAAATATTAGCCCAAACAGTTATTTTATTTAATTAAATTCGAAGCCCAAAATCCTTTATAAGCCCAAATCCGATTAAATAAATCTGCCAAACCGATGGGCCTTGGCCAACTGGCCGGCCCTGATCACAGACAGCCCATTTCGTTTTCTGTTAATAGCCCATCAGTCTTCACTTATAGATATAATCTAATTTAGCCCAATACTTCTTTTATAAGATTTTAAAAAGTAAATAAATAAATAAGATATGTTATTAAAAATTATTATAAACTGAAACAGTAAATTTAATTTTAAAAATTAATTAATTATTTATTTATTTAAATTATTTATTTATTTATTTATTTATTTAATTAGTTAATTATTTATTTAATTAATATTTATTTATCAAATATTTATTTAATGATTATTTAATATTTAAAAATCATTTTTCTTTAATTATTATTTAATTAATAATTACTCATAATTATTTATCTTTATTTAAATAGTTAACTTTGATTAACGAATTTATATATACGAATAAAGTAAAAGTATTTTAGAAAATGAACTTTACTTACACAACTATATTAAACATACAAGTCCAACCCTATCGAGTCACGCATGTATCGCTTATATCTAAATTCAAGTTGAGAGAAACATTCATGCATCATGTAGACTAGGCGTGTCATTTTAGACCGTCACTTATTAACTATACAAATGCGTTTAGGACGCTAGGAAACTTTGGTTGGAATCTCAATCTTTGGGGATTTACTAATTTGGAAGTTTCGCTAAGGTGAGTTTCATGGCCCCACTCTTACTATTTTTATAACTATTTTACATGGGGGAGAAAACATATACTATTCAACTATTTTGCAATAAATAATCTTTGTGTAATCATTGTTGTAAACACGTACCTACCATGAAGGACAACGGACCATATTACGAGTCCACGTTTAACAATAATCATTAGCTAATGTGTTAGCCAAGGAATATAGAGATAGTACTATCGGGATTGATCCCCCGCTCATGGCTAGTTACGCGCTAGCCCAACCGAGTTTGAGCTTTATATTCTAACAATTAGATTTCGGATTGATTATAGGCTCTTTGATTATACGTTAACTTGTTTGCTTAGCTAGATTGCGAGGGATTATACATTGCACCTAAAACTATTTTTGTACATGATTTGTACACAACGATTTTGATGATACTCTTATGGATTCACAAAACCTGTGAACTCACAACCATTGTGTTGATACTTTTTCTATATGTTTTCTCAGGTAACGGAAACTAAGTCATTTCAAGGTTCTATTTTGTCAAGGATTGTCATGCATTGGTTTTTCACGAATAAGTCTTTATGACACAAGTCTTTGATTTTCAAACAATATTTTGGTGTATGTTTAAACACTTTCTTTTTGATTTTGTAACGACATTGGCAATCCATTTTTCAATTTATGCGAAGTTACTATTATTGATGTGTTATGTTGCTAATTAGTCGCAGCTCGTTCTTCCGCAAAACCATTTTGGCGGGGTGTGACATTTTGTTATTTATCATGGCTATTAATTGGTAATCCAACATAATCTTTACAATTTGTATTTTTTGAAGAAAAAAAGTCATAGAGATGAACTCTTTATGATTTTGTTTTATAGAGAGTATGTTAATTGTTATTCATTGTTTATGTACATTTTGTATAAAAAATTGTAATATATAATGATCTAATAGTTATCATTATAGTATATGAGATTGTGTATGATATTATCACAATTATTTAAGATGAATATCTTATCATGTTAATAGTCACAAATTTTTGTTCATTTGATTTGTTATTTTACTTTTAATCTAACTAATAGGTTTTATCGCCGTTTTTCACAACTTGCGATTCTCTAATTAGTAGGAAAATATTAAATAATTATATTGATGGTTGTTGAATTTATGCTTAATTAATTATATTGATGGTTGTTGAATTTATGCTTATTTCTTTTTATATGTATAAAATATTAAAAATGGGTTTCATGTTGATGTTGCATTTATTATAATATCAAATAAATCATGTTAATAAAGATTGAGAAGCTCAATAGTTGTAAAATCAAGAATTTTAACATAAACTTACGATTCTCTAATTAGTAGAAAATATTTATTAAATATATTGATGGTTGTTAAATTATGCTTACTTCCTTTGTATATATATAAAATATAAAAATTGAATAAATCATGTTAATAAAGACTGAGAAACTCAATACTTATAAAATCAAAAGTTTTAACATAAATTATAGTAATGAATTCATTTTAATAACAATTTGACAAACTCATAAATTGTAAGATCAAGAGTTCTGTAATAATTATAAATAATTATAATAATAAAAAGTTCAATAAAATAAGAGACTTTTCAAGTTTTATGAATCTTACACATTAGGATCTATAAATACTTATTTTCATGTTGCAAAATTTTAACAATCTAAATGTGCATCCAAAAGAAACATCTATCAAGTGGAGTAAACAACAAATACCTTTAGCGATTTGTTCTTTCTCCTTGCTATTAATTTCTTTCATTGTTTTGTAACAACTTACTAATATCTTAACATCTATATCTATATTCTATATCGGTATCTATATATAGATAAAAAATATTGAGTTTCATGGTTTATGTTGTATTGAATTATATGTTAAAAAATTAAGTTGTTGTTATAAATGATGCTCATGAATAAATGTAATAGATTATACAAAGAGTTTAACATAAATAATAGTCTTTTCATTTAACAAAAAGTTACAAATTAATTAAATAAGACAACGAATTTAACTAAACAAATAATAGTAATAAATTTAATTAAATAATAGTCTTTTCATATAACTAGAAGTTACATATTATAGACTATAAATAACACACTATCATGATGCAAATGATGTTGAGTTTTCAAATGATATTATCTTTTTACCCTAACAGAACATCTATTTATAACAATTGAGTTCCAACTTTGAAGTTGCAATTAATACCATGCATTTAATATTAATAATAATATTATATAAATCCATAAATTAATCAATTGTAAGATCAAAAGTTTTACCATATATAATATTTAATAAACATAACAAAATAATGTCCATGCATTTCTAAATCACAAAAATAGTTGAATATCTAGATTAAATATTAATTACATAACAACAAACTTTATAGGTTTATTAAAATCAATCAGTATAAAAAAACGCACGGTGACAAATATTTATTAAAAAAACCAGAACCAAACGAAAAAATAGTTTTGGACGACCGATGGAGCTCGGTTCTGTCCGGTCTGGTTCTGCGACCCCGGTCGCTTCTCGATCCAATTTGCACATGCCTACTTACGCATACCAAATCTATTTCAAGTTGAAGAAATAATATCAATTAACATACACAATCCATATGACTCAATACAGAACAACAAACCCTAAATATCAATACACAAAAAGAACAATTTTGCTCATTTAGTAGAATACTCGCAATCAAAGTTAATTAAACATGTAACCGGTCACGTTTTTCGTACTTTACAGGTGATACCAGTAAATCGAACACGATATGCACTCAAAACAACTCATTATTGTGAACGAAGCCCGTGCATCGCACGGGCCATACTGCCTCGTACAGGAACCATTTTTTAGTAATCCAATACCACCATTTATTTCCAATGAATCGATTAATCAGTCCACTAAATTGTCTCCATAAGGTACAATATACAAAATAAATAGCGATACAAAATGTAAAAAGCTATTAAAGCTTTTGTACAAACATATAGGGCTGTCAAATCGTGCTATCGTTTCGTGTTTCTGGATAACACGACACGACACGAAAACGACACGACACGAAGTCGTGTTTTATTTTGCTAACACGAACACGACACGATTAGAAAAACGATAACACGATAAACACGACAACACAAAATAAATAACAAATTTCTTACTTATTACATGCTAAAAACACGATAAACACGACAAACACGACAAACACGACAAAATCATAACTATCGTGTCAATTTCGTGTTAATCTCTTAACACGAACACGACACGACACGACTTCGTGTTTGTTTTACACAACACGAACACGAATTCAAATTTCAGTTTCGTCCCAATTTCGTTTCGTTTCGTGTATTTTTGTCGTGTCGTGTTAGGTTTTGACAGCCCTACAAACATATAAAGCATTATAATGGGAAAAAAAGTGATATACAAACATTTTGTAGGAACACACAAGACTTTTATAAAGTTACAAAGAACTAGAAAACCTAAGAACATTATAAAAAAAACGTAAAACACACTCTTTAAACTTACATAATTTTATTCACAATATAATTTCAATTCACGATCTTATAAACCACCACATTATAAAACATTTAAACATCATATATGACATACCTATCCCTATGTGGTTAAGGCAATCCTAAACATACAAGTTAAGAGCATCTCCAACCATAAACTCTATAAAATCACTCTATCTCTATAAATTGGTGGGTCCATTCACTCTAAACATCCTCTCAACTCCAACCATAAACTCTATCAATCTCTTCAAAACTCTTTATAATTAGTGGGACCCATATTACATCTACAATTACACTCACAAACAATGTGTGGGGTCCATGGATAGAGTGGATTTCTCTCACTCTAAATATAGAGTGAGCTTTTCTCTCACTCTATATTTAGAGTGAGAGATAGAGGTGGGTTGGAGGAGAAAAACCTTCAAATATGAAGATAGAGGGAGTGATAGAGGTCAGTTGGAGATGCTCTAAGGGTATAAAACTTGATACAAACATTTAACCGACTATCAATCGTTTTACCGCCACATAAAACGTCTAACCATTAACGACCATATGAATATGGAATTACTTAACCGGTGGGTCCCAGACGTCTTGTGGACAGAAGCAGGTCCACGAAAAAGAAGGGGCCCATCTCACGTGACTTCCACCCGTTCTTCAATACGTACCGGGAACCCACCTTTCATCTTCGCCGTGAAATAAGACACATAAACCGGCTCAACACCCTCATGCATTGCCGGAACCACCTTAAACCGCCGTAAAACACCCGCCACCACTCTCTTCATCTGCAAAAACGCAATTTCCTTCCCTAAACAGACACGTGGCCCTGCCTGAAACACCGGATATTCATACACATCCCTCGCTTTAAACACCCACCGCCCTGAAACATCCTTCTCCAACCACCTCTCCGGACGGAACTCCGGCCAGTCAGACCCCCACACCTCCTCAGACCTCCCCATCGCGTAAATATGATACGTTACAGGATAACCTTTCTTCATGAAAGTTCCGTCAGGCAAAACGTCGTCGTTCGCAGCTTGCTTCCCGTTTACAGGAACCGGCGGGTATAGTCTCATGCTTTCGCAGAGGGAAGCATGAGTGTAAACCATATCTTTCACTTCATCGTAAATCGAGTTTTCCGATTCCAATTTTATTTCCTTTAAAATTTCAATTTCGACTCTAGGGTTTTGTGAAGCAACCAGAAGAAACACGTCAACGCCGCCGACGTTGTGTCTCTTCCAGCTAATATAAAACTGATCACAATATCGGCGACGAAATTTCCATCGGAGTGACCGGATATTAGAAACCGATGAAGTAGATCAACGGAATCGAGAGACGATTTTTGTTCAAGCTGTAGTTTTTTTTCTTGGGTGATTTTATTAGCGAATTCTCGAACGATGGTGACGGCGTTACGTAACCGTTTCTCCGAACCGACGTTGAGAAACCGTTTAAGTTTCCATATTAATGGAAGGTTTGACCGGATTCTGCCGGTTGTGATCAAAATAGCCTCTTCAAATGCGGTGGCGAATACAGCCTCCGGCAACGATGGCGTTAGGTAAGCAGGATCTCCCGAACGGTCGGATGGATGCCCGCTGCTTTGGGGATCCTGCAATCAACGAGATAACCCTAAGTCAGATGCTCCCCGGGAGGTTTCCCGTGAGAACACTCCGACGCTCAAGTTAGTAACCGGTATATGAGTATAAGTATGACGTGAGGTCGTGATCGGCACGGATCGTATTGAATGCTAGCAATAAATGAGATAAGTAATAAATGTACCGGAAGGTGATGATCCATCTTAGGCGCCAGTGGATCGTATTTATAGCTGGTCGTCTTTGAGCGATAAAGGGAAGTGACCTGCTTCGGACCGGTCGCCCTCGAGCTCTGCGGATATTAGGTCGTCACAGGAGGCTTCGGACCGTAAGGTAAAACCTTACCCTCGTGCCGGAGCCGCCCTAGGGACTTGGTCGCATTTAATGCGGTCGTACTAATGAGGCGCTCTTTCCGTAATTTCCGCATGTCGGTCGGATCGTGATTCTTGGGATCATCAATACTTCCGCGTCCGTGTAATCCATCCGTTCAGGAAGGACCTATTCAAACCTTCCATTCCGGAAGGACCTGTTCAAACCTTCCATTCCGGAAGGTTTTGTTCAGCCGTTTGGTCGGGAAGGTGTATGCGATACACCTCATTAAGTCCCCTAAGTTTAAAAAGGATTACTCGCATGATCGTTATTTGAACTTAGTTTCCGTTTATTGGGCACCCGTCATTTCATAAAAATGACCGTTACACTTTTATGACCGTTGGTTTTGTGTTCTTAAAACGCTGGCCCTTCAAAGGTAACCGCCTGTTTACCTTCTTCCTCTATATATATCCTTTGCTTCTCTGTTGATTTCAATTCTTCACACATCCTCTCTAGCCGTCTTCAATTCCTTAAACAATTTCCGTCCCTTTATTTCATAGCTTCTCTTCTGTAATTCTCCGAAATCAAAATGAGGAAAGACAAAGCCCTTAAAGAAAAATCTGAGAAATCGATCCCGAGAACTGCCGCCAATACTCATACTAAACATACTCCTCCTGATCTGAACGCGATCTATGACGATTACCACATTGATCGTTGTTATCGTCTTTTACTTCCTGGTCCTTCCGACACCATTCGTTCTGCTCCGGTTGGGTTTGAGCCGATATATCTTCAGTTTCTTTTGGGCGGGCTAAGGTTTCCTGTTGACGACTTCGTTCTTACCTTGCTTCAAGATCTTGGCCTTCATCTGGCCCAACTTGCCCCAAACTCTTTTAGAAAATCCGTCGGTTTCATAATATCCAGTCGTGCGCTTGGCATTCCACTTTCTATCAAATTGTTCCGCAATTTGTATGTTGTCACCGGTCGAGGTGACTGGGCGGTGTTTACCCACCGACCCGGTAGAAGCGAGAGAATCTCTGGGTTGAAAGACTCTATTCGAGATTGGAAGTACGAATTCTTCTACGTCGACCTTTCTTGGGGGCCCATTACCGGACGATCTTCCGAGGCTGCCCCGGAATTGACTGCCTCTGAAAATCAGCAAATCGAAAGCCTACTGGGACTGGATATGGAATGGGAAGACCCGGATGAATACTTCCTTGGGATGGCTGACTTGAGTCCCCATTTCTTTGTTCGTGGAGTTCGCCCGATCTGGCAGGTGAATGGAAAGAATATCACCTTGCTACAACGTTTGAACATGCAGAAACCTCCAAGGGAGTCTATAACGGTTACTGAAGGGCCCATCACTCCTTTCCTTCCCCCCCACTGAAGCTATCTCCAGTTCTGAGGGTACGCCGGACGCTTTAAGGCCGGACACTGAGGTTGCTTCAGATGTTTCCTCACCTGTCACTGAATCGCTAGGGTTCAGAATGGAAGATACCATGATTGCCGATTCGCAATCTGAGCTCTCAAAACCCGTCAAAGTTCGTTCCGTTCGTACCTTATCAAAGAGACCTCGTGAGGCCCCAATCTCATCACCTTCCAAACGAAAAAGGAGAGAATGTATAAACTGTAGTATGCATTTATTACTGTTCGTTTATTATATATGCATATGTACACTTTCTTACAGATTACTTTATCATTTGTCAGTAGAGAAAACAAAGTCACCCTGGCCATCCGTTGAAACGCCTGAGATAGTTTCATCTGCTCTTGCAACGTCAATTATTCCAACCGCTGCTATTTCGAGTACTGCTCCTGTCTCATCGATTAGTGGATCTGTCATACCGAAAACTGCGTCGGTTCCCCCAATGGCTTCCGCGCTTGCTATGTTCAGCGATCTGTTATTTAGCTCTAGCACACAGATACCCGTTAGCAAGGAAACCCGTCCTGCTCAACCTTCAAAGCCACAGTCGTCGCTTCCAAATTTCCCATTTCTTCGTAAGTTTATATGTTTTTATATTATATCCCCATCCTGTGTAACCCGACCTGGTGTTTTCCTTGCAGCTCGCCAGACGCGTACTACAATTGCTACCTCTACCCGGGAGGTGTCGATCACCAGTGTTTCTGACCCAATCGTCCTTGTTACAGCAGCAGCTCCGATCCTACAAGCAACTGTTACTCCAACCCCTCCGATAGTGCATACTGCTGCCGGTCCACTGGCTACCGCCTTGGATCTAACCAATGTTTCCGATGAGGGTATCTTCCTTCAGGCACGCTCCGACTTGCTCAACGCCGTCGAGTTGCTTTCGGAACTTCAGCTGAGAGGGGTTCGTGGCCGACAATCATTAACTGGTTATCGCGAGGAGTTTGCTCGGATGGAAGAACTGATCAACACCACCAGTCGCTTACACCAGATTGATACCGAGGAGAAAAATCGTCTTTCTGAAGAGATCAAAGATCTAACTATGGCTTTAACAGAAATGAGAAGGAACCTGTCTGCCAAAGATGCCCGACTTCTTGAGTTGAGCGGAGAACAAAGCTCCTCATCCGCCCGCATTGCCGAGTTAGAAATGGCATTAGTTGAGAAGGATAACCAATTGAATGAGGCCGTTCGTTGCCATGGTGAACTGGACCTTCAAAATGACAAATTAAAAGAAGAATTCGCCGTTCAGTCTCACCAGGTGGGTGCTCTGCAGGAAGATCTCCAATGGTTAATCCGGACGGGGGTGCCCGGACTGTTTGGGAGTCTGCTGAATTCCCCTGAATTTGTGAGTCAAAATTCTAAACTCCAGTTAGAAAGTGTTTGATTTGGACAATATCGTGGGTGTTTAGATACTCATAGGGAATACTCGGAGCAACTTCAGGATGCTAGGCTTGTGTATGACCATCCTGAAGCCCAAACGAACAAAATGAACCTTTTTGGAGAGCTGGTGACCCCAAATTACCCCCTATTGCAATCGCTTTCCTCCGGTGCGGCGTCATTAGATGACATAAAAGAGGTTGTGAGAAAGGCAACGGTTAATCCCGAAGATACGGGTGAAAGCTCTACCCGAGGTGGTGGTGCCTCTGCGTCTTAGTTTGTGTTGTTTACTGTTGTTTAACTTTCTCTTGCTGCCTGTAATCGTTTATTAATTGTGTATTTATGTGTAACGGAAGGTGTCAACCTTTCCTGAACTCGATGGTTTTTATATATCCGTTTGTCATTTTTCTACTGCTTATTGCATTTGTTTACTTCGTTCGTTCGTTTTCGAATAGGTTTTTAATTTCTAGCGAGGCGTCCCTCGCAGAATAGGAATGGGAACTGTTATTTCTGATTCTTACCTATGTAAGCATGCTTTCGTCGTCGATGCAACCTTTCGTTAGATTGTATAAGTTATTTTCGTAGGAAGCTTATGAAGGAACAAGAAAAGCTTACGCAAAAGACATTTCATTCATCATTCATAACTTCCGATTGTGTTGGTAGTGAGAACTCACACTACCCATTCGTACAATATTCGCACCAAAAGGTTACGTAATGATTCGTAAAATAGAAAAGAAAAACTTAAAAATAAAATTTCCGCAGATTTTGCATATTCCATGTACGTGGAATGAACGAACCATCCATTGCTTCCAGAACGTAAGAACCGTTTCTTCGAGCTTCTTTGACCCTATACGGACCCTCCCAGTTAGGGCAGAGCTTTCCAGGCTTGTGCTGGAGGCTTGCTTCGTTCTTGCGTAGTACCAGGTCACCTACCTTGCACGCTGCTCCCCGGACCTTCTTATTATAATAACCCTCCGTCAGAGATTTGTATGCTGCTTGCCTTAAGGCAGCACTTTCACGCCGTTCGTCTATGATGTCTAAGTTGTGTCTCAACGCCTCTTCATTTTCTCCTAGGTGGAAGTTCTCGACTCTTGAAGAGGGAATGATAACCTCTAGTGGTATCACAGCTTCCGAACCATACACTAGACTGTATGGGGTTTCCTGCGTGCCCCTCCGAGCCGTTGTTCGGTAAGACCATAATACACTCTGTAATTCATCCACCCAACTACCCCCTGTTCTGCTCAGACGTGTCTTGATCCCCTTCACCATTGTTCTGTTAGTGACCTCCGTTTTTCAATTAGCCTGTGGGTGGGCTACAGATGTAAAATTTTGGCGTATGCTTAGTTCAGCACACCACTTCCTGAACGGGTTACTGGCGAACTGCTTTCCGTTATCGCTCACAACGGTATGCGGGAGACCAAAACGACACACGATCTGTTGCCACACGAATTTAACAATGTTAGCTCCTGAGATGCATGCTAAAGGTTTGGCTTCCACCCACTTCGTAAAGTAATCGACAGCTACTACCAGGAAGCGTAAACCTCCGGAGGCTTTAGGGAACGGTCCAACGATGTCGATCCCCCACTGACAGAAAGGCCATGGACTGTGTATGCTGTTCAGGTTGACAGGAGGGGCTTTCGGAACGTTTGAATAAGCTTGGCACCCTTCGCACCTTTGCACATATTTGTGAACATCTTTGGACATGCATGGCCAAAAGTAACCCATACGGAGTAGCTTCTGAGTTAACGATCTAGCACCCGAATGCGACCCGCATAATCCTTCGTGGGTTTCTCTTATAGCATCTTTAGCTTCCTTGCTCCCCAAACATCTCAGCCATGGGGTGGAGTATCCCTTTCGATACAGGACGTTGTTCCTGACGGTATACTTTCTGGCATTTATTCTTACCTTTCTAGCTTCACTTGTTTCAGTCGGTAGTGTGCCTTCCATCAAATACAGCCGAAAGGGAGTCATCCAACAAACTTCGTCCTCTTCTATTTCTGCCACCTCTTCCTCCTCAATGCTCCGTTTTTACAGTACTTCCACCAGTACTTTTTTCGTTAAGTGGTGGTACAACATTGCTGCTAATTTGCTGAGAGCATCGGCCTCCTTGTTCTTAGTTCGAGGAACCTGCGTGATCTTGAAACTATCGAACCGGCTCACATGTGTTCGGACTCATTCCAGATACCGTTTCATGTGCACCTCCTTTGCTTCGTAGAACCGTTGATTTGATTTACTACCTGCATCGAGTCTGCGAAAGCCTCCAGCTTCCGGATACCAAGGCATTGAGCCAGACTTAAACCAGCTAATAGGGCTTCATACTCTGCTTCATTATTCGAACATGCGAAATTAAATCTCAAAGCATAGGTGACCCTTTCGTCATTCGGCCCGATTAGGACTATTCCAGCTCCGCACCCATCTGCTCCGGCCGCTCCATCCGTATACATCTGCCAAACTAAAAAAGACTTTCGGCCTACACCCGCTTCCAGGTCCTCCTTCTCTTCAATTGCCAACACCCTTTCGTCGTCTGGCATTTCAACCAAGAAATCTACTAGCGCATGGCCCTTGATACTAGGCCTAGGTTTAAACGTGATATCGTATTCTCCTAATTCGATTGCCCATTTTGTCATACGTCCTGACCGCTCCGGTCGCAGGAGTATGTTTTTGACCGGCTGGTTGGTCAGGACGGTTACCGGATGGGCTTGGAAGTATCTCTTTAAGCGTCTGACGGCATATATCAGAGCCAAGATCAATTTTTCAATTATTGAGTAATTGAACTCTGCCCCCTGTAGTGCTCGGCTGACGAAGTAGACGGGTACCTGCTTTTTATCTCTTTCAGCGATAAGTACTGAGCTAACGGCTTCTCTATTGGTGGAAAGGTACATCACCAACGATTCTCCGGGTATGGGGCTGGCCATGGTGGGAAGATTCTTCAAGTGTTGCTTGAGCTTCTCAAAAGCTTCCGTTGCCTCTTCCGTCCATTCGACCTCCCCCTTCTTCGTGCATCCGTGCAACGCTTTGAAGAAAGGAATAGACTTTTCTGCTAACTTTGCAAGGAAACATCCCAACGCAGCCAGCTTCCCGTTTAAACTCTGTACATCCTTTACTGTCCGGGGAACCTGCATCTTTAACAGCCCCCCTACCTTATCCGGATTAGCCTCAATTCCTTCCGTTGTCACCATGTGCCCCAAGAACTTGCCTTTGCTCATCCCGAAAGAGCATTTCTTCGGGTTCAGTTTCATGTTAATCTTTGAAAGTTGCACCAATGTTTCTTCGATATCTTCAATTAGGTTTAGGTCACCCTTACTTTTGATGACCATGTCATCAACATACACCTCTAGGTTTCTCCCTATCTGTTTCTCGAACGCTTTATCGACCAAACGCTGATAGGTAGCTCCGGCATTCCGAAGGCCGAAGGGCATTTTGACGTAACAGAAAGTTCCCTTTTCTGTGTGGAACGCGGTTTTCTCTTCATCCCCCCGAGCCATTTGAACTTGATGGTATCCTTTATAGGCGTCCAAAAAAGATTTCCACCGATACCCGCCTAAGGACTCTACCTTCTGCTCAATCTCCGGAAGGGGATAACTATCATTCGGACAAGCTTTGTTGAGGTCCTTAAAATCGACGCACATGCGCATGGACCCATCTGCTTTCTTAACCAGGACCGGATTGGCAATCCATTCGGGATATTGAGCACTACGTAACACCCCTGTTGTTACCAAACTTTGTACCTCTTCATTGACCACCCTATTTCGTTCTGTCGCCATTCTTCTTTTAGCCTGCTTCACCGGAGGGAAGCTAGGGTTGATCATGATCTTATGCTCGGTCACCTCCCGCGACACTCCTGTCATGTCCCCGGGTGTCCAAGCAAACACCCTTTGGTATTTTTTCAGCAAAGCTTCCAACTCGCTTCTCAATTGTGGGGGCAAACCTCCCCCAATCCGAATGGGAGTATCCGGGTACTCCAAGTTAATCACCACCTACACCTCCTCTTGTTCCGTCCAACTATCTTGATGCGTGATGATTTTACATTCCAACGGAGGCATGGGCATGCTCCGGACGGTGATCACCCCTTGACCGGAAGGAAATTTTAGTAAACCATGTATCGTAGAGGCGATTGCCTGAAACTGCCACATCCCTGTTCTTCCCAAAATGGCATTGTACCGTGAAGGAGCCTCGATGATGATGAATTCTGCCAAAATTGTTTTGCTATGGAAGCTTTCCCAATCAGCTAACACGAGGGGGAGGTGGATCTTTCCCTTAGGCCAGACAGAATGCCCGGAGAACCCGATGACAGGAGATTTAGCTGGCTTTAGGAGGGCTCGAATATCAAGAGAAAATTTTTCGAAGCAGTGACTGTACATAACGTTGGCTGAACTCCCTCCATCAACATAAATTCTACGGACCATCGTTCTAGCCACTACACCGAAGATAACTAGCGGTTCCGTCCCGACATATCCGTCAGGAACGGGCTCCCCCCTTCCAAATTCAACAATTCCTCCCTTCCTTTTCCCTAGGAAGGAAGGTTCCGACTCCTCTTCGATTGTGAAAATCTCCGCATTATAGGCAGCTGCGTCTTTCTTAGGTTCGACCATGTTCGCCTCCGTTCTTTCTTTACCCTGGGCTTCCTTCTCTCTCTTGTAACTTTCACAAGTCGCAGTGGCGTGACCCATGATCTTGTGAAAATCACAATAAGCGTTCGGATCTCTTGGGTACTTCTTTCTCACCACTCTTCCGTTAGTCCTTCGGGCTTCCGTCGCGGCGTAAACTTCTGGTCTGTACGGACCATACCTATCGCCTTGCGACCTCCCTTCCGGGATTCTAGATTTATAGGGCGACCTTCCGGAAAAACTTGCTTTCGTGAACCCCTTCCCCTTATCTCCTCCTTTGTATGAGTTCGATCCGTTAGTGTTTCTCTTCTCCTGAGCTTCGAAGCGTAGCTTTTCGGCACTTTCTTCTTCCTGTTTTAATACTTTGTTCACCACGCTGATCATGTCGTCTGCTTTATCGAAATCTTTCTTTGACAGTTCACGAAACAACTCTCCTTCTCGGAGACCGTACGTGAAGGCTGCAATGATCAGAGAGTCTTCCCGGACCGGCATCTTTTGACTTTGTTCATTGAACCTTTTAAAGTATGATTTGTTGGATTCCCCCTCTCGTTGTCGACAAGCCATAATGGATTGGGACCGCTGTTGGTACTTCTTCTGTTGTATGAAACTATGGCTGAACTGCAGAACCAAGTCTTCAAAACTGGAGATACTCCTTTGCGGGAGACTTGATAACCAGTATCTTGCGGACCCTTCCAGAGTTCCTGCGAAGTACAAACACCAAAGCCTTGGATCCATCGGGATCATTCGTACGGCCCACCAAAAGCTGGCCACGTGATCATCGGGATCCCCAGTTCCGTCATACGATTTAGCTCTTGGTCCTTTCAGACCTTGAGGTATGGGCATTTCGTTGATATCATCCGTAAACGGAGATCAAAAGTCCCTTGAACCGGAGGCGACACGTCGATGGGGAGCTTCTCTCTCGTTCTTTGGTGGAGGGTTTCTTCCTTCTTGTCTCCCAACGGAGGTGAACTCTGTCCTACGAGTCCTCCTCGGAGGGGATGGATCTCTGTACACCTCTTCTACTGGCTCTTCATCACTTGAGTATGTTAGGCTTCTCTCGACTCCTAACGTACCTCCTTTCAACTTTGTCTGAGATTTTTCCATCTGCCTCATTTTACGAAATTTGCAGAAGAGGTTGTATTCTTCCAATTCCTCCGGGGTAGGCTCGCTTCCTCCACTGGTAGGTGGTGGACAGGTGGAGGTCGATGCCGGCGTCAGTACCCCTTCCGTCGGCTCCCTGGGTCGACTCGGCGTTACATGTTCGCGATTAGTGTCGTTTTCTTGGACCATTTTGTTCAAAGGGTCCCACGGATGGCGCCAAATGTTGATTCACAAATCTCCCGAACGGTCGGATGGACGCCCGCTGCTTTGGGGATTCTGCAATCAACGAGATAACCCTAAGTCAGATTGTAACGCCCCGAAATTTATATTAATTAAATAAAATTATTTAATCACAATTTATTATTTATAATTAATTCTATATTATTTGGGCGACCTGTATTTAGACGGTTCGTCGTTATCAGACGTCATATATATTTATGTGTGATAATTTAATAGCTAGACGTTTAATTTTCTCGAGCCTACTTAGTATGTTTATGAGCCGTGTGTCGAGTGTCGGGCCAAAGACCAGCCGAAGGCCAAGGGCCCAAATACCCGACAAAGAACTAGGGATGGTCGATTAGCATGGTGGGCATTCGGTTTGGGCCTTGAGGTAACAAACCAGTCTTCCATTTTCCCTTGCTTGATAGTTAGGCCCACGAAGAGAGATTAAACTCGGCCCAACATGCTAGAATCCGGCTAGAAGACTTCTTCTCCAAGTCGGGGTCCTCTTTTGTTCTTCACGGCTGTACTCGTTCAAAACCCTACTGCCGACAAACTTTTCTTTTCTTTGTTCTCAAACCTGATCGGGAAACTCCAGGTGCGCACTTCTCTTCTGGTCCGGCGGCCTACAGCAACAAGGTTACGGGATTGAAGCTTGTAACGATTCGGTAACCCTGCGTTCGATCCTTAGTTTATTTTCTTTTTTTTTCTTCGCCGATCAGATCTTATTGTAGTCCTAACCAATTGCGTTTCTATATGTTTCGGGTTTGTACATCGAGTGTTATCAGGGAAGGGGGTTAACCGGAGGAGCAGTTCATCACGATCAGCGGGTGGAGTCGACAATGAATTGTCGGTGGTAATTCTTGTTCCTATTTTGTTTAATCTTTGCTTGCTATCAGTTGAATGTCGTATATCTCGAATCCTAGGGGCTGCGAGTATCATTTGTGTTCAATCGGGTGTGTCCAAACCGTGACCTTGTACTTCAAGTGTTGATCCATAGTTGATGAATCTTGTATAAGTAGTAGTCGAAAAACCGTGGGTAACAATCATGTTGATACCTAGGTTAAACTGTAAACCCTGTTTGATAGAATGTAAGGGACCCCGAGTTCCGGGTTGGGACTTCGTTGTTTAGTTAGTTTAACTTTCTTTCCTAACCGAAGGGAAACCGAACCCGTAGGGTTCTTGGTTTCCTAGTCGGGAAGCCTTCCTTATTAAATCAACTTGCAATTTTGGAGAAATAAACATATTTAGTCTAATCTGAACTCTAGAGTTATCGGGTGAAAACTTAGGGTATCGTTTTCGGAGACGGTCGGGTTGTTAAAACCAGTTTTATAAGTTAACATTTTGGCAAAATCTGCCCCTTGTTCTAATCTGTTTTTGGAGGTAATTAAAATAATCTTTTGAGTTTTTGGCCCGTGCTAGGACCTTGATTTCTGAATTAGCTTTTCAACGCCGCAACCCTCTCGTCAATCCAAATTACGGTTTAAAAGTTATAGTTATTTTAGTACACTGCTGTTAGAACAATGACCTGTCCAACATGCCTGTCTTGCAACACTGTTTTGAGGCACTTAGAGTCTGTTTTAGCCAGTGACCGTCTCACAGAGATATGTAGTTCTGGTTGTCTACTTTTCATGGTAAAAATATGAGATAAATCTACTGCACAGTTTAAAAGTTATAGCAGTTTCCGTGAGACCGACGGGTGCTGCCAGTTTTCTAAATTGAGTCCTTAGAACGGATTGTAATTCGGGTTTCATTTTTATGCTTTTAGGATCATCTAGGAATAACCGAGCAGCGCCTTAGAGTATTGAGGATCCTTTGGAGCTTACGTTTCTCGAGGTGAGTATTCTCACCGTGTATTCAGTTTTAACGTTGTACATGCATGACTTATGTGTTACATTTCTTGCACCATAATTGTTATCTGAGCTTGAGCTGTTATCTGAGTTTGATCCGCTATCTGAGTTTGACTTGTTATCTGAGTTTGACATGCTATCTGAGTATCTGAGCAGCTGTTGATTTATTTTAATCTGAGACATTGTGCCTGGGTAACCGAGCTCGGCACAGGGTCATTCTGTGCTACTACTTGCTAGGGCATCTGAGATAATTATGTTAAAGAGATAATAAAACATAATAACACACATCTGAGTTTTTGGCTATATGCCTGGGATCACCTCCCGTCTGAGTTTTGGGATTATTCCCGTCTGAGTTTTGGGATCACTCCCGTCTGAGTTTTTGGCTTATGCCTATCTGAGGTGTGAGGAGGGGCGAGGTTGATCTCTCGTCCCAAATCACACAAGCGCGCTATATAAATTAAAATATGAGTAATAAAATCTGAGAAATAAATCTGAGTAATTAATCGAGTAGATTCTGAGTAGGAGTACACCGATGTGCCCTCATGTGTTGTATGTTATGATTGTTTGCATTTTGAGAATTATTCACTCAGCTTCCCCAGCTGACCCAAACTTTCCCCCACATTGTTTCAGGTACCAGCAAAGGAAAGGAGAAGGTGGACGGTTGACCGCTGTATCTTTTCATTACTGATGTGGACATCATTTAATATTTTAAAACACTTTACTTTCTCTTAACTATTTCCGCAATAAATACGTTATAAATGTTAAATATTTATTTCTGAGATTTATTTATGGGACCTTTTGATTATAATTTTGTTTTCAAAATTTTTAAAAATCTTGTAAATTTTAGGGTGTTACACAGATGCTCCCCGGGAGGTTTCCCGTGAGAACACTCCGACGCTCAAGTTAGTAATCGGTATATGAGTATAAGTATGACGTGAGGTAGTGATCGGCACGGATCGTATTGAATGCTAGCAATAAATGAGATAAGTAATAAATGTACCGGAAGGTGATGATCCATCTTAGGCGCCAGTGGATCGTATTTATAGCTGGTCGTCTTTGAGCGATAAAGGGAAGTGACCTGCTTCGGACCGGTCGCCCTCGAGCTCTGCGGATATTAGGTCGTCACAGGAGGCTTTGGACCGTAAGGTAAAACCTTACCCTCGTGCCGGAGCCGCCCTAGGGACTTGGTCGCATTTAATGCGGTCGTACTAATGAGGCGCTCTTTCCGTAATTTCCGCATGTCGGTCGGATCGTGATTCTTGGGATCATCAATACTTCCGCGTCCGTGTAATCCTTCCGTTCAGGAAGGACCTGTTCAAACCTTCCATTCCGGAAGGTTTCGTGCAGCCGTTTGGTCGGGAAGGTGTATGCGATACACCTCATTAATATCCGAATGCAATTTTGCATATGTTATAAACGCGAATCGCTGAAGTATGTCTTGGAAGTCAAGAACGGTGGTTCTGGTAACCGAGGTGGCGAGTATCGGTAGTAGACGGTCATTAAGCTCAGTGTCCACCACGTGTTCGACGAAATTTCTGAGAGACTTTGTGTTGAATTCGTGACTTGAAAGTTGCCTTTGGAACTTCCACTCATCACCGTCGATGTTAAAGATGCCGTCTCCAAGTAAATCAAACCCGTTGTTTCTTGCTGACATGCCTTTCGGGTAAAGGTGGAAACTGGTTTTGAGAATGTGGCGGACGACGGCGGGGTTGGCGGTCATGACACGGACATGGCCCAGAGGGCGGTGGAGCATGACGGTTTTCGTTGGACTATTGTTGACGATGTCGGACGTCCATTGGATGAACCGGTGACGGTTTTGTAGGATAGGGAACAAAGATCCGATGTATGGGTATGCTCTTGGAGTGAATTTTCCGGTGGGTTTGATTAAAGAAGCTGTGAAGATGGATTTGAAGAAGAAGAATGTTAATGGAAGGAGTAAGAAGAGGAAGGAAGTTGAGAGCTCGAGGTCAATCATGGTGGATGAATGTATGATATGATGGACGTTAAAATCACAAGAATTTATAGAAAACGTAACATAAAACGTTAAAGAAGGCAAAATAATGACTTCTTTTATGCGTACACCACACCATTTTTTCATTCTCTTTTTTAAAATCACCGGTTATGGCCATTTGTCGATTGTTTATGTCTATGTATGTATACGACAAATGGAGGTCGTAATCGATGACGCTTTTCTTGGCAACATGTATTTTGATTCTAGTGATATTGACAATTGAAAGGTTGGAATCTTGCATTAACCTCTTAAGGGTGATTTAAGTTACATACTTCCTCCGTTTCGAAATAATGTTAGGAACTTTGTTGATTTTGTTTGTTGGGATTCTCTGAAATCGTGAAACACTTTCAGTTTAAACTATTTCGTCGGTACAACGAAATACTTAATCGGATAATCAGGGATCACAAGAACAGAAATATTGTATGTTATGTTCTTGTGAACCAGAGAAATAGATGACCAAAATGATTATCATGATAGTTCCCATGCTATTGGTAGTTTAAATTGCTTAAAACCGCCCAAAACCGGGTCGAATTGGGTCGGATCTTCAGGTCAGAATACCTTGATTTTAAATTCGAATTTGGATTTTCTATGCGTTTTTTATAAAGTAATATTAACCAAAGTGGATTTTCAGCTCGACCTCAGCCATGGGCGCTGCCCCGGACAGGGGCTGCCTGTTGGACACCATTACCGGGGACGTTACTTCGGCCCCCGGTGAGTCAGTGTATAAGAATAGTAATTATTTAGATACACCAACTTTGCTAAGTGATTGAAAGTGTAATAAAAATATAAAATTTTATTAAAATAAATAACATTATGGAGTTGCTAAAAGTAAGAAATGAAAACCCTAACAATCCGTTTCTCATGTTGTACTCTTCTATTCTAGCTCTTGGAGTTGGTTTTCGTTCTATTTGGTTCTGTTAGTTCGGATTGAGATAATGGCGAAACTCCGTTTCTAAGACCTGTGCCAACGGTCTAAGACCGGCGGCGTCTCTTTGCCGTGAGTTTGGGGCAACCGTTGGCACGGCTGTATCACTTTTCCCGCCGGTTGGTCTGCGCCGGTCTGGGGACGGGAGTGAGGGAGGGTTCGGTTGGTGTGGTGGGGCCCAAAGGGTATGTCGGTTGGAGGGTGCACTGACGTGACACTGATTTGACAACAACTGACGGTGTTAGTTTCCACTCTTGGGAGTGTTGTAAATAACCCAAACAATATGTATTTACTAGATTTATTATTTGTTTAACTGTTTAAAAAATAACAATAATGTAGCTGTCCCCAACTTTATAGGATCAGAGTATTTCCAGTTGAAGCGAAACCCGTCTCCCCCGCCAAAAAGCCATGAAGACAGCAATAACCACAAGAAGCTCCCACAAATCAGCACATTTCTACAAGAATACAAAAGCCTCCGATTCCTTAGGGTTTCCTAACAACAATGTGTCACAAATCACACCGATCCAGAAACTTTCAATTTCTCACACATCACCATTGCCGTTGCCGTGCCGTGTCTACCTCGCCGGAGACGCTAACCTCATTTTCCATACTGTCGGTCAGTTTTTTGTGCACAATCGCTATGCGCGACGAATTTTCGATTTGTGATGTGAAATTACGTAATTGATGAAGGAAGTCGAAGTGATTGAACCTTGATTTCAGTGTTGAGATGGTATGTTTGCTTCGGTTCGATCTCGACATTACTTTGTGTAACTATTTACGTCATGTAGGTGTTTAATTAAGGAATGTTTAAATGTTATGAACGATTGTTGCAATCACTCTCACTGTGAAAATTTTAATTCGAGATCTGGCACGTTTGTCCAGATCTATGACGTTTAGAGATGGCTGGATATGAACCGAGCTTTAGTTTTGATATAAGATGCTATGGATATGTCTCTGTCTTATTCCAGTCGTTTTGACCAACTCACATTTCAATCATTTTGGGGTTATTTCTTTATCTCCATGTGAACTTAATTACTTCAAAATGACTGATGAATGTAGTGGCAGCCACTTTTTACCAAACATCTGGAACAAAATATGGAACATTAAGTAACAAACAGAACTCATATTTATTTTTAGTTGATATTTGATTCTCCCAAGATAACTTCTACATTATGATAGCTTCCAATAATGTTGCATAGTTGCATGACATGATTAGATATGCATACAAGTTATTATATGCTCCATAATTCCTATGAGAGCTATATGTTTATACATATCCCCTTAAACATCTGGCATCTGATTGGTCGAATTAATATGCAGGCTACTGAAGTCAATATAATCCTAGGTACTCATGTATGGGCCGAAGACCCAAATGTATGTTGAATTGAAGGACAAGTTACAAAGATAAATAAATAGGAGGTCGAAATCGAAACAACTGATGGAAAGAAAGTAAGATGATCTTTTACTCTGTTAACTGAATCAGTGGCAGAATACCAGATTTTAACCTGGATATGCACTATTGTTACATTTTTCTTTTTTTTGCATTAATTTATAATATTTACATGACAAAAAACTACAAAACTTCAATGTGGATCTATTGACAGATTACTTCAAACTTATCAAAAATATATCCAAAAGATGTGGATGCTCCTGCTGGTGGAGTTGATGACATGACCAAACTTTCTTATTTGCATGAACCTGGTGTTCTGCAAAATTTGTCAACAAGATTTCAACTCAATGAAATTTATGTAAGCGTATCTCCAAGTCCAATTCAATTATTTATTTATATATCAATTATTGTTGACTTAATCAAGAGAAAAGATGACTATTATGGCAGACTTATACTGGAAACATCCTTATTGCCATTAATCCATTTCAAAGACTGACTCACTTGTATGAGACACATATGATGGAACAATACAAAGGAGCACCATTTGGGGAACTAAGTCCTCATGTTTTTGCAATTGCAGACGTTGCTTTCAGGTAATTTTCTGTTCTTTTTTGCATTGTAAAAACTTAACATGTTAATGATTATGTAAACATTTTTAATTGAGATGAATCAGGGCAATGGTTACTGAAGGAAAAAGCAACTCGATTTTTGGTCAGTGGTGAAAGTGGTGCTGGTAAGACTGAGACTACTAAAATGCTTATGCGTTATCTTGCCTTTTTGGGTGGTCGTAAAGGAACTGAAGGAAGGACAGTTGAACAACAAGTTCTAGAAGTAAGTTGGCAAAGTTTCCTATATTAGAAAAACATATCTGTTTTTAATTAATAATTGTTGTAAATGCGGTCAAATCCAGTTCTGGAAGCAGTTGGCAATGCAAAAACCGTTAGGAATAATAATTCAAGGTGCAGTACTAGTATTATATTACAAGTTAAGCATAACTTGTTTAACTGCATTTAATGTAAATATCTGATGTCTTTGAGATCAATCTTATTGCAGTCGTTTTGGAAAATTTGTTGACATTCAGTTTGATAAACATGGAAGGATATCTAGAGCAACTATCCGAACATATCTTCTAGAAAGATCTCGTGTTTGCCATATTTCTGATCCTGAACGCAATTATCATTGTTTCTATCTTCTATGTGCAGCACCTCCAGATGTAAACTTACACAAAATTCTCATTTTATAACTAAGATTCTAACTGCTTATGAAATGTTAACTTTCTTCAACTGTTTTCAGAAAGTTGAAAAATATAAACTGGGAGAACCTAAAACATTTCATTATCTCAATCAATCAAATTGCTACAAACTTGCTAGTGTAAACGAAGCTTAAGAGTATCTTGCCACTAGAAGAGCCATGGATATTGTTGGAATAAGTGACAAGGACCAGGTCCTAGGATCTTCATATAATACATACATACATACATACATACATACATGTATATGTATATATATGTTTGTAGTTTGATGCAATTTTAGTGAAACTTCAATAACAAATATTCTCATATCTTCCGGGAAGCAATTTTCAGACTTGTAGCTGGAATTCTCCATCTTGGTAATGTTGAATTTATCAAAGGAAAAGAGGTTGATTCATCGCTTCTGAAAGATGACAAATCAAAATTTCATCTACAAACTACAGTAGAGCTACTCATGTACGCTAACAACTTATATATATATATATATATATATATATATATATATATATATATATATATATATATATATGTTCTCTTTCCTGTTTTGTTGAATATATGTATGTGTGTGTATGTAAGTACTTATATAATTTGCAGGTGTGATCGTGCTGCACTACAGGATGCTTTATTAAAACGTGTAATGGTTACACCAGAAGAAGTAATTAAAAGAAGTCTTAATCCTGAAGCTGCAACTATTAGCAGAGATGGTTTGGCAAAGACATTATATTCCCGATTATTTGACTGGTATTCTGAGATAAACTTGGTAATCAAGTATTGTATTATGTATGGTAAACTCGATTATGATAGGTGAATATATAATAGATACATTTACACTCTAAGTCTAATCCCTCTAATATATTATCATATATTTAAGTGTCTAATATTCCCCCACAAGCTATAGCTTGGAGCTGATTTGACAAGAACATGAAGTTCATGTAAGAGATCTTGGAGTCATGGTGTAGATCAACTGGCCGTTCAAAAAAAAAAAAAAAAAAAAAAAAAACTCTGTTACAATAAGTGAATATATAATAGATACATTTACACTCTAATCCCTATAATATATTATCATATACTTAAGTGCCTAATACCATGAGAGTCAATAGTATGTTGCTATGTGGCATTTATTATAATTCATTGATTTACTACATGGTTCTAAAGGTACATTATTTATACAAATATGCAGGTTAGTTGATAAAATTAACATGTCTATTGGGCAAGATCCAAATTCAAAGTCTCTGATTGCTGTTCTTGCTATTTATGGTTTCGAGAGCTTTAAACTAAATAGGTAAAATCTGTGTCCTAGAATAATAATTATCACTTTACTGTTTTATGGCTTGTTTAGTTACTTGAACTTCATGATTAATGAGAATTGCTTTTGTGCAGTTTCGAACAATTTTGTATTAATTTTACTAATGACAAGCTGCAACAACATTTCAATCAGGTGTGAGTTTTTGACATAATGGTCAATGTCTTTTTCATGAACTTACTGTTGATGTTTAGTGTTCTCTTTTATTTCATGTAGCATGTGTTCAAGATGGAGCAAGAGGAATATACAAAAGTGCAAATCAACTGGAGCTATATAGAATTTGTAGATAATAAAGATGTCCTAGAACTTATAGAAAAAGTTTTTTTATTTCTCAATAATGAATAGTTTCTATATGATCATTGCTACATGTGTGTGTGTGTGTGTGTATAAATGTATATATATTGACATATTGTATAACATGCAATCCTAAGTATTACTTTTAAACTATATTTGCAGAAACCTGGTGGAATTATTGCTCTGCTTGATGAAGCCTGGTATGCAGTTTTTACATGTTTTTATTAATTCAGTTACACAATATTTGGTAATATCTCGATTTGCAATTCTGAATGAGTTTTTTGTTAACTTATGATGATTTATTGTGTTTCTTCAGTATGTTTCCCAAGTCAACTCATGAAACGTTTTCCCAGAAGCTTTATCAGACATTCACAAAGCACCCACGGTTTATTAAACCCAAATTGTCCCGCAGTGATTTCATCGTTTCTCATTATGCTGGAGAGGTAATTTTAATATCTAATATCTACAAACCTGCTAATGTTTTACAAACTTGAGGTATTTACTTAATATCTATTTTTAGGTTCACTACCAATCTGAACTATTTCTAGACAAAAATAAAGATTATGTTGTTCCTGAACATCAAGATTTGTTGATGGCTTCCAAATGCTCCTTTGTAGCAGGACTTTTCCCTCCAATTCCTGAGGAAGCTAACAAATCTTCAAGCAAATCTGCTAAATTCTCATCAATAGGTTCTCGCTTCAAGGTAATTTTTATATGTAAATTACATAAATCGTCCATGTGGTTTGATTTGTATGTAATTATGACTTTCGCCCCTCAAATTTTTATATTACATGGATAGTCCCTAATTTTGAAAGTTGTAACATCAATGGTCCCTAAAAACTTAATGGTGGTGTTACATCTTTCAACAACAGGCACTATTTGTCTAATAAAAAAGGCCGAGGGACAAATTCCATATTTTCATACGAACCTCAGGGAGTATTTATGTAACTTACTATAGAATATTGAACAGCTATAAACTACATTTAACATTGTTGTAAATTAACGCAGCTACAACTTCAATCATTAATGGAAACTCTAAATTCAACAGAACCTCATTATATTAGATGCGTGAAGCCAAATAATCTTCTTAAACCTTCCATCTTTGAAAATGCCAACATCATGCAACAATTACGTTGTGGGGTGAGTGAAAGTAATAATTATCTCTTAACTTATTTAATTACTTGTTAATCTCATATAATTTTTACTTTTTACTCATGGTGAAGGGTGTTCTGGAAGCAATTCACATTAGTATGGCGGGTTACCCAACTCGCAAGAGTTTTTTCGATTTTCTCAACCGATTCAGTCTTCTTGCTCCCGAGGTTTTGGGAGGGAAGTAAGTAATTAGAAAAATGTTGAATTAATGTATGAAGCAGTTCTTATATTAAGTTTGTTGCTTATATATATTATATATATATCACCAGTCTTGATGCAAAGGATGCATGTAAAAAGATTATTGACAAGATGGGGCTTCAGGGGGCTCAGGTAACATTGAGTTTGTTACTTAAACATTTTTTTTTAAATTAAATTATTGTAAAAGAGGTGTATTAATTAATTACTTGACAGATAGGGAAAACAAAAGTTTTCCTGCGGGCTGGTCAAATGGCAGAACTAGATGGACGAAGAGCACAAAAACTCAACACTGCAGCCAAGAAAATTCAAAGAAAGATGAGAACTCATATCACTAGGAACCGTTTTCTTGCTATGAGGAAAGCTTCTATCTCAATGCAATCTCTATGCAGAGGTTTGTCTTTCCGAGCCTTATATATGTATAATAATGTTTATATCTATATATATGTTCGGCTTGACTTGTTTGACTAATTGTCTTTTTGGTTTGTTTCTACTAGGAAGGCTTGCAACTAAAGTATTTTGCCACATGAAAAGGCAGGCTGCTTCACTTAGAATACAGAAAAATTATAGGAGACACGCACTTTGGATGTGGTTCAGAAGACAACAACACTCGGTCAAGGTTCTCCAGACAGGTTTAAGAGCAATGGCTGCTCGTAACGAATTCAGACACAGAAAGACAACTAAAGCAGCACTTCTTATGCAAGTTAGTAGTACCTTTTTTTTTATTTAAATTCAATTTTATTTAAATTTTTAATTTTTAATCTAACGGGTTAATGCTTGCAGGCTAATTGGCATCGACACAGAGACTTTAAATACTACAAGAGACTGATAGGTCAACAATTGTTACACAAACCCGATGGAGAGGGAGAATTGCTAGGAAAGAGCTTGGCAAACTAAAGATGGTTAGTTAGTTAGTTAGTTAGTTAGTTAGTTAGTTAGTTAGTTAGTAGCTCATATTTTCCTGGACATTAGTTTGCTTGTTTAATGATACAAAAATAAATAAATAAATAGAAATGAAGTCATGGTTGCTCATTTTTAACATATGCAGGCTGCAAGGGAAACAGGTGCACTACAAGAAGCAAAATATAAGCTTCAGGCACAAGTGGAAGACCTCACTTGGCGTTTACAGCTAGAAAAACGCTTGAAGGTAATGTTATAATCCTTCTAATAAGAACTAAATCAGAATTCAATAATTTTATCATGCAAGAAGTTGATTTTATTATTTTTTTTTCTCAAATGCATGAAAGCAATATGTTTAAATACAGACTGACTTGGAAGAAGCAAAAGGACAGGAAATTCAGAAATTGCAGAACTCCCTGCAAGCCATGCATGCTAAAATTGATGAAACAAATGACTTGCTTACCAAGGAACGTGAATCTGCAGAGAAAGCAATTCAAGAAGCATTTGCTCTTGTAAAAGAAACTGCCCCAATTCATGTAGAAGACACTGAAAAGATTGATAAACTGAGTGCAGAAGTAGAAGAGTTGAAGGTAATATTGTACTATATGTAGGCATATATTTATATATAACTTAAATGATTGTTGGCATGCAGAATATGTTAGAATCAGAGAGAAAACGGGCTGATGAATCTGAAAAGAAATGCTCTGAAGCTGTTGGAACAAGTGAAAGTAAGCAGGTGAAGCTGGAAGAAACTGTAAAAAAGGCTAACCAACTTCAGGAATCTTTGACTAGGCTTGAAGAAAAGCTCACCAACATAGAGTCAGAAAACAAAGTGCTTCGTCAACAAGCTTTAACAATGGCACAAAATACCAAGTTACAAGCAGCACACTCCATATCAATAAGGGTAATCAAGTCAAATCAAATCAAAAGATTCTCCTCACTCTACTTTTTTCTCCTTGAACAATGACAGAGGACTGAAAGTACCAAATCCATTTCGACTCATGCGGTAAGTTAAACTTTCTCAAAAATAGATTACGGTTATTTCAAAAGTAGATAATGCAGATTTTAAAAATATAATAGATCTTCATAGTCCTTCAATGCAAATTCGGGATGCTGAGGTGGAAGAAAGACCACAAAAATCACTCAATGAAAAACAACAAGAATATCAAGACTTACTCATTCGATGCATTGCACAACCTTTGGGATTCTCAAAAGGCAGACCAGACCAGTTGCTTCTTGTGTCATATATAAATGTCTCAGACAATGGCGCTCATTTGAAGTTGAAAAAACCAGCATCTTCGATCGTATAATTCAAACCATAGGTCACGCAATTGAGGTATGAATTGTATAGATACGTATACACATATATATAATATTAAGTTTGTTTTTTTAATGAAGACACAAGATAACAATGATGTGCTAGCGTACTGGTTATCAAATGCATCAACACTATTACAGCTGTTGCAACGCACGTTGAAAGCTAGTGGGGCTGGGGCCCCACCACACAGGAGGCCCACATCAGCTACTTTATTTGGAAGGCTGACTCAGAGCTTTCGTGGAACTCCACAAGGTGTAAACCTTTCATTAATAGAAGACGAAACAAGTGGTGGATCTGATTCATTACAGCAACTTGAAGCCAAATATCCCGCTTTGCTTTTTAAGCGGCAATTAACAGCATATGTTGAAAAAATATACGGGATGATACGTGATAATTTGAAAAAAGAGGTTTCTCCATTACTTGGATTGTGCATTCAGGTACTTTTAACTGTTTGTTAATATTATTACAACATTCATTTTTTGAAGTTTTTTAAATATTTTAGTTGTGAATCGTTTAGGCACCAAGGATATCGAGAGCAAACTTGTTAAAGGGGACAGTTGTCGCACTAGCAAGTGCTGCGCTCATTGGCAAGGGATTGTTAACAACATTGGATGCTTCTTAAACATGTTGAAAGCTAATAATGTCAGTGCATTATTCCTAATGTGTTTCTCTCTTATAGAAAATATAAATAAATCGAGTAGTGTAATTAATTAAATGTCCAACATGTTGATTTGTTTTATGAATTTATGTTCTTATCTTATGATATAAGAAACTGAACTCATCTCAGTCACGTATTTTGTCTTCGTAGGTGCCACCATTTTTGGTTCGCAAAATCTTCACGCAGACTTTTTGTTTCATCAATGTACAATTATTCAACAGGTTCGATCACAAGAAGCTTCTAGAACATGCATATAAGCCCAAGCTTGTTCATATATATAATTTTTTTAATATTATAAATTTATAATTGCAGTCTTCTGTTGAGACGAGAGTGCTGCTCTTTCAGCAATGGAGAATATGTCAAGGCAGGATTGTCTGAATTGGAACAGTGGTGCTGCAAAGCAACTGAAGAGGTTTTATTATTTCCTTATTTTATTCCTTTATTGCTTTGTTTTCATGTTTTTTTCTACTTTATATTCTGAATTTGGATAAATCAAATTCCAGTTCGCAGGATCAGCGTGGGATGAACTCAGAAACATAAGACAAGCTATTGGGTTCCTGGTATTACATCTTATTTTCTATAATTATTTTCTAGCCTGAAGCTGTATGATTTAAGAATTTGGCTCAACAGTAATTTGTTGGTTTTAGGTTATTCATCAAAAGGCAAAGAAGACACTGGATGAAATAAGTCATGATCTATAGCCAGTAAGTCTTAACTTCTGATATTTTAAATAGAAAATAAAATAATAATCTTAAATTAATTGTAAAACTATTGCACGTTCAGGTTCTTAGCATACAACAACTATACAAAATCAGTACTATGTATTAGGATGACAAATACGGCACACACAGCCTTTCTCCAGATGTAAGTATCACAGATGACAAAACGGGCGGGTTGGGTAATGGGTTACTTTTTCTCTCAATCAACCCGTTCATAAGTAAATCTAATAATTAGGAATATTTCTTATAAAAGCAGCTTCATATATTTTCTGTTGACAGGTAATTTCCAACATGCGGGTGCTGGTGACTGAAGATTCAAATAATGCTGTCAGCAGCTCTTTCTTGCTTGATGATGATTCAAGGTTCTACATAATATCAAAATACATAAATAAATATAATGTTATTGTTTTTCTCTCTTAATATCCCTTCCCTCACAATGAGACATTTATTGTCTGATGGTGCAGCATACCATTTTCTGTTGATGATCTCTCCAAATCAATGGATCAAATAAATATAGCAGATATTGATCCGCCGCCACTAATTCGTGATAATTCGGGTTTCAGTTTCGTATTATCGCTTGCTGAATCATGATTATTTTGAGTCATTTGCTTAAATGATGTCAAATGTATCAGAAATGCACAAATAATGCTGTTTTTTGACCCATTACAAAAATAATGATATCCCCCCTTTGGAATCCCGGATCCCCTACTTGAAAACCCGGATCCTACATTTTTCTGTTTTTTGTACTTTCTGTACTTGTCCGACACAGGGTACAATCCCCCTTCTCAAAACCCGGATCCCCTAGGGGTATCCCACACTTGCAATCCCGGATCCCCTAGGGGTATCCCATACCATGAAACCCGGATACCCTAGGGGTATCCCATCGCCAGAAACCCGTCCGTCCGAGCAATTGACGCCTTTCGTCATTGCAATTGAAACTAGTTGTACCAATATATTAACAATTATTTATATCTAGTTTGACACTTTGACCTTATTGTATCGCCATATAAGAGATATTGGTGCTTGGTGTTGCCCATAACCTAAGGTAATTGGTTTGAATCTTGTTATAGACAAAATTGGAGTAAATTTGGGAGCCGCTAAAAATTTTAAGTGTGTTTGAAAAAGGTTGTTTCATAAGCAGGAATTACTTGCATGTTAATAAAAGTAGGCAAACACTGTTTATATTCTGATATTTAACCGTTTACAAAATCGAAGTAGAAAGAGAGAAGTAGAAGAAACAGACACGAAAGTTATAAAAGCAGCAAACAGAAACTTGGTTATGGTGCACTAGAGTGTGCTATCTAGGGGTGTGTAAATAAAACTGAAAACTCGAACCGGAACTGGTTGGACGCGATTTCCGATCCCCATTTTCTGTGATTTTTGGGTTTAAAAGTGGAAATTCAATAGTCTCTGCATGATTCTAAATGTATGTTGCTGTCAATTTTTTATCTGGAATGTCCCTCTCTTGAATTGCTATATATGTTGGTGGCTAGAACAAGAATTTCCATCCCATGAGTTAGAATAGATCTGCATGATTAAATTGCAATTTTTATTTTTTTTATTTAATATTTTAATTAGGCTTATTGGTTTAGTTGGAAAAGTAAAATACCTATAGTAGTAAATTTTGATCAACTGCAGCTGCTCGTGAGAGGTGATTTCCATCTGGAGGCACAATTAAACAAACTTATTTACTTAATTTGCTGTCATACGTAACTAGTCAACTAATTGGGATACCCCTAGGGTATCCGGGTTTCATGGTATGGGATACCCCTAGGGGATCCGGGATTGCAAGTGTGGGATACCCCTAGGGGATCCGGGTTTTGAGAAGGGGGATTGTACCCTGTGTCGGACAAGTACAGAAAGTACAAAAAACAGAAAAATGTAGGATCCGGGTTTTCAAGTAGGGGATTATGGGGGATCCGGGATTCCAAATGGGGGATAGCATTATTTTTGCAATGGGTCAAAAAACAGCATTATTTGTGCATTTCTGATGCATTTGACATCATTTAAGCAAATGACTCGATTTTTTTGGTTTCACTTTCTTCACTTATCTGGAAGTAAACCCTTGATGGATGATAGGTTTGATTTTAGCAGAATATCTAGTGAATTAGTACCATTTGCAAATGCCTTTTCAGCCTCATTTTATTTCTTAATAATATAGTTTATTTTCAAAGACAAATTTGTTTGGTTATGAAAACCCAAACCCAAAAGTCCGGTTCAGTTAATCAATTCAGTCTTGTTTGGGTTGATTTTTTGGTTATGGGTTGTTTTTGACATTTTTTTTGGGCCTGGGCTAATTCGTCCGAACAAATGCAATTACTAGCTGAGAAATATATCGTATTTGAAAATTGAGTTAAATATATTTGTATGTACATTAATTCTCTACAACTTATAACTAAATTGGCACATCTTTATTAGGGGTGGCAATTCAGGTCGGGTTCGGGTTGACGGGTTCGGGTTCGCGGATTGGTGGGTCAGAAACGTTCAACCCGAAACCGACCTGTTTATATAAACGGGTAAGATTTCTCAACCCTAACCTGTTTAACTACAACCCAAACCTAACCCATATAACCCATTTAATAAAACAAGTTAAACAGGTTATCAGGTCAAACAAGTTAAACGGGTCAAACGAGTCAAAATGCTGTTATAATTACATAAATTCATAACAAAATACTAAACACCAAATTACTAAGTAGTATTTTTAATATTTATTTAACTATTAATTACGTTTTAACTAATAAACTATAAATTAAGTATAAATATATATTTTTCAAAATATATTTTAATAATTAAACGGGTTGACGGGTCGACCCATTTAAATTATCATTGACCCGAACCTAACCTGTTTATTAAACGGGCCAGCTGAATCAACCCAAGACTGACCCAATTATTTTTTACTTCAACCCAAAGCTGTTTATTTTCGTGTCGTTTAAGGTCGGGTTTCGTGTCGGGTCAGAAATTGCCACCCCTAATCTTTATATCGTATTTGAAAATTGTACATTAGACTCTTTGAGTTATAAATAGAGGATTTTATACACATTGGTATATTTTCATCGGAATCTTAACTACATATAAAATGTAACATTCTATGAAAATATAAATTTAAGACAACTTGAATGATTATTATGTCCTTACACCTTTTATACTTTCCTTATAAACGCTTGCATATCCATAATAACTAGCTTCAAAGCCCGCCCGAATGAGCGGGCATGTTTCGAGAGATTTGTAGGAAAATAACAAAAAATATTGATACTGTTTAAATAACATTACAATTCAGAATTGTAATGATGAGAAATAAATTTTGATACATGAATAAATATTATAAGAAATTTAGAGACGAAATAAAACTTTTTTATAAATAAAAAATTTGTTTTTGAATTAGTGTAATTGAAATAGTGTGTATGGATTTAGCTCATTTTAAAACAAAAGTCCAAATATTCGTTTAGCTCATTGAAACAAATGTAGCTAAGCTTCAATTATATGTAAGTTGCATATATTGTGGGAGATTTTATGTTATTACTAAATATTATAATTACGATATTTACATAAATTTATTTTTGTATTATTTTCATATATTCATTAGTTTACCAGATTTTATGATTATTTAAAATATACATTTTATATTAATCAAGAGCATTCGTGAATATATTTATTCTATAATTGGCATAGATATCAGTATTACATGTAGTATTCCATGTGCATGGAAATGATGGTTAGTAACAAATATGTTAGCCAAATAAGAATGTTGAATAAGACACATCCATGAATAATATTTATATATCCTAACAATAACACCTATGCACCACTTATGCATGAATAATACTTGTGTTGAATAACAAACATGAATAACGCATCCAAATAATAACAATTGCACAAAGTAATAAAAACTAATTTAGATATCCTTAATACATATCCAAGGCACTACCAAAAATGTAAATCAATAAACAATGTTTGGTACACGTGCTTGTGTCATTTGTACATTTCACCACTAATGCAGTAATGCTCCATCCTCCTCTGTATTTCTTAAAGTCTTCAAGTGGATCTCTCCTTGCCGATTCACCGGAAATTCGCACACATTTAAAAGTCAGTACCGGAGATGCGTAAGTCAACAAAGAAATAAAGACTTTGAAAAATAACTACCTTTTTTGTTTTATTCTCATCTTTCACGGCGGTGGCGCTCGCCGGAGACGCCTTTTAGTTTTTTTTTTATTACCGGAGATATCAAACGAAACTAAAAACAGAAACTGAAAATAAAATGAAATTATGAATGAGTAAATGTATGCTACCGACCTACCATTGAGAGAGAATCACAAAACTTTGGAATGTTTGGAGAATCGCAAAACACAGCATGTCAATTTTGAGAACCACCGTCACACTAACCTACATCTCTAAACTTTGGAATGATTTGAAAATGGGAGAGAGAAACCTTTAATTAAGGAAAACGATTTTTTATTTTATTTTATTATTTATTTCTTTATTGGGAGAGAGAAATCGTTGAAAATAGCTTGTATACAACTGATTATGGATCTTATCACTTATATAGCTACGGAGGATATTGTTAAATCTCGTTTTAATATGTTGCTTGATTTTTTGAATTGGTTAGGAATCTCGGTGGTTTTGGAAGATATGTACATGTGGCATTAATCCCCATTACACGTCATCATTGTTAGCCAATGGAAGTGTAGGAAATGGATTAGTTGGCAAATCAAATTCGAATTAGTCCTCATATATAGAAGTTGATTGATTGTAGTTTATTTAAATTGGAAAAGATTTCATATTTTATATTGACCGATATAAGTTCAGAGGTAATTCGGATACAACAAAGTCTAGTCATACACAACTTAATGCATTATGTATGACTAAAAGATTTGTACTTTATGTTGTTCACTGTTGTACCTATTATGTATGACTAAAAGTTGTTGCATATGAATTATCTCTCGTATAAATTACCATAAGTTAAGATAATGAAACTACAAAAATAGTAAACAATAAATAAATCTCCAATCAAAATATGTTTTTAACTAAAATCATACCAAAACCAAAGATATTTATAATAAACACAACACCTGTATACTTAATTTGTCGTCCTCAACTAATTAAGATGGAACGTACTCGATCTTGATATGTTTAATGTTTTGTTGCCAGGACAAGCTAGATCGTGAACATCATTAGTTTCTCGATAGTTTTATCGGAATCTTTATTTACCGTTAAAGTAAACACTTCCGTCAAAAATAGTTTTTCCCATGCACATCTAATTTATAGTCCGTTACATACTATAAATTTAACCAAGGTTAATTTATACAAACCACAAAAACGATAACTTAGTAGTTGGATTTAATCTCCGTAAAGGCAAAATTTTTAGAAGTTGATAATTAAGTTCAATCCTATGAGAGTATGAGTACAAAAAAAACTCTATTGTGGCAGATCAGGTTACCCGTAAAGCGGATGATCACCCTGAAATTAGTCCGCTTATAAAGTGTGTCGGACCCGGATTAAAAAAAACAGTTAATTAATACAAATTTGACATTAATCATGAGATAGAAAAATGTATTAAATAAAGATATTCGTTGGAGTGAGTTGTGTACGGCCAATAGAATTAAAATAAGGATTCTCAAATCTAAATCACTGACTTCAACGTCATGACTTTCAATTCCTTCCCTTCTCTATAAAACCTCGACACTCTTTCACTACATTTTCTTACTTCCATATTTTACCTTTCTCTCTCTCTCTCTCTCTCTCTCTCTCTCTCTCTCTCTCCCGCAACTTTTGGAGGAAAGTGAAGTGCAAAATATGGACCACAAGTTCAAAAGCAAATGGGAAAGTAACAACATCATCTTTGATCAAAAAGCTGATTGTGGTTATCAAGGGTTTTCATGGCCTCAAAGAAACTTTATGTGCAACTTTTGCAACAGAGAATACAAGTCTGCACAAGCTCTTGGTGGTCACATGAATGTTCACAGAAGAGATAGAGCTTGACTCAGACTCTCATCACCTAATTCCCTAGATCATCACCATCCAAACCCTAATCCTAACACAAACCCTAACCCTAATTACGTATCACCGCCATCACCGGTCCGTTACCTACCATATAACAAGGCCTACCATGCTTCTCTTTTTCCTCTCGCTCCAACTACTAACATAGAAGATGAGCAACAAAACCTTTCGTTATTTAAGTGTTCTGGGACAGACTTTTTGGGATGTATGAGAAAGAGTATTACAATGGATCAAGATGAAGATCAAGAAAATGGGATTGGGGTTTGGAAGAAAAATGAAACTTTTAATATGGAAATGGAGATGGGTTTTCTTGAAGATGGAAAAATTGAGCTTGATTTGGAACTTCGACTCGGGAGATCTTGATTCGTAAATTTGTATGTGTCATGTTTAGGGTTTTAGATTCACAATTATATGTGATTCGTTATGATCGCTTTTGTTATTGTTTTTCTTTTGTTTTTCCCTATGAGACGATCGACTTGCATGATTCATTTGTTTGGTAGACTTAATTGGAGATTAATGGAGGAAGCTAGTAATTAGCTAGGTTTACTTCAATTTTAGTTCTCTCTCTCATCATGTAATTCCATTAATTAAGAGGAACCAACCATGAAATATTTAACTTGATAATAGTCGTCTTCTTCATAAATAGTAAGGATTATATATAGTTAAAGTGAACGATTATATATACTTAATTGATTAAGAACAAGACGTGTAGTACCATGTTAAATGTAATTCCATTAAATTAAGAGGAACCAACCATGTGTACGTCATTTTTAACTTTATATTTTCAAACTGTTATATAGCAAATATTACTAATAAACTGTTATATATAGCAAAAATATTGTGAAATTATTCAAAAAGCTTGCTACAGCTTTGTTTTACATTTCCAAAGTATGTTCATAATAATTCATTTCCGGAAATGGTAACTGACATGGTTTTGGCAGTTCTATCAGAATCATGGTTAATATACGTTAATTATATTATTAAACGAAAAGCTGAGCATTCTTGACTTCTTGTTTTAAAAAACACGTACAATATGTATATTTATGTATGTACCCATTATAACTAAGGTTGACCAAACCTGTAGCAAGCTTAATTGATGCCAGCATATTGAATTGCATGATGTGATGCTTAATTACCTCAAAAAGATGGAATAATCGATCTTTAAATGACCAGATAATTTTGCTTTTATGCTCGCTCTACTCTCGTGTTTACATTCATACTTCAAATCTCAGTTGATTTTGATGGTAAATTCATACATTCAACGTTAATTTGATTTGTTTTGTACTTTTTTCTAACGCTTTGCTAGCTTTTAATTGATTCTTTTTGGGATGCTGGTTTTGAGTGATGAGTTTGCCGAAATTCCGAGTCTAGTTTTCCTTTTTGCTGTTAAAAAAAACTTAGTTTTGTTTTTTATAAAGAAAATGAGTGTATTGTAATGAAGAGAAAAAAATGTAAAAATCGTGTAAATCAACTCACATGTTTATAATTAATGTAACAATTGTTGCTTCAGTGTGGTTGATTAAAGATATAAATGGGCTTCTCGAATGGCAGGGTAAGCTCTGAGACCTGAATCAGACAAACAGCTCGACAGGGGAATTTATATTCTATATATACCCCTTACCACCTTCTATATTCACTTCTATAACCACTTTCATAGTTTCATTTTCTAAAAAAATATCAAACCCACCAAAGATCTCTTTTTTAATTAATAATCTTTTTTTTTTTGGTTTTTTTGTAAAATTCGTCTTGTCAAACTTTCTACATCATAATCAACATCTTCCTCTCAAATTTGAAAATATTTAATTAATCAACAATTTCAGCATCTTCAATAACATACACCGCCATTCTATTCATCACAACAAACACAACCACCATTATCATCACATGAAACGGCTCAAGAAAAAAAACACGGATAAAAAGCCGCCAAAAAACAACCGACTCAACGGTGGGACCAACACAGGCTCACGTAGTCGTTGGACAATGGTGGAGGAAACTCTATTAGCTAAGTGTTATGTTTTCGTTTCTGTCCAACTTGGAAATTACCAATCGGGCGAGTCATTTTGGTAAAAGATTCTTAATGAGTTCAACAAAAGTTGTCTACACTCAAGTACTAATTAAGGACATGTTGACGAGAAATGGGCAACGTTGAACACTAAATTGCCAAAAGTTCAACGATATTTACAAACGTACAAGCGGGAAATATGAGGTTGATCTCTTGGCCCATATTGGTACACACTACAAGAAATTACACATGTCCCGACAACATTTTCTAACATGGCCTATTGCAATGACATGTCATTGATATTATAGCCTATCCCAACGACATGGCATCGCCACAGACTCATCATTATAACTTAAAATTTTCGTTGCGATAGTTGTAGTCGGGATAGATGCCACATATACCGACAACATATGGTCAAAACAAATGTTCATAAAATTATATTTTAATAATACATCTTTATATAAATTGCACTTTTAAATTTCATAATGATCATATTTAATACTCCCTCCGTCCCACAAAAAACTTCTCATTTGACTCTAAATTTTTGTCCCACAAAAAACTTTCCATTTCTCATATTTGATGGGCTCCACACAATAAAAAACTATTATTACTAAAGTCCACACCACTAATATCCACTAACTATCTTTCTCTCTCCAATCCAACCTTATATTTTAATCAAAAGTATTATCAATGACCCCACCACTAGATATCACCTAAAAACTTGTGCAAAACTCAAATGAGAAGTTTTTTGTGGGACGGAGGGAGTACAACATATACTCCCTCCGCCCCATAAAAAAGTTCTCATTTCTTTTTGTAATTTTGTCCCATAAAAAAGTTCTCATTTTCAAATTTGAGGGACCCACTTAATAAAATTATATAATCACCAATGATTGACCACTAAAACACTTTATCTTTCCAATCTAACCTTATATTTTAATAAAAAAATATTACAAAGGACCTCACGACTAACTATCTCCTAAAATCTTGTGTCCAAGAGAAATGAGAATTTTTTTATGGGACGGAGAGAGGAGAGAGGAGTACGTTATTTTTAAATTTCAAAAGAAAAATGAACAAAAAATTATTGATGGCATCTCAGTCCGTTGTGTCAATTATATACTTGAACTAGAAAACTTTTTGTAAATAGAAATTCGGTCGACCACAAAAAGAAAAAAAAAGGCATATGTGAATCTCTTTGATAACAATAATGAAAGTATCCGGACTGTTTATATATCATATTGACCACCCTTAATTAATGAAGTAGGAGTGCAGGAAGAATGATGATAAACTGCAATTGGTGCATGTGGGTTTCCAACATATTGATACACTTTCCTCTTATCAGATATGATTTACATATATATAATTTACATTTGGTAGAAGAAAGAAGGGGAGAAGGGTAGTATGAGTATTTGACAGGGGAAGTCGGTTAGGGTTAGTATAAATAAAGAAGTTGAAGAATAATGTGAGGATGCTTGGTTTATGGTAAAGTTAGGAGTAGTTTTATCTAGTGTAATGTCTCTAGCTTATCTAGTGTAATGTTCTCTCTAGTTCTGTAATCTCTCATTTTCAGTCGTGTAATCGTTTACTTCCTAAATCAATTCCATCACATTTGATTGTTCGTTTCAATTGATTGTTCGATACTACTAAAGTGTATCAATTGGTATCAAAGCATCTCACGATTCTGTTCCTAATTCGATTTTGTTCTTAATCGATTCTGCTTCTTCATCGGCGATTGAAATTATGTTTCTTAATGCAATTCTGAAATCGATTTTGTCTCTTAATTCAATTCTATTTCCTAATTCGATTATGTTTCCTACGTCGATTATGTTACTGTTTCTGTTTCGATTCTGAGTTCATCGACAATGGCGTTACAATCAAATAGTCAACAATTTGAGAAACAATTGGGAGTACGAGTGGATGAAATTGAAGTTTCGATTCGTTCGATTCAATCAGAGAAATTCAGCTACGTGATTTGATTCAATTCAGTCAGAAGAAATTCAGCTACGTGATTTGATTTGATTCGATTCACTCGATTCAATAAGAAGAAATTCAATTCGATTTTGCGTTTTTAATTCGATTCAGAGACTCGAATACATGGCGACCAGATCTAGTTCGGAAACTACGGACAATTCATTTCAGTCGGAAGTGTTTAAGCTGCGTGAATTAGTTCAATCGAATGTCGAATCAACTGAGGCACATAACCATCGTATGGAATTGATGTTGAAACGAATTGAAGAATTGATTCAGAATCAGCAATCGACTCCTAAATCAGCTCCGATTGAGGCATCGCCGTCGAGTGGTATGTTCTCTGATAACAATTTGTCGGATGGTTGTCCTTTCTTTACAATAGAGTTACCGATTTTTGATGGAACGGATCCGGACAGTTGGATTCTTCAAGCTGAAAGGTATTTTTTGTTAAATCGTTCGACTAATGAAGAACAATTAGAGCTCGCTATAATTGCGTTTGAAGGAGATGCATTACGGATGTTTAAATGGGAGAATAAGAGGTGTACGATTCGAAATTGGAGAGATATGAAGATGATGTTGCTACATCGATTCGGTTCCAATTCAAATGGTACATCGTGCAGGCGATTTTTGGCATTAAAACAAGAGGGAAATGTTGCAGATTATGTTCGGGAATATGTCAAGTTAGCAGCACCACTGGAAGACATTTCTGAAGAGGAATTTCTTTCTCAGTTCATAAATGGTTTGGATCCTTTAATTAGAACAGAGGTTCGTGTGTTAAGTCCAATTAATTTGAATGTGGCTATGGAAATGGCTATGAAAGTAGAGAAACATAATAATGTCTTTGCTAAGAGTAAGATATTAATGGCATCTTCATACAACAGGTCCACAAATATCTACACTCATTATGATAACAAAACCGTTAAAGGAGAAAGTAATCAGGAAACAGGGGAAAAGTAGAAATCTTCAAGTAATTTTCGTCAATTAATAGACAAAGAGCTTCAACTCAAGCGAACACTGGGTCTATGTTCCAAATGTGATGAGCAGTTTGTTCCAGGACATGTTTGTATTAAAAAAACGTTGAGTGTCTTAGTTTATCAAGAGGTAGAGGAGAAACAGTTGGAGAGTGATGATGAAGAATCTCCAATAAGGGCGAATGAAACGATTGATCCAAACATTACGATTGAAACAATGGAAATTGGTCCACCAATTGCTGTGAATCTGAATTCAGTTGTAGGATTATCAAATTCTCGAACTATGAAGATCGAAGGCAGAATTCATAACCAAAGGGGGGTGGTATTAATTAGCCATGATGTGTTGGTAGCATTCGGCTTATTAGACACTCAAGAAAGGGATACTTACAAGGAGTTGAATAGAGAAGAGCATGAGCATACTATAATATTAAAAGAAAATTGTGCACAGTATCAAAAAGATGAAAGTGAAAGATGTTGGATGACATGGTGTTGCAATTTCCTAATTGCCACCATGAGGACAAGGTGGAAGTTTTACCGGGGGGTATTGATACACTTTCCTCTTATCAGATATGATTTACATATATATAATTTACATTTGGTAGAAGAAAGAAGGGGAGAAGGGTAGTATGGGTATTTGACAGGGGAAGTCGGTTAGGGTTAGTATAAATAAAGAAGTTGAAGAATAATGTGAGGATGCTTGGTTTATGGTAAAGTTAGGAGTAGTTTTATCTAGTGTAATGTCTCTAGCTTATCTAGTGTAATGTTCTCTCTAGTTCTGTAATCTCTCATTTTCAGTCGTGTAATCGTTTACTTCCTAAATCAATTCCATCACATTTGATTGTTCGTTTCAATTGATTGTTCGATACTACTAAAGTGTATCAATTGGTATCAGAGCATCTCACGATTCTGTTCCTAATTCGATTTTGTTCTTAATCGATTCTGCTTCTTCATCGGCGATTGAAATTATGTTTCTTAATGCAATTCTGAAATCGATTTTGTCTCTTAATTCAATTCTATTTCCTAATTCGATTATGTTTCCTACGTCGATTATGTTACTGTTTCTGTTTCGATTCTGAGTTCATCGACAATGGCGTTACAATCAAATAGTCAACAATTTGAGAAACAATTGGGAGTACGAGTGGATGAAATTGAAGTGTCGATTCGTTCGATTCAATCAGAGAAATTCAGCTACGTGATTTGATTCAATTCAGTCAGAAGAAATTCAGCTACGTGATTTGATTTGATTCGATTCACTCGATTCAATAAGAAGAAATTCAATTCGATTTTGCGTTTTTAATTCGATTCAGAGACTCGAATACATGGCGACCAGATCTAGTTCGGAAACTACGGACAATTCATTTCAGTCGGAAGTGTTTAAGCTGCGTGAATTAGTTCAATCGAATGTCGAATCAACTGAGGCACATAACCATCGTATGGAATTGATGTTGAAACGAATTGAAGAATTGATTCAGAATCAGCAATCGACTCCTAAATCAGCTCCGATTGAGGCATCGCCGTCGAGTGGTATGTTCTCTGATAACAATTTGTCGGATGGTTGTCCTTTCTTTTCAATAGAGTTACCGATTTTTGATGGAACGGATCCGGACAGTTGGATTCTTCAAGCTGAAAGGTATTTTTTGTTAAATCGTTCGACTAATGAAGAACAATTAGAGCTCGCTATAATTGCGTTTGAAGGAGATGCATTACGGATGTTTAAATGGGAGAATAAGAGGTGTACGATTCGAAATTGGAGAGATATGAAGATGATGTTGCTACATCGATTCGGTTCCAATTCAAATGGTACATCGTGCAGGCGATTTTTGGCATTAAAACAAGAGGGAAATGTTGCAGATTATGTTCGGGAATATGTCAAGTTAGCAGCACCACTGGAAGACATTTCTGAAGAGGAATTTCTTTCTCAGTTCATAAATGGTTTGGATCCTTTAATTAGAACAGAGGTTCGTGTGTTAAGTCCAATTAATTTGAATGTGGCTATGGAAATGGCTATGAAAGTAGAGAAACATAATAATGTCTTTGCTAAGAGTAAGATATTAATGGCATCTTCATACAGCAGGTCCACAAATATCTACACTCATTATGATAACAAAACCGTTAAAGGAGAAAGTAATCAGGAAACAGGGGAAAAGTAGAAATCTTCAAGTAATTTTCGTCAATTAACAGACAAAGAGCTTCAACTCAAGCGAACACTGGGTCTATGTTCCAAATGTGATGAGCAGTTTGTTCCAGGACATGTTTGTATTAAAAAAACGTTGAGTGTCTTAGTTTATCAAGAGGTAGAGGAGAAACAGTTGGAGAGTGATGATGAAGAATCTCCAATAAGGGCGAATGAAACGATTGATCCAAACATTACGATTGAAACAATGGAAATTGGTCCACCAATTGCTGTGAATCTGAATTCAGTTGTAGGATTATCAAATTCTCGAACTATGAAGATCGAAGGCAGAATTCATAACCAAAGGGGGGTGGTATTAATTGGCCATGATGTGTTGGTAGCATTCGGCTTATTAGACACTCAAGAAAGGGATACTTACAAGGAGTTGAGTAGAGAAGAGCATGAGCATACTATAATATTAAAAGAAAATTGTGCACAGTATCAAAAAGATGAAAGTGAAAGATGTTGGATGACATGGTGTTGCAATTTCCTAATTGCCACCTTGAGGACAAGGTGGAAGTTTTACCGGGGGGTATTGATACACTTTCCTCTTATCAGATATGATTTACATATATATAATTTACATTTGGTAGAAGAAAGAAGGGGAGAAGGGTAGTATGGGTATTTGACAGGGGAAGTCGGTTAGGGTTAGTATAAATAAAGAAGTTGAAGAATAATGTGAGGATGCTTGGTTTATGGTAAAGTTAGGAGTAGTTTTATCTAGTGTAATGTCTCTAGCTTATCTAGTGTAATGTTCTCTCTAGTTCTGTAATCTCTCATTTTCAGTCGTGTAATCGTTTACTTCCTAAATCAATTCCATCACATTTGATTGTTCGTTTCAATTGATTGTTCGATACTACTAAAGTGTATCACATATGAATGATTTTGCATGTTCCCAACAATTGTTTTTAGGGTTTCTGTCAGTCAGTCTCATGATGCCTCTTTCCTTATTTGGTAACCAGACATTTTGAATCAGTTTCATTCATCACACACAGACATATGTGCCCCCAATGCTTCCCATGGGTATAGAGATAGATAGATACAGATAGGTGATTAGGGTAGAGAGGTCCCTACAGCAGGTGAAATCAAAGTGCAGAAAAGAGGTGTACTTGGGAAGTAGAAAACATCCTGTTTCATGTATATGTTTTTGTGTAAATTACAATCAGTAAGTATGGGACAAAAGGGGTTTCATTGGGTAAAATGTCACACCACTCATTTACACCCTATTTAATGCTCAAAAATATTTATTAGATCTCTAGCTGTCTATGTATGTATCAACGTAACGTATGTGTTTTATGTATTGCAAAAATAAGTTTTAATTGATCATTTGACAAATTGATCACGATTTTGACTTTCCAGCTTTTCTAAGAGCACTCGATGCCGCGTTATAGGGTTATTAAAATGGTTTTGATGGCGCAAACCCACACCATGGCTGCTGCTAAAGCTTCGCCAAATGAATTTCAACAAGCAAATAACGATCGTTAAAGAGGCAAAATTGGTGGTTAATGTGGGAGGGAAAGTTAATTGTGGGACGTACTTTGATTTAACATTGGTGTTAAATGTGGGAGGGTAAGTTTAAAAAGTGTGTTAAAATCACGTTAAATATGTAAAATTATATTTAACATAGTTTTTATCCAACACCAGAAAATTACTCCTTCCGTCTATCTTTTTAGAAGAGAATTGGTAGTAGATTATCTATAAATATTTAAGATTAAAATATAAGATTAATTAATAGTCATATTCAACCTTTTTTATTCCTTGTATGGAAAAGTGATACCCTGAAAAATATTAGTTTATTAAGTATATTTCAAAATTTTGAAGTTTATTACTTTATTTCGGATAAGCATTAAAAAAAATGAAATTTTTATTTAGGAATAAATGGAATACTAATGTTTTAAGAAACAACCGAGGAGAGATGAGTGGTGAATTCAGGACTAAAGTCAACCGGGTTTTTACGAAACTTTAAGTGGGGATCGCACTAAAATTTACCACTAATTTTTTTTATTAACTTTTTTTCCACATGAAAATGACCTATCAAGAGGTAGCTATACATCCCTCTTGGTTGTACATGCATCCGCCACTCCACTGGAGAGATCTACAACGAAGCAAATATTTGAAGTAACTAATATATTTTTTTATTTTAACTTAATTTATTTGATTATCTAATTTCCGTTTGGATTTTGATTGTAAAATCATACTGATTATTCAAAAAAGATTCAAATTTTGCCACACAAATATCTATGCTTCTTGTGAGAGCGAATTACATCTAAGGTCCCTGTGGTTTACCACTTATTACAGCTAAAGTCCCTAAACTTCATTAAGTACACTAGGAGTCCCTGGTGTTGCCACTTTGTTGCACCAGGAGTCCCTGAGCCAGACGTCCGTCTATTTGGTCTGTTAAATCTCACATGTGCAAAGCGCATGATGGGTACTATGGTAATTTTACACCATATGTCTCTTCCCAATTAATTTGAACGTCTCTATCACTTCCATCTCATCTCTCCCTCTCTTTTCTCTCTGTTCCAAAACCCACCAAAAACCCTCCAAAAACCCTTACTTTTTGAGCAATGGCTGGCCAATCTAGCACCGGAAACGCTCCAGATGATGAGGAAAATGATCGCAACGAACTTTACGGTACGTATTTAGTGTATTGTCAATTTTTTTGATTTTTTTCTTACCATAATTTCATGAAAATTGATTTACAGAGCATTACCCAAACCTATTCTCCATACGTGTACATTATGGCGGTGTATTCACTGGTTCGGTACCTGGAAGAAAGTATGTTAATGGGAAGATAAAGTATGTTGATTGCGTGGACATTGATTACTTCTCTGTAAATGTCTTGGATGATCTTGTTGAAGAATTGGGAATGAATGATGGTGGAATGCTGTTTTACCACTATGTTGAGCCTGGTAACGATTTAGATTTTGGTCTTAATGCCCTAGCCGGTGATGTTGATGTTAATAATCTTGGCAAATTGGTTCCAAAGCATAAGATGATAAATGTGTATATTGAACAAGGCGTATCAAAGGTAAACACATATGGCTGCTCTCCATACAAACCAAAAGTGGTTATTGAGGAAATTGTTGATCCAAATCAGGCCTTTGGCAGCCAAGTGAGCATAGGTAAATCCAGATTTATGCTTGAATGGCATGAGGGGTCTGGCAGTCAAGTTAGCCAAGTTACTCAAGTTGATAAGTTACCAATTAGAAGCAGGGCTAAAGGCAAATCAATTCTTATTGATGAGCCTAGTAGTGAGGATGACATAATGGATAATGATGGTACTAATGGAGACGATGGAGATGATGGAGATGATTGTAATGATAGTGACTTCAAGTTTGATGAAAACAGTGGCATTAATGACATAGAGGTTGATATGAGGGATTTTGAGAGACATGTTGATATTACACTAGAATATATGGCTCCAGAAACACATGTGCAAGATGATAACAGTTTAAATAAGGAAGATATTGATGTTGTGGAAACTGAAGAATATGACACTGAAGATGAAGATGAATTTATTACAAACTTTGACTATTTATAATATTTGATATCTGCATTATAGTTTGTGACAAATATTTGATATTTGACAAAAAAAAAGCATGTGGCTATTGTTGTCGTATTACAACATAACACACACAAAATAATGAACGTGGTTGTATAGCTCTTTCAACAACAATGAATTCATGTGGCTAATGAATACCAATTTTTGGAACATATCTATTATATAGCCACACAAGCACAAAAAATAATATGTGGCTATTGTTGGTCGTATAGCCACATAACACACATAATAATGATCGTGGTCGTATACTAACTTTCAACAACAACGACTTAATCATGGCTATTGTTTTCCCTTTAGTCACATAAGTCGTTATCACATATATATGACGCTTGATAAGATTTAGCCACATTTAACATCATTAACGTGACAATTTTGTACTTGTAGATACACATTCATATACAATTAAATTGTGGTTATAAACTAATTATAGAGGCAAAATTTTAACCTTACCTTTACCATCGCTATTAATTAGGTTATAGCCACACCTAATTTTAGTTTTATCGTGACTTGTTTAAGGATGTGGCAAATATCCATCATATAGCCACATAGAAAAAAGTAACTTTTGAGTGAGTATTGTTTATCGTATAGCCACATGACACACACAATAACGACCGTGGCTGTATACTTCTTTCAACAACAATGAATTCATGTGGCGAATGAATACCAATTTTTGGACACACGAGTAGTTGATTCATGTGGCTAAATATGTGTCTTTCGACTCACGTATTAACCGTGACAAAATAATGTCACATTCTAACAAAAAAACCATGGCGAAAAGTCTGACATTTGGCCACGCTACATGACCGTGGCTAGCAATGGACACGTTTATCATGTTAAATCGTGGCGAAAGTGTTCAATCTAATTTGCAATTGTCACGGTAATTTAGTTAAAATGTGGCTAAAACAACATTAGAACATTATTTGTGAGATTTAGCCACACGAACAAGTCAAACTGTGGCGAGACTGTTTAAAAAAAGCGTGGCTAAAAGCTATTTTTGTACTAGTGTGATGAGGGATTTGGCACAGTTAAGAACAAAGTTAAGAAAAGAAATGATATAGCTTCTAATGATGCTGGTGATGGTGAAGAAATTATAAAGAACCTTTTTTATCTTGGTCAAAAATTTAGCAGCTCAAAGGAAGTGAAAGACTTGTTACTTAAACATTCTGTTGAAACAAGAAGAGAGTTAAAAATGGTAAAAAAATGATAAACAAAGGGTGAGAGCTGTCTGTATGGGTTTTGTTCCACCAAAGAAAACTGATAAAAAAATGGGCCCAATGCTGAAAATTCTTCCACTGATAATGGGCCCAATGTTGAAAAGGCTTCAACTGATAATAGGCCCTATGTTGAAAAGGCTTCCACTGAGCCCAGTGTTGAAAAACCAGTTGAACCACTAAAGTGTCCTTGGACTTTACACATTTCAAGACTGCCCAATGTTGAAACCTGGCAAGTGAAGACATACTTTAATGAGCACCACTGTGTTCAGTCAAAGACTTTAAAGGTTTGTACTTCCGAGTTTCTCTCTCATGAAATTCTTAAATTAATCCAAGATAACCCTACTATACCAATTAAAGCACTCCAAGAGCAGATCCAAAGAAAGCTTAAACTAGGGATCTCAAGGATGAAGGCTTTTAGGGCAAAGGTCAAGGCTGAAGCAATATTGAAGGGAGATTATTTTACACAATATGGCATGTTGAGGGACTACTGTTTGGAACTTATGAGGACCAATCCAGGAACTACAGTACACATTGAGGTAGAAGATGCAGCAGAACCTAATTCCAATAGAAGGCAGTTCAAAAGAATATACATATGTTTGGGTCCTTTGAAACAGGGGTTTAAATCTGGATTGAGACCCTTAATTGGTCTTGATGGGGCCTTCATGAAAGGGCCTTTTCCTGGACAGATCTTAACTGCTGTGGGGATAGATGGTAATAATTCCATTTATCCTGTTGCATATGCAATTGTGGAGAAAGAGACCTTAGATTCTTGGACTTGGTTCCTTGAATGCCTTAGGGATGACCTTGACCTAACAGAGACCTCAAGGTTCACTTTCCTAACTGACAGACAAAAGGTATATTCTTGTTATTAATTCACTTCAATCTCATATAACTTATTATGAAACCTTAATTTATCTTCATTTTACAGGGCCTAATTCCTGCAATTGCAAAAGTCTTTCCTTATGCAGAGCATAGATACTGTCTTAGGCACATCCATGAAAACATGAAACTCCATTGGAGGGGTAAGGCTTACAAAGATTTATTATGGAAGTGTGCAACATGTACAATTGTGGCAGAATTTCAGATAAACATGGCAAAAATGAGGGAATTAAGTCCAGAGTGTGCTGCTTGGCTAGGAGAGATACCACCTATTCACTGGGCCAGATCTCATTTTGTAGGTTGGTCCAACTCTAATATATTGTTGAATAACTTATGTGAGGTTTTAAATAGGCAGTTGGTAGATGGTAGGGACAAACCAATTATAATTGCCTTAGAGTATGTTAGGGAGTATCTTATGAAGAGAATTGTTAATGTTCAAAAAGTTATTGGCAAATGTACTAGCCACCTTACTCCAACAGCAACAACATTGCTTGAGAAAATTAAGAAGGATGCTAGTGAATATAGAGTTATTTGGAATGGGGTTTAAGATTTCAAGTTACTGGGCCATGGTTGGATCAGTGTGTGGTTGATACTACAGAGATGGTTTGCAGTTGTAGGAAATGGGAGCTAACAGGTATTCCTTGTAAGCATGTTGTGGCAGCTATTTGGAACATGTCCCTGAATAATCAAGATGTCCAGATTCCTGAATTTTGGGTTGATAGAGCATATTGGGTTGAGACATGGAATACAGTTCATAGCTTCAAAGTTGGACCAATCAATGGAAGGACCATGTGGCCTAAATCAACTGTGCCTACTTTACTCACTGCACCAAAGCATTCTAAGCCAATTGGAAGGCCTAGGAAGAAGAGAAGAAGGTCTGTAAGTGAAGAAGTCACCAGGGGTGGGAAGCTGACTAGGGCAAAAAAAACTTCTTATGTGCAGCATATGCAATGGGGAAGGTCACAACAGGAGGACTTGCAGGGGGAATGGGCAACCAAGCACTACTCAACAACCTTAAAGACTTTATGTTAATCTTGCTCTTAATCTTTTGTTTGTAGTGCTATATGCTCATATTAGCAACTATCAGTGTGTTTAAGTGTATGTTTAACTGTATGTTTTGTGATGCTTTAGGCATAAACTATCAATCCTTTTGTTAATCTTTTGATTGTAGTACTATATGCACTGGTTGCCTGCATTTATACAGTTTACAATTTCTGCATTTTTACATGGTTAAATGGTGCTTGGTTGGTTGCTTGCATTTAAACATGTGTTGTGTTAAATGGTGCTTGGTTGGTTGCTTGCATTTAAAACTGGTTCCCTCCATTTTTACATTTTCTGTGTTGTCTTAAATGGTGTTTGGTTGGTTGCATTTATATATTTTCTGCATTTATACACATGCTGCATTTAAACAGTCATGAAATCCAAAGATTCATTACATAAACATCCAACTTTGATTCATACATAAGATTCATTACCGATTTTACCAAAATACTGCTGCAGATTGCTACATTACCAAAAGATTGTACATACTACTACCATCCCAAAAACTGAACACTACTAATCCACCATTTTAGAACATTACATAAACAAGAAACATAACCCAACTTATAACTAAATAATTCTTCAACTTCGAAATTGTGGCATCCTTCTGATTCACAAGTTCTTCAAGTTCATGCTTCGAGTTCAACAGACCTGGTATGATATCCCTTGCTCGTTCACACATTGCAGGGTCAATCCATCCCAGAAAGCTACAATTCGAGCCACGATCTGGACAACAATAAAATCGCCTACATGGGTTCCTCGCAGTCCACGAGGTCCTGATTACTGCAACTCTTCCACACCAACAAAGAACCATGGTGACCTAATTTGAAGAACACGAAGAAGAAAGGGGAAAACGAGGGAATGGGGGTTTTTTGCGTCTGGAGGTGAACAAATAAATGGGAAAAAGGGTTTAAATATAAGACAAGGGTGTAAAATTACCATAGTACCCATCATGTGCTTTGCACATGTGGGATTTAACAGACCAAATAGACGGACGTCTGGCTCAGGGACTCCTGGTGCAACAAAGTGGCAACACTAGGGACTCCCAGTGTACTTAATGAAGTTTAGGGACTGTGGCTGTAATAAGTGGTAAACCATAGGGACCTTAGATGTAATTCGTTCTTCTTGTGATGACGTGGTCTTTAATGTTTTTGTATCATCTATATTTTTATCTTTCCTAATAATTGGATACCTTGTGTTTCAGCATATTAGAATGCTCCAACGGTAGTCTTCACTGATACCGTCAGTTATTTCCAAATCAGCGTCACGTCAGCATACACACTAACTAACATTAAACTGACATACACATGCCAACAATACCACTTCCCTTTAATTTTTTGGGACCCACCATTACAAAACACACACACAAAATACCCCTTTGGGCCCCACCCACCAAACTAACGCAACCTTCCTTCCCGTCTCCAAAGCGGCGAGCATCCAACCGGCGGAATCACTGCATGGGCGTGCCAATGGTGTCTCCAAAGTGGCGGAAAACTAACATCAAAGAGACGGAATGGTTTGCACCCGTCTAATAAAATTAAATTGCTAATAAGTGATGTGAATCATTTTAAAACTTTTCAATTTTATATAAAATATTAGAAAATTAAATTGCTAAATTGGGTTAATTTGTATGGAGATAATATAAAAAGAAAAACTATTTGATATTCACTTAATTTGTTATGTATAATTCAATGTTGGATGGTTAATAATCATATAATCTTTTAGGAATTTAGGCCGTGACCAATTAATTATTTTAGAGCTAATATTTTATAGGGTTTTGTTAATGACAGTCCTTAGGGCTGTCATTAAGAGGTAGTTGCGTGTATAAATCGTTTGTACTTTTATTAGTGGGGATTGATTCCTAAAATGCAGGGGCGGTTATTAATTATTGTACAAGTTATTGATGTGTGTTTTAACGTCTTATTGACAACCGTCATTATCATTTTCCTATTTGATATAGTGACAATAACAAATGTCAAATTTATTTACTCATGATTTCATGCCCTGTTCTTCCGTACTCTTATTTTTTAGCACACCAACCTAATCACTCACGGAGATAAAAACCCTCCTAGGCCAACTCCAATAATGCTTCAGATGTGTAGTCAATTGGGTTTTCGAGACCAACAGTTCGACAAGGGAATGCTTGGTGTACCAAACAATTTAAATTTCAATTGGGTTTTGCAATATATGTAATTGGGCCTGTTAACTTTGTAACTCTGCTACTTGCTGTTAATTGTTTGTAAACGGAGAAGAGAATTGGGGTCTAGGTTTTGCGGTGAATTACAAACATACACATTTCATTTATAGACATGTTCAAGATAATCCTTAAAATTTATCTAGTCATAGGGGAAAAGTCTCAGGGGAACTTGAGTCTCAGCAGAACCTTCCCGTTTTTTTATCTCTCCTTTCACGCGAATTTTCTCCATTTTGCTCAGTTGGGTAGCAGAGGTACCCTCGAGCGGTGGTTGGGCAGCATTATGGTAGGGGGTAGAACTGGAAGGACACAACCCCGACCAGAAAATATATGAGGTTAAAGTATTCCTGTAAATCTACACTTTTTGAGGAATAAAAGTTATATTCAAAGCAAAACAAAATTTTGATCTTGATTATAGATAACGGGTTTAACCATTTATTCAAATTCTATTGACTTTTATAATATTTGGACATTCTCATGGTAACATGACTAGCGTATATTGTGTTTTCTTTTTCAAGTAACTAAAACATGGTGCATATCAAAATATAAAGATTCAATTACAGCATGTAAACAAAAGCACCTGTGATCTAGTGGTAGAATAGTACCCTGCCACGGTACAGACCCGGGTTCGATTCCTGGCTGGTGTATTTCTTTTTTTTAATTTAATCAACAACTCACGGTTTGCATTAAAAATAGCTGGACGATTTTGATGCGATAAAAATATGGTATCATTCATAATAACAAAATTATATTGATATAAAATTAATTAAATCAAGTTATATAAATTTCAACCAAAAAATCTTTTATCATATATCAGAAAAAACTTTGATGGAATAATGCATTTTGTGCAATTACTTAAATTTTAGCACATGCATATAAAACCCCTAAGAATTCTCTTTAGAAATTATTACATGCATTAACAACTTGCATTATAATCAATGGAGATGTAATCTTACTACTTACTATTTTACTAATGCATTTAGGACTATCATATTTAGGAATTTTAAGGAGCTCCTTAATTTTAAGTTTAAGGAGGTTTCCACTTTTAGTAACTTCTACAACTAAATTAAAATCAAATAATAAAAAAAAGTTGCTTGCAGGATTCGAACACAAGACCTCCTCTAAGTAGTCACTATGTGTTAATCTTACTACTTACTAACGCATTTAGGACTACCATATTTAGGAATTTTAAGGAGTCCTTAATTTTAAGTTTAAGGAGATTTCCACTTTTAGTAACTTTTACAACTAAATTAAAATCAAATAATAAAAAAAAAAAGTTGCTTGCAGGATTCGAACACATGACCTCCTCTAAGTAGTCATTATGTGTTAACCAATTGCTATAAATGAAACTTTATACCAATCCCGCAAAAACAAATTAGAAGAAGTTGTATCTCATCGCTACCCTCACAATCACTACCTCACAATCACTACCGAACACACCATCACTACTGCCACCATCGCAAAATCACTATCGTTATCGCAAAATATAGTTATAGGGTATCTGCCGCCGCATTACGCAGGTAACCTGCTAGTACTCTAAATGCAAGGATGCTTATTAATTAACGTACAAGACCTTATTGACAACCTTTAGGACCGTCATTATCATTTTCTTATTTTTTAATAAGACAGGTGCACAACTTTGAACTCAATACTAGACTTGTAAGCTAACATTAACTCGAGAACAATGAAATACTAGACTTGTAAGCTAACGTTAACTCAAGAACAACGAATATAAAGACGTGATGTAGGAATTAAGATACATATATTTTCAAGAAAATAAAGTCGGAAATTGTAAATATTGTTAAGTAACTTTGATAAGAAGAACCACCATGACAAAAATGCATGTCATTAAAAGCATGACAAGCCATGTGAAGCATGAAGTGTTAGAAGTCTCTGAGTAGATAGCCACTGCCTGTGTATTGGCTCGCCCTGTGCTTGCTAAACTTTGCTCCACTGCTTGCTCTGTTGAATCCAGAATCTGCATTCCAATTACAGAAAAAGTTGTCAATATTATCCTATTTTTTAGCTAAAGACATAATATGTGTCCTTTCGGCACATTTTTAAAAAAAAGTTGTTGAACAACTGATGACTTACTTTTTCGGTGTTTTTTATGGATTGATTCATCATGAGAGTACTCTCTTTGAGCTGTCGTGCCAGATCAACCATTTCATCAGTCAAGTCTTCTTGAAGCTTCCTGTTTGAATCCATATCCAGTTAGCCAAACACCCCCAATTTCCCATAGAGAGAAAATAAAAAGTACAGACTAATATATAAAGCACCTGTGTTTAGTAATATGTGCTTGTGCTGCAGCATCCAATTTAATAGGACCTGAGTCAGTTGCATCAACTGTATTTTTTTGGCCTCTGTCTTCAATAGTTGATGGGGGGCTGTTGAATCACAATGAACCAACAATCATAAACATGAATTTATAACAAAAATAAAAAATTAACACTGATAAGAATTAAATTTCAACTCACACAAATCTTCTTCTCAACCCTGGAGAAGGGGATATGATATCTTCATCAGTTTGTGTAACATTTTGGTTGATAGCTGTGTCAGCAGTTGGTGAATCTGAGGTGTTTAACTAACATATAAAAGGAAAATGAATATGTAATTAGATAGCATTTGAAGTCTGGTTAATCTACATTAGATGTGTCGATTTTTAATCTATATAAATCATAAATGTAGAAACACAATTTCCATTTCAAAGATATAAACATACGCACCACAGGGGAAGCCAATTTAGCAGCAATTGATTCAATTTTATCGGAGTAATCACTCAATGTAGCTTTCGAAATTCTACAAAAACGAAATCAAAACATTATCAAGTTGAGTGCTTTATGAAGCCTTGATAATCAAATCAGACCTTGGTAATCCTTCTGAAGTTTGCTCTGTAGCAAGTTGCTCCAATTGTTCTCTTAAAGTGCCAACATACTGCATAATTATCACTCTGTATGATCAGTGATCAAGGATCAAAATCTCCGTGAGCTTAATTTACAGAAATAGCTACTGAAATAATAATCAATTACCGATTTGCAGATTACGTACATGTATAAGTTTGGTTTGGTGTTGTTGCTGAGGAGCGGCTGCTAACAATCGCCTCAGATTGATTTCAGTTTTACTCAATCCCATCGTCAATAAAACCCTAGAAAACATGAACAATTACTCTCATTTCGTTTCGTGCACACATATTGAATTGTGCACACATTAAATGATACAACTGTTTATGATGAAAACGTTGAATCAAAAAAGGGGGAAACTTTGGATCCACGCACCTTATGGGTTTGGAGGTTTACGGTTGTTGTGTAATCGAAGATCACCAGCTGTTTGCTTTGATTCCCAGTAGGACTGTAGTCGGATCAGAGGAAGGGATTGCTATTTATTGACAAAAGCCGACGCCGATTCCTATTTCAGTTCGCTTGATTTTATCACTTCTCCATAGCTTCAGTTTGTTCAGTTTGGGAATGTTTGGCAAGGGTGACAAACTGACAATTAACAAGTTCTTCACTTTTACTTCAGTCAAATTTATTCTATCTCAAATATCAAATAATACTAACAAATTTTTACCGTTAAAAGTATACAACTAATTGTTAATTTTATTGACAAATGATATTTAGTCATACCATTTGTCATGGTTATAGTCTTACCCACTTGATAGCATAACATGTATAAATCACTAATTATCTCTCATAATATTATCCTTTGATTTTAATACATGTCTTTATCTAATGAGTAGAACTAAATAATATGATTAAAAATTAAATACCAATACTCAATTATATTTGATTCATTATAAGTATATATATTTATCCTTACTATATATATAATGTATTTAGGATAATTCTTTTTAAACATGCCTAAAATTTGTATTTCTGTTTTGAGGAAATCTTAATTTTTGCCTCTTAAAAGAAAACGTAGCAAGTGGGATTTAAACCCAGAACATGTTGGGAGTCAGACCAACAACCTATTCAATTAAGATACATGTCTCACATTGTTTTTTTTTTCCAGTCATCAATCTATATAGTATTTTACTAACTAAAATATTATAGATATTCACATGGCATTCGAGCAGCCCTGTAAACGAACTAAACGAGATTCTATTTGTGTTCATTCATTAAGGGAAAAAAGTGTACGTGAATGGTTCGCGAACACTTATCCGATAGAGTTTTGTAGTGTTCGTTTGTTAACAAAAATTAGTTTTAGATATAACTTGAACATAAACGAATTATCCTTATTATACAATTTGCATTCAGTTTTACTGTTCACTAGAATTACTAAACGGAGTTTCCTAAAAACGGCGTTTAAATAGGTGGTGTGAGTGGGGTAAGGAAAAGAAGGCAACATTAAATAAGCAGTTCCAAAAACTAATGGAATTTATTTAGATGGTAGTATTAGGTGGTGCAAGTGACGTTAGCAAAGGTAGGCTAACATTAAAACATGATTCATTTGAAATTTGCAATATTTATTTTATGTACGTGTGACGGTATTGTCTAAACTGGACTTCGCTGGAGTGGTATTAAGCATTGTTAATATGAATATATTCCATATTATGTTATTAAATATTATATTTATTTTAAATAGTTCTCATAATTAGACGAAAAAACAAGAAAAGCATTGGAATTTCGCAGCGAAGCGCGAGCATAATTTTCGTCGTTTAAAATCATAAATGATTATTATTTTAGTGGAAAAATCTTATAAAAATAGGCCCTTAAAAATCGTGGGCCAGAGCAGGGCCGACCCTGATTTTAACTTCTGAAAGGATCAAATTTGCATGTCTGTCAGTAACTAAACATGCTATATCTATATCTCCAAGGCCCGTTTGTGCAACTTACCAATAATGTTAACCCTACAACATCCACACATCCCGTTTTCCCTTTATATACGCGGTCTTCCAAAGCTTATCACTTCAACCTAAATCGAATAGTCGCCGTTTTCCTCTATAAAACCCTAGAGTGTTCATGGATTTATAGTTAATGATAAACAAGTGGTAATACCTCCACGATATTTTTACTTTATAGTTTGATTTTGATGTTGTTTAGAAACTGAAATGATGATGGAAATTGTTTTCCCTATTGGTTTGACTGCCGATATGATGGCAACAATGTATTAGCTCTATCTGATCTTTGTTTTCATAATCAAGTGGTTTTTTTTTGTTTGAATCTATTTTTCCGGCACCAATTAGAAGATAGTTTTCAATTTTATTGTTTTAGAAATTGAGATGATGATAGAAATTGTTTTCCCTATTGGTTTGATTGCCGATATGATGGCGACAATGTATTAGCTCTATCTGATCTTTTTTCTTATTAATTGCCAGATTATTTAGTTCGAATTGAGTTTTGTAGTTTTTTGGTGATAGAAAAAGATCGATTTTTTTGGAGCTGTCAATTGTGTGATGATTAATAGATTTACTATTGATTTGATTTGCCAGAATGATGTCGAAATTAGTATTAGGTTTTCATCATCTTTTTTACTCTTAGTTCTTTCAGCATCGACGGTTTACTCAATTGTGTTTTGATTTCTATCTTTTAGTTAAGATTTTCTACAAATTCAAGTTTCAGCTTTGTTTGATTTTTATTTTTTTAATTTATTATCGCTATGAGGAACACATCATACCTGCTCCAGAAGCAAGATTTGATCTTGTACGTGATGGTAGCAAACCTCTAAGAAGTTCTGAGCTGTTATTCATTTAATCAAAATATTTTTATAAACATTACTTGTTAATGTTTTTTATTTGCTTAAAAACCGTCAGTTGATGTGATTTTTATAAAATTATGCGAGGTGACGATAAAATTCAATGGTCTGTCAATCCACTGACAAAATTTGATTGATGTTAAACATTGAATCCCGACAGGTTCCGATCGCTTATGTTTTTGTCCTTATTTTTGAAGAATATTTTTATTTATGTGTTGGAAAAACTTTAAACTTGTACGTGTTCTATTGTTTATATGGCATATGACGAACCTCTATTAACAAATGGGTAATTTGCGTCTGAATGCATTTCTTTGATGCTACAACACCTTGGAGAACTGATGCCTAATGTTTACTTCTATAATATTTTTACATACTAGATTTTATATTTATTTAAGGCTTTATTTATCTCGTACTTTTATATTTGATTTTGTTGTTTTTAAGAGTATGTGTATGAGGTTTAATCAATAGGTGGTGATTTTTACACCACATCTTTTAATGAATCTACCACAACAATTGCATTACTTATTTGTACAGCATGCAGAATTACATGTACAGTGTGTTATAGGTATCAAAAAGTATGGTAGGAAAATTAACTTCCTTATTCAATAACTCATATAGTTTGAATTTCTGTAAATATTCATGTCACGATGAGCGCATATTGTTATTTCATATAATTTGTAAGTCTGAAATTCTTTTATATATCTTCAGCTTTTTTTACACACTAGCAGGGTACCCGCGCAAAGCGGCGGCGGATAGCCTGTGACTATATTTGGCTGCTCCAATTGGTAAGTGGTGGCGGCGTTAATAATCGTGGCTGGTAGTGGTGATGGTTACTGTGGGTGGTGGTAAATAAAAAAAAGGATAAAAAAAATTTGATTTTAATAATCTTGAGATCCTGCATTTTTTCACATAATAATTCTTGAGGTTGCAACAAATATATGGTTATTCTAAATTTCTAACAAAAACTGAAAAAATACAAACAATATGGTCACTAAACTGATTATGCAATAAGCTAAAAAAAAATAGTTGGTTCGTGTCTCTCGGTTGAGTACGAGACACCGCTGTAAAATATTGATCCCTTTGGATCTTGGTCCATCATAGCCTTCTTAGATACCTGCAACATTGACAAGCGAAATAAATAAATGAATAATGAATATACCAGGCGATTAAATGAATTTGTCAAAAGGAAATTGTTACACTTGATTGGAAAAGAACTTTTAGTTCAAATGGAATTGAAAGAAAAAAAACATGAGATCAGAGGGATTGATATAGTCTTACTATATGAGTTAAATACAATTGTAAAAGTTTCATTTGAAGACAATTGTATAAGTTTAAGTTCAAGTGTTGACATTTATTGGTCAAATGCAAGTAAAATTTTTGTTAGATACAAAGGCAAAATACTTTTGAACTTATATTTTATACATAAAACCTTGGAAATAGATTCATAGATCAGAGTTGAAAGATAATCTCAAGATTCCCATGGATGGAATCAATGAAGCACCAAACTGTTACAAATTCAAGATACCAATTATTAGATTAGTTAGATTATATTCTAGAGATGGAACTTACTTTTTGAATCTTTGCAAATTAGACCACAAAGAGTGATGAATTTTCCTGCAAAAAAAAAAAAACAACATTATTAACATCTTTTAAGTTTTACCTGTGTCACATCGTTTAAAAATCCTTCATTTACAAGAGCACCGATGATCTCCCTTTTTGATTCGACATTCCTTGAAAACATATAAACCCTAATTCAGGAACCCTAATTTCAATATATAAAATCGAATTGAGATACAGATGAAAAACGAACTAAAAACCCTAATTCAGTATATAAAATCGAATTAAGAACCCCCTAATCGGCCACTGTAAAGAAAAAGAGGATATATGCCTGTGTGTAGTTGATGAATTTTTTAATATGAAACGAAGTTCCCAAAAGAAGTTCCTCTCAGCTTCCAACCTTTGGAATGCCCTTAAAATGAGTACCATATACACGTATTGTTTAATAAAATCAAGTATAGAGATTTACCAACGTTGTGTTTGTTGTTCAGTTGGTTACGGCCTTGTGCTGATTACTTGTGGGTTGTGTGTTCGAATTTCATCCGTTTCATTTTTTACTAAGGGCAATAAATTCTATTATTAGTAAGAAATTGGCTGAATTTTCATTGTGCTATTTAGGGAAAGGTCCTAAATCTCTACTATATTATAAAGCATTTAGGACTTTCCCTAAATAGCTGGCTGAAAATTCAGCCAATTTCTTGCTATTTTGGGATTTCCATTCAATGAGTAAAAAAGTTGCAGAAGCCATGCCTCGAACCCGAGACTTCACGCTTAAATGACAGCGCTTTACCACATGATCTAGACATTGCTCACGTTTTTCTTTCTAAACACTTGATTAATAAAGACTTGACCAAACCCGCCTCTTCCCGATAATAGGTTACAGTCGAAACTTTATGGGCTAAACCAGCTATATGGGCTACGATCGCAGCTAACCCAGATTATTGGCCTTCGAAATAGTAGACTGAATAATAATTAAAGAATTCGTCAAAGACGAATGCTCTCACTCTTGTACGGTTCATCCCGTGGCTGTTCGTGTACCCTCCTAACCGATGATACCTCGATTCTGCAATCAGCCTTTTTCAATGGCCACCTCGAACACGCGATTCCCTCGATTCTGTAATTAGCCCTTTCAAATGCCCACATTGATTCTAGCAATTAGGTTCTTCACCTTCACGTTTCTTTACCCTATTAATCAAAAAGCAGATGGGAAATTCATTTACACAATCTTCACCCAGAAATTTGACGCAAGTATTATTTAATTGAAGTCTTCCAGTTCGAATCTCCTGATATTTTAAAGGCACATACTAAATCACTGTTTAATTTTTTCTGTTTTGTTTGAACAGGAAAAAGTACAGACCAAGAGCAGTTTTCTTTGAGAAGTTTATCTTTTTGTTTCGTTTGAACGAAATCTCTGAACAGGTTTATCTTTTGTTTCCATTAAATTTGTTTATCTTTTATTTAGTTCAGTAATCTTAAATTAATATCGCAAATTATAAATTTCAAGTTTTTATACATTTTTTGATTTTATTTTGTTTGATTTCGTTTAACCAATTAGTTCAGTTCTGTTTATTACGTTTTGTTTGTTCAAATTCGACCTCTTTGGCATTGGTTAAAAATCAGTAACTAATGCTTTGTATTTGGTACGTTTCAAGGATGGACCCGAATAATATCATGAATGGAACTGACGCTCCAACGACCCTGTTACCATCGGCACACTCGAGGTATTTTACTTTTCTCTTCATTTTTAATATGTTAAATTGGTCAAGTAAGCAAAAAAAGCCTTTGACCAGATTTACAAAACTTGACCCGATAGACACCTTAAACCCAATGCGGAAATTTGACTGAATCAAGGCAAAATAATTTTTAGCTAAGTTCATGCTATTTAAAAAAAAAAGACATCCAAAGCTTACGTATTTTTAAATATATAAATACAACAAAACTAATGCTCCTACTGTTTTAAAATTTTACTCCATACACACCTATGTCCCATTTGACATGTTTATGTTCAAAACAAAATTTGACCCATTTCACCCGATTAACAGACTTAAACCTGACTTTACTGTTTCCCAGTTTGACCCATATATCTCCTTTGACCAGAATTAACAGAGTTGACCCGATGGGCGTTTGACCCAGTTCTGAAATTTGACTAAATTGAGGCAAATTATAATATAAATCATCAAAAAATAAAGTTAGAATTTAGTAGCTAAAAAACTGACCTATTTGAACATGTTTAATAGTTTTGCCCCCATTCGATCCGTTTGACCAAATTTAAAATATTTGACCCATTCGACCCGTTTGTCCAGATTTAAAATATTTGACCCATTTCACATGTTTGACTAGATTTAATAGATTTGACCCGACATACACTTTTTACCCAGTTTGGAAATTTGACTAAATTGATGCAATATATTTTTTAGTTCATGCTAGCTTTCTGGAAATTGCTGTTCGGTTAAACATCAAACGGGTCAAATGTCTGAAACTGATTTTCTGGGAAAAAGACATCAAAAAAAAGTTAGAAATTAAAGTTTGTCAACAAAGCTAAAAAAAATTGTATTTCTATTTAAAATTTGACACCATACAACCCTTTGACCCATTTGACCTGTTTCTGTCCATAAAAACTGGCCTTTTTTCCGGATTTGACCCATTTGATCAGATTTAACATATTTGTCCCGGCATACCCTTGTGGGAAAAAATTTCTACTTGATGCAAAATAATTATAAATTTGGAAATTAAAGTTGCTCAATAAAGTCAAAATAGCTAAAAAAAAGTATTCCTATTTAAACTTTGACACCATACAACCCCATGTCCCATTTGTTCCGTTTTTCTTCAAAAAATATTTTTGACCTGTTTGCAAGTCAAACTTGCCAAACCATTTCACTCATTACTGGTCAAACAGATTGACAATATTGACAACATTATGGCCTATTTGAGCAGATTGATTCAATATATTTTTATGTAAACTATTGAGTTCATGAAACCCTTTCCTACGATTAAAAGTACTTTACTATTTCATTACTAATGCATTTGTTTTTTTGCTCTAAAAGAACTCTACTATCATCACAACCGAAGATGATGCTGTCCTTGCTAAGGAAACGTTTGAGGTCTCTACTATCATTACCAACAAAGCCATGTTACCAATCATTATTTTTTGTGTAACCTCATTTTTTTAGTTAACTGACTTTTTTTTAATAGCGAGTAACATTGAAAAGTAAAAGTTTGTTGCATTACCTATACCAATGCATTTGAATGTAAAGTTTAGTTTAGAATCCCTAAACATAAAACACAACTTTGACTTCAACAATTTGTACATAGTAACAACTTTGATTTAAACAATTTGGACACCTGTAGCATATGTGTTGTGTTGCTAATATGTGACATTAACTTTTATGGTGAAACTCAAGTTTCAAAGTATAAATGATCATGATGTGATAATCTACAACACAAAGGAATGTGAACTTTATATATTTAGAAATATGTTCTAAAAATAATTAATTTTATGTTTGAAAATGGTAATAGAACTTTTACCATACAATGCATTTGATACTTTCCCGAACACCACCTTTAACCATCACCACCGCCATCCACTCCATCACCCACCCAACAATTATTCGCCGTAAAATATAGTCAGCGGGTACCCGCCGCCGCATTGCGCGGGTACCCTACTAGTACTTTATAAGTAGTAGGGATAAGATGTTTGATTTCTTTTACTATGATGTTGAAGACAAAGAATTTGGTCAACTTTTCACTAAATTCACTCTGCTAAGGTCTTCCAGAGGTTGCAATTTTGACCCATCAACTTATAAATGGGTTGATTCGAGTTACATTTTATATCTAAAGGGTCAAACATGCTTTTTGGTTCTACCCATACAGAATTTTACTGTGTATTAACCCGAACACATTACCAAATTGGCAACCGCATATTTTTAATCTCTGCATTTTATACCTATTTTGCAACAAAATAACAAATAATTAAAATTATAAATGGATTAATGGTTTAACATCTTTGAAGCAGAATATGTCATTGCTGATCATTAATATATTGCATAGGGGTGAAACGCTCGGTATCACTACCGAAATCACTCAAGATTCCTAGACGAAAACAAGTTTATTAGTTTTGATCACCGTTGATTAGGATCCTACATTGTTAAATACATAAATCATCATTTTAAACCCTTAATAAATTTTTTATCCAAAAAATGAGTTGTATTAATTTTGTGGCAATACTCCATAGACATAAATGCAGTAGGGTCATTATTTTGTCATTTAAACTTGTTTACCCACTGTGAGGGTGATTCACTGTATCAAAATGTGTTAATTCTTCTCTGGTGTATTGTATTATTTTCTTTTTTTGGTCATCCTTTTATCAAAGCTGAAATTTCCATAAATATACTGATCTTGATCTTATTAGTTTATGATTTTGTTAGTGAAAACGTGTAAACTTTCAATAGGATCTATGCATGCTTTGTTAATATATTCTGTGATGATATATCAAAATAAAAGGAACAAATAAATCCGAAGAACTAATCTGAACATCGATGAAAGTAAACTATATAGAATGAAAGATTCTTGTTCGGCATTTTAAGGTTTAAGTTCCCATTAAGATTCTTGTACGCAATCTATGTGCTGCAAGAACAAAACGGTCGTTTTAATGCAGGCAACTCTGGCATTAAACAACATTAACAAGCTTTAACAGCCGTTAACTCTACATTGATTTTTCAAGGCTGATTGTGGGCTTTGTCATCCATTCATCCTCCACTAAAGCCTTTAAAGCCTTAGGCATTCGAGGTATTATAAACTCAATAATGTTTTTTCCTCCCACCAATATGGGATAGGAAATTTGTCAACTTACAAATAACCTTATTATTTACAACATGCATAAGATCTTGCATAGGATCCCGGTTCCGGCCATATAATGATAAGAGGAGTTTGATCAAATCTTGTTTCGCTTAAATTAGTCAATTTAAAGTAATAACGAATGGCCTAACTTTGCTAAAAATAAGCAAACAAGCTAAACCTGCTAAGTGGTGAATATTCGTATCAGAGCACAAGAAGTCATGACTCAAGTAGTGATGTCATATAAGCACCACGCCAATAACCACTTGAAACACGAAGTCAATATTTACCCACCATACCAAAATTACATATACATAAACCCCCGCAACGCCTCTGTTTGTGCGGGTTTTTTTTTTTTTTTTGGTGTGGGGATACGCCAGCCATGGCGTCAAGGACCAAAGAGGGAGTACAATGTGGTATGAGAAAAAGGTTAGGACATTTACTTGCATCAATGTGGCATACCAACCAAACGGAAGGTAATGAGTTTTAAGTATCAACTGAGACAATAAAAAAGCTTATGTATTAAAGGTGTAGAGCAAGTGTACGTGCGTAGGTGATTTTGGTGTTAAATAAAAGATTAGGGACATGCGACTTGAATCTTACAATCTTGATTTTGCAAAACGATTCAAAATAAGATCTTAATGAAATTTTGAGCAACAAAAAACAAAGATAAATAGTAGAAATAATAACCAATGTATACCAAAAATAATCTTTTTCCTCAAAATATTCTTTTTTCACAGTCTATTTTAGAACAATTTGAAAGTAAAGTTTTTTTTGGAGTAAATTACACCGAATGTCCCTGTGGTTTACCACTTATTACAGTCACAGTCCCTGAACTTCGTTTATTACACCAGACGTCCCTGGTGTATACAATTTGTTACACCCATGGTCCCCGTTGCCCTTAACTTTTTCTAAATGACGAAAATACCCTTTTGGTCTTTTGTAATAAAGTGAAGATAAGGGACCATGAATGTAATAAATGATAAACCACAGGGACCATCTGTGAAATTTACTTTATTAATTGATTTTTTTCTTTTTTCTCTTTAATTCACATTCTTCCGTCACATTCAGACTCACCAATCGCCTCTCTCTCTTTGAATTCAAACCTCAGTCAATAACCATTATCGTCGCGTAATCAACCCCTATCTCCAATTTCCTTCTCCAGTTGTTCCGCCGCCGATGGCGTTCTATCGACCTGAGTGTGCAAAACACCAACTCCTCTGGCGACGTGCATCAATTGTCTGAATCACCGCGTGTGCAAACCACCAAATCCTCTGGTGACATGCATCAATTGTCTGAATCAATTCTGGTCGATAGAACGTCATTGGCTCGGAACAACTGGAGAAGGAAACCGGAGGCAGAGGTTGGTGACGAATCGAATTTTCAAGGGGTTTGGTGGCGCGGCGATAATTTCTATTGATTGATTTTTGAATTCAAAGAGATAGAGGTGGGTGGTGAGTCTGAATGTGCCAGAAGAACATGAATTAAAGAGAGAGGGAAAAAAAAATCAATTAATATAGTAAATTTCACAGATGGTCCCTGTGGTTTATCACCTATTACATTCATAGTCCTTTATCTTCACTTTATTACAAAAGGCCAAAAGGGTATTTTCGTCATTTAAAAAAAGTTAAGGGCGGTAGGGACGATGGGTGTAACAAATTGTATACACCAGGGACCTTCAGTGTAATAAACGAAGTTCAGGAATTGTACGTGTAATAAGTGGCAAACCACAGGGACCTTCCGTGTAATTTACTCTTTTTTTTTTGGATTGAATAGGGTCAGAAATGAAATTGTTCAATAATTCTGGATTTCGTTGAAAGTAATCGAATAGTTTCAGAGATCATTAGGTAGTTTTATCTAGGGTTTTAAGACAACGGCAGAAATCGATACTGAACACCTTCATTGTTTCCGGTAACGTCAATTCTCCCAATGATACTTGATTCAAAACAATGTTTACAGTTTTTTCTTATAAATCTCTGTTTACTTTCACGAATTCTTATCTCCGTTGATTATAAATTAAGGTTATGTTTTATATTGACGTTTCCGTCCAATGAATGTTTCCCCCCAATTTTGTGTGCTAAATTTCTAGTTGATTGTTATATGATCTGATAACATACTAAATTTCTGTTATAATTTGAGAATACATCCAGAGTCCTTCATTTCATGATTTCTAGTTTGAAATATTTTCCAAATTTGAACTGAACTGTTCTACTTTAAGAATGCATTCTGTGAATTAGAACTTGAACTGAACATAATATGTTATAATTAGTGGTGAAGGAACACTAATTCCATGCTCACAAATCTGCAGTATAGTTGTATGCTAGATATTAGATATGATGGCGTGAGTTTATGATAACTGTATGCTATACTGCATTTGTGAGTTGTGTTTGATCGATGAACAATTTAAGAATTAGGTTTAATTTCGTATGTGTGTTTTTAACCAATTTTCTGGCTGCAGATTAAAAAATGGGAGAGAAGAAAAAGAGTGTTGCGATTTTGATACGACTCATATCAGCAGCAGGAACAGGTTTTTTCTATGTTACAAAGAAAAACCCGAAGAAAATGCAGACCAAACTCGAGTTACGTAAGTATGATCCTCGTGTCAAACGTCACGTTCTCTTCACTGAAGCCAAGATGAAATGACAGAGTAACTTCCAGACACCACTTTTTTTTATTAACTATCTTGTTAGTATTAGACTTTTCGACTATTAATAACAAGAGTTATGCAATCTTCACTCATTACCAGCAATCAAATCTTGCAGCAAAATATAATACCAACAAAAAAACTAAAAAAAAAAAAAGAATTCCATAAGCAAAGTGAAAACCGTAGCTATAGAACACGAATCGTGAGCTTGAAACTCAAGTATTCTTCTTCAATTCTACCTGATGTATGCCTCTGTTATTTTCTCCCTGTATACAAATTTAACATATTAATTATATAAAAATTCTAAAAATTGTTCGTCTTAACAGACACTACTTTGACCCTAACCATTTTTACCAAAATTTTAAGCATCAGGTAGCTAATTAACAAAATTATGTTCGTTAATCAACAGAAATAGGGTCGTGAATTCGTGATGTACCTCAACAACAAAACACATCCAATTTTTATCGCCACGAGTGTCTGTTATGCCTTTTAATATGGTCAAATCCAAGCTCCTAATTGCTGCAGTGATCTCCAAAAGACCGACACATTCGTCACACATCATCTGTGCATATACAAATCAAAATGTTAATAAAAGATGAAAATATTTTGCGGGTTTTTTGTTTTACAAGTCACGAGTGTACCCACCAGCATTTGCCCGTTGATGCCAATATTTTCCACGAATTTATTGGACATACTTTTCATTCCCTGCTTCCATTGCCCCACTTGAACCCTACCCGTGAGTGTGAGTATATAATCGTTGTACGCCTCTTTCCTTGTCAAGCAACTGCATAATTGTAACCGAATCAAGAAACATCATTTGTTTAGGGATCAGTTTGGGACCGAACCAGTTCCATATCGATCTGGTCTGGTTCGGGCCCGATTAAACAGCATTAGGCCTGTCAATGCAAACCATATAAAAAACGATGGACAAAAAGCTAAAATGTACCACACCTAAAACTCGGCATATTTATCAGATTTATAGGTATGCTTGGTGATATCGATAACAAGATTTTATGACGTAACTATCGATAACTCCAATCTCCATATGTACCATGTACGATGGAACGAGAATGTGGCATCTTTTCAAACGTTAGTCATTTAGTCATAAGATCAACTAATTATTTACTATGCATCGGATGTAGAGAATGCAACACACATAATGTGTTGACGATGTCATGAGAGTAGATGGTGATGTAATACAAGTATTTTTTTTTTCAACAGCAAATTCTAATATACTCATAAATATCACTTATGTTCACTATAAGATTTGAACCCCCGTCATCAAGGATGAGGATAAACACCTTACTGCTAGACCAAATGCCCTTTTGCAATTTTGTCAAACTTAGATCCATTGGAACCGGGTCAATTAACAAAACTCATATCTTAACAATAATCGGACCGTAAACCTAGCATTTTAGGCCGAAGAGCTGAATTGTAGATTAAACCATTTGGTCATAGTCGGTTCAAAATCCGGTTGATTTTGGCCACTTCTAATAGTGTTCGACGAAGGCCAGTCAAGAAGGACATAGGTGACGAAGATGAGGATGCTAATGTAAATGTTTGGTAAAACCATATTGGACATGTTGCAAACATGATTATTTAGGGAATGAATTGCATGTGATACTATTATCAACAAGCTAAGGGAAGGACGACTGAGATGATACGAGCAGTTCAAGAAGAGATCATAATCAGTTCCAGTTAGGAGAGTGTAAAACATCATATTTGATGGAACGGAAAGAAGGGGTAAACTAAACCGTAAGTGGGAGAAAGTTATCAAAGATCGATGTGAAGGATCTTGAACTTTATGAGGACATAATCCCTTATAGAAATTCTTATAGGACTAATATTATGACAAATAGATAGTAGATATGTATTTCGTCATTCACTTCATCTAGGAAACTTATGTTCGCCTGCACAAAACGTATCTATTAGGAGGTTATGAGACTTACTTTATGTTTACGTTATACTCCACATATTTTACATATTTGACAACCTACATAATTTACATATTTTATATCTTAGTTAATTTTTTATAACTGTAAACTTACATATTTATCATACATTTCATTTTCTATATATCATACAAATTCAACACTAATTATTTTCAAAAGGTATTCATATATTCACGCCATCCCACTTTATTTTTCCACCACATTTTTGCCAAGAAATTGTCTACATCTCGTCTACACTGCCAACTATAGTTGTCATTGATGTAAAATTCTTTAAATTTGTGTGAACATCAGTCAGTCATTCAATCATATCGGTCCATCAATATTGAAATCCAGTACAAGAATGTAATATAATTATGTGAAAATGTCCAAACCCACTACAATGTCACCTTTTACATAACCCACTACAACAAATTAGAATCTCTACCCACTCACAAACCATCAAAAAGACCGATATATTTTTCCTTTTTTTCTACACGTTCTAAAAAAGCCAATTAACAGTAATATTACCGAGCCAAATGAAGAGGGGAAATTGAGCTAATGCAATAAACAGTAGTAAATAATGATGCCTGCTGGAATCGAAACTTCTAACCTCTGAAAAAAGGACCCGTTTCATGGTTTTTACCAAAAAGATTCCCATGCACAGACAAGTCCAAGGCATTAGGAAGTAGTAAGAGTAGGATACAATGATTTTACCCAGTACAGCCAGGCATAATCCAGTGAAGGCGTACCCGGCGTAAGCTACAATGTCTAGCAGTGGTGCTTCTGCACCGCCTAGTGAAAATAGTGACATTTTTAGAAGGGAGACTTGTAGAAACCAACCTACTATTCCTTTCATGAAAAGCCAGTTTAGGGCTTCTGGGGTAAACCTGGAATATCATTAAATCTTAATAACTGAAATTTTAAATTAATAATTGTTTATGATTATAATTAGCGGTTAAGAGTTCGCATGAAAATTTCAAGTTTCGTCTCTAAAAAGTCAAGATAAATCCAAAAAATCTGACAAAAAAGAAAACATGGCTAATGGCCATGCATGTCAAATGTCACCAGAAGTATATTGGGATATGATTTGTTAACGAGAAAAACGGGTAAAACCAAAAAAGAAACCTGTTAAATGGGCCCAAAGTTTATTTTCAATGCATTAAAACTCCTAAATTATTTTAATTAAAAAATAATTTTATTATGTAGAGAATATAATTTTTGTAATCATAATTGACACACTAAACACTTACAGAAAAAATTATAATTCTGGACAAAAATTGATACGGTTTTGGCCCATACAAAAAAGTACACGTTACTCAACCCACTAGATTTTGCTCCCAATAGCCTCGATGTAATTAAAAGATTAATATTATAGTGAAGGTGATACTTACTTCCCTTGAAGACCCAATGAAAAGCCAGCAAGGACAACGTATGTACCAAAAGCCATTAATGGGATATAAAGATCTGGAGCATTAATATCATAAATTGGGGGCTTATATGATAGCCTACCCCCTACTGGCTCAGTAATTCTTGTCCAATGGCCCTGTAAATTTATAGTTAAGGTAAAACATGATATGAAGGTAAAGGACAACAATGATACTTACCCTGTGCAGAAATGGGAATAGAACAACCTTCAATTTGTTCCTCACATAATGGTCATTCACTTGAAAATAATATTGTGGATCAGAGAAGTATCGACTAATCTGTAAGTAAAAGCCAAAAAGTGCATTTAAACTGAGATAGATAGCAGTTTATGTGATGACTCAGATAAATGTGAGTAAAGATGTGCAACCAATAAATAATTACAAAAGTGAGAACTATTGTATCTAATGTTACTTACATTACTCTGCACATACTCAGAGCTTGAACCTAAGATTTTTTCACCATAGGCACCAAGTCCACCCCTGATTAGTCCTGAGCTAGCACCATAAAATGGATTCCCAAAGGGAGTTTGGGGTGTATTTAATGGTGGTCTTCCCCCAGCTGAGTTTCCAAGATTATCATACATATTCAACGAACTGAAAAGAGGAGAAAGAATTGCAGATTCTGTCAAAACAAGGAAAAAATACGTCTAACATATCAACTTCAAACAAAAAAATGAAAAATACATCTAATATACAGAGGCTAAGGTAGATGTGCAGTTATGTACACTTGGTTCTAATTTCAACAATCAACAGTGACATTATATGCATAATTGCATATAAGTACCCAAACCTTCAGTAATTTTCACACATCTTGTAGGTAGTAGCGACTGCTGGCTGTTGCACAACAATGCAACTTTGTTACTGAAAGCTTAGGTTTTCATAACCTTCTGTATGTTTTGTTAAAAAGTGTGGCAATTGAATCTCATAAGTTATGCTTCGTGTTCCGCATTCCAACATCAATGACACGTTTTTGTGATAAAGTTAAATAATTTAAGGATATAAAGCTGGTATCTGTACTATTATAAACTGTATAGAAAATATTACGGAAAGCTAACTTCGCAATTATCAACTACGACTACAAAACCATGCCAATGTCGAACTACAAACCATCGCAAACTAGAACCGCGCTCGTCACCAAAATTCCAAATCCATCCCTAATTTATTGGAATGAGTACATGAAACATATAGATCGCCATTCTTACGGATAAGATAAATTTATCAGCATACAAAAACTGAAACCGTGCAAATTATGTCGATATTGGCGATCTACATATCAGTACTACAATCGTTCACAATTCGTGGCAATTAATTGTCAAATCGATCAGTAAGACATGTGATAACTAACAAACAGAACGGTAATAAGTGACAATTAACACATCTGTGTGAGTGACTGAAAATGAAAACGAACCAGACGAATTACCGATGAAGCGAAAGGTGTTGGATGAGCTTCCGATGTCGGAGGTATCGACGGCAGCGGTGCAGTGACGGCGGTGTTTGTCGACGGAGGAGCAGAGATCTGATAAAATTGGGGATTGAAATGCTTGGGGCGACAGGCTTGTAATTTCCCTCTGTAAAGCAGGGGCTATATTGGAATATGAACTAGACTTGCCTAGAAGCTATAAAAGTTTAATTTACACCCTGTACTTTTAAATATCTCCAATATACTTCTAACTTACTTTTTATTACTTTTTTTACCATGCAATTTAGCTATATCTTTGAATAACATTTTTCATTCTTTGCCGAAAAAAGTTTTTGGAATATTTATATGTTACTCCAAGAAGAAAATCAAAAACTTGTTTGTATAGATTCGTTTTCCATGTCTTTATTATATACAATAAACTTGTCACTATTGAGTATGTCATATTATATGACATAAGTATGTTTATTGGTTTAAGATTGATATTTTGCTAATTGGTACTATCTAGAACTATTTTACAACATCATAAGTTCGGGAATCGGGGATAAGCGGTCCGAGCCACTTGTGATACCAGAGGGGTGATCACTCACCAGTGGCTAAGACCGGTGTTAGGCCTCAGACTAGCTTTCTTGAACCACCAAATTTCTATCATAACGATTATTATGACCACTGTGATAATTTTTCAGATAAAATCTTTCAAAAACAAGATGAACAGTTTGGTTGGAGGACAATGGAAGAAGATTTTAGTTTTAATCTACTGTTTCTGATTATGCTATCATTATAATTTTCACAAGAAGTTGTGATAGGTGATATAATTACTACTCCCTCCGTCCCTTAATAAAGTTCTCATTTCTCCTGGGTATATGTTTTTAGAAGATATTTAGTGATGGGTCATTGGTAATAAATTTAATTAAAATATAGGGTTTTTTGGAGAGAGAAAATTGTCAATAAACACCAACCTTTAACTTTGTCGATTACTGACACTAATATCTAGCGATATAAATCGATACGAAGAATTGCAATATTGGATGCCTAACAATGTGTTTTCGAGTGAAAGGTGAGAAATTTGTAATGAGAAGGCAAGCAATTACTCTTACTCTATTAGCCAAAATAAGGCTCATGATTTAAGTTATACTCCCTTCGTCCCACAAAAAACTTCTAATTTCACTCTAAATTTTTGTCCTACAAAAAACTTCTCATTTTCCCACAAAAAACTTCTCATTTCACTCTAAATTTTTGTCCTACAAAAAACTTCTCATTTCCCACCCATATTTGATGGGCTCCACACAATAAAAAACTATTATTACTAAAGACCTCACCACTAATATTCACTAACTATCTTTCTCTCTCCAATCCAACCTTATAATTTAATTAAAAGTATTATCAATGATTCCACTATTAACTATCACCTAAAAACTTGTGTGTAAAAGCCAAATGAGAAATTTTTTATGGCACGGAGGGAGTAATCTTTAGTTTCATATTTTGCATTTACATAATTTAATTTGTATACAGTATTATTTATTTCCATGTTATTTAGTTTCTTTTATTTATACCAAACTACTCAATGAAGAATACCAATTCATATTCACTTACAATTTGATAATGTGGGACAACTCAAAAAGAACAAATAAATTGAAAACAAGAAGATCGACGAATCGTGTAATCAAAACTCGAGAGGAAGAATAGCACTTCGAGATCCTCGTGTGTTTCCAAACGAGAAAAATGGTCGTTTCGTCCTGATGGCTTCTTCATGGTTTCTTATGAAAATAAGATAATTGTTTGTATTGTATTCGAGTGTTATGTCTTACATTGTAGGTATGGTTTAGTATTTAAATACAAGAAAATAAATCTATACAAGGAAGATATTGATGGTGATAATACACGAGCTGTGATCAAGTGGCAACGGCTAGTATATGGCTGGAATATTGATGATATTTTCGGTAGAGTATTTGTTTCCTTTTCTTCTTTTTGTTTCCTGTTTAACACTCGCCCTCAAGTTGAATAGTGGGATCACCAAAATTTAACTTGTCAAGAACTTCTTTCAAGGATCTTCCACTAACAGCTTTAGTTAAGATATCAGCTAGTTGGTCTTCAGACCATACGAATGGAAGTGTAATAATTTTTGCTTCTAGTTTCTCTTTAATAAAGTGGCGATCCACTTCTACATGTTTGGTTCTATCATGTTGTACAGGGTTTTCACAGATTTGAATTGCAGCCTCATTGTCACTGAATACTTCGCTAGGTTTCTGTGAAGGATACCCTATCTCGGTTAGGAGATGTCTTATCCATAATATTTCAGTTATTCCCCTTGCAATACCTCGGAATTCCGCCTCTGCACTTGATAATGCAACTACTTTTTGCTTTTTACTACGCCACGTTACGAGGTTTCCGCCAACTAGAGTGAAGTAGCCAGCAGTTGACCTTCTATCATTTTTGTCACCTGCCCAATCTGCATCGGTATATAATTGAGTTTCTAGATGCCCGTTGGGTTTGAACATGATTCCATGTCCTACCGTTCCTTTGAGGTATCTTAGGATTCTTATGACTGCTTCCATGTGTGGCTTTTGAGGTTTGTGCATAAATTGGCTTACAACACCTACAGCATATGTGATATCTGGACGAGTATGTGAGAGATATATTAGTTTCCCTACCATTCGTTGGTATCTCATCTTGTCGACAAGATCTTCTTTTTCTTCATTGAGGAGTTTTTGGTTCATAATCATTGGTGTTTCTGCTGGCTTGCAATCGATCATACCAGTCTCTGCCAACAAATCGAGGATATATTTCTTCTGATGCATGAAGATTCCTTGCTTTGATCTTAGAACTTCAATCCCTAAAAAATATTTGAGATTTCCAAGATCCTTCATTTCAAACTCTGAAAATAGGCTCCCTTTTAACTTGGCTATTTCTTCATTATCATTACCTGTAATAATCATATCATCAACATAAATTATCAGACATGTGATCAGTTTCCCTCTCCGTTTAATAAAGAGGGTGTGATCAGAGTTGGTTTGTTTGAATCCATAGCTTTTCATAGCTATGGTAAATCTACCAAACCAAGCTCTGGGAGATTGTTTTAAACCATAAAGAGATTTTTTAAGAAGACACACTTCCCTTTTTTTAAAGTTACTTGCGAACCCATGTGGAGCTTCCATGTACACTTCTTCTTGTAGTTCTCCATGTAGAAATGCGTTCTTTACATCAAATTGATGTAGAGGCCATCCTTTATTTGCAGCTATGGAACAGAGAACTCTAATGGTATTGATCTTTGCAACTGGAGAGAAAGTTTCTGAGTAATCAATACCATATGTTTGTGTATAGCCTTTTGCTACTAATCTTGCTTTGTGTCTTTCGATGGTTCCATCTGTTTTATATTTGATTGTAAATACCCATCGACAGCCAACGGTTTTCTTTCCTGGTGGTAGAGTACATTTACACCAAGTCTTGTTTTTTTTTTCTAGAGCTTTCATTTTTTCTTCCATTGCATTTTTCCAGTGTTCGGATTTTAGAGCTTGATCAACAGTTGTGGGAATTTCTTCGGAACATAGAGCTAATGCAAAGGCTTTGGCATTTGTAGATAGGTTTCCTTTGGCTATATTTGCCATTGGATACCTGCATTTCTTTGTCTCCTTTTTCTGGTGAGTACCTGTTAGGTGGTACACCTCTGTTTGATCTTGGAGGTAAAGTATATTGTGGAGGTTCTTCTTCTTGAGTATTGTTGTTGACGTCTTCTCCATCTTCATTACCTAATTCTTGTGTTTGACTATCTGCTGGCAGATTGTTAGTATCATTAGGTATAGGAGAGGGAATACTTACCTCGGGTATCAGGTCAGGAGTTGAGTCTTGGGGGCACTGTCTTCAGTCTCTTGATGTGGTTCTGTTGAGGACATATCATGATTTTGTTGATCGTTGTTTGTTGTTTTGTCTATTGTCTCAAGCCAACTCAGGTTGTCATTATCATTATTCGTACTCTCCCCGTGACTACTGAGGTTGGATAGGTAATAGTATTCCGTTTCTAGAAAATCACAGTTCATAGTGGTAAACATTCGTTGAGTTTTGGGGTTATAGCATCGGTATCCTTTTTGGTTAACTCCATACCCAACAAAGACACATTTTTCTGCGCATGGGTCAAGTTTGGACCTTGTAGATCTAGGTATGTGTACGAAAACGGTACATCCAAAGATGCGGGGTTCTAGTGTGAGATTGGATGGTGGTCTTGTATATTCTGTGAGAACTTGTAATGGTGTTTTGAATTTTAAAATATGGGTTGGTAGCCGGTTTATGAGATAGGCTGCGGTAGCCAGAGCTTCTGGCCAAAAAGACCTAGGAACTTTAGATTCTATTAAGAGTGCCTGAGTAATTTCTAACAAAATACGATTTTTCCTTTCGGCGACACCATTTTGTTCAGGAGTATGAGGGCAAGAGGTTTGATGAATTATTCCTTTTTGTTGACAAAAAACTTTCATTTCTGAGTTAATATACTCTCCACCATTGTCCGATCTAAGGACTTGGATGGGTTTTTGAAATTGTGTTTGGACCATGTTGTAAAAGGTAGAAAATTTTTCAAAGACTTCAATTTTATTTTTTAATAAGTATACCCATGTCATACGAGTACAATCATCAACAAACATAACAAAAAAATGATAATTTTGCCCCCCATTAATTGGTGCTGGACCCCACACATCTGAATGGATTAATGAAAAAGGTAGATCAACTCTAGTGTTATTAGGCTTAAAGGTTTTTCGATGACTTTTAGCAAAAACGCATGTCTCACAATGTGACTTACAATTTAAAGGAAAAAGTTTAGGAAATAAAGTATGTAAATAGTTGGTGGATGGGTGACCTAGCCTTCTATGCCATAACTGTCACACCCCGCCAAAATTGGTTTTGCGGAAGAACGAGGTGCGACTAATTAGCAATCATAACACATCAATAATAGTAACTTCACATAAATAATAAAAATGGATTGCCAATGTCGTTACAAGATCAAAAAGAAAGTGTTTAAACATAAACCAAAATAAATGTTTGAAAATGAAAGACTTGTCATAAAGACTTATTCTTGAAAAACCAATGCATGACAACCCTTGACAAAAAGAATCTTGAAATGACTTAGTTTCCGTTACCTGAGAAAACATATAGAAAAAGTGTCAACACAATGGTTGGTGAGTTCACAGGTTTTGTGAATCCATAAATGTATCATCGAAATCGTTGTGTACAAATCATGTACAAAAATAGTTTAGGTGCAATGCTTAATCCCTCGCAAGCTAGCTAGGCAAACAAGTTAAGGTATAATCAAGGAGCCGGTAATCAAACCATAAATCTAAAGTAGTTAGAATATAAAGCTCAAACTCAGTTGGGCTAGCGCGACTAACCATGAGCGGGGGATCAATCCCGATAGTACTATCTCTATATTCCTTGGCTAAAACGCATAGTTAATGATTACGGTTAAACGAGGACATGTATTGTGGTCCTTAAACAGTTGGTACGTGTACACCACAATGATTATACAAAGATCAATTATTGCAAAATAGTTTGAGTAGTATATGTTTTCTCCCCCAAATAAAGTAGTTATAAAATAGTAAAAGTGGGGCCGTGAAACTCACCTTAGCGAAACTTCCAAATTAGTAAATCCCCAAAGTTTGAGATTCCAACCAAAGTTTCCTAGCGTCCTAAACGCATATGCATAGTTAATAAGGGACGGTCCAAATTGACACGCCTAGTCTATATGATGCATGAATGTTTCTCTCAATTCGAATTTAGACGGGAGCGATATGTTGGTGACTCGATAGGGTTGGACTTGTATGTTTAATATAGTTGTGTAAGTAAAGTTCATTTTCTAAAATACCTTTACTTTATTCGTGTATATCAATTTGTTAATCAAAGTTAATTATTTAATCAAAGATAAGTAATTATAAATAATTATTAATTAATTAATAATTAAAGAAAATGATTTTTAAATATTAATTCATCATTAAATAATTAGTTGTTAAATGAATATTAATTAAATAAATATTTAATTAATTAGATAAATAAATAAATAAATAAGTAACTAAATATTTAAATAAATAATTAATTAATTAACTAAATTTTAAAGTAAATCTTGCTGTATCAGTTTTATAAATTTTTAATAATAAATTTTGTTTATTTATTTCCTTTTAAAATCAATTTATTTTTATAAAAGATGTATTGGGCTAAATTAGATTATATCATTAAAAAGATACTGATGGGCTAAAAACAAATCAGGAAATGAGCTGGGCTTATCAGTGATTTAGGCCGGCCAATAGGCCAAGGCCCATTCGGATTAATAGATTTCAATTAAACAGATTTGGGCTTTAAATTAATTTAAAATAAAGTAACTGTATTGGGCTATTATTATTTGGGTTCACTTCTTTTACTGGGTCAGTACAGATAGAAGGCCCGATTGCAGTAGCCTGCGACCAAACTGCACAGTCAGCAAAATCAGGAGCAGTAGCCGGTGGTGGCCGGAATTTCTCGCCGGAAAAACAGTTTTGATTGAAATGCGATGGTTTTTGCCGGACAAGAATAATAGTAATAATAATATTAATAAATATAGTATTAATAATCCTGATTCCCTCTCAAAATTCACACATATAAAACCCATTACACACACACTGTTGTGTGTGTTCCGTCGGGGCAGAAACAACCCAAAAACAAGAGGCAGAGGTGTTTACACCTTGCCGGAATACCGGGTTTACCGGAAGAACGAATGCAAAACAAAACCCGACATACCCACACCCAATCCCCGATTATCAGTTACAAAAATATAAGATATCTATTTCCCCCCGAACCCAACTGAAATACCAAATACCCCTACGTCACCGAAGTTGGCGACTAATCGGAATATGAAACCCACCCCTCGTCGGCGACGAGGGAGGTGTAGAAGAGATCAAAACTCAACAAGAATAATCGAACAAAGTCTCACGTATGCATGATTAAATGAAAACAAACGAATGGAAAAGCTTATACCTAACGGAGATGCGGTGATGGATCGAGAATGGGACGGTGTATATGCCTGTGTCGCCGGAAAATATGAAGATCGCCGGAGTTCCTTTTCTGCTTTGTGGGTTTAACCGAAAGTGAGAGAGAGAAGAGAGTGGGGATAGCCTTATAGGGTAGGTTAGGATTGCAGTGATATTAGTTTTGGATGTAGAGAGATAAGTACTAGTTTTTGAATATTATATTATAAACATATGAAAACGTGTACTAGTTTTTAGGAGGTTCGGTACTTGCCTGCACTCTTGTGGTGATGGATAAGAACCAATTTGAGTGTTGGTGGAACTTCGAGATTAGGCTAGCCACTTTTTGAAGTTTTTAATTCTCATTAAAGTGTAACTCAAATACACCATCCATGCATATATGTATAATTCGAAGGGGTCACTAGGACGTGTCAAAATTTCCTTAAGAGCATTATTTTTAGACTTTTTGATTTTAATTATGTTTTATTAGTTATTAACTTTGTAGCTTTACTTTGTATCATAATTTGTTCAAACTTTATATTACTTACTTTTAGATCACTTAAAACTTTATTATAAAATATAAGTTTATACTTTTGGTTTGGGTTTGGTCACCAACTCGCTAAATCATAGATATCACTGTACAACCTCAATATCGGTTACTTGCATCTTTGTTGTTGTATACAAATTAATATATAATTTGTATATTTCGTTAGCTTTATATGAATAGAAGTGTACTTAGTAAAGCTATAGAAATGTAAACTAAATACTAACAATTAGATGTTGAGTTAACACCCAATCGCGAGGGTTGTCACATTCTCCCCTCGTTAAGGAAATTTCTTCCCGAAATTTAAGATAGACGTATCATTTGCTTGGGAGTCGGAAATAGGTGCTCCAAATTATTTAGTTTTCAGTTTTAGGTAGCCAATACATAATAATTATTATATCAAAGCTCCCTAGTTCACTATTTAATAGGTTAGTTTCTAATAAGTGGTATTTTAAAGTGAGGCTACATTCTTCAGAATTTCGTTGGTTCTTTTTAACTTTTCATTAGCTAGTTCTATCAAGTAATTCACGCGTAGTTTACTAGCGTTACATAATTATTAGTCTAAATCCAGTAGACACAAAATTCATATTGACACTTGTATCACATAAAATAGAAGTATGTTGAGCATTGATGAGAAACGTACCAGTTTCTGAATCAGGATCCTGGTGTGCTTTTGGAGCTCCAATCGCGAATGTTCTTCCATGGATGCATTGCCGATCATCGTCATCGTTGGGGTTGTTGTTGTCCTGGTTCTCCCACTCAGGACAATCTCTTATATGGTGACCTTTTACTCCACATTTAAAACACCCTTTTTCGGTGACAAGGGTCACTTGACATGTATAAGCCTTGTGCCCATACTTTTTGCATCTACTACACTTTAGACATCTACCTCCATGATGACGCTTGCATGTGTTGCACTTTGGATAGAATCTGAGGTAAGGTTTAGATCCTTGGTTGGTTGCTTTGGTTGCCAAATATGCCCTGGTTGTACGTTCTTGACTCAAGTTTTGCTTGTTGTGATTGGTGTTGTTATTGTCGTAGCAGTTGTTGAGTAGGTTCTCCCATCCATATTTTTCTATCACACTCTTATCCTTAGCTCTACTCTTGAAACATTCTTGTTGTGTTCTCTTAACTGATAAACTCACTCGACTTGTCTCGGCATTATGCCCGAACTTATTACTCCAATTGCATCGTGTGCATTTTCCATAGTGATGTCGATTGCATTTATTGCATGTTGGGTGCTTGTCGGCGTATCCATTGGTGCTTCCACAATAGGATTTGGTACTTGAATCGTTTGTGTTTCCGAAATTATGTTCCTTTAGTATAATTTCTCCCCCGTGGGTGTTAATCCTTCCATCCTTGTTACCGTATGAAATTGGGACTCTGTTGTCGGTACTATTTCTCCTAGTACCATTCATTTCGTTATTGCTGCCATTGATATTCCCATTCATCATGATGAAGTTTCCAGCGTGGTTTGCTTCGTACTGAGCAAGAGTAGTTGCGACTTGTTGAAATATGACTGCTACAAGACCTACGACTGTCAGTGGAGCTGAGTTCTCGTTTTGGTTAGTTCCTCTCGTATTTTCCATTTCTTCCTGTTAGTGCACACAACACGTGTCAGACCATGTGTGGTGATCTCTTATCCCGAATATAATTAACTTATTGAGAAACGCCTAAGCGAAGTGGGTTCTAAATTTAGTGGTTTCATTTATTGTGGAGACAACTCTCGTGTCATGGATGGATTCTTGGCTGTAAGGTCGTCGTGTGATTCAATGAGGCTATTAAAATTAGTTTAGTAGTTCCGAATTTAATTCGACAAGAGAGATGAAAATCTTAGTGAGTTATTTAAGAGTATAATTTAATAGCTTTATATGATGGATATGCCTTTGATTCGTAGATTGAATGGTTTGTCTTCTAGTACATATGTTAAGGATGCTTATTCATTTGTTAATTACAATGATCCATGACTTTGATAATTTCACATTGTACTATGTAACTATAAACACGTTGGCCACCCGTTTTTATAATATCATGGTACAATATTTCGTCATCCTTATCACTTCATATTTTCTCATTCATTAATATGAGTTTTTTTTTTTTTTTTTTACTAGTATTTTATACGTATTTCATGGATCATATTATTCATTCTAGAGAAATTTGAAATCTTTTCTTCACAATGTATTATCCAAATTCAGGAGTTGTGTTTAGAATTTAATATAGAGATATTTTTAAAGATGACATGAGTCAACTTTCGTATTTTCGTTTGTTGATTGATGGGTAGACATTAAGACTTTGGTTAAACGGAATATCTTTCGAGTTTTATGATTAGTGGATTGAGAAATTAGGATTAAGTTTATGATACTCGTGTGAGGAACATTATATGGGAAGGATATATATAATATATGTTGTGTAAGACGAGTATATATAGTGTATAAAATGAATACATCATACGTGATTGACATACGTGGTACGCGTGTAAATGTGTTTATTGTGCAAGTTCGTCTAACGATGTATCGCAAGGCTCACTGTCCAGTCGAGTAGAGCATCCAAAATATTCAATCTTCGTAGACGTTCGGTAGAAATTCTCAAATTCGTGTTTTCGTGTAAGTGAATAATGAAGTGTAGACAAGGGATACAATTTAGGTGTTAGGTATGTGGAGTAAATGTGTAGTGAAAAGTGTAGTGTAGAGTATTGAGTATTCGATATATTGTAACAAGTTTCACATATAGTCTCACGTATAACTATCCACTACTATAAGAGTTCCCTATCTAATGTAAAACTAAGGCAATAAAAGCTCCTAGTAGTAGGTCAAGGGAGGGATACGATATGCGACCCTACATGAAATGCAATTTTATGTGTGATGCAACCCTACATGAAGTGAGACTCTTGTATGCAATGAAAATGTTTTGACCAAAATGTGGCTGTCCAAAAATCTTTTCCGGTTATAGATTATACTCTCGCTAATTCACTATAACCAATGGCTCTGATACCAATCTGTCACACCCCGCCAAAATTAGTTTTGCGGAAGAACGAGGTGCGACTAATTAGCAATCATAACACATCAATAATAGTAACTTCGCATAAATAATAAAAATGGATTGCCAATGTCGTTACAAGATCAAAAAGAAAGTGTTTAAACATAAACCAAAATAAATGTTTGAAAATGAAAGACTTGTCATAAAGACTTATTCTTGAAAAACCAATGCATGACAACCCTTGACAAAAAGAATCTTGAAATGACTTAGTTTCCGTTACCTGAGAAAACATATAGAAAAAGTGTCAACACAATGGTTGGTGAGTTCACAGGTTTTGTGAATCCATAAATGTATCATCGAAATCGTTGTGTACAAATCATGTACAAAAATAGTTTAGGTGCAATGCTTAATCCCTCGCAAGCTAGCTAGGCAAACAAGTTAAGGTATAATCAAGGAGCCGGTAATCAAACCATAAATCTAAAGTAGTTAGAATATAAAGTTCAAACCCAGTTGGGCTAGCGCGACTAACCATGAGCGGGGGATCAATCCCGATAGTACTATCTCTATATTCCTTGGCTAAAACGCATAGTTAATGATTACGGTTAAACGAGGACATGTATTGTGGTCCTTAAACAGTTGGTACGTGTACACCACAATGATTATACAAAGATCAATTATTGCAAAATAGTTTGAGTAGTATATGTTTTCTCCCCCAAATAAAGTAGTTATAAAATAGTAAAGTGGGGCCGTGAAACTCACCTTAGCGAAGCTTCCAAATTAGTAAATCCCCAAAGTTTGAGATTCCAACCAAAGTTTCCTAGCGTCCTAAACGCATATGCATAGTTAATAAGGGACGGTCCAAATTGACACGCCTAGTCTATATGATGCATGAATGTTTCTCTCAATTCGAATTTAGACGGGAGCGATATGTTGGTGACTCGATAGGGTTGGACTTGTATGTTTAATATAGTTGTGTAAGTAAAGTTCATTTTCTAAAATACCTTTACTTTATTCGTGTATATCAATTTGTTAATCAAAGTTAATTATTTAATCAAAGATAAGTAATTATAAATAATTATTAATTAATTAATAATTAAAGAAAATGATTTTTAAATATTAATTCATCATTAAATAATTAGTTGTTAAATGAATATTAATTAAATAAATATTTAATTAATTAGATAAATAAATAAATAAATAAGTAATTAAATATTTAAATAAATAATTAATTAATTAACTAAATTTTAAAGTAAATCTTGCTGTATCAGTTTTATAAATTTTTAATAATAAATTTTGTTTATTTATTTCCTTTTAAAATCAATTTATTTTTATAAAAGATGTATTGGGCTAAATTAGATTATATCAATAAAAAGATACTGATGGGCTAAAAACAAATCAGGAAATGAGCTGGGCTTATCAGTGATTTGGGCCGGCCAATAGGCCAAGGCCCATTCGGATTAATAGATTTCAATTAAACAGATTTGGGCTTTAAATTAATTTAAAATAAATTAACTGTATTGGGCTATTATTATTTGGGTTCACTTCTTTTACTGGGTCAGTACAGATAGAAGGCCCGATTGCAGTGGCCTGCGACCAAACTGCACAGTCAGCAAAATCAGGAGCAGTAGCCGGTGGTGGCCGGAATTTCTCGCCGGAAAAACAGTTTTGATTGAAATGCGATGGTTTTTGCCGGACAAGAATAATAGTAATAATAATATTAATAAATATAGTATTAATAATCCCGATTCCCTCTCAAAATTCACACATATAAAACCCATTACACACACACTGTTGTGTGTGTTCCGTCGGGGCAGAAACAACCCAAAAACAAGAGGCAGAGGTGTTTACACCTTGCCGGAATACCGGGTTTACCGGAAGAACGAATGCAAAACAAAACCCGACATACCCACACCCAATCCCCGATTATCAGTTACAAAAATATAAGATATCTATTTCCCCCGAACCCAACTGAAATACCAAATACCCCTACGTCACCGAAGTTGGCGACTAATCGGAATATGAAACCCACCCCTCGTCGGCGACGAGGGAGGTGTAGAAGAGATCAAAACTCAACAAGAATAATCGAACAAAGTCTCACGTATGCATGATTAAATGAAAACAAACGAATGGAAAAGCTTATACCTAACGGAGATGCGGTGATGGATCGAGAATGGGACGGTGTATATGCCTGTGTCGCCGGAAAATATGAAGATCGCCGAAGTTCCTTTTCTGCTTTGTGGGTTTAACCGAAAGTGAGAGAGAGAAGAGAGTGGGGATAGCCTTATAGGGTAGGTTAGGATTGCAGTGATATTAGTTTTGGATGTAGAGAGATAAGTACTAGTTTTTGAATATTATATTATAAAAATATGAAAACGTGTACTAGTTTTTAGGAGGTTCGGTACTTGCCTGCACTCTTGTGGTGATGGATAAGAACCAATTTGAGTGTTGGTGGAACTTCGAGATTAGGCTAGCCACTTTTTGAAGTTTTTAATTCTCATTAAAGTGTAACTCAAATACACCATCCATGCATATATGTATAATTCGAAGGGGTCACTAGGACGTGTCAAAATTTCCTTAAGAGCATTATTTTTAGACTTTTTGATTTTAATTATGTTTTATTAGTTATTAACTTTGTAGCTTTACTTTGTATCATAATTTGTTCAAACTTTATATTACTTACTTTTAGATCACTTAAAACTTTATTATAAAATATAAGTTTATACTTTTGGTTTGGGTTTGGTCACCAACTCGCTAAATCATAGATATCACTGTACAACCTCAATATCGGTTACTTGCATCTTTGTTGTTGTATACAAATTAATATATAATTTGTATATTTCGTTAGCTTTATATGAATAGAAGTGTACTTAGTAAAGCTATAGAAATGTAAACTAAATAATAACAATTAGATGTTGAGTTAACACCCAATCGCGAGGGTTGTCACAATAACCATGCTTCTCTTTGGGTTGTTCCATGAGATAACATTGCATTTCCACTTTGAGTTACTTCATCCACATAATATAGTCTATCTTTTTCAGTGCCACGCCCAATTATCGCCCCCGTCCTGATATCCTGTAATATACAAAAGGTGGGTTGCATGAGGACCGAGCACTTCAATTCTTTTGTAACATGGCTAATGAATAAGAGTTTATGTGACAGTTGGGGAATATAGAGACATCTAGAGAGTTTCAGAGTTGGAGATATTTCAATATTCCCCCCTGTTTTCACATTTAACTTTTCTCCATTTGCAGTTTGTATGTATGCTTTTGTTGGTTGATTTGTAGATGTAAAATCAGATAAATCGTAGGTCATAGTGTCGGTAGCCCCACAATCAAAAATCCATGATTTTTCTTTCTCATTATGTTGAGCAATATTTACCCAACCCCTTCCATTTATTAATTTTTTACAATTTTTAAGACTTGTATCAAAATATGAGCTAAATGACACTGTTTTATAAAACATTTTTCCTTTAGAGTTAAAACTAATTTCTTTTTGTGAAAACAAGGAAGTATCAGGTGGGTCCCCATCGAAGACTTCCTGTTTGTTGTCTTCCCCTTTTGTAGTTTTGTTTTTAATATCTGTTTTGTCAAAAGAAGTTTTCATGGGGTTAAAATGAAATTTAGCAAAATCAGTGGGGTTCACAACTGATTTTGATGAAAGTTTGTTGTTTTCGTTGTAATTTTTAAAAGAGTAAAGGAGGGGTTTCGATTTTTTCATAATCTCAACCCCTGTACCTGTCTCCATCGTGAAACCCTTATCCCCTTCGTCATTGACAGCCGCTGTTGCGATGCCCCCAAATCCCGATCCAGAAGCGGGTTTCCGATCGTTGTTGTTGCTATCGTTTCTTCCTTTCTCCGATCCGTTTTGTTTGGTGCCTTTTTTGTGGCCATCGTTCCACCAATCGGGATAGCCGACAATCTGAAAACATTGTTCTTTGGTGTGTCGTCTCATGCCACAATTTTCACACAGAAGGTGCGATTTATCTTCTTTATATGTCGAATTGGTTCTTTTCCCTTCTGGCCGGCGGTATCCACGTGTAGCGAGCCCTGTTCCTTCGAGTTCAGCGGCGGCGACAGCTAATCCCGAAGCTACACCTTGTGTTTCGAGGTTAGTTGCTCCTAGTATAAGCTGGTGAGCGGCTTCCTTTCGCACTGTGGCGTACGCTGCCTCGGTAGAAGGGAGAGGATCCAATCGGAGGATTTCCCTCTTGATATGTTCATACTTTCTGTCAAGGGAATTCAAAAATTGAAAGAGTTTCTGCTCTGACCTAATTTTTGAGTAAATCTTGATGTCGTCTGGACACGTCATTGGATTCAGATCGATTCTTTCGATTTCTCCCCAAATCCGTTGTAACGTAATCCATAGTTCTTCAAGAGAACTATCATTCTGTTTGATCTCGTTGGCTTTAACGTGAAGATTAAATGTTTGTAGCTTATCTCTTCCGCTACTGTAAGTAACCACCAATGCATCCCACAAGGTTTTTGCTGTGGTATATTCGGTTAGGTTGCCTGCAAGAGCGGGTTCGATGTTTTGAATCAGCCACGAGAAGACAATTAAGTCTTCCTGCTCCCATTGATCGAAGGTTTCGTGTGCTTGATCTGGTGGGTTTGATGTTAAATGAGATAACAATGATTTTGATTTACCGCCTATGGCGACTCTGATCATTCGAGTCCATAGAGCGTAGTTCTGATTGTTGAGCTTGAGGATTATTTGGAGGTTATCGGAAAGTTTTGGAATTTGGTTTTGATTGGTGTTGTTTCTGAGCAGATTAGCAATTTGTAACGACAAACTTGCATTCGAGTCGCCGTCTCCGGGCATGGCTGGGCTCGAAGGGTTTGATCGGTTGTGCTAGATAAAAAAAAGGTAGATGATGAGCTTAACACTGCTCTGATACCATGATAAACAGTGAAAATAAGATAATTGTTTGTATTGTATTCGAGTGTTGTGTCTTACATTGTAGGTATGGTTTAGTATTTAAAGACAAGAAAATAAATCTATACAAGGAAGATATTGATGGTGATAATACACGAGCTGTGATCAAGTGGCAACGGCTAGTATATGGCTAGAATATTGATGATATTTTCGGTAGAGTATTTGTTTCCTTTTCTTCTTTTTGTTTCCTGTTTAACACTTATGATATCTTGAATTGATAAGTAAATGTCACAATCAACCGCTGAATCCATCGAGAAAGACCTTCGAAGGGGTTGAATCACAAGCTGCTCATCTTTCGCGACACTTACCCTTTCGTCGCTATCAGTACGACACTTTCCTAACTCATTCGGGTGCTCACCCAATTCAATTGTAACAAATTCCTCATTGCTGCTTGTTGGACTGCTATGGGCCAATGTTGGTGGATCTTGGGGTGAAGGAGTTGGCCCAATTGTGTCGGTTGGAAATCGGGCAGCACCCGAGATGTTTAATCGACAAATTGGACAGTTCGGGTTGTCCCGAAGCCAAATGTCGATACAATTCAAATGGAAGCCATGGTCACAGCAAGGAAGAACTCTTAATGTATTTAAATCTTGAAACTTATTTAAACAAACAACACATTTATACAACTTTTTGTTCTCACCGTCCCGTTTGCTATACCGGAAAACGGGTATTTCTTGGATTAGTGATTCATCGAGCCCGGTGATCTGGCATGCTGGAGTGGAGTAGACCGATGGTGGTTCTTCCGATGTGGCAGTTTGGGTCATCAAGAATCGGGTTAACGGGTAACAACATTTGGTGATGAAGAAGTAGCTAATGATCAAAAAAGTGATGGCGGTGATGCAAGCTAGTGCGATGGCTAGTAGCGGGAATCCGGTGGCGGTTGTTGTCGGGAAAGCTGACGGTTGGTAGGTCGAGTTTTGGTGGTTCGTGATTGACCGGTGGCTGGTGTTGTAGACTTGATTATGTGTAGAACTGAAATCCATCTGTGAATAGATTTTAGAACTTTTACTTAGACACAACTGTTTAAGATAATACTGAGCGCGACTTTGTAATTGTGTGTTCTAGACAGAACACATAGCCAAATGATACCAAATCATGAAATCTATATTTTTATGTTCGAGGGTGATTTGAGGGCGGGGCTATTTTAATGAAATTAAAAGGGAATTTACATCAAGGAAATAGCATAATAATTGATTAATGGTTAGATTGCCCCTACAATGGTGAACGAATATGATTACTAGCGTGGGTAACCTCTTGAAAGCCTCTTACATTTATTTTATTAACTACAGTCATTTAATTAACCAAGATGATTTATTTATCATAACGAGGCAACATGGCCCGTGCACTTTGTTTAGGATAATAAGTTTATTGAGCGTAAATCATATACTTTGTATTGGAGTTTCGGGCAGAGTATCTAAAACATGAACGCTAACATGTTTGACTTTGATTTGTGGGTATCAAATGTTGAATATTTTATATTCTGTAACAATGTTAGTAATAATCAAAGAACCAAAATGAACATGCAAACCTGAAAAACCGACGAGAATCAAACTGCACGGAATGGGATTCCTGTCCTTTAAGGTTTATACGTGCTGTATGCTGCTAGCCTCTACGTATCACCCCAGGATTTGATGCAGTACGCTGGTAAGTTCTTACAGCCAAGAATCACCAAACAACACAAATTGTTTAATCAGAAACATGAAGGAACAGAGCACAAGAACGCAGGAGCAATTGAGAGAGAATGTGTGTTTTTTCGGTGTGTTCTAGACTGAGCCTCGAGCCAGTTTTTATAGTGAACCCAATGTGTCAAAACTGTAACTGCTCGGGATTAATATTGACCATTAAGCCAGACGTTTTAACTGATATGGTCATAAACCAAAAACGTTACAACGACCAAAGTCATCAACCAGTTTTAATACCCAGACGTTACAGTCTTCTCAAACACACGACCAAAAATAAAAGCTCCTCAGCTCCCAGCGACCGATGCGAAGTGCGCCTAAATCGCGCCATTTCGCATCATCGGTCTCGGCTCGGCGCGCGTGTGGGTCTAGCCTTTAATCCTCCACTAAAGCCTTTGAAAGCTTAAAGAATTAAATGCCTTATAAACCCATTTAATGTTCTTCCCCTCACCAATGTGGGAACTTGCCAACTTGCAAGTATTAATTAATATATTAATATTAATTAATAATTCCAACATCAAATGGGTAAACATTACAAACTTGATGGTCATATGACCCAAACACGTTGTGTTCCATTAGAAATTTAGAGTGTGTCCCGTGGATTAGTTTGAAGTACAACATCAATTGTCACTTAACATCTTTCATGATAATAAAAAAACAAACTCAGAACTCTTGATCTTTGCTTTACCACCAACCCCTGTAACCATTAAATAAACAAAAAGAAAAACATTTTAGAACCTGTCTATAATATGATATGATTATAGTAAAATAAAAGCAAAATTTAAAATTTATTTATCCAAAGAACTCGAGAATGATCCAACCAAATATCCTACAAAATGATCATCATTCATGGACAACATCATAATATCCAAACTACATATTTATTACAGTATTGATAACATCATCATTCATGGAAATCACATACAAAATGATTAATATATGCAATTTTGATGAGAACATTGTAACTCAGTAGTGATATTAACTAATATGATAATCATATATAACATGATTAATACATAAATATCCTCCAAATGGTATTATGTTTTATCATGTTAATACGCAAACATGCATATATTGTCATCATATATCTATTTCCTTACATATTAGTCATTTGCATGATAACATGATAACTTCTGGATTAAACATGTTATCTAACTCCTAATATCCACAAATAAGCAAATCAAAATTAACAATAGGGTGAATTAGCGAGAGAAATAAAGATATATAATCGATTTGATAAAAGAAGGTCATAATATGAACAAAGAAATACCCGAGCAACTCATCAGAATAGTAACATGCAACAGAGAGACTGCAGATAACGAATGGAACAATTGAAACGGTTTTTCCATTAAGTCGCATCAATTAGGTAGCGTCCCATTGAAACCATGTTTCACTGTTGCATGCCAAATTAAGTTGCATCAAGGAAGTGAGGAAGAAGACGTCCTTTACTGATTTGTTTGGAAGGGTTATCGATTGAGGGCCAATAGGCTCATCGAGTAATGGTCGATTAAAGGAAATTGCACCGGATTTTGAAGATGTTGAAAGTATAAGAGCAATGGTTAGGGGTAATACCGAAACTGAATTAGGGTTCTGAAGGAGATGATGATTATGAGAGGAGGCAAAGGGTTGGGAGAAGATGCTCTGATTTATAAGGCAAACTCCAATTGACGGTTTGAAACTTCATTAGTTGACGAAACGGTGTACACCTCTTCAATTGAACGGAAATTAATTGTGAGACATGGTTTGAGAAGAAACTGATATGGTGGTGATGGAAGCGTCAGGCGAAGAACGAAACCGCCAAAACTGAAGAAAATATTGGATGGGAAACCGGAAACGTAGGTTGCTTAAAATTTGTAATTAAATCATGCTAATTAATAAATGATAATTACTTAATTAATACCAAGATAACTAATACCTACTTCAAATTGGACCTCATTTTTTAAATATATATATAGATACTATTTTAACAGCAATTAAAACTAAATTATTTTACTTCTTTCAAAATGCTTAATATTTCTTACATCAAATTCAATTATACTCTAATAACTTCTAATATAAATGTATCTTGTTCGCTACTTTGTATAAATGACATGTGCCCTTCTATCTATTAACTCGTTAAATCCACATCCAAACAGGCCCTAAATCCTAACTAAATCCAAATTTCACTTAATTATACAATGGCAAAAATGAAAGGTAAAAACATTGAAAATAATAGTCTTTACGTACCTTAAACAACCCAAAAAGTGCATCAACCCAACTTGTTAATTTTCTATAGTTATCTGGATTAAGAAAAAAAAAGATAAAAAAAGCATTAGCGACTAATTAATTAAATCACATGAATTATTTAAAATTGGATCGATGCATCAATTTATCACACCCTATGAAAATGTATGATTTTCAAACGTCCGTCGTGAGATGTTAAAGCAAAATCATCATTTGGCTTGAAAGTACTCAAATTTATGAGCTTGGGTTTAAACCCTAAAGAAACAACAATCCAACCACCACAAACAATCAAATCATTGCATATTCTCACAATTCACTTAAAGTAGAAGAGAACATACCAAAAAGCTCCATTTTGAGGTTTTCTTGCATAATATCATTGTTGCAGACAAAAAAAAAAAATAGCCACCACAGTCTAATTTCATGGCAAAGATTCTGACTGTGGTAGAGTTTTGTACCACTTATCAACACTATTCTTACTATTATCTTGTTCTTTTTATTCATGATAAAGATTTATTGAAACGTCTTTTTGTAATTAAACATAAGTAGTGAGAAAGTCTTTTGTAATTAGCACCTAATTTTTAAATGCACGCATTAATTTTTTTTAACTTCTTGAAACGTCTTTTGTAATTAAGTGTTCGAGCAACGATTGTCAAACACGAAAATTAGGCGACGTCAACCTTGAATCTCCTGTGATGATCACAGTGCAAACCCAACAAGTTCTTGGCGAACCTAGGGTGATCGAGGTTGAGTGCGAAGGTAAAAGTAAGAGTGTGTGAACTCTGTGTTGTAGGGCTTTTTTGAATCTCTCTCAGTGTGTTTGATACTGAGCTAGGCCATGTATTTATATGGCCAGGTCTCAGGTATGTGGAACGTTGGCTCATTATGACTGCAATAAAGCAGTCATGAAGCACCATTAAAACAACGTCAATGATCGTGTAACGGCATGAAATAAAGCAGTCATGAAACGCCATTATGACGCCATAAGACACGCGCCTCTGATCATGACAGGCGGTGATGACCTGACCGGACAGGCTGTCATGACTTTGACAGGCGGTGATGACGGCGACAGGCGGTCATGACTTTGACGGGCACGATCACGAGTTGGCGGATCCACGTGGGCCATTATTATTGTGACTGGACTCTTGAAGATAAGGGCCCATCGTTATTTAGGTTTTGAGGAATTAGCCTATATATACATAGGTAATTCCTACTAACCTTATCATGCCCCCGAGTTAGGATTTGTCAAAAAGTCGATTTGCAAGTCGTAACTATCAAGTAAGTCTTTTCCGGTTTTTCTCTTTTCTTTTTCTTAATTGTTTTTCGTTCGAGTGTATCGGTACAGCTCGTGACCGGCTGTCTTGACCGGCGGTGCGTGCGATCCATCAGACGACTTTAGGGTTCGTTGACCGGCTGTCTTGACCGGCGCATCGTGCGATCCATCAGACGACTGTGCGCAAGAGAATTAATCGGCTGGGTGGTCGCCGTTAGACCGGCTGTCAAAAGCCAAAGACGACCTTAGGGTTAGTTGGGGACCGGCGGTGTCAATTTTATACCGGCGAACTCGAGTCTCGATCGACACCGGTTATCAAGCGGTTTGGGTTTGGTGGTACAACCGGCTGTTACGAGGCATATTGTAAAATTTTGACCGGCTGTCGACTGAGTCGGCGATCTAGACCGGCTGTCCGGCGGTCGAAAGGGGTGAGTTGACCATCGAGACGGGCCTTCTTCGGCCGGCTGTCCTCGGCTGAGACCGGCTGAGACCGGCGGTCGATTGGGGTATAGCGTACCGGCGGTCGATTAGGGTAGATCGGGCGAGGGGTATAGCGTACCGGCGGTGTGTAATGGGCCGTCGGTTTAGGGTTTTAGCGGAGCGGGCGATTTAGGGTTCTAATGGGCCGGCGATTAGGGGTGGCCGGCGGTTTATACAGTTGTCGCTTGAAATCGTTAAAACGTTTTCCTGCTTGCGATTGTATTTTTTGCTGCAGGTTTAACTGAGTTGCTTGCTACCTTATAGGTACGGATTTGCGTTTCCCTTGCTTTATTTACATCCCTGTAGCTAGATAGTTGATATCGTTGGTTTATTAGGCGTAGTTGTCTTAACATGGGAGAGCCAGTGTCAGATGCGATAGTTGTGGAAGCTCCATCGGTTGCTCGGAGCCCTAGCACAGTCAATGACAAAATGCTAGCAAAACTGATGGATGAGTATCCATGCCTTAGAAAATATAATGCTATTGTGCCTATGTCAAATCAACGAGCCAATTCCCCTCCGCAAGGGAAAGTAGCTCTCTATATCCACTACCTTTCCCACTCCAATTTTAGATTTCCGCCCACTGCTTTTTATCTGAGAGTGCTGAACTATTTCAAGTTGGGGTTTGCACAGTTACACCCAGTAGCTGTATCAAAAATTACGACGTTTGAGATGTTACTGGTGGCAATGGGCATAAGACCGTCAGTACCTCTGTTCAGGGCGTGTTATAAGCTGATGATATCTCATGATTGGTTTTCTGTAGAGTTAAAAGATAGAAAGAAAAAATTTATTCGGGAGTGCTTTACTAGTCATAGGAATTGGAGGTTTAAATATGTGTTTGTCGATGCCGCTTTCAGAAATATTTGGGCCAGTAACTTGTTTGGATGGAGAGCGGGATTTGACAAATCGTTAAACAATGCTCCAGCCCTAACACCTCAAAGCGAAAGGCTGCGTAAGCAAATTTTACGAAAGACAATTGTATTTCGGGTTTATGAGGAAGGTGCTTTGGTGTTAGCTGGTCTATCAGATTATTGGATTGAAGGAATGAAGCCTGTGATTATGGACTCGGATACTGGGAAACGTGGGTTTCTGTTGTTATATTGTCATGCTTTGCTTTTATATTATCTTTGTACAGGTACTGACTCATTGTATGTTTCCTGCAGCCATGAGCTTGATGGATTTCATGGAGGGAGATCCAGCTATTATGGAGTATGAGATCGAAAGTCATCCGACTGATGTTACACTTGGTGGACAAGAAACTGGCGCTTCTTCACATGTTAATTCTGGGATAGACACGACCACAACCAACGAAGTAGCATCAAGCACGACATCAGGTAATTGCACAATCTTTACACATATATACTTACGATGGTAAAAGGTAAGCGTACGTGTTATGTTTCCGCAGGTGCTGCTGAGAATGAAAAGTCACTGTCCAGGACTATTGTTGAGAGTGGTAACGAAGATGAAACAGGTAACACGATAATTATAGTCGTTGCCAACTTATTACATGTTACTTAACGATCTTATGGTGAATATGTAGGAGACTTCGATTACCTGGGAGCAACGTCAATTCCAGATCCCCGATTGGATGGCCGAGATATGTTAGGACTTGGTAAAAGGACGGTGATTCTAGATGTAAGCGATTATGACCTCCCCCCGAAGGTGCCAAAGTTGACGTTCCCCTCTAATCTTCCCGCAAATGCGACGTTAGTAAATCGCGAGGGTAACGCTGGATCATTTGGAGTAAGTGCCTCAATTGGTGGGACCCGGAGTATGTTTGGGACCATCAGCGCTCCTTTTGGATCTACCAGGTTAGCATCGAACCATAATTTTGGCATGACACAGTCTCCTGTTATACAACGTACTAACCTGCCTATGTCAACTAGCGGGAGTGCGCCATCAGGATCGATGAATGGAAATACAGAGAGTGCAATTCGTGCAGAAGACATAAGTATGTTCAATAGTTTCATGGATTATGTCCGACAGCTTGTAACCAATGAACATGGGGAATTGAAGAAGTCGTGCGCCGAGTTGCAGGTGCAAGTTGATAATAGCCAAGATGATATTACCTCTCTAAAGAAAGATCTAGCACTTGAGCAAGCTACATCCAGTCGTTGTCAAGAGGAAGTGCGCACGCTTAAAGAGAAAATATCCCACCAGGGGGTCATTTTGACCAAGACTGAAACGGAAAAGCAAGAGATGTCAGCCACCCTGAGTGCCCGTGACGATCAGTTAGCGCAAAAAGAGCAACAGGTGATTGCAAAAGATGTTGAGCTGATGACTATGAGGCAAACGATGGTCAATATGCGTGAAGAACGCGATGCTGCCATGCAGATGAGGAAAGATTTAGTTGCTGCATTGCCTCAGCTATTTGATTTGATGCTTAAACATCCTGATGTGGCTAATGTGCTGAACGATTTTAACCGTGCTTCTCATATGTTTGGAAGACATCTTGCTAGCAAAAAAGTGAAAGATGCACTCCCCCATATTTCTCCCGAGAGCTTGCCTTTTTTGAACCCTGCGACGCATGGTAACATGATGCGTGCGAGTGAGAAATTTGCAGACAGGGCTTTTCCCATTATGACTACCCTGGTGCAAGATTTGGAGATGTCATTGCCGGCTATTATAGCCTTATTGTCGGCACAGCCACAACCTTAGCTTGTTTATGCATGTGATGACTTTGTGACTTGGTTTTATTTTGTGGTTGGATTATTGCTCTGTAGCATTTGAATAATTTTGTGGAATTTCTATGTTAGAAATTACTTTTGGTTTCTTTCTATGCGTGTACTTAGCAATAGAAATTATTTATGTGTTTGTAGGTTTACCGGTGAAATAATTTTTTACTCGCGAGGATGTCGCTTCCGAATAGGAAGTGCTTATCTTTTATCAAGTTGATTAAAAGATGAAATTGGATGCATGTGTAGGGATCAAACAATTTATGTGTGATGGACCACCTAGCATAATTGATTTTGAACTATGTTCTTGACTATGTCACTAGCATAAAAGTGTTAACTTACTGAGTTTATTGAATAAAATTGGGATACATGATCAAACCAAATTATTACACGTAACACTTCTTCAGGTTCATGACATTCCATGTCCTGGGAATAGTCTGTCCATCCATGTCTGACAAGGTGTAAGACCCATTGTCATTAGCATGAAGTATTTGATAAGGGCCTTCCCATGTAGGGCCGAGCTTTCCTTGATCTTCTACCCTGCTGGCCTCATTCTTCCTCCATACCAGATCGCCTGGCTGAAAAGAGAGAGGACGGACTCGCCGATTGTAATATTTAGCCATCTGCAGGTGACTGGCGGCCTGTTTGATGAGAGCGATCTCCCTACGCTCTTCTACGATGTTTAAGTTTTCTCGTAGTGCGTCCTCATTCTCTTCAGGGTTGAAGTCCATAACCCTTTGAGTTGAATGAGTAAGCTCTGGAGGAATGACAGCTTCCGTACCATAAACCAAGCTGAAAGGTGTTTCAGATGTAGTTGTACTTGGAGTGGTTCGATGAGCCCAAAGGATACCTGGTAATAGATCCACCCATGCACTTTTGCGCTGGCCTAATTTGGCTTTGATTGCTTTCACGATGGCCTTATTCATGACCTCGACCTGGCCATTGGCTTGAGGATGTGCCACTGACGTGAATCGCTGTTGTATGTTCATGTCAGAACACCAAGCCTTGAATGGACCTTCTGCAAATTGCTTGCCATTATCGCTTACCATGACATGTGGTACCCCAAACCTGCAAACTATGTGTTCCCAGACAAAATTTATAACTCGCCTCCCAGTGATAGTTGCCAAGGGCTTTGCCTCTATCCACTTGGTAAAGTAGTCGACAGCAACAATGAGAAATTTGACATTGCCAACGCCGGACGGAAATGGCCCGACAATGTCAATCCCCCATTTGTAAAATGGCCATGCAGTAGTAACAGGTATAAGATCCTGCTTTGGCAATTTGGCGACAGAAGCATGTTGTTGACAGGCTGTGCACTTTTCGATTTCCTCCCTTGCATCTTGATGCATCGTTGGCCAAAAGTACCCCAATCGCATGATTTTACCAGTGACCGAGCGTGGTCCCGCGTGGAGGGAACATGTGCCGCTATGTACAGCTTCAATGATACTTTTAGCCTGTGTTGGGCCAACACAACGCAGGTGTGGCCCCAGATAAGATTTGCGAAACAGGCAGTTGTCCACCAACGTGTACATTGGTGACTTCATACGAATTTTCCTTGCTAGCTGTGGATCAGCCGGTAGTACATCATGTTTGAGGAAATTTAAGATCGGAGTCATCCAACATTCTTCCTCTGTAACAGTGGCGACCTCCTTTGGTCGCGCAATGGACTTTTCTGTCAAGACCTCCACCATTAATTCTTTTTTAAGATGAGCAAAGGCAGACGAAGCCAACTTGCTTAGGGCGTCAGCTAACTTGTTGCGATTTCTGGGCACTTGCTCGATGGTAAATTTCGTGAATTCTGAGATCACCTTTTTAGTTTCTTCTAAGTATAGCTGCATGGAGGTTTGGTTCGCGACGAATGTTCCACTGACTTGGTTGGCGACAAGCTGTGAATCTACAAATACAGATATGCTTGTCACCCCCATTTTCCTGGCAATTTTCAAGCCTGCTAACAAAGCTTCATACTCCGCTTCATTGTTAGTTGTGGGAAACTCAAACTTCAGTGCATATGTATACTCATTTTTATTGGGGTCTGTAAGAATTAAACCCGCCCCGGAGCCCTCCAAGTTAGAGGCACCATCAGTGAAAAGTGTCCATGGGGAATTTTTGTCTCCCTGCTTTTCCTTATCTTCTTCGTCTACCTCGGCAAGGAAATCGGCCAAGATCTGACCCTTCATAGAAGTTCTTGGATGAAAAGAAATTTCATGCTCCCCCAACTCGACTGCCCACTTAGCCAACCGTCCTGACACTTCAGGCTTTCCTAGTACGTGCTTGATTGGTTTGTCTGTTAAGACATGAATAGGGTGAGCCTGGAAGTAACGCCTCAAACGCCTAGTTGCATGTACCAAGGCAAGAGCTAGTTTTTCCAAGCACGGGTAATTTACTTCTGGGCCCTTCAACACCCGGCTAACAAAGTATACTGGCATTTGGGTAGACCCACGTTGTGCCATCATAACTGCACTAACACATTCCATAGAAGCAGCCAGGTATACCACCAATATTTCCCCTGGTACAGGAGCTGTGAGCGTAGGAAGGGTGGCCATAAACTGCTTTAGTTCTTGAAAAGCTGATTCGGCTTCAGATGTCCATGAAAAATCTTGCTTCTTTATACAGCCTTTCAAAGTGTGAAAAAATGGTAGAGATCGATCAGCGGCTTTTGAGAGGAAGCGGCTGAGTGCGGCCAGCTTACCATTCAAACTTTGGACCTGCTTTTTGGTGGATGGGGAGACCATGTCTAAAACCGCCTGTATTTTCTTGGGGTTGGCTTTAATGCCCCTCGGCGTGATGATGTGCCCTAGGAACTTGCCCTCTTCCATGCCAAAGCTGCATTTGGAGGGGTTAAGCTTCATGTTGATCCTCCGCAGCGCATCAAAAGTTTCCTTTATATCTGCTAACATGATATCCTCCGCTTTGCTTTTGATGACAATGTCATCCACATAAGCTTCCACATTTCGTCCAATCTGATCCTTGAACGCCTGGTCAATCAAGCGCTGGTAAGTGGCACCTGTATTTTTTAGACCAAACCAAATGGCTTTTTTTTTTTTTTTTTTTTTTGAAACAATAGATACCTGGTCAATCAAGCGCTGGTAGGTTGCACCTGCATTCTTTAGACCAAAGGGCATTTTTTGGAAACAGTAGATGCCTTGGTCTGTATGAAAAGCGGTCTTATCCTCGTCACTGCGCTTCATGTGGATCTGGTGATAACCTTTGTAAGCGTCCAAGAAACATTTTAGCCGGAAGCCGTCCAAGGATTCTACCTTCCAGTCAATCTCTGGCAATGGATAATTATCCTTCGGACATGCTTTATTAATGTCTTTGAAATCGACACATAACCGCCATGAACCATCACTTTTCTTGACCATGACCGGGTTAGCAATCCAGGTCTGGTATTTTACCTCCCTGACGATTCCACTTGCTACCATTTGGTTAACTTGTTCACATGCTGCTTTGCTGCGATCCATGGCAAGCCCGCGCTTTTTTTGCTTGATTGGGACAATGTTTGGATTGGCATTTAGAGCATGCTCGACAAAACTCCTAGGGACACCTGTCATATCAGATGTCTGCCATGCGAAAACATCTAGGTTGGATTTTAACAAACTAATGAGTTTGTTTTTTATCTGCGAAGGTAATTGTGAGCCAATAATGACAGGTTGATCAGGAAAATTGGCATTGAGTACTACCTTGGTTTCTGGACCTTCCGTTACCTCCGCTGGTGTAGACCGGTCGGTGCTTGGCTTTGGCTGTTCAACTTGTCTGCATTCCTGCGGCCATGACATCTGCCCCCTGACAGTAGCAACTCCTGATGGGGTAGGAAACTTCACCATGCCGTGAATAGTGGAAGGTATGGCCTTGAACTGTTCTAGCGATGGTCTGCCAAGAAGGACGTTGTATTCGGAAGGGGCGTTGACAATGGCAAAGTCTACCATTTCAACCCTATACCGTGGATATTCTCCCATCATCATCGGTAAAGTTATTTCTCCCACAAGCCAGTGGGTTTCTCCAGAAAAACCGACCAACGGTCCCTTTGCTGGTCGTTTTGTGTCCTGGACCGCTTGAGGTAGTTTCCTGAAACAATGCTCAAACACTATATCATTAGAACAACCTGTATCAACATAGGATTTGTTAATCTCATAATTGGACAATCGGATTTTAATGACAACAGGATTGTTGGAAGTAGCTGCTACTGGGGGAAAAGAAATAGGAACCATCATCCAGCTTTGGAGGACCGAGGCTTTTCTCTTAGACGATGCCTCGCCTCGAACCATGAGGACCTGGCCATCAGGCGGTCCAAGATGATCGCCATTGTCTCCCTTCTTCTGCCAACTGTAAGATTTTTTGGCCGGATTTTTTGCTGCCTGTTGTCTTGCCCCTGGTACGAGATGTTCTAATTTCCCCTCCTCCAAGGCACGCTTGATTTCAGCCTTTAGCTCTCTACATGAATTAGTATCATGACCATAATCTTCATGGAAATCACAGCGTTTGTTCATATTTTTCTTTCCAGACTTGTGTAACATCTGAGGAGGTGCTTTGAAAGTTGACCCCACCTGCTCTGTCTTCAATATCTCGCTTGGACTTTTACTCAGATTGGGACCTGTACCACGATCATAGGGAGTAGGCCGCCTGCTGCTTCTGTCATCGCGTCTGAAATCTCTGCGGCTGTCTCTGTCTCTATCTCGTCTGCTATCCTGCCTGGTGTCTGGACGATTGTCAGGTCTAGCGCTTGACGAGCTCCCCCATTTGTCTCTCCGGTTGAGAACTCCCCGTGTGAGAGTAACAGTTTCCTTGGATCTAAGGAAATCATATGCCCGGTCAGTGGCTTCCTTGAAGGTGACCGGCGTTCTCTTGATCAGCTTCTCTTGCAGCTGTCCTGGGAGTAAAGAGAGGGTAAAGCCCGAAATTTGTTGACTTTCGGGTAAAGCAACAATTTTCTGGCACTCCTGCGTGTAACGCTGAATGAAGTCGCGTAACCCCTCGCCTTCTCTTTGTCGCAGCAAATGTGCTTCAATATGAGTTCTCTGCTGCTTCTTTTGCTGGATAAAATGAGTTACAAATTTAGCCTTGAGATCTGCGAAATCTTGAATACTCATCTCCGGTAAGTCGGCAAACCAATCACGAGCGAAACCCTGCAACGTGCCAGGGAACATGTGACAAGCGATCGGGTCTAGCCATTTCTCTGTCATAATGGCCTGTTCAAAAAGAGCAAGGTGATCATCGGGATCTCATGTACCGTCGTAAGTACCAACTATGGTTGGAACCTTTTGTTTATCTGGGAGAGGAAATCTGGCCACCCAGTCACAAAACTTCGAACTAACCACTGACAAAGGCATAGTGGCCGCTCGGGGTGGTGCAGCTGCTGTCACGAGTGCTTGCAACACTCGCAACATATCATTAGATGTATCCTGTGGTGGAGGTGGTGGTGGGGTGATGTGAATGGGTGGTTGTCGTAACTGCTCCAGTAATTGTGACAACGAATCGACTGGTTGAACAACCGGTGGCTGCGGTGCTGGGCGCAACGCCGCTACCAACTGAGACAACAAGTCCGAGGAACGGGCGTGAGCGTAGGAAGGGTGGCCATAAACTGCTTTAGTTCTTGAAAAGCTGATTCGGCTTCAGGTGTCCATGAAAAATCTTGCTTCTTTATACAGCCTTTCAAAGTGTGAAAAATGGTAAACGATGGGCCCTTATCTTCAAGAGTCCAGTCACAATAATAATGGCCCACGTGGATCCGCCAACTCGTGATCGTGCCCGTCAAAGTCATGACCGCCTGTCGCCGTCATCACCGCCTGTCAAAGTCATGACAGCCTGTCCGGTCAGGTCATCACCGCCTGTCATGATCAGAGGCGCGTGTCTTATGGCGTCATAATGGCGTTTCATGACTGCTTTATTGCATGCCGTTACACGATCATTGACGTTGTTTTAATGGTGCTTCATGACTGCTTTATTGCAGTCATAATGAGCCAACGTTCCACATACCTGAGACCTGGCCATATAAATACATGGCCTAGCTCAGTATCAAACACACTGAGAGAGATTCAAAAAAGCCCTACAACACAGAGTTCACACACTCTTACTTTTACCTTCGCACTCAACCTCGATCACCCTAGGTTCGCCAAGAACTTGTTGGGTCTCAGGTATGTGGAACGTTGGCTCATTATGACTGCAATAAAGCAGTCATGAAGCACCATTAAAACAACGTCAATGATCGTGTAACGGCATGCAATAAAGCAGTCATGAAACGCCATTATGACGCCATAAGACACGCGCCTCTGATCATGACAGGCGGTGATGACCTGACCGGACAGGCTGTCATGACTTTGACAGGCGGTGATGACGGCGACAGGCGGTCATGACTTTGACGGGCACGATCACGAGTTGGCGGATCCACGTGGGCCATTATTATTGTGACTGGACTCTTGAAGATAAGGGCCCATCGTTATTTAGGTTTTGAGGAATTAGCCTATATATACATAGGTAATTCCTACTAACCTTATCATGCCCCCGAGTTAGGATTTGTCAAAAAGTCGATTTGCAAGTCGTAACTATCAAGTAAGTCTTTTCCGGTTTTTCTCTTTTCTTTTTCTTAATTGTTTTTCGTTCGAGTGTATCGGTACAGCTCGTGACCGGCTGTCTTGACCGGCGGTGCGTGCGATCCATCAGACGACTTTAGGGTTCGTTGACCGGCTGTCTTGACCGGCGCATCGTGCGATCCATCAGACGACTGTGCGCAAGAGAATTAATCGGCTGGGTGGTCGCCGTTAGACCGGCTGTCAAAAGCCAAAGACGACCTTAGGGTTAGTTGGGGACCGGCGGTGTCAATTTTATACCGGCGAACTCGAGTCTCGATCGACACCGGTTATCAAGCGGTTTGGGTTTGGTGGTACAACCGGCTGTTACGAGGCATATTGTAAAATTTTGACCGGCTGTCGACTGAGTCGGCGATCTAGACCGGCTGTCCGGCGGTCGAAAGGGGTGAGTTGACCATCGAGACGGGCCTTCTTCGGCCGGCTGTCCTCGGCTGAGACCGGCTGAGACCGGCGGTCGATTGGGGTATAGCGTACCGGCGGTCGATTAGGGTAGATCGGGCGAGGGGTATAGCGTACCGGCGGTGTGTAATGGGCCGTCGGTTTAGGGTTTTAGCGGAGCGGGCGATTTAGGGTTCTAATGGGCCGGCGATTAGGGGTGGCCAGCGGTTTATACAGTTGTCGCTTGAAATCGTTAAAACGTTTTCCTACTTGCGATTGTATTTTTTGCTGCAGGTTTAACTGAGTTGCTTGCTACCTTACAGGTACGGATTTGCGTTTCCCTTGATTTATTTACATCCCTGTAGCTAGATAGTTGATATCGTTGGTTTATTAGGCGTAGTTGTCTTAACATGGGAGAGCCAGTGTCAGATGCGATAGTTGTGGAAGCTCCATCGGTTGCTCGGAGCCCTAGCACAGTCAATGACAAAATGCTAGCAAAACTGATGGATGAGTATCCATGCCTTAGAAAATATAATGCTATTGTGCCTATGTCAAATCAACGAGCCAATTCCCCTCCGCAAGGGAAAGTAGCTCTCTATATCCACTGCTTGTCCCGTGAGACAAAAGAGGTTGAAATGAAGGAATGGGCGTCACTTGCTGTGGGGAGGTAAACGAACTGGATCCAACCAGCCTTGTGGAGAAAAGTGGACTTGTTAAAGAGGGATACCCTCGTGTGGACCTGACATCCGATAGTGTCCACTCAGAATCGACGTATGGCTCCATGATACGACTAGGCGAGGTTATTACCGCCTCGGGTATAGTGGTTGTCACGGTCGTGGTTATTAAAGGCGATGAAGAAGTGATCAGCGATGGCTGTGTATCCGCCATAGGAACGGTTTGAATACTGAGAAGGAAGAAAGAAAAAAGTTTGAAAACTGAAACGCCGTTTAAAAACGGGTCCCACGGATGGCGCCAATGTTCGAGCAACGATTGTCAAACACGAAAATTAGGCGACGTCAACCTTGAATCTCCTGTGATGATCACAGTGCAAACCCAACAAGTTCTTGGCGAACCTAGGGTGATCGAGGTTGAGTGCGAAGGTAAAAGTAAGAGTGTGTGAACTCTGTGTTGTAGGGCTTTTTTGAATCTCTCTCAGTGTGTTTGATACTGAGCTAGGCCATGTATTTATATGGCCAGGTCTCAGGTATGTGGAACGTTGGCTCATTATGACTGCAATAAAGCAGTCATGAAGCGCCATTAAAACAACGTCAATGATCGTGTAACGGCATGCAATAAAGCAGTCATGAAACGCCATTATGACGCCATAAGACACGCGCCTCTGATCATGACAGGCGGTGATGACCTGACCGGACAGGCTGTCATGACTTTGACAGGCGGTGATGACGGCGACAGGCGGTCATGACTTTGACGGGCACGATCACGAGTTGGCGGATCCACGTGGGCCATTATTATTGTGACTGGACTCTTGAAGATAAGGGCCCATCGTTATTTAGGTTTTGAGGAATTAGCCTATATATACATAGGTAATTCCTACTAACCTTATCATTAAGCATAAGGAGTGAGAAAGTCTTAAAACATAAGGAGTGAGAAAGTCTTATTGAAATGTTTGTAATTTAAGCACGGATTCGTTTTAAACTCACATTTATGCATGAATTTAATTGTGGAACTTAATTTTATAATTAAACATATATATTTATCACATGGTAATAAATACTACTTCAAATTGAAACTCAATTTTTATAGATATATAGATACTATTTTAACAGCAAAATTGTACAACTATATTATATAATGATCGTGATTAAAATAAAAGTTATGGTTAATAAATCTACTTACTTAAACAGTTAAACCCAAACACAAAAGTTGAAAAATGGTAGTAGTGTCTACCTAGAAAAATAAAAAGAAAAATCCATAGTTTATTGGGCCACATTTATTACTAAACTAGCTCAATTGGCCAAAGTTGAGAACTCCGTATAAGCTAATGGGATTTCAATACTTTGATAAAACAAATAAAATAAATGATGAGATTAGTAAAAAATTAGTAGATTTTACATCTGAATTATTTTATGGTTAAGAAGATCAAATATGAAAGTTTAATATGAATCAATACAAGTTTTCTTTCATGAAATTAACAACAACAAAAAAATGGCAAATCTATCTTTTAATGTTATATTCTTAACAGGTCTAATACGCTACACATATTTTCGACATCTTGGAAATTCGTTATAGATGTTAATATACGAACTCAACAAAACGAGAGTTTATCATGAAATTGCATAATAACATTATTTTGATGCAACAAGTGTACTTATTTTGCATAATCTATATATCTATAAAAATTGAGTTTCAAATTTGAAGTTGCATTTATTACTATGTATTAAATTTGCATCATAAAAAGTTGAGTATCATTTGCATTTGCATATTAACTCATATTACCATGTATTGAAGTTGAGTTTTATTGCATTTGCATATTAACCGTCGATGAAGATTATCTATATACCATGAGTTTCATATTACATGTAGTCTTTATTAACATGTATTAAAAGTTTGAATTTAGCAATTAATTTTTTAATAACGTTCACGGTCATAATTGAGAAAGGATGTGCTAAGAGTTTGCATTTTAACCAAAACGGTGCTATTAAGTGCAATTTATTGATTGAAACGGATCCAGTGTATTAAACTTGCAAATAGAATTCGAAGCTAGCCTTCATGGCATAATTGAACCGTGCTATTAAATTTGCTTGAATGAAATTGATGCAATGTATTAAATTTGCAAATATAATTCCAAGGCAAAGATGAAACGTTTCAATATGGTGATTACGTTTCAAATATGGGATTAGTGTTACATATAACTATTTAAGAATAATACAGTGTAGCAATATTCTTTGGCTTCCAACCGTATATTGATGTTTAAATTTTTAGCTTTCTTTTGATTTGATTGTAGCAGACCCTTGATGCATCCAGAATCAATTTGGAGTGTAGATGTGAATCTTGAGACAATCATACCTCCAGAGCACATATTGTTTTTGGACCCATTGGATGTATGTGTTAGTTACTCTTGACCCAAATTACTCATCTTGCATCTATCAAAATTTTAAGGTTTTTTTTGACAATGTGCAGTCAAATGATCATGATATTTTTGAATTGAATTTGATGGATCTTTTTTCTGTATTTGTTTAAAGGTGATCCATATATTATTATATGGATATGGATATGCTACCATTTTATATATGTTTTCTCATATTCTTATGGTTAGATATTATTATTAATTAAGTTAAACTAAATTGATCAATAATATACAGGCATTAGCTGCAACACCGAAAAACGTTCATTTTCTTAAGATTTTGCATAGCTTTCATGCTCACTTCCTTCTTCCTGGGGATGTAAATAGTAAGTCAAATTTCTACATAACTGAATACTATGTACAATAGCAAATTTCTATATCAATAATATGTAAAACACAAATTATATAATATACCATATATTTATTGTTAAGCAAATTTGGTACCTTGATACGTATAATGTATATATACACTTCCAACTATATATCAAGTTGAACGGTTACGCGATGTACCTAATCTTGCTACAAGAAGGGTGAATGCACTACAAAAAGAGCGGGTCGTTTTCTTTTTAATTGCTTCTTTTCATGTAAGATTCTTTTCTTTTAGAAATTAGGGTTGATTTTGCACCGATACATGTTTGTAACTTATATATATTTATTGTATTTCCTTTTAATTGATATAACCTGATCGAATGCCTCTCACTTACAGAGAGAAGAAGAATGGTTTGATCACCAAGAACCAACAATTCCATGTATGCTTGACCCTGAAGTGATAACTCTCAACATTTTATTTAATTTTAATTTTTATATATTTATTTTCTGAAATCATATAGAATCAATCAGCTTTTGCCAAAACATGGATTACAGGACTTATGTTTCTTATTGTTTAGGTTTTAAGGTGCAGAGGCTTGAAGCTGCTCTGCAGATTAGCGCAGCCATAACAGACCTCTGGTACCAATGGCGTCGTCGTGGGACCGAAGTTCTTGGTTATTATAAAACCTCTCAATACAAACCAGCCCCTAATACCCAAGAAGAAATTAACTAACAATAAAATATATAAATCATCCCTCAATTATCACACATATGCAATGTGTTTCAAACTAAAATTTCAATTTTTTCATATATGATAAATATTAAAAAAAGAATTTCTAACATGCACACATGTTTTGTTAATTTACATTTTCTTCCATCACACTTAGTTTTGTTCATACTTTGCATATGATACCAATAACGCTTATTATGAATAAAGCCCGTGCATCGCACGGGCCATGCTGCCTCGTACAATCATATGTTTTACTCGAACTGTAATAAATTAAAACTCAAACTGGTATAAAAACATATCATATTCCTGTCTTAATATTTTGATTTTCTACATATATGAAGTTTTGCTTATTTAAGTCTTAATATTTTGATTTTCTGCATATATAAAGTTTTGCTTATTTGACCACAAGAATGATGGTTTAGTGGTTGGAATTGATCTCAATAAGAATTACATTCTCAAGAAGATATATTTTCAATCCCTAAGAGCAATAAAATACTCATTTGTGGAGTTTTTTTTTATTTAAATGGTGTTTTGAAAATAAATATTTATCATATAGACCTGATTTAAGAAATATTATTCAATAGTGTTTTTTAATCTTTTTTCATTTTTGAGTTTTTTTCTAGTTTTTTTTTTCTTTTCAAATTTTATACTTTTATATATTTCTTATATAACTACAAACATACTATATCTCATATTATGGAATATAGTATGTTTGTAGTTATATAAGAAACATACTTCCTCCGTATCAAAATAAGTGACACACTTTCCATTTTGAGGTGTATCAAAATAAGTGACACACTTTGAAAACTTTCCTTATTTGGGAAAAATAGTGGGACTCATACCCACTAACTATCTACTTTAATAAAGTAAAATTACCCTTATACCCTTACTTTTACTTTTAAAACTCATTAATATCACTTTATTCAATAAAAGTGGGACCCATTCTCCACTAACTATGTACTTTAATCTATTTTAACCTCTACTTTAATCTTTTACCTCAAAAAATGTGTAAGCACATTTGTGTCACTTATTTTGATACGGAGGAAGTATAAAAAATTATAAAATCTAGAGAAAAAAACTGAAAAAAATGAAAAAAAGGATAAAAAAAATAGAAAAAAGCAACTATTATGCAAATATTTCTCAAATCACACATATGTAGTAGATATTTATTTTTAAAACACTATTTAAGTAAAAAAACTCCTCATTTGTGCCCACAGAGGTTCACCCAGGCTGACTCTCAGCTACCCGCAAAGCGGGTGGTCGTCCTAGGATTAGTAGACTCGCAAAGCGAGTCGTAATCCAAATTAAAAAATTTTGCTGCTTTTTTCAATATTCGAACACCCCATCAAACTTTTGCTAATTTTAATAAAGAAGCACACTAATAAAAGTGATGCGAACATATAGTAGGGTGTGCCAAATACAATCCAAAGTTTTGAAAACGACAAAACAAACCAAAACTTAACCGGATTGGTAACATAGAAGTAGATTCCTCAATAAGTCCCCAACGTAGACATAGAACTGGATTATTCGCCTAATAGTTTGAATCCATTTAATTATCTGGTTTGCGGGTGAACTAGCTATAAATATTCAGTTGGTACCGAGTCAGTACTATATAGTCTGGTTTTCAGCTTCAATATTTTCAATTTTCTGGTTTTGGTTTCGGTTTAGGTTTAGTAAGGTATTCATGAACAAATTTGTTTTGGCTTTTCATATAGAATTGTAGTCATGTAGGTTTAGCTGCGCTGACTTCGAGCTACCAACAAAACGAGTGATTTAGCAATTTTTACTTTTGTAAAATGTGTAATTTAGCGATTTGCTGTCGAAGTATTACATAAAGAATAGAATATTATTGATAAGCCAAAAAAATATAACTTTTATAATTCAAAAGTAGTTTTGGACGTACTTAACCGACGCAAAAATAATTGACTTTAAAACTAGAAAAGACCAAAAATAGTTAGTTTGGCCTATTTATTATTCCATTATTATTTAAAAAAACATTATGTTAATAATCAAATGATTTAAAGGGTAAATTACAATAAGACATTGTAGTTTAATCAAAATATCAATTAAGGTGTCAAAGTATTTTCTAATTGTTGAAAAAACCTGTAGATGGCGATTCACAACGTGTTTGTATTGACTTGTTTGCATGTTAGTATATCTAACCTGATCCATTGACTTGTATGCATGTTCGTATCTCTCAATTTTAACCTGACCTATTTAATTAATCATATCGAAATGTTTAACCTTAACCCTACACATTTAATTTAACGGGTTAATAGTATTGACACAATTTGCTCTTCAAAAAAATAACAAAAAATTGTATCGACACAATTACGATCTAAATTAGTATATATAAAAACGTACAGTGGCGGAACTAGAAATTTCCACCAGCAGTAGTACCACAATTTTGTTCGGATGCAATATAATAAGTTTTTTTTGACGTGGATCGGCCAGGAAATTGAAATAGATAAAACATACCGACTTGTTAGACGTGGATGAATTTATGGTATATTTCAACTGAATTTGGAAACACTCTTTATGTGCGAGTATGGAGATAGATTGAGACTAAAATGTTGAATAATGGGATGGTCGGGTGGACATGGAGGAAACAATAAATAAGGCTTTAAGGTGTGGGTGGGTATATGTTGGCCTAGGACTACACTAAACACAAAGTTTTTTTTTATTAAGTATAGATTTTAGGTTGGGCTTTGAATTTGAACTATTAACTAATACTTGAGTTTTTAAGATTATTTTGAGCAACTGGGTAGATTTTTTGAACCACTAGCTAGTAGCATCATAATATATAATTTTTTTTAAATTTACCTTATGTGAAAAAAAATTGAGCAGTGACCGTGACACTGCAAGCTACTTTTTAATCCAGCCCTGTAAATGTCAATCTTAATCGGATATATTTATTCAAAACCATATAAGTAGTATAATTTGCAGGGTTAACTGAAATTATTATTATTAGTATTATTATTGCCAAGTTATATGTTAATTCATATATTTCAATTACTATTATTTTAAAAAAAAAATCATATATGGAAAATCCTTATAAACTGTTTCATTTGTTTGCTAACAGACGATTGAGAGTTTGCATGTGCCGATATCAACGAGGTTAACAGCTGCAATCGATTCGTCTCCAAAATTCGAACTCCGTATATAGGTATGCATACATTTAATTCAATTCTGTTTTCACATATTATATAATGTTTAATATAAATGATTGAAATCATGTGCGATCGACAAACATCGACCCTAAATCTAATGTCAAGGATCACTCCCTTTAGTGGGTTCCAGCGTTCATGTAGCAAATTAGTTTGAGTTTAGTCAAAACTTATAAATAAATGTGACAAATGAATTATGCATTCCAATTGATAACTTGACCTAAATTGTCCGAGGTCGATTCCATTTAACTGTTATGATGTAGAATATAAAAAAAACGAGATAGTATAAATTAAATACGTTGATTCATACGAATATATCAGGAATAATTCTCTAATTACCATTGATTCAACGAATACCAATAATCAGGATGAATACTGAACTTTCATGAAGACCGAAACTAAGTGTTGCAGCATCTCAAGGAAACCCTAAAATAGGTCTAGATTTTCAAATGAGTCTAAAATGATAAACTGGCCAAAAAAATAGTTCACAAATAAAGGCTAAAAACTAGACAAAAAAACTTTAAAATGCATATAACTCTCAAAATATAACATTTTTTGGCCCAAAAGTATTATAAACCACCTAAGTTCGTTTTACCAATATGTGCTCTTCGTTACAAGCTTTATTTGTGGGCCCGAAACGGAGCCTAGTATCCCAATTTATGCTCATTTGAGTGCAGTCCTGTTTTCTCACACGATTTTGGACCTGCAGAACCAAAATGATGCGTTCCACTACATTTTGATTTGCGTAAAAAATTGTTTGAGGTCGAAAGTTGATAATACATTTGCAACAAAAATAAAAATGTAAAGTGATTCAAGTTCATGATCATGAAGTACGATGCAATCAGTGAGAATCGATAAGTGGGGTGAGCTACTCGATTACGATAGGAATCTTATCCTATCCCTCCCTACAATCACAAATTCATTGCATCTTTTAAGATGCACATATAGTGGCTTCAACATTTTTAGGATGGTCGATAGATTAAAGTTGGGTCATTCCTAATTTGTTTGCGGTCAATATAGGCTCAACGTAAGAGTATATTTCATGTGCATCTCTTTCACTTTCGGCTTTCCTATGTTTGCCTTTATAAAGTAAAGTCGTGTTGTGGAGTTTTAGTACAACCAATAAGCACGTTTGACAGTTTAGATCGAGCTGACCGACTTATATATATTTATTATCTTATTTAAGCTGCTTCAATAAGCTGTTTTGATGTGTGTTTGAGATTGCGTTTTTAAGTGTATATTGCGTTTTGTTAAAGCAATATGCACTTTTCAAGTTGTTTGATAGAAAAATGTATATCTATTAAACTATTAAAGTTACAAAAAGGTAGAAAAATGAATTTGAACCCATTGTTTACTAGATGGTGTCCTTCAACTATGAAGTACTGTTTCATTGGCTAGTAAAAAAGGCCTTATCCATATGCTTTTTAAACAAAAGAAAAAAAAATTCCCTCTTGGCGTGTCACTGCTCACCAATCTTGATTTTTATATGCAACGATTATGTGTCCAACGCTTTGCGGCATATTTATAAGGGTACATATTATATTTATATTTATATACTTACATATACTTAACATTATTTTATATTTAAAAAAAACTATTCATAAATAATTAGTAAATATTAATATTTCTTCTACTAAATGTTATCATCAATAATTTGGCTATTATTAGCGTATAACAGAGTTAGTTTTGGTGACGTACATGAGTGTGGAATTTACATTAAAATATCAATATGACATATGAGTATTGAAATTTTTATCTCAAACAATTCAACATGAAGTTTAAGCATTCTAAAATTAGCAGCTGCATCTCGCTTGCACGGAAAGTTATGCAGTTAAGATAAGTTTCATTAACTTATCTACAGTTGGAAATTCAATTTAATAATCACATTGATGTACTATTTTGTAAGGGTATTCTCGTCTATAATTAATTTCCGGGTGGCTAAGTTTAATATGTGATGTATGTGATTTAATCATTACAATGATCGATTTTTAACCTTCCTATGACCCTGATAAATTATTTACTTACAACTGACGCCATATAACACTTACCCAATGAAAGGAACATATATATAGATCGAATATTACAATCAGCAAAAACAATGTTATCATCTTCTTGATGATGTTTATAATGCTACAAATTGCAGCATCAGTGCTAATATACTAGTAGTCACATGGATCCAATTAACACTTGATTCTAATTTTTTAATTTTAGTAGCACCAATTAGAAGTTACCTATATGGTTGCTAAAAGTTAAAAATTACTTTTAATAAATATATATTTCGAGTTAGAAGTCATGTGGAAACCTGTACATTTTAGAAAAATAGTCTGAGGATCTGCACTAATAACTTAAAAAATGTTTAATTTTTTATCAAGTGGCTAGGGCACTGGGAATAATATATAACGTAAATACATACGTATACATGTACTCCTCTGTGTGTGTGTGTGTGTCCGTCTATATATATATATGTGTGTGTGTATGTGTGATCATTGTAGTTTACACTTGTGACTATTTACTCCAGGGAGTTTTACATAATATATAGTGATCGATGAAGGAGGATAAAGATTCAAAGTGGTTCGGTGTTGAATATGTACCGAAAGATTATATATTCCCCAAAGAAGATAGACCGAAAAATCTTGATAATCCTGTTTGCGATTCAATTCCCGTCATAGATCTTGCAAAATCAACGGCTGCAGTTGAAGCAATCTTAATGGCTTCTCAAGAACTCGGTTTCTTTCAGGTACAAAAGAAATCCATATTTTTTTATAAACTCACTTTGGTTTAAAACTGTTATTGAATTATAAACAGGTGATCAATCATGGAATCCCAGAAAAAACAATGATTGATGCAATGAATGTTCTCAAGGAATTCTTCGACATGTCATCTAAAGATAAAACCGAAATTGTGCCACTTAAAAAAGGTTATATTTACACAAGCAGCACTGATTACGCTAAAGATGGTGTGTATCTATGGAGGGAAAATCTCAAGCATCCATGTCACCCTTTAAAAGAATGCATTCACCTATGGCCCGATAAACCAACCAAATATCAGTAAGTATTAATTTAGTAATTAAGTATTTTTGTTTTTAACAATTATCAACGAGTTTTTAATTCTTATACAGGAAGGTAATTGCAGCGTATTTAGTAGAAATACGGAAATTAAGTTTGCGTATTTTAGAGATGATTTGTCAAGGACTAGGGCTCGATCTCGGGTTCTTTAAAAATACGAGTGAAGTTCAATTATTATCAACAAATTTCTACCCACCGTGCCCAGACCCAAGCCTAACTTTGGGAATATTACCACACCAAGATCCTAGCCTTATAACACTTCTATATCAAGGGGATTCGACCGGTCTACAATTTCAAAAGGATGATCAATGGCTGAATGTTGGAGCCATTTCTAATGCCTTTGTTGTTAACATAGGTAATCAACTTGAGGTATGTTAGTTAATTACATAAGTTAGCTATTTAAAAGTTCATGATGCATTATTTTAGTATTAACGGTTTAATGGGTAATTAAAGATTATTAGCAACGGAAAGATGAGAAGTATTAAACATCGAGTAGTGACTAGCACAAATGAAAGTAGAACAAGCATTGCAACGTTTGTGAACCCATCGCCTGATTGCATCATCGAACCAGCAAAAGTTTTGGTGAATGAATTGGAACCATCGCGATATACACCAAGTCTATATAAAGAGTATGTCCACCGCAACAAGGCATTTGGGGACTACACTGTCGCAATACAGAATGCTCTAAATGAATATTGATAAATAGTGTTTTATAATTAAAAGTATATGTATTAGCATATTGGTTTTGGTTTGTAGAATTTGTGCTTTTATTCTGATAATCCCACAAAAAAATGCTTGAATTGTTGTACCTGATGATATTGGTGTTGTAAAATGTAAACTAACATCAGGTGTAAATTGGGCCAATTATAGAAGAATAACAAGTAAAAACGTTTTTAGATCGTTGGGCCATATTCAAGTCGTTATGGATAATAAAGAACGAACACAAATATACGAGAATTAATGCATTTTAGCAAGAAAATGCATTTTTTTGCATATACTTTCAGTAGCTCCAGCACCTACCTAATCAGTAATCACGTTGCCTTCGTAATGGATGGTAATCTAAGATACTCTAAACAACATAATTTAATCGATGGTGCTGTATATAAGGTCGAATATGTCAATGCTCTGTTACTGCTATGAATTAGGTGTAAAATATGTGATTGAGCGATTTTTGAAGGACTCGAAACGATGGTTATTCCTTAACTTTAACAAAGTGTTGTATTCTAGTTCAAATGTTGTTATGTTTTGATTACCGTGCATGAGAAACGTTTAAGGAGGTCCATCATTTTTACGAAGTCCCGAGGAAAAAATCTCAACCATTGATCAATAAGATCTAATGGCCAAGATTAATCACATATTTTATATATGAAGGGGTATTTTGGTCATTTGGCACTTAAAAAAAATTTCATTTTTTTTATTTTTTATTTTTTTAATTAAAAATTATATTTATTTGATAATTACGTGTAGTACTTAATCACATGTGATTTTAATGTAAAATCACATGTGATTGTATATTTAATCTTACTAGCTTCAAAGCCCGCCCGAATGGGCGAGCATGCTTCGAGAGATATGTACGAAAATAATAAAGTGAAACTTTGATTCAGTAATACGAAAATAAAAAATAAATAATAAAAAGATAATTTAAATAGTGAATTGTGTTTTGACAACTACTCAAGTCAAACATAATACTATTTATAATAAATTTTGTTTTGACTACGAAAGAAGTTTAACATAATAGTAATGTAAAAAGTTTGACTCCTAATAAAGTCAAACTTTGATTCACTAATAAAAAAAAGTCAGAATACCTAAACATGAGTGCATGATATTAGGTAAATTTATAAACAACTTTTCTTCTGCTTGCTTTTGTTTAAGTTAATTATTTTTTGAATTTTGGATACGAAAACATTGGTTCGGTATAACATTGGGTATATAGATACACGAATATGATGGCATGATAACTAAGTATATATAGAAATAATTCGATTATGTATTGATTTAGGGTATTTGCAATTATCACGAAACATTGGTTAATATGATCATTAACTCCGTGAAAAAAATAAGAAAAATCATAACGCTGTTAAAATTTAAAAAATATGTAAAATTTAAAGTGTTGACTTTGAAGAAAAAGTCGATGATAAAAATATCAAGTAGATGAACATATACAGTGAAGAAAACTAACCTGCAAATTAAAATGGACAAATTTGGGAACTCAAATTGGCGAGACTGGTCCAGCATAAGATGTTACTACAAAGAAACATGTTAAAATACAATTAGGCTGCTCCAAAATAAACCATAAATCATAGTACATATCAAAATACATGAACATTATACAGAAATATAAACTAACAATATGCAAAAATAAAACATGATATTGAAACGTAAACATAATACATATGATCACAAAGATTATACATTGACTCTGAAATTTATGTTAATGTTTAGCACAGCCAACATATATGTATATATACTATTTAATAATGATGACTACAAAGAATTGACGACCGTATATTAATGTAAAGTTGTTAAATTTAACTGAAAATTTGATATAATTAAGAAATAATATATAATATCCCGAAATATGAGGTTTTTAAATTCAAATTTGTTTAAAATTTTTAAAATACCTTAATCAACATTGTTTAAATTTAAAGATTTTCGGATTTCTAAAAATAATCCAAGATTTCGGGTACTTAACTTAAGTAATAAAGTATGGTAATTAAACTTAAAATTAATACGGGTCATTTTTAAAATCTAATAATTATGGAATAAACACAAAAGTGTTGATTAAAATTATATAATTTTAAGCAATACATTAAAATAACAAAATCACATATGTTCATTTAAAACCAAAAGCTATATGTGTAAACAATTTTGTCATATAAATCATATTTAAGTGCTAAAAAATAATTTAGATAGCTAAGGTAATATTTTTATTAATGTACCCTCACAAAATAATTAACATAATTTTATTGTGATATAATTCATATTTAAGTTGATATTCATCGTAATAAGGTTTTTGGATTAATTAAGCAATACATTAAAATAACAAATAAGTTTTCCTTATTATAAAATTGTTAAAATTGTAAGCATTCTTTATTTTCGGAATGTTAGTTAATGAATTATTGAATTCTATCCACAAAATAATTGTATCATTATTAGTTGACATAAATAAGAGCAGAAACAGAAATTTCGGATCTTGGGCTAATTTCCGTTTTTCAAATATAGGGATTGAGCCAATGGTGTAATTACATGTGGCAATATGGACCAATGAGAGCGCTCCAAACTGCTGAGTTGGCAAATGCAAATCAAATGTAGGCTCATATATAGGAGAAAATTGATGTTTTAGTTCAATCACATGTGATTCCGTACACAATCACATGTGATTCAGTATGCAATCACATGTGATTCTGTATACAATCACATTTTTGTTATTAATGAAAAATAATAATTTTTTTTAAAAAAATACTTAAAAAATTAATAAAAATTTAAAAATTTAAAAAGAATAAAAATTCTAAAATAAAAAATTAAAAAACAAATTTAAAAATATATTATTTTTTTAAAATGACCAAAATACCCCTCCATGTATAAAATATGTGATTAATCTTGACCATTAGATCTTATTGATCAATAATTGAGATTTGTTCGTCGGGACTTCGTAAAAATGATGGACCTCCTTGAACGCAATTCTACCGTGCATATATTATAATATATGTATGACAATACATGACAAACTACATAAAACGATCCGATCCCCATATCAACCGACTACTAATCACACTACCTTAAAATTGCATATACGGGATTAATAAACACGTTCTTTAAGCACTTCAAGGTCCATCTCTGTAGGATCAGTAGCTTGAATCTCGTAATGAACACCATCTAAATAATGCCTAATCCTACTTTTTGATGTTGCATACATCATTTTGGCACGAATTCGCGAAGATCTAGGCTGTTGGGTTTCGTACCAATTTACCGACACTTTGTTCGTCTCGGAATTTACGAACAAATCATAACGATAAACGACGAAACGATAAAGGATCGTTTAGATCTACGAGTCTAAGGTAGCTATGAATAAAATAAATAAATCACTTACATTGGCAACACTTGGTGATGCGAATCCTTGCGATCTTGTTCGAGCCAGAACTTGTCAACGAACTTAGGATTCAAGAAAGAACCCCTCTACTTGATCACACTCGAGGTTGACAACGAACGAGACAATACACCACAATGTAGTATAAAGTACCCTTGAGAAAACCCAAACGAAACCTTAACCGAAAAACCCTTTTCGGACGAACCCTAGGTCGACGGCACGGCGATGGTGCGGCGGCGACGGTGGTCCGGTAGGCGGCGGTCGGACGGACAAGGGGAGAGGGCGGCCGAAACTTGGGTGCAAGTTCAAGGCTAAGAATTGTGTGTTTTAGGTCAAACCCCATGCACCCTATTTATAAGTTTCGCCAAGGAAACGTTTCCTTATTTGAGTCGGACTCAAATAGCCCAAGCCCGCTTCTATTTAATTAAACTATTAATTAAACTAAAGCCCACTTGAATAACTAGTTAATTACCCATTAACTTATTCAGTCCATTTAGCCCGTTACACATTTGATTATACAATTAATCAAAGCCCGGTTCGTTTATTCTCGTGTTCGGTTGCGCCCCAAGAGCAACCCCAGTAGGACTCTAATTTACGTTGACCAAGTCAAACCGTTTATTTGATGATATTGGACACCATTTCCAACAGTCTCCCACTTGGACATCTCATCAACTATAAACGTCTGTCAAGCATACTTTTAAAGTGTGCAAATAATGCAGCTGCTGAACTCTGAATCTCATCAGAATACAGTTCCTAAGATAAGTGATCATATGTCCTTCACTTCGCGATATCCCGTTAACTAGAGACACGGACAATCGTCAATCTCTAGTCACGACTATGTTTCCTGATCGAGATTTATGATGACTGATTAAGACTACTAATTGAACTTTCAATTTAGTCATGACCTGCGCAGGTTTTAATTTGTCACATCAAATCAACAGGGGGCCCAAAGATATCTCTTCTTTCATACTTTTGAAAGAAGGAGTGAATAAACTTCGACTTACATCGTCTCTGCCATAATCGTTACATAACACATGGAAGTACTCTGTATAGCTACCATTTACGAATAGCGTTGGAGCAAACCAATGCATCACGAACTCATACTAGGAGACTAATGTATCTAGGTTTTAAGACCTATATGATATTACCGTCTCACTATTACCTTTGAATTTGTCCATGAGTTAATACTCTGAGCATGGGTTGGTCCAACATTTAAAATCTCTATTTAAATGCTCATGAGGGTAGCAGCAATCTCTATGCTATGTTCAATCTTATGAACAGTCTACATACTCTCCATGACATCTTAATTCATTTCTCATTCCCATGAGAATGATCGACTGTGGATGTTTAAATGATCTCTTAGATCACTTTGGAATTTGTTCTAAACATGCAAAAATGAAACACAAATTTAAATATTATATGAATGATAGCACACTTGCAAATTATTTAATCACCATAAATAAATCATCCATTCATACAATTTAATTTTGTAATACAGTTTCAATAAATAAACTAGTACAAGTCACTTTGAAATCTAATTCCTATCGTCCTAGCATGTTCATCATGCTTGGATCGACTTAGTGGCTTTGTGAATGGATCAGCCGGATTCTCATCCGATGATACTCTAGTCACGATGATGTCCCCTTCCTCAACACGGTTTCGCACATAGTGATACTTTCTGAGTATATGCCTGGTTCGACTGTGATCTTTGGATTCTTTAGTCAGGGCGACTGCACCTTCATTATCACAGTAGATTTTCACTGCGTCCTTGATGCTTGTTACAACACCAAGGTCACCTATGAAATTCTTTAACCATGTGGCCTCTTTTGCTGCTTCACTAGCAGCAATATACTCAGATTCACATGTGGAATCAGCAACTGTCTTCTGCTTGGAACTCTTCCAAGTGACAGCTCCTCCATTCAATAAGAATACCCACCCAGATTGTGAGCACGAGTCATCTCTATCCGTTTGGAAACTCGCGTCACAATAACCTTCCACTTTCAATTCATCTTTCCCACCATACACTAAGAACATATCTTTTGTTCTCCTTAGGTACTTGAGAATCGATTTCACCGCTATCCAATGATTATTGCCAGGGTTGTCCTGATATCGACTCACCATGCTCAAAGCATATGAAACATCAGGACGAGTACATATCATGGCATACATGATCGAACCTATAGCCGAAGCATATGGGATTCGACTCATCTTATCCCGCTCTAACTCAGTGCTGGGACATTGACTTTTAGTCAAAATTATGCCATGGTTCATTGGTAGATAACCTTTCTTAGACTCAAGCATATCAAACCTCTTCAATATCTTGTCTAAGTATGTACTCTGCCTTAATCCTATTAGACGTTTTTCTCTATCTCTGTATATCTTGATTCCAAGTATGTACGATGCATCTCCTAGATCCTTCATTGCAAAACACTTTCCCAACCAAGACTTCACATCTTGCAGTGTAGGAATGTGGTTGCCAATGAGTAATATGTCATCCACATATAATACTAGGAAGACTACAGTGCTCCCACTAGTTTTGATATAAACACAGGACTCATCTTCGCTTCTCGAAAATCCAAACTGTTTGACTCTTTCGTGAAAGCAAAGATTCCAACTTCGAGATACTTGTTTCAATCCATAGATGGATTTCTCAAGCTTACACACTCTCTTAGGATGTTGTTTGTGGATAAAACCTTCTGGTTGTGCCATATAGACATCCTCAGTTAACTTTCCGTTTAGGAAAGCAGTTTTCACATCCATCTGCCAAATTTCATAGTAATGAAATGCAGCTATTGCAAGCAATATCCTTATAGACTTTATCTTGGCTACTGGTGAAAAGGTTTCATCATAATCAATCCCATGAGTTTGAGTATAACCTTTTGCAACCAGCCTAGCCTTATAAGTGTGCACATTCCCATCCATGTCTGTCTTCTTTTTGAAGATCCATTTACACCCAACGGTTTTAATGCCAGGTGTAACGTCAACCAAGTTCCATACTTGATTGTCATACATGGACTGAATCTCGCTCTCCATAGCCTCTTTCCATTTATCGGCCTCAGGGCCTTCCATAGCTTCCTTATAGTTTGATGGCTCATCATCATCAACTGGTAAACCATTATCAGTCGATGCATCGCCTTCAGCAATATGGTATTCATAATAATCACCAAGATGCTCAGGAGGGCGAGCAACTCTAGATGATCTACGTGGAATGGTAGAAGTTATATCATTTTGTTCAACAGGAGTCTCATCCTCAGGTTGAGTACTAGTGTCAACTAAAGGTTCCGATTCAATTTCATTGGTTGGCTCTTGAGACTCTTCAAGATCAATTTTGCTCCCACTAGTTTCTTTGGATAATAGCTCTCTCTCAAGAAAGAATCCTCTTCGAGCTATGAACACTTTGTTCTCAGTCGGTTTGTAAAACCGATATCCAAAAGACTGGCGAGGGTAGCCAATGAAATGACACTTCTCTGATTTTCTTTCCAGTTTGTCATGAGTTTCGTGTCCCACGTAAACCTCACAACCCCAGATTTTCAAATGTCAGAGCAAGGGAGGATTCCCTGTCCACATTTCAGAGGGTGTCTTGGAAACCTTCTTAGTTGGTACAAGGTTCAAGATATGAGCTGCTGTTTCTAGGGCGTAACCCCAGAAGCTCACTAGAATAGTTGCACGACTCATCATCGATCGAACCATATCTAACAATGTTCGATTTCTCCTTTCAGACACTCTATTTAGTTGTGGAGTTCTAGGAGGTGAGAGTTGGGATACTATTCCACAACTTTAGATGATCCATGAACTCTTGACTAAGATACTCTCCACCCCTGTCAGAGCGTAGCATCTTAATCCTTTTGCCCAATTGATTCTCTACTTCGTTTTGAAACACTTTGAACGTTTCAAAAGTTTCTGACTTATGTTTGATCAAATAAACATAACCATATCTACTGAAATCATCAGTAAATGTGACGAAGTATCTTTCACCATGTCTAGTGCTTGACTTGAATGGTCCACACACGTCAGTGTGTACAAGATCCAATAAGTCTTTGCCTCTTTCACAAGTCCCTGTGAATGGCGCTTTTGTCATCTTGCCAAGTAAACAAGATTCACACACATCATTCGATTTGAGGTCAAATGATTCCAACACTCCATCCTTTTGGAGTTTGGCGACTCTTTTCTTGTTTATGTGGCCTAAGCGAAAATGCCATAGACATGATTTATCCAATACACCTTTGGACGAATCAACATTCAATATTAGATTTCTATTGTTAACGCAAACAACACTTTCATATATGCCAGAACAAGGAATAGCTTTGAATATAAAAACATCATTTTTATGAACTAAAATAGAACCATTTTTATTATCAAAACTAAAAGTAAAACCATCCTTAAACAACGCATAAAATGAAATAATGTTTCGTGCCATGCAAGGCGAATAACAAACATCTAATAAAGTAATCGAACTATCACTACTAAGCATGAGCTCAAAATCTCCAATCTTGGTGACAGCAGCCGAGACTCTGTTTCCCATGATTAGATTTAGCTCACCATGCTTTAGCTTCATGCTATTCTTTAGTCCCTGCATATCAGTGCAAATGTGAGTACCACACCCTGTATCAAGAACCCAAGAACTAGACATAGAAGTACTATGAAGTTCGATCATAAAAGTACCTGATGGTACAGACTTTTGGACTTTCTGATTTTTCAGATCATCCAGGTACTTTGGGCAGCTTCTTTTCCAGTGCCCTTTCTCATTGCAGTAAAAACATATTGAATCTTTTGGCGTTATAAGAGAGATCCTTTTGAGCTTTCGTTGGACATTCCTAACTTCAGCTTTTCTCTTTCTTTCAGAACGAGAAGGTTCATCTCTTATAGCTTTATTTGATTCAATGTTCAAGACGGGAATTTTAAAATCACAGTTACAAGCAAATAACAGGTTCTTTTCAACAACCATCAGTTCTTTGTATAACTCTATGATTGTAAGATCTCTCTTATTCCTCTCGTAATCTAATACGTACGAGGAATATTCAGGGTTCAGCTTGTACAATATCATATCAACAGCTGACTTGTTAGAGATAGTCAAACCCAGACTTTCTGAATTATTTACGTAACCTCTCATCCTTTCGATGAAGTCACATACTGATTCCCATTTTTCCATTTTACATGTCTCAATGAGTTTAAGGTTTTTATTAACAGCTCGAGTATTGTCCATATACTCCACAAAATCCAAGTCAGTGTTTCTACCACGACGTGAAATTTTGGTTATGGACGATCCATAGAAAAGTGGTGGAAGTGAAGGAGGTGGTGGAAGATTTTGATTGTTTTTGTTATTGATTGGATTAGACATCTACACAAGAAACAATTTCTTTGTTAGTTTATTTATTAGATAATCCTTAACATTATTTACCCAATAATCAAATTAATGCTAGGATCCAACATTACCTTATTTGATGTGAAGAGGGATGCCGTAATTCACATCGAATAATTTCATAAGGAAACATACTATTGTTAATTTCAATCACTATGAAATCCCTAGATCTTTTAGATTCATTTTAAACTTTTAAATTGGCATGTTAATCTCGATTCTATGCTTGTCACATAATTCATGACAGGGATACCGTGGATCATGAATTTGACGGTGAATCTACCATGAAAGCACTCACGAAGATCCCCGGCTCAAGTTCGCTTGGGTATCGCGAGAATCTCTTCACTCATAAGTATAATCTCAAAATTAACGTACCGGCTCAATTGCACGCGCTTCGTTAATCAGATTATGCCTCGAGTGCGTGTCTCTCATGGAGAGCACAATCTTTCACATTTAACATCAAACGGGAAGTTTTGTTTAATGTAATTACTTTAGTGATACATATATATAAACTTTTATAATATGTTTAAATTAAACTATTAGTTTATCTTGACTAAAGTAATATGTATATATAATTCTTTTAATTCTATTAAAATGCGAGTATGCACCTTTTAATAATTAATTAATTATATATAATTATAATATTTAAATATACTTTTATTTACATAATATTATAACGGAGGAATATGTCAAAAACTATTTTGACATATGGGAGTTTCGGAAATTTCGAAATATATATATATATACATATATTAAATCATACTATTAATTTACATATATATATCTAATATATATTTATTATTATCATTTAGATTTTATCTCTTTGGAGATATTTTATATAACAATATAAATACAAAATCAAATAATAACAAAATCCGAAATCCATAATTTATATAAAATTTTCGGATCTATACACATTGTGTATATCCTCAATTTAAATTTGATATCTTTATTTAAATACTCCTTTTAAACAATTATCTATATTTACCAAATTCTTTTATTTAAATATATATATACCGAAATATACATATATAAAATAAATATTATCTTATTCAAATCTTTTATTCAAATACATCTATATACATATCCGAAAATATGTATACATGTATAATAAATTTTGATTTATTTTAAAACATTAAATAAATATATATTTATATATTAAAAACCGAAATTTTTAAATATATAAACACAATCTTTTATTTAATCTAATTTTAAATTATTGGTAAGATAATCATTGGTAGAATATCTTGATAAATCTAAAGCCTTTTAAATTTATCCACTTACCATATTTTAATTTAAAAACTATTTTACAAAATTAAAATATATTTATTTATTTATTTTTCCGATTTTCGGAAATACCGAAAATACATAAACACAAAAAAAACTTTTCTTTTTGAATTTCGGATCTAACACTCTTAGATTCGTAGAACAACGCTCTGATACCAATGTTGGGTTTCGTACCAATTTACCGACACTTTGTTCGTCGCGGAATTTACGAACAAATCATAACGATAAACGACGAAACGATAAAGGATCGTTTAGATCTACGAGTCTAAGGTAGCTATGAATAAAATAAATAAATCACTTACATTGGCAACACTTGGTGATGCGAATCCTTGCGATCTTGTTCGAGCCAGAACTTGTCAACGAACTTAGGATTCAAGAAAGAACCCCTCTACTTGATCACACTCGAGGTTGACAACGAACGAGATAATACACCACAATGTAGTGTAAAGTACCCTTGAGAAAACCCAAACGAAACCTTAACCGAAAAACCCTTTTCGGTCGAACCCTAGGTCGATGGCACGGCGGTGGTGCGGCGGCGACGGTGGTCCGGTAGGCGGCGGTCGGACGGACAAGGGGAGAGGGCGGCCGAAACTTGGGTGCAAGTTCAAGGCTAAGAATTGTGTGTTTTAGGTCAAACCCCATGCACCCTATTTATAGGTTTCGCCAAGGAAACGTTTCCTTATTTGAGTCGGACTCAAATAGCCCAAGCCCAGTTCTATTTAATTAAACTATTAATTAAACTAAAGCCCACTTGAATAACTAGTTAATTACCCATTAACTTATTCAGTCCATTTCGCCCGTTACACATTTGATTATACAATTAATCAAAGCCCGGTTCGTTTATTCTCGTGTTCGGTTGCGCCCCAAGAGCAACCCCAGTAGGACTCTAATTTACGTTGACCAAGTCAAACCGTTTATTTGATGATATTGGACATCATTTCCAACACAGGCGACCTACAAAACATGCAGATCATTCTCAAAAAAGTTGTAATCTCTCAACAAAATTAAGAAATTTGTAATCAAGAAACTTGTGGACAGATTAAAGTGATGAAAGCTAACCAAGCGATGAAAAATATTTTGCTTTTTTGGTAGTTTTCAGAAGTCACAAAATCAAAGTCATATACAGCATATCTGCAATCGTTTCAGGCAATGCTGATGTAAAATCTTTGTAAGTTTCAGCAGGACTACCGGTTTTATCAACCACAATTTCATTTTTCTTCTCATCGATCTTAAAGATTGTTAGAATTCAACCCCAACAGTATGTGAACTCTGCTAGCTAGTGAAGTAGCTGCTCTATTGCAGCCGTGAAGTTAAAAAACGTGAGTCAAAGATTGAGATCTTAGACTGCTAAGTTGGTGTGAACATTAGACTTTTTATTGTAGGCTTGTCGGTAATAAAGTAGTATAAATATGTATCGTGTGTTGTAGAATAAGGCAGACCAAAAAAGAGAGTGAGTAAGAAGAGCAGTAGCTCATATCTTAAGTGAGAAAGTGAGTTGAGCGGTAGCTCTATTAGAGAAGAAAAAGTGTGTCGGTCTCTGTTTCGTTTTGAATCTTTTATGTTTGAGTGTTATAATATAAAGTTGGTGTTTTCATTGTTAAGTGAGTGATTTAATCCCAACAAAGTGGTATCAGAGCCTCGTTAAGCTTCGATAGATTTTGGCTCAAAAATTGCGTCAGAAATTTTTGTACTGAAATCGATTTTCGAAAGCACCACTGTAAAGGTCTCGTTTCAAGGATTCCGAAAATATATTTTTCGGATTTTTTCGACCACCGGAAGGCCCTCAAAACGGCGGTCAAAGTTCAGTCAAACTTGTCGTAAAACTTGTCGGTAGAACACCAGTTCGCCTGAGAAGAAAGGGTGACGTCAGCGATGACGTCAGAGTGATGTCAGCATCAGTCCTACTTCCAGAAAATTGCAGTTTCTTCCCTGAAGTTCTGAAAACTGCAGTTTCACCCCTCTAGTTCAGAAAAAATTGCTGCACTTCAGGAAAGTTGCAGATTTGGTCCCTGAAGTTCAGAAAAGTTTCAGATTGGACTCAAAACTTCCGAAAAGTTTCTGTTTGGCCCCAAAACTTCCGTAAAGTTTCTGTTTGGCTCGTAAACTTCTGAAAAGTTTCATTTTAGCCCCTAAACTTTTAAAAAGTTACAATTTGGCCCTAAAACTTCCAAAAAGTTTTTTTGAAAAGAAGATGGCGAATATGATACAACCTCAAATTCCAAAATTAACTACAACCAATTATGGGAACTGGAGTATCCAAATGAAGGTGTTACTCGGTTCTCAAGATCTATGGGATCTAGCAGAATTTGGGTATACCGAGCCCGCAGACGCAGCAGCTGAAGCAAGCTTAACACCAGATCAAAAGACGGTGTTAAAAGAATCTCGGAAAAGAGGCAAGAAAGCTTTGTTCTTGATCTTTCAAGGTGTTGATGAATCAACCTTTGAGAAAGTATCTGATGCAAAGACATCAAAAGAGGCGTGGAGAATTTTGCAGAAATCCCTCCAAGGAGCTGAAAAGGTAAAGAGGGTTCGGCTCCAATCACTCCGGGCTGAGTTTGAAACACTAAAGATGAAAAGTTCCGAGAGCATAAACGAATATGTTACTCGTGTGAAGACGGTGGTAAATGAGATGAAAAGAAATGGAGAAGCTCTTGACGACATCAGAGTAATGGAGAAATCACTTCGTTCACTCGTAAGAAAATATGATTATGTAGTTACGGCCATTGAAGAGTCAAAAGACTTGACTGAAGTTTCCCTTGAAGAGCTTGTGGGAACTCTTCAAGCACACGAACAAATAATGAATCAAAATGATGATTCAAGCAAGGTGGAACACGCTTTACAATGCAAGATGACCATCAATGAAAATCAAGCTAGCAGCAGCTATGCACGAGGTAGAGGAAATCGTGGTGGTTATAGAGGTGGATACAAGAGGCGGTCCTAGTAGACGAGGATGTGGTAGACAATCGTTTGACAGAAGTCATACAAATGAAGGGTATCAACCATCTGGTCGTGGCCGAGGATTTCAAAGCCGAGGAAGAGGCGGTTTTCAACAATGAAGTGACAAGTCTCAAGTTCAATGTTATAATTGCAACAAATTTGGCCACGTAAGTTACGAATGTAGATCAGATTCTAAGTTTGAAGAAAGAAGTCACTTTACAACGTCAAATGAAGATAAAGATGCGGAACATGCTGCTTTCCTCACCTACAAAGAAGAAGACGAAGGAAAGAAAAACATTTGGTATCTTGATAACGCTGCCAGCAACCACATGTGTGGTCAAAAGGAATTGTTCAATGAGTTGGACGAGTCAATCAACGGAAAGGTTAGTTTCGGAGACTTAGATTCTAATAAAAGGCAAAGGAAAAGTCATTATTTTCTTGAAGAATGGCGATAAGCGATATATACATGATGTATATTATGCACCTGCAATGAAGACAAATATTATAAGCCTTGGTCAACTACTTGAAAAAGGCTATGATATTCACATGAAAGACATGTCTTTAACAATCAAGAATAAATCTGAAGAATTGATTGCTAAAGTTCAAATGTCAAAGAACCGAATGTTCACCCTCGATATGCAGACATTAGAACAAAGGTGCTTAAAGTCTATTGTTAAAGATGACTCGTGGTTATGGCATCTAAGATTTGGACATCTTGGATTTACTGGCCCGAAGTTGTTATCAAAATCGAAGATGGTGAATGGGTTGCCAGCAATCAACCAACCAGACCATCTATGTGAAGCATGTATCAAAGGAAAGCAACATCGTCAAAGCTTTCCAGTCGGAAAGTCATGGAGAGCCAGAAGGCCGCTAGAACTTGTCCACACAGATATAGCCGGACCATTTGACATGCCGTCACTTGGTCAAAACAAGTACTACCTAACATTCATTGATGATTTCAGTAGAAAAAGTTGGGTGTATATTATTAAAGAAAAATCATAAGCTCTTGATAAATTCAAAGAGTTCAAGGCGATGACAGAAAAACAAAGTGGGCAATATCTGAAGGTACTCAGATCTGACAGAGGAGGCGAGTACACATCAAACTTGTTCAAAGAATTCTGCAGAGAACATGGGATATTTCATCAGCTGACAGCAGCTTATACGCCTCAACAGAATGGCGTTGCTGAGCGAAAGAATCGCACCATTCTTGATATGGCGAGAAGTATGGTGAAAGGAAAACATTTACCAAGAACATTTTGGGCCGAAGCCGTCTTATGTGCGGTTTACTTGTTAAATCGCTGTCCAACCAAAAGTGTCAGATTCAAGACACCGAATGAAGCATCGAGTGGTCTCAAACCAACAATTGGACATCTCAGAATTTTTGGGTATATTGCATACGCCCACATTCCTGATCAAAAGAGAAAGAAGCTAGATGACAAAGGCGAGAAGTGCATCTTCATTGGTTATGATGCAAGAAGCAAGGCGTACAGGTTGTACAACCCACTGACGAAAAAGGTAATAATTGAAGGGTTTCATTGTAACTGATTGACCACTTGGGTCAACCCCCTAGTATGCTTGGTTCGAACCATACTGTCAAGAACATGAACTTGTTCTTGCCGGTTAAACCAACTAGCTAGTTTAATCCCTAAAAGCGGAACTGAGATTAAACTTAATCCTTAAACCCTAAAGGATTGGGATGTTGGAAATCTAAACTAGATTAACAAGAAATAATCCTTGTATGAAAAACTCGAACACACACACATCCTTGTGGTGTTCGACGACCAACCAAGAACCCTAGGGTTCTTGGTTCGATTTCGTCCAAAGGGAAAGAAGGGAAAAAGGGGTTTTCCAATTCATACCTTAGATTGCTCAAGATTAATCCACCAGTGATAAACACAATGAGAAGCCCTCTAGATAAGCTCTTGTAATGAAACTTGTTCTTCAAGACTTGAAGAACACGAAGAATGAACGAAGAACACGAAGAATGTTGGAACAAATCACAGTTCAACTTATTACTGATGCTGCAGTTAGTACTGATCATAGTTATTACTGATGAAGACTATGATTACTACTGATGGGGCAGAAACAATTGTTACTGATGAGTTGATACTGGTGAAGTCTATAACTAAGTTACTACTGATCATGCACATATTGAAGATACTACTGATCATAGTAGTTACTACTGACGTTGGTTTTGGACTTACTACTGACTATCAGACTTACTACTGATCACCAGAGTTACTACTGACGATGCATATTTACTACTGGTGATTGCAGTTACTACTGGTACGCGTATTTGGAAGCATATCAAGTCCGAGATCTTCGCAGAAGTAGTTATAGAATTTTATTCAATGTATATCTTTTATAATTCGATGTAAATCAAGTCCTAGAATAACTAGGGTAAATAGTTAGGCTTCAAGGACTATTATATATAGTCCTTACGAATTGTAAACGTACGTGTGTATTGTTAATCAATAATATACATTGAAGCTTTTTGTGAAACTGTGTTCTTAATATTATTCCATATTGTTCTTACAGATTCATTGTTCTTAATTATATTGATATAGTGTTAATCCGCTGTAACTTCTATTATCAATTAGATCTAAAGGTGTTTATTAACTAATTCATAGTTAATCGATCCTGACAAGTGGTATCAGAGCCTATTGGTTCTAGATCTACGAATTTTAAGAATAACAAAAAGTTTTAATCTTTAAAACACATAGATTGTTAATCATGACTGATAACAATGAAAGTACTCAAGCAAATAAAATCCCTATACTCACTCCCAATAACTTTGGGATGTGGAAGAATCGTATTAAGCAATACATGCTTATTACTGATTATTCCATGTGGGAAGTTGTTATTGAAGGAAACAAAACCGTTCCTGGTCAAGCAACAAGTTCTGCAACTGAAGCAGACAAGCTCGAGTGTGAAAAGGAGAAGAAATACAGAGGAATCGAACTCAAAGCTCTAAGCACTCTTCTACTGGCCATTCCTAATGACTATCAACATCTCTTTGTTGAATATGATGATGCAAAGGTGTTGTGGCAGGCACTGGAAAAGAGATTCGTTGGCACTAAAAGCACCAAAAGAAACATGAAGTCTGTAGTAAAACAGGACTTTGAAAATTTCAAAGGCCAAAAGAATGAATCACTATCTCAAGTCTTTGATAGGTTCAACAAACTCATTGGTGAATTAAATCAAGTTGGTGTGAAACCAGACAATGATGATGTCAATAGAAAGTTTCTCAGATCTCTTGGAGAAGAATGGTCTATGTACACAGTCATATATAGACAAGGTGATGCTTTGGAAGAAAAGGAGCTGGATGAATTGTACAATGAGCTTAGGGTGTTTGAATCTGAGGTAAGTTCTAAAACTCTTAATTTATCTTCAAACAATGCTGCTTTTGTGTCTAGTACAGGAACAGGTCAGGAAACTGCAAAGGCTGCAGATTGTGAAGATACTGCAAGAGAATCCTTCTTCACTAGTTATGTGCATACTGCACTAATTAGTGATGATTTGGAACAATTAAATCCTGATGATCTTGAGGAGATGGATCTAAAATGGCAGATGGCTATGCTGAGCCTGAGAACCAAAATGTTCTTGAAGAGGACTGGAAGAACAAACCTTAACTTCAACAAAGGTGATAAGGCTGGATTTGACAAGACTAAAGTCAAATGTTACAACTGTAACAACCTTGGGCACTTTGCTAAAGAATGTCCTCAGCCAGACAAAAGATCAAACTCAACTGCTCTTGTTTCACAACAAGGACAAGGTTATGACTGGAGTTTTCAAGCAGAGGAGCATGCACAGAATCAAACTCTCATGGCATTCACTGACTCTCCTACTAAGGTACATTCTAAATCTTGCACTCCTGAATGTATTAAAGCATACAAAGATTTAGAAAAACTTAATAAAGAAACACTTGAAGAGATGATTCTAAATAGAAATAGAAGAATTGAATATAGTGGTTGTATAGCTGATCTTGAAAATCAAATTAAAATTTATAAAATAACTGATCAAAAGATAAAAGAAGAATTGCTATAAACCACTTATGAAAAAGAACATTTTGAACTAAAATTAAAAGAAACATTGATCAAACTAGAAGAATGTCAACTGGAATTAGAACAAAATAAACTAACCATTAAAAAGTTTGAAAGAAGTTCTCAAATTGTCAATGAATTAACAAATAATCAAACCACTGAAAAAGTTGTGCATGGAGTGGGATATCATGATGTTCCACCTCCAACTAATTTTATCCCTCCTCTTAAATCAAGCACAGAAAGAATTTTAGAAGATTTAAAAATGTCAAATAAAACTAAAACTTGTAATGAAACATCTGAATCAAATGATTCTTCTGATGATGATCAAACTACAGACTCAATTGAATTTACAATTTATCACTCAGCACAAAGTCAAAATGAATCTTCTAAATATAATGCAGACAATATACCAAAAATTGTAAGAAGGGGAAATGAAAGAAATAAATTTCAACTCTTAGATCAAAGAAAACCTGAAGGTGCTAAGGATAAGAAATTAAGATGTGTTATTTGCAACAAAGTAAACCATTTAGCAAAGGATTGTCACTTCAATCCAATTAACTGTAAAGAGTTCAAAGAATTTAAAAATTCTAAAGAAAAAGCAAAAACACAAAAGTTAAAAGATACTACTGGTCCTTCAGTAGTAAATAAAACAAAATCTCAAAAATCTGAAACACCAAAATTTGGAAGAAATGCACCAAGGTTTGTGCAAAATAAAAGAGTTGGAAGCCCAAAGAACAGCAATTATTTCAAAAATAATGGAAAAACAAATCAAAATAAACAATATTTTAACTTTTCCAACACCAGTAGAAACTAACAGGTTTACTACTGATCATAACCCTAATTACAATGCTGTTGGATACCAGTACCAAAATACTACTGGTAAAAACCCTAATTTTAAAAATACTACTGCTGCCAAACCAAATGCTAAAAACACTACTGGTCATCCTAAAAATGGTAAGTACCCAAATACTACTGGTCCATCAGTAGTAAAGTATTCAAAAGCTAAATATAATGGGTATAGACCAAGATCAGTAGTAAACTCAGACACCAGTAACAAATCCAAAAGGGCAGTAGTAAAACAAAACACCAGTAATAAACAGGTATGGGTACCAAGAATGTTTAAAATTAAATCTTCCAAATCTTATTTCTCAAAGGATGAACCCAAGACATATAAAGCTTGGGTTCCCAAACTTAACTAATCCTTTACTTACTTGTGCAGAGCATTCAGATCCCTGAAGAAGGTAGAACATGGCACATTGATAGTGGATGTTCAAGGCACATGACTGGAAATCTGCAAATTCTTAAAGATTTCAAGTCATTTGATGGAGGATATGTGGCCTTTGGTGAGAACCCAAATGGAGGTAAGATTTCAGGCAAAGGTACAGTTACTAATGGTAAGATTACTTTTGATGATGTAGTTTATGTAGCTGAGCTAAAATACAATCTTGTCAGTGTGTCTCAAGTATGTGATAAAAAGAACAAGATTCTTTTCACAGATATTGAGTGCATCATTCTTTCTCCTGGCTTTGTTTTAGATGAAAAATATGTAGTTTTGAGAACTCCAAGGAGAAATAATGTGTATTGCCTGGATATAGGGGGAGAATTCATTTCTTCAAATGAGGTCAACTGTTTTATATCCAAGGCAAACACTACTGAATCAGAACTTTGGCATAGAAGGATGTGTCACACAAACTTTAAAAACATGAACAATTTAGTAAGAAAGAATTTGGTAATTGGACTACCACAAAAACAATTCATGTGTGATCATCACTGTGTTGCATGCCTAAAAGGTAAACAACATAAGTCTTCTCATAAGTCCAAAATGGTAAACTCTATTTCTGTTCCTTTACAACTCTTACATATGGACCTTTTTGGACCTACAAATGTAATGAGTATTGGAAAGAAACAATATTGTCTTGTTATTACTGATGACTTTTCCAGATATACATGGGTTTTCTTTCTCAGGACAAAAGATGAAACAAGTGAACTCATCAAGAACTTAATTGTTAAACTGGAGAACACATATGATCAAAAAGTTAAAGCCATAAGATGTGATAATGGCACATAATTTAAAAATGCTAACCTAATTAACTTTTGTGATCTTAAAGGTATTGACAGGCAATACATCTCACCTAGAACTCCTCAACAAAATGGTGTAGCTGAAAGAAGAAATAGAACCATCATTGAAGCATCAAGATCAATGTTAGCAGACTCAAAATTACCAATCACTTTCTGGGCTGAAGCTGTTAATACTGCATGTTATGTACAGAACAGAGTATTAATAGTTAAGCCACACTACAAAACACCATATGAACTTTTCAACAAAAGAAAACCTTCCATAAGTTTCTTAAAATCATTTGGTTGTCCTTGTACTATTCTGATTACAAGAGAACAAATTGGTAAGTTTGACTGCAAAGCTGATGATGGAATCTTTGTGGGATACTCTACTCAAAGCAAATCATACAGAGTGTTCAACAAAAGATTAAGGATAATTGAAGAAAGCATCAATGTATCCTTTAATGAGAATGTTCCTAATGAACAAGGAAATGGTCCAGATTGGCTATTTAACATAGACAATCTAACCAAATCCTTTAACACTAACATGGATTTAAATGCAGGTGATTCGAATTGTCATACTCAAAAGGAAGGAACATCATCTTTCAATTCTGGTAAAGAAGAGATGAGATACATAGTAGTTGATATTGTTCCCACAGTTAATACTAAGGACAGTAATAACTCAAGTTCTGGAAGCAGTAGTGAGTCAGATAATGAGGACAATAGTAATTCAAATACTACTGAGACCAGTAATAGTACTCAAAATACTACTGGTCCTAGCAATAACCTAAATTCACTAAACACTCCTGATCCCAGTAATAACTTAAATACTACTGATCCCAGTAGTAACTATGAACCAGCAAATGATGATGAACCAAACATCAATGACAATGAAGAACCTCAAGAGGAACAATCTCCTGAGACAAATGAGTCCAATATTGAAAATCAACTATGTGTTGATAAAGTTCATGGCACCAGAACTGAAAAGAATCATCCTTTGGATCAAGTCCTTAGTGATGTGAACTCAAGCATGCAGACAATAAGCAAATTACACAAAAGTCTAATTGCAAACATGTGTAACATAAGTTTAATTGCTAATGAATGTATGTTTGAATGTTTTCTGTCTCAGGATGAACCAAAGAAGATTCAACAAGCAATGAAGGACTCAAACTGGATTGAGGCAATGCAAGAAGAACTCCTTCAGTTCAAATTACAAGCTGTTTGGACACTTGTACCTCTATCCAAAGGAAAAAGAGCCATTGGAACAAGATGGATCTTTAGAAACAAGAAAGATGAAAGAGGTATAGTGATCAAGAACAAAGCCAGACTTGTAGCCCAAGGATACACTCAAGAAGAAGGAATAGACTATGATGTAATATATGTCCCTGTTGCTAGAATTGAAGCAATTAGGATATTCTTAGCATATGCTTCATACAAGAAGTTTAAAGTCTATCAAATGGATGTAAAGAGTGCTTTCCTATATGGAAAAATTGAAGAAGAAGTATATGTATGCCAACCTCCAGGTTTTGAAGATCCAAAACATGGTGACTATGTATTCAAACTAGACAAAGCTCTCTATGGCCTACATCAGGCACCAAGAGCATGGTATGATACATTATCATCATACTTACTGAAGAATGATTTTAAAAGAGGAGCAATTGATAAGACTCTGTTTACAAGAAAGGTCAAAAATGATATTCTACTGGTGCAAATCTATGTAGATGATATCATTTTTGGATCAACAAATGATTCTTTGTGTAAAGAGTTTGAAAATCTCATGCAAATCAAATTCAAGATGAGCTCCATGGGTCCAATGAACTTCTTCCTTGGACTCCAAGTCAGTCAAAGAACAGATGGTATTTTGATAAACCAATCAAAATATGTTAAAGACATCTTGGAGAAGTTTGATATGAAAGACTGCAAGAGTGCAAGTACACCAATGGAAACACACAAACACCTACATCCTGATGCTGAGGGGGAGGATGTAGATGAACACTTATACAGATCAATGATAGGATCTTTGATGTACTTAACTGCATCAAGACCTGACATTATGTACAGTGTTTGTGTGTGTGCAAGATATCAAGCAAGACCTAAAGAACTTCACTTGCATGCTGTCAAAAGAATATTCAGATACTTGAAAGGCAAACCATCACTTGGTCTATGGTATCCACATGACTCACCATTTGAACTCATAGCCTACACAGATAGTGACTATGGAGGTGAATGTCAAGATAGCAAGTCCACTACTGGTGGATGTCAATTCTTTGGATCAAGACTAGTGTCATGGCAATGCAAGAAACAAACAAATGTATCAACATCAACTGCTGAAGCAGAGTATGTAGCTGTATCTGCTTGTTGTGCTCAAGTACTTTGGATTCAAAACCAGCTTCTAGACTTTGGTATCTCTATCCTTAAAACTCCTATTTTTATTGATAATCAAAATGCTATTAGTATTGTGAACAATCCAGTAAAACACTCTAAAACCAAACACATTGAAATAAGATTTCATTTTATAAGAGATTGCAATGAAAAGAAGTTAATCAAAGTAGTTAAAATTCATACTGATGATCAATTAGCAGATCTTTTTACAAAAGCATTTGATGTAGGAAGATTCAGCTTCTTGGTTAGCAGTATTGGAATGATTTTAATAAATTAATCTCTCACTCAAAATCATGTGTAAAGTTTTTGTTGTAAAAAGTGATTTTTTTAAGTGTTTTACTACTGGTAGGTCATTACTACTGGTAAACAATTGTACTCACATATACTACTGGTCTCCAAAATGGTGGTTACTACTGCTAGGGTTGGTAAATTAGGTCAGTATTAAAATTTCATTAGTTACTACTGATGTCTACAGTTACTACTGATGTCAAAATCCTTAGTTACTACTGATGTTCATAGATACTACTGACGTTTTTTCTACTGGTCTCTAATTTACTACTGGTCTTTAAACTGTCAAATTACCAAGCTAACCCCAATGAAAATAACCGTTGTGTTATGATTCGAAGGGCAATTTAGTCTTTTTGCAGGTCAAATCGTAAGATATAAATAGCTGAAGTCGATTAGTTTAGCATTATCCTTCCATCGATTTGCTAAATCCTCTCGATAAACCCTAACTCGCGATCATAAACCCTGCACCAGTAACAACATTCTTGCTTGTTTCTCTCAAATCAAACGATCAAAACTTCTCAAAATACATAAGCAATGGCAACTCTACAATCCCTCAACGTTAATACAAATCTCAAATACTTAGAGTTCCACAACATGTGTGCCTTTCTTCGCAATCCAGACAGAACGAAAGACTTTCGTCCAATCGTACAATTCTTGAAGAACTCATACATAAAGGTTGCACTAACTGTAAATCCGAAAGCATATCAACAACACTTGGTTGACTTCTGGACTAATGCTGAAAGAACTGAAGGGTCGACTATGTCTATGATCAAATCGACCGTGGATGGCAAAACTATCACTATAACAGAACAATCCATCCGACATCATCTGCAACTACATGACGATGAAGGTATGTTTTCTCTTCCTAAGGAATACATTGTTGAAATTTTAAATAAAATGGGATATGAGGGAAGACTTGACATTGTCACTTTCCAAAAAGGTCTTCTCTCCCCACAATGGAAATTTCTTGTACAAAATATTCAACATTGTATTTCTCCCAAAAGAAGTACCTGGAATGAGTTTAACAAATCAATAGCATCTGCTGTTGTTTGTTTATGTACAGACCAAGTATTTAATTTTTCAAACATGATTTTCGAAGGAATGTTGGGAAATCTTAGTGCTTCAAAATTTTTAATGTATCCCAGATTTCTTCAACATATTTTAAACTGTGAATTACAAAACTTGTCAACTCCTAAAAACATTTTTATAACTCCTGAGTTGAACAAGAAAGTTTTCTCTAATATGAGAAAACAGTTTAAATTTTCGGGCAAGGAAACCCCTCTGTTTCCTAACATGATCAAAGATCAACCACATATTGGAGAAGGTTCAATCCAAGATACAACCCAAATTGAACCTCAACCCACTCCATCACCCCCAAATGCAGCCCAAACACCACCCCAAACAGTCACTCAATCACCCACTCAAATAGATGTCTTGAATGTGTCCCAGGAACATGAATTAAATATGCAGAGTGCTACTCTTCACTCCGTAGAGGACCGACCTTTGACCAAATCAATCCAGAAAGGTTATAAAAGGAAGAAATCTTCCTTAAAGGACACCAGGGGACCCATTGAGTCAAACCCCAGACTCCAAGAGTTGACCTCACAGGAGGAGAGAGGTCATGAGGAAAGAGCTCTCACTACTAATGCCCCAAAGGTGGGTGCACAGGATAGTGAGAACATCACCAAGACCCAGACCTCGGCAACTCTAAGTGATGACTCTTTTGAGAAATTACTAAGAGGACCCCGGTGCCAAGAAACCACAAGCGGGGGCACTACTAATTCTTCTAGGAAGAAGAGAGTGTCCAAACAACCCATTTCATCACCAAGAAGTGATGAGGGTAGAACTAAAACTGTTGAATTGACGGAAAGGATGGAAAACCTCAAAGCCAATGTACCTGTTAGTGAGCCCGATGATCTTGCTAGATGGAGTGAGGGCAATATTAAACAAAAACAATTGACGGATAGGATGGAAAACCTTGAAACCACTGTACATGACTGTCTTACATATCTCACCAATCAAGGAAAAACCATGTCCTATATGAAGAGGCACATTAACACAATCAACAAAAGAATGAGATTATATGAGCACAGGCTTCATCAACAAACAAAGATTATAAGAAGACTGAAAAGGAAGATTGATAATAGTGAAGCTCCACTAGTTGAGCTCACTAAGGGGGAGAAGGACAACATTCAAAGTATGATAGATGAATCCATTGCAGCAGCAGCAACTTCTCTCCTCAATCTCAAAGAAATAAAAGTTGATGAAGGCCAGGTTAATGATGAAGGCCTAGAAACGATGAATATTGATGATGAGGCTACTACTACTGCTCCTATGGAAGAACAAGCTCAACCAGAAGTATCAGTAGTAATTCCTACTACTGATATCATAGCAGTAGTAAATCAAGAAGAGGAAACAACTGCAACAAACACTACTGATGCCCTATCAGTAGTAACTCCTGAAGCCACACCAGTAGTAACTACCTTGGTTACTACTGATGAGGAAGAACAAGAGATCCCAGAGTTAATTGAAAGAGAACGTTATGTTATCATCTCCAAACCACCAACACCTGATCAACCACTTATCATACCTGACATTGATGATAATGTGAACTGGTTTGAAGTAGATGAATGCACACTTCCTCCACATCCAAAGATTCTTCCAGAAAATGAACTTAGGTTGTTTTCTCCATCAATAATAATCAGAGGTGTCCCAGATATGAAATATATTCCACCTCCACCTTCAGCTTGCATTGGAAAGGGAAAAGAAATTTATGATGAAGATTACCCTAACAGAGCACTAGGTCACCACATGGTGAACAAAATCAATCTTATCAGAGCTGACAAACAATCAAAATGGAAGGTGAAACACAAGAGATACTTAGAGAAAGTGGCTATGTATCAAGCTCTTGAAGAAAAGAAAAACAATCAACAAACTCAAGAAGCTGAAGTACCTGTTCAAATAAAAGATATTCAGTTAGAAGCTCAAAAAGCAGAATTTAAAAGACTTAGAAAAGTTGAAGAAGAACATATAAATTGTCTTGAAGATCTGGTAGCTGAATGTAAAAGAACAAAAAGTGAACTAACATATGATGTTTTTGAACAGAAGGCAAATATGATTGAATTTCTGAAATCAAAAGGGCACAATGCAAAGTCCTTTGGCAGAATGAAGATGATCACAATTATAGAGAAATATTGTACTGCCAAGAAGAAAGAATTGGCTGAACAAGAAGCTGAAGAAGAAAAGAAATCAAAAGCTTTAATCCCAATAAGTCCAAAAATAATTCAAACTGGTAGTATATCAACTACTGGTGAATCCTCAACTCCCCAAATCAAGAAAAGAAAGGTCCTTACTCAAGAACAGAGTGCTCAAAAGAAATCAAAAACATAACAAATTATTCCTGTTCTTGAAGTACCTGTTGCTCCCCTTCAAAACAATCCAATCATCAATTGGAGAGTCATGCCAAACAATGTAATAGAAATTATAAGGGAAGACAAAGCTGTTCAAAGATTTACTGGATGGTTACCATTGATTAGATCCTGTTCAAGAAGTGATGTAATCAAACTTCTGATCATTGGAAAACCAAGAATGACAAAGAAATCATGGAAAGAGTCTGGTGCTGGATATTTAACAAGAATGATTGATGCTGCATTTTATCCAGATAACTACCCAGAACTATTTATAAATCCAGAAAATGTATATGCTTGAAATGTACTCCCAACTGCAAATATGTACTTCTTTGAAAGATCAAGCAAGAAATGTGAGCTATATTTGTATGAAAAAGAATATCCATACTCTGAAAAAGTCATGTATCAGATATTCACAAACTCCATGATGAGACCATATGATGCTGTAATGTTCCAGAATAAATTGAACTATCTTACAAAGAAAAACAGCAAATACATCATTGAACAAAGAAAGCAACAGAATCAACGAACTCTAGAGAAAAGAAAGAGGGAAGAAGAAGAACAAAAGAAACTTGAGTAATTCAAAAAGAATTAACAAGTTTAGGGGGAGATTGTTGGAACAAATCACAGTTCAACTTATTACTGATGCTGCAGTTAGTACTGATCATAGTTATTACTGATGAAGACTATGATTACTACTGATGGGGCCGTAACACTTGTTACTGATGAGTTGATACTGGTGAAGTCTATAACTAAGTTACTACTGATCATGCACATATTGAAGATACTACTGATCATAGTAGTTACTACTGACGTTGGTTTTGGACTTACTACTGACTATCAGACTTACTACTGATCACCAGAGTCACTACTGACGATGCATATTTACTACTGGTGATTGCAGTTACTACTGGTACGCGTATTTGGAAGCATATCAAGTCCGAGATCTTCGCAGAAGTAGTTATAGAATTTTATTCAATGTATATCTTTTATAATTCGATGTAAATCAAGTCCTAGAATAACTAGGGTAAATAGTTAGGCTTCAAGGACTATTATATATAGTTCCTTACGAATTGTAAACGTACATGTGTATTGTTAATCAATAATATACATTGAAGCTTTTTGTGAAACTGTGTTCTTAATATTATTGCATATTGTTCTTACAGATTCATTGTTCTTAATTATATTGATTTAGTGTTAATCCGCTGTAACTTCTATTATCAATTAGATCTAAAGGTGTATAACTAATTCATAGTTAATCGATCCTGACAAAGAACACAAGGCTTGTGTTCTTCCTACTGTGTTTCGGCTGAAACTTCAAGGGGAGGGAAGGGGAATTTCGTGGCTAGGGTATGGGATGGAATGAACACCTTACAAGGGAACCCCAAGCCTTCTATTTATAATAGAAGGACTTTCACTTAGGGCCCTTCTAGTTTAATTAAGATTAATTCTTAATTAAACTTATCCTTTTACACAACCAACCCTTATAGTTTATCTAGTTATTATTGTTCCACTTAATTATTAAATGTCTAGTATTAATACACTAATATATTCCGTATATTACATACACGAAATATATATACTTTGTATTTATACTTTTAATAATTAATTATATAATAAACCTTATATAATTTAGACAATAATATTATCCAACACTATATGATTTAATTACCTTAAATCATATTATGGATAATCTACAATTAACACATTGTATATTTACTCAACTAGTAATTGTACAAATACTTGTATTAATTAGTTAGATAAACTAATATAGTAATAAGTTGAACTTAACTTAATACTTAACTTGATTCATAAATGACTATTATGAATCAATCCTCTTCCAAGTATCATTACATATCTTACTCGTATTACATGCACTCACCGGTGTGACCCTTGAGTGTCCTATAGACATGGACGTGACATCATAGGTTGACTAACTGTGCACATAAATCCTTCAATAATTTCACGAGATGTTGAATTTGACGAGTCTGATTATTGGAAATGGTGCAATGAAGAAAGAAAAGTTAAAGGAATGTTCTTTGAAGAAGATGATTCCAACACATCAGATAATGGCAATGATGATCAGACTCCTCTAACAAGCCCTAATCCAGCAAATCCTGTAACGTCACCATCAATATCAGGAAGTAGTAGTAGCAGTAGCAGTTCAGGGGGAGCACCAACGAAGATGAGAAGTCTAGATGACATCTATGATGACACAATTCCAACAAATACACCATTTGATTACTCATTATTCTGTTTGATGGCTGAATGTGATCCAGTCACATACGAAGAAGCTATAGAAGAACCTAAATGGAGTAAGGCAATGGATGAAGAAATAAACTCAATTAAGAAGAATGACATGTGGGAGCTTACAACCCTTCCAAAAGGACACAAAGCAATTGGGGTCAAATGGGTGTATAAAACAAAGACGAACCAAGAAGGAATAGTTGAAAAGTACAAGGCAACATTAGTTGCAAAAGGCTACAAGCAAAGACATGGAATTGATTATGATGAGGTGTTTGCTCCGGTTGCAAGAATTGATACTATAAGACTGCTCACAGCAATTGCAGCTCAAAATAAGTGGAAGATTTATCAGATGGACATAAAGTCAGCTTTCTTAATGGGTATCTCGAAGAAGAAGTTTACGTTGAACAACCAGAAGGTTATGTTAAGAAAGGTCAAGAAGACAAAGTCTACCGACTGAAGAAGGCGTTATACGGGTTGAAGCAAGCTCCGAGAGCCTGGAATACAAGAATAGACGAGCACTTCCAAAAGTGTGGTTTTGTGAAAAGCCCATACGAGCATGCACTATATACAAAAAGAAATAAAGATGGTGGTATATTGATCGTATGCTTGTACGTGGATGATATTATCTTCACCGGAAATAATCCAGGTATGTTCGAAGAATTTAAGAAAGTGATGACTAAAGAATTTGAGATGACAGATATTGGTCAAATGTCATACTTTCTTGGGATCAAAGTAAATCAAAGTGAATATGGAATATTCATATCACAAAAGAAGTACGCGGAGCAAATTCTACGAAAGTTCAGGATGCAAGACTGTAAACCAGTAAGCACACCCGCAGAAGCAGGGTTGAAGCTAAGCAATGCATCAAGTAGAGAACATGTGAATCCAACTTTGTTTAAAAGTTTAGTGGGAAGTTTAAGATACTTAACTTTCACACGTCCGGATATTATGTACGCAGTTGGATTAATTAGCAGATATATGGAGAAGCCAAAACAAGATCATTTTATTGCAGCTAAAAGAATTTTAAGGTACATCAAAGGTACGTTGAATCTCGGTTTGTTCTATACTTGCTCCGAAGATGCAAGATTGATTGGCTACTCAGATAGTGATTATGGTGGAGATATGGATGACGGGAAAAGCACAACTGGATATGCATTTCATATTGGTTCAGCAGTATTTTCATGGTGCTCAAAGAAGCAACAAACAGTTTCCTTCTCAACATGTGAAGCAGAGTACATTGCAGCAGCAACATGTACGTGTCAAGCTATTTGGTTGAAGTATATTTTGAATGATTTAAGTCTCGCAAGCGAAGATCCTGTTACGATATATATTGATAATAAATCAGCTATATCTCTTGCAAAGAATCCAGTTTCACATAGCCGAAGCAAGCATATAAACATAAAGTATCACTTTATTCGTGATCAGGTAAAAGACAATGTAGTCGAACTCGTACACTGTAGTACTGAAGAGCAATTAGCAGATATTTTTACGAAGCCGTTGAAGACAGATACATTTCAGAGATTGAAGAAGAAACTTGGTATGCGCAGTTGGGTTTGAGGGGGAGTGTTAGAATTCAACCCCAATAGTATGTGAACTCTGCTAGCTAGTGAAATAGCTGCTCTATTGCAGCCGTGAAGTTAAAAAACGTGAGTCAAAGATTGAGACCTTAGACTGCTAAGTTGGTGAGAACATTAGACTTTTTATTGTAGGCTTGTCGGTAATAAAGTAGTATAAATATGTATCGTGTGTTGTAGAATAAGGCAGACCAAAAAAGAGAGTGAGTAAGAAGAGCAGTAGCTCATATCTTAAGTGAGAAAGTGAGTTGAGCGGTAGCTCCATTAGAGAAGAAAAAGTGTGTCGGTCTCTGTTTCGTTTTGAATCTTGTATGTTTGAGTGTTATAATATAAAGTTGGTGTTTTCATTGTTAAGTGAGTGATTTAATCCCAACAAAGATGACATAACGATGAACCTTTTTCCTTTGTAGTTCCAAGAATGTGCACTTGCAATGGTAAGCAACACCCATGCTAGAAGAAGCATTTTTGCTGCTAATCAGTAACACAAATGTAAGAATCGATTCTAAGAAGCATCAACACGGCTGTCTCAAAGCCCGGGGCTAAATTTAAAATGGGGCCCCTACATGCTCCGAATCATGCTCCGAACCATAATACATAAAAATAACAACTAAATAAAACTCTAAATAAACTTACATTTTTGGCCTTTTGGGCTAAGTTTGGGTCTTTCTAGCAAGGTATGATTTTTTTAGGCTAAATATATAGAGAACTACTAAAATATGGGGGGCCTTAGTGTTTGGGGCCCGGGGCGGTCGCCCAGCTTGCCCAGCCCATTGAACCGGCCCTGAGCATCAAAATACCAAATGGTTGACTTCTCCACCATTGTACTTTGACTTTCTGTTATATATTTAAAAAGCTATGTGTATCTGTGTATATAGGGAAGATCACCAAAATGAGCAAAAATATGACTTTTATGTTGGAAGTTATGAGGATTTCATTATTCTATAATTCTCTTAAAATTAAACAAATAATGTCTAGCATAACAGTGTTTTTGTCACTACTAAATCCATAATCTGACCAAAATAACGAGGTCCTTCGTAGTTCTAAACAGAAAACACGGATACAAATGGCACCCTGAGGACATTAAGTCGAACACCTTGACGGCATCCTCCGGTTTCTCTCTCAGCCAAAACGTGAACTTTCACTAAATTGTCTAATTGCGAGCTAACAGAAACCAAATAACTATTAAAAGCATGAGGCAGGATTCCAAATAACAGAAAACAGAAATATTGGATCAATACGTACCCCTCCTGAGAATCTGAACGACATGATTGATCTTCGACGCGAATAAACCCCCAAAATTTCAGCAGGAAATTGAAGATCACCAGAGACAATTGTGCAGATTTAGAAGGTCAGCATCACCCACAAAGTGCAGTGTACAATGGATTTCGAAAGAAGGTGGAGATTCTATTAATCAAGTCGATTCTAATTCTGCGTTAGAGCATCCCCAATGGTTAAGTCATTGCAATGACTTATTAGGATTGCCATGTAAACTTTCCACTCAACATTCATAAAAAGCTATCAAAAAAGCTTTTGCTCCAATGCATGTAAATGTAGAAAAAGCTTTTTGTGTGTCTAAGGAATAACTTATGGAAGAATAAGCTTTTGAATTAAAAGTTTTTTCTTAGAAGGTCATTTACCTTCAAATGACCTAGAGAAAATGTAAAAAGCTTTAGAAAAAGCTCCCATTGGAGATGCTATTAAGTCGACGCAACTTTGCCGACTTTACCTGACGTGTTGTCGGTTTCCAGTTTCCGCATATTCTACTTTAAATTAAGGGAATTAAATTTTGGGTTTTGATAATCACAGTCTTTAGAGCTGTCACTAGACATGCATAAAAATTTGTACATTCATCTATAATAAACTCCTGCATTTTAGGAACTACTACTCCGTACAATTTCTAATGCATTTATTGACAGCCCTAACAAAACCCGTAAGTTTTATACCATATTTTTTGATATCTATACCACATTGTACAAATAATGTTGTATACTGTACAAATATATAATGCAATTGTTGTTGTACATATGTCAAAAGATGTGGTGTAAAAATCACCACCGGTAAATTAAGTAACGAGACACTCCGTAAGGTTTGGGCTCAAACCATATACAATAGAGTTATTACTAATGTTTGCATTCCATGTAACTTTGAAACGAAGATGTTTAAATGTTGAATGTTAATCAAACTATAAGGAATAGTCGTATAATTTACTTTGTATTTAAGGTCTTAACAAATATTTAGCATAAGTGAACATAAAAAACATTTAGTGTATTAGAAATTACCATCGAAATAGGTTTATGAAAAAAAAAAACTATCCATTTCATTTTAATATGAAAGAACTAAACATGAATTTTGACTAGCTCCTTTGACCGACAGTGGACAAGTTGATTTCACATCGCTTTCCTAATTGTTTGTTATCCGACATTGTCGTGTAAGTTGTATTTAAATGGAAATTGATTTGTACTCTGAATATTTTACTTTTATGAACATAAATATAAGCATGCTCAATCTCAATATTCTCATTCTTCTAACATAGATCTAATCAATCAATAGACAAAACATACAAAGTTAACTTTTTTTTACAGGTCATTGGAAGTTTGAAAAGTAATCACACTTTTACCAACTTTTCTCATCCTTCATCCTAAATCCAAAGGGATTTTATATTGGAACAACCCACTTAACTATCGGAACAGATTCTTTATTAACTAATCATTAATCATTTATTATTTAGTAAATTTTATATTAAAAATTGGGTCATACTATTAAAACAACCCATTTATATATTTGCACAGATTGGTCTACTTTCAAATCTCAGAAATTGTAAAATTTACTTTTTCAGAGTTGTAAAAGAAGAGAAAGGGTACATTGGAATGGGACACACCACAACTCACAATAAATGCTCTACTATGTACTCTATATATCATCATAAAAAATACACAAACATCGCCGGAAAAATCAGAAAAAGCCGTCGATCTTCACAAACCTCGCCGGAGAAGAAGAAACACCATATATTCTTCTTTCTCTCTTATACGATGGTATCTTTCTTTTGTTGGGGAGTTTGATTTTATTGCTAGAAAGAGAGAGATGAGAGAGAGAATAAGAGAAAGATAATAGAGAGAGATGAGAGAGAATAAGAGAAAGATAATAGAGAGAGATGAGACAGAAAGAAGAGAGGTGGGACTTGAAAGACAGAGACGAGAAAGAGAACAGAGAGAAATGAGAGAGAAAGAAGGAAGGGGAGAGGAGAGAGAAAATGGGAGGCGAGAGAATATAAATGTTGTAATTAACCAATAATAAATTGTAATGCTCATTTAATTAGGTGGGATGTGCCAATATGTAACATCCCAAAAATCGTGCGAAATTTAAAATTTTTAAAACATTAAATAATAAAATTTTCCCAAGTACAAGTAATAAAAAGGTCTCATCTCATTAATAAAAACATAAAACCGTCTCATGGTTTTTAATGCGGAAATAAATAAAAAGGTTTAAAAGTTATGTTTGACTCAAAACAAACATTTAAAATTCCAAATCCAAACTTTAAATCAAGATGCAGCCTATCAACCGATGACCTTCTCTTTGCCCTTGCTAGTACCTGCAAAATGGGAGGGAGTGTTTGGGGTCAGCCACCACTGAGTGAATAATCAACACAATAAACATACACATACAAACAATCCACACCACATAAGTGATCCCTAGATACCCTACTCAATTCTCGTTTATTAGGCCTTTTATTAAATTTCAATTGGTTCGCCAGTGCCGTGACGAATCCACAACGCGTGCCCCTGCTCTCGCGCTCGTCACTAGCACCCCTTCCAACACTCACCAGTGTCCCGCAGTACCACGCTGACAGTCGTGAATTGTACTTGGCTCGGGAAGAGTTGGCTACCTCATGAATCTCAAATATAGTTAGTTAGTTTTATTAACGTGTTGACCCATTACAACATGTACTCATATAAAACTAACTGCTCAAGCTCAAGTATATCATCTCATAGATATATAACCACATAGCACAACCCAAGTGCATATAAACTCATAATCAAAACTCAAGTACACAGATCATTCACAACAACAAGCTTAGCTCAATCAATCACAGTTCATAACATATAGCAAGTAATCATGAATCAAATGTAAGTGCAAGTTTAGAGTGAGATTACCCACCTCGAATAGACGTATGCTCCGAAGGTATATCAACGCTCTACGCCACTGATCAGCTAACGCCTAGACGGTCCTACGACACGAAAGATAACCCTAATTAGACTTGACTCGCAACTTATTTTTAAGAAAAATGTAATCGTTAACCTTCGATTAAATACTAATAAAAATTTCCTTCAATTAAATAATGATAAAAATATTTTTCCTTCAATAAAAGAAACTATGCTATAACCGATTTGACAAAAAAAATGCTTAACTTATCATTTAAGGAAAACAAGGCAATCCACATGATGGAAACCCTTACATGAAATGACTACATGGTAGATTTCTCATTTCTTGCAGTAAGACAAAAGGAACCCAAAAGAAACATAAAACATTTCTGTAATGGTATTAGACAAAACCCAGTAGATCATCAGAATAACCGTGCCCTCAGATTATTATTATTATTATTATTTTTTTTTAATAGAATAAAGGAAAACAAAACTACTACCGATATGATCTCCCGATTGTGCTTGTGCTCGTACTCTCTAAATCGCCGGCTGAGTTCACCGCCACCCTCGACTCTTCAGCTGCTCGGAGTTACGTCACCGACACAGAAAACACGCGTTAAGGATTGAACACCACGTCGGAATACTCAAAAACGGAAAGAGTAACGGCGTAGAAGCTTACCGGAAATATCTCAAACTCGCCGGACTAAACGAACTCCACCGGAAATGCAACGTAGAAGGTTCAAAGTGTACGGCGGCGGAAAAATGTGTACGACGGCGTCGAAGGAAAGAAAAGGCTCACGGCGGTGCTCAGAACTCTAAGGTGGTGCTCAAAATCGAGGTGGGATCCTACGCCGGCTGCGGTCGGAAACAGAAACGGTTTTAGTTGGCCGGAAATGGAAACAGGAAGGTGGTGGCGGGAATCATGATTCCGATGGGTTTTCTTGGGATGTGGCTACGAGGAAGAAGGAATTGGTCAGAGAAGAAAATTGCTATATTGGTGACAATGCGGCTAGGTGTATATTTGGAAACCCTACTTATTATTTATATCTCCTATGGAGGATAGCCCTACCCGAATTATCATGTGATGGGTCACCATCATTCAGCACCCGACCCAAAATGCATACCCTTTCTTTATCCGGTAATTTGGACCCACAAGTATCAACGTAACTTTTCCTTTATATAAATATGCGTTATGCAAAAAGGATAGCCAAAATACATAAACAAATATTATTATTTATTATTATTTTCTAATTTCCATAAGTCTAATAGGTAAGGTAAGTATATATAATTAGACACACAAATATAACAAATAAATCTTAACCCTATTTATATAACTAATGAAACATTTACTTACTAGGAAAGTTCGGGGTGTTACAACTCAACCCCACTTGAATCAGACTTCGTCCCCGAAGTCGTCACTCTGGAACAGCTCAGGATAATGGTCACGCATCTCAGACTCTGGCTCCCAGGTCCACTCAGAACCTTTTCGGTGCTGCCATTGCACCTTAACCAATACAATCTCTTTATTGCGCAAGGTCTTAACCTTTCGGTCAAGAATCGCAATCGGTCTCTCAACATAATTTAACCGCTCATCAATCTGGATATCTTCTAAGGGCACAACTACGGACTCGTCAACGATACACTTTCTCAATTGGGAAACGTGGAAAGTGTTATGAATAAGATGTAGCTCCTCCGGCAGGTCTAAACGATAAGCTACTTTGCCAACCCTGGCAATTACCCGATAGGGACCAATATAACGGGGTCCCAATTTTCCTCTCTTTCTGAACCTGATCACACCCTTCCACGGGGAAACTTTCAACAGTACATAATCCCCAACCTGGAACTCTAGAACAGACCGTCTCTTGTCAGCATAACTCTTCTGACGACTTCGTGCAGTAACCAATCTCTCTCGGACCATCTGAATCAGCTCGGTAGTTTTTAACACGATCTCAGTACTACCCAGCACTTTGTGCCCAACTTCGCCCCAACAGATAGGCGTCCGACACTTTCTTCCATATAACATCTCGAACGTCGCCTTATCTAATTTAGAGAAATTATTAAATTACTCACTCAGAAATTAAAGAGAGAAAAGAATTAATTACACATACCAATGCTCGCGTGGTAACTGTTGTTATATGAAAACTCTGCCAACGGTAGGTATCTATCCCAGCTACCTCCAAAATCAAGTGCACATGCTCTCAACATATCCTCGAGCGTCTGAATCGTACGCTCACTCTGACCGTCAGTCTGTGGATGAAACGCGGTACTGAAATGAAGCTTCGAGCCCATCTCCTCTTGGAATTTCCCCCAAAATCTCGACGTAAAACGAGTGTCTCTGTCTGATACAATAGAAACCGGTACACCGTGTCTAACTACAATTTCACGAACAAATATATCTGCCATCTTCTCAGCTGAAGAAGCCTCTCTAATCGGGATAAAATGGGCACTTTTAGTCAATCGGTCAACAACTACCCAGATAGCATCATAACCTCCCGGTGTTTTCGGCAATTTGGTGATCAAATCCATGGTTATCTGTTCCCACTTCCACACTGGAATCTCTAACGGTTGCAATAAACCATGAGGTCTTTGGTGCTCGGCCTTGACTTTCCGACAAGTCAAACATTTCTCAACGTACTCAGCTACTTCTAACTTCATGCCCGGCCACCAATAATTCTCACGAAGATCTCGATACATCTTTGTTGCACCCGGATGAATAGAAAATTTGGACTTGTGAGCCTCGTCCAACAAAATATCACGATTACCACCATGTGAGGGTACCCATACTCTACCCATATATGTCAACAAATCCCTGCTGTCTTTCACAAAGCTGGCAATTACTCCTGTAACTCGTTCCTTCTTGGCCTGCTCCGCCTCTGAAGCCTCTACCTGTGCAGCACGAATGGACTCTAACAATGGTGTCACCGCGATCAATCTCATACAAATGCCCCGAATAGGGTTCCTGCTCAATGCGTCAGCTACCACATTAGCTTTACCCGGATGATAAAGAATCTCACAATCATAATCCTTCAACACATCGAGCCATCTTCTCTGCCTCATATTCAAATTTTGCTGATCCATTAAATGCTTCAAGCTCTTATGATCAGTGTATATGGTGATCTTCACACCGTATAAATAATGTCTCCAGATTTTTAAGGCAAAAACCACTGCTCCCAACTCAAGATCATGTGTAGGATAGTTGCCTTCATGAGTCTTCAACTGTCTAGAAGCATATGCGATCACTTTACCTCTCTGCATCAGGACAGCACCCAAACCCTGAATGGACGCGTCACAATAAACCACAAAGTCTTCTACACCTTCTGGCAAGGCTAGAATCGGTGCCTCACATAAACATTTCCTCAGTATCTCAAAAGCCTCTTGTTGTTTCTCACCCCAGCTAAATGCAGCCGATTTCTTGGTCAATTTTGTCAAATGGTGACGCGATTTTGGAGAAGTCTTGGATAAAACGACGATAATACCCAGCTAAACCCAGAAAACTGCGAATCTCTGATGGTGTTCTTGGTACTTCCCACTTCATTACCGCCGCAATCTTTGCCGGATCAACTTTAATACCCTCGGCATTCACAACATGGCCGAGAAACTGTACTTCACGTAGCCAAAATTCACACTTGGAAAATTTTGCATAAAGACCTTCACGCCTCAACGTCTCTAGTACCTCGCGAATATGTACCTCGTGCTCTGCCTTGGTCTTTGAATAGACCAAGATGTCGTCAATAAACACGATAAATGAACGATCCAACATACTACTACACACCCGATTCATAAGATCCATAAAGGCCGCTGGTGCATTAGTGAGTCCGAAAGGCATCACTACGAACTCATAATGACCATAACGCGTCCGGAAAGCAGTCTTCTCAATATCCTCCTCTTTCACCCGCATCTGATGATACCCGGAACGCAAATCAATTTTTGAAAACCAAGACGCACCCTGGAGTTGGTCGATTAAATCATCAATCCTCGGCAATGGATAACGATTTTTCACTGTCAATTTGTTCAGCTCTCTGTAATCGATACACATCCTTTGCGACCCATCTTTCTTTTTCACAAATAAAATAGGAGCTCCCCATGGTGAAGTACTCGGTCGGATGAACTCTTTCTCTTGCAACTCTTTTAACTGATCATATAATTCCTTCATCTCTGGCGGTGCAAGTCGATAAGGGGCCTTGGCAACCGGCGCCGCACCCGGTACCAAATCAATACGGAACTCCACCTGCCTGTCTGGCGGTACTCCCGGCAAATCCTCGGGAAATACATCGGCATAATCACTCACAATGGGAACACTTTCAATTGATCTCGGTTTCACCTCAAGTACAGTGTCGATAATATACGCCAAATAACCCACGGCACCGTGCTGAAGATATTTTCTTGCCCTTGCAGCCGTACACAGTGCCGGCACCAATCGGTTAAGGTCGCCTTGAATCACCAATTCAACCCCACTTGGAGGTTTGATACGGACTTGTTTAAAACATTTTTGAAACTCATTTTGAAAACTCTTTCTTCGACTTGAGTTTGGAATCCACCCCTTGTGAACCCAATTCTCTCAAGCCAAAGCTCTGATACCAACTTGTAACATCCCAAAAATCGTGCGAAATTTAAAATTTTTAAAACATTAAATAATAAAATTTTCCCAAGTACAAGTAATAAAAAGGTCTCATCTCATTAATAAAAACATAAAACCGTCTCATGGTTTTTAATGCGGAAATAAATAAAAAGATTTAAAAGTTATGTTTGACTCAAAACAAACATTTAAAATTCCAAATCCAAACTTTAAATCAAGATGCAGCCTATCAACCGATGACCTTCTCTTTGCCCTTGCTAGTACCTGCAAAATGGGAGGGAGTGTTTGGGGTCAGCCACCGCTGAGTGAATAATCAACACAATAAACATACACATACAAACAATCCACACCACATAAGTGATCCCTAGATACCCTACTCAATTCTCGTTTATTAGGCATTTTATTAAATTTCAATTGGTTCGCCAGTGCCGTGACGAATCCACAACGCGTGCCCCTGCTCTCGCGCTCGTCACTAGCACCCCTTCCAACACCCACCAGTGTCCCGCAGTACCACGCTGACAGTCGTGAATTGTACTTGGCTCGGGAAGAGTTGGCTACCTCATGAATCTCAAATATAGTTAGTTAGTTTTATTAACGTGTTGACCCATTACAACATGTACTCGTATAAAACTAACTGCTCAAGCTCAAGTATATCATCTCATAGATATATAACCACATAGCACAACCCAAGTGCATATAAACTCATAATCAAAACTCAAGTACACAGATCATTCACAACAACAAGCTTAGCTCAATCAATCACAGTTCATAACATATAGCAAGTAATCATGAATCAAATGTAAGTGCAAGTTTAGAGTGAGATTACCCACCTCGAATAGACGTATGCTCCGAAGGTATATCAACGCTCTACGCCACTGATCAGCTAACGCCTAGACGGTCCTACGACACGAAAGATAACCCTAATTAGACTTGACTCGCAACTTATTTTTAAGAAAAATGTAATCGTTAACCTTCGATTAAATACTAATAAAAATTTCCTTCAATTAAATAATGATAAAAATATTTTTCCTTCAATAAAAGAAACTATGCTATAACCGATTTGACAAAAAAAATGCTTAACTTATCATTTAAGGAAAACAAGGCAATCCACATGATGGAAACCCTTACATGAAATGACTACATGGTAGATTTCTCATTTCTTGCAGTAAGACAAAAGGAACCCAAAAGAAACATAAAACATTTCTGTAATGGTATTAGACAAAACCCAGTAGATCATCAGAATAACCGTGCCCTCAGATTATTATTATTATTATTATTTTTTTTTAATAGAATAAAGGAAAACAAAACTACTACCGATATGATCTCCCGATTGTGCTTGTGCTCGTACTCTCTAAATCGCCGGCTGAGTTCACCGCCACCCTCGACTCTTCAGCTGCTCGGAGTTACGTCACCGACACAGAAAACACGCGTTAAGGATTGAACACCACGTCGGAATACTCAAAAACGGAAAGAGTAACGGCGTAGAAGCTTACCGGAAATATCTCAAACTCGCCGGACTAAACGAACTCCACCGGAAATGCAACGTAGAAGGTTCAAAGTGTACGGCGGCGGAAAAATGTGTACGACGGCGTCGAAGGAAAGAAAAGGCTCACGGCGGTGCTCAGAACTCTAAGGTGGTGCTCAAAATCGAGGTGGGATCCTACGCCGGCTGCGGTCGGAAACAGAAACGGTTTTAGTTGGCCGGAAATGGAAACAGGAAGGTGGTGGCGGGAATCATGATTCCGATGGGTTTTCTTGGGATGTGGCTACGAGGAAGAAGGAATTGGTCAGAGAAGAAAATTGCTATATTGGTGACAATGCGGCTAGGTGTATATTTGGAAACCCTACTTATTATTTATATCTCCTATGGAGGATAGCCCTACCCGAATTATCATGTGATGGGTCACCATCATTCAGCACCCGACCCAAAATGCATACCCTTTCTTTATCCGGTAATTTGGACCCACAAGTATCAACGTAACTTTTCCTTTATATAAATATGCGTTATGCAAAAAGGATAGCCAAAATACATAAACAAATATTATTATTTATTATTATTTTCTAATTTCCATAAGTCTAATAGGTAAGGTAAGTATATATAATTAGACACACAAATATAACAAATAAATCTTAACCCTATTTATATAACTAATGAAACATTTACTTACTAGGAAAGTTCGGGGTGTTACACAATAGATATATATAGTATGTTCTAATAGTTATTCCCTAAAAATTTGATTTTTGATTTCTTTTATCTCTTTCCTTTATTTATTGAAAGAAACAATCCGTTTCAATATTCACTGGAACTTTACTCTTTCAACCAAAAATCACATAAGGCCCATGCCAACGGACGTCGTGGGCAAAAAAAATCCCGTCGTTAGCCATCACCAATGGCACGGGTACGTCGGAGGCGCGCGTCGTGGCGTTGCCGTCGTCTACACGACGTGGGGAGGGGGCGTCACTAGCCATGTGTGGGGGATTTAATATTATAATATTCATTTTCAAGGGGATATGTTAGTGATGAGTTAGTGATGTGTTGATGTTGGCACGACCTCGTCAATAACCCGTCAGTAGAGAAGGGTTTAGTGATGTGTTTAGTGACACGTCACTGTCGAGAGGGGCCTAAACCCATCTCCCAAACCCTTACTCCCTCAAATCACAGTATCACAACTCTGCCATTCACCACCACCAACATTTACCACCGCCACCAAATCCGGCTACCGGCTAACTTCGTCGGCCGCTCACCACCGCCGCCGCTCACCACCACCGTCGACCACTAGCACCAACTTGATCTCCTCCCTGTTCGACCACCATAATAAAAAAAATGGGTAGATTCCTTCTTCTTCTCCAGTGAATACCACTGCCGCCTGGGGTTAAGGACGATCTGCAGTAAGGCGGTGTGCTGGTCGGAGGTAGGGGTGTCCGGTGTCCACATCAGCGTGAGGTAGGGGTGGAGTAGAGAGGTGTGTGTATGTGTACTTTGATGGTGATGCTTGGTGGTTTTAGGTGGGTTGGTGGTTTCCGGTAGATTGTGATGCTATTAAAGAAGATGAAATTATGATAGGAAAGAGAATGTTAATTAACTTTTGTCTTGTAAAAATAGATAATTAATTAATTTGTTTTGATCGAGTTAATTTGTAATGGGGTTCTACTAAATTAGCTTCAAAAAGTCAAACTTTTAAATCTTGGAAAATGAACTTTTCATTTTGAAAAACAAGTCTAAAAAATCTGTCAATGTCACATCCCAATATTTTTTATGTAGTCAAACAATGAAACTTAATTGGCTAATTTAATTATCTGATTAAATACATATAAATTTCCAACTAACTTTTTTTTATATATAAATCACCTTTAACTATTTTCTTAAATATAATACCAGAGATAAACTTTCATTGTCATAATCTCCATCAGTTTATAGGTATATTTTAATTTCATCTCAGTTTTCATTTTTGTATTTTTCACCACCAGAAACAGAGAGAGATGAGAGAGATTCGGAGAGACAATAAGAGGAGAGAGAGACAGAAACGAGAGAGAGATAGAGAGAGACGAGAGATATTCAGAAAGAGGAGAGAAATACAGAAATGAGAGAGAGATAGAGAGAGACGAGAGATATTCGGAGAGAAACGAGAGAGAGAGAGAGAGAGATTAGGAGAGACAGAAAGAGGAGAGGGAGACAGAGACGAGAGAGAGAGATGGAAACGAGAGAGAGCGAGATTCGGAGAGACATAAAGAGGAGAGAGAGACATAGACGAGAGAGAGGGATGAAACGAGAGAGAGAGAGAGAGAGAGACGGAAACGAGAGACAGTGGTGTAGCGGCGGAGGAGCGGCGGTGTTCGGCGGCGGTGTTAGCGGCGGTGTTGCGGCTGTACGAGGGTGGTGCGCAGGAGAGAGAGTGGTGGAGCGGCGGAGGAGCGGCGGTGTTCGGCGACGGTGTTAGCGGCGGTGTTCGGCTGTACGAGGGTGGTGCGCAGGAGAGAGAGTGGTGGAGCGGCGGAGGAGCGGCGGTGTACGTCCGTGTTGAGCGGCGGTGTACGGCGGAGAAGTGATTTCCTGCTGGACGAGGGTGGTGCGCAGTGACTGGCGATGCTCCGGCGGTGGGCGGCGATGCTCCGGCGGCGGGAACTGACTGGGGCGGTTGTGAATGTTTTGGAGGAAAGTAGGATTTTGAATGTGAGAGGTTAAGGTTTTTATGATAAAGTGGTTGAAATAGGTTAATGGGTTTTAGGGTTTATGGGTTAGGCTTGTAAATGAATTAAATTTATGGGCTAAATTAATAGCTTATTTAATTTTCAAGCCCACTTATCTCTTATAAATATATATATTTTTTAATTTAATTTATAATTATATTGCGGGAATAATTTTCTAATTTTATTTTCAGGTTTTTGATTTGACAAATAAAAATGTCATTTCTTACTGAAAATAACTCAAATGGTGTTGAATTTTAAACTTCGACATCACCTTTTTTCTCTAATCAGGTAAAATAGTAACATGTTTTATTTTGTTTATTATCATACATATTTCACAAAATAATATTGTCATAAATTAAAATTACATTAATTGTAGATCTTTCAGTCTCGTGAAGATTTAAAAAATTGGGCCCAAACTCAGGCGCGCGCACTTGGTTATGTCATAGTAACTAAAAGGTCATTCACGAATACAAGTAGTTATGTCTCACTTATATGTGATCTTGGTGGCGAATATATTCCGAAGGAATCAAGTAAAAATTCTGCTACAAGAAAAATTGATTGTCCATTCCTATTACAAGGAAAATATTCATATATACATAATGGTTGGTTGATTAGTGTAATATGTGATGAACATAATCATCTTCCTGCACAACATATGGAAGGGCATCCGTATGCAAGGCGGTTAACTAAAGATGAATATCGATTGGTTGAAGATCTGACAGAGAAAAATGTGCCACCACGTGACATTCTGTCAATATTGAAGGCAAAAAATGAAAATAATGTGTCAACACTTAAAGACATATATAACGCACAATATAAAATTCGCAAGGCGTTAAAAGTTGGAAAGAGCACAATGGAGGTAAAACACTACAACTTTTTTGACTTTTTTTTACTTTCATTGGTAATAGTAATTTAAGTATGAAAATTTTTATGTAGGTTCTTATGTCACTTTTACATTCTAATGATTATGTTCATGACTTTTATATGAATGGTGATACGAACAAGTTAGAATCTTTATTTTTTGTTCATCCAACATCATTTAAGATATGGCGAGCATTCCCACATGTGTTGTTGATAGATGCTACGTACAAGACAAACAAGTATAATATGCCTTTTGTTGAGATTGTCGGTGTAACTTCTACAGGAAAGACATTTTGCATAGCTTTTTCATTTATAAGTGAAGAAAAGATGATCAACTATAAGTGGGTATTAGAGTGCTTAAAGTTGACATTAGATGAATGTATGCTTCCACGTGTTATAATTACTGACAGAGAGTTGGCTCTCATGAAAGCATGCGAAATAGTTTTTCCAAATGCTACTTGATTACTTTGTAGATGGCACATTAGCCAAAATATTTTAAAAAAATGCAGGCCAATAATTAGGAGGCAACAAGATTGGGACTCTTTTCTTTTGGCGTGGAAGTTGCTAGAAGATTCTCCAACGCAAATATCGTACATGGAGAACTATAAGCAACTTCAATTTGTATTGAGCAAATATACAAGTAATGTTATATATTTTTGTATTATTTTAATTAGTGTAATTTTATATATTTCATATTCTTAATTATATAATTTTCAGGTGTTTTAAGTTATCTAGATGCCCAATGGTTGAAAAATTATAAGGAAATGTTTGTGTCTGCATAGAGTGATCAATCTCTCAACTTTGGCAATCGCACAACTAACAGGGTTGAAAGCCAACATGCCAAATTAAAAAAGTATTTGAATTCCAAGAAATATTCCCTAGATCAATTTGTAGGGAATATTAATCAAAGCGTGCAGTCTCAAGTTACAGCAATAAATGAAAGTTTTGAAAGAAGTCGAATTTATCGTTATCATCAACATATCTTGTTTCAGCTTATTACAGGGGTTTGTTTCAAATAAAGCTCTAGATATGATTTTAGAAGAACTGCATCGATTGAATGATCTCGAGTTAGATTACTCAACATGTGGTTGTCAACTTCGTACGAGTTGTGGGTTACCATGTGCTTGTGTACTTTCAGTGTACTTAAATTCGGTCATTCCTTTGGATTCGATTGATATCTTTTGGAGGACACTAGATGTTTCGTGGTCAACACCATTGGAACAAGAAGATATTCAATGTGAGGATCAACTACACATTTTCAAAGAAGAGTTTAACAATCAGTCCAACTCTGGAAAGCAAAGTTTCTTAAAAAAGGTTGTTGATATAATCAATCCGAGACAACAAATTAAAGAACCAGTTGTTAAAGAAAACAACCGTGGACGGCCAAGCTTGAAGAAACAAAAGAAAAAGAAGTGTGTTGATTTGAAAATTCCAGATCCTGATCAAAGTAGTTATTCTCCCAGAAGACAAAGTTATTCAGTCGCGTCAAAGTCAGCAGGGTTGACCAAGGAACCAGCAAGACATAGTTCATACGTAGCCGAAATTCCAGACCTGAACGAAACTCCTTACTTGAATGAATTTTCAGAGTTCAACCATGAGTCTCTGTCATCCTACATGCATCCATTAATGGATGAGATTCCATCTATTTTTTATCCTTACGTATCACATATAGAAAACGTATTGGATGATGGAAATTGTGGATTCCGAGCAATATCATTTTGCCTAGGGTATCCTGAAGATCAGTGGCTCAATGTCCGACACCAACTGTTACAAGAGTTATCGAGTTCATACGATATATATTCCCAAGTTTACAAAAGCGGAATCAATGAACTATATAATAGAATTAATTTCTTACAAGTTGGCATCGCACCACCGGGTCACTGGATGAGTATGCCTTACACAGGCATCCTAATTGCTAATACACTCGGCGTGATCCTCACATTTTTAACTATGCGAGGTTGTCTCACTTTTTTTCCTCTTTGGAAAGGTCCGGAAGAGTACTTATACCATCAAAATATTACATTTGCGCATGTGCATGGTAACCATTATGTGGCAGTGCAGTTAAACGGAGATTTTCCAATGCCTACCATTTCGTCTTATTGGATCCGTTGTAGAGCCCCGTGTGCAACTGGATGGGAAACAATGTATATGTCACGCCTGGAGACAACAGATGCCTTATGATCATGGTCGTATCAATATAGATGATTTTGAATGAAACTTTCATATAATTTTTTAAATAAGTCATATTTACTTATTTATAACGTGTTCTTATTATTATTAAATATAAAGTAAAGTCATTATAAATTAGTAAATACAAAATAAATAAAGATATGATATATAAATTAATAAAATATGTCATTTTTAATTTTTAAGAAAAAGTAACATCTACATTATTATAACTAATCATTTAAATCATATTAATAATTTAAATCATATCATCATCATTACTACTCTTCCAATCATCCAATCATTAGTGTCATCATCATAAATCCACTTTGAAGTGAATTTAGAGGGGGCCTTTGTAATGCTATCAAAAAAGTTGTTTATAAAAAAGCTGCTGAATACAATTTACGAGGGGGTTGATTACAATTTGTAAGGTTAAGGCTGTTTAATTGATGGGGCCCACTTTGACTAATCTGTTCATTTAACCTAGAGGTATGTCTTAATAGTAGGACCCAAATTCAAATCATATACGAAGTAAGAATCTTTACACAATAAAAAAAAGGGTTTTGATAATGACAGCCCTTAGGGCTGTCTCTAAGTGCATTAAAAATGGTACAATTGAGTAATTCCTAGAATTCAGAAGTCGGTTACAGATTGATGTACAATCAATTTATGCATGTCTTATGACAGCCTTAAGGGTTGTCATTATCAAAACCACACATAACTATTTGTTTTATAAAATTTGAAACCATATTTACTTCTATTAGATTAATTAAATAAGGAAATCATTTTAATATGTGTTGTTGATAATTACCCGCAAAGTTTTAAATAAAGTGAGGTGTGGCGGCATAATCAATCCTTGAGCTTTAGCGAGCTATGGCAAAACCATGTCGAGTCATGGCGTTTCTTAAGACGTGATGTAAATCGATAAATTTATATATAAATTATAATTTTACATATACAATTATACAAACAAAGATGATAAACACATAATTATAAATTTATAATATAGCTCATGAATCTTTTTCTTTATATTCGTCATATTCAACCATTCTTATAACAAGTTAATTATATATATTTTGCTCATATAAATCGGTTGCCTTAATATGCTTAAAAATCACAACTTACTATAGGTAAATGTGAGTCAGATTGGACCTCTGGAAACCTTACCCGAACTTTGAACCATGAGGTGACAGCATAGTCAAACCTCGAGTTTAAGCGTGCCATAACGGAAGTGAAGCGACAAGCGAGTTTTTAGAAACATGATTACGCCTTAGAGGGTGTTTGGGAAACTTTTAAAAAGTAACTTATTGACTTATTGTCTTCTCAAGAAGTCAATAAGTTAATAAGTTATTTGAGAAAACACATCAAAAAGGAGTTTTCAAGAAGTAAGTCCCCCCTTACTTTTCAAAACAGCTTTTCGAAAAGTCAATAAGCTAATAAGCACTTTTTGAAAAGCACATCCAAACATGCCCTTAATCATTTTGAACAACAAAAATGCATTTACTGTTTGTAACCTCTGCGATCTCATATTTTTCTACTGAAATTTTGGGAAATCCGAGGAGAACCAAAAAAGGGTTTTCTTAGAGCATCTACAATGGTTAACCTCTCCAATGACTTATTATTTTTGCCACATCATCTAATAACCTGTTAGTTAAAAACATCTCCAATGGTTAAACTTTCCAAAGACTTTTTCACTAATATTACTAATTTACCTTTATCTATATCAAATGTATTATAAATTCCCCTCACTTATGTAATTTAACAATTTTTATAGCATTACAAAACTTAACATTATTATAAAATTTCTCTTACAAAAATATTATAATGCTTAACCTTAAAAAATATTTAAATATGATAAATTATAATTTATAGTTATAGAAATAATAAATTATTCACATATAAATATATACATGAGTTTAAAATGTAAAATTGTTAAATATATGGACTAAAAGAATCAAACATTGAAAGTTGTTCAAGTGGTTGGGGAAGATCAAGTGGTTGGAGTGACCTCTTTAAAAAGTCATTGAAATAAAAAATCATTTTAGAGGTTATTCAAATAATGTCAACCTCTTGTTCAACCTCCCATTGGAGATGCTCTTAGAGCATCTCCAATGGTAACTTATTCAAAAGCTTATTACTATTTAAATAAATGTTTGGATGACTTTTTGCTATTGGAGTGAAAAGCTTTTTTAAAAGCTTTTTTCAATGACTTATTCTTCCATAACCTCTTAACTTTCTTTCAATGTTTGATTTATTTAGTCCTCATATTTACTAATTTTACATTTTAAACCCTAGATAAATTTATGTATGAATTCTTTATTATTTTTATAACTATAAATGATAATTTTGTCATATTTTAATATTTTTTATAAAGAACAAAAATGATGATAAGTTTTGTTATTTTGTGGTATATTAAGTATTATAAAATACTATAAAAATGATCAAATTATATATGAGGGGCATTTATAAAACATTTGAGATATATAAAGGTAAACTAGTAATATTTATAAGAAAAAGCTTTTTGAAAGGTTAACCATTGGAGATGTTTTTTTAAATAGATTTTTTGTTAGTAGATAGTTGATGTGGCAAAAGTTAAAAAGTCGAGGTTAACCATTGGGGATGCTCTTAGTTTTCTACAAGATTACAAACTCACGATCACACTGTAAAAATCGCAGTAAAAAACATGGAATCTGAATGTATTCCAGTTTACTCTTGTTCTGTTTTCCCCACTAAAAAATTTCAATTTCTCCCTTTTAAATATTTAATTTCATTTGTGTTTAGGGCAATAAAACCCTTCCAACACATCAGCTGTGATCGCAGCTGTTTTATCCAAAAGAGCCAAACATCATGAGGATCTTCCAAGCATCGAAAAAACGGGTTTGTTTTTCTAGTTTCTTGAGGGATTTCTTGATTTGCGATAACTTTAATTACAATCTGTTACCTAAAGTTCGTTTGTTAGGCCATTTGTGTTGATTTCTGATTTGGGTTTGAAGTTAATTTATAGGGAACAAGAAAAAGTTTCAAGTTTTTTCGATTAATTATAAGGAAAGTTTCAAGATTTTGGATCACATTGAGGGTTGGCAAAGGATTCATAGTTTCACCTTTGACTGTGTGTTTTCATTTCATTAGCTTTCTGAATAAGGAAAATTCCAAGAATTTTTCTAGAAAATTTTGTGACTATTAAATATACGAGTTTGTGATATTTCACATTTTCTTCTATATACCACGCTATTGGTATATATGATCATATGCATAATGTATCTTGAAACTTTAGGTCAAATTCGGGTCAATCTTGTGCTAGAGTTGGTGAGCCAACTGATAATTAGTTGTTTTTGAGTAACTTTTTTCAATGGTGAATGTTTAAAAAACTTCAATGATCTGCTATCAGATCATTGAAGTTTGTATAGCAACATGAAAACCTATGGTTTGAGTTTTATTTCAGGTTTATGACATGGAGACAGCTTATTTACAGGATCCAAGCCAATGCGGAAACATATTAAAATGTTATGAAGGGTTTTTGTCAGCATCTAAGAACACAAATCCCAAAATCTTTCCCTTAACTTTTTACTTTACATCTCTATATTCATTACCATATACACTTAATAGTTAATACTGCATTCATCCCATGATAATTGCAACGCAAAACTATTTGTTGAATACCCAAAATACCCATCGACAAACATGAATATATTGGGCTCGGGCCTATATTAATACTTCCAATATATCTGGGGTGACGGTACTGGGAAATAGGTTATTTAATTTTATAAATTTTGTGAACTTTTTAATTTGACTTGAGTTACTTGTCGCAGCTGCAGCTACAAGAGAACTAGAAAATTCCAGCCGGAAGATAGGCTTTTTTCACTATCTTCTGTCACTTCACTAGCGGTATGTTTTTATTTTTGATTTTTATTATTTGTTTGTAATTGTTATGCTTGCTTGTTGACCCGAAAAGTTTTTAAGTCCTGGTATAAGAGTAATTTCAACCCTTTTATATGAAATTGAGTTAATTTAGGTTATATGTTATTGATGACAACTTTTCGATCTTTTTCAACTTTTATTTATCAAGTTACAATCTTTCTCAACTTTTATTCATCCAGTTACAGTCTTTTTCAACGTTTATTCATCAAATTACAATCTTTTTCAACTTTTATTTATCAAGTTACAATCTTTTTCAACTTTTATGCAACTTCATAGACCGAAGAACATGCTGCAATGGAAGCTGCATCTGGGATGGGCCCGTAAGCACTTCCTTTCACCTTACTAACTCTATTTTTACATTTTTTTTTAACTTTTTCATCTGTTTTACTGCATAAACTGTTACACACCATTCTGAATTATATGGATACATGTTATTTAATCAGGGGAAAACCAAAGAAGGGTAGACCAGGACCGAGAGATGTGAGAAGAATCAAGCAGTACAGTGAGCCCGATTTTGATTATGAAGATAATCTGGATATGATGTAAATAAAATAGTATCTTTTATAGAGGCTTATTGCTAGTTAAGGTACCAAAGAGATTAAAGATATAAATGAAAGCTTGGTTTTGCAAGTCTAATTGTGGGAAAATTGGATTGCCATTAATGGTGCCCTAAAAGTTTATGTTTCTTGATGTATGCATATACATGCAATATATTGGTATTAATGAATTCCAAAGTGTATAAAAAATGATGCTAAACACTTAACGTTTAACTAAAAAATTGATGTTTTAAAATTCAAAACATACATAGTGGTTTAAGGTGTTGCTCATGACCTATAAGTCATGGGTTCAAGTCCAGGCGTGGATAAAAAAGAGTAAATTAGGTGTTAGTGTAACACCTCAATTTTTAAAACACCTTTTAAATCATTAAAAATACAATTTCCATATTATCCAAAAATATGGTTTAACAAAAACCTTAAAACATTTATCAGAGTTATAAAATCCGGTGTTACAAAAAGAATATCATAACCATAGGATAACGGGATCTACCTATAAGCTCCCGAGCTAAACATCTCTAGGCCATCGCTATCGCGACCTTCTAATCCTTCAATCTCGAACCTGAGTACATAGCCAAAAACAAAGTAGTACGTGAGACAAAATAGTCTCGTGAGATACATGGGTTTTCGACCCATTCTCAAATATAATAAAAATCATGTTCATTTCTTTTCTTTATTCGCTTATTAATTATCAACTTATATTCTTATCGTTTATTCATATTTACTAGTAAGCTAACCGTAAGCTTACCCATCACATAATTACATACATGTAAACTATCCATAAGCTTACTCCTTTTATCACATACGCCACAGATCATTCCGAAGCAAAACTCCCCCGATGTGGGTTATCATAACAAGATCACATGGTAATTGGGGTTCTCCCAAACTTACCACGATCACCAACTCCCCCGCCTCACGGGTTATCGTAATCCCCATTTTTATCGGGTTATCATAGTCCCCCTATTGTCGGGTTATCATTCACATAGATATACTACCCTTGCGCAGGGACGTACCGCCCCAAGTAGTAAATCTCAACTCCCCCATAAATGGGTTATCGTTATCCGGATATTTTCTTTACACACATTGAATTCATCAAATACGGGCCTATGCCCCAATAATTCATACTCAAACATAAATTAGAATATATCTATTCTAATTATCATATTATTCTCCTTTAACATAATCATGTTTCATTTATCTTTTCTCATCATTATCGTCATAGACTTTATCATTTAATCAACTAATAAGATTCACTTCTTATTATCCATATTCATAAACATTTTACCTTTACATTGACTAGGGTATGTATATATAATACTAGTCATACCATACTTATTCTCTAAACGGAGCAATCACTACTTTTATTAGTATATCCTACTAATATATGTTATTACTTTAAAAATCTTTGTCTTTTGCTTAATCATTCAATTTTACTAATAAAAGTCCAATATCATACTCTTTTAGCCATTATCAATATTAATACTTCTTATCCAAAAACTCATTATTCAATTTATCTAATCACACTTACTTGCATGATCATCGATCATTTTAGACATACTTGAACACTCTATTATTCACATTTTCATATTTTTTCAATCATATCTTTATTAAAAACATTTATTAATAAAGACTCATAAAACATCATGGTTTTCAAAATCATTTGCTATGTACCCAGTTTTAAAAGTCTCATGTACTCACCTTAGCAAAGCTATCCAAATCGTGTTTATCAACACCAATCCTTGCTTCCATCTATGGAAATAACTCCAACTTTTAAGTTCTTCCAACCTATCAACACAATATATAGCATATCTAGTTACCATCTATAACTAGACATCATAAACACAACATAATCATCCTCAACCACCAAGTTCATCAAACTTGGTGGAAATCTCAAAACCCTAGATCTTAAATTCGGGTTTCTAAACAAATAATTAACCATGGATTCATGGTATACATGATAACTATGAGTGTTCTACACTCTCAAGACCTAAACCTCAAGACACCATCCATGGTGGGTCTTCTTCTCCACCATTTTCCCCCAAATCAAGCTCACAAACTACTAGGAGATAACAAGAATCATAAATCCTTACCTTTAATGTTTAGATCCTTCATTATGGTGAAGATTTGAGCAAGAAATCACCAAAAACTCCTCTTTCTCATCCAAAAACGGCTCTAAGCTCAAGTGGGTTTTGAAAATGAGAAAACCCTAGCTAAAACCCTATTTTTATACTTCCTGCACGAATTAGCAATGCTAATCTTAAAACTCGCGTTGCTAAAACTCGCGGGTACCCAATCTCGCAAATGCTAAAATCAGGATTAGAGATCTCTAAACTTTGCTGCTTGAAAATGCACTTTTGGCCATCAATACTCGCGATGCTAATCCTCAGATTAGAGATCTCTAAAATATGCTGGAACAAAATGCACTTTTCCAACTTGGTCTTTTACCCAATCTTGACCCGTTTCGACTTTAACAAGGGAATACACATACCAAACGATGTCCAAATGACACGAAACCAATTCCCACATCTTTTAAATAATTTATCCTTATTTATAATATTTTTTCCATAATTTATTCGATATAAAATTTCGGGTCGTTACAACTATCTACCCCTTAAAAGGATTCCGTCCTCGGAATCAACTCAAGGATTTCCAATCTCCATTCCACTCCCGATTATGATTCAATAATAATTATACAATTAAAAGATCACTCAACCCCTTAATACCCAAACAGGTCAAAATTCCATCTTGAGTTCATGATGCCCGAACGGGTCAAAATTGCACAATTTGATCATAACACTTTCAATCATTTAACCAATCCTTTATCTACATAGGAATGGTATGACCCAATCATTACTATTAGCGAATTAATCCAAACGATAGTCAATGTCTAGCATTGACCAAGTTGTCAATATTGTTTAATCTTTAACTTAAGTACAAAGTCAACCATACTTTGACAATTTCCTCACTCACTAAAGGTTCCATTAATCATCCTTTCCTTTACAATCGACCTTACATTCATGGTTCATCAACAATCATACTCGATTCTCAAACTCAACTCGAAACACCCAACGATCGAAGTCACACCCTCCTACAATAATTATTTCCATTAATCAAATCACCCTTATCATACACATATAGATGATACATTATGATCTTATCATTGCCTAGCCATACTAAGCGAAAGTCAAAACCCAATTTTGACCAAAGTCAACAATCCATAAATCTTGACCAATCTTGACTTATGCATAAAGTCAACCATAACTTGCCACAATAACGAACTCCTTACTAGTGAGGCATCACTTCTAAAACTTTTCATTTTCAATTCCAATATCTATATTTCCTTTCTCGATTGTCTCTTTTTTTTTTTCCCTGATTTCAATTTCTACAATCGGTTAACATTTTCCTTTTTAAAGCAATACCAATCCCTATTACTTTTTAACTTTCATTCAAACACTTATACCATTTGAAATTTCTCCCAAACGTCCCCATACCATACTTGAAATTCCCAATTATCGGCTTTAGAGCCCATATCACATCCAAATGTGGCCTAACCACCCATCATACGACTTTCCCCACTCATCGGCTACTAATAAACTTTGCTTCCTATAAGCATCCCTTTTCATAATCTATAAACTTGTAGGCATCCCCTACACATACTTATACTTAAACACAACCCGTATTTTCAACCCAAGTTCTCGTTTACCATTTAATTATAGCAATAACTTAACCATACGGTTCTACATATGCCAGATATAAACATCATAATCCTGATACATCAAATCATACTTTAATTACCTCATCGAGATGATCGGAAAGCCTCCAATCCATCACGATCCAAACTGTCACAATGATTGGAAAGCCTCCAACCCATAATGACTCATCAAATCTCGTTAATCAGAAAGTCTCCGATCTAACAAGATCCATACAACGTCATTCTATCTTGCATACAATTCATGTATGCATCATTCACTTAGCATCATGCTATCTTTTTCTTTCATAACTAATCACATTTTCTATTCAATTTACAATTCCCCACATTTCACATAATATTACCTTCCTAAATGAAGGATTTATGTGCACATTTGGTCAACCTATGATGATACATCCATGCCTACGAAACACTTAAGGGTCACACCGGTGAGTGCATGTAATACGAGCAAGATAAGCAATGACACAACGAAGAGGAGTGATTCATAATTGTCATTATGAATCAAGTTAAGTATTAAGTTAAGTTTAACTTATCACTAGATTAGTTTAACTAACTAATTAATACAAGTATTTGTACATTTACTAGTTAAGTAAATATACAATGTGTTAATTATAGATCATCCATAATATGATTTAAAAGCTATTAAATCATATAGTAAATTGGATAATATTATTGTATAAATTATATAAAGGTTATTATATAGTTAATTATTAAAAGTATAAATACAAGTATATATATAATTCGTGTATATGGGTACCGAATTATTAGTGTATTAATACTAGACATTTAATAGTTAAGTGCAACAATAATAAACTAGTTAAACTATAAGGGTTGGAAGTGTTAAAAGGAAGTTTAATTAAAGATCTAATATTAATTAAACTAGAGGGTTCTAAGCGCAACTTATTTATCTATAAATAAGAGGCTTAGGGTAACCCTAAAACCCCTTACACCATCACACGAATCCCTTTCCCCCTCCTTGTCCCTTTTTCGGCCGAACCTAGAGCAACACCAAGTCTTGGTGTTCTTCGTTCTTCGTTCTTCGTGTTCTTCAAGTCTTGAAGATTCGAAGATCAAGTTCATTGCTTAGATCAACTAGAAGATCGCTCGATTTGTTCATCATCAGTGGATCTATCTTAAGCAAACAACAAGGTATGTTTTGAGAAAACCCTTTTCTCCCTTCTCCCTCTTGGACGAATTCGACCAAGAACCCTAGGGTTCTTGGTGTTGGTCGACGAACACACACAAGTGTGTGTGTGTGTTCGGGTTTTTCATACAAGGTTTCTTCCATTGTTAATCTACTCTAGATTTCCAAGATCCCAATCCTTTAGTGTAACGACCCGAAATTTGTAAATAAATAAATTGGATAAAAATATGATAAATAAGGATAAATCGTTTAAAGAACGTAGGAATTGGTTTCGTGTCGTTTGGACACCGTATGAGAAAGTTATGGGCGAAACCGGGTCGAGACAAAGATGAAAAAGTGCAGCCCAGCTGCCTAAAGGAGTTCGCGTCGCGAACTAAGGATGGCGATCGCGAACTAGCTCCAGGGAGTTTGGCCTTTTATCGCGAAGAAGTTCACGTCCGATTAACGATCGCGATCTATGAAAATCGCATAGTTAGCGACGCGAACTATTGTTCGCGTCGTGAACTATTGTCGTGCAGCATTAAAATCGGGTTGGAGCTCATTTGATGAAATAGAAAACCCTAGTTCTTCCTTTTGGCGATTTTGGAGCTCAAGTGCAGATCTTGGTTGATTTCTTCTCAAATCTTTGTTAGATTTCACTCCTAGTCGAAGATTAAAGGTATATCTTCACTCTTTGATCTTTGTAGCTTAAGATCTATGTATTTGGGTGTATGGCTTTGAAACCCTAGCTCTTTGGGTTATGGGTTATGGTGATATAAGTGTTGTATACACTTAATAGATGGTGTATTAACAAGGGAAACAAGTGTATGATTCTGATTTGTAAGAATCTTAAGGGTTGGTTAAACCTAGGGTTTGGTAAATCACCATATTTGGGGGAAATGGATTGTTGGGTGTTATCTAGAGATAGATGAACACATTGTTAGTAGATTGTAATGTTGATCATATTGTGATAATTGTATTAGGCTTTTGGTGAAGTCTTGGGAAGTTGATTGGTTTGTGAAGCAAGAGATTGGGTGTCAAGAACACGATTTGAGCATCATATTGCTAAGGTGAGTACGTGTGGAATTTACTGAGTACATAGCCCTGTTAAATAATTTTCATTACTTGTGTTATGGTCTATTTGCTTAATTGTATAGACTAGTAGTTGATAGTTAGTTATACCTATGATAGTATTGAACTAACTTGAGGATGATGAAAGTGCTAGCAAAGAGCTAGATTTGCATAACCATAGGGTTATGATGAGATTGAGATGATGTGATGATACGGGCTACTCCCGATCATGAGTTGTGGATTGAGGGGCAGTTGGGCGTATTCCCATCGACTCTTCCACGTTAGTTATGTGATGTCACGGGATACTCCCGGTCATGAGGTGTGGAGTGAGGGGCAGTTGGGTGAATTCCCATGTGAATTCCCATCGACTCATCCACGTTAGTTATGCGATGTCACGGGATACTCCCGGTCATGAGGTGTGGAGTGAGGGGCAGTTGGGTGAATTCCCATGTGAATTCCCATCGACTCATCCACGTTAGTTATGCGATGTCACGGGATACTCCCGGTCATGAGGTGTGGAGTGAGGGGCAGTTGGGGTGAATTCCCATCGACTCATCCACGTTAGTTGTGATTGCTAAGTAAGCAAGATTGATAGGGTCACACTAAGGTGACTAGACTGGATAGTTGGATATATATATGTATATTGATTGGTTATATGAAATGTGACATTCATTTTATTATCGGGTCTAAACCCATGTAGCTCACGAGACGTTTTTGTCTCACGTACTCCTTGTTTGTTTTGCTATGTACTCAGGTTCGGGATCGAAGGTTTAGGTACGCATGGATAGAGATGCGGGGCCTAGAATAGAGGAACTTTAGATTGGATTTATGCTTAGCTTTGGTTTTGATATATTTTGTAACACCGAACTTTATACTCTGATTCATACCAAAGGTTTTTGTAAATCCATATTTTTGGGATAGTTCTTCTATCTATGAAAAATGTTTTATTTTGGGCAAATGTTTTGTGTTTAAAATTTGAGGTGTTACAACTTGGTATCAGAGCTATAGTTTAAGTGAATTAGGTTGGATGACCATCCTAGTCTTAGACTGTAGCATTAGGAATGTAAGATTCCTTGAGATCGATAGGTTGACCTTGAGACTTTATATTAAGTTTAGGGTTGAACCTAGGGGGACCGATGAGAATTGATATGATTATGGATATTGAGTCTTATGAGGCTAATGGGTTATACACAAGGTACTAAATGTTTAATGACTTTCGTATAGTCGTGACTGAAAGAAATGGTGACCACGCATAGAAGTGGTAAAGCCCCGGAGGGCCGGGAGGAAGAAATACCTCATGTCGAGGTGGTGGTTGAACAGGAAAGTCAACCGTCGATGCATCAAGTTGATGAATCGGAGGTCGGAGCTAATAGAACTCCGGTGACCATGGCGGACCTCCAAGCTATTATTGAACAACTCAAGGGAGTGGTGGCCGATGAGGTGCACCGCATCATTGGGGACCGTGAGAGGTCGGGTGGAGATCGTGTATCCGAGGCTAGATCGGATGAGAAAACCAGGGATGGTGGCACTCGAGTGGAAAAATCCTCCACAGGTGGTTGTAGTGATGCAAGGGCGAGACCCGATGAAAATTATGGTTGTTCTTTTAAGACATTCATGGCTTGTAGGCCAAACACGTATACGGGTAGTTCGGACCCGAAGGTAACAATGAGGTGGATCCGAGAAACCGAGAGGGTTATCGGTAGTAGTAAGTGTAAGGATGCCGATATGGTGACGTATGCGTCACAACTATTGAAAGAAGATGCCATGGTGTGGTGGGATATCGTGTATGAGACCCTCGGGAGGGAGGTGATTGAGAAGATGTCATGGGACGACTTTACCACGAGGTTGAAGAGAAAGTTTTGCCCCGACGGGGATTTGGAGAAGATGCATGAGAGGTTTGTAAACCTAAAGAAGGGTAATAGGTCGGTTGAGGAGTACTCAAGGGAGTTCACGGGATTGCTCCCGTTTGTTGCAAGAACTTATTTTGAGGAAGGATCGAGGGTAGTCCGGTATGCTTGTGGGCTACCTTGGGATTACCAATTGGAGGTAAGGAGAGCGGTCACACTCGATGAGGCCATTGGTGCCGCCCGGGGTGTGGAAGAGGTAGATGCGACAAGGAATGCCGTGAGGGCCCATGTGAACGAGAAAAGGAAAGCCGAGAGTGGCTCGGGAACTTCTAAAAAGGGGAAGTTCACATCAAATTCCTTCAAGCAAGGAAGCGTTGCCCCGTGCAAGAGATGCGGGAAGAACCATGCCGGCGAGTGCCGAGGAGTTTCGAAGGTGTGCTATATTTGTGGAAAGACGGGGCATATAGCACGGGATTGTAGATCCAAGACACTCTCCGAGGTGGAGTGTTACTCGTGCCATGAAATGGGACACTATAGCAATGCGTGCCCGAAAAAGAGGATCGAGCCAAAGGTGCCCGCGGCTCAAAAGAAAGAGGAACCGGCTCAAGTAAGGGGACGTTCCTTTCAGGTGACTCGAGAGGAAGCAAGAGAGGTGCACGATGTAGTATCAGGTACTTTATTCATTAACTTCATGCCATCTTCTATATTATTTGATTCGGATTCTACTTATTCGTTGTGTCTTATGAGTTCGGTTGTAAATTGAATGTGCCGTCCGAAATGTTAGATGAGGTTTATGAAATAGAAGTAGCCGACGGGAAAACGTCTATGGTTGAATGTGTTTATAGAAATTGTGAAATAGAAATAGACGGTAGAAAGTTTAAGGTGGATTTGTTGCCCATGGGAATTAGGGTGTTTGATGTGGTTATCGGTATGGATTGGTTAGGTATGCACCAAGCCAAGATATTGTGTGGATATAGCTTAATGGTTGGATTATCGCACGGATTGGTGGTTATAGGAATTGGAGGAAAGTTGTATGACGTGGATGTTTATTTGGGGAATGATTTTCCCGGTTAGTTATGTGTATGGAAATTATATTTTTAGAAAGGAATATGGTTCGATGTGTCGCAGATAGTAAGGATATAGGGGTTGATGTTATTATATGGTATCAAAAGAGGAACCGCAAGGACGGTAAATGTTTCCAACAAATGGATAGTAGTACAATGAAGTACTAAGTTTTGGTAAGAATTGTAGTAAGAATGGAAATTTGGAAATGGAAATCTTGGAATTGAAACTTGAGTATTTGGCGGGAATCCGGATAAGAAATGTAATGCTAATGTATGTAAATGGGAAAGAAAAGAATGAGTAAAGGTATAGTGATGCCTTGGAACTAATAAATGTAACATAGGTGGAAAAGAGTAAGTGTCAGGAATGGCATATTTTAATTGGTAGAAATGGTTGAGTAAAAAAAAAAAAAAAAAAAAAAAAATTGGCATGTAGCCATAACAAGTTTCGGGGCAAGGGATGATCGATTTGATATTAAGGGTAAGATGACGAGTATGGGCAAGATGTCATAATAATGAGGTGATATAATATGACATTGTGTGTGTGAGGCTACGACTGGGAAATAAATATCTCAAGGTATCGCGATGTAGAAAGACGGGAACATGGAATGTTGGGCTAATGTGTGCCAAGTCATGGGTCACAAATGTAGACCGGAGTCGATTGGTTGACTCAAAGGCGATCGGGTTGGCCGGTGAACTTTGGTTAAAGGAATAGATTGGTGGTTACCCCGGTGGTAATAAAAGGATTGGAAATCGGTAATAAGTAAATGGACCGGTCAAGGATGATTGATGTGTAAGTGAAACGGTAAACGACAATCGGAGATTTTATTGGTATACCCACGGGGTGCAATGCATGTACATTATATGATGGCCTTGGAAGGCATATAATAATGGAAGGATAATATTATATGAATTGTGCTAAGTACTATGTTCGATGGGAGACTTATGAATAGGGAAGAAAAAGATAATGCGATTTTTTTTATGGGAGAGGTGCTAGAACGCACGATGAGCGATTGGATGATCGAATGGGTAAGATAGTAGCAAGGCTACGTGATGCGAAAGGATGGATGTCAGATGACATTGGCGTGACATATACATATGGTTGTATATGCGCATGATGATGATGCTTGGATGGTATTGGTGACATATACATATGATTGTATATGTGCATAATGGATACGTTCAGATTGAGTTGGCGTGATATATATATGTATATATATGTAGGTGTGTATGCGTATGTGTTTATATGACGAAGATAGAACCAAGGGGTTAATGAGTATTGCTATTATGTTATGGTAAATAAAAATTTGGTTGGAAATGCGGGTGGCATTAGGTCATGTATAGGTATGGGATGCCTACGACTTCTCGAATATGAGAAAAAGGATGCTGTTAGAAAGCAATTGTCATTGGGAACCAGGATATGGTCAGCTTGTGTGAAATTATGGTATGTGAGGCGAAGATGATTGAAATGGTACTAAGAAATGGTATAGGTGACCAAATGAAAGTTAAGAAACGGTAAAGGGTTGATGTGACCATAAGGGAATGTGAGAACTTGGGGAAATTTGAAAAGGTTTGAAATTTTGGAAATATGGACGATTGTTAAGGAAACATTAATGGGTGTAACCGGAAGTGATAAGTCGAGAATGAGATCTCGAGGGTAGGGAATCTGTTAATTGGAAAAAGTATGGTTGACTTTAGGCAAAAGTCAAGTTTTGTCAACATATGATTAGTTGACTTGGTTAAGGATGGGTTTTGACGTTCGTTTCGAATGACTCGCAATGATAATAGTATAATGTATTAGTTGTGTGTATGAGAAAGAGGTAATGACGTAATTAAAAGAGTTATAGACAAATTATGTCACTTTGACCCGTTGGGCGTTTTCAAGTCGAATTTGGGAATTGGGTATCTAATGGTTGATAAATTATAATTAGAGGTCGATGGTAAAGGAAATTGTTAAAGTGTAGTTGACTTTGTTCGTAAGTCAAGGGTTAGACGAGGTTGGAATGTGGTAACTTGGTCGAAGCTAGACTTTGACATTGGTGTTGGTCAATTAGTTGATTATAATGCGTGGGTCATGTCATTTCTATATGTATAAGATGATTGGTTAAAGGATTGAAAGTCTTGTGGTCAAAATTGTGCAAGTTTGGCCCATTTGGGCACTAAAGGCTTAAGATTGATTTTTGACCGTTTGGATCTAACGGGATTAATTGAATGTTTACATACATATTGTTGACTAATTCGGGATGAGAAAAGGTTGACGGTAATAACCGCGGGAGAATGAGAATGGATACTCGGTAGAATGTAAATTGGAATTTCTTTTGAGTGATTCCGAGGACGGAATCCTTTTAAGGGGAAGATAGTTGTAACGACCCGAAATTTGTAAATAAATAAATTGGATAAAAATATGATAAATAAGGATAAATCGTTTAAAGAACGTAGGAATTGGTTTCGTGTCGTTTGGACACCGTATGAGAAAGTTATGGGCGAAACCGGGTCGAGACAAAGATGAAAAAGTGCAGCCCAGCTGCCTAAAGGAGTTCGCGTCGCGAACTAAGGATGGCGATCGCGAACTAGCTCCAGGGAGTTTGGCCTTTTATCGCGAAGAAGTTCACGTCCGATTAACGATCGCGATCTATGAAAATCGCATAGTTAGCGACGCGAACTATTGTTCGCGTCGTGAACTATTGTCGTGCAGCATTAAAATCGGGTTGGAGCTCATTTGATGAAATAGAAAACCCTAGTTCTTCCTTTTGGCGATTTTGGAGCTCAAGTGCAGATCTTGGTTGATTTCTTCTCAAATCTTTGTTAGATTTCACTCCTAGTCGAAGATTAAAGGTATATCTTCACTCTTTGATCTTTGTAGCTTAAGATCTATGTATTTGGGTGTATGGCTTTGAAACCCTAGCTCTTTGGGTTATGGGTTATGGTGATATAAGTGTTGTATACACTTAATAGATGGTGTATTAACAAGGGAAACAAGTGTATGATTCTGATTTGTAAGAATCTTAAGGGTTGGTTAAACCTAGGGTTTGGTAAATCACCATATTTGGGGGAAATGGATTGTTGGGTGTTATCTAGAGATAGATGAACACATTGTTAGTAGATTGTAATGTTGATCATATTGTGATAATTGTATTAGGCTTTTGGTGAAGTCTTGGGAAGTTGATTGGTTTGTGAAGCAAGAGATTGGGTGTCAAGAACACGATTTGAGCATCATATTGCTAAGGTGAGTACGTGTGGAATTTACTGAGTACATAGCCCTGTTAAATAATTTTCATTACTTGTGTTATGGTCTATTTGCTTAATTGTATAGACTAGTAGTTGATAGTTAGTTATACCTATGATAGTATTGAACTAACTTGAGGATGATGAAAGTGCTAGCAAAGAGCTAGATTTGCATAACCATAGGGTTATGATGAGATTGAGATGATGTGATGATACGGGCTACTCCCGATCATGAGTTGTGGATTGAGGGGCAGTTGGGCGTATTCCCATCGACTCTTCCACGTTAGTTATGTGATGTCACGGGATACTCCCGGTCATGAGGTGTGGAGTGAGGGGCAGTTGGGTGAATTCCCATGTGAATTCCCATCGACTCATCCACGTTAGTTATGCGATGTCACGGGATACTCCCGGTCATGAGGTGTGGAGTGAGGGGCAGTTGGGTGAATTCCCATGTGAATTCCCATCGACTCATCCACGTTAGTTATGCGATGTCACGGGATACTCCCGGTCATGAGGTGTGGAGTGAGGGGCAGTTGGGGTGAATTCCCATCGACTCATCCACGTTAGTTGTGATTGCTAAGTAAGCAAGATTGATAGGGTCACACTAAGGTGACTAGACTGGATAGTTGGATATATATATGTATATTGATTGGTTATATGAAATGTGACATTCATTTTATTATCGGGTCTAAACCCATGTAGCTCACGAGACGTTTTTGTCTCACGTACTCCTTGTTTGTTTTGCTATGTACTCAGGTTCGGGATCGAAGGTTTAGGTACGCATGGATAGAGATGCGGGGCCTAGAATAGAGGAACTTTAGATTGGATTTATGCTTAGCTTTGGTTTTGATATATTTTGTAACACCGAACTTTATACTCTGATTCATACCAAAGGTTTTTGTAAATCCATATTTTTGGGATAGTTCTTCTATCTATGAAAAATGTTTTATTTTGGGCAAATGTTTTGTGTTTAAAATTTGAGGTGTTACATTTAGGGTTTAAAGATTAAGTTTAATCTCAGTTCCGCATTAGGGATTAAATTAGCTAGTTGGTTTTAACCGGTCAAGAACAAGTTCATGTTCTTGGTCAGTATGGTTCGAACCAAGTGACTAGGAGGTTGACCCAGGTGGTCAATCAGTACTAATGAAACCCTTCAGTGGTATCAGAGCGTTGGTTTAGAGATCTAAACTAGATTAACAAAGTTTGTTTGTTTAATTTTTTATTAAGTTTTTTTGTTCCATCTTCTTCTTCTTCTTCTTTAAGTTCGAATAGGGTAAAGAACCCTAGGACCAAGTATGTTAAACTAGTTAAGTTTAATTGGTCAAAAGGATTCTAGAAAAAAACCCTAGAAAATTCGAACATGGGCAAAAGAACCCTAGGATCAAGAACATTAAACTAGTTTAGTTTAATTGATCAAAAGGTTTCTTTTCCTAACCCTAGTGTATTCCGAAAATTAGAAGAACCCTAGGATCAAGATTGTCAAAATTTTTTATCAAAAGGATTCTTTCCTTAATTGTTTGATCTTCCAAATCTAGGATCAAGTATGTTAAACCAAGATTTGGTTTAATTGATCAAAAGGATTCTTTCTTGGACACCAAGTTTGTTAAACTAGCCTAGTTTAATTGGTGGAAAAGTTTCCTAGACTTTAAGGATTTTTCCGAAAAAACCCTAGATGTAATCTAGAAACCCTAGAACATTAAACTAGTTTAAGTTTAATGATTTAAAAGAATTAATTAGGTTAATAATCTAAAACCTAGATAATTAAACAAGTTTATGTTTAATAGGTTTAATTATTATCTTAGTAAATTTATTAAAGACTAGTTCTTTAAACCTAGAAATCTAGACAAAGTTTATTGTCTATAAGGTTTAAATTAAAAAGTTTAAATAAATTTATTAGGGTTATAATCCATCTTAGAATTTAAACAAAGTTCATTGTTTAAATATGATTGATTAGAATTAATCTTTTAATTAAATAATTTCTTTGATCAAGAAAGTCAAAACCCTAGTTTTGATTGATCAAGAACAAGATTATGGTTAGACTAATTAATGAGAATTAAAAGAAGTGTTAATTTCTAGTTCAAGAAATTAACAAGATGTATTTATTTATATTTATGTATTATGTTTTGTTTTTTTAAATATTTAAAAGATAAAATGAATTTTAATAAATAAAGTAGTTTATACGTATTTTAATTAGTTCAAGTTAAAATACATATAAATTAGATGTAATATTCTTATTAGAATGATTACAAGTTTATTTTAAAAGGTAGATATATATGTATATATATATTAAATACAAGATTAAATGGAACATTAAAAGATAATGTTATTTTGATTTTTAAGGATAATAATATAACTAGTCATTGTGTAAGTTAATTATATAATTAAAACTAGAAAGTACAAAGTTATGATTTCATTATAACTAGAAATTGTACAAGTTGAGATTATATGATAAACTAGAAATATACAAAGTTATATGTATTAGTATTATAAGGTGTATAAAGTTATAAGTTATTATAACTAGATAATTATACAAGTATAATATAAGTATGTTACAAGTCATGTAAGATACTAGATTAATGATCAAAGTTAAATAACAAGAACCTATATTTAACTAGTTTGAGTTAAATGTAAGAAAGGTTTAAACAAACTAAGTATTATTATATATAGTCTTTATACAATAAGTTTATTAGTTTCACCAAGTATAAACCGGTGATTGTGTTCGCTTAAGTTCCACCATGGTTGTTGGAGCTAGTGGGAGCTACACAAGAAAATCACAACGTTTATAAGTGTGTCGTTAAGACATAAGTTTTGGTGAAATCTAGTAAGTCAAATGTTTGATTTCATTATTAAACATATGAAAAACTAGGTATGTTAAACTAGGTTTATGATTCAAGTCTATGAATTGTAAAAGCATTAAATGTTTAACATAAATTTTTAAGTTTTTTCAAGAAAGATAAAACAAGTAAGTTTTATTCTAGATAAGGTTTTCCACAAAACCTAGTGATACGTTTTGTACACCTCATTTTTAGGTATACATGTAAAACGCGCAAATTCTTGAAACTATAAGTTTTAAAGAAAGTTCTTAAGGTTTAAAAGGGGATGTCTTGTAGAATTCTTGATTCACAAGTCACACATTTTAAACAAGGATTAAGATTGGAATAAGGTTTAAGTTTAGTTCAAGACTTAAACAAACCCAAGAAAATCTTAGATCTAAGTACTATCCACCTAATTGAACACCTCACTTGTTAAACGATATTCATATTGTAAGGATAAAGAACCTTAGATATGGATTCAAATCATTGCGAGTGTTAGGGTGCGTAAGGTTCTGTGATAATCGGGAGTCCCGACGCAGAACATCGCACTGTCTTAAATTGTAACACCGCAAAAACTAAACCCGATTTTTTTTTTAAAATATAATAATAACAGAAGCGTATAAATAACCATCATAAAAACAGTTATTATATAACAGGCCTTTTACAAATTAATTCAAAATATTAAAAGTATTTAACATTGTTAAAATATCCGGCGGTCCATTTACTTCTATATCAAAATTCAGAGTGTTGGTCAACCATTCCTAAAACACCCTTTTGACCCGTCCAAAAGAAAAACCTGCAAAAGAGTCAACGAGGTGGGAATTAGCTAACAGCTAAGTGAATGAACTTAAACCAATAAAATAATCGAACAACCGATGATAAATGTAATTATCCCAATTAGTTAGTTTTGAAGAGTAACGGTGGTTCTGCCGAAGCCTTAAATCATTGTTGGCCGAACAATGATAACCGATGGCCCTTTACTCAAAGACAGTGTGTACCCCCTTAGAACAACCAGTGCTTCTAAGGGCGATACACCTTGTCAATAGTAAACTTATGCCCAGTAGAATGTTCCAATTACTGACCTCTTCCCCAAAAGTGCACTCAATTAATTACCGAATTATTTATACCGAAGTATGGGCTTGCAATAACAATTGCAGCCAAGAAAACTGCACCCAGGAAAGTTCGCGTTCGCGAACTAAGAGTTCGCGACGCGAACTCAAAGTTCGCGACCACGAACTTCCTCGCGATCCAGCCCCCAAATCCCTGCCTCATGCTCGCGTTCGCGAACCCTATGTTCGCGACGCGAACTTCCCCAGACACTAAATCCTGCACTTTTTTTTACCACTGCAGCCAATTCCTAACCAAGTTTTACACCTAATGGGTGAAGACTAAATCCACTCACCTTAGCTACGCAATCCACTCCCCAAAACTCAGTATACTAACTACTGAGTTCCCTTGCCTTTGCCTGTAATATTAATACAACCGAGTTAGTGACCGAATTAACCGAAATAGCTAAAATGCAAGTATTATAGAAATGACAAAGACTTGCACAATTCCTTTAACCATTTAGCCACAAGCTCAAATATGACAATAAACATGACCTAAGCTTCCCAATTCAAGACTTGCACCAAAACATGTATTTATGTTCGATTCTAACTATATAGGCCCAAACGGGTCAAAACCAAACTAAACCAACAACACTTACAAATAGTTACATTTCTCATATAAATAATGTTAGAATCATTTATAACCATTTGATAACCAATTCTGATCAAGACATCTATTTAAGTTGACTTAGAAAAGTCAACAATGCACAACTAGCTAGTTAAGGCCATTTCAAGACAATTAGCCAAACACCACCCAAATTAGCATCAAATACACTTACAAATCAGTCAATTTCCATCTCATGATGATTCTACACTAATTTAAACATCAAGAATTCCATTTACACAAATTATCAATTTTGGTGGGTTTTGGTCATCTTCTCCAAAACTCCATTACTAGGGTTCTTGAGGTCCAAAACTTAGACTAATAATTCAACCATAACTATGCATCTAGAACACACAAGAGCAGTTAAGAACATCATCTAAACCCTAGCAATTCATCAATTTCATGTTTTAAGGCAAAGAGACTCCATAACTCAAGAACCCTAAGTTTTTCTAGCAAGAACACACAAGTTAATAAACAATTAGCATGAATCCTACCTTGTGATGATGATGATTCCGAAAATCAGAGGAAGGACAAAACAATGCTAGACTTCTTCAAAAGAGAGCTTCAAGAAAAATATGTATGTGTGTCTAGTGTGTGTGTGTGTGTCGATATACCAGGGGAAAAGAGAAGAAAGGAGGTTTTGCCACCTCCTTGGCCACGTGCCCTCCCAACCCAAAATAGACCCAAATCAATTAAACACAGATACATTCTGAAAGTCTAGGTCGCGCTTGATTTAATTAAAAATACTTATCTAACTCAGATTTTAATAACGAAGATATTTTTGGAACTGTAATTCAAAGTTTAATAAGAAATAAAATTTGCTCTCTTATACTTGATCAAATCAGTTAATACATATTTTAACCCCTTGATTAAAATATAACAAAATCCAATTAAATCACATAATTTATTAAAAAGAATAAACAGATATAATTACTTACCGAAAGTAATTTAGAAATCTAGGCCGGGTCTCAGGGTGTTACAAATCTCTCCCCCTTAAAGAGATTCCGTCCCCGGAATCTCACTTTGCTCAAATAAATTCGGGTAACGATCTTTCATTTCAGCCTCAGTTTCGCACGTTAAATTAGAACCTAAACTATGTTTCCATTTGACCAAAACCATAGGAATCTGCTTCTTCCTCAACTTTGTTACCTTTTTATCCAATAGTTCAACCGGCTCTTCTATCAACCTTTTCTTTGTATCAACTTTCAGCTCTCGAACCGGCAAGATTTGAGATTCGTCTTCCACTTTGCATTTTCTCAAATAACAAACATTAAAAGTATCATGAATACCGGACAATTCCGGTGGTAGTTCTAAAGTCACCGATTGATCATTAACGACCCGACTGATACGAAACGGGCCAATGTACCTTGGAGCTAATTTACCACGTTTCCCAAACCGAATAATTCCCTTCCAAGGCGAGACTTTTAAATACACCAACTCATTTTCTTCAAAAGTTACCGGTCTACGTCTCGGATCTGCATACATTTTCTGACTATCTCGGGCCGCTTTCAATTTTTCTCGGGCAATGGCCACCTTCTCGGCCGTCAATTGAACTATATCCGGGCCCGCAAACTGTTTTTCGCCTGCTTCTAACCAACAAGTGGGGGTACGACAACGACGACCATACAACATTTCATAAGGTGGCATCTCAATACTTGAGTGATACGTGTTATTGTAGGCAAATTCAATTAACGGTAAATGAGAATCCCAAGAACCACCATATTCTAACACACACGCCCGAAGCATATCTTCTAAGGTCTGAATCGTTCTTTCTGTCTGGCCATCTGTTTGCGGATGGTATGCGGTGCTTAGATTAATCCTTGTACCCAATTCTCTTTGTAAGCTCTTCCAAAAATTAGAAACAAAATGAGGATCTCGATCCGACACAATCGATAATGGAATGCCATGACGAGAAATTATCTCATCAATATATAGTTTAGCTAGTTGATCGAGGGACGCGGTTTCTCTTGTGGCCAAAAAGTGAGCACTTTTAGTTAATCGGTCGACTATCACCCAAATCATATCGTGATTTTTCTGAGTACGGGGAAGTTTCGTGACGAAATCCATGGTTATATTTTCCCATTTCCATTCGGGTATTTCTAACTGTTTTAACGACCCATACGGTTTCTGATGCTCAGCCTTGACTTGCGCGCAAATCTGACACTTTTCAACAAATTGAGCAACGTCGGTTTTCATAGTAGGCCACCAATATAACACCTTTAAGTCGTTATACATTTTTGTACTACCCGGATGGACCGACAATCGAGATTTATGCGTCTCCGTCAAAATCAATTCCCGAAGTCCCCCGAGTAGTGGTACCCAAACACGAGACTTATACAATTTTAACCCCCGCTTGTCATCAACTAACTCATCTTTTCTTTTACTCATAACTTCCGATTTTAAATGTTCATTACCCAATGCCTCAAGTTGGCATATTCGAATTCGACTTATCAGATCCGAAACAATTTCCATACGCATGAATTGGATATTTTCTGAAGTACCCTTTCGACTTAAAGCATCGGCTACCACGTTCGCCTTACCCGGGTGATAACGAATTTCACAATCATAATCTTTGATCAACTCTAACCACCTTCGCTGCCTCATATTCAATTCTTTTTGTGTGAAAATATACTGAAGGCTCTTGTGATCGGTGCAAATAACACATTTAGTGCCATAAAGGTAATGTCTCCGTAGTTTCAATGCAAAAATAACGGCTGCTAATTCCAAATCATGAGTCGGGAAATTCCTTTCGTGAGTTTTTAACTGTCTCGAGGCATAAGCGATAACCCGATCCCTCTGCATTAAAACGCAACCTAGGCCCGCGAATGATGCATCACAATACACAATAAAGTCGTCAGACCCATCGGGCAAGGTAAGTATTGGAGCCTGACACAAAAGTTGTTTTAAAGTTTGAAATGCCGTTTCTTGATCATTGCCCCATTGGTAAGGTACATCTTTACGTGTCAATTTCGTTAACGGACTAGCAATCTTAGAGAAATTTTGAATAAATCTACGGTAATACCCTGCCAACCCCAGAAAACTTTTAATCTCTGACGGTGTTTTCGGTGAACCCCAATTCATCACTGCAGTTATTTTGGCCGGATCAACCTTAACCCCCTCTGAACATATTACATGCCCTAAAAATTGCACTTCCCGAAGCCAAAATTCACATTTAGAGAATTTGGCAAATAATTGCTCACGTTTCAAAGTCTCCAAAACCTGTCTTAAATGCTGCTCATGATCTAACTCAGATTTTGAGTAAATCAGAATATCATCTATAAATACAATAACGAACTGATCAAGGAATGGTCTACATACCCGGTTCATTAAATCCATGAAAATGGCGGGAGCATTCGTCAACCCGAATGGCATAACCAAAAACTCGTAATGGCCATATCGAGTTCTAAAGGCGGTTTTAGGAATATCACTTTCTTGAACCCGAACTTGATGGTACCCGGATCTCAAATCGATTTTAGAGAAATATGAAGCCCCTTGCAACTGATCAAACAAATCATCTATTCTCGGGAGTGGGTACTTGTTCTTTATGGTTCTTTTATTTAACTCCCGGTAATCTATACACATACGGAGAGAACCGTCTTTCTTCTTTACAAATAGTACCGGAGCTCCCCATGGAGAGGAACTCGATCGAATGAAACCCTTATCTAATAATTCTTGAATCTGAGACATCATTTCACGGATTTCGGAAGGGGCCAAACGGTATGGAGTTCGAGCTACGGGACTGGCTCCCGGAATTAAATCAATTTTGAATTCTACCTCCCGAACGGGAGGTAACCAGGCAAATCATCAGGAAAGACCTCCGGGTATTCCGATACCACCCGGATGTCACCAATTGTCTTCTTTTCTTTTCGGACATCAATAGCATAAGCAAGGAAAGACTCACACCCTTTGACCAAAGATTTTCTGGCCTTCATAAATGATATAATAGGAAAAGAAGAATTCACACGGTCACCGCGGGCCACTACATGTGTCCCGTCGGGTAAAGGAAAAGAAATTATCTTTTTATCACATTTAATATTAGCCTTATTTTTACTAAGCCAATCCATACCAAGGACAACATCGAAGCCAGATATTGGCATTAATAAAAGGAAGGTCACAAATTGCACACCATCGATATCTATACGTGCCCCGGACACAGATGTTGTGACCGGAACCAAATTTCCATCTGCTACTTCTATTTCTAATGGGGTAGTTATCTCATTCATAGGTAATTTCAATTTGCCACAGAAAGTTATAGAAATAAAAGAGCGATTTGCTCCAGAATCAAACAATACACGAGCAGGAACCGAATTGATTAGGAACATACCGGTAATTACATCATCGGTTGTAGTGGCCTCCTCGACTGTCATCCGAAATGCTCTACCCTCAGGTGGAGGGTGAGTCTTTCTTTTATGGCTCGTGGTCGACAACGATGCCCCACCCGATCCAGAACCTGCACCCGTCTTCCTAGCCGTAGGACATTCTCCCGCTCGGTGACCCTCTTTATGACAATTCCAGCATACATTCCCCGGGAAGTTACAGTCTTTTGCTTCATGTTTGAATTGGCCACATCGTGCACACCTCAAGGTTTGAAGTGTACATGGTCCAGAATGTGATGACTTGCATCGGGAACACCAAGGTGCTCTTTGATCCGATGTAAAAACCGTACTTTTGCGACTCGAATTACCTTGCTTTCGATTACCCTGCCATTTCCGGCTTTGTTGAGAGCCTGATTGGGTTAAATTTGACTTATGGAACCCCGTTCTTTCCCTACCCATTTGATCACTTGCTTTAAAATCACTTTCTGCCGACTTTGCCAAAGAAAATGCTTGGGTTAGAGTATTCGCATGCCTAACAGACCCTCGATATTTTGGTAACAATGCATCGATAAAATGTTGTAATTGAGCTTGCTCGTCGGGCACCCATTGTTGCACAAATCGTAATTTTCCATTAAATTGTCTTATCAGTTCATCCACAGTCATTCTTTCATCCATTTTCAACCCCATAAAATCTCTTCTTATCTTGTTCATCTCGAATGAATTACAATATTGAGCACAAACTTGATCATAAAATTGGCTCCATGTAATTGAAGCTAATTGAGCGGCTGAGAAATTTGCGGTTATAGTACCCCGCCACTGCATTGCATCACCTATTAATCTTCGAGAGGCGTACATTACTCGCTGGTCATCATCACAGTTACATGCATCAAGGGCCCTAGACATCTCCATTAGCCAGTTTAAGGTAACACTCGGGTCGGTACTTCCCGATGGTTGATCATTCCCGGCTTCATTGGTTGGTGGGTTCGGGTGGTTTGTATGATCGTTATCTGCCATACCTGTGACAATCACAACATCTCACGAACAATTAATGTAATCCGTTAGTATCTACACACTAACTACTAACACCCTAAAGTTCACTCACTAATCCCAAACCCAAATCTAGGAATGTTTGACCAAACTCGAGCCAAGATTTGGGAATGTTACACCTAAATGTGTACACATTGCCAAACCAAAGCTCTGATACCAAATTGTAACACCGCAAAAACTAAACCCGATTTTTTTTTTTAAAATATAATAATAACAGAAGCGTATAAATAACCATCATAAAAACAGTTATTATATAACAGGCCTTTTACAAATTAATTCAAAATATTAAAAGTATTTAACATTGTTAAAATATCCGGCGGTCCATTTACTTCTATATCAAAATTCAGAGTGTTGGTCAACCATTCCTAAAACACCCTTTTCACCCGTCCAAAAGAAAAACCTGCAAAAGAGTCAACGAGGTGGGAATTAGCTAACAGCTAAGTGAATGAACTTAAACCAATAAAATAATCGAACAACCGATGATAAATGTAATTATCCCAATTAGTTAGTTTTGAAGAGTAACGGTGGTTCTGCCGAAGCCTTAAATCATTGTTGGCCGAACAATGATAACCGATGGCCCTTTACTCAAAGACAGTGTGTACCCCCTTAGAACAACCAGTGCTTCTAAGGGCGATACACCTTGTCAATAGTAAACTTATGCCCAGTAGAATGTTCCAATTACTGACCTCTTCCCCAAAAGTGCACTCAATTAATTACCGAATTATTTATACCGAAGTATGGGCTTGCAATAACAATTGCAGCCAAGAAAACTGCACCCAGGAAAGTTCGCGTTCGCGAACTAAGAGTTCGCGACGCGAACTCAAAGTTCGCGACCACGAACTTCCTCGCGATCCAGCCCCCAAATCCCTGCCTCATGCTCGCGTTCGCGAACCCTATGTTCGCGACGCGAACTTCCCCAGACACTAAATCCTGCACTTTTTTTTACCATTGCAGCCAATTCCTAACCAAGTTTTACACCTAATGGGTGAAGACTAAATCTACTCACCTTAGCTACGCAATCCACTCCCCAAAACTCAGTATACTAATTACTGAGTTCCCTTGCCTTTGCCTGTAATATTAATACAACCGAGTTAGTGACCGAATTAACCGAAATAGCTAAAATGCAAGTATTATAGAAATGACAAAGACTTGCACAATTCCTTTAACCATTTAGCCACAAGCTCAAATATGACAATAAACATGACCTAAGCTTCCCAATTCAAGACTTGCACCAAAACATGTATTTATGTTCGATTCTAACTATTTAGGCCCAAACGGGTCAAAACCAAACTAAACCAACAACACTTACAAATAGTTACATTTCTCATATAAATAATGTTAGAATCATTTATAACCATTTGATAACCAATTCTGATCAAGACATCTATTTAAGTTGACTTAGAAAAGTCAACAATGCACAACTAGCTAGTTAAGGCCATTTCAAGACAATTAGCCAAACACCACCCAAATTAGCATCAAATACACTTACAAATCAGTCAATTTCCATCTCATGATGATTCTACACTAATTTAAACATCAAGAATTCCATTTACACAAATTATCAATTTTGGTGGGTTTTGGTCATCTTCTCCAAAACTCCATAACTAGGGTTCTTGAGGTCCAAAACTTAGACTAACAATTCAACCATAACTATGCATCTAGAACACACAAGAGCAGTTAAGAACATCATCTAAACCCTAGCAATTCATCAATTTCATGTTTTAAGGCAAAGAGACTCCATAACTCAAGAACCCTAAGTTTTTCTAGCAAGAACACACAAGTTAATAAACAATTAGCATGAATCCTACCTTGTGATGATGATGATTCCGAAAATCAGAGGAAGGACAAAACAATGCTAGATTTCTTCAAAAGAGAGCTTCAAGAAAAATATGTATGTGTGTCTAGTGTGTGTGTGTGTGTCGATATACCAGGGGAAAAGAGAAGAAAGGAGGTTTTGCCACCTCCTTGGCCACGTGCCCTCCCAACCCAAAATAGACCCAAATCAATTAAACACAGATACATTCTGAAAGTCTAGGTCGCGCTTGATTTAATTAAAAATACTTATCTAACTCAGATTTTAATAACGAAGATATTTTTGGAACTGTAATTCAAAGTTTAATAACAAATAAAATTTGCTCTCTTATACTTGATCAAATCAGTTAATACATATTTTAACCCCTTGATTAAAATATAACAAAATCCAATTAAATCACATAATTTATTAAAAAGAATAAACAGATATAATTACTTACCAAAAGTAATTTAGAAATCTAGGCCGGGTCTCAGGGTGTTACATAAATGGTCTGATCTACTTTGGTGATAATCGGGAGTCCCGGCCCAAAAAGTACTTGAGTAGAATAAACATACTAGACTTTGTTACTAACTTAGAAATGTGCAATTGAATTGTACAAAGTTGTAATAAGTTATAAGTGTAAAGATTCTACGACCCCTAGGAATCGTGTCAAGTCTTGATACGATCGGTAAGGATGTTACCTACCAGAAACAGCATGTCTCGTCGGGAAGTGCCCAAACCTTGCGGCGAGAATGTGATATATGGATCCTAGGCCTAAAATATTAATTATGGATTTATAATATATTTTAGAGAATGTTTATTGATGATTACTAATTAAACTGGGTTTGATTTGTAGATGGCAGCAACAACCACAACGACAAGTACCAACAATCTCTCTCTTCGCTCAATCCTCGAAAAAGACAAGTCGACTGGGTCAAACTTTCTCAATTGGGAGCGCAATTTTCGCATTGTGCTCAGACATGAGAGAAAGTGGTATGTCTTGGAAAGAGCAGTACCTAATGTCCCTGCCGCTAATGCTAGAGCTGAAGCAAGGCAAGCTTATGATAAGCATGTCAGTGATGCGCTCGATGTGAGCTGTTTGATGCTCGCAACCATGAGTCCAGAATTACAAGCAGGACTTATGGATGTACCTGCATTTGAGATGATCCAGCAACTTAGGGATTCATTTCAAGAGCAAGCTCGCACTGAGAGGTTCGACATCAATCGAGCCTTCAACTCTTGCAAGATGGTCAAAGGAACGCCAGTGAGTGCCCACGTCATGAAAATGAAAGGACACATGGATCACTTGGCTAGACTTGGTCACCGCATACCGTTGCAAATGGCAACAGATACTATACTCAATTCATTGTCTGATGACTACAAGCCTTTTGTGGTCAACTACAATATGCATAATATGGAGAAATCCATTGCTGAGCTACATTCCATGCTCAAGACAGCTGAATTGAGTTTGGGGACCAAATCTAAGGATGTTCTAATGATCGGTAATGGCAGTGGTGGTGGCAAGAAGAGAAAAGGGCATGGTGGTAAAGGAAAGGGTAAAACCAATCCTAACCAAGGAGTGCCAAATGGTAAAAGTGTCAAACAAAAGGTCAAGAAGTTTAAGCCTAACACAGCGAGGACCGAGAATCGGTGCTTCAAGTGTGGTGAGGCTGGGCATTGGAAAAAGAATTGTCCAAAGGGTGCAAGTGGTGGTGGAGGAAACGCAAGTTCCTCATGTAACACAACCACACTTCTTAATCACTTTTAAGATACTTGTAAAGTACATTACGAGTAATCTAACTTTTGCAATCGTTTATTACAGGAGGAGATGGAAAGTGATAATGACCAGCATGAGATGGTGATTCCACAAGCACCAAGTTTTTATAATTCAGTATTTTATGGATTCAGTAAAACAATTTTTCTTTTGTTGGATAATTTTTATTTTATGTTAAAACAAGTTCTCGTTTGGTTTTAGTAAAGAATCCATGTTTGAATTATATTATGTGTGTGCATGTGTGATAATTACACTAGTCAAGGTTTTATGACTAGATTGTGAATCAAGTTTTGATTTACTTTATGTTTCATGTTTTATACTTGTTTGATTGTTGTATGAGTAATGTTTTAGAAGATCAACACTTAGATACTAGAAATTAGAAGTTTTTCTTCTAAAGTATTTAAGAGATTTTATGAAAAGCATAAGGTTCAAAAGTTATTGAACCTAGTTGAAACATCTTAAGTAATGGTTACTTATGATAGTAAGTTTCGAAGTGTTAGTATTAATATAGTATGATTATATTGGATATAATCAAGATGGACTTTAAAGAGTATTATTACAAGTCTTTTATACTTGTAATAAAAAAATTTAATGAAGTCATAATTCCCTAATAGGAATAATTGGATATTCGTAAAATCCAAGTGAAATGACTTAGACATTAAATAAACTCTTAAAAGGAACAAACTATATTAAAGTATTTAAGAATTAAAAGGTATTACTGCAAATCTTTTATACTTGTAATAAATACAATATTTAATCAAGTCATAATTCCCTAATAGGAATAATGGATATTTGAGAAATCCAAGAAATGACTTTGGCATTAAATAAGATTCTTAAAAGATACTAATACACTTAAGAATTGGAAGTATCCTATCAAGTGTCTTATACTTGTTAGATACAATAATCAATGAGAGTCATGATTCCCTTATCAGGAATGTTCGCAAATCCAAAGGATGACTTTGATAATTGATTAATTCTTAAAGGGTTAAACTATAAGTTTTGACTAGGTCAAAAATAGTAGTTTAAGTGATGCTTAATTTCCATAAAATTTAGTGGGAGCTATGACTAACATATTCACTAGAGGTACTAATGAATATAGCAAGTTAGTTAGGACATTAACAACAAGGTTTTACCAAGTCGTTAGCCAAGGAGTTAAGAAAAAAAAATGATCAGTAATTAGATTATTGCAAACCTAATAGCGTGATCACAAGTCTTGTGATTAATTATTGCATATCTAATAGGATGTTCACATTCCAGTGAACAAGTCAATCATTTAAGGAAGTTTCTTTAACTAGTAAGAATATCTACAAATCAAGTAGCTAAAAGAGATTTAGTTACAAGGCAAGTTTTATAGATTCTAGAAACTAAAGGAGTAATTTTCCAATCCTCCTATGTTTACCGAATCATATAAAGGAAAGACTAGAATATGTTCTAGAACGTTGCAAGAACAATATCTAGCAAAGACAAAAGCAATAGTATTCTTAATACTCGTCTTATGTCTTTAGTTTAATAGAAATGACTAATTGTAATTAGTGATAAAAATTACAATTAAGAGTTATTGAAGTAATCAACACAAACGCATAGAATAAGTAATGATCCAGTAATTATTCAGTATCTATGTCCAGTGAGGAATAATACATGAGTTAGTATCATTGTTATTCAGAATTTGTATGTTTTACAATATCCATGAATAAAAGTTTATTTATTCAAAAAGATGTAAATCCGTGACTACTCGTCTTGGTGGGAACCTCGATGGGACGTTAACGTCATCGCGGTATTTGGTGGTAGATTCGAAGTTCTTCGAAGATAGTTACACAAGTTGTGTGTAAACCAAATATCGGTGATATTCTGTTGGAGCTCAACGAATAATGGATTGACCACCGTGATAATACTTCGTGGTTGAAAAGTTCAAAAGTATTATTCACTAGGATTGTCCTTAAGCCTGAGGTATTTGGTTTGGGATACATTGACTAATGTGCTTTGGTTCGTCTCAGACAATTCTGAAATATGGTTGTCATACAAGGCCTTACTGGGTGCAAAGGAATTTGTATTTTGAAACGAAATATAACAAGATGGTAATTGCACCTCCTTTTTAGGAGAGATATTTATGGGTCCTTTGACATGATGATAACAGGAAAGTGCATGGCCATGCCCAAACGAACTGATTTTTTCTTTGTCGTTTATCACAACAGTTTGAATCAAGAAGTCATTAAATGATTTCGAATACAGGAGTTGATATATTCTACCATGCTCGTATTCGTTATCACAAATATCGTGCTGCAAGGGATAAACCTAACATAGTTGCACAAGAAGTAAAGACAGAGTGTTCTTTACTAGGAGACGCTATTAAAGAGTTTTTTTTTTTTCAAGAAACTATACCTGGGTTACGTAAGCTGTTTTTATGGGGTGGGTTACCTACATGCCCATCTAGAAGGCCACTGTAGCTCGTATCATTAAGACAAAGGTTACAAACTTGCACAAGTGGGAGTCTGAAGGATTTATGTGCACAGTTGGTCAACCTATGATGATACATCCATGCCTACGAAACACTTAAGGGTCACACCGGTGAGTGCATGTAATACGAGCAAGATAAGCAATGACACAACGAAGAGGAGTGATTCATAATTGTCATTATGAATCAAGTTAAGTATTAAGTTAAGTTTAACTTATTACTAGATTAGTTTAACTAACTAATTAATACAAGTATTTGTACATTTACTAGTTAAGTAAATATACAATGTGTTAATTATAGATCATCCATAATATGATTTAAAAGCTATTAAATCATATAGTAAATTGGATAATATTGTTGTATAAATTATATAAAGGTTATTATATAATTAATTATTAAAAGTATAAATACAAGTATATATAATTCGTGTATATGGGTACCGAATTATTAGTGTATTAGTACTAGACATTTAATAGTTAAGTGCAACAATAATAAACTAGTTAAACTATAAGGGTTGGAAGTGTTAAAAGGAAGTTTAATTAAAGATCTAATATTAATTAAACTAGAGGGTTCTAAGCGCAACTTATTTATCTATAAATAAGAGGCTTAGGGTAACCCTAAAACCCCTTACACCATCACACGAATCCCTTGCCCCCTCCTTGTCCCTTTTTCAGCCGAACCTAGAGCAACACCAAGTCTTGGTGTTCTTCGTTCTTCGTTCTTCGTGTTCTTCGTGTTCTTCAAGTCTTGAAGATTCGAAGATCAAGTTCATTGCTTAGATCAACTAGAAGATCGCTCGATTTGTTCATCATCAGTGGATCTATCTTAAGCAAACAACAAGGTATGTTTTGAGAAAACCCTTTTCTCCCTTCTCCCTCTTGGATGAATTCGACCAAGAACCCTAGGGTTCTTGGTGTTGGTCGACGAACACACACAAGTGTGTGTGTGTGTGTGTGTTCGGGTTTTTCGTACAAGGTTTCTTCCATTGTTAATCTACTCTAGATTTCCAAGATCCCAATCCTTTAGGGTTTAAGGATTAAGTTTAATCTCAGTTCCGCATTAGGGATTAAATTAGCTAGTTGGTTTTAACCGGTCAAGAACAAGTTCATGTTCTTGGTCAGTATGGTTCGAACCAAGTGACTAGGAGGTCGACCCAAGTGGTCAATCAGTTCTAATGAAACCCTTCACTAAAGTCATATTCTTTTCATATACCATTACTCACACTTATCCCTTTATACAACACGGTATACACATAATCATTTCTAGTGCTATCCACCAATCTACTCATTTACCAATCGTCTTTAGTCGATTCATTTTCTCACCATCAAGATTTCCAATCTTTCTTTCACCACTTAGGTAACCACCATTGCATTCAATTATCCACATTTTTACCGAATCACCCAGTCAACTTGAGTCAACCAATTGACTCCGATCCATAATCCAAACATAAGCTATCACACTTTTTCTATGTCCTTTTTCTAATAATTAATTGTTACCCTTGACTTAGCATACAATTTCTAGAACATTTTACATTAATTACCCTTTTACCCTTAGTATCGAATCCATCATCCATGATACAAACTTTTGTCATGACTAATTGTCAACTTTTACTCAACCATTTTCGATTACAAAAATTCGTCGTTTCCGACACTTATTCTTTTCCGCATACTTTCTATACGAGTGTTAAGACCTCACTTTATCTTTAATCATTCTTTTCTTTACCAATATCATATGATGATAGCACATCACTTATCATTATTCCCGCCAAGTGCTACACATTTTACTTTTGAAAATTTTCCTTACATGGTTTCCCATCCAAATATACCACTCTCACCAAGTCTTAGTACTTCCGCGTACTACCATCCTTTAATTGAAATCATTTACTGTTCCCGTGATAATATATCTTTTAGTATCCTAATTATCTGTGAAATACAAATCGCCAACTCGACCAGGCATATCCTACCTTTACACATAACGAACCGGGGAAACCATCCCCGAGTACCTTTCCACACCAAACGATTCACCCATACTCACACATGCCATTTCGCCTTAGCACCAAATCGTGCGACAATTCACCAATAAAATACGAACCTCATACCATAAATTTTATAATTGAGGAAAACTTACCACACTTTTGCTCCTTTCACATCAACATGATTTGACGAATTTTGAACGAGATTTTCTTTCTTTATTGACTCCAAGCTACCATCGAATTTCCTCTTTTCTCCACTTGATGACGATTCATTGACCCTTCGTTGAACTACCTTCTCCACATCTCTAGCAATAAATTCTCTTAGAAATTTTTCCAAGTACTCTTTCGGGACAAAACTTCACTATCATTCTACTCGCGAACTCCTTCCACGACATCTAGTCCCATATTCTCTTTCCAAACTTTCATACATCACATTCTCCCACAGCAACGTCTCGTCCTTCAATAACCAGGATGCAAGAGTCATCATATCATCCTTCATTCCCTTACTATCTTCTAACACTTGCTCAATTTCGTGAATTCGCCGAATCGTGGTCTCTGGTCCGGTACTTCTCAGACACGCATCCAGCTTACACGCATCCTTGAGCAAACATCATACCCTTTCTTCCGATTCAGAATCACTATCTCCTTCTGTCGAGAGCTTCTCAGCAACAGCTTTGCTACCCGAAGAACAACTCGTCATACGGGAGTTGAAACCATCCCGCCTAGCCTCATTCGTCCGGTCACCCACGATCCAACTCGCACACTTATCCTTCTTCTAGGTAATCTTCCAAAGTTACCGGGGTCGGTTTACCTCTAAACCGGAACCCTCTCCATCATCACCACGACATGACGAAACTCAATCAAAAATTCTCTTCTTTATCCAGTGGAGCTTGTCCACATTTCGTGTTCATCCTTTTTCTTATATAATTATTTCCACAATTCCAAAATCAAACGATCGACTCCACAGTCGAATGCAACACATGTAAATCAGACATGACATTTCTCTTAGGTATCGACCCTAACATACTCGCACTTAATGGTCTCAAAAGACTGATGATAGACATCCTATGGAAACATATGGTCCTACTAGCATAGCTTAAGACTAGGGAGGTCAAACCTACCTAATTCACTTAAACTATAGCTCTGATACCAAGTTGTAACACCTCAATTTTTAAGACACCTTTTAAATCATTAAAAATACAATTTCCATATTATCCAAAAATATGGTTTAACAAAAACCTTAAAACATTTATCAGAGTTATAAAATCCGGTGTTACAAAAAGAATATCATAACCATAGGATAACGAGATCTACCTATAAGCTCCCGAGCTAAACATCTCTAGGCCATCGCTATCGCGACCTTCTAATCCTTCAATCTCGAACCTGAGTACATAGCCAAAAACAAAGTAGTACGTGAGACAAAATAGTCTCGTGAGATACATGGGTTTTCGACCCATTCTCAAATATAATAAAAATCATGTTCATTTCTTTTCTTTATTCGCTTATTAATAATCAACTTATATTCTTATCGTTTATTCATATTTACTAGTAAGCTAACCGTAAGCTTACCCATCACATAATCACATACATGTAAACTATCCATAAGCTTACTCCTTTTATTACATATGCCACGAATCATTCCGAAGCAAACTCCCCCGATATGGGTTATCATAACAAGATCACATGGTAATTGGGGTTCTCCCAAACTTACCACGATCACCAACTCCCCCGCCTCGCGGGTTATCGTAATCCCCCTTTTTATCGGGTTATCATAGAACCCCTATTGTCGGGTTATCATTCACATAGATATACTACCCTTGCGCAGGGACGTACCGCCCCAAGTAGTAAATCTCAACTCCCCCATAAATGGGTTATCGTTATCCAGATATTTTCTTTACACACACTGAATTCATCAAATACGGGCCTATGACCCAATAATTCATACTCAAACATAAATTAGAATATATCTATTCTAATTATCATATTATTCTCCTTTAACATAATCATGTTTCATTTATCTTTTCTCATCATTATCGTCATAGACTTTATCATTTAATCAACTAATAAGATTCACTTCTTATTATCCATATTCATAAACATTTTACCTTTACATTGACTAGGGTATGTATATATAATACTAGTCATATCATACTTATTCTCTAAACGGAGCAATCACTACTTTTATTAGTATATCCTACTAATATATGTTATTACTTTAAAAATCTTTGTCTTTTGCTTAATCATTCAATTTTACTAATAAAAGTCCAATATCATACTCTTTTAGCCATTATCAATATTAATACTTCTTATCCAAAAACTCATTATTCAATTTATCTAATCACACTTACTTGCAAGATCATCGATCATTTTAGACATACTTGAACACTCTATTATTCACATTTTCATATCTTTTCAATCATATCTTTATTAAAAACATTTATTAATAAAGACTCATAAAACATCATGGTTTTCAAAATCATTTGCTATGTACCCAGTTTTAAAAGTCTCATGTATTCACCTTAGCAAAGCTATCCAAATCATGTTTATCAACACCAATCCTTGCTTCCATCTATGGAAATAACTCCAACTTTTAAGTTCTTCCAACCTATCAACACAATATATAGCATATCTAGTTACCATCTATAACTAGACATCATAAACACAACATAATCATCCTCAACCACCAAGTTCATCAAACTTGGTGGAAATCTCAAAACCCTAGATCTTAAATTCGGGTTTTTAAATGAAATAAGGGCTGTTTTGGGGAGTGGGCACGTGTCCAAGAGGTGTCCAAAAAACCCTCTTTCCCCTTTTCTTTTCTCTGTGCATGTCGACACCCACAACTACACACTTTCATTTTTGGAGTTCTTGCTAAATTGAAGAACCTTGCTTAATTTCCCTTCTCCTTCTCTGTGATTTCGTGATTGAAGCAAGATTTATGTGAGTTTCCTTCTGATTGTTGTGTTCTTGAAGTTCTATGTAGGGTTTATGCTAAATGTCCATTTGTTTTGTGTGTTCTTGCTAGAAATTGTTAGGGTTCTTGAGTTTTGGTGTTCTTTGGTTAAAAACATGAAATTGATGGATTGTTAGAGTTTAGATGATGTTCATAACTGCCCTTGTATGTTCTAGATGCATAATTATGGATTAAAGTGTTAGTTCTTGAACTAGGGTTCTTATGTAGTTTTAGGTTTTTGATGATTTCTTGATGAAAGTTGAAATTGGTGGTTTATTTCATGTTTACACTTGACCGTTTAAATATTGTAGGCTTAATTGTTGGTTAGAAACTTGAATTGAGAAAGTTCCATGGAAACCTCCATTAATGGAGTTTAGGGAAGAAGATGAGTTCTTTAAACTAGTTCTTAAATTTATGAAGTTTTTATGTTTTATATGTTTACTTGGGTTAAATATCATATTAGAATTGATATTAGTTGTTTATATCTAATTATGGGTTAAATTGGTGAATTGGGATGATGATCATGGTGTTTGGATGAATTTTTGGTGAAAAAGTCCGTAAGCAAATTTTTAACAGCTTTTTCTCAGAATTTTGATGACTTTGTAAAAATCATATAAAATCAACCGTGACTTCGTTTTGGGCGTGCGACCAGTCGTTTCGAAGGTCTATGAGTCTAGTTTAATTATAACATATTTTCCTGAACTGATATGGTCATAAAAGTGTTCAGATTTCTGAGTTAGTACAAGAGGTTGGATGTGTCTTTTAGGTCAAATATGTATTGAAAACTTTGTGTGTTTTGATGTATAATATGTAAACATGAGGTTTGTCATAAAATAGTAATTTTATACTTGATGAAATGATAATTATGTGTTGGTAAATATGAGAAGTTAATAAAATGATTTTGACCCGTTTTCTAGAATAACTAGTTATATTAAGAATTGTTAACATTGGTCAAAGTAAAAGGTTAACATTTACATGGGATAATTAGCTAATTAAAATGGTTCATATATGTTTATAAAATGATGTGTAGATGTTAATTGATGTATTGGTTACGGATTTGGGGAGTATTATGATAAATTATTCGGTTTTCACCCGTTTGGGCCTATGTGTGCTAAAAATTGGATTAAAATGCATTGTTTGGTATACACTTGACTTGAGAAGTCTAAATATGATAAGTTGGGAAATTGTAGAATTTCAAGGCATGAATTAGGTAGTTTCAAAGTTAGTTTATGAGTTTTGACCTGTTTGGTTACATTATGTCAAAATAGGTTTACTTGCTAATATGTGGGTGGACTTTGACTTGTAAAAGTCTTAGATGAGTGGCAATGAATCGTTGATAGAATGCAAGTAATAGTAGAGATATTAGAATGAGATATTGGCTTTGAACTTAAATTGGTATTCGTTATTATTTGGCGATTTCGGGTTACTAACTCGGTTTATACTGTTAATACAGGCAAAGGGAAGGAAACTCAGTAATATAAGACCACTGAGTTTGACGAATTGCGGTGCTCGGGTGAGTAGATTTAGCCTTCAACCAATAGGTGTACAATTTGGTAGAATTGGGTTACTTTGGTAAAAAGGTGCAGGATTTGGTATCTGGGGGAGTTCGCGACGCGAACTTGTGTTCGCGAACGCGAACTTGGAACAGAAAGTGTGGGTTTTGATCGTGAAGATGTTCGCGGATCGTGAACTTGCATTCGCGTTGGTATTCGCGACGCGAACTCTGAGTTCACGACGCGAACGTCTTCAGATGCAAAATATTTATTTTTTTGGGGCTGCAATGTTTATTGTAGTCAACACTTCGGTATAATTAATAAAACAATTAATTAAGTGCACATTTGGGGAAGAGGTCAGTAATTGGAACATTCTACTGGGCATAAGTTTACTATTGACAAGGTGTACCGCCCTTAGAAGCACTGGTTATTCTAAGGGGGTACACACTGTCTTTGAGTAAAGGGTCATCGGTTATCATTGTTCGGCCAACAATGATTCAAGGCTTCTGCAGAACCACCGTTACTCTTCAAAATAAACTAATTAGGATAATGTTATTTATCATCGGTTGTTCTAATATTTATTGTTGGTTTAAGTTCATTCACTTAGCTGTTAGCTAATCCCCACCTCGTTGACTCTTTTGCAGGTTTATCTTTTGGGCGGGTCAAGGGGTGATTCAGGAATGGTTGACCAACACTCTGATTTTGATGAAGTAGTAATTGGACCGCCGGATGTTTTAACACTTTAAACTACTTAGTGTTTTGAAAATTATTGTAAAAGGCCTGTTATTTATTAACTGTTTTTATGATGGTTATTAATACGCTTCCGTTATTTAAAAAAAAAAATCGGGTTTTAAATTTGCGGTGTTACATGATGCTAATACAAGCTATGTATTTTTGAAAATTTACATACTACAGTGAGTTGAAAATTTAATAATATTTAACACAAATGTAATAATCAATCTAAAACAAAAAATTGTCGACCCAAAATGTTGTAATTATTAAGTTTTGATATATACAAATAATAAGCAACGAGGACTCGAGGAGGCAAAGCCAAAACATTATATGAGTTATTTTTTTGTAATAACATGTCACAATTTTGGAATAAATTTATATTATTAGGTATTTTGATATTTGTAGTGTTTAAAGCTATATATCTCCAATTACATTGATAACATACCACTAATATGTACTCCCTCCGTCCCTAAATAAAGTTCTCATTTCTACTTTAAGTTTTGCCCCTAAATAAAGTTCTCATTTCTCAAACATATGAGGCCCACTTAATATAATAATATTATTACCAATACTTTCACCACTAACTATCTCTTAAAACATTTTCTCTCTCCAATCAAACCTTATATTTTAATCAAAAGTAATACTAAGTACCCCACCACTAACTATCTCTTAAAATGTTGTGCCCAACACAAATGGGAACTTTATTTAGGGACGGAGGGAGTAATTAATATAAATATTATCTATAGAGCATGGAAGTAAAAAAATTTATTTTTAAAAATGTTACTTTAAAGAAAAATTTATCTTAATATGTAGATATTTTTATGGTTTTTTTATAAGGGTGGATTATGAAAAAAAATAAAATTTATCTTAAAAATGTTATTTTCTCTAGCATCTGGATTAATAAACCGCAACGAAGTGCGGACTTATGCTCGTTAACTACATTGATTCAGCACGTATCTCAGTTTGGCCGATCTAACCCAGGTTTTAAAACTTTATTATTAAGTGCATTGACATTGTTTTCTCTAATTTTCATTTTTCAATTTTTGAACGGAAAAGCTAGGAAAGAAAAGTCAGTTTTAGTCAAAGACAGACGGCAGCCGCTAGGGGTGTCAAATTTGTACCGAATAAAACCAACCAACATGTTACCAACCATATCAAGAATAGATGGTAGCCAATATGTTGGTAGCCAACATATTTGGTTGGTAGTACCATACCAATCAAGTAATCATGGTACGGTAACGGTACAAAAATTTAAATACCATGGTAGTACCGTACCAACCAATTATATATGTATATATATAATTATTTAGAAGAATTCGAGAAAGGTAAACTAAATATGTATTATTTTCTAATAAAAGTTATGATATCATAACATGAAAACATGCAAGTTATAACTTCTTAGCCTAACATATCAATATATTACATTTTTGTTATTGTGTTTGTATATAATGTTGATAATTAATCGTGTGAAGCAGACGAGAATGCTACAAGCTAGTGTATTATGACAAGAATACTACATAATTTATACTTTATCGTACATAGTGTTTATATAACATTTAACGTATACCATTACCAAATATAATATTATAGAAAAATGTCTTGTTTTTAGTAATAATTCTAAATAATTTTGTGATCTTGGTATATACTAGTACCAATTCGTACCAACCATGATTGTTGGTAGCCAAGTAAATTGGTACCAAGTATAGTTGGTACGGTACTGGTAGCTAGATTAGTGTACCAAGTATAGTTGGTATGGTACACGGTATGAGGAAAATATATGTGGTACCTTACCATGTTCCCCTAGCAGCCGCTACTCCAATACGACGTCGTATGCGTAGTGGTATACAAACGCCTCGTAGCATGCTGAATTTTTTTCAAAAATAGGCTTAAACGGAGACGGATTTTCACAAATAGGCTCGAATATTTTTTCTTTTCAAAAATAGGCTTTCCGCTGTCCCTGAGGCCGGCTTCCATTTGAAACCATGACTCCCCGAGACCGGCTTCTACTTGGTTGATGTGACCACGGGTTTTGAAGGACTCCCCGAGTCCGGCTTTAACGGAGATGGCCTCTCGGAGACCGGCTTCAGCTTTATGCCCTCCCCGAGGACGGCTTTAAGCATGAACTGTCTCTATAAATCACACTCCGGGTTAAATAACAACATCCAAAAAAAAGAAAACCTTCTACCCTTACATCTAAAAAAAAAACATATTTCACAACTAAAAAAAACGTATTTTTAATACTATGTGGCGAAGTCAAAAAGTCTTAATCATGGAACTTCGCCTACAGGTTGAGATGTTAGAAGAGAGTATTGACCAAATGAGTCAACGAGCTCGAGCCCATGAACTTCAAATTATCATTGACGAAATGCAACGTACAATATGTGAAATGGATAACCTGGCTTATGAAGGGGCATTGGAGGAGGCGGTTGTGGAGCAGCAAACTCAAAACTCCTCAATACGTAATCAACAACCAGAAACAATCGACTTGGTTGAGGAGTATGGTTGGGCCAGGAGTGTGGAGGAATTTTACTTCAACGGGGATAAGCGCGGGAATGAAACCTTTTGCTATATTGTATTCTTAGGTCGTACCCAGGTACCTAGGGAGTTTTGGGGTACCCTGTTAGATGAAAATTCCAGCTCTGTTTTGTTCCGTGCGGTACGTAATTTAATTATGTTATTATCCATATTTTTAATCGAATCTCAAATGTAAATAATTGTATATTCATTACAGCGTATAGATTGTTGGGTTAGAAGATGGATGCGTTATCGGTTGTATCTTGGCTATAATACTGGAGAATATAAGCGATGGACAATAATGCCTACCAAGTTTGAGTCTCTACTCTTACCACCTCACGGATCAGATGCTGTAAAATATGCAGACGGCAGTTTGACACCTTACCCCGCTTGGGGGGATGTGGATGTCTTATACATCCCGTTACGTTTAAATGATAACGTTTGGTTGCTTGTGCAGATGGATCTTGTTAGCAACGATACATGTTTAATTTGCAGTTGCCGTCGTTCCATAAACCATGACGTGCTTAAGGCAACCCTAAAACGTTGGCGAGATGTTTTGCCCAGTTTTAAAAGGAGTTTCTCCTATGAAGAAAGAAACCCCCAAGTTAAGGCGAATCTTGGTTTCGCCAAAGGTATACCTCAAGGAAGGGAAGAAGACTCTACTGTGTTTGTTTGTAAATTTATACATTATCTGGTAACAGGGAAATCAATCAAGCAAGATGGAGTCGTCGATAATAATCAGATCGCTACGGGTTATCGACAACTTATGGCTCGTGATTTGTATAGCTATCGTATTTTAGAATCACAACCCGAAATTTATCCTTTTAGATCCGAGGTTTTGTTTGATGATTTGGAATAAAATTTCAATTGTATTTGGTATTAATTTATAAAATCGTGATGTTAGTGTTTATTTGTCATTTAAAAATAAAGTATTAAAAAAAATTGAAAAAAATTAAATGTCTAACTTTGGAGCTTGATACAGTCCACTTTTAAGTTATTCAGATATAACTTTCTAAATGATAGTTGCAGTATTGATGATAGTGTAAACATATGAAAAAGAATTATAGCAAAAAGATAAGTAATGAAAGAGTTATGACAATCTGAAAATGCAAAGAAATAGTTTTTTTTAATCCAAAAACATATATATAAAGTAAATTTCATAATACAACTTTGGCCAAAAATATAAGCTAATGATTGTGGCCCCTTCTTCCACCTGTCCCACAATTCGGTGGTCTTCTGTTTCTTGTCGGCCTTTGTTGATTATCTTGTTGAGTTGGGTCTATATTCATGTTGGTGGCCTCCCCGAGACCGGCATCACTGACAGGTGGACTCTTAGAGACCGGCTTCGGACTCTTAGAGTCCGGGTTTGCCCTCCTCGAGGCCGGCTTCTTTGTACCGTAAAAGTGGTCCGTGAATTTAAAAGGTAATGTTGGTGGTTGGGGGCAGGTTTGACCATGACAGAAAAATAAATTATATGGTTGGGATAATAAATATGTATCAGGTTTTGCAGAGATTCTTTAGTCCGTGAAAAAAATTGGAAGAAAACGTGACATAAAGTGTACATCGACTGTCAAAGTGAATTCGTGAGATGTGTTCATTGAATTGGCAAGAAACACGACAAACTAATATAAATACACTTCAGCCTTTTCAGTGAGATGTGTTTTAAGTATAGTCAACATCAAATATCTGGTTGGAAAATTTAATCGAGCTTCACAAACTAATATAAATACACACTCATATTTTGTCATTTACGCTTCATATTTTATCATTCATACGTATTCCAGTATCACCAACCATAACTTTCAACCTTTCAATTTCTTCAAATATTATTTAAAAAACCTTCCACTAAATACATATCTTTCAAATGGCTTTGTTGGCGAAACCTTTTATTACTACTCTATATTGGGGTGGTAACCTTGATTTTTCAAACGGCTTAGTATCAGGTGACTCGTACCTGCAATGTTCTATTGTCTTTGTAAACAAAATTAGTTACGAAAGTTTTGAAAACTTGGCTTACAGCCATCTTCGAGTCATGAGAGACCAATACAACTTAGAATACTATTTATGTTATGACTACAATGGTTTAAGTTACACTTCAAGAATAACAAGTGATGAAAGCTTAGCAACATTATACTATGTTGCCGGTGTAACTGAACAATTCATGGGTCATATTTTTGTGGATATGCAAAATATGGGTCCCTCACAACCTCCACAAATCGAGTATGTGAATACGCAACATTGGTCAGTATCAGAAGTAGTTACTGCTCCAACTGCACCGGAAGCTCCAACTTATTATGAGTCCGCAAACATGGCTGGTCCATCGACAACTGCCCCCTCGTTTGATAATTCGCACCCTCCAACAGCAACCAATCTTGGCCTTGACAACATTGAAGATGCCATCTTGGATAGATCGGAAGACGAGCCACAATCTGATGACACGAGGGACGAATTTTATGACAACGGTGAGGCGGATGAAGGCGGCCCGCAGGTTGACGAACCTTCTCAATTGGCTTTGTATGACTACAGCCAATTTCAAACAAATGCACAAACTGAGGTTGATGAGCAGGGCCCCATATCTGATGAACACGATGAAATAATATTTTGGAACTCAAACAGGCCTTACCACTTACAATGTTCTTCTCTAACAAGCAAGAGATGATTGATGCGGTTAGGTCTTGGAATATAGACCAAAATAAAGAGCTTTGGGTTGTTGATAGTTCAACTACAAGGTGGATTGCTAGGTGCTCTACTCTTAAACCAGAAAAAATACGGAACAACCCATCCACCAGCAACCCATCCACCAACAACCCCTCTAACCGAAACACATCCACCACCAACCCCTCTAACCAAAACCCATCAACCAGCAACCCCTCGAACTCGGACGCCCCATGTGAATGGTATGTTCGTGCAACTAAGAAGCGGAAGGAAGGGTTGTGGCAACTACGAAAATGGGTAGGCAAATACAATTGTCATCAGGGTACGGTTTCTGGAAACAACAACAGATGTTTGACGTCCGAGTTCGTAGCCACCAAAATCCTCCACCACGTAAGGATCAATATCGCATTCCCGGTAAAACACATTATAGCAGATGTCAAAGAAAATATTCACGTTGACATATCTTACATCAAGGCTTGGCGTGCTAGGCATATTGCTATAGAGAGGCTATTCGGGACTTGGGAAAGCAACTTTGCAGAGTTGCCCAAGTACATTGAGGCTTTATTGGCGGCAAACCCTTCCACAATCGTTCAGTGGTCAATTAGGGAGAGGGAGAGTGCTGATGACACCCGGCAAATTTTTAAATCTATTTTTTGGGCTTTTGGACCTGCTATCGCAGCCTTTCCGTATTGCATGCCTGTTATTTGTGTAGACGGGACATTTTTAAAAGGCTCGTACAGAGCGAAACTGTTGACTGCCGTCACAAAAGACGCGAATAATCAGATTCTACCTATCGCGTATGCCATTGTTGACGAGGAGTCAAACGAAAATTGGGCATGGTTCTACAATAACCTACGGCAGTACGTTTGCAATCAACGTAATCAACAATCTGGCAGGCTACGTCGGTTATGTGTCATTTCTGACAGGCACCAAGGGCTTCTATATAATGGTGATTTTCGGTTAAAACAATTAACAAAACGCAGCGGAAAGTATTTATCACCATGAACGGATCTTGATATCAATCATACAATTAAACTATAAGAAAATCAAAGAGAATGGTATAAGAATTCATACCCTAGTTGCCTTTGATTATTGTGTATTCGGATGGATTTGATGATGGATTGAAACCAAGTATTCAATTAGAATACCTCTAAAAGAAATCCACACAACACAAGCAAGAACACCAATGGAGGATGCTAGTCCTTGAATCTTGAGAGCAAAAAGAAACAAAAACACATACAAGTGTGTGTTGGGGACGGTCAAAACAAGGGACCAAAAGGGAGTGTTTATGGACCATTATTTCTCATTAATGGTGCCATTAAAACCCTTTAATGATTTCCATAAATCATACTTTCATTTTGCACTCTAGTCCCTTGTTATTTGTTTCTTCTAGTTTGCTCACAATAAAGTTTCAATATTAACAATTAATATTAAACTTATTATACACAAGCTTATAGCTTATATATTAATAATTAATGTAATTACACTAATTACACTAATTATATAATGGTGTTTAGTGTTTAAGTGTGTGACCCTTTAGACTCACAAACAACTAGCCATATAACTATATGTTATACGCGTGAAGCATTTTCCAACAGCTCCCACTTGCGCACGTGATAACATCAAGTAGTTATACAAGCAAAGGTTAGAGTCTAGCAACCCGCCAATGCCCCTAGGAGTATATGAGGAGTTTCATAAAATCTTTGTTCAAAGTTTTTCAAGCAGTTATCCTTTTGTTACTGATACTATGTTGAATTTTAGACAAGGATCAATGTCAATCTAAAACTTCAACGATTCTGTTTCTCGATCTATATAATGAAATAGATTACCAAAACCAATCAAGATTCATCTTGATTACCTTTTGGGTGTGGCCACACATACATCTATTCAAAATCATCGAGGGGCCCAGTAGTATCTAATCCACATACGTGGAGGAACAAATTCTATATTGACTGCACGTGTCTGTCATATGCTTAATGATAAACCCGATAATGGTTGTTATAGCAGCCTTATTCAGGTCAGTGTTTAACCACATCAAAGTTTGCCCCTCTACATACACAAACCAACTTGCATCTCAAGTCAGAGGATAAGTGACAAATCCTTTGTGAGATTCACTTGTGACATAAATCCAAGAAGTGATTTCTCATAGTTTGGGTCAGTCCAATCGTGCATCGTTATGAGCGACATGTGAGTTTGATTTCATCATCCTTAGTCATACTAAGATAATGTCATCAATGCCCTCAGATTTGTCTTAATAATATTCCCATATTATCAATATGACAATGGACAATTTAGAATATAAAACACAGTAAATATTCAAGGATATAAACATGCAAATATAGAACACAGTAGATATTCATATAAAAACGATCATATCAAATATATCAATTTATTCCAATATAAACTGCTCACAGTTCCATTATCCAAATACTAAAACAGATTTACATGAAACTACTAGCTTGTCGAAGTCCAATGTTCCATTCATATTCAAGATGTTTGGTACAAGACATTGAGTTCGATAAAGCGTCAGCTAGTTAGTTATCTGTTTGAACTTTAAGTGTACGAATTTCACATATCTCGATAAATCATTCGAATGTAGTGAACCTTCGTAAATAGGATCTAGCGTTATCACGACCTATTTCAAACCAACATAAGTATAACAAGTATACTTAGTTTCAGTTCGGTATCTCCACCATAGCCAAGGAACATATATCTAGTATTTCAAAATACTTCAATGTGTTCTTAACAGCAATCCAGTGACTCTCTCATGGATTCTGTCGGTATTTTCTAGTAAGGTCCCCTAAGGACGTTACATTTGGCATAGTGCTCCTTACAGCGTACATGATGAATGAAATAGCCGATTCATAGGGGATTACATTCATTCGCTTCACCACATCAGGTGTGGAAGGTCCTTGAGTCTCACTCAAGTTTACATTGTGTGGCATACAAGGACTTCCTCGTTTGGGAGTACCATTCTAAACCGTTTAGAATTTTATCAATGTAAGCACTTTGACTTAAACCAATTAACCGCTTTGATCTATCATTATAGATCTTTACTCCAAGTATGTATGTCGTATCCCTACAATCCTTCATGTCAAAACATTTTCCAAGCCAAGATTTTCATCTTGTAGCATTGGTATATTGTTTCACATGAGTGACATGTCATCAACATGTATGACTTGAGAAACGACAACGCTCCCACTAGCTTTCATATATACACATACTCAGTTTGGGTTTTAGGTGAAACAAACGTTTTGATTTCATCATCAACCAAATTTCATAGTCATAGTACACTACTTTGGCTATAAGAATCCTAATGTCTTTAGTAACAGGCGAGAAGGTTTCATCATTGTCAATCCAGTAGTATTGAGTGTAACCTTTTGCTACTATGAGAGATTTATAGGTGTGTATATTTTCATCCATGTCAACAGTCTTACTGTTTTGAGAAAGATCAACTAAGTTCAAAACTTGATTGTCTCTCATGGATTTTATTTTCGCATTCATAGCTTCAAGTCATTTTTCGAATTCAAAATTCGATAATGCAACTTGATAGTTAGGGGGTTCATAATGATCCTCGAAACTTGCTCCTCAGCATCGACAGTGTCCTTGCGGATCTATGAATGGGAACAACATCATCCTGTGGTCCAACATCTATATGTCCAGCCTCAGAATGATATTTTCTAGTGTTACCAGAAGGTTGTGTATCTTCACTTTGAATCTTGTCAAAGTCTATAGTGCTCCCACTTGCTTTGTGAAATGAGACTGTTCTCAAGAAACTCAGCATACCGAGTAACAACCATTTGTTCTCAGTTGGGAAGTAAAATAGTAATCGAAGATATACTTGATAGATATGGGCTCAAGTTTGTTCGGCATGTCTCGTTCCACGAGATCCTCACAACCCCAGATCCTCAAGTAAGACAAATTAGGGACTTTCCCACGCCATATCTCATATGGTGTCTTTTTAACCTTTTGGTCGGAACCATATCAAGTATTCGAGCAGCAGACTTCAGTGCATGCCCCTCAAAAGGATAGTGTAAGAGTAGTAGGACTCATCATAGATCGCACCATGTCATACAGGGTCCGATATCTCCTTCCAGACGCACCATTATCTTGTGGAGTGTATGAAAGAGTGAATTGTGAGACAATCTCACGATGTGAGGGATGATCCGGAAACTCTTGACTCATGTACTTTCATCCTTAATCAGGACTGAAAGCCTGAGTTGTCTTGCTAAGTTGATTTTCTACTTTTACTTTAGAAAGCTTTGAACGTTTCAAAGATTTCATGTTTATGTCTAATCAAGTAAACATAACCATAGCGACTGATATCATTAAAGCTTCCATGTTGATGTTTAATCAAGTAAACATAACCACATCGAATGATATCATCAGTGAAAGTAGGTGGCACCTTCCCTAGTCTTAGTTCTAAAAGGGCCACATACATCAGTATGTATGAGTCCAAGTAGATTTGTAGCTCTTTCGCCAACTTGGGAGAAAAGCTTTCTTGTTATCTTTCCATAATATACAAGAGAGGCATTTTAAATGATTCATAATCATTTGTAAAGAAGCCCGTCGAGTTTTAGTATCAAAACGCGTTTCTTGTTTATGTGGAAAAGATGACGATGCTCTAGGTAAGTAGAATCCAAACCAATTTGGATTCTTGAGTGCTACATTTGTATATAGAACTATCGTTTGAATTAGGATCATGCATATTAATTTCAAACATACTATTACAAGGAATAGTTATAAAAAAATGTTATTTTTCATAAAACAAAATATCATAATCCATTATTCAACAAACGATAAAGCTAAACAATGCATAATTGACAATTGTTCAAAACAATAATTAACGCATTAGGAAGGATAAGATCACAGCTTCCATTCATTTAGCTTTCTACTTCACATTCAATCTTGCACATTTGTGTAAATGTGAGTTCCACAACTAGTGTCATACACTCAAGATTTATCACGAAAAGTATAGAGTTCTATAATGAAGATACCTAATGTGCTAACTAGAACACATTTGTCCTTCATCAACTCTGCCAAGTAGGCAGGACAATTCCTCCTTCAATGGCCAGTTTCATCGCAATGATGGCAAGAAATATCCTTTGCAGGGTGCTCCTTTTTAGCAGGTGGGGGAATCGTAGGTTTGGAAAAGTAAACTAGCTTACCCTTACCTAGACTCTTGCCTTGTGCTTGCGGTTTACCTTCCCTGATTGCAAGAAAAGTATTGGGTAACCCTTGCTCAACCAGTTTTACCATAGCATGTTCAACGATTGTCTTCCCCATGCTATGTACTTTTAAAACACTTTTCAAACTGGTCATAGTCCTTGGATAGTGAGGTAAGAATCAAGCTCATTCCAAGAACTTGTGGTAAGGGGTAACCAAGACGTTCCATTGGATCAAGATAGCATTGCATATTCAAGATGTAAGTGCTAACTGATTGGCCGTCCTCCTGATTGCAAGCATGGAATGCTTTAACTGTTTTGAACAGTTCAAGTTCTGCCTTTTGTTAAAATATCATTTTCAACTCTCTTATCATGTCATATGCTGTGAGTTCCTCGAAGTACTTTCGAATCTCGGGGTTCATGCTCACAAGCATATGAGTAGCAACTTCTTGGTGTTCGTTAAACGTTTCGGTAAAGGCTTGACGAACAGCAGCAGAATCACTGACAGGAGGTGCCTCAGGTAAGGCCTCTTATAGGTGTATCAACTTTCTCATCTCTAAGGACAATCCTTAGAATTCGATATCAGAAGATAAAGTTGATATTAGTCAGTTTCAGTTTTTAAGAACTGATTTTTGAGTGGAGATACTTAGGTTTTGATGTTGTTGTTATCTGTATAACAACCAAAGTTCAAAAAATAGTATTTTCAATAATAATTTCTTTTAATCAATTAACTACCCAATTAATTTTAATTAAAAGCTAAGATCCCATTGGGCTTCTATCACCGCATCAGTTGATCTGCTAGAGGTGATAGATCCAATAGGTAGGTGACGATCAACAATTGCATTACAAGTGCAACTCTTAGAGGTATGGGACTTCATGGCACCTAGTGAACAAGCATCTAGGGTCAAGTGGCATGTTTGTCGCATCGTCGCCTCGAGTCAAGGTCTCACCGTTAACTCGATTAAGTCATCCAATGTGAAATCATGTCAAAATAGCTCTAGGTCTCACGCGTAGAGAATAATGACCTCGGATCTAGATTCAAACCACGTCTCACATGAATTCAAAAATAGAAGCAAGTGATTTACAACCGATTGGACGGCGTGACTTAAATTTTAGGTATGTTAAATTTTAATTAATAAAATTTTATTAAGATATGAATGAATCATGTACTTCATTCATATCACTTCATAAGTCGTTTAATAAACGGTAAAAACATTTGACGATTATTAAGGTTTAAGTTTCAAATCGTATTTAAACTTAGTTTAATCTCAAAATAATTTTAGATTAAAGGTTTAATCATCAATGATTAACGATTATTTTTAAGTTTCAAATCATATTTAAACTTAGTTTAATCTCAAAACAATTTTAGATTAAAGGTTTAATCATCAATGATTAACGATTATTTTTAAGTTTCAAATCATATTTAAACTTAGTTTAATCTCAAAACAATTTTAGATTAAAGGTTTAATCATCAATGATTAACTAGTAATTATCGATGATTAAATGTTTGGATGTTTTAATGTTTGTGTCAAAAAACCGTTTTTAATTGTTTTATTTACTTGTATCTAATAGGAAAAGAAAACAATCACAAACATAAATAAAACATGCAACAAATTTTGTGCAAACCTCGACCGATGAAATCCTAGGTTCGGTCACGTGAGTCATCACGACGGACCGAAGGGTCAAACTAGGGGACGGGCCAACATGAACCCAAACGGGCCTACATAAACCCAATGGGCTCCCACTTGTTCCAAGACATTCTTGAGCAAGTAGAACCCAAAATTGTGAAAAAGTGTAATCTGCCAGAAAATTCCAGCAGACTTTGAAGCCCGAAAAGTCACTGAAGGAGTCTTCATTGGTCTTCCCGGCCTTCTGGAAAGTTGTAGCCCACGACTTTGCAAGCATTTTAGGCTTTTGAATCGCCCAAAACGGAGTCCGTATGCCTCTGGAAAACCTGTTTTCGTACAGCCCTCGCTTTTGTGACGGAAATTTGTTGTTTTCTTCATTAGTCTTCAATATTTTTTGTCAACAATTTACAATAAAAAGATAAAATAAATACAATCTATTCTATTACTTTTACATTACAAATTGCCCCAAAAATGGCACCAAAATAAAAGAAAATTAAATGAAACAAATTACAACAATTAAGCCAAAAAAACAAGGCTTTTCCCAAACAACCAAACAACCAAACATCAACCACATTCATTCACAAATGGTCTAGGCTTTCATCGGTTTGCACAAACAAGCAACAATTGACAAGGCTTTGGCTTGGGATATGGCAAAAATACATGTTTTGCCATATCAACCAAATGGAAGTAAAAATTAAATTCCAAGCCAAATAATCAAAAAAACAATAACAAGATTAATTTTTTTTTTTTTGATATGATTTTGTAACAAGTGACAATAGGGTTCCAAAAATACCATATTTTAACCCATATTTTTATAAAAATCCGAAAATTAAATTAAAAAACCCGTAGGGTTTTTGTGTTTGGTCCGATCGGAATTTTAAAAACACAAAAAAGATTGGTTTTTGCCACTTTTCACAGAATCTAGCTAATTATATGATTAATATAATGACTCGTGATACCACTAATGGTGATTTTCGGTTAAAACAATTAACAAAACGCAGCGGAAAGTATTTATCACCATGAACGGATATTGATATCAATCATACAATTAAACTATAAGAAAATCAAAGAGAATGGTATAAGAATTCATACCCTAGTTGCCTTTGATTATTGTGTATTCGGATGGATTTGATGATGGATTGAAACCAAGTATTCAATTAGAATACCTCTAAAAGAAATCCACACAACACAAGCAAGAACACCAATGGAGGATGCTAGTCCTTGAATCTTGAGAGCAAAAAGAAACAAAAACACATACAAGTGTGTGTTGGGGACGGTCAAAACAAGGGACCAAAAGGGAGTGTTTATGGACCATTATTTCTCATTAATGGTGCCATTAAAACCCTTTAATGATTTCCATAAATCATACTTTCATTTTGCACTCTAGTCCCTTGTTATTTGTTTCTTCTAGTTTGCTCACAATAAAGTTTCAATATTAACAATTAATATTAAACTTATTATACACAAGCTTATAGCTTATATATTAATAATTAATGTAATTACACTAATTACACTAATTATATAATGGTGTTTAGTGTTTAAGTGTGTGACCCTTTAGACTCACAAACAACTAGCCATATAACTATATGTTATACGCGTGAAGCATATTCCAACACTATATGCAATGAACAATCTTGAAGAGTGGCGGGAGCCAAATGCGTTTCATAGATGTTGTCTGAGGCACGTCAGAAGCAACCTCCACAAGAGTTCCGTGTTCACATGCGGGAAGTGGCAAATGATGTGATTTCCGTGTTCACATGCTATTGCCGTTTGCCGTCATAGAGGTGATGACCCGAACCTTCTCGCGAATCGGGTGTACACAACACACTATTGGCAACGTCAATATAGAAAAGCCTTTACCCCGCTAGCCCATGTCTTTTACTGGAACGACCCGAATTGGGAATTGAGAGCCGCAAGTGGAAGAATTTCCACAAGAAGAGGGAGGAGACAGGTGAATAGGTTCCCTATGGAGATGGACCAGGCAGATCCAACGCAATCTGGCAGAAACCGTTGTGGAATTTGCGACCGGGAAGGGCCTAACAGAACCAGATGCCCAAATCTTAGTGGAGAAAGAAGAGTGTAGAAGCATTTTGTGCTTTTCAGTTATTTTTTTGGTACTTAAGTTAATGTATTATTAAATATGTAATAGTGTTTTAATGCACGTTTTAATATGATAAGACCAGTTTTATTTCACATGATATATCAAACTATATTACATATCATTCATTCTCACGTTTAACAGTAAAAATCACATTTCTACCATTAGTCTGATAGTCATCATTTATGATAAAAGTACAAAGTTCATCAGGTAGAATTCCGTTTTCATGCATGAAATGCTTGAAGTCACCACTCATTTTAACTTCCCTAAATTGAGTAGCATGGAGGTCCATGACTTCAACAGAATCACCTCTTCGTATCACGCAATGTCTTTTCTGAAGTAGGTGGTTATGCTGCCTCACAAACCGAGGCGGTAAAAGCTGAAAATACCAAAAAATTATAATTTTAGTTAATTGAACAAATATTATCTTGTAATTTTAAACGTACCATTTTTTGCTTTCTCGTGTCAAAATTCTTAAACCTCCCTTTTAACTGCCAGAGATGAACAACAGGTGGTCCTATTTCACGCAACACTTCAATATGTCGCTCATATCGAGCTTGCTCTTGATCAAGCCAAAGAAGTTGCTCCTCGTCTGCAATTTCTTCCGCATGCACCTCATTATAATCCATAGCTATCAAACATTCTAACTCAGCCTCATCTAAAGGAGGCGAATCATACACGGGGTGATATGGAGGTGACTCGTTATTCGACGAACTCATTCTTAATTTTATGATCTGTGAAGTGTGATTTTCTTTTTGCTGAAACGTAAGGTGAAAGTATAGTTTTTTTTTGTTGTGTTGGTGCGTGAAGTAAGGTGAGTTGTTAACCAATTTATAGGCGAGTTGTATTGCTTAAAGCCGGCCTCGGGGAGCCCATAAGCCTAAAGCCGGCCTCGGGGAGCCCATAAAGTTAAAGCCGGCCTCATGGAGGCCATCCATGCTAAAGCCGGACTCGGGGAGTCCTTCAAAACCCGTGGTCACATCAAGCAAGAAGAAGCCGGTCTCGGGGAGTCATGGTTTCAAATGGAAGCCGGCCTCGGGGACGGCGGAAAGTCTATTTTTAAAAAGCAAAAAGATTCGAGCCTATTTGTGAAAAATACCCTCCGATTGAGCCTATTTTTTAAAAAAATTCTAGCATGCTCCTGTAACGCCGGATTCATCGGCACGGCGGTCTGATCAAATTCAGTTAGCTGCAGTGCATTCCGTCATCTTCTTTCCACACATGAACTCGTCGGTATGTTCTCTTCCTATCAACCTCATATTCACGCTAGTTTCTCTTCATTCATCTCTTTGTTAATCACCAATTTTTGTTGGCAGGAAAAAATAAAAATGCAATCGGAAATTCCGTCGTCGGAAGACGTCGCCCTTTATGTATCGTGGACTGAGACCTCCGATACTGTCTCCCGCCACTTTCGCTTTCAATCCGATGGCCAATTCTCCGTTCGTACTCAGTTTATCTTTTTTCAGTAATTAGTACACCTGTTTATAATATGCATAATTTATCATTTTCTGTTTAAAATTAGGGTATTAGTACCGTCAATAACGCTTCTCAAATTTTAAAATCGATTCCGATGATGATTCTGTAATGTTTGTCATTATCAGTTTATAAAGTTCGGTTATAAGTGATCTCGATGATGATCTCGAGCTTTTCAATGGCATGAACATGAAACTATGCGTGCTTTCCATAATTCGGAATTGATGCTAGCAATCAAGCATATGTAATAACTAGAAAGAATTACTGGTAGAATAATAGATCCAATTGAATTATCATATTTTAGGTGAAGGTGCTTGATGATTCAAAACCTATTGTCCACAAAATGGCTGAATCATTCGTCAATCAATTCTTCCCTTCTGGTTTTCCATATAGGTGAGTTTATGAAGCTTAATTTTCCTTAATTTTCATCTGATAAACGGGTCAAACATATTGTCTCTTGTTACTTCAGTGTCAATGAAGGATACCTTAGATACACACAATTTCGGGCATTACAACATTTTTCAAGTGCAGCATTATCCGTTTTATCAACTCAGGTCCTCTTCTGATACCTAGAAAAATATCATCTTTTTTAAACTTTATTTTTAGATAATCCATTTGGATTTTGAAAAGATAATATTATTACAGTGATATGTAATCTAACCCCTCTGCAGTCACTATTATATGCTGCAGGCTTGAGACCTACCCCTGCACAAGCAACTGCAGTTAGTTGGGTGAGAAGCAATTAATAACTCAAAATTTCAAACATGCAAATGTTACATTAAACTTTTACTGAATTTCTTGATGCCAAACAGATACTAAAAGACGGAATGCAACATATGGGAAAGCTAATATGTAGCAATTTAGGTGCACGAATGGATTCAGAACCCAAACGGTGGAGAATTTTGGGTTTGCTCTGTTCTTTATGTTCTTCGTTCTATTTAGCTATTAAATCTTTGAAATTAATTAAATATTTTTTTTAATCTGTAGCTGATGTATTATACGATTTGGGCACTGGTCTAGAAATCTTGGCCCCGTTATGCCCACCTTTGTTTCTTGAAACAGCTGGCCTTGGGAATTTTGCAAAGGTAAGTTGGTGGTTAATCAATTTCTACTTAGCCATCATAGATGGAAAAGTGGGCGGGTCGGGCCGAAATTTTCCCTTTATATTAATCTTTGTAAGACCAAAAAAACTAGAAAAAAGTGTTGTGAATTCAACAGGGAATGGCTGTGGTTGCTGCAAGAGCAACAAGATTACCGATATACTCATCATTTGCAAAAGATGGAAATCTTAGTGATTTATTTGCAAAAGGTGAGGCAATTTCAACTGTATTTAATGTTCTTGGATTAGGTGCCGGGATTCAGTTAGTTTCTACAGTTTGTTCATCAATGCAAGGAAAGGTAAATAAATGTAGTAAAATTAGTTTTTTGTTTAATAGTTTATGGTTGTTTTAAGAATGTTTTTTGTGTGCAGATGGTTGTGGGGCCCCTTCTTTCTGTTATACATGTATACTGTGTGTGTGAAGAAATGAGGGCTGCTCCTGTTAACACATTGAATCCACAGAGAACTGCAATGATTGTAGAAGAGTTCCTAAAGGTTGGTAAACAAATGTCAAAATATGGTCAAAAAACTATCTATGGGTCAACCCAACCTGGCCATTGACTTGACTCGTTACAATGCACACTTCACCACCTCTTGTTTAGGCCATTTAACCATTCTTATTTGGTGTAGAGGTGGTCGTTTCAACCTTAAACTTGGGGGTACCCGTGATTGATGAATTTAAAAAAAAAAAATTATAAGCCACCCGTGATTTATCATGGGTTATAGGCTAGTAGTTTTATATAATTATCCTTACCATGTTAATTGTTTATAAAAGTCTTAAAAATGCTTTTTTTTTTGTTGCATTTGTCATTGAAACATATATAAAATACAGACAGGAAAGGTATCAAGCCCTGCAGACCTAAGATACAAAGAAGACCTTTTATTTCCCGGTCGACTCATAAAAGATGCTGGAAACGTGAAAGTGGGTAGAGATTTGCATAAAGCAATCAGGCCTTCAAAACTTAAAAATCTGAAAGAAATATTTCCAAATGAGAAATTTCTGTTAAGTTATGGAAAGAGGTGGACAGACATGATGCTGGACCACAATGCTAGCGGTGAAGATGCATTAAGAGGGTGGTTAGTGGCGGCATACGCTTCAGAAATGGAGAAATCCGGTTATGAATGGAGTTCCAGTGTTTTACAAGATTCGTATGACAAGATGAAATCAGTTATGAATTCATTGCTTCCTGAATTACAAGCAAAAGGATGGCATACAGATCGGTTTCTTGATGGAAAAGGTATACGTTTTGGGTTTTAGTTTTTATTTATTGATCAATTTATTTCTCAGCATCGACGTTACTAGAAACGTCTTCTTCCTAAAGTACATTTTTTTAACCATCATAATGCTGGATAATTTGTCGAAAATTAGTTTAAGAATCATAACTAAATAAAAATTTTGTTCCTTTTCATGGATATTAATTGTTTTCTTGATGGAGTAGGTTTGTGGTTTGGTTTCTAGTTTTGTATTGATAAAATTATGTATGATGGTGTTGAAAACTACAAATGTCTTCTTTTTAGAATAATTGTTGTGGCTGTTTTCGAACCTTCACTTCGGCCATCTAGTATATTTTTACCAGTAACATACAAGTGCGTGATGTTAATCTTCCTAGTTCCTTCACCTTGTTAGTGATTATGCCATCACTCCACTACTTAATGGAGTATCTTTCAATACATATTTCTTTTATGGATTTGACCTTTTTCCTTTTTTATACAATAAAGGTTGATGTCTAAGGGTTAAATTTGAAATGATTGTTTCTAATGACGAATGGAAATTGTAAAACAAACGTGTTCATAATATAAAGTGTGCAAGAAAAAGGTGTTTCTTAGGTTTATTCAGTAGGTCCTACATGTATAGGAAAAGCCCTTTTGGCAATCTACAACTTGATTTCATTTTTTCTTTATAAGGATTTCCGAACACTTGTCTTAACTCCTCCTCTTAGAATAACTTGAATATGAAAAATCTTATCCATTTACCCCGTTTAACCGCACTTGTTAATCATTTCCTGATCCGGGTGCGAGCTTATTATCCCCAGAAGTTTATTAACAGACAACGCAAGGAGATCCTTCGTTAGTTCGTTATACAATGGCTCTTTTATATTGTAGAAAACATTATATATAAAATAAAAGGGACATTCTTTTATATATACAATTTGCATTCAAGTGCTACTGTTCATTACATGCTCAAACGGAACGGACATGCTGAAATGGAACGGACCTATGAAACGGAAGGAGGAAAATAGACAAATTTAATACTACTATCTTTTATCTCTCATATGTGTTAGAGGGTTTATTTATTCTTCACACATACCCCTTATAATAAATAGGGGTGTTTTGGTGATAATATATAAGATTCTAATATTCATCAGTCTATCACCCCATCACCTGTGTTTTTATTGATTAGAAAACAATTATACCTACTAAAATAAATTAACATTTAATAATACTGTTAAAGTTATATATAAAATAATTTTCTTTTAAAAGTTTGTACGTTTATATAAATTTACTTTGTAATACACACTATTTAATAATATTTTGTAGTATTGGGTGAGAGCAATAAATTAATATTTTCATAAATATGCTAATGTATATTATATAAATTTTGTAGTTATTGTGTTTTCTTATAAGTAGTAAAGTAACCGTGAAGTATTGGGTGAGAGCAATAAATTAATATTATTGTAGCGTTAAAAACTATACACATGATGAATAATAATTGGCAACAAAACACGATCTGAAACAAAAAAAATAGATAGCAATGTTTCCTACAACTAAATGAGTAAATTATAAAACCGGCAGCGGAGTGCGGATAACATTTTACTCGTTGTCATAAAATCACAATATTTTGCATTTTATGGGTTTTGGTAAAGGCTTTCAATATGTTTTGGTAACTATAAGTAAGCAGATAGGGGTAAAAAAAACCTTGCTTACCACATTTAGTCATTTGATAAGCAGGAATGGAGTAATACTTTAATTATCAAACTGAGTTGTTTCAAAAGTTATAATTAATAATCATTAATATTGGTTAAAAATAAATATTTACCAAAGCAAATAAGAGATTAATGTATGTCATTTTTTTAATATTTTCATACGATGATAAAAGTATAAAAGGTAGATACTAATATCATTACTCAAATATTATTGATGATGAACATGTTAAAAGTGGAATTCTTTAAACTGATCAATCACGAGTTGAGTGTTAAAATGTTGAAAAGCGGTCCTAAATCTTTTGTCGGCAAAGCCCTGGTCCCATATGAGATTTCTTGCTTAACTGCTTTTGTATGTCTCTTTCCCCCCTATAAATGGTTGACTAACTAAACAAAATAGTAAAAAAAAATTCATTTGCTGCCAATAGCGATCGACATATATCATCATAATCTTTTTAGTTGAAATTAAGTAGTTATTGAATAGAGAAGTGATATATACAACATAAAAACTACTTTATCCCGCATTAAAAACAAAATATATACTGTAATAAATTAAGTGGTTTGTTCAAGGTAGTCTAAAAATTTTATCAAGTCCCAAGGAATAATTATTAGTCACTAGTAGGTACCCGCGCAATGCGGTGGCGAGTACCTTGTGGGAGTAATGGTGGTGTGTGGTAGTGCGTAGTGATGCATGGTGAATGGCGCCAATAGTGATGGTGGTGGGTGGTGTTGCGTACTTGCATGGTGGTGGTGGTGGTAAGGTGGTGAGTTACTCAAGTTATTAATATCGATTATAATAGCTCAGTTGCGTAGAGTAATTTGCTAATAACATGGAGGTCTTAGTTCTAGTTCTGGTTTAACCAATTTTTAATTTTTTATTAACATAAATTTGATCTGAAATAACAAATATTTAAAAATTAAGATTTGCTAATCTGAGAAGATACCAAATAAACTTAAATTTTTAATCAAATATTGTTGAGTGCTCATGAAGATCCCCTGATGAGATAGTCTTCAAAAAAGTCTATTTAATGACAATAATACAACTTGAAATCATCAAAATAACCGATCTTAGTCTACCATTTGCTAGAAATGAAATAATGAATATTACATCCATAATTAACGATGGCAAGTTAATGGTTTAGAATTTTCAAGCACAAACAAGACTTTTGGCATCTTTTTGTTGATCTATTTAAAAGCAAGAACAATCTTCTACAAATGTTTACATTTTAGGCAAAAATTATATGTTCAAGTTAAAATACTTTCAAAGTAAGAGTGGATGATATGATCAAGGCAATTTCAGTTGTTTGATGCTGATTTCAAACTTGAGTCTTTCACAAACTTGACAATCACGTTTTTGATGGTATGCCAAGTAAAACTTCTGCAACACAAGGATAACGATTTTTAAATATATATGAACAATATATATAATCTACTAATTATAAGGAGCTTAATTTAAAGACTAAAATACCTAAGTTCATGAATTAGAAACAACTATAGATCACAAAAGAATTTAACAGAGAATCATGAAAGAAAAGATTTATGCCAATAGTGAAGTAAAGATATCTAACGGATCGAACTCTTTAGCAAGTTTAAATGCATTAAATGTAAAGGTATCTTCGTTCGTACTTGGTAGTTGGTACTTGGTACCTTGCTAAATAACAACACTTTGCATCATATCACTGTAGAAATCATTACCCTAACGGGCACACATTCTTCGAAACCAAACCACCTGGTAAAACAAATAAAAAAACATTTTTGTAAAGCAGATTAAAGTGTAGAAATGGGTTGACAATATTTACACACCATGGGCGCTGGCAACAATGTTGATACGCTCCATAATGAACACCAAACATAGAAGTCTTCCCTCCTCTTAGATACGGTGCAAGAAGATCGACAACCTATAAGATTACAAAACATGATAGTCAAACTTATTTAAAACCATAAAAGTAAGCCCTTACTGATCCATTGAAAACATTTGGAAATTCCCTGCTCATATCTATAACCCTAATTTAATCCGACACAAAATTAGGGTTAACAGGAACTTAAACATTCTCAAAATATACCAATTTGCTGTGTAAATTAAACTCAATAAAAAATTACCAATTCACATCGTCGGATTCTGGTTGGCTTTCTTCATCATCATCATAATCGTCCTCGTCGTCGTTTTCTAGTTCTTCAGTTTCTTATTCTGATTCTAGGTTTTGTTCCACTTGAATTGATTAAAATGATGGTGAATCAAAGCAGCGTATAGCCATTGGTTTTAAATTGAAAGAAAAGTTGGGGGTTTTGGACATTAAAATTGAGCCAAGAATTATTGAACTGCGAGATGAATTCGAAGGAGTGGTTATGGAGCTGTAGTTATCATTTGTGTCCGTCGTATTTGTAAGGTGGGGTTTGTATGGAGTTTGAAGAAACCAAGGAGGTTTTTGCAGACACGTGCTTAAGATTGAAGGGATCAAGGTAGTGGAATCGAGGAGGCGTCTCTTAAGGGTTAAGGGAGAATCGAGGAGGCGTCTGTTGGGTTATTATTGCCGTAATTGATGAGGCATCTTTAACTTATATCCATTGTTAGAAAGAATAACCATTCCATGTTCTGGATTAGCTGGTTATCATTGTTGTACGTAGTTCTGTTGGTCCCGTGTTCGATTCTTTCTAGGTACGTCATTTTTTAAATCCTCAATTCAAGACAAAAAAGGAAAGTGTGTTGGCTGAATTTTCAGCCTTGCTAAAAAAGGAAGGGGTAAATGCTTTATAATATAGTAAAGATTAGATCAAGAAAAACTCAAAGGTCAAGATCAAGATTCAAACCACCACCACAACTACCAATACATGTGTTTCAATACATCAATACCCCACCACCACTGCCGGCGGACGGAGGCGATCGGCGGTGGTCGGCGGCGGTGGTCGGTGGTGTGTCCGGCGGTGGTGGTTGTGACTTGAAACACATGTGATTCGTAGTTCGTATGCTCCCTTGTTATTAGAAACTCATGTTTTTAGTGAATCACATGTGTTTCGTGACTTGAAACACATGTGATTCGAAGTAATATGCGCGTCTATATATTTGGAACCCCGGTTGTTTAGTGAATCACATGTGTTTCGCCTTATGAAACACATGTGATTCGTAGTTCGTATGCTCTCTTGCTTTTAGAACTCCTTTTTTTAGTGAATCACATGTGTTTCGTGACTTGAAACACATGTGATTAGAAGTTGTATTTTGGAACACCTGTGTTTTAGTGAATCACATGTGTTTCAATACATCAATACCATCACCACCCCCATTACCACCAGCACCTTCACTGTCAGCCACCACGACGGCGCTCGGCGGCGGTCGGCGGCAGCCGGCGGCCGGAGGTGGCGACCGACGGTGGTCGGTGGTGGTGACCGGCGGTGGTCGGTGATGTTTGAAACACATGTGTTTGAAACACATGTGATTTGATCTTGATCATTTTAATCCAATTACTAGGATTTATTCCTTGAGACTTTAAAATTTTAGTGAACATCCTTGAAGACTCTAAAAGAGGAAAATTCACTAATAACATAAGAGAAACACTTGATGCTTTTTTTTGGTGGACCCCCTTCATTTGCTCTTTTTTCATGTTTTAATAAATGCATTTGCGTGACTGCTAAGAACGGATCGAAGAAATCGACAATAAAGCTCGGGCAACCACCATTGTGGTGTTTTCCTCCGTGGATGAAGAAAACTGATATGACGTTATCTTCTTTAGGTGGAGATTAGACGATCAGTGTACAATTTTTATTTTAACTTTTTGGTGAATTATACAGTTTTTGTTCGTTTTAGATCTGTAAGGGGAAAGGAAAACAAATGAACTGGATACACAAATCTTAATGGAAAATTAAAGTGAATTATATACATCGTCTTTAAAACACACAAAAAGTTAAATTAATTTATAAATCGTTTAAACAAGTAAATTCACATAAAAAAGTCAAATTTTGGACATATATGCTACTGATATCAGAAGTGTTATAATTAAGTGTGGGTGCCCATAATCATATCAATATCGACCTTATCCTCTTTGGGTCTTTGTACATGCATTTAGACTAACTTTTAACTCTATAGTTTTTTAAACAGCACGTTATCCCACTGTCTTATTTTTTTTCTAATTACATATTAAAAATATATGTTTTAATATAATTTTAATTAAACTATCTAAAATAGTTAATAATAATCAACTTTTCTTCCTCAAGGGGTGTATCATTTTCTTACTCTAAATATATAATGATGATCATATCAAATATCCTTAATAGTGCTAAACTTGTTACCAAAATTTATAATAAATTTTATTAATATATGTGCTATTAATTATGCATAATGTACAAATATTACTTACTTTTTTTATACAAATTTCGGTCTTCTGAGTGACCAAACAAAGTCAAAATGAAGAGGAGAGATGCATATGGTGTTGGGGTCGCATAGTAAGCGGGACGTGATAACACTCCATTCAATCGCCCTATCACTCCTTATCTAATTTCAAACACATGATGCAAAAGCAATCATGCAAACTTATGTACACGGCCGCTATACGCCCATGTGTTCACACTTCATTTTGACCTCCCAACACAAAAGGCTAAATAAATCATTTTTAAAATATAAAATGAATAATCCCCCTACCACGTGTTCCTTGCCCAATTGCATATGTATACTTTTTTTATTGTTTATCTTTAATACTAAATGCAACTTTAAATTAAAAAATAAAATAAAATGTGACTTTTTAATTAATTTGTTCCCAAAGTACACATTATTTTGACCCGTTTTAATATAAAACTCCACCTTCAGTTGTCCTTTTGTGGTACGAAGTCTGGCAAACACCCGTTTATATAAACCTTCATTCTCCCCCTTTCATCTATCACACATACGATATAATAAGCTTCAAATTCTTTTCCCCACATAACTTTAAGTTTTTAGTAAAGATTCAAAAAACCGTATCTGATAATTAAATAATTAGCGCATAAAAATGGATAGAGCCCCATGTTGCGAAAGGATGGGGTTGAAGAAAGGCCCGTGGACACGAGAAGAAGATCGTATCCTCATCAACTACATTAATATGTACGGTCATGGCAATTGGCGCGCTCTCCCTAAACTAGCTGGTTAGTTTCTATTTCTAGTTAGTTACATCATAATTCAAAAGTTCAAAGCTTTTGTCGAGTAATTTGATCGTATTTTTTATGTTTATAATGAAGGTTTATTGAGATGCGGGAAGAGTTGTAGGTTGAGATGGAATAATTATCTCAGACCCGATATTAAAAGGGGTAACTTCACTAGAGAAGAAGAGCAAACCATCATACAATTACATGCAACCTTAGGAAACAGGTTTGTTAATTGTTATATTAACACACCATTGACTATTGATAATATACAATCTACATTATATATATATATATAAAATTTGTATGTTGTTTAACTTTGCGGGTGTACGTACTGAATATTGTGAGTTAATATGATCTTTATTAATCGAATTTTTAGATGGTCAGTTATTGCCGCACAATTACCAGGACGTACAGATAACGAAATAAAAAATGTCTGGCACACTCACCTAAAGAAGAGAGTTTTTAATGAACCAGAAAACCAGTGTCAAGCCTCAAATTTTCAGCAGCATACACACAAATTTAAAGAAGAGGACTTGGAGTCATCACCATCGTGGTCGTCATCAAAGCCATCAGAAATTAGTTCCGGTGGTCATGGTCAAACTCGTTGTAGTCAACTCAATTCTCCTCAGCATTCTTATAGTGAGATTTCTTCAGTGATCACCAATGATAATAATACTGACACGCAGGTTTTGGGAAATTTACAAGAAATGGATGATGGTTTTTGGTCAGATATTTTCTCCGGTGAAAGTACTTCATGTGAGTTTACGGCGGGATTGAAAGGAGAGTATAAGTACAATTCAAGCATGCATGATGACATGCAGTTTTGGTTCGATGTATTTACGAGAGGAGATGAATTATTAGAAATATAAAGAGTGCGCATGATATTTCCTTATAAATATATATCATCATTCGTGTAAAAATACAAAAGGAGAATTCTATATCTCATAAGAACGAAAGATTGTTAGATCAAATTTTGAAGTAACATGGTGATTTTTATATTAAATAACTAGCCTATAACCCGTGATAAATCACGGGTGGCTCATAGAAATATCTATAATATTTATCTAAAAAACCTAAATTTGCATTAGAATTTAGCAAATAATGAAATAGATATACTGAATCAACTTTTTTTATTAAACTCTATAACAACATCAAAAATTTTAACATATTGTATACTAATGAATTGGACCAAATAAAAAAAATAATGAAAAATAAAACATTCAGAAAAATTAATGAATAATAAATTTCTGAGTCATAATTTGCCATATAATTTGCATTCAAAATAGCAATATTTGACGCGTCGATTATTCCTTGAGATCATAGAATTCTGACTCATGTTTATCATAAATTGTTTTTTATACAACTTTAAGTTCTTCAAAAGTAATTTGACCACTATTATTGGTATCAATCAATTGAAAATTTTGTTTTAGTCCCGTTATATAACTTGCAAAACAGAACAAAATTAAACAATTTAATAAACGGGTCATTTTCGTGTCAGGGTGTAGATAAACGGGTCAAAAAGATAACCAATTACAACTTGTTTATTCGTCGACACTACAAGAAAAAACTCAAATAGCTACGGACAAATTCCGTAGCAAAAACCTGATTTTCCGTAGCTAAACATGAATAGCTACGGAAAATGCCACGAACCCATTCAGTAGCAGATTTCTTCCTAGCAAATGAGTTTTCATAGCCAAATCCGTAGCAATGTTGTCGTAGCAAAATCCGTAGCATTGTTGTCGTAGCAAATTCCATAGCAATGTTGGTGTAGCAAATTCCGTAGGCGTATCGGCGTAGCAAATTCCGTAGCCGTATCGGCGTAGCAAATTCCATAGTCGTATTGTCGTAGTAAAGTCCGTAGCCATATTGTCGTAGCAAGTTCCGTAGTCATATTGTCATAGCAAAGTTCCTAGTAATTTTGGCGTAGCAAGATTCTTAGTAATATTGTCGTAGCAAACATATTCATATTATCGTAGCCAAAAACCATAATTATAATCTCGTAACATATAGTAAAATTGAAATTGCTAAGAATTCAAAACTAACATATAATATAATTTAAAATAAACAATATTTTGTTGCATACAAATACATAATTCAATTCATTAAATAAAAGTTGCTCTTAGAGTTTCTCGTTCTTTGTGTCGGCCTCTTCACGTTGCGTCTTAATTAAACCCTTCAAATATTTAATTTCATTATACATTCAACAAACACTTTATGGACATCATCATCTAGCATATAACACGATTCAATTGACTGCTTAATTGAAGGAATTGTTTATCTGTATTTTCCAATTCCATACAATATTCTTTTCCGGTCATGTCCTTCAAGAATATCATATAACAATTGATCTCCATCAACTTCCTCTCCTAATGCTTCTAATTGTTCACATCGATCTTCATAATCATCCCACAAATTTATTATAATATAATAAGGATATATATATAATTTATAAAAACTAAAATAACATATATTAAAACCTTTATGAAAAGAGTCTTACATCTATTTTTTTAGCTTTCTCATTTTCAAAAGATGTTACATCATGATTTTTAGTGTTATATTCAAGAACAACATCTCACTGCATCACCTAAAATATATCACAAAACAAACGGTGATAAGTGTAAACTAAAATATACATATGTATCACCTACTGATTTATGAACTACTGATTTGTTTTCACTATCCGTCGTTCGCTGATGCAACTGAAACAGGGGAAACGAAATGCAAATGTAGAGTTACGTACAACAATTTTAACAGATAATAAATGAAATCAGAAAAAGCACAATGATTGGGGATTTCAGCAATTACGAGCCGGTGATAGTACGTTTGTATGCAACGACGGTGTAATATGTTTCCATGGTTTTAATGGCTGAGTTTTGAAACCTTCATGAAACAACGCGAACTTAAATAGACCACAAACACACACATAACCAGAGAACTAATAATACAAATTAGGACCGCTTAGAAAATTAAGAAGCTTCTAATATAGAAAAGAGCCATTAAATAAGTGCCATTAATAATTCCATTAATTTGAAAATATTAATGTCATTAGCACAAAAATAACCTATCTACCTACACTTTAGCATCAAATGTCCCTACATCCTTTCAAGATTTGCTTTATAGCACTGCGGGTTACAAAGAGGAATGTATGATTTAGAATCCTGATACTCGTATGTATTTGTAAAGATTGGCCCACACTTTCTCTTGGTGGGGGATAACTGCAAAAAATATGTATAGTAACACCAATTAGCGAAATACAAAGTAATTCGTATTTTTGGATAAAAAATAGGGCGAAAACAAGTAATCTCGATAATAGATGGTCGGAATGATGTAATAGTCCTATGTCTTGTTTTTAATTTTTCTATCTTTGTAATTGTAACTTTTAAAGTCTAGCTCCTTGCTAGTATAAATGAAGCCGTTCAAAAAAAAAACACCAATTAGCCAATGTATTAATGGTTGGTTATAATCATTGATATAAAGTGTGTTTTGGTGTACCTTTTGGATGTCCTCAATTTTGTTAACAAATTTCTCTACAGTTCAACGAAAACATTATTAATGTTAATTCACTCAAAAACAGGAAACAAAAGTAAATGTGAATGTATAACTCATCTAGCCTTTCTACATACTAACCTTTGTGTCTCCATATATACTAATATACAATATGTCCAGAAATCGAAAAGAATTCCCTTACATCTCGCTCAGAAGGCCCTTTTGAAAGATTGTTAACTTTTAACAGTTTTAACCTGTATCATTGACAAATAAAATATTTATCTTAATGAAACACATTACATCACTACATATGTTGATATTTACATTCTAAACAATTTGATTATCAAATTATGTTACAAAGATTTACCTGGAAAAAGTTTCACTTGAATGTCTTGTTGTTGGAGAAAATCAATATCTTCTCCATCTTCCAAATACCTAAAACCCCCAAAAAAATCTATTTCAGAAATTTCAGAAATCTCAAATAAAATAATTATTTCTATAAATCGGCGGATTTATAGATGGCAGTGAATGATATTTTTTCAGATTAAGCAGATATACATACAACATTAAACGGCTGATTATTGGATCGAGCACATACCCAAAGAGGAGAAATTATCGGTGCCTTGAGAGGAAGAGTGAAATGGCGACTGAGAGGATGAGAGAACAGGAGCGAAAGAAATGACTGAAATTAGGGTTTCTAAAAAAATTAAGCTTAAATATCCAGCAACCTACGTGGCATACACGTGGCTCTGATTTATGATGTCATTATGACGTGGAAAGAGTGACGTGACACGATTTCAAAAACGCTTTCTTTTAATTATTTCTATAAATCATAAAGAAAATTAAATCAGAATTATTTTATGTATATATGTTCTCAATATGAAAATCTAAAAAATGGATCACCTCCTTTAAGCATCACAACATTTGCCCCAAGCCCCCAACTTCATCAAAACTAAAAAGCAACTCATGGATGTCTCACAGCATAAATAACTACACATTAAAACTTTGGTAAAAAGAAACGAAGTTAATTATCCTTTTTCAAGGATTTATATATATTTTCACTAACAAATGGTTTAAAAGCTCATATGTACTAGTAATATTTGTTACTCTAAATACATTCCAATATTAACTTTTATATTTTTGCAATTACTACAATATTAGGGTATTATTTACATACCCGTTAAGATTGGCCAAGATATTTTGACAATTTGTTATATATGACATCATTGCCATTGAATACAAAACTTCCCATATTTACCATACATTATCAATAATGGAAAAATTATGTAACCATATTAATATTCAATTATTCAATTACCTCCATATTAGGGTCACTGAAACTTACCCGTTAAGATTGTGCAACAAAATGCCATAATCGTGACATTACCTTATACGGTTTATATATCACCTTCAACAGCACCTGTGAAACTCCATTATTTTGTTTTGAATCTGGTTCGTTAACCTCCCAAATCACATAAATGATCAAAATTGCCAATTTCTAACGGAAAGCAAAAGTGAAATTGGATTAAATCCTACAGAAGAAATCAGTACAAGATAATTAATGACTCACAAAGCATCAATCGAATCATCCCTATTTCAAATTCACCAATTCAATTTGGTAATTCTTAAGAAACCTAATCTATATCAGTTACAATAATACGTAAAAACCTAATCTATATCTATTACAATAATATTTGAAAATTTTGTAAACATAACCATGATGGAATCAAATCATGTATCCGGTTTGAGAAAAAATTAATAGAAAACGGATATTATCTACAAATATAAGCGTGTATTCTATTGAAGCTTATAGATGGTACCTGAAAATGAACAAATTAACGGTGGTCTTGTTTATATCGGCGGATTTGTAAATGGCAGTGAATGATATTTTTTCAGATTAAGCAGATATACATACAACATTAAACGGCTGATTATTGGATCGAGCACATACCCAAAGAGGAGAAATTATCGGTGCCTTGAGAGGAAGAGTGAAATGGCGACTGAGAGGATGAGAGAACAGGAGCGAAAGAAATGACTGAAATTAGGGTTTCTAAAAAAATTAAGCTTAAATATCCAGCAACCTACGTGGCATACACGTGGCTCTGATTTATGATGTCATTATGACGTGGAAAGAGTGACGTGGCGCGATTTTAAAAACGCTTTCTTTTATTATATATAAAGATATAAAGATCTTTCCTAAATCTTAATTTATCTAAATTCACGTGTATAATTATTGTACAACGAAATTGAGCCCTACTTGGTTCCCTATGCTTATCCAGAGAATTTGATGTTTGGGATTTGCTTAATAGATGTCATTAGAGTATATGTTATCGTTGCTATGTTAAAATCATGTTAAAGCTATTTTGTCTTTTTAACATAGCTTTAACATAAGGGATGATACTGTGGTGTCAAAGCATGTTAAAATCCTAAATGGGTCCAACAAATGCATTGATCTGTTTTAACATACGGTCATAACTTTGGTAGTTCATTTTTAACATAATAGAAGTGACACTATAATGTTAAAATATGCTAAATGAGTTTCGCTATTTTGTCTTTTTAGGACGTTTTCGGTCAAATCCATGAGGAAACTAATTAAGAAGGAAACTTAATTGTCTTGGGTTTTAGACATAGTTCTAAAAAGTCCGCCTTGACTTCGTCATGTCTCGAAAAGGCTTAAGTCTTGATCATGCCGCCACGCCTTGGTCCAAAGATTGGACGTTAAGGCTTAGCGTATGTTAATGTCAAACTTGACTCATTTTTACCCATTCATAAGTTGTGTTTTTAAGCGTATTAAAGATATTGTGTTATATAAGTCATATATATAGGTATATATATAATTATTTAGTTATAAGAATCGTCGTATAGGTCGAAAATGAAGAAAACAATTGATTAACTATGTTAAAATTTATAATTTATATACGAATTTGCCGCCTTAAGTCACGTCTTGAAAAACGTCATGTCTCGCCATGGCTCGCCATGTCTTGAGGCTTGATGGCGCCGCCACGCCGCGCCTTGCGTTATTTAGAACCTTTTTTAGATGACCTTAGATGGAACAAAATATCCTAAAGTTATTGTTTATTTAAAAAAGTGTGCAGTTTAAAAAAAATCATGTATTTATTATATTGTATTAGTAATGAAGTATATAAGTTCTTTTCTTTACTACTTAAATACTATGAGAAAACAATTTCCACACATTTGTGAAGAGTATATTGATAATAACAAACTTCCTTTCTTACAGGATTTATACAATATTATCAATCTATACAATTATCTTCAATATATTGTTTGAATATATACGGTTAGATACTTTTTAATAAATTATAATTAGGAGTGAATAGTTATTTTAAAATATAATAATATAGAAAGTAAAAGAATAAATTGAGAAGATTTAAAATTTTGGCATAAAAAATATCTTGTAAAGAGTACTAAATGCAATACTTAATGCAGGGGCATATGCATTAATTATGTAAAACCATTTCGTTTCTTTTTTAATATATGTTTGACTTGGTAGAATGGACTCATAGAGTGAAGAACATAAAAGATTTGACTTTTAAGAGTTATAAGTCAAAGTTGGTGTACTGAAAATGACATAAAAAGGACAAAAGATTTGATGTAAAGTAAATTGCGTAGTGCCAATGATGGCCAGTCTAGCTGGTCTGAGGCACTAGGTTTATACCCATGTGGGATATAGGTTGTGAGTTCGAATCCTTTTGAGAGCGTTGTATTAGCGTAATTTAACTCATACCTCACACGGGCACATATGGGGAATTTTCCTTGGAAATCCCTTTGGGGGCTGGGTTTGCCCGCTTATGCGGAGCTCGAACTCAGGGTGCTCGCCGAAAAATTGCGAGTAGGCTTCCGTTATTTCATTTGTCGTTTCCAGAAAAAGTAAATTGCGTAGTGGAAGAAACTTTTCACCAAAAAGAATTAATAATAGTACTTCCTCCGATTCAAAATAAGTGCTACACTTTCCATAAATGGGTGATTCAAAATAAGTGCTACACTTTCTATAAATGGCAAAAAATAGTAGGACCCACACCCACTACCTATCTACTTTAACAAAGTGAAATGACTCATTTACCCTTACCTTTTACTTTTAAACATCATTAACCCCCACTTTATTCAAAAGGTGTGGGACTCATTATCCACTAATCATTCAATTAATCTAATTTAACCATCATTACACTATTTTGCTTCAAAAACCGTGAAAGTGGAAGTGTAGCACTTATTTTGAATCGGAGGAAGTATAACAATTGGCTTCTTTCCTATATACAATAAAATACAATTAATAAAAAAAATCACGTTCTCAAATTTCAACCACACTTGTATAGCTAATTTTAAATTTTATATAAATCGATTATATATGTGTGTAGGTATATATGTGTATTACGTATTTGTATATTTGTTTGTAAGTATAAGTGAACTACAAAGAATTATTCAAACTTAACATAATTGTTATAGAAAGACATATAATTGACGGATATACACTTAATAAAGTTTTCTTGGCAACTTAACTTTAACAACTCAAAAATATGGAAGAGAAAATATTATGAAAAGAAAACAAATTCATTTTGTTACATTCTCCGAACCGTTATTTCCTAAACCAGGAGATTAGCTCGGAATTTAGAAATAAATCCTTCTCCTTCTCATTAATCCTACCCATTTGAGCATACACCATCACCAATGACTCCCGCATATCATTTTGCTTGGAGCCTTGGATTTCTTTCTAGGATATCTGTGCACACGTATTTTCGCTTCGTTTGAATCTAGATTGAAATGTTAATGAGAGCCAGCTGCTACTGTCGCCTTTGGTAACCCATAGTATTATTTTTTTTCTTTACTAATCTAGCTTTTTACTAGCTGTATATACTATATAGTCACCGGCGGATCCATATGCATTTAAGGGGGGTGCATGGCCCCCACTTCATGTACAAAAAATCTAATTTTTTATTTATTTTAATAGAAAATTTTTTTATTGACCCCACTTGTTAAATGTTCAACTATTAATGGATCCCGATTGATTTTGATCATAGATTCGCCACTGTAATATAGTAGTATAAAATTTTTGTTGCTTTTAAAAAAAAATTAGCTGCAAAAAATGGCACACGTTTCTAGTGACAATTTTCTTTTGTGACTTATTTTTATTTTTAACTGCATATTTTTATGCGCCAAATTTGGATAATTCTAGCGTGCATATATCTACTAGTGTCCCCTTTGTATGCAAACCGTCGACATATTCACATTGGTGGAGTTTTGAAATATTATAAACCAGCTCTTAGATTCCGAAATCCTTCTGAAATTGGTCATCTGCTGTCAACAAGTGGTAGCTATGAAATGGTTTTATATAAAGACCATAGCTAAAAATTTCAATATGAAGAAGGATTTTTTTTTTCGAAAGGGTAATTCTATTTTAATGGGCTCCAGCTGAGCTTTTGCTTTTGATTTACGTGACTTAATTGTTATTGTGGTTATTTCTAAACATTTCCTTTGATAATCTGGTAATTATTTACCCAGTAATTACGCAGTGAAAGATCGAATCATGATCTCTAGGAAGTTATATATTCGCGAACTTTACCACATATGATTTGAGAAAGAAATAAAAAACTTAACCTTGGATAAGATAAATATGGTTCCTTCATCTCTTTTATACTCCAAAAATATGATGAGCTGATAGTGCTATATTAATCCTCTTTTACGTTTTTCCTTTATTTCCAAATTAACGGATTAATTGAGAAGGGAGAGAATGTATGTTCAATATATCCTCTGTTTTAACTCGTCCCCTGTTTTATTACATAACTTTAGTGCCTTCCAACAACAAGTAACCGAGAACTAAGAAAGGACACATTAGGTGACTACGTTAAATTATTTATGTTTTTTTTTCCGAATAGGTGCCCTAATTTAATTTAAATTGGTGTCAGGATCGATTAACTATGATTAAGTTAATAAACACCTTAGATCTAATTGATTATAGAAGTTGCAGCGGATCAACACTATATCAATATATTAAGAACAATGAACTGTAAATAATAAACGAAAATATTAAGAACACAGTTTCACAAAAAGCTTCAATGTATATTATCAAGTTAACAATACACACGTACGTTTACAATTCGTAAGGAACTATTTATAATAGTCCTTGAAGCTAAACTATTTACCCTAGTTATTCTAGGACTTGATTTACATTTGAATTCTATAGATATACATTGATTTACATGCTATAACTATCTCTACGAAGATCTCGGACTCGATATGTTCCATATAAGCTCATCAGTAGTATTCTGCAATCACCAGTACTAAATAAGTAACGTCAGTAGTAACTTTGGTGACCAGTAGTAAGTCCAGATCCATCGTCAGTAGTAACTACTATTGATCAGTAGTATCTTCAATAAGCCTTGATCAGTAGTAACTAAGTTATAGTCTTCACCAGTATCAACTTCATCAGTAATAAACAATTCTGCCCTATCAGTACTAAGTATGATCAGTACTAACTGCAGCATCAGTATCAAGTTGATCTGTGATTTTGTCCCAACAATCTCCCCCTAAACTTATTGATTATCTTTCAATAAACTAAGTTTCTCTTGTTCTTCTTGTTCCCTTCTTCTTTTCTCAAGGGTTCTTTGATTCTGTTGTCTTCTTTGCTCAATGATGTATTTGCTGTTCCTCTTTGTGAAATAGTTTAATTTGTTTTGGAACATAACAGCATCATAAGGCTTCATCATTGTGTTTGTGAATATCTGGTACATAGTCTTCTCAGAATGAGGATATTCCTTTTCATACAAATATAGTTCACAAACTTTGCCAGATTTTTCAAAGAAGTACATTTGTGCAGTTGGAATCACATTCCATGCATAAACATTTCCTGGATCAGTAAATTGTTCTGGATAGTTGTCTGGATAGAAAGCAGCATCAATCATCTTTGTTAAGTATCCAGCACCAAAATCTTTCCATGATTTCTTTGTCATTCTTAGTTTTCCAATGATCAGTAGTTTAATGACATCACTTCTTGAACAGGACATGATCAAAGGTAACCATCCAGTAAATCTCTGCATAATTTTATCTTCCCTTATGATCTCTATCACATTATTCTGCATAACCCTCCAATTGATGATTGGATTGTTCTGCAAGGGAGCAACAGACATTTCAAGAACAGGTACAATTTGTGATTTTGATTTCTTTTTAGAGCTTTGTTCTTGATCAACAGTTTTTCTTTTCTTTGATTGGGGAGTTGAGGTATCACTAGTAGTTGATACACTACCAGCTTTGATTAATGTTGGACTGATTGGGATTAAGGCTTTGGATTTCTTTTCTTCTTCTGCTTCTTGCTCAGCCAAATCCTTCTTCTTAGCAGTGCAATATTTTTCAATTATAGTCATCATCTTCATTCTTCCAAATGACTTTGCACTATGCCCTTTTGTTTTCAAATACTCAATCATATTGGCCTTCTGTTCAAACACATCATCAGTTAATTCACTTTTAGTCTTCTTGCATTCAGAGACCAAATATTCAAGGCATTGTATATGTTCTTCTTCAACCTTTCTGAGCCTTTTGAATTATGCCTTTTGAGCTTTTATCTGAATGTCATCTGTTTGAACAGGTATTTGAACAGGGATGTTAATTTCTTGAGTTTTCTTCTTTTTGTTTTTCTCAAGAGCTTGATACATCTCCACTTTCCCAAATATTTCTTGTGTTTTACCCTCCATCTAGACTGTTTCTCTGATCTGACATGATTAATCTTGTTCACCATTTGGTGACCTAAGGCTCTGTTTGGATAGTCTTCATCATAGACTTCTTTTCCTTTTCCAATACATGCAGATGGTGGAGGTGGAGTGTATTTCATATCAGGTACACCCAAGATCAGAAGTTTTGGATAAAACAGATGTAGTTGATCTTCTGATAAAATTTTAGGGTGTGGAGGAAGTGTACATTCATCTACCTCAAACCAGTTCACATTATCATCAATGTCAGGTATGATAAGTGGTTGATTAGGTGTTGGTGGTTTGGAGATGATGACATGTTTTTCTCTTTCAAGTAGCTCAGGAAGTTGCAGTTCTTCCTCTTCAGTAGTAACCAAAGTAGTTACTACTGGTGGGACTTCAGGAGTTACTACTGATAGGGCATCAGTAGTATTTGTGGTTTTTACTTCCTCTTCTTTACTTACTACTGCTATTATATCAGTAGTAGGAGTTACTACTGGTATTTCTGTATGTTCTTCAGTAGTAAGCACATCAGTAGTATACATGTTTTCTGGGCCTTCAACATTTTCTTGGCCTTCATCAACTTCAGTTTCTTTTAGATTTAGGAGAGAGGATGCTGCTGCTGCAATTGATTCATCAATCATTGTTTGTATATTATCCTTCTCCCCCTTAGTGAGCTCAACTGGAGGAGCCTCACTATCATCAACCTTCTTTTTCAATCGTCTGATAATTTTTGTTTGTTGATGAAGCCTGTGTTCATATAACCTCATTCTCTTGTTGATGGTATTGACATGTCTTTTCATAACTGCAATTGTTTTCCCCTGATTTGTAAGATATTTGAGACAATCTTGTACAGTGGATTCAAGAGAATCCACTTTATCCGTCAATTGTTTTGTTTTAATACTGCCCTCACTCCATCTAGCAAGATCATCGGGCTCACTAACAGGTACATTGGCTTTAAGGTTTTCCATCCTATCCATCAATTCCACAGATCTGCCCTCATCACTTCTTGGTGATTCATTGGGTCTTTTAGACATCCTCTTCTTCCTAGAAGAAGCAGAGATGCCCCCCTTGTGGTTTCTTGGCACTGGGGTCCTTTAAGTAGTTCCTCAAAAGAGTCATCACTTAAAGTTGCCGAGGTCTGGGTCTTAGTGATGTTTTCACTGTCCTGTGCACCCACCTTTGGGGCATCAGTAGTGAAAGCCCTCGCCTCATGTCCTCTCTCCTCCTTGGAGGACAACTCTTTGAGCCTGGGGTGTGACTCGATTTGTCCCCTGGTGTCCTTTAAAGAAGTTTTCTTTCTTTTATAGATTGTGGATATATTTTGGGTGACATTGGGCAGGTCTTCCACAGAGCGAAGAGTAGCACTCTGAGGATTTACTTCAAGTTCCTGGGACACATTCAGGACTTCTATATTTGTGGGTGATTGAGTGACTGTTTGGGGTGGTGTTTGGGCTGTATTTGGGGGTGATGGAGTGGGTTGAGGTTCAATTTGGGTTGTATCTATGATTGAACCCTCTCCAATAAGAGTTTGATCTTTGATCATATTAGGAAACATAGGGGTTTCCTTGCCCGAAAATTTAAATTGTTTTCTCATATTAGAGAAAACTTTCTTGTTCAACTCTGGAATGATAAAAATATTTTTGGGAGTTGACAAGTTTTGCAATTCAATATTTATGATATGTTGGAGAAATCTGGGATACATTAAAAACTTTGTGGAACTAAGATTTCCCAACATACCTTCAAAAATCATGTGGGAAAAATTAAATACTTGGTCTGTGCATAAACAGACAACAGCAGAGACTATTGCCTTATTAAACCCATTCCAAGTGCTTCATTTTGGAGAAATACAATGCTGAATAGTATGTACTAAAAATTTCCATTGTGGGGAGAGAAAACCTTTTTGAAAAGTTACTATATTAAGTCTTCCCTCATATCCCATTTTGTTTAAAATTTCAGCAATGAATTCCTTAGGAAGAGTAACCATACCTGCATCATCGTGTAGTTGTAGATGGTGTCGAATTGATTGCTCAGTGATCGTGATCGTCTTTCCATCCACCGATGATTTTATCATAGGTGCAGTTGCACCTTCTGTCCTTTCTGCATTGGTCCAAAAATCCACCAAGTGCTGTTGATAGGCTTTCGGTTTCACAGTTAACGCGAACTTAATGTATGAGTTCTTTAAGAATTGCACTATTGGTCGAAAGTCTTTAGTACCGTCTGGATTGCATAGAAACGCACACATGTTGTGGAACTATGAATATTTGAGATCGGTTTGAACATTGAGAGATTGTAGAGTTGCCATTGTTGTTGATTTGAGAGAAAAACGTAAGAATTTTGTTACTGGTGCAAGGTTTTTGGTCGAAATCTAGGGTTTATCGAGAGGATTTAGCAAATCGAAGTAAAGATAATGCTAAACTAATCGACTGCCGCCTTTTATATCTTTCGATTTAGCCTGCAAAAAGACTAAAATGCCCTTCGAATCATAACATAACGGTTATTTTCACGGGGGTTAGTTTGGTAATTGTGATTCTAAAAGACCAGTAGTAAATGAAATACCAGTAATGAAACGTCAGTAGTATCTATTAACATCAGTAGTGACTAAGGATTTTGACATCAGTAGTAACGAAAGACATCAGTAGTAACTAAAGACATCAGTAGTAACCACTAACACACAAGACCGGTAGTATATGTGAATACCAGTAGTACTGACTTACCAGTAGTATTTATGTAACCCTAATACACACCAGTAGTAATAAACTACCAGTAGTATTTTGTGCACATGCCTACAACCAGTAATACAGATCTACCAGTAGTAAAACAATTAAATAAATAAATAACTTTTTACAACAAAAACTTTACACATGACTTTAGGTGAGATTTTAATTTATCAAAATCATTCCAATACTGCTAACCAAGAAGTTGAATCTTCCTACATCAAATGCTTTTGTAAAAAGATCTGCTAATTGATCATCAGTATGGATTTTAACCACTTTGATTAATTTCTTTTCATTGCAGTCTCTTATAAAATGAAATCTTATTTCAATGTGTTTAGTTTTAGAGTGTTTTACCGGATTGTTCACAATACTAATAGCACTTTGATTATCAATAAAAATAGGAGTTTTAAGGATAGAGATACCAAAGTCTAGAAGCTGGTTTTGAATCCATAGTACTTGAGCACAACAAGCAGATGCAGCTACATATTCTGCTTCAGCAGTTGATGTTGATACATTTGTTTGCTTCTTACATTGCCATGACACCAGTCTTGATCCAAAGAATTGACATCCACCAGTAGTGGACTTTCTATCTTGACATTCACCTCCATAGTCACTGTCTGTGTAGGCTATGAGTTCAAAGGGTGAATCATGTGGATACCATAGACCTAGTGATGGTTTGCCTTTCAAGTATCTGAATATTCTTTTGACAGCTTGCAAGTGTAGTTCTTTAGGTCTTGCTTGATATCTTGCACACACACAAACACTGTACATAATGTCAGGTCTTGATGCAGTTAAGTACATCAAAGAGCCTATCATTGATCTATATAAGTGTTCATCTACATCCTCCCCCTCAACATCAGGATGTAGGTGTTTGTGTGTTTCCATTGGTGTACTTGCACTTTTGCAGTCTTTCAAATCAAACTTTTCCAAGATGTCTTTGACATATTTTGATTGATTTATCAAAATACCATCTGTTCTTTGACTAACTTGGAGTCCAAGGAAGAAGTTCATTGGACCCATAGAGCTCATCTTGAATTTAATCTGCATCAGTTCTTCAAATTCTTTGCATAATACATCATTTGTTGAACCAAAGATGATATCATCTACATAGATTTGTACCAGTAGGATATCATCTTTGACTTTCTTTGTAAACAGAGTTTTGTCAATGGCTCCTCTTTTAATCAATAGATATGATGATAATGTATCATACCATGCTCTTGGTGCCTGATGTAGGCCATATAGAGCTTTATCCAGTTTGAACACATAATCACCATGTTTTAGATCTTCAAAGCCTGGAGGTTGGCATACATAGACCTCTTCTTCAATCTTCCCATATAGGAATGCACTCTTCACATCCATTTGATGGACTTTGAACTTTTTGAATGAAGCATATGCTAGAAATATTCTTATAGCTTCAATTCTAGCAACAGGAGCATATACTTCATCATAGTCTATTCCTTCTTCTTGAGTGTATCCTTGGGCTACAAGTCTGGCTTTATTCTTGATCACTATACCTCTTTCATCCTTCTTGTTTCTAAAGATCCATCTTGTTCCAATGGCTCTTTTTCCTTTGGGTAGAGGTACAAGTGTCCAAACAGCTTGTAACTTGAATTAAAGGAGTTCTTCTTGCATTGTCTCAATCCAGTTTGAGTCCTTCATTGCTTGTTGGATCTTCTTTGGTTCATCCTGAGACAAAAAGCATTCAAACATACATTCATTAGCAATTAAACTTATGTTACACATGTTTGCAGTTAAGCTTTTATTTAATTTGCTTCTTGTTTGCAGTGGTGAGTTAACATCACTTAGAACAAGGTCTAATGGATGGTTCTTCTGAGTCCTTGTGGTTGTAGCTTTATCAACTACTAGTTGATTTTCAAGATTGGACTCATTTGTCTCAGGCAGTTGTTCCTCTAGTGATCCTTCATTGTCATTGAAGTTTGGTTCATCATCATCTTGGTCAGAGTTACTACTGCTATTGTCTTCATTGAGATCAGTAGTATTGTTATTGTTACTGGTATCAGTAGTATCTTGAGAATCTAGGTTATTATTAGGACCAGTAGTATTTTGAGTACTATTACTGGTATCAGTAGTATTTGAATTACTACTGGTTCCAGAATTTGAGTTATTACTGTCCTCAGTGTTAACTATTGGAGCAATATTAACTACTATGTATCTCATCTCCTCTTGATCAGTATTAACAGATGAAGTTCCTTCCCTTTGAGTGTGACAATTTGAATTACCTGCATTGAAATCCATGTTAGAATTAAAAGATTTGGTTAGATTGTCTATGTTAAATAGCCAATCTGGACCATTTCCTTGTTCATTAGACACATTTTCATTAAAGGATACATTGATGCTTTCTTCAATTATCCTTAGTCTTTTGTTGAATACTCTGTATGATTTGCTTTGAGTAGAGTATCCCACAAAGATTCCATCATCAGCTTTGCAGTCAAACTTACCAATTTGTTCTCTTGTAATCAGAATAGTACAAGGACAACCAAATGATTTTAGAAAACTTATAGAAGGTTTTCTTTTATTAAAAAGTTTATATGGTGTTTTAAAATGTGGCTTCACTATTAATACTCTGTTCTGAACATAACAGGCAGTATTAACAGCTTCTGCCCAAAAAGTGATTGGTAATCATGAATCTGCTAACATTGATCTTGTTGCTTCAATGATGGTTCTATTTCTTCTTTCAGCTACACCATTTTGTTGTGGAGTTCTAGGTGAGCTGTATTGCCTGTCAATACCTTTAAGATCACAAAAGTTAATTAAGTTAGCATTTTTAAATTCTGTGCCATTATCACATCTTATGGCTTTAACTTTTTGATCAGATGTGTTCTCCAGTTTGACAATTAAGTTCTTTATGAGTTCACTTGTTTCATCCTTTGTCCTGAGAAAGAACACCCATGTATATCTGGAAAAGTCATCAGTAATAACAAGACAATATTGTTTCTTTCCAATACTCATTACATTTGTAGGTCCAAATAGGTCCATATGTAAGAGTTGTAAAGGAACAGAAATAGAGTTCACAGTTTTGGACTTATGAGAAGACTTGTGTTGTTTACCTTTTAGGCATGCAACACAGTGATGATCACACATGAATTGTTTTTTAGGTAGTCCAATGACCAAATTTCTTTTTACTAAATTGTTCATGTTTTTGAAATTTGTGTGACACATCCTTCTATGCCATAGTTTTGATTCAGTGGTGTTTGCCTTGGATATAAAACAGTTGACCTCATTTGAAGAAATGAGTTCTCCCCCTATATCCAGGTAATACACATTGTTTCTCCTTGGAGTTCTTAAAACAACATATTTTTCATCTAAGATAAAGTCAGGAGAAAGAATGATGCACTCAGTGTCTGTGAAAAGAATTTTATTCTTTTTATCACACACTTGAGACACACTGACAGGATTGTATTTTAGTTCAGCTACATAAAATACATCATCAAAGGTAATTTTGCCATTAGTAACAGTACATTTACCTGTAATCTTACCTCCCTGTGGGTTCTCACCAAATGCCACATATCCTCCATCAAATAACTTGAAATCTTTAAGAATTTGTAGATTTCCAGTCATGTGCCTTGAGCATCCACTATAATATATGCCATGTTCTTCCTTCTTCTGGGATCTGAATGCTCTGCACAAGTGAGTTAAGGATTAGTTAAGTTTGGGAACCCAAGCTTTATATGTCTTGGGTTCATCCTTTGAGAAATAAGCTTTTGGGGATTTAACTTTAAATATTTTTGGTGCCCATACTTGTTTATTACTGGTGTTGAGTTTTACTACTTCCCTTTTAAACGTATTACTGGTGTGAGAATTTTCTAATGATTTTGGTTTATACCCATGATGTTTAGCTTTTGAATGCTTTACTACTGATAGACCAGTAGTATTTGGGTACTTACCATGTTTAGAATGACCAGTAGTGTTTTTAGGGTGGACACCAGTAGTATTTTTGAAAGTTGGTTTGGGAGCAGTAGTATTTTTGTAATTAGGGTTTTTACCAGTAGTGTTTTTGTACTGGTACCATACAGCATTATAATTAGGGTTAACACCAGTAGTAAAATTGTTACAGTTTTTACTGGTGTTGGAAAATTTAAAATATTGTTTATTTTGATTTGATTTTCCATTGTTCTTGAAGTAATTGCTGTGCTTTGGGCTTCCAACTCTTCTGTTTTGCTCAAATCTTGATGCAGTTCTTCCAAATCTTGGTGTTTCAGCAATTGGAATTTTATTTTTACTTACTACTGAAGGACCAGTAGTATCTTTTAATTTATGTGTTTTTGCCTTTTCTTTGAAAGTTTTAAAGTCTTTGAATTCTTTACAATTTATTGGATTGAAGTGACAATCCTTTGCTAAATGATTCATTTTGTTGCAAATAACACATCTTAATTTCTTACTTTTTGCACCTTCAGGTATTCTTTGATCTAAGAGTTGAATTTTATTTCTTTCATTTCCCCTTTTTAAAATTTTTGGTATATTTTCTGCATTATATTTAGGAGAATCTTCTTCACTTTGTGCTGTGTGAAAACTTGTATCAATTGATTTTGGAGATTCAATTGGAGAAATTGTAAATTCAATTGTTTGGTTATCATTAGAAGAATCATTTGATTCAGATGTTTCATTATGTGATTCAGTTTGATGTTCAGTTTTTAATGCATTAATGATTCTTTCTGAACTGTTTTTAAGTGGAGGAATGAATTTATATGGAGGTGGTACAGCATGATATCCCACCCCATGGACAACTTTTTCTGTAGTTTGATTGTTATTTAGTTCATCAAGAATTTTTGTACTTCTTTCAAACTTTTTAATTGTTAATTTATTCTGTTCAATTTCAAGTTGACATTCTTCTAATTTGCATGTTAATTCTTTATTTTTTAATTCATAAAACTCTTTCTCATCCACAGCCTGAAGCAATTCTTCCTTTATCCTTTGATCAATCATCTGGTACACCTTTATTTGATGTTCTTGATCAGCAATCACACCATCAAACTCATGATTTCTTCTGACTGCTTTTGCTAAATCTTCATTTAATTTAGTGTTTTCTTTTTCTAAGTTTTTAATAATTTTAGCACATTCAGAAGTACAAGGTTTAGGTTTTACCTCAGTTTTGTTGTCAGTAAAGGCCATGAGAGCTTGATTTTGAGCATGCTCTTCTGCTTGGAAGCTCCAGTCATATCCTTGTCCTTGTTGTGAAACAAGAGCAGTTGATTTTGATCTTTTGTCTGGCTGAGGACATTCTTTTGCAAAGTGACCAAGGTTGTTACAGTTGTAACATTTGACTTTAGTTTTGTCAAATCCAGCTTTGTCACCTTTGTTGAAGTTAAGACTTGTCCTACCAGTCCTCTTTAAGAACCTTTTGGTTCTTAGGCTCAGCATAGCCATCTGCCATTTAAGATCCATCTCCTCAAGATCATCTGGATTTAATTGTTCCAAGTCATCACTAATCAGTGCATTATGCACATGACTAGTGAAAAAGGATTCTCTTGCAGTATCCTCAGAATCTGCAGCCTTTCCTGTGGAGGTTTCCTGACCTTGACCTGTACTAGATACAAATGCAGCATTATTAGAAGAAATAGAAGGGTTCTTTTGATTTACCTCAGTTTCAAATACTCTGAGATCATTGTAGAGTTCATCCAACTCTTTTTCTTCTAGAGCATCTCTTTGTCTATATACTACTGTATACATGGCCCATTCTTCACTTAGAGACCTTAGGAACTTCATGTTGACATCTTCTTGATCCATCTTAACCCCAACCTGGTTAAGTTCACCAATTAGCTTGTTGAATCTGTCAAACACTTGAGTGAGTGTTTCATTGGGCTTTCCTTTGAAATTTTCAAAGTCTTGTTTGAGAACAGACTTCATATTCCTTTTGGTGCTCTTTGTCCCAACAAATCTCTTCTCCAGTGCTTCCCAAAGTACTTTTGCATCATCATACTCAACGAAGAGATGTTGATAGTCGTTAGGAATGGCCAGTAGGAGAGTGCTTAGAGTTTTAAGTTCGATTCCCTTGTCTTTCTTCTCCTTCTCACACTTAAGTTTGTCTGCCTCAGTTGCAGAGCTGCTTGCTAGACCAGGACCAGTTTTGTTTCCTTCAAGGACAACTTCCCACATGGAATAATCTGTAATAAGCATGTATTGCTTAATACGATTCTTCCACATCCCAAAGTTATTGGGAGTGAGTATAGGGATTTTATTGGCCTGAGTGCTTTCATTGTTATCAGTCATGATTAACAATCTGTGTGTTTTAAAGATTAAAACTTTTTGTTGTTCTTAAAATCGTAGATCTAGAACCAATATGCTCTGATACCACTTGTCAGGATCGATTAACTATGATGAAGTTAATAAACACCTTAGATCTAATTGATTATAGAAGTTGCAGCGGATCAACACTATATCAATATATTAAGAACAATGAACTGTAAATAATAAACGAAAATATTAAGAACACAGTTTCACAAAAAGCTTCAATGTATATTATCAAGTTAACAATACACACGTACGTTTACAATTCGTAAGGAACTATTTATAATAGTCCTTGAAGCTAAACTATTTACCCTAGTTATTCTAGGACTTGATTTACATTTGAATTCTATAGATATACATTGATTTACATGCTATAACTATCTCTACGAAGATCTCGGACTCGATATGTTCCATATAAGCTCATCAGTAGTATTCTGCAATCACCAATAGTAAATAAGTAACGTCGGTAGTAACTTTGGTGACCAGTAGTAAGTCCAGATCCATCGTCAGTAGTAACTACTATTGATCAGTAGTATCTTCAATAAGCCTTGATCAGTAGTAACTAAGTTATAGTCTTCACCAGTATCAACTTCATCAGTAATAAACAATTCTGCCCTATCAGTACTAAGTATGATCAGTACTAACTGCAGCATCAGTATTAAGTTGATCTGTGATTTTGTCCCAACAATTGGATAGAATGGACATGTAAGTATGTAACCTTGGCTATCTCGATTTAAATATTCTGTAATTCTTGCAAAATAACTAGCTTTTAATAGTTTTAATGATATCTATCGTTCAAAAATAAAATTGTCTATATGTTTCGAAACTAGAGTAAGGTGGATGAGGATTGATTTTGTATATGTTACTGAACTAGATTTTGGTTGTAGGTGTTGTTTGATATACATCTTTTTTGCAAAATTTTGTACCGCTTAATCAATGTTCACTTGGACGACACATCCGCTATCTATTAATGAAAACGTTTTTTTTTTAACAGCTACGTGTTATATAAAATCTAGCAAATAGCTAGATTAAAAATAAATATAAAAAAAAATTACAAAAACTAAACAATAATACCACTCCTACCGATTAACTTGGGGAATTTAGGGCTCACAAAATTTAGGGACCTATTTTTGAAAAAATCAACCATGAATACATATGTGTAAACTCATTTGAATCAAGGTAAGTCTAACATAATATTGAAAATATGCAGACTACAAAATTCAATTCAGACATTTAACTTGGGGATTGAGGTGTCACTTATAATTTAGCAGATATTTTTAAGTTATTTGGAGAAAAATTACTTTAGAGTGGCCTATTTTTATAATTTTACTCAGAACCCAAAAACTTAATGGGACCTGCCCTGATTACATAAAGTATTTGATTATTATACACTACAAGAAAAAACCTTTTTTGAGATGGTGGGTATTTGCGGCGACGTACCATCGCAGCAAAAGACCCAAAAAGACACAAAATAAGACGTGCGTTCTTCCACGAAATTATAGGCGGGTTATTTCCCCCCAAATTTTTCCCACGCAAAAGATAAAACGCAGCCTAGGGTTATTTACGCATTTCATCTTCACATTTTCATTAGCCGGCGAGAGATGAGAGATCGACGATCACCACCACCGACTCAACACCACCTCCGACGAACCACCACTACCAGCGATTCAACACCACCTCCGACGAACCACCACCACCAACAACGAATCATCACCACCTCCAACACCGAATCACCACTGACCACCACTGATTCAACACCACCGCTGATTGATAAGGTATGTTCAGCTGTGTAATTGACTGTTTTTCGATTTGTTTAACTAATTTGTTTCAGTTGATTCAATTTGTATGTGTTTCGGTTAGCATTACTCACCACCGGCCGAGAACCACTACCGTATCAGAACCACCACCAGCGATTTAGGTATGTTCTTGTTTTGATTTAGGTTGTTTGTTTCAGATTACAGTGTTCCAATTAGGTGCAGTTTATTGGTAAACAATCTGCCCGATTTAATCCAAAATTAGTGATTAACAGTTTATTGATGAACATTATGCATGATTTAACGCTTTAATGTGTAATCTTAATGACTTGCAATTGTACACGTAGATTAATTTATTTTTAAAACTGCAGCATTGCTCAAATTGCTCATGGTGAACGATTAGGTATAATAAGACTCTACTAGGAGATGACATGGGAAAATTCCATGCTGCATTATTGATGAACACGTTTCATTTTGCAATGCAAGCTGTTTTATCAAGGGGAATTACATACTTTTGATCTCTTTAATGGCATAATGTTTTTTTTAATTAACTCTTAATTAATGCTACAGATGGAATTTGCCTTTAACAGTTGTACCAACCACTCTTGCAACAGCACTGGATGTCATCTTGAGCAATGAATTCCTTGATTTTATCTCTGTTACATTTGCCACCATGATAATTTCTCATATTTCTTTAATCATTTTAAAATAGAAATAAAACAGGATATTAATGTTGAACAAATAAACTACTTGGTGAGCTGGAATATTTTTTATTAACTCAGTTTTTTTCTTGTTTACAGTGCAAATCTGCATATCCTATATTTCTCTTGATATTTGCCTTTGCTTTCAGGTACTGTTCACTATCTGACTTTTATGTTATCAATTTTTTTTTTGCAATTATATCTTTTATCTTAAATTATCATCATAAACTTATTCGATGTTCATTAGTAACTAATATCAGGTTTATTGTGTAGGTTGGAGACTCCAAGTGCAATAATTATTGCAGTTGCAAAAGAGACTGCATTTGGATTTTGAGGTTTCATGTTTGTTATGCTTGCTGCTGTTCTGTTTGGTTTTCGGTGGAGCATGACTCAAATCCTTCTTCAGGTATTATTATTGTTTTATCTTTTTGAATTAATTAATTAATGATCTTACCCCCTAAGTTTCTTTTTCAACTTTCTAGTCAAATAAAAACATTTTACAGATCTGATAAGGCTGGAAAGCTGCTTGCTGAAGTTTTGATCAAGGGATTGCAAGGCAACAAGTACAATAAATATCATGCTAGACCCAGTTGACCAATTCCTCTTTATTTTTAATTTCTTTCTATAATCTTATAAATTTCTGGCAGATAATGGATATGGTAAGTTACAATTTGCAGATGAAGATCATAGCATCGATTTGGCTCGTGATGAAGATCATACCGATAGCGATGATTATATATTTTTTAAGTCAAATGTTAATGTTGTTAACTTTCAATCATGTTCGTTTTATTAACTTTATTAGACGTTTGTATGAAATGATTAACTTTGAAATATATGATTGTGTTGATGTTATTGTTGGGGTTTGTTAGATATAATGGTTTTTAAAAATTATTGCTTGGAAATATCAGGTGGAAACACCAAATACAGTACAAACTAAAAAAAAAAAAAAAAAAAAAAAAAAAAAAAATTTGCGGCCATGGCTCGCCGCTAAAGGTCAAATTCAAGTCGCCGCGAAAAGCTATCGCCGCAAAAAGCTCAAAATTATCGCCGCAAAAAGTATTTAACTGCGAAATTTTAGCGACGATGTTTTTGCGGCGACATGTCGCCGTAAAAAAGCTTTTGGGGCGACATTTTGACTTTTAGCGACGAAAATTGTCGCCGCAAAAAGTGAATTTTTTAGTAGTGATATTACCTGTTACAGAGAACATTGATACATTTTATACCAGGTAGCAGCACATGCAGCTGTGAGGTGTCCAACACTGTGCCAAGTGTGTCCATGCAGCACCACGTTGAAGCCACCGTAACCCAACACCTCCGTCAACATGTGGCTGCCAAAAACAGAAGCTTTGCGCCACACCCACCCTATAAATCCACCGTCCCATTAACCTCACATCACTACAGCTTGATATTAATTTCCGACTATGGTTGCTAAAAAAGTCCTCATCGGCGTCTTCATCTGCCTCCTCGGCACCACCGCTCTCGCCACCACACGCTCTCCCCGCCTCGGCGGCCCTGAGTTCTGCAACCTTCAACACCTCACCGCCTCCCAACCAGCTCAACGCCTTGACTTCGAAGGTGGTTCTATCGAAACATGGGATGTAAACGATGTCCAATATCAATGTGTCGGAATGGCTCCAACCATAAACACCATACAGCCTAACGCTCTTTATCTTCCAAGCTTCCGACCATTCCCTACTCTAGTCTTCATTGAAGAAGGTATATATATACTCACAACTAATTATGTGTACGTTTATAATTATCACAATCTAATAAATTAAAAAATGCATACTTAAGGTTATTTTGATAAGAATCAAATAATTAAGTGGTGAATGATTTAATGGTTTGAATGATTAAGAGATTTTTTATAAAACTTCTTTTAAATGTGAGAAACTTTTTGTCTTTTTTATAAGTCATATGAGTTATAACTGCTTAATGATCCAACATATGTTCTAAAAAAAAAACAATTTAGCAATTTTTTTAAGAAAGAATAATTTAGCAATTTTTATTTGTCTAATTCAACATATACTTCATTCAGATACTAAATAAACGACTGAATGCTTAATGATTAACTATTCAGTGGTGAATTGTTCCATTAAACTGCAAACAAACATCACCTAAGTCTATAAAGATGGGATATAATAAACAAGATCAATTAAAGTGGGGCATTAAGGGTATCTAGTGAGTATTGGTATTTTTGTGTGTTATGTATTTTATATACTTCCTCCGTATCAAAATAAGTGACACACTTTTCATTTTGGGGTGTTTCAAAATAAGTGACACACTTTGAAACTTTCCTTATCTATTAAAAAATAGTGTGACCCATACCCACTAACTATCCACTTTAATAAAGTGAAATTACATTTATATCATTAATTTTACTTTTAAAACTCATTAATATCACTTTATTTAAGAAAAGTGGGACTCATCCTCCACTAAATATGTACTTTAATCTATTTTTACCTCTACTTTAATCTTTTACCTCAAAAAACATGTAAGCCAATTTGTGTCACTTATTTTGATACGGAGGAAGTATAAAAAATATTAAGTGAGTGATTATTGTTGCTATAATCAGTCGTAACATTAATTTAGCAAAAACTAAAGTTTCTGATGACTTTGAATAACATGAGTCATGCATGGTGTTAGTCTTGCAATTAATTTTTAGATTTGGAAGGAATTGAAATCAGAATTAACAAGTAATAACATGAGTCATGCATGGTGTTTTCAGGTGAAGGGATCATCGGAGTACACTTTCCAGGATGTGCAGAGACATTTGACACCGGAGTACAACAACAGTCGCAACAGTCACGCCGAATGGCTGGTCAAGGTGGTGATACATCAACTGACTCCCACCAGAAAGTACACCGGTTCAGAAAAGGTGACATCATCGCCATTCCTGCCGGAGCTGTCCACTGGTGCTACAACGACGGCAACCAACAAGTCGTGGCTTTTGCCATCAATGACGTAAACAACCCCTCTAACCAACTCGACATGGGCGCTAGGGTATGTATTTCATCACCTCTTCAACTTATACCCATATTTCAACATCACTAATTTTATGACAGCACCGGTAAATTAATTAGTGAACAATATTCTTTAATAATTCTCATTTCTTGGGACAAATTTTTAGAAGATAATTAATGGTGGAAAGAGAGTTACTGATGGGCTCTTTGATATTATTTTTGATTAAAATATAAGGTTATATTGAAGAGAGAGTGTTTTATTTGTGAAATTATTGATAATAATATTATTTTATTAAGTGGACCTCTCAAATTTGAGTGAACTTTTTTGTAGGATAAAATTTTAAGAGAAAATGAGAATTTTTTTGTGGGACAGGGGGACGGAGTAATAGTCTTTGCTTCGCTTTGATATTTATACTTCTTTATCCGTTTTAATAATTAGGGGTATTTAGTGCTAGAAAAATATGACATTTTCCCAACAAAGTTTTCAAGAAAATCACGAAATAATAGAAAACATCTATCATTATAAATGTTGTTAATTAACGATGTTATTTGTTTTGTTATGTCCGTTAGACATTTTTCCTTGCGGGCGGAATTTCAAGCCAACACGTAACTCAAGGACGTCAAGAGCAGCAGTCGGGTAACATCAACATCGACAACATCTTCGCCGGCTTTGACACCGAATTACTGGCGGAGGCGTTTAACTCCAAACCTGAAATTGTGAGGGCAATGCAAGAGAGCAGAAACCGTGGGGCTATAGTCAACGTCAAGCAACCCATGCAATTCGTCACACCCGAGCCAGGCCAATTCCAAATACCACAACAACGAGAACAACCACCATCAAACGGGCTCGAAGAAAAAATATGCAGTTCCAAAATCGTCTTCAACTTAGATAACGAGAGAGAAGCCGACGTGTTTTCCCGACAAGCGGGAAAACTAAACCTAGTCAACGAAGACAAACTACCAATTCTTTCTTTCTTGGACCTCGGTGCTGAAAAAGGATACCTTCAACCGAACGCGTTGGTGTCACCACACTGGTCGATCAACAGTCACACCATGTTGTACGTGCTCAGCGGCAGTGCTCAGGTTCAAACTGTGTCAAACAACGGTGTAGCCGTGTTTGACCAACAAGTCAACAAAGGTGACGTTTTTGTGGTTCCTCAATTCTTCCCAACCACGGCTCGAGCTGGAGAAAACGGGTTTGAGTGGGTGGCATTCAAGACCAACAAGTCTCCCATGAAGAGCCCGTTAGCGGGATACACATCGGTGTTCCGAGCCATGCCACTTGAAGTCATCACAAATGTGTACGGTGTATCGCCGAGCCAGGCTCAGAGCTTGAAAACAAACAGGGAGACTGAGAGTATACTATTCTCTCCACAAAGAACCAGCCAAATCTCTTAGAATGTGCAAGGATAATGAGGCAGGCCATGAAGTATAATTAACGACTGTTTTTCATGGTTTACGTATATGAGAATAAAAATGTATGAATAAGGTCAAATGTAGTGGTTTTATGAATAAAGTCTGGCCTTTATGTTATCATAGTTTTGTTTGTGGCGCAATAAAAAAATAGACCCAATAACATATTGAAAATGGCGGATTAATGGGCCTTAAATAAAAAAACCGGACAGTGCGTTAGAAGAGTTCTTATTTGGAAAAAAAAAAATTTATTTTGTTTTTGTATGAGCCTGATCTTTCAATAATCTACGTATTTTATGAAAGCTTTGTTTTTTTGTCGCTAACGTTTCTACATATACGTTTGAATATTGAAAGAACAAAAAGCGAATCAAATGCTGGAATAGCTCAGTTGGTTAGAGCGTGTGGCTGTTAACCACAAGGTCGGAGGTTCAAGCCCTCCTTCTAGCGTTTTCGACAATACTTTTTTGAATTAATACCAACACAAAATCTTGTAAATACAATTTTTTTAATCTAACAATTTCATAGACGATCGATCTGATGCTATTAATGGATTTTAAAACGCTTACCAAATATTCGAACTTGGTCAAACACATTCTATAAGTATGAACAATCATTGTTAACGAAGTTTGATATTTATAATTATAAAAAGATTTGTTGTCACATAATTTATATGTAAAAAATTATCGTCTACAAATCGGATGAATTTTTCATAATTTAATTTGATTCCATCAGTAATCAAAATTCAAAACATTGATGGATTCAACAAGAACTCAAAGATATGTTGATTCTAGTATATTGTTTGTTTAATTTTGTTTAAATATCCAAAAGCATGCAAATCCACAGAAGTTACAAAATGAATATTATGGTATATCCACTTCTGCAAAACCTTGCTATAGATAGATTGAAAAATGAAATTAATAAATAATCTTGGATCTAAATTATATGAAGTATCTTGGACTCTAGAACACCTCCAGCGATTGGAACTCCGGTGGACACATTCTTGACAAAATATGAAGTCCCAATACTTGTTGTCCCGCCGGTGTATCCAAAACCACCAATCGTGGTGGCGATGACACTACATCCACCACCAAAATCCCCACTCCGCCACCACGGACAACACACACCCTACCACCACCGGCGGCAATATGCTCCGCCCCTTTCAGTATTTCATCATCCAAAATGTCCACCCACACTTTCATTACTTCATCATATTTTTTCAACTCACCTTTTGATTCTTCCACCACATATATTGTCTCCTCATCCATCGCTGCCGCCGGCCCTCTCCAACCACTCAACATCTCCTCCGGCATATCCGACCATTCATCGGAATTTACATCATAAACAACTCCCTCTTTGCCACACGCGCCTTTATAGTTGACCATATAAAGCTTCCCTTTACATCCAACGGCATCAATGGCTTCCCGGCTAAACTTCACATCTTTCAAAGGTCGCATCTTTTTCCAAACCCCATTTGCATTTTTTATATTTTTGTCACAAAGATTCGTTTCCCGGACTACCCATTTCTCGACGGACCGAGCAACGGTCTGTGTGTAGTGTGAGCCGATTCCACTCGCGACAACCACAGCGGCGCGTGAGACTCCGGCAGTGCACCAGCGGCGTGGGGTTGAGAGTGGCGGACCGGACGACCAAGTGTTTGATAGAGGGTTGAAGATTAGAGGATATGAGAAGGCTGGGAGGAGGTCGCCGGACGTTCCGGAAAGTAAGACGAGATTACCGGCGACTGAAAAGGACTGGATGGGTAAGTCACGGGAGATGAACGACGGGTGACGGAGGCACACGTGGCTGAGATAGGGTGTTGATGGAGTAACGGCTCTCCATTCCGAAGAGATTGGATCAAAAGAAGAGAGATGGAGTGTGGAATTATGACCGGAGGAAAGAGTGTATAGAGAAAGGAAAGGCGGGAAAGCGGATGAGTATAACACGCGCCTCCATGAACGGCAAACGGAGTAGAGGGTGGAGGGAGGGACAAGAGAAAGACAGATCTGAGCGATATGATCAGGTAGACCAGGTAGGATAGGCTGGTGGTGGTCGTCGATAAGTTTCCGGCGTTTAGAGGAGATGGCGGCGCGTGCGGTAGAAGTAGTAGGATCATCAAATGAAGGGGCCATAATGTGGGAAAGGTGTGTGGTGGATTGAAGCTCAAAGAAGGTGGGGTTTTGATCCTAAAGAAAACAATTTATATGCAAATTTTTATTGAGCCTTAACTTTATAAAAATAAAATAAATGCTATCGAACTAAATGTTAGAACTTGGAACATGTTAATGTCTATTTAAACTTTAAATGCAAATGAAGTAGTTGGAGCTTTTTGTTTGTTTGTATGTGATCAAAATAAAATATTTGGGATGAAAAGGTGTTTGGTTGGAGTATATGATAGAGACAAATAATGAATGTATAAAGGTGTATCGAAGGAAGTTACATATGATTTGATTGAGTGGTGTTTATTAAGAGGGCTCTCTATTTTTAGATTACAAACCTATCCATATCTTTCCTCTTTTTCATAATCTTATTATTAAAAAATATTATATTTTTCTTATTAAATCTTCAAATTTAATCTTACTACCTATTTCCAAAGTTTCGATAAAATAAAATTACCCCTCGATAGTTGGTTTAGTAGCAAATCCCATTTTAGAGCAGAGAAAGTTTATTAAGTGGACTTATTAGCTTATTAGCTTGAAATTTTAAGTTTTTTTAAGACTTATTAAGCTAATAAGCCCCCTAAATAAGCTTTCCCAAACACCCCCTTAATGCCTCATGTATATCCGTGAAATGGGCATTAAAATCCTTGGGTGTTTTCTCTGTTCGATCTTTGAGAATGGCGTTTGATGACTTTTACCTTAATAAATAAAGAAAATAATAATGACAGCCTTAAGGGCTGTCACTAGGACGTCAAGACACGCATTAAAAACTTGTACAATAATCAATAACCGTCCCCTGTATTTTAGGAATCATCCCCCACTATTAAAAGTACAAACGATTTATGCATGTAACCACCGCTTATTGACAGCCCTAAGGGCTGTCATTAACAAAACCCAATAAATAATAATTCTTGTCAGTTCTCTCTTATTTGGACGAATTGGGTCCCTTCAAAAATCGGGATTCACGCATGGAGAACTTTTCATCGAAGACAACCTAGGAAAGGTAATCTTTAGGTTAGATATGTTAATCTCCTTTCGTTGAACTGTCCGTTTTGTGGTGGGTCCGACGAGACTAGACACCATCTTGTTTATGAATTGCCCGGAATCGAGACAAATTCTTCACGAGATTGGTCGGTGGTGGGGCGTCGATGATGCGAATATTCAGTTTCTATATGGGGACGTCTCGAAATTTCAAAACGAACAAACTCAAAGCAAATGAAGGTGATTTATACTTACCTTTGGTTCATTTTAAAGTGGAGAACTAGGCTATAAACCCTATTCTATCAACGCATAGAAAGAGGAGCTTATTATTAGTCAAATTCAAAATTATTCTTACTTCTGAATTAAGAATAGATCAGTAAATTGTAGTTTAAACAATAGATGGTTAGATTGGGTCTCTTTTCCGATGCATTATTTCTAATTTCCCTGATAGTTTTGTTGGTTGTAGTTTCTTGTAGGGGTGAAAACGAGCCGAGCCGTTCGTGAGCTATTCGGGATCGGCTCGTTAAAAGCTCGAAACGAGCCGAGCCTAAACGAGTATGAGCCGAATCTGAGCTTAACTAAGAGCTCGTTTATTAAACGAGCCCGAGCTTGATTCACTAAGATTGATTAGGCTCGCGAGACTTAACGAACAAATATATATTAATTATGACAAAAATATAATTATATATTTTAATACTTATGTGTGTATGTATAATATACATATATATGTATATAACATAATATAAAATGAAATGTTTACATAATTTATTAAATATTATAATTAAATAAAGTTTTTTATATATTTTGTATATATGGAAGCTTAAATGAGCCTGATCGAGCCGAGTCCGAACCTGTGAAAACTTAAACGAGCCGAGCTCGAGCTTTACATATAAGGCTCGACACGAGCTGAGCTCGAGCTCGAGCTCCTTAAAACTTAAACTGAAGGGTTTCATTGATACTGATTGACCACTTGGGTCAACCTCCTAGTCACTTGGTTCGAACCACACTGACCAAGAACATGAACTTGTTCTTGACCGGTTAAAACCAACTAGCTAGTTTAATCCCTAAATGCGGAACTGAGATTAAACTTAATCCTTAAACCCTAAAGTATTGGGATCTTAGAAATCTAGATTAGATTAACAATGAAAGAAACCTTGTACGAAAAACTCAAACACACACACACACTTGTGTGTGTTCGTCGACCATCACCAGGGTTCTTGGTCGAATTCGTCCAAGAAGGGAGAAAGGAGAAAATGGTTTTCTCAAAACATACCTTAATATTGCTTAAGTTAGTCCACTGATGATGAACACGACGAGCGACCTTCTAGTTGGTCCTTGTAATGATCTTGGATTTTCAAGACTTGAAGAACACGAAGAACACGAAGAACGAAGAACACCAAGGGCTTGGTGTTGCTTATTCTCGGCCGAAACAAGGAGAGGGAGGGGGAAGGAATTCGTGAGGATCAAGGGGATTTTAGGGTTACCCTAAGCCTCTTATTTATAGATAAATAAGTTGCACTTAGGACCCTCTAGTTTAATTAAGATCAATTCCTTAATTAAACTTTCCTTTTTACGTTTTCTTCCCTTATAGTTTATTGTTCTTTTATTATTGCACTTAACTATTAAATGTCTAGTATTATACACTTAATATATTTCGTGTATATATAAATGTATATACGAAATATATACTTTGTATTAATACTTTTAATAATTAATTATATAATAATCTTTATATAATTTATACAATAATATTATCCAATTATCATATGATTTAATTACTTTAAATCATATTATGGATAATCTATAATTAACACATTGTATATTTACTTAATTAGTAAATGTACTAATACTTGTATTAATTAGTTAGATAAACTAATCTAGTAATAAGTCAAACTTGACTTAATACTTAACTTGATTCATAAATGACTTATTATGAATCATTCTTCTTCCAAGTATCATTACATATCTCACTCGAATAACATGCACTCACCGGTGTGACCCTTAAGTGTTTCGTAGGCATGAGTAATCCCGTGAACTCCCTCGAGTATTCTTCAACCGACATATCACGCTTCTTGAGGGTCACAAATTTCTCATGCATTTTCTCCAAATCCCTTTCGGGACAAAACTTCTTTTTCAACCTCATGGTGAACTCATCCCATGACATCCTCTCAACAACCTCCCTCCCGAGGGTTTCATACACTATGTCCCACCAAACCATAGCGTCTTCTTTCAACAATTGTGACGCATACGTCACCATATCGGCATTCTTGCACTTACTACTCCCGATGACCCGCTCGGTCTCTCGGATCCACCTCATGGTAACTTTCGGGTCCGAACTACCCGTGTACACACTTGGCTTACAAGCCATGAAGGATTTAAACGAGCAACCTTCTTTCTCATCGGGCCTCGCCCTAGCATCACTTTGACCACCCGTAGATGATTTTCTTTCACCGGTGTCACTACCCCCGGTCCTCTCATCCTCGGACTCACGGTCATCCTCCTTCTTTTCACGGTTTTCCATTATACGGTGCACTTCCTCGGCCACCGTCCCTTTGATTTGATTAATAATAGTTTGGAGGTCCGCCATAGTTACCGGAGTCTTATTAGCTCCGACCTCCGATTCATCAACTCGATGCATTGACGGTTGACTTTCTTGTTCAACCACAACCTCAATATGAGGTGCCTCTTCCTCCCGGGTCTCTGGGGCTTTCCCACTTCGACGGGTATTCACCATTTCTTTCAATCAAGACTATACGAAAGACATTAAACATTTAGTATCTCATGTACAACCCATTAGTCTCATAAGACTCAATCATTCAAAATCATATCAACTTTCATAGGTCCCCTAGGTTCAACCCTAAACTTAACATAAAGTCTCAAGGTCAACCTATATTCTCAAGGAATCTCACATTCCTATCGCTACAGTCTAAGACTAGGATGGACATCCAACCTAATTCACTTAAACTATAGCTCTGATACCAAGTTGTAACACCTCAAATTTTATAACAAAATATTTTACCAAAATATACCATTTTAATAAAATAGAAGAACTATTCCCAAAATATGGATTTACAAAAACCTTTGGTATGAAATCAGAGTATAAGTTTTGGTGTTACAAAATATATCAAAACCAAAGCTAAGTTTAAATCCAATCTAGTGTTCTTCTATTCTAGGCCCCGCATCTCTATCCATGCGCACCTATACATTCGATCCCGAACCTGAGTACATAGCAAAACAAACAAGGAGTACGTGAGACAAGAATGTCTCGTGAGATACATGGGTTTTTGACCCATCAATAATAAAATGTCACAAGTCAACAATCTTACATATATACATCTATATATATAAATAGTCTATCAATCCAATATAGCCACCCTATTGTGGCCCTATCAATCTTGCTTTCCTAGCAATCATATCTAACTATCGGGTTGCCCCCGAACTAGCTAAAAGCACATGTATATCTAGTTATCGGGTTGCCCCCGAACTAACTAGAAACAAGATACCGGCAAGAGGGAATCACCCAATCTACCGATACCTGCCTTACTCACCGGAATACGTCCAGTGAGCAAGACTACTAACGTGGATGAGTCGATGGGAATCCACCCAACTGCCCCTCACTCCACACCTCATGACCGGGAGTCGCCCGTGTCATCACATCATCTCAATCTTACCATGACCCAACAGTCATGTCATTCTAGCTCTCGGCTATCACATCAATCATCAACAAGTTAGTCCAATATTATCAATAATATCTATCACTAACTCAACATACCATAAATCTACACAATTAAGCAAATAGACCATAACACAAGTTGTAAAATAATTCAAAGCTATGTACTCAGTAAAGTCCACACGTATTCACCTTAGAAATATGATGCTCAAACCGTGTTCTTGACACCAAATCTCTTGCTTCACAATTCAATCGACTTTCCAAGGCTTCACCAAAAGCCTATTACAATTATAACAACATGATCAACATCACTTATTCCTACTAATGTGTTCATCCATCTCTAGATAACACTTACTAACCACTTTCCCCCAATTATGGTGATTTACCAAACCCTAGGTTTAACCAACCCTTAAGATTCTTACAAATCTTAACCATACATTTGATTCCCTTGTTAATATACTATCAACTAGGTGTATTCATCATTTATTTCACCATAAATCACCAACCAAGAACTAGGGTTTCAAACCCTAGCTTCAAGATCCATAGATCTTGAGCTACAAAGATGAAAGAGTGAAGATATACCTTTAATCTTCCACTAGGAGTGAAATCTACCAAGGATTCGTGAAGAAATCACCCAAGAACAGCCCTTGCACTCGAAAATCACCAAGAGAGAAAACTAGGGTTTTGATATGGCATTTATGGCTGAAATCCCGAATTTAATGTCTGGTCGGACGAGTTCGCGCCGCGAACAAGGAGTTCGCGCCGCGATCTTCCCTTGTCGCGAACTTCTTCCCGATCGTGAGCTGGCCGCGAACTCGATCACCAAAAATCCCAACTCGCTGCCTCAAGTTCGCGAATGCGAACTCCACTTCGCGCCGCGAACTCCCCTACGCAGCAGGGATGCAGTTTTCTTCAAGTGTCTCGACCCAGTTTCGCCCATAACTTTCTCATACGGTGTCCAAATGACACGAAACCAATTTCTACGTCTTTTAATTGATTTATCCTTATTTATCATATTTTTAAATAATTTATTTATTCACAAATTTCGGGTCGTTACATAAAATGTGTGACTTGTAGATTCAAGAAATCCACAAGACACCTTTTTAAATCTTAAGAACTTTTTCTTAAAACTTATAGTTTCAAGAATTTGCGCGCTTTATATGTATACCTAAAACGAGGTGTACAACACGTTTTACTAGGTTTTGTGGAAAAACCTTATCTAGAGTAAAACTTACTTGTTTTATCTTTCTTGAAAAACTTAAACACTTATGTTAAACTTTTAATTCTTTTACAATTCATAAACTTGAATCATAAATCTAGTTTAACACACCTAGTTTTTCATATGTTTAATAATGAAATCAAACATTTGTTTTGACTTATTAGATTCGACCAAAACTTATGTCTTAACGACACATTCATAAACTTTGTGATTTTCTTGTGTAGCTCCCACTAGCTCCAACAACCATGATGGAACTTGAGCAAACACAATCACCGGTCTATACTTGGTGAAACTAATAACTTTATTATATAAAGACTATATATAATAATTCTTAGTTCGTTTAAACCTTTCTTACATTTAACTTGGACTAGTTAAATATAGGTTCTATAGTTATCTTGTTATTTAACCCTTGATCATTAATCTATTATCTTACATGATTTGTAAAACACTTATATTATACTTGTGTAATTATCTAGTTATAATAACTTATAACTTTATACACCTTATAACAATAATATATATAACTTTGTATATTTCTAGTTCATCATATAATCTCAACTTGTACAATTTCTAGTTATAATGAAATCATAACTTTGTACTTTCTAGTTTCAATTATATAATTAATTTACACAATAACTAGTTATATTATTATATCTTTAAAGATCAAAATAACATTATCTTTTAATGTTGCATTTAGACTTGTATTTAATATATATATATATATATATATATATATAGTGTAGAATTAAAATCAGAACCAATTAAGGCTACAGAACCGGAAGAACCAAATCTAGACCATTGATTTTTAAATTGGGTGGATAAGATGCTTTGTGCCAAATTTATAAATAGAGTCAAAGTTATTTTCGGAAGTTTTAAACTAGAAAGGGTATAATAGGTTTTTTACACACTAATTTATTAAATAAATTAAACAAATTAGGAAGGTTTTAAAAATCATAGCCACAAATTTCGGCAACTACCTCATTTGGTAATATCCATTATTCCATTTAACAAAAAAAAAAACCCAAAAAATCACAATTTCTCAATTTCTCTCTTTATCGTCAAAAGAAAACCGGTGTGTGAATCCAGATCTGAAACGACGGAAACCTGATCTGAAACGACGGCCATGGAAGAAGTGGATGTGAGACACATATGGTGGTGGTGGTCGAGTGGCGGGGCGGCGGTTGTCGAGTGGCGAGTCAGGCGCGGGGAGGCGGTGGTCGAGTGGTGAGTCAGGTGTGGTGCGGTGATGGTCGACCGATGTTTCAGATCTTCTACTCCGTCGCTCTTAATTCCTACGAAAAAATATACGGTAAATTCTCAAATCCATTCTAATCATTATTATTTCAAATTCATAGCGTGGGTCTGTTAATTACAAATTTGTGTAATCATGTGTTTATTTTTTTTTTTAATTTAGACATTGGAGTTTAATCGGAGAATTATGTTGGATACGGTTGACCATATGACTTTTTTTTTTTGTTCCGGTAGCTTTTTGTTTCGGTCACATTTTTGTTTCAATAGCTTACTTTGTTCATATGGCTTACCCAAAAAGGTGTTTTCTAGTATATTTTTAAAAAAAATCTCCATAAACATTAATTTGTTTAAATGATGTCATCGTGTCTTTTTATATTTTTCAACTAATTAATTTGTTTTATTAGGTTTTCTTGATTAGTTCATAACCAGGGGTTTTTATTTTATTTTACTATTGATTAAACTTATTTAACACGCACGTTGATTGTATGGATGTTATTCTAAATACTATACATCTATGTTCTAGGTTAGAACTATATTCTCGGTCAACAATAACATAAGTGTTTTTTAATTAAAAATTGTGTTTTGCAGCAGGTGGTACATGGATCGATTGGTGTTAACATTGATGCAAATCCTTTTGTTAAATGAGGTGATGAAGATGAAGTTGTTGATGATTAAACTTTGCGATTTTACATATATGTAATTTTTACTAGGGGCAAGTTTGTATATGTATTTTTGATTAGGGTAACATAAATGTTAGTGTATTGATACATAAGTGTTATTCGTACATTTATGTTATGCAGTATTTTTGATGTTTTTTAGTACAACTTAAAGGTTCAGTACAACATATATTTTCAGTACAACATACATGTTTATAGTAAAAAAAACATACATGTTCAACGTAACAATAAAATTCCGGTAAACATTTAATATAACATACATGCTTGTAGCGTAAAAAACATACATGTTCAACATATCAACAAAATTCTTGTAAACCATTAAATATAATATACATGTTTATAGCGTAATAAACATAAATGTTCAACCGACTTTAAATAAAACGACAATAATTAATTTCCGAAAATAAAACCTACTTTTTAGGAAACTTCAAAAAAAGGAAACAAAAAACAAAAAACTAAAATGTCGCAAATACCCCTGGTCAATATCTTTGTATTAAATAATTTGAAATTATTTTACTAAATTTTGATTGGTTTAAAAGAGTTCTGCTGGTTCTACTGAAAAAATGGGTTCTGTATATAATCCAACCCTATATATATATATATATATATATATATATATATATATATATATATATATATATATATATATATATATATATATATATATATATATATATATATATATATATATATATATATATATATATATATATATATATTTCTCTTTTAAAATAAACTTGTAACATTCTAATAAGAATATTACATCTAATTTATACGTATGTATTTTAACTTAATCTAATTAAAATATGTATAAACTACTTTATTTATTAAAATTTATCTTACCTTAAATATTAAAAAAACAAAATATGTAAATATAAATAAATAAATACATCTTGTTAATTTCTAAAATTAACACTTCTTTTAATTCTCATTAATTAGTCTAACCCTAATCTTGTTTTTGATCAATCAAAACTAGCTAGGGTTTTGACTTTCTTGATCAAAGACATCATTTATCAAAAGATTAATTCTAATCAATCTTATTTAAACAATAAACTTTGTTTAAACTCTAGGATAGATTATAACCCTAATAAATTTATTTAGACTTTTTAATTTAAACCTTTTGGACAATAAACTTTGTCTAGATTTCTAGGTTTAAAGAACTAGTTTCAATAAATCTATTAACATAATAATTAAACCTATTAAACATAAACTTGTTTAATTATCTAGGTTTTAGATTATTAACCTAATTAATTCTTTTAAATCATTAAACTTAAACTAGTTCAATGTTCTAGGGTTCTAGATTATATCTAGGGTTTTTCGAAAAAAATCCTTAAAGCCTAGGAAACTTTTCCACCAATTAAACTAGGCTAGTATAACAAACTTGGTGTCCATTAATTAGTCTAACCCTAATCTTGTTAATTTCTAAAATTAACACTTCTTTTAATTCTCATTAATTAGTCTAACCCTAATCTTGTTTTTGATCAATCAAAACTAGCTAGGGTTTTGACTTTCTTGATCAAAGACATCATTTATCAAAAGATTAATTCTAATCAATCTTATTTAAACAATAAACTTTGTTTAAACTCTAGGATAGATTATAACCCTAATAAATTTATTTAGACTTTTTAATTTAAACCTTTTGGACAATAAACTTTGTCTAGATCTCTAGGTTTAAAGAACTAGTTTCAATAAATCTATTAACATAATAATTAAACCTATTAAACATAAACTTGTTTAATTATCTAGGTTTTAGATTATTAACCTAATTAATTCTTTTAAATCATTAAACTTAAACTAGTTCAATGTTCTAGGGTTCTAGATTATATCTAGGGTTCTAGATTATATCTAGGGTTTTTCGAAAAAATCCTTAAAGCCTAGGAAACTTTTCCACCAATTAAACTAGGCTAGTTTAACAAACTTGGTGTCCAAGTAACCTCCTTGATCACGAAATCTTGAGGAAAAAGGAAAGGATCCTTTTTGATCAATTAAACCAAATCTTGGTTTAACATACTTGATCCTAGATTTTGAAGATCAATTAATTAAGGAAAGAATCCTCTTGATCAAAATTTTTGACAATCTTGATCCTAGGGTTCTTTAATTTTCGGAAATTGCTAGGGTTAGGGAAAAGAAGCCTTTTGATCAATTAAACAAAACTCGTTTAATGTTCTTGATCCTAGGGTTCTTTTGCCTTACACGAAATTTCTAGGGTTTTCTAGAATCCTTTTGACTAATTAAACTTAACTAGTTTAACATGCTTGGTCCTAGGGTTCTTACCCTTTTCGTGATCTAAGAAGAAGAAGAAGAAAAATTGGAACAAAAAAAACTTTAAAAAAAATAAACAAACAAACGTTGTTAATCTAGTTTAGATCTCTAAACCACCTCTCTGATACCAGTGAAGGGTTTCATTGATACTGATTGACCACTTGGGTCAACCCCCTAGTCACTTGGTTCGAACCACACTGACCAAGAATATGAACTTGTTCTTGACCGGTTAAAACCAACTAGCTAGTTTAATCCCTAAATGCGGAACTGAGATTAAACTTAATCCTTAATGTAACACCCAGATACCCGGTCTAGTATTTTATTACTTTCGGTAAGTAATATTTTATTATTATTTATTATTTTATATAATTTTATTTGAATTAATTTTATTTTTAACCACATGGTTAAAAATTAGTAAAACTGAGATAGATAGATATTAAAATGGTTTTTATATATTTGAGTTCACTTTTGAACCAAAATTCTAAAAATATCTTTGTTGTTAAAATCAGAGTTGATTAGGTATTTTAAATGATTTAACTGAGAACTAAATAATCAATAAGACATTAAATGAAAAGTAATAACCAAGGGTACTTGTGCACGTGTGAGTGCGTGAATGTTTAGAAAATTGACTCATTCATTATTATTTTTTTGTCTGCTTCTCTCGTCAAAACACACATACACACTAAAGAATTTTCTTTTGGAAGAAATTGAATATTTTGGTGGAATTTCTTGTCTATTCTCTGTGGATTTCAGAATTTGAAGTAACCTAAAGGTTAGATTGATTCTTTTAAAGTTAGGGTTATAGTTCTTAAGAAATGGATGAACTAGGGTTTTGAATTTGGTGGGTTTTCTTTGTTAATTGTTGAATTAGGGAATTCTTGTAGTTTCTTTATGTTTAATAAGATTATAAAGTATAAATTTGATGGAAGAAATTCTGGATTAGCAATATTTCATGAAATTCCTTGATTGATTCTTTTTGAAGATTGACTGTTATATTTGAATTCTTAAATTGTAATGATAAAACTGATTTTAGTGAGAATTCTAAATAGGATTAGTCATAAGAACTTAGTGATTATATATATAAGGTTGATTAAGTTATAAATTAGTAATTTGTAAGATTTTGACTTAAGTCAAAATCTGGATGTTGACTTTTCTTTTGGGAAGTCTTAATTGTTGCAAAATGTTAATCTTGTACATAGTTAATGTTGTTAAATTGTTAGTAGTGTGTTGATAAAATATGGGATTTTGACCCATTTAGTGACAAAATGTCAAGAATTGAGTTATGACAAGTTTGTTGAATGAATTTGACTTGTAAAAGTCATAGTAAAATGGTAAATGCACAAATGGGTATGTCATAAGAGAATGGTAGTAAATAGAATGTAAAATGTTAGTTTAAACTCATATTAGTAAATGTTAACATTTGAACTTTTGGATTACTAATTTGGTTTATATTGTGTATTACAGGAAAAGGAAAGGATACTCAGTAAAATAAGATCACTGAGTTTGAAGTGAAGGATTGCCAAGGTGAGTAGTTTTAACCATCTTACTTGTGATGTAATATCAATTTTGGAAAAATACATTTAGGTTGAAAAAGGCATTTAGGTTGGAATATTACACCTATGGCTTATAGTTTGGTTGCCTAATAGTGGTGCTATATAGATGTTTGTGCACATAGGAGAGGTCAGCTATGGTGAATTCAGCTGAGCTACGGTTACTTTCGGTTACGATAGTTGGACATTCAACTTATTCGTTATTTTAAAGGAAGTTCTACCGTACCGTTTAGTAAACGAGCTATCGGTTATCATTGTTAGGCTGACAATGATTTAGGTTGCCGGTCCTCTGTTTTGCCAGTTCGTTCTTGTGGAAGTCGAACTGGAACTTACTAGTTCGTTCTTGTGGAAGTCGAACTAAAACTTGTTCGTTCTTGTGGAAGTCGAACAAGTGTAAATGCAATTTGTTGTTCCTTGGTTAATATTATCATACAATATGGTTGTTAATTCTATTCACTTAGCTTTGTGCTAATCCCCACCTCGTTGAATATTTTTTCAGGTTGTTAATGAAAGCTTTTGGTGGTGTTTGGCTTGTTGGGAATGGATTGATCAAACTCAGATTTTTTTTGGTTGTTGAGCCGTATAGAAGTTAACATCGTACTTTTAGTTATTATTATCTTTTGAACCATTATGTAAATATAAAATATGTAAATTGTTTTATGTTTATAAAATAACGCTTCCGTATTGTTTTTTAAAAAAATTGCTCAAATTTTATGGTGTTACACTTAAACCCTAAAGGATTGGGATCTTGGAAATCCAGATTAGATTAACAATGAAAGAAACCTTGTACGAAAAACTCGAACACACACACACTTGTGTGTGTTCGTCGACCATCACCAAGAACCCTAGGGTTCTTGGTCGAATTTGTCCAAGAGGGGAGAAGGGAGAAAATGGTTTTCTCAAAACATACATTAATCTTGCTTAAGTTAGTCCACTGATGATGAACACGACGAGCGACCTTCTAGTTGGTCCTTGTAATGATCTTGGATCTTCAAGACTTGAAGAACACGAAGAACACGAAGAACGAAGAACACCAAGGGCTTGGTGTTGCTTATTCTCGGCCGAAACAAGGAGAGGGAGGGGGAAGGAATTTGTGGGGATCAAGGGGATTTTAGGGTTACCCTAAGCCTCTTATTTATAGATAAATAAGTTGCACTTAGGACCCTCTAGTTTAATTAAGATCAATTCATTAATTAAACTTTCCTTTTTACGTTTCCTTCCCTCATAGTTTATTGTTCTTTTATTATTGTACTTAACTATTAAATGTCTAGTATTATACACTTAATATATTTCGTGTATATATAAATGTATATACGAAATATATACTTTGTATTAATACTTTTAATAATTAATTATATAATAATCTTTATATAATTTATACAATAATATTATCCAATTACCATATGATTTAATTACTCTAAATCATATTATGGATAATCTATAATTAACACATTGTATATTTACTTAACTAGTAAATGTACAAATACTTGTATTAATTAGTTAGATAAACTAATCTAGTAATAAATCAGACTTGACTTAATACTTAACTTGATTCATAAATAACTTATTATGAATCATTCCTCTTCCAAGTATCATTACATATCTCACTCGAATAGCATGCACTCACCGGTGTGACCCTTAAGTGTTTTGTAAGCATGGATGTATCATCATAGGTTGACTAACTGTGCACATAAATCCTTCATAAACGAGCCGAGCTCGAACCTAGTCGAGCTCGGGCTCGGCTCGGCTCACTTACACCCTAGTTTCTCGCTAGCGTGTTTTTATTATATTAGCCTTTAAAAAAATGTACTACCTATAAAATAATTGACATGTGTAATATATTATTATATTAGTTCTCTTTCACCATCTAACCTACACAAGTGTTTTTTTTTTTTTTTTTTTTTTTTTTTTTTTTTTTTTGCTACTATGAATTGAATACGGGACCTCCTGGTGATTCTACATTTTAGGGGATCAAATTCAATCACTAGGCTACAATCCTTGTGGTATATTATCTTAAACTATATATGCAACTACATTTGGTTTCCCTTCACCACATCACCACAACGGAAGCTTTTGATTGGGCGACAATGCCACCTGTAATTCATTGATTCGTCCATCTGTCAAAGATTATGTCAACATTATTTTCGAATTAACAGAATATCATTTAATTTAATTCCGGATTTGATGGGATTCAAATATGTTAACTTATTTACCTGCATTAAAATCCGCAATTGACAAACAATAATTCCGCAATCAAAATCGTCCAATGATTCACCTCTTGCTTTGTATGTAGTCGACATAAGGTAACTTATTCAATACCTGTATTTTAGGCAACAAATAAAAAAAATAATGTTAATTCCGAAGTTGATCAATTGGCATCATAATCTCTTCCCTTTTTTTCGACAATTCCATTACTAATACCCGATTTTAATTTTAAGATTTAACATCCATCTCTATTTAAAGTTAACATACAACACGGATCGTTATACAAAATTACAAACCTGCAACTACATTCGGCCGTAACTCAAGGTACATCTTCTTCGTCTCGATTTTATTATACGCAGCCATAGTAACAAGTGGGCCAATGCCTAATGTTTACTAATTGTTAGTCTTTTTGTATCCTGCAATTTATGTGCTTGCAAATATGTTAACCTATCTTCAAAAAGTCAGCGAAATAAGTCAATCGAATAAGAAATTCAAAACAATTTTTGCAAGAATTGGTAAAATACGTTTAAGGTACTCTGTATTGTATTCTTCAAAAAAAGATGGTAATGTATTAATTTCTTAAAATACGTTTAGATTGCTTAATAATTTTATAAAATTGAGCAATCAAATAATATGAACATTAGAAAATTTTAAAGCTATGTTAGGGACTGTATCAATTTGAAAGTTTGTTTATCTTTTTTTATTTAATTTATGTGCTTGCAGGATATTGACTGCTGAAAGTCAACAATTTCATCAACTGAAAGGTACCATCTTTTTTACTAAATCATATTTCACGTTTGTATACAATATTAAGCATACTTTATTTAATAAAATATATATCAATGATGAATCACTGTCTAAATAATAATAAAGTTTTTATATTAACCTATTTTAAATCAGTTTTTTCATTATCTTAACAGTGTTATTGTATTAGAAAAATTATTATTTAATTGGTAAAATACGTTTAAGGTACTCTGTATTGTATTCTTCATTATCTTAGCAGGTCATTGATTATCACTCCATTACCGTATTTCTGTCTTTCTTAATATCAGAACAACTAAAGTTCGATCTGCATTCATATAATTATACTACAATTATCGAAATTTGGGATAATTATACTACAATTGACCCTATTTATACATGTATTCTACAAATCAATTGCATACTTACTTTAAGCAGAGGCCAGAATTCTCCCGAGCACGAACTACAGCAGGTAACCGAGATGCTTGATACTCCTTGATTTGTAGGTCGATTAATATCAATTTTACTCCAGTTTTTGTTCTGCATTCAACAAAAACGAATCAGTTTCAATTCTAATTCGAAACATACAGTTTTTAAAGTAATTGATATCCGTTTTGTTTACTGATTTTATTTATAAAAAAAAAAAAACTCGATTCCATGGTCATTGATTTACTGTCTTACTTTGCAAGCAACTACTTCGCAGAACCACCACCGAATATCATCTTCAAATTCAAGGTATTTTAAATTTCCTACACGTTCAATGAAATAAAATCTTAAATTATTTTAACAGTTTAACTTTTTTTCTTTAAAAAAATCAATTATGAAAAAACAGTATGCACAAACAGTATGACAGTTTGACTTCTAAAGTCAAACGGTTAAAATTACTTTATTTTTTGCAAATAACACTGTTTTTTGGGTGATTTGACTTTAAAAGTCAAACTATCAAACAACAACACCATTCATTTCAAAGTCAAATTTTAATAAAAGAATAACATCTTGGACAATTTGACTTTTAAAGTCAAACTGTCCAAGATGTTATTATTTTCATAAAGAAAACTTTTACGGAATTAACTCTTTTTTTAATAAAGTTGATAAATGTAAATTGGTTTATTTTTAAATTTTATTATAATCTTAATTAACAGGCTTTTTTTGAATCAATTTCTGAACATTTATAAACTTTAAAACTTTTTGCTCTTTAAAATTTAATTCTGTCAACATAAACAAAACCTTTACGGAATTAAATTTTTTTATTCATATAAAGTTGATAAACTTAAACTGTTTTATTTTAAAATTTATTATAACGTTAATTTTACATAAATTTTTTTACTCAATTTATGAAAATTGAAAAATAAAATTAAGAATTAAACATCATAACATAGATGTAAATTAAATGAAATTACATGTAATTGATTACCTTCAACCTAACTACCGAATTTTCAGGAAATCTTCAGTATTATCGGTATTGCCTATATAAACAATAGTCCTTCAATCCGGATGATTTAGTCTTCAACAGACTGCATCAAAACGTAAAACTGCATTACTGAACACAGGTTATCAAATTCTTGAAAACACTCAATTGTATGTATTACTATCCATATAATTAAACAAATGCATTTCATACGCTTGCAGATTCTCACATTAGTTCAACACTTCTTCGAGAGACAAACAATTAATAGATTAGTTTTCTTCTTAATTTTTTCCTATATTAATATGACTTATTCAAAAAAATTCAGATTTAACATAATTGACTCGCATCTGCTAACAGTTAACTTTCAATTTCTGATGTCAAATTCGTGCAGCAATTAAATAAACTATATGCACTTGGTGCCTGTATGCAGCTTAAAAGTGTTGTTTAAGTCATTATGCAACATCTTCTAAGAGGTAACTTTCATGAAAATATTTTAAAAACTACAATTCTGTATTTTTATCTGTCAAATCATTTAACAGGGAAATTTAAACATTAGCCATAACACTAGGGTATCATATTAAATCGGTAGACTAAATGCTAATCTGCTTAATTTCGGATCTTACTTAATATAAAAATGTTATCGAATAAACGGATTCTATTTAAAAAATTGCACAGAAAAACGTCTGACTTGAGATGCCCATTTTTATCTAAGAATGTTGAAAATTTGTAGACTAAAATCAAGTAACTATTTTACAAGCTTCATTCTTACATAGACTATATTGATAAGAGCAGTGAAGATCGATCACTTTAATATTCGATGCTATGAAGATTATAAACGCTAATTGTCGTAAGTGAAATATTTAATTTGAAAATTACCAGGCTAGGTTTTCCGATTAACAGCATACTCACTCTGATTACACCACACTACCCACCACTCGTGCGACCACCACCATCTCCGGCAACAACAACGGTGTCTCAATCATCGAGTTCTGGCTTCTTTCTCTATTTGCGACGGTCGTATGCGTAATCCCCAATTTTGAGTGAGTGTGTTTTTTTTTTACAGATCGGAGGACACATCTTAAATGTGTTTTGGGCCGGACACCCATTCAGGGCCAATTGGGCAGATCTGCACGTTCCACACAAGTCCAAATGGTCTGCCAATTTTGTTGGGCCGTTCGGGAGTGAACCAGTCATAAAGATTAAACTAAGTCACTAACAATATTAGAAATTAATTTAAGTCTCATGATAACATGATAACAACCTTATTATTTCATCTCATTTTCCACAGTTTTCTTAATCTTATAATTCCTTTAAAAAATAAGATGTGGTGGATTATAATGCTACAATTTAATGAAACACATAAAAATAAACGTGCTTTTAAATAACCATAAATAATTATCCACTTAATCACATAATAAGTTATTATCCTACTATTTTTCCTTCTATGTTGTAAAATATTTTATGATTTGTGTTATTATCAATTAAATTTTTAATATTATATAGGGATAGATTATATGGTGATGTCTAATTCCACCACTAATCAATCAATGGTAGATAATAAAGAAAAAAAAGGAGGAAAAAGAAAAATCACGGTAGAGAACAATGAGAATCAGCTAGAAAACATTAAACGAATCGTAGTAGATGCTCAATTACATGGTTATTGCTCTTCGTCCAACACACCATTAGAAAATATCTCTAAAAGACCGCTTGAAAAGCCTTCTATAATATAAATTTCGAAGCATGCCCGCCTAATCGGGCGGGCTATGAAGCTAGTAGGTAATATATAACATTATCTTTTTTTAACATGGGTTCCGACTCGCTTTGCTAGCCAACTAATCACAGGTCGACCATCCGTTTCGCGGGTAGCCCGAAGTCGATTCCATTTTCACCTCCGTGGCTACAAGGGTATATGTAGTATTTGAACTTAGTGCCTCCAAATATTTCACAAATAGAAACCAAACTTTTACCACTTTGATACCTCTTTATGATTATAATATATCCATTATCTATTTCTCTTTCACACAATTTTCACATTTTGATGATTAACGGTTAACTAGAGCCTAAAGTTGAATCTTACAAGTGTAATGAAATTCATTAAAGGCTATATATATGCAAATCGAAAGACGTATATCTTATTTTGGTTCTACAAGAAGATATTTTATTAGATGGTGAAAGGTTACTATCGTTTGATTGATATCAGGGGCGTAGGTAACAAGGCATGTCCATGGACCTTACTTTGGTGCCAAAATACTTTTTAAAAAAAAAATAAAAAATACTTCGTATAATTTTTTTGAAGGACCTATTTATAAGTTATAACGTTACTAGGACATACCTTAAGCAAATTTAACTAAATGACTAAAAGAGATCAGAAAAAGTGGACTCGTGTGAGCTCTAGTTTTCTTAGTTGCGCTCGGTACAGGCACGTATTAGCTCAATCAAAGATAAAATATATCATTTTGTGTTGATATATAAAATAGCATTTGATATCAGATGTGATGTAAGCTTGCAACTTGCAAGACCATTTGCATATATGTATACAAATAAAAAATAAATAAATAATACTAATTTATTAAAGCCCAAACTAACCATGTGGGAGCTTTTTATAATTGAATTAAATCATAATATTCAATCCCAAAACATTAATTCCAAAGACTCAACACATCATGTGGGCATACTAAATATAGAAAAACAACTCATTGCATGCCTTTTTGTAATCAAGATTGCAAAAGGCATCGTATTAAACAAAACCGATCTTCTAATTTTATAATATCTCTCCAGTTGTATTTCAATCCATCGGTTTGTAATTTCAATTAAATAATTTCAAAAAAGTCGAGTCAAAAGAAAGTGCCTTATAAACTATTAATAAAAATAAACATAAAAATAAGAAGATAAAAATACATTTTAATATCTTGAATATAGCTAACTCATTTTAAAATGAATTTGAAGTCATTTTCCCAATTTGTTTTCCTTTTAGAACCAACACATTATATGAAGCATCATCTTCTGGTACAAATTATTATTTGCAAGTCACCTCTCACTTTCAGTCACTGATATATCCCAATATGCTGTCATTCCTACCTTTGTTTTCCAAAGACAGAATCTTATCAATAGTTTCTAATTAAAATTGAAACTTATTATTTCTAAATTAACATCAAATCCAAATGCAAAAAATAAAGTCTCAAGTAAGAAATAAAGTTGAAGGTTTTAAAATTTCTCGACATGAAAATCAAATAGTTGTTGGAGGACGATGTCGAATAGAAGAAAGGATTCGACAAAAATATCGAAATGGTTTTTTCTATAATTATTGTTTTTTATTTTTCGTATTTTTAATATAACATATATAATTGCACGTTGAGAATATGTTGTTTTTAGAAAAATGTGGGACCCTTTGACACCTATAATTGTTATAGACGTTGGTGTTTTTGAGGTTAATGTTATAACAATGTTATAGGCAAAAATCTCTTAGTATTTCAGTGTTCTCAATTGCATATTCTTTGATTTTACGTTTCGTCACCTTTTCGTCTGGTGAGAATTCGCCTCCTCGCCTTGCTACACCACCATATTGAGCCAGAAGATGTTCGGTCTCTATGAATCTTCACCATATTTGAGCAAATTTCACTATTCTCGTACTCTAATAATTGATGTCTAGCTTTGAAAGTTCTAATCATCATGGCTTAGTTCTCTTGACGAAAGAGGAGTTGGGGTGGTTCCCCGCCGGGCATCAACTCTGAGTCCATTGTCTCGGCCAATCTCCCTTATAAATCGGCGAGGGAACCTTGAAGATGTTTGGGTAATATTTTTTTTATTTTTCTTTTTCTTAATGTTATATGTAGTGTATTATGTATATATTACATCTATTTAATATAATATAATATGCAATTTCTAGTTTATATCTTAGATTAAAGTGTAAATTGATAGTATAAAATAAAATTGAAATGAAAAAAGGAGGGTTATCGGTGAGGTAAAAACTTAGAATAAATGAACACCCAATAGTGACACAAAGGATGTCCGGCTTTAGCTTTCCACTTGATGTACTCAATAATATCAAGATCACCCAAATTTTCGTCCAAAAGTTCATCAACATTAAAATCCTTCCTCCTGTGTTTCTAATCATTTCAAGGGCGTTTGGGGCATTCTAATCTTTCGCTTTCAAGAAACTTTTTTTAAGATATCTGTTCTCTCATAATTTCGGAACACCCAAAAGTTCGACTTTTCTAAGGTTTTTGCTCGCTTTGTATTTTTTTTCTCCGATTAGGGTGTAACTAAATTTGGAATCTTCTAGATAGCTTTTTTGTTCGCAGAATTCATGTTCTTCTTTTGTGTTTATAGTCTCTCCCTCGATTGCATCGTGGATAGTTTCACTTGGTGATTGACAATCATTGTCGTCCTCCATTCTTTTTCTGTATTTCGAGCACCCATGGAGTGCCCGTAAACTCGAATGGAAATTGTAGTTTTGAGACCTATTTGCAATATTAGTTTTCTATATTCAGTCGATATTAAAAAAATTCCTACAAAAGGATTTCCAGTAAATAACCAACAAATTTATTTAGAGTCCATAAAAACAGAAACGAAACTACCATTTAAAGTTGTAGGATTATCTAAAACAAGTCCCTATCTAGACACAAGTCAGGCTTCCAATTCATAATAAAAGCATTTCAACAACGAAACTTAGTTATCATGCCTCCCGATATCGAGTTAAGTCAAACGTCAAAGTCCTTGAGCAACTGCACCACAGAACACAATGAACATCAATACCGTCCGGTCTCTAATGAGCTATTAAAGATTAATATTTTAAATAATTAATATGAATTTACCCTCTTTCAGAGTCCCGGTAAACCCCAACCAAAGCTTCAGCCTTATCATAAAACGTATCCTTAAGTGAAATCACAATACTCTGAAAACCATTTCCTTCTACAGCATCCTGACTACCACCACACGATCTCGATCTAATAAAACCAGCAACCTTTGCAACATTTAGGTTATCTAATGCAGCATCCACCTCATCCAGTATAAAAAACGGTGACGGCTTATAACTGCAATTACGCATCCTTTTTAAGGAAAATATGATTAAAATTAACATATTTAGATTTGGGACCTGTGGATTGAGAAAAGTAAAGCAAGTGCTGCAACAGTTTTTTCACCACCCGATAATAACTCCATATCCCGGAAACGTTTTGTAGGAGGCATAGTAGAGTATTTTATTCCATGTAGAAATGGCTCATCAATATTTTCCAAGTTTAAATAAGCGGTCCCACCCAATGGATGTGTGCTGCTTTTTGTCAGTTGTTTGTAGATTTTGTCAATAACATGAACCATGTGATTGAATGCATCCATAAAACACGTGTGCCTGTAAAAAAACTCGGTCATAAACTCATTGTCGTATAAATTGTATAGATATTAAATAGAAAGTAATAATATATTACAAATGTTACCTTCTGGCCCTCACAGTTTCGAATTGTTCACGTATTTGTCTTTCTTCTTCTCTGGCTTCTTCATACTCTTTGGTTGCTTCTCTTTCCTTCTCCTGTAAAGCAGCGTATTGATCTAGGGCTTTTAAATTAGGGGCAGTTCGGTCAATTTCTGATATTATGCTTCCGATTTTTTGCTTAAATTCTGCTTCGATTTTCTCTCTTTCTCTTGGGCTCATGTTGGGCTTGTATGATCTGCTTAGTTGACTGAAATCATAAACGGGGCCCGATGTTGAATCGATGTCCATCGGGTCAGCGACAGTTGGAAGGTTAATTTGCTCTAATTCACACTTTTCTTGAATATCTTGTTTCTTTGAATTTAGTTGTGCAATTAAAGTCTCCTGCAAACACAAAATGAAAAAACAATAATGAATCCGCACGATTAAACAGCTAATTTTTTATTAAAAAACTAAAAACTTACCTTAGCGTCAATCCTGTTTTTATGTTTTGTTATGTTTGTGGTTGCAGCAGATATTTTTACTTTCCATTCTTTCATCTCCTTCTCACACGCTTCTGATTGTGACTTCCACTCTACAAAAAAAATTAAAATTATAATATATATATATATATATATATATATATATATATATAATTTTAAAAAATATAATATAATGCATATATATACCTTGTACTTCTTCCTTTAGTGTATCAATCTCCTCAGTAGCTTTCTCTATCATCAATTTAAGTTCCTTTTCTCTCTCATCAACTTCAACCAAAGCATTTTGTAATTCATTTTGAGATGATTCCAGCTTAGCAATACGTGCTCCCATATCCCTCTTTTTCTCATACTCCAGCCTGAAAATCAAAGATTTATAACATAATAATACATTAAATTATCAATTTTAATATAATAAACGATTAAACGTACTGATATTTCAGCTTTGACTGCTGATTACGCAAGCTAAGTCGTTCTTCAGCTAATTCCTGAGCAGCTGCCAGCTGGTTTTCTTCATATTCACGGATATTATCCACCCCAACTGACTCACTAAATCTTTTGTAAATCTTGTCAACAATTTCATTAATTCTTTTTTCCAGTGATAATATTTTTCGCTGTCTTGAACTTATGTTATCTTTTATCTGCAAAATTAGCCACACACGGTCAACAAAATCACACACAGTTGACTAAAATTTTTGCAACCAGTACCTTAACAAGTTGAGGTTCAATATGACCAATTTCATTCTTTATATTACTGTATTCCACTGTCAATTTTGAAAGTTTCTCCTCCATATTTTTCTGCAACAAAAAGATAGATATAATATTACTACACTCATCAACAAAATAAAATAAATGACTTAAAATATTATTTAACAACCTTTTCAATCTCTGCATACTGTATTTTCTTCTCGAGCCCACTGATTTTTCCAGATGCTTCAGACTCCTTTAAATGCATTTCTCTTATTGACCCTAGTTCTTGCAATTCTGCTTCAAATCCTTCTTTTTTCTTTTTCAGACCTGAAAAATAGTGTCACATGTAAATTGTACTGCTAGAAAAATAAAATTAAGAATTATTTAAAAACCTTCGATCTTTTTATCATCCCATTTATGTGATCTGGCTTCCATTCCACCACTTGTACCACCAGTCATGGTACCGGCTTTTGTCAATAAAATTCCATCAACAGTCACAACTATAAAACCACATAATAAAAACATTATAGAAACAAATTTATTATATATAATATTACAGAAAAGGAAATTACCTTTAAATCTCTCTCCAGTCCAACTGAGATGCTTAGCCTCATCAAGATCATCACAGACTAAAGTATTCCCAACAGCAAATAGGATAGCTTTATCCAATACAGGATCAAACGTATAATTGTTAAGTAAACTAGTTTATATTGTATAATAATTAATAATTAATAATTAATAATTAATAATTAACAATGATTTAATAATTAAGGCATAAAAGGATATTGGATCACATCAAAAATAAGTCGTGCGGTCCCGCCTAAAGTTCGCAACTTTTCAATAACTGGTTTTACTCGAACTGAGTGAAGAGGTATGAATGTCATAGGAGGAAGTCTTTGGTCTTTTAAATACTGCACATAACAAATGAACAATCATAATTTTATTAAAAGATTAAATTATTATTATTATTTTAATAATATTTACCTTAATACATTCTTTTCCTGTTTGGTCATTATCAACAACAACAGCATCCATAAATCTACCCATTGCAACAGTAACTGCAATGTTATATTTCTTCTGAGTTGGCCTACACAACTCAGTCATACGACCATGAACACCAGGAAAAAGACGCCTTAAAGCCTCAACTGATTGTGACAGTTTTGCATCTCTATCATTTTCATGTTTATCAGCTTTTAATTCACGTAATTGATTCTCTAATTCACTTATTTTTGCCCTCAACATCTCATATTTTTCTCTGCAAAAGTAACACAACTATCACTACCATAATTATGTTTTAATCCTCAAACTTTCACTGATTTCGCATTTTAAACCTTGTACTATTTTTCGCGTTTTAACCCATAAACTTTTGTTGACTTGTTACCATTTTAACCAATCATTTTGTGTTGAGGTGTTACTTTTCTTAGGGTTAAATATGGTTTAATGGAAGTTTAAGGATTAAAACGTAATGAACCCTTACAAAATCACTTACTTGGAATCCCCAAGTTTCTTCCTGGTATCATTTTGTTCTTTTCTGAGTCGTTTGAGTTCTTCATTATGTTTTCCAATTGCTTCTAGAATCTTCTTGAGTCTACTTTGCATTTGTTTCTGCTGTGACTCAAGCTCTTGTTTTCTACTCTCTAATTGTTGTAGATTTTCTTCTAGATTCTTCTGAGCTTCCACATCAGCATGTTGTTCTCTGTCTTGTACCTCTTTCTCGTCCTTTAATTTAGTAGTTTTCATACCAGCTTCCTCTTTTCTGCACACCGTTCCAATTTCAAATTTAATTGCATTTTTTTCGTTTTTTAAATTATTAAATAATTACATACATGCGATTATATGCATCTAACTGATCATCAGCTAAATGAAGCTTCCCCCCTTCTGATTGACCTTTTGTTTGTAAATTATCAAGTTGTTTTGTAAGGTCCTCCAAATCATTCCTAAGTTTTTCAATTTCAACCATGTGTTTTTTCTTTTCTTCTTTCCTTTTATCAAGCTCTTTACCCGTGTTTTTAAGTTTTGCATTTAACCGAGTTTTCTCCTCCTTCAGCTTCATAACCTCTGGTTGCTGTTCATAAAAACATCCATAAATAAGCATTTACACTGAATTTAGTTATATATACAGGTATATAATTGTTATTAAAAGGGAAGGGATTTATGCAATTCTCACATTTTTATCAATTTTATTTTTCTTCTCTGCGATTTTCTTTTCACGTTTATCGATTTCTTTTTTGTATCTAGCTAGTTCCTTCTCTTTTTTGCGTGATTCATTCTCGTAACCATCCAATTCATTGATAATTTCTTGAAGGCTTCCTTGTTCTGCTTCAATCTCTTCATTGGCCTTCTCAACATCGTTTTCAATGTTAAATAACTGCCACAAGAAGTGTTCCGTCTTTTTTGATATCTGCCAAGAAAAGATTGTTAAATTTGATTTCAGTTCACTATATTTACTATATATATGTATGTATGAAGATAATCATGCATACCAGCTCCTGTTGCAAACGCATATGTTTCTCAGCCTCTTCTTTTTGCTCCTTTTTTTGCTTTCTCTCCATAACAATGGTCCTTTTTTTCTGATAAGCAAGAGTTGACTTTTCCTCAGCTGCTCCTTTCTTTTCCTCCAATTCTTCATACAATCTCTTATCTTCATCAGAACCAGATATTTGCTCAAGAAGGACTGTAAGTTCTTTAGGGTTTTTAGATGCAACAGATTCCACATCACCCTGCATTTTGACAAACATAAATGGTCAAACTTTAGTAATAATGCAAGAAATTTTCAATTCAACGATGAAAACAAAACAGAGGTATTTATTCCTATACAACTCATATGTCACGCTTTCTAAATAGACCAGTATCATACAGTTAAAGAATAACAAACAATGCACACAAATCAGGGACAACATATCACAGAATCAATCTGTAATTAATGTACCAGAACATGAGGGTGAAAAATAACCTGAAAAACCAGAAAATTCCTGGCCTTAACGAGAATCCCAAGAGACTTCAATTTCGCACTATAATCATCCCAATTCACAAGTCTATCATCGATCCGGTACTCGCTTCCTCCAGCAATGGTAATAGTGCGAGTGAACAAAAGGTCCGTACCGTTTTCAAGCCGATAAACCAACTTAACATAAGCCCTACGACCTCTCTGCTCCTTTTCCTTGTCATCAAAAGCGTAAATCAAATCCTTCAATTGCGCGCCCCTCAATTGACCGGTTCGAACACCGAGAACAAAACTTATAGCGTCCATGAGGTTAGACTTACCGGAACCGTTCGGACCTATAATGGCGGTGAAGTCATAGAAAGGACCGATAATTTGATGACCTTTGTAAGATTTGAAGTTTTCCAGTTCGATTTGATGAATTTTGCCTTGAGAACCCATAGCTGGCATGAATAATGAAACCCTAACTTAGGTATTATGTGGTCAGCGGATTGGTGGTGAAGGGAAATCGGAAACAGTGGATTTTGGCGGGATAATTGGGAAGTTGCGGGGTTTTGGCCGGAGTTATGCAGCGGGATAGTGAGGGTTTAGACAAATTTTGCAGATCGGAGGGCGAAAGGGGGATACTGATGAAAGTGAAATGGGAGGGAAGTGTGTTCTCTAAAAAATTTCGTTTTCATTTTTGGCACCTTATTTACCAAGGTAGATTATATTTTTACAACTATTTTGATACTAGTTTTGTTACTTTTGTATAGTGTCTCAAATCAATTTATTATTAGCTATTTTTTCTTTTCTTTTTTTAACAGCCAATTAGTAAGAGGGCTCGGTGTGGGGGTTAAAACCCCCGTTATTGACCCAAAAAAAGCAATGGCGTCGCCAATGCCAAACCGCCCCCTCCGTTAAAAATGTGTTCGCCAAAGCTACAACGGCTCGCCAAAGGGAAACCAGCGGGGGTGGGGGTGGGGTGTACAACCAATCAAAATACACCAAATAACAAATGTGGGACCCCTATAACACCACTTTAACTATAACACCAGGACACCACTTTTTCATCCCCAAGTTATAGCCAAGTTATAGGACAAAAAATGCTATAACATGCCAATAACTACCCTTCCACACCTTGTGCTCTAAGGCATACTAATCGTCTTTCTTCAAATATCAACTTGCAACTCAAAACTCCTTATTTAATCTTGTAAGAGTTTTCGCATCATTTCCCCTCCACCATTAAACGTTTCAAAGGGCTTGTAGTCTGTTATTAGATTAGGATTTGGAAGATGTTTTCCATTTGCATGTAGTCATAAGTTTAAATCATGTTATGAACAAAATGTCATATATTTATAAGTATTTTTGAAGGTGTTTCTCTTTATGTTACAAAAATTATTTTCCGTTAAAATAAAAAGGATTCTTATCCTGTTTCATGGCCCATAATGTTGAAAAAAACATAGATGTTTTATCTTTACCATTATACTTTGAGAAATGATATTAGTTCTTACCATTTATTTCTATTTATGTGCCTACTAATTTGATCATAATTAATGTTAAAATTAAGAGATGATACGAGGAAAGAGAATTAGTAGATGACACATATCAAATTTAAAAATATGTAGAAATATGGATAGGAAGAAAAAATAAGAAATAAATATCATTTCTCTTTGTCGATGATAAATCACGGTTTGCTTTTTTTTTCAAATATAAAACTAAAAAGATGAATAAATAATTATTTTATTATTTACGCATTTCATTTATTTTTAAATTTAATATACTTCCTTCGAATTAAAATAAGTGATACACTTTATATATTTGGGTGTATCAAAATAAGTGATACACTTTGAAATTTTACCTTATTTGGTAAAAAGTAGTAGACCCCACACCCATTAACTACATACTTTAATAAATTGAAATGACCTTTTTACCCTCACTTTTACTTTTAAACATCATTAACCTTACTTTATTTAAAAATTGTGGACCTATTTTCCACTAACCATCCAATTAATCTAATTTAACCTCCATTATAATCTTTTGCCTAAAAAACTGTGAAATCAATAATGTATCACTTATTTTAAATCGGAGGAAGTATATGAGAAAACATTATGTACGTATACAATAATACAAAAATTTTAATGAATTTTTACATATATAACCCTTTAAATTTCTTATACAACTACTATTAGTTATCATTTACACTCTGATGCATCCAAATTTACGTGCAATTTAGATGAAAAATTAATTATTAAGCGAAGAATAAAAAGGAACATAATTGAATAGGGTCTTGTACAAGTAGAAAGAGATAGATGTGGGCAAACTGGGTTTTTTTAAATAAATAAATAATAGATAAGATTCTATTAATGTGGGTCAAAACCAATTTGGGTTGAAATCGGATTTGGGCAGAAGACATTATAGCCTTTAGAAAATGGTTTGATCAGTTTGGATAGAAACTGGATCGTATCGACACCGAATTGGATCTATTCTTGTGCATTCGTCACCCTCAAATTACTTATAAATACAATCTAGTTTGAATCCGGTTTTCTATAATCTGGTTTTCAAACCAATTTGGATCACAAAATGTTTGAACCAATCCAAAGTTTTTAAATCCGATCCAATCCAGTTTCAAACTAATTTTCAAATGATTTCGAATCACAACCCGGTTTTTTTCAACTACACCTAGAGTCGTAGACACGTAGTAAGCCTCATAACCATATGGTAAAATAGTGGACCACGCGGCCCAAACGAACTATAAAAGCACAAGCATTAAACTTGTTTAAAGATTTAGAAATGATGAAAGTGGATATCTTATTTTTATCAACTTATGTTTATATTTCGTAAAAAAAAACCTTGTATTTATATTTATTAAAGAAAACAAAAATCTTCTAAGTTATTTGATCAAAATACCAACTTTAATATATATAATTTGTTAATTGACATTTTTTGTTATTTGACATTTTTTCTTTCATAGACTTTTATAAATGAGAGACGTACACATTGTCAAGGCATTAGGCATGAAACGTGATCCCGACGGTACGAAGTAGCCCATGAAGGTGGTATTAGGCGTGTCATAAGATAATGTATGATAAAGCGCCACAAGGGATGCGCCTTATCGTAAGTTTTTTTAGCACGTTATGAAATTTGGGTGAACATTTACTAGATAACAGGATGAAGGTTCAAAAATAGTCAAAATAAGTATTAGATCATATACATTATGACCAAACTTCAGCTACCACCGAGAAGCCCTTTAGAAAATATTTATTTTTAAAATCTAAATCATAAAACTTTAGTTTGTATGTTGTCTACTTTAGAACCATACAATCCCACTCACCGTTACTTAATACGCATATACTGATTTAACATCCAAATTTAACCCATTTACGGAATAACTACAAGTCTACAACATCACTATAGAGTTTTTATTAATCAAACTCAAAAATATAAATATCAAAATAACATTATTAATTAAATTATGGTAATTATCAATTTTTTTTGTTCTCTAATCTTATTACAAATTAAAAATTATACACTAAATTCCGTGCAAGGGTTTAAAGATGAAGTGGAAAGAGCTGATACATCACAAACAACACCACCTCTCTGCACCTCCGACGATCTGCACAAGGCCGCCATGGTTTCCCACACGACGTGGTTGCGATACCTCGCCCGCCGTTTCGAGTACTCCGTCGCGCTCAGCTACAAGGTTTCCCCAAATCCTTACCTAATTTTATCTTTGATTTAGATCCTTGTGCTACCTTCTCGCTAGGTTTAAAAAACTGATTTAAATTGTTTTTTCGGAAGCGTTTTTTGTTGGTTTTAGAACGATTAGGTTAAGCTCTCTACTGCAATCGGGTTAAGGAATGAGTTAATGACCGGATTAAGGTTCTGAGTGGTTAATTAATTGATTCTGCTCGAGGTATTTATGCTAGAAATTCCTAATCGAGAGTGCAATCTATTTCTATAGCATTGCATTATGGCGCCATGCTGTTTGTTTACTATACTCTAATACTCTTCAATGATCATCATGCTAGCTCAAGTTTTGATTGTATGTGTGTAGATTTAATCTGTAGTAATTTTTTTGCTTCTTTTATTCATTTCTTTATTTATTTAAATACTAGTTTTATATAGTTATCTTGCAGTTAGAGAAATTGAACTAACTTCCAGGATATTGTTGTTTTGGACTTTTTGATGTTAAACTTAGATGTTGGTTTTATTTCTAAACTACTACATTTATCCTTTGCAGTGCGTCTTATGTGGTTATTTGTAGCGATAATAAAAATTCGTGAGGTTTTAAGCTCCCTAACGATTTGCAGACTCTTCCATTTGATCATTAAAGTCGAAATATAGCTATTTTTTCACTATTCTATTATTTTTTATCGTGCATCTAAGAAAGCATATGCAATATAGGGTTACTTTTTAGAAGTTTTTTAATAATCACTGATAATTTTTGTTGCAGAGCTACCAACACGGTAAAATCTCCAATACAGAAGTAGGAGATAACGTTTGGAAAACATTTTTCCAAGGAAAATTAACATTTTTGCATTGGAACAAAGGAGAGGAAATGGCTCCAACAATAGCACCTGAGGGCGGAACTCTTCTTGTCAGAAAACTTCCTGCTGCAGATTCACAGTAATCTCATTACTATTTCTTTAAATATATTTTTGAACACTAAGGCTGCATAATCTTAAAATATAAACATTTATATAATGAAAAAATATATTTTTTATTTTACTTAGGCGTGTTTTTGTTGGGGATGTTGTGGTCATGAAGGACCCTGAGAAATCGGATAATTATCTGGTTAGAAGATTGGCTGCAATTGAAGGGTATGAAATGGTTTCCAAAGATGATAAAGAGGAACCTTTTATACTTGAAAAGGATCAGTGTTGGGTTTTGGCTGATAATGACAAATTAAAGCCTAAGGTATTTCACAATAATTGTTACTTCATGGTCAACATTTTGAGAACCACGTAATTGACTATTTGAGAATTCACGAATCTTGCATCTACTATTATATGATAATAAAAACAATTATTTATAAAAATTTCAGGAAGCTAAAGATAGTCGGTTATTTGGACCTGTTTCCATGAATGACATTATTGGTAGAGTCCTGTATTGCCTGAGAACAGCCGTCGATCACGGTCCCATTCAAAACAGGTAAAATTGTGTTGCAACAAATAAATAAAACATGATATCTGCATTATTTTTTTAAAGTGTTTCTTTAAATAATGTATTTATTGCTACATTTGCAGTCCATTCAGCATGCAGAAGGATTTACCTGTGTTGGAAGTAGAATTGGATGTTGATGAAATGGCTAAAAACCACAAAGCTTAGAAATTATTTGCAAGAAATCGGTTTGTATGTACTTTTTTTCTGCCAAAGTTTACTAATGTTTTCCTCAAGGACGAAGAGTCAATAATCAAAGTTGAGGTTTTTTTTAATTCTTATGATCTTCAAGTCACTAGCAACATATTTTGGGAAAAGATTATGTATTGTTTGTTATCATGTTCTTTGTATTTCTCGAGTTATGTCTGCTTTGGTGTTATGGGTTGCCGGTTTCGTTTTTGATGATCTTGTTTGGATATCATAAGTTGCATAACATAGAGCCAATTCTCGAACAAAATCAAAGTTCTTGTATTCGTGTTTAGAGCATCCCACAATTTGAATTTTGAGCACCCGAGATTTGCCTATTCATCATTTGCAATTCTTTAACTACAGTGCTTAATAAGAATAAACCTCGGCAAAACCCAAGTGTTTTTCATACAAATTTTTTACATATTATCATCTTCTTAGCGAAGGGTATGCATCATTATTGTAGCACTCTACAAAGGCAGTTTGGAGCTATGGTGGTGTTATGGGCATACCACGCCACCACCGTCACGCCCCGTTATGTGATTTTATTATTTATTTTATTTTTTGCACTCTGATTAATTGATACGTAGAACTCAAGATACATATAACATTATTATAACACTATTAACATAACAAGCTATATTGGATGATAATAATATTATGGAAATGCTAATTATAGGTCTTAGGGTATTATTTAAGAAAAAAATTAGTGATTAAAAATGTTATATTAACAACTATAAAAAAATCACCACCTTAAATTTTAATAACCACCTTTAGTAATTATGTTTCCTTAATTGTATATTAAATATTAATCAACCTATTATAGTTACATAATATTATAGGGAAAAAAACCACACGGTAGCCTAACTATTACATTACCAGATTCATGGCATAGTAAATACTACGTCTGTAAACGAACCGAACGTTCAACAAACCGTTCGGTGGGAGTTCGTTTATGTTCGTTCGTTTAGCTAAACAAACGAACACGAACAAGATTTTGTGTTCGTTTAGTTAAACAAACGAACACGAACAAATGCCCGTTCGTTCGTTTACGTTCGTGAACATCCGTTCGTGTTCGTTTGTTTACGTTCGTTTGTTAGTGTTCGTTTGAGTTTGTTTAAGTTCGTTTGTGTTTGTTTATGTTCCTTTGTGTACGTTTGTGTTTGTTTATGTTTGTTTGTGTTCGTGTGTGTTCGTGTGTGTTTGTTTATGTTCTTTTGTGTTCGTTTATGTTTGTTACCCTCGTTCACGAACCGTTCGTGAACACTGAATTTTCTTAACAACCGAATACGAAAATAAAATTTCGTTCGATAAGTGTTCGTGAACCGTTCACGAACACATTTTTTCCTTAACAAACGAACATGAACAAGGCATCATTCGTGTTCGTTCGGTTCAGGCCTAGCAAATTCTTTTACGAATAAAGTAGTATACATATTGATTTCCATATTTGCCCCTAAAGAAATCACATATTACAACAACTGGGTCTCCCCTCCTGACCTCTAAAATGCAAAAACACCAACAAGCAGTCCCCCAAAACCTCACTCGACGAAATGTTGCCGGCGTCTCATCTCAGCTCTCACGCCGTCCCCGGTAAGTTTCACCTCCTGCCGTTTTTCATTTCCGTCACCGGACTTCTACGTCCACCGTTAGAATAGTGAATTGATAGTACTTGTAATATCGTCGGTCGCTTTACCTTGTAAATCTCATTTGTTCATGAAGTTTTTTTCTTCTTTAATTTTTGTTCTAGAATGTTTGAGAGATTGTTCATTCCATTGGGGCTTTCTTTGTGTGTGTGTGTGTGTGTGGGGGGGGGGGGGGGGTAAGGAGTAGGATGATATAGCGTTTTGTTTTGGTTTTCATGTCATTACGTGTTTGTATGCCACCCGTTCGATGAAATGTCTGAATGAATTTACAAGCTGAAATTTGGTTTAACCTCCTCTAGCAAGTTTTCTCTTGCATAATATGCTTGCTACAGTACAAATTCCTTAAGCCCTTCTTATGATTATGATACAAGGCGCTACTCACCTTGATTATATCGATGTGAAATTAATACTTTCTTAGTTCAAAAGTGATACTCAGAACCATAAATTTTTAACACTTTTGATGGGGTAAAACGGTCGTTATATTTATCAGTTTATCAAAAGGTCTAGGATTCACAATAACCTTGAAGATGCAAATCCTTCTAGGGCAATATATTAGTGCTGGAACCTGGAAAAATTTATTGCGAACATATGATTCCTTTAACCCAGTTTCTATCTCTTGTGTGCAATGATTATAAACATCATCTTTGCAAATATTATCTATAAATACTAGAAAAAATTAAACTTTATATTCTCTAGATTATTTTATTTTCCTAGTTTTCCTCAGGTCATGCACCACCAGATGGCAGGTGCCTAAGTGGATTCACAATACCACCGTGTTCCTCTTGTAATGACTATAAAAAGTTCCCACAGTTGAAGATTCTACCTTATGGAAATACATCAAAAGCTACAAAATCTTTTATTTGCAATGCAAATTCTAGTGGTCAAAGAAGAAACCCGGATTTTTCAAGGCAAAATCGGCCAGGGTTTTCAAGAAACAAGAATCGCCATAACGAAGATCGAGATGGAATTGATGGATTTGAAGACTCTGAAGTCTTCTCATCAAAGAACGGGCCAAGCCCGTCTTTTCTTTCGGGCTCTCCCCCCAAATTCCAATCCTCTGCAGCTCCCGGGCCCCGGGAGCGGGAAATTGTGGAAATTTTCAGAAAAGTCCAGGCCCAACTCCGAGAACGGGCTGCACAAAAAGAAGAGAAAAGGGTTGAAGATTCACAGGGACACAATAAACAGAACGAAACTGTTGATTCTCTTTTAAAACTTCTGAGGAAACACTCTGTTCAACATGGAAAGAACACAACTGGTAACCGAAACAATAAAGATTTTGTGTTGGACCACCAGCCCGAACAGAGCAATTCGTTCATAGAAGATCGAACCAGCCCGAAAGACTCGAATAACCGAGTCAAATACGAGTCCCAAACTACTGATCAAATCCAATCTTTTCGACCCGTGTCAAATTTCCAAAAGAGGTCTCCCGTTCCTAAGCTGAAATACAAACCGATTTTAACAGGTGAAGAGCCCGAGTCTTTCAGCCCTGGCCCGTTTACACGGAAAGAAGCTACATGTGAGCCCGAGCCCAAATCCATGGTCAAAATGGTGAACGGGTCTGAGCGCGAGGTTGAAACCGAGCCATTTGGTGGGTTCGATGAGAGTTCAGATGATGAAGCTTCTGACATTGAAGAAGGTGCTGATGAAATTGATGATTCAGAAGAATCAGATGTGATTGAAAACAGTGATTTGAGTGGAATGAAATTGGTGGAATTACGAGAAATAGCAAAATCTCGAGGCATAAAAGGGTTTTCGAGGTTGAAGAAAGCTGAGTTATTGGAGTTGTTGACTAGTTGAGCTATAGGATTTGACTTGTTTTTTGCTATTACGTTATATTTTTTGTGATAACATTTTTGTGGTATGTATGCAGATTTGGGTTTGTTTGATATGGTTGGTAATCATACGATAATGTTGAAAAGACAATCACGTTATGGTTTTATAAGAATCAACGACTTTCGAAAAACTATGTGCTATCCGTCTTATATTTTAATTTTAATTTGTCATATGTTTCAATTTATTTGATGATTAGATATATCTATCATTTAAGTTAGGCATGTCTTTTTAGAAATTGAACCGCTCGAATTCGAACAAAAAATTGAGAAAATGATTTCTACTAGACCACAAACTGAATATATGATGTTTTAGACTGAATTGAACTGATAAAGTTTCTTTATTTTTTTTTTTTTTTTGTACCGAACTGAGAATCAATCTACCTCTATATATGAGGCCTAATTTTGAGTTTGTTTTGCCAACATCTCACATTCAAGAATTCTCATTGGTTGTTTTTGCTGACCTGTAAATATGTACAATGCCACCTGTCATCATCCTCAACCCTATTCCTCCGTCATATCAACACATCCTCAAAACAGGGAAACTGTAACAAATTAAATCCGCGAGCAATTTTTGATTTGATTTTGGATCAACTCATCCTCAACCCTATTCCTCGGCCGTATTGCGTCCGTCGCTCCTCCGCAACAACACCGCCACCACCGGAAGCAAAAACAGAAACACAAACTATCTTCAAACCCTCCGTGAACCATCTACCTCGTCTCCGCCTTCATTAATAGCCTCCGGCCGACGCTCTCGCTACAGGAAACACTGGCGCAAAAGATCGGGAAAGCTATCCGCCGGAATGGCGCTCCGTCCAGAGCTAGGGTTTATACCGATGTTAATGTTATCCGGCCTAAGGAGTATTGGGATTACGAGTCGTTGGCCGTTCAATGGCGGTTAGCTGTTACCACTTTTATGCAGCTTTTTATTTTGATATGTTTGTTGCTTATTGTTTTCTCATTTCGTCTGACTTTGAATCGATTACAGGGAACATGCCAATTATGAGGTGGTGAGGAAGGCCGAGAGGGGAAATACAGTGACGTTTGTGACAGATTTCACTGTACTAATGACGAGAAGTGCATTATTAAAATACTCAAACCTCTTAAGAAGAAGAAGGTTAGCCAATTGATCGATTGCATGATTACTATCCCTAATTTAGGTCAGGAAATTGATTGATTGTATGGTTTGTATCCCTATTTAATTTACTCTGCTGGGGTTTCAGTTTGCTATTAGGTTATCTCATTCATGTCTGTTATAGTATGAAAAAGGGCTTTCACATCCGTCTGGTGTGCCATCAATTTGTTTCAACATCAACATTTAATCTTGATGATTGGTATTTGTTGAATGTAGATCAGGAGGGAGGTCAAAATCCTCTAAAACCTTGTGAAATTGCTATAAATTGTCAGAGATCAAAAACAAAAACACCAAGTCTAATATTTGAATATGTGAACAACACCGATTTTAAAGTGTTGTATCCAACACTTTCTGACTTTGATATCCCATATCTACCTCTATATATGAGCTTTTGAAGGTCAGCAAATATAACTGTCTTCTGCTAAATGGAATTCACTTCATTTATTTTGAGTTGCATTTTGTGTTTGGGCTTTAATTACTGTCACTCTCAAGGAATCATGCATCGAGATGTGAACCCCACAATGTGATGATTTCGTCTTATAGATTGGGGTCTTGCAGAGTTTTATCATCCAGTAAAGAATATGTCTTTTTCTGTAGCATTTTAATCAAAGGTTAGTGTTAATGTATATCTTTTGTTGTTTCTGCATTATTTTCTTTCGCTGCTTATTATTTCATTATTACCAAAATCTATAGAAACCATAATTGATTGTAATATTAGTCGAACCATAATTAGTCAAACCATAATGTACTGTAATATACTCTTTTTAATTTTTTTATATACAAATTTAAACGAGTTGACTGTAAAATTAGTCAACCCATAATTGATGTTAATTTGAGTCAATAGTTTTTTTAAAAATTTTAATTCAAAACATTTGACTTTAAAAAATGTCAAACATGTTTATGATTTTGCAAATTGACTATAAAAGTCAAATTGAATAATTATTGACTTTTAAAGTCAAATATTTTTTTTAATTTTTTTATATATACATTCAACAGAGTTGATTGTAATATTAGTCAAATTATAATTGACTTTAATATTAGTCAAACTGAATTTATATAAAAAATTTATACATTAATTAAAAAGTGACTTTAATAATGCTCAAACATGTTTATAAAATGAAATAATATTTATGAAATGGTTAGGTATTAGGAGCTGTTATGATGAAGGGAAAAGGATAGCTGAAACATTGACCATGGATTATCATCGAGGTGATGGTGTTGAGGTATTTTTGACTTATTTAGGTTTAACTCGTTTATACACAAACGGGTCGGTATAACATTAAATTTCCTGTATTTTTTTCAAGTGCGGATTGCTCGTATATTCAACACATATGGGCCTAGGATGTGTGTAGATGATGGTCGTGTTGTTAGCAACTTTGTTTCACATGCAAGCAATTGTTTTTTTTTATATATTTAATCAACATATGAGGGGTTTTAGTCAATATGTTCTGTAGGCTATTCGCAAACAACCAATGACGGTTTATGGTGATGGGAAACAAACACGAAGCTTTCAATATGTCTCTGATTTGGTATGCTTTTTTTTTTTTTACATTTTCATCGTATGTCAAAGTCAAACAATAATATAGAAATATTAATATTAATATATAACTGTCAATATGAAAAGAAAAACTTGTGTTTTATTTTAGGATGATGGGCTTATGGCACTTATGGAAGGTGAACATATTGGTCCTCTTAACTTAGGCAATCCCTGGAGAATTTACCATCTTAGAGCTTGCTCAGGTTTGTCTTTAATTTTGAACCCCTAAAGTACAGCTGTCAATTTCAACACATAAGTCTATTATTAATGTCAAATGGGTCAAGAAAATATTTTTAATGTCAACTTAATCATATATTTTATTTTATTTTTTATTTATTTCTTTTTAATTTCTTACTGGGCATATAATTAGGTTGTGAAAGAAACTATAGATTCGAGTATCAAGACTTAAGAACAAGAACACATTGAAGGTCATTTGTTGCGACAAAAATGACAATTACACTAATTCAACAACAAATGTCGTTCACAAATAAGTTTTATTTCGTTTATAAATTTTCTGTAACATTTATTCATGTATCAAAATTTGTACAAACTTATCATTGCAACTATGGATTGTTATGTCATTTAAACTGTATTAATATTTTTGTTATTTTTCTTTAATATCCCTCTTGAAGCATGTCCGCCCAGTTGGGCGGGCTTTGAATCTAGTTTTGTAATAAAATTAAAACCCAGAATCAAATTGGTATTAATTCGGTTCAGTCTGCGGTTGCGACCGATTATGGTACAGTTTGCTCATATGCCTAATTTAAGTAGTTCAAAACACGAATCGTTCTTTTCGTTCTATATTTTTGGAATTCTAAGATCATGTTCCCTAATAACGTATCTATTAGATTCTATTTGATTTCAATATTACACCATGTTACTTCTATCATAACGGGGAAGATTTTAGCACGGATTATTATACAAAAGGTTGTAGGAATGATGGTTGGAATCTATGAAAGTATGAATCTATCATGATTCATGCATATGTTTTTTTTAATTATATTCTTTTGTAATTTTAAAAAGAGCAACTTGCATAGATATGCTATATCATAACTCATACTATCATAGTGTTAGGCAAATTATATGATAGCAACATATTTTATAAAATGATATAATTTGTTAACTAACTTTGTATGTCTCGGTACCTAGAGTTATGAAAATTAATAATTGAACTTTCGTCTTTTATACGCTAATTACATCTGGTAATTTCTTTCATCTTTACCTTCCAGAATGTGAAGTCAGTCGACCCATCTGTGAGACAAAATCTCTCAGATTTAAGGAACAAAATGGTCAGAGTAACAACTTCTACAAAACCCAATCACTATATTGATACACTTTCCCCTCCTCATTAGATATGAGCTACACATGTTAGATGAAAGAAGGGGAGAAGGGTAGTCTTGGTATTTTACAGGAGAAGTGATATAGGGTTCCTATAAATAAAGAAGTTAGAGAATAATGTGAGGAGGCTTGGTTTATGATAAAATTAGGATTAGTTTAGCCCTAGATAATTCTCTCTCTAGATATCTAGTTTTACATATCTGTATTCTCTCAATTTCATTCCTGTAATTCGTTCCATTCACAATCAATTCCACAATTGTTGATTGTTTCGTTTGATTCACTGATCGATACTACTAAAGTGTATCAATATGATTTCGTTTCTAGTGTGTAAAATCAGAAAAAAATGTAACCATATAGCATACTTTAGATTTCTAAAAACATTACTTTAATACCGATTGTTAGGATTATTTAACTACAGGCTAATAACAATATAAATTCACGGCCAAAACACGGTTCTTATTCTTATTATCCTAGAGAAAGAATAATATAGTATAATTTTTACATCTCATTTTTTAATCCATGTATCATAATAATTACTTTATATATATGTACACTTTGCAGAAATATTTATACAATGTGGCGAGGAAATCAAAAAGTATGGTGTGAAATTAATTCCTAGATTTGAGGGATAAGAAAAACAACCAATGAGGGGTCTTAATTTTTAGGGCAAACTTCATGCTTTCAACCCGCTAGGAGACATTAATGGGTCATGGGCTCGCTAAACTGGGCCGCCTCCTTTTAGAGCCTTCTCCGGATACTTGTTCACTGAGTGGGCCCACAAATTAAGTACGTATTTTTATACACGTATATTGTACATTTGCTTCCATAGTTCCATGTACATCACTGTTACTTTATCAAGTGTTTCAATATTCTTGTTAGAATTACTCTTAAAACATATACTCCATATAATTTTTTTAAAATATACATCGGTTATATACGAATTGTTAAAAAGGTTAATTGTTGGTTACAAAAAACTATTGGTGTTAGAGTGTTTACCGACCAAGCGATCTGATATTGGGAAGGTTGATAATACTACTAAGAAAAAAACAGTAACCTGATAGGCCAATTTTAAATGCAGTAGGCATCTACATATAGGCTTTGTCCTTTTGCACCTTAATTAAATGGGACCGTACACTAACTTTAACTTTTTCGACTTGTAAAAATTTCAGTTTTTACTGTTTAACATTAAGATATAATCAATAGAATTTATTAAGGTGAAGTTAATTTCAAGTTGATCAATAATTTTGAGTTTACACTAAACGACAATAACTTGCGCTGTTTCCTGTTACGATTCTATAGAATATCAAAAACATATATCACATATGTTTGTAAAAAGTACTTTTTGCTATATTACTTCGATAGTCAACAATAAAACACATACATGTACCGGTAAGAACAAGAAAGGTGATCATAAGAAAACGCATAATTAAGGAACCGGTAACAACCAGCTGTTTTTCTTAAGAAGCAACATAAACCGGTAACAAACGCATTATCGTATGAAATTGTTGGAGTTTAAAGTCTTTACCGTTAGAAGAATTCAAATAAAGAGGACCGGGCCAAGTCAAGTGAACGTTGTACACGTGATAAAACCAAGTCCAAAGTTGTTTCCTTTATTTTAGTATTTTCCCTTTTTATTAGGTCAAGTTTGTTTCTTTCTTTGTTACTCAATCGTGTATTTAAGCCACTTTGGTTTTGATCAATAAACATCAGAAATGGAGTGAGTTTACCTGTGATAAAGTCTTTCACGTGGTATCAGAGCGAAATTCAGATCACAAAAGGAGAGAAATTCAGTTCACAAAAGAGAGAGTAAGATGAATGACGATAAGCAAAAAGTGCCTGTCTTTATGGGTTACTATGAACATTGGAGTGAGATGATGGAGAATTTGCTGCGTGCAAAACAGGTCTGGAATCTAATCGATCCAGGCATCAGAGAACCTGTGGTTGGAATCGCTCAAAGTGAAGCCGAGAGGAAGAGATTGGAAGAATTACGAGTAAAGGATATGCAAGTCAAACACTACCTGTACCAAGCAATTGACAGGGTAACGTTTGAACAAATCCTTGATCGTAAGTCTTCAAAAGCCATATGGGACTCGATGAAGAAACGATTTGATGGGAACGATCGAGTGAAGAAATCCATGTTGCAAAAGCTTCGCAGAGATTTCGAAGTGTTGGAGATGAAGGTGAATTAGACCATACCAGAATATTTTGGTAGGGTTCTGACAATCTCAAATCAAATGAGAAGCAACGGGGAGACGATGACAGATGTCAAAATTGTGGAGAAGATACTTCGAACCCTAACCGAAAAAATACATGTTCGTAGTGGTATCGATTGAAGAGTCAAAGGACATCGAACAGATGTCCAGAGAAGAACTGCAGAGCACACTAATCGTCCATGAACAAAAGTTCAAGAAGAATGAAGCATCAGAGGAACAAGCTTTGAAAATTGATACGAGTGATAACAATTTCAGAGGACGAGGAAGGGGTCGATCCAGCTACAGAGGAAGAGGAAGAGGCAGAGGCAGATGTCGACAATTTGTGAATAAAGAAACAATTGAATGTTACAATTGTCACAAATTAGGGCATTACTCGTATGAATGCCCAAATGCAAAAGAGGCAAACTATGCAGGGTTTGGTGAGGAAGAAGAAATCATGCTCATGGTTGAAAAATTAGAAGAAGAACAATTAAACATGGCCCAATCCGGTGATGGAAACAAGGAACCGATGTGGTTTCTTGATTCGGGGTGCTCCAATCACATGTATGGAAATAAGGAAAGGTTTGCAGACTTTGATCAAAGCTTCACAAACACTGTGAAGCTTGGTAACAATACCCGAATGACGGTTGAGGGTAAAGGGAACATAAGATTGTCTCTGAACAGTACCATCTACGTGATTAAAGATGTGTACTATGTCCGTGATCTCAAAAATAACCTCCTGAGTATTGGGCAGTTGCAGCAGAAGGGGTTGTCCTTCCTCTTTCAGGCCGATGTTTGCAAGGTGTTTCACCCGAATAAGGGTCTGGTATTTCAATCAGGCATGAGTACAAATCGCATGTACCCACTCAGTGAGGATACAAACAAAGCTATTGCACAAAAGACAATGGAGTGCCTATACTCAAGTGAAGATGATGTACCCAAGCTATGGCATGAACGCCTTGGGCATATTAGCAAAACCAGCATGAAGACACTTCAAACCAAAGGTATGGTACGAGACTTACCTGAGTTTGAAATCGATACTTCAATTTGTGGTGATTGTATGATGGGCAAACAGACCAGAGACGCCATTCCCAAAATCAGCTCGTGGCGTGCAAAAGAAACTTTAGAGTTGATACACTCTGATATTCGTGGGCCAATTACTCCAACATCACACACTGGCAAGAGGTATTTTTGCAGTTTCATTGATGATTTTAGCCGAAAAGGTTGGGTTTACTTCTTAACAGAAAAATCCAAAGCCTTTGAAAGTTTCAAAGACTTTAAGAACAAAGTGGAGACTGAAACAGGAAAGGTGCTTAAAGCACTCAGAACCGACAGAGGTGGAGAGTACCTCTCAAAAGAGTTTAGCACATATTGTAAAGAGCATGGGATCAATAGACAATTAACAACAAGTTTTACACCACAGCAAAACGAGGTTGCAGAATGGAAGAACAGAACTTTAATCAACATGGTGGTAACTCTTTTATCTGCCAAACACATGCCCAAGGTGTTTTGGGCAGAAGCCACATGTTGGAGTTTTTATGTGCTAAACAGAATTACAACGAAAGCAGTACCAAATATGACTCCACAAGAAGCTTGGAGTGGGTTAAAACCCACGATTGATCACTTCAGAGTGTGGGGATGTCTGGCACATGTTCATATACCCAAGGAAAGATGAACAAAATTGGAAAACAAAAGTTTTGTTTGTATTTTGACAGGTGTTAGTGAAGAATCAAAGGCGTATCGCCTCATCAACCCGGAAACAATGAAAGCAGTAACGAGCAGGGATGTTGTTTTTGAAGAACATAAAGAATGGAATTGGAGTCAAAGTAATGATGACAACTCGGTTGAAAAAGAACTCTCATAGGGTAATTACAATTTCATTGATGAAGACTATATCTTCATCGATGACCATGGCAATGAACAACCAGATGAAGCCGAACCAGTTCAACAAAGTAATGAAGCTGGTCCTAGCAGCTCAACAACTAGGGAGGGAAGAGCCCGTAGAGCCCCAAGATACCTACAAGATTTTATTACGGGTGAAGAGTTAGAATCAGAGGATGAAGAAATAAATGCCATGGAAATAATCCATCAAGATCCTGTTCGTTACGAAGAAGCGGTTAAAGATGTGAAGTGGAAAGAAGCCATGGATCGTGAAATTGACATGATCGAAAAGAATCACACATGGCGGTTAGTCGAGCTGCCAAAAGATGCAAAGTGTATTGGTGTGAAATGGGTTTTCAAGACAAAGTTGAATGAAAAAGGTGAAGTTGAAAAGCATAAAGCAAGTTTGGTAGCTCGAGGTTATGGTCAAGAGTATGGGGTGGATTACTTGGAGGTTTATGCTCCAGTAGCAAGGATGGATACCATACGTTTAATGCTTGCTTTGGCTGCACAAAGAGGCTGGAACATCTATCAAATGGATGTCAAATCAGCATTCCTTCATGGAACGCTTAAAGAAGAAGTGTACGTCCAACAACCACAAGGATATCTTGTGAAGAATGAAGAACACAAAGTGTACAAGCTGCAAAAAGCACTGTACGGGCTTAAACAAGCACCGAGGGCCTGGTACAGTCGAATTGAGGCCTATTTTGATCAAGAAGGGTTTACAAAAAGCGAGGCAGAACATACACTGTTCATTAAGAGACAAACAGGAGAGAAGCTGCTTTTTGTTAACGTTTATGTTGATGACTTGTTTTTTACAGGGAACGATGAAAAGATGATGGAAGAGTTCAAAAATTCCATGAAAGCTGAGTTCGAAATGACTGATTTGGGCAAAATGAGGTATTTTCTCGGAATCGAAGTGATACAAAATTCAGTAGGAATTCATATCTCACAAAAGAAATATGCCATCGAGATGTTGACCCGTTTCAAAATGTTGGAGTGCAACTCAGTCATAAATCCAATTGTTCCAGGCACCAGACTAAAGAAAGATGAAGGCGATCCAGTAGATGATACTTTGTTCAAGCAAATAGTGGGCAGCCTAATGTATATCACTACTACGAGACCCGACATACAATTTGTGGTGAGTTTAATAAGTCGGTTCATGGCAAAACCAACTGAACTACACCTTGCAGCAGCCAAACGGGTTATGAGATACATACAAGGAACTCTTGATTATGGAATTTGGTACAAGAGAGGTGGAAAAGGAAGAATGGAAATTTTCACTGACAGTGATTTTGCTGGGGATCTCACTGACAGAAAAAGTACTTCTGGCAATGTGATTCTGTGGGATGGAGCAGCCGTAACGTGGTCATCAAAGAAGCAAGGAATAGTGGCGTTATCCTCCACTGAGACGGAATATGTGGCGGCTGCAGCATGTGCCTGCCAAGTTCTTTGGGTTCGAGAAATATTAGAAGAACTTCGAGCTCATCAAAAAGGAGAAAGTGTCATAAAATGTGACAATACTTCAGCTATACAACTAGCACAAAATCCGGTATTCCATGGGAGATGCAAGCATATCGGAATAAGGTTTCATTTTCTAAGAGATCTGGTTGGAAAGGGAACCATTGTTTTGGAGTATATCGACACACGAGAACAGGTAGCTGATATATTTACAAAGCCACTACATCGAGTTGATTTTCAAAGATTAAGGGAAAGACTTGGTGTGTGCTCTCTCAAATGCAAACAAGACATGGAGACAGTCTAGTTTGAGGGAGGATTTGTTGGAGTTTAAAGTCTTTACCGTTAGAAGAATTCAAATAAAGAGGACCGGGCCAAGTCAAGTGAACGTTGTACACGTGATAAAACCAAGTCCAAAGTTGTTTCCTTTATTTTAGTGTTTTCCCTTTTTATTAGGTCAAGTTTGTTTCTTTCTTTGTTACTCAATCGTGTATTTAAGCCACTTTGGTTTTGATCAATAAACATAAGAAATTGAGTGAGTTTACCTCTGATAAAGTCTTTCAGAAAAATTTACCATTATTCATAAATTGCTAAAACGTTATTAATCCTATACCAAAACCTCGTCTACCACAACCACCATCATCTTAACCCAACTCCTCAATCGGTCAAACCTACTCAACTACGATCTCATCCGGTCTAATTGTGGTCGATTCATTGCACAAACCTGTTTTCCAAACATTGTGCACAATCACTGTGTGATATACATCTACATAAATCGTGAAATATTTTGAGGTTCCAGGCTTAAACCTTGCACAAATATATCATAATTACTGGTTCATTTTTTTGGAACTCAAGTAGGGGATAAAATATAAATTTAAATGGGATGAAATGAAATGGTACGAGAGCCCATGCTCCATCTAATTCCTTTATAAATTCTCCTTTTTAGCATCTTGATAAGATTTAATAAAAAATTGTTGATGTTAAAAAAGTATTATTACTGGTTTGTGGTTCTCTTACCCCTGATTTGTCATTTCCGGATCTTGCGAGGTTATTGTGATCTCGGATGGAAAAACAATAGGAATATATATTGCAAGTTTGAGTAGAAAGTCGTAAAATCGTGTATTTTATGACTTTACAAACTTGCAATGTTGGTTACATAGTTTTTACGAGGGGCATGATCATTTCGATATAATACTGAATTACCAACAATCATATATCATATATGGTCCATTTTTATAATTATCCATATAATTATTTTATTTTTAATATTAAAGGAGAAGCATATATGAAAGTATGATGATCGATAATATAAATCAAATGAGTGATAACCCCCCAACAGAGGCTACCTAGTATGATTCAAATTAACATATTATACATTTCGGTTTAACAACATGATGACGATGATGTGAGAAAGATCTAGAACTGGCGACGATGATGTCTCAACGAAACCAGTAGATCGAGATGACATGCATGTCGTCACGATATGTGTATCCTATGGTGATGATACGTATGGCGATGAAAATTTTAAGCTAATGGGCAATTTTATGGCGACCACATGTTATCGTAATAGGTTGATAATGATTAATTGTCATATTGTGTTTTCCTTTTATGAATGCACCAACTTGAATTACAAATTTACAATCTAATTTTTATTTTCTTACTTTTCTGTATTAAAACACATTTTCCAATAATTTCAGTACATATATAGAAAAGGTTGTAGAACTTATTTCCCCCTTATTTTCTCCTTTAAACTTTACATGTATTAACATCTTTTCATTTGTCCCTACCATTCCAACTGTCTCTAATTGTTGCATCAAAAAAGAAATTATAAAGTAGTAAGCTGGGGGCACAAGTCACAAGTCACAACACTGGTAATACGTACCAATGAGACTGAGCACATAATTAAACAATTAATATCTTAAAGTAAGACTACAGTTATAGCATGCTGCTTTTGCCCTATTTTAGGAAACTCAATTCTCTCTCTCACTATTCTTTATTAAATAGGAAACCCTAAATTGAAAGATACCCAAAAAAAGGATGACAAAAAGACACACATCATGTCTTAGATCTTCCCACAAGATCAACAAAATTTTACTCTAAATAACAAAATCCCAGATTTTTAAGAAGAAAACCCTAACTTTCAATGGACCCTTTCTCAGAAAGCTATAACAACATCAACGAAGCTATAAGCAGCTTAACCACCGTTGCATCTGGCTCCTCCTCCACTCCTCCGGCGGTGGCCACCACCCCTAGCCGCTACGAGAGCCAGAAACGGCGAGACTGGAACACTTTCTGTCAGTACCTCAGCAACCACCATCCACCACTGTTTATTTCAGAATGTAGTGGTGCAAATGTGCTTGAATTCCTTTGTTACCTGGACCAATTTGGAAAGACTAAGGTTCACAACATGATATGTCCTTTTTACGGGCAGCCAAATCCACCTGCCCCTTGCCCTTGTCCACTCCGACAAGCTTGGGGCAGTTTGGATGCCCTAATAGGCCGCCTCAGGGCGGCCTATGAGGAAAACGGTGGATCTCCTCAAACGAACCCTTTTGGGGTTCGAGCGGTCAAGCTTTACCTTCGGGAGATTCGTGATTTGCAATCGAAAGCAAGAGGAATCAGCTACGAGAAGAAGAAACGAAAACGATTAGCACCACAACAAGCTGATAATTAATACTTGAATTGCAAGAAATTAACATCAGTGATGTAAGTGGTTATATATCATGTTGGATCTTGGTCTGCATTAATCTTTCCTTAAACTTTATTTTCTGCACTCTTATGTTTTTCCGATGTGGATTTATCTACAAATTAATGTAAACAATGAATACCATGATAATCTCATTGTTATTGTTAATTAACTTGGTTTCAAGTTATTCATTAGAGCATCTCCAATTTAAGCTTTTTGCGAAGTTTTTTTTTTATCTTTTATATAGGTTATTTGAAGGTAAATAACCTTCTAATAAAATCTTTTACTTCAAAAAAAATTATTTTCTAAGTCTTTCTCAACCAAAAAAAAACTATATGTAAATTAATATGAATTGGGATGCTCTTAGGACTCGACTATTTGATACAATATTTTAATGCAAAATGATAAATGTTTTGACTGTGTAACATTTGTTTGCGTTTCGTAACGGGTTTGCAAGTATACATATCATATTTATAAGCTAGTATATATTTAATAATAACATTTTTCATTATACGAAGTATGTAATTTGGACATTTCGTTAAATTGCACTTTTTTTTTTCTTCCAAAAACTAGTTTTTGTTTTAGGTTTTCTTATTAAAACAATAATTTGTTTGTAATGAAAACATAAGTATATTGTGTTTGCTCATATATTATTACTATTTTTAGGTAGAAATTATTAACTTTCAGTGAAGCAACAGTTGGAGTGGTAGAAACTGGTACTTGCACTTTCGTGTAGCAGCATTAGTATTTATGGAACTTGGACTTTAGAGTACTTGAAATTATTCTTGAGATTTTGATTTTACTTTTTGCGTACTCTTGTTGGTCTTGATAAGTGGTTTTTATCTTGCTTTATTTATTTATTTATTTATTGATAAGTGGTCGTTATCGATCTTGTCTAATTATTGACATTTAATCAAAACTTTAAATTTGGTGTTCAATGATTTACTAAAAGTTAATATTGACAGTATTTTCTTTATTTTATCATTTTTTTTTACTTTACAAAAAATTTATGGTTATATGTAGCAGCGTGAGTCGATCTTGTACAAGTTAGGTACCCTGTTAGTGTTAAAACACACACTTTTTTTATACAATTTGAATAATCAGTAAATGTTATTTGAGTTCAATAATTAATGAAATATCTAAATATGAATACCAAAAGCGTATTATACACTATATATGTGATCTAGTTATTTTGAAGTATTTTTATAGATTCTAATATGTATTTAATTTTCCTTTCGACGATATTTGATACGTTTTACCTTTTTCAAATTTTGTTAGATAAATTATTTTTTATACTAAAGATAAAATGGACCAAAATTACCTACAACTTTTTCGAAGTTACAAATACAGATGAAAAAACCTTCAAGCCTTGTTTAACAAATTAACTTAAAAGTCTTGTTATAACGAACACACACAAACCCATACAAGGATGTGTGCGTACACACCAAGTTAAAAACATAAGAAATGTGTACAAAAACATCATTAAACATAAATTAATGGGGTGATTGATAATGTCGAAGGTTTTCTTTAGGTTGACTTTTTGAAAAGAAAAAAAACATAAGTTAATGTGTAATAAAAATTCTCTGTTGTGCACAAATCATATTCCTTGGGGTGATTTTTAGCTAAAAGTATTCTTTCTATTTTCATAGACCAAAAAATTGTCAAGAAAAGTAACATGTGTTATAAATTAACTATAATTAAGATATTATTAGTATTTCTTTAAAGAACTAATTAAGTAAATAACAAGAAAAAAAATGAAGGAAAAAAACTAGAGATGAAGAATAAGAGAAGTATGTAAACACTTATGAAAGTGTTATAAGGTGCATTTGATTAATTCATTTTATGAGATATTTATACTAAAAGTTTACCTTTGATTTACATGTACATACAAATGAAAGGTAATTTAGTAGACAATGAATTGATATGAAAATGATATGAAGGTTGAAAATGTATGCATCCATTTAATGTTTTTATCATTACATATTCATAATTACATGATCGATCTAGCAATTTTCACAACTTTAGATATTTGAAAATTTCTACATTATCAAAGTGTAACATGCATGAATCAAATTTCTCTTTAGGGAACATTTGGCGGAAAAAAAAATCTACACATATATACAAGGGTAAATTTGCAAAATAATAATAATTAATGTAATGATATAGTAACAAAATACTTCAACATAATTATCAACTTAATCATTTAATAATAATTTGACACATGTCTTCTATTTATTTTATCTCCTTATCTATATTTATTTTAACATTTATTTTGATCTTCTCTTTAATGTTTTTTTATTAGATTTATAAATTAGGTTGTTTTATTATTGCTCTTACAAAATACTCCTATTATACTAGAGAAATAGAATGACAAGGAAACAAAATCGAAGAGTTAAAAAATTGTCTCAATTATATAAAATTCCCAAGACAATATCAGTTAACTAAAATTCAATGATGAAAAAAAAAAACTTTGTTGGTAATAAAAATCTCAAAACAGTATTTATTAATTTTATATCTAAGAAATTTCGCATCCCCGAGTAAATATTTTTTACTGAACGTACGGTGAATGTACACACCAGCAAAATCCACGGAACTGTTTGGGAACAGTATAATATTCTTTAAACTGATTATTATGTCATTTACTAATTTCTTTAAAGATTTTGCTAATTTCAACTTTTAAAGACTATTTTTAAGAATAAATAAATTATATACATTAGTTGTACAATAATCACAAAATTATCAAGTACTTACCATATTTATCATAACTTCCCCCTCGCCAATATTGGGTGAACCGGTAGCTTCCTTTTTGCCAATCAATCTCTTCTTGATAAAATAGTGGAAATTTTGGATTGAACCAGAAGCTCTTTTGTGTAAGATAAAAATATCTATTTATGATCCATTATGAGATGAAAGTATGAAACCCCGACTTGGGAGTCAGTACATGGAAATATGGAACCAAATCATTGCCATCTGTGACGACTTATTGTGCTCAAACATTGATCTCTCAAACACCTTTAGAAAAAGAAAAAAAAAACAATAGTCAAGACACGAATTTTGGGACCTATTAAAAGATGAATTTAGAAGTCTTTTCGAACTTGGAAGCAAATCCATCTTGCTTGGTAACGGAAAGCTTCACTCGCACGAACTCAATGATCGCAACTGCCACCGATCATGCTTATGTTCACTCGGTTGGGCTTGTTCATGGCTATTCTGGGCCTCCTTCTAAGTGGCGTATCCAGAAAAAAGTTTAAGGGGTTGCATAATTTTTAATTAATACTATATAAAAATGATAATAAGAAATTGGAAAGTACGATTTCATTACATATGTTGTCTATAACTTACATTCTAAAGTTGATCTCTTCGTTCTTTCATTGTAACATATAAAAGTGTTTTTTTCTACTACACAAATCAACACTTGATTCAAAAAATCATCATCCATTTTAATGTGCAAATCAGTCTTTAGAAGCTTCATTGCGGAAAATATATATCAAAGAGAAAATCCATGTTCTCTTGTTAACAAATATTGCAATAGAATGTATATTATTATTTTTCTACTACATAAGAATATCCGTTGTATTTTTTTAGGGGTGTCACCTATATTAAAAAGAACAAAATTGACACTAATTCAAAAGGGGTTGCTCGGGCAACTGTACTAGATCCACCCATGCTTCTAATCTCTCTATTGGGTCGCCCTCTTTCTAGCCTGTTGGGCCGCAGCTTTTCCAGGCGGCAGCCCTTTTTTATTACCGTTGTTAATTTTAACTACTACTGAAGCGGGTCAATCTAACATTACAAATTACAATGATGTGGTGGATAAAGAAACCGTAAAACCATGGTGGTTTGATTATCGGTTCTGGTCCAGTCCCGTTGGGTGTTGGGACCCCCTAACAACCTTAAAGAACACTTCAATGATTTCTAACAACTCGTTACATGTCACTAGAACTAGCTTCACTTTGCTATCTTCAAAAAATCTATACAAAAACTAAGATACAATGCGTACAAAAGGATACAACTTCAAAACATTATAACTTTTGAATTATGATTATGTTACCAAATTAGTCGATTTTGGATCCCGTCTTTCCTTGTAAAGTGTCGATTAGAAGATTTAAGTCGTTAATGTCGTAACGAAAAAGAAAGAACCTTGAACTCCAAGCACATGTACATAGCTGCTTAGAATGTTCAAGACAAGTGTATTTGTCTGGTGAGCATGTACATCCAGCAGCTGAAAGGTACAAGTCATAGAAGCACACAATGCATTCCCTCTTTACCAAACAACCAAAATCTTCCTCCATTTTGCGTGATTGTGAAGCCTTGCATAACAACTCTCTTTTGAAGGTTTCTCTCTTGGTGCGTGACTGGATTTTATAAAAAATTAAATAAAATCGTTCCAACCCAAACCCATTTTGACCCATAACTCTGAGGGAGTACAAGGGATATACCTTAAGTGCTTTTGTAAGCAAACCATCTTTTCCACAAGCATTATTCCATGATGACCTGGCAGCATCTCTAACAGCTTCCATTAACAGCTTATCATATGATATCATTGTCTTTCTATGCATCTCACTGTAAGTTTCTACAGTCAACTGTCCATGTGGCAACCAGTCAAGGGGTGCAAGGTTGACTTTTTCAGAAACACTAAAACCAGTATCAAATCCTGAATAATATGCTTCTGGAAATATAAGAACAAACTGTTTCGGATGCTGAACACAACGGTACACAGGTATTCCCTCTGATTTCAAAGTAGAAGGTGAAATTTGAGTGATCTGTACCAAATTTACAGAATTAAATAAAGGAAAAATATACGGTAACAATATTAGCAGTTATAATCCGACGATACTCACTAGTTTATGAAACAATTCACGATGACCCGATAATTCTGGAAATATTTTCTTGAGGAGTGCTTCAAATTGTAGGCGATAATTACCAGGAACGCCATACCAGATTCTTGAAGCACCGTGATGCATGTAACTCAGTAAATACAAATGGTGTTCTTCAACTTTCTAAAAAAAATATAAAGAGGAAAATTGCAACTTATTATAAGAAACTTGAATTTGATTTAAAAAAAGAAGAGAAAAAATAAATCTTACCCAACAAATGGATGAAAAACACATTCCTACATCCATGCGAGTCGTTGAAACAGCAGAATTTTCAGAATCAAAAGAAAGAAGAGAAGCGGGTAGTTTAGGGGTATTATTTAAATTCCAACCGGATTTTATATATTCAGTTTCATTGTTATTTTTATTATTATCAAGTGACGGTAAGGGAAATCCACTGCCAAGAACTTCTGCCTCCAAATTATGACCAGATAGTACCTATCATAAGTTGGCATAAGAACATAACTTATTAATAAAAAATAAAAAGTTTCAATACATACCTGGATTTCGTCAGTTGGATTTTGAACAATCCGCCAATATTCCCCTTCAACATTCTCCCAAAGTGGAGTCCTAAAACCGGTAAAAATATCCTTTTTCTGAAAGTAACTTCGTTTAAATTGCTCCGCATATGCCTTGAATGTTCGCAGAGTAAACTTGGGACCATGTTCAAAGTCAAAGTCAAAGTCAACAGACCCGTTATCCACTTTTGTTGAATTTCGTAGCTCTGTTTGTCTGATAACTTCATTAAGTTTTCTCTTTGAATGTAAATGTTCAAGTGCACTAATCTCTTGAACATGGGTACCAAATCTACCAGATTCAAAGTTATTTTCTTTTAAAAGAAATGGTGGCTTCCATGAATCAGGAGGAATAATACGACAAATTCCATATTCCTCGGCTTTTGGCCGTATTTTGGTAATATATTGAAAAATATCTTTAAACTCCTGTCACAAAAAGTCAAAACATATTTTAGATATAACTAAGAGAAAACATTGGAAATGTTTTTTTATTTAAATATTTACCGCTGCAGTTGGGTGAAAAGCAGGAGTATATTCAACTACAGGTCTGCAAGAATCTTCTGGACTCCAACTTGCAATAACCTGTAAGAACATGTAATCTAGAGTTAAGTTACAAGAAATTGGGAGGATATTATCCTAATTAAAGGATAAAATGGTATTTAATATTTTATATATAACTGAAAGAAATGATCCCAAACCTTTTGACAATTATCACAAGCTGAACACCCACGAATCACTCCTTTTGGTAGGGGATTTTCCTCAGAGAAATTCTGCAAGAATGACCGACTATTAACTGCTATTTGTCTTTATAATCTTATTTAAACTGGTCATATCAATGAAACCATTTGATAAAAACACGGCAAAGGAGATAAATAACCGTTTTAAGATGTTTTTTATCCTGTTTTTCCAGATTGGTGAGTTGATCATTAAGTATCCATGGCCTTTGTTTAACAGACTTTTGAAGCGTTTCAAAATCAACTGACTCAATGTCACTTTGAATGTCTTCCAAATTTGAAGTATTTTCGTCCCCTTTTGTCCTCTTCAACGTGAAAGTTGTGAGGGATACAAAACCTGGTGGGGCCCGCACTTCCTCTTCTATTTTCCTTCTAGATATTCTGCCATTACTCGTCATTATAGCTCTGTGAAAGCAGACAAAGATTAAGTAGTTTATATGTAGATTTGGTGCCATTAAACATATTTCACAGTAATTCCAAATTTAAACAACTTTACATGACATGTTTAAGTCCCAATATTTAGCTATGAAACACTCTCTCTTACAAAATTAGGGTTCACAATGCAAAGGAACTGAATCAGTTTGCTATAAATGGGAGTTTCATTTTAAAACATTTCTATTGCAGAGTACACCATTATAATCTTATCACGATCTTAATTTTGATCAATGAGAGCTGTAAATACATATATTTTATTTCCCTAAATCTTAATCCAAATCGATCAACTAACAGATAGCAAGTCAAAATAGAGCATGAGCGATTCAAAAATGTAAACCCTAGAATGCAAGTTCTTACCCAATACAATCGACCGCAATGCAAAGATCAGAGAAAAACCGGGTAATGCACAGTCCAGAAACCCCACAGCTCACACACACTTAATAACATGCTATATGTTGTAAGGTTGTTTTCGAAACGAGCTCCAATGCTACATTACACAAAATCAATTCAGTCACACTCAAAATTCAGAAATACAGATTAAAATTAGGACAGCAGACGTGCTATCGCTACTATAGTAAGTGTATAAACAGTAGAAAACTGACAATTTGTAGCGCTTGAATATCACTTTTAAAGCATACTGCACAGATGACGCTGTGGAAATGATATCGGTTGCGCTTGCCAAGGCAGTGATTACGGCGTCACAGTCGCCGGTGGCGGTGGCGGTGGCGAAAGAGAATCAGCTCCCAATTTTTCAAAAAAGTTATACACCCCGCCTCGTGATTAGGGTCGAAATAAGGATTACGAACAGCAAAAGATGTTCTAAGCCAAGGACATCATCTTGATATTTGTATTTGTAAATGTTGCATAAGTTAGAGAAATGTTGGTTCAGACTTCAAAGAGTGTATTGCTTATTTATTTTACAATTTTCATTTATGTGTATAAGAAAATAGTTAGAAAATGTTATTATGTTAGTTTTAGTAAAGCCCTTTATTGTTTAACAAGATTTGCGTAGAAGCACGTTTCGCTTAGAACATTTGGTAAGTAAGTTTGTTATAACATTGTTATAAATCATTAACATCAAATGTGATTGACTTAACTATTAATTGTCATATTCACCATCATTGAACATTACGAATATCATGTTATGGTTCATTAAATCATTGAGTAAATTACACGAATGATCCCTGTAGTTTGATAAAAGTTTTGGATTTGGTCCCTAACTTTCAGAAATTACACCCGTGGTCACCGTGATTTGGACTTCGTATTGCTTTTGGTCCAAAATACTAACAGACGTTAGATTGGGATGTTAAATATTTGAAGTGACTAAAATACCCTTTTCTTTATCTTTTTCATATAATTTAAAAACCCATCTTTCCTCTTTCTTCTTCCTCCTAAATCTAAATCACTAATGTGGTGATTTATCACATACCTATTGTTATTTAATTAAAGTAAAACGTAATTAAAGACGTTCAAAATTAGTTTATGAAGTTAATATCTATTGAGTAAAATTACCGAAAAACAGAAATCTTCAAAAACCCAATTATAAAGACTTCCCAAAAGTCATCCATTAATCCCAATAACAGTAAAGAAATGGAAGAGATCTCAGAGTTTGCATCTTAATTTCAAATCTACAATTATTGACAAATTGAAAAGCAACATCCAAGTCAAGATATCACCGTAAATTGGCAACCCAGATCACTATAAATTTCATCATAAACAACAAGAATCAAACATCAGATTTTGGAAGGAATGGACGAGGGGGCGATAAACAGCTTTTCAAACGACTAGGCCGTACCCTAATCGGAGGGAGCTGTACGATGGAGATCGAAGTTGTCGCAAAAAAATCAGAACTCGCCGGAGAAGATGAGTAGTGGCAGAGATATGATTTTCCGGTTGAGAGATAATGAGAACTGGAGAAGATTATGACGACGGGTATAATTTCTGAAAGTTAAGGATCAAATCTAAAACTCTTAGTAAACCACAGGGACTATTGGTGTAATTTACTCTAAATCATTTCTTCACCACTACTAAGAGAGGGGGATGTGGTGGCGAGGCCCCCCTCCGCCGGATCAAAAAGTCCCATGTGGCATGCTTTTGGCGAGCAAATCCCTTCGCCACCATACCGTCCGTTATGCGAGTGAGGTGGAGCGCCGGACCACTTGCGAGGCCGACGAAGAGAGAAGGTTTTTGGGGTGTTTTTATTGGGTAATGGGTATTTTAGTGGGTCCAAAAAAAATATTTTAGGTTAAGTGATGGTAAAGGAGGTATTTGGGGGTTTTGAATATGAAAAGTGAAATAGTGATGTGACACAGATGTGGCGCATAGGTGGCATCTGACCCAAGTGACCACACCTAATCCTATAAACAATACAAATACCATGTCATGATCCACTAAATCATTTCTTATCTCGTTATAATAACACAAATAAATAAATTAAAATAACATTTTATTACACAAAAGCTAAACATTGCATAATTAAAAATACATAAAACTAAAAAATGAAGGAAACGCAACTTAAAATGCATAAACTACAGTTGATTTTGGACAACTTAACTTAAATGATCATTTCTTCTTCTTTAAGGGTTACCTCTCTTCTTTTGACCCCATTAATTCGTCGAGTCTCCATTATATGTAGTAAAATTGTTCCTTAGTTTTGGAAACGCCCGAGGTGAAAATTTTGTTTATAAAAATCAAGAGAAACAATTAAAAGAGAAATAAATGTTTAGTACGTAATCATTTTATTAAAATGATTAGTTACAAGTTAATATCGATAAAGTTCAAAAGAGTATTTCTATTATGATGGGTTCCCACTCAAAGACACTCTTGACAAAAATGTTTCAAATTGGATTTCAAAGTTTCAACTTTAACCCAATGTTCATGCTTCATGGCATGATAAATAGTTTTGTTCTTACAAAGATCGTCATTATATAGTCATTTTGAAATTAATAATTAAATAAAACTAGTCCACTTTAAATTCCAAATAATACAAGACCAATTAAGCAGAAACGCAAAGGCTGAAATAAAAGATATAAACATGGTCATTAGATAACATTACAAAATTAAACTCAATAGTCAAAATTGAATTCTAATTTAACTCTCTTTTAATAATTATGATAAGATGATTCAGTAAGTGTCATACAACCATGTCTAATATTTCTACTTAACGGGTATCTATTGGGTCGGGTTTTTCAAGCGGATTTAATCTTGGCTGATGTTGAAGCAAGGTGGGAAAGAGTGCTATGTCCCACAAACATCAAGAAGATCCCCAAAACTCCCAAAGTTTTCAATGTGGTGAAAAGATCCAACTAAAATAACAAAAAAAAAAAAAAAACATGTATATATTAGAGGTGTCGTGAAAATGTGACTTATTGAATGGTTTTAAAGTGGTGAAATTGAAAACGTACCTTCAACCAGAAAAAGACGTAGAGTAAAAGTATGGCTGCAATGCCACCGTGGAAGAGGATGGCAAAAGTGGCGGGTATGGTTGATGTAGGGAAGTTTTTTAAGTTCACATCAAGACGTAATAACTATATAAACATAAATTAAAATGACATTATAAAAAGTTCAAAAAATATTAATAATTAGTCAGCTACTAGAGGTTAAGTTCACACCAAGGCTGTAATTAGTAATGACATGACAAGAAGTGTCGCTAAAAGTAGAAAGATTAGTCAAAAAAGTATCCAGGTTTTTTTTTTTGCTACACATAGAAAAGGTGCAGGAGGTAAAATGACTTTTTTTTTTTAACAGAGGTAAAATGACTTAAAAGGGTGTAAGAAATAGATGACCTTTTTGTGACAATTTTTTTCTATAAAGGTTTCATTAATACCTAAAAAACTTGTACCCTTTACCTACACTTTTTAAATAGTGCGTGTAAAGACTAAACCTTTGCTACTCTTTTAATAGAGTTTCACTAAAAGCCCAGATATAGAGACGTCTTTTGTGTGTCACTAATACCTCTGTTACAAAATGGCGTTTTCCTTGTAGCGAAATCTTCTAAAAAAACAATTTAGGAGGTTGTAAATGTTAAAAATTAGATCTTGGTTGACTGTTAACCCGTTTTAGCCAAATTTTTACTTGGCCCGTTTGAGATTTGTGCACACAAATACCAAGTATATAAAATTTACAGATGAAGGACTTACCCCAACCAAGAAAGCCAGAAATGGAACAAGAACCAGACCCAAGAAAGCAAAAGAAACTTCCTGAGGAGGACGTTTTTCTGGAACCCTGAAGATATGGGCTATCTCTGCTTTGGGCCCGTATCTCAAGTACGGGTCAACAGCTTGTGGAGGTGGGTGGGTTGACTTTTCAGGTGCCTTAGGTAAATCTAACTCAATGGAACCAAGTGGTTGCAAGAAAGAATTTTCCTGCCAGACCAACATGAGCTTAGAAAATGATTGACAATATGTGGAGTGAAAATATAGCTAATATGTGAAAACATTTACCATGACTGCATCACCCACTGTCAGCTCGATGTTATATTGACCAGAAAGATAGTAAAACTTCTCAACAAGACCAAGAAAATCCTGAACAGGTAATATTAAAGTGTAAATATTACATCTAACATATGAAAAAAAATAAAAAAAACAATTAAATATACAAAATACAAAAAAATTATAAAAAGTAACTGACCAGAGTTAATTCAAACTTCTTCCCAGAGTTCCCCACAACAAAGATATGCTCAACTCCAGTTTCATGTCTCAGTTTTAATAATGCCTGCAAAATAAAAAGAAGTTAAGCAGAAAAATGAATAATCGAATAGAAACAGTCTAGGAATTGGTAAGAGACCTGATGAGGCTTAAACGATTTGCCAAATGGGGTTGTCAACAGAAAGGATAACTTCAACTTTTGAAGGTGATTTGCTGATAGAACCACATCAGTCTTTCCAGGTAAGTCAAGCCTAAAAAATCAAAGATTCAGATAATAATTTTTTTTTCTTAATCATTATAAAAAAAGGGAAAATGATTTCTTTTATTACAAAAAAGAAAAGAAAAAGAAACTCATACTTATTTTCAGACTCCACAATATCACCCTCAAGCACTGCAAGTTTGGCATTATCAACTTTAACAACTCCTGTAACATGAACTGGCACTTTTGTTCGTCCTCCAGTTGCAAACTTTCCTTTTTGTTCTGGACCTGAAAGCACAATCTACCAGAATAATAGATTAATTAAATATATTCCCCCAATAATTACAATATTAAAGTGTCAGTTATGGATCAAAATGAAATACCTCAAAAGCAAAAACATACTCCCCAACATCAACATCTTGTGGTAAAGCATCCATGATATGGATATCTTCTTTTGGATCAAAATGAAGTTCCTGAATCGTAACAATTAATGATAGCAAATCAAATTAATAAATATATATGTTATCAGTAATAATTGTTGATTTATAGAGTACCTGTTGAAGGACTGAAGCGTCTTTTGAACCAGAGCTGAAAACCTGCATGAGTTTTACTGACAAAGGAGGAGCAGAAGATCCCAAAACAGTGTTTACTCTGACCTTAAGTTTATCTTTACTGGTCAATGAAAGCACAGTAGCTGGAAGCGATAAAATTAGAGGGATTGATACCCTGCAGCAATAACTAATTTAAGATTCTAGAAGAAAACAAAAAATCTGCTGTTTATGAAATATAAACTTGCCTATTGTTTTCTAAACAAGATAAAGCATCAATTTGGTAATACAAATCTTTGCTATTTCCAGGTGTTCCAATACCGAGAAAGAATCTTGCCAAACCCAATATTTTGTTCTCGGGTATCTGCAGAATTGGAGCAAAATTGGGAATAAATTATGAAAATAGGAAAAGGAAGTGGCATGTAATGTAGTGAATGAATATGAGAGTGTATTGTACGTTTAAACTTCCAGAAGCGGATGCAAAGGCTGTCAGCCCTCGGACAACTGCTGATGTGGCAGAAAGCGGGCTTTGGTGTCCACTTGCATCGATGTGTTTGTCATCAAAGTAATAAGCTCCATCATCTACAAAACAATATTAAAATCATGAATCATCAATACAATAATTAATTAGTACAATTTTAACAATATAATTACAAATTTCTTAAAAGGAGGGAGATAATTCATGCACTAACCATATTTCTCAATACTGTCAAAGAGCTTCACAATATCTCTTTTTAGTGTACCAATCTGCAACAGTTAGATAGCAACACGAGCCTAATATGTTATATTCAGTAAAAATGATAGAAAATAAACATCACAAACTGACAAAAGTTGTGCTAATTATAACAAGAAATATGGGTAAAATTTTAAGTACCAGATTTTCATCGATTTCAGAAGCTGCTAATGATATAACTCCAGAAAGGGTTTCAAATGCTACTCCTGAGTTAAGTTAATATATGACGTGAGTAATTGACAAGATAAAAGGTCAACTATGACCAACTTCAGGAATAAGCAAAACTAGGGGTGATTATCGGGTCAGAACCGAACCGATATAACCGATAACCGATTAAGCATAAAATTCGAAACCGAAAACCGAACCGTTAATACTTATTCGGTTTCGGTTTTGGTTCGGTTTTGGGTCCGGTTTTCGGTCTAAAAACCGATATGGTCCAATAAGCTCCAAAACTATTTTTTTGCTATTTTTTCCCACTTTTCAGATTTAACCTCTGAAGTCACCAAGTCGTCAAATTGTTTTCAACACAACAAATGCAAAGACCAAGTGACCAACTTTCAAAATAGACACTCTAACAAAAAATCGACGATGAAGTTTAGAAGTATGAGCAGTCTTTTGGAAACCAAAGGGTTTTAGGAAACAAAATAATTAAAATTGAGAAAAGAGATATGGACAAGTTATACGAGGCTATCATATGTGGGAGGTGGTTGAGGGGTATCCTAGTTTTTAGTTGTATGAGCTTAGTTATCGGTTCGGTTAAAAACCGATAAGAAATGGACCGAAACCGATATGGACCGAAACCGATATAGCCATATTTCATAAACCGAAAACCGAACCGAAATCTGTTATCGGATCGGTTTCGGTTGGTTTTCGGTTCGGTTCGGTTTTTCCGGTTAAAATGCTCACCCCTAAGCAAAACATAAAAAATATCTTTTGAATAATATTGTGTCAATAAAGCCATAAAATATAGATCTTGTCAAGTGAACAATGATTACCTGCAGCATAAGTACTTGATTCAGGATTGTTAGAACTATAGCGCCACCTTCCATCACTTTGGCTGAGAGCCTGCGAAAAATTACAAAGCCAACTAAAAAATTCACATATCAAGTAACACTAAAGTTGTGAAAAATCTGCTTTAAAGAAGGAAAAATCCAACGTTTTCCATATAATATAGGTAATACAAACCTTTATGGATCGTAAAATCCCATCAGCATCTCCAAGAAGTACGTCCACTTCAGAACTATGATCCTGCAATAAAATTGAAAAGATGTAAATGCAAATCTAACATGTATACACCAGAAGGGAAAAAGATTTAAATTAACTCCCTTAATAAGTAGCTTGTGTTTTAAAAAAATGGATACCTTGATAAGTAGCAAACCTCCTATTGAATGATGATAATCTAGAAGCGATGATGCATCTTTGACAGCATCTTTAAGTCTTGAAGCAATGTTCTAAGGAAGTAAAAATTAGTATAAAAGTATTTATGCATGTAAAAGATTATAACAAAGAGCATTCCAAATTATGAGCAAAACATGGTGTAAGATTAATCATACCGTTAAATCTGTGTTACTGATCTTGCATTTTAATACTCCATTAACTCGTAATGCATGGTACAAATCCTTCGAAGTTGCAGATGGTGAAGAAAGAGTATCCACCACAGAATTACAAGTTTGGTGCTTTATATCATGTTTCTTTTCTATTCCAAGGACCTCAAATGTCCTTAATGCTTCATATGCTTCTTCTAAGCTGAAATATATAACACTTAATCAGACGTGTAGGACTTGTAAGTGGTATTGCAACAAATAACTTTTCATTCTTTAAGCCTTTTAGTACACATAACTACATGAGACATAAACATACTGTTCTTAAACTAAACACGTAATTCACACAAGCATCAAAAAAAGTCCTCTAAACACATGCTCTCCTGTCGATTTTTTATATTGACCAACATAATTTTTCTAAGAACTGTGTTGTATTCCACTTTGAAGCTCAAAAATGCACAATTGATGAGCTTCTACAATTCACATTTCACATCCAGAGCATTATCAACCAATTAAGTACTCATGTTATCCTATAATTTAGTAAAAAGAGCTGGAAGAGAAACCAGCTACTTATTCCTACGCTTTTGTTTGCTACAATTTTTTTCTTCAAAGGAAATTTTCTTTGGCCTAAAATTTGATTCGAATAGAGAACAATGCCTGCGTGAGTCTATAGTCACTTTATCGCAGCTACATTTTTAATTCCATAAACACAGACACATCGTATCATCCGTATTCATCTAAATAAATCGATCAATTTCCACATATGATCCATATAATTGTTTAGTGTATACATGTATAACAAAAAAAGCTCGATGCGAAAGTTAGAGGGTTTAAGCAAACCTCGAAAACGATCCAGCGGCCGGGGAGAACAGCTCTAATGCAGCGGACCGGTGAGATTCAGAGATCGGGTGAAATATCGCCACAGCTTCACAGATCGACGCTACTGCTAGTAGTACAGCAACAAATCCTAATTTTCTCGTCATTGCCTGTATTAATTGGAAATGATAAAATGAAACAGAAATAGAACAAACTAAGGAGTGCAAATTTGATGGAAGCTATGAAATTGAGATTGAATCAGGATCATACGAATATGATCGGCCTTCGAAGAGATACGAGTTATCAAGAGCGTTAGAGCATGCGACACCAGTCGAGTGGGTGTTTTGAGTCTTCGTCCGGACTATTTTTCAACGCCGGAATGCCGCTTAGGTATTAGATGCAGGGGTGAGCACAACAGGATACCCGCCCGGTTCCGACCGGAACCGGAACCACAGGTTCTGAAATCTCGGAATCGGAACCGGAACCTGGAAGACAGGTTCTTAAATTTTCGGAACCGGAACCGGAACTGCCGGTTTCAGAACCGGTTCCGGTTACCCTGCCTCTAAATTCATAAAATTTTAAGTATTACAAACTAGATAAACAAGAAGATAAATTAGATAAATTACACAAACTAGCAATTACATATATCGTTTAACGATTAGAAATACTGTTTAACGATTTTACATATGGTTGAACGAGTTCAAAATATAAATAAGTGAACAAAAATCATTTTCTAGTACTTACTTCCATATTCAACGAGTTTAAATATGGCTCAATCAGTGATAATAAAGATAAAACCCATTTTATTTAGACTATTAAGTTTGCGAGGTATTTTACATTTAGGTAAACCTCTTAAATTTAATGTATATTATCTTATATATTATTATATTTATTAAAAATATACCGGAAAACCGCGGTTCCAGGGTATCCACCGGTTCCAGGTTCCTTAATTTTGAGAACCGGAACCGGAACCTCTTAGAGCGGTTCCATGATTTTAGGAACCAGAACCGGAACCTCCTAGCAGGTTCCTCGTCCGGAACCTCCGGTTCCGAGGCAGTTCCGGTTCCAATTCCGGTTATCCTCTTTTTCTGCTCACCCCTAATTAGATGGGCAATACTTTCCCGTTTCCCCCCTTCTTAAATGTTTGTCCAGAATCAGTCCCTCTAACTTCTCTATACTTGCTAAACAGTAAACTCAGTATCAACTCGTTCATTGATATTTACATGGGAAAATATGATCCCCTACGCAGGGGCGTCTCCAAAATTCCGAGATTCCGAAGGCTCTGTGTTCTAAAATTGGACTTTCTAATTATTATTTTTTCATGTTAACTTATTAAGTTGACTTAAAACTTTAAGATTATACATAAGATGTATATAAAAAATCAGGGCCCTTTCGAAATGTGGGCCCTGTACGGCTGCACCTGTTGCACCTCCTCAAAGACACCCTGCCCCTACGCAATAAAGTTCATATACAACAACCGTATTCAATTTCAATATAGATAGTCACTGAAGGTAAAAAACTGTTTCTGAAAAACATCCGGTATAAATACATAATAAAATTGTCATGCATGATGTCATGAGTATAAAAAGATACTCTAATGAAATAAATTAGTGTGAAGTCATCAGCATGCCAAAATATGCAAAACAATGTTATAGGTTAAAAACAACAAATATATAAGGATGTAAACATACACGTTTAAAAGTAATGTAAAGTGTGTAAAATATTTAAAATATGTAAGATATATAAAATACGTTAATATGTTCAACCCGTCTAACTCATATACAAAGTGGCTAAACCCGTTTGATTTGTTTAAATTGATGGGCTAAGTGGGTTGTGTTCATGTTAAGTGATACCATACTGCTAATCCGATTAGTTAAATGGGTTGTGTTCAATTTAGATGATACTATATTGCTAAGATACCAACTTAGATCCGAGTGAATGTTATATGAGTTTTGCTACATTTTATAATTTAACAATTTAGTATATTTATAAGAGATATCACAATTAAGTTCATCACAAAACAAACATTTCTAGTTTAGATTTCATATAGTATGAAACATCAAACTCATGTAAAAGGATACACATTTAGCTTCAAAAACATATGCACGACATTTCATTAAATTAGAGTTGATACCCACCGTCAAATGTAATGCGACTGGTAATCGTGAGTGCCAACAAACATAGCAAACGTGGCCAAATCAGAAGCACACACGTGTACACCTTACCTGCATACACGTCATCAGAACACTAATTCAACAACGATGGCATAACCACCATCAAGGTACAAATACTCGCAGCTCCCCCAAAGCAGAAGACGAACCAGTCAAACAATACGAATATGGAATCGGAATCAAGCAGTATCAAAGTAAATGGCATGCAATTCGGATACAGTGGCGATAATCCTATTTTTGTGGATTTCAATCTCAAGATTTCTCCTCGATCTCGTTGTCTTCTTGTCGGCGCTAACGGATCTGGTATTTGTTAACCCTAATTTATCTGTTTATAATTATATTCACATTTGTAATTTGTGTTAGGAGTTTATAAGTATTATACCACAGATTGGAACTCACAATACTCGTTTTCTCTAATTTAGTAATTCAATTGTTTATAAATTCCCGTATCATTTTTGATTGATTTAAACCGAATTATGCAAAATTGGAAATCCTGATTTATTTGACATTTTGAAGCAATTACTGAAAGGCTGCTTTTAAGTCAATTATACATGGTTTAAGCACTTAAGCTAGTATTCTGCATATTTGAAATTTTGTGAAAAATGCTCTTACAGCGATCTATAATCAGAAATTTCATGAATACCAAAAAGCTTGCTTCCTGTTGGTGATTGAACTTGATATTTGTCATATTCGTTTGTTCAACGGTATCTGTATTTTAGCATAAGAAAGCACTATTATTACCCTGTACCTTTGCAGGAAAAACTACTTTGCTGAAGATTTTGGCTGGAAAACATATGGTTGGTGGGAAAAATGTTGTGCGTGTGCTAGATTTTTCATCTTTTCATGACACACACTTGGTTTGTAGCGGTGATTTGTCTTACTTGGGTGGATCTTGGACTAAAACTATAGGTTCTGCTGTAAGTTCATTACCCTTTTTTGTTATGCTGTCTACTTTACATTTAATTGTAGGTTAACATCTATACATTATGCATGATTTTTGTTCCATTTCTTACTGCTTTCGCTTGCACTAAATTAGTGATATCCACTTTGTAAAATTATTATTATTAAATTCAGGGAGAAGTGCCACTACAAGGAGACTTCTCTGCGGAACATATGATATTTGGAGGTCGGTTGGTGCTCTTATTGCCATAGCATTTATATAAATCTTACTAAAGTTTATTATTTTCAGTTGAAGGGATTGACCCGATTAGAAGAGAGAAATTGATTGAGCTGTTGGACATTGACCTACAATGGCGAATGCATAAAGTTTCTGATGGGCAAAGACGAAGAGTGCAAATCTGTTTGGGCCTTCTTCATCCTTTTCAGGTCAATTTCTTCTTTCATCACATAGTTAATGAATATTTATGTTAGTTTGTTTATACCAAAAATTTAATACGATTTGTTTAAAAAAGTATATTGATATTGCTCGTTCAGGTTCTTTTGTTAGATGAAGTAACGGTTGATTTGGATGTTGTTGCAAGGATGGATTTACTAGAGTTCTTCAAGGAGGAATGTGAGCAGGTACGAATTATCTAATTTCGTTTTTTTTTTTTTTTCAGTTTTAAATTTCTAAACCAATTAGAGTATGGTTTCGAAATTGTAACAGAGAGGATGTACAATCGTATATGCTACTCATATCTTCGATGGTCTAGAATCATGGGCAACAGATTTAGCTTACATACAAGATGGAGAATTAAAACGATACGAGAAATTAGCAAATCTTCCCGAAATGAAGAACTCTTTGAATCTGCTATCAGTGGTTGAATCTTGGCTTCGTTCTGAAACTAAAAATCCAAAAAAGAAAAATGTAAATTCGTCACCCGTAATCCCAAAATCCTCACCGTTCGATTCATCCCCTTTCAGATCAACCAGACACATGGCGTATTACCGATGATTTTTATTTAAACGATTTGTAAAAGTTTATACCCTCAAAGTCGAAGCTGCTGGCAATGTGTAACTATCTTTTTGTCTTTTGGGACATTAGAGTACGATTATAGGTACTTGCTATATGGATTTTTTTTTCTTCCTTATTTTGATTAAATTTGTATCTTTGGACAACAGTAGCATGTCCATGTTTGGTAATTAACGTGTGTAATGATTAACGATCAGTATATTATCTGATCAGTTTAAAAATATCTGTTTCGATATTTTAGGCAAGGAGGAATTTTGTTTAAAGGATCACCCACAAACCGCTAAGACAAATACATTTTTATAATCTTTTCAAACAGTGATATACTGAATAATGTGATAATATCTGTCTCTTGTGTATTTTAACTGTGTGGAATTTAAATGTGTTAGCTATCCTATATATAGCTACAAAACTCAGTCATATGAAGAGACTGCATCTCTTGTGTATTTCAATTGTGTGGAATTTACATCATTACATGTGTTAGCTATCCTATATATAGCTACAAAACTTGATCATACGAAGAGATCGAACAACCAAAGGGTCACGAGAATAAATACATGAATTACTCAATTACTACACCAGCTAATAAATACATTACACTCTAATATTCTATTACTCTTGCTCGAAGTTGGATTATAGATATTGATCACGCCCTGCTTGTTACAAAAATGACTAACACAACTCCTTGGTAACTAGTAAAAACATTGGTTAATTGATCTTCACTCATCACATGAGGCGTTCTGATAGTTCCATCTTCTAACTTTTCACGAGTAAACGTTTAGCTCTTTCATGAAACACCGGATTACTGCAATGTGGATAGATGCTCTATTGTCACACTTTAGGTCAATTGGCTCGGACTGAGTACGACCAATTTCACTAAGTAAATTACATATCTATACTAATTCACAAATCACAAGTAGTCTGTGTCATGGCTCTGTGTTCTGATTCCACTTGAACAAGACACCACATTTTGTTTCTTGGTTTTCTAAGATACAAAGGTTTCCAACAACAAAGACACAATTTCCCGTTTTATAGCGTCTATTATTAGGATTTTCGTTATAGCCAGCATCAGTAAGAATATATACGTAAAATTGAAAGTTTGCAAGAATATATATGAAATTATCCATATTTTAAATTGTAAGAAGTTATATTGTTTGCACGTGACATTCTTTGTAATATTCTGAGCAATCAAACCAGATTGTATTCGTCATATTTTCATACTTAATGCCAAACTATACTTGTAAGTTGTAAAACACACATATAAAACAGGTATTCATACTATAAAATGGAATACTATACTTGTAAGTTGAGTTTTGCTCGTAATGTATGCAATTTAATTGTTGTTGTGACTGGTTTTGAATCTCTCATAACATCTGGTAATATTTATTCATGAAATATGGAATATTGAACCCGTAATATCTATAAAGTCATTCATAAATCTTTACGTTTCAAAAATTGTGAGAACTAAATGATACAATTTAAATTGATATCAAATTACTCTATTATTTTTGCTAAACCTAAAACTCCTAAAACCTGTGCCAACGGTGGCGTCCTCCACCCGTCGTAGGCACGTCGAGCCTCGACACCGTTGGCACGGAGCCGTCTTGGCTCAGGTCGGTGGGATGACGTCGTGGTGGAGACGGAGAGAAGGGGGCGTCGTGGGAGCCGTATGAGAGAGAGTGGGGAAGAGAGAGGAAGAGGGTGTTGGGAGTTGTACATCATGCTTTAAAAACTTGTACCATTGTCTATTTTTTAATATAAAATAGGTTTTTCTCTTTATTTTTTTTACTATTATAATGTTTTTGTTTTTATTATAATTGTAATGTTTTTTTATTATAATGTAGTGGTTTTTTTTAATTAAAAATGATGATGTGGAAAAGATGTGTTTAGTGATGGGTTAGTGATGGGTATGGTTGACACGACCGTGTCAGTAGCGGGTCAGTAAGGATGTGCTAACGTGACGCTACTGATAGGTTTAATGATGGGTAAGGGTTGGGAGAGGCCTAAGCCCAACGTTTATTTTAAATAGAAGAGCTCTACAAATTGTAGCTCCTCCACGTCGTTAGACGTGTTTGTGCCGGCCTCCCTCATTGATCAAAATTTCTTATTATATTACTTCATCGAATAATAAGATATTATTTTTTTCCAAAAATGAAATAAATATATTATCATAAGCTATAAAATATATAATCAACAATAATAAATTTACATATCAATTTAAATAATGTTATATATGCCAAAAAAAATACAAACTCTAATATTTCAAGATTTGACACATGGAATGCCTTTTAATATATATATTCGATTTGATACATGTATCAATCTCATTTTTAAGCATATTCAATTTGGGGCACATATTCTGTTCTTAAAAAATTATAAATGTCAATAACCCTACTAAAACATTCTTAAAATAACACCTCTTTCATCTAATAATATATATTAACATCTTTAATCTAACTACTTAATAATACGTTTTGATGTATATGACTCATATGAATAATCAGATGAGATTCATATCTCAACGACTCAACCAACATATATAGCCTTAAAATTTATAAATATCTATGAAATTAAGCTCATGGTGTATTGTTTAGGTCAATAAATATATTTATTAATACTTTTAGTCAAGTTCTAACAAACATACTATAGTCGCGTCAAGATTTAAGGCGCGACACCGATCCTATAAAATATCTTATGTCGGCGATGTTAGACATGACGTAAGATAAGAGGGCATAAGAAACACCTTAATGAAATTTGGACTTTTAAAAAAAATGAAAACATATATAATTATGAATTTAGATGCAACACTTTTTGTAAACTTGATATATGAATTATCATATAAACTAATATATATCTATAATTTTTTGTAAACTTTATATATACATATTTACTATATATAATGCACTTGAGACTTTCCAAAATTAGCAAAGCTTAATTTCAAGCCAAGACACTTACTATTTTGGAAAATATTTGTGTTTTGAAATATTTGGCAGCCCCTTAACTCGAACATGCAACCTTCATGTTATTAGTAAAGAGCTATAACCAACTAAACTAATAGAGCATATGTTAATTATTTGACTACAATTACTTATATAGCATATTATCTTTATTAATTTGTAAACTCATACTATTATTCAATTGACCACCACACACCACAACCATCACTACTCACCACCACCACCACCACCAACTACCACCATCACACACCATCACCCACCAATCACCATCACAATCACTACAGGTGTCACCCATCATCACTACGCATCACCACCATCACTACCACAAAGTATAGTTATAGGATACATGTCACCGCATTACTCATATACCATACTAATAATAAATTTATATTACTACTCTTAAATGTAAAGAATTTTTTTTGGTTGATTTTACATATATTTTAATGAACAATTTTAATTTAATTAAATGAATATTGTATTTATTACTCATCCATTTCAAGATAAATAATACATTTTCTATTTTTTGACAGATTCAAATTAAGTAATATAATTATTATTGTTTGGCAGCTATAAAATAAATGATAATTTATCTTATTTGGTACTCCTCCATCCCATAATTATTGTACACAGACAAAATAATACAATTTAAGAAAAGTGCATTTATTATACTGTTCAACCAATAAAATTTATTTTTAACACCAATCTAATTTTTGATTGGTGAATTTTCAAGTTGACAATAATTTTGGGACAAATTAAAAAGGAAACATGTATAATAAAATTAGGACGGGGGAATATAATATTGTGGACTCCCGTCTACTAACTATATCATTTAATATAGTGAAATTACTCATTTACTCTTACTTTTAAACATCATTAATCTCAATTTATTCAAAAAGTGTGAGACTCATCACCAATTGATCTAAATCAATTGGCCACGGAGGATAGTTTTGAGATTTTTTTTCAAGAGGTCTTGGGTTCAAAACTTGTTGGAAGTAAAAACTCGGAGATAAAAAAGGTGGTGGAGTTTATTCAAAAAAAAAAAGATGGGTTCGAGGTAGGCATACTGCCCGTTTAGATGTCACTGCTGACTCGAACCACTAACTAACTTGCCAATAAAAAAAGAAAAAAACTAAGTATTTAATTTAATGTAATTTAACCCACCCTTATTATGATATTTTAGTTTAAAAATTATAAAATTAACAATATATAACTTAATAAAAAAGGAGGACATATATGAATAAGATCTACTTCGTATTTACTTTCATTGAGTTGTGTTCTAACTAGTAGAAGAGTTTTGTAGAGTCTTAATAGATAGATCTTAGCCATTGGATCAAAATGAACAAGATCAAATCCCTTAGCCACTGACACCTCCGGTCGCCGCCGACCACCGCCGCCTCCGGCCACCGTCGGCCGCCGCCGACCACCGCCGCCCGACGGTGGCCGGCGGTGGTGGTGGCTGACAGTGGTGGTTGTGGTGGACTGGTGGTGATGATATTGATGTATTGAAACACATGTGATTCACTAAAAACAGGGGTTCCAAACTACAGACGAGCATATTATTTCGGATCACATGTGTTTCAAGTCACGAAACACATGTGATTCATTAAAAACAGGAGTTTTCAAAAACAGGGGAGCGTACGAACTACGAATCACATGTGTTTCAAGTCACGAAACACATGTAATTCACTAAAAATAGGGGTTCCAAAATATAGACGAACATATTACTTCGAATCACATGTGTTTCAAGTCACGAAATACATGTGATTCACTAAAAACCGAAGTTTCTAAATACAGGGGAGCGTACGAACTACTAATCACATGTGTTTCCAAAAGGTGAAACACATGTGATTCACTGTAAACAGGGATTCCAAAATACAGACGAGCATATTACTTCAAATCACATGTGTTTCAACTCACGAAACACATGCGATTAACTAAAAATTGAATACACAACTACCACCGCCGGTCAGCACCACCGACCATTGTTGGCCGCCACCTCCGACCGCCGTCCACCGCCGCCGGCCGCCGCCAACCACCGTCGATCACCGCCGTCCACCGTCGCCGGCGCTGGTGTAGTATTGATGTATTGAATCACATGTGTTGATAGTGGTTGTGGTGATTTAAATATTGATCTTGACATTTAACTTTTTATTGATCCAGGGACAAATAATTATCCCTTAAAACTTTATAAAATTTTTACACTACCTATAACAAACAACTACTCTTATTATAAAAGAATATATACAATAACACAATGATAATTAGTTTACCTGAATCACTATAATCATCAATCATCAATATTAATATAAAAATATTGATATGTACATATAATCCACGCAAGCCAAAGGCGAAGAACAATAAAATTAAAACTACTGAAAACAGTACCGAAGGTATATATAGAGGGGGCAGAGAGAAACATTCGAGGTGAGTTCGAAGAGAGAGAGAAGAAACCAACCACGAAAATGGCGGATTGGCTCTGTATGTATACGTTTATTACATCCTCTAATTTCTATTTTTATATGTTTAATCCTCTACATTCCTTTGCGTTTTTGTTTTTGATACAGGAAATTTGCAGTGCGTTTGGATTGACTCACCGATTATTTTCCAATTCTGCAACATCGTTCATTTTTTGGTTTTCCGATTGATTTTATTACGTCAATGTAAGTTGAAGTTTTTGAAGGAGACATATTCTTCCATCAAACTACTCCGATTCGTGAGTTTATTTCAACTTTAATATTTATTTTGTGAAAATTTCGGTCTCTTATTCGTATTTTCAAAATTCTGATACGCTGCGTTGTTGAAAATCTATTGCTATGCTGAATTTCTGTAAGATAGGAAATTCAGTATTAAAAATATTGATTCGATTTAAACATTTACATATGAGCAATTGTGAAATTTTATTTGTAACAAAAGATTCATGAATTGTGTTAGTTACGATCTTGAAATATCATGCGTCTACATAAGTAATTTGCTATATTTTCTTCTGAAGTATTGATTAAATTTGTTATTATAATTGTGATTGCAGATATCTGTTGGCCTATGTGAATTCAATTGTAGATTTAGGGTTTCTAGGGCAAAAGTTTGTAGTTGGACATGAATTTCTTGGGTTGAGGGAAATTGATGGATTCAGCAAGAAGTTGGTTACATAAATTTCAACCAAGAGATCGGTTGAGGTCAAATACCAGAAGAAGGGAGTCAATGGGTGATGGTGAAGATTCAAGTAACCAAGTGATGGATGAAGAAGTATCAAATATAACAAAACAGAGAGTAGATGCAGCTAAAAAGTATATTGAAAACCATTACAAGGAACAAATGAAGAATTTGCAAGAAAGGAAAGAAAGGTATTTTACGGGCTTAATTAAATTATGTGGATTTAGATATCCGTTTCAGGAACGATATCACACATGCACTATTAATAGATTGCACTACAAAAAAAATGACTCAATATATTTTGGCAATTAAACAATAGTAATCCATGTGATCTTCCCAGAAAAGAAAGTAACACTTGAATTTTCACAAAATAGACGAATCCTACTCGAGAAGAAATTGGCTGATGGTGACGTGTCAGAGGAAGATCAGAACAACTTGCTTAGATTTCTTGAGAAGAAAGAAACCGAATACATGCGTCTTCAAAGGCACAAAATGGGAGTTGATGATTTTGAGCTACTTACAATGATTGGAAAAGGTGCATTTGGTGAGGTAATTTTACATAAATGTCAAATATTCTTTATATTATATTATATTATATTATATTATATTATATTATATTATATTATATTATATTATATTATATTATATTATATTATATTATATTATATTATATTATATTATATTATATTATATTATATTATATTATATTATATTATATTATATTATATTATATTATATTATATTATATTATATTATCATAGCATATGTTTCATGTTTATGAAATTGAAACAAATAATGAATATTGTATTTTATAGGTCAGAATCTGCAGGGAGAAAACAACGGGCAGTGTATATGCCATGAAAAAGCTTAAGAAATCAGAAATGTTACGTAGGGGTCAAGTATGTAATTTTGACATTTTTGCTTCACTCTTAATACACACATTTATAATTTTTGAATCTGATTTTAGGTTGAACACGTGAAAGCTGAAAGAAACCTGCTTGCTGAGGTGGACAGCAACTGCATAGTAAAACTATATTGTTCGTTTCAAGATAATGAATATTTATATCTCATAATGGAATATTTACCTGGTGGAGATATGATGACATTACTTATGAGAAAAGATACATTAACCGATGATGAAGCAAGATTTTATGTTGCTGAAACAGTTTTAGCTATTGAATCTATCCACAAACATAATTACGTGCATAGGTCATAATTTAATCCCTTTTTTTTAATCTTGTAATATATTATAATATATCTGACTTGTTTTAGTAATATTTATTTGAAACAGAGACATCAAGCCTGATAATTTGCTACTCGATAGATATGGTCATTTGAGATTATCAGATTTTGGATTATGTAAACCATTAGATTGCAGCACACTGGAAGAAAAAGATTTCACTCCAGTGGATTGTGCCTCAAATTCAAATGGTGAAGGGAATTCCAGTGCACCAAAACGTACACAACAAGAACAATTGCAGCATTGGCAGAAAAATAGGAGGACACTTGTCAGTATATCATCATTAAAAAGATTTTAAGAATCATTAAACTAAATTCTGAAAATGATTTTTTGGCTAATTGCAGGCTTATTCAACTGTCGGTACTCCTGATTATATTGCTCCAGAGGTTTTACTTAAAAAAGGTTATTCATTGGAATGTGATTGGTTAGTAGGCTATCTGTATTTTCAGAAACATTTATATTTTGCAATTTGCAGAATATTTAATTATTTATTTTTATTTAGGTGGTCTCTTGGTGCTATTATGTATGAGATGCTTGTGGGATATCCGCCTTTCTACTCTGATGATCCAATGTCAACATGTAGGAAGGTAATCTCTTTTCTTAAATTTTAATTACATTCTTACCAATGTTTTTTATAGATTTAATTTTTGTTACATTTATAATTATAGATAGTTCACTGGAAATCACATTTAAGATTTCCACAAGAAGCAGAGCTTTCTTCAGAAGCTAAAGATATTATCAGCAAACTGCTCTGTAATGTTAATCACAGACTAGGTTCAAAAGGTGCAGATGAAATAAAGGTATAATAAGTTAATAAATTATTCAAAAAAGAAATATTTCGATTAACATAACTCTTATTTTTTAAAAATTTGTTTAGGCTCATCCCTGGTTTAAAGGTATTGATTGGGACAGAATATATCAAATGGAAGCTGCGTTCATTCCTGAAGTTAATGATGATTTAGATACTCAAAATTTTGAAAAGTTTGAAGAGGTCATTTTTTATTTATTGTTTATTTTATTTTTTTCATTTTTAATGTATTATATTTAGCTTACTTTATATTCTTAATATTTCAGTCTGAACACCAAACTAATAGCTCATCAGGATCTGGACCATGGAGAAGGGTAAACTTTTCTTTCCATCAGCTTTTATGGGGGATTTTTTTTTTTGAAAAGTTGTGAATTAACTGCTTCTCGTGTTTTTTTTAATACATTTTTTAGTTAATTCAGACAGTGGCGGACCCAGACCGAATGTTTAGGGGTAGCACATTTTTTTTCAACGTAAATATTAAAACACAGGTTAATTAAACATTACAAAACGACAAACTAGATACTACATTTTAATGTTGTCTTCTTCGTTGACCTGTTTTTCGAAAACGAGTCATTACATTTACATCCGTAACCACCATAAGTTGTTTCTTTTTTACACTTCAAATCAGTTTGTTTCTATTGTTCGACATGTGTTTTTGATGATTCCAATAGAGAGACAAAAAGGGTATTGAGTTTTTTTGTTCAAATTATCATAAAGTTTGAAAGTGAACTTTATTTATTATATTAAATTGAAATTTGAGCTACTTAATAATCTAAACCAATTTAAGACTTTCAAGTTTGGGCTACTTTTTTGCTGAAACTATAAGTGAAGGGTAGCTGAACGCTTTTTTATGGGTAGTACCGACATATAGTTTATTTTAGTGTGAAAATATTGTACTTCTAGTCAAAAATTAAGGGGTAGCACGGGACCCTCTGGGCACCACTAAGGTCCGCCCATGAATTCAGATAAAATCGTCTTTATCTGAATGTGTGCTTCAATATATTACTTTTAGTATTTTGAGCTGTCATTTAATTTGTTTCATTTGTTAATAATTTTTGGCGTTCATATGCAGATGCTTTCTTCAAAGGATATTAACTTTGTTGGTTACACATACAAGAATTTTGAGATTGTTAATGATTATCAAGTCCCCGGAATGAGTATCTCTCTCTCTCTCTCTCATGCACACACACACTCATAGCTATTACTCCCTCCGTCCCACAAAAAACTTCTCATTTGGCTTTTGCACAAGTTTTTAGGTGATAATTAGTGGTGGGGTCATTGATAATACTTTTGATTAAAATATAAGATTGGATTGGAGAGAGAAAGATAGTTAGTGGATATTAGGTCTTTAGTAATAATAGTTTTTTATTGTGTGGAGCCCATCAAATATGGGAAATGGGAAGTTTTTTATGGGATAAAAATTTAGAGTGAAATGAGAAGTTTTTTGTGGGACGGAGGGAGTATGTAGATTAATATTTATTTATTTTTAATTTTTTTTTGCTAAAATACTCCTGGTGACTAATCCTTTGTTCATGGTTGCAGCTGAAATTAAAAAGAAGAAAACCAAACCGAAGCGACCAACAATCAAGTCACTATTCGGTAGCCTACTATTTTTTCTTCTTTTTATCTTTATTTTAATCCACGAACCCTGAGATCGGATTAAACCAAATCAAACGAGTCAATAAATCCCGATTATGAAATGAAACTGTTTGAACATGATCCGAATAAACAGTAACCAAATAGAACTAAAGTGAACTTTAATTGTTTTAACTTTTTCAACCTTTAAAATCATCCAATTCTATATGTATAGTTATGAAAAAGTTCATCCTGATTAAAGGTAATTTAAACCAACATTAATTGCTAATTTTCTTAGTGGTGCATTTTACAGAGGAAGAACCGGGTAACGACTCATCATCTTAGAGGCACTTTTGGAATTACTTGTTGCTCCATCCGTACAGACAGGCAAAAAAATTCACTTAATTTGTTGTACCTTGAAATGATCATAGTGAAATTACTGCATTTCCATTCGTTATGAATTGTACATGTTACTTTCTTTCTTAATTAAATGCAAGTTAATAATTTTTCGAGCATTAAAATTCATTCATTGGCTGGGGTGCCAACTTGACACTTGTTAAGAGATATTAAGTAAAATCTTTGTTGAAGTAAAAATCACCTCTCTTTAGTTTAATAAAACATGAAATGTTATTGTTTTAATTCACATGTAATAATAAATCAAAACCGTAGCTTGACATATCTCGGTTTTAGAATTTATCTAGAACCATAACTAACATAAGGAATGGTACTTTTTTTTTTTGTGTTCGTTCATGGCATCAAGATTTTTTTCGAAATGTATAATTGACTGCAACAGAAAATAGAGTCACTATAGGAAAAAACATTCCAATTCCATTAAGTTGACTAGTAGAGATAGATAGTTTACTTGATTCCATGTCTTCTTTGTACATTACATCACATGTGCCCCACATCCTAAAGGTTGTTCACCAATCCATGGTACATCAATCACAAGATTACCTTGAATGATTTGTGACCAATTTTCACCTTGTAAACCATCAAAATTATGAATATGATGTAACTATATTTTTAGCTAACTAGGTTCCGACTCGCTTTGCGAGCCCGACAAATCTCAGGATGACTACTCGCTTTGCAGGTAGTCCGGAGTTGGTGCGAGTGAATATCTGTGGCCACAAGGGGGGTAATTTTTTTTTCTCCTCACATGGATTGAACCTGAAACCTCATGAGAATTCACCCTTATAGAGATCAAATTCAACCACTAGACCCATCACCCTTAGAGCGCCGGGTGTGGGGCGCTATAGGCCCGCCAAACACCCCCTATAACGGGGTTAAACTGAAAATGCAACACCCACGTCAATGTTATTTGTTCGTTATAATGGTTTCGCCGTGGGTTTGGCGGACAACCAAAGTTCGAAAGGGGAGGGGCAACAACTACTTTTTTGAATTTAACCCTTTTAGTGGGACCCCTATAACACCACTTTAACTATAACATCAGGAAGCTACTTTTTCCTCCCCAAGTTATAGCCAAATTATAAACCCAAAAATACTATAACATGAGTATAACTACCCTTCCACACCTTGTGCTCTTATGGTTAACGTAGCTTAGTAAACACTAAACAGTATATTGCAAATCAACACATTCCTAATATTCTCACTTGCCAACCCTATCCCTACGCTTAGGAACAAACATTCGAAATTTTGAATATCTTTCACGCTATGTTTCCGAGTTTTTAAATGAATAAAATACAAAAGAAAAGAGTAGAGAATAAAATTTTTAGAAAACATAATTTCTTTTTTTGTGTTCTCGAGTATGATAAAACACAATACTTAGGGCATTGTGTAAATAACGTAGAGGTTGCAAGTTCAAGTCATACATAATGCATATTTTTTATAAAAACAAATTTGTCCCTAAATAGCAAGTATATTGGCTCAAAATTAAGTATTACTAATTTGGGAAAGTCCAAAATGCATAATACATAGTAAAAGACCATCCATAATGGATGACCATCGGTCCCCACCTATGGCCGCGTCCCTCTCATTACGTGACCAAACCCGAACGTGTCCCCCTCTATTTTTCATAGGGTTTGGTCTCACCCGACCAGACTTGTTGTGAGACAATATTTATTGTATTATGCATAAGGTGTTATTCGTTATACTTTGATGATAAAATGAAGTATTACGTTTGTTATGTATTGATCTGAACTGAAATACCACTAACATAATAATATTGGGCGTCAAACCGAAAATCATTAAAAGTAGTTTCATAAATTTAGGAATAAGTAAATAAAAACAAAATTAGGAAGAAGATATTTTTTTAAGGGAATTAGTTTGTATACCATAAATTTTGATATCTATTCTATACTTTACAAGTATTCACACATACTGTATAAATATATAATACAACAATTATGATAATTATATTATAAAGTATGGTATAAAAATCACTATTTTTTTTAACTCCAAATATGAATCTACTCTAAATATTTATTAGTCTTAAAAAAGAGATACAAGACAATATCGACACCTGCCTCTCTTTATTTTCTTCATTCTCCCCCTCACAAAATCCCCTCCTCTCTCATCGGATTTTGTTTTCCACTTTTCCCAGCACAAATTCATCTCAATTCTTGCTTACTCAAATCAATAAAGGAACAAAAAAATAAAGGTGAATCTGCATGCAATGTTTGCTCAATCAATGAGCGTTAATGATGCTTTTCAATTTTAGTCGGTGTTGAACAATTACGGTTCGTAATATTGTTAATTATGCTCTTGTCGACAAACGCCCCTTTTTCTCGTTGAAATTAGGGTTTGCTGATGTGAATTTTTTTTATTGACTTTTATAAAAAAAAATACAATTTTGTATAGTGTGTGTGTGGGTACCGTAACCGAAATCGATTGTTTATTTGGATCGTTTTTGGTGAAAATTGAGGGTTGATTTGATAATTACCAAGTAGGGTTGAGTTTTACAAACCCTAGTCGAGGTGTAATTACGTACATATAGATCTGAGTATAGATTAGCAGTTTATGTTCACCCCGAGAGTTAATTGAAGCGATAATCATGGATCGTGTTGTTGGTGGTAAGTTTAAGCTTGGGAGGAAAATTGGTAGTGGATCTTTCGGTGAACTTTTTTTAGGTACGTTTCTGATTCTTTATATCATTAAGCTTCACTTTAGGTATTATATCTACTTTTAGTTAATTTTCTTTGTGTTTGATGATATATGCAGCTGTTAATATTCAAACTGGGGAAGAAGTTGCTGTTAAGCTGGTATTGACCTCCTTTTCTGATTATTTTTTTGATGTTATATTTGCTTGACTAATGTTATTGACTGTTTGGTTGATATGGGGGTGTTTGGATGTGCTTTGTAAGATGATTATCGGATATCCAAGGTTTTAATATACGAAATCGAGCCTCGAGGCGTTTTTCTTTGGCCTCACGAGGCGTAAGCCTCGAGGCGAACCGAGGCGTAACATCGAGGCGGAAAAACAAATAATATCTAAAATATCATATAACTCATAAAAAGCAACACAAAGTACTATGTAATCCCAATATCAAGTTTAAAAGGTCATTTATACTCACAAAAAGACCATTTTTTGCAATTTCTTTGTCAAACTCAAGACCCGTTCATGATTTTGGATAGATATTGGTCACCCTTTTTGTTATAAGCAAAGCATTCTTTGCAAAAAGTCAAGAAAAGTTAATGGGATCTCTAGAAAATCAGGGAAAAGTAAGTAAAACAGTAAAAAAGTTAAAAAAAACCCAACTCAGATGCTGACCGCCTCGGATCCGCCTCTCACCGCCTCGGCCGCCTCGGACAGCCTCTCACCGCCTCGGACCACCGAGGCGTGCGTTTCAAAATCAGGCACTGAGGCGCCGCCTCAGATACGTTTTTTCACCGCCTCGCCTCGAGGCGCGCCTCGAGGCGTACGCCTCACACGAATTTTAAAACATTGCGGATATCAAATAATACAAATAAGATAATAAACTGTAATAAAATGTGTTGCAAGTTACAGTTTTTAGATATAGTAATGGGTAGCTTACCAAACAAATATTCAAAATAGGATTTGAAATAGAGTAATATGTAATTATTTTGTATTAATAAATTCGTGTTTTATTACTGCAATTTTCAGGAACCAACTAAGACTAAGCATCCTCAACTTCACTATGAATCAAAAATATATACGCTTCTTCAGGGAGGAAGTAAGTTTCTCTCTGATCCCTATGTAATTAGGGCAAGAAATAATTATGGTTAAAAATAAAATAATGATTTTTTAATTTAATTAATGAAGCGGGAGTACCTAACCTTAAGTGGTTTGGAGTTGAGGGCGAGTACAATGTGATGGTGATTGACCTTCTTGGGCCGAGTCTTGAAGACCTTTTCAACTATTGCAATAGAAAGTTCTCCTTGAAGACAGTTTTAATGCTTGCAGATCAATTAGTAAGTAATTTTGATTTTCTAATCACTTATTATTTATATTTAATTAAATAGAGTGATCTTGAGTTTATAATATATCTGTAACTTTGCAGATTAATAGAGTTGAGTACATGCATGCAAGGAGTTTTCTTCACCGTGACCTAAAGCCTGACAATTTTTTAATGGGCCTGGGCCGCAAGGCTAATCAGGTAATTCTCAAAAATCAAACTTAAATATTTGGAATTCCATCATTAATAATTGGTATTTAAATCACCTTTTTGATACTTTTCAATGATTGTTGTTATGGCAGGTATACGCCATTGATTTTGGGCTTGCAAAAAAGTATAGGGATCTTCAAACTCATAGACACATACCGTATAGGTACTGTATGTATATTTTATAATAATAATTGTTTAAGTATGAACTGATGAAGAAATTTTGATTAGGGAAAACAAGAATCTAACGGGTACAGCTCGTTATGCTAGTGTGAACACACACCTTGGAGTTGGTGAGTGGTGATTTGTTTTGGTATAATAAATATTAAATACGTTAATTTATTTAAATTTTTAATTTAATGTATATGTGATTATACAGAACAAAGTAGACGTGATGATTTGGAATCTCTTGGATACGTCCTTATGTATTTTCTAAGAGGAAGGTGGGCAATATAAAGTCTCAGTTGATTTTATAATGAAATATTTCTTATTGTTCAATTAAAATATTGGATCCTTATTTTAGAATAGCTTTTATATAATCATAGTTAAAACAATAATTATTTATTAACCATTTTGCCACATGATTTACAATTTGTTTATGTTTTTTGCATTAGCCTTCCCTGGCAGGGACTGAAAGCAGGAACAAAGAAGCAGAAATATGACAGAATAAGTGAAAAGAAAATGTTGACTCAGTTGAGGTATTGTTTTATATACATATATATGACTATATATATATATATTATTATGACTCTTAATTATTTATATTTTTGGACAGGTTTTATGCAAATCATATCCATCAGAGTTCACATCATACTTCCATTACTGTCGATCATTAAGATTTGAAGACAAACCGGACTATTCATATTTGAAGAGGCTTTTTCGAGATTTATTTATTCGTGAAGGTGAAAAAACACCTACATGCTCAAATGCTTTATATTTTTATTTCATTTTTAAAAAAAATTCTTGTTTTTCCAGGCTATCAATTTGACTACGTCTTTGATTGGACCATACTTAAGTATCCACAAATCGGCGCCAGCTCTAGAGGACGAGTAAGTGAAAAAAAAAATGTTTTTTGTTGCGTGTATATATATATATATATATATATATATATTTGTGATTTTCTAATTAATTATGTATATATTCATGTTGTGGTGTATTTGCAGATTCAAAGTGGGAATGGTGTCCAAAATGTTGGCACATCTGCAGAAAAACCAGTAAGAGCATCAGGTATCACTGATCTGCTTACTTATGAATGGAAGTATCCCCTGAAGGAGCTTCTTTTATGTTAATGCAGTTGGAGTAGATGTTCGTGAGATGACATCTTCTAGAAGATATCCGTCAGCTGGTGGACTTTCTAGAAACAGGACTCCCGAAGACGTACCTTCACCTTCATCAAAAGACGCTTTGTTTTCTTTTTAGGTATGAATTTAAAATGTAAAAAGGAAAGAATGGTATTTTACATACAGCAAGCTGATTCAGAAAAAGTGAGATCTTCTAGAAACGGGAGCTCATCAAAACGTGCAAGCAGTGGCAGACCCGGTTCTTCTTCAGCAGAAGTGACAAGCCGTCTTGTTTCCAGTAGTGGGGCCCGCTTGTCTACTACTCAAAGAGTCCAACCGTCATCACTTAGGAGCTTTGAGTTCCTACAAATCAGGAAGTGATGCATGCGGTTATCTAAACATTGTGTTCTACCTTACAATATAAGCCAAGGTGGTATTAGTACCCAATGAGATATCGTTAAAACTTTAACATGTTTAGAATTGGTTTAATGTTTTACAACAAATAATAATATCACACCAACACTTTTTCTTTATCACTTCATTCAAATTCCTAGTTCAAACGCTATGATGTTGAACATTTAATAAAATTATATTAATAACAAATCCAAAATATAACATCATAGTAGATAAACAATCTGTTGAATTTGTGAATCCATTGTTTGTCAACTATATAACAGTATACGCATTTGTATGGAGGGTAAAGATAAAAATTCAAACTCACGCACATAACCTCTAACCTATCTTGAACACAATTTGAGCAAATAAAACATTTGAACCCAAAGCTGAAAGTTACAATGGTGGATTTGTGAAATTATGGGAACATGTACAAAAGTGCCTGTGAATGTTGACCATATGGACTTTTAACCTCTTAAGGCTGCCAGTCTCTGCTCTAGTTCATCAATTCCAGAACTGCATATTTCAATGCCGTTAATATAGATACAGATTTCATATACAAAAATTATGCTAAATAAAAATCATTTGTTTTCACTGTTGTAAAGAAACGCTCAACAATGACAAATAGAAAAGGGAAATCTTGGGCGTTTTGTTGCATCGTCAACGTGATTTTAAAAAATAATATTTTTCAAGAACGGGAAATTTTGGACAAAAGTTGTGTGTTTTTCTTTCCTATTCGCATTCTAATAATTTAAAGAACTGCAAATTGTAGCGTCTTTTGCCTTTTTAGCAGAACGACAGTTAATTAACAAGAAAAAGCCAAAGTATAGTAATAAAAAAGAAGTAAATTACTTGAAAAATCCGATGGACCACATCAATGCTATCCTATCTTAGCTATACTAATTACTAACTAGCAAAAATTGAAATTTTAGTTTAAAACATTGCAGAAAAGTAATTTTGTGACACAATTTAGGATATGATATCCCAATCCCAGCAAAGAAAATGGAGATAATGTATATATAAATCTGACCTGCTAGCATCCTCAGTATTTTTCCCGGCAATTTTTCCTTTAGGAGCTGAGGATAACTGTAAAAAGTTCAAGTACAAGTTAAATCAGCCTACTAATAGTCCAATTAATATCAGAGAGTAAAATGTAACAATTACAAACCTGTGAAGCCACATCCACACCAATTTCATCTAGCACCTGCAATATAAATATAAAACGTAGTAAATAAAATAATATTTCAGGCTATAAATAACTACTTTATGAAACTTACCTGGTTTGTTAGTTCGTCAGTCTCATCTTCAGCTTCATCATCATCATCAAGAACATCATCTATGGCCTCTGACATCATCTCAGTCTGTACAAACAAAAAAATTAATGATTTTTTTCTTCATATTTTATATTGGAGAGGTGTGCAGTATCTTACAGTCATATCCATTTGTGCAGATTGCTTCTGGAAATCTTGCATCACTTTCATTTGCTTTGCAGGATCCATTTCCTATTCGAATGACCAAAATCACAAAACAGTCATATCATATTTTATGTGTGATGTGTCGTTATGCACACAAGGATGCCAATTACAAAATCGGTTTTCATCTTATTTTATTAGCTTTTATGTTTCATCATCAGGAAAAAGAGAAAAAAAAAAGGTTATTGTAAGGGTATTATTATTACCTTATTCATTGCTGACATTGCCTTAGTAGCACCTTTCATCCCAACAGCCACAGAAGAATGTGCAGCTAATGCCTGAAAAACCATCATATAGTCTAATTTATGACAACAAATGAGCTCCAATTTAGATAAATAAATTATAAATATATATACATACACACACATAGTTAATTGGTTATATACCTACCTGTATATGGGTTGCTATGCCTCTCATTTGAGCTCGACTACTTTGTAGGTTGGCTATTTGTTGTCTAAGCCTTACCAATTGACGTGCTAATATCTTTGTTGCTGCCTACACAACCCACTTTTTCAGGTGAATAATAAATAGATAAAAAGATAGTTTTTTGATCGAATATAATTCATATGAAATTAATTACCTCATTTCCTGTTTTAGCTGTTCTCTTTATCTCAGCAACAAGCTTCTTTTCCTGTTTATTTATAAGTACAGATAATTATGACATTATTTTCGATTTTTTATCATAACAGATGCACACAATGTCATGAAGGTCAAAACAAACCTCTAATTGCAGAGCTGTGATTTCCCTCTCTACACCTGAATCACAAGAAATTAAAAAATATATGGTTCAAAATCAGTATCATCCAGCTTCAATGCATTATATATGTATGATAGAAGATGTACACTTTCTAGTGGAGATATAGAACACAGAATAAAGTAAGATAATTTTGTAGTTCATGTTGATAATGGCGGTTAGTTTGAAGATAAAACAGGAAATAGCAGGCGTGAAGCATTGGCAGTTAGTGTGAAGATAGATCTTACCTCTGGTAGCATTGGCCATCTCTCGTTTACTCTCTCGAAGTGCTTCTGAATCATATAACATTAAAACATGTTAGCAAATGATTTAAAGGAACGCTATTTCAATTAATGTGATCAGAAAAGAAATTAAATGAACAACGCATATATACATCATCCAATGAATTAAAAAGCTAGGTATCAAAGTGATGCCGGAACTATGATCAAACTTGAAATTCAAGCCATGAAAACGGAATTAACAAGTTTACGAAACATTAATCGATGAACTAAGAATCGTTGAAAGACAGTTAACTTCAATCATAATATTATGAACTAGGGCACAGATAACGTACCCTTGGGGGTGGGTTTCTTCTTGAAGATGTTCATGATTGATTGATCACTGATCCCCTGATCCGATTGAGAGACTAAAATTTTGATGATATTATCGGATTGTAAACAGAAATAAACACGAGATCAATTGAACGATAAGCTTATATTAAGAATATGGTTTTGTTAAAGCGTTATAGATGCCCCCCATTACTTGGAAAGATGTTTTATTAATCATATTTTTCTATTAAGTACACGACTAAGACCCAGGTCAATGGTAAACTTCTGAGGAGCTTCGGTATAACACTACTAGTTTCATAGCCCGCCCGAATGTGCTTCGGGAAATAAAAAAGAATATACCGAAAAAGAAAAACTTAAGAAATAACTATGATAATCTATTATTGAGATGATGTTAAACGTCTTGTTGAGTTAATAAATAACAATAAAAAAAAGCATATAAAATCATATACCAATTATTATTGAATTTTTTAATAAATGTTTAGTTATATATTAATAATGGTTAACAAAAAATTAAAAATGAAATAAAACTTCTTTGTAAACTATGTTTATCGTTGAATTAGTGTAGTTGTCATCTTTGTCTCAACAAACAACTCCAAAACCTTTCTTGCTCTTCACTCTTGAGACAACGCCAAGCCTTTCTTGCTCTTCACTCTTGAGACAACGACATACAGTTGACCATGTGAGACAGTGACATACAGTTAACCTTTATCTAGTTATAACTCATTAGCAGCACCTACATAAAAAAAAATCAACGAATCCATGACATGTTCACTACTTTTCTGAATTTTGCAAATTAAAGTTTAATACATTATTGTAATTACAATAAACATAAATGAGCAATGATGATTTGGCTAAAAAAAGTATGGTACCTTTCTTCTTCACCCTTTGGACTCTTAGGGTCTGGATCTTAAAGAAAAATATTACGAAGTAGTTTTTTTTAAAGAAAAATAATGAACTTACCTTATACAATGCTTGAAAATTGTAATCCCACATAGCCCGACTCAAGGACTATCTTTAAGCTCTAAAGTGATAACAGGAGATCCGTCCACATTTTCAGAATCAACGACTGACCACTCATAGTTCCTTGCAAATCCATGTTATCAAAATTATTTTCTAGAGTTAACACTCGATTTATTCTTGACTTGAGTCAACATCTATGAATATGATAAGTAGTTAAGTATAGATGTGGAAATTGGCATAATAAAAGTGCACCTGTTGCATTGGGCCATGTCCAAATTGTGGGAAACAATACGGGATCCCTGTTCACAAAAAAATATATAAATAAATAAATGAAGGAAACAACAGTCACTATGATGGTATAAAAGTTTGAAATTTAAAGTTATAAATCAGGTAGCAAGTATATGCATCACTAATTAAACACAAAACTAAATTTCAGACGAACAAAATTTAACATTTTACATATGGAAGAAAATTTAACCTTGTTGGCTTATGTCCATTAAAAACTGCATCTGGACGAAAAAAAGGAGATCTTTGCTCCCAACTTTCCAAGATGTAATACAACCTCCATATATTGACTGCCAATTAACCTACTATTCCTTTCAAATGGTTGTTTATCAACACTTTGAGGTACTTCTACTTTATGTTGTTCATGATTTGTGGCAGTTTTAGGGCCGGATTTTTCTTCAAAAAGATCAGTTTCATGCTTGATAACATCAGACCCATTTTTACAGATTAAATTTTTGACATTTTTCTACTCTAAATTTACATCTAATTCCTTACTTGTAACCAATTTGTCTTCAATTAATTCTCTTTGTGTTTCTGGTTTCTTTACAGATAAGACTTTTTTAACTGCTTCAAATGACAGTTTGACTTTACAGTCATTGGTCAAACCCTTTTTATCCTCAAAATTTGCCTCTTTTTTTTTTCTCCCCCATTTGCTTATTTTCATCAACAAAAATGGAAGAATTTGTTTTTATTTCCATTTTATTTAAGTGAAATAAGCTCTCATTTAGTGGCGAAAGCAACCAATTTCCAGGAACAAACATATTTGTCATATCATAGACCAAAAATAAATAAATAAATAACTACCAAATATAACAAAACATGATGAAGTCATCAAATTCAAACTAACCCGTAGTATGCTCCCAGGAGAATTAAGAATTAAATTATGAGATTCAATCGATGGCCCACAACTATCTTCAAGATTATTGCCCATTGAGGAAGATGAAGAACTTAATCCAAGACCACTATAAATTTCGACATTTTTCCTTGTAGATCTATTATTATTATGATTATGATTATTACCGACTTTAATCCGTACCTTCAGTGACCTTTTTTCACCCAAATTACTTGTAGTAATTTCATTGTTTGATGTATCTTTGCTAACCGAATCATTAACGGATAGTACATTATGATCAAGAAATATATTTTTATGGTTAGATGTAGCAACTGATCTAACGGGCCCCACAGGTGTGACTGGATTTAATGCAGCAGCAGCCTAAATGGTAACACAGTCCACAAATGTCAACAAATTTGTTCAATTATTTACCGATTTGAGCCTCAATGCATTGATCAAGCCAGCTAATCGTGCAATCAACAGAAACTTTATTCCTCTTTATTGTTGCTTCTACTTCATCAGCTAAACTGGTAAATCATGAATTGGGTTTGATAAAAAAAAAGTCTTTATTTGAAGAATAATATTAAGCCGAATGTTGCAATTCAAAGTAGTGCATTTATGCCGAATCCTATAAAAAGTCTCTATCGTAAGAATAATATTAAGACAATCATGTTAAAAATATGAACCCTAAATTAGTATAGTATCGATTCAAGAACTTTTATGCTATGACATGAACCCTCTAAATATGAACTTATACAAAAATTTAAATTACACAATAGACGCAAATGACCTGAATCAGGGATGTCATTATTCGTACAATCCAGATGAAGCTTAATATGGTATTTTATCGATTTTAGGTTTAAAATTAGAACCCTAAATGAGAGTAATACCGTTTAAATATGTAACGACCCGAATTTTGTAAATAAATAAATTATGTAAAAATATGATAAATAAGGATAAATCGTTTAAAATACGTGGGAATTAGTTTCGTGTCATTTGGACGTCGTTTGATATGTGTATTCCCTTGTGAAAGTCGAAACGGGTCAAGATTGGGTAGAACACCAAGTTGGAAAAGTGCATTTTTGTTCCAGCTAATTTTAGAGATCTCTAATCCGAGGATTAGCATTGCGAGTATTGATGGCCAATAGTGCATTTTCAAGCAGCAAACTTTGGAGATCTCTAATCCTGATTTTAGCTTTTGCGAGTTCGGGCACCCGCGATTTTTAGCAACGCGAATTTTAAGATTAGCAATGCTAATTCGTGCAGGAAGTATAAAAAGAGGGTTTTAGCTAGGGTTTCCTCATTTTCAAAACCCACTTGATCTTGGAGCCATTTTTGGAGGAGAAAGAGGAGTTTTTGGTGATTTCTTGCTCAAATCTTCACCATATTGAAGGATCTAAACATCAAAGGTAAGGATTTATGATTCTTGTTATCTCCTTGTAGTTTGTGAGCTTAATTTGGGGAATTTGGTTGGGTTATTGTTAACCCTAGCTTGATGAACTACTTCAAATGATTAAATAAAGCTAGTTAACTTAGATTCATAGTGTTTCACCATGGGAAATGGATTGTGACTTGGAAATATGGTGGTTTTGAGTTTTATGAAAACTAGGGTTTGGAATATCACCAAAAATTGGGGGAAATGGTGTTATGGGTTAGCTAGTGATGATTTATGTTAACCTTGTGATGGTTATTGAAATGGGGTTTCTACCAAGAGGGTTGGAGATCAACAAGTTGTTTGGGAAGTGAAGATTTGGTGTTCAAGGAACACAATTGAGCTAGTATTTGCTAAGGTGAGTACATGTGAACTTTCAAAACTGAGTACATAGTTAGTAAATGTTTTATGTTTACATGTTTTATCGAGCCTACAAGTAATTGAGTCAATTCTGTGATTACTAATGAATTGCTTATGTGATGATGAATTGATTAAGAAATGATGGAGCTATAAGCTCATGATGATAAATGATAAATGATGATGATTATGACGTCCCTAGGGCCATGATAGATTGGAGGCATTCCGGTTATTATGGTTCCTTAAGGTTAGTGGTAGATTGGAGGCATTCCGATTACCCAATACCTATGAGTCCCGGTAGATTGGAGGCATTCCGGTTACCGTGGATATGACGGTCTTGATAGATTGGAGGCATTCCGATTATCTTGACATTGGCCAATGATGAAAGAAATGAAGTGACCCAAATGAAATTAATAATATTATTATGATATAAATGACATTATGTGACTATTTGTTTATCGGGTCTAAAACCCATGTATCTCACGAGGCAATTTTTGTCTCACGTACTATGTTTGTATTTTGCTATGTACTCAGGTTCGGGATCGAAGATCTAGGAGGCCTGTTTAGGAGAGGCCTTGTTGAGATTAGCTTGGTGTTGATGATTAGAGCTCTTGTCCTATGGCTAAGATATAATTTGTAACACCGTTTTTGTAAACTCTGATAATCTCAAACAAGAAACCTTTTTAGTTTTTGTAAATCGGTATTTGACACCGATACATTATTACTTATTTTGGGATGAAATGTTGTTTAAATATTAATTTGAAAAATGAGGTGTTACAAAATAAACATTAGTTTAGGAATTGAACCCTAAACATGAACTTATACATAAATTTGAATCGCAACATAGAAAGAAATTACCTGAATTAGGGTTGTGGTTAGAGGCTACATCGAAATGGCGGAGGATATTCCCCCGATTTCATCTTGCGGGTGTGCTATGAATTGAGGCGGAAGATGTTACGATGTTTGTTAAAATTGATTCCGGATAGAACAGGTGCAAAGTCTCAAAATCTGGGCAAGAGAGGTCTTCATAATTGTTCGGCGAAGGATTGAAGTCTCAATGAGCAGAGATGTGGTCTGAAGGTTTCTGGGAGGGAGGAGATTTCAAGAATGCGTGGTTTGTAATGTTTTCATCTGTTGTGATAAGTGGCATTTAGGTTAGTTACAGGTCATCAAAACCAACCAATGAGTAGGGGACATGTGGAGAAATAAAACTCAAAATTAGGCTGCATATATAGAAGAAGATAAGCATAATAATGTTCACCATGGACCCCACCACTGTGAACCAATACACTGCATAAAACAACATTGAATCTGTCTTAGCACCGAAATGCCAAATATTGATATCCACCACAATATGTGGGGAAAACATTGAAAATTAAATATAAAATTATATACCTATGCAGAGTATAGAGTTTGCGAACACTACATAGTCATCATGTGGAAAGTTTCAAGCTCTCTCTCATATTAACAGTTAATAAGGCCAACTTCCACCTCAGCCTCAAAATGCTTAACATATGAGTTTTAGCATTCAATGCAACATTAATACTCCATAATGAATTAGTTCTTACCTTGTATACCACTTGAAACCTACATTTCCCGATTTTTTTATCTGGAGAAAAGTAGTTTGTTGTAGTTTCAAACTTTCAATTTTCTTCAAATCATATTTCAAAGATTGTTCCATTAAGATCTCCATTTCAACTGTAAAATTTTACAACAAGCAATAAGAGTGACAAACCTTTGAAGTTTCAAGATTTATATATGTCTATCTGTGTTCAGGTATAAACAACAACTTGCATATCTTTAAGCTCTGCCATAAATGGTTTATAGTTACCTAATATACTTTTGCCTTATGTGCAAAAACAACTTTGTGTTTGACCTCTGCTAATCGTTGTAATTTGTTAGGTACATCTTTTGCTGGCAATTCAAAAGACTATATATTCAAACCTATGTCTTTGAAAGATCCTCCCTCATACACATTTAAATCCGAGCAAACTTGCAGCTTAACAAACCCTAATATATGATTCAGGTATACCATACAATTTAGCACCTACAGTCCACACTTACTTAATTCTCTCTAACGTTTCCTTTAAGCCTAGGCGCTTCAAATCACCATCACCATGAAACTGATTCCAGTAAGGAAAAGTTAATTAAAAGATATTTAACTATTTGCTATTTTGTGTTTTTATCAAACAAAATCAGAGAGCGATAGGGGTTTAGGGATTAAAGAATGTAAACGGATTTTCAAAATTTGACAATACAATGGTAATCAACACAGCTCATCGACAAAAGCCCTAATTTTAGAACAGAAAGAAAGAACACATACCTGGTGAAGAAAACAACGACGGCGAAGAGAATTGAGTAGAGAGTTTTTCCGCAGAAGAGGAGTTGTGAAACAGAGGAGTTGCAGTCGGTTAAATCTTTGTATGAGTTAAGAAAGGGCGGCAGGCAGCGTTCTATTGGAGGAGATAGGCGGTGGAAGCTGTGTGCGGTGGAAATTTCCGATTGGAGGTCAGAAGCAGGACATCGACGTGGGCAAGATTTCGATCTATTTGCATATAGATATATGATGATGATATAACATTTACTTAGATGCTTTTCAGGTGTTTTGGATCTCCATGGACTATGCTCCGTTGCTTCAATTCTACGTCGGAGGAATGTAGTTTGTTGACAGAAGATCATAGAATTTTCTTCGATTTGAACGATTCAAACGGCGATGAAGCTCCGACGGAATCCATATCACACAATGCGTTTGTTTTAGGTAGAAGAAATGGAGGAGATGAGGAAGGAGACGGTGGAGAGAGATGGTTTTAGTATTAGGGTTTTTCCCTATAAATCCGCGATATTATTAACTGCAGGGAACGATGCCTTAGGTAGAGTGTGAGGAATCAGTTGACCAACCAACGAATTACACGTGGAATAAAGGACCAATCATAGAGCTGCATAGTGGTGACATGTCAAAACCAAATCGGATGTAGCTGCATATATATGGGAAGATTAGCTAGCCACGTGCAAATTGAACTGAAAACCGATCAAAATAGCAAAATCGAACATGATCAAACTGAATTATATCGGCTTGGTTCTAATTTTCATATAATATTGAAAACAAAAAAAAGTCGAAGAAAGTATCTCGGTTCTCGGTCCGTTCCGGTTCTAAGCATCATCGGTTCGGTCCTCGGTCCAGCCAAAACTATTTTTGCACTTCTCGGTTTGGTACAGTTCCGAGCGATTTGGTTCGATTCCACCGTGCACAGACCTACTATTAGCAAAGTGTCTTCAGTTTGCGAAGAATATTATTAACATAAATATATCAGTTGGAGTGTAAACTCACATAATTTAGCAAAAAACTGAAGTCTTAATTCAATATTTAAGTAAGATAATTGATATTGATACCACAACTTTTAATGGTTATATTAAACTGTATAGATTTTACAACTAAGTGTACAAGTATATTAAGTATTGGAAGTGATACATACATTAAAAATTGTGGTAAGAAAATCACCCCCTTTTAAGTAAACGTATTACTTTCATTTAAATCAATTAAAAAAAGGAAAATGATAATGACAGCCCTAAGGGTTGTCACTAAGACGTCAAGACATGCATCAAAAACTTGTACAATAATTAATAACCGCCCCCTATGTAACGACCCGAAATTTGTAAATAAATAAATTATATAAAAATATGATAAATAAGGATAAATCGTTTAAAGAACGTAGGAATTGGTTTCGTGTCGTTTGGAGAGAAAGTTATGGACGAAACCGGGTCGAAAAGAATGACAAAAAGTGCAGACTGGCTGTCTGGTATAGATAGCGGCGCTATCTTGTAGATAGCGGCGCTATCTGGTGCGAGTTCGAAACAACGATCCGAATTAGCGTCGGGGAAAAACGCGAAATTGGGATCGCGTGGGGGTTCGCGGCGCGATCATGGCAACGCGAATTAACGCGGGGGCCAGATAGCGTCGCTATTATGGGGTTAGCGACGCGATCTTCGTCACTGGAGTCTTAAATGCGGGATTTTGGTCATAAATGCTAAACCAAAACCCTAGTTTCTCTCCCAACAAGTGTGTGTACGTTTTTGAGTGCAAAGGATCGTTTGGAACCGATTTCTTCATCAAATCTTGTGAAATTTCACTCCTAGCTAAAGATCAAAGGTAAATCTTCATCTCCCTTGGGTTTTTAGCCATAGATTCAAGTAGGGAAAACTTGAATCTCAAACCCTAGTTTTGGGTTTGTTCATAAATGGTTAAATGGAAGTTGAATAACTTATATCTATGTTATTTTAACAAGGAAAGTGTGTTTATGAAATGGATCTATGAAAATATGAAGATTTTTGGAATTAGGGTTTGGTAATTTGGGGAAATATGATACAAATAGTTAACTTGTGACAACCCTAGAAATCGAGTACTCGACCCGACATCCATGTTAGCCTAGTTTTAATTTTAGCATCTAAGAAATTATTCAAGTTGCATTTAAGTCTAGCAAAAACCATCATATCATGTTTCATTAGTACACATTATAGCTTGTACATTTTCATTTGCTTGCATTTTATCATAGGATGTAGTTAGCGAGTTGGTGACTAAACATAAAAATATAAATTTTATAGTTCTAAGTGAAACACTTGATCAAACAACATAAATGGTACGATAACGATAAAAACATACTAAAATAAAATTTTAGTAAAACCCAGCAAGCAAATATAAGTATATACAAGATAATATTAAATAAATTATTTTAAAATTTGAAAACTAAATTTGATCCACTCTAACCCAATTCGGTACCTGTGCCAGCTATCACCTTCATCATATTAATATTTTAAACTTTTTAACTAACCATATCTCCTCCACCAAATTCTTATCACCTATCAACGCAAACCTAAACCTATATATATAAGCAAAACCCCACTTTGTTTGCTGTTAATACGCCACCCCAACAAAGCACCCAACGAAGCAGTTTGAATTCCCGCGAGCCCGCAAAGTTTTCCGGCGACCCATACGTAGCTCGGCGGTCTCCATTCCGTCGGTCATCTCTCCGCCAAGGTATAATCTCTCTCTCTCTGTCTCGGTTTCTCTTTTTCTGTCTATCTCTGTTTTCCCTTCGATCGCACACACGTGCGTGTGCTGTTGCGGGTTTTTACTCCGGCGACCGCCACTAGATCCAGTCCCCCGTTGTTGTCACCAAAACCTAGACGCACACAAGTGTGGGTCCGATGTGTGTTTGAGATGAAATTACCGTGTGTGTATGTGTGTATTGTGGGTGTGTTGCAGGTGAATACACCGGTCATGAAGTTTTCCTCCGGTTGATCGTTATTCGTACGTACGTTTTGTATATGTGTGTTCAGTGTGTGTGCGTGTTTCGGGTCTGCCTCCTCGATACGTACGTGACTTCAGTGTGGCTAGCATGTGCTTTCAGTATGCATGTTTGTGCGTGTGCGTTAGTGTGTGTTGTGGGTGGGTGAAACCGTATGTGAGTCTTCGTATCTCCGGCGAGTCCCCGAGAATAACTCAATTGCGTTTTCTCCTGTTTCCGCCGACAAGGCCAAAAGGCCAACCCCAAGTCAGTTGTGGGCCAGTAATGTACCCGAAGCCCAAATCAATTTTTCATTTATTTAAATCATCTGCCTATTTAATTTAGAAGTCAGACTTTGTTAAGTAAAATAACTATTAAAATTTGAGCAATGGTATCAATAATTATTTTATTAAATAATAAATATCTTCTAAAATTAATTCCTTGAATATTTATTAAATTATTGGTAATAATTAGTTAAGATCATACGTACAACTAATACAATATTTTGATTTAAAGAAAATAATTTTCAAAACTTATAAAATACTAATCAAAAGTGTTTAAACTACAATAATAATGCATCAACGTCACCAACTTATCGCTCATTAGTTTGTCTTCTATGCATATAGGTCAATAGAAGTCTTTTAGTTGGATCTTGCATTTTGGTCATTTGCATTTTGGAAGCTTTGCATCAGGTGAGTCCACAGCCCCTCTTTTTATTACATTTTTAACTATTTTGGGGTGAAAAACATATCAAACTGTTTTACATATACTCGCATTATTTATAACTGTTTATTTTATTGTGATGATACATTATTCAAAACATGACAATCAATCTTTATGCTCGAACTAAGACAAGATGTAGTGTATAGGTAGATGCCTACATACTGTAACCATTAACTAGTTGCGACTAGGCCCTGGATATGCAGATAGTACTATTGGCTGACACTCTTCCTCCCACATTTTGTTTTAACGGTGCTACCCCACCGTCAGGGGAGTGCATATCTTAGAGAACAGAAACATCACACTTTGAGTTGTAGTTTGGTTATGGGCTTAGGGTCGGCATATTAACTCAAGAGCCTTGCAAACTATTGGGGATATCAGTCATGCATTTTAATATTTACTATTTTTACAACCTTACTATTTTGTTACATACATGTGTTTACATATCAAATTTTATTATAACATATCTTTATATCAAAATCATTTTAACATTTTATCATCACACATATTTTTCTCATATTGGCACATTAACATTTGGTAAATCAAAACTATATTTTAAACTTGTAAACACAATAAAAACTTTTGTTTTCAAAACTCATATTAAACCTGTGGATTCACTCAACAATTTTTGTTGACCGTTTTATATATGTTTTTCAGGTAATTAGGCGAAGCATTGAGTCTCATTAGCTTTGGATCATAAGCATGCATATGTCAAGATGCCACAAACTTATTTTCATTTCAAAACATTGTCTTTAGGTTTTATTTATTTTGTTAACATTTAAATTTTTGTGGCGTACTTTATTTCAATAATTTATTTAGGTTTTAAATCATTAAATGTTTACGATAATCATATGCTTGTTGTTACTCATGATGTCCACCCCGTTCTTCCGCAAACATCTTTGGCGGGGTGTGACATAACTAGCCATGGAATATATGATTAGTATAGATGTTTGATGTAAACCATTGTATTGGTTTTGGTATTAGGTCATTTGGTGGAAGAACTTGAGGTATTCAAGTCTTGAGAAGTGATAATCTTGTTCAAGAGGCATACCTTGAAGTAAGCTTGACTAAGGTGAGTACATGTGAACTTCCAAAACTGAGTACATAGTTAGTAAATGTTTTATGTTTTCATGTTTTATCGAGTATATAAGTAATTTAGTCAATTATGTGATTACTAATGAATTGCTTATGTGATGATGAATTGATTAATTGATTAAGAAATGATGGAGCTATAAGCTCATAATGATAAGTGACAAATGATGTTGATGATTATGATGTCCCTAGGGCCGTGATAGATTGGATGCATTCCGGTTATTACGGTACCTTAAGGTTAGTGATATATTGGAGGCATTCCAATTACCCAACACATATGAGTCCCGGTAGATTGGAGGCATTCCGGTTACCGTGGATATGACGGTCTTGATAGCTTGGAGGCATTCCGATTATTTTGACATTGGCCAATGATGAAAGAAATGAAGTGACCCGAATGGAATTAATATTATTATTATAATACAAATGATATTATGTGACTAGTTGTTTATCGGGTCTAAAACCCATGTATCTCACGAGGCAATTTTGTCTCACGTACTATGTTTGTGTTTTGCTATGTACTCAGGTTCAGTATCGAAGATTTAGGAGGCCCGTTTAGAGAGGAGGCCTTGTTGAGATTAGCTTGGTGTTCATAGTTGGAGTCCTTATCCTATGGCTTAGATATATTTTGTAACACCGTTTTTGTAAACTCTGATAATCTCAAACAAGAAATCTTTTAGTTTTTTTTGTAAATTCGTTATTTGACGCCGATACATTATTACTTATTTGGGATGAAATGTTATTTAAATATTGTTTTGAAAATTGAGGTGTTACAACTTGGTATCAGAGCTATAGTTTAAGTGAACTAGGTTGAGTTGACCATCCTAGACTTAAACTGAGCTAGTAGGACCATAAGTTCCATAGGATGTTTATGAATTGACTATTGAGACCTTAAGTGTAAGTTCTATAGGGTTGACCTTGAAGGAATAGGTCATGTCTGATTTGGGAACGGCCTATATTACCGTTAATTTGGTGAATTGACTTCTAAATGATTGATGTCTTATTATAGTAATATGGTGCAAACTAGAAGTGGAAGGGGTCCACTTGAACAAGAACAAGATTTAAATCGTGTTAGCAATCCGGTGTTTGGCCCGGAGAATCGGATCGAGGAGGAAAATTCGGGTGCTGATAGGAACCACACCCCGATAACTGTGGAACATCTTCAAGCTATGTTCAACCAAATGAGGGATGTCGTGAATAATGATGTGCATCGAATCCTCAATGAACATAAGGATCGTGAGAGGCGGGAGGAATCTCCACCCCGCACCAAGAGCAGGTCAAGTAGTGTTGCTCAAACTGAAAAGTCTTCAACTGAGGAAGAAAGTGACCCCGATCCGAGGGAAAGAAAGGGTTGTACTTACAAGAGCTTTATGACTTTCATGCCCGATAACTACTATGGTAGCTCCGAACCGAAAGTCTCGATCCGTTGGATCTGTGAAACCGAACAAGTCCTTGAAGCTAGTAAGTGTAAGGAAGGGGATATGGTGATCTATGCTTCCCGATTGTTGAAAGATGAAGCCCTTGTGTGGTAGGACACCATGTATGAATCCTTGGGAAAAAGGGCGGTGTACCAGATGACTTGGGAAGAGTTTGTGAAGCGGTTGAAGGCAAAGTTTTGCCCCGAGAGAAACTTGAAAAACTTCAAGAAGAGTTTGTTCACTTGAAGAAGGGTAGTTTGAGTGTCGATGAGTACACTAAGAAGTTCACGGGGTTAATCCCATTTGTGATCAAATTGTATCCGGATGAGAGATCCCGGATTGTTCGTTATGCTAATGGACTCCCGTGTGAGTATGAGTTGGAAGTGAAGAGGGCCGCCACACTAGATGAGGCTATTAGTGCGGCGAGGAATGTGGAGGAAGTGGGCCAAAGGAGAATCAATGAGAGGCCAATGTTTGAGAAGTTTGAGAAGAGGAAGTTTGAGGGGAGCTCGGGTTCGGTGAAGAAGGGAAAGTTGACTCCGACCTACTCTAAGCAATCAAGTGTGGGCAATAGTAAGAAGTGTGGCAAGTACCACAAGGGTGAGTGTTTGGCGAACTCGAAAGCTTGTTTTAAGTGTGGGAGGTCGGGGCATTTGGCAAGGGATTGTCGGGCTAAACCGTTGGATGAAATTGAATGTTACTCGTGCCACTAAAAAGGGCACTATAGTAACTCTTGCCCGAAAAAGGGGAGTGAGACGTTGGTGTCGACCGCACAAAAGAAAGCGGAGCCGACAAAGGTCAAAGGACGAACCTTCCAACTTAGCCGAGATGAAGCCAAGGAAGCCCACGATGTCATTTCAGGTACCCTACTCGTAAATTCTATTCCCGCCCGGATCTTGTTTGACTCGGGTGCTACTTATTCGTTTGTGTCCCATGATTTTGTTGTGAAATTGAATGTGCCTTTAGAACTTCTTGATGAGATTTATGATATTGAAATTGCGGATGGTAAAACTTCCATAGTTCAACATATGTGTCGAAATTGTGAGTTAGAGATAGACGGGAGAAAGTTTAAGGTAAATTTATTACCTATGGAAATAGCGGGATTTGATATAGTCATTGGTATGGATTGGTTGGGTGAGCATCAAGCGAAGATTTTATGTGGGAAAAAGATAGTCTCGATCAAGACTCTCAATAATGGAAAAGTGTATGTGTATGGCGAGAGACGACACCATTTACCATGCCTTATGACCGCGGTTAAAGCAAGAAAATGTTTAGCCAAAGGGTGTACGTCCTTTTTGGCGTATGTGTTAGATGGGAGGAAGGAAAAGAAGACGGTGGTAGATGTGAAGGTCATTCGGGATTTTCCCGAGGTATTTCCCGACGATTTACCGGGATTACCACCGAAGAGGCAAGTAGAATTCCGTATCGATTTAGCTCGGGGAGCAACGCTGATAGCTCGTGCTCCATATCGTTTGGCTCCCACCGAAATGCGGGAATTAATGTCACAATTGCAAGAATTACTCGACAAGGGATTTATTCGTCCTAGTTCTTCTCCATGGGGTGCGCGCGTATTATTCGTCAAGAAGAAAGACGGTTCGATGAGAATGTGCATCGATTACCGAGAGTTGAATAAGATAACTATTAAGAACCGTTACCCGTTGCCTAGAATCGACGACTTATTTGATCAACTCCAAGGGGCCGATTATTTCTCGAAGATCGATTTGAGATCGGGTTACCATCAAGTTCGAGTGAAAGAAGGAGACACCGAGAAGACGGCGTTTCGTACACGTTATGGGCATTACGAGTTCTTTGTGATGCCGTTTGGGTTAACTAATGCGCCGGCCATTTTCATGGATCTTATGAATCGGGTTTGTAAACCATTTCTCGACAAGTTTCTTATTGTATTCATTGACGAAATTCTCATTTATTCTAAAACCGAAGAAGAACACGAAAGTCACCTAAGGCAAACGTTAGAAGTACTACAACAGGAGAAATTATATGCAAAGTTTTCCAAGTGTGAATTTTGGATTCAGGAAGTCCAATTCCTTGGTCATGTGGTGTCACGAGAAGATATCAAGGTTGACCCATCAAAGATTGAAGCGGTGATGAAATGGGAACCTCCTCGAACTCCAACCGAAGTGAGAAGTTTTCTCGGGCTTGCCGGTTATTACCGCCGATTAATTCAAGACTTTTTCTCGAGTGGCGACCCCACTCACATTGTTGACCCGAAAAAGTAGTACGTTCGTGTGGGGAGAAAGGCAAGAGGAGGCATTCGCGTTGGTAAAGGAAAGATTATGTAACGCCCCGATTCTCGCGTTACCCGAAGGCATGGAAGATTTCGTTGTTTATAGTGATGCCTCGAATAAGGGATTGGGATGTGTTTTGATGCAACGAGGAAAAGTGATAGCTTATGCCTCGAGACAATTGAAGGATGCGGAAACGAGATACACTACACACGATTTAGAGTTGGCGGCGATAGTGTTTGCTTTGAAGTTATGGCGACATTATTTGTATAGTACAAGGTGTACGTTGTACACGGATCACAAAAGCCTTCAATATGTTTTCACCCAAAAAGATTTAAATATGAGGCAAAGAAGATGGATCGAATTGATAAACGATTATGATTGTGAAATAGTATACCATGCGGGGAAGGCTAATGTGGTAGCCGACGCCTTGAGCCGAAAAGTTCACGAGAAACCGATTAAAGGGGAGTTGGCTCGGATTGAAGTGATCTCGAGTATTGTGGAACAAATTAAAAGCGCCCAACGGGATGTGATGGAGAAAGAAGAATTAAGACAAGAACATTTGGGTAAAAACCATCACTTTGAATAAAATAATCAAGGGTTGAAAACCGTTGGTGGTCGGATTTGGGTCCCCAAATTCGGTGGAGCCCGAAAGGAATTGTTAAATGATGCCCATAAGTCTAAGTATTCGATCCACCCGGGAAGTACAAAGACATATCAAGATATGAAGAAGATGTATTGGTGGCCCGGGATGAAAGCAAGAGTGGCCAAGTATATTTCTAAGTGTGCCACGTGTGCACAAGTAAAAGCCGAGCATCAAGTACCTTATGGGGTAGCTCAATCGTTACAAGTACCGGCCGGAAAATGGGAAGATATAACAATGGATTTCATTGTTGGGTTGCCAAGAATGAGCAAGAACCACGACGCCATTTGGGTCATAGTTGACCGGTTGACCAAAAGTGCATTGTTCTTAGCGATTCGGGAAACCATGCCACTCGAAAAGTTGGCAAAGTTGTATGTGGATGAAGTGGTAAGGCTTCATGGGGTCCCGTTGTCGATTGTGTCCGATAGAGATGCGAGGTTTACCTCGAGATTTTGTAGATCGTTGCAAGAAGAGTTGGGAACAAAATTGCGGTTGAGTATGGCTTACCACCCGCAAACCGATGGTCAAGCTGAAAGAACTATTCAAACTGTTGAAGATATGCTAAGATCTTGTGTGTTGGATTTTGGGGGTAAATGAGATGAACATCTACCGTTAGTCGAGTTTTCCTACAATAATAGTTATCACTCAAGTATTAAAATGCCGCCTTATGAGGCGTTGTATGGAAGGAAATGTAGGACTCCCTCGTGTTGGCTTGAAGCGGGAGAGACAAAACTCACGGGTCCCGAAATTGTGAAAGTGACAAACGAAAAGATTGGAATAATTCAAGCCAATATGAAAGCCGCACAAGATAGACAAAGAAGCTATTCGGGTTTGAAAAAGAGACCTTATGACTTGAATGTGGGTGACATGGTGATGTTAAAAGTATCGCCTTGGAAAGGCGTAATGAGGTTTGGAAAGAAGGGCAAGTTGAGCCCGAGGTATGTTGGCCCGTTTAAGATTTTGAAACGGGTCGGGTTACAAGCATTTAAGTTGGAACTCCCACCCGAACTTAAAGGCGTTCACGATACATTCCATGTAAGTTATTTGAAGAAGTTCGTGGGTGTAACGACCCGAAATTTGTAAATAAATAAAATAAATAAAAATATGATAATTATGGATAAATCATATTAAAACCGTAGGAATTGGTTTCGTGTCGTTTGGAGTCCGTATGAGAAAGTTATGGGCGAAACCGGGTTGAAACCTAGACCGAAAAGTGCAGCCCTGCTGCAAAGGCAGGCTCGCGGCGCGAGCCTGGCGCGAGCAAAACGCGAGGTTGAGCAGAAGGACCAGAGCTGAATCGCGAGAAAGTCGCGTCGACTTCGCGTCGACTTCGCGGCGTGATCCAGACGCGAGCTGGGCGCGAAGTCTGGTAAAAGCGGCGACCAAGGGGCAGATCCGCGTCACTTCGCGACGCGAGCTCGGCGCGAGCGGGGCGCGAGCCAGTCCGACCAGTGCATTAAATTGGGGTTTTTAGCCATAAATGCATATCCAAAACCCTAGTTTCTTCCATTGGCGATTTTGAAGTGTAAGAGCTGATTTGGGTCGATTTCTCCATCAAAGCTTGATAGATTTCACTCCTAAGTGAAGATTAAAGGTATATCTTCACTCCTATGTAGTTGTAGCTTTAGATCTATGGGTTTAGAAGCTTGGGTTTGAAACCCTAGTTCTTGGGGTTATGGATTATGGTGATTTAAATGGTGTATACCTTTAGTAGATGGTATATTAACAAAGGAAACAAGTGTATGATTATGATTTGTAAGAATCTTAAGGGTTGGTTAAACCTAGGGTTGGTAAATCACCATATTTGGGGAAAATGGATTGATGGGTGTTATCTAGAGGTAGATGAACACATTGGTAGTAGTAATTGATGTTGATCATATTGTGATAATTGTATTAGGCTTTTGGTGAAGCCTTGGAAAGTTGATTGGATTGAGAAGCAAGAGATTGGGTGTCAAGAACACGGTTTGAGCATCATATTGCTAAGGTGAGTACGTGTGGACTTTACTGAGTACATAGCCTTGAATTATTTTATTACTTGTGTTATAGTCTATTTGCTTATTTGTGTAGACTTATGGTATGTTGAGTTAGTGTTAGATATTGTTGATAATATTGGACTAACTTGTTTGATGATGAAAGTGATAGCCGAGAGCTAGATTGGCATAACCATAGGGTTATGGTGAGAACGAGATGACGTGATGCTAGTTAGTTCGGGGGCAACCCGATAACTAGACATGGTGATGTTTCTAACTAGTTCGGGGGCAACCCGATAGTTAGATAGGATAGTGTTTCTAGCTAGTTCGGGGGCAACCCGATAGTTGGATTTTTGGGTGCTTTTAACTAGTTCGGGGGCAACCCGATAGTTAGGCACGTTAGTGTTGCTAGTTAGCTCGGGGCAACCCGATAACTAGATATGTGATGCTAGGAAAGCAAGGATTGGAGTCACCATGGAGTGACTATATATAGATGGATGAAGTACATGTTTGTTGATTGCTTGGATATCGATTATTACTATCTATGGGTCTAAACCCATGTAACTCACGAGACGTTTTTGTCTCACGTACTCCTGGTTTGTTTTGCTATGTACTCAGGTTCGGGATCGAAGGTATAGGTATGCATGGATAGAGATGCGGGACCTAGAATAGAAGAACACTAGATTGGATTTAGTCTTAGCTTGGTGATGATCTATTTTGTAACACCTACTTTTATACTCTGATTTCATACCAAGGTTTTTGTAAATCTAAATTGGGGATGTTCTTCTATTTATAAAATGTTTTATTTTGGCCAATATTTGGCATTAAATTTGAGGTGTTACAACTTGGTATCAGAGCTATAGTTTAAGTGAATTAGGTTGGATGACCATCCTAGTCTTAGACTGTAGCATTAGGAATGTAAGATTCCTTAAGATCATAGGTTGACCTTGAGACTTTATGATAAGTTTAGGGTTGAACCTAGGGGACCGATGGAATTTGTTATGATTATGAATATTGAGTCTTATGAGACTAACGGGTTGTACACGAGGTACTAAATGTTTAATGTCTTTCGTATAGTCTTGATCGAAAGAAATGGTGAACACTCGTAGAAGTGGGAAAGCCCCGGAGAACCGGGAGGAGGAAGTACCTCTTGTTGAGAGAGTGGTTGAGCAAGAAAGTCAACCGTCGATGCATCGAGTTGATGAATCGGAGGTCGGAGCTAATAGAACTCCGGTGACAATGGCGGATCTCCAAACTATTATCGACCAAATCAAGGGAACGGTGGCCGAGGAAGTGCACCGAATTATTGGAGACCGTGAAAGGTCGGGTGGAGACCGTGAATCCGAAGCTAAATCGGAAGAGAGAACCGGGGGTAGTGGCACCGGGGAGGGAAAGTCCTCCACGGGTGGCCAAAGTGATGCTAGGGCTAGGCCCGTTGTGAAAGAAGGTTGTTCGTTTAAATCCTTCATGGCTTGTAAGCCAAATGTGTATACGGGTAGTTCGGACCCGAAAGTAACAATGAGGTGGATCCGGGAAACCGAGAGGGTGATCGGTAGTAGTAAATGTAAGGATGCCGATATGGTGACGTATGCGTCACAATTGTTAAAAGAGGATGCGATGGTTTGGTGGGACATCGTGTATGAGACCCTAGGGAAGGAGGTGGTTGAAAGGATGTCGTGGGATGAGTTCACCACGAGATTGAAAAAGAAATTTTGTCCCGAAAGGGATTTGGAGAAAATGCACGAGAAGTTCGTGACCCTCAAAAAGGGTGATATGTCAATCGAAGAATACTCTAGGGAGTTCACGGGATTACTCCCGTTTGTTGCTAGAACCTACTCGGATGAGAGGTTGAGGGTGGTCCGGTATGCTAGTGGGTTACCGTGGGACTACCAATTGGAAGTGAAGAGGGCGGTTTCACTAGATGAGGCCATTAGTGCCGCCCGGGGTGTGGAAGAAGTGAATGAGGCACGGGTTGCCGAGAGGGCCCATGTGGGCGAGAAAAGGAAGGCGGAGAGCGGCTCTAGTTCGTTCAAAAAGGGGAAGTTCACTTCGAGCTTCTCTAAACAAGGAAGTGTTGGCCCGTGCAAGAAATGCGGGAAAAATCATACCGGCGAGTGCCGAAGTGGGTCGAGGTCTTGCTTTAGTTGTGGTAGACCGGGGCATGTAGCCCGGGATTGTAAGGTCAAGTCGTTGGCCGATGTTGAATGTTTCTCGTGTCACGAGAAGGGGCACTATAGCAATGTGTGCCCAAAGAAGGGAATCGAGTCGATGGTGTCCACGGCTCAAAAGAAAGTGGAGCCGGCAAAGGTGAAGGGGCGGTCCTTCCAACTCACCCGAGAGGAGGCGAAGGAGGCACACGATGTGGTGTCAGGTACTCTATTCATTAACTCCTTGCCAACTCATATTTTGTTTGATTCGGGTTCTAATTATTCGTTTGTGTCTTATGAGTTCGGTTGTAAATTGAATGTACCGTCCGAGATGTTAGATGAGGTTTATGAAATAGAAGTAGCCGACGGGAAAACGTCTATGGTTGAATGTATTTATAGAAATTGTGAAATAGAAATAGACGGTAGAAAGTTTAAAGTGGATTTGTTGCCCATGGGAATTAGGGCATTTGATGTGGTTATCGGTATGGATTGGTTGGGTATGCACCAAGCCAAGATTTTGTGTGGAAAGAAAATAGTGTCGATTAGGACACCCGAGAATGAGAAGGTGTATGTGTATGGGGAGAAACGACATCACATGCCTAATGTGATTACCGCCATTAAGGCGAGGAAAAGTATATCGAAAGGTTGTGCATCGTTTATTGCATATGTGTTAGATGGCCGAAAGGAAAAGAAGTCAATGGATAATGTCAAGATTATTCGGGATTTCCCCGAGGTATTTCCCGATGACTTGCCCGGTTTGCCACCGGAGAGACAAGTCGAGTTTAAAATTGATTTAGTGCCGGGGGCGACGCCGATTGCTCGTGCTCCATATCGTTTAGCTCCCACCGAGATGCGGGAATTGATGACTCAATTGCAAGATTTGTTAGATAAGGGTTTTATTCGTCCGAGTTCGTCACCGTGGGGCGCACCGGTGTTATTTGTCAAAAAGAAAGACGGTTCGATGAGGATGTGTATCGACTACCGAGAGTTGAACAAGGTAACTATTAAGAACCGTTACCCGTTGCCGAGAATTGACGACTTATTCGACCAATTGCAAGGTGCTAGTTACTTCTCGAAGATCGATTTGAGGTCGGGTTATCACCAAGTCCGGGTGAAAGAAGGCGACACCGAGAAGACGGCTTTTCGTACACGTTATGGTCATTATGAGTTCCTAGTAATGCCGTTTGGTCTTACAAACGCGCCGGCTATTTTTATGGATTTGATGAATCGGGTTTGTAAACCGTTCCTTGATAAGTTTTTGATCGTGTTTATTGACGACATTTTGATTTATTCGAAAACCGAAGAAGAACACGAAGGTCATTTGAGGCTTGTTCTAGACGTGTTGAAACGGGAGAAGTTGTATGCTAAATTTTCAAAGTGTGAGTTTTGGTTGCGGGAAGTGCAATTTTTAGGTCACGTGGTGACGTGTGATGGTATTAAGGTTGACCCATCCAAGATTGAAGCGGTGTCAAATTGGGAGCCTCCGAGGACTCCTACCGAGGTTAGAAGTTTTCTTGGATTAGCCGGTTATTACCGAAGGTTTATACAAGACTTCTCGAGAATCGCGATTCCACTCACAAAGTTAACGAGAAAAAGTGAGAAGTTTGTGTGGGAGAAGAAACGAGAAGAGGCGTTTAAGTTGTTAAAAGAAAAGTTATGTAACGCACCGATACTCACGTTACCGGATGGTATGGAAGATTTTGTGGTTTATAGTGATGCTTCGAATCAAGGGCTCGGTTGTGTGTTGATGCAAAGAGGTAAAGTGATCGCGTATGCCTCGCGACAATTGAAGAATGCGGAATTACGGTACACGACACACGACTTGGAATTGGCGGCGATTATATTTGCCTTAAAGTTGTGGAGGCATTATTTGTATGGTACTCGGTGTACGTTGTACACGGATCACAAAAGTCTACAATACGTGTTTACTCAAAAAGACCTAAATATGCGACAAAGAAGGTGGATCGAGTTGATAGCCGACTATGATTGTGAAATTGTGTATCACGCGGGTAAGGCGAATGTGGTGGCCGATGCCTTGAGCCGAAAGGTATATGAAAACCCGAACCGAGGAATTTTGACACGTATAGAAGTCGTCTCGAGCATTATCGAAAGGATCAAGAATGCCCAACGAGAGGTTATGGGAAAAGACGAGTTAAGACAAGAACGGTTAGGTAAGAACCAACATTTTCTCGAAAATGCACAAGGGTTGAAGACCGTAGGCGGTCGTATTTGGGTTCCTAAGTTCGGTGGTATTCGAAAAGAGTTGTTGTATGATGTGCACAAATCGAAGTATTCGATTCACCCGGGAAGTACAAAGACGTACCAAGATATGAAACGGGTTTATTGGTGGCCCGGAATGAAGACGAGAGTGGCCAAGTACATCTCTAAGTGTGCCACGTGTGCACAAGTGAAAGCCGAGCATCAAGTACCGTATGGGGTAGCTCAATCATTGGTTGTGCCGGCCGGGAAGTGGGAAGATATAACTATGGATTTCATAGTGGGCTTACCAAAGACGAGTAGAGGTCACGATGCCATTTGGGTCATAGTTGACCGGTTGACCAAGAGTGCATTATTTTTAGCAATTCGGGAAACGTTGCCACTTGAGAAATTGGCTAAGTTGTACGTTGATGAGGTTGTTCGACTCCACGGGGTTCCGTTATCAATTGTATCTGATAGAGACGCGAGGTTTACCTCGAGATTTTGGCGATCTTTACAAGAAGAGTTGGGTACAAAGTTGCGGTTGAGCACGGCTTACCACCCGCAAACCGACGGTCAAAGTGAAAGAACGATTCAAACGGTTGAAGATATGTTGAGATCGTGTGTGCTAGATTTCGGTGGTAAATGGGATGAACATTTACCATTAGTCGAGTTCTCGTATAATAATAGTTATCACTCGACTATTAAGATGCCGCCTTATGAGGCGTTGTATGGAAGAAAATGTAGAACTCCATCTTGTTGGTTGGAAGCGGGAGAGACGAAACTCACGGGTCCCGAGATCGTGAGAGTGACAAATGAAAAGATCGGTATTATTCAAACCAACATGAAAGTCGCCCAAGATAGACAACGAAGTTATTCGGGTTTGAAGAAAAGGCCATACGACTTAGATGTCGGTGATATGGTCATGTTGAAAGTGTCACCTTGGAAAGGTGTGATGCGGTTTGGTAAAAAGGGAAAGTTAAGCCCAAGGTATGTTGGACCGTTTAAAATATTGAAACGGGTCGGGCTTCAAGCTTTTAAGTTGGAACTTCCACCCGAGCTTCAAGGTGTGCATGACACTTTTCACGTGAGTTATTTGAAGAAGTTTATCGGGGAAGTTGAAAACATCATTCCGTTGCAGGAGTTGCGGGTTGACGGCCCGAACCGGTTGATTGAAGAGCCCGAGGCTATATTAGAAACGAAAACAAAGAAGCTTCGGAATAAGGAGATCGAGTTGGTATTGGTCAAGTGGAAGCATTCACTTGGGCCGAATTTGACTTGGGAAGTCAAGGACGAGATTCGGAAGAGGTACCCGGATTTCGTGAACTATGATGAGATTCCGAGGACGGAATCTTCTTAAGGGGTAGATAGTTGTAACGACCCGAAATTTGTAAATAAATAAAATAAATAAAAATATGATAATTATGGATAAATCATATTAAAACCGTAGGAATTGGTTTCGTGTCGTTTGGAGTCCGTATGAGAAAGTTATGGGCGAAACCGGGTTGAAACCTAGACCGAAAAGTGCAGCCCTGCTGCAAAGGCAGGCTCGCGGCGCGAGCCTGGCGCGAGCAAAACGCGAGGTTGAGCAGAAGGACCAGAGCTGAATCGCGAGAAAGTCGCGTCGACTTCGCGTCGACTTCGCGGCGCGATCCAGACGCGAGCTGGGCGCGAAGTCTGGTAAAAGCGGCGACCAAGGGGCAGATCCGCGTCACTTCGCGACGCGAGCTCGGCGCGAGCGGGGCGCGAGCCAGTCCGACCAGTGCATTAAATTGGGGTTTTTAGCCATAAATGCATATCCAAAACCCTAGTTTCTTCCATTGGCGATTTTGAAGTGTAAGAGCTGATTTGGGTCGATTTCTCCATCAAAGCTTGATAGATTTCACTCCTAAGTGAAGATTAAAGGTATATCTTCACTCCTATGTAGTTGTAGCTTTAGATCTATGGGTTTAGAAGCTTGGGTTTGAAACCCTAGTTCTTGGGGTTATGGATTATGGTGATTTAAATGGTGTATACCTTTAGTAGATGGTATATTAACAAAGGAAACAAGTGTATGATTATGATTTGTAAGAATCTTAAGGGTTGGTTAAACCTAGGGTTGGTAAATCACCATATTTGGGGAAAATGGATTGATGGGTGTTATCTAGAGGTAGATGAACACATTGGTAGTAGTAATTGATGTTGATCATATTGTGATAATTGTATTAGGCTTTTGGTGAAGCCTTGGAAAGTTGATTGGATTGAGAAGCAAGAGATTGGGTGTCAAGAACACGGTTTGAGCATCATATTGCTAAGGTGAGTACGTGTGGACTTTACTGAGTACATAGCCTTGAATTATTTTATTACTTGTGTTATAGTCTATTTGCTTATTTGTGTAGACTTATGGTATGTTGAGTTAGTGTTAGATATTGTTGATAATATTGGACTAACTTGTTTGATGATGAAAGTGATAGCCGAGAGCTAGATTGGCATAACCATAGGGTTATGGTGAGAACGAGATGACGTGATGCTAGTTAGTTCGGGGGCAACCCGATAACTAGACATGGTGATGTTTCTAACTAGTTCGGGGGCAACCCGATAGTTAGATAGGATAGTGTTTCTAGCTAGTTCGGGGGCAACCCGATAGTTGGATTTTTGGGTGCTTTTAACTAGTTCGGGGGCAACCCGATAGTTAGGCACGTTAGTGTTGCTAGTTAGCTCGGGGGCAACCCGATAACTAGATATGTGATGCTAGGAAAGCAAGGATTGGAGTCACCATGGAGTGACTATATATAGATGGATGAAGTACATGTTTGTTGATTGCTTGGATATCGATTATTACTATCTATGGGTCTAAACCCATGTAACTCACGAGACGTTTTTGTCTCACGTACTCCTGGTTTGTTTTGCTATGTACTCAGGTTCGGGATCGAAGGTATAGGTACGCATGGATAGAGATGCGGGACCTAGAATAGAAGAACACTAGATTGGATTTAGTCTTAGCTTGGTGATGATCTATTTTGTAACACCTACTTTTATACTCTGATTTCATACCAAGGTTTTTGTAAATCTAAATTGGGGATGTTCTTCTATTTATAAAATGTTTTATTTTGGCCAATATTTGGCATTAAATTTGAGGTGTTACAGTGGGTGAGGTTGAAAATATTATCCCATTACAAGAATTGCGGGTTGATGCCCCGAACCGGTTGATAGAAGAACCCGAAGCCATATTTGATACAAAGACCAAGAGACTTAGGAATACGGAGATCGAGTTGGTGTTGGTCAAGTGGAAGGATTCCCTTGGACCGAACTTGACTTGGGAAGTCAAGGATGAGATTCAGAAAAGGTACCCGAACTTCATCAATTATGATGAGATTCCGAGGACGGAATCTCCTTAAGGGGTGGGTAGTTGTAATGACCTGAAATTTGTAAATAAATAAATTATATAAAAATATGATAAATAAGGATAAATCATTTAAAGAACGTAGGAATTGGTTTCGTGTCGTTTGGACATCGTATGAGAAAGTTATGGACGAAACCGGGTCGAAAAGAATGACAAAAAGTGCAGTCTGGCTGTCTGGTATATATAGCGGCGCTATCTTGTAGATAGCGGCGCTATCTGGTGCGAGTTCGAAACAGCGATCCGAATTAGCGTCGGGGAAAAACGCGAAATTGGGATCGCGTGGGGGTTCGCGGCGCGATCATGGCAACGCGAATTAACGCGGGGGCAAGATAGCGTCGCTATTATGGGGTTAGCGGCGCGATCTTCGTCGCTGGAGTCTTAAATACGGGATTTTGGTCATAAATGCTAAACCAAAACCCTAGTTTCTCTCCCAACAAGTGTGTGTACGTTTTTTAGTGCAAATGATCGTTTGGAACCGATTTCTTCATCAAATCTTGTGAAATTTCACTCCTAGCTGAAGATTAAAGGTAAATCTTCATCTCACTTGGGTTTTTAGCCATAGATTCAAGTAGGGAAAGCTTGAATCTCAAACCCTAGTTTTGGGTTTGTTCATAAATGGTTAAATGGAAGTTGAATAGCTTATATTTATGGTATTTTAACAAGGAAAATATGTTTATTAAATGGATCTATGAAAATATGAAGATTTTTAGAATTAGGGTTTGGTAATTTGGGGAAATATGATACAAATAGTTAACTAGCCATGGAATATATGATTAGTATAGATGTTTGATGTAAACCATTGTATTGGTTTTGGTATTAGGTCATTTGGTGGAAGAACTTGAGGTATTTAAGTCTTGAGAAGTGATAATCTTGTTCAAGAGGCATACCTTGAAGTAAGCTTGACTAAGGTGAGTACATGTGAACTTTCAAAACTGAGTACATAGTTAGTAAATGTTTTATGTTTTCATGTTTTATCGAGTTTATAAGTAATTTAGTCAATTATGTGATTACTAATGAATTGCTTATGTGATGATGAATTGATTAATTGATTAAGAAATGATGAAGTTATAAGCTCATAATGATAAGTGACAAATGATGTTGATGATTATGATGTCCCTAGGGCCGTGATAGATTGGAGGCAGTCCGGTTATTACGGTACCTTAAGGTTAGTGGTAGATTGGAGGCATTCCGATTACCCAACACCTATGAGTCCCGGTGGATTGGAGGCATTCCGGTTACCGTGGATATGACGGTGTTGATAGATTGGAGGCATTCCGATTATCTTGACATTGGCCAATGATGAAAGAAATGAAGTGACCCGAATGAAATTAATATTATTATTATAACATAGATGATATTATGTGACTAGTTGTTTATCGGGTCTAAAACCCATGTATCTCACGAGGCAATTTTGTCTCACGTACTATGTTTGTGTTTTGCTATGTACTCAGGTTCGGGATCGAAGATTTAGGAGGCCCGTTTAGAGAGGAGGCCTTGTTGAGATTAGTTTGGTGTTCATAGTTGGAGTCCTTATCCCATGGCTTAGATATATTTTGTAACACCGTTTTTGTAAACTCTGATAATCTCAAACAAGAAACCTTTTAGTTTTTTTTGTAAATTCGGTATTTGACGCCGATACATTATTACTTATTTGTGATGAAATGTTATTTAAATATTATTTTGAAAATTGAGGTGTTACACCCTGTATTTTAGGAATCACCCCCAACTACTAAAAGTACAAACGATTCATGAGACTACAAGTCCATTTGGGCCTGCCTGCCTGCACATCGACTACAAGTCCATAAAACATCACGAATCATATCGTATATCAAGATAAAAGCCTAGTCCAGTCCAGCCCAACTACAACCTCTACTATTAAAACCTCCCGCGTTACAAACCCTAACTTTCACTATCTTCATCACTACCGCCTCGACTTTTCTTCTCGGCGTTCCACATCCAGGACTCAAAAAATGGTAAAACAAAACCCTAATTTTCATTTTCTATACGTATAAATATAACATGCATCTCATCAAATGGGCATGTAATTTGAATTTTGTAGCCGTTTAAGAGGTACGTCGAGATCGGAAGAATCGCCCTTGTTAACTACGGAAAGGATTATGGAAAGCTCGTAGTCATCGTTGATGTCATTGATCAAAACAGGGTAACTACATTCTCGCTTGATTACTTGTTTTAATTTGGTAGCTTGTACTGCTTTAAGCATCCGACCGCTGGAGGTTTTATTTGAACTATCATTTCGTACATGTACTTAGGATTATTAGGTTAAAATAATACGTGATTAGTTAAGATATTTAGTCGTACATTTGGCCTTTTTCTTTAAGAGATGTAGTTTTGGGACGTGCTAGCTTTCTTCTACCACTTGAGCTCGTGAATTAGTAGTTTTTTTTTCGCAGTATCATATACTGTCACCTAATTGTAATTATGTAAATGTAATTATTATTATAAACATCTATCTGTTTCAAAGACGTGTTAACTGTTTTTGTGGTTGAAATCCGGTTTGCACTCATTTCATTGAGGTATTTTATTAGGACCGCCTTGTATAAATTAAAACGTTTAAAATAACTATTTTAATACATAAACGCTCATACTTTCTCCTAAAAAATAGAGGTAACCAAAGATACTTTAAACTTCTGAAGTTGTTATTTTTAGATCTTTGGTTTAATTGTATGATATTTGCATTATCACATCAGAGTTTGGTTACAATAGTGAATTGACCATCAATTATTTAAAGACAGAGATTATTTACTTTTGGTATATTATTTTTAATACATCAAGTTTGGTTGGTTAATCACCATATTGTAAAATATTAAATTTTATGAGATCCTCTTGTTAATTTGCAGGCTCTTGTTGATTCACCAGACATGGTGAGGGGTCAAATGAACTTCAAAAGACTTACACTCACAGACATCAAAATCGATATTAAAAGAGTTCCAAATAAGAAAACTCTTATTGCTGCTTTGGATGCTGCTGGTATGTAATATGTATCTAATTGTTTGTTCTACATGCTGTATCACTTTCTTGTTAAATAACTGAAGTTATGATTGTTTTCAGATGTCAAGAACAAGTGGGAGAGCAGTTCTTGGGGAAGAAAGCTTATCGTGCAGAAGAAGAGAGCTTCACTTAATGATTTTGATAGGTTCAAGATCATGTTGGCAAAGATTAAGGTAACTCAACTCTCATATCTTACTATTAACAAACATATTATTTTATTTTTTAGTTTACTCATAATTGGTTTTATAATTTGTCAACTTGCAGAAGGCTGGAGTTGTAAGGCAAGAGCTTGCAAAGCTTAAGAAGGAAACAACAGCTTAATTTCTTCATTTTGTTTTATTTTTAAAAAATTTTGTTGAATTATTGAGGAAAAAGACCCATTGTTGGTTGCTTAGAAGCTTTGTGTTTTTTACCCTATTTCTCTCTCGATGTATTGAAGACAAACCTAAATACAAGCTTTTTACTTCTGGGTTTGTTGTGGATGTTATGATATTTTTTTGTAGCGAATTTGTTTATTTACCGTAATCATGTGATAATATTGTTTTTATAATAATACTTGAGATATTATTGATTTGTAAGAAATTAAAAAAAAGACAGATGGTGTTTGTGGGTCAATCTCGTCTGGCCTGACTTGAACTTCATTGTTCAATTTCATGTGTGTTCATGAGAGATGGGTTCTCTTTGTGTTCTTCATGGATTTGTGGTCAAAATTTATTGTTGTAATGTGAATATGATGGTTTATTTGGTTTCAAAGTCGGTATTCTTCTGTGTTTGATATGACCTTGGTTCGAATTTCTTCATGATATGAGTTTATGAATAATGTTGATGCTATGTTTGATTTGATTTATGCTTATGATATAAATGTACACCTATTGTTTTCGTATATTTCGAGCATCGCTTCTAACATTTCATTAAGGTTTTTGTTTTGAAACAGACTTATGAGTCAACTTGTAACGTCGCAAACAATACTTTTGTTTAGATGATCTTGATTCAAGGTTTTTGGATTCAATATTAGTTAGCTACTTAAATTCTTTTGGGAAACATGTTATTATGCAGGAGCATAAGTTGAAGCTTTTCACGTATCAGAGTAATATTGATGAATTTTGCAAACATGTTATTACATGTTCTACTTCTGATGATTGTCATGTGATTTCATCATATAATAGACCCGCTTTTATCATTCCTCAAAACTTGATGATTCTTATTTGAAGCAACCCAGTAGAGTTATTTGATCTAGAAGTTGAAATTTAATGAGCTCAAATTCAGCTTAAAAGCATTCGTTTTCAAGTTGTACATAACACAAGCTTGCTTGATTCAATCTTGACAAAATTATCATGTGGAAAATTCAGTAGAGATAAAAACATCTCCAACCACTAATTCTGATGTATTTATTTTCCAGAATAGTGAATTTGGCATAGGAGAAATACATGATCAAATTAGAATAGAAAAAGATCAAATTTTATGCAGATTTAAGTGCTTTAACTGCTTTCTCAGCTGCATCATCCAAATCCTCTGCTGTAATCAATGTCATCCCACTTTCCTGCATACCAATTTCTCTATGTTTCATTTCTATTTTAACATAACTAATAAATAAAGTAGAAACTTAAACAAACCTTGAGAATCCTCTTCCCCTGATCAACATTTGTGCCTTCAAGACGAACTACAACTGGAACCTTTAATGAAACCTGCCAACAACAGATATTTATTCAAAATTTTTAATTATTGTTGAAATAACATATCATAATTGAGTATTTAGACTCACATGTTTAGCAGCATTCACAATCCCACTAGCAATCACATCACACTTCATGATTCCTCCAAAAATGTTAACCAATATTGCTTTCACTTTCTCATCTGATGTCAAGATCTTGAAAGCCTCAACAACCTGCAAAATATTATTAAATTATTACAAAATATATTTTATTATTTTATTTTTCTAATAAAATATTAATACTTGCCTGTCCTTCAGAAGCATTCCCACCAACATCTAGAAAATTGGCAGGTGTCCCTCCATGTAATTTGATAATATCCATGGTGGCCATTGCTAATCCTGCACCATTCACCATGCATCCAATTTCTCCATCCAAACCAATATAATTTAAATCTGCTTTTGCAGCTGCAACCTGCATTAATTATGACCCATTAACGGGTAATTGTGGCCCATTTACAGGTTGATTCGGGTCATGTTTAATCCCAAACAAACTATACCTCACGAGGATCCTCTTGAGTTGGATCACGAAGAGCAAATATCTCTTTCTGACGATAAGCAGCATTATCATCAAAGTTTAGTTTAGCATCAGCAGCTACCAATTTGTTGTCAGAAGTCTCTGCAATTGGATTGATCTAAAAAAAGGTTTAAAATTAATACCAAAAAGTTATAAAAAAATAAATAAACTTGGAATAATTCTCACCTCCAACTGTGTGCAATCAGATTCCCGAAAAAGGTTATACAACTTCTTCACTTGTTCTATTGAAGCGTTTCTGTCAGCTACTTTTGGAGCAAGACCATCAACAACTTTAGCAGCATCTTCATCGGTAATTCCTTTGAAAACATCAATAGGCACCTGTGAAAAAAAGTCAAAGTGGTCAAACAAAAACAAATAACACTAGGGAAAAACATGTAAAAAGATTGCCTACTTTTATGATCATGTCAGGAAATTTCTCTGCAAGGTCTTCAATGCTGGTCCCTCCTTCTCGGCAGGCAATGATAAGCTGTAAGAATCAAAGGTCCAGTCAGCACACAAGTGTGTGTGTGAGAGAGAGGAATTAGCAGAAAATAACTGTAATTTTTGAAGAAATAGAAACTTACAGGACCAGCAGTTGTACGATCAAGAGTGATGGCAAAATACATTTCATTCACAAGAGACACCTTTTCACACAAGTAAACCTGCATAATCAAAATAATTTCTTAAAGCAGACAACAATGAATTTAAGATTAAAAATAAAAATACAAACATTATCAAACCTTGCTGACAACTTTGCCTTGAGGGCCTGTTTGTTTAGTGACAAGAGTCTGCCCGAGCATCTTCCCTACATGAATAAAAAAACAAAAATCAAAATGATTAATAACATTTTTCACTACTAAATATATATCAAATAATATATTTTTTTATCAAACCCTGCATGAGACTATACCAGCAATCTCTTCAGCCTGTTCAACTTTAACAATGTGAACTCCACCCTGAAGACCATTTGTGAACTTCCCTAGACCCCGTCCGCCAGCAAGGATTTGGCTCTTAACTACCAACTGAAACAAAAATAAAATAACATTTTCAGTTATAAACCCCCAAATAGATAGTTCATGGTAGAATGTCACAGGTGGTTCACAGTATTTAGGTCAAACATGCTAAAACTTACCTCCTTTTCGTTGGGAAATGTAGTTTGTATGGCCTTTCTTACTTCCTCAACAGACGAAACAGCAACACCTTTTGGAACATTGATACCAAATTTGCTCATCAATTCAGCTCCCTGATTTCAGAAAATTAATGAGTAAATCACAAAAGAGAATACATAGCTATAAATTGCTTTGTCATTTGAGCTTGTGATGTCAGTTTATTTACACTCTCAGTACTACAATCTTATGATTGAAACCCTAATTCATGATACCCTCGCCAAAATCATTAATATGGCATAGAAGCCAAAATTCTAAATCTCATTCTTTTCTAGTTTTCTTTTTGTTTGTTTTTATGTTTAACGGATCAAAAAATATCGGCTGATGATGATGATAACACAACAGAACTGCGATGTTATTTATAAACAACAAAACAAAAACGAATATTAAAGCATACGTAAAACTTACAAAATCGCAGGTCAAAGGAGAAGGAATACAACCTGATACTCATGGATGTTGAGACGGCGGAGCTGCTGCTGCTGCCATTTTCCGGCAACGTTGATCGATTTAGTCGCGAGCTTGTTCAACAATCCTCTCACCATTTTTTTTTATCTGAAACTGATCCGCAACAAATAATGAAAGTTACAACAGATCGGATGAAGATTGACAACGACGAACAGAATAAAAAACCTAATACTGAATCGAATCAAAGAATAGGTTAGCAAAGATGCGAAAAGGGGCAGCCGGAGGCGGAGACTACTGACCTACACGCCGGAATTCAGGAATAGGTAAAAGCCTTCATGCAGCTTATATTTTCCAATTGGTTTTTATATTTCTGGAAAAAACACAAATTTTACATTAAAAATCTCCATTTTAGAGAAAAAAAGAAAAATAAAATAAATACAGATTTACCTAAAATAAAAATTGTAATGGAAATGAGAAATGATCCATATATTTTCTTTCTACTCATATTAATATTTATTTCTAAATTTGATATGCGTAATTTATTAATTCACTTTTTTATATTATAACTTAATTTTGACACTTGTCAAGATCAAATTAATAAACAAATAAGTAGGTACAAAAGAGAGGAACCAATACCATTACTCGATCATAATTTCACTATCTTTTATATTTTGTCTATTTAATTTAATAATGTAAATTAACTTTTAACCATTTCACGAACATATTTTAACGAAAATATTTCCCTTCGCGCCTTATACTTGTTTGATTTAGTTCGGTTTTGATTTACATATATTCATTTTAGATATAAAATAATTTGCAATCTCACACATGCTTAATATACTTTATATTTGATAGTTTAATAGAGTGTAAGAACGCATTCTCTAAATACAACATTATAAAAAAAAAAATTAACATTTTAAAATAATATTTATAAATGTTTAAGTAACATGGATCAATCTAATAAACTTGTATAGCATTATTAGATCTTTTATTTTTAGCTTTTTGAACAACTATTATAAGTACGAAGTATATGTTTAAGTTTTCCCTGGAGTTAATTACACGGATGGTCCTTTAGATTTATAGCAAATTTCACCAATGGTCCTTTAGTTTCAAAAATTGCACCGATGGTCCTTATTTTTGAAAGGCTTTTCACCGATGGTCCTTTACGAAAACGGCCGTTTAAGTTTCATGTTAAGTGACCTCACGTATGATGCACGTGGGGGTATTTTGGTAATTTCATTTTACCTTCTCATTTCTCTAGAGTAAATTACACGGATGGTCCTTTAAGTTTATAAGAAATTTCACCAATGGTCCTTTAGTTTCAAAAATTACACTGATGGTCCTTATTTCTGAAAGGTTTTTCCACCGATGGTCCTTTATGAAAACGGACGATTATTTTTCATGTTAAGTAGCATCACGTGTGATGCACATGGTACTTTGGTCAATTTGTCTTTCCCTTCTCATTTACTCCCCTTAAGCCACCAATCTCCCTCATTTCATTTCACATACCCAATTGTTGAAGAGATGTATTGGCGTGCTTTGCACGTGCATCACACGTGATGCTACTTAACGTTAAAAATAAATGGATGTTTTCGTAGAGGACCATCGGTGAAAACCTTTCAGAAATAAGGACTATCAGTGTAAATTTTGAAACTAAAGGACCATTGGTGAAATTTGTTATAAACTTAAAGGACCATCCATATAAGTTACTTTAGAGAAAAGAGAAGGAAAAACAAAATGACCAAAATACCCTCATGTGCATTACACATGAGGTCACTTAACGTGAAAAATAAACAGCCGTTTTCATAAAGGACCATCGGTGAAAAACCTTTTAAAAATAAGGACCATCGGTGCAATTTCTGAAACTAAAGGACCATTGGTGAAATTTACTATAAACCTAAAGGACCATGTAATTAACTCCCCTATATAAAAATAAACAAAATTATATAACTTCTCCGTCTTTTATTATTTTAAATGAAATTTATAGATGCTCGAGAAATAATAACACTAATAGAAACAAGAATTAACACTAATAGAAACAAGAATTAGTGTAATTGCATAAATGATCCTTTAAGTACATTGGAATTGTTATTTTAGTCTTTTTTCCAAAATTTCATTTAACATCGAAAAGTTGATGTATTCAACTGGCAAAATTTCATCCTTCAAACATCGATTTGGGAGTTATTACTGTTGGTAAAATCGCAGTTCAGCTCGAAAGTGCTATAGCAAGTTGTACCTTATTGGCTATGTATTTGCCGATTTCATCTTTAATAAAATGGCAGTTGTTCAAATTTGTACCCGTGAAGCATCTGATGTACCGAAAATTGTGTCATCTGTCATATAAATGACCAAATACTAAATGATGAATGTATTTTGTGCCTAGACAAAGTTTTTGTTTAACATTATGAATGGTACATCTACATCCTTTAATCACTAATACTTGTGGAACATTATTTTAAAAAAAACTTTTATCCCTCCACCAATCTTCTATACGTATAATTCATCGCGGTATAATCGTGTACGTGGGTTTGATTCCATCATCATATCCCACCATCCCATTTTCACATTCAGATGTGTGTTAACTGTTAACAAACCCTGCATCAACGTTTTATTCATTAATAATCTAGTTTTTTTTTAATACAAATAATGACTATTAAAAATACAGTACCTCATGGTTTGTTTTTATACATAATTGAGAAGGAGATCAGCTGTAGACCCTTTGACCCTGCAACTTTGACCCAAGTGAACATCTCCAAAAACATATCTGCACGCATGCATTTTACATCATCAAACCAAATCATTTACATAAAAAAAGGAACAGATTTACCTATATTCACAATACTCCGGCCATGCACAACGAGCTTTCCCATAATCCCAAAAACAGTCTCCATCCCTCAACGGTCCACGCTTAGCTGTGAAGTCAAAACTTACAATTAGCAAAATCTTTTTATTTCAGATTAATTAATTAATTAATATGCACCTTTGGTAACAAATTCAGATTTTTTATCGGGATGGATGTCATGCCACATTTCAAGCCATAGCTCCCGCATTAAAATCGGTGATCTCACAATATTCCTATGATTTGCTGCAAATAAAAACACTTCATATATATACATAATAATAATAAAACCAGGTAATTAGGTATACCTTTATCGAGTTCCCAAACAGCTGTTCTTGTTCCTGGAAGGGTTTGAGAATCTTCATAATAGGTTATATATTTAACACGAGGTGATCTTGTCATGTTGGGGATTATATCAGCCCCGTGAATGTGTTCTACATCTAAATGCACTTGCATATCCTCTCCTTCATGCTCTGACTGATGAAACAATTACAATTTAAAATAATATTTAATTTAGGGATTTAATGTAAGAATTTACCTGAGGAGTTCTTGTTATGTTGACTTTTGGTCCCAGCCAATTTTTGCAATAGGAAAGGGAATTATACGGTACCTGTAACCAACTTTATGTTTGTTAATTTTTAAGTAAAATGACATTTAACTTTCAGTAATAACTGCTTAAAATATAAAGATATAATCCATGTAATTAATTTTAGCTTACCGTTTCATCACCACTTGTAGCACCAGGATTTCCTTCAACCAAATTCCCAGACCTAAATGAAAGAAAGGAATAACACATTTACTTTTGATTTTTAAATGGGTTGGTTTGGGTTATGTGTTTTTATCTCTAACGGGTCAAATTTATTTAAAAGGAAACATGCCAAATGGGTCGAAAGTTGACAAAGTGTGTATTTAGTGCATAAGATACAACCTTCTACATCACTTCATACAAAAAAAAAAGATTAATGATGTAATAATATACTTTTTGAAATCATAATTAACACTGATTAACACATGAATTAAGTATTTAAAATTAAAAAAAACATTGACCAGATGGGAAAAAAGAGTTACCTGGTAAACAAAGATCCTTCAAACTCATACACAACATCAGTCATAATCCAGTTATCAGGGTAAGGCTTGCCACTTGGTGCAAAATAGTAACCCACCTATTCAGAATTAATAATTAAATTAAATAAACAAAATTTTGGTGAATTGTTATTAAGATTAAGCATCTTAATGAGTACCTCAGTTTTTGAATCTACTCCATATATACAAAAGATGTTCTTCAAAGGTGGTCTTTCCCAAGGTGTCAAAGGATTAATAACTGGATCATTATGATACAATCTGAATAACACACACACACACGCACACTTCACTTTAATTAATTTTTTAAAATTTTCCATAAATTATGTAAAAAGATCTTTCACATTTTTAACTTGCAGGTATAGGAATACAGCAAACTACAACAAGTAACAATAAAAATACACATTCTAGATAACGCACTATTTTTCGTATGGGTCAAAACAGGCAAGGTTGACCCGATCACACTTTTTTTCTTCCATTTATACCAATTACGATTATAAAAACAGGCTTTGGCAAACTTTCAACTCGATTGACCCGTTCTCTTTTATGTTAATTTTTTTAAAAAAAAAAAATTAATGAATAAAATACACCCTGAATCAAATCATTCATAAGTAAACGGGTAGAAATTTCCACCTTGCAAATTTATATAGCCATGTTTTTAAGAGGACGATAATATATAGGTATAATTAAAACATATTATTATTACTGACTTGTCTAATTGGTAAAGAAGCCTTTTGCTATCAGGATCATAATCCTGAATCGCTTTGAAAAAAGTCCCATCTGCAATTTCTCGAGCAGAAAACGACAATTGAGTAGGGACCCCACATTCCATATTAGACAAATTGGCCTGCATTTCATCTCCAAATGATGGATAAGCTTCTGCTACAATATTAAATCCCATTAATTAATATATTAATAATCAAGTAAAATTCCTTCATAAAAGCATCTAATTATACTCATGTCATACCTACAGCTGAAGGGATCTCTATATTGATTATGTTAGTTGGATATCCAGAATAATTCAACCTATATTCAACTTCATCACAATGATATATTTGGTGTTTCTTTCTTCGATCACCAGAAATATGCTTTGAGTATGCATTTTCAGTTCGACAATATTTTGAAAAAGGTGTCAACCATAGTGAAGAGCCAAATGAATTGAACATTAATCGGGCTGTTCCCTGATATGTTAACAAAATATATTATCTACATTAATTTATGGACATAATTACAATTAAAGAAAAAGTTAAAAAAAGAAATAGAAAAAGGGACCTCGGGTACAGGAAGACCGAATGTGAATCCAGAGAGTGTTGCTTCAATTGTTTGAACTGAACCAAGAAGAGGAGACCCTGAAATTTAAAACAAAGAAACAATCATTTGTGTAGATCATCTCTAAAGTTGGTAAAACTGAATATTAGAGGTGCAAATTTTGACCCGCTCACTTATAATTGGTTTGAACAGCCTGAATGTTGCCCAAAGCCTATTTTTTAATGCATTCAACCTCCTATATTCTTATTCAAAGTTTTAGATAACATCTCAATTATTTATTAAAAAATGGAGTAAATTACATAAATCGTCCCTGTGGCTTATATGAAATTATGGAATTGGTCCCCCGACTTCTTGTATTACACGAATTGTCCTTAATTTTGAAACTTGTAACATCAACGGTCCCTAATTTAGAGATTTGTCAACATTCCAGATTTTGAAACTTGTAACATCAATCGTCCTTGAGAACTTAATGACATTTTTTTTGTTGTAGGGACCATTGGTGTTACAAGTTTCAAAATTAGGGACTACGAGTGTAATAAAAGAGTGTGAGGGACCAAATCCAAAATTTCATACAAACTACAAGGATGATTTATGTAATTTACTCATAAGAATGTTTGTGGGCCAACCCAACTCGGGGCTTATTTCAAGCAGTTACCCAACCCACACAATACCTGCCATTGTGCACTTGTACAGCTGTACTAGCATGAAATATGAATATATGTTTTGAGTTTGACCAAAAGAAGTCAACCATACCAACAGCAAAGTAGGCATGAATGTGATCATCTAGCCATTGAACATATCTTTTGGGAGCAATTTCTAACTTCAACCACTCTAAAAAGTACCGAAAAACATTGTTACCCAATGAGTGAGCAAATACTATTGATGGGCCACCACGATGTTTAAGAGCTATTTCAAAAGTAAGTCTGCAAAAAACAGAGAAATTTGCAGATATCATAATATATATAAAAAAAACCTTAAATTCATGCAAGGTATAAAACCAAATACAAACTTTAGCTTGTGAAAATACAAATCCCGTTCCTCAAGCTTCAATGGTGACAGTCTCCAATCATATGGAACAGCCATAATAGCATTTGCTTCAATCCCAAATTCGATACACCATTTTATCCATTCTTTCCATACTGATGAAAGAGGACCTAAAAAATCATGAATTGTCCCATAAGGATCAGATTGTTCTAGAACATGATAATTCACAGGTGACCAGGGATACATACACACAGATATGTATCTATATGTATATAGATATAAAAACATCTAAGCATGTTTTACCTGTTATATAACCTGGATCAAGCTCTGTGATTGCAGAAAGACCACTATCTGGGCGGGATTTACATTCAGGGTGATCTGTTTGGTTGTAAGGATCCAACATCATGCATTTAAGCCAGCAATTCATTGCAGAAAGACACTGCATGGTATATTGTAGCCTTCTTCTATCATCAACCCACATATTCCATAAATAATGAGAAAATGTAGCATAAATAAAAAATCATAACCCAAACACTAAATTTGACTGAAGTCCTTACGTTCATTTAGATTCAGGTAAGCTTTTGCTTTCATTTTGTGTTTTTTTTTTTTTTTTTTTTTTTTTTTTTTTTTGTAATAAATTGAACAGTTTTTATCTCTAGCACTTTGAAATCCGATGTTCTATAAGAAAATCATTGATGACTGAACTTGATCAGAATATTTTAAGTTAGTTCAAATTAGTTCGACAACTAATTTTGAATTAATATGCAAATACGTTATCCTCCTTTAACTATTAAATTCAAATTCATAGTCATACAAACCTGCACGTCGTGGTTGCTTAATCAACAAATCATCAAACGGATAGAAAATAACACATGATACTGTAATTTTTAATCGAGCAATAAAATAACATACTAAATCATATTTGTTTCAGATCGTAGGAATATATACTTTGGTAGTGTCGAGCCAAACCAAATCGAGAGGATTGAAATCGAGAGGTGAGTAAGGGCAATCCAAAATAGACCATGCTCTGAGCTGAGTAGACGCAAAACCTGGTATTATTATCCCCGATAACTTCGAGTAATCGCCCTTGAACTGGCTGCCACTAACGACGGCGGTTCTATCCAAAACCCCGACGATAACTACGACGACAGCGATGAGCTTAAAATCACTTCTCATTTGTCCTCCGTCCGTCGTATAACGCCGTGTGTGGCGAATGGTAGTTGGCTGAGTGTTTGGTGGTGTGGGAGATCAGGCTGGGAGTTTGTTGGATTTGGATGATTTTTATATTTCCATCGGAGACTTTTCGTCGCCGACGGGGAAATAGAGACATGATTTGATAGTATTGTTTCATAACAAGAAAAATATAATTTCCATTTTTGTGTAAAACTTGAAATTAAAAACATGAAATACTTATCTCGAATTTTATTTTAAGAAATCAATCTTGAATTTGGTAAATAAGCAAATTATTTTTTATACTGCTAATAAGTAATAAGAGTCGATAATTGTGTATCCTCCATCACCATGTGTTTTCTACATACAAAGTATATTTTTTCAATTATATCTGTAAGAAGTCACTGTGGTCGAGATTTTGCTCATAATATATGGGACCTAACTGTTGTCATAATTATTTTCGAACCTTCCCTTGGTCATCTAGTAAATATTTATCTAAAAACAGATCGAACCAGTGATATCTAAGAAGTTATTCAAAAACACTTACCAATGCACCATTATCAATTTCTATTCTTCTTAATTTAGCTCACACTTGAATTCGGGTCATTTCTTGCTTGTTTAATTCATGTCATTCTTTTAAAAGCAAAAAACTCACTGAAGTTGTCATAGGCGCCATAATATGGTTGATATGGAATGCTCGAAACAATCTGATTTTCAATGGTGTTCCTTTCTCGGCAATGAGTATTATTATGGCTGATATGGAATGCTCGAAACAATCTGATTTTCAATGGTGTTCCTTTCTCGGCAATGAGTATTAGAGACGAGTTGCAAGTTGCATCATTTTCTTGGATGAAATATAGAGAGAAATAAAAGTCGTTTGTAATCTATGGTGTTTTTGCCCGTTATTAGCTTGATTAGCTTTACAATTTGTTGTTTCTTATGTTTCATTGTAATGTACTATTTGGCTAGCTTCTTGCTAGTATCTTATCTATATAATTTTCTTTTTGGGTTGATGTGGGGATGATAGCATCACCGAAGCTCCCTTGCTTTCTTTCTATTTTGCCATTCAAAAAATACTTAATATTACTGTATTTTGATTTGATTTAAATGTGTTTTAGATTGTAGATTATACATCTACTTATAGACGCATACTTGATTTCATATCAAAATTCATGTATTACAATTCTAAACAACTTGACAATTCAACTCGAAAGCGCCATACCCTAAAAGTATTGAGAACAATTGTCCAACATCAATGGAACTTTCCCAGGCTAGTCAAAAGGATAAATGCAAACCGATCATGAACCAATAGAAACACGATTGAAACAAAAGACAACCTCAACATCATACTTAACTAGAAATTACGTATTAAAAGATGTTTGCAGAAACATTGTTGATTACACCTGAAGATACCATCATAACTTTATCAATAACCAATCCACTAGTGATATATCAGATGTAAATATTAAATCTGTTCATTAAATACTTAGGATATACGGGCCGATCACCGGCTGTTTTCACGACGCCTGACATATCGGGTTCGGTCATTGTATCTGGGTCGGTCTTGAACTCTTTGTGGAACGGGCTCCACCCTCCTTTGCCTTTCTGGTGACCTCTGAACAATCTCTCCATTCACATACAGCTCAGCTGAAATGTTGAAACAGGAATAACAAAAATAAAAGGTCATTAACAATTAAAAAACCTACTTAATACATGTTAATAAGTTGTTCAAATAAGCTTACCTCCATAATCTTTGTTTTCAGCATCCACATATGAATCAGGTAGCACAAACAGCACACCAGGAAGCCCTGTAAAAATAGCTAAATCTTGTTACTACCTAATCTTTATAAAATCGATGAAACTGATGGGAATAGATAAAAGCAGACAAACCTTCAAGCTTATTCGAAGTCTCTTCATCTATCTCACACCCAAATCCAAAGTACCTCTCACAAGAAACATTATAAATCTTTTGTTTTGCTTCTTCCTCACTAACAATTAATACAATTAAAAAAGTAAAATGATAGTTTTAGCAGGCGTTATCAATACAAAATGTTCTACTTAGTGCACATCTTAATTACCCTACTAACATGTGATTTCAGGTCTTCACCACTGGTTAAAATTTGTTAGAATTTGTACTGATTTCGAATCACTTGGATCACTGTGAAGTCGTGTTTTCACTATCAGATCAAAGTATTTCGAGGGTACACTCGAAATCTCTAATCGGATGAAATCACAGTGTGATCAAGAACAGAGAATATGTGTCTATTGTGAGAAAAACGTACCAGAGAAGATGACCAAAACTAGTGTTATTCCACTTTCTAGAAACTGACGAAAACTGCTCAAAACTGCCGAATTGCAGTTTCAAAACTGCCAAAAACTGCCCAAATATGGGTCGGATTCGGGTCTGATTCAACGGGTCGGAAAACCGGGTTTTGAATCCGAATTCAGAAAGCCAGGGGCTCTGCCCCTTGGACCCCGACCAGGGCGCTGCCCCTTGGAACCCCGTTATCGGGGGCGCTGCCCCCGAACCCCCGTTAAGTCAGTGTATTTTAATCATAATAAATTTAAACAAGCGTGCACTCCGCACCACCCTTACTTGTTCAATATTTATTAGGATTACATTTGGTCAACAAGTTTATCCCATTACACTTAAATAATATTGGTGATACAAATCCCCAACAAAATGGATATCTATATGCCAAATTAAGGCTAACTAAAACTAATTAAAAACTAGTGAAATCATTGGCACAAACTATGAGGCTCGATAAAACAATAGATGAAAACAAGCATTTGTATGTCAATTCGAAAATGGGAAAATTAGGGTTTATGTCGAACCTTCCTAGAACTTTAGATAGGGTTTGAACATAGCAATCAATCATCTGCTGTTTAGTAGCGCCTTCACCTCCAGGTTTATCCATCACGATCAACCAATGCTCGTAATCACATCCAGGGAACAACGGCGCCATCTCCGTCGGTGGTCGATCACTGAAATTCGAACCGGAGTTAAGCGGCGAGTACGCACCTCCAGAGCGGTTCACACGGCACCGTATAAGGTTCAGACGAACCGCGGACGGTGCGGCAACTCGGAGAGAGTGTGAAAGAGATACCGTCGACCGGAGAGGACGAGTGAACCCGGGAAGAGGCGGAGCTGTAGCTATGGAAGATGACGAAGAAAAGAGACGTCGGGAAAACATGAGGTGTGAAGATGTTGATCGGAAGGCTAGGAGTGATCGGCCGATAGCCGCTGCCGTTGTCGCCGACATGTTTCTGGATACGGTTGTTTCAGTGAGTGAATTTTTGGTGGAAGGGTTTATGGATAGCGAGGAGTGATGGATGTACTCACGTATATATAGTTGGGCTCAATGAACACGAAAAAGCCCAATTAATATGATGTTTTGCGATCATTTCCGGGCCACTGCAATCATTTAAAAAAATTTAGATTATTACCAAAAAAATTTGGATTATTATAAGGAACATTTTTTGATAGGGATTCCAAATCTGATGGAGAAACGCAAAACTGATTGTTTTTTGGGTCGGGTCGGGGCAAGACATTTCGGGTCAGGTTCGGGTTCGGGGCAAGGTATCCCTGAACCGCCCCGATATATATATATAAATTATTTTTATTTATTATTTTATATATAAAATACTTCCTCCGATTCAAAATAAGTGTTACACTTCCCTTATATGAGTGATTCAAAATAAGTGCTACACTTTAAAAAATTACATTATTTGACAAAAAATAGTAGGATCAACACCCACTAACTATCTACTTGAACAAAGTGAAATGACCCATGTACCATTACTTTTTACTTTTAAACATCATTAACCCCACTTTATTCAAAAGGTATAGTACCCATTATCCATTAACCATTCAATTAATATAATTTAACCATCATTAGAATATTTTTGCCTCAAAAACCGTGACACCTAAAGTGTAGCACTTATTTTGAATCGGATGAAGTATATATTACTTCCTGTGATTTAAAATAAGTGATACACTTTCCTTTTTGGGATGATTCAAAATAAGTGATATACTTTGAAAAATTACCTTATTTGAAAAAAAAATTGAGGGACCTGCACCCACTAACTATTGACTTTAACAAAGTGAAATAACTCATTACCCTTATTTTATACTTTTAAATATCATTAACTCTACTTTATTCACAAAGTGTGGGACTCATTCCCCACTAACCATCTGTAACGACCGGAAATTTTGGTTAATGAATTAAATGGAAATATTGAGGAATAAATGTGGTAAAATATTTAATCGAGCCTTGGATGTGTTATTATAGGTAAAGGATCGTTTATGACTCGTGCTAATCGAAAACGGGTCAAGACTTGGTTAGAAACAAGTTTGGAGATCAAAAGATTGGCCTTGGCATGCAGCCCTCGCGATGGGAGCTCGATGGGAGCTCGATGGGAGGAAGGGAACAGGGATTTCAGAAGCTCGATGGGAGGATTTTCATGTTGAGGTCGCGATGGGAGGATTTTCGCGATGGGAGCTCGGTGGGAGCTCGATGGGAGAATGCACGGGCCTGCATATAAGTGGGGCCGCGTAACCTCGCGCTGGGAGCTCGATGGGAGCTCGATGGGAGCTCGATGGGAGCCCTGTCTGGACTATAAAAAGTCGATTTTTTTAGGGTTTTGCTCATTTTCTCTCCACTCCAAAGTGTGCAGCAGTTTTTGAGAGAGAAAGGGGCGATTTTGGGTATTCATGAGAAGATTTCATCTCAAATCTTGGAGATCTATCTTCTAGTTGAAAGATCTAAGGTAAATTTCATCTCCTAGGTTGTTTATGATCTTGATTTGGGGGAAATGGTGATTTTGAAAGAGATATGTTGGAATTTTGTTAAAAATGGGTAATGGAGAGTGTAGAGCACTCATGTGAAGTATATGAACCTTGTGTTCTTGTTAGATCTGTGATTTGTTAGGTTAATCTTGAACTAGGGTTTTGAGATTTCACCAAGTTGGGTGAACTTGGTGGTTAGGAATGTTAATATGGGGTTATTGGTATCTAGTTATGGATAATAACTAGATTTTATGATAATATGGATGATAGGTCAAGAAGACCTAAAGATTGGTGACATTTCACAAGTTGGTGAGCAAGGATTCGTGTTGGTAGACACGATTTGGATTTATATTGCTAAGGTGAGTACGTGTGGAATTTACTGAGTACATAGCCCTTTTAAATATTTTCATTACTTGCGTTATGGTCTATTTGCTTAATTGTGTAGACTAGTAGTTGATAGTTATTTATACCGATGATAGTATTGAACTAACTTATTTGAGGATGAATGTGATAGCCGAGGACTAGATTGACATAACCTTTGAGTTATGGTGAGAACGAGATGACGTGATGCTAGTTAGTTCGGGGGCAACCCGATAACTAGACATGGTGATGTTTCTAACTAGTTCGGGGGCAACCCGATAGTTAGATAGGTTAGTATTTCTAGCTAGTTCGGGGGCAACCCGATAGTTGGATTTATGGGTGCTTTTAGCTAGTTCGGGGGCAACCCGATAGTTAGGCACGTTAGTATTGCTAGTTAGCTCGGGGGCAACCCGATAACTAGATATGTGTTGCTAGGAAAGCAAGGTTTGGAGTTACCATAGGGTGACTATATGGATGGGCGAAATTACTTGTTTGTTGTTTACTTGGATAAACGATTATTATTAATGGGTCTAAACCCATGTAACTCACGAGACGTTTTGTCTCACGTACTCCTTGTTTTGTTTTGCTATGTACTCAGGTTCGGGATCGAAGGCTTAGGTACGCATGGATAGAGATGCGGGACCTAGATTAGAAGAACACTAGATTGGATTTAGTCTTAGCTTGGTTATGATCTATTTTGTAACACCTACTTTTATACTCTGATTTCATACCAAGGTTTCTGTAAATCCAAATTGAGGATGTTCTTCTATTTATAAAAAATGTTTTATTTTGGCCAATATTTGGTATTAAAATTTGAGGTGTTACACCATCCATAATCTAATTTAACAATCATTATAATATATTGTCTCATAAACCGTAAAAGTTAAAATGTATCACTTATTTTAAATAAGAGTAAGTATATATAATTTATAACGGATATAGTGTTTCGGTTTCCCCCATCAATTGTTTTCATTTATATGCAAAAGGCTTCGACAAAGTTTTGAATCAATGAAGTTTATCCTCAAATAAAAATACAAAAAATACAGATTGCACATAAACTGTTAAAATCGAGAAATAAGCAAGCTCACCTTAACATAAGCATCATCATAAAAATAAAAAGAAACACCATTTACAATAGTTTTGGTATAATACTGTAGCATTTAAGGGATATGGGTATTTTAGGTATATCACTATTTTAAGGAATCGAACGTCTTCCTCCTTCCCACCCCTTCGTACCCCTCCTCTTCAACCGTATTTCATTTCACACATTTTGAAATTCAATGATACGATCAACTAGGGTTATTCCCGTGTTCTTCGAGTGAACACAAACTCCAGCAATAAAAGAGAGAAGAGAAACGTGTTTAAATTCAACTTGCCATTGATGGCTTCTATTGATCATATTTATACTTGCAATTGCAAGTATATCACTTCCTAAACAATATCCTAATAATACGTAAATAACACAAATCCTAAAACAAAACAAAACCAAATAAACTAATATAAATAAAAGCCATCATTATCCTCAACCAAGTCTTTTAATTAGCCTTTATCCATAACATAGTCTTGTTGCCATGTTGGAGCAACGGATCTTCTTCCGGAACGTCTTGGTTCTTCTTTGGTTGGCGGTGTATCATTCCCCTCTTCTTCAAATATCACCTTGTCCTCAAGGTGAAAATCAGGATAAACTATTTGGAATTCACGCAGGTCTTCCCAAGTTGCATTTTCAGGTGAACTATTGGTCCATTGCACCAAAACCTGGGTGGTCGGCTTCCCGCGATATAAGTGATCCAAACCCTAGTTCAACAACAATATGTTCGCAAGCTAATGGGATTCAATTTCGACATTGAATATAAACCGGGCGCGACCAACATCGTAGCCGATGCTTTGTCTCGCATTCATAGCGAAGAAGACATGGAGACATCAGCATTCATGGCCCTTAGCCACCCCCTTAGTGAATTTTTGGTGGACCTTAAGAAAGAGCACCAAACACTTGAGGAGGTGACGACCTTAATTCATCGTTTGCAACAGGGTGAAACCTTGGATGGGTTCGGAGTTCAAGACGGGTTGTCACAGTTGAAGCATAAGCCTAAGTTCATGCGTTCTTGTCTTTCCGCGGCTGAGATCCATTTAATTGGTAGGATTTTAGGTGTATTTACCACAGGTTTGGAGGCGGGTGTGGGCAGCAGCCCTTGTCGTGATTGGTCGCTGGCGGATGTATTGGCACGAGCAGATGGGCTCGACTGTTTAGCCCATGAGGTGTTAGTGGACGAGTTGGGTTTGGTCGGTGCGTTGTTGGCCCATTGGTCGCCGAAGCGGGCCTCGGTAATGCGGGCTAGGGCGAAGGCATCACCTAAGGTGGGTGGTCTAGAGATCAACAATTCACGTTGAATGGCAGGTTTAAGGCCCGATATGTAAAACGAGATGAGTAGGTTTTCTGAAACATCTGTGACCCGGTTCATAAGCTTTTCGAATTCTCTTTGGTAATGTGCCACAGTATCAAGTTGGAGGAGTTTGGATAGTGCTCCTTGTGGATCTTCATACTTAGATGGTCCGAAGCGATTTCGAACACTTGATATGAATTCCGCCCATGTTGTGATCAGATTGTTACGAGTCATCCAACGAAACCATTCGGATGCATCGCCTTCTAAATTAAAACCAATGATCCGGAGACGGTGCTCGTTTGTGGTTGCATGAAGGTTGAAGTACTCGTTAATAGCAAAGATCCAACTTTCTGGATCAGAGCCTCGAAACTTTGGTACATCGAGACGCATAGATCGTGGGATACCGTCTCTGTCACCTCCCCCGTTTCCCTGGCGGGTATTTGTCAATGCCAAGGTTCGGGTAGTTTGTAACTCCTGCGTCAAAAGTTCAAGTTGATGCGTAAAGGCGTCGGCCTGTTCTTTCAACAGCAACCGTATAGCGTTTTCGTCCATTGGCAATGAAAGCACCAATTGATACGATCAACTAGGGTTATTCCCGTGTTCTTCGAGTGAACACAAACTCCAGCAATAAAAGAGAGAAGAGAAACGTGTTTAAATTCAACTTGCCATTAATGGCTTCTATTGATCATATTTATACTTGCAATTGCAAGTATATCACTTCCTAAACAATATCCTAATAATACGTAAATAACACAAATCCTAAAACAAAACAAAACCAAATAAAATAATATAAATAAAAGCCATCCTTATCCTCAACCAAGTCTTTTAATTAGCCTTTATCCATAACATATTCTTGTTGCCATGTTGGAGCAACGGATCTTCTTCCGGGACGTCTTGGTTCTTCTTTGGTTGGCGGTGTATCATTCAAATTCCGTTCTTCAAATTCCCCCTTGGCCTCTTTCATCTCCTTCGTAATTCAAATTCCGTTCTTCAAACTGATTCTAACGGTAGTCAAATGCCCCATAATTCCATAGAACTCCACACTATCACTACCCTCCGATCTTTGTTTCATTTTCTCTCTTTTCTCAGTGTATACCGTTTCGTCTGAATCTCTCAATTGAATTGAAGAAGTTCCAAAACTCCAATTCATATTTGCGTTGTAAATCAGAGCATCTACTTCATCAAATCTTCCGTCGATTTCAAACCGTCAATTGGTGTTGCGTTATAAATTAGAGCATCTACTTCATCAATCGACGGCCACTGATGGTAAGAACCCTATTCTTCACCACACCCTTCGTTATTTTCTTCTATTTATGTTTTCATTTATTGCCCTAAATTGCCATACTACTCGATTTCTTTTACTTGCAGGAACTTCTAACTTGTTCACAGAATTATAATTCTTCATTTTCTGTCTTTTCTCAGTATATACCTTTTCGTCAGAATCCAACAATTGAAGAATTTCCAAACCTCCAACTCATATTCATCAAACCTTCCGTCAAAGAAGAAGAAGATATGATTCTCTTAACTCCACTGATTCAATTTCGGTTTCTTCAATCGGCGCTTCCATCACCACGATTTCCATTCCCTTTTCACCAATTTCCCTTCAGACCAAGGTGTGTACACAGTTTCATCTGATTCCGTCAATTTCAAACCTTCAATTGGTGTTGCATTATAAATTAGAGTGTGCTGAAATTGATGGAGTTGTGTTAGGTTTATGGAGCAGAGACTCAAATGTTCATGTGATTGATGATGATACACATTCTTGTTACTGGCAGCTGCTGCTGTCTGGTCTAATACTTGGGACCATAGAACCATTGATCGTGTAAGTTTGTATCTTATTCTTTATTGCTTATCAGAAAATTAACTTAAAAGTTAATATAAATTTATTTTTTTTCGACTGTACAGATAGTGCTAGACCGACCTTCACTTGTGGACCTAGGTTTATCATGGGAATCACAATTTGAGTACCAAATATCACACACAGTAATTGGGAAGAAGCATCCAAACTCATTGATATTATTCCATCATATTCATCATCACACTTCGAATCAGTTTAGATGGTTTACCAACTACTACTACTTCTGGAATAAAAAGTGAATTTACTGATTTTGGAAATTACATATATTCTATACAAGACTTAGATGCTGTATACATATATATCCCAGATATCAAAATACTAAGATTTCCATCCATTAATACATCCATCATGTGGTTAAAATCACTTGTGGAATCACAACTTGCAAAAACCTTCATATTTCTCAAGGAATTTTGGGATGGTACTGAGGAAATTGTATTTCTTCTTGCAAGAGTGGGATTTGTCACAATTTTAGTGATATGTCTTTTGTTGACCAGTCAACAAACGAGTCAAAGTCAACCGGTTTGGCATTAACGAATATTGATATCAGTGCTGCTTCTTTCAACGGTCTGCATATGCTTTTTTTCAGGTTCTCTTAAACTAGGTTATGTTAATCTTAGGTAATTAGGTAGCATAGCTAGTGCGTAGGGTAAGTTGGGTTAGGTAGGTAGTTGGGTTAGGCTAACTAGGTAGTGTTGGTTAGGTCGATTATTTAATTTCTCTTGGCTAATTCTGATTGTATTTATTTTGTCCGGTAAATGAGATTAAACGGAGCATGTGTTTTTCTTGGCAATTGCAAATGCTAAGTAATTTTACTTTAACTTTTTTATTTTATCGTGTATATGTGCTAACAATAATTTATATTTTTTTTTTATTTTTTTTAGATTCTCTTAAACTAAGTTAGGTAGGGTGGTAGAGTAGCTAGTGCATACGGTTAGTTGGGTTATGTAGGTAGCTGGGTTAGGATAACTAGGTAGCGTTGGTTAGGTAGATTATTTAATTGCTCTTAGCTAATTCTGATTGTATTTATTTTGTCAGGTAAATGAGATTAAATGGAGCATATGTTTTTCTTGGCAATAGGAAATAGTAAGTAATTTTACTTTAATTTTTTTAATTGTATCTTGTATATATGCTAACAATAATTTGTATCTTTTTTTTATCATTTCAGGCTCTCTTAAACTAGGTTAGGTTTGGGTTAGATAGGTAGGTAGAGTAGTTAGTGCATAGGGTAAATTAGGTTAGGTAGGTACTATGATAACTAGATAGCGTTGGTTAGGTAGATTACTTAGTTGTTCTTGGCTAATTCTAATTGTTTTTTTGTCAGGTACATGAGATTAAATGAAGATATGTTTTTCTTGGCAATCGGAAATGGCAAGTAATATTAATATGATTTTTCATTTTTATTTTATCGTGTATATGTGCTAACAATAATTTATATCTTTTTAATTTTTTTTAGGTTCTCTTAAACAAGATTAGGTTAATGTTATTTCGGTAGGTAGCGTAGCTAGTGCATAGGGTAAGTTGGGTTAGGTAGGTAGGTGGGTTAGGGTAACTAGGTAGCGTTGGTTAGGTCGATTATTTAATTTCTCTTGGCTAATTCTAATTGTATTTATTTTGTCAGGTAAATGAGATTAAACGGAGCATATGTTTTTCTTGGCAATCGGAAATAGCAAGTAATTTTACTTTAATTTTTTTAATTGTATCGTGTATTTGTGCTAAAAATAATTTGTATTTTTTTTTATTTTTTCAGGCTCTCTTAAACTAGGTTAGGTTAAGGTTAGATAGGTAGGTAGAGTAGTTAGTGCATAGGGTAAATTGGGTTAGGAAAGGTTGCTGGGTTAGGATAGCTAGGTAGCGTTGGTTAGGTAGATTATTAAATTGCTCTTGGCTAATTCTAATTGTTTTTTTTTTTGTTCAGGTACATGAGATTAAATGAAGATATGTTTTTCTTGGCAATCGGAAATGGTAAGTAATTTTAATTTAATTTTTTATTTTTATTGTATCGTGTATATGTGCTAACAATAATTTTTTTTTTTTTTTTTTTTTGCTGTTAAAAAAAAAAATATGTGCTAACAATAATTTATATGTTTTTAATTTTTTTCAGGTTCTCTTAAACTAGGTTAGGTTAATGTTATAGGTAGGTAGCATAGCTAGTGCATAGGGTAAGTTGAGTTAGGTAGGTAGCTGGGTTTGGCTAACTAGGTAGCGTTGGTTAGGTCGATTATATAATTTCTATTGGCTAATTCTGATTGTATTTACTTTGTCAGGTAAATGAGATTAACCGGAGCATATGTTTTTCTTGGCAATCAGAAATGGTAAGTAATTTTACTTTAATTTTTTAATTGTATCGTGTATATGTGCTAACAATAACTTCTATCTTTTTTATCATTTCAGGTTCTCTTAAACTTGGTTAGGTTCAGGTTAGACATGTAGGTAGAGTAGTTAGTGCCTAGGGTAAATTGGGTTAGGTAGGTACCTGAGTTAGGATAGCTAGGTAGCGTTGGTTCGGTTGATTATTTAGTTGTTCCTGACTAATTCTAATTTTTATTTTTTTTTGTCGGGTAAATGAGATTAAATGAAGATATGTTTTTCTTGCCAATCGGAAATGGTAAGTAATTTTAATTTGATTTTTTATTTTTATTATATCGTGTATATGTACTAACAATAATTTATATCTTTTTAATATTTTAATCAGGTTCTCTTAAATTTGGTTAGGTTTAGGTTACGTAGGAAGGTAGAGTAGCTAGTGCATAGGATAAGTTGGGTTATGTTGGTAGCTGGGTTAGGATAACTAGGTAGCGTTGGTTAGATAGATTATTTAATCGCTCTTGGCTAATTCTGATTGTATTTATTTTGGCAGGTAAATGAGATTAAACGGAGCATATGTTTTTCTTGGCAATCGGAAATGGTAAGTAATTTTACTTTAATTTTTTTAATTGTATCATGTATATGTGCTAACAGTAATTTGTATTTTTTTTTTTATTTTTTCAGGTCTCTTAAACTAGGTTAGGTTAACGTTAGATAGGTAGGTAGAGTAGTTAATGCATAGGTACATTGGGTTAGGTAGGTAGCTGCGTTTGGATAGCTATGTAGCTTTGGTTAGGTAGATTATTAAATTGGTCTTGGCTAATTCTAATTGTATTTTTTTTTTTTGTTCAGGTACATGAGATTAAATGAAGATATGTTTTGTATTAAAAAAAGACGTAACCACCACAATCGCACTGTTCCTCACTACCAGTTCTGTTTTTCGGCGAACCACCACCATCTTTGTTTTCAGTTACAGGTTCTGAGGGATGAAGAAATGAGTTTTAGGGTTTTATTGGATGATGATGAGGTGAAGGAGCAAGTTGTACCAAAACGAGTATAATTTCTCACCGCGCGTTGCTGCGGATTTTAAATTCTTACATTTTTAATAATAATACTTCAATTTGTTTCAAAATAAGTGATAAAATTTCCATTTGAGTTTTTCATAATAAGTGATGTCAGGATCGATTAACTATAGAAAAGTTAATAAACACTTTAGATCTAATTGAATATAGAAGTTGCAGCGGATCAACACTATATCAATGTAATTAAGAACAATGAACTGTAAATAATATGCGAAAGTATTAAGAACACAGTTTCACAAAAAGCTTCAATGTATATTATTGAGTTAACAATACACACGTACGTTTACAATTCGTAAGGAACTATTTATAATAGTCCTTGAAGCTAAACTATTTACCCTAGTTATTCTAGGACTTGCTTTTCATCGAATTATAAAAGATATACATTTAATTACATTCTATAACTATCTCTGCGAAGATCTCGGACTTGATATGCTTCCAAAACGCGTACCAGTAGTAAAATCATTCACCAGTAGTAAATGTGCATCGTCAGTAGTAACTCTGGTAACCAGTAGTAAGTCCAAAACCAACGTCAGTAGTAACTACTATTGATCAGTAGTATCTTCAATATGCCTTGATCAGTAGTAACTAAGTTATAGTATACACCAGTATCAACTTCATCAGTAGTAACATGTTCTGCCCCATCAGTACTAATTATTTTCAGTACCAACTGCAGCATCAGTATTAAGTTGATCTGTGTTTTACTCCAACAATCTCCCCCTACACTTATTGATTATCTTTTAATCAATCAAGTTTCTTTTGTTCTTCTTGTTCTCTTCTTCTTTTCTCAAGAGTTCTTTGATTCTGTTGAAGCCTTTGTTCAATAATATATTTGTTGTTCCTCTTTGTAAAGTAATTTAATTTGTTTTGGAACATAACAGCATCATAAGGTTTCATCAAAGTATTTATGAATATCTGATACATAGTCTTCTCAGAATGTGGATATTCTTTTTCATATAAGTACAATTCACACACTTTGCCTGATTTCTCAAAGAAGTACATATTAGCTGTAGGAATGACATTCCAAGCATATACATTTCCTGGATCTGTAAATTGTTCTGGATAATTATCTGGATAAAATGCAGCATCTATCATTTTGGTTAAGTATCCAGCACCAGACTCTTTCCATGATTTCTTTGTCATTCTAGGTTTTCCAATAATCAGAAGCTTGATTACATCACTTCTAGAGCATGATCTGATTAATGGTAACCATCCAGTGAATCTTTGTACAACTTTGTCTTCCCTTATGACCTCTATAACATTGTTCTGTATCACTCTCCAGTTAATAATTGGATTGTTCTGCAATGGAGCAATAGGCATTTCAAGAACAGGTACAATTTGTTTTGATTTCTTCTTAGAGCTCTGTTCTTGATCAACAGTTTTTCTTTTCTTTGATTGGGGAGTTGAAGTATCACCAGTAGTTGAAACACTACCAGCTTTGATTAAGTTTGGACTGATTGGGATTAAAGTTTTGGCTTTCTTTGTTTCTTCAGCTTCTTGTTCAGCCAAGTCTTTCTTCTTAGCAGTGCAATATTTTTCAATTATAGTTATCATCTTCATTCTTCCAAAAGATTTTGCACTATGCCCTTTTGTTTTTAAATACTCAATCATATTTGCCTTCTGTTCAAACACATCATCTGTTAATGCACTTTTAGTCTTTTTGCATTCAGAGACCAAATATTCAAGGCATTGAATATGTTCTTCTTCAATCTTTCTGAGCCTTTTGAATTCTGCCTTTTGAGCTTTTATCTGAATGTCATCTGTTTGAACAGGTATTTGAGCAGGAATTTTACTTTGAACTTTCCCTTTCTTTTCCTCTATTGCTTGATACATTTCCACTTTCTCCAAAAATTTTCTGTGTTTTATTCTCCATCTGGATTGCTTTTCTGTTCTGACATGATTTATCTTGTTTACCATGTGATGACCTAATGCTCTATTTGGATAATCATCATCATATATTTCTTTTCCTTTTCCAATGTGAGCAGATGGTGGAGGTGGAATGTATTTCATATCAGGTATACCCATCATCAGAAGTTTTGGATAAAACAGATGTAGTTGACCTTCTGGTAAGATTTTAGGGTGTGGAGGAAGTGTACATTCATCTACCTCAAACCAGTTCACATTATCATCAATGTCAGGTATGATAAGTGGTTGATCAGGTGTTGGTGGTTTAGAGATGATGACATGTCTTTCTCTTTCAATCAGCTCTGGGAATTGTAGTTCTTCCTCTTCAGTAGTAACCAGAGTAGTTACTACTGGTGTGACTTCAGGAGTTACTACTGATAGGGCATCAGTAGTATTTGCTGCTTTTACTTCCTCTTCTTTACTTACTACTGCTATTATATCAGTAGTAGGAGTTACTACTGGTATTTCTTTTTCAACTTGTTCTTCCATTGTAGCAGTAGTAATTGGCTCATCTTCTGTAACCATCATGTCTGGGCCTTCATCAATTTTAGTTTCTTTTAAATTTAGGAGAGAGGATGCTGCTGCTGCAATAGATTCATCAATCATGGTCTGTATGTTATCCTTCTCCCCCTTAGTGAGCTCAACTGGTGGAGCCTCACTATCATCAATCTTTTTCTTCAATTTTCTGATGATTTTGGTTTGTTGATGAAGCCTGTGCTCATATAATCTCATTCTCTTGTTGATGGTATTGACATGTCTTTTCATAGCAGCCATGGTTTTTCCTTGGTTTGTAAGATATGTAAGGCAATTTTGTACAGTGGATTCAAGAGAATCCACTTTTTCCGTCAATTGGTTGATTTTAATACTGCCCTCACTCCATCTAGCAAGATCATCGGGCTCACTAACAGGTACATTGGCTTTGAGGTTTTCCATCCTATCCATCAATTCAAAAGATCTGCCCTCATCACTTCTTGGTGATTCATTGGGTCTTTTAGACATTCTCTTCTTCCTAGAAGAAGCAGAGATGCCCCCCCTTGTGGTTTCTTGGCACCGGGGTCCTTTGAGTAACTCCTCAAATGAGTCATCACTCAAAGTTGCCGAGGTCTGGGTCCTAAAGATGTTTTCACTGTCCTGTGCACCCACCTTTGGGGCATTAGTAGTGAAAGCCCTCGCCTCATGTCCTCTCTCCTCCTTGGAGGACAACTCTTGGAGCCTGGGGTTTGACTCAATGTGTCCCCTGGTGTCCTTTAAAGATTTCTTTCTTTTGTAAATAGTGGAAATATTTTGGGTTTTGTCTGGCAGGTCTTCCACAGAGTGAAGAGTAGCACTCTGCAGATTTAAATCAAGTTCCTGGGACACATTCAGGACTCCTGTTTGGGCTGGTGATTGAGTGGCTAGTTGGGGTGGTGTTTGGGCTGTATTTGGGGGTGATGGAGTGGGTTGAGATTCAACTTGGGTTGTAGCAATGGTTGAACCCTCTCCAATTTGTGTTTGATCTTTGATCATGTTAGGAAACAAAGGGGTTTCCTTGCCCGAAAATATAAATTGTTTTCTCATATTTGAGAAAACTTTCTTGTTCAACTCAGGTAATATGAAAATGTTTTTAGGAGTTGACAAGTTTTGTAATTCACAATTTATGATATGTTGTAGAAATCTGGGATACATTAAAAATTTAGAGGAACTAAGATTTCCCAACATACCTTCAAAAATCAAGTAAGAAAAATTAAATACTTGGTCTGTGCATAAACAGACAACAGCAGATGCTATTGCCTTATTAAACTCATTCCAAGTACTTCTTTTTGGAGAAATACAATGCTGAATAGTATGAACTAAGAATTTCCATTGTGGGGAGAGAAGACCCTTTTGAAATGTTACTATGTCCAGTCTTCCCTCATAACCCATTTTTTATAAAATTTCAGCAATGTATTCCTTAGGTAGAGTAAACATACCTGAATCGTCATGAAGTTGTAGATGGTGTCTGATTGATTGTTCTGTTACTGTGAGATGTTTTCCATCTACTTGTGATTTGATCATTGATATGGTTGTTCCTTCCGTTTGCTCAGCATTGGTCCAGAAATCCACCAAGTGCTGTTGATATGATTTTGGTTTGACAGTTAAAGCAAACTGTATATAAGAATTTCTCAAGAACTTGACGATCGGACGAAAATCTTTTGTGCCGTCGGGATTCTTTAGGAAGGCACACATATTGTGAAATTCGGAATATTTGAGATCGGTTTGAACATTCAAAGATTTTAGAGTTGCCATTTTTGTTGAATTTTGTGAAGAACATGAATGAATTTTGTTATTGACGAAGGGTTTTTGATCGTAAGCTAGGGTTTATCGAGAGGATTTAGCAAATCGAAGTGAAGATAATGCTAAACTAATCGACTGCCGCCTTTTATATCTTTCGATTTAACCTGCAAAACTACTAAAATGTCCTTCGAATCATAACATAACGGTTATTTTCATGGGGTTAGTTTGGTAATTGTGTTTCTGAAAGACCAGTAGTAAATAAGATATCAGTAGTAAAACGTCAGTAGTATCTACTAACATCAGTAGTGACTAAGGATTTTGACATCAGTAGTAACTATGGATATCAGTAGTAACCACTAACACACAAGACCAGTAGTATATGTGAATACCAGTAGTACTGACCACCAGTAGTATTTATGTATACCTAATACACACCAGTAGTAATAAACTACCAGTAGTATTTTGTGTACATTCCTACACACCAGTAATACAGATATACCAGTAGTAAAACACTTAAGTAAATAAATAATATTTTACAACAATAACTTTACACATGATTTTAAGTGAGATTTTAATTTATCAAAATCATTCCAATACTGCTAACCAAGAAGTTGAATCTTCCTACATCAAATGCTTTTGTAAAAAGATCTGCTAATTGATCATCAATATGGATTTTAACTACTTTGATTAATTTCTTTTCATTACAATCTCTTATAAAGTGAAATCTTATTTCAATGTGTTTAGTTTTTGAGTGTTTTACTGGATTGTTCACAATACTAATAGCACTTTGATTATCAATAAAAATAGGAGTTTTAAGGATAGAGATACCAAAGTCTAGAAGCTGATTTTGAATCCATAGTACTTGAGCACAGCAAGCAGATGCAGCTACATATTCTGCTTCAGCAGTTGATGTTGATACATTTGTTTGCTTCTTACATTGCCATGACACCAGTCTTGATCCAAAGAATTGACATTCACCAGTAGTGGATTTTCTGTCTTGACATTCACCTCCATAGTCACTATCTGTGTAGGCTATGAGTTCAAAGGGTGAATCATGTGGATACCATAGACCTAGTGATGGTTTGCCTTTCAAGTATCTGAAAATTCTTTTGACAGCTTGCAGGTGTAATTCTTTGGGTCTTGCTTGATATTTTGCACACACACAAACACTATACATAATGTCAGGTCTTGATGCAGTTAAGTACATCAAAGAGCCTATCATTGATCTATATAAGTGTTCATCTACATCCTCCCCCTCAACATCAGGATGTAGGTGTTTGTGTGTTTCCATTGGTGTACTTGCACTTTTACTGTCTTTCAAATCAAATTTCTCCAAGATGTCTTTGACATATTTTGATTGATTTATCAAAATACCATCAGTTCTTTGATTGACTTGGAGTCCAAGGAAGAAGTTCATTGGACCCATAGAGCTCATCTTGAATTTAATCTGCATCAGTTCTTCAAATTCTTTGCATAATAAATCATTGGTTGAGCCAAAGATGATATCATCTACATATATTTGTACCAGTAGTATATCATCTTTGACTTTCTTTGTAAACAAAGTTTTGTCAATGGCTCCTCTTTTAAAGTTGTTCTTCAATAGGTATGATGATAATGTGTCATACCATGCTCTTGGTGCCTGATGTAGGCCATACAGAGCTTTATCCAGTTTAAACACATAATCACCATGTTTTGGATCTTCAAAACCTGGAGGTTGGCATACATAGACCTCTTCTTCAATCTTCCCATATAGAAATGCACTCTTCACATCCATTTGATAGACTTTGAATTTCTTGAATGAAGCATATGCTAGAAATATTCTTATGGCTTCAATTCTAGCAACAGGAGCATATACTTCATCATAGTCTATTCCTTCTTCTTGAGTGTATCCTTGGGCTACAAGTCTGGCTTTGTTCTTGATCACTATACCTCTTTCATCTTTCTTGTTTCTGAAGATCCATCTTGTTCCAATGGCTCTTTTTCCTTTGGGTAGAGGTACAAGTGTCCAAACAGCTTGTAACTTAAATTGAAGGAGTTCTTCTTGCATTGCTTCAATCCAGTTTGAGTCCTTCATTGCTTGTTGGATCTTCTTTGGTTCATCCTGAGACAGAAAGCATTCAAACATACATTCATTAGCAATTAAACTTATATTACACATATTTGCAGTTAAGCTTTTGTTTAATTTGCTTCTTGTTTGTAGTGGTGAGTTAACATCACTTAGAATAAGGTCTAATGGATGGTTCTTCTGAGTCCTTGTTGTTGTAGTTTTATCAACTATTAGTTGATTTTCAAGAATGGACTCATTTGTCTCAGGCAATTGTTCTTCTGGTGATCCTTCATTGTCATTGAAGTTTGGTTCATCATCATCTTGGTCAGAGTTACTACTGCTATTGTCTTCATTGAGATCAGTAGTATTATTGTTGTTACTGGTATCAGCAGTATCTTGAGAATCTAGGTTATTGTTGGGACCAGTAGTATTTTGAGTACTATTACTGGTATCAGTAGTATTTGAATTACTACTGTCCTCATTCTCAGAGTTACTACTGGTTCCAGAACTAGAGTTATTACTGACATCAGTATTAACTATTGGAGCAGTATTAACTACAATGTATCTCATCTCCTCTAGACCAGTATTAACAGATGATGTTGCTTCCTTTTGAGTGTGACAATTTGAATTTCCTGCATTGAAGTCCATGTTAGAATTAAAGGATTTGGTTAGATTGTCTATATTAAATAGCCAATCTGGACCATTTCCTTGTTCATTAGAAACATTTTCATTAAAGGATACATTAATGCTTTCTTCAATTATCCTTAGTCTTTTGTTGAATACTCTATATGATTTGCTTTGAGTAGAATATCCCACAAAGATTCCATCATCAGCTTTGCAGTCAAACTTACCAATTTGTTCTCTTGTAATCAGAATAGTACAAGGACAACCAAATGATTTTAAGAAACTTATAGAAGGTTTTCTTTTATTAAAAAGTTCATAAGGTGTTTTAAAATGTGGCTTCACTATTAATACTCTGTTTTGAACATAACAGGCAGTATTAACAGCTTCAGCCCAAAAAGTGATTGGTAATTTTGAATCTGCTAATATTGATCTTGCTGCTTCAATGATGGTTCTATTTCTTCTTTCAGCTACACCATTTTGTTGTGGAGTTCTAGGTGAGCTGTATTGCCTGTCAATACCTTTAAGATCACAAAAATTAATTAAGTTAGCATTTTTAAATTCTGTGCCATTATCACATCTTATGGCTTTAACTTTTTTGATCAGATGTGTTTTCCAGTTTGACAATTAAGTTCTTTATGAGTTCACTTGTTTCATCCTTTGTCCTGAGAAAGAAAACCCATGTATATCTGGAAAAGTCATCAGTAATAACAAGACAATATTGTTTCTTTCAATACTCATTACATTTGTAGGTCCAAAAAGGTCCATATGTAAGAGCTGTAAAGGAACAGAAATAGAGTTCGCAGTTTTGGACTTATGAGAAGTCTTGTGTTGTTTACCTTTTAGGCATGCAACACAATGATGATCACACATGAATTATTTTTGAGGTAGTCCAATGACCAGATTTCTTTTTACTAAATTGTTCATGTTTTTGAAATTTGTCTGACACATCCTTCTATGCCATAGTTCTGATTCAGTGGTGTTTGCCTTGGATATAAAACAGTTGACCTCATTTGTAGAAATGAGTTCTCCCCCTATATCTAGGCAATACACATTGTTTCTCCTTGGAGTTCTTAAAACAACATATTTTTCATCTAAAATAAAATCAGGAGAAAGAATGATGCACTCAATGTCTGTGAAAAGAATTTTGTTCTTTTTATCACAAACTTGAGACACACTGACAAGATTGTATTTTAGTTCAGCTACATAAAATACATCATCAAAGGTAATTTTGCCATTAGTAACAGTACCTTTACCTGTAATCTTACCTCCTTGGGGATTCTCACCAAATGCCACATATCCTCCATCAAATGACTTGAAATCTTTAAGAATTTGCAGATTTCTAATCATGTGCCTTGAGCATCCACTATCAATATGCCATGTTCTTCCTTCTTCTGGGATCTGAATGCTCTGCACAAGTGAGTAAAGGATTAGTTAAGTTTGGGAACCCAAGCTTTATATGTCTTGGGTTCATCCTTTGAGAAATAAGCTTTTGGGGATTTAACTTTAAACACTTTTGGTACCCATACTTGTTTATTACTGGTGTTTTGTTTTACTACTGCCCTTTTGAAAGTATGACTGGTGTGAGAATTTCCTACTGATCTTGGTTTATACCCGTGAATTTTTGCTTTTGAATGATTTACTACTGATGGACCAGTAGTATTTGGTTACTTACCATGTTTAGAATGACAAGTAGTGTTTTTAGGGTTGACACCAGTAGTATATTTGAAAGTTGTTTTGGGAGCAGTAGTATTTTTGTAATTAGGGTTTTTACCAGTAGTATTCTTGTACTGGTACCATACAGCATTATAATTAGGGTTAACACCAGTAGTAAAGTTGTTAAAGTTTTTACTGGTGTTGGAAAATCTAAAATATTGTTTATTTTGATTGGATTTTCCATTGTTCTTGAAGTAATTGCTGTTCTTTGGGCTTCCAACTCTTCTGTTTTGCACAACTCTTGGTGCACCTCTTCCAAATCTTGGAGTTTCAGCAATTGAAGTTTTAATTTTATTTACTACTGAAGGATCAGTAGTATCTTTTAACTTTTGAGTTTTTGTATTTTCTTTAAAAATTTTAAATTCCTTTAACTCTTTGCAGTTTATTGGATTGAAGTGACAATCCTTTGCTAAATGGTTCATTTTGTTGCATATAACACATCTTAATTTCTTATTTTTAGCACCTTCAGGTATTCTTTGGTCTAAGAGTTGTTTTTTATTTCTTTCATTTCCTCTTTTTAGAATTTTGGGTATATTTTCTGCATCATATTTAGGAGATTCATTTAGACTTTGAGCTGTGTGAAAACTTGTATCAATTGATTTAGGTGATTCAGTTTGAGAGATTGTAAATTCAATTGATTGATCATCATCAGAAGAATTATTATTTTCAGATGTTTCATTAGGTGATTCAGTTTGATTTTCAGTTTTTAATTCATTAATGATTCTTTCTGAACTGTTTTTAAGTGGTGGAATGATTTTATATGGAGGTGGTACAGCATGATATCCCACCCCATGAACAACTTTTTCTGTAGTTTGATTATTAGTTAATTCATCAAGAATTTTAGTGCTTCTTTCAAACTTTTTAATTGTTAATTTATTTTGTTCAATTTCAAGCTGACATTCTTCTAATTTACTTGTTAGTTCTTTATTTTTTATTTCATAAAATTCTTTCTCATCCACAGCCTGAAGCAATTCTTCCTTTATCCTTTGATCAACCATCTGGTACACCTTTATTTGATGTTCTTGATCAGTAATCACACCATCAAATTCATGATTTCTTCTCACTGCTTTTGCTAAATCTTCATTTAATTTAGTGTTTTCTTTTTCTAAGTTTTTAATAATTTTAGCACATTCAGAAGTACAAGGTTTAGGTTTTACCTCAGTTTTGGTGTCAGTAAAGGCCATGAGAGCTTGATTTTGAGCATGCTCTTCTGCTTGGAAGTTCCAGTCATAGCCTTGTCCTTGTTGTGATACAAGGGCAGTTGATTTTGATCTTTTGTCTGGCTAAGGACATTCTTTTTCAAAGTGACCAAGGTTGTTACAGTTGTAACATTTGACTTTTGTTTTGTCAAATCCAGCTTTGTCACCTTTGTTGAAGTTGAGGCTTGTCCTACCAGTTCTCTTTAAGAATCTTTTTGTCCTTAGGCTCAGCATAGCCATCTGCCATTTAAGATCCATCTCCTCAAGATCATCTGGGTTCAATTGTTCCAAGTCATCACTAATCAATGCAGTATGCACATGACTAGTGAAGAAGGATTCTCTTGCAGCATCCTCAGAATCTGCAGCCTTTCCTGTGAAGGTTTCCTGACCTTGACATGTACTAGAGACAAATGCAGCATTATTAGAAGAAATAGAAGGGTTCTTTTGGTTTACCTCAGTTTCAAATACTCTGAGATCATTGTAGAGTTCATCCAACTCTTTTTCTTCTAGAGCATATCTTTGTCTATATACCACAGTATACATGGCCCATTCTTCACTAAGAGATCTTAGGAACTTCATGTTGACATCTTCTTGATCCATCTTAACCCCAACCTGGTTAAGTTCACCAATTAGCTTGTTGAATCTGTCAAACACTTGAGTGAGTGTTTCATTGGGCTTTCCTTTGAAGTTTTCAAAGTCTTGTTTGAGAACAGACTTCATGTTCCTTTTGGTGCTCTTGGTCCCAATGAATCTCTTCTCCAGTGCTTCCCATAGTACCTTTGCATCATCATACTCAACAAAGAGATGTTGATAATCGTTAGGAATGGCCAGTAGGAGAGTGCTTAGAGCTTTGAGTTCGATTCCCTTGTCCTTCTTTTCCTTCTCACACTTAAGTTTGTCTGCCTCAGTTGCAGAACTGCTTGCTTGACCAGGACCAGTTTTGTTTCCTTCAAGGACAACTTCCCACATGGAATAATCTGTAATAAGCATGTATTGCTTAATACGATTCTTCCACATCCCAAAGTTATTGGGAGTGAGTATAGGGATTTTATTGGCCTGAGTGCTTTCATTATTATCAGTCATGATTAATAATGTGTATGTTTTTAAGATTAATACTTTTTGTTGTTCTTAACAAATAGTAGATCTAGAACCAATAAGCTCTGATACCACTTGTCAGTATCGATTAACTATAGAAAAGTTAATAAACACTTTAGATCTAATTGAATATAGAAGTTGCAGCGGATCAACACTATATCAATGTAATTAAGAACAATGAACTGTAAATAATATGCGAAAGTATTAAGAACACAGTTTCACAAAAAGCTTCAATGTATATTATTGAGTTAACAATACACACGTACGTTTACAATTCGCAAGGAACTATTTATAATAGTCCTTGAAGCTAAACTATTTACCCTAGTTATTCTAGGACTTGCTTTTCATCGAATTATAAAAGATATACATTTAATTACATTCTATAACTATCTCTGCGAAGATCTCGGACTTGATATGCTTCCAAAACGCGTACCAGTAGTAAAACCATTCACCAGTAGTAAATGTGCATCGTCAGTAGTAACTCTGGTAACCAGTAGTAAGTCCAAAACCAACGTCAGTAGTAACTACTATTGATCAGTAGTATCTTCAATATGCCTTGATCAGTAGTAACTAAGTTATAGTATACACCAGTATCAACTTCATCAGTAGTAACATGTTCTGTCCCATCAGTACTAATTATTGTCAGTACCAACTGCAGCATCAGTATTAAGTTGATCTGTGTTTTACTACAACAAGTGATATACAGTACTTTGAAAACTTTTCTAATTTGCTAATAAGTAGTGGGACCTACACTCACTAATTTTGATTTTGTTCAGGTTTGATTATTTAAATTAAATGTAGACGTAAAATTATTTATAGTCTTGTTATAAAAAAAAATATGGACAATAAAATTGAGACGGAAGGAGTAATTAAACTATGATGGAATTCTAATGGTTGCATAGTGTAATAAATATAATTTTCTTAAACTGTGGTTGTTTGTGGACAACAATTTTGGGACGAATGTAGTATTATATTTAACCTTTTTTGTAATTATTTTATTTTAGGATTTTCTTTTAGGATCAAATTCAATACATTCCATGATACCACTCCTGCATTTAAGGAAAGTAACGATATATTAGGCCAACATTAAGGAGAAGATTTGATCCTTTTCTTTTAAATTAAATTAAATATCCTGACTTACAAATTTGATCATTTTCTTTTAACTATGAAGATACCCGAATTACAAGTTTTTTTAAAAAAAATTTCATTCAACACCATTATTCTCTGTGATTTACGGAATTCCTTAAATCACGGGATTTTATGACTATCTTGACCAAATTTGAATTTTTGTTAACCATCTTATATAATACCTTCCGATAATCACACATTAACAGTCAAACTGTCCACATACTGTTATTATCATTTTTAATTATGTTTTAATCCCTAGATAATACATTGGTTAAAATAATTATCTTTTATTATCAGAGCAGAAATAAAGTTAAACTCTTAATTATTTGTCAATCTGATATCCCTACAGTCAATTAAACCATAAATAACCTAGGTTATTTAAAAACTTATCAATTATTTGTTGGTAAAACATTCCAACATTTGTTTCCTTTTTTAATAATTATAATTTTTTAAAAAGTAAAACTTGACCATTCGTGTATCGAAGAAGTCTTATTTCGTTTGTAAATTATATGTAACATTTCTTCATGTATCGAATTTTTTACAAAATCATCATTACATCTATCGATTATTATGTCATTTTTAAAATTGTTAAGCTTTGTTGGTATTTTTCTACATAATAAATTTTAAAGCATACCCGCCCATCGGGCGGGTTATGAAGCTAGTATATCCTATATAAATATAATTCTGAATTTAGGATTTTCTTATTTACTTAAATATAATTTTGAATTTAGGTTTTTCTATGTTATTGTACTTTTTTTTGTATCGTAATAATTTAAATGCAGCAAAATAAACAATTTTTTTAGATTACAAAATTCATTTTTGGACTTTTCTGTCTTCACGTTAAGTTACATATGGAAAGTTGGAAACGGGTGTGTGGAATATCCATCCATATGTAATTATTACAACATTTAGGGGACATGATGTAATTATTAGAAATTTTAAGGGTTATTTTGAAAAAATTTATGAACACTAAATGTGGTATGGAGATTGTATATATAAGGTAATACCCCTAATTAAAATAAGAGGATTATCAAAATGCCCCCAGCTAACGGAGTTGGGTTAACGCTGTTAGGGCAGAGGGACAATGAGTGCACAAAAATGTATACCATGGGTACCGCACCTGCATTTAATGAAACACAGGGACCAAACGTGCAATTTGGTCAAATCACAGGGACCATTCTTGCAATTAACTCTATATATGTATAAGATCACTTGAATCGAAATAAACCCTATGAAATACTGAAAAGGGTGGAGTAAAGGGCCCAAACTGGAAAAAAAACCCGGACATATAACTTGGGATTTGAGCGATACATTTAATTTGGTGAAAGAACTTTATCGAGATGGAACTTCTTTTTCTCCGCCCTTTTTTAAGATTTTGCCCATATGAACACTAAATGTGGGTCAACACTGGTCTCGGTTGAAGGATGTCGTGCTCATGACCCGGAGCAATATCCTAAATAGGGTGGAAATACACATTGTGAGTGAGGAGTGGTATTAGTTTTATTGAGAGAAAGATGGTACTGTTTTCTACTTATATGTCTAGTTTTTTTATTGATATAAGTGTCCAAATCAAATGATAAGATTTGAAATAAAATTAAGAAGATTTAATTAGGAATTAATAAAATTTATTTTCTTTTTCAAAAATTTAAAATATTGTTTTTTGATCAAAAGTTCTTATAACAGATAACGTAGATGAGCAATATGATATCCACTTATATATGTGCACAAATCTTTTTTAACAAGAAGTCTCATGTCATTTTCTTCCTAGTCTTTGTTGGAAAAAGTTGTGATAAAATGATTTTTCACCAACTTTGGACCTATATAATTATATATATATATATATATGTGTTATATATAGTTATTGGTTGGTAGCTATGTGCTCTCCTATATGAGAGCTACGCAACGGTATATAGCGTGTCCAAAGTCGAGTTGTGGTGAATGAGATATCGACTCTCAAAGTAGGGTGTTTGATACAAGAAATCTTGGAAGTGGGGGATGTGGGAGAGTATCCCACATAGGAAAAAGATGAAACCATTTGTTGGTTTATAAGGTTGGAAGTTGTATGGAAGATTAAATCCTTATACATGGGTTTTACCCGCACGCCTACGCGCGGGGGGGGGGGGGGGGGTGCAAAAAATTTGGACTGAGTTGCCCGAAATGGCTTGAACTCATGTACGCCCGAGCGACCTGCGGGCACGAATGCAGCTCCGAAATTCCGGGCTCGTGCGGGTCAATTTTTGCACCTCATCGACACTGCAGTTGTCTCGTACTGACCTCCTCAGTACTGATTTTTTCATACTGACCACCTCAGTACTGAACCGATCAATACCGACCTCCTCGCACTGAGTGTTCGACGTGTACTGAGTCTGTTACTGACCTGCGCAGCAGCAGTCTGATACTGACCTGCGCAGCAGCAGTCTGATACTGAGCTGCTGCACTGACTTCCAATACTGAGTTCGTATACTGACTTCTGAAACTGAGTTCTCGGACTGAGTTCCTGGACTGAGTAGAACAGTTACGAAAATTCTGCAATTAGTGCAGATTACTGTTTTGATTTCTTGTTTAATGATAATGAATGCATTTAATGTTTTGAGTAAACATTAGTCTTCATTCTACACTATAAAAGGAGACCTTGGGTCTCATTTGTAGATACACCTTCACCTACTTCTTCTTTCACAGCTTTCTCTCCAAGAAAACGCTCTCAATTTCGGTACTTGTTCTGGCTTGGATTATATCCGGTAGTGTAAAACTACTCGGTTGTTTTACCCTGGGAAATAGACAACGAATCTATTTTAAGGGGATCGTGAATTTCACGAGACTCAACCAAAACCTTGTACTTATTTGTTCTATTTAGTTTGTTTCAATCTTTTGTAAACGTATTCGTCAATTTCCCTTATTGTAATTGTATTTTATTAATGAAAATTGGTATTAGCTCATACAAACTTAAAATAGATTTTCCTCTCTAGCTAATACCGGTTGGAAAATACATTTTTTTTCTTCCGGATTTTGCTCGTTAATAGCATAGATTCGGAAAAGTGGTGATTGAAACGTTTTTATAGAACAAAAAAGTTCAATTGAGTTTTTCAAAAATTTCCAATTTTGTTTTGTTTAAATTTGTTAAATCAAATTTTTGGATTTAAAGTACATTATATCAAGTTTTTAAAGTTTGATTTTAAATAACTTGATATATTGTTTAAAATAATTTTGGATTTAAAAATTTATATTTGTTGACATTGGTTGTAAGATACAAGATAGTCATAGACTTCTTGAGTTAACACTTGAAAAATATCTTACTTCTAATCGAAATAAGTATAATTGTTGAGGCTTATTGGTCAAATATTTGCATTTTTTATTTGATAAAAATGACAAATGTTGTGACAATGCCTAATATGGAAATGCATATGAAGGAAGATGTGCATATTGTGGCTATGATTTCCGAGTTGTCGGAAGTTAATTTGGTGGGAAACGATTCAAGTGGATGGTATGTCGATACGGGTGCAACCCGTCACGTGTGTTTCAATAAAAGTTTGTTTAGCACTTTCAAAGATGTTGAAAATGGACAAAAACTTTTTATGGGAAACTCGGCTACCGCGGATATCAAAGGTGAAGGAAATGTCATCTTAAGGATGATTTCCGGAAATGATGTCACATTAAGCAATGTGTTGTATGTTCCGGCGATTCGTAAGAATCTTGTGTCCGGATGGTTGCTTACTAAGTTTGGATTTCGAGTTGTGGTCGAATCCGATAAAATTGTGTTATCAAAATGTGGAATGGATGTTGGTAGGGGTTATGCCCTTAATGGTATGTTCAAATTAAATTTGAGAAATTTTAAACGAAATTTTAATAAAAATGTTACTAATGTCGTTCATTTACTTGAAACGTCAAATGTTTGGCATGGTCGTTTAGGCCATGTAAATTTTAATTCAATTCGTCGTTTAATTAAATTAAATAGCATACCAACATTCCATATTGATTCGAATCACAAATGCAACACGTGTGTTGAAGCCAAACTTACGAGAACATCATTTCGATCGGTTGAAAGAAATACCGAACCACTTGATATGATTCATACGGATGTGTGTGATTTGAAATCAATTCCTACCATGGGTGGTAACAAGTACTTCATTACGTTCATTGATAATTGTACTAAATATTGCTATGTATACTTACTTAAGAGTAAGGATGAAGCAATTGATAAATTCATTTTGTATAAAAATGAGGTTGAAAACCAACTTAATAAGAAAATCAAGGTTGTACGAAGTGATCGAGGAGGTGAATATGTTTATCCTTTTGCGACATTATGCTCTCAAAATGGAATAAGACATGAATTCACTGCTCCTTATTCGCCACAGCAAAACGGTATTGCCGAGCGAAAGAATCGTACCTTGAAAGAGATGGTTAATGCCATGCTTATAAGTTCGGGGCTAAACCACGAAATGTGGGGGGAAGCCATTTTGTCGGCTAATTATCTTTTAAATAAGATACCACGTAAGGAAAAGGATGAAACACCGTATGAACTTTGGTTTGGAAGAAAACCTTCGTATAAGTACTTACGAGTGTGGGGGTGCCTTGCTAAGGTAGCCATTCCTCTTCCTAAGACTCAAAAGATTGGGTCTAAAACGGTTGATTGCATATTTATTGGTTATGCACATCATAGTAGTGCCTATCGTTTTCTTGTGCATGAATCTAAGATTCCCGATATACACAAAAATACGATTATGGAATCAAGGAATGTGTCATTCTTTGAAAATGTGTTTCCTTGTTTAGACAAAGAACAAGGAAGTTCGTCTACACGTGTTGACGAAGTTGTCCATGATGAGAGACAACAACAACCTCAATTAGAAGAGGTTGAGCCTAGAAGAAGTAAAAGGGCAAGGATTGAAAAATCCTTTGGTTCGGACTTTGTCACCTATATGGTAGAAAGTGAACCAAGGACCTACCGTGAAGCGGTAACTTCTTCGGAAGGACCTCAATGGAAAGAAGCCATTAAAAGCGAGATAGATTCTATCTTACAAAACCATACGTGGGAGCTAGTTGATCTTCCTCCGGGTTGTAAAACTTTAGGCTACCGATGGATTTTTAAGAAAAAGATGAAAGCGGATGGTTCCATTGATAAATACAAAGCGAGGTTGGTAATCAAAGGATATAGACAACGAGAAGGTCTAGATTACTTTGATACCTACTCACCGGTTACGCGAATAACATCAATTCGGATGATACTTGCGATTGCTTCCATAAGAAATCTAGAGGTTCATCAAATGGATGTGAAAACCGCCTTTCTAAATGGTGATTTAGAAGAGGAGATTTATATGGAACAACCGGAAGGCTTTATTGCTCCCGGTCAAGAGACAAAAGTATGTAAACTCGTTAAATCATTGTATGGATTGAAACAAGCTCCTAAACAATGGCACCAAAAGTTTGACAATGTCATGCTAGAAAGTGGCTTTAAAATTAACGAGTGTGACAAATGTGTTTATGTGAAAAACACAAGTCATGGATATGTCATCTTATGTCTTTATGTAGATGATATGCTTATCATTGGAAGCAATGATAAGATGACTCAATCTACAAAAGATATGTTGAAGTCAAGGTTTGACATGAAAGACATGGGCTTGGCGGATGTCATTCTTGGAATCAAGATTGTACGCACCCATGATGGACTTGTGTTAACTCAAAAACACTATGTTGATAAAATTCTTGAGAATTTTAGTGGGGGAGACACTAATAAAGTTAGTACTCCAATTGACACCTCTCACCATCTATATAAAAATAGAGGTGAAAGTGTGAATCAATTAGAATACTCAAGGATTATTGGTAGTCTAATGTACCTAATGAGTTGTACAAGACCGGATTTAGCTTATGCGGTGAGTAGGCTAAGTCGGTACACTAGTAATCCAAGTGTCGAACATTGGAAAAGTATTACTAGAGTACTTCGCTACTTGAGGTACACTAGAAATTATGGACTACATTATACTAGATATCCCGCTGTGATAGAAGGATACAGTGATGCGAATTGGATATCGGATATAAAGGATTCCAAATCTACAAGTGGTTATGTGTTTACCCTTGGAGGTGCGGCTATATCTTGGAAATCGTCCAAGCAAACGATTATAGCTAGATCCACAATGGAATCTGAGTTTATCGCCTTGGATAAAAGTGGTGAAGAGGGGGAATGGCTACGCCAATTTGTGGAATGTATTCCAAATTGGTCATTGCCTTTGTCTTCCATTTGTATACATTGTGATAGCCAATCGGCTATTGGTAGAGCCAAGAGTGCAATGTATAATGGTAAGTCAAGGCATATTCGACGTAGACATAACTCGATACGACAACTACTCTTAACTGGAGTTATCACGATTGACTATGTAAAGTCAAAAGATAACATCGCGGATCCGCTTACGAAAGGCTTAAGCAAAGAGTTAGTTAATAAGTCGTCAAATGGAATGGGACTAAAGCCCTTGGAATAAAAGTTTATGCGAAGGAAACCTAACCTAGTTGACTGGAGATCCCAAGATCTAGGTTCAATAGGACAACCTAATTGTATAAACGAAGGGATGTCACTGTGGGGGTAACAGAATTCCTCCATACATTCTTAAAGGGAGTACATTGTACTACTTCCTAGTCCATTCCTAGTTCAGTGACAATGAGGATAAGCACTATGGCTTTTAATGATTCGTGGTAGAGAATCACCTATGTGAGAGAGAAGTGGGGTCGCTTCGAATGGGATTGTTGGGCACAATTCTTAGTAGCTCTCGCAGAACCAGGCAGTGTCCATGACCAAGACGGGCACGATAAGAGGATATGAACAAGTTAGGGAGAGTCTTGTGAGAATGTATACCGTCGTCTACACAAAAGGCGGACTCAGTTCAAGGACATCGCGTCTACTGACTGCTAGGAGACTAAGTGTGCTTCTCAAGGGAGGGTTCAAAGGCTAACACCTACCCATCCTTTGCAAGACTTGACTGTTGAACATTTATCGATGGTTTGTGGTGTTTTCAATCGATCTCTATTCATGTGGGGGATTGTTGGAAAAAGTTGTGAAAAAATGATTTTTCACCAACTTTGGACCTATATAATTATATATATATGTGTTATATATAGTTATTGGTTGGTAGCTATGTGCTCTCCTATATGAGAGCTACGCAACGGTATATAGCGTGTCCAAAGTCGAGTTGTGGTGAATGAGATATCGACTCTCAAAGTAGGGTGTTTGATACAAGAAATCTTGGAAGTGGGGGATGTGGGAGAGTATCCCACATAGGAAAAAGATGAAACCATTTGTTGGTTTATAAGGTTGGAAGTTGTATGGGAGATTAAATCCTTATACATGGGTTTTACCCGCACGCCTACGCGAGGGGGGGGGGTGCAAATAATTTGGACTGAGTTGCCCGAAATGGCTTGAACTCGTGTACGCCCGAGCGACCTGCGGGCACGAATGCAGCTCCGAAATTCCGGGCTCGTGCGGGTCAATTTTTGCACCTCATCGACACTGCAGTTGTCTCGTACTGACCTCCTCAGTACTGATTTTTTCATACTGACCACCTCAGTACTGAACCGATCAATACCGACCTCCTCGCACTGAGTGTTCGACGTGTACTGAGTCTGTTACTGACCTGCGCAGCAGCAGTCTGATACTGACCTGCGCAGCAGCAGTCTGATACTGACCTGCGCAGCAGCAGTCTGATACTGAGCTGATGCACTGACTTCCAATACTGAGTTCGTATACTGACTTCTGAAACTGAGTTCTCGGACTGAGTTCTCGGACTGAGTTCCTGGACTGACCAGAAGGACTGAGCAGAACAGTTACGAAAATTCTGCAATTAGTGCAGATTACTGTTTTGATTTCTTGTTTAATGATAATGAATGCATTTAATGTTTTGAGTAAACATTAGTCTTCATTCTACACTATAAAAGGAGACCTTGGGTCTCATTTGTAGATACACCTTCACCTACTTCTTCTTTCACAGCTTTCTCTCCAAGAAAACGCTCTCAATTTCGGTACTTGTTCTGGCTTGGATTATATCCGGTAGTGTAAAACTACTCGGTTGTTTTACCCTGGGAAATAGACAACGAATCTATTTTAAGGGGATCGTGAATTTCACGAGACTCAACCAAAACCTTGTACTTATTTGTTCTATTTAGTTTGTTTCAATCTTTTGTAAACGTATTCGTCAATTTCCCTTATTGTAATTGTATTTTATTAATGAAAATTGGTATTAGCTCATGCATTCTTTAGCCTTGTATTTTGGTGTGCACTTAGCCAACTACCATTAACCGCTCAGGCCGCCCAAAATTTTACTGCCACGATTGTCTTGTTTTGTCCATTCAAGTACATATCTATATAGCTTCTACAAGCTGCGTAATTAAAAATTGTTTAGTAAATCTTCTTAATGATCCTATAGTAAGTCTTCTTAATGATTTTATTAAGAGACAACCTCTTAATAAGACAGATTCAAATGTTTAATAAACTCTCTTTTTTCACATCTAAATAAAAAGGCGAATCTTTTTTTTTCTTTTAATTGGACTGATTTAAGAGAAAGTACAAATTCATTCATACATTTACATCATTTAGATATTGATTATCTAGCGCTATCAAACAACACCTAACCATTTAATGTAGGTGATGAAGCTATAGGACACTTTCAACCACATGAAGGGGGCTGGGTTCGATTGACAATAGGGATTTTTCTAACATGTGTCCACAAGGCACGTGTTAGAGTGCATTAAATAATATCAACTTTCCATTAGAATCCAAAAATGTATTTAATACATCACTTCAAAATGTAATATATGGACTTCATTAATGTTTAGTAACAAATTATTAGGAAATTTTATGTTATTTAATGCACCCTAACATGTGCCTTGTGGCACATGTTAGAAAAACTCTCGACCATATGCATTAGTGCATATGTCAAAAAAGCAGTATATAAGCTGAATGATCTAGCTAGTACGTCGCAGGGATGATATATATATCAATATATGTTATCTTGGTATACGTAAACAATTAAAAGAAGTAAGCATGTCAACCCAAATTAGTGATGATCAAGAAAAGATGGAGCAACTGATGAAGGAGCTTCCAGAAGCCGAAGGATGGTCGCAACCTAAACTATTCTTGTATCAAGGATACTGGCTGTTTCCTCGTGTCCTTTTGGGCGTCATTCTGATGCAGAACCCAAACCACTTTAAACTTCGTTCTTCCGACATATTTTTATGTTCGTTCATGAAGAGTGGCACCACTTGGCTGAAAGCCCTCATGTTTTCCACCCTCAATCGATCTCAATTTGATTTTTCCGACCACGTCAGGGACCCCACGCCTGCTTTCCACAGTTTGAGCTTTCCATATCTGACCATTCCTTAGCTACCAATGTGGAGGGCCTCCCTTCGCCTAGCCTCTTGGGCACACACTTGTCACACACAATGCTTCCTTCAAACATCCTTCTTCCGGATGTAAGTTTGTTTATGTTTCTAGGGATCCCAAAGATGTGTTGGTCTCCAAGTTTCACTTCCTGAGAAACCTCAGATCTCCAGAAAGACCTCCGCTTTCTTTTGGGTGTTTCGGAGGGTGGGCCGTATTGGGATCATGTGTTGGGGTTTTGGAAAGCAAGCATTGAGTCACCCGACAAGATTTTGTTCTTCAAGTACGAGGAGATAAACAAGGATCCTGAGATTCATGTGAAGCGGTTGGCGGAGTTCATGGGTGTTCGGCTGAAGAAGACCAAAATGGTGTGGTTGAAAAGATTGTGACACTTTGTAGTTTCACGAATTTGAAAAACCTGGATGTCAACAAGAACGGTATTCAGAATATGGGGTCGGTAGAGAATCAACTTTTTTTCCGAAATCGGAGATTGGAAGAATCACTTGACCAAAGAAATGGAAGACCGAATCACCCGAGACAAGTTTAAAGGTTCAGGTTTGACTATTGGTTCAACTCTCAAATAATTAACACAATTCAATCCATGGCCGACCAACCATGTGCGTCCTATGAATTTCGGTTGTGTTTCTAAAGTGTGTGTTTAAATATGTGAGTGTTGTTTATTGTAATAATTCTGTATGACTAAGTATTCAGTGATTTTATATAAACTTTGATTTCGCATTGTTTGAAGCGAAATATTACAATAAAAATTAAATTGAATCATTACAAAATTTAGTAGTCATAAATTATTATTGGCTAGAAACCCTTCCCCCAATGCCCTATCGCCCCTTTTGTCTCCCTCTTTCTCCACGATTAAACCAGAAACCACCTTCACCTTCATCTTGCTCTCTCTCTCTCTAGAAACACATAGTGAAGGTATAATTTCTAAACTCTTTTGGATTCATATACACCTACGGTTGTATCCCAAATGGCTCTGCCCCCGTCGCTTCTTTCCCACCAACACATATGTGTGTGGGTTTCTGTATGTTTTTGCGGTGAGAGTCCCGGTACGTGTATGAATCGCAGTGTGTGTGTATTGTGTGCGAGTTTAGTGTGTTGTCGTCGATATTGCCTATTTTCTTTGCTGTCGCCGGCGAAGGGTGTGTGACCTAGCCAGCCCAACAATTTTTCTTAATTCAGTCCAGTTCCTTGGTCCAACCTGACACCTACGTTTTGTCCCAAAACTGTTTCTAAAATTCAATCCTCATTAATTAGGGGCTTATAAAACGTGGCTTATATAAGCTAATAAGCCTAAGCTTTCCCGTGCAGAATGGAGAATATTGGTGATCTGGCGGAACTTTGAAGAAGGATATCGTGGTTCAGATGCAAGGTACCTTCACCATTGGCCTTTCCTCACATTTGCATCACCAGATTAGAGATATCATCCCGGAAATGAGTACTATGATTTTGAGGATCTGGGTGAGATTATTATTGTTTTTGAGATGAGTTTGCGTTTAAATGTGTTTGCAATGCAGAAATAAGCTGGGAAAAGATATGGCAAGTCAAAGCACAGGAATTGATGTTGTTATCCTTTAATGTATTATAAAAATAGAAATGAGGTGTCAACTCGATTTCAGAAGTATGTGTTGTGATTGATGGTTAATGGAAGGTTGGGGGGATTGGTATTATTTATTGGTCTGCAAGGGTCGTCAAAATCCTCAGTCAGGTAACTAAGGTTAAGTTACTAGTTCATCTTTTTATCCAATTGGTTTTAAGAGGAGTAACCTTATAAGCACATTACTAGTTCATCTTTTTGTCCAATGTGGGACATCTCAACACTTTCCCCCATGTTTTCCCAAAAACCCAACATGTCTACACTTCCCTTTTTGACCTCCTTGACACAATAAACTCCTTCAAACACTCCACCATTCTCTTCCACTCTTCACGTGAGCAACTCTCCATAAATATCACCATTCTCACTCTTTCAAGAGCAAAATCCGGTTTTAAAATATTACCATACATTTCCAACTTCAAATCATCATAACTTCTTCATTTTAACTTCAAATTTGGTGATTCAAATTGCAAAATCACCATAGTAACTTCCTCTACAAGACTCCACCTTCAAAACTTCCATTCAAGCCCTATAACACAGCCGAAAATACTGAAGAAGGTGCTGTTCGTTTTTGGTTCTTCACCATATCTTAGTGTAAGTTTTGATTCTTGGTTTATACTTCATTTCATGCTTAGATCTTCTAGTAGACTCACTTTCACCTCATTTTAAGAAGTTCACTTCATTTTATGCTTGAAGAAGGAGGCCACATAAAGCGTTGAAGCAAGAATCACCAAACCGAAATCTTTGTGGGTACACTCTCTTTCTTCGATTTTTACACCAAATATTATGTTTCTATGTTAGATTCGTTCACTCCTAACAAAATGATACTTAAAATTAGTATATATATGAACTACAACTTCACACACACAAAGACCTTGGTTAAAAACCTTAAAAACATACAAACCCAAATACGTAACTTTTGGGGGTTAAGCCTATTACTATCTTGTGGTTGAATATCATAAAAAAAAAAAAAAAAGACTTGAAAAATACAAAGATACATATGATAATATTTTGGGGACTAAATGAATGTAAGAAAAAGAAAAACAAGCAAATATACATATAAACTTTAAATATGTAAAATAAATATCAAAAACATTGTCTGGCCTCAGATCAGCTCCCACGTCCGTACATGTACTGAAGAATCATGCTGAACTCAATGAACCTTCTTTGTGCAGTACTTGACTTTAAGATGTACATGCAAATTCAAAACTAAAAGCCTTTATGGATTATTAAATTAAGATGTCATGTATGTGCTGTACATGCATATTCAAACGTGCATTTTTCCAAGAATTATAAAATATCAAGTGAACGTAATTTTTATATATGTGATTATTAATAGTTAAAGATTAGTGTTTTTATAAAGTCACCAACATGTCGATCATACCTAACGAAATATTTAAAAACAAATCATTCGAGTGAAACATCTAGCATAGACGTGCTAATTGTGTTGTCTCTCATTATTGTTATTCTTATGCATTTAGGGCGCTAAAAAGTCATTATCAGAAATCACATATTATCAATTGTATTGTGCTAGCTTTGCATCAGGTGAGTCCACAGCCCCTCTTTTATTACGTTTTTATACTGTTTTGGGGTGAAAAACATATCAACTGTTTTTTTTATAAATGTTTACATTATTTACCAATGTGTTTCAGTAAAGTCTACTGTGACTATTTATTTTATTTGTGGTGAAATATCTGAAACCATGACAATCAATCTGTATGCTCGGACTAAGTTTAGATGTACTTACATACCATAATCATTAGCTAGTTGCGACTAGACCCTGGATATGCAGATGGTATACCATTGGCTAAGACTCTTCCTCCACAACTTCGAAAATCAGGGAGTGCATATCTTAGATTCATTATCATTAGAGTTGGAGTTTGATTATGGGCTTAGGGTTGTCATTTTAACTCGAAGGCCTTGCAAACCTTAGGGGGATATCAGTCATGCCTTTTTCTATAATTATATATGTTTCAATATTTCATCAAATCAATTATAATCATATTACAGCATGTGGAGGCAAATCATTTTCAAACATTATTCATCACACAATTTATGCTATGGTTGGCACATGAACACTTGGTACATCAAATCATTTTCGGACACTATCATTATACAATTTATGCCACTGTTGGCATACAGAAAACTTTGGATTTCAAAACAAATTATAAACCTGTGGATTCACTCAACAATTTTGTTGATCATTTTTCATATGTTTTTCAGGTAACTAAGTTGAAGCATGAGTCTTATTAGCATTGGATTACGAGCATGCATGTGTCAAGATGCCACGAGTTATTTCCTATTAAAAACATTATCTATTATATTTCAAATATTTTGTTAACACTTACTTTTGTGGCGTACTTTAAATCTAATGGTTATTTAAGTTTTTGAATGTTTATTTGTTTACGATAATCATATGCTTGTGGTTGCTCATGATAGTCGCACGCCCGTTCTTCCGCAAACCATTTTTCCTAAAACTATTTTTGGCGGAGTGTGACAGATGCTGACTGAAATTACTTACATATACTTTATTAATCCCTAAACTACTATCATTTTATTGATCACCGGCCACCCGCCACTACAATGACTACCACCAACAACATCACTACACAATACTACCATCACTATTATAATTGCAAAATATAGTTAGAGTGTACCACCACCTTAATTTATTGTTTGATCTAGGTGTTAATGGGACGCCTCTGATTCATATCTTCACCATCTTTTACACAATCTGGAATAAGAGTTATAAGACATGTGAAGAAAACCATAAAGTTGAACATTTTTCTATTACTAGAAATCAGATCATGCAGTCGTAAACCCCAACAACTTCATCCTCTTTCTCGACCATTCCTCTAATTAAAAACCCTCATTTTAATCGAAATCTACAATATCTAATTTATGCATCTCAGTGTTACGTAGCTAAAAATACAAAAGTCAAATCCTCAACTTAACATAATTAAAAAATTTCACTTGCGAACAAAGCGAAATTTGGTGTATTATCTATACTTTTATAATTATATATAGGGATTTTCTAACATGTGCCCTAGGGCACATGATTAGGTCATTAAACTAACTTATAATTTTCCAAAATACAGATTGATAAACATTAATGATGTGTAATTCTTACCTTTTTTTGAAGATGCATTAAATAACTTTTTCCATTTTAGTGATAAATTCAAGTGAGTTAAATGCTTCTAATTGTATGCCCTTAGGGCACACATTAGAAAGACCCTTATATATATTTATCTTTAACTTTATCTTTAATAAAGCATTTGGGAAAAAGGCATGTCTTTAATCCAAGCTTGTTATTCATGGAAATGCTTAATTTATCAACTTTCCATTAGAACTTTAAAATGCATTTAATACATCTCTTTAATATATAACTTATGCACTTCATTTAATACATATTATTATGAAACTTTTAAGTCAATTAATGCACCCTAGCATGTGCCTTGGGGGCACATGTTAGAAAAACTCTTATCTTTATTAATATCGAAGCTCATGTTATTCTATTGACCATCACCAACATCACCCACCACCGCCGCCACCCATCACCAACTCCCACTACCACCAACACCCAACATTATAACCCACGACCGCAATCACTACTGTCGCCACTCACAATCACTATCGTCACCACAAAATATAGTTTCAGGGTACTTGCCGCCGCATTGCACGGGTACCCTACTAGTCTACATTATTCGTTAAATGGACTATTAAAATTCCAACTGATTGTGTTATTTTCTTTCTCTCTTTTCTTTGCCAATTAAATATTCTTTTAATAAAGTTTCTAAAAAATAAATGATTGTGATATGTTGTATCACTATCTTTTAATACCGAGTGATTATATTATATTATATATCGGTATTATTTGGGTGTTATTTGGTAGCATTTTAATGATTGATATCAAACAATATAGAGATATATTCAGACTTCCCTTAGGGGGTGTTTGGTTCGCTGGAATGTTTCTGATGGAATTAGAATCTAGGAAGGAATTGGAATTATCAGGAATTGGATTCAAATTCCTTACTATATTTGGTTGGCAGAGAACGGAATTGGAATTTTGTATAAAGACGAATTTGCCCTTATTCGTGTGGGTGGTGGTGGTGGTGGCGACAACAGTAGTGGTGGAGACGGTGCGTGGCGGTAGTGGTGGGTGGCGGTGGTGGTGGGTGGCGGTGGTGGTGGCGGGAGGTGGTGGCAGCGGTAGTAGTGGAGGCGGTGGGTGGCATTGGTGGGTGGGTGGCGGCGGTTACGGTGGCGGCGGGTGGTCGTAGAGGGTGGTCGTAGTGGTGGTGGTGGCGGGTGGTGGTGGGTGGCGGTGGTTGTGGAGGGTGGTTGTAGCAGTGATGGGTGGCGGTGGTAGTTTGTGGGCGATGGCGGAGGGTTGTGGCGGTGGCGGGTGGTGGTGGTGGTGGAGGTGGAGGGGGGTGGTGGAGTTGGAGGGTGGTGGTGGAGGTGGTGGGTGGCGACAACGGTAGTGGTGGGCGGTGGTGGGTGGCGGGTGGTGGTGGGTGGCGGTAGCGCTGGTGGCCGGCGGATGGTGATGGTGGGTGGCGGTGGGTGGTAGTCGTCGGCGGTGGTGGGTGGCGGCGGCGGGTGGTGACGGTGGATGGTGGTTAGTTTAAGGTTAAAGGTGTTTAAGTGTAATATGGTAATCTACACATTCCTTCATTCATGGGATTTCAGAATCCTTCTAACTTTGGATGGAATTCACATTCCCTTGTTTGATGGAATGTTTTCCAACTAAGAATTCCAATTCCGTCCAATCAAACATAGGAATCTATAGGAATTGGATTCCAATTCCTTCAAAATCCCAAGGATTCCAACGAACCAATCACCCCCTTAGATTTATCCTACTGTAAGGAAAAAAAAACTCAATTTTTATTCATATTATTGATTAAGAGGTTGCATTTTATTTTGATATTAAGAGGGCTTACCAAACAACTTTAATGTCCAAATAATTCACAACATTTAATTTTTGCAGGGCCCATCTATATATTTTTTTTAATTGCATCAATCCCATTACACGCACGCTTCACATAATATACTCATGACATCACACATTTTTCCATGTATGTTACTTCTCATAAATATATATATGAAAAAGAAACATATAAATATAAAAAAGAAAGACAAATTGTTATTTTTTATACATGAAAGATGTAGATGCACCAAATCCTCTCGATAACTTCACCTGCAATAAAAATATTTAAACTATCAAATCTCAACCCCGTTTTTTTGAAAATTTTTAACAAGTTTTCTAAGTTAACATATTTATTCGTGTACGTTTACTATTTCACAATATTTTAGACATTTGACAAATACACTTATCCAGATCACTATAACCATTTGGTGATAGTCTATAGGTAAGGGCACCATGATCTCCTAGATGGCTAGATGCCACATGTTCGATCCTTCTCTAGGTATATATTTACCAGATGACCAATGGAAGGGATATGGTCACCGCAACAGTTAGGTCGGGTACATCAAAATCAAAACTCAGCCGCCTTTTTATTAAAGAAAAAAAAAAACTTATCTAGATCAATAATAATACATGGAGAACTCACATTCTGTATGCTCCTTGTTATCTTCAATACAGCTGCAGCATCTATATAATTGCAAATCATCAAAAAAATAATAAAACAATTAACCAATCAGCAACATAAAATAGTAATTAGATAAATACCCTATATTTGTACTTTTCCTTTTATATTGACTCAACAATTCACTTGCATATACTTCAAATAAACGAGACCTGCAAATAAAAATATCAACAAGTCCCTTGGTTTTTACACGAGATTACAAAATCATATTTTTAGAGATAAATAGTATGTCAAATATGATTAGAAATTATATTTTTTTTATTATAATCTTAGTTTTTAGTTAAAACAGTTTAGGAGTTTTTTCAAGGAAGAAACGGTTTACCATGGAGGAATTGAGGCTGCTGCAAGTGCAGGGGAGAGTTCCCACAATCTATGAATTTGATTGCTTAATTTTACTTCAAGATATTCAACGATTTCTTCTTCCTTTTGCAACATATTTATTTAAAATACAGTTAGTTTTATATAGAGGATATAATTTATTTATTTTATGGTGTGGAAAAAAGACTACCTTTATGTTCTTTTTATCCTCCATAAATTTGTCATTTTGAAATCTTTCAAGGATTAAATTATGCACCCCTTCATATAGTGTGGAGATAGTAAGATTTTGATGAGAATTCAACATGAAACGGTGAATTACATCATTCCATCGACCTGAAATACATCCTACCAGTAACAGCTCCTGCCATAAACAATTTTTAAAATTCTATATAATCTTATATTTTATATAAAATTAGTTGACTTTACACTCTTACGCGTTATAAAATGACCCAAACAGAACACAAAACCATCTTTTAACGACTCAGAACAGAAAACCATCTTTTAACGACTCAGATGTACAAAAAAAGTGCAATAACTAAAAGAATAATAAAATAAATAAAAATTTTACTTACAATTGTCTCAGAAAAGTTAGTATTGCCTTCTGTTGATATATGTAGATGTTGAAAAACCTTTACCCACTGAACTTTAGGGGCGGAAAAAATCATGTTTGCACCTGAAACTAATCTAATAGTCCGTTTATCAAGTAGATATGAAAGACTTCTTGTTCGCCAATGATTAATCACTATTTAATCAGCAATTAACAAAAAAGTTAAGATGACTAATGAATATGACTTACACAGAACTCGTTGGACAATTATGTTGTTCTTGAAGCAAATCATCAATTGAGTTTTCTTGTGTTGTTTTCTTAGCAATAACATCGACACTTGTTTCTATTGATGAAACAAGTGAAACTGCTACTTGCCTTTTTGTAAGAAGTTGGCGAAAAGACCGTTATACCCTCCTCATTTTGAAGCATTAGCTTGTCAAGATATACATCCAAGTAGTTGGTTTCTGTCTTTTGTAATTCATCAAGATCGAATTCAATGGTTGCTTTTAAGACAGATTTGAGATGTGAAGGGTTGTATTACATGTTCTAGTATAAAAATTCTTGCTTTACTAAGGGTAGTAGATGACATATGTTTAAGGCCCTGCATAAATTGGAAAAACAATAAATTATTGGAAAATAGAACTTTAAAAAAAGGTTAAAATAAAGAGCTCGCCTGTGGAAAATGAGGATCGGATGTTACAATGCTGAGTCGAGTTCATCCATGGAATCTTGGTTGCCATTGATGTTTTTGAGCACCTAAGGAATCAAGTGCTTAAAGTTTAAACGCTCAACCAAACACCCCCTCAACATGAAGAACACTAAACCCTAACTAATTACAGATCAGTTACAACCCTACAATTCAAACAAACTCACCAGCTAAAGTAACCATAAGCCCTAACCTAATGCAATCAACTATGATCCTGAAATCAATTAATAACATTAATTTCCATATTACATAAAAGGATGTAATTAGGGTATTCTACTCGAACAATTTGGAAACCCTTAATCGCAATTTCTATTTTAAAAATATAAGACGCATCGCCATGAATTAAGATAAGTTTGTGAATTTTGGTTAATAAAAGGGAGGTAGAAAGAGGGATTACTGAAGAAAATGGCCCATTGGAAAGCTTTTTTAATGTTAATGGGAGGGCAAAATGACCAATAACCAGAAGCTAAAATCAGGATATCAACAAACCCTTTCAACAATTCTTCTACTGAAATCTCCGACCCGCCCATCTTTCTTCTTCTTGATCTTTTCCCGCCCAACTGCATTGATGAACTCGTCATTGCTTCGACTCTTTCTCTTCCTTGAAAGAACATTTGATGAAGTTTCATCATGTTGCACGTTTGTATTATGGCTACTAGCATCATCAACCAAATCATCATCAACCACCATAGTAAGCAGGTATACAATGGGCAGAAAAAACCTAACAAATGTCATTGATAACCACAAATTGTGTCATTAATAACAAAATCAACACCCTTTTTTATTAAAAAAAAAAAAACCCCTAACATTTAACTATGAAATTGTGTCTATATACTACCCTACATGGTTGCAAAATTCACAACTTGGTACGCGTTCGTTCGACGGCCCTCGCATGAGTAATCAGTTACTTTGTGAGTACTCAGATAGGAGTTTTTATACATAAAATTGGTATAAAATATATATTATACATATAATTTCACTAGTTCGTAAAATGTATCACACTAATATTGTATATATATATATATATAACAATAATAATAAGAATAATAACGTCAAATGTATTTTGGAGAATGGGGTGGTGGGAAAGTAAGTATTTTGGATAATTTGACTGAGTTTCCGAGTTTTGACCGATTTGTTTTACCAATTTGGGCTAACTCGACTCGGCACACCACTAGTGGGCCAATTTGACTGAGTTTTACAACACTGCTACCTTACAAAATTAAAGCATCTATATCTGAAATTTACAACTTATATGTTATCTTCATTCTATAGTTAATTCTTATCATTATCTTACTTGAACTTCACATTATGAAGTTGTATTCTATATGTGACAGTATGTGTCACAAATATAGGATTCAATCAGGATATTGTCTCATATGTGTCTGATTTGACGATTAACCTTATATATAAATATAAAGTTATAGATTTAACTATGAGTAAATAGCAATGGCTTTTCATTTCAGAAACGAAGGATTTGGTATCAAGAACCCTTGGCAAATTGAGTGATTGATAACAAAATGATTAAAGAAAACCTAATAATAGCCAAGAAATTGAGAAGAAATACCATTATAACACAGAATCAGTAGGAAAATTGATACTAGTATGTGTTCTAGAGAGAGAGGAGAGACGCCGGAGGAGGAGTTCGAGGGAGACGAGTCGCCTGAGATATATATGGTAGAGAGAGAGAGAGAGAAGGGAGACTCACCCGACGAGGAAGGTGGCGATGGTCCAAGTCTGGCTGCTGAGTCGATAAACAACACCTTATTTCTCGTATCAAAATTTTATTATTAAAGCAATGTTAAAATCCTTGTTGGTTTTTCGAAAGTTAAAAACATGTTTGGTGCTCGTTTGTGTAACTAGCAAAGCATAGCGGCATATTGCGGCGGGTGACTAGTAAGTCCAAGTACCACGATGGCGGTCCAATTGAATTTTGTATACTATTTGTTCATGTATAAAAAATAATCATCATTTTAATAATAGATTATTATATGATTTCAACAGTATTTTGGTTTTTATTATTTTTCTATTTATTTCTTGAATTATTTATGAAGCTTATAATATGGAAAGTAATATCACATGAATTGTGTTTGTATCGTTAAAAACTTTTCAAGATGTTAATTTGTACACATATGGCTAAAACTAAACAAAAATTGAAAATATACAAATTACTACCTAAAAATTAAGTAAACTACAAATCAGTCCTAGAAGTTTGTATCGTTCAATGAAAATGTTATTTAAACCTATTAAATGATGATATGTATAATTTTTTTTATCTCTCTCATTTATATCATTAATTTATTTTTTCAAATGTCAGAATAAGCTGATTTATTTAAGTAAAAAAGCGTTTCCCCTTCAAAAAGTTAAGTAAAACCACAAAATTAGTCCTAGAAGTCTAACTATATAGCAAACATATAGAATCAAAGTAGGCTACGATACAAATAGAATCGGTATCAATTTTCCTTTTTAGACGAAAGGTAGGAAATGGGGAAGAAACTAGGCTTTCGAGTGATAGATGGACGTGTTAAAGACACTCAAACCGGTGGCAGAAAGCTTGATCAACTTGAGTAGGAGATAATAGGGTTTTAATTCTTCTTATGTTTACCTTAATTGAGATAGTGAAAGGTAATAAATAAGGATTTCGGGGGGTAATGATTAAATACTTTATACTCCCTCAGTCCCACAAAAAACTTTTCATTTCACTCTAAATTTTTATCCCACAAAAAATTTCCCATTTCCCACATTTGATGGGCCCCACACAATAAAAAAATATTATTACTAAAGACCTCACCACTAATATCCACTAACTAACTATCTTTCTCTCTCCAATCCAACCTTATATTTTAATCAAAAGTATTATAAATGACCACACCACTAATTATCACCTAAAAACTTGTACAAAAGCAAAATGAGAAGTTTTTTGTGGGACGGAGGGAGTATATAATATTATAAATAGTACATACACTAGAGATAATATTGCCACCAACACAAAAGCTTTCGGAGGGACCAATTGAATGATTAAATTGCAAATAAATTATTTAATTTGTCACATATTTGTTTATTACAAATAGCATAAAAATGTCCAAATGGATGATTGTTGAATGAGTTGATATATGCATAGTACTAAAAATGTTTGAAGAATCAAATATTTAAGTGACACTTAGAAAAAGTGAATAGATCGAATAAGCGGTGATCATCAAACAGAATTCAAATGAAGAGTGATATAAAATTATATACTTCACAATGTAAGTATAATTTTGTCAAAAGTTCATAAAGTTTGATCACCAAAAACATTTAACAAGTTTCATAACTATTATATAAAAGTAATTTATTTATAACCATGAAAAATTACATTACAAAATGAAATTTTAATAACAATCCCTTTAATAATTCCAACCCGCAGAAATAATTAAACTTGCAGTATCTGCCTGGTTAATTGATGAAATGATATGAAATTTGGTTAATATTTAAGAATTTCAACCTTTAAACTTAACAAGACTTAAAAAATCAGCCTGTTATACCAGATTGTAACCAAATTTTGTTTTATGCAACGGAAAAGACATATACTTTCGTTAAAGGACCAAACGTTCAGATACTTACAAACTTTAGGGGCTAAAAGGTAATTCACTTAATCTCTCACCAATCACCATAAATGATAAACCCCATTACCATCTTCCCCAGAAAACCCCTTGCAGAAATGTTCTAAAAACAGACACACACACAATTAACCCTCCGATGGGTTCGCCGGATAACCATATCTTCTTCTTCATCCTCCTCCTCCATTTTTCCTCCACCTCCGCCGCCTCCGATCTCACAAATTTAATCTACAAAGGCTGTGCAAACCAAAACTTCCAGGACCCAATGGCATCGGAAAACCTCAAATCCCTTTACACCTCCCTCGTTTCGCAATCATCCACCACAAATTTCTACAAAACCACCTCCCCCGGCGGAAACGACCCATCAACCACCTCCATAACCGGCCTCTACCAGTGCCGTGGCGATCTCTCCAACTCCGACTGCAACACCTGCGTGAAAAAACTCCCCGATACCATCCAAAAAGTATGCAACAAAGACACCATTGCTGCACGAGCTCACCTCGTTGGGTGTTACATGAGATACGAAGTTTCCGGGTTCCAGCAGGTTCCGGCGACGGAGCTCCTGTACAAACAGTGTGGATCCCGGAAAGCTAGTGGGTCCGGGTTTGACGAGAGGTTAGAGGCGGCGTTATCGTTGATACCGAAAGGGGTTTCTAACGGGAAAGGGTATGTTAGGAATATTATTATTAATATTCATTAAAGATTTGATTATGTCAAAACTACTAAACTACAAGGACCTAAGTCGATGATATGAAGTTCAAGATTCAAATAAAGATTTAGGAGATAATCATTAATGTAAAAAGATATTGTATATCTTTATTAGTTTAAAATATTTAGTATTATCTTTTCCTTGTAAGTCTTGGGTTTTCTAGTATATAAAGAAACCTAATGACATAGAATTAGATGTTCTTAGAACCCACGTTTTAACGTGTTCGTGTGTAAAACCTAAGCCTCAAGATCGTTTGATCCTGTTAACCAAAAACCGTTCTACATATTTATATGTAGAATTGGGGCTTTTAGTAATCATTGTATATAAAGATGATGATGAAACCTTGTTTAGCTATACAAATCTGTTTATCTAATTCCGCAATTATATGTTTTGTATATGCTTATTCCAGATAAGAATTAACTATTCTTGAGCCTAAAGATCTATGTTTATGAAGAGTTATTCGATCTTCACAATTGGTATCAGAGCACGGTGGCTCAGATCTGGAATGAAACAAGGTTTATTAACGTGAGCATTGTTGACTTGGTTGGTGACTTGTTAAATCTCTAGAAATCTCTACATATCCCATGGTTAAAGCTTTATGCGGATAAGGGTACTAATTTTGTCAAAATTCTATTGGTTTATCTCAACAAGATTCATTTTTTTTAAAACCCATTCAAGTCTCCAGAGTCTCCAAAGTCTGTTTTAGAGTTTTGTGTATCGTTGATCGATCAAGGGGTTCAATTCGTGCTTCCAAATTTATAAGCTCAACCCTAATTGCTTATGGTAAAAGTATGGAGCGCAAGACGAGTTCGATCCGAGATCCGCTCCAAAATCGCGAACCCGGATCCATCAAAACATGAACAGAATGTAAATATTTAAAGAGGGTACATGACGAATTGGTTTCATGAAAGAAGGAGCTGATCGTTTCATAAATTCACCCAATTACAAACCATTATCCCCTAAAGAACACATTAAAGCCCCAGCTGATCGTTTCATGAAAGAAGGAGCTGAAGATTTATGAAACGAAGCTGACGGACCAATCAATTCTCCTTCTCCACAACAAATCACCAGAATTGAATCGAATCACACTCCAATTAGTTTACGGAGAGTAATTTCTGGTCAACATCATATATCAAGATTATTTGCTACTGATCCTTTGAAGGTGGATTTCAGGGTAATTTTACTACTGATCTCACTCTCAATTACTACTGGTGCATTATCACCAAACACTACTGATCAGTAGTATGTCCCGATTACTACTGATCCAATGCTCAGACAGGTTACTACTGCTCTTCGCTGTTTACTACTGATCCATATTAAATACTACTGATCAGTAGTAAATGAAAAAAAAAAAAATACTACTGATCAGTAACAAAACCGAAATTTTTACCAATGATCAGTAATATACATGTTACTACTGCTGCGTTGACTGATCAAGTACTAATCAGTACTAAACGAAGAAAATTTTGAAGAAATTTTTTTTACTGATTTTTTATTTAAACGATACATCATACTTTGGAAAGCATGACACACACCATGCTCATTCCATACTACGGCTTATTGATCGTATCTGATAATAATGTGAAACGAATCACATTATTCACACAGGTTGAAGGCATGATAAAGATAAAGGAAAGTTTTATTTGTTACATATTTGATCTTTATCAATTGATTACAGAAGATAATTTATTATATTTTATTTGAAGATGAAGTGGAAAGTCTTACTACATAAGATGTTATGTATTGTTGTAACTGCAATTTAACCGAATCTTAACGAAAAGATCTGTTGAAGACTAAGATAAGCAAGTCCTTCATACAAGATATGAAGTTGCTGATTACTATATTTAGACGGAATGTGATGCTTAGTTTGAGTTTCTACTTCAACTTCAAATAGAAGATAGTTGATTTTCAATGTAATTAATATAGCCTTGAAGAACACAAGAATGATAGCACACTTTTAAGCGAAGAAAAAGTGTTGATCATTCAAGGGGAAGTTCAAGTTTCTCGGATTGATTTGATTATGTCAAAAAGGGGAAGAGACTTGAAGATTCCTAGCTAATTCTACAAGTTTTGTCAAATCAAATAGGGGAAGATTGTTAGGAATATTATTATTAATATTCATTAAAGATTTGATTATGTCAAAACTACTAAACTACAAGGACCTAAGTCGATGATATGAAGTTCAAGATTCAAATAAAGATTTAGGAGATAATCATTAATGTAAAAAGATATTGTATATCTTTATTAGTTTAAAATATTTAGTATTATCTTTTCCTTGTAAGTCTTGGGTTTTCTAGTATATAAAGAAACCTAATGACATAGAATTAGATGTTCTTAGAACCCACGTTTTAACGTGTTCGTGTGTAAAACCTAAGCCTCAAGATCGTTTGATCCTGTTAACCAAAAACCGTTCTACATATTTATATGTAGAATTGGGGCTTTTAGTAATCATTGTATATAAAGATGATGATGAAACCTTGTTTAGCTATACAAATCTGTTTATCTAATTCCGCAATTATATGTTTTGTATATGCTTATTCCAGATAAGAATTAACTATTCTTGAGCCTAAAGATCTATGTTTATGAAGAGTTATTCGATCTTCACAGGGTATTACGCCGGTGGGTATCAGTCGGTTTATGTGTTGGGGCAGTGTGAAGGTGATTTAGGAGGTGGTGAGTGTGTGAACTGTGTGAAAAATGCGGCGGAGATTGGGAGGAGTGAGTGTCAAAGCTCCATCTCCGGCCACGTTTACCTTCAACAGTGTTATATTAGCTACACATATTATCCCGACGGAGTTCCCGGCGCCGGTAAATATCTATTAAGTTTTTCTAATTTTTCTGGGATCATGAAAATTAAAAAAATATTTGGTACTGCATAAATTCCAACACAAATCACCTGAGTAAATAAAATATTATGATGCAGATAGTACAAATCATTATAGCCGGATTATCAATTTGTATTTTGGGAATTGATAAATTGGGGTACATATCGATTGTGGGTCCATCAGTCATTATTCAATTGTTTGTGAGTTAATTTAGCGTTTTGATGTGTTAGTGGTGACAGGAGGTGGCGGCGGTGGTGTGGAGACAGGGGCGACGGAGGTAGATGGCGGAGGTGGTGGTAGAAACAACACAGAGAAAACGGTGGCGATTGTCTTCGGTGGGTTAGCGGGTTTAGGGCTGGTGGTTGCTTTCTTGTTGGTTGTTAAATCAGCTTTCAAAAACAAAAAAGAACACTACTCCTATGCCCATGGAGGTTATTACTCTCTCTCACACACACACACTTTTGGATGTTTAAAATGTACATTGTTTGCTAAACTCACAAGCTTGGGTTGAATAGCAGAATAACATACAATGTTTCTTGATCATAAATTTATGGAAAGTAATTTATTTACCAGAACTTTTACTTCAATTATCTCAATTATTATTTGGTATAATTATACAATTTGCCAAAAATTGCATAATGTAGTGTATGAAGTAAAAATTGAATCATCTTTCTGCATTTATAGTCAATTGTGACGTTTATTTTGTTATTCTTGTTCAAATAATGTAGGTCATTGAAGATGGAAAACTGTGTTTGGAGTTTATATTAAGTGGACATTAAGAAGCAGCCATTGAAGAATGTAAAGAGGCAAAAGGGAAGATAAAGAAGGAGATTTGCTTTGCTTTCTCTTTTGTTGGGGGGTGGGTGGGTCTATTAACTCAAAAGAGTTCTTACCTCACCTCCAAGTTAAAACTGCTTTTTTAGGATTTAATCAATCACCAATATTGTTTATGTTATATGTACATACAAAAACTCTATATAGTATATAGTTTGATGATCCAATTATATAAATGAAAACTTGAAGATTGTGACTATAATACAATCGTAAAATCGCTGTTTTCCTGCCTTGATGTAATTTACCAAAAATTTCAAATTGGCCACATTTTGAGATCATCAATGGATGAATGAGGACAATAATTTTTAGTAATTTTGGTAGGATTTAAATGTGCTTTTTGTTGTTGAATAAACTCTTACACGTGTGAGGAATTTGATATAAAAAAAAAAAGGTGAGTGAAATCGTCTTTTACTTTTGAAGTCACTTATGGGTCCAGGGATTCAAAATTATTGCTGTTATCTTGGGCATTAGTGTGTACATTTGGAAAAGCCTTGTTTCAGTGACACTTCTTTTTGGCTTTCTTTATATGTTCCACTTTTAATTGTGTTGTTACTTTAAACAAACATATACTATACTACAAACAAACAAACGATTGGACTGGCTCTGTTGATAGTCTAGCAGTAAAAACGTTTAAAATAATTTCCTAGAGGTTATGAGTTTGATCTCTTCCTTATGTATGCATTTACCAAATAGCGAAGGAAATGTTAAAAAAATGATCACGACAATGGTTAGACTGCGTATATCACGAGCAAAACTCGACCACCCTGACGAGCATGTTATTATAAATGAGAATAACTTTTTAAAGAGGAATACTATACTACATACACGTAATATTTCAAAAACTAGTCGATTTATAAGGAAAATTAATTTCTGCGAGTTGAAAGGATTGGTAGATATTTATTACACCTTACAATGTAACTGTGTATTTTAAAATAAGGGCTTGTTTGAGGTATTACGTTCTGTCCGGTTAAAGTGTCTGTCTAGATATATTATGTCTATCGAGATAAATTAGTGATCTCGTTTCTTTTACATGCTGAATGAATAGTGTTAATTTTAATTTTTGACAAATTTTCTATTCTTAAATCCTCCTTATTGTAAGAAAATATAATTAAGTAATATATAAATTTAGATTGAAGTTTTTAATAATAAAAAATATTAATATATATACTCCCTCCGTCCCTTAATAAAGTTCCCATTTCACCTTCAAGTTTTGTCCCTAAATAAAGTTCCCATTTCTCAAACTTAAGGGACCCACTTAATATAATAATATTATTACCAATACTTTCACCACTAACTATCTCTTAAAACACTTTCTCTCTCCAATCAAAACTTATATTTTATTCAAAAGTAATACCAAATACCCTACCACTAACCATCTCCTAAAATGTTGTGTCCAACACAAATGAGAACTTTATTTAGGGACAGAGGGAGTAACTAATAAAGTTGTAATTTCAAAATAAAAAAACTTTAATTTTAAAAAGAATTAACATTAAAAATTAAATATTTTCTAATCACCCTATAAAACATGAAATTATATTAACATAAATTGTATAAATATAAAAAAGAAAAAAAAAAGTTGTGACTTAATGGGGAAAGCATCATATCATAGCTTTTCCGGTTAAGTCGTGCTGTATGTATTAAGACGTAAACAAACACACTCCTTCTTACTTTCCGCATATAGTAATTTCCCATTAAGTCTATTAAGTCGAAATCAAACGCTACCTAAGTTTTTTCTAACAACGACGTGTATAAATTAAACTTGAATCTCATACTTCCTCCGATTCAAAATAAGTGATACACTTTCCTTTTTGGGGTGATTCAAAATAAGTGATACACTTTGAAAAGTTTCCTTATTTGGCAAAAAAAATGGGACCCATACCCACTAACTATCTACTTTAACAAAGTAAAATGACCCCTTTACCCTTACTTTTTACTTTTAAACACCATTAACCTTACTTTATTCAAAATGTGTGGGACCCATTCCACACTAACCATCCAATTAATCTAATTTAACCATCATTATAATCTTTTGCCTCAAAAACCGTGAAACCCCAAGTGTATCACTTATTTTGAATCGGAGGAAGTATTAGAAAATGTGTGAAAATATACATTCTCAATGCGTATTAATTTTTTTTTTAATTTTTGTATAAATATAATAAGTATATTGCCATTAATTGCATAAATAAAGGATTTTTTTTTTACCTAGAGGAAGGTAAAGTTGTTTTTCTATCATGATTGTAGACATCAACTTCTCATAGCAGCGTTTTTTTTTTCAAGAGTATTCATGTTAAAAGGGTCTTGTCAAGAGCTTGTCATGTGCGCTTTTAAATCGTCATCATGTATTTTCGAATCTTCTCCTGATTATCTAATAAATATTTACTTAAAAAGAGACCGAAACCATGATTTTTAGAAAATCAACGTCGGGAATCTGGATGCACTAAAATGTAAATACACATGGAAACAAAGTTTAGCTACGTTATTTTCAGAAATCCTACGAGGATTTAAAAGTTGGATCTTGGCAAATCCCAAGACATATATAAAGAAACTTCACCTTTATCATGTGAAATGATAAAAAAAAGGCAAAGAGGGGAAATAATGGATCTTTCCACCAAGTAGCACAACTTATGAGACTTATGTCAATAACCTTTTATTAACTCAAAATAAACATGTAACGAACTGAATTAAACCCAAAGCAAATGTCAATTTTTGTTAGTTCTATTAAAATTTAAAATATGCATACCTGAAATTCACCGTATTCACTACAATTAAAGGGTTTTGATGAAAGTGAAACCTGCATAAACATGTACATAAACTAGCGAATTTAAAGCATAAGATCGCAAATTCATTACCAAGTTTCTGCATATTAATACATTTATTTTGATAGTTTATTCAGCTAATAGGATACAGTTACCGTTGCTTGCTCTAAAGAAAATGCTACATATATTGTAACTCCTTCTGCACCTAGATTTCTAGCCCAATACTGCTTTGATGTTTGATCACATATATAACCATTTTAGAAATTTTAATTCTTAAGCAGTTGCAGCAGAAGCCATTGTTCCATTGTTGAAGAGTGGTGGCATATTACTATAATACCCTTCTTCTTCCTCGTCTTCGATTTCCCATAAGAAACTAGCATATGCTGCATGAACATGACTGAAGAAATCCCAAGTTAGATTTTAATTGTTACAAATAATAACGAAAATGTTGTAAAAAAACACTTACCTATCTTCTGAAGCTGCATGAACTGCTCTTTCAAAGTAACTTGTAGCTCTATCTTTATCGCGATGAAGCTCCCATAACAATTTTGCATATTGTGAAAGAATTTCACCATCATTGGGGTCCACAAGGATAGCCCTTGAGTAATATTCCTCTGCTCCTTCAAGATCTTGCTTTGACTGCCAAATTATCCAAAAAAAAGTCATGTTTTGTATCTAAAAGAGTTCCTTTTTTATTCTTGTCTAAAATAGCAATGCACTTTTATTGGTTTATCAGGTCATAATGACCCAAACAGGCACAAAGTAATCTTGTAATGACTCAGTTAGCCTGAAAGTTATGCAATGGCTAAACATATACAAATGTAAAAATACATTATTATTCTAAACAAATATTCTAACTAATTAGATCCTACCACGAGTCCACTTCGATTAAGTTACATGATCTAATTGGTATGACTTTGCGATATTTTAATACCTAAAAAAGGTCATAAAGTACTTAATATTCATCTAAATTTCGCAAAAGATACCTGATACAGAAAACGGGCATAATTTCCTAGAAACAGAGGATTCCCCGGATTTTCGTTCACCATCTTCCTATAATGCTCCTCTGTATCATGATTATCACCACCATTTCCACCGCGGCCTACCTGAGAAAGATTCCGACCACCACCACCTGCACCGGAGGCACCACCATCTCCATAACCAAACCCTACATCAACCCCTAAACCTTTTGCTAGATACATTTGTGAACAGTTCTCTACTATATCGTCTTTTATCGTCAAATTCGTAAACCCCATTTGCTTATTTAAGCTCAAAACTTTGTTTTCTAGGTTAAACCCATCAAAGTCGCAAAACCCTTCATCGTTTTCCTCGTGTTCTTCATCGTCACTCGATTCATCATCACCTTCGGATTTATATATTGAATTGTGGTAAGAGAAAGATGGAATTGTTTCCAATAAAGAACTGTGAAGTCTGCTTGAATGTTTCTTGGGTAAATTGGGAAAACTGAAATCATCATCATTGCCGGCGCCGGAAGTTATTAAGCTTTCTAAGTTTCCTTCGGACTGCGCTCGCCGCATTCCACCGGTGGCGAATGACGGTGAAATTGGGGAGGAATTGCATGAAAGTGTTTGGTGAAATGAGAATTTGTGAATGGGTGAGGATTTGTAAAAATGTAGGGTGGTGGCGTCATGGTGGTGGTTGTTGGGGTTTTCCGATGAAATCGATGATATTAGGGATCCAAGAAGTGGTGTTGATGAGCTTCTGAGCATCATCTTCGTATTCTTCGATCTTTTCTTTTTCCGCCCCTGTGTTTTTAAGAGATTTTGGGGGGTTTTATGTGGACACAGAAAAAAGATTCAGAGAAATGATAAATTATAATTGACCCAAAATCAATCTTGTAAATTCAGAGTAATTTATAATAACTGAATTTACAAGATTGTACTTGTGGGGAAATTACATACAAGTACAAAGTATTTTTTATACTTACATTTATATACTAGTAAGACCGGTGCCAATGGTGACGGCCGTCAGTTGCTACCAACTCAGCGTCACGTCAGCATACAAACTAACTAACACTAAACTGACGTACCCATTCCAACAACACTCCGTCACTTCACCAACTTTAATTAATTTACTTTCTTTTTAATTAAAACAAAAATATACAACTAATTAAAACATATAACTAATAAAATTAAATTTCATTAATTTAAAAATACATTACATAAAAAAAAGACATTAATTAAAAAAAATAGAAGGTGAATGTGGTGTAAAAATAGACGAAATGAGAGGGTATTTATAGATGTAAAAAGTTTTAATTTTTTTAAATTTTTTTGAATTTTTTTAAATTTTTTTGAATTTTTTTAATATATTACCATTTAATTTTAAATATTACCATTTAAAAAAAGAAAAAAAAAAGAAAATCAAATATTTAATGGCTAGAAAGTACAAGGGGGTCCCACCATTTCCGTCTCTTTCTCCGTCTCCATTCCGGCGAGCCACTTAATAAATAATTTGATCCTGGCTAGTGTCAAAATCAATAGATTATATGAAGAGAGAGAATCAGTAGATGACATATGTCAAATTTTGAAGTGGGTAGGCATATAGGTAGACAAAAATATCATTTCTCAACATTTATTTTACACATATAAATAGTAAGTTTAATTTCATATAACTTATAATATATTTTTAGAGCACATTTTTTTACGTACGTTAAATAGGCGATTAAATATGTTGCTACAACTCCAGACAAAGGAAGAATATTAAAGAAAAATATAAAACAATTTACATTAGGGGTGTCAAATTTGTACCGAATAAAACCAACCAACATGCTATCAACCGAACCAATTAAAGTTGGTAGCCACTATGTTGGTAGCCAACATGTTTGGTTGGTGGTACCGTACCAATCGAGTATTCATGGTACGGTAATGGTACAAATATTTAAATATCATGGTAGTACCGTACCAACCAATATCTATATACATATATAAAGATTAATTCTTACAATATATACTTACATAAATTGTGATCTAATTTGTATCTTTAAAAACTTCTCCACCATACAATATATATAATTGATTCTCATAGATAATTTTTATATATCATTAATAAATCATCGTTTTATTTATCTTATTTCCAAGTTTGGAAAATTTGTTAATATGTTTTAAATGATAGATGATGGTAAAATATCATATTATAAAACATATCTTGTTTTTAATATTTTTTTTAGTTTCATATTAGTTTGTAATCTTGGTATACAGTACCAATTTGTACCAACCAACATTGTTGGTAGCCAAACAAATTGGTACCAAGTATACTTGGTATGGTAACGGTAGTCAAATTAGTGTACCAATTATAGTTGGTGCGGTACATGGTATGAGGAAAATACGCGTGGTACCGTACCATGTTCACCCCTAATTTACATGACACAACTAAAGAACTTTAGAATATCGATATATAAATACGAAGAAAAGAATAATACCTTTCTCTCGAGGAATGTAGAACAATTGAACGAATGTATAGAGAGAACACCTTTCAAACTAGGAATCCGGGATTAAAAAAATTGTTATAAATATGTTTGATGTAAGAAAACGAAAACGTTTTATTGCTTGTTGCCTTCAAGTCAGATCTTCAGCTTCTAAATCCTGCAAGACACAAAATTATATTTTTATAACCAAAATGAAATACAAAGATATTGGTTATTACAATGCCATATAATACCAATAATATGGTCAATGGTACAACCACATTTCACATGTGATTTCTTCTTGTATGGTGGAGAAAGTTTGGGGAAGCATCCTCCATTATTGGAAGTTCATCAAGAATCCTATTAATATCTTTTTGGTTGGTAGAAATGTTACATTTTTCTTGCACACGTATATATAATTTGTTAAAAATCGAAGATTACTCTCCGGTGTTGATCGATTGGCGGAGAACCGCTTCTCTGGCGGTGCTCCGGCGAAGTAACAAAACGGGGCAAGAACAAAAGAAAATAGAACGCTTTTATAGATTCTGAATATCACATTCGAATGATTACAAGAACGAAATCTAAATCTATTTATAGTAAATGAAACGGTGCGACTGAATAGTCACAACCCTTGGTTGTGGCGGTTCCCGACAGTTATGGCGGTTAGTGGCGGCAGTTAGAGGATGCCGGTGGTTGCTCTTTGATGGCACCGGTTGATGAATTTGCAACCTTTTCACTAATTACACTTATAACTTAAATTCTATATCCTAAGTTATAATTATACAAATGACAATTGACATTTAAATTCTAAATAATTGTACCGTTCAGAACACGCATACACAAAAGAACTATTTCCTCGAAGTATGCTAGACTGGACTTATCACCGTGCTTACATAAAAAACACGTTGTCATTAAATTTCCATGATATCGGGCTAGAAAACACCCCATGTAAGTTTCCAATTCATCTTAATTGTCAATTTTAAAGCTTTCGTACTTCAATTAAGCTTAATTTTCATTTTATCTCGTGTAAGTTTCCAATTCATCTCATGAGTTAAAATTTTGTTTCAGTTGAGGTTTAGGGTTCTGTAAAACTAGTAATTTGTGAAGTAGATGGTTAAAATAGTGTATAGATGTATGTTTTTGTGCTAAAGATTTTCATGTCGCTAATGGAGCGATTAATTTAGGAGAATTAGAAGTACGTGAAATCACCAAATTCGAGTTCGTTTTGGGGAGCGATATGAAAAATTGAAAAAGGTATCAACTTCTTTAAACCGGTAGACACACCCTGTGGATACTTCTGCTTAGGTCACTATTGCCAGCCCGACAAAAAGAGGATTTGTCCCGAGAAGTGGGCCAAACCCAAATCACCCGATCCTCTCAAGCCCATAGAATACACATTAGTTTGGAGCCTGGATTACTGGACTGAAGAAACCGCTCACGGGCATGGTTACCAATCACGCCAAACGGGTATAAACCATTGGGTTATATTGTCACAAATAAGCCTGCAATGCCCAATTTGGAAGAAATTCGATGTGCTCGTGATGATCTTACTGATTCATGTGAACCTGTTTTGACCCTACTGAATTCATATTCTAAAATAGCAGAATTGGTTTTAGGTATGGAAAACGAGACCATGTAATCGGGGAATGCATGAAAAAAGTGTTTCGCTTGTATTTGGAGAATTTGTATTTAAGTATGCACTCAATGCCGAATCTTGATCAAATTCATGCACTCTGTTAAACATTAACGGGCCAATGATTTATTTCCATCCGGATGAGATTTATTTACCGTCTTCTGTTTATCCGGAAATGGAGCTTTATTGTATAAAAAAAGCGAGTCAAATAGTCAACTTACCCAAAGGTGAGGAGAACGATGGTAAATATGGGATAGATTGACCCAAAGAAATAAAAAACAAGAATTTAGAAAGTGCGAAAGTTTAAAGCCTGCTTTAGGTCACTGATATTGTGATGTGGGTTGTCTGCCCGTTTAACGGGCCGGGCTGTTTAAAGACCGGGCTCGTGAATTACCAACTTAATCGAGTCAGGCAGCATCATTACCCTTAGAATAAGCAACTTCAGGGGCACCCAATAAATACACACACGTTAGATTCGAGTAAATACACACACGTTAGATTCGAGTAAAGATTATATATGAAATTATAGCAGCAGAGTATCTTGAAAATGAGGTTGCTAATGAACCGTGTTGGTTACACTACATGAGAAAATGGGGCCCGAATGACTCACTGGCTGAAATTACAAGAATCTTGAACTGTTTACCCGAAACTCTTGGTCATACAGCACAAAATATATTTACCCAACCAACTTTACGGTGAAGACTAAGGGACCCAAGGAGAAAAGCAGTTGGTTTGGTGACAGAGAAATGCTATATTTGTTTACGAATTTGTTAGGTTATGAAAATATACTTAAAACGTTATTACACGAGAGAGATGCTATAGGAATTAATTAAATAAGGGAGTGTAATTTTGATTTGAGTGTTAAAGAGGAATTTATATGGCTTTAAGACGGTTTTAACAAACAACACACCTTATGCTCTAAAAATTAAACTCATGTTCCGTTTCACTCAAGTTCACGCTTCTTTCAACTTTTTTTCTTATTTTTAATTAAAACTGAAATCTTGACTCAGTAATTACTCTGCACTCGTTTAACCCTATTGAAATTTGAAAGCAATGACTTTTTAGAGATCATGAGTTCGATTTTTCTCTGAGTAAACATTACGGTCAAGTACACATTGAGCATAAGCTCGACCTTGTATGAAAGAAGCTCATGCTAATGTCATGAAAATATTTACAAACTGCACAAATGATCGCTATATTGTTAGAATACCCTCCACTTTTGGTACTTGAAAGACAACATGATAATATTGTTGTCCCGACGGGAACCAGTGTCGTTCTGTCGGGCATCAAAGTGTAAACATGTTCCGGAGTACAGTTAACTTCATTTTGGAATATGGAATTCATACTATTTTTGGCCAGATATCCAAGTGTATATCCAGCCATCCAACGGCGAATCCAACTAATATATATTAAGGGGGTACAGGGTCCCCTCTTGGTGGGACACTAATGTGAAAAAAATATGGTAAAAAAAAAAATTAGTAGAAATTTTTATAGGATTTTCACTTGAATTTATATGAAGCTCCAGTTAATTTTGATTCTGGATTCACCACTGTGTATATCTGAGTACAGTAGACAGTATTATCTTTAAGTTTGTTTGACATTAAGAAATGTTTGAGAAATCTTATTTAAATGGCTTATTAACTTATAAACTTAAATAATCTTACAAAATATGATTTATTTAAATTTATATAAGCTAATAAGTCCTTTAAATAAAGCTTTCCAAACACCCTTAAACTATTAACAAAACCACATTCGTTTTGTATAGTTTCTAAATATAATGCTTTGCAAGAAAATAGAGTGCTGGGAATATTTCTTGAGTTATATGTAGAAGTTTCACAATCGTATTTTAAAATTAAATGGAAGAATGGTGACTATGGTCAACATATTTTGTAATGACATGGATATAAACAGAGATGGTCAAATGAGAGAGAAGTTGTGGAGACATATAATGATTGTCACGGATTTTCAATAAGATTTTATGGGTTTTGGTTCCCTCCCTCAGTTAAGTAGTAACCATAATCCACCATTGAACCGCACCCTCCAAAGGCATCTAGTGGGGTACGAGACACGAGATGCAACTTTCTATTCAACTATTCATTTTCTTTTTGGGCAATAATTGGATTTATATCGAGGTTAAAACGATTTGTCATTTGTACAATAAATTATACTCCTTCGTCCTATAAAAAAATTTACATTTCATTTGAGTACAATCTTTTAGGAGATAGTTAGTGGTGGAGTCCTTTGTAATTTGATTAAAATATAAGGTTAGATTGGAGAGATAATGTGTTTTATTGGTGAAATTATTGGTAATAATATTATTTTATTAGTGGGGCCCCCAAATTTGAGAAATGTAAACTTTTTTGTAGGACAAAATTTTAAGGAGAAATGTAAACTTTTCTGTGAGACGGAGGAAGTATGAACTTAACATATGTTTTTATTATCCTAAAAAGAATTCATTGCATTAAGATGATAATCATGCTACATTACATTTTTAATCCATGTGTTTAACACTCAGGTAAGTTTAATCTTCACGATTTGATGGGTAAGATGCAATTTTAGAAAAAAATAGTGACAAAATGAATAAACAAAATGAGAACGATAACCTAGTAGTAAGAGCCTCCAAATGATTACATAGAGATAATGAATTCGATTCAAAACTAAATAAACATTTACTGGATATATGCTATGGAGAAAGTTTGGTAACACTCACGGCAACGGTTAGGTCGCGTACGTCATGACCAAAGCTCGGTCACCCCGGAACAACGCTTATAACGGGAATGGTTTAAAAACTAAAAACAATAGTTTGCACCATGAATGAAATATTAAGATTTGATCTAAACTATATATTAATAAATTGTGTGACTATATGAATCAGCACAAACATAGTTCGACAGAAATAAAATAAAAGAGATTTGCATAGCTAAATTAATATTATTGACCTATGGATAATAATATATTGCTTCATCGTCTTGGAAGTAGTTTGCATTTTTTTTTTTAAACTTACTACCCCATAGTCTTATAAGAGAAAAGGGACGACCACGCTATGAGCAGTGTGGTTATCATAGCGGGCGAAGATGAAGACATGGTGTGTGTTGTGTGTCTAGTCTGTATTAAATATATTCATTTCAACCATAGGCAAATTTCAACAATCAAGTTTCCGCCAATTAAATATTATTTGCCACTTATATTGCAATCAACTAAAACAATTATCCATCGATTCTATATAATCGACTTGAGTGGTTGTCTTAGCATGCATCAAAATGACACGGACAAAGTAAAGAATGTAAATCTAAACCTCGTTTGTCTAACTTGACTTGAACTGAAAATCTATAAGAATAACAAATTTATAAGGTCTTATGGACTTTTTATTATATACATCACTTTAAAAATGGTTTATCTTATTGTTTTGTGTTTATTCTGGCTTTGCATCTTGTTATCCTTGTTACTATAATTAGAATACTATTTTTTCTCGTTATTTTTTTTTAATTGATAACTTTAGTTATACAGAGCAAATTAATTTTATAGATACTGAAAGAACTATAATTTATTGTTTATAATAGGGAAAATTAAAGTAGACGACAGAACTGTCTTTTGGCTACCCGACAAAACAATCTTTATACGTTGATCTTCTGCAAGTTTGTTTCCTGCAACTTTTTTTCTAGAACTAAATTCATGTCTTACCTCAAATATGATTTAATATTAATGTAACTTTCATTTGAATGTTTTTTGTTTAAATATATGTTTGATGATTTGCAAGTTTCATTTTCCTCTTTTTGTTCTTATAATCTGATGTTCTTTCTAATATTTTTTCGTTTAATAAAAATTTTGCCTTAAAAAAACTGTTTTGGAAAAATTTCGAAGAATTCTTAAAGAATATAAATTGCATAAAAAGGAATTAGTGGAGTAAAAACACATGTATGGAAGTAGTCATAGACAAGGAGCCGTGTGGTTGACTTTATCGGACCCCACGTCTTGTCGATTTGTCCCCACCAACCTTACTCTTCGTCTCGTTTATCCCCGATATTTTAAAGTCACGATATATTTATATTTTAAGATTACCCCTGAGTTTTGCATCTTTTGCAATAATTAGCCCTTAGCAACACCTCAATTAGGGGTGTAAGTGAGTTGAGCTATTCGTGAGCTACTCGAGCTCGGCTCGTCAAAAGATCGATAAAAACTCGAGTTAAACGAGTTCGAGCCGAGTTCGAGCTTAACTTAGAGCTCGTTTAATAAACGAGCCCGAGCCCGAGCTTTATACTAAGAGCTCATTTAGGCTCGCGAGCCTAAACGAGCTAAAATAGTTAATTATTATAAAAAAAATATAAATACATATTACATATTTATCTAATTATGTGTATATATATTATACATATACATATATAAAATAATATATATATAAAAAAAATTTACATCATATATTAAATATTATGATTAATTAAAAGAATATATATTTCGTATATATGGAAGCTTAAATGAGCTTAATCGAGCTGAGCCCGAGCCTGGAAAAACCTAAACGAGCCGAGCTCGAGCTTTACATATAAAGCTCGAAACGAGCCGAGCTCGAGTTCGAGCTCGGTAAAATTAAACGAGCCGAGCTCGAACCTAGTCGAGCTCGAGCTCGGCTCGGCTCATTTACAGCCCTAACCTCAATATAAGGCAGTAGCGGACTCAAGAATTGCGGACTCACTAGTTGCACGTTTATTTTCTTAGGAGTATCACCTACACTAATAAAAAAAATTTAGAAAACTTTAACATTATTTAAAAAAAATTCAGGGGTTACACGAGTAACCCCATATACCATGCTAGATCCTCCCCTGATATCAGACACGTCAATTTCCAATATGATATGAAAATAAATAAGTTAGAGTTAAACTTAAATATATTAGGTTCGTACACATGTCAATAAGGACAACACATTTATTAAATGAGTTGCGTTAGAGTTAAGCTTCTCAACACGTTTAAAAAAATACAAAAATATTAGTGTATATGTTTATATTATAAGTTTAGATTCATTTTTTAAATATATCTTAAACTATTTTATAAGCAATTATATTTATTTATTAATATCTGCCATGTACCCTCAAGTTATACTTTCAAAATATTATTACTCTAACATTCTAATAATTATCGTGCATGCTTTATAATGGCAAACTGATCGATACAACTTATTCATATAACTAAATGTGTCGAGATAGAGTTGAAATTTTCAATACAATTAATTAAATTGGTCGGGTTAAGTTACCCGGAATGCCAACCGAAAACATGACACAAATAAGTATTTCACACACTCAATACAATGCATGAAATATTTTGTTGCTGCGACCAAGTTAAACGGTAGAGACATTAGTTTTAAGAAACAATGATTGTTGGGCACAAACCAAAAACATTGATATTGAATTGGTCTTTCTCACATTTGGTAGCAAAATTATAAAAAAACTCACGCATCATGCTTTTACTTTTGTTTTACAAAAAGTAAAGTGGTAATTTTTTTTAACCATGGTTAAATATATGAGTTAAACTTGCACTTTGACGTAAAATGCAAGAAAGTAAGACCGGTGCCAACGGTCCGCCGGTTGGGCACCGCCAGTTCCGGCGCCATTGGCACGGACCGCCGGTCTTACCGCCGGTTGAGCGCCAGTCGGCAAACGGACGAGCGGAGTGGCGAGCGAAAATTGATTTTTCTTTTTTTTTTATTAATGTTTTTAAATTATTATAATGTTTTTTTTTATTTTAATAAAAGTATTATGTTTTAATTATATTTTTGTTTTAATTAAAAAAGAAAGTAAATTAATTAAAGTTGGTGAAGTGACGGAGTGCTGTTGGCATGGGTACGTCAATTTAGTGTTAGTTAGTTTGTCTGCTAACGTGACGCTGAGTTGGCAGCAACTGACTGCCGTCACCATTGATTTCAGTGCAGTGACTTTTTCTTCCATGTTTACTCAAAAGTCCAACCTTTTTTATGTTGTACTCCCTCCGTCCCACAAAAAACTTCCCATTTGGCTTTTGCACAAGTTTTTAGGTGATAGTTAGTGATGGGGTCATTGATAATACTTTTGATTAAAATATAAGGTTGGATTGGAGAGAGAAAGATAGTTAGTGGATATTAGTGGTGGGGTCTTTAGTAATAATAGTTTTTTATTATGTGGAGACCATCAAATATGGGAAATGAGAAGTTTTTTTGTGGGACAAAAATATAAAGTGAAATGGGAAGTTTTTTATGGGACGGAGGGAGTACAATTCACTATATACTGTGCATAAATAGTTGTACTTTTCACGATATAATGGATTTAATCAAAACCTTTTAAACGGAAACAGAGTACTTGTGTTTTTGCGGGAGATGGGGCTCCTTTGGAGAAATCGATCATGAATTATGCCGCACGAAGCCGACACGTGGGTCCCACCGCGAGAGAGAGGGGGTTGGGGGGGTCTCTTTAATTGCACTTTATCTCCCCTGTTTTCATTCACCTTCAAATAGCTTTGATAATCTCTAACATTCTTGAAACATGGATGCAACTCTTGGCTTACTGACCGGAATTATAACCGCAGGACACGGCGGAGGTGCCGGAGTTCAGTCTGGTGGGTCGATATTGACAATATCAAAAGATGAAGAGAACAATCGTAATATGTCAGTTGATGATGATCTTGAATTAGGGTTGGGATTGAGTATCGGTGGTGGTTTGAAGACAAACGAAGAAGCTTCTAGAATCTTGAAAACTAGAGAATCCTCTTCTCCGATTTCTTCTTGTTCATCTTCTTCTTCTGTCAACATCCCAAATTCATCCATTGATGGTACTAAAAGAACTGGTACATATTCTGTTTCTCCTACTTCTACCAGGTAATTAAATGGGCTATCTTTTTTTTTCTTTTCTTGTAAGAGATTTGATCTGGGTTACTGGGTATGATCAAAATTAGATTTTGATCAATGGGTATTGGGATCTTGAGTTTGTTCTACTTTCCATCGTTAATATTCTGAAATTTGTTTTGAAATTGTGTTTTTGAAGTGTGGTTGGATGGCCTCCGATAAGAAGAGGCCACCGATTGCCAAATTTGAATAACAGAATCAAGTCAGAACATGAAGATTTTCGCAAGAACATTACCAATGGTCATCATCATTTATGCGTAAAAGTGAATATGGATGGAACCCTAATCGGAAGAAAAGTTGATCTTTTTGCTCACACCTCATATCAAATGCTGGCTCAAACATTAGAGGACATGTTCTATGAAAGCAGTAAGTCCAATTCACATTGATCAAACTTTGAACTTATAAATTTGGGATTTTAAGAAATGGGCCAACTGTTTCAGGGTCGAACACCGTAGGATCTTCAAGATTGTTGGATGAAACATCCGAGTTTGTGCTCACTTATGAAGACAAAGATGGCGATTGTATGCTTGTTGGAGATGTTCCTTGGATGTACATTTTTTCAACCTCAATTTCAACCCAAATTTGTGTTGGTGTTTTTATGACATTAATCCAATTTCCTTACTTTCATTGCAGGATGTTTCTTCAGTCTGTGAAAAGACTGCGAATCCTAAGAAACCCTAAAATGCAGCATTGAGGTTTCAAGAACCTAGGAGGTGGATAACTGGTGCCATATAAATTAACTGTTAGAGCAAATCACAGATCAACTTAGTACTGATGCTGCAGTTGGTAATAATTATGTTTATTACTGATGGGGCAGAAACATTTACTACTGATGAAGTTGATGCTGGTGTTCTCTATAACTTAGTTACTACTGATCATACAAAGATTGAAGATACTACTGATCATTGTAGTTACTACTGACGTTGGTTTCTGGACTTACTACTGATCACCAAGTTTACTACTGATGTTACTTATTTACTACTGGTGATTGGTTTTACTACTGATACGCGTTTATGGAACATATCAAGTCCGAGATCTTCGCAGAGATAGTTATAGAATGTAAATCAATGTATATCGTTTATAATTAGATGTATATCGTATCCTAGAATAACTAGGGTAAATAGTTTAGCTTCAAGGACTATTATATATAGTTCCTTACGAATTGTAAACGTACGTGTGTATTGTTAACTTAATAATATACATTGAAGCTTTTTGTGAAACTGTGTTCTTAATATTTCTCATATTGTTCATACAGTTCATCGTTCTTAATTATTGATATAGTGTTGATCCGCTGCAACTTCTATCATCAAATAGATCTAAGGTGTTTATTAACTTGTCTATAGTTAATCGATCCTGACAAGTGGTATCAGAGCTTATTGGTTCTAGATCTACTAATTGTTAAGAACAACAAAAAGTTTTAATCTTTAAAACACACACATTATTAATCATGACTGATAATAATGAAAGCACTCAGGCCAACAAAATTCCTATACTCACACCCAATAACTTTGGGATGTGGAAGAATCGTATTAAGCAATACATGCTTATTACAGATTATTCCATGTGGGAAGTCGTTTGTGAAGGAAACAAAACTGGTCAACTTCAAGCAAGTAGCTCTGCAACTGAGGCAGACAAACTTAAATGTGAGAAGGAGAAGAAAGATAAAGGCATTGAACTCAAAACTCTAAGCACTCTCTTACTGGCCATTCCTAATGATTATCAACATCTCTTTGTTGAATATGATGATGCAAAAATACTGTGGGAAGCACTGGAGAAGAGATTCGTTGGGACAAAGAGCACCAAGAGGAATATGAAGTCTGTTCTCAAACAAGACTTTGAAAATTTCAAAGGAAAGCCCAATGAAACACTCACTCAAGTGTTTGACAGATTCAACAAACTAATTGGTGAACTCAACCAAGTTGGTGTAAAGATGGATCAAGAGGATGTCAACATGAAGTTTCTAAGGTCTCTTAGTGAAGAATGGGCCATGTACACAGTGGTGTACAGACAAAGAGATGCTTTAGAAGAAAAGGAGTTAGATGAACTCTATAATGATCTCAGAGTGTTTGAAACTGAGGTAAATCACAAAAACCCTTCTATTTCTTCTAACAATGCTGCTTTTGTGTCTAGTACAGGTCAAGGACAAGAAACCTCCGCAGGAAAGGCTGCAGATTCTGAGGATACTGCAAGAGAATCCTTCTTCACTAGTCATGTGCATACTGCATTGATTAGTGATGACTTGGAACAACTGAATCCAGATGATCTTGAGGAGATGGATCTTAAATGGCAGATGGCTATGCTGAGCCTAAGGACCAAAAGATTCCTAAAAAGAACTGGAAGGACAAGCCTCAATTTCAACAAAGGTGACAAAGCAGGATTTGACAAAACTAAAGTCAAATGTTACAACTGTAACAACCTTGGTCACTTTGCAAAAGAATGTCCTCATCCAGACAAAAGATCAAAATCAACTGCTCTTGTGTCACAACAAGGACAAGGATATGACTGGAGCTTCCAAGCAGAAGAGCATGCTCAAAATCAAGCTCTCATGGCCTTTACTGACAACAAAACTGAGGTAAAATCTAAACCTTGTACTCCTGAATGTGCTAAAATTATTAAAAATCTAGAAAAAGAAAACAATAAATTAAATGAAGATTTAGCAAAAGCAATCAGAAGAAATTATGAGTTTGATGGGGTGATTGCTGATCAAGAACATCAAATAAAGGTGTACAAGATGATTGATCAACGGATCAAGGAAGAATTGCTTCAAGCTGTGGATGAGAAAGAGTTTTATGAAACAAAAAATAATGAACTTACAAGTAAAATAGAAGAATGTCAACTTGAAATTGAACAAAATAAATTAACAATTAAAAAGTTTGAAAGAAGCACTAAAATTCTTGATGAATTAACTAATAATCAAACTACAGAAAAGGTTGTTCATGGGGTGGGATATCATGCTGTACCACCTCCATATAAAATCATTCCACCTCTTAAAAACAGTTCAGAAAGAATCATTAATGAATTAAAAACTGAAAATCAAACTGAATCATCTAATGAAACATCTGAATCAAATAATTCTTCTGATGATGAACAATCAATTGAATTTACTATATCTCAAAGTGAATCACCAAAATCAATTGATACAAGTTTTCACACAGCTCAAAGTCCAAATGAATCTCCCAAATATAATGCAGATAATGTACCAAAAATTTTAACAAGGGGGAATGAAAGAAATAAAACACAACTCTTAGACCAAAGAATACCTGAAGGTGCTAAAAATAAGAAACTAAGATGTGTTATATGCAATAAAATGAACCATTTAGCAAAGGATTGTCACTACAATCCAATAAACTGCAAAGAGTTAAAAGAATTTAAAGTTCTTAAAGAAAATGCTAAAACTCAAAAGTTAAAAGTTACTACTGGTCATTCAGTAGTAAATAAAATTAAAAATCCAATTGTTGAAAATCCAAGATTTGGAAGAAGTAAAACAAGGTTTGTTCAAAACAGAAGAGCTGGAAGCCCAAAGTACAGCAATTACTTCAAGAATAATGGAAAATCCAATCAAAATAAACAATATTTTAAATTTTCCAACACCAGTAGAAACTCTAACAAATTTACTACTGGTGTTAACCCTAATTATAATGCTGTATGGTACCAGTACAAGAATACTACTGGTAATAACCCTAATTTCAAAAATACTACTGCTCCCAAAACAAATTTCAAAAACACTACTGGTGTTAACCCTAAAAACACTACTGGTCATTCTAAACATGATAAGTACCCAAATACTACTGGTACATCAGTAGTAAAGTATTCAAAAGCTAGAAACAATGGGTATAAACCAAGATCAGTAGGAAATTTTCACACCAGTAATAACTACAAAAGGACAGTAGTAAAACAAAATACCAGTAATAAACAAGTATGGGTACCAAAAGTCTTTAAAGTTAAATCCCCAAAAGCTCATTTCTCAAAGGATGAACCCAAGACATATAAAGCTTGGGTTCCCAAACTTAACTAATCCTTTACTCTCTTGTGCAGAGCATTCAGATCCCAGAAGAAGGTAGAACATGGCATATTGATAGTGGATGCTCAAGGCACATGACTGGAAATCTGCAAATTCTTAAAGATTTCAAGTCCTTTGATGGTGGATTTGTGGCTTTTGGTGAGAACCCAAAAGGAGGTAAGATCACAGGTAAAGGTACTGTTACTAATGGAAAAATTACCTTTGATAATGTATTTTATGTAGCTGAACTAAAATACAATCTTGTCAGTGTGTCTCAAGTTTGTGATAAAAAGAACAAGATTCTGTTCACAGACATTGAGTGCATCATTCTTTCTCCTGAGTTTATTTTAGATGAAAAATATGTTGTTTTAAGAACCCCAAGGAGAAACAATGTGTATTGCCTGGATATAGGGGGAGAACTCATTTCTACAAATGAGGTCAACTGTTTTATATCCAAGGCAAACACCACTGAATCAGAACTTTGGCATAGAAGGATGTGTCACACAAATTTTAAAAACATGAATAATTTAGTAAAAAGAAATCTGGTCATTGGACTTCCTCAAAAACAATTCATGTGTGATCATCACTGTGTTGCATGCCTAAAAGGTAAACAACACAAGACTTCTCATAAGTCCAAAACTGTGAACTCTATTTCTGTTCCTTTACAGCTCTTACATATGGACCTTTTTGGACCTACAAATGTAATGAGTATTGGAAAGAAACAATATTGTCTTGTTATTACTGATGACTTTTCCAGATATACATGGGTTTTCTTTCTCAGGACAAAGGATGAAACAAGTGAACTCATAAAGAACTTAATTGTTAAACTGGAAAACACATCTGATCAAAAAGTGAAAGCCATAAGATGTGATAATGGCACAGAATTTAAAAATACTAACCTAATTAACTTTTGTGATCTTAAAGGTATTGACAGGCAATACAGCTCACCTAGAACTCCACAACAAAATGGTGTAGCTGAAAGAAGGAATAGAACCATCATTGAAGCAGCAAGATCAATGCTAGCAGACTCAAAATTACCAATTACTTTTTGGGCAGAAGCTGTTAATACTGCTTGTTATGTTCAAAACAGAGTATTAATAGTGAAGCCACACTTTAAAACACCATATGAACTTTTCAATAAAAGAAAACCTTCTATAAGTTTCTTAAAATCATTTGGTTGTCCTTGTACTATTTTGATTACAAGAGAACAAATTGGTAAGTTTGACTGCAAAGCTGATGATGGAATCTTTGTGGGATACTCTACTCAAAGCAAATCATACAGAGTATTCAACAAAAGACTAAGGATAATTGAAGAAAGCATCAATGTATCCTTTAATGAAAATGTACCTAATGAACAAGGAAATGGTCCAGATTGGCTATTTGACATAGACAATCTAACCAAATCCTTTAATTTTAATATGAATTTCAATGCAGGTAATTCAAATTGTCTTAATCAAAAGGAAGGAACATCATCTGTTTATACTGGTCAAGAAAAGATGAGATACATAGTTGTTGATACTGCTCCCATAGTTAATACTGATGTCAGTAAGAACTCAAATATTGAAAGCAGTAGTAACTCTGAGAATGAGGTCAGTAGTAATTCCATTACTACTGGTACCAGTAATAGTACTGAAAATACTACTGGTCCCAACTATAACCTAGATTCTCAAGATACTACTGATACCAGTAACAACTTCAATACTACTGATCTCAATGAAGATGATGGCAGTAGTAACTCTGACCAAGATAATGATGAACCAAATACTAATGACAATGAAGGATCTCAAGAAGAACAACTACCTGAGGCAAATGAGTCCAACCTTGAAAATCAACTAGTGGTTGATAAAACTACAACAACAAGGACTCAAAAGAACCATCCATTAGACCTTGTTCTAAGTGATGTTAACTCACCACTTCAAACAAGAAGCAAATTAAATAAAAGCTTAACTGCAAATATGTGTAACATTAGTTTAATTGCTAATGAATGTATGTATGAATGCTTTCTGTCTCAGGATGAACCAAAGAAGATCCAACAAGCAATGAAGGACTCAAACTGGATTGAGGCAATGCAAGAGGAACTCCTTCAATTTAAATTACAAGCTGTTTGGACACTTGTACCTCTACCCAAAGGAAAAAGAGCCATTGGAACAAGATGGATCTTTAGAAACAAGAAAGATGAAAGAGGGATAGTGATCAAGAATAAAGCCAGACTTGTAGCCCAAGGATACACTCAAGAAGAAGGTATAGACTATGATGAAGTGTATGCTCCTGTTGCCAGAATTGAAGCAATAAGAATATTCCTAGCATATGCTTCATTCAAAAGGTTTAAAGTCTATCAAATGGATGTGAAGAGTGCTTTCCTGTATGGGAAGATTGAAGAAGAAGTTTATGTTTGCCAACCTCCAGGATTTGAAGATCCAAAACATGGTGATTATGTGTTTAAATTGGATAAAGCTCTATATGGTCTACATCAGGCACCAAGAGCATGGTATGACACACTATCATCATACTTATTAAAGAACAATTTCAAAAGAGGAGCCATTGATAAAACATTGTTTACAAAGAAAGTCAAAGATGATATACTACTGGTACAAATCTATGTAGATGATATCATCTTTGGATCAACCAATGATTTATTATGCAAAGAATTTGAAGAGCTGATGCAGATTAAATTCAAGATGAGCTCCATGGGTCCAATGAACTTCTTCCTTGGACTCCAAGTCAGTCAAAGAACTGATGGTATTTTGATAAATCAATCAAAATATGTCAAAGACATCTTGGAAAAGTTTGACTTGAAAGACAGTAAAAGTGCTAGTACACCAATGGAAACACACAAACACCTACATCCTGATGTTGAGGGGGAGGATGTAGATGAACACTTATATAGATCAATGATAGGATCTTTGATGTACTTAACTGCATCAAGACCTGACATTATGTATAGTGTTTGTGTGTGTGCAAGATATCAAGCAAGACCCAAAGAACTACACTTGCAGGCTGTCAAACGAATATTCAGATACTTGAAAGGCAAACCATCACTAGGTCTATGGTATCCACATGACTCACCCTTTGAACTAATAGCCTATACAGATAGTGACTATGGAGGTGAATGTCAAGATAGAAAGTCCACTACTGGTGGATGTCAATTCTTTGGATCAAGACTAGTGTCATGGCAATGTAAGAAGCAAACAAATGTATCAACATCTACTGCTGAAGCAGAATATGTAGCTGCATCTGCTTGCTGTGCTCAAGTACTATGGATTCAAAATCAACTTCTAGACTTTGGTATCTCTATCCTTAAAACTCCTATTTTTATTGATAATCAAAGTGCTATTAGTATTGTGAATAATCCAGTAAAACATTCAAAAACTAAACACATTGAAATAAGATTTCACTTTATAAGAGATTGTAATGAAAAGAAATTAATCAAAGTAGTTAAAATCCATACTGATGATCAATTAGCAGATCTTTTTACAAAAGCATTTGATGTAGGAAGATTCAACTTCTTGGTCAGTAGTATTGGAATGATTTTAATAACTTAAAATCTCACTTAAAATTATGTGTAAAGTTAGTGTTGTAAAATATTATTTTCTTAAGTGTTTTACTACTAGTATTGCTGTACTACTGGTGTGAAAGTGTATGCACAAAATACTACTGATAGTTCATTACTACTGGTGCATTTTAGGTTTACATGGATACTACTGGTAGGTCAGTACTACTGGTATTCACATATACTACTGGTCTTGTGTGGTAATGGTTACTACTGATGTCTATAATTACTACTGATGTCAAAATCCTTAGTCATTACTGATGTTAGTAGATACTACTGACGTTTTACTACTGATATCTTATTTACTACTGGTCTTTCATAAACACAATTACCAAACTAACCCCCATGAAAATAACCGTTATGTTATGATTCGAAGGCTATTTTCGTAGTTTTGCAGGTTTAATCGAAAGATATAAAAGGCGGCAGATGATTAATTTAGCATTATCTTCACTTCGATTCTCTAAACACCTTTCGATAAACCCTAGTTTACGATCAAAAACCCTTCATCTTTAACAAAATTCTTGCAAAATCTCAACAACAATGGCAACTTTACAAGCTCTCGATGTGCAAACCGATCTCAGATACTCAGAATTTCACAACATGGTTGCATTTTTAAAAAATCCCGACGGAACAAAAGATTTCCGTCCAATCGTAAAATTCTTGAGAAATTCGTATATACAGTTTGCCTTAACTGTAAAGCCGAAGGCATATCAACAGCACTTGGTGGATTTCTGGACCAATGCTGAGCGAACAGAAGGAACCACATCATCAATGATAAAATCGAAAGTAGATGGAAAGTACATCACTGTAACTGAACAATCAATCAGACATCATCTACAACTTCATGATGATTCAGGTATGTATACTCTTCCTAAGGAATACATTGCTGATACTTTAAATAAAATGGGGTATGAAGGCAGACTTAATATTGTAACTTTTCAAAAAGGCCTTCTATCCCCACAATGGAAATTTCTGGTTCATACCATTCAGCATTGTATTTCTCCTAAAAGAAGTACTTGGAATGAGTTTAACAAGGCAATAGCATCTGCTGTTGTATGTTTATGCACAGACCAAGTATTCAATTTTTCTAATATGATTTTTGATGGTATGTTGGGAAATCTTAGCTCTTCTAAATTTTTAATGTATCCCAGATTTCTACAACATATCATAAACTGTGAATTACAAAACTTGTCAACTCCTAAAAACATTTTTGTATTACCTGAGTTGAACAAGAAAGTTTTCTCAAATATGAGAAAACAATTTAAATTTTCAGGGAAGGAAACCCCTTTGTTTCCAAACATGATCAAAGATCAACCCAATATTGGAGAAGGTTCAACCATTGCTACAACCCAAGTTGAACCTCAACCCACTCCATCACCCCCAAATACAGCCCAAACACCACCCCATATAGCCACTCAATCACCAACTCAAACAGAAGTCCTGAATGTGTCCCAGGAACTTGATATAAATCTGCAGAGTGCTACTCTTCACTCTGTAGAAGACCTACCAGACAAAACCAAACATATATCTACAATCTATAAAAGAAAGAAATCTTTAAAGGACACCAGGGGACAAATCGAGTCACACCCCAGGCTCAAAGAGTTGTCCTCCAAGGAGGAGAGAGGACATGAGGGGAGGGCTTTCACTACTGATGCCCCAAAGGTGGGTGCACAGGACAGTGAAAACATCATTAGGACCCAAACCTCGGCAACTTTGAGTGATGACTCATTTGAGGAGTTACTCAAAGGACCCCGGTGCCAAGAAACCACAAGGGGGGGCATCTCTGCTTCTTCTAGGAAGAAGAGAATGTCTAAAAGACCCAATGACTCACCAAGCAGTGATGAGGGCAGATCTGTGGAATTGATGGAAAGGAAGGAAAACCTTAAAACCAATGTACCTGTTAGTAAGCCCGATGATCTTGCTAGATGGAGTGAGGGCAGTATTAAAATCCAACAATTGACGGCTAAAGTGGATTCCTTGGAATCCACTGTACAAGATTGTCTTTATTACCAAACAAATCAAGGAAAAACTATGGCTGCTATGAAAAGAAATGTCAATATCATCAACAAAAGAATGAGACAATATGAACTTAGGCTTCATCAACAATCAAAGCTTATCAGAAAATTGAAAAAGAGGATTGATGATAGTGAGGCTCCTCCAGTTGAGCTCACTAAGGGGGAGAAGGATGACATACAGACAATGATTGATGAATCCATTGCAGCAGCAGCTTCCTCCCTCTTGAATTTAAAAGAAACAGAAGTTGATGAAGGCCCAGAGATGATGATTACAGAAGAAGAGCCAATTACTACTGCTCCTACTAAAAAACAAGCTGAAAAAGACATACCAGTAGTAACTCCTACTACTGATATAACAGCAGTAGTAAATGAAGAAAAGGCAGCAAACACTACTGATGACCTATCAGTAGTAATCTCTGAAGACATACCAGTAGTAACTACCTTAGTTACTACTGATGACATTATTGAGCTGCCACCACTACTAGAGCCTACAGTGATACTTCCACCATCTCCAAAAAGAACAACAACAACACAAATGGTGGTAAAAGATATTGATGATGATATCAACTGGTTAGAAGTTGATGAATGCTCCCTGCCTCCACATCCTAAAATACTTCCCATATCTCAGATACACTACTATGGTCCCAAATTTGTTATTGAATCTGAACCAAATATGAAGAAAGACAATTACATAGGAAAGGGAAAAGAAGTTGCTGATGAAGACCAACCCAACAGAGCACAAGGTCATGAAATTGTCAACAAAATCAATTATGCCAAATCAGCCAAACAGGATAGGTGGAAGGTAAAGAGAGCAAAATATTTAAAGAAGGTTGAAGTCTCTCTAGCAAATGAAAACAAAAGATTAGCAGAAAGGGCTAGAATATTGAGACAACCTTTCACAGAAATCAAATTGGCAGATATAGCAGATATATCAAAACTGCCACAATTTCAACAGAAGATCAAATCTAAACAAGTTGCTGAAACAAGAAAGGAATTACAAAGAAGAGAACTGAAAAAATTTAGGCAACTTGAACATGAAACAATAGAACTTCTTGAAGCACAAGTACAAGAATGCAAAGAGCAAAAGGCTGATATGCCAGAACAATTTGCAGAGAAAAAGAAAGAAATGATCACATTCTTAAAATCAAAAGGGTATAACACAAAGGCATTTGGAAGAATGAAGCTGATCAATTTAATTGAAAAGTACTGTGTAGAGAAGAAGAAGGATCTTACTGAGCAAGATAGTAATGAGAAGTACACCACTAAACTTGAACAGATAGACTCCAAAGAAATGAAAGAAAGAAAAACAATATCTGGAGAATCATCTGGTGTATCCTCTCAAACATCAAAGAAAAGAAAGACAATTGCTTCAGAACTTGATCAACCAAATAAAAAATTACAAATGGTTCAAGTTCATGATCTCCCCATTGCTCCCCTACAAAATAATCCAATCATCAACTGGAGGTACATAGATGATATGATTGAGATTATAAGAGAAGATAAGGTCACTCAAAGATTCAGAGCTTGGAAACCTTTGGTCATGTCCCTAACCAGAAGTGACATTATTAAGATGTTGATCATTGGTAAACCAAGAATGACTAAGAAGAACTGGAAGAATTCAGCTGCAGGTTATCTTACTGAAATGATTGATGCTGCTTTCTATCCAGAAAATTATCCAGAGAAGTACACAGATTCAGAAAATGTTCAAGCTTGGAATGTGCTACCAACTGTCAACATGTACTTCTTTGAATATACAAGTAAGAAATGTGACTTATTTCTTTATGAGAAAGAGTATCCTCATTCTGAGAAGACTCTCTATCAACTATGGTGCATGAATTTTATTAAACCACATGATGCTGTGATGCTCCAAAACAAATTGAATGAATTTGTTAAAAGAATCAGCAAATATATCATTGCACAAAGGAATAAAAGGAACCAACAGACTTTAGAAGGTGATAAGAAAAGAGCAAAGTTGTTGGAAGAAAAGAAAAAGAAGAAGTAAATAAGAAACTTGATTGATTAAAGGATAATCAATAAGTTTAGGGGGAGATTGTTAGAGCAAATCACAGATCAACTTAGTACTGATGCTGCAGTTGGTAATAATTATGTTTATTACTGATGGGGCAGAAACATTTACTACTGATGAAGTTGATGCTGGTGTTCTCTATAACTTAGTTACTACTGATCATACAAAGATTGAAGATACTACTGATCATTGTAGTTACTACTGACGTTGGTTTCTGGACTTACTACTGATCACCAAGTTTACTACTGATGTTACTTATTTACTACTGGTGATTGGTTTTACTACTGATACGCGTTTATGGAACATATCAAGTCCGAGATCTTCGCAGAGATAGTTATAGAATGTAAATCAATGTATATCGTTTATAATTAGATGTATATCGTATCCTAGAATAACTAGGGTAAATAGTTTAGCTTCAAGGACTATTATATATAGTTCCTTACGAATTGTAAACGTACGTGTGTATTGTTAACTTAATAATATACATTGAAGCTTTTTGTGAAACTGTGTTCTTAATATTTCTCATATTGTTCATACAGTTCATCGTTCTTAATTATTGATATAGTGTTGATCCGCTGCAACTTCTATCATCAAATAGATCTAAGGTGTTTATTAACTTGTCTATAGTTAATCGATCCTGACATTAACATATACGGAGTACTTTATCTTAGTTTCTGGGATGATCGCCGAGTTTTTTTTTTTTTTTTTTTTTTGATTTATTTTTTGATTTTTTTAAAATAGTTAATTACCACCGCGTCATCGCATATGAGTTGGTGGTGCAAGCATACACAATGACTGATAGTTTGGTTTCTTTGAGATTTTGATGTAATTTGGATTGATCCTTTGAATCAAATACAAGTATTTGGATGTCAACTTCTTGTGTTAGCTGTTGTCATTATAACAATCAAATTGCACTATAGCGGTTCGTATACAAAAATAATATTTTTTTGGTCTAAACGTAGGACATAGTAAAAGTACGTTATTATTTGAAACAAAATAATAATTCTAATAGAACTTACATGAAAAACATCAGAATGAAAGCCAAAACAATCACAAAAATCATTAACATATAAACTCCTAACGATAAAAAACTTGCATTACTTTTGCTTTTCTTCGAAAACCATCTCTCTAATTTCGAGTCTTTCAAAGTCAACCACACTCCGGGATCCCCCATATACAACCGGCTTCCGATCATTATAGAGTTATTCAACCCTTGTATATTATTATTTACATAAATATTAATACCACAACTATCATTCACCTCACCAGACGAGAACCCTGGGTTGCGGTGGATGATCATTGTGGCCCCCACATTCGTACCATCAAGATTTGGGTTTCTGATATTGGGCGGTTGGAAGGCGGCACCACCAGGGTCTTGGCGGCTGCTCACGGATGACATGATTTGTGCAATGAGAGCAGATAGATCGATGGTGGTTGCAGATTGTTGTTTGTGGTGGTTCATGGTGGTTTTAGTTTAGGAAGAACCTTACTTTACTTGTGCCAATTGGTACTTGTATAGTTGATGCCTTTCTCTTGACACAAGGCGAAATGATCTTTCACAAAACTTCACACACACACTTTTGTAATTTAACTTGGCTAATATGAAATAACGAAAAATAAAGGTGGCTTAGACTCTGTTACTTAAAAAATTTAGTCAAAGATGGAATCCGTATTTGTTTTCTTATTAAAACCCCGAAAGTTTTTAATTAATAATCATACTTATTTATCAATAAAATGATGAACATAGCCCAAAGATTGGTTAACGATGGTTATAGTATAATAGCTAAACTTGAGGTGATTAGTGGTATTTTGACAGTTGATGATAAGTGATATAATTTAGATCGAATGATTAAAAACAAGTAGTTTAAAATTCGGGTATTAAAATATCATAAAATACCAAAACAAATGATGTCAAGAATGGGATTCGAACCCATGCCCTTTCGGACCAGTACCTGAAACTGGCGCCTTAGACCAACTCGGCCATCTTGACTATATGTCACCGTTATTATATGTTTCACCAAGTTAAGTTTAATTCCATACAATAGCTACAAAAAAGCATTGAGCAGTGCGTTTTGAAGAAGTAACAGACAAATAAACGTGAGTTGCATGATTGAAATCATTACCAACATGGATTTGGATGCAGTCGATAACATGACAACTTCGTTTTTATTCGGGTATTCAGTTCAACTATTCAGGTAAATCCAATATGTGTTCCATGGTTTTTAAAATTAAAAAAAATAATAAATTTTATAAAAGAAAAGAAGAGATCTTTAAAACAAAATATCTTTATTTTTCATGTTTTTTTAATTGAAAATAAGAGATCTTTAGGCTATTGGGTGTGGGTTAAGGTCACCACACCGTGGTGTTATCCTAGGTGGCAACCACCACACCGTGCTTCACATGGAACCCCCACCAAATCAGCTACAATCATCTTCTCCACGCTCGTCGTGGCCACTACCCTTCCCTTTCACGATTTTGGACACTGCCAAATTAGTGTTTTTTAACCACTCAACTCTCATCCATTTACATTGTCTACGAGTTTTGTTTTCTACATTTCAATCAACCTTTATTTGTCCTATTAAAACAATCACTGCCCCCGTTTTCGTTACCCTAATCTTAAGATAATTTTTTGATGCAATATTGCGAGCCATAATGCTGGAAGATGAAGAGGGTGGTTGTGACGGCCATAACTGCAGAGATACATCTTTTAATGAATGTACATATTAACTTTTCCTTTATAGCTCATCTTTTAATATTTTATTTAAGTGTGTTCAGAGTTGGCTTCCCCTGTTTATAAAATTCATGAACTCGAAATTTCATGTTTAAACTTGTCAGAATCTTAGAAAGTTACAAAAGTTCAGTTTATGTGTTTGGAAGTACCTGGACTTGGAGTTTAATACTCCATAACCCATACATCTTTTAATCCAAGTGTGACACCAAAACAAAATCCATTCATCATCCTTAACACAGCCACCACAATCAGTAGGGAAAAAAAGTGCAATAGATATTAAATAAAACACATTCACTTTATTTCAACTTCAAAATCCCAACCGCCCTCAAATTCTAACTGGGCTCATTTCAAACCTTAAGCACACACCGCAAACAATCCCCTCCATGCAACAAATCAAACGCCTTGTTGATCTCTTCAAGTGTCAAATTGTGTGTTATATACTCATCAATCTTAATTTCCTGCAACAACATAGAAATCACAATATGTAACTTTAACTAAAATAAAAAAATATCTCAGGATGGATTTAGTTGATAAATACCTTATTCATATACTTATCAACAAGTTGAGGGACTTGTGAACGGCTCTTAAACCCACCAAAAGCTGTCCCTTTCCAAACACGGCCCGTTACCAATTGAAACGGGCGAGTTGATATCTCTTGACCCGACGCTGCAACCCCCACAATAACTGATGTTCCCCAACCCTGTAATTACAAAAAACAGATCTTAAAAAATTATAATTACCAAAATAGAAAGCATGTTGCTATTTTATGACATTTTCAAGTAACTTTTTTTTAACAATGTACCTTGTGACAGCACTCCAAGGCAGCCCTCATTATAGAGACGTTCCCGATACACTCGAAACTGTAGTCAACACCTCCATCTGTCATATCAACAAGAACCTGCTGTATCGGTTTCTCGTGGTCTTTTGGGTTCACAAACTCAGTCACACCAAACTCTTTTGCTGTATTTCATAATTAATAATAAAAGAATTAGGTTAAATCTCTTAATTTCAGAATGAGAAGAAATACATGCCTCTATCAAATTTTCTGTTGTCAATATCTACCCCAATTATCCGTGAAGCACCAGCTGCTTTAGCACCCTCTGCCACCTATCAAATTGTAGTAAAAAATATATTTATATTTGAGATATACATGCTCGTGATAATAAGAATGTTAAGTAAATAATCTTATATTAAAAACTTACTGCAAGGCCAACAGTTCCAAGACCAAAAATAGCAACGTTTGAACCAGCTTCAACCTTTGCTGTGTTCCAAACTGCACCAAGACCTAAATGCAAAGAAAAAAAAAAGTGAAAATCAGAATTAGTTTTTTTTTCAATGGAAAATGGTGAAGAAGAAGTTGATGAAATTAAGAAAAAGTTACCAGTAGGAACACCACAACCAAGAAGGCAAACTTTCTCCAAAGGAGCTTTGGGATCAATCTTTGCAACACTAACATCATGTACAACAGTGTATTGACTAAAAGTAGAAGTCCCCATAAAATGATAAATTGGAGTACCCCTAACTGAAAAACGGCTTTTCCGGTCATTCATCATCACACCAACTCCAGTAGCACCCCTAATTTTGCCACAAAGATTGGTTTTCCCTGATTTGCAGAATTTGCATTCTTTGCATTCGGCTTGATAACATGGTATCACGTGGTCCCCAGCTTGGACTTCAGTTACACCTTCACCAACACTCTCTACAATCCTGCAATTTCAACATTAGACAATAATTATGGTTTTAGTTAGTAGTTGTATGAATGCAGATACATACCCAGCAGCCTCGTGACCAAGAATACATGGAAAAAGACCCTCAGGATCCTGCAAGTGAAGTAATTAGCAAACAAAAACAGCTTTTAGTAATCAAATTGATCAATTTTTGCACATACTATTGATGCAAAACTTAATATATCATCAAATCATAGCATAATCAATAGCTTTTGAATAACAATAATTTTACGGGAATTTCATTTCAAACATTAGATGATCATTTCATCGTGTTCGGTAGCTACATCTAGGGTTTCAAAACCGATGAATATTGATCACAATAATCATAACATTATACCTTGCCACTCCAAGTGTACGCATCAGTGTGGCAAAGCGCAGTGAATAGTATCTGAACTCGAACTTCACCGGCTTGAGGCGGTGCAACCTCAACATCTTCAATCACTAACGGCTTATTAGCCTCATACGCCACCGCAGCTTCATCACGAATCACAGTCAGATCAAATTTAGGGTTTATGATCAATTTCGAATGTAGATTTAAGAAGCAAAAAACAAATCAAATTAGTCCATGAAATAGCAGACATAAACCTTTGCAGGTGATGACCTTCCCTTGAGTAGCCATGGCGGATCGATACACAATTTATGACAGTGGATTAGAGAAAAAAAGGGGTGCAAAATGTGAGGCGGCAAGTGTAGTACTGCAGAGGGCCAGTATATAATCAATTTTAGAACCACATAAATTAGTTATCCCATCACATTATACAAGATTTAAAATATATTATACAAGTACGGTAAAACAATAATTGTGGCATTTAGAGTAATTTACGTGGTCCCAAAATTACTTCCCAATCAAGATCCAGATCCAAATAATTCCAACAGTGTGGTAATTAGAGTAGTCATTAGTGGTAGTAAGTTTTACAATTCTATATTTCTATTCTAATCCAGATAATATATAATAAGATTTGAACCGTCCGGTTCGACCCGGTTCTTAAAACACTGATTCTATTCTAATCCAGATAATATATAATAAGATTAAAACTCAAAAATAAACTTTTATTAAATTGTATATTACATTTTAAAGTTGTCTTATTCGTTTACACATTTCTGAAAAACATTTTCATTTGTAACCGTCATATATGCTTCATTTTCTACATTACAAATCAAAGTTGCATTAAAAAAAGTATGGAGAATCCACATACAAAAGATATGTTGACGGGGAAGTGGAGGACATTAAACGTTAATTGTCAATAGTTCAACGCTATTTACAAACGTTTAAAATGTATTAGTAAAAGCGGGAAAATAAGGTTGATTTTTTAGCACGTGTAAGACAAACATACCATGACGAGTCTGCCACAAATTTTATTTTTTTTTTACAAATGATGGTGCTTGGGATGTCTTGTAAACAGGGGTGGAATTAGAAAATTCCGCCAACAATAGCACTTTACGGGAATCACAAAGGAGAAGATCAAGGGAGATGTGCCCCTTTGTGGGGATCATGTTTCCCGCTGACCGGACAATGTCGGTGGGAGACGCCCTCGTGGAGCTCGGGGCAGCATCTCGAACAAAAACATATTTAACATAAGACACTCTATTATAGAATCACCATGTTTGATTGTATACACCAACAAGTTCTCAATTATTAATTTCATCATACAAGATATTAGACTAAGTGGAACGCACGACCGGAATGTCGGTCGCGACCGGCCACCTCACTCCCTCCGACGCGTCCCGCCCGTTAATATATATATATATATATATATATATATATATATATATATATATATATATATATATATATATATATATATATATATATATAGGGGTGCATTAAAGACAGAACCAAAATATGTGTAGAACTTACAGAACCCACCAGAATAAATCTGGGCCATTGAATTGGTGGGCGACTGCTGAGATGAAAGTGGGACCAACTTAATAGTGAAAAGGATACTTTTGGTTTTTTGCGTATGATATTAATTTTAGAATTAAAAAAAAAAACCGATTCGTTAATATCAAGGCATGAAATCCGGAAAACTACCATAATCATTATCAACCAAAATATCTCATTCTCTCTCATCAAACAACCGGTTTCCTTCCAAACGCGATCCTCAACAAAATTGGGATTTTGTTTCAATTAAATGAGGATTCCTTAAAATATGGAGATTTTGTTTCAATTATTAATATCCGATTAAATGGTAATTGATATCATCCGAAATACCAGCCAATTTTATTCAAAGCATCTTCTTCACAATAAAATAGTAAATGCAACCAATTAATACATTGATGTTCTCAAAGTAATGAGGATTATTACATCACCGTATGTGTTTGAGTCATATATGCTTTGGGTTGTATAATACATATGTACGAGTTATACATGCATGTATACTCCTCATGCTAATTAACTGTTCAATTGCACCAAATGAAATAATATAAATATAGAAACACATATGTTTAAAAGTGATACGACATTAATTAAACATGTATGTATAGCCTCATATTAATTGTCAATTAAACATTTATAAAAACGTACTATTCTATGATTGTAATAGACATCAGTCTTACAATCAAGGACTAACTCATATGTATAAAAACATCTATGTATCCGAGTTATACATACATGTATAACAAAAGTGCACAAAAACATCTATGTATCTGAGCTCTAACACTTATGAATAACACCCATGGATAAAAAAACACATACGTATCTAAGCACTAAAAACATATGTTATCATAATAAAGCAAAATTATAAAGAAAGCATAGGTGATCGTCTTCCGGTGACCGGTCGTTTGTTCTCCTTCTTCCCCGAATCGTAAATAGAACATACATGTAACCGATAACATAAATGCATCATAACATAGATGTATCCTTAAGTTACTTCAAACATAGATGTACCATCAATAACCTGCAAAATTATGTAAGTCAATTGTAAATTAGAGTTGATATGCTAACAAAATGACAATTAAAAAAAACTAAATCCACAATTTAATGGCGATTTTTAATGCCTATTAGGAAATTACTATCACCATTATCATCATTAATGGAATTTCGCTTGAAACCGCCGAGAAATTCAGATATTAAATCTATCAAATATTAAAACTCACTACTAATCGAATTCTTTTAGAAAAGTATTTCATTTAAATCCTATCAAATATTAATAAAAAAAATTAATGCAGATTGACCTCAGAAGCATTTTTGCAAATTTCAAACAAAAAGAAAATTATTTATAATTTTAAAAATATTTTGTATTTATAAAAAAATACAGTGATCACTTGTTCATTCAATGGGATCTGGGTTTTCAACATCTAACCTTTTTGTCGATGCAGGAGGTCTGGACTAGAGCTTCGGTAGATAGCAGCAGTTTTCCCGATGGTGAAGGTCGGAATGTAGTTCTGGTAGAAATTAAACCTTTTTCTATGTGTTACTATTTTCTTGATGGTGGATGTCACCGGATTTTGATGAGAGAAGGAGAACCCAAATGTGGAGGCTAGGGTTTGGAGAAACAGTGATGATTGATATGAATGGAGAAAGAGAAACGGTTTCTAAAGTGATAGATTTGGGGTAAGAGATAAAATAGGGGTGGTTTCTAAAATTTTAGTAGTTACCTTGTATGGACGAAATTTTGAAAAGACACTAATACCCTTTCTGGATTTTTTAAATTAATCTAAATTAGAATCATTTATCTATTTTGTGATTGGTTTAAAAAAGTTCTTCTGGTTCTGTAGCCTTAATTGGTTCTGATTTTAATTCTACAGTATATATATATATATATATATATATATATATATATATATATATATATATATATATATATATATATATATATATATATATATATATGGTCCGATTCAGCGCAAAATCGTTTAAAGGTGCAGAACCGCAGAACCATCCTAACATCCAATGTTTTCTATGTTATACATAAGTTGTAAATTTGCATACACGCTGTAACCATCCTAACATCCAATGTTTCTAATTTTTTATACAAATAATATATAAATATATTTATATATTATGTGTATAAAAATTTGGAAACATTGAATGTATAAATGTGTTACAACGTGTAACATCCTGAAATTTTTATTACTTTCGGTAAGTAATTTAATTGTTTATTGTTTTATATAATTTATTTGATTTAATTATATTTAATTGTATTTTAACCATGGGGTTAAAATTAGTAAAACTGAGATATTTAAATATTAAAATAATTTTTACATATTTGGGTTCACTTCTGAACCGGGGTTCTAAAAATATTTTCGTTGTTAAAATTGGAGTTAGTTAGGTCTATTTAATTTATCTGCGAAGTTAATATCCTGTACTGCGTTTTAAATAAAATACATGTGATGGAGGGAAGGGGGTACGTGTTATGTGAGGAAGCATGTGTCAAAAATTGGTTTTCTTCTCTCCCTCTTTTGCCAGACACGACACACACACACTACACACACACTCTTGAGTTTTCTTCCAAATTGATGCTTAAACCTTGAAGATCTTGCCTCCAAATTGTGATTTTCAGAATCTAAAAGCAAAACTAAGTAAGTTCTCTTCCTCCTTGAGCTAGGGTTCATGTTCTTGAGCTTTGTTGAAATAGGGTTCTTGAGTTAAGTGGGTTTTATGAATTTCTTGATGAATCTTGTTTGTAATCTTGAATTGATGCATGTTTTGGTGTCTAATTGAGTTCTTGCAAGTTATATGTGTTGAATTGTTAGTTGTAGATCATTTGGTGAAGCTTTCATGAAGCTCCATCCATGGTGTTCTTGGGAAGAAGATGGAGTTCTTCCCAATTTGATGAATTGTGTATTTTTTGGTGTTCTTGAAGTTTGATTAGGATAAATATGCATGTTAGAAGTGATAATTATTGTATAGGATTGATTGTAACATGAATTGGTTGTTTTTAATAGATTAAAAGTAGTGTTTGGGTGAAATTGGTAAAAATCCCGTAAGCACAAAAATATGGCAGATTTTGACCATTTTGCAAAAATCATATAAAATCAACCGTAACTCCGTTTTGAGCGTGCGACCAGTCGATTCGAAGGTCTATGAGTCTACTTTAATTATATCATATTTTCCAGGACTGATATTGGCATATAAGTGATCAGAATTCTGAGTTAGTAACAGGTGGTTGTATATGTCTTTTTCGGGTAAATCATGTATTAACAAATTGGGTGTTTCAAAGTGTGCAACTAATTAACATGAAGTTGGTTATTATATGGTAATTGTATACTTGATGAAATGTTAATTAGGTGTTTGTAAACATTGGAAGTTAATAAAATGATTTTGACCCGTTTGGGCCTTATATGATGAAACTTGACTAAATGCATAATTTTAACATTGGACTTATACTTTGAATGTTTAGTTGGAAGTAAAATAGCATTAGTATGCTTATGAAAGTATTAATTGATGAATTGATCATTACATGATAGTGTGTGGATGATATTTAGGTAAAAGTCATGAACTAGTCAAATTGGTAATATATGACTTTAACTTGGAAATTGTTAGCCATTGTTGTAGTTCAATAAATTGATCATATAAGAGTTTTATAAAGTATATTAACATGTCTTAATTGGTAGTTTGTGGTTTTGACCCGTTTTCTAGAGTTGATAGTTAAATTCATGAATTGTTGACTTTGGTCAAACCTGGAAGTTGACTTTAGTCATGGATGACTTGTAAAATTGGGACTATCAATTTCATGTCATAAATGTGTTACTTGATTAATTGGAAGTATGTTTGAGGTGGTTCCGGGTCTTGACCCGTTTGGTTGTTAAATTGTGCAATTTGACTTAAATAAAGTCAAAGTTAGTTAAGCTTGTATATGGATGCAAGTAGTATGTCAATAACTTAAATTAGTGATAAATGGATAACTTGACAATGTGGTATTAGTAAATTGCAAGTTTGACTTGATTATGTGTCCCGACTTGTTTGGGCCGATTATGTGCAACTTGGATAAAAATGCATGGTGAATTGCTTAAAAGTGACTTAATGGAATTCTGGACATTGTCAATTAATATGTTTTGAAATGATGGTGTTAAGTTGTCAATTGGTTGTACTCAAATAATGGTTTGACTTATAATTTGTACTTGTTGCAAAGTTAATGATTTCGGGTAACTAATTCGGTATTCGTTTTGTTACAGGAAAAGGAAAAGAAACTCAGTGATATAAGACTACTGAGTTCTTCACAAGGGAAGCTAAGGTGAGTGGATTTAACCTCCTTTCTTGTGTAATGTACAAAAGTTGAAATGGTGGAGTTCATAAGAGAAATAGCTAAGGGTCGAGAAATAGCTAAGCGATCTCTAGATAGCTTAGCTATCTTGCTGAATTTTTATGAAAACAGAAAACCGAAATAGCTAAGGAGTCAGAAATAGCGTAGCGATCTGATAGCTTAGCGATCTTGCTGTTTTTGGCAAAAGTGTATTTTTTTTATACTTTTCGATTTTCAGTTGTACCATTAATTGTGGGATTGTTAATGGTAGTATGTGCACATGTTTTTTAGAGGTTAGCTATGGTGGTTTTCGGCTACGCTTCGTTACTATTGGATGGGGTGATCGGACTCCTACGAATGTGTTCCGTCAGGGGTGAGCACCGTACTAATAAGTAAAGGAGCCATCGGTTGACTGTTATTGGGCCGACAACAGTCGAAGGTCCTCGCCCGACCGCCGATTCTCTCATAATGTCCAATTGCTTGTGGAAGTTTGGACGGATTTTCCCTATTGATTTCTCTTGATTTCTAATTTGTTGTGGTTATGCAGATTGATGTTTATTTCTATTCACTTAGCTTTGTGCTAATCCCTCATTTGTTGACTCTTTTCAGGTTGTGGATTTGGGCTTGACTAGAGTCGGGTTTTGGAAGTCTGACCGTACTCTGATTTTGTAAACCGGGTCGAGCCTGTTTTTAGTAACACCTTTAAACATTTTATATATTTTGGTTAATATGTAAATGGCCTTTATAATATGTAATAAATAGGGTTTATAGTTTTTCTAAAATCGCTTCCGTATGCATATTAAAAAAAAAATGGCTCTAAGATTGTGGTGTTACAATTTGGTATCAGAGCCTCGGTTTGGCGATGGTTGCACAATTAGGTGTACCGTTCCCAAATCGTGGCTCGAGTTGGTCAAACTTCCTTAATTTTGAGTGGATTAGTAGAGTGAATATGAATTGTGGTTTAGTAGTAGTTAGTATGATAGGTACTAACGGATTAAACTAAGAGTTTGTGAGATGTTGTGTTTGTCACAGGTATGGCCGATAACGATCCCAACCCGTTGGTAATCCCGTCGAACCAGAAATCATAGGTACATCTAGAAATGCAAATGCAGATAGAGAAGATTATATTATAAGAATGGAAAGTCGTTTGGAACACCTCCAAAATCTTGTTGATAGCATGAATCAGAATCAGAATAACCAACCACCAAACATCCCTCATATGTTTACCCCTATATTATCCGCCCCTACCATGCAAATTCCCACAACTCCAGCCTTTACAATGACGGTTCCCTTGATGTCAACCTCATCCGAACCTCATCCTGTAACGTCACAGCCACAATACTACTATGTTAACCCAAGTCAAGGTATACCTCAATATCAATTCACGAACCAACCTTATCCATTAGGTATGAAACCGACTTGCACCTTCAAACAATTCCTAGATTGTAAACCCCCTGAATTTAGTGGAAGTAGAGACCCCAATGTCACAATGAACTGGTTGAGGGAAATGGAGAGAACTTTAGATGCTTGCGGTTGTGATGATAAATATCGGGTGATGTATGCTACACGAAAATTAACAGGCGGTGCAATGAATTGGTGGGACACCCTGATTGAACATTTACCCAAGGAAATTAAAAATAGTATACCGTGGGATCAATTTAGAGAGCAGGTATGTAAGCGTTATTGTAAATTCATTTGAAATGGATAGAATTCGATCAGAATTTATAAATTTGCGGATGACAGAGGGGATGACGGTAGATGATTTGATCTAGCAGTTCAATGAAAAATTAAGATTTGTACAACAGTGGGTGCCTGATGAGTCTTCAAAAAATAAAACATTTTATTGGAGCTTTACGGCCCGAATACCGAACTACAGCGAGGCTCGCAACCACTTTGTCACAGGCCTTCGATTTGGCCAAAACAGTAGAAGGTGATTTGAATACTCGAGATTGGGTGATCAGGGATAGGTCAGAGTATCAAAAGTTTAAGTCTGGACAATCGGATTTCAAACAAAATAAGAAAGGTCAGGGATATCAAAAGCATGAAAACTCGAATCATATACAATCAGGAGGTAGTTCGGGTCAGAAGGCACAGTGGTGTGCTAGATGCAGATCTTCTCACACGGGTGGTTGTACAACTCAGACTATGAGATGTGTCAAGTGTGGTCAGTTCGGGCACGAGTGGAATGATTGTAGGTTCCCGCGAAGTGTATGTTGGAATTGTCAGAAAGAGGGTCACAGGGTCGGTGACTGTCCTTCAGAAAGGAAATTGGGTTCAGGGTCGGGGTCGGTGAGTGGGTCGTTATCTTCAACAGGCCAGAAGAGAAAGAATCACCCTACACCCGAGGGTAGGTCATTTCAGATGATCGTGGGAGATACTACCTCCACTGATGATGATGATATCACAGGTATGTTTCGATAAACTAATTACTTATACGTATGTTAATTGTATTGAAGCAAATTGCTTATTTGTGATTATGAGTTATGTGATGAACTGAAAATTGTTTACGTGTGTGTTTACTCCATTAGGAATATAGATAGTTAGTGATATATGGATTTAAGTCTTCATCTATTTGTTGAGGTTCAATTTGTTTTGGTAAATGATTGTTGTACCCGTCCGTTAATGTGATGCCTATAGTTAGATTGGTGTAATCTTAGGCATTGACTAAGTAGTCCTATGTAGGATTGCTACTTGATTTAAGAAAATTTAATTATTTTTCGTGACCTATCAAGTCACATGTAGTGACTCGATAAGTGTTAGCCGAATTTATTGACCACTGTATATTGAATTATGATTATACTGTTAAATGATATACTGAATTGCTAATAAATGAAGATAGTAGTGGTTTGAAAAGTGAAGACTGACATGTTGACTTTTATTTTGCTTGGCCACTTAGTTGAAATACATTGTTGTATGCTTATAAAAGTGTTAATGGGTTCTTTCATGTGTTATAGATGTTAAATAAGAAAGAAAGTTAATGAAATATATCTGAATGATTCCTCCATGACTCGAATTGTTATAGGTTGGATTTTTTCTAAAAATGCCTTTTATGTTCAATGTGTAAATGAAAATTGACATAAGAATCAAATTTATTGTCCATATTCAATTGATTTCCGATTATATTGATGGGTAAATTTCAGAGTGAATATAAAATTTAACAATATTGTGAAATTTATTAAAGATACATTTTGTAATAATGAGAATTAATGCCGTTATATGTGAGGATTGATTAGAATTTAGATTTCGAAAGGTGTAATTTTGAGAATTAGTGAATTATGACTGCGGATTTATTATAATAATTCTAAAATTACGAGATTTTTAACAAGTTAAACTGCTTAAGAGTGCAAAATTTCGTTGAAATAATAAACAAAAGAGGATATTTGAGAATCTAAGACACTTAAAATGTTAAATTACATTTAAATAAAAATAGATTGTCTATGCTTTGCAATGGTTTTAATCGTATAAGTAGAGTTATGCGGACATGACTTGGAAACTGTGATAAATGACATTGCGTAATTATCAACTTTTAAATATAAAAGTGCAAATTGTTCATGCCGAAAGAGTTTACCGTATGTGATTATCTGAAGAAATTATGATTAATATGCGAATTGTGTAAATGGAAATGACTTCTTGTTATGTAGATAAATTAAAACAAAGTAACTAGAGAATTTGTCGAATGAGACACCAAGTCTGAAACTACAAAAAAAAGAAAATGAGGTTTTAATAAATTATAATTTCGATAATGTTAGTAATATGGAGGAACAATAAGGATTATTATTTTTGACATGTAAATATGAGACAAAGAAATAATGATATTTATAAACTTGTTTTAATTCTGTTGTGTGTAATCAATGAGATTTCGAGGACGAAATCTTTTTAAGGGGGGGTAGAATTGTAACATCCTGAGATCCGGCCTAGAAATTTTTATTACTTTCGGTAAGTAATTTAATTGTTTATTGTTTTATATAATTTATTTGATTTAATTATATTTAATTGTATTTTAACCATGGGGTTAAAATTAGTAAAACTGAGATATTTAAATATTAAAATGATTTTTACATATTTGGGTTCACTTCTGAACCGGGGTTCTAAAAATATTTTCGTTCTTAAAATTGGAGTTAGTTAGGTCTATTTAATTTATCTGCGAAGTTAATATCCTGTACTGCGTTTTAAATAAAATACATGTGATGGAGGGAAGGGGGTACGTGTTATGTGAGGAAGCATGTGTCAAAAATTGGTTTTCTTCTCTCCCTCTTTTGCCAGACACGACACACACACACTACACACACTCTTGAGTTTTCTTCCAAATTGATGCTTAAACCTTGAAGATCTTGTCTCCAAATTGTGATTTTCAGAATATAAAAGCAAAACTAAGTAAGTTCTCTTCCTCCTTGAGCTAGGGTTCATGTTCTTGAGCTTTGTAGAAATAGGGTTCTTGAGTTAAGTGGGTTTTATGAATTTCTTGATGAATCTTGTTTGTAATCTTGAATTGATGCATGTTTTGGTGTCTAATTGAGTTCTTGCAAGTTATATGTGTTGAATTGTTAGTTGTAGATCATTTGGTGAAGCTTTCATGAAGCTCCATCCATGGTGTTCTTGGGAAGAAGATGGAGTTCTTCCCAATTTGATGAATTGTGTATTTTTTTGTGTTCTTGAAGTTTGATTAGGATAAATATGCATGTTAGAAGTGATAATTATTGTATAGGATTGATTGTAATATGAATTGGTTGTTTTTGATAGATTAAAAGTAGTGTTTGGGTGAAATTGGTAAAAATCCCGTAAGCACAAAAATATGGCAGATTTTGACCATTTTGCAAAAATCATATAAAATCAACCGTAACTCCGTTTTGAGCGTGCGACCAGTCGATTCGAAGGTCTATGAGTCTACTTTAATTATATCATATTTTCCAGGACTGATATTGCCATATAAGTGATCAGAATTCTGAGTTAGTAACAGGTGGTTGTATTTGTCTTTTTCGGGTAAATCATGTATTAACAAATTGGGTGTTTCAAAGTGTGCAACTAATTAACATGAAGTTGGTTATTATATGGTAATTGTATACTTGATGAAATGTTAATTAGGTGTTTGTAAACATTGGAAGTTAATAAAATGATTTTGACCCGTTTGGGGCTTATATGATGAAACTTGACTAAATGCATAATTTTAACATTGGACTTATACTTTGAATGTTTAGTTGGAAGTAAAATAGCATTAGTATGCTTTTGAAAGTATTAATTGATGAATTGATCATTACATGATAGTGTGTGGATGATATTTAGGTAAAAGTCATGAACTAGTCAAATTGGTAATATATGACTTTAACTTGGAAATTGTTAGCCATTGTTGTAGTTCAATAAATTGACCATATAAGAGTTTTATAAAGTATATTAACATGTCTTAATTGGTAGTTTGTGGTTTTGACCCGTTTTCTAGAGTTGCTAGTTAAATTCATGAATTGTTGACTTTGGTCAAACCTGGAAGTTGACTTTAGTCATGGATGACTTGTAAACTTGGGACTGTCAATTTCATGTCATAAATGTGTTACTTGATTAATTGGAAGTATGTTTGAGGTGGTTCCGGGTCTTGACCCGTTTGGTTGTTAAATTGTGCAATTTGACTTAAATAAAGTCAAAGTTAGTTAAGCTTGTATATGGATGCAAGTAGTATGTCAAAAACTTAAATAGTGATAAATGGATAACTTGACAATGTGGTATTAGTAAATTGCAAGTTTGACTTGATTATGTGTCCCGACTTGTCTGGGCCGATTATGTACAACTTGGATAAAAATGCATGGTGAATTGCTTAAAAGTGACTTAATGGAATTCTGGACATCGTCAATTAATATGTTTTGAAATAATGGTGTTAAGTTGTCAATTGGTTGTACTCAAATAATGGTTTGACTTATAATTTGTACTTGTTGCAAAGTTAATGATTTCGGGTAACTAATTCGGTATTCGTTTTGTTACAGGAAAAGGAAAAGAAACTCAATGATATAAGACTACTGAGTTCTTCACAAGGGAAGCTAAGGTGAGTGGATTTAACCTCCTTTCTTGTGTAATGTACAAAAGTTGAAATGGTGGAGTTCATAAGAGAAATAGCTAAGGGTCCAGAAATAGCTAAGCGATCTCTAGATAGCTTAGCTATCTTGCTGAATTTTTATGAAAACAGAAAACCGAAATAGCTAAGGAGTCAGAAATAGCGTAGCGATCTGATAGCTTAGCGATCTCAGATCGCTTAGCGATCTTGCTGTTTTTGGCAAAAGTGTATTTTTTTATACTTTTCGATTTTCAGTTGTACCATTAATTGTGGGATTGTTAATGGTAGTATGTGCACATGTTTTTTAGAGGTTAGCTATGGTGGTTTTCGGCTACGCTTCGTTACTATTGGATGGGGTGCTCGGACTCCTACGAATGTGTTCCGTCAGGGGTGAGCACCGTACTAATAAGTAAAGGAGCCATCGGTTGACTGTTGTTGGGCCGACAACAGTCGAAGGTCCTCGCCCGACCGCCGATCCTCTCATAACGTCCAATTGCTTGTGGAAGTTTGGACGGATTTTCCCTATTGATTTCTCTTGATTTCTAATTTGTTGTGGTTATGCAGATTGATGTTTATTTCTATTCACTTAGCTTTGTGCTAATCCCTCATTTGTTGACTCTTTTCAGGTTGTGGATTTGGTCTTGACTAGAGTCGGGTTTTGCAAGTCTGACCGTACTCTGATTTTGTAAACCGGGTCGAGCCTGTTTTTAGTAACACCTTTAAATGTTTTATATATTTTGGTTAATATGTAAATGGCCTTTATAATATGTAATAAATAGGGTTTATAGTTTTTCTAAAATCGCTTCCGTATGCATATTAAAAAAAAAATGGCTCTAATATTGTAGTGTTACACAACGTGTATGGAAATGTACACCTTATGTATAACATAGAAAACATTGGATGTTAGGATGGTTCTGCGGTTCTGCACCTTTAAACGGTTCTGCGCTGAATCGGGCACTATATATATATATATATATATATATATATATATATATATATATATATATATATATATATATATATATATATATATATATATATATATATATATATATATCTTTTAAAATAAACTTGTAACATTCTAACAAGAATATTACATCTAATTTATACGTATGTATTTTAACTTAATCTAATTAAAATACGTATAAACTACTTTATTTATTAAAATTCATTTTACCCTTTTAAATATTTAAAAAACCGAAATATAATATATATATATAAATAAATACATCTTGTTAATTTCTTGAACTAAAAATTAACACTTCTTTTAATTCTCATTAATCTAGTAAAACCCTAATCTTGTTCTTGATCAATCAAAACTAGGGTTTTGACTTTCTTGATAAAAGACATTATTTATTAAAAGATTAATTCTAATGAATCCTATTTAAACAATAAACTTTGTTTAAATTCTAAGATAGATTGTAAACCTAATAAATTTATTTAAACTTTTTAATTTAAACCTTATTAGACAATAAACTTTGTCTAGATTTCTAGGTTTAAAGAACTAGTCTTAATAAATCTATAAAAATAATAATTAAACCTATTAAACATAAACTTGTTTAATCATCTAGGTTTTAGATTATTAATCTAATTAATTCTTTTAAACAATTAAACTTAACTAGTTTAATATTCTAGGGTTTTTTAGGGTTTCGAAAATCTTAAGCCTAGGAAACTTTTCCACCAATTAAACAAGACTAGTTTAATAAACTTGGTGTCCAAGTAACCTCTAGATTTCGAAATCTCTAAGGGATTAGGAAAGAATCCTTTTGACCAATTAAACAAATCTTGTTTAACTTACTTGGTCCTAGGGTTCTTCCTAAGTCAGGAAAATTTTGGGTAAAAAGGAAAGAATCCTTTTGATCAATTAAACAAATCTTGTTTAACATACTTGATCATAGGGTTCTTCCTTTGTACACGAATTTTCTAGGGTTTAGAAAAGAAGCCTTTTGATCAATTAAACTAAACTAGTTTAATATTCTTGATCCTAGGGTTCTTTTGCACTTGTTCGAAATTTCTAGGGTTTTTTCTAGAATCCTTTTTGTAACGCCCCGAAATTTATATTAATTAAATAATATTATCTTAATCACGTTTTATTATTTATAATTAAATATTATAATATTTAGACGACCTGTAGTTAGATGGTTCATATTTTCTTTAGACGTTTCGAGTAAACATTATATTTGGTAAGTCGGGTTATTTTTGATCGGGTTAGTCATTTTATAAATTTATAATTAATTAGAGGATTAATTATTTATCGAATTATTGAGTGTCCCATTTTAATCGAGATTCGGGTTGGACGTAGCGAGTAATAATCAGAAGAGTTGTTGAGTCAGGCCAAGCGGGCTGGCCAATGGTGGAAGGGGCCTTTAAGGTCCTTGTTAATTTAATTTAATTAAGTTAGTGCTAAACCCTAGCCTTAAAAGTTCCGTCCCTCTCAATTGTTTATGCACGCGGCTGCAAACTATGAACACACTTTTGTGTGTTGTGGTCTTATTTTGATGCGACAAGAAATAAGACGAATCACGTTTTTTAGCTTGCCACACACACGCACGAATTTTGAAGAGGAAAGGTAAGCTGGTGGAATTAATTTAGATGACAGTGGATTTATGTTTTGTTTTCTAATTGTTTGTTGTGAGGTGGTGTAGAATGAGAAAGGAGGTCAGTGTTAGAAAACTAAATTGAGATGGTGGCAGCACACTTAGGGGGACGCATGATTTGGGAATTGGTATTGATATTATTATTATTCTTACAATGAGCAGCCATTGGGGTTTAATTGATGCGTCTAAAGACAAAGAAAGATGTAGACTAGTGAGTTCATATGTCGAGTGGCATCGGTTCATGTGGGGGTTCGTGTGAAATCGATTTTTCTCGTCTTGGTTCGAAGGGGTATAAATCCTAACCCTTTCCTTTTATAGTTTCGAGCTATTTAGTTTTGACAGGGAAGGTGTCGAGCTATTGAGGGCTCGAGTTCGTATAAATTATGTGACAAATTGTTAATCGTTCCTTTGTTCGTTTTAGTAGTTGTTGTTTCCGTTTCCAAAGCAATCAACTCGAGTCTCGTAGTTCTAAGCTGTTTTGTCTCTAATTGTTATTTGGTTTCGGTTACTGAAATGTAGTGGTTGTCGGGTTGGGGATTGGGTAAAAAGAAAACCCGTGGTTGATTAGCTAGACGTTTTATTTATCGAAAAACCCGGAAACCGAACCTTAGGGTTCTTGGTTTCCTAAACCAAATAGTTTTCTTGAATAAATTATTTAGATTATGTGAATATAAGCTTCTGTGATAAAAAGAAAATTTGGGCTGTCGGGTGCCCCGGGAATAAACGGGTCGATGTCGGCAATTAAAATGGGTTTTAAACGTCATGCTGAATTTTGGGACAGAATCTGTGGTCTGAGTTTGAGTCCGTTTTTGTCACAAATTCTAATCCGAGCTTCCTTGTGCTATGTAGGACCTTCTAGGACCTGATTAGAGACGCTCTGTGGTGTTAAGGATATCTAGGAGCTTACGTTATTCGAGGTGGGTGATCTCACTATAAACTTGCATTTACATTCACTTCATGATTATGTGCTATATGTCATGAATTGCTATTGCTTGGAGATGAGCTTTTTATTTGTTGATGTGCTATGTGTTAGCTATTTTACTCGTATTCTGAACTGAGATATGGATACTGAGTAACCGATCTAAGTACCATATCATTATGTGAATGATCCACATGTGTACTTGAGTTTTGATTATGAGTTATACACTTGGGTTGTGCTATGTGGTTATATATCTATGAGATGATATACTTGAGTTTGAGCTGTTAGTTTATATGAGTACATGTTGTAACGGGTCAACACGTTAATAAAACTAACTAACTATATTTGAGATTCATGAGGTTAGCCAACTCTTCCCAGAGTAAGCCAAGTACAATTCACGACTGTCAACGTGGTACTACGGGACACTGGTGGGTGTTGGAAGGGGGTGCTGCGGCGAGGCGCTGGTGGGCGTTGGGATCGTCACGGCATTGGCGAACCAAGTGAAATTTAATAAAAGGCCTAATAATCGAGAATTGAGTAGAGTATTTAAGGATCACTTATGTGGTGTGGATTGTTTGTATGTGTATGTTTATTGTGTTGATTATTCACTCAGTAGTGGCTGACCCCAAACACTCCCTCCCATTTTGCAGGTACTAGCAAGGGCAAAGAAAAGGTCAATGGTTGATGAGCTGCGTTTCTATTTTTATATTTATGGATTTGGATTAAAACATTTATTTCAAGTCAAACATGTTTTGGTTTTAAACCTTCAATTATTCCGCATTTAAACCACAAGACGGTTTTTATTTTTATTTATGAGATGGGACCTTTGAGTTACTTGTACTTTTGGGGGGAAAATGGTTTATTTTATTTATTAAAAAATTTTAAATTTCCCCTGATTTTTAGGATGTTACACTTTTGACTAATTAAACTTAACTAGTTTAACATACTTGGTCATAGGGTTCTTACCCTATTCGAACATCAAGAAGAAGAAGAAGAGCTTGGAACAAAACACAAAAAAACTTTAATAGAAATTAAACAAACAAACTTTGTTAATCTAGTTTAGATCTCTAAACCAGTCTCTGATACCACTGAAGGGTTTCATTAACACTGATTGACCACATGGGTCAACCTCCTAGTCACTTGGTTCGAACCATACTGACCAAGAACATGAACTTGTTCTTGACCGGTTAAAACCAACTAGCTGATTTAATCCCTAAAAGTGGAACTGAGATTAAACCTAATCCTTAAACCCTAAAGGATTGAGATCTTGGAAATCTAGATTAGATTAACAATGAAAGAAACATTGTACGAAAAACTCGAACACCCACATACGCTTTGTGGTATTTGACGAACACCAAGAACCCTAGGGTTCTTGGGTTCGAATTCGGCCAAGAGGGAGAAGGGAGAAAAGGGTTTTCTCAAAACATACCTTGTTGTTTGCTTAAGATAGATCCACTGATGATGAACAAATCGAGTGATCTTCTAGTTGATCCTTGTAATGATCTTCGAATCTTCAAGACTTGTAGAATACGAAGAACGAACGAAGAACACGAAGAACACAAGGCTTGTGTTCTTGGTGTTGGGATTCGGCCGAATAGGGGACAAGGGGAGGGCTAGGGTTTCGTGAATTATGAGCAACAAACAAGGGAACCCTAAGCCTTCTATTTATAATATAAGGACTTTCACTTAGGGCCCTTCTAGTTTAATTAAGATCAATCTCTTAATTAAACTTATCTTTTACACATTAAACCCTTGTAGTTTATCTAGTTATTATTGTTACACTTAATTATTAAATGTCTAGTATTATACACTCAATATTTCGGTGCCCATATACACGAAATATATTCTTGTATTTATACTTTTAATAATTGATTATATAATGAACTTTATATAATCTAAACAATAATATTATCCAAACACTATATGATTTAATGGCTTTAAATCATAGTATGGATAATCTATAATTAACACATTGTATATTTACTCAACTAGTAAATGTACAAATACTTGTATTAATTGGTTAGTTAAACTAATCTAGTAATAAGTCAAACTTGACTTAATACTTAACTTGATTCATAAATGACTATTATGAATCAATCCTCTTTCAAGTATCATTACATATCTTACTCGTATTATATGCACTCACCGGTGTGACCCTTAAGTGTTTCGTAGGCATGGATGTATCATCATAGGTTGACTAACTGTGCACATAAATCCTTCATTTAGGACATTTTCTAAAATACCATCTTCAAAATTCAGCCATTTTCTTTCTATTTTGGGATTTTCAGAAAATGCATCAAAAAAGGACCAGTAATGGCTCGAACCCGTGACCTCCCGCTGAAAACGCAGTCACCAAACCAACCGGTCAAGCATCAACTTGTGTTTTATAAACAAAACACTTCTCCTATAAATCCCTTTTCTTCGGGCTGCAGAACAGAAACAACTAAATGCGCCCTTTCAGATACCGTCTGCCTCCCTCGATTACCCCACGCCAGCAACCTTGATTTCTCTACTACCTCGATTCTGCAATTACCCCCTCGATTCTGCAAATACCCCTTTCAAATGCCCACCTCGATTATTGATATTAGCCTCTTCAACTTACATTTTCAAAACCCTATAAATACAAAACGAATGTGGAGCAAAGCTTACGAATTTTTACAGAGTAATCCATCTTTTGTTTAACGAAAATCTGAACAGGTTTGCAATTTCGTTTTGCTTTTAATTTCAGTTTGTTTTAATTTTGTTTTTGTTGGAACCATCACTCTGAATGTTTAATACGTTGTTTATATGTTCTTACGTTCTTAGATCACTGAATGGAACCCAATAATCTGATGAATGGAACCCATACTCCAACAAATTCTGCTACCATCAGCCAACTCAAGGTATTACACTTTCTTAATTTTCTCGAATTCCAGTATTTAAGTTTATGTCCACACAGTGTCAATGATAAAAAACGTTGAGATAATGGTTCAAACAAATTTTAAGTGAATAAGATAAACTCAATGGTCAACTACAGGTCAAGATACTTCGTCGCAACTTCTAACAATTAATGGTGACCATCATGTCGAAAATTAATAAAGATTAACGAATCCTAAAGTTTTATGTTTCATGTAATTGTATCAAAAGGGTTCATTCACGTAACCAATTCTTAGCAATATGGAGTTTGATACCTAATTATATTAGCAACATCATTGGTTCAGAACTTGGATTTCCTAGGTTCACATTTGATCAAAGAATAACATCACATTTAATCCAAAAAAATTGGTTCAAAATTAGGATATCATTGGTTCAGAACATTTTTAAATCCTACATCATATTAGCAATATGTAAGCAACATAGTAAACAAATACTTTTTGACTGCCATCTATTTTTTTTCAGACTTCTTTTTTTTTTATAAATATTTTGATACAGGACCTACTACGAAAATTGCTTACATTTTCAGAATAATCAACTCAAATCTTGTTACTGCATACAGAACCAAAAATCGGGTTCTAATATCAGAACCAAAAAAGTACTCCGTAATTCATTAAATTCTCCTAACCAAAATTTGTAACTTCATACAGGCGTATATGTTCTTACAAAAAGCAAAATTCAAAATTACCTCTTTGATTGTAACTCCCGAGCCACATAAGTTTTTGCAGCCCATTAAAATAAAGGCAGTATCATTTTAAAATAAAGGCTTTAGATTGCAGCTCTTTAATTGTTCGATGTCAACTGTTATGTTCAACCCTTTAATTGGTATATGTGATATTTAGTGATGCCAACGGGCGCGGGTAGTAGCGGATATTGTAAAACCCGTACCCGCACCCGAACTCCAATCCCCATACCCGTCCCCGCCCGCGCCCGCGTAATCCCCGTCGGGTTCGGGTAGAAAAATCCCCGTGCGGGTACGGGTTACCCGATGGGTATTTGTTCAGAAGTTAAAAAAAAAAAATACTTAACCAACACATGTGGTTGGTGTATTTTAATACACACATACATGCATCTATGTTGATTGATGGATAATAACTTGCTATGTGGAGAGAGTACACTTTTATAGATGTGAAAGTTTGTTTATGAGTTGTATTATAGCAATGTGGGATCTTATTTTCTTTGTTGTTGTCCCATATCACTTCAAGAAAGAACAAATCATGTAGAATTACACTATAAAAAGGGAAGGGCATAGATAAATAAAAATGAAACTTTGTCTTAGTATGTAATATGCAATATACATAGAATTTGTACATAAAATATGTATATTCGGGTATGAAACGGTGCGGGTAGAGGAATACCCGTACCCGACCCGTCCCCGCTTCGGGTGTAAAAGTCAATACCCGTTACCCGTTTAAGCGGGTATATCGGGTCGGGTACCCGAATCCGCGGATAAAATTGGCATCTCTAGTGATATTCAGTTACTTTTAAAGTTGGGTCAACTGTTGGATCAAATATTAAACTAAATCCTTGAAAAAACGGGTCAAACAAATATTTGTGAAAAACGGTTCAATATAATTTGTGAGAAAAATCGGTAGAGCACTTCACAATCATTCAATCTGATTCCTTTAACCTTAATTAATAGCACTAATGGATTTGTTTTTTGACTTTAAAAGAACTCTATAATCGTTACCAATGAAGAGGAGGCTCCATCAATGGTTCAACCTTTTAAATCACTTACAGTGTTTTAACCTCCGGGTCGGTTTTACATGTCATTTGTTTAGCCATAACCTGTTTTACCTTAATACCACCATTTATTTCCTATTTATGTTGACAAGATTCATTAAATTTCTACCGAAAATCATTACCTGTTAAATTGGTCAAAGGTTTTAAAAGGCTGCACTGAATTAACCGAAACCATAATATCCCATTTGCAAATAATCTATTTAATAATATGGATTTTGTGTTATTTTAACCCTTAAGAGCACACATATATTAAGTTAATACCACCAATTCTTTTAACCTTATTATCACTAATGCATTTGTTTTTTCCTTACCAGTGAAGGGGATGCTCCGACAATGGTTCTAACCGCAGCCACAATAACCGCAGCCACGATTGAGGTAATTACCTAACATTATTTTAACCATTTTGACCCGTTCTGGTTCGTTTATGAAGTTCGTTATGTTTGAATACTTACTAATGAATTTGTTCTTTTGCTTTAAAGAACTCTATTGTCAATACCAACGAACCTGATGCTCCAACAATGGTTCAAACCGCCGACACCCTCGAGATAATTCTCTAACTATTTATTTTGTAAATAATTGTATCTGATTCGTTTAAATAATTCAATAATATGTAACTTAGAATTTATTTATTGGCATGTTTAATATGTTCTTGTTGAGCTTTTTGAGTGATTTAACATCCATGTAATCAACACCCATCCTTTTACCCTTCCCAGCGCAGCTGGTTAGCTTGTTTTCATTTGACCTGCAGGTGGTGGGTTCGAATCTCGGGTTGTTACTTTTTTGGCAAAAGTTGAAAATTCCAAAAATGGAAACAATTTGGCTGAATTTTTCAGCTGCTATTTAGGGAAATGTTTTAAATGCTTTATAAGTAGTAGAGATAGAGATATAAAAACCGATTTCCATTTTGATGTTATATTTATTATAATATTAAATAAATCATCTATATCTATATTCTATCTATATATATCTATAAAAATTGAGTTTCAATTTTGAAGTTGTAATTAATATAATGCATTTAGTATTAATAATAATATTATATAAACTCAATTTTAAAAATAAAATCATTAAATTGTAAGACCAATAGTTTTGTAATAAATATAAATAATTATAATAATAAAAAGTTCAATAAATAAGAGACTTTTCAAGTTTTTATGAATCTCACACATTAGCATCTATAAATAGTCATTCTCATATTGCAAAAATTTCAACACTCTAAATGTGCATCCAAAAGAAACATCCAACAAGTGGAGTAAACAACAATGACATTTAGCGATTTTGTTCTTTCTCCTCGCTATTAATTTATTTAATTGATTTGTATAACTTATTGATATTTTAACATCTATATCTATATCTCTATATGAAAAAATTGAGTTTCATGGTTTATGTTGTATTGAATTCTATGTTAAAAAATTAAGTTTTTGTTATAAATGATGCTCATGAATAAATGTAATAGATTATACAAAGTGTTTAACATAAATAATAGTAGTAAATTCAATTAAATAATAGCCTTTTCATTTAACTAGAAGTTACATATTAATTAAATAAGACAAAAAATTTAACAGAAAAATAATAGTAGTAAATTTAATTAAATAATAGTTTATTCATATAACTAGAAGTTACATATTATAAGCACACTATCATGATGCAAATAATGTTGAGTTTTCAAATGATATTATCTTTTACCCGAACATCCATTTTTATAAAAATTGAGTTCCAACTTTGAAGTTGTAATTAATACCATGCATTTAATAATAATAATAATATTATATAAATCCATTTATAAAAATAATAAATTAATCAATTATAAGATCAAAAGTTTTACCATAAATAATATTTAATAAACACACAAAATAATGTCCATGCATTTCTGAATCATAAAAATAGTTGAATATCTAGATTACTGTTAAATATTAATTACATAGCAACAAAATTTATAGATTTATTAAAATCAATCAATATAAAAAAATGCACGATGACAGATATTTATTAAAAAATAAACCAGAACCGAATGAAAAAATGGTTTTGGACGGACCGAGGACCGAACAAATGATGCTCAGAATCGAATCGAACCGGACCAAGAATTAGTCGGAACCGAACTATACCGGGAACCGAGGTAATTTCTTCGACTCTTTTCAGTTTGTTCTCGGTTTTCGACCGAATCGGACCGCTCAGAACCGAGAACTGATTTTTCTTAAAAATTAGAACCGAGAACCGAACCGATGGAGCTCGGTTCGGTCGGATCCGGGTCTGCGATCCCGATCGGTTCTTGGTCCAGTTTGCACACGTCTACTTACGCATACGAAATCTATTTCAAGCTAAAGAAATAATTGCAATTAACATACACAATCCATATGACTCAATAAAGAACAACAAACCCTAAACATCAATATACATAAGGAATAGCTTCGCTCGGTTAGTAGAATACCCGCAATCAAAGTAAACATGTAACCGATCACTTTTTTCGTACATTTTCCAGGTGATACCAGTAAATTGTACACGATATGCACTCAAAATAACTCATTATTGTGAACGAAGCCCGTGCGGTCGTAACTAAGAATTTATGTCTTGGCATGTTTAATATGATAACTTGAATAGGGTAATTTCATTTTAAGGTTATCGTTTCGGTAAAATATAATTGAATCATTTTATAAACATATTCAATTTTAAGTTTACCTTTTATTTACTAGATCTTTAAGCTATATTAACGGCTAGATTATATGTCAGAATTTAAAAAGGCGTAAAAGGGAGGCCAATTTGTTAAGTTGGAAATGGGATGAGATTATTAAAATCGATTGTTCTGATGACGACATTGAAAATGAACATGCGGCTGAGTTTTTGTACTTGGCAAATGTGAAGAGAAAAAATAATAGGCGTGCCTCTATTTTCAGCCGAAACAAAGTCTTTAGGCTACGTGACGAGTCTGATGACGTTGATTTCTTCTTTATTTAGTCTATTTGCTTAAAAAAATTTGCGACACTTTTTATACCCATATAACTCTTCTGCTTTTGCATATCATTATGGGCTTTAGATTGTTTTAATTATAACACCCTTTTGTTTATGGTGAAGATATTTGATTATCATTTTGAAGTTGAGTATTTTTCAAGCCTTCAATATTTTGCGTGGCACAATTATCAAGGTTATTCGTGTGGAGTTCGTTTGGAAGGACACACATAATGAAAAGTTATATATATTCATGCTAGATCCAATGGTAACTTATAACCATTATATAAACTTTTAAAATTTTAGCTAAAAATAAAAGATAACATACTTTTTATCAATAAATACTTTTGTTTTAGCGAGAAAGACTTGCGGCTGTGTGTCCACCTGATTTGATACAACATTATGAACGAAGGAATTTGGAAGGTGTTTTTGCTATTAACCATTTTCAAATTGAGGGAAGGGCTTATTACGATGATTACCCTAGGTATAAACGGTACAGTTTCAATCCTGATCAATGCGAAATAATTATTAACAACAACACACAGTTTACTCGATTAAGCAATGAAATCAACAACACATTTCCGTGTTATCCAATCGCGCCTTCTTATAAATCTATTGCGGATGACAAAACAATTAGAAGGATGCTTATCGGTATAAATAGCTTTATATTTATATTTATTATTTTTGGGAACCATTTTGAAACTAAATGCCTAAAAATACAAATTTTCATGTAGATATTGTGGGAAGAGTAACTAAGGGAAGTAGGAAAAGAACAAATGACGGAATTACATTTTATCTCAAAATTCAAGATTCAACGTAATTTCAAATTTTAATTACATATTTTTTTCAATACATACATTTTATTAGTTGGTATATTTTTAACTTTTTTTTCTTTTAATGAATAAAAGGGGTCAAGAATTGTCACTCACAGTGTATCCAAATTCGGAAATACCACCTCCAAGAGTCCAATGGGCAACTAGGGAAAAATCAGTAATATATGTATCAAGGATAAAATTGTGTCATCAAAAATCAAGTAAGTTTTTTTTAATAGACATCCATATAAAAACAATTTGTATTATACATCTTAAACTAACTTACAACTTTTATATACTTTCAGTTAATGTTTTGCGGTCAACGGATATAACTAAAATTGACTTCAATCCAAATATACCGGAAGCGGACTCCTTTGAACGCATACAACTTATTGACTAAAACCTTAGTATCTTTTAATGTTTTGTAGTTTTGGTGGATGCACCCACTTTCTTGTTTGTTTTTTTTTTTTTTTTTTTTGTTGCTTTTGGATGAAGTTAAACTTGACCCGTTCAAACAATGGTTTACTTGGTACAACTCATGTATTTGGATTTAACGTTTGCTTGCATGATTTTTGTATTGTTTTGATGTTAGCCTCTTGTTTTTTAATTGTGTATGGTTTTCATATATATTTGAAATTACAAGCACTAAATTAACATGTTACAATTTGTTAGGACTCAAATTACTTTTAGATAGTTATCAACTCCTAAATAATTGTGTATAATTGTGTATGTTATAGCAATCAATGATGATCGACGGTGAAATTACCTTTAATGATGTTGGTAACCAAAGCAACGTGCAAAATGGAAAGCGTAAAGACTACAATACCAATTGTGGCGCACGACAAAGCGATAACAAAGTACTTAAGTGTCGCAATAGCGATGTCTCTCAATATGAGCTAAACAAACAGAAGGGTATGCTTATTATCTATAAACAAAATATGATAACGTTATTAACGTTTACCGCATTTTTCTTTAAATATTTTCATTGTAGAGCGTGTACAAAAGAAAAGAGAAAATAATAAGCTAAACTATGCGCGACTGAAAGATAACAGGCTTCTAGCTTCCGTTGAAGGTGAACAGATCACAGTTGCTACAAATGTAGCTCCATGTGGTTCTACTAAAAATTCTAAAATGGATATACAAACACCGGAAATGACGCCTTTAGGAATATTGAAAGACGCAGACTACAATTGTTCTTCATATCCTATGAATAGCAGTGAAGTTATTGATATGACCATAGGTTATAGTAACACACTAACCACGTCATTTGATTGTGTATTAGCAAACAAAGAAAACATACCACCAGGCCAAAATGCGTCTCCTTGCATTTTTAATTGTGTAGATGTTCCAGAGATTTCACAAAGATCAAGTCGAGATATAAGAAGTAAGAATAGACAATATTATAAAAGAAGTATCGAAAGATATCGGTTGCTTGCGGAAAAATATCCTAGGAGTCAAACATCAACAAATGCGAGATGCGGCGGTCTGCTGTCCGATCATACAAACATAGCAGATGCTTCCCAAATCTCCTCGAGATTGAAATTCGATAGAAATAATGGTAACAATATTATTTTGAGTTTTAAAGTGTTTATAACTAAATCATAGTTTTCAACCTATTGTGTTTGATTTTTAAAACAGGCATTCGAAGTGAGATTCGTAGACTATTTCCTTCATTTGATGCTGTGGTGACTCAACCATCACCTTCAGCAGGTTAGTATTGACATGTATCGATGGATACAGTTCTATTAAAACGTATTCTTACCTTTAAATGGGTTACTATTTCACTGTTGTTCAGATGCCAATGTCAATTCATCGATCACAGGCAACAACCAAGACGTGGATCCATACGATTTCATTTATCATGCTATCCCTAAACAGCACCATGTTTTAAAGGAACAACCACCCTGTGCAGAGTGTGGAGCAAAAAGGGTAAAATTTGAATTCCCAACTTTTTGTTGTATGAAGGGAAAGACAAAATTGGCATCTTCAAACATTCCTGGAGAACTCTTAAATCTATTTTACATCCAATGTGAATTAGGTAAAGCGTTCAAGCACAACATTCGTGCATACAACACAAATTTCTCATTCACTTCGATGGGTGTAACTTTGGATACTTCAATGGCCAATATGACATCTGGAGTGTATACTTTTCGTGCCCACAGAGGTATGTACCATAGGATCGATCAATTGGTTCCTAGGAATGGACAACCTAGGTACTTACAACTGTATTTCTATGATCCTGAAAGTGAATTATCGCAGACTTTTATTGACAAATCTTGATAGACAGATTATTGAAATATTGACACGTATACTTGCAACAAACCCTTATGTGGCAACGTTTCGAAGCCTTGCTGACCTAGGACCACTAGACGACTACAGGGTCACATTAAATGCATCTGTAGAACTCGATCAAAGGAATTACAACCTTCCAACCACATCAGAGGTTTGAATAACATTATTTACCGTGATCACATTTTAAAAGATAATCTGATGTAGTTTTACATATAATCTTTTTTTTGTACCATTGTGCAGGTTGTTGGCATTTGGGTTGAAGGTAACAATGACATTACTGCATATAAGAGAAGTATTGTTGTGTATGGGAGGTCCGATTATCCAACCCAAATTGAACCTCACTTTGCTTCTTACGATCCGTTGTCCTATGTTTTGTTCTTTCCCAATGGTGAGCCTGGATGGCATACAAAAATACCCAGAAGTGGCACCCCCATTAACGAAATTATTGATATTGGGGATGAAGAAAATTTCGAGAATGATTTTGAAGGTAAGAGCTATCGTGACATAAATTTTATTACTAATATGTATAGTTGATACATTTGACCCATATGAAATTATAAATCACTTCATTTTTTTGTAGAGCCTAACAAAACTGGAGGTAGGAAGACCGTAACCATGCGTGAGTACTACTGTTACAAGTTCCAGATCCGCTCTACACCAAACTTGCTTTTATTAGGGGGCGATTGTTCCAACAGTTTGTCGACGACACCTACATAAAAATTGAGACTTCACGTTTGAAATTTTGCGAGTTTAACCAAACCAAGATTAGATCATATTTGTACCAAGGTATTGTAGATTGTGTCAATACCGGCGAAGTTCAACCAATTAACATCGGGAAACGGGTTGTATTGCCCGCTTCGTTCATTGGAGGACCACGTGACATGCGACGTCGATTTTTGGATGCAATGACCTTAGTTCAAGATGACGGGAAACCAGATATATTCCTTACTATGACATGCAATCTAAATTGGCCAGAAATCCAGACACAACTATTGCCCGGTCAGGTTGCATCCGATCGACCAGACCTTGTTTCAAGGGTGTTTCGGGCCAAATTAGAGGATTTAAAGGAGCAACTCTTCAAAAAGCATGTACTTGGTGTTGTCGGTTCACATGTTTACGTCATTGAGTTTCAAAAGCGTGGCCTACCTCATGCTCATTTCCTCCTGATTATGAGAGGAGATCACAAAATGACAAATCCAGATCAATATGATAAAATTGTGTGTAGTGAAATTCCAAACCCGACAAGGCATCCGGTAATGCATGAGTTGGTCAAAAAACACATGATGCACGGTCCATGCGGAAACATTCGATCCAACAGCCCTTGTATGCAGGGTGAGCCAAAAAAATGCCGCTTCAAATACCCCAGGCAATTTAACGAGCAAACAACACAAGGAAATGACTCATATCCGTTATATCGACGAAGAAACAATGGGATCAAAGTAGTTGTGCGTGGTAATACTCTTGACAATAGATTGGTGGTCCCTTACAACCCAAAATTGCTCATGATGTTCAATTGTCACATAAACATCGAGGTTTGTTCAAGTATTGTTTCTGTGAAATACATATTTAAGTATGTATACAAGGGTCACGACAAACAAGTTGTCCATGTCGATCCAGATAATGAAACTGTAGTTGTGGAAGAGGAACACTTGTGTGCTTCTGACTCTCTTAATTCCGACCAGAGAGACGCGTATGATGAGATATTGAGGCATGTGGATAATGATATTCCGGGCTTATTTTTTATAGATGGCCCTGGAGGAACAGGGAAAACGTTTTTGTATAAAGCTCTTCTTGCAAAGATCCGGTCTCGTGGTCTAATTGCACTCGCGACCGCTTCATCGGGTGCGGTGGCAAATAATATGCCAGGTGGTAGAACAGCTCACTCTCGATTCAAGATTCCAATTAACCTTGATAACAACTCACTCTGTAACATTAAAAATCAAAGTGGGACTGTAAAACTACTTAGAGCTGCAAAACTGATCATATGGGACGAGGCTTCGATGGCTAAGTGGCAGGCGGTAGAGGCATTAGATCGATCAATGCAAGAGATAACAGGTTTGAGACTCCCTTTCGGTGGAAAAATTATGGTTTTAGGAGGTGATTTTAGACAAGTTTTGCCTGTTGTGAGACGTGGAACTAAAGCACAAATTGTAGACTCCAGCCTACGAATGTCACCGTTATGGTCTACAATTAAAAAGATTAGGCTGACTCTTAATATGAGAGCGCGAACTGATCCATGGTTTTTGGATTTTGTTTTACGAGTCGGAAATGGTGATGAAGAAGTGATTGATGAAAATTATATTCGCATCCCAGATGATATTCGCATTCTATACAACGATGTCGATCGGTCTCAAGAAAATTTGATCAATGCGATCTTTCCTTCTTTGTTGGTTAATGGAACTTCGTCGGATTATATCATTTCTAGGGCGATCTTATCAACCAAAAACGACCATGTGGATGAGCTTAATGCAAAGTTGATCGCTAGATTTTGTGGAGAAGAGAAAATTTATTGTAGTTTCGATGAGGCAGAAGACGACAAAAACAACTTCTATCCTATGGAATTCTTAAACTCCCTTAATATTAGTGGTGTGCCCCCACATGTTCTCCGGCTAAAAATTGGGTGCCCGATTATACTTTTACGGAACATCGATCCCTCGCATGGGTTATGTAATGGCACAAGACTTATATGCAGAAACTTTGAACCAAACCTAATTGATGCAGAAATAGCTGTTAGAGAGCATGCTGGCAAAAGGGTAATCTTGCCAAGAATTCCTCTGTCTCCATCTGAATCTGACATGTTTCCTTTCAAATTGAAAAGGAAACAGTTTCCGGTTCGGCTGAGCTTCGCAATGACAATTAACAAAGCTCAAGGACAGACAATTCCTCATGTTATATCTTCCACAATCGGTTTTCTCACATGGACAACTTTATGTTGCACTGTCAAGAGGAATTTCACGACACACGACGAAAGTATTAGTTAATCCAACAAAGAAGTTTAATGTCGACGGAGTTTACACAACAAACGTGGTGTATCGGGAGGTTTTACATGATAACTAGAACATGTTAACAGTCATTATTTTTTTGTAACCTCGCTAATTTTATAAACTGGATCTTTTTTTATACCAAGTAACATTCAAAATTCCTGGTTTGTTGTATTATCTATACAACACATTTGCTTGATCTAGAAATATTTGTATTACACATGGTACTTGTCGTAAAGTATAGTTAAACATGGTACATAACCACGTCTTTGTTATCAATATCTTGAGATAGTGTTGTTTAACCATCACCTTGGACATTTATACATGATCAAAGAAACTACCAAAAACTATTTATTGTTGTTGCTTTGAATGTCGAAGATAATTAATGCTATCAAAGGTGACATGTTGTTATCTGACAGTATTTGTCCGCCGTAGAATATATAGTTACAGGGTACCCGCCGCCGCATTGTGCGGGTACCCGGCTAGTATTTCACCAACATAAAAACTAAAAACCCTGCAAGACACATATTTAGAAAAATATATATATAAGTTTGGAATATTGCTAAAACCTAAGGGTTTTTTTCTAATATTATTATAAGCTATTGAGTGTGTTTTTAATCAATAGTACAACCATAATACCAAAAACTTATAATACCAAAAAATCATAATACTAAAAAAAAACTTCAAAAAAATTACATTACGGAATTTTTTTTTAGTAGGGGCACGTGCCACTGTGTGCCCCATACCCCATCTGCCCCTGCTTGTAAAGATATCTGAAATGGGACGCCCCCAAACCCGTTGATCTCACGGGAAATGAAGAGCTATTCCAGAAGATACTAGATCATGTCTTGCTGGACTGTCTCGTATGGTGGAAAAAAATAGACTGGAACCTCGTCCGGGGAGTAGCTCGGCCAATTTTAGGCAGATAGTGCAAAATGAATTTAAACTATCTGCTCAAGTCGTGTACAGCATGTCAAAATATGAAATTCCTCACCATATCAAACAACCTCTTATCCAGAACTACTTAAATTTGTATTGAAAGCCGTTGATATCTTATCCAGTGTTTTAGCCTTTTAGGTGAGAACTAAACCGGCCATAACCAAACGCTTAAATTTCTCTGTCTAGAACTACTTTTTAAATGGTTGCTATCGGACGTTGATCTAATTGACTAATGAATACAATCTTTCATCTAGAATTCTATGTTATGCAAAACAAACATGTTTGCAAAGTCTTGGGAAAATATCTAACGAGTGAGTATATTTGTCGATAAAATCATGAACAGATGCGACAGTTGATAAGATAAAACTACATTGTTTTACGTTTGAAGTAGCCAAAAAGTTTTTTTTTTTAGTTTGTCGTAAATTAGAGTTATTTTATAAATTTTGGATATGGATAGTCGGCAGATTGTGGGCCGCTCAGAGGAGACAACAATGTTGCTATTTTGGTGTTTCGTGGAAATGTTATTTGTAGGTTTCATACCCAAAACCCGTGTAGTACACATGACGTAAACTAGTAATATACTTACGAATCTTACAAATCATATGGTTACTTGTAGGCCTAACATATATGATATAACTGAATGACTATTTTTTAATAATGGTTCTACATGTAAAATGCCTCTTCCGATTATGCTACTTGTGTTGATACACAACATGTAGGGGGTGTCAAACAGATGAACCCGACCCGACTCCGAACCCGATTATGATAGTTGGGGACTCAGGTCGGATGTATTCGGGTCTTACATTGGTAATGGTTCCGACCCGAAAACCCGATGTTAGCACCGGGTCGGGTATCAGGCAAGATTACTTACCTTTATTGGATTACGGATTGACCTGGTTAATCCCGATTGAATATTTTTTTAACGTAAAATATCTACTTAGTTTTTTTTACCTACAGTAAGTTTTGGGTTGCTTTTTAAACAGACATTGAAATCTTATTAGTTTCTAGGCTTATTAAATTAATGGAGGGGTCTAAATGGAAATCTATCTATTTATTCTGAAGTCATTAGAATTTTTTTATTTGTATAGTTCTATTGAATCATCCAACAGACAACTAGTTTCCAAGTGTGAAATACGAAGTATTATGTTTCTTTTTCTTTTCTTTTTTTTGCAGTAAGCACCCATAGTTTCAGTAGTATAATTATTGTCAGGTCCTCGCCCCTTTGTTGGATGTTGGTTAGAGCAATCGCCCATAATATTTAAATTTTATTCACCCGGATATGTATCCCGACTAATCCGATTGTGCCAACCCGATAAACATAAAACCCGAGTAACCCAAACGCGACCAACCGGATTCCTTATACGGTCGGAGTTCTTCTTAGATTTTTTTTATATTTCAAACCCGACGTCTCAACTTGATAAAGGCCAAATCCGTCCTGACAACATGATTTTTTCATAAACCTTGTGTGGGTCATTGGGTTAAGTCCATTATATTTCGTACTGGGCTCGGCCCGTGTATCATTAAGAAGTTCGGTTTAATCAAGGGCTAATTGGATCACCTACTTTGACTGAGTTTGATTCGTATAGGGTTGTTAATCATTGTCAGGTGATTCAGGTAGTCAGGTCAACCATGGTCCATGAATCTGTTGTTATTGAATAGTATTAAAACTAGAGTAATGATATTTAGGCCTACCATTTAGGCATACTCATTAGATGAAGACACGTGTCAAAATCAAGTGATAATATTATGAGAGAGAATTAGTGGATACACATGTCATCCTATCAAGTTGGTAGGCCTATGAGTAGGTCTAAATGGTAGGATTAAATATCATTTCTCTTAAAACTATATCAAAAATGTTTAAGGTATTTCTTAATTTTTGTATAATCCTAATAGACAAATCTCAAATATTGATTCAATAATATCTAGAGGTTAAGTTTAATCATATATTTTATACATTAAGTGGTATTTTGGTCATTTCACAACTAAATAAAATTTATCAAAAAAAAACTATATTATTTTTTTTCATTATTCTTTTCGTTAAAAAATTAATATTATGTGATAATCACGTGTGATTGTTTTGTATAATCACATGTGATTGTATATCATATCATATGTGATATTTTGTATAATCACATAATATATAATTATATGATTTTTAATGAAAAAAATTAAAATTAAAAAAATATAATAAAATAAAATAAATTAAAAAAAGTTTATGTAAACATAACAAAAATACTTTACATGTATAAAATGTGTGATTTATCTTAATCGTTAATTATTATAAATCAATAGTTGTGTTGTGTCCCTTGAGCGTACAAAAAATAATTTAAAAAATACCTTGAATACATCTCTATGAATATAAACAATCTTATCTTATATAATTATAGGTGAATACTACTATTCATATATGAATAAGTCAAATATCTTGTATTTTTTTCTTGATAGTCCGTAGTCAAATTAAAATATGTAGTATATAAGAAATTATAATTAAAATCAAGCTTTCATGTGGTCTCATGTGTTTCTTCATAACCAGTAGTCAAATTTGTTATAGAGCATACGAACCTTGTCATGTTCTTCATATTCTACCAATCTCTCTCTCTCTCTTCAAAAGAAATGAAAGCATATTTGGTAGTTAATATAGTTAATTAGGTATCATCTCATCATAAAGACCAATGATATTTTTGATTATTTTAAATATAAGTTAATATAATCAGGTTTATTAAATTAATTATAGACCTCTTGAGATTGAGCACGTACATTCGCTACTAAATTTAGTAATTTCGATTGTTTTACTGAATTAAATGTAAATTCTAAACCAAATAATTTTTTTTGTTGTAATAATGACGTGTATTAATTCACTAATTTATATTTTTCGTCCCTTACATATCTAAATTTTTTGTAGCCTTTTTGGTATTTTTCATTTTTCACGTGTAGGTAGTCTACAAAAATAATCTTTGACAATCGAAATTCACGGTCAAAGTATATAAAACTTGGTTTTTCTAACGCATATTCTAAGAGCATACATTATATGCATTTAATAAAATTATTTTTATTTAAAAAGAAAATCATATTTAGTTATATTTTAAAATGATATAAATTAGGATTTATTAATATTATTTAAGACATATTTAATTAAATTCACCATAGTGTATGCTCATATGACATACACTATGATATAAATTAGGGTTTATTAATATTATTTAAGACATTTAATTAAATTCACCATAGTGTATGCTCATATGACATACGTTAGAAAAGTCCATAAAAAGTGCGATATATATTAATAAAAACACCTTCACTTTATTTCAACTTCAAAATCCGGCTTAAAAACAACCCTCAAATTCTAACTGGGTTCATTTTAAACCTTAAACACACACCGCCCCGCCATGCAACGCCTTGTTTACCTCAAATTATGTGTTTATATACTCATCAATCTTAATTTCCTGCAACAAAATAAAAATCACAATATGTAACTTTAACTAAAAGAGTATGGTTTGATTTAGTTAATAATACCTTATTCATATACTTATCAACGAGTTGAGGGACTTGTGAACGGCTCTTAAACCCGCCAAAAGCTCCAAACACGGCCCGTTACCAGTTGAAACGGGCGGGTTGATATCTCTTGACCTGATGTTCCCCAGCCCTGTAATTACAAAAACAAACCTTAAAAAGTTATAATTACCAAAGTAGACTTGTACTTAAAGTAAGCTGCTATTTTATGACTGTAACGACCCGATATTTTGTACCAATTAAATTAAGTAAAAATGTGATAAATACGGATAAATTGTTTAAAAGACGTGGAAATTGGTTTCGTGACATTTGGACATCGTTTGTTACGGTTAAGGACGAAACCGGGTCGAAGAAAGCAACAAAAAGTGCAGCCTTAGCTGCACTAGGCAGTTCGCGACGCGAACGATAGTTCACGGACGTGAACTTTGGACAGAGGATTTGGGATTTTTGATCTTGGAGTTCCCGACCCGTTCCCGAACGCGAAGAGTTCCCGACGCGGGAAGTTCGCGGCGCGAACTCCCCCTTCACGGCGCGAACTGGTGTCTGGCAATATAAAAACGTGAAAAGCTAGGGTTTTCTCATTTTTGAAACCCTTGAAGTGTGCAGCCGTTTTAGAGAGAGAAAGGGGCGATTTTAGTGTTCTTGAGCTCAAATCTTCACCATCTTGAAGGATCTAAACATCAAAGGTAAGATTTCTTGATTGTTGATGTTATCTAACTAGTTATGAACTTTATTTGGGGGAAAATGATGATTTGGGTAACCTACCAAGTTATCTTTGGGGAAGATGACTAAGATGGGTGTAGAACACTCCTAGTAAGCTTAAGAACCTTGTGATCTTGTTGGATTTGGGTTTTGTTGATAGAAATCTTGAACTAGGGTTTTGAGATTTCACCAAGTTGGATGAACTTGGTGATTAAGAATGTTATTATGGAGTTATTGGTAACTAGTTATAGATAATAACTAGATTATATGATGATATTGATGATAGGTCAAGAAGGCCTAAAGATTGGTGATATTTCACAAGTTGGAAAGCAAGGATTCATTTTAGTAAACAAGATTTGGATTTAGTTTGGCTAAGGTGAGTACATGAGACTTTTAAACTGGGTACATAGCAAAAGAGTTTTGAAATCAAATAATAATTTTGGAGTCTTTATTAATAAATGTTTTTATAAAGATAGTGATTGAAAGATAAGAAAAATAAGTTTAATATGCTAATAGATTATAGTCTATATGATTGATGGATTTGACAAATAAGTATGATTACATGATTTGCTTATTGAATCCTTACTAAAAAGGAGTATTAATAAAGATAATAATTATGAGTATGCGATATGGAGTTTTATTAGTAAAGGCATTAATAAAACTAATGATGATGATTTTTTAAGTAATAAGTAATTATTAGTAAGATTTTACTAATAAGAGTAATGATTGAATTACTAAGAGAATAAGTATAAAGTGACTAGTAAGAGATAAGTATTCTAGTCAAAGTAAAGTTAAAGTAATATTACCTCCGTCCCATTTTTATTGTCTACCTTACTATTTTAGTTTGTCCCAAAATAAGTGTCAACTTCAAATTATAACCAATCATATGAAGTATTAGTGGGTACATATGAGATTTTATTGGTGGACAGTGCAATAATTGCATTTTCATAAAACTGTGTGCCTTTTGTCTAGTGGACAATAAATTTGGGACGGAGGTAGTATGGTTTTTGATAAATTATAAATATGTATTATTTAATAAAGGACTTAGTAAAGTCAATATTGAAAATGATTGAGTAATGAGAATGATGAGATAATTAGAATATGTGTATTCTAATTAAAGATGAAATTGATGAATGGAGTTGGGGCTCACGTGTGATGAATAAGATATCCGGAATAAGACCACCCAAAAATGGGGAGCATGAGACGTCTACTTTGGGTGGTACCTCCCTGCGCAAAGAGTAGAATGTCAAGATTACGACACCCAGTGTTGGGTGAGCATGACGACCCGGAAACGGGGTGAGCTTATGAATCTTGGTAAGATGGGGGTTCCCAATTACCTTGATAGTTTACCTATGACATCCCATATCGAGAAAGTTGACTTCGGAGAGATCCGTTGCATATGTGATAAAGAAATGTGTGAGCTTGGAGATAACTTACAATATGTGATTTAATGATGAATAAGCTTATGGTAAGCTTATTAATTTATACGATTAAATGAATAGAAGATGATATACGAGTTAATAAAATTGATAAGGATAAGTATTTATAATGTTATAAATAATGTTTATAAATTTAATTGAGAATGGGTCGAAAAACCCATGTATCTCACGAGACTATTTTGTCTCACGTACTACTTTGTTTTTGGCTATGTACTCAGGTTCAGGATGATTAGAAGGTCGCGATAGAAGTGGCCTAGTGTTGATTAGTTCGGGAGCTCGTAGGTAGATCCCGTTATCCTATGGTTATGATATTGTTTTGTAACACCGGTTTTAATACTCTGATAAACTTTTAAATGGTTTTTGTTAAACCGTATTTTGGGATATTGGAGTTTGTAATATTTTTATCTAAAAATATGATTTAAACGATGTTTTGAAAATTAAGGTGTTACAATGACATTTGCACATGATTTTTTTAAAACAGTTTACCTTGTGACAGCACTCCAATGCAGCCCTCATTATAGAAACGTTCCCGATACACTCAAAACACCTCCATCTGTCATATCAACAAGAACCTGCTGTATGGGTTTCTCGTGGTCTTTTGGGTTCACAAACTCAGTCACGCCAAACTCTTTTGCTGTAATTCATAATTAATAAAAGAATTAGGATAAATCTCTTAATTTCAGAATGAAAATAAATTGGCGGGCACCAATTTGGTAGGTTCAATAGCCATACTTCCCTGAGAGACGCAAAATTGTATCAAATAATGCTTTCTTTTATTATATATAAAGATAAAGATTACAATTACCAAAACAGTTCATCACTTGAAAACTTATATTTTGCCTAACGAATTATGTCACATTGTCGGTTTTTGAAGGAGAGTCGAGCTCCAAAAGAACTCATTATTGACATTGTAAGTTTTGAACATAAATGAAGGAAATGATACAACTCACACACTGCCTATTTGACAATTTGACATAAAAAATAACACAATTTACTTAAAGTATGCTATTAGTTTCCTTAACCTATATCCTTATCACTAAAAATTCACCAAAGAAAACTAAATTCTGTTAATTAACTTAAACTATTGCATTATACAAAGATCGTTAATCAACAATTGTTGATAAATAAAACTTTACCTGCCGTCCCTAATTTGTAGCAGAATTTGATTTTGGTGGTAAAACTCGCGGTTTTGGTAACTGCCTTCCTGTCTTCCCAAACAATTGTTTCCTCAATACTTCATGTAAATGACCAAAGAGTTCCTTTTTTAATGCTTCAAAAGCCAAATCTAACCTTTCCAATTGTTCCATTGCATTCTTGTTGTACATAAACAAACCATTATACTCAAAACTATCACTCGATGTGTTCTCAATTAAATCCAACAATTTTTCATACCCTTTTATGTTAATTGGTGTGCTATCCAAATCAAGTTTTTGCAAAATTCTGCCGACTGTATGAGTTATGAATTGTGATTCTGCTGCATGTTGATCATGTTCTGCACATGTCATTTCCTTCATTATACATCCTTCTTTTGCAAAAGAATCAAAAAAATTTCGCACCTTGAAACCCTAGATTCATCATTTCCTATTCTATTTTATCATACACAAATGGTAGATCTTTCCAGCTATGTTTACCACTTTCAGGCCCAAACATTGGATGCGTACACAAAATATCAAAATCTGATGGCAATATCTGTAGAAATAAATCCTTCGCGAATTCTTTCACGGATAAAACATCTACAAATAATGTGCTTCTTTTTAACCTCTGTAATGGTAATGATCGGAGTACTTTATCAGTCGAAAGGACTGATGTGCAGAGTAGGATTACCTTGGGGTGTTCTTCGCAGAGGTCATCGGCGTTGGAGAAGAACGAGACGCCGAGTTCGGCGGCGATGGCGGAGTAGTCGGTGCGATAGTGAGCAAGAACGTTGTGACCTTGACGAACTAGGGTTTTACTGAGAAATTGACCGAAATTGCCGAATCCTACGATGGCGATTTTTAGGGTTTTGGATTCGTAATTGAATGGTTGAGCGGCGTCTATTCCACCGGTGACGAATGACGGTGAAATTGGGGAGGAATTGCATGAAAGTGTTTGGTGAAATGAGAATTTGTGAATTGGTGAGGATTTGTAAGGATCTAGGGTGGTGGCGTCATGGTGGTTGTGGTGGTGGTTTTTGGGGTTTTCAGACCGGATAACATCTCAACCTCAAACATAAACTGTATTATCACTTAAAACCTTTTAAAATTAAGAGGACCCACATTCTACTAATAATTATACTCACAAAGGTGTGGGATCCATTGATAAGTAGCGTTAAACAAACTTAAACTTTTCTTATATATTAAAAGAATGCATCAATTACATGTTAATAAAATCTATTTTTACACATATAAATAGTAAGTTTAAGTTTATTGAACTTAGACCACTGCCAACGCCCACGTCAGTGGGTGGCATGGGTTTGGGGACGGCGTCCCACACTTGGGAGTGGTCTTATCATATGTCTTTAGAAGACATCATTTTACATAAGTTAAACATGCGATTAAGTATGTTAAGTATGCTGCTACAACTTCAAACAAAGAGAGAATATTAAACAAAAACCTAAATCAAATTACATGACACGACTAAATATCTTAAGAGAAGAATATCGATATATAAATACGAAGAAAAGAATAATACTTTTCTCTCGAGGAATGTAGAACGATTGAGCGAATGTTTAGAAAGAACACCTTTCAAACTAGGAATCCAAGAAGAAAAAAATTGTTACAAAGATGTTAGATGTAAGAAAACCAAAACCTTTTTTTTTTTTTGCTTGTTGCCTTCAAGTCAGATCTTCACCTTCTAAATACTACGAGACACAAAATTATGTTTATACCCAAGTGTAGAGTTATATAGAGAACTCATATTTTGAGTAGAAATCCAATCTAAATAATTGATTTTTTAAAATGAACGGATCTTAGGAGATACATGAAGGGATTTGATGAGAGACCATCAAAAATTGGTATGCATGTATGTTCGATCAATTGGCCATCAAGGGTTGCCTTGGGAAGTTTGTCTTCAAGAGGTCTTGGGTTCAAGACTTGTTGAAAACATTCCTTAGGAGATAAAAAAATGAGCTGGGGTTTATTCCCCTAAAAAGGAGATAAGTTCGAGGATTGCATACTATCCGTTTGGATGTCACTGCATATGTCGAACCACTAATTCACTAACTTACTAACTTGCCGTTCAAAAGAAAAGCAAAAACCTTTTTTTTAATTATGCTCATATTTACTCACTTGTTAATGTACTTTAATCTTCTAAAATTGCAATTTTTTCGATACATATGTTAATTATAGAAAAGTTATACTCCATTGGTTGTTATTGTTAACTTTTTTAAAAACTTCGAGTCCATTTAAAATAAATTAATATATATTCTTATGGAACATTTTAAAAAAACTATATAAATAAAAGTTCACATGCAAATTTACCTTGTATTGTGCACTTAACTTAATAAATATAAATGATCTTAAATTTATTATGTATTTAGTATTATTATTAGAGCACAAGGTGTGGGAAGCATGTTATAGACATGTTATAAGAATTTTGGACTTATAACTTGGCTATAATTTGGGGAGAGAAAAGTGACTCCGTGATGTTATAGTTAAAGTGATGTTGTAGCCTATAGGGGTCTCACATTTGTTATTTGGTGTATTTTGATTGGATGTACACCCCCACCCCCACCCCCCCCCCCCCCCAACTCCTTCCTTTGGCGAATCGTTGTAGGCATGGCGAAAATCATTTGGCGAGTGAATAACGGGACAAGGGGTGTGGTATAACGAGGTTATTGGGCAAAACTTAGCTTTGGCGAGGGGATAACAATACCCACACCCCCTGCTCTTAGTATTAACGTTAATGTGAGAATTTATAAATGTCGTCGTGGCATACTTATTCAATGTGTCAATGTTAAGGTTAGTGCAAGTACAACAACATTCAAACAATTGGTCACGTCGGCTAATCTAGATGGTATAATCACTAGCCAATTTATTTAAAAGAAATAAATCATTCTGTTTAGACTTATCTTTAAGGTTTATCCAAATTCTTCTTGCTTTTCGTGTAGGTTTTCTCCTTCACGAAATTCAGGCATCGGTTAACATAGACATTGATATAATGACTGCTATCAACTTGACAATATTTTAAGATAAAGTGTTGTAGTTTTTACGATATGGTTTTTGAGGAACACATGGACTTGGCATTTGCAAAACCTAACATGTTTGTAAAATTGTGTGCGACTACCATCTTGAACTAAGAGAAATGCAAGTTGAGGGACTAGAATATAAAATTACTGAAACTAAAAGATTAAAAAATAAATGAATTAATTGCCACATGGTAAGCTCTGGTTGAGCCAGGTGCATTGGCTCCACTTGACTTCACCCTTCATTCATTCAAACCGGTTTACCGACTTTATCAACTGTATTTACATCTTGGGAACTGTTTTCTTTTCTATTTTATTTTTTCTAATTTTTTTAAACAGGAATAGGGATCACAGAAAGCTTCAGCAACATTATCATCTCCACCAACCCAAGGCTTGTAGCCTACTGGTATCCAAGGAGGATTTAAGGTGTTGCCCATGACCTATTAGTCATGGGTACAAGTCCCGTCGTGAACAAAAAAGTGGAAGGTTCGAGGGAAGGCATACTGCCCCTTGTGGATGTCACTGTCTAGGCTCGAACCACTAACTTACTAACTAGCCGTTCAAAAAAAAAAAAAATCATCTCCACCAAGAAACCCGGCAAATATATTAAAAAGGCTAGTCAGAGATTAGCAAGAATATACAAAGTTTGTAAACCATAAAAACACAAAAGATAAAATGAACAAGGCACTACACCAACAAGCAAAAACAATACCGGACACATCGTCTGGAAAACCCGATCCACTCAAATTATCGACTGCATGATTGATGAACCCTGATCTCACAGTTCGATCACCCGGCTCCGAACACCAACTGCCCCAATCAGAAGAACCCCAACCAACGTTCAACCTATATTTAATCCAGAAAAAATGATTGAGCTTGTGCCATGGGGACTATCGAACTGGTGCATGTATTAATATTCTTAAAAATGTTGTCATTCCTGAACTTCCAAATATACTACAACACCATATAAAAAGCTGTAATATTGAGACGTCTTTGATTTGTGAAGAACTACCTGAGACTCCTTTCCAATAAAATCACCCTGTTCACGAACACCCCAAAATCCAAACCCCGCCATTTGCAAAAATCGGCCCAGACGTCGCGAGCAAAAGAATAAACCCAGAATAATTGTTCTTCATTTTCAATATCTCTTTCATAAAATCTACACAACGCGGACTCTAAGATAATGCCTCAATTTAAAAAATTAAAACAAGCAGGATAGTGCATCATTCAAGTATTATTACTTATCTTTCTAAACGTATCAGTTTCGCAGCATCAACACCACATTATTCTTTTCTCTGTTAACAAAAGATTTATAAATTAATGTCAATAATATATCTTCCTTCCATCTCTTCTTTCCCCCTTTCTCTATATTCCCCCTATATATCTCTTTCTAAAATGTAAAGCGATAAAATTTATAACTCGTCAAATTCCTGACTAGCTTATGGAAAAAAAAGGAAGCCGATGTAATTATAAATGAAATACTTCATGTATTATTGGATGGTATTAAGTTTAAATTAAAAGGATATAAAGTCAGAGTGAGATATCCCCTGATCCCCTCATCATTACTGACCCCTCCATTATTAATCATGTGATACTCACCCTCCAATTAATTTATTCCAATGTTACCGTTTTTTAATCCATTAATTTTAAATTCTATATCTTAATATTATGTTAAAATAAGGAGAAATTGTATTATCTTTTCTTCATATACATACTCAGTGGCGGTACCAGACAAATTTTTAAAGGTGGGCAAAATTTTGGAGTGCAAGTCAAGTTCTTTGAGTGAGGTTTTATTTAAAGTCAAATCGTAAACTAAATCAAATCAGTTTTAGTTTGAAGAAAGTTTAAACCTAAACTAAATTAGTCAAAATCAAAATTCACGTGTTAGTTAATTCGAGCATCATATTTTTAAACCAATAAACCTAGTTGGAAATGAATCAAAAAAGAAAAGAAAATTTTAATAGGAAATAGAGTAAAATAAACGTTAAAACGGGAAAGAAAAAAATTTACAAAAATATATGCATATGGAAGAGATTTAAACTAAACGTTATATGTTTTAAGATACATGAGTTTGTCACTGGGCTAATATATGACGTGTATTAGTTATCGCTCATATATTATATACTAGCTTCAAAACCCGCCCGGATGGGCGGGCTAGCTTCGAGATATAGAATGCATAACAATGAAAAAACCCTGTATGAAATTTTATAGTAAATTACTATTGAAATGATGAATAAACGTTTTGTTATACATGAATAATACGTAAAAATAAATTAGAGACAAATAAAACTTCCTTGTTTACGACGTTTGTCATTGAGTTGGCCGCATGTTTGTTAATATTAAAACCGTTATTAACTTCAGATTTGAGTAATTAGTCAAACTTTAAAAAATAATTAGGTAGTTGTTAACTGACTCATACTTATAAATCTTCATATTAAATAAGTAAAATTAACAAAAAAAAATTAGGGTTTACATGTAAACCAAATAACCTGCGATTAACAACCATAAAAAAGTCAAAATTGGTTAAAACGCTAAATAATATAGTTTGTGACCAAAATAATGATTAATTACGTTTAACTTGTATAGTCAAACTGAATGAATTTGTTACTAAACAATAACCGAATGTATTTCTCAATATGGTTTTAAAAGCAAATTATACCCGTTTGACTTTTATAAGTCAAATCTGAAACATGTTGCTCACTTCTTATCAAAGTTTGACTTTTTAGTCAAATTTGGATTTTGATAGTCAAACCGAGTCATACTTACTAAAAATAATTTAAATTATTAGAATTATTAAAATCAACTTAGAGTTTACCTGTAAAAGTAATTCTGAATAAAAACTCAATTTTATGTTAAAATCTTCATAAGGCATCAGATTGACTTTTATAGTCAAAGTGAATGATGCTTAAAAAATTATGTAAAAAACTAAATGTTATAAAATCAAAACTTTATAACTGATTAAATCCATATTTGACTAATAAAAGCCAAAATTTCATTAAACAAAATGCAACATGTAACAGTTTGAGTTGTAAAAGTCAAACATGTATGTAAAATTCTCAAAATGGTTCCAGTTTGACTTTTAAATTTAAAGTGACTCATATCTTCGTAATTAAATAAATAAAATAAAAATAAATTTAAGATTTACCTGTAAACCAAAAAACCTGCAATTAAAAACCATATAAGGGTCAAAATTAAATAGAGTTTCAGTCACAAATATATTGATTAATTACGTTTGACTTGTATAGTCAAACTGAATGATTTTTGTTACTAAACAGTAACTATATGCCATAATTTCGTTTTAGTGTCGTTTTTTTGAAGTGATCCTACATTATTAATAGTATCATAAATATACAATATGTAACATCCTGAGACCCGGCCTAGAATTTTTAAGTATTTTCGATAAGTAATTTATTATTTATTGTTTTATATAATTTATTTGATATAATTATATTTAATTGTATTTTAACCATGAGGTTAAAATTAGTAAAACTGAGATAATTAAATATTAAAATGATTTTTGTATATTTGGGTTCACTTTTGAATCATGGTTCCAAAAATATCTTCATTGTTAAAATTAGAATTAGTTAGGTTTAAATAAATTATCTGCGAACTAGGCTTTCAGTATTATACTGTGTTAAGTGAAAAATCAGATTTTTGAGATTGTGGAGGACACGTGTGGTATAGAATGTGATTTAGAAGTGTGACTCACTTGTTTTTGCCTGCATAATTCGACACACACACACAAACTCACTTTTGATGGTGTTTTGTTAAATTGAAGATTTTGCTTGGATTTCTTGCCTTCTCTCTTTGTGATTTCGAATTTACACAAGTTTAAGGTATGTTTTCCTTTTAAAAAGCTAGGGTTTATAGTTCTTGATGAATGGATGAACAAGGGTTCTTGTGTTAGTGAGTTTTCATGAAGTTCTTGTTGAATATTGCTTGTAATTCGAAATTGATGCATGATTTGGTGTCTATTTGAGTTCTTGCAAGTTATATGTGTTGAATTGTTAGTTGTAGCTCATTTGGTGAAGCTTTCATGAAGCTTCATCCATGGTGTTCTTGGGAAGAAGATGGAGTTCTTCCCAATTTGATGAATTGTGTATTTTTGGTGTTCTTGAAGTTTGGTTAGGTTAAATATGCATGTTAGAAGTGATAATTATTGTATAGGATTGATTGTAACATGAATTGGTTGTCTTTGATAGATTAAAAGTAGTGTTTGGGTGAAATTGGTAAAAATCCCGTAAGCACAAAAATATGGCAGATTTTGACCATTTTGCAAAAATCATATAAAATCAACCGTAACTCCGTTTTGGGCGTGCGACCAGTCGATTCGAAGGTCTATGAGTCTACTTTATTAATATCATAATTTCATGAACTGATAAGGTCAGAACAGTAGTCAGAATTCTGAGTTAATAGCAGGTGGTCAAATGCATCTTTTTAGGTTAAACTTGTATTGATTATTTTGGGTGTTTCAAAGTATAACTAATTAACATGAAGTTGGTTAATATATGGTAATTGTATACTTGATGAAATGATAATTAAGGGTTTGTAAACATTGGAAGTTAATAAAACGTTTTTGACCCGTTTGGGCCTTACATGATGAAACTTGACTAAATGCATATATTTAACATTTGACTTATACTTTGAATGTTTAGTTGGAATTAAAATGTCATTAGTAGGTTTATAAAAGTGTTAATTGATGAATGGATTATTATATGGTAGTGTTTGGGATGATTTTTAGGTAAAAAGTCATGAACTAGTCAAATTGGTAAAATGAGACTTTAACTTGGAAATTGTTAGGCATTATTGTAATTCAATAAGTTGATCATATGAGAGTCTTTATAAAGTATATTAACATGTCTTAAATGATAATTTGTGGTTTTGACCCGTTTTCTAGAATAGCTAGTTAAATTCATGAATTATTGACTTTGGTCAAACCTGGAAGTTGACTTTAGTCTTGGATGACTTGTAAACTTGGGACTAGCAATTTCATGTCATAAATGTGTTACTTGATTAATTGGAAGTATGTTTGAGGTAGTTTCGGGTCTTGACCCGTTTGGTTGTTAAATTGTGCAATTTGACTTAAATAAAGTCAAAGTTGGTTAAGCTTGTATATGGATGCAAGTAGTATGTCAATAACTTAAATTAGTGATAAATGGATAACTTGACAATGTGGTATTAGTAAATTGCAAGTTTGACTTGATTATGTGTTCCGGCCCGTTTGGGCCGATTATGTGCAACTTGGATAAAAATGCATGATGAATTGCTTAGAAGTGACTTAATGGAATTCTAGACATTGTCAATTAATATGTTTTGAAATGCAAGTGTTAAGTTGTCAATTGGTTGTACACAAATAATGGTTTGACTTATAGTTTGTACTTGTTGCAAAATTGGTGATTTCGGGTAACTAATTCGGTATTCGTTTTGTTACAGGAAAAGGAAAAGAAACTCAGTGATATAAGACTACTGAGTTCTTCACAAGGGAAGCTAAGGTGAGTGGACTTAACCTTCTCTCTTGTGTGACTTATGAAATTAGGGAATGGTGGAGCTTTGGAGAAAAAGTGCAGGATTTGGGTATCTGGGGGGAGTTCGCGTCGCGAACTTGTGTTCGCGAATCGCGAACTCGAGTCAGAGAAATGGGGTCTTGATCGTGATTAAGTTAGTGGATCGTGAACTCCTAGTTCGCGACGCGAACTCTGAGTTCACGACGCGAACTTTGTCAGGAATAGATTTCTTGGCTGCAATTCTTTTTACAAGTTTATACTTGGTCTAGTGGTTAATGGTAGTATGTGCACATGTTTTTTTAGAGGTTAGCTATGGTGGTTTTCGGCTACGCCTCGTTACTCTTGGTTGGGGGCGATCGGACTCCTTCGAATTCGTTACGTAAGGAGGGATCACCGTGCCACTAGTAAAGAAGCCATCAGTTGACTGTTGTTGGCCGACAACAGTCGAAGGTCCTCGCCCGACAGCCGATCCTCTCGTAACGTCCAATTGCTTGTGGAAGTTTGGACGGTTTTCCCCCTTTCGATTTCTCTTGATTTCTAATTTGTTGTGGTTATGCAAATTGATGTTTATTTCTATTCACTTAGCTTTGTGCTAATCCCTCATTTGTTGACTCTTTTCAGGTTGTGGATTTGGCTTGACTAGAGTCGGGTTTTGGAAGTCTGACCGTACTCTGATTTTGTAAACCGGGTCGAGCCTCGTTTTAGTAACACCGTTTGAAAGTTATATATATATATATTTATTTATTATGTAAAAGTTTTTATGGCTTGTAATAATTAGGACTTATGTCTTTTTCATTCGCTTCCGTTAAATCTTAAAAAAAAAAATGGCTCTAGGATTGCGGTGTTACACAATAGCTCTAAAGAGTAAAAACCCGAATTGGCGAATTGTAAGTACCTTTTATGAGATTATTTCCTGAGAAAAGAAAATGCTTGTGATAACTTCATTTTCTTTTCATTTCTTTCACGTTGATTGATGTGATCACGTGAAGGAGTAACATAATGTTATCCATATTATCAATTTCATCGACATTTCTTGTCCTCCACACAAGTTTCTGAACACCTAAATGTGGGAAAGTAAAGGATCTCCATGCTGCTATAATGCTTTGTGAACCTTTTATGCCATCTTTTTCAGTTCAAGCATGTAATTCACGATTCCAAACCTTTGTAAGTTATGGGGTCATGTAACTGATCTCTTCTCATTGATGATAAATCGGTGTTTTCTTGATCCAAATTAGGATTTGAACGTTTCCTTTGTATGTCTGTGACATAAAATGCGCATCCTGCAATTTATTGAATAAATTTAGTAGCAGTAGATAATATTAGGAAATAACTAATAAATAATATTAGGGAACAAATTATTTTTCACTCATCTCTCACTTGATAATAAATAATATTAGGAAAATTATATAGGACGGATGCTTTATAATATATGGGACAGCATGAGCTGGTGTACATGGCTCACCAACTGAATCTAGAAGTGATTTAATCATACCATTTCCAGTACCTTTGTAATACAATTTTATATTAAGTTTTAAAGCCAATTAAGTGACAATGGTTACATTATATATGATCAAAATATGAACAGATGAAACCTCCAGGTACCAAGAGGCATCTTCATTGCAGCTGCCCAATCTTCTCTTTCAAGCAATCCATTCACAACCCACTACAAATTGCATCCATGTGTCATCAGATAAAAAAATTGAATTTTAATTAACTTCTAACTAATGCCATATACAAAAAGCTCTAATTATGTATCAGAAACAGGTAACGAACCAACCTCAACCGATATCCCATCCCCGCTAACACAGATAATACCATCATAATTTGAAAGATCCAAATAAAGAGAAACTTCTTTCGCGTGAAGTTGATATTTCGTTTCTAAAGTTAAGATTAAGGTTAATAAGTATCAATATGGTATGGAAAATGTAATTATTACATGTTTAATAGATGTAAGCATGTGGGAGATAAACATTCTCGAACAAAAGCAATCTCTTCCTTTGTTAATCTAAAATTAGCAATGAATCTTATACACTCTTCGAGACCTGCAAAAACTGTATATTCACCACCAAATGGATTCCTTCTAAAATACAAGTCAAACCTGAAACAGACCAACGATATAGGTAATTTAATTAGATTACATAGCTATAATCTTATTAACATAAACACAAGTTATACATTACAACCATCTTAAAATTTAACTATATATGTATGTTTGTGCATTAAACAGAAGTAACATTAGGTATAAATTCTTTCCGGTTTAAGCTTATGTACACTTTGTCTCCTTAATTTAATATTAAAAAACACAACTTAAAGTAACATATCATTTTTGCTAAGCCTAATACGCTGAATTCCAGAAACAGAACACATTTAATCTCGAATTGCCATTATTACAGGATAATTTCATGCCATAAATGCTAAATTACAAAATTATAGCCAAATTTCGGTACCAATAACAACTGCTATCAAGCATAAAATTAACTAATGCTAATCAATTCTATTATTAACTCTAATAGATGAATGAGTGAAAACAAACAGAAATGCATCTGAAGATAAACAATAAACATGAATCAATTGAAATTAAAAAGAGGAATGAATTGAGCTACTAACACGGCACGGTCGTTATGTTTGCCGGCTTTCCAATAAGCATAAGCCATGGTGAACTGATAAAGATCTGTAAGAAGTGGCGTAACCATTGGATTGGTTGGACCGTGAATTGCCGCCGGCGTATTCTGATTTCGTGTTCCATCTTCTACGCCGCCGTTCGTCGATTCCACACAATACCTGGGTTATTTTCAGGAAATAAGAAATTTAGGGTTTAGGAATTTGAGAAAACCTTGATGGCGTCATCGTCGGCAGTAGTCATCTCAACGTCGGCGGTGTATGAAGATTGGGATTCCTGATGAAATTTAGGGTTTAGGAATTTAGGGTTATTTGAGATGGCATATGAAGATTGGGATGCAGTCGAAAAATCATGAGGATGTGGATGATGAGTATTCGCGGAAGATGTTGACTTGATTCGCGGCGAGAGAGGTGGAAGAAGGCAGAGCGAGAGAAGTGCTCGCCTGATTTATCGGCCAATTAATTGTTACCGTATTGAGTAGTTTTTGAAGAATGCTTGGACCAATAAAAGGAATTACACGTGGCATTATCCTCCAATCAGAATTCAGTGTTGTGATGACTTGTCATACCAGAATCAAATGTAGCTCCATATATAGGTGAGGATATTTGGATGAACCAAGCCAAAAAATGAACCGACCCCTAAAATATTTATACTAATCGGAAAAATTTTGGGGTGGGCAGATACCCACCCTGCCCACCCCTTGGTATCGCCCCTGCACATACTTACCTCTAAATTTGATATATATTATCTACTAATTTCATTTCTTATATTATATTTTTAATTTTGACACTTAGTATGATTAACTTAATTTAATTAATTGTAGATTTTGTGGGAGGTCGGTGTTAGTCAATCCTAAATTCTACATCAAATGGTCGTTCCCATAATTCATCTATTTAATTTTCACGAAATGTTCGACTCGTTTAGTCGTATAATGGCATTTATATTTCTTGAAAATTACACATACAATTTTTCTATAGCTATTGACGAACTTTTTAACACTACCATTCGTTGATTAATTTATAAAAAATCATCAATAATATAAAAAAGGAATAAAGGTCTTAAATGCAAGAATCTTTGTAAATCTTTCTAAGGTTTGAATACTAGATTTCTAAGGTTTGCCTTTGTTTTAAGTTTAAATTCCTTCAAAGGCTCCCATGTTGCCATGTTATGCTACTAAGCCGTGATACTTGCTACGTGGCTTGTTGTACTTTGTCGAACTGATAAGGGTTTATCTTTGTTAGCTACAATCCCTAGCTTTGACCGTCGATTACTTGTACTTTGACCACAAGTTTCATGGGAATCGTTTTTGGATAAATTACGATTTTTGAATTTTCATGGTTTATTATTTTTTTTTTTAATGTTTGAACGACCGGGTTGAACAGGAAAATACGTGTGAAGCCGACCGAATGTAGCGGGTCAACATGCAAAATATGGATTATATTGAGTTGATGGGTTTTCGACAAAACGAGGACTCCATTTGGCAGCCTCACGAATAATTTCATTACTCTTTGTAGCAAGACCGCGTCCCTCGTTATGAGCTTGTACATATGCTTCTAGAGCTACTCGATTCCAAACGGGACATGACCGGGCCTTTAAGTTGTTAAAGTAGATTGAGTGACAGATTGGCCGTAAGAGTAATTCGGTATATTAACCAGGGCAACAAAAGTGGAGCACACTGCAATACCCGTCACACCCTAGGAATAGGTTTCGCTCGAAGCATCTGATCAATGATCACCCTTGACACTTATGTGTACCACTAGTCCTCCTAAATCACTTAATTCACACTCTCTCGGATTAAATGACTTGCAATGGTCTAGCTAGCGAAGTAGGGTAGTGTAACAAACCGAGGTTTAGGGGTGAGCATGGGGCGGTTTGGGGCGGTTTTTAACTAAAACCAAACCCCGCCCTGAAAGTTCGGGTTTTGAGAATTACACCCCGTTCGGTTTCGGGTTTTTCGGTTTCGGTTTTTGGGGTTTTTCGGTTCGGTTTCGGGTTTTTCGGTTCGGTTTCGGGTTTTTTCGGTTTTTTAGTTTCCTTTAAATTTACCAATTTATTACCTTAAAAACTAATATCATGATTCAAACTTTCAAACCTTAACTCATGTCATTATAAATAAAAAACAACTAGTAAGTTTAATATAATGTAATAATAAATTCAAATAACATAATTTGAAAATAATTAATAATAGAATAAAATCCAACCATTTTTCGCAATAATCTTAGTCAATGTCTTCATCCATAAAGTTTCATTGCATGGTTGATTTCCTTTTGCAAACAAACTTGTATCAAATTTTTTAAAAATATAAGAATAATTTTATAAAACTTGAAATATATATAAAGGCGGGGCGGGTTTTTCGGTTTGGTTTTTCATATGCCCCCGAAAACCGCCCCAAACATTCGGGTTTTCCAAAAATCAAAACCGTTGATGTCGGTTTTTCAAATGGTTCGGTTTTTTCGGTTCGGTTTTTTCGGTTCGGTTTTTTCGGGTTTTTCCGGGTTCGGTTCGGTTTTTCGGTTTTTATGCTCACCCCTACCGAGGTTGGTCTGATTTATTTTTTTTTGTTTTTTAAACCCTAATAGGCTAATTTTTTAGACGCTTCAATTCGTGTGCACGACAAACGCCTATTTGTTCATCATCTTCTACATAATAAGTTTCTAAATTTCAAATTTCAACTTCTGTTTTTGTTAATATTATTATATGCATTCATGCACATATAGTTGATGTTTTGAGAATGTAAAGTGAGTTAGATTAATGATTTATAGTGTTTAAACCTACATATGTTCATTGAGATTTGTAGTTATTTGATTTTATCTATTTGATTTACACAAATCTAGTAGAACTGTTATCTACTTCAACCGGTTCAACGCTTCAACCGTTTTTAAAAAACCGACCAGTTAGATTCAAAATCAGGATCTTAAACCATTGCTTTTTTGTATATTTATGCATGATACATAATATTTTTTTCGGTCTAGTGTACTTTGGTTAGAGATAAACGTTCCACGTTGTACATAAGTATAGATCATATAACTTTTTGAAATATCTTATCTTATCTTATTCTTTAGAGTAAATTATACGGATGGTTCTTTAAGTTTATACCAAATTTCACAAATGGTCCTTTAGTTTCAAAAATTATACCGATGGTCTTTAATTCTTAAAGGTTTTTCACCGATGGTCCTTTACACTAACTGACGTTAGTTTTTTCTGTTAACTTACCCCATGTGCAATGCACATGAGGGTAAAAAAGTCATTTTTCATTTCTTTTCTTTTAATATTAAAACTAAAAACTTTTATTTAAGATAAAAAAAATTAATTTTAGAATGAAAAGAAATGAAAAATGACCTTTTTACCCTCATGTGCATTGCACATGGGGTAAGTTAACAGAAAAAACTAACGTCAGTTAGTGTAAAAGACCATCGGTGAAAAACCTTTCAGAATAAGGACCATCGGTGTAATTTTTAAAACTAAAAGACCGTTTGTGAAATTTGTTATAAACTTAAAGGACCATTCGTGTAATTTACTCTATTCTTTATATATACTAATTAACTAGCACCTAAATCCTACCCTATATATGAGACCTAAATTTGAAGAGGGTTTGACACCATGGCAATTCCAAGCATTCCTATTCGTCCATAATGCCACTTGGAATTCCCTGATTGGTCCACGTCATTTGCACTAATACAAACGAATCTGGTACGGCTTACGGTCTACATTCATATTCATATGCTCCATATACGGCAAACGAATCTGGTACGGCTTACGGTCTACATTCATATGCTCCATACACGGCAAACGAATCTGGTACGACTTACGGTCTACATTCATATGCTCCATATACGGCTTCCTACATACAAGGAAACAAATAACTATTTAAAAGATCGTACATACAAATAACTATTTAAAAGACCTACATACAAGGAAACAAATAAATATTTAAAAGATCAATCAGCGAAGGAAACAAATAACTATATGTAACATTTATATGTAACATTTCTTCATTACCGTTTTTTGTACAAAATCATCATCACATCTATCGATTATTATGTCATTTAGAAGTATATAAAGTTTTTGGACATTTTTCTACATACTAAAATTTACAGCATACCCGTCCATCGGACGGGTTTTGTAGCTAGTACGAAGTATATACACACACATATGATATGATTATTTACTTTTTTTCGATTATTATTACGCGTGATCTTTTCCCTTGATAGTAAATTAAAATATATCATATTGTAAACCTTTTTAAACAGAACTTATTTTTAATCAAATATATAATTATAGAAAATTGCAAGATATTTGTTTAGTTGAATATATGTTGCCTTTTGAAAAGTATATTCGTCCAAAACCACACTTTCTTTCGCAGCACCAAGTCACCAACTACTGATTAGAATCATACATAGCCTTTAAGACCAAAACATATTAATCTCTTGCTGGAAAGTACTTTTGCAAGGCTGGTATTACCCGAAAAAGAAATTAAATCTAATAAATAATCTTAAGGATTTCATTAAAATACATATGTTTAAAAACACTTATTCAATCTTTCAAGCCCGGCCGAATTCAAGTTCAAGAGGTATCTATGAGCATGATCCATCCTCCTATACGGACCCAATTTTTTCACATTTATGTACTAATGTATATATGGAGTCAAATTCTTGATTAGATTTATATCATGATAAACCAAAGATTAAATACAAATTAAAATTTATTGCTTATATTTTCAGAATTTACAAGTTTTATGACATTGTTTTAATAAATTGCAGCCGGGTCTGCTATATTTGTTAGGCGTTAGCTACGTCGTACCATCTGCTTTAATTGTAATACCTGGAAGCTTTATAGTCTCATTTTGCAAACGATTTAAATAGAAAAAAGTGTTTATTAATATATTGCACATCTTATAGTATCCTCATTCTCTTTTTAATCTTTCCAATATAATAATGACCAAATATTAGAAAAGTGATATGGAGTGGTATTAACTATTTAGTCTTTTGGACATCTTTGGATATCGTATTATAGGAATTTAATTTTTTATTAGTGATTAGAAAACAAATAATATTGAGACTAATCGTAATGGTTGGTCACTTGGCAACTGCGAATGTGCCCCCCTATTATGTTACGCGATAGCGGGCAACAACAACCCCTTCTTATTTTCTCCGATTTGGTTGTGCAAGTGATTGATTGTGGTCAGTTGTATTTATGCAATGTGCGCTTGTACATTATGCATATTGAGTGATACATTTTTTAATAAAATCAATTTTAAAGTTTAATCGTTAGTTTCACCGTTATGGGGGCTAGTCATGTGCTTGGTCTTAAGAAAAAAAAAATTCAATATAATATTGATATGTTAACAGTGAGCAGGACCAAATTCGATCACTATTATAAATAAACTAAAACCCTAGAAAAGGCCAAACAACATAGCGGTAAGGTGTTTACCCTCCAACCTAGTGGTTGAGGGTTCGAGTCCCATAGTGGACATAGGTGGTTATTTAGGAGTAGATTAGATTTGCCGTTCAAAAAAAAAAAAAAAAAAAAAAAAGAAAGGAGATAATTTGTTGGAAAATAAACTTTATATTCACATGCTTCCCCTTTTCTTCCCATCATTCATCCAACTCAAAAAGATTTAACTTAATGAAATCGCTTTATGAATCATACAAATACGAGCCCTAAAAAGTTGGAAAAAACCTCTAACTTAATCTTTGTTGTAGTTTAATTAACCATCATTAGCAATATGAAAAAGAAGTTTTGAGTTCACACCAGTTTTTAATTATTTTACGCGTGTCTGATGAATAATTTGTTAATATCTATGATGAAGCTAATGGAAAAGACACTTTGCAGGGAATTACTATATTAATCATAATTTATGAATTAACTACTGTTTTTTTTTCAATCATTGCCGATATCGGCTATATAGTAGCTAGTGTTAATATTAATATTAAAATTTGTAAAGTTTAGAAATGATTAAGCTGTATATTATGCATGAAAATAATAATTTTAAATTTATATTGTTGTGGTTGAAAATTGTTTTGGGCGTAAGAAGTGTTACATTGAAAGTCGAGGGTCCAAAAAATATGAAATGATCCATTTGAGTCATTTAAATGTATCAAACATAAGAAAGTACTTTGGATAAAATTTTATATTTTACAAAAATAAACAAAACATATATAGTTAAAGTTTTAATCAAAGTCCTAAAGATTTAATTTCAGCTATTGAATTAATATTATCGACATTCCAATGCTTATGTATATAATCACTTATGATTTGTATTATCACATGTAATTGTATAAATAATTAATATGATATTTTTGTATAATCTATACTATTTATAAATCATTTAGGACTACTAAACATAGCAACTCCTTAAACTTAAACTTAAACTTAAGGACGTACATTTTCACTTTTAGTAACTTCTTCAACACCACAAAAATAAAAAAGTGTTGCTTCCAGGATTCGAACACAAGACCTCTTGTGAAATCTAACTGTGTGTTAACCAATTGCTCTAAATGACAATTTGTTTTAAAACAAATAAACAACCAACTTTAAATATAAAACATATTGTATCGAACTTTCCATGATCAAGGTATTTATTTGTGTGCTCACATATTCTTTAATTATAATACTTAAGTTTGGTGGTTAACTTGAATGTATTATTATGTTCTAGATAATAATGATTACTAATTGCAATTTTTAAAGACAGAAAAAATCATTTATTTGCGCAATTATTGTTGGAAAAACCGTGTAATTGAACAACACTTACTTGCCACGAATGGGTACCCACCGCCGCATTACGCGGGTACCCTGCTAGTCACATGTAATTTATTTAGATCGTATGAGATGGAGTTGGTGTGAGTTTTGCTTTGGCTCGATGGTCAGGGTGAAGGGCATGGGTCCAGCCTTGTGACTAGCTGACTCCTACTCCATGTGAACACACTGTCGGCATCCAACTCAGCAACTCCCCTTATTGCCACGTAGGAAAATGTTTACCCCATATAGTGGGGCCCACTAGAAATTAGAACCCCTATAACACGTCAATTTCTTACATTCCCTGGGTTTATGCTTTTGAGTTTTTCAAGTGTTACTTTTAAAAGTTCAAATATCTTTTAGATATACTATACATCATTCACTTCAGTATTTAAAATGTCGCAAGTTAGATATCTATAAACTACCTATTTACATCAACCTTCCACCAATTAGTCAGGTTCCAAAAGAGGAATCTTTTATAACAAAACGTTACCAAAGTTGGATTCGACAAGATTAATTGAATCGAGAATAAAACCGTCATATAATTAAGTCAACCAAAAACTTAATGATTCGTCAATTATCTTATTGTTAGTTCAACGTTGCATTACAGTAAACCTCATACAAAAACACCTCTGAAAACCACATATACTCCCATTGAAACCAATAAAATATATAATTAATTAAATCTCAAAAGATCCAATTAAATCTAATACCACTACGATATAGGATCATATGATTGAAATATATTTTAATGTATATACTGATTCTAATTATTATTATGATAGAATTCATTAAAATAAACGAAAAGTTTAGCTTATGATTTGAGAATGACCTTTCAAAGATGCATTAATTGACCCCCACCACCCAATATCCCACCCCCTATATATACATCTTCCCCTTAACATCCTCTCTCATTCCAACAACAATCATCTCATCTTCACTTTCAAACATACAAAAACTACACACTTTAAAAACCTAACAAAAGTAAAAAACTTGCATCCCAAGTAATCTCCAAGGATGTTTAGCTTTTCGGGTCAAAGTGACTTTTGTGGTCGTCGTTGTGTGTGGGTCAACGGCCCGGTTATAGTAGGGGCTGGCCCCTCAGGGCTAGCCGTTTCTGCTTGCCTTAAGGAACAAGGCATTCCTTTTGTGGTCATTGAAAGATCCGACTGCATTGCTTCCCTTTGGCAAAAACGAACCTATGACCGCCTTAAACTTCACCTACCGAAAAAATTCTGCCAACTTCCAAAACTACCCTTTCCCGAAGAATACCCCGAATACCCAACAAAGAAACAATTCATTGCGTATCTCGAGAACTATGCACAGAAATTCGACTTCAAACCGCAATTCAATGAGTGTGTGCAGTCTGCTAAATATGATGAAGCCTGCCAACTCTGGCGGGTCATAACTGTTTCGACAACCGGGTCGGTTCGTGCTGAAACAGAGTATATTTGCCAAATGCTTGTAGTGGCAACCGGAGAAAATGCAGAAGGGGTTGTACCGGAAATCGATGGACTAAAAGAGTTCTCCGGTGAAGTTATTCATGCAAAAGACTACAAATCCGGCGAGAAATACACCGGAAAGAAAGTATTAGTCGTCGGATGTGGAAATTCCGGCATGGAGCTCTCTTTGGATCTTTCAAACCACAATGCCAAGCCATCAATGGTGGTTCGAAGCTCGGTAAGTAATCTTGAATTTTTTTGAAAACCCATCAAAAAGATCAAATCTTTTTTCGAGAAAACCGATACCCATCAAAATTTAGTATCTAATTCATCTCTTTTTTATTACAGGTTCATGTTCTACCTCGAGAAATTATGGGAAAATCAACATTTGATCTAGCAATGATGCTGATGAAATGGTTACCTTTATGGCTAGTTGACAAGCTTCTATTAATCTTGGCATTTTTCATTCTCGGAAACACACAAAATTACGGCATTAAAAGACCATCTTTAGGCCCATTACAGCTCAAAAACCACCATGGAAAAACCCCTGTTCTCGACATCGGTGCGCTCGAGAAAATCCGATCAGGCGATATTGCAGTTGTTCCAGGAATCAAACGGTTTAATTGCAGTTCAGTCGAGCTCGTAAATGGCGAAACACTCGATATCGATTCGGTGGTTTTAGCAACTGGGTATTGCAGTAATGTTCCTTACTGGCTTCAGGTGAGAAAAAGGTTTTGATTTTTATTTGTTTTTTTTTGGCGATAAAGATTATATCTTTCAGTTTGACTAATTGGGTTTTGACTTTTTTTTATTAACAGGAGACTGAATTCTTTGCTAAAAACGGGTTCCCAAAAACCCCATTTCCAAATGGGTGGAAAGGAAAGTGTGGATTATATGCATCTGGGTTTACCCGAAGAGGGCTTGCAGGTGCATCTGCTGACGCCATCAAAATTTCACAAGATATTGGGAAAGTATGGAAAGAGGAATTAAACCAGAAGAAACAGAAAGTTCCTACACATAGAAGATGCATCTCAACCTTCTAATTTGATTTTCCATTTAACAAAAATAGGAAATTTAGTATTTAACTGTGAGGTGTAAAAATTATATATGTAAAAACAAGAAGTATAGATATAGAAGTAGAGTAGAAAGAGCATCACTCACCATAAAGCCCCAAAAAAGAAAGTTTGAAAAATGTTTTGGGCATTTTATATTGATAAGTCTAACTTTGTTATTTACTTCTTTTGGGAATGTTTGATAAATGCAAATACTGATCGATTACCCAAAAAAGAAAGTTTGAAAAAATGTTTTGGGCATTTTGTATTGATAAGTCTAACTTTGTTATTTACTTCTTTTTGGAATGTTTGATAAGACTGCTGGGTACGGGCCAACGCCCTCCATGGCGTGGGGATGAGGTGGCTTAGCCACGGCGTGGCCTCAGGACGAACACCGCCCCCCCAACGCCGTGGGGGGTTGGCGTGGAGGAACGATCGGCTGGACAACGGCGGAAGACGGGCGTGGAGGAAGGATTATAGCCGTTGAACGGCTAAAAATATAGCCGTTGGGAATTTTAAAAAAAAAATTTATTTATTTATTTAATTTATTTATTTCCTATATAAACACACAACTAAAACACTACCAAAACACTATCAAAACACTACCAAAACACACCACAACTCTACCAAAATGGATTATCTCGGTTCATCATCTGACGACGATGACGCGTTTATGCTAACAATATACTCAGAGCTCCTCGATGATATATCCTCCGATGAAAATGAAGAAGTCTTTGACACTAGAACCGCGAAGCTAAATAGAAATCGAGAAGCTGGACACGACATGCTATACCGAGATTATTTTGCGGATGATCCTGTTTATGACGACGACAATTTCCAACGAAGGTTTCGTCTGTCCAGACATTTATTTATGCGCATATGTACCGCATTAGAAAACAGGTATCCTTTTTTTCAATTGAGATACGATGCTAGAGGTAGGCGGGGATTCACTGCTTTGCAAAAATGCACTGCAGCAATTCGATCTATGGCTTACGGGTCATCCCCTGATTCTCTTGACGAGTACCTACGCATGTCTGAAAGAACTGCTAGGGAAAGTATGTATAGATTTTCAGAAGGGGTTTTGGAAATATTCGGACCTATTTATTTGTGAAAACCAACAGTAACCGATGTTCAAAAATTATATGAGGCACACGAAGAGAGACATGGTTTTCCTGGAATGCTTGGTAGCATTGATTGTATGCACTGGGATTGGAGGAACTGTCCACAAGCGTGGAGAGGTGAGTACACCGGTGGACATCATGGAGTACCGTCGTTGATATTAGAAGCTGTTGCTTCCCAAGATTTATGGTTTTGGCATGCTTACTTTGGGGTTGCGGGTTCTAATAATGATATTAACGTGCTTGATCAGTCACCAATATTCAACGACTTGTTATCAGGAAAGGCACCCGATGCGCCTTTCACGGTGAATGGCAATCCATATAGATTTGGTTACTACCTTACCGATGGTATATATCCTCGTCATGCGACGTTTGTCAAAGCCTACCGACATCCAGTTGATCCAAAAGAGGTCTTGTTTACCAAAAAACAAGAATCCGCACGTAAGGATGTGGAACGGGCTTTTGGAGTTTTAAAGGCGAAGTGGCACATTGTCAAAAACGCGGCCCGTTCATATGACCTTGAAAGATTAAGATATATTTTGTATGCATGTGTTATAATGCATAATATGATTGTCGAAGATACTGGTCGGATGATTTCTCCATATGTGCCGGACGGTCCCCGACATGCTTTGTATGTACCGGGAAGTGCAGAATATTTGCACAGGGTTGTCGACATTCGAGACGGAACAACACACGAACGACTTCGACAGGACTTGGCGGACCATCTCTACAACAACGCACATGCCGACGATGAAGACGCCGACGATGAAGACGTGAAGAGTAATAATTTATTTTAATTATTGTAATTTTTAATTTCTAGTATTTTAATGTTTAATTTCTAGTATTTTCCTTTTAATTTAAAGTATTGTCATTTTAATTTTATTTAATGTAATGTAATTTTAAATTATATAAAATATTATTTGTGTGAAAAATAAATGGAAATGAAATGATGAGTTGGAAAATAAAATGGTGTGGTGTGGTGTGGTGTGGTGGGTATTTCCACCAAATGATGTGGTGTGGTGGTGGTGTGGGGGTGTGAGGTGGCGATGATGTGGCGGAAAAGGGCACCACCACATGTGGTGCCCATACCCAGCAGTCTAAATGCAAATACTGATCGATTATGATGAAAATGATTGCATTTTTTATAACAAGATAAGACACAAAAATTTTAAAGGGTTTGGCTAATATGTGATCTACGGACGTATAATAACAAACATTTAATGTACTAAAATTTCCGTGTAAATGATATTGATGACTCATTAATTCTTTTATATTAAACTGAATTTACCCTTATCATAATTGAAAATTAAATGTTTTGATGAATTAAATGTAAAGGAATACAAAACACTTTCCGTTTACTACTATATGCCCTAGAGTACATATTAGAAAAAACTCAATTTTAAATTACTTCTAAATCTACATCATTTTATCTACAGCGAGACTTGAAATCATAATCACATGCTAATTAAAAATATCTTCCAACACCTTATAGTAGGGGTGGCAATTCAGGTCGGGTTCGGGTTGACGGGTTCGGTTACGCGGGTTGGCGGGTCAGAAATGTTCAACCCGAAACCGAGCTGTTTATATAAACGGGTCAGATATCTCAATCCTAATCTGTTTAACTTCAACCCAAACCTAACCCATATAACCCATTTAATAAAACGGGTTAAACAGGTTATCAGGTCAAACAAGTTAAACGGGTCAAACATGTCAAAATGCTGTTATTATTACACAAATTCATAACAAAATACTAAACACCAAATTACTAGATAACATTATTAATTTTTATCTAACTATTAATTACGTTTTAACTAGTAAACTATAAATTAACTATAAATATATATTTTTTAAAATATATTTTAATAATTAAACGGGTTGGCGGGTCGACCCATATAAATTATCATTGACCCGAACCTAACCTGTTTAATAAACGGGTCAGCTGACTCAACCCGAGTCTGACCCAATTATTTTTACCTGAACCCAAACCTGTTTATTTTCGTGTCGGTTTCAGGTCGGGTTTCGTGTCGAGTCAGGAATTGCCACCCCTACCTTATACCGCTAGACTAGAGATCCTTTCATAATTGCGTGTTCTTATTTATTATTTTTTTCATATGTGGACGATACTTGAAAGAAAACCATGAGGAACATTTCACACAAGGGTAACTAGTCTTACGAGTATAAGCAATGTACAAGTTTTTTAGCACAATTTACAACCTTCATGGAGAGTGAATTAATGGTTTTGTCATCTTTGAATTAAATTTTCTCAATTGATTGAAGTAGAGAGTCTAATAAGTTTCAAGAACTTGAACACAAAGTATTAAAACGTACAAGTTTATTGTATAAGGTACAACTTAGTATTGCACTTAGACAAAGAGCATCATGTCATCATCGTTCCACATCAATACAGTTTGCAAGTTCTCTGTTGACAAACAAGGATGTACAAAGCATGTACTCCTCCAATCTTGAATTTTGTTTTTTTTTTTAATTATGTTCTTTTATAAAAACATACTTCGTAAATACTTTTTTTTCTAGTTTAGCCTAATCAATAAGTACCCAGTTGTTAAGATAACCTCATCGTTAGCTTAAGTTCGTTGTTAACTTTTAGGTTTCCTTGGGTTTCTTTTATTTCTATATAAACGTTATATGTATCTCTTTTACATTTAGAGAAATGATATTTAGTCCTACTTATAATCATATTCATTAGATGAAAACACGTGTCAAAATCAAGGGATAATATTAGGAGAGAGAATTAGTGGATTACACATGTCATTTTATCAAGTGGGTAGGATTATGAGTAGGACCAAATGATATGACTAAATATCATTTTTCTTACATTTATCGGTTAATAACACAATCATTTTCTAGTTTATATTTAAATTGAACATGATATCAGAGTCACATTTTTACTCTGATTCTTTCTACTAAGGTTGTCTACTTATTAATATTTGTGTACGTTTGGTTAGTTTATTTTTACTTTGGTTGTGTATTTTCGATCATTAGTTCGGTTTTTCGTTGGATTAGAGTTTTAGTTTTACTCGTTGAGATATCAGTTTCGGTCGAAGTCTTAGGTAGAAGGGATCTCATTTTCTATTTCACTTTTTTTTTTCTCGTTGAAATGGTTTTTAGTTCCGCTCAAAATTTACACCGATCACCAACTCTTTTATTGAATATTTAACATTTTAAATATTTTTACTTAATTAATTTATAACTATAATTGCATAGATACGAACTATTTAAAAACTAAAAATGAGGCATATTTAAAGGATCACTCTCGCTATATATATGGACACACTAATTCTATTGACATGTGCAAATCATATTCTATTCTTTCATATAAAATGATTATATATTAATTAATACGGAGTAATTGTGTTAGTATTATATATGTTAAGCATCTTGCCGGTCAATTTTTTTATATAAAAACAATTTGTTCTGTTGGATGAAAAATACTTGCAATGATTTTAATTTCGAGCTAGTTTCCTTACAAAGTTACAAACGTATTCATACATACTTATTGGTTTTTGTTACAGAATGAACAATGCGAAGTAACCATCTCAATCTGTGCTAGTGAAAAAAGAGACCAATTATCTCATAAGACGCCAGAGGTAACACTTTATAACTGTAAGGAAAATTGGTACGAGAATACCGGTTGATTCGACTTTCTCCGAGTAACCTGAACAGTAATATCTCTCGTTTAATGAACAATGTGACATTATGCATTTTCGATTGAAGTATATATATACATTGTACAATTAATTTTAAAACCTATTTATCTCATTTCTAATAAAAATCTTTGATTAACTTTTTGGAACAAATGAAAAACGAGAATCTCAATGGATGATATTAGTCTAAAAATAATTATAAAATTTAACATATTAGAGCATGTCTCGGTTTCCCAAGTATTCTATATTTTGGGACCTATTTCATTATACACTTGTTGAGTTCAGTTCACGTCGGAGGTCCACAAAGCTTACTTCCATCACATGCAATTTCACATATAAAACAACTGCCCCTCTTCACGGGGACCATTACACTAGGTAGAATATACCGGCCTTTTTTTAACATCACCTTCCGTAACCCTACCTCTAAGCATAATTAAATCCTAAACAACGTTATTTTACTTATTAAGCCATTTAAACAAATATAACTATTATGAGACTAAGAAGATATTCTCAAATGGGTAATATATTAAATAACTATTTAAAATATTTAACAGGGAAAGAAAAAGGTTATTTGAATTTTAAGCATAATAGAGTAATTAGGTACGACATTATTTTATTAATGTATAATTAGGATGGTTTTTGTTTCGACCTCTTCTTAATCTCAATTGACTTCATAGATCGAATAAATAAAATTTCAGATATTTTAGTCAGAATCAGATAGAAATTTAATATTGTAATAACTACAAAATCAAAAGAGGATTTTGACCTAGAATTATTGTAAAATGGATTGTGACTGGCGATTTGGGTCACTATTAACCAGCTGGGAGATCTGGTCCATCAACTGTTATGGTCCACACTAGAGGTGGGCAAAAAACCGGTTCGTCATTTGGAACTGATTTCAAAACCAGGTTGAAACCAGACTGAAGTCCATCGGATCGGATTCAAACAGGGTGGTAGTGAGCATGTGTCATTAGGGCCCATAAAATTTAGGGGTTCATTTCGAAAAATCAGACTATGTGGAAAATGGATATTGAAAATAACTTGGGGATTGAAGCAATACTTTAAATTTGACAGAAAATTTTACTTATTTGAATACATTTTTTACTTTAGATGACCAATTTTTAAGATTTTATACAAGGTTGAAAAATTGATTGGACCGACTCTAGATCCAAATTTTGCAGATTGGAATCCATTCAAATATTTGTGACTCCACACTATATACATTAAAATAGCCCATGCAAAATCGTAGCATAAAAAAAATTAAAAGTCAAATGAAGTATTATTTGCTATGGTTCCCTGTCATGAAAGTCTGAAATATTAATTGTATATACATGATTCATTAACTATGTCGTTTTTCATTCGTTCTCTTCATTCTCGGTGTTCCAAGTACGAGTTGCCCAGTATAGTTATCTATTTCTCATCAATTTGAATATATTATCAGAGCTTTATAAGCTTTAACTTGTAGCTTATTTAGGTCATTAATCTCAAATTGACAAGTTTAAAAGACGAAAATGAACTTTTAGAAGTTTCCAAAGTCTGAGCTTATCCAAACACTCAATAAGGATCGGTTATACCAAATATGACACGGTTTGTGAAAACCATGTACGCTAAATGAGCCGAATATACCTGACTCGCCATTAAATGATATGGTGTCTAAATCAGTGGGCCATGTCCCTACTTAACTCTTTCATTGCTTTGAAATCAAACATATGACTTTAGGTATAACAGATGACAAAATGAACTAAACATCATTCAAGTTGCATCATTAATATATTTTTAACATACATTCTAATATGTTTAGTTTTTTCATCAAACCAAAAAAAATTGGTTGTTTAATTTACTGTTATATATCTAGATACACAGTTTCTATTTTGTATCACACAGATGACAGATTTAAGAGGAAGTCTAAATCATTCAAATTAATAGAAATGTATTCCTTAAATATTATTGAGTATAATACATCGTATATATATTATTATTTAGAGTATATTTGTCTAATGCATACATCTGCATTATTAAAATCTTAATCATCCATATGTTATAAATAACACGTAAATGGTTTATACTATCTTCTTTTTTAAGTCATACCATTTTGTGGTTTTTGCTTGTAATTTTCATTGTCAAAATTGAAAGAAATAAAGACCAAGATGGAATGAATAATTGGAGTTGACAAATCTAGGTTAGTAAATGCATGCCACTAGCCACTAGAAGTAACTATATTGAGCCAAAATATTTGAAGAAGCCACATGATCACCCATGCCTTTGATCATGTGACCCAACCACATAAATCACTGTCATCAACCACAGCCTCTAATCTACAAACTCAATGCAAATTTGTCATTTTCTTTTCTTTTTCTTGTACTCATCTTGCATTATCCAATTTTGGATATATGACATATGTACATTAAATTTTACGATTTAACATGATAAGATGTTTATAAAAAGTATTTTCGCCCTTCAATAGACCCTCGTATGTATACTTTTATCCAGAATTGTGAACGGGAAGAAGTATGGTTTTTACTCAGATGTGCTTTAAAAGCTATCTTAGTAGCATAATCATACATGACAATCTACAATTGATCTTATAGTGGTTTGTTGGGGACTTGGGGGTACGGGCAATGAATTACAAGATGATATGTATTGATTAGCATACAACAAAAACTCTACCCCTCACATGTGATTTATGGCGTATTTCTAGAAGTTGAAATAAAAAAATAGGACAAATAATTTATACTTCCTCCGTATCAAAATAAGTGAATCATTTTGAAGTTCACATTTTTTAGGCAAAATAAGGTAATAAGAGATTAGTGAAATTAAATGGAGTAATTGGAATGGTGAAAAAGTCAAATATAGGAAGATGACAAAAATAAATGGGGCTCACACCTTTAATGATATTTAAAGAGGGATAAGTAAGGGTAAATGGGTAATTTTAAATATAAAAGCTTACCAAATAAGGTGAAATATTAAAGTGATTCCCTTATTTTAATATACCCTAAAAAGGAAATTGAGTCACTTATTTTGATACGGAGGAAGTATGTAATTTACATGGGAACTTATTTGCAACAAATAATTAAAAAAAAAACAGGTATTTTATGTTCACGTGGAAACGTTGGAGGTTCAAAATATATATTTTTTGTCTCTTTACTTAGGGATCATCTAACCGAGTCGATTTAATACTCCCGAGCTGCTCGAGATTAGCTCCATAAATAACAGAAATTGACTCGATTGTCTAGTCAAACTGGAGTATAATGTTAGGCTTGTAAACCTCACCTAGTCCGTTTCTTTGTGTATGTTTATCATTTACATAATTACCTAGGGGTGATCATGAGGAAGTTTGGGTTGGTTAACACGTTATGGGCCGGTTTTTTCGGTTGATTTATTTTGGTAATGTATTTGACTGGGCTTGGGCCCAACAGCGAGCAACTTAGTTATGTTTGGCCCAATAAGATACTTATTGAAAATAGCCCACGATAAAAATGTAATGCTATTTATACAAGTACTTGTCTCACGCAATTGGAAGTTTCACTTATAATTGGGTCAAGTTGATCAGTTATAAAGGTGTCAGATTTAATAAATTAGAGCTCGAGCTTGACAATTATGCCTCGAGTTAAGTTTCAGAATTCAAAAATTTGTGTGAGTCGGGCTCGAGCTTGCCATTTTAATGACTCACTCGACTCTGTTGCACCTTTAATGTTATTGCATATAAGTTACATCCAATTAGTTGAAGGGGTGAATTGCCCATGAAAATAAGTCAAAAGTGTCCTCATTAGCAAAAGATGGTAAAAATGGGTGTTGTATGTAAATTTAAGTAAATCATTGTTACCACTCACCAGCCAACTGCCGGAGTGGAACAACCGGTCGCCGGTGGTTATCTGTGATGGTTGACGTCATGTTTACGGTGGCGCAATTTGCTTTAGTTCCCAACTGCTTGTCCTAATTTTGATCACATACAATTGCGGTGCATCTAACAAATCATCGTCCTCCTCCGGATTCCGGGATCTTATACGACGAAATACTACATGCCCAATGCATTCTAATGTTCGATCTCGCACTATTACTTTCTGGTAAGCTCGAATTGAATAATAATTAATTTGGTAACCTGTTGGTTCACTTATAAGATGTGATTGAAAATTGTCCTAAATTAATGGAGTTTGTGTTCATCGCCATTTGTTCGTTGCTTCTCGATCTCCAAGTCAAATATGGATTCCACTTTGTTCATAATATAATTTCGAATTCCGAGCTGCAGTTTTCAGATTGTAGGATGCAATGAACTAGGGCATCAGATTGGCAATTGGTTGGTTGCCTGCTTGTATGGATTATTACACGGCAATCAGATTATCGATTTGTTATTCTGCAGTTTTTTGCTTGGTATTCTCTTGTTCACTACTACTGAACTTTGTTACTATAATACTGCTTATTCTGTTGATCATTAGACATTTTTTTCGTTAGACTAATCTCTGTTTGGTAAGAGGTAAATAACCAGATTTAGGAAACAAAGAAAGACAGTTAGAGAATATGATACAAATTCATTGATAAAATATGTAGCCAAGGATTGAAACGGATGGATTTCTACAATCACAACATGAACAAGAAACTCATTCTAAAACTTCTTGAATCTCATCCAATGCATAGTTGTTGGTTGAAACATTTGCATAATTCACTTTGTTAAACCGCACAACAACCGGGTAGCGAGTCTTTGGGTCCTGCACGCCATTTTTATTTTAAATAAAAATCAACATTTAATACCAAATTATAAATATTTCATTACATATACAAAGTATTAATTAGGTTTTACCTGATCTACAGTCACAACTGATCCCACTCCTTTGAACCAGTAGGACTCCTTCCTCAGGATTCTCACCTGTGTGCACAACATCATATCAAAGTACAATCATATAATGCATCAGTCTTCATATGGATGCACATAATTAATAAACACATCTAGATTCAAATAGACATATAGATACAGAAACATGTAAGTATTTATACCTTTGATCCTCTCTTGGGTCCAATTGGAGGTGGCTTAGGCTTCTCCTCCTTGGCGGGTTCAGCGGTGGTGGCGGGTGGTGCCGCCGCCGCCTCTTCAGCTCTTACAACCAATCTTGAACCTCTGGTGTTGTGGATAGGTAACATGGTAACCATATTGGGCTTAACTGTGGTTGAGTTAGAGGTGACATTTGGTGTCACAACAAAACTTGAAGCAGCAGATGCCATACTGCAACTTGCCATTTGATTTCAAGGTGTTGATGAACAAAACAAGTTGGTGATTTAATTTCAATTGGTTTTGAATTTTGATGTAATGGGAGTATCTTTCTTTCTGATGATTTTGAGTGAATGGTGTTGGTCGTAATTGAGATGACCAGTAAAGTGTTGCCACGTGTGTTGTTATATCCTTCATTTAAGATAGTGTTGTCCCACACTACTGGATGATGAACAACTCAGCCCATTCACTAGTGATGCCAACGGGCGCGGGTAGTAGCGGATACTGCAAAACCCGTACCCACACCCGAACTCCAATCCCCATACCCGTCCCCGCCCGTACCCGCATAATCCCCGACGGGTTCGGGTAGAAAATTCCCCGTGCGGGTACGGGTAACCCGATGGGTATTTGTTCAAAAGTTCAAGAAAAAAAAAATTAAACACAACACATGTGGTTGACGTATTTTAATACACACATACGTGCATCTATGTTGATAGATGATAATAACTTGCTATGTGGAGAGTATACATTTTTATAGATGGAAAAGTTTGTTTATGAGTTGTATTCTATCAATGTGGGATCTTATTTTCTTTGTTGTCCCACATTGCTTTTTGAAAGAACAAATCATGTAGAAATGCCTTGTAAAAAGGGAAGGACATATATAAATAAAAATTTTATTTTGTCTTAATATGTACTAATATGTAATATATGTAATATTTTTACATAAAAAATGTAATATATATACATACATATATTCGGGTATAAAACGGTGCGGGTAGAGGAATACCCGCACCCGCTTCGGGTGTAAAAATTAATACCCGTCCCCGCCCCGTTACCCGTTTAAGCGGGTAATACCCGTCCCGTTAGGGTCGGGTACCCGCGGGTACCCGAATCCGCGGATAAAATTGGCATCTCTACTACCTATCCAAATCCCCAATGGATCAGTGTACCAAGAACCCCACCACTAACAATCTCCTAAAACCTTGTGCCCATAAGAAATGAGAACTTTTTTGTGGGACGGATAGAGTATATTTTTTGGCGAACAAATGTTGTTCGGTTACATTTTTTCTAATAATAATTGTACAACGCGTCGAATCTGAATTAAGTGAAACGGGTAAAATGGATACTATACGAAACGGATCAAATAGGTCAACGATTATTAGCACTACTACAAATGTAATTCTGGTCAGTTCGCCCGATTGTATAGGATACGTCTTGTGAAGGACAGCTCCGACACATTTTATAAATAGATAATGGAAACAATTAGTTAAGTGTGATTGGATATATATGTCTTCTGTAAAACATGATTTGGGTCGATTAATTTTAGCTATCTAAGTTTAAGAGTATATAAGTATTGGTATTTGATGTTGTTTAATCATTGCTAATGTCGTAGGTTAAAGTCCCACAATGAGCAAAATTTAGGTATATTTGTCGCACGGGTCATGTTGTCTCGTATTGTAAATAAGTATAAAACATTAGTGACAATGTACAGTGACATTATAATAGAAAGAAAATGTCAAATTGATCAACTTAATGACACATAATTTAAGAAGCCAAAAAAAAACAATTTAGCATTAAATTTCTTTTCTAGCATCTGAATATCATAAGATATTTGAGTTCACGGTAACCTTTTATTGTTAGTCTGTTAATTGAGCATTAATAACAAATTGATACCCTAAAGGTGAAGCAACTCTATTGTTAAAATCTGCAATTTCCAAACCGACTTATTAATCACCGACATCTAACCCAACTAATCGACCCTGTAGCGTGCAGCTTCATCAAGCTCTGGTACAAGCTGTGTGGCTTCACATTTAACACCAAGATATTAAAAATACCATTGTAAATTTAAAAGAACAAGAAAACCAAAAAAGCTTATTGAATTATAATTTTCCAAAAAAGCTTATTGAATTATGATTTTCCAAATGCTAAATCAATTTATCAAACTGAAATTAAAACCGATCTGACAGTATAATTGAAATCTGAAGACCGGATTGTGGGTCAAGCATTTCTACAAACAGTTGGTACCAAACACAGAAGGAAGATGAAAAATAGGATCACTGTGAAAGCAAAAAATAATAGTTGTAATTCGAAAATCTGAAGAGTTTTTGAGCTCCTAAAGTTACCTCAGAAAAATAAAACCTAAACACCTTAAAAGCAAACCTCTTCATATTTTTTTTGAACGGACGCTATCTGTATCATCACTATCCAGCAGTGTAACATTTTTACGGTGCAAGCAACCTGCAAAACCAAATCACAAACAACATTAAACACCTTAAACTTCAACACTTGATGGGGTATGTATCATGCCCCGTTGTCTTTCCCAACCACACATTTCAATTTTTGAACCACAACAAGAATATAAATCACTTAGAAAAGTAGTTATTGTATCAAAATTAATCTGCCAATTAAATTAATCAATGGGAACAGATATGAAGAGTACCTGACAGACTGAGCAGTAGCTGCACCATTGGAGAAACATAAACAAAATCGCTCCAATTTTAAGAGAACACATAGATATGAATTTGAATTTATTTGAAGAAGAAACGGTGCTTGTGTCCGATGCAAACATTGCAGCCGGCGAGTTAAATCGACTGGGGAGATTGTAGGTTACGAAAAGCAAGCATTTAATGTATGCATGGGAATCGAAACGACGAGTGTTGAGGAAATCGAAACGGCACGTATTGATGGAATCGAAACGGCAAACATTGAAACTTGTTACTTAAAGGCGTTTTGCTTACCAATAACAAGAGTATTTGTAGCTCAGTGGTTAGAGATTATATTTGTCAGAGGGGAGATTTAGAGTTCGAATCTGTCCGGCTTCACCTTTTTGGCAAACTTTTAATTTCCAAAAATAGTAAGTATTTGGCTGAATTTTCAAAATGATATTTTGGGAAAGGTCCTAAATGCTTTATACGTAGTAGAGAAGAGATTGTGCATTTAGTAAATTATTAGAAATAAATTTTCAAAACTTACATATTTTTATGTAACAACCTTTTAATTTTTTTTAATGTGACAGAACTTCCAAACTTACATTAGGGCGTAATTCGGTTTCGTTTAACCATTTTGATATAACTACACTAGTTTCAAAACCCGCCCGAATGGGCGGGCATACTTCACGAGAGATATAGGAAAATTACAAAATAACGTTACTGTAATATAACAATCCATAATTGAAATGATGATAAACAATTCTTGATACATGAATAAATTGTATAGGAAATTTAACGATGAAATAGAACTTTTTTGTAAACCACATTTGTTGTTGAGTTAGTGTAATTGCCATCTTTATCGCAACAAATAACTTTCAATCATTTCTTGCTATTAACTCTTGAGACAGCGACATAAGAAGATTTGAAAGAAACGAAAAGCAAAATTGGAGGCCCAAAACTCAACAAAAGAAGATTTGACTTTCTTCAGAAATTGAAAAGTCAACAAAATCTCATTTCAAGATTTTGTTTTCGATTTCCTCCGAGGCCAACCCTTTTTGTTTCGAGGACATAAAGTATGACGAATCAAAGTGATAAGTGATAACAAAGCAATTGCTCTAAAAAGGACAACAACTTCCTCACCACCAGCACCAACGTCTGCCATTGCCATAATTTTCTCTTCGCCAACCTGATTTAATGTAACATATAAATCAAAAAAAGGAACTTAAAGCTGCAAACGCAAATGCAATTGTGAGGCAACTTACGTGTGCAGGAGGGCGATTTCATCACCAACAAACTCAATGCTTGCCCAAGTTTAATATAAGCTGGACCCAAAGAGGTTACAATTTCTCTTAACTCAATTGCAGGGCCACTTCATTTAGATATGCATATATTAGTGGAATACATAAGTAAGAATCTGGAATAAACCACTAAAGGCAAGATTGGATCTAGTTCAAGAATGAAAACAAAGTGGAAGTAAAAACTTGAAGTAGCTATTGGCAAAGTAAAAAAATTACAACAATTGAAGGGCTTGAATATTCTCCAGGTTGGCGATGAGTGACATCAGCACCCCATATTATTTTCGGTAAGCGACACATTAAACATCGACCTTAACCTAACAGAAACAACCCCAATAATTGTATCAACAATTGCAGCCAACAGGACTTACATTGTCAATCCTACCGTTGCAACTGTTGTTGTAGTAAAATATAATAAGTTGTAACTAAGGGCATGTTTGGGAAAGATTATTAAGGGGGCTTAATAAGCTTGAAAATTTTAAGCTTTTTTGGGCTTATTAAGCCAATAAGCCCCCTTAATAAGCTTTCCCAAACACCCCCTAAAAACATTTGGTTATGAATTTCAACGGAATGCTTATTAAAAGCAATTCTTTTATTAAACGAGGAGCGTGTGTAGTGTGTGTCTGCGATTCATAATGAGTTTTGCCAAAAATACGTTATATTTATAAACTAATACTTCGTATATTTATAGAGTTTTGTTAATGACAGTCCTTAGGGCTGTCATTAAGAGGTATTTACGTGCATAAATCGTTTGTACTTTTATTAGTAAGGTTGATTCATAAAATGCAGGGACAATTATTGATAATTATACAAGCTTTTCATGCGTGTTTTAACGTTTTATTGACAGACTGTCATTATTATTTTCCATATTTATAACATTATATTTAAAAAAAAATACTAATTACATAGTGTAGTATCATTTCTTGGAAAATATTGTTGAGTAATTTGCCAAACTTAAAAAATTGAAAGGACGTAATAAAAGGTTAAAAAGGCAAAGTTGGCGAAGAACCGTTACCAATTTGGCGCATAATTGGTGTTTGCAACTCATACTTTCAAACATTAGGGTTTTTGTACCTTAAGCAATGCGTCGGAACACCAGAAGATGCAAACCCAATCCTAAGTAACGATCAACGACACCACATCCGGACTTCTTCAATCAGAGTCATCATTGGAGATCGTCGCTTTAACGACCAATTTAGCCATTTAAATACTCATGGAACTGAAGGTAATTTTGATTAAATTCCTAAATCTGTTCTGATTCTTACTAATTTTGTTTGTATGATATGTTACATGACGTACACTTTATGATTTAAACTGTATCGTGTTGGAATTGATTAGCGACATGTATTGTGTTCTTCAATTTGGTAACATGATTAATTGATTATGCTGTTGTTTGGTGATACGATCTAAGAAGGCAAAGCGAATGAAAGTTGGGGATGCTTAAGCTGATAATTTCCCTAATTTGGGAAGAAATGCTTCTTCGATTCAATGTGATCTAAGATGTAAGTCATCATCCTCAACATATTATAAACCTAACAGCTCACCAATCTCATTACCAGTATTACTTGTAGTACCAAATGTGAAATTAGGGCAACACATTTGAAACTGATATTCCAATGAAACTTAGCTTATTCTATCATTCCACCAAATCTCAAGAACATGTCTGATTGTGGCAGTGATTCTGTAATAACTTCATGACTTCAGGGAAAATTTCTAAGGCAGTGATATAAAGGAGAATTTTATATTCTAAAATAGTTATATTGTTATGTGATAAAGACCGACAGTATACAGAATTCCTTAGTCACTAATTATAAATTCTGAAGTGAACGTATCTGTATTTTTCACGAAACTGGAGAAGTTTTGTTACTGGATTACAGAAAAATCATTACTTTGTATGTGATATTAACGAACTCTCTTCAACCGTGTTAAATGCTTGCTATTCCTTATCCTAATATTATCAATTAAACATACTTAATTAGTTATTTATTTTCTCAGATTTGATTTGGTTTCTGCTCTCATCAGTAGGATACTCCCAGACAGCAACGTATAATCTTCTACCTTGTTACAGACGTTATGTCTAGTGTCATTGACGAGTTCAAAATGTGAATTAGTCATGGTCCTAAACAATGTTAGAGCAGTTTTATTCATAGTAAAGAATGTTTGTTAGTACTATTGTTTTTTGGTAATATGGTTCCTGTTCTGTTGTATACAGGGGTATGTCGGGCTATATTAAGTTCTTTTATCTTTACAATTTTGTGTTCAAATTTTAAACCTAAAGTTTGGAGAAAAAGTTTATGTTTATGGAATAATTTGCATAGTTGGTAACGTTCTGGTTCACAGTTTAAAACTCAGGTTTGAAGAAAAGGTTTATTTTTGTCGAATAGAAAAAAAAAAAACTTGTAAAAAAAGAAGTGTTGAGAGTGGGATTTGAACCCACGCCCTTTCGGACCAGAACCTTAATCTGGCACCTTAGACCAACTCGGCCATCTCAACATTTGTCCTCCTTTCTTAAATTATAGCTTTATATAAAAATGTATGCCATACGCCAAACTGTACAACTTAAGAGGATGCTTGAATTTCTAAGCCGAATGTAATAATATTCGACTTTATTACAACATAAATGTATCATAAACGAGCGTATATAATAATTATGTTATTTATATATGTAATTTTAAAATTATAACAATTCAAGAGATTATGTGATGCTACATTATTTGCTTTTTAATCATATGCTGTTAGCAACAAATAATCAATATAATCATTTAGTGTATACCTCTACCTATAGTTATGATATACCTAGAATTTTGATTTTGGACTTTTTGTGTATGAAAATGTTTTAATCCTCCTTACCGGGCATATAAATGTTATAAGTAAAAACAAAGCATAATCGAAAAGCAAAAAATATATCTTTTTTTTTTAACTATATAAATATGATTATGTAATTTTTGTGCCTATGTGTTTCATAGTTATTTTTGTTAATAGGTTTATTAATAATTTTAATCAAACGCTACATAAATAATTGATTTGTTTATATTTTTTTCTAGTTATTTTCATTATATTATTTATTGATAATTTTAATCAAACGCTACACAAATGATTGATTTGTTTATATTTTTTTCTAGTTATTTTCACTATATTTGTTTTGTTCCACTTAAGGTTCATACTATTTTTATAACTATGTTTTCATAATTGTATTCATGATTTCATGTGCATATGTGTTCAGGGGCGGTACCAAGGGGTGGGCAGGGTGGGCATCTGCCCACCCCAAATTTTTTCCGATTAGTATAAATTTTTTTAAGGTTAGTTCATATTTTAGCTTGGTTCATCCATATATACATAATATATGAGCGATAACTAATACACGTCATATATTAGCTTAGTGGCTAACTCATGTATCTTAAAACCTATAACATTTAATTTAAATCCCTTCCATATGCATATATATATTTTTAAATCTTTTTCTTTCTTTCCCGTTTAACGTTTATTTTACTCTGTTTCCTATTAAAACTTTCTTTTCTTTTGATTAATTTTCCCCTAGGTTTATTGGTTTTAAAATATTATTCTTATCATTTATTTGATGACACATATAATTTAACCAGTGACATCTTAGTCCACATCATCTATATGAACACTTTAAAAACTTACTAGAACTTTATAACAAAACTGAATACGAATATGAGTTAAAAACATAAACTGTGTATACGAAATCTGCCACTATAAAAAATTGTAATCTATTTTTTATATTACTAAATTTTAGAATTTTTATTCTCGAATTAACTAACACGTGAATTTTAATTTTGCCTAATTTAGTTTACGTTTAAACTTTCTTCAAACTAAAACTGATTTGATTTGGTTTATGATTTGACTTTAAATATAACCTCACTCAAAGAACCTGACTTGCACTCTAAAATTTTGCCCACCTTTAAAAATTTATCTGTAAAAGAGTGTAATCTCGTGATTCTCTTATTACATGATTGGAGTATAAATATACAATGAAAGGCTTACATCCAGGCTATAATCATGCCTGAGATATTCGACTACCATATGAGATGATTGACTACCATATTTACATTCGACTACATATAATGCTATATTAAATGTGGTATATTCTATTATATTCTATTACTCCCCCGCAGTCGTAGCGGTAGGCAACCGAACGCTGGGACTGTTGCGAAAGTCTTCAAATAGCACGAGTGGTAAGCTTTTTGTGAAGATGTCAGCGATCTGATATCGTGATGGAACATGTAAGACCTGAACAAGACCGCGGGCAACTTTTTCGCGGACAAAGTGGATATCCATTTCGATATGTTTGGTGCGTTGATGTTGAACAGGATTCCCGGATAAGTAGATTGCACTGATGTTATCACAATACACTAACGTTGCTTTTTGGATTGGACAATGTAATTCTAGTAACAAATTCCGTAGCCAACACGATTCGGCAACCACGTTAGCCACCCCACGGTATTCGGCTTCAGCACTCGATCGAGATAATGTGGGTTGCCGTTTAGCAGACCATGAGATCAAATTATCACCAAGGTAAACGCAATAACCTGATGTGGACCGCCGAGTATCCGGACATCCACCCCAATCAGCATCTGTATATGCGACGAGATTCGTTGTAGGTGATGTATACAATTGTAAACCATGCGTTATAGTTCCTTGGAGATAACGGACAATTCGTTTTAATGCGGCCATGTGTACCTCGCGTGGGTCATGCATAAACAAGCACACTTGTTGGACGGCATATGATATATCGGGTCGGGTAAACGTAAGATACTGAAGTGCTCCAGCCAGGCCGCGGTATAACACTGGATCAGATACCGGCGGGCTTGAGTTTGCACTTAATTTTGGTTTTGTGTCTACGGGAGTGGCGGATGGTTTGCATGTTGTCATACCGGCTCGCTCAATAATATCGGATGTATATTTTGACTGAGACAAAAATAAGCCACGGGATTGATGTGTAACCGATATCCCCAAAAAAGAGCTTAATTGACCCAAATCCTTCATAGCAAATTCCGAGTTAAGTACCGAAATAATTTTGTTGAGCAAAGTATCTGAGGAGGCAGTAAGTATGATGTCATTGACATACAAAAGAAGATACGCCATGTCATTTCCCTGTCTAAAAATAAACAAGGAGTTATCTGAGACACTGTGAGTAAAACCAAAGTTAGCAACATAATCAGCAAATCTAGTGTACCAAGCCCTGGGTGCTTGCTTCAACCCATATAAGGACTTTTAAAGTAAACACACATAATCTGGGTGGGCCGGATCACGAAACCCCATAGGTTGATGCATGTATACTGTTTCATTCAAAGTACCGTGGAGAAAGGCATTTTTAACATCAAGTTGTCGGATGGGCCAAGCCTTGGATAAAGCGAGACTTAGCACAATGCGAATAGTAGCCGGTTTAACCACGGGGCTAAACGTTTCTCCACAATCAATGCCAACTCGTTGTGTTTTTCCATCACCTACAAGACGGGCTTTATGCCTCTCAAAAGAACCATCAGCACGTATTTTATGAGTTAAAATCCACATACATCTCATTATATTAACATTTTTAGGCCGTGGTACCAAAACCCATGTCTTATTTTTAATAAGAGCTTGGTATTCGTCGGTCATGGCCATTTTCCAATTTGGGTCTCGAAGAGCATGGACCGGATTTTTTGGAATGGGTGATGGAATATTTTGAGTGTGTAGATTAAAGAGCGTTTTTGGTTTAAAAATGCCTCGTTGACTTCGTGTGATGGGTTTGTTTGGAATTGGCGGAGGGGCAATATTAACAGGAAGTGTGGGTTGCATTTGGTGTGGGGCCGTAGGCAAGGGGGTAGTGGGTTGTGGTTGTTGGGCTGCGACATGCTGATGTTGGGCGAGATAGGAGTAGATGGACTAGTAGGCATACTAGTGTGTTGATGGTGGGCTGAGACAATAGGGGCCTGTCGCATGTGGTGTTGCACATATGAATGAGTAGCATCATCCAAGAAAGTGTACGTTTGGGTAGGTGGGTGAGATGAAAACGGGAATTGAGTTTCATCAAAAATGACATGACGGCAAATAATAATCTTCTTAGATAGCATGTCATAACACCTATATCCCCTATGGTTATCCGGAAACCCCAAAAAAACACACGGCTTGGACTGTGCTTGAAGTTTGTGAAGAGTTGTGGAAGGTAAAAGAGGATAACATAGGGACCCAAAAACACGTAAATGAGATAAATCCGGTTGTTTTTTATATAAAATTGACATCGGTGTTTGAAAATTAAGTACTTTACTTGGTAAAACATTTTGAAGATACGTTGTCATACTTAAGGCGTATGGCCAAAATGATGGTGGTATAGACGCATGAGATAAAAGGGTACGCATAACATTATTAATGGAGCGGATTTTACGTTCGGCTTTACCATTTTGTGAAGATGTATATGGGCAAGAAAAGCGAAGACCGATCCCATTGGTGTGACAAAAATTTAGAACATTATGGTTATCAAATTCCTTGCCATTGTCACATTGTAAGTTTTTAATGGGCCGTTCGAATTGAGTTCGAATAAACGTATGAAACTTCACAAAGATAGAGAAGAAATCCGATTTCCTAGCCAATGGATAAGTCCAAACAAAGTTAGTAAAATCATCCAAAAAAAAAGATAATAACGATAACCCGAATTACTCAAAATTGGAGAAGTCCATAGATCACAATGGACTACATCAAAAGATAAAAACGTATTATTTGGTGAAGTGTGAAATGGTAACTTGATATGTTTACCTAAAACACACGAATGACATAAAGGAAAAGATTTATTTGGACCACAATCAATAAATTTATTGCGTCTTAACGATTCAAACACCGGATTGCCCGGATGACCTAACCGATCATGCCACAAGGTAGAATTTAAAATGGCAAAACTATAATGTTGAGGATTTTGCAAAGGTGCCTTGGTAGTGACCGGGTATAAGTCACTTTGACTATCACATCTCATGATACGTCTCCCCGTCTGATACTCCTTCACCGAAAATCCAAAAGGGTCAAATTCCACAGAAACAAAATTATCAGTAGTAAATTTTCTGACCGAAACAAGATTTTTTATAATGTGTGGAGCATATATAGAACATTTTTCAAGGCTAAGGGTGGGTGTGGGTGAGGCATTTTTGTATATCCATACCCTAAGATAGGAATAGATTGGCCATTTCCAACTAAAATACCATTTTTGTATGTCCATACCCTAAGATAGGAATAGATTTGATTTTTTGCCCAAGTGACGTAGTCGGTTTACCACCGTTGGCAGTGGTCTAATCTAAACATAGTTGATCGATTTTTTGTTATGAGATTTTTCTTTCTTTTTAGTTGATGTAGATGAAAAAATTAACCATTTCTGAATCGGTTCTTGATGGGTTTCTAGAAAAACACTTTTAAAAAGAAATCAAATCGCTTATTTGAATAACAAATTGGGTCCACTAGAACATAGAACACTCTACTTAGTTTTTTTTAATTGCACCTAATATACTATTTTTGTCCACGACGAGATTTGAACACATTTAAATTGCTCAAACTTTCATGTTGACTTAAATTACATACAAATTTACACTTTAATGATTATAATTAGTAATGAATCAACAAAAATAACTACCGGCATAAAAAAAATCTAATTCGACCTAAATATAATTTCGGCACTGCATTTGAAGAATATATAATTGTAAATCACACTGCAACGGACAACTAATCTATTAATTCTCTTTCCTTATATAATCTCTTGATTTGACGCTTATCTTGATCGAGTAAACACATAAATATACAGAAATATTAAACATTAATATCACCAGAAATAAATAAATACAATAGTAATCTTATTATGACAATCACATCTAATGTTAGCCGTAAACTTGTAATTATATTCTAACTGTTTTAATGTTGTCAAAGGTTGACAACATATTATTTTAGGAGTTTTTAATCAATGCCATAGGAATATATATTAGTGTGCATTTAATGAATATACAATTTTCATTTAAAAAAAATTGTATTTATTACCTCTTGTAAAATAGTAAAAACTACAGTTTACTAATATTATTTAATACCTAAGACCTTGTAGCCTAGTGGTATTGGAGGATGATTTAAGGTGTTGCCCATGACCAATAGATCATGGATTCAAGTCCAGTCGTGGAAAAAAAATGAGTAGATTAGGTGTCGTTTAAAAACAAAAAAAAAAGTTAATATTATCTAATACATATGTAGAAAATAATCATTTCACTAAATACATACATTAATGCCCTAAGACATATGTCAGATAAACACTTGTTTTAGTATGATCAAATAGTATTTAGCTAAATTACACAAATATGTATAACACATCCACTGCATCCTGCTAGTTCCTACTGTGTGCCAACGGTTTGTCAGTTTGCTTTGTCAGCTTATCAATCCACCAACATCGTTGGTACGGGATTAGTCGGGTGCATCGCTTTTATTCATCGGACCACCGAAGAGGGAAGAGGGTGGGGAACCGAGGAGGAGCGGGGTGAATTAATTTCAATATATTTATTTATTTTAACTTTTTTGCACTCCTATAAATACATATCACACTCACAACTAAAATATATGTTTTGCAAGTTTAAGCGAAGAAAATTATGTTGAACGAATGCTGAAATATACATTTTGTTGGTGATTTGTATCACCAATATTATTTAAGTGTAATGGGATAAACTTGTTGACCAAATGTAATCTTAATAAATATTGAACATGTAAGGATGGTGCGGAATGCACGCTTGTTTGAATTTATTCTGATTAAAATACACCGACTGAACGGGGGTCCGGGGGCAGCGCCCCTGGGAACGGGGTCCAAGGGGCAGAGCCCCTGGCTGGGGTCGAGCTTTATAAAAAATGCATGGAAAATTCGAATTCGGATTCAAAACCCGGTTTTCCGACCAGTCGAATCAGACCCGAATCCGACCCATATTTGGGCGGTTTTTAGCAGTTTCGGAACTGCTTTTTGGCAGTTTTCGGTGGTTTAGAGTCTGCTTGAATATAGCATCGTGTTTGGTCATTTATTGAAGGAACTGGTACAAAAATTCTCTTATAACACTCTCAAAATTCTCTATTCTTGAACTGTGTTTTTATCCGATCGAAGATTTCGTAGTACCGAGGAAATACTTTGATCTGAAAGTATTTCACGACTTCACAATTTTCCAAGTAGTCGAAATCTAACCAATATTTCTCTAACACATTTTACCAGTGTTATCTCCCTCCTTGTCACTGTCACATAATTCATGTACTTCACTAGATTTAAAAGTTTGTACTTTTTGTAACCCGACTGCATGTAAAAAAGTCAATATAGAAAACAAAAGTAATCAATATCATCATCAATTTTGAAACTAAGAAAAGAAAATTTTAATCCTACCTACAAAATGAGGATGTGCAATGTTTACTAGACGATTGTATTGTATGTCACATGCATCCTGTACCTTACTGTTTCCCAAAGTACTATACTGCTTAAATGTTAGGCTTTCACCCTAACATGCTTTTTAACAGGTTGGATATCCCATAAAAATATAAAAAACATAGACAAATAGAATTGAATTTAGCGAAACATTTCATAAGCTGGATAAATACTTCCTCCGTTTCAAAATAACTGAATCATTTTTAAGTTTACGTTTTTTGAGACAAAATAATATAATAAGAGATTAATGAAATTAAATGGGGTAATTATAATGGATGACCCTACACTTTTTACTATTTTGTTGCTTTTTTAAATGGTGAAAAACTCAAATATAGGAAGATGACAGAAATAGATGGAGCCCCACACCTTTAATAATATTTAAAGAGGGATAAGTAAGGGTAAAGAGGTAATTTTAAATATAAAACTTACCAAATAAGGTAAATTATCAAAGTGATTCACTTATTTTGATACACCCCGAAAAGGAAAGTGATTCACTTATTTTGATACGGAGGAAGTATAAAGTTTTTGATACAAACAAATATGATAAGTTTATCTATATTAACATAAAAATTGAGTTCCAAAACCAAAGTTGCATTTAATTCCATGTTTTAATTCACTTCCTATATGCAAATTTATATTAACATAAAAATTGAGTTCCAAAACCAAAGTTGCATTTAATTCCATGTTTTAATTCACTTCTTATATGCAAATTTATATTAACATAAAAATTGAGTTCCAAAACCAAAGTTGCATTTAATTCCATGTTTTAATTCACTTCCTATATGCAAATAAATTCCAGCCTTAATTACACCATTAATTCACATTCAAACCAGTTACACTATTTTCCCTGCATTCTATCTAACTGCGTCATTTAACTTATTTAACTCCCGAAGATGAAAAGAAACCAATAATAGCTCATATAACTGCATCATTTAACTTCTAAAGAATACAAACAACCACTCATTTAACCCAGCAATAACTACTGAGACAATCTTAATTCCAGCCGTTACTGAATGTTATTCATATGTTCAGCAAATTCCAGCCGTTACATGCCTGCAATTATATAAAAATGGTTTAACCAAACTTGGCACAATTTTCATAGAAGTAAAGTGATTACTGAAGCTAAGCATAAAAATGCAAAAGGTTTTTATGTTGAAATAATTTATAGTAGTTTTAAAAGTAAACTGAAGTTCCATATGTTTCAGATACATTACAAATCTATGCTTATACAATTTTATTTTTGTATCCAGCGATGCAGGCCAAACTGGAGGAGCAACCAGTATTATTTATTTATTATTATCTTTTTGTAGTGTTAGAACCGTAATACTAATACAAATGTCTTTTTTTCTAAATTCAAATTTTATTTTTTATGTGGTGATAGCAGGTGCTCCCAATAACATGAATTTGGATATGAACATGTTTGGTGGCATTGGTAGACTTACAAGTTACAACACTAAACACTTCAAACGGTATCATGTCTACAATTATTCCCTCTCTCATTCAATAAGTTTATACAAACAAACTTAAAAAAAATCTAATTTTTCGCGTCATGATTCGTGATTTGATTAAGTTTTGTGTATTTTTTTAATTTAGGAGAGAAATGACGGCACCTATCATCGTATAAAATTTGTATGGTAAGCTATTTAATAATTGATGATGGTTTTGGTACCAGAAACAACATTTTTGATGGTTACATGATCGAATTTGCGTAACAACTTTTACAATTCAGTAGATGTATAAGGAGGCAAGTACCCTTTCGTACATAACAATCAACACAATAAGCAAAACACATATCAATTAACATTTTTTATTATACAAATGAACACTACAAAAAGTAGATTTACAAAGCAATGTATACATACCATGTAATTCTTCTAGGTCCTACTTATAAACATCAACTTCACCGATGAGGTCGAGCTTCAACGATCACCGACATCTTCCTTTTAAGATAATAAAGAACCAATTGTTCATCAATCGGGTGGAATCAGAACCCCAGCGGGAACAACTTTCCGGCAGATAACGATTTCAACTTTGATTTTGACTTTGGAACCCTCGATGCATCGATCACTTCATAGTTCAGAACCCATCAAATTGAGGTAAAAAGTAGCTGTTGTTCGATCGATTAATGCTTAAGCTGTAATAGTTGATTGATTGAATATAATTTTGATCGGAAATTAGTGTTACATAAAGATTCAAAAGAGGCGTGATGGATAAGAATTGTGAGCCCTAAACATGATATTTCCTCTGACTTTTAACTAATTTCACTTTTACTACCCTAAAGTTTGATTATTGAAACATTCGCTACTTTTTTAGAGCTAAGGGATCCTAAAAGACAAAGTCCCAAACGGAATAGCGATTTCCCTAAAGGAAAAAAAAAAACTTTGTATTCTTACACTCAATGGAAAAATTAAGTTGTCGGAGTGTCTTATAAATTTTCGTTATTATATAGTTTATATACGATACATTCAAGGTTGTATTTGCTTTAATGGCATCTCCTAATATAAACCCACTACCATATGTGTCCGCTATGTGACTTAAACCACCGACTACAAGGAACTACTAATTTACTGGAGTTTAATAAAGTTCTAATTATTATTTTTTAATAAAGTTTTAAACATTTCTTTTCAGGAACTACTAATTTACCGGTGTTGATTTAAAATATGTCAGCGTTTATCCTTAGTTGTTCTTATTAAAGAGAAAACACGAACATCCTAGCACTTATGTGTTATGAATAACGTACTTCCTCCGATTCAAAATAAGTGACACACTAACCTTTTTGAGGTGATTCAAAATAAGTGACACACTTTGAAAAATTACCTTATTTGGAAAAAAAATAGTATGACCCACACCCACTAACTATGTACTTTAACAAAGTGAAATGACTCTTTTACCCTTATTTTTTCTTTTAAACATCATTAACCTCACTTTATTCAAAAGGTGTGGGACTCATTCTCCACTAACCATCTAATTAATCTAATATAATCATCATTATAATATTTTGCCTCAAAAACCGTGAAATTCCAAGTGTGTCACTTATTTTGAATCGGATGAAGTATTTTGTATTATACTAATATAAGCACTCATATTTTCTAACTTTACATTTTCCTTTGAAAAACTTTTCTTTGTACATACTTTGCAATTAGCACCAATAACAGTTTATCGTGAACAAAGCCCGTGCATCGCACGGGCCATGCTACCTCGTATATAATAAATTATTAGCCCTAAATAGAAGTAAGATAAATTTAATAATTGAGATAAATATGGATAATCACATAAAATCTAATTAGTTTTTTATTTATTAAATCAGATTTTTTATTTTTATTCATACACGTTCTATTGAAATTATTATCGAACCACATTGTGAAATCCAAACTTCGTTTAGTCAAATTTTTCTTCCACAAGCCCCTTGCCTAAGACGGGTGTCAACAGAGAAGTCGGTTGGGACTTCTCCTCAACCGACGAGATTAGACCCATTGGCACGCCTCTTTTCCTCCAAGGCGTCGGTTAGATATATCGGCTATGAGAATAGTGGAGACGGTATTTAGGTGGGGCTAAGGTATTTTAAGAAGGTATTGTGTGTGTATATTTTATAATGATGGGCCCAAAAATAGAAGAAAATGGGTATTGATAGCATGAGTATGTCAGTTGGAGTGTGAGCTTTACGTGACAATGATTTAACAGAAACTAGTGGTGTCATTTACGTCACTATTGATACCAGTCTAACTCACCGGTTTGATTAGTGTACTACAACGAGGAATGTGCTGCCGCGCTTCGCTGCGGATCTATGAAGCGTAAAAGTTTAATAGTCTTTGTAAATAATAAGTGTTTAGATAACTAAGTATAATTAATAAACATATGGAATAAAAAAATATTTGAGTAGGACTTCACCTTGGTTTGCAAGGATTTTGGGCCTTACAATGTATAATATATGCCGGTCAACCAAGCCTATATTTGATGAATAAGATATATAATAGAAATTTTCAATTTATTGTAGAGGACAGTAACTCACCTACAGTACTTACGATGGATCTACACACATCTTAAAAAATCCTATCAACCAATGAGGTTAGTGTGAATAGTACATTTTAAATGCCATTTGTATTATAAGGGGAATTAGATAATAAAACAGTTTGACGTAATTTGCTGGAAAATGAGTACATGAGTTTACACATGTTTCTATTGAGGGTTTTTTTTTTCTTTCAAAAACAACGATACTCAATCGCTTTAAAGAAAAGATATGAAAAAAGTAAAATGTAGACAATCATACATCTATAAAGAGTTAGAGATACTGTTCTTAGAGAGACATCCACCAAGAGTGTGACTGAGAGTATATGAATCTATATAAAATGTATGTCCATGCCAATTCACTCAACACGTTTATTTACTATGGAAAGATTTGTTTACTTTTAGTATAAGTTTAGGTAAAGTAAACCGAACGTTTTATCTAAATCACTAAATTTATACAAATTTAATTTAAATCATTTATATAATAATATGAAGATACCAATTAATCGTTATTTTGCGTGGATGTACATCTAATTGTATGTGACTGAAAAGACCATACAACGGAAATAATCCGTGCAACTAAGCTGATAAAACACTAAATTTATACAAATTTAATTTAAATCATTTATATAATAAGGGAAATGCTAACAAGTGCCCTAAGGGCAATAGTTAAGAAATTTTTGTGGCTTAAATTAATTGTAAATTATTTAATAAAAAACCACCCCATGTATTTTATTAACCAACTTTAATTAATTATGCTTTTCTTTGTTGTACATTAACAACTTTAATCATTCTTAACCATTGTTCTAAGGGCAATGGTTAGCAAATCCCATATAATAATATGAAGATACCAATTAATCGTTATTTTGCGTGGATGTACATCTAATTGTATGTGACTGAAAAGACCATACAACGGAAATAATCCGTGCAACTAAGCTCACGGATGTTGTGTACTTGTGTGCAATGTCGACCAATTTTTTTATAAGTATACATTTCAACCCTTTAAGTTTTTAATAGCTACATAATTACCCTCCATTTTGCCTATGTTGCACATAACATCTACTGTAATTAACTGCGCTAATCATTTTCCAATATATATTTTATTCAAACAAAAGGCATAATGATAAACACAAGACTATGACCTAAAGTTGACCAAAGCAAAATTACATGACTTCCGAAATCTATAGTCATCATGTATTTATATCAAAAACATAGTATATTATTCCCTCAACCATCTCATATTCTTTGCATTCAATAATCAAAACTGGTATATGTCGAAAGCAGTAAGTCCCGAAAAAGACATTCATGTCAGGCTACTCGTGCTTATTTTCCAATGACGTATTTTCATTTAACGCTTCTTTTTCTACTTTCACCAAAAATACCATTTTTTTGTAGTTGGAGCTTTAACGCTTGATGTCGTTCTTTTCCCTATTTTCAAGCCCTTGCTTTAATGCTTCCATCCTTTTCCTGCATAATGTACAATGTCATGATTGCATTATCTTACAGGTTGTACACATATATAAATTTTTACAATAATAATAATAATAATATGTCAATAGTTAATTATTAAAAAAACCACTAGGGGTTGAATTAACATTAATCTGGCACCTTAAAATAGAATAAGTAAACAATACTTAATTGTCAAAAACAAAGATAGAACCATCAGTTTTGAGTTTTGACTACTCAAAGCATGCATGCATTATTGAAAAAGACAGTACTACCCCCAAACACTAGCCATCCTGTCATCTTGTAATTATTGGTACCCATTAAGCAAAATTAAAAGTTTCAAGTTTTTATAAAGATAAAATGAAGAAATGTATAATTAAGACTTAAAGTTTTGGTCTTCCTAGGAAAGATGTGATACAATGTAAATATGTAATGAACGGGCTGATTTGGGTTATTTTATATCTCAAACGGGTCAAAATATTGCCCGTTTTGGTCAGTTAACTAACCTGTCCGACCCGCCCGTTTTGTGAAATATAAAAATGGGTGTGTAAATATTACTTGGTATCAGTAAGACGGCCATGCAAACTCCATCTTTGGCGAAACCCGTCTGCACCTTCAACCCCACTTGCAAGAATCAACCGCCTTCAGTACAAGTTATAAAATGATAAGGCTAAAAGATCACTAATGAGTAATAACCACATAATGCAAGAAATATTGCTTTCAATTGCAAAACTGAAAAATAATTTCACTTTTTTATATTCTCATTAAAGTTTTGGTGGATTAATAAACAATGATGAATGGATCATTAACATACCTCTCTAACGTTGTGGTTTCTGACTCGAGTTGAGAAGCTCTTTCTTTTGCTAAATCTAAAGGCATTGATAAACCTAATTTGTATTCACTATCTTGAAGACGTTGTCTTAATTCCTTATCCTAAATCATTCAACAATCATATGTCACGTACCATTAAAATTATTTATTATCTTTATGCAAATTGATTATAAAGAATACCCGTTTTTCTGCACACTCCCGATACAATCCAATTTCTTCTTGACAAAATGGCTCTATATCATTAACTTGCAGGCCTGTAATAAGTTCTGTAATTCATTACAAACAAATTGATTTACTAACACGAATAGGACTTAAAACTTACACAAAAAAAGGTTCCTCAATATCCCATCACACAGATTAACACCTTCGAGTACGTGAGAAGCAATTTCAGGAGGAATTATGGGTGATGGTGGCCCCAACATTAAATCATCTCCAACCAAAACCGTTTCCTCCATTGTTGGCTGTGCATCGACTGAACATTCATCATTCACCAATACAGAAAACACATTACTACAATTGATTCAACTAATGGCTCCTTTTGATCTAATAAAACTTACAAATCAATCTATTTATAATTGATTTAACATGAACAAATGACATAATAATGGCTTGATTTTTTAGTTTATTAGCTGGTGATGCCATCAATTGATTTGATACATTAAACATGAAAGTGCAAATAAAAACAGTCATGATGCAAAATCGACATGAAAATATGTAGATTAGGAAATGAACGAGCATACCATCCATGATTGTTTCTTTTGATTGATGTTCGCTGCAAAAACAAAACAAAAGGAATCGGTAAATGCGGCAAGCGTCGAATTTAGAAGAAAACGATATATGGAGTTCATCTGCCAGCTAATGTATTTCGCGTGAAGCTCTAACAAGCATATATGTAACTGAATATTTTTTAAAATCCCAAAATCATAAACACTAAACCCTAACATCCGAAAAAAGAGAAAGAGGTACTTCACCGTACTAAATAATTTAAATTGGTCCGAGAGCGGAGCTGCTTTCCGGCGTGTGGACGTTTTCCGATCAATTTGCCTCGGTTAATTCGGTGTTCTTCCTCTGTTTCAGATTGTTTTGAGATTTATGCTCTCGTATTGGTATATGCCGCTTAGAAAACTGCGTTAAAACAAACGGAAAATGATCAAAAGTCTGTAACAGGTAACAACGGGGTATATGTGTAAAAATACAAATTCGTGTATTTTCATATTTTTATTTTTTGCCTAATATTATTAGTCAACTATGTTGTCCCCTAAAACAAAATACTTTAATTTTTAGGATTTGTATTTTTACAAGTAATATTAAACAAGTGATTAGTTTTAAATAGAAAACCAAAAAAACAGAATCAGTGTAACATCTTAACCTTCATCAAGGGCTGTTAACAAGATTTAACCCTTTGTCTAGATGCGAAATATGTTCTGACATTTTCGTCACAACATATGCACATGTTTTATAACCAAAGTAGTTCACAAATGATGTGTGTTTTTGTATATAAAGTACACCACGTCAATGTGGAATGTTCAAGGAGGTCCACATATATTTTAAAGTCTCAATGGACAATCATAGACCCTTGGATCAAGAAGATCAATGGTCCAGATTGTATCTGAAATTAAAGGGGTTTTTAACACGGAGGGGTATAATGGTCATTTGGCTCGAAAGGACCTTCTGAATCACTCACCATTGTTCCCACTCTCTCTCTCTCATTCCTTCCTCCCCACTCTTTCTCTCTCGCACATCACACCAAACAAAACCCTCAAAATTCTCTCTATTTCGGTGATTTCTACCGGATTTTCGCTAAAATCGTGTGCTCTTCACTCATTCAACATCGGTTTTCTTCTTCATTACTCTGTTATTGACATAGAATGGCGAAATCTCGGTCTTCTCCTTCGAAAACCTCCTCTGATGTACCTCTCTGTAAGTTCGATCATGTTTTTGCTGTTATTATTTTTTTTTTATCGTTTATGCACAAATAGTTGTTCATTTACTTATTTTTTTTATATTTCAAACTTTTCTAGGGTTTGTATTTGATAACCAGTCGATTTCATATGTTTTTTTTTATTTGTTCTCTGTTTTGTTGTGTTCTATTTAAATCACAAGTGATTTTCGAGTCATTTTCAGCTTTCTAGTGTTTTTTTAGTAAATCACGCGTGATTTATAGTTTATTATAGATTTTCAAGTGATTTCAGCTTTCTAGTTAATTTTATTAGAAATCACATGTGTTTCGTAGAGTGTTCACATGTGATTTGTACTAAACATGCTCCCCTTTATTTTGAAAATCGTTGTTTTTAGTAAAACACATGTGATTCATTGTGTGTTCAAATATGATTTGTAGTAAACATGCTCTGTTGTCTTTAGAATCACATGTGATTGTTATTTATTTTAAGTTTGTTTGTACTTATGTGATTTGAGTACAATCACATGTGATTTGATTAACAATCACATGTGATTTTTATGTAAAATAAAGTTTTTTCATAAAACAGAAGAGTCTATATACATAACAATATCACATGTAACTTGATTAATAATCACATGTGACTGTTATGTAAAACAAAGTCTTTTTTCTTCATAAAACAGGGAAGTCTATATACATTACAAAATCACATGTGATTTGATTAACAATCAGATGTGATTCTTATGTAAAAAAAGAGTTTTTTCATAAAACATGATTTCTATATAAATAACAATATCACATGTGATTTCATAAACAATCAAATGGGATTCTTATGTAAAACAGAGTTATTTCATAAAACAGATGAGTCTGTATACATAACAAAATCACATGTGATTTTATTAACAATCACATTTGATTAAATATAAAGACTTTTTATTTTTATTTTAAAATTTACCTTGTTTTAGTTGGTTTTTGACATTTAAATCTATTGCAGGTTTTCTTCCCTATTATTCGTGCAGAACATTTCTATTTGTTTGTTTTCTTCTTTATTCTATCTGTTTCACATGGAGTTATTTACTGTTCAATTTGACAAGTCATGGAACACAAGGATGCCCACAGATCCTTCTCAATAGCAGATGATTCTTAACAAGCTAAGAATGCGTTTTGCATCCAAAATTTTGACTCATGAGGTTAACTTTCATGTCAAAAAGATTATTGACAAGGCTACAATGTTCTACAATGAAAATTCCAAGGAAGAAATCCAAAAGATGATACTTGCAGCACGTTCAGACAGATCAAGTCGTGATAAAGTTCCACGTAAAGCTTGATAAAATTGTGCAAAAACAATGTTTGTTTTAAAACATTCTGTACACTATGCATTTGATCTTTTGCCACAATGTGTTTGTTTTGTATGTTTTTAACAATGTTGTACTTAATCCATCGTAAATAAAAATCACATGTGATTTAATTAATGCTCACTTTTGATGTTTTTTGTATTAATGTATAGAATGCTAAAATCACTTGTGATTGTTAATAAAATCACATGTGATTCAATACTAAGTAACATGCTCTGTTTTTTTATACTTGATGTTTACCTTCCCATCACATGTGATTTTGTTATGTATATATAATCATCTGCTTAATAAAATAACTTTGTTTTGCTTTACAGAATCACATGTGATTGCTAGTGAAAGTTAATAAAATCACATGTGATTTAATACTAAGTAACATGTTCTGTTTTTGTGCACTTGATGTTTACTTTCCAATCACATGTGATTTTGTTATGTGTATATACTCCTCTGTTTTATGAAATAACTTTGTTTACTTACCTGAATCACATGTGATTGGGAACAGCATCACCAGTGATTTAATACTAAGTAACATGTTCCGTTTTTGTGCAATTGATGTTTACTTTCCAATTACTTGTGATTTTTATTAACAATCACATGTTATTGTTTCTATGTACATGTCACTGTTTTTTGTGCACTTGATATTTACTTTCCAATCACATGTGATTTTGTTATGTATATGGACTCCTCTGTTTTATAATAAAAACTCTGTTTTACATAACAAAATCACATGTGATTTTTAATGAAATCAAAAGTGATATAATAAAATCACATGTGATTTAATAATTAACAACAAGACTAATAATTTAATTTGTGAATTAAACATAAATATTTATAATGACAAAATAGTCATCCAAATAATATTCTAAAACTAATAATTAACCATCATTAATTATCAAATAAAATGTAAGTTGAAATAATACATCATTTAATAGTACAAATACCCACTTATACTAAATACATAAAATTAATACTCTTCCTTATTTTTCTCAAAAGTCAAATGGCTTTTGGTTTGTCTCTTCCTCCTGTCAAGATTCCATTTCTCATCCCCTAGACTTTCATATTTTGGTTATTAGCTCAATTTCTCATGCATACATGCATTCCCAAAGTTGTTCAACTTTCCTCAGAAGACACATGACACAACACTACTTTTCCACTTTTCAAGTTAATCACCAAAATGGAAATTCCTTTTTGCTTTTTCTTTTCTTCTCAAACCAAGGTCATTGACCATCCAAATATGTTTGAAAATCCATCTTTTTTAGTCTTGAAAGACTTGTTACTTCTCTGCACACTCTCATCCTACTAGCAAAGTTGTGCTCATACAATCACATGTGATTTTTAAAGTGAATCACATGTGATTTGTTTCTTAACAACCTCCCATGTTTTTAAGCAAAGAAATCACATGTGATTCGCTCAACAACCTCATCTCAACGCAGTCAAATAACGTAAAGCAAACAATCACATGTGATTTGTAAACCGAATCACTTATGATTTGTTTCTTAACAACCTCCCCTGTTTTTAAGCAAAGAAATCACATGTGATTCTTTTAGCAACCTCACATGAAGCAGCCAACTAATACATAACACACAATCACATGTGATTTTGTAAATCAAATCACTTGTGATTTGTTTCTTAACAGCCTCCCCTGTTTTTTAAGCAAAGAAATCACATGTGATTCGCTAAGCAACCTCACATGAAGCAGTCAGCTAATGCATAGCACACAATCACATGTGATTTGTAAAGCGAATCACTTGTGATTTGTTTCTTAACCACCTCTCATGTTTTTAAGCAAATAAATCACATGTGATTCGCTCAGCAACCTCATTTCAACGCAGTTAACTAATGCATAGTATACAATCACATGTGATTTGTAAAGCGAATCACTTGTGATTTGATTCTTATCAACCTCCCCTGTTTTTAAGCAAACAAATCACATGTGATTTACTTAGGAACCTCATATAAATCAATCAAATAACGTAAAGCACACAATTACATGTGATTTTGTAAAGCGAATCACTTGTGATTTGTTTTTTTATCAACCTCCCCTGTTTTTAAGCAAACAAATCACATGTGATTCGCTTAGCAACCTCACATGAATCAGTCAACTAATGCATAGCATACAATCACATGTGATTTTGTAAACTAGTAATCTACACAATGCTACGCAAATAAATCACATGTGATTATTACCTGAATCAGCGGTTCTTTTATCTGTTTGATTGCTATTGACAGATTCTGGATTCAGATTCATTGATAACGTCAGTTTTTTTGATTTCGATTTCAGATCTGCGTTCAATTTCTGTGATTTTATAAAATAACGCGATTCGATTCAGATCTGCGATTTCTGTGTTTTCTGCAGTCGATTCGATGTTTGAGATTCAGATATACCGTTTACGAGTGATTTTTGAAGCTCTGGATTGAAGAAATCGCAAAAGGAACTCCAGCGGAAGAAAGAAGCTCTGGATTGAAGAAAGAAGGTCGACTGAGAAGGTTGATTCAATTTTTGGACGCTTGGACGATTATACCCCTCCGTGTCTAATTAAATGAATTGATCTTGATCATTGAATAAACTTGATCTAAGGGCTGTGATGTGTTCCTTGGGACTTTATAATTTTTGTGTTCTTCCCTGAACACAACTCCCACGTCAATACGTAAAACACTTTTGTGCATTGACTCCCGCCTACATAAACCATCCAACATTAAGGTGGCATAGTGAATTACTTTGGTTAAAAAACCTTACTAGGTATATATTTTGGGTGGTCACGGTAAATAGTAAATACTCCAGTTTGGTCGTGTAAATATGAGTAAAAAAACCGACTCTCCATGTATAACATGAATATAGAAAATCTCGTCTGGTCACTTGTTTAACCAAAATGTCCTCATAATTTCATCTTTAATTTCAATAAATTAGTGCAATTTAAGTTTATTGCCAAACAATTTGGCTTTAATTAAATGGCTTAATTTACATATTTCTACTAATAATTTGAATATCCTTTCAATTTGATTAGCTCCTTTTTATTCTCTTTCTTACAGCAAAACCATGATATCCAAGTTTTAAACACTAGTTGACTTTAATGTAAAGTCAAACTGTTAGGTTCCTTGAGTTTAATTTAGTTAGAACATGAATACATTCGTATTCGGTCTAACTTAGATATTTTGAAATTAGCACAAAAAGTATCAATGCTAATGGAATAAGTTTTTAGGGTAGTTTGTTTTGACACTTAATGATTCTATTACGTGGTTGCATCTGGTATGTTCTATTAAAATATGTCTAATGTCAGTCTGAATCGATACGATTGAAGATATAATCTGAATTATTAAAATTTGGCATAATTTTGTTATATTATGTTTAATTTTGATTATATGTGCTATGCATTTTGTTATAAATATTTATAATTGTAGTATAAAAAATAGTTTAGAGAGTTGAAATGATTCTTTTCATTATACAGTTGTCTAGAAAAAAAAACAGTTTTATTATTTAGATATTGATTTATATATAGTCTATGCATCATTCAGGTATCTACATCATATTATTTAATTTTTGATGTTCATCTCTACCAAATGACTATCTATCTGACTATCAATGGACATTTGTTCATAATATCGGTTTCTTATTCTTAAAGTTTAGTAAATTGATCATGGTTCATTAATTGTTGATGAAGGTCCCATACAAGCTGCGAGAACAGCATTAATGAAATAAGAATATCGTCTTGTACGAAATATGAAGTATGTGATTGGATATGTGATGTTGATAGCTCACTGTAACGCAAGATACATTTATAATTAGGGTGTGATTTTCTTATCATAACTTTTAATGTATGTATCTGTCAGGATCGAATAACCAAAACAAGTTATTGCCAACTCAGATCTACTAATAACAAGAAGTTGCAGCGGATCAACACTTGTATTAATATATTAAGAACAATATAATACTGTATATTGAACTAACAATGAACAATAATATTAAGAACACAGTGATTCACAAAAAGCTTCAATGTATATTATTGATTAACAATACACACGTACGTTTACAATTCGTAAGGAACTATTTATAACAGTCCTTTAAGCCTAACTATTTACCCTAGTTATTCTAGGACTTGATTTACATCGAATTATAAAAGATATACATTGAATAACATTCTATAACTAATTCTGCGAAGATCTCGGACTTGATTTGTTCCAAATACGCGTATCAGTAGTAACTGCAATCACCAGTAGTAAATCTGCATCATCAGTAGTAAATGTGATGATCAGTAGTAACTCTGATAATCAGTAGTAAGTCCAAAATCAACGTCATTAGTAACTACTAATGATCAGTAGTATCTTCAATGTGTGCATGATCAGTAGTAAGTTAGTTATAGTCTTCACAAGTATCAACTCATCAGTATCAAGTGTTTCTGCCCCATCAGTAGTAACCATAGTCTTCATCAGTAGTAACCATGATCAGTACTAACTGCAGCATCAATAATAAGTTGAACTGTGATTTGTTCTAACAATCTCCCCCTAAACTTATTGATTCTCTTTCAATCAATCAAGTTTCTTTTCACATCTTCCTCTTCTTTTCTTTTTCTTCCAACAGTTTTGCTCTTCTTTGATCTCCTTCTAATGTCTGTTGGTTTCTTTTATTCCTTTGTGCAATAATATATTTGCTGATCCTTTTAACAAATTCATTTAACTTGTTTTGAAACATCACAGCATTATTAGGCTTAATAAAGTTCATGCACCATAGTTGATAAAGAGTTTTCTCAGAGTGAGGATACTCTTTTTCATATAGGAATAAATCACACTTCTTACTTGTATATTCAAAGAAGTACATGTTGACTGTTGGTAGCACATTCCAGGCTTCTACATTTTCTGGATTTATAAACTTCTCTGAATATCTATCTGGATAGAAAGCAGCATCAATCATTTCTGTAAGGTAACATGCAGCTGAATTCTTCCAGGTCTTCTTGGTCATTCTTGGTTTACCAATAATCAACATCTTGATTATGTCACTTCTGGTTAGGGACATGACTAAAGGTTTCCAAGCTCTAAATCTTTGAGTGACCTTATCTTCTCTAACAATCTCAATCACATCATCTATACATCTCCAGTTGATGATTGGATTGTTTTGTAGGGGAGCAATGGGAAGATCATGAACTTGAACTATTTGTAGTTTCTTCTTTGGTTGTTCTAGTTCAGATTGATCAGTCTTCCTTTTTCTTGTAGTTAAAGAGAGTTCACCAGATGTTTCACCAGTTATAAGTTTTCTTTCTTTCATTTCTTTGGAGTTTATCTGTTCAAGCTTTGTGGTTTCCTTCTCCTTAATCTTTTGGTCAAGTAGGTCCTTCTTCTTCTCCACACAGTACTTCTCTATTAAGTTGATCAACTTCATTCTTCCAAAGGCCTTGGTATTGTGGCCTCTTGACTTCAAGAATGTGACCATTTCTTTCTTTTTGTCTGCAAATTGTTCTGGCATATCTGCCTTCTGCTCTTTGCATTCTTGTACTTGTGCTTCAAGAAGTTCTATTGTTTCAGATTCAAGTTGCCTTATTTTTAGTAGTTCTCTTCGTTGTAATTCTTTTCTGGTTTCTGCAACTTGTTTAGTTTTGACCTTTTGTTGAAATTGTGGCAGTTTTGATATGTCAGCTATATCTGCCAATTTAATTTCTGTGAAGGGTTGTCTTAGTATTCTAGCCCTTTCTGCTAATTTTCTGTTTTCAATGGCTAGAGAGACTTCAACCTTCTTCAAGTAATTTGCCCTTTTTACTTTCCACCTATCCTGCTTGGCTGATTTAGCATAATTGATTTTGTTGACCATTTCATGACCTTGTGCTCTGTTAGGTTGGTCTTCATCAGCAATTTCCTTTCCCTTTCCTATGTAATTGTCACTCTTTGTATCTGGTGTAGCTTCAATTCTAAATTTGTGACCATAGGTGTGTATTTGTGACATGGGAAGTATTTTGGGGTGTGGAGGTAAAGAGCATTCATCAACTTCCAACCAGTTGATATCATCATCAATGTCTTTCACCACCAATTGTGTTGATCTTGTTGCTAGTGATGGTGGAATTATTACTGCAGGCTCAAGTAGTGGTGGCAGCTCAATAATATCATCAGTAGTAGCCAAGGTGGTTACTACTGGTATATCTTCAGGAATTACTACTGATAGGGCATCAGTAGTGTTTGATGCCTCTTCTTGATTTACTACTGCTATGACATCAGTAGTAGTAGGAGTTACTACTGATGCTTCTTTTTGAGCTTGTTCTTCCATAGGAGCAGTAGTAGTAGCCTCATCAGTAATATCCATATTTTCTAAGCTTTCATCATTAACCTCTTCTTCATCAACTTTTGATTCTTTAAGGTTGAGGAGAGAAGTTGTTGCTGCTGCAATGGAAGTATCTATCATACTTTGTATGTTTTCCTTCTCCCCCTTAGTGAGCTCAACTGGTGGAGCATCACTACTATTAACCTTCTTTTTCAGTCTCCTTATAATCTTTGTTTGTTGATGAAGCCTTTGCTCATATAATCTCATTCTTTTGTTGATTGTGTTGATATGCTTCTTCATGTAAGTCATACTTTTTCCTTCATTGGTAAGGTATGTAAGACAATCATGTACAGTGGATTCAAGGTATTCCAACCTGTCCGTCAATTGTTTGTGTTCAATACTGCCCTCACTCCTTCTAGCAAGATTATCGGGCTCACTAACAGGTACATTGGCTTTAAGGTTTTCCATCCTTTCCGTCAAATCAATAGTTTCAGTTCTACCCTCATCACTTCTTGGTGATGAAATGGGTTGTTTGGACACTCTCTTCTTCCTAGAAGAAGCAGTAGTGCCCCCCTTGTGGTTTCTTGGCACCGGGGTCCTCTTAGTGCTTCCTCAAAAGAGTCATCACTAAGAGTTGCCGAGGTCTGGGTCCTATTGATGTTCTCACTATCCTGTGCACCCACCTTTGGGGCATCAGTAGTGAGAGCCCTTTCCTCATGCCCTCTCTCCTCCTTGGAGGACAACTCTTGGAGCCTGGGGTTTGACTCAATGGGTCCCCTGGTGTCCTTTAAGGAAGATTTCTTCCTTTTATATTTTTTCTGGATTGATTTGGTTAAAGGCTGGTCTTCTACAGAGTGAAGAGTAGCACTCTGCAGATTGAATTCATGTTCCTGGGACACATTCAGGACATCTAATTGGGTGGATGATTGAGTGACTGTTTGGGGTTGTGTTTGGGCTGCATTTGGGGGTGAAGGAGTGGGTTGAGGTTCAATTGGGGTTGTATCTTTGATTGAAACTTCTCCTAGATTTGGTTGATCTTTGATCATGTTAGGAAACAGAGGGGTTTCCTTGCCCGAAAATTTAAATTATTTTCTCATATTTGAGAAAACTTTCTTGTTCAACTCAGGTGTGATAAAAATGTTTTTAGGAGTTGACAAGTTTTGTAATTCACAATTTATTAAATGTTGAAGAAATCTGGGATACATTAAAAATTTTGAAGTAGAAAGATTTCCCAACATTCCCTCAAAAATCATATTTGAAAAATTAAAGACTTGGTCTGTGCATAAACAAACAACAACAGATGCTATTGACTTGTTAAACTCATTCCAAGAACTTCTTTTAGGAGAAAGACAGTGTTGAATGGTGTGTATTAAAAATTTCCATTGTGGGGAGAGAAGACCTTTTTGGAAAGTGACAATGTCAAGTCTTCCCTCATATCCCATGTTTTGTAAACATTCAACAAGGTCTTCCTTAGGAATAGAAAACAAACCTTCGTCGACGTGCAGTTGTAGATGGTGTCTGATGGATTGTTCAGTTATGGTGATAAACTTTCCATCCACGGTTGATTTGATCATAGATACATTTGCACCGTCGGTTCTTTCAGTATTGGTCCAGAAATCAACCAAGTGTTGTTGATATGATTTTGGATTTACAGTTAATGCAAACTTTATGTATGAGTTTTTCAAAAAGTTGACGATTGGACGAAAATCTTTCGTTCCGTCTGGGTTCTTTAGATTTGCACACATGTTGTGAAACTCTGAGTATTTAAGATTTGTTTGAACATCAAGAGATTGTAGAGTTGCCATTGTTGTCGATTTTGTGTTTGATCGTTTGATTTGAGAGAACAAGTATGAATGTTGTTACTGGTGCAGGGTTTATGATCGATTTAGGGTTTATCGAGGGGATTTAGCACATCGATGTGAGGATAATGCTAAACTAATCGACTTCAGCTATTTATATCTTACGATTTGATCTGCAAAAAGACTAAATTGCCCTTCGAATCATAACACAACGGATATTTTCATGGGGGTTAGTTTGGTAACTTTTACAAATTAAAGACCAGTAGTAAATTAGATATCAGTAGAAAACGTCAGTAGTATCTATGAACATCAGTAGTAACTAAGGATTTTGACATCAGTAGTAACTGTAGACATCAGTAGTAACTAATGAATTTTAATACTGACCTAATTTACCAACCCTAGCAGTAATAACCACCATTTTTAGAGACCAGTAGTATATGTGAGTACAATTGTTTACCAGTAGTATTGACATACCAGTAGTATTTGTGCATATTCAATACACACCAGTAGTAATGACCTACCAGTAGTATTTTGTGCACACAACTACATACCAAGTAATGACCTACCAGTAGTAAAACACTTATTAAAATAAATAACTTTTTACAACAGAAAAACTTTATACATGATTTTAAGTGAGAAATTAATTTATTAAAATCATTCCAATACTGCTAACTAAGAAGCTGAATCTTCCTACATCAAAAGCTTTTGTAAAAAGATCTGCTAATTGATTGTCAGTATGAATTTTAACTACTTTGATTAACTTCTTTTCATTGCAATCTCTTATAAAATGAAATCTTATTTCAATGTGTTTAGTTTTAGAGTGTTTTACTGGATTGTTCACAATACTAATAGCACTTTGATTATCAATAAAAATAGGAGTTTTAATGATAGAGATACCAAAGTCTAGAAGCTGGTTTTGAATCCAAAGTACTTGAGCACAACAAGCAGATGCAGCTACATACTCTGCTTCAGCAGTTGATGTGGATACATTTGTTTGTTTCTTACATTGCCATGACACCAGTCTTGATCCAAAGAATTGACATCCACCAGTAGTGGACTTTCTATCTTGACATTCACCTCCATAGTCACTATCTGTGTAGGCTATGAGTTCAAATGGTGAGTCATGTGGATACCATAGACCAAGTGATGGTTTGCCTTTCAAGTATCTGATTATTCTTTTGACAGCCTGCAAGTGTAGTTCTTTAGGTCTTGCTTGATATCTTGCACACACACAAACACTGTACATAATGTCAGGTCTTGATGCGGTTAAGTACATCAAAGAGCCTATCATTGATCTATATAAGTGTTCATCTACATCCTCCCCCTCAGCATCAGGATGTAGGTGTTTGTCTGTTTCCATTGGTGTACTTGCACTCTTGCAGTCTTTCATGTTAAACTTTTCCAGGATATCTTTGACATATTTTGATTGGTTTATCAAAATACCATCTGATCTTTGATTCACTTGGAGTCCAAGAAAGAAATTCATTGGACCCATGGAGCTCATCTTGAATTTGGTTTGCATGAGATCTTCAAACTCTTTACATAATAAATCATTTGTTGATCCAAAAATGATGTCATCTACATAGATTTGAACTGTAGTATATCATTTTTGACCTTTCTTGTAAACAGAGTCTTGTCAATAGCTCCTCTTTTAAAATCATTCTTCAACAAGTATGATGATAATGTATCATACCATGCTCTTGGTGCCTGATGTAGGCCATACAGAGCTTTGTCTAGTTTGAATACATAGTCACCATGTTCTGGATCTTCAAAACCTGGAGGTTGACACACATATACTTCTTCTTCAATTTTCCCATACAGGAATGCACTCTTCACATCCATTTGATAGACTTTAAACTTCTTGAATGAAGCATATGCTAAGAAAATCCTAATTGCTTCAATTCTAGCAACAGGAGCATACACTTCATCATAGTCCATTCCTTCTTCTTGAGTGTATCCTTGGGCTACAAGTATGGCTTTGTTCTTGATCACTATTCCTCTTTCATCTTTCTTGTTTCTAAAGATCCATCTTGTTCCAATGGCTCTTTTTTCCTTTGGGTAAAGGTACAAGTGTCCAAACAGCTTGTAATTTGAATTGAAGGAGTTCTTCTAGTTCAGATTGATCAGTCTTCCTTTTTCTTGTAGTTAAAGAGAGTTCACCAGATGTTTCACCAGTTATAAGTTTTCTTTCTTTCATTTATTTGGAGTTTATCTGTTCAAGCTTTGTGGTTTCCTTCTCCTTAATCTTTTGTTCAAGTAGGTCCTTCTTCTTCTCCATACAGTACTTCTCTATTAAGTTGATCAACTTCATTCTTCCAAAGGCCTTGGTATTGTGGCCTCTTGACTTCAAGAATGTGACCATTTCTTTCTTTTTGTCTGCAAATTGTTCTGGCATATCTGCCTTCTGCTCTTTGCATTCTTGTACTTGTGCTTCAAGAAGTTCTATTGTTTCAGATTCAAGTTGCCTTATTTTTAGTAGTTCTCTTCGTTGTAATTCTTTTCTGGTTTCTGCAACTTGTTTAGTTTTGACCTTTTGTTGAAATTGTGGCAGTTTTGATATGTCAGCTATATCTGCCAATTTAATTTCTGTGAAGGGTTGTCTTAGTATTCTAGCCCTTTCTGCTAATTTTCTGTTTTCAATGGCTAGAGAGACTTCAACCTTCTTCAAGTAATTTGCCCTTTTTACTTTCCACCTATCCTGCTTGGCTGATTTAGCATAATTGATTTTGTTGACCATTTCATGACCTTGTGCTCTGTTAGGTTGGTCTTCATCAGCAATTTCCTTTCCCTTTCCTATGTAATTGTCACTCTTTGTATCTGGTGTAGCTTCAATTCTAAATTTGTGACCATAGGTGTGTATTTGTGACATGGGAAGTATTTTGGGGTGTGGAGGTAAAGAGCATTCATCAACTTCCAACCAGTTGATATCATCATCAATGTCTTTCACCACCAATTGTGTTGATCTTGTTGCTAGTGATGGTGGAATTATTACTACAGGCTCAAGTAGTGGTGGCAGCTCAATAATATCATCAGTAGTAGCCAAGGTGGTTACTACTGGTATATCTTCAGGAATTACTACTGATAGGGCATCAGTAGTGTTTGATGCCTCTTCTTGATTTACTACTGCTATGACATCAGTAGTAGTAGGAGTTACTACTGATGCTTCTTTTTGAGCTTGTTCTTCCATAGGAGCAGTAGTAGTAGCCTCATCAGTAATATCCATATTTTCTAAGCTTTCATCATTAACCTCTTCTTCATCAACTTTTGATTCTTTAAGGTTGAGGAGAGAAGTTGTTGCTGCTGCAATGGAAGTATCTATCATACTTTGTATGTTTTCCTTCTCCCCCTTAGTGAGCTCAACTGGTGGAGCATCACTACTATTAACCTTCTTTTTCAGTCTCCTTATAATCTTTGTTTGTTGATGAAGCCTTTGCTCATATAATCTCATTCTTTTGTTGATTGTGTTGATATGCTTCTTCATGTAAGTCATACTTTTTCCTTCATTGGTAAGGTATGTAAGACAATCATGTACAGTGGATTCAAGGTATTCCAACCTGTCCGTCAATTGTTTGTGTTCAATACTGCCCTCACTCCTTCTAGCAAGATTATCGGGCTCACTAACAGGTACATTGGCTTTAAGGTTTTCCATCCTTTCCGTCAAATCAATAGTTTCAGTTCTACCCTCATCACTTCTTGGTGATGAAATGGGTTGTTTGGACACTCTCTTCTTCCTAGAAGAAGCAGTAGTGCCCCCCTTGTGGTTTCTTGGCACCGGGGTCCTCTTAGTGCTTCCTCAAAAGAGTCATCACTAAGAGTTGCCGAGGTCTGGGTCCTATTGATGTTCTCACTATCCTGTGCACCCACCTTTGGGGCATCAGTAGTGAGAGCCCTTTCCTCATGCCCTCTCTCCTCCTTGGAGGACAACTCTTGGAGCCTGGGGTTTGACTCAATGGGTCCCCTGGTGTCCTTTAAGGAAGATTTCTTCCTTTTATATTTTTTCTGGATTGATTTGGTTAAAGGCTGGTCTTCTACAGAGTGAAGAGTAGCACTCTGCAGATTGAATTCATGTTCCTGGGACACATTCAGGACATCTAATTGGGTGGATGATTGAGTGACTGTTTGGGGTTGTGTTTGGGCTGCATTTGGGGGTGAAGGAGTGGGTTGAGGTTCAATTGGGGTTGTATCTTTGATTGAAACTTCTCCTAGATTTGGTTGATCTTTGATCATGTTAGGAAACAGAGGGGTTTCCTTGCCCGAAAATTTAAATTATTTTCTCATATTTGAGAAAACTTTCTTGTTCAACTCAGGTGTGATAAAAATGTTTTTAGGAGTTGACAAGTTTTGTAATTCACAATTTATTAAATGTTGAAGAAATCTGGGATACATTAAAAATTTTGAAGTAGAAAGATTTCCCAACATTCCCTCAAAAATCATATTTGAAAAATTAAAGACTTGGTCTGTGCATAAACAAACAACAGCAGATGCTATTGACTTGTTAAACTCATTCCAAGAACTTCTTTTAGGAGAAAGACAGTGTTGAATGGTGTGTATTAAAAATTTCCATTGTGGGGAGAGAAGACCTTTTTGGAAAGTGACAATGTCAAGTCTTCCCTCATATCCCATGTTTTGTAAACATTCAACAAGGTCTTCCTTAGGAATAGAAAACAAACCTTCGTCGCCGTGCAGTTGTAGATGGTGTCTGATGGATTGTTCAGTTATGGTGATAAACTTTCCATCCACGGTTGATTTGATCATAGATACATTTGCACCGTCGGTTCTTTCAGTATTGGTCCAGAAATCAACCAAGTGTTGTTGATATGATTTTGGATTTACAGTTAATGCAAACTTTATGTATGAGTTTTTCAAAAAGTTGACGATTGGACGAAAATCTTTCGTTCCGTCTGGGTTCTTTAGATTTGCACACATGTTGTGAAACTCTGAGTATTTAAGATTTGTTTGAACATCAAGAGATTGTAGAGTTGCCATTGTTGTCGATTTTGTGTTTGATCGTTTGATTTGAGAGAACAAGTATGAATGTTGTTACTGGTGCAGGGTTTATGATCGATTTAGGGTTTATCGAGGGGATTTAGCACATCGATGTGAGGATAATGCTAAACTAATCGACTTCAGCTATTTATATCTTACGATTTGATCTGCAAAAAGACTAAATTGCCCTTCGAATCATAACACAACGGATATTTTCATGGGGGTTAGTTTGGTAACTTTTACAAATTAAAGACCAGTAGTAAATTAGATATCAGTAGAAAACGTCAGTAGTATCTATGAACATCAGTAGTAACTAAGGATTTTGACATCAGTAGTAACTGTAGACATCAGTAGTAACTAATGAATTTTAATACTGACCTAATTTACCAACCCTAGCAGTAGTAACCACCATTTTTAGAGACCAGTAGTATATGTGAGTACAATTGTTTACCAGTAGTATTGACATACCAGTAGTATTTGTGCATATTCAATACACACCAGTAGTAATGACCTACCAGTAGTATTTTGTGCACACAACTACATACCAAGTAATGACCTACCAGTAGTAAAACACTTATTAAAATAAATAACTTTTTACAACAGAAAAACTTTATACATGATTTTAAGTGAGAAATTAATTTATTAAAATCATTCCAATACTGCTAACTAAGAAGCTGAATCTTCCTACATCAAAAGCTTTTGTAAAAAGATCTGCTAATTGATTGTCAGTATGAATTTTAACTACTTTGATTAACTTCTTTTCATTGCAATCTCTTATAAAATGAAATCTTATTTCAATGTGTTTAGTTTTAGAGTGTTTTACTGGATTGTTCACAATACTAATAGCACTTTGATTATCAATAAAAATAGGAGTTTTAATGATAGAGATACCAAAGTCTAGAAGCTGGTTTTGAATCCAAAGTACTTGAGCACAACAAGCAGATGCAGCTACATACTCTGCTTCAGCAGTTGATGTGGATACATTTGTTTGTTTCTTACATTGCCATGACACCAGTCTTGATCCAAAGAATTGACATCCACCAGTAGTGGACTTTCTATCTTGACATTCACCTCCATAGTCACTATCTGTGTAGGCTATGAGTTCAAATGGTGAGTCATGTGGATACCATAGACCAAGTGATGGTTTGCCTTTCAAGTATCTGATTATTCTTTTGACAGCCTGCAAGTGTAGTTCTTTAGGTCTTGCTTGATATCTTGCACACACACAAACACTGTACATAATGTCAGGTCTTGATGCAGTTAAGTACATCAAAGAGCCTATCATTGATCTATATAAGTGTTCATCTACATCCTCCCCCTCAGCATCAGGATGTAGGTGTTTGTCTGTTTCCATTGGTGTACTTGCACTCTTGCAGTCTTTCATGTTAAAATTTTCCAGGATATCTTTGACATATTTTGATTGGTTTATCAAAATACCATCTGATCTTTGATTCACTTGGAGTCCAAGAAAGAAATTCATTGGACCCATGGAGCTCATCTTGAATTTGGTTTGCATGAGATCTTCAAACTCTTTACATAATAAATCATTTGTTGATCCAAAAATGATGTCATCTACATAGATTTGAACTGTAGTATATCATTTTTGACCTTTCTTGTAAACAGAGTCTTGTCAATAGCTCCTCTTTTAAAATCATTCTTCAACAAGTATGATGATAATGTATCATACCATGCTCTTGGTGCCTGATGTAGGCCATACAGAGCTTTGTCTAGTTTGAATACATAGTCACCATGTTCTGGATCTTCAAAACCTGGAGGTTGACACACATATACTTCTTCTTCAATTTTCCCATACAGGAATGCACTCTTCACATCCATTTGATAGACTTTAAACTTCTTGAATGAAGCATATGCTAAGAAAATCCTAATTGCTTCAATTCTAGCAACAGGAGCATACACTTCATCATAGTCCATTCCTTCTTCTTGAGTGTATCCTTGGGCTACAAGTATGTCTTTGTTCTTGATCACTATACCTCTTTCATCTTTCTTGTTTCTAAAGATCTATCTTGTTCCAATGGCTCTTTTTTCCTTTGGGTAAAGGTACAAGTGTCCAAACAGCTTGTAATTTGAATTGAAGGAGTTCTTCTTGCATTGCCTCAATCCAGTTTGAATCCTTCATTGCTTGTTGAATCTTCTTTGGTTCATCCTGAGACAGAAAACATTCAAACATACATTCATTAGCAATTAAACTTATGTTACACATGTTTGCAGTTAGACTTTTATTTAATTTGCTTCTTGTTTGTAGTTGTGAGTTAACATCACTAAGAATATTGTCTAATGGATGGTTCTTTTGAGTCCTTGAGTTTTTAGCTCTATCAACTACTAGTTGGTCTTCAAGATTTGACTCATTTGTCTCAGGGATTTGTTCCTCTTGAGGTTCTTCATTTTCATTGATGTTTGGTTCATCATCATTAGCTAGATCTGAGTTACTACTGGGATCAGTAGTATTTGAGGGATCAGTAGTATTTGAGGGATCAATAGTATTTGGATTACTACTGTCCTCATTGTCTGATTCACTACTGCTCCCAGAATCTGAGTTATTACTGTCCTCAGTATTAACTGTGGGAACAGTATCAACTACTATGTATCTCATCTCTTCTTGACCAGTATTGAAAGATGATGTTCCTTCCTTTTGAGTATGACAATTTGAATCACCTGCATTTAAATCCATGTTAGTGTTAAAGGATTTGGTTAGATTGTCTATGTTAAATAGCCAATCTAGACCATTTCCTTGTTCATTAGGAATATTTTCATTAAAGGATACATTGATGCTTTCTTCAATAATCCTTAATCTTTTGTTGAACACTCTGTATGATTTGCTTTGAGTAGAGTATCCCACAAAGATTCCATCATCAGCTTTACAGTCAAACTTACCAATTTGTTCTCTTGTAATCAAAATATTACAAGGACAACCAAATGATTTTAAGAAACTTATGGAAGGTTTTCTTTTGTTAAAAAGTTCATATGGTGTTTTATGATGTGGCTTGACTATTAATACTTTGTTTTGTACATAACAGGCAGTATTAACAGCTTCAGCCCAAAAAGTAATTGGTAATTTTGAGTCTGCTAACATTGACCTTGCTGCTTCAATGATTGTTCTATTTCTTCTTTCAGCTACACCATTTTGTTGAGGAGTTCTAGGTGAGCTGTATTGTCTGTCTATACCTTTAAGATCACAAAAGTTAATTAGGTTAGCATTTTTAAATTCTGTGCCATTATCACATCTTATGGCTTTAACTTTTTGATCAGATGTGTTCTCCAGTTTAACAATTAAGTTCTTGATGAGTTCACTTGTTTCATCTTTTGTCCTGAGAAAGAAAACCCATGTATATCTGGAAAAGTCATCAGTAATAACAAGACAATATTATTTCTTTCCAATACTCATTACATTTGTAGGTCCAAAAAGGTCCATATGTAAGAGTTGTAAAGGAACAGAAATAGAATTTACACTTTTGGACTTATAAGAAGACTTATGTTGTTTACCTTTTAATCATGCAACACAGTGATGATCACACATGAACAATTTTTGTGGTAATCCAATTACCAAATTCTTTCTTACTAAATTGTTCATATTTTTAAAGTTTGTGTGACACATCCTTCTATGCCAAAGTTCTGATTCAGTAGTGTTTGCCTTGGATATAAAACAGTTGACCTCATTTGAAGAAATGAGTTATCCCCCTATATCCAGGCAATACTACATGTTTTTCATCTAAAACAAAGTCAGGAGAAAGAATGATGCACTCAATGTCTGTGAAAAGAATCTTGTTCTTTTTATCACATACTTGAGACACACTGACAAGATTGTATTTTAGTTCAGCTACATAAAATACATCATCAAAGGTAATTTTACCATTAGTAACTGTACCTTTGCCTGTAATCTTACCTCCCTTTGGGTTCTCACCAAAGGCCACATACCCTCCATCAAATGACTTGAAATCTTTAAGAATTTACAGATTTCCAGTCATGTGCCTTGAGCATCCACTATCAATGTGCCATGTTCTACCTTCTTCAGGGATCTGAATGCTCTGCACAAGTAAGTAAAAGATTAGTTAAGTTTGGGAACCCAAGCTTCATATGTCTTGGGTTCATCCTTTGAGAAGTAAGATTTAGAAGATTTAATTTTAAACATTTTTGGTACCCATACCTGTTTAGTACTGGTGTTTTGTTTTACTACTGCCCTTTTGGATTTGTTACTGGTGTCTGAGTTTACTACTGACCTTGGTCTATACACATTATATTTAGCTTTTGAATACTTTACTACTGATGAACCAGTAGTATTTGGGTAATTACCATGTTTAGGATAACCAGTAGTGTTTTTAACATTTGGTTTGGCAGCAGTAGTGTTTTTAAAATTAGGGTTTTACTAGTATTGTTTTGGTACTGGTGCCCAACAGCATTGTAATTAGGGTGAGGATCAGTAGTAAACCTGTTAAAGTTTCTACTGGTGTTGGAAAAATTAAAATATTGTTTATTTTGATTTGTTTTTCCATTATTTTTGAAATAATTGCTGTTCTTTGGGCTTCCAACTCTTTTATTTTGCACAAATCTTGGTGCATTTCTTCCAAATTTTGGTGTTTCAGTTTTTTGAGATTTTGTTTTATTTACTACTGATGGATCAGTACTATCTTTTAACTTTTGTGTTTTTGCTTTTTCTTTAGAATTTTTAAATTCTTTGAACTCTTTGCAGTTAATTGGATTGAAGTGACAATCCTTTGCTAAATGATTTACTTTGTTGCAAATAACACATCTTAATTTCTTATCCTTAACATTTTCAGGTTTTCTTTGATCTAAGAGTTGGTTCTTGTTTCTTTCATTTCCCCTTCTTAAAATTTTTGGTATGTTTTCTGCATCATATTTAGGAGAGTCATTTTGACTCTGTGCTGTGTGAAAACTTATATCAATTGAGTTTGTAGTTTGATCATCATCAGATGTATCATTTGATTCAGATGTTTCATTACTAGTTTCACAGTTATTTGTTATTTTTAAATCATCTAAAATTCTTTCTGTGCTTGATTTAAGAGGATGGATAAAATTAATTGGAGGTGGAACAGCATGATATCCCACTCCATGCACAACTTTTTCAGTGGTTTGATTACTTGTTAATTCATTAACAATTTGAGAACTTTTTTCAAACTTTTTAATGGTTAATTTATTTTGTTCTAATTCCAGTTGATATTCTTCTAGTTTGATCAAAGTTTCTTTTAATTTTAATTCAAGATGTTCTTTTTCATAAGTGGTTTGAAGCAATTCTTCTTTTATCTTTTGATCAGTTATTTTATAAATTTTAATTTGGTTTTCAAGATCAGCTATACAATCATTATATTCAATTCTTCTATTTCTATTTAGAATCATCTCTTCAAGTGTTTCTTTATTAAGTTTTTCTAAATCTTTATATGCTTTAATGCATTCAGGAGTGCAAGATTTAGAATGTACCTTAGTAGGAGAGTCAGTGAAAGCCATGAGAGCTTGATTCTGTGCATGTTCCTCTGCTTGAAAGCTCCAATCATAACCTTGTCCTTGTTGTGAAACAAGAGCAGTTGAGTTTGACCTTTTGTCTGGCTGAGGACATTCTTTAGCAAAGTGTCCAAGGTTGTTACAGTTGTAACATTTGACTTTAGTCTTGTCAAATCCAGCCTTGTCACTTTTGTTGTAGTTAAGATTTGTTCTACCAGTCCTCTTCAAGAACCTTTTGGTTCTCAGGCTCAGCATAGCCATCTGCCATTTTAGATCCATTTCTTCAAGATCATCTGGATTCAATTGTTCCAAATCATCACTAATTAGTGCAGTGTGCACATGATTAGTGAAGAAGGATTCTCTTGCAGTATCTTCACAATCTGCAGCTTTTCCTGTAGTAGTTTCTGGAACTTGACCTGTACTAGATACAAAAGCAGCATTGTTTGAAGATAACATAGGAGTTTTAGAGCTTACCTCAGATTTAAACACACTAAGCTCATTGTACAATTCATCCAGCTCTTTTTCTTCCAGAGCATCACCTTGTCTATATATGACTGTGTACATAGACCATTCTTCTCCAAGAGATCTGAGAAACTTTCTGTTGACATCATCATTGTCTGGTTTCACACCAACTTGATTTAATTCACCAATGAGTTTGTTGAATCTATCAAAGATTTGAGATAGGGATTCATTCTTTTGGCCTTTGAAATTTTCAAAGTCCTGTTTTAGTACAGACTTCATGTTTCTTTTGGTGCTTTTGGTGCCAACAAATCTCTTTTCCAGTGCCTGCCACAACATCTTTGCATCATCATATTCAACAAAGAGATGTTGATAATCATTAGGTATGGCCAGTAGAAGAGTGCTTAGAGCTTTGAGTTCAATTCCTCTGTCTTTCTTCTCCTTTTCACACTTGAGTTTGTCTGCTTCAGTTGCAGAACTTGTTGCTTGATTTTGAAGGGTTTTATTTCCTTCAACAACAACTTCCCACATGGAATAATCAGTAATAAGCATGTATTGCTTAATACGATTCTTCCACATTCCAAAGTTATTAGGAGTGAGGATAGGGATTTTATTTGCTTGAGTACTTTCATTGTTATCAGTCATGATTAACAATCTGTGTGTGTTTAAAGATTAAAACTTTTTGTTGTTCTTAAAATTCGTAGATCTAGAACCAATAAGCTCTGATACCACTTGTCAGGATCGAATAACCAAAACAAGTTATTGCCAACCCAGATCTACTAATAACAAGAAGTTGCAGCGGATCAACACTTGTATTAATATATTAAGAACAATATAATACTATATATTGAACTAACAATGAACAATAATATTAAGAACACAGTGATTCACAAAAAGCTTCAATGTATATTATTGATTAACAATACACACGTACGTTTACAATTCGTAAGGAACTATTTATAACAGTCCTTGAAGCTAACTATTTACCCTAGTTATTCTAGGACTTGATTTACATCGAATTATAAAAGATATACATTGAATAACATTCTATAACTAATTCTGCGAAGATCTCGGACTTGATTTGTTCCAAATACGCGTATCAGTAGTAACTGCAATCACCAGTAGTAAATCTGCATCATCAGTAGTAAATGTGATGATCAGTAGTAACTCTGATAATCAGTAGTAAGTCCAAAATCAACGTCAGTAGTAACTACTAATGATCAGTAGTATCTTCAATATGTGCATGATCAGTAGTAAGTTAGTTATAGTCTTCACCAGTATCAACTCATCAGTATCAAGTGTTTCTGCCCTATCAGTAGTAACCATAGTCTTCATCAGTAGTAACCATGATCAGTACTAACTGCAGCATCAGTAATAAGTTGAACTATGATTTGTTCTAACAGTATCACACATCAATATTTAATATACTTATACAGTTACCTGTAAAGTCTGTATTGTGTGATATAACCATTAAAATTAGTGGTACCAAAGTTGCATTCAGGGATGTCCTTAATTTTTATAAAGTCTCAAGGGAAAAATCTTAATCATTGGATTAAAAGATCATTTAAACACCACCATCATCAAATCACATGTGATTCAATATACAACCACCACCATCATCAAATCACATATGATTCGATATACAACCACCACCGCCGGTGACCACCTCCGGCCGGCACAATCACATGTGATTGGATACGCAATCACATGTGATTGCAAGCAGCCAACGGTGGTGAAGGGTTGCCGGTGGTGGAGACGGTGGCCGATAGAGGTTGGTGGTGGTCGGTCGTGTTGAATCACATGTGATTTAATACACATGGGGTGGTGGTGGTCGGCGGTGTGCAATCACATGTGATTTAATACACATGAGGTGGTGGTGGTGTTGATGTGTTGAATCACATGTGATTCTAGTGGTGGTGGTGATTTTGGGTTGATTGATCCAATGGCTGAGAGTTGTTCCTCAAGACTTTATAAAATCATAGATCTTCTTGAACGTTTCTCTGTGGTACCAATATCAATTCTCTTTATTTGTGTATTAATCAAGTTGTCGGATTGAATTAGGCTCTTATCGGGTTGAGGGCCAGTTTGAGGAAAAATTCCTAATTGAAACCCAACCTAATAAGGAATCATGTTAGTTGGGTTCGGGTTAGTTGGGTTTTGAGTTTGTCTTGTTAATCTGATCGGGTTGGTCAGTTACACTTAATTGCTTAAGTTATAATTTTTTGTTCAAATATATTTGATGGTAAAAATATCTTAAAATTTAAAGTGATTTTTTAACTTCAATCGGGTCTAGTTAATCAGGTCAAACTAAAACTCGATAAAGGTAAGCATTCCTAACTTGATACCCGACTCACTGCTAACATTATGTTTGTCGGGTTGAGTTAAAAAAACTCAATATCAACATAAGACAGTTAAGACTCAATTATACACGACTCTATTAGCATAATCGAGTTCGGTATTTATAATGCATTCAACTTCTCAACAGTCAACACCTAACATTTTGTTTTTAATTAATAGTAAATGAATTTCACAATAACAAAACGGTATAACACGCACGCTTATAAACTAAATAATAATAAGTGGTGGTTAAGTGAAGTGAACGTGAGGTTGGAAACAAAATGACTGTCAACTTCAACTAGTTGAGCAAATTGAAACAAAAGAACTGGTTAGGGTGGGCATGGCCCTATGAGGATTTTTGGCTTCCTCGTGATTTTTTTTTAAATTATTGTTTGCTATAATAGTATTTTTAAAACATATAATCATATAAACTATAAATACAATCAATAAAAAAATTATATCATAAACGGTAAACTTATCAATAGTATATCATAAAACTTTGAATATAAAATTAGGTTCTTCCATTAATATACAAGATTTAATATTGTAAAATACACATACGTTATACAAGGACCAGGTTATTTAATAAAAAATATACATTGACATAAGAACACTGCCATTGGCAACACCATTTCCAAACCGAAGAGCTTCGTTCGATAGACATGCATAGGAGTACTTTTATCTGGCGACATAGAAAGTGACAGGACGAGAATAAATTATTGAGAAAGCAACAATTATCATATCAACCTAACCTGAAACGTTTTTAGTGACCTTTACATGTATCTAGACCATTCATCTTAAATTTAATACAGTATAATATGTATTACCACATTTGGTTAAATTAATATATAAACTAAGTACTAACAAAAAAAAATAACGTTGCAAAATTAAAAAACATGGAGGGTTGTTGGATTGTGGGCCCCTTACATGGAAAAAACTGGCAAGGAGAACTTACACAAGGTCAACGTCACTGTTTCAACGGCTCTGATGACTTCACACATTTCTATTCTTTAATCTTTATTACAGTCTCAGCTTTTTGCCAGTTTGTGGAGTGGAAAACGACGAAATTCCACCCTTTTCCTATCAAATTACACCACAAAATACAGAAATGTAAATTTTTATAGCCTCAAGGGTAATAAGGCTGGGGTAGTGATGCATCCTTCTCCGGTGTCATGGGCGGTCCGGCCGGTCCCTATATTTCTGATCTATCGCACCCCGCACATCAAGAACGCATCCCCATGATGGTTTGGTCATTTTGGCGACCGATAGAAGTCGCCTATAGTGTAGAATAAATGTTTGTACATTACGCATGATAAGTGGTACATATATTTTTAAGTTTTGGTTGTAAGTTTGTTCATCACTACTCAAGTTTGATTGAGGTTTGTCATGTGTTTGATCAGAAGAGAGAAAACTAATGTGACACTGACTTGATAACGGTCACCAAATTTGAATTTGGTCACTGAAAGTATGAGAATAATTGTTTGTCATTCTCATTAGGTTACACCTCAATATATAGTTATATGTGTCCTATAACTATGGAAATGATTGATACAATAATTCAAATATATACAAGATATATATAATATATCTTCCTATCTAATATACCCCGCAGTCGAAGCGGGAGGAGACCGGATACTCTTCAAATAAGAGTCTGAGTAGTCCTTTTGTAAATATGTATACGACTTGATAACGAGATGGACAAGATATTTATAATATATCTTCCTATCTAATAGTAACCATTAAGTCCACCCTAAGTTAGCAAGAGGAGACCGTGTAGAATACTAAATGTCCAGCAACAATAAAATCTCTAACAAAGTTGATGACAGTTTCAACTTTCAATATATTTGATATGATTGGTTTTCATTGGTGAAAAGCGTTTGGAGGTATCAAATTCAAACTCATCAATGATCGAGCAACAAAAATATATCTTTTTATGGTCACATAAGTTTATCCGTATCAATCTCGGGCTTCCTGCTTGTGCTCCATCTGTGATTATTCGACTAGCGAAACCAGTTGAAACTCATGATATTAAAAAAAAAAAGATTAATTTTATAATTATCTTACTCATTCTTAAAACATTTAGGCCTTCTAAATTTAGAAGTTCTTAATCTTAAACTTAATCTTAAATTCTACTTTGGGAAACATCTTAAACACCACAAAATAAAAAAATATTGTTTAGGGGATTCGAACCCAAGACCTTTTGCGAGTACGAACTATGTGTTAACCAATTGATCTACTTGATACTTTGCTTTATCCAAAAAAACATCCAACATAACGCATAAACTTAAAACGCACAGTCAACCAGCAGCCACTATCCGCACGACCACAACCAACAACCACTATCACTACCGTCTTCACCACCCACTACTTGATCGCCGTCAAATTTAGTCACAAGGTACCCGCCGCCACATTGCGCGGATAAACTGCTAGTTGTGTAATAATGATTGGAATTCTATTACAGATGTTAATTAGTAACTCATTCCCCTTTTTCTACACATACTTGGTGCTTCGGAATACACTCTACTTTGAGTGCATCAAGTTTCAAATTTGCACCGGCAACCCATTTACTTTAATCATTAATAAATGAGGACATGGAGTTTTTGGTAATACATAATCATAACAATGCTTTGTTGGACCATTTTACCCAAGCGTTTAATATAATATATCAATTTGTATGATACCAATATTCATTTTGGTCTCTTGACTCATGTTTCTATTGCTATTTTATACTTGAGATCCTTTAATTTGGGTTATGTACTTTACAATTGTAGTTTAAAAAACTCAAACTCTCTATTTAAACTAAAAAATATTTAATACACTTTCTAAACATATAAAAAATAATATTTAGTTAATGCGTATTTATAAATTTATAGAGAATTCTTGAATTCATTAAAAAACTGCTTCATACATGTCCCTTGTGACATATTTTAGACAACTCCTTATTTTAGCAAAATATCTAATATTGTTAAAAATCATTTTCTTATATGTTATTGTTTATTTTGTCAACGGATTTCTAACCTAGCGTTATATGTGTTCGTCACCAACCGAATACTTGTGGATTCAAGTTTCACTAGAGGCATGTTTAATATTAGTTATATATGTGAATATTTGTCTTTATGAGAATATTATGTTTTCATCAAACTTAAAATGTTATATGTGTTAACCAACTGATTTAGCGTCAACAAGGGAAATTTGTTTTGGTAAATCATATTTATCTCTAAGCTCGTCGAGGATTAAACTCTCATTACTTCCAAATGAACTCATATCCGGAGCCAAGTATGTTATACGTTAGAGGGCCATTATATCACTTTTTTGAGCTACATTATGTAATATGTATTTTTTTTTTTTCTTAAAGCAAAAGATCATCATAAATAAAAACCGGTAAGTATCAAACCCAATTATTTTATATACATGGCGTTAATTAACTGTTAGTATATATAACTACATTGCTAACATTATAGAGTTTGTGATGTTAGCTTGGAAATAATAAACGGTTGTTGGTAGTTAATCATTTGAAGAAAAGAAGATTGATCATTTATGAGTGTATGTATTGTTAAAGTTTAGAAGAACATCTCTTCAATACTTTTTGAGTTCCTTTGTAGATCCTTTCATTTTTTAAATTCCAGATGCTTCCCATTTATCAATTTTTAATCTATCCAATCATTATACTTCGCAATAATTAGCCTTTCTTCAAATTGGTCTTTATGTACAAAAGAGATAATAATAATGTCATTAACATACACATACAATTATATAATTAAAGATATTCAATATTAAATTTTCATTATAGTTATGTTTCAATCATGGCGTGAATTCGTTGTAATTTTCTAATGGGGGTCATCTCTCCTTATATATCCATTTATTTATGTCCGGTACCATATATTCTTGGTAATGATGGTCCTGTTTGATATTTGTGCAATAACATTTTGACGCCTTTTTTAGTTATTTCATGAGACATATGCACCACCTCTTCCATATTCAGATTCTCACAATACCCATTCACTAAACTATTGTAAGCACCATCTGGGATAAAAAAAAAAAACTTACAACATTTCACCTCGCAAACTTACATTATTAAAATAAAAAAAAATAGAAAATAATAAATATTTATTATTATTAATAATATAAAGAAAAGAAAATTAAAATTAAAAAAATGATTTTCTTTTTAAAACCCCATTGTACCACCTCCCGCCATTTCTCCTCGCCAAAGCTCTTCCCTCATCTCTTCGATTATCTGATGAGTTTCACCGATGAACCCAACCGAATAGGTCGTGCCAACAATGTCAGTTGACCAACGAGAACAACGAACGAAACCTACGAACTATTGAGACGGGTCTTAGATGATAACAATATATATATACAACTAACCATTTACAATGAAGATAAAAACAATAAATTTTACAATCATTGATCCGTACATACATATTTGTACGTTTTTAGTGGCATATGAGTTATCCACCAACCAAAAAACAGTTCCAGTTATTAAATTTTCTAAGCTTTCAAACTCAACAAATCATATTTAAGTTAGCCATATAATAACTAAATTATCATAACGTAAATTATTATCGAGAGAGATCTATGTAAAATGGTCTGGTTTAATACGGTTTGACTAACTTTATATTTAGACTGTTATTTTCAGGGCATTTATTAGAATAATACGAACTAATGGACCAAATAGAAAATACAGCATCTCTGAATCGGTTTCCTATTAGTTTCGCACCTCTTTCTCTTTCTCCATTATCTGGTTTTATTCGTTTCACTCGTTTTTCTCTCTCTACAAGTCTGTACTGTGCGCGTAATCGGAAATCCGAAATAACAAAAAGCATTAGGAGTCTGTCGGAAGTTGTGGAACTCAAATTCAGCGATTCTCCGGCTACATTTTGCTCCCGTAATGTTAGATTCCGGCGAGAATTTAGCTACTCATTTTATAATAAGGTGTTGATCTCACACTCTTTTAATTTCTCTCTCTCAAACTCCTATTCCCCCTTCTAATGTTAACTTATTTTATTTTATTATTTTTTATTACGGTTTTAGCTTCCTTTTTGGTTGTGCCTTTATAGTCTCTGATTCCGTGATTCGATCTTGCTTTTTAAAGTAATTAAGGAATCGGATTCTCTTATATTTCTTCTGCAATTACAGCGTTTCCTTTTTAGTGATAAGTAGTTTGACGTAAAATTACAATAAGAGGTAGGGTTTTATGCTGTGTTGAATTTGTATTGATTAAATATTGACGTGAATGTGGATGATTACGATGTTTTTGGTCTGTTTGTTTGTTTCTCTCGTATTGATTTTGAGTCTGTGAGTTTCCTTTGATGTAATTTCATATTAACAAATACCATTATTCCTCTGATTATTCTCTTAACTTTATATTTTATTTACTTATTTATTTTGTTTCCTCCAATATATTCTACCACTTAATTTTACTGAATTAATTGTAAATCACTCCCTTTTTTATGTGATTATTTGTATTTAAAGTTTTTATCATGATTAATTTTTCTGTTTAATTGATTACAACCTCTGATATCTGTGCATTATCAGGTGTTAGAATGAATGAAAATCAAAATGTAAGAAATAGAAATCTGGAGAGACCAATTCCAGGATGCTTAGGAAGAATGGTGAATCTTTTTGATTTGAATACAAGTTTAGGAGGAAACAAGCTGCTCACAGATAAACCACACTATGAAGGTGATTGGAACTTTACTATGTTCTTTGACCTTTTGTTTGACTTCTTTATTAGTGTATTACTTCCCCAGATTTGCTCATATAATTGTATACATAACAAAATAGGTAGTGATTTTTACACCACATCTTTTGACCTATGTACCACAACAATTGCATTATACACTTGTACAGTGTGCAGGATTACTTGTACAGTGCGGTATAGGTATCAAAAAATGTGGTATGAATCTTAATTCCCTAATAAAATGTTACATTGAACAGGTTCCCCAGTGTTTAGGAGTCAATCAGATGTGTCAAGAACTTGTGTAATTGATGATCAAATGGTAATTACTTTTAATTATGCCTTTTATTATATACAGTGGTAAATTTTGTAGTCTTGTTCTTGATATAAAAATTCGTTTTTTCTGTTGGGGTTGCAGATAGTGCCTGAATTAGCAAAATCGCCATCAAATAGGAAATCAAACGGGACACCTATAAAGATGCTCATTGCACAAGAAATGTCAAAAGAAGATAGCCCTAAACAAAATTCCCCAAATTTGGTTGCAAAATTAATGGGTCTTGATGATCTTCCACAAAATCCTCAACTCAATTCAGCTTCATGCAGAACGAATTCAAGAAGATCAAGAAGCCATTCGGGATCATTGGATTTTACACACGAAGAACTTAATCACTACAAAGATGTTTTTGAAATATGGCAACAATCATGCAAAACTTACAGCGATTTACCACAAAAGGGGAGATATAAAGAAAGCAAAAATGATAAAAATGACAAAAATATGGCTCTTGTTCGCGAGAAATTTATGGAAGCAAAACGTTTATCAACTGATGAAAAACTTCGCCAATCCAAACAATTTCAAGATGCTTTAGAAGTTTTGAATTCTAATAAAGAATTATTCCTCAAATTTCTTCAAGAACCGAATTCGTTGTTCTCACAACATCACAATCTACAAACTGTACCACCACCACCACCACCAGATTCAAGACGGATCACGGTTCTTAAACCATCTAAGTTAATCAACGGTCACAAATTAACCGTTTCAGAAAATAAAAATGAAAAAAAAATAAACGAAAATATGTGGGAAAAATTCAACAGTAACCATAACCCTAGTCAACCAACTCGTATAGTTGTACTAAAACCGAGCTCTGTAAAAGATATAAAAACCGTTATATCTCCCCCTTCATCACTACAAACATCAAATTTTGATGACGGTTTTTACGGCGATCAAGAAGACGATGAACCGCCACGTGGCGTACTCAAAAGTCAAAATTTGACCCACAGAAGAGACAAAACCCTAATTTCCTCTGTTCTTTCAAACGGTTATATTGGTGACGAGAGTTCGTTTAGTAAATCTGAAGTTTATTATGCAGCAGGAAATCTGAGTGATTCAGAGATGATGTCACCAATTTCTAGACATTCATGGGATTATATTAACCGTTTTGGCAGCCCGTATTCATCTTCTTCATTCAGTCGTGCATCTTATTCACCAGAATCATCGGTTTGTAAAGAAGCTAAAAAACGTCTTTCTGAAAGATGGGCGATGATGTCATTAAATGGTAATGTTCAAGAACAAAGACACGTGAGACGAAGTTCAAGTACATTAGGTGAAATGCTTGCACTTTCTGATCTGAAAAAATCAGAAGAAAATAACTGTCATAATGATGGTGGTGATGTTAGTCCTAAAAACCTTGTTAGGTCAAAATCTGTTCCGGTGTCTGGTTCTGATTTGTTGAAAGTCAAACAAGATGATACTAAGGAGTTGACCAAGGAAAAAAGTGTCAAATCATCGTCGTTTAAGGGGAAAGTTTCGAGCTTATTTTTCTCCAAAAGTAGGAAATGTAGCAAACAAAAATCAAATAAATCGAATGATGAAAATCAATGCGGTAATGACACAACGGTTAAAATGAATGATCCCGTAGGCGAGCATTTACCAGAGGTATGCTATGCATTCTGTTTTAAGTCAAAATATTGGTCAAAGTTATATATCTGATTTTTCATTTTTATTTTGCTATAATCGTCTAAAAATGTTAATAATTGATTCTTTACAGGCTGGATTTGTGGTCACAACTGGAAATGCTGTTGAGAACCAGGACCAACCGAGCCCGATATCGGTTTTGGAATTACAATTTGAAGATGATAATGAACATGGTAATTTTTATAAACTTAATTAATGAATTATTCTAATTTCAAGGTTTTTTAATCTTAATTTTTCTAACATGCATCGTTTTCTAACTCAATGTTTAGATCCGATTAAATACAATTTAATCGATAAATCACCTCTAATCGGATCGATTGCACGGACTCTGTCGTTTGAAGACTCTGTTGTGGGGCCCGTTCCCGTTTCGGGTAAAACCTCTACACTTGAAGAAGAAGAAGAAGAGGAATGTTTATTTTATGTTCAAACATTACTATCAGCAGCTGGAATCGATAGTGGGGCCCGTTTAAATTCATTTTTAGCCCGATTTCATTCACCCGAAAGCCCACTAGACCCATCTTTAAGGGAGAAGTACATGAACCTTACCACGGTTCACAACTCCAAACAAAGACACCAAAGATCGTTTCAAAAGCTCGTGTTTGACTTGGTCAACGAGGCGTTAATACGCGTGCCAAATAAAGATGTATCAGTCGTTGACCACGTGTGGGCCCGGGTGAAGGAATGGGTATCTGGGGAAGACAGGTGTGTTTGGGGTGGTGGTGATGGTGGCGGTGAAGATGACTACACCACCAGCACCACCACCACCACACTGGCGGTGGAACGGGTGGTGAGGAAAGAGGTTGTTGGGGAGATTTGGACGGAGCGTTTGAGATTGCAAATTGATGATATGAAGAAGGAAATAGAAGAGAAATTGGTGGAAGAAGTTGTGGAAGAATTTGTGCTAGAGTTGTTGACAGGTAGAGTGATTTTGTCTTATACTTTTTAGTTTTATTACATAATTATTTGTCTATTATTAATAATATTATGAGTATGACTATGATATGATGTTTTGTGAGTTTCCACAAGTATGATATGATATAAGCGTGAGTGTGAGAGGGTTATGCAAGTATGTAAATAATATTTATCAACATAATATTTATCAACCAAAAAGTAACCATAAAAAGTAGTCATATAATTTTCAGCCCAATCAATAAAAGAGCTGTTGGGATAATATGTACAGGTATCAATTTGGAGTTATCCATGTCAATTTGGAGTTATCCAAATATAAGCTACTGCTTATATCATATGTCACCATTCAAACTTGTAGCTTCTGTTTATATCATATGATTCCTACTCAATAATTAATATATAACGAACCCATTAAATCACTGAAAAAGAAATGGACAGGCGTAATTGACGGTATCTATGATTTATTAATTTGTTTTCAAGACAGAAAGTGCCAAATTGTAAAAAACACAAGTTGGAGGTTGAACAGTTGTTTAAAATTAAAAAAAAGGCACATGTGCGATTATCAAAGGGTTTAAAAATCAAATAAAACTTCTAAATCTTGTTGGGTTCCAAAAGGTATTTGTGTTCTTTATTAATTAACAGCAACCGAATTTTGAGTTTGGAGGTAAAACTTTAGTTGGTATTGGTAATCAGGTTTTTTAATTGGTATAATTCATCAAGTGAATCTATCTTTATACAAGATCATGATCATCTTATAGTTTACGGGTTTATGGATTCCTCGATTTGAGAATGTTTCTAACTTAACTCAACTCTAAAATAAATTAATGTAGCAAAACGGGTAAATGGAGTTAGCTCGATCAAAACACAACCTACTGACCACGAGTCAATCATGGTAGTGTATTCTTTTACTATAAAGATCAACTTAAAAACTCTATAAATATTTAGAGCAAATGTATTATATTTTGGTTCTCATGCATCTTAATTACAACAATGTATCCGAGAAGAGAGGTGACTTGTCGAATAATCGTGGCAATTACGATTTACAATCGAGTGAAACATCGTACTAATTCAAATTGTAACATATGACCACCGGAACAGGAGGGACGAAGAAGCCGCTAGCAGAGACGACAAACTTGAAAGGAAAAATTGGGGGCTGTAGAATATAGATAGGTTAAGATGAAACGGCAAAATCAGTAATAGAATGGTGCTACTGATTATCACTAATATAATTTTATTTTTATCATTATATTTTTAAGTGGATAGTAATTTTAGAAATAAAAAAGGTAGATCATAAATTTGGGAAGCAAAAGTTAGTTGATACAAAAAATTATTTCTTAAATGGGAAAGAGGAATTCAATGGCCGCAAAAGAAGGTCCCGTACTCCCGTTACTGTTTGAGCAATGCATGACGCATTCATCTGTCATGTACATTAAATGTAATGAAGTTCAGTGTAACATTCTTTAATTTAATTTCTTTTACAATTTTAACTCAGAGTTATTTATAAGTTTTTTTTAATATTATTTTAAAATTCATCTTAAAAATATAATCTCTTGTTTATATTCATATAACATTTTTTTATGACCCATAAAAATATTTAAAACCACTCACGAAAGATACCTCAAACTATATTTACACACAAAATGTTTTTTAACGTTCCACCAAGTTTATAATTGTAGACCAACGGCGGAGATTTAGCGAGCACCATGATATGACTTGGCACCTCCAAATGCCTTTTAACGGCAATTTGACGTACCCTCGCTAGAGCTCTAATTCATTATAACGCATTAATAGCGTTACTATTTTTTTGTAAAACTTTTTTACAAGGTTGTCATATAATAACCTACAAAACTCTTCATTTTATAAAATTAACATCAATCGTTCAATATGCATAAAATGCATAAAATTAACTAATTCAAATTTAATGATACAAATAAATAAAAAAAATTTAAAAGCGAAAAAAGAGAAAGGGAAGGAGCTTCCGCAAATAAATAAAATAATGGAGCAATACTACATATACATCCAAAAAAGTCCAGGTAAGACTTAGTTTAATGAATTACAGAATTTCATATAATTAGCCGATTTTCCTTCTATAAATTGATGAAGACGTTAAGACGATGATCACGCTTGTAAGCTGGCTTTGAATTTTGATCGCGACCCAGTTATAGTCCCTTTTCCCCTTTAAAGTTAAAAGACATGATATTACTTCATACTGAATATTACTACTTATCTTCCTAATTATTCGGTTGATACAAATATTCAAATCAAATTATTAGATTAAGAATTAAAACTAATAGATTGTACATGTAAATCATTTTATGAATATAAGAATGAAGTAGAAATATTTAGTAGGAAACAATACAATTGATCTTAAAGTTATTCGTAACTTATACGAATTAAGTATATATTTGTTTAAAAAGTTAAATTGGGTTAAATTTAGTTTTTCTCTCTCTAGGGTTTGGCGATCGTCGAATCTCTCCTAGGGTTCTTTTTTTCCGATCTTGATCTCATTCCTTTTCCCGGTGATCGGGAGGGGGGGTAGGGTTGGGTTTGTCAATGTCTAAAGAGGGTAGGGAACGGAGTTGGACATTCAATATCGGAAAACAGGCTGCAGCGTTACGTACCAAAGAAGGAGATCTGCGACGGGTGTCAAAATCGTTTTACGTCACCAATTTTCCAGCTTCTTGGGAAATCGATGATCTCTGGAAGGCTATGCAGGCGTTTGGTCCGGTTGTCGACGTCTTCATCCCTCGGAAACTGTCTAAGATTGGGAGGAGGTTTGCGTTCGTTCGGTTTATTAGGGTTATCAATGTTGATCCTTTTCTTGACCGATTGAACGCTGCATGGTACGGATCGTATCATCTGTTCGCTTCATTGTCCAGGTTCGATCGTAAACCGCGCAAGGAGAAGTTGAATGATGATCGTGATAATGGTCATCATCCTGTGCATGCTGGGCGTGATACGGGTCGTTCAATTGCTTATTCCCGTGAAGTGAACAAAAATTTGAAGTATTCTGAATTGTTTAAGCCTGCGATGTCATTCTCTAAGCCTGGCTCGAAGCAGATGGTTACAAAAGAATTTGTTAAAGGGGCAGTGGCGAAGAAAACATAGATCTTTTTAGATAAGAAAGACTTAATGCCTCTAAATGATTCAGGTACTGTGTTGGTCGGTCAAGCTAGAGAGCTTTCGTTAATTGAGAACATTAAAATGGTGTGTGCCAAAGAAGGGTTCGCTGAGATTGATTTTCAGTACTTAGGCGGTTCTTGGATTTGGATGGAATTTGATGATAAAAATGTGTGTGATAAGTTTAAAAACCACGCAGATATGATGTTCTATTTCACACAGCTGTGGTATGTAGATGACAAATTCGTGGTGGACGATAAAGTGGCATGGGTGCGTATTGACGGGTTACCGTTATTGGCGGGCACGGTTAGTGCCATAAAAAAGATAGTGGCAGATTGGGGAGAGGTGGTTTATGTAGATGGGGAAAATGAAGAAGGAGGCACAGGAAAGGTATGTATTAAATCAAAACTCGGGCCAAAGCGCAATGAAGAAGTAGAGGTGACGCTAGAAGGTGTTAAATATACTGTGTGGGTTTACGAGATAGCGCTGTGGCAACCCACTTTTCGAAACGCGGATGTGGTAAGCAATATGGATGAAGAGGAGGATGCCGGTTCTTTAGAAGGATCGGCAGATTCCAATGATGATGAAGCTGATGAGAATGGGGTTGCAGGTAATGATTTGGGTACGAATTCAGTGGGAAATGGGGTTGAAAACCCGACGGCTGAGGTGGGTCCGGATTCGGTGGAGCCTCCAAAGGCGCCAGTAGAGGATATCCCAGTAGAGTCGGTGGGTAAGCAGTCGGATGGATGTTCACGGCAGATTAATGTGGATGATGTTGACAACATTAATCCGATTACGGAAGGAGGTGCAACTGGGCCAGGTTTTTCTTCTTCCTTGTCTAAGCCTCCAGGTTTTGATCACGTTGTTTCTGGTGCTAATAGAAAGGCAGCGGTTGATGGTAGGGAGGATTCGGGTGAGTCCACGGGTTTCATGAAAAAGTCGGTTAAGTCAATTTCGTTGGTAGAAGACTTAAACAGGTATATTTCTCTTGGTCTTGCTTTAGGTCACGATATGGAAGGGTGTCAATCGACATTAGATCGCATGATTAGTAGTATGGGTGTCGATAATGGTCATTAATGAATATAATGTCCATTAACGCGTGTGGAATTGGAGATGTGGTGAAGAGAAAAAGGATAGGCGCGGTTTGTAATAAATTCAAAGTTTCTTTTTTGGGTGTTCAAGAGATTAGGGTCTCGAAGGTTGATTGGTTTATGATCAAGCAGGTATGGGCGAATATGTCCTTTGATTTTGCTTTAAGTAGCGCTATTGGCATGTCGGGAGGTCTTATTTCCATCTGGGACCCGAACTTGTTCTCGTGTTCCCGTATAGAAAGCTTTCGAAATGTGTTATTTGTGCACGGAGAATGGAAGAATAATAAGCTTAAGTGTATTATGGTTAACGTTTATGCCCCTCAAAATATTGTTGAAAAAAGGCGGTTATGGGAGTTTATTGATAATTACATGCAGATACATGGAGGGAACTTTATCATTTTTGGTGATTTTAACGCGGTCCGGGATGAAGGTGAAAGATGGGGGTGCGGTTTAAATGACAGGGAAGTCAGGGATTTCAATGGGTTTGTTGACTCAGCAGGTATTGTCGAAGTTCCAATGGGGGGTTCCGCGTTCACTAGACTAAGTTCGGATGGTCGAAAGATGAGCAAACTTGACAGATTCTTTGTTAATGAGGGGGTGTTTGAAGTGTGTGCAGATCTTACAGCTAAGGTTTTATCCGATATCGTGTCGGACCATCGTCCGATCCTGCTGTCTCAGGAACCGGTGGACTATGGGCCTCGAGCTTTCCGGTTTTTTAATTCTTGGATGGATGACGAGTCGTTTGAGGATTTGGTCAAATCTGCATGGGAGGTGGAGGTGAATAATTCTAGTCATTTCATCATTTTTAAAGACAAGTTAAAGGCAATGAAAGAGAAGTGCAAGAGTTGGTGGCGCAGCAAGAATGCGGAGCAAGTGGAACGAAAGAAAAAATTGTTAGATGAGGTGAAGAATATCGAGCAAAAGATGGATGATTTTTCGGTCTCTGATGGTGAACTAGCTGATAGACAGGCGGCCAAGCTTTCTTTGTATAAGTTGGAGTCTAAAGAATGGAAGGATTTAGCTCAAAAAGCTAAGGTTAAATGGTGCATAGAAGGTGATGAAAATTCCGAATATTTCCACGGAGTTATAAATAGCAAGAGACGTCATTCTTTGATTCGTGGTGTTAAAGTTGATGGTGAGTGGATTACCGTCCCATCGGAAGTCAAAGATATTTTTTCCGCTTATTACGCTAACAAGTTTAAAAAGGTTCCGGGTATAAAGGTGGTGCGGCGTAGTGACAGGTTTAAAAGGCTTTCAGTTGAAAATTCAGCGATGTTGGAAGCTCCGGTTGTAACACCTCAAATTTTAATACCAAAAATCGGCCAAAATAAAACATTTTATAAATAGAAGAACATCCTCGATTCAGATTTACAAAAACCTTGGTATGAAATCAGAGTATAAAAGTAGGTGTTACAAAATAGATCATAACCAAGCTAAGACTAAATCCAATCTAGTGCTCTTCTATTCTAGGTCCCGCATCTCTATCCATGCGTACCTAAGTCTTCGATCCCGAACCTGAGTACATAGCAAAACAAAACAAGGAGTACGTGAGACAAAAACGTCTCGTGAGCTACATGGGTTTAGACCCCAAGGTTAATGATAATAACCGAATCACAATCAAACAAACAAACAAACTCATAAGCTATCACCCATCTGTCTAGTCACCCTATTGTGACTCTAATACCTTGCTTTCCTAGCAATCATACCTAGTTGTCAGGACATCCCCAACCAACTAGAACCACATTAACTTATTAACCGGGGATCCCCCGCGTTAACAAGCTTCAAGGTAAAGGCAAGAGGGAATCGCCCAATCTACCAATACCTGCCTTACTCGCCGGACTACTTCCAGTTAGCAAGACTACTATCATGGAATGGGCCGATGGGGATCCGCCCAAATGCTCCCCATTCCATACCTCATGACCGGGGATCCCCCGAATCATCACATCATCTCACCATATCATAACTCGATGGTTATGTCAATCTAGCTCTCGGCTATCACGTCTATCATCAAACAAGTTAGTTCAATACAACTATCGGTATAACTAACTATAAACTACTAGTCTACACAAATAAGCAAATAGACCACAACACAAGTAATAAAATGTATTTCATAGGCTATGTACTCAGTAAAGTCCACACGTACTCACCTTAGCAATAAGATGCTCAAACCGTGTTCTTGACACCCAATCTCTTGCTTCTCAATCCAATCAACTTTCCAAGGCTTCACCAAAAGCCTAATACAATTATCACAATATGATCAACATCAATTACTACTACCAATGTGTTCATCTACCTCTAGATAACACCCATCAATCCATTTCCCCCAATTATGGTGATTTACCAACCCTAGGTTTAACCAACCCTTAAGATTCTTACAAATCTTAACCATACACTTGATTCCCTTGTTAATCCACTATCTATTAAGTGTATACACCATTTATTTAACCATTAATCACCAACCCAAGAACTAGGGTTTCAAACCAAAGCACCAAAATACATAGATCTAAAGCCACAAAGATCAAGGAGTGAAGATATACCTTTAATCTTCACTTAGGAGTGAAATCTATCAAGCTTTGATGAAGAAATCAACCCGAAACAGCTCTTGCACTCAAAAATCGCCAAGGGGAGAACTAGGGTTTTGAAAATGCATTAATGGTGGAAAAACCCGAATTTAATGTACTGGTCGGACTGGCTCGCGTCCCGCTCGCGCCGAGCTCGCGTCGCGAGGTGACGCGGATCTGCCCCTTGGTCGCCGCTTTTTACCAGACTTCGCGTCTGGTTCGCGTTTGGCTCGCGCCGCGAAGTCGACGCGAAGTCGACGCGAACTTCTCGCGTTCCAGCTCTGTTCCCTCTGCTCAACCTCGCGTTTCGCTCGCGCCTCGCTCGCGCCGCGAACTTGCCTGTGCAGCAGGGCTGCACTTTTCGGTCTAGGTTTCAACACGGTTTCGTCCATAACTTTCTCATACGGTCTCCAAACGACACGAAACCAATTCCTACGTTCTTTAAACGATTTATCCTTATTTATCATATTTTTGTACAATTTATTTATTTACAAATTTCGGGTCGTTACAACTATCTACCCCTTAAGAAGATTCCGTCCTCGGAATCTCATCATAGTTCACGAAACCCGGGTACCTCTTCCGAATCTCGTCTTTGACTTCCCAAGTCAAATTCGGCCCAAGTGAATGCTTCCACTTGACCAACACCAAATCAATCTCCTTATTCCGAAGCTTCTTTGTTTTCGTTTCTAATATAGCCTCGGGCTCTTCAATCAACCGATTCGGCCCGTCAACCCGCAACTCTTGCAAGGGAATAATATTTTCAACTTCCCCGATAAACTTTTTCAAATAACTCACGTGAAAGGTGTCATGCACACCTTGAAGCTCGGGTGGAAGTTCCAACTTAAAAGCTTGAAGCCCGACCCGTTTCAATATTTTAAACGGTCCAACATACCTTGGACTTAACTTTCCCTTTTTACCAAACCGCATCACACCTTTCCAAGGTGACACTTTCAACATCACCATATCACCGACATCCAAGTCGTATGGTCTCTTCTTCAAACCCGAATAACTTCGTTGTCTATCTTGGGCCACTTTCATGTTGTTTTGAATAATACCGATCTTTTCATTCGTCACCCTCACGATCTCGGGACCCGTGAGTTTCGTCTCTCCCGCTTCCAACCAACAAGATGGAGTTCTACATTTCCTCCCATACAACGCCTCATAAGGCGGCATCTTAATAGTCGAGTGATAACTATTATTATACGAAAATTCGACCAACGGTAAATGTTCATCCCATTTACCACCGAAGTCTAACACACACGATCTCAACATGTCTTCAACCGTTTGAATTGTTCTTTCACTTTGACCATCGGTTTGCGGGTGATAAGCCGTGCTCAACCGCAACTTTGTACCCAACTCTTCTTGTAAAGATCGCCAAAATCTCGAGGTAAACCTCGCGTCCCTATCGGATACAATCGATAACGGAACCCCGTGGAGTCGAACCACCTCATCAACATACAACTTAGCCAATTTCTCAAGTGGCAACGTTTCCCGAATTGCTAAAAATAACGCACTTTTGGTCAACCGGTCAACTATGACCCAAATGGCATCGTGACCTTTGCTCGTCTTCGGTAAACCTACTATGAAATCCATAGTTATATCTTCCCACTTCCCGGCCGGTACAATTAATGATTGAGCTACCCCATACGGTACTTGATGCTCGGCTTTCACTTGTGCACATGTGGCACACTTAGAGATATACTTGGCCACTCTCGTCTTCATTCCGGGCCACCAATAAACCCGTTTCATATCTTGATACGTCTTTGTACTTCCCGGGTGAATCGAATACTTCGACTTGTGCACATCATACATCAACTCTTTTCGGATACCACCGAACTTAGGAACCCAAATACGACCGCCTACGGTCTTCAACCCTTGTGCATTTTCGAGAAAATGTTGGTTTTTACCTAACCGTTCTTGTCTTAACTCGTCTTTTCCCATAACTTCTCGTTGGGCATTCTTGATTCTTTCGATGATGCTCGAGACGACTTCTATACGTGATAAAATTCCTCGGTTCGGGTTTTCATATACCTTTCGGCTCAAGGCATCGGCCACCACCTTCGCCTTACCCGCGTGATACACAATTTCACAATCATAATCGGCAATCAACTCGATCCACCTTCTTTGTCGCATATTAAGGTCTTTTTGTGTAAACACATATTGCAAACTCTTATGATCCGTGTACAACGTACACCGAGTACCATACAAATAATGTCTCCACAACTTCAAGGCAAATATAATCGCCGCCAAATCCAAGTCGTGTGTCGTGTACCTTAATTCCGCATTCTTCAATTGTCGCGAGGCATACGCGATCACCTTTCCTCTTTGCATCAACACACAACCGAGCCCTTGATTTGAAGCATCACTATAAACCACAAAGTCTTCCATACCATCCGGTAACGTAAGGATCGGCGCGTTACATAACTTTTCTTTTAACAACTTAAACGCCTCTTCTTGCTTCTTCTCCCACACAAACTTCTCACTTTTTCTCGTTAACTTCGTGAGTGGAATCGCGATTCTCGAGAAATCTTGTATAAATCTCCGGTAATAACCGGCTAACCCAAGAAAACTTCTAACCTCGGTAGGAGTTCTCGGAGGCTCCCAATTTGACACCGCTTCAATCTTGGACGGATCAACTTTAATACCATCACACGTCACCACGTGACCTAAGAATTGCACCTCCCGCAACCAAAATTCACACTTTGAAAATTTTGCATACAACTTCTCCCGTTTCAACACATCCAACACAAGTCTCAAATGACCTTCGTGTTCTTCTTCGGTTCTCGAATAGATCAAAATATCGTCAATGAACACGATCAAAAACTTATCAAGGAACGGTTTACAAACCCGATTCATCAAATCCATAAAAATGGCCGGCGCGTTTGTAAGACCAAACGGCATCACTAGAAACTCATAATGACCATAACGTGTACGAAAAGCCGTCTTCTCGGTGTCACCTTCTTTCACCCGAACTTGGTGATAACCCGACCTCAAATCGATCTTTGAGAAATAACTAGCACCTTGCAACTGATCGAATAAGTCGTCAATTCTCGGCAACGGGTAACGGTTCTTAATAGTTACCTTATTCAACTCTCGGTAGTCGATACACATTCTCATCGAACCGTCTTTCTTTTTAACAAATAACACCGGTGCACCCCACGGTGACGAACTCGGACGAATAAAACCTTTATCTAACAATTCTTGCAATTGGGTCATCAATTCCCGCATCTCGGTGGGAGCTAAACGATATGGAGCACGAGCAATCGGCGTCGCTCCCGGAACTAGATCAATCTTAAACTCGACTTGTCTCTCCGGTGGCAAACCGGGCAAGTCATCGGGAAATACTTCGGGAAAATCCCGAATAATCTTGACATCATCCATTGACTTCTTTTCCTTTCGGCCATCTAATACATATGCAATAAACGATGTACAACCTTTCGATATACTTTTTCTCGCCTTAATGGCGGTAATCACATTAGGCATGTGATGTCGTTTCTCCCCATACACATACACTTTTTCATTCTCGGGTGTCCTAATCGACACAATTTTCTTTCCACACAAAATCTTGGCTTGGTGCATACCCAACCAATCCATACCGATAACCACATCGAACGCCCTAATTCCCATGGGCAACAAATCCACCTTAAACTTTCTACCGTCTATTTCTATTTCACAATTTCTATAAATACAATCAACCATAGACGTTTTCCCGTCGGCTACTTCTATCTCATACATTTCATCTAACTTTTCGGACGGCACATTTAATTTACAACCGAACTCATAAGACACAAACGAATAATTGGAACCCGAATCAAATAAAATATGAGTTGGCAAGGAGTTAATGAATAGAATACCTGACACCACATCGTGTGCCTCCTTCGCCTCCTCCCGAGTAAGTTGGAAGGACCGCCCCTTCACCTTCGCCGGCTCCACTTTCTTTTGAGCCGTGGACACCATCGACTCCATCCCCTTCTTTGGGCACACATTGCTATAGTGCCCCTTCTCGTGGCACGAGAAACACTCGATCTCGGCCAAGGATTTTGACTTGCATTCACGGGCCATATGCCCCGGCTTTCCACAATTATAACAAGTTTTCGACTCCCCTCGGCACACGCCGGCATGAGTCTTCCCGCACTTCTTGCACGAGCCAACACTTCCTTGTTTAGAGAAGCTCGAAGTGAACTTCCCCTTCTTATAAGTACCCGAGCCACTCTCGGCTTTTCTCTTCTCGCCCACATGGGCCCTTTCGGCAACACGTGCCTCATTTACCTCCTCTACACACCGGGCGGCACTAATAGCCTCATCTAGCGAGACCGCCCTTTTCACTTCCAATTGATAATCCCACGGTAGCCCGCTAGCATACCGAACCACTCTCAGCCTCTCATCCGAGTAGGTTTTAGCAACAAACGGGAGCAATCCCGTGAACTCCCTCGAATATTCCTCCACCGACATATCACCCTTCTTAAGGGTCACAAACTTTTCATGCATCTTTTCCAAATCCCTTTCGGGACAAAATTTCTTTTTCAACCTCGTGGTGAACTCATCCCACGACATCTTTTCCACCACCTCCTTCCCGAGGGTCTCATACACAATATCCCACCACACCATGGCATCTTCTTTCAACAATTGTGACGCATACGTCACCATATCAACATCCTTACACTTACTACTTCCGATAACCCTCTCGGTTTCTCGGATCCACCTCATTGTTACTTTCGGGTCCGAACTACCCGTATACACATTTGGCTTACAAGCCATGAAGGATTTAAATGAACAACCTTCTTTCACAACGGGCCTAGCCCTAGCATCACTTTGGCCACCCGTGGAGGACTTCCCCTCCCCGGTGCCACTACCTCCGGTTTTCTCATCCGACTTAGCTTCGGATTCACGGTCTCCACCCGACCTTTCACGGTCTCCAATAATTCGGTGCACTTCCTCGGCCACCGTCCCCTTGATTTGGTCGATAATAGTTTGGAGATCCGCCATGGTCACCGGAGTTCTATTAGCTCCGACCTCCGATTCGTCAACCCGATGCATTGATGGTTGACTTTCTTGCTCATCCACCCTCTCAACAGGAGGTACTTCCTCCTCCCGGTTCTCCGGGGCTTTCCCACTTCTACGAGTGTTCACCATTTCTTTCGATCAAGACTATACGAAAGACATTAAACATTTAGTACCTCGTGTACAACCCAATAGTCGCATAAGACTCAATATCCACAATCATATCAAATTCATCGGTCCCCTAGGTTCAACCCTAAACTTAGTATAAAGTCTCAAGGTCAACCTATGATCTCAAGGAATCTTATATTCCTAATGCTACAGTCTAAGACTAGGATGGTCATCCAACCTAATTCGCTTAAACTATAGCTCTGATACCAAGTTGTAACACCTCAAATTTTAATACCAAAAATCGGCCAAAATAAAACATTTTATAAATAGAAGAACATCCTCGATTCAGATTTACAAAAACCTTGGTATGAAATCAGAGTATAAAAGTAGGTGTTACAAAATAGATCATAACCAAGCTAAGACTAAATCCAATCTAGTGCTCTTCTATTCTAGGTCCCGCATCTCTATCCATGCGTACCTAAGTCTTCGATCCCGAACCTGAGTACATAGCAAAACAAAACAAGGAGTACGTGAGACAAAAACGTCTCGTGAGCTACATGGGTTTAGACCCCAAGGTTAATGATAATAACCGAATCACAATCAAACAAACAAACAAACTCATAAGCTATCACCCATCTGTCTAGTCACCCTATTGTGACTCTAATACCTTGCTTTCCTAGCAATCATACCTAGTTGTCAGGACATCCCCAACCAACTAGAACCACATTAACTTATTAACCGGGGATCCCCCGCGTTAACAAGCTTCAAGGTAAAGGCAAGAGGGAATCGCCCAATCTACCAATACCTGCCTTACTCGCCGGACTACTTCCAGTTAGCAAGACTACTATCATGGAATGGGCCGATGGGGATCCGCCCAAATGCTCCCCATTCCATACCTCATGACCGGGGATCCCCCGAATCATCACATCATCTCACCATATCATAACTCGATGGTTATGTCAATCTAGCTCTCGGCTATCACGTCTATCATCAAACAAGTTAGTTCAATACAACTATCGGTATAACTAACTATAAACTACTAGTCTACACAAATAAGCAAATAGACCACAACACAAGTAATAAAATGTATTTCATAGGCTATGTACTCAGTAAAGTCCACACGTACTCACCTTAGCAATAAGATGCTCAAACCGTGTTCTTGACACCCAATCTCTTGCTTCTCAATCCAATCAACTTTCCAAGGCTTCACCAAAAGCCTAATACAATTATCACAATATGATCAACATCAATTACTACTACCAATGTGTTCATCTACCTCTAGATAACACCCATCAATCCATTTCCCCCAATTATGGTGATTTACCAACCCTAGGTTTAACCAACCCTTAAGATTCTTACAAATCTTAACCATACACTTGATTCCCTTGTTAATCCACTATCTATTAAGTGTATACACCATTTATTTAACCATTAATCACCAACCCAAGAACTAGGGTTTCAAACCAAAGCACCAAAATACATAGATCTAAAGCCACAAAGATCAAGGAGTGAAGATATACCTTTAATCTTCACTTAGGAGTGAAATCTATCAAGCTTTGATGAAGAAATCAACCCGAAACAGCTCTTGCACTCAAAAATCGCCAAGGGGAGAACTAGGGTTTTGAAAATGCATTAATGGTGGAAAAACCCGAATTTAATGTACTGGTCGGACTGGCTCGCGTCCCGCTCGCGCCGAGCTCGCGTCGCGAGGTGACGCGGATCTGCCCCTTGGTCGCCGCTTTTTACCAGACTTCGCGTCTGGTTCGCGTTTGGCTCGCGCCGCGAAGTCGACGCGAAGTCGACGCGAACTTCTCGCGTTCCAGCTCTGTTCCCTCTGCTCAACCTCGCGTTTCGCTCGCGCCTCGCTCGCGCCGCGAACTTGCCTGTGCAGCAGGGCTGCACTTTTCGGTCTAGGTTTCAACACGGTTTCGTCCATAACTTTCTCATACGGTCTCCAAACGACACGAAACCAATTCCTACGTTCTTTAAACGATTTATCCTTATTTATCATATTTTTGTACAATTTATTTATTTACAAATTTCGGGTCGTTACACCGGTCACTTTGACCGAGGTTAAGATGGCGGTGTGGAGCTGCGGTAGCGACAAGGCCCCGGGCCCAGACGGTTTTTCGTTCTCTTTTATTAAAAAATTTTGGGATCTTCTGAAACTTGATATTTTTAACTTTGTCGTTGAGTTCTTTGATACAGGTTTTATTCCGACCGGGTGCAATGCTTCATTTATTACTTTGATTCCTAAAGTAATAAATCCTCTTGCGGTGATCGATTACCGGCCTATAAGCCTTATTGGTGTTCAATACAAGATTATTGCCAAGCTTCTTGCGCTCAGGTTGGCGTCGGTGGTCGATTCGGTGATCAGTCAGGAGCAATCGGCATTTGTAAAAGGGCGCCAAATTTTAGACGGTCCGTTGATAGTGAACGAAATTATCGCTTGGTTTAAAAAGAAAAAGAGAAACGCCATGGTCCTTAAATTTGACTTCGAGAAGGCGTATGATTCTATTAGTTGGGAATTCCTTGATCGTATGATGGAGTTCATGTCTTTTCCTCAAAAGTGGCGGAAATGGATTAGCGCCATGCTTCATTCGTCTAAGGCATCGGTTTTGCTTAACGGTAATGCTTCTCGTGAGTTCAAACTGGAAAGAGGCCTTAGACAAGGGGATCCTCTATCCCCTTTTCTCTTTATTATTGCCATGGAAGGTCTTCACGTGGCCATGGAAGAAGCAACTTCTAAGCACTTGTATAATGGTATTAAGGTTGATGATAACTCGCCGGCATTATCTCACTTGTTTTACGCCGATGATGCTCTTTTCATGGGTGAGTGGTCTCTTAACAACTTGCAAAGTCTCCTTATTATTTTGCATTATTTTTACATGGCCTCGGGGTTGAAAATAAATTTACACAAATCGAATCTTTACGGTGTTGGGGTGTCGGACGGAGAGGTCAATCAGATGGCGGTGTTAGCAGGTGTTTGTAGTGGCAAGCTCCCTTTTATTTATCTTGGTCTTCCGGTGGGTGCTTGTATGTCTAGAATTAAGAACTGGGATTTATTGTTTGATCGTTTTAAGAAAAAATTATCTCGTTGGAAGACCAATTCTCTATCGGTCGGGGGGAGGTCTACTTTATTAAAGACGGTATTGGGTGGTACGGGGATATATTATATGTCCTTGTTTGTTATGCCTAAATCGGTTGCTAACAGTTTGGAGAAACTTAGAGCATATTTCTTTTGGGGTGGCACCGAGGAAAAACGTAAAATTCATTGGATCAAATGGGACTCGGTCTTGGCTTCTTATAATAATGGAGGGTTAGACATTGGTAGTCTTATTGCTTTTAATATATCTCTTGTGACGAAATGGATTTGGAGATTTGTTAAATATGAAAACGTGTTGTGGTCCAATGTTATCAAATCGATCTATGGTGTTAGGGGAGGGTTGGATTTTTCCAATGTTCGCTGCCTAGGTTCTTCCCCTTGGGCCCAAGTGTTGAAAATGATTTCTAGGAACAAAGAAAGTGGGATTGATTTATTGATTCATTTGAAGAAGCATGTTGGTAATGGGCGGTCCACCCGGTGTTGGCTTGATGCGTGGATTAGTACGATTCCACTTCGGCTAGTTTTTCCTCGTTTGTTCCTTCTTGACTCGAACCCGGATTGTTGGGTGGCGGACCGGGTTCAATCCCAATCGGTTGCTTGGAGTTGGCGTCGTCCCATCAGGGGCAGTCGGGAAGAGGGCCAAGTCCGGGATTTGTGTAGCATGGTGGAAGGTTTTCAGTGCTCAAACGCTCTTGACGAGTGGAGATGGGAGATCGGTAAGGAGGGGGTTTATGAGGTTAATTCTACTAGAAGATGGATTGATAATTTATTACTCCCGTCGTCAAATTTATACACCCGTTGGAATAAGCTAGTCCCCCGAAAAGTTAATATCCTTTGTTGGAAAGTTAATTTAAACCGAATTCCCTCAAAGCTTAACCTTGTCTCTAAAGCCATCCCGATGGATGATTTAAGGTGTGTTATGTGTAGGGATGCTATAGAAGATACGGATCATATTTTTTGGTCGTGTGAAGTTTCTAAAAGTATTTGGCGAGCCGTGGGAAATTGGTTGCAACTGGTTGATACAAATGTGGAAGGGTTGGATGAATTTCTATTCAACCTGGATTCTAGCCCGCTCAATTCCAAAAACAAGATGATTATAGAGGCGGTGGCGTTTACGACCATGTGGATTATTTGGCGGCACAGAAACGCAATTGTCTTTAATAACGGGGAAGCTCGAAGAAATTTGCTGGTTGATGCTATTAAAGAAGTGGCGTTTTTGTGGATTTGTTCTCGTAAACCTAAATTTAGAGTTAGTTGGCACGAATGGCTAATTCTGCCTTGTAATTGATTTTGGTGTTTCTTTTCGCTTTTTGTACGTTGTTTTTCTAGCATTGTGCTAGTTTTTTGTTTATATGAAAGCCGGTTCCAAAAAAAAGTATATATTTGTTTGAATATATAATCTAATAAATAATTTACATACATGTATAAAGCTGGAACAATCGTGTTTATACTTTATAGTAGATGGTCCCTATCGACTTGGTTTTTCAACGCGTTCGATCAAGTAAATTTTTATATAAGAATTACTTACAAAAAATATATCAATCATCAAATACTCTGCTAGCTCCTTGCTCGTTCTCTTTACCTTTTTTGTCGATGAAAAAAAAAATCAAATACGGTTTGCAATTAATCAATACACTTTGCTTTCATAAACATCACATCGAACCTCATTTTCCAATCCACATTTATGAGACCTCAACTAACTAAAGAAAGACCTACGTACGTACAACTACATTTTACATACATGCACCCCAAAACCTCTATATAAAACACCACCGTGAACCACCATATCATATCCCTCATCTTCACCACCAAATTAAGCATGTCTAAATACTCCTCCTCTGCCTCCACCACCGCCACGTCCCTAATGCCGCTAGTTGCGGTGGTCTTAACGTTTCTACTACTTGTAGTTGTGCCGAAAGCTCATGGAGCTCGTGCTTTCTTTGTGTTTGGTGACTCGTTGGTCGATAATGGCAACAATAATTACCTTCTAACAACCGCCCGAGCTGACGCTCCACCATATGGAATCGATTACCCGACCCACCAACCCACGGGTCGTTTCTCCAATGGACTTAACATTCCCGACCTTATTAGTAAGTTTTTTATATTACACTATATTGCTGTTTATATTACCTTAAACATTCTAACAAAAACAAAAAAAAAGTGCACATTTTATTTACTACCAGTACATAATTATTTGTTGTAATACTTATAATCAACTAAAAATGTAATGTTCGTGTATGTAGGTCAAAAGCTCGGGTCTGAACCCACATTGCCGTACCTAAGCCCGGAGTTGAACGGAAACAAGCTACTGGTCGGAGCAAACTTCGCTTCCGCCGGTATTGGTATACTCAATGATACCGGAGTTCAGTTTGTAAGTTGTGTATTAACAGTTGTACCTTCTTACATTGCATTTTTTATGACTTCGGTAAATTATTAAGTGAGAATTGTAAATAGTTAATGCTTTTAATAACTACGTACTTATACGGAACAAGCATCCAAAGGACATTCTTTAAGTAAATTTTTGCATAATGCCATGCTATTATGCATTATGATTTATGCATGATATGCAATGCAATTATGCAAAGTAGAACACTTTATAGTTGTACACCTGGGTACAACTATTTGATGCATTTTGACTTTTTATGTTGACCAGTCCACTGTTTTGGCATGTGAGCAAGAGTCTAGGCTGGCTACTATTGCATGCTTCTTTCATCACTATAGAAAGTTTGCCTCAATAATTGAATGTTACCGAAAATGACATTCCTCATAATCAAGTTCTGTTATTAATATTGCATTGAAAAAGAAATGAAGGCCAATTTTATTTGTTAAATATTTAATGCATTCATTTTTAATACTTTGATGTCCTTTTCACTCCTTTGGGTAGGCAAATATTATAAGGATAACTCAACAACTACAAAATTTCCAAGCTTATCAGGCTCGTGTAAGCACGTTGATTGGACCTGAACAAACCCAACGACTCGTGAACCAAGCTCTGGTTCTAATCACACTCGGAGGCAACGACTATGTTAACAACTACTTTTTGGCACCAATTACCGCGAGAAGGCTACAATACACCATTCCTCAATTCACCAATTATATTATTAGAGAGTACCGCAAAATCCTTATGGTAATCTTCTAATCATGATATAAGAATTTCTTATCACATTGCATTTGATTGTTTAACTGATAAATACATTAAATTTTGTAGGAATTATTTAATTTGGGTGCTAGACGGATCCTAGTGACAGGATCTGGACCATTAGGTTGTGTACCATCCCAATTAGCCGCTCGGGCTGCAAATGGTCAATGTGCACGTGAGCCTCAACAAGCATCGGCTTTATTCAACCCCCAACTTGTGCAAATGATCCAAACCCTTAATCAAGAGCTTGGATCCGATCACTTTATTGCCGTCAACGCAATGCAAATGCAAAATGACTTTATCAGTAATCCTCGAGCCTTTGGTGAGTTGCAAATATGAGATATCGCGGTATCTTTATACCATTTCGACAATTAAGTTACCATATTACATATTTATGATATTAATCTTGTTGGCATTTTAAATAGGTTTTGTAACATCAAAAGTGGCATGTTGCGGACAAGGACCTTATAACGGGGTTGGTATTTGTACGGCGGTATCAAATCTTTGCCCTAATCGAGATATCTATGTATTTTGGGATCCGTTTCATCCAACAGAGCGTGCAAACAAGATCATCGTGGAAACTATCTACACTGGTTCCGAAAACTACATGTATCCCATGAACCTAAGCACCATCATCGCATTGGATTCCATGACCTAATTAATACATGAAGACTAATTAATTAATATCTTGAAATTTTATTAATCATGTGTGTCCTAATTAATATGTTCTGTATGACTTCAAGTTGTAACAAAAAATGTAATTGTGGTTATCTAGTAATTGCAACTTCCTAGTGAGCAATATATTCTTCAATGAAATGAAGGTTCATCTGATCACTAAAAGATTCTTGGCCATGTTATAACGTAGTTCATAATTATTGTGTTTATTGAAATTGATGTTTGATAAAGTGGTCTTCGAAATTCTCAACAAAGAGTATCCTACTAAAAGAGCGTCGTACTAAAACGATAAGAAATATGAACACAGAAATATACGTGGAAAACTAAAAAATAGGAGAAAAAAAATACTATATGATAAATATTACAATCACATATATTAATATCTCAATCCAACCCTCAAATAGATATACTTTTCAAAAATTTGACTCACTACTTGCTATTTTAATACAAGATATACAAAAAAGAAAGAATCAAATACTACATTGTATATTTAATTGATATACTTTGAAATCAAAGTATTAGACTGCTTTTATAAGCATCAAATCCCCTTCCAACTCATGCACTCTACAAATGTGGACAAAAAGAAACACCTTCTATTATTTTAGCTAATTTCTATAATCACCCACATAAGTTTGCCCGTTTTCAGTTTGACTTTCGGTAAGGTTAAGTTTGATGCAAGGCGACATGAAATTAAAGCACATGATGAGTAATCCACAAAGTTGGTCGAATGAAAGCTTGAGGCCCACCTTAATTTTTTAGAATGGAGCGGAAATATTAGGTAACATGGAATAATAAATGCATGTTTTCAACTTTTTGAACATGATTTGTGAATCTAATTAAAATGATCGTATATGTTTCTTATACGCATCTGTAGAATTGTCACGTCTCAAGATCTACCGTCTATTCATCCGTTATGTTGGCTACCTTCTATCTTCTCGCATCGAGTAAATGAGATCACAATCACTGTTTTACTTTTACTTCGTATCACACGGCTCGTATATTTCCTTATACAAGTGTCCAACTCGCATATCTTCTCAAGATCTATAGTTTTATTTGTTCATATTACAATTTCGTGTTATGTATTTTGCCGGTTATATACCTTTTATATTCTCACGTTGAATAGAAAAGACTCGTAATTGCACGATCTTAATTAAGAGCGTCTCCTATAAATAGAATGTTTGAATGGCAAAAACAAGTTCCCCTCCGTACAAGCATGGCAGAAAGGGAGAATGGAGGTGTTGTGGTAAGTTTATATGATGTGGTCACAGTCGTACAAGATATGTATGATTCATAACCATATAAACATTATGGGCAACCATAGTAGTTTATTAATGATATTGGAATCTGAAGTGGTAGTTGTCATATATCTAGTTATGAAACACCGACTAAATTATAGCGATTACGTATCTACCTTTATTTGTTGTGTGTATATATATTTCTTTGAGTTAATTACATGGTCCTTTAGGTTTATAGCAAATTTCACCAATGGTCCTTTAGTTTCAAAAATTGCACCGATGGTCCTTATTTTTGAAAGGTTTTTCACCGATGGTCCTTTACGAAAACGGCCGTTTACTTTTCACGTTAAGTGACCTCATGTGTAATGCACGTGAGGGTATTTTGGTCATTTTATTTTCCCTTCTATTTTCTCTAGAGTAAATTACACAGATGATCCTTTAAGTTTATAATAAATTTCACCAATGGTCATTTAGTTTCAAGATGTTACTGATAGTCCTTATTTCTGAAAGATTTTTCACCGATGATCCTTTACGAAAACATCCATTTATATTTAACGTTAAGTAGCATCACGTGTGATGCACATGCAAAACACGCCAATACATCTCTTCAACAATTGGGTATGCAAACGAAATGAGGGAGATTGGTGGATTAAAAGGGAGTAAATGAGAAGGGAAAGACAAATTGACCAAAGTACCATGTGCATCACACGTGATGCCACTTAACGTGAAAAATAATCGTCCGTTTTCGTAAAGGACCATTAGTGAAAAACCTTTCAGAAATAAGGGCCATCAGTGTAAATTTTGAAACTAAAGGACCGTTGATGAAATTTCTTATAAACTTAAAAAACCATCCGTGTAATTTACTCTAGAGAAATGAGAAGGAAAAACGAAATGACCAAAATACCCCCACGTGCATCACACGTAAGGTCATTTAACATGAAACTTAAACGGCCGTTTTCGTAAAGGACCATCGGTGAAAAACCTTTCAAAAATAAGGACCATCGATGCAATTTTTGAAACTAAAGGACCATTGGTGAAATTTGCTGTAAACCAAAAGGACCATCGGTGTAATTAACTCTATTTCTTTAAAAGGGTATTCACCTCATTAAGGGCTTCCCGGGTTTGACCAGGATTATGCTCGTGCATACGCATGCGATCTGATCGTTGTTGCCGCCGTATTTGAACCATACAAAACCCCTGTGTATATATACGTGGTCCACATTAATCTTTTTCTAGTTTTAGCATACCTCTCTCAACAGTTAATTCATTCATATTTATCAGTTTTTCCATATCAACGTCATATCATCATTTTTCTTATAACAAGAACTTAAAAGTCCATGCCAACAATATTTTATCCCCAACTCATTAGTTTTGGCACATTATAGTTATTAATTAAATACAATCTTAATATGTTAAAAACTATTAATAAAATTTTAAATATAAACTACTAAAATAGAAAATAAAATAAAAAATAATATTTTAAATATTATTTATAAAAACTATTAAAAAAATAATAAATCTCTCTCCTCTCCTCCCTTCACCCTCACAAGAACTCGTCCTCCATCTCGTCACTAATATGTTGATAACGCCCGATAGAGACCGTGTTAGTATACCGTCAGGACATATTTTACCTTACAACGCATGTGTTTGACGTGCATTTCTTTCTAGTTTTGGACATTTTTAATGGTAATTTCTCATAATAATAATATAAATTTGATCGGTTTAAAAAATCAAATGAATGAGTTAAATTGGGTTGAGTCTTGATCGTTTTATGATTAGTGGTGGGTTTAAGCTATGGGCAAATACTCGTAGCCCACAACCAGTAGTGTCATAAAACGGGTTAAAATCAGGCATACACGTACCCCATGCTCAATTCATTGCTTATAATGCCTCCGACCGTCATCTTTACCGTTGCTGAACTTGAATTTTGACATGCAATTCATCAATTAGGGTTAGTTTTTTTACAATCTGATGCTCTTTCCGCTACTATCTGATTACTGTTTGGTTTAATCGAGCTTGAATTTTTGTAGCAGTGACCAATTGTAATTGTTTGCCTACATTTTTGTGCAGCTTTGTATCTGTAAACAATGTCTGAAGTTCCGTCTTTGATCGCTTTATGCATCGACGCAATTAAAGATGCAATCCTTGACGGTAAGTTGTTAGGATGAAGGTGCTTTTGTGTTCAATATGGCCAGCTTTTAGTTAGGGTTAATTAATGTTGTTGCATGCTCAATTTTACTGCTAGTGTCGAATTTTCTATCTGCAAATGTAATTGATTTTGATTTTAAAATTTTGCATTTGCGTGATTGCAGTTGTAAAACAGTTACTTGATCAATTCATTTGTGTTTTCTGAATGCAGAAAACGGCAATTTAGCTTATGTATACAAACTTCCGCCAGAATTGTTTGATCAGATCTTGACGGCCTTACCTTCATTGGCATTGCAGAATCTACAAGATGCAATGTTTGTTCATTTATATCTGCTGTTTCTCTTGCTCTGTCAAATCGTCATTAAAGAGTTATTTTTGCAGGCCATCTCTTAGCTTAAATCCATCTAACAAACGGAAAAGGTCTTTACACTGTTCTTTTTTCTTTTAATTATATCGTTAAAAGTTTTAACAGCTAATTCGAACTAAAAATTAGCATATATAACTTTGCAGATTCGACAATTTTGATATAGCATGGAAAGCCCTATATCAATCAAGATGGCCCGCTGTTCAAAAGTTAGTGACAAATGTGACACGAAAAGGTGTTCAACATGATGAGGCAACCACCAACTGGCAGCAGATTTATTGGGAAAAACATCTGCAAAAGTATGCAAATTGTTCAAAATTCAAATTCTCAATTTTTCACACATTTATTTTATTTTATTGTTTAAAATTCATTTTGGCATCTTAACAGTTGCCTTGATGCAACACCGCAAACACTTGCAATCACCTTGTTTGATGGATTTCTTGGTGAAGTCGAAATTCCAGGTAATTATAGTTAGTTTTGGTGTGAAATCTACAAGGGGAGCATTTATGTGTTACTTTATTTTATAAAAAATATACTTTTGCAGATGATTTGTTACAATCTATTAGTTCTGAGAGGCATGTAAGCAAGCTTAGAAGTTACTTAACATTAACTTATCAATGTGAATGATTTGGTGTACATGCAAGGTAATGCTCATATATATTCGATATCTTAATTTTGATTTTTCATTATTTATACGTGCGGTTTTTAAAATTTAAATCATGTTTTTAAGCTTTGTTCGGCTTTTTTTGCAGGTGTCTTAGACTCCAAAATGTTCACTGTGTTGCAGGAATTAGTGTAAGATGAGGAAATAATTAATCGCACACGTTTTTTTTGCATTGTTTATTAACATTTCCTTTTGTTTAACAGTCATTATTAAGAAATAGTCGATTGGAATATTTGGAAGTAAACTGGCTCAAGTCAAAGGAGCAGGTAATTAATATATTTCCATGTTTTTGCTACTTTATATAACATGTAATTAATTTATAAATTATATACTTTAATTAGGTTGACGCACTCCGCAAACTTCTAGAACAAAACAAGGAGACTTTAACGTCAGTTGAATTTGTGCATTGCAAGCTTCCTGCAAATCTTGTGACTGCAATCTGTGACTCACTTCATGTGAAGGGTTTTGAAGCAAATGCAATTATTAAAAGTTTCTCAATTAAAGGATCAAGTTTTCTTGACAGCTCATCATTCCCGTTACCGCTAGGTTTAGAATCATTCTTAACAACAGCACGGTGTGTGTTAATGTGTTGTTCATGTTTTAATTTCAAATTAGTCAACTCATAATCTGTGTAATTAATTCAGTTTTTGGTTGACTTTTTGCAGCAGCAGTTTAACTTCATTGACACTTTCTGATAATCACATTTGGTGGAAAACTGCAAAGTTGGTGTTTGATACTCTTCTTGAAGCTGAATCGGGTGTACAAGTCTTGGATCTCTCGGAAAACAGCGTGAGTTATTATAATATTATGAATTTGTTATTTTGTTATTATTTATTTATTATATATGAATTTTGGATTACATTTTCAACATTTCAGATTGCCGGTTGGCTTTCACATTTTAAACGGCGGCCAGATCTACAAATTAACAAATACCTGAATTCATTACGTGCTCTCAATTTGAGGTATTTTATTGTATAATTTTGGTAGGTCCATGCAATTTTAATTAAGTAATTATATAATTTCCATAATTTTATGCAGATCCAACAATTTGAATAAAGATGATGCAGAGCGCCTTAAGTATGCTTTGGTTCATATGCCAAATGTGGAGATCTTAAATTTAAGTGACAACCATCTACGTGATGACGGGATTACGTTAGTATCTTTTTTAAATTCCCAATAAATAATGACTCATAATTTATAAAAAAAATCTAAACATGTTATCTTATAAATGTAGGATCTTGATTCCATATTTATTCAAGAAATCTAAATCCAAAACTCCCCTTGTTGAGTTAAATTTGGAACATTGTGAGATGACCCGTGTTGGAGCAAAACGGTTACTAAAGGCTCTTGCTTTACTAACTGTTCCATTAAAATCTCTCTCAATTGGAGATAATCCTCTCTCCAAGTTTGTTTTTTAATAACCAAATGTGTAAAATAAAAAAATAATGATCGATTTGGGTTATGTTTTTATCTCAAACAGATCAAACGGGTAAAAATCAAATTAAAAAAGAAGAAACTTAAAAGGAAAATGGTCGATTTGGGTTATGTTTTCATCCACTTATGTAACGTTTTAATTATTTATAAAATACTTTTAATAATGGGAATAATTTTGTTTTGCTCGTTTTGACCTGTTACCCAACCCGCCCATTTTACCATATCTAGAAGAAACTCAAAATGCACTTATAACCCGACCCAATTCAATGACTACAAAAATTAACCTTTTTTACCCTGACCCTGACCCGTTTACCCAACTAGCTTATTTTGCCACCTTTATTTGTTATGTTTATGTCTTTAACAATCATTTTCCACACAGTGATTCTGGTAAATATGTGGGAAGATTCTTACGTTCGGGTATCGAATCCTTTGATGTTAAACAAATTGGATTGGATACAGCAGGCTTGTCAAGGGCAGAAAGGGAAATTACCCAACAACTGAATCTTGTTCGCATAAATATAAGGTTGACTTTTGTTATTACTATTGATTTTCTTAATTTATTTTACTATAAAATAATAATAACTGATTTTGATGAATTTTGTATAGTGGTAATGTTGGTAGAGCTGGAATTGCAAAATTTTTATCCAAGGTGATTTCAAATGCTCCAAAACTCGTTTCAGTTGAAGCAAGAAATAACTGGATTCCTACCTCATCATTAGATGATATATGCTCCTGCCTTACAGCTGCAAATGGTAACCAATTTTTAAATTAAATACTATATTTTTTTATACAAACTTGAAACTTAAATCATCTCTACTAAAGATGGCCATTTGACCTGTTTCATTATTAATGGCTCAATTCGGGTTCTTAAATGGGTCAAATCAGACCAAAAGGGATTAGCTAAAAGGGAAACGGGTTGAAAGTTACCCAAATGTTACTTATAATGCATATACTATACCTTTCTAAATAGTCTAAAGATTATTGTGTTAATGTTTTGTTGTTTAATCATAATTAATGATGTGCTATTTGTTTAGGGAAACTTGAGCTTTTAGATTTGCAACAGAATCCATTGGGGGGCAAACCCAACATTGATTCTATACTGGCTGAATTTCAAATAAACGGAAAACCCAATATCTTAATTTCATCACCCAGTGCTACCCTTTATGATCAAGATCCATAAACACCACAAAAAAAAAAGTCAACAAACACATGTAAGTGTACATTATATATAATGTGAGTTATGAATAATTTACCATGTAATGTATGTTGATGTTGTTTGTACCTTGTAGTGAATAATGGTGCCATGTCATACTAACTGTGGCCACATTATGTTATAGAATGTTATATACAGTAACAATGATTAAAGGTTTATTACAAACATAAAACGTTGGTTTATTACAGACATAAAGCTGTATACAATTGCCGTAGGGCATGTTACTTTTCATTAGTAGTGCAGCGGGACCAGTATAAAGGATGAACGGGTTTGCAAAGCTTTACCCCTAATTATTTGCTAATAAATATTATAATTATTATCTTGATTAACATGTATTTAAATGGAATGAAATGTTTACTTTTAAAAAAGTACACCACTAAAAAGTTTACTAAATTACGAAATTTCGATAGAAATGAGTCTAATATAACATTATTTAATAAAGTTAAATTACCTTTTTACCCTTACTTTTACTTTTAAACATCATTAATATCACTTTATTCAAAGAAAGTGGGACTCATTTTCCACTAACTATCCACTTTAGTCTATCTTAATCTCTCTTTTAATCTTTTGTCTCAAAAAACGTGTTTCTTCAAATGTATCACTTATTTTGATACGGATGTAGTATAAAGTATATGTTTGAATAGGGTTGATTTTTTGTTACTTTAACAAAAGTTGGTTATTGCGTAACCAATTATTATGCATAGTTTTACACCTTAACAAATATATTCAACGGATGTAAGATCATAAATAGTTCGACATTTACACTTAATTTAAATATATCAAATCTGAATAAAATCAAAATTTCATATCATGTACATTAAAAAGGTAAATAAAATCCGCAATAACACACAGGGAGAAAATGCCCTCGTTATGTACAAGAACAATATACGTAACTTTGGTGCATTTGTTTGCACTTAGCAACAACCAACCTGACTTACAAATATTTTTTAAACTCTCATTTTTTCCCTTCAGAATTATGTGTACTTATTTGTGCATTACAAACTACAGTATTAATTAACGTTTGAGAATTTGCAACATCGACCGTACTTCATAAGTTTTCTCAAATTTATATTATTAATGATTACATTTATTATTTAATTCTGAATCATATATGTATTATTATTAAATTATATAAAGAAAAAAAAGGAATATTTTATACCTAATTCGTGTAACTACCGAATAAATAATCACATGTTTAAATTACACAAAAATGTAGTAGTATATATGTAAGTCAAACTATAGATTGATTATCAAAACTTTACTGAAGCAACAAAATATGAATATGATGGTGTAACCGATTTATTAACTAACAACATTTTTTTGTAGATTTGGTGAGACTTCCTTGTCTACCGACACACTGTTGGTTTGTTAGTTTCCAATCAATCATACGGTGACGTTTACTACCAAAAGGGTATAGAATGTAGGTTTCTCTCAACGGTGACGTCAGTTTTACCACATCAGCGCCACATCACTCTCTTCCCTACCCATACGAAACCGACAAGTTCATGTCAAGTGTCAATAATATCTCTTTCTTCCCTCTCTCGTCTCTCTTTTCTTTCCCCCTCTACCTATTCCTCCTCGTCTCTCTTTAGAAATTAAAAGTGACACGTCGTGGGAATCGCCGGGAATCCGACGAGTTTGGGGAAAAACCAAAACTGGTGAGCTGAAGACGAGACGGTGCCAATGATTGGTACCAACTGATGAGTTCCATGTCAAAGAGACGAGATTTACTGACTCTCGTTGGGGGTGGTCTAAGAACCGTGTCATCTACTAATCATTCATTCTCTTCATTTCTCTTCTTTCGTTGACACTAACTCGTCATTTTCATCTCTTCTGCAATCTTTTCGGATAAGTGACGTTAATTTAGAGAGATAGAGGGAATGAAAGGAGAGATATACATTTTTTTTTTCTTTTTTAATAGTATTTATTTCATTTTTAATATAATAAAATTTGTATTTAATTGATGATGAGGTGACAAAAGAGAAAAAAAAAAGAAGATGTTAATAAAGATTTTATCAATTTGTAATAAAAAAGGATAATGCAATGAAACTGGATAGATTTGAAAATACGCTACATGTCATTTCTTAATTTCTTTGACTTTTGGTGAATAGAATTTATAAATACTTATATTAAACGAATTTTAATTATAAAAATAAGTGGGGCCATCACTAGTTTGGTACCAAGATAGGGTTAACCTTCTATTATTATAAATTAATATATATATATATATATATATATATATATATATATATATATATATATATATATATATAAAATAATAAATAAAGATTACAAAAGATAGTGATAATTCCGCACGACAATCTTAAAAGGTATCACCTATTAATTTCTTTATTCGTTTTTCTTGTTTTATCTAACAATGACACGACGTGATGTATGGATGATTTTCACTCGACATATTAAATTGTATCATTAGATGGCCAGAAAGATATTAGATATCTTTTTTATACAATGACAAGCCATCTACTAATAATAGAAACAATCGCAAATTTTGGTCATTTTAAAAGTTGTAACATAGTTGTGAAAAAAACGTGAAATTGGTTATAATGATTTGTAAGATGAACTACGTGTGAGTTCACTTGAGTATGTCATCATTCAAGTATCAAGAACTGAATAGTAGCTGGATATATAAAGTCCTAGTCTCCTATACATTTTTAAGATCATATAATAATGCACTATTATAATACAAGTACTTTTTTTTTTATTTTTTATAATCCAGTTAACTAATATGTTTTGCGAACCGACTAGTCATAGCGCAATTACCTATTTTGTTGGTAGCCAGGAGTTGTCACATGTGAGCCTCCGTGCCCACAAAAGTGTATTTTTAGTTGTTTCTAGCTAGGGATTGAAAAACTTCATAATTTTTGGTGATAAAACTCTATCCACTAAGACATCATCATTATACTTTTAAAATGCAAGTACTCACAACGGTAAAAACGTTATGTTGCTTATATACAATAAAACGTGGAATAAACAATATATTTGATGAAATTTAACTTCAACAATTTTCCGAAGTTGAGTTTTAAGTTTCTGTTTTATGGGTAAAAAATCATACATGTTTATCATCCTTGACAAGTAAAAATTTATTTTTTACTATGATAATTTTTGGCAACAAACTTCAAGTCAGTGTTGTATTTTTACTTTTTAGCTTTATAAGCTTATAGCGACATCAAGTAAATTGATAGGTTCGTATTATTTAGCAAGAATTTGTTTTCACAAAATTGTTTGATTAATCTACATTATGAGTGCAACTTGGTCTAACTTAAGTAAACCTATTATAAATGAAAATACCACTTAATATAAAATACAGTGCCCCCATAAAGAGTTTATTAATAGCAAAAAATAGAATATTTACGATTTATAATAATTAATACATTCTTTTTAAAAACTAGATATATACATCCTCCAAACTACTCATATATATACACTACTAGCTTCATAGCCCGCCCGACTGGGCGGGCATGCTTCAAGATATATATTATAGAAAATACCAACAAATATTAATATTTTAAAAAATGACATAAGAATCGATAGCTGTAATGATAAGTTTGTACAAAATTTGATACATGAACAAATGTTACATCGAATTTATAGACGAAATAAGACTTCTTTGTAAACGACATTTGTTGTTGAATTAGTGTAATTGTCATCTCTGTCACAACAAATGACCTTCAATCCGTTCTTGTTCTTAACTCGTGAAACATCTACATAAAGTTGGCCATGTGAGAATACCGGTTTTTGCAGAAACAAACCAACTTGAGACAACGTCTGACCTTGACTTTTATTATAGGTCATAGCAAAGCAGACTTGAACAGAAAATTGCATCCGATTCAATTTGAAAGGCATCTTGTTGTCGGAAGGACTAATAACCATTCGAGGGATAGCGCAAATTGTACCCACCTTGCCGCCAGATATGATATTACCCTCGATTATATTTACCCCCATTCGTAAAATCTGAAGCCTCGTTCCGTTGCACAATCCAGCTTTCTGATCAATATTCCGCATACACATTACCGGAGCGTCGATCTTTAACTTCAAGATATGCTACGGGACACCTGACATTTTTATACTATTCAAGAAGTCAGTGGTGTAAAGATCAAGGTTAAACATAGTATCATCTTCATCTGCAGCGGAAACCGAGTCCGATGACTCGTACGTCTTTTCTTCTCCGGGAATTAAAGAAAGCATACGTTCGTTTATGAGGTCAACCATTTCGTGCGTGGGAGCAAGAATGGCTCTATCTTGAAAAAAGCTGCGTTGTCATAGATTATCCAGCAAATGAGGGTATGTTTCTCGAATAATAGCCCCAACGTTATCATCAGACGCTGGAATCAACATGTTGTCCGGGAACTCTACTGACGATTCACCATCATTTTCACCACCTGTGTTTAGATAATTAGAAAAAAATTGATATCAGTAAAAAGCCTAGTGGAACGGTTTATAAAAAATTACAAATATATTTAATACACACCCGTAGTGCCGTTGCCAATATCGAGTATCCAATCTGCAAATTCCTTTATTTCTTTTCTTTCAACCTCAGATGCTCCAGAACCCAGTCTCATGTTTACTGTTAAATTTAAGACAGTGCAGTGGTCCCAAAGATATGACGCATTGATAGTCGCATGAACCACGTCTTGCCTACAGCCGTTTGGAATAACAGGAAGAATCTGCCGAAAATCACCACCAAACAAAACAACTTTTCCACCAAATACATATTTTGACGGTGTCGAAGGGTCCTGCCTACATATGTCTCTCAGGGTTCTATCAAATGCCTCGAAAAAATACCTGTTAATCATTGGTGCCTCGTCCCAGATAATTAGCTTTGCTTTTCGTATCAACTCAGCAAGGTCACCGTCAACTGATATATGGCACAACGAATCTTCCACCACATTTATAGGAATTGCAAACCTGGAAAGAGTACAAAATTATCAATTTATATCAAAAGTCAAAAATTAAATATTATAATGTTGTGTTCGAGTATAATAAGTACGTGCAAACCTGGAATGAGCCGTCCTACCACCGTCCAACAAAAGGGCCGCAATACCACTTGATGCAACATTCAATACTATTGACCCTTGGGAACGTAATGCAGCAGACATAGTTTTGTACATGTAAGTCTTCCCAGTACCACCGTAACCATATACGAAGAACATTCCACCCTTTTCATTATTAATGGCGTCAATGACTGTTCTGTAGATACGTTTCCGCTCTGATGTAAGGCTGGCATAAAGAGTTTGATGCTGCTCGCGGAATTCATCTCTGTTGTACGATTCCTCGTCATATATTAACCGGTTGTAATTTTCCATCGTGTATTCTTCATCCGGATATGGCATGTTTGAAAAAGACTTCAAACTCTTGTTATTACAAAGGAGCATGTGTTCAATATACGTAAGACATATATTCATCATTTGTGTGTCAGAAAGTTGTAAATCTGCATTAATAAACGATAAGATTATCAAACAATATAAATAAATTATGAACCAAAAAGTAGTGATTAAACTGAATGGGTTGTTTATCAATATTACCTGGATCGTTACGCTTCCTTCGTTCAACGTTTAACACATCCTCTGCCAAAACATGCCAAGTTTTTTCCCAAACAAACTCGGGACGAGACATACTATCAGTCATGAGGAGCATGACAAAAAAAGAACGCAGATAATCACCCATTCCCCAAAAATTTGCTTCCAACAACCCATCAATGTATTCATTGTCGTCCTGTAGGAGCCCACGGGCAAAACACGCATCTTTATATGACGGATAAATAACACCGCGCCATTCCTTGAGTTGATCCCAGCTTCTCGGACCTGTTACCTTGTTTAGTAATACACGTAAATAATAAAGTTCACCCCATGAGGGCGGGACATGATGTATACGGCCAAGTGTATTTCCTCTTTGTCTTGACTGCCAATGCTGCTGATTCCAAACGTAAAACTGGGGGATCTCAACATACAGGAGTTTACGGGCGTCTAGATCTCTCTCGTTTAGTTCCATCCATGCTATAAACTTGGTTTCACTTACAGATGACTTATCTAACGCGTAATCAATACTTTCCCTGGCATCAAAGATTACAGGTTGTTCATTCTCTAAATGGAAAGGCAACCGTTCGACTGAAGGTGTCCTTTTATGAATATCAAACTGAAATATACGCCAGGTTGCCTCACACGCTGAAAAATACCTACAATCATAATAATCTTTTATTTCGTCGATCTCTTCGCCCTCCACAGCAACAGTAACCCTGTCTGGTCCTTTGTTTACATACTTAAACAGATATTTTATGGAACCAATTTGGTTGCACCATTCAACGTTTATATATGAGACTGGTATTTCCTCAGCAAACCTGGATTGTAGGGCACGACATAACCATTGTGCAAATCTATTCCACTTTTCTTTACAGTATTTCCGTCATTTCTCCTCTTATAGATTGCATATCCAGTCTCATCGATGATAGTTGATTCGTTAAACTGTTTTGGGAATTTTTTTGTACATTTGAAATTCACAGTGCAAGGGCATCTTGGATTTTCAGCACCGCATGGGCCATGCATCATATGATCGGTAACAATCTGGTATAATTCTGGATCCTGTTCTTTATCGGGTATCTCCACTGATATAAATTCATCTATTTTTGATTCTACAGTTATCTTATCTTGTGCCTCAAGCCATAATAGTATGTGGCAATGTGGAAGACCCCTTTTTGGAACTCATTAGTGTAAACAACTGCGATTTAGAAAGAAAAAAAATAAGAATAAGAAAATAAATAAATATATATATATATATATATATATATATATATATATATATATATATATATATATATATATATATATATATATATATATATAGTGAAGGATTATATTGAGAACTCTAAAATTAAAAAGAACTTTGAGAGCCCTAATTGACCAATCACAATTTAGTAGATTATTTGTCATTTAATTTAATAGGGAAATTCGGTAGGGGTATTTTAGTCTATTAGATATAAAAACAGTTTTATCCATATATGGTAAATATTTAAAATAGCCCTACAATTATGGATCTCATATCATCGTATCTAGCATAATTCGTGTAACTGAATCACGTTCACATCATCTCATACTCTAAATCAATTTCGTTCCTTTTAGCTATAATCGCCCAGATTTTTGTTATCGATTATCATTGGTGTTGTTAAAGACGGTTTTGTTTTCGTGATTTTGTGCGATTTTAATTCTCATCCGATACAATGGTTTCAGTAGAAGATATAGGAACATCTCATAATGTTTCAATCGATGATGACCTTGTAGATGTGCCTATGCAGGAAGTTGAGAATGATGGGATGGATATTAGGCTGCAAGAACATCATGAAGAACATAATTTAAATGACGAAGGTTAATATTTAGATGATTTTACGTTTGTGTTTGTGTTCGTGTTTTATTCACTTTTTTCCTTTTAACTGTTACGAATTTTGTAAAATTATATGTTTTTGATTTGACTTTTATTATGTAATTGTGTTGTTGTTTGTCGTTTTTCAGGGCAGAATGTATTTTTAGATAGAAGCATATGTGTTTAGTATTATATTTTTGGTCAATATATAACGTGCTCTTCTGCTTGTACATAAATTGTTTTCGTAACTCATATTCCATGTGTTTTCTCTTTTGATTGCATATATGTTCAAATTATTTATTTGATTCAATTTTTCGCTGTTTGCACTTATGTTCAAATTATTTATTAGAGTTTACTATATTTATTGTTGTTTAAAACACTTGGATTTTATTGTTATGTTGGTTATTACGTTTTATCAGAGTTAGACAAAGATTCACTATTCCGGAAGGACTTTCATAAACTTATATGGAATGTTTATATTGAGCCTAACGTTTTCGAAGAAAGATGTGTGGATCTTATTGCTCGATATAAGTTACATAACAATAAATGGTTGTCGGACATGTATGCAATCAGGGATAGGTGGATTCCAGCCTATTTTAAAGATGTTCCGATGTGTGGGTTAATGAAAACTACTTCTCGTTATAGTTCAGTCTCGAAAAATGATGTTAAAGAAGACCATGGTCGTAGACCATGTCATGCTGTTGAAGAAATCCTCGTGGATGAAGAAAGTGATGCTGATTCTTCCGACGAGTGTTCAAGTGATGGTGAATGGGTTTCGGATGAGGAATGAAGATTGCTTTATTTTTGAATTTAGACATTTTATTGTTCATTTTATCTTCAGTTTTTGTTTTATTTTTTTCTTTATTGCAAAAATTATGTCTATACTGGTTTTTATCACCTTATCATGAGTTTAACATTTTGCCTGAAAATAATACCGTTCTATGATGCTATTTAACTTCATTATAAGGTATTCTGTTTACTTTTTGTAGTCGCAAACATATATGTTTATTATAAAATCTGTATAAAAAAACATGCATGTTCTGATTAAATTTTTTAACTACTTATGTAAAAAACATTTCCACTTATAAAAACGTTTTTTTAACTGGTATTTGTACATTTATACTGTGCTTTAATTTGAGATGTTTAACTTTAGAGTTTGCCTTACATATGATTAATATGAAATACGTATTTTCGCAGTAATGTAACATATATGTTCTTATTGCGTAACATAAAATGGTATTTTATGTAACACACATGTTACTTTCCTTACATGCAAGTTCGTAATATAGGTTAAGTACAAAACATTAGTGTACCTGACTTTATTATTAACTAATACAAAACATATGTCATCTAGGATACTTTATGTTTAATTAACATCCAACAGTTACTTAGCAAAAAACAAACAAACCCAGATAACCCATAACCATGTTAATCAAAACTAAAATCCAACTGTCTTCAAAAAAACCAAAACGTACATACGTTTACTAACAAAAGCCAAATCAAAATAACCCAACTTAAGTCATCGCATATATCTGTGCTTTCACCTCAGCTTTCTTAAGATTGCAATCTGATAGAATTATCTTTGTTGCATATCGCGTTTTCAATAGATTTATTTGTTTCAACAGCCTTGAGTTGTCACCTACCAAATCACAATTCCATTTTTTACATCTTGACTGGAAAATGATTCCATGCACCTCATCACATATATTCCACCACTCTTTTTATACCTGCCCGTTTGCCATTTAAATTCTCCGATGACCAGCTCAGATTTGTAAAAGACTTCGGCCTTTACATGTTTGATGCTAGAAGCATATCTCGCGAATAGTTTTTTCTGCACAAACATGTTTTTTGTTTACACACATAAAAGCTATTATTACTATTTAGTTAATATATAATTTCCATTTTAGTTAACTTACCTTTATTCGTTGATGGCTTACTCATTACAAAATCATCATCATCTTCAATGACTCTTTCACGTTTCTTACCACTCCTAGTTCCACCTACACACAACAACACTAGCATGTATGTTCTATTTCTAAAATAACTGTATAAGCTAATTTTCAATTACAGTTCTGACAAAAACATAATATATAACTTTCAACATTTTAAACCTTCTACAAAATCATATATGTTTCAAAACCAAAACCCTAACAATAATCTATATACTGCATGTATGTATCTTGCTAGAAATTCCCCATTTAGCCAATTTCCGTCACATATTATTACCAGCAAAATTGTTTTTCCACAAAATTAAGATTTCGTTGATGTAGAAAACATAAATGCGACCATTTTAAGAGTATTAATCGAGTATTTACCTGACATTCTTCGTCGATTGTAAGTACGTTAACCTTCATCTTCAATATCGCCTGAAAACCTAAACCACAGATAAACTCATTCAAAATTCTCACTTATTTGTAGTCGTATATTGGAAATGTGAAAGATTGAGTTAAAAATTGACAGAATCGTGTACCAATTATTGCCGATTTTTGAGAGTAATAGCCATCGCCGATAGTATCTTGCTCTTGAAAAAAACGGATAGTGATTTTGGAAGGTGGGTTGTATTATACGAAATCATAGGGATGGTGGTTTTAAATTTCGATAATTGTGCATGATATTTCTTTTAATTCTGATTTATTAATTTATTTTTACCAGTTTGTATGACTAAAATGCCCTTTTATATCTAAAACAATCACCCAAAATTATACTACTAATTACATATATGCCATCCCCTATTCTCATTCGTTAGATTGATTATTCTATGGCCAAGATTGAAATTAAATAGTTCTCAGAGTTCTTTTTAAAATCAGGGTTCTCAATATAACTCAACCCTATATATATATATATATATATATATATATATATATATATATATATATATATATATATATATATATAACATACATTTAAATATAAACTGTATAATATTTGTTGCATTTTTACCTCCTTTTACGTGACCAAAAGTATGATTTTCTTTGAAATCCTTTATGAGGCAGTCTAGCTTAATTTTAAACACTCTAGATATAATATCATGACGATCTTCAGATTTCAAACCTTTCTTGGCCATTTCACGGGTAATCTCAGGCCAATTAGGGTTACACGTGAAAGTTATGAATAAGTCAGGATAACCGTAAAACTTACAAATCGTCATGGCGTCTAAATAGTTCTGCATCATATACCTTGGACTTCCGGTAAATGACGACGGTAGCACGTACTTCTTACCACGTAATACATTACCATTATCTTGATTTTGCGTCAACTTCGCCAATTTCGCATAGGTCTCAGTTCTTAAATCTTTTTGCTGCGTAATTATGTATCTCATCCTCTCAGCCTCCACCATTGAGTATCCGTCAGTACAAAATTGCTGTAACAATCGCCTACCACTGAGTATCATGGAGAACTGATTTCTCCTGTCTTGCAATCGGTAAGCGAACCACTCCCTCATTGATACTCGTGTGCCTTTATTTTTTCAATTAAAATCAATCACGCCTTGGTGGTACACATCAGTACGGTACCCCTCTTCTGCATAGGGGAAAAACAAAGGGTAATGCAATGCTAGGTATAGTACGTGCAACTCGCTGATTTTTTTAAGTTTTCCATTTTGCCTGTGAAGGACGATATCCCTAGGATTTGCTGTATCTTCAAAATCACCAACAATCAAAGCTACTACTTCGGATGAAGTTGGTAGATTGTGGTTCCTCCCGTCTTGTGACCTACTGCAAATAAGTCTGAGCTTAATGTTATTGTCATTTGAAGACCTTATAAATTGACCAGCCATCCGGAACTTCTCTACCAATGGATTGATTGAATCAAGCATGTCTCGTATCTGGGTCGTAAGCTGGTAGTCTATTTCATTATTAGATGTTGATGTGCATCTACGATTGCTGTAAGAAAATATATATGTAAGAATTAGAAAATGTAAATTGCATATTACAAATGCAACTATATAATTAAGTAATTAAGATTGCTTACCTAACAGCTTGTATCCGGTTTTGAATCTCGTTTTCCGTGTCATATATATAAAGTTGACAAAATTTAGGACGGTTTTCTGGTTCGGGCATCAAATTTCCCAATCTATGTGGATTCTCTCCATTTATCCTGAAGCAGTAAGGGCCCCGTCCAACATTAACGGTCTCGTCTTGCTTAGCACCCATAGAAGCGAAAGCGAACATCATGTTATATCGCCGTATATTGTTTAAGAAAGAGGCGCTCTTTGGGTGTTTTTTGGTAATAAGATCTTTCAACAATTTTGGTGGTTCAATAATGTCAACAGGCAACTTAACCTTACCCCTCATACAACATATTGAATATGAGTGGCTGTTTGAAACGTATCCTCCTCGGTTTTTCTCGGCTTTCCAAACCATAGCACCACAAGACGCGCATTCGAAATCTGGATCTCCATGGTCAAGGTATTCTACAAAATGATGCATAAAAGATTTATGATGTAAACTTTATTGTACACTAAAGAATAACGGACGTTAGAATAATATAAATTTGTACCGTGACAAATTCCAACAAATGCATGTGGTGGTAGCTCAGATTCATTTTCTTGTTGAGGGGTGGTAAAGTTTAAACAACGTGACATTCTCGGACGCACCGTTTTCCCTTTTTGTGAGGGTTTTTTTGCTGGGCATTTGAAGAATCTCCTATTATACATCATAACGGGCACAAAATTATAAAAAAGTAAAGTTAAAATTAAATTTATAACAATTCTATTTGTTTTAGGTGTCATTTGATAGTAAAAATTGCAAACCTTTTCCCCCCAAATTAAAATTTATGGGTGTATTGATGTTGAACCTTGAAGTCTTGTTGGTGAATACTCCACTGACTGAGTAAAATATTGGTTTTAATAAATATCCATACGAAATTTAGTAAATGTGTAGAAAGAAACAAATACCATTTGTTTTGATTTCACTTTTTGATGTGACGGGAAATGAGCGCGGTTGTGTTGTAGTTTTAGGTGTTTCAAACGGTACAAATTTGGATTTGGTTGTTGGTGGTGTTGTGAATGATCCATTTATCGAAGCGGTATTTCGATAAAACATATTTAAAGGTGAACCTAATTCAGTTCATTAATAATAATAAAATAAGCATAAAATGTAAGTAAATTTATTTTTTATAAGAAAAGGCATATTTAAAATCTTGATATATACAATTTACTTACATGATAAGTGACTCATACGTGGAGCTATCATAGGCATTGGTGATATCAATAAGGGACCTAATGCAATATAAACAATGATGATATAATTAGTTGCACAATTTAATAACCATTTTTTATGTGTTGATAATTAGTTTAATAAGCTATGACGTTAACATATTATAATTAGTAGTCATTTCATTGTTAAGTGACTTACATGATAAGTGACTCATACGTGGAGCTATCATAGGCATTGGTGATATCAATAAGGGACCTAATGCAATATAAACAATGATGATATAATTAGTTGCACAATTTAATAACCATTTTTTATGTGTTGATAATTAGTTTAATAAGCTATGACGTTAACATATTATAATTAGTAGTCATTTCATTGTTAAATGTTATAATCAATGAATAATGAATTATTAAATGTTACAACCCTTAAATTGATACCTTTTGATTCATTGTTGTTGGCCGGTATCGAAGTTTCTGTACCTTTTGACGGCCTTCCAGGACGCCGTTTAGTTAAATCATTAAGCAAATATGTTATAGAAAAAAAAAGTACTCCTTCCGTCCCACAAAAAATTTCCCATTTCACTATAAAATTTTGTCTCACAAAAAACTTCCCATTTCCCATATATGATGGGCTCCACATAATATAAAACTATTAAAACTAAAGATTCCACCACTAATATCCACTAACTATCTTTCTCTCACCAATCCAACCTTATATTTTAATCAAAAGTATTATCAATGACCCCACCACTAACTATCACCTAAAAACTTGTGCAAAAGCCAAATGGGAAGTTTTTTGTGGGACGGAGGGAGTATTAAATTTGAATATGTATAAATTTTATAATGTTGTTAAAAGGTATATTATTAATGTAGTTATAGACACCAAAATTACATAATTTCGCTAATTGGCATAAGTGGTTTCCTTCCGACAGGTCTTCCGGGTAACCTTACCACATTTCGAATCTCGTTTGGCAAAGCTCATATTTCAAATAAATAAAATTTGATTAAATTATTTAATAGGAAATAGGAAATAATATTATATTCTAATATATTAAACACTCAAGTAATTAAATAAAAAACTTACATTTATTTGAAGGATTGCCACGCGGATTATTAGAGATATCATCTAATGGTGTGTTGGACGAAGAGCAATAACCATGTAATTGACATTCTACTACAATGCGTTTAATATTTTCTGAATGATTTTCATCATTTTCTACTTTGATTTTCCTTTTTCCTCCTTTTATTATTGTATTTGTATCCATAATTTGACCAGTGGTTGAATTAGACTTGTCTATATAATCTTTTTATATAATATCTGTAGAAAAATAACAATACACAAATAAATTGACCAAGTTATAAGTAATACATTAATGAAATTAATGAAATGATGATCTTTGTTATTTTCTATACTTTAATAACATGTATAGAAAAACATCAATGAGAATGACGTGCACCCTTACGGTGCACCCTTGTTATTAAATCTAATAAATATAAATGCAAAAGAAATTGGTTAAATATGAAGTTACAGTTATAATGAGGCACGTTGTGGGGTATAGTAAACTAACGGAAATACGACAAAAGGTCAAGAGTTGCTTTATGTTTTTCAATTGATATTGCATTCATTATAATTAATGAATGATTTTGTTATCAAGTAATTTAGGGAATAATTTAGTGTATATCTAATTCTCATTATTATTTGGCTGTTAATGCCGTAATTGTCGACCAGTTTGTTGAACTTTCAAGAGACGGTAGTTGTGTTGTAGAATATAGGGTGTAATCACGTTGGCAAATAGGGTAATTACAAGTGGCAATTTGAACCAATGAGATTGCTCCAAAGTGATTAGTTGGCAAAGGAAAATCAAATCTAGTCAAATCTAGGGGTCATATATAGGAGAAGACTAGCTACATAACCCGCCCGATGGGCGGGTATGCTTCAAAATTTAGTATGTAGAAAAATCCCAACAAAGATTAATAATTTTAAAAATGACATAATAATGTTGTAGCTGTAATGATGAATTGGTAGAAAAATCGATACATGAAGAAATGTTACATAAAATTTACAAACGAAATAAGACTTATTTGTAAACTACATTTGTTGTTGAATTAGTGTAATTCCCATCGATGTCACAACAAATGACCTTCAATCCGTTCTTGTTCTTAACTCGTGATACAGCCACATAAAGCTGTCCATGTGAGAATACCGGTTTTTGCATAAACAAACCAACCTGAGACAAATGAAATAGTAGGAAAATAACTTGCTGCATGATAAATGAAAATAACTTGATTAGTGGTGGAATTAGACATTTCCATATAATCTATCCCTATATAATAGCTGTAGACAAATGAAATTAAAAATGACATTGACCAATTTTTTAAACTAAAAATATGACATTAACATTAATAATACTTATTTTACAAAGTAAACAGAAAATAGTAGGAAAATAACTTGTTGCATGATAAAGTGTGTAAGTGGTTATGGTTATTCATATCACGCATAACCCTTTATGTGCTTTCATTAATTTGTAGCATTAAATGGAATGGGAAAAACACACTGAAAATAGATATTTAAAAAAAAATTGATACTGTTTAAATGAATCCGTAGACTGTTATAATGAAAAAATTTGTCTAAGCTTTAAAAAAAATAAGATCGGCCCAGATACACTCATAAAATATCGAAATTGTGTATTCAATCCATTAAAACTTATGGGCTATCTGGATTGTTTTAAAGTCCAAAAAAAGCTTAACTACTATGATTTGGTTCAGGCCCAATACAATCGATATCGTAGGTTGTCCGTAGCCACCCTTGTTACGCATTTTCCCTGGTGTTCCATAAATCAGAACCACACGCCTGATGATTTTAGACGACTAATAACTATTTGATTTACAGAGTGTATAGATGTATACATGTTCCGTCAAATCGAGTGTGGTTCGTATCAGTACTCTTATAAGAAGTTGTCTTCAATTGTTGCTGCTCCGTCGATCATACCCTCATTTCGATACTGTAATGTAAGTCAAAAAATAATTAGGGTTTTTTCTTCCGGAATTGTAGTTTCTTCCTTCGGAGTCTTTGTTATATCGTGTAAGATTTGCTACTGGATTAAAATTACACCCCTATTTAGTTGTTTCATGCTTATTATGAATTTGTTTCCCCGAAGGATAACTTTAGTTGTGATTTCCGTTGATGATTTGTAAAAAAATTAGATCACTTTTTAATGATATAGAAGTAATAATCTGTCAAATAGGCAATTTCAAATTATTGTTGATGATATGCAAAAAACTTGGACTGTTTACATGCTTTAATGAAGAAATCCATTTAATAGTGTTGGATATTTTGATTCTATTCAATTAGGGAGTACAAAATAGGGGTGGAATATATAAGCCAAGTATACTGAAATTGCCTTAATTTTTAAGGATTCGAAATGTAGTTATTTTTATATTGATTCGAATACTGTAGTCAAAGATAATGTACTTACTTTATGAGTCGTAGATTGCATAAAATTTTTAGTTACAAAGTATGAAAGACATAAAATTAACTAATGTAAGTACATCTGAAAACAATGTAGATTGCGGTAGTTCGGATTGATGATGCTCTTGGAAGGTCTTTAAACAGGGCTGCGTTTATAAAGGTATGTTGAAATTAAAGTATTTTGTTTAACATATGGGTGGTGCGATTTATACATGTGTATTGCTTAATTCGTGTTAAATTGTTAAAAATAACCCTAGTTTATGACAGCTGCAACTTCAGTGTTACTAAAAAGTCAAAATAGCTTGATTGTTAGTAGAAAGTCAAATAATACAGTTGCAACTTCAGTTACACTAAAAAGTCAAAAAATTTAACTGTTAGTCTTACCAAAAGCAAATTTAGGTCAAGTATAGAGTTTGTGTAGACGATTAAATTGTTTTTACCATGATATGTAAGTTAAACCTTTAGGAACTCTTTTCTACAACCTGCACAATACCAATATAAATTATTCCATCTGCTCAAACAACTTCCCACTATAGTTATGGTTCGTTTAGAACAATGTTTAGGATAATATTAAATTATTATCAACTTTTTTATCAAACCAGTGACAATAACAATAAACTAATCAACAGTACAAATGTTGCAATTAGAAACAAACCAACAGTAAAATACTACACCTATTGACGATACAGACTATTACATAAACTGATTGTAGGCAGTATCATACACAAAACATTAAACATAGAATTTATACCTCTTAAAATGCAGGTTTTCGGCGAATGAGGTTGCTGGATGCTTCTTGAGGTGGACTACACTTGTAAAGTATGCTGCAAATTTACTGTATTTATTAATGAATCGGTAGGGTTTATATAGGAAAAAGAATGCTACATAAAAATTGTCTATGAAAATCTATTCCGAATCTCAAATTGTTTCTGAAATTGCTAAAATCATTTCAAATAATCTGTTAAGTTAATTATGCTCAAAAATAAAATTCTAATCACCTCACAAAATCGTTTAAAATCATTCACAAAATATTCCAAAAATGAATTAATACCTGTTGCAGGTTTTCGAAGAGTAATGATGCAGTTGGAGGTTTTTTTTCCTACCACCGTAAATGAGCTTAAGGTAATACCTTGTGATTCGTTTTTGTGCCTTGTTTATAATGAATTTATAGAGAAAAATAAATAAAAAAGCTGGTTTAAATTGGAAGTTGGAATCTATCCTAAATTAAAGTGTAACTAAATATAACGAAATTATGCTAAATTTTAGCATTTTTGTTATTTTACAGGCTCTTTGATTTCTGTTTCCTGAATTATAGACATTTAAAAGGAATATTAGGTAATTTCGTTAAATAAATGATTTTGTGACACGTATTTTAAAATGGCTGTACAATTTTAAAACTATAAAAGTCAAAACTGTTTTAAAACTAAAGTTGCTAGGCAAAACTGTTTAATTCCATTAATTCAAAACAACACTTAATTTTTTAAAATGTAATGTAGATTCAATATTAATATGATATCTCCCTAGCAGAAACAAATTTGACAGTATTTTTTGAAACTTTTTATTTAACTGTATACTTACATCTTCTGCAAAATAGTTTGACTTTATAAATAGTCAAACTGGTCAATATGTTAGAAATAGTCTTCAAATTATATAGGTTACTTAGTAATAGTTTGGTATATTTGTTGACTACAAAAGTAAAAACTAGTCTAAACTGTTTAATTAAAAGTAAATTACATGGAACGAAACAGTATTACCTTAGATCAACAAATATACCAAAACTTTATATACAATTATACACAACTATTAATTTTAAATATTAAAATTGTATACAAAAATAGAATGTTAATGAAGTATAAAGCATAAATAAACAGCATTAAAAAACTAAATTAAAATCGCAGCTATGTTTTTTAATCTTATTTATCCAAAAAGCAATCATTTAGGGACTCTATTACATAGAAAGTTTTTGGGATTTTTTTCGGATTATGTAATCATGTGTTCGGTTGTTAAAAAATCCATAAAAAGTCAACAAGTTGTTATGGAATGTTTTTAAAAAAAATTGAATTCGGGTATCAAGTTATTGGTTAGTCAGCGGAATTTAATACTGCCCTTAATATTGGCCATATTTATCGTTTGTTTTCCATAATTGCAGGAGTTCTATATATGACATGCGTTGAATTTGGTGGTGAATCCGGTGGACCAATAGCCGAATTACACATGGCATTTCGGACGAATAGGAATGCTTGGAACTGCCATGTTGGCAAAACATCAACAAATTTAGGGGCCATATATAGGTGAGGATTATAAGACACTATATTATAAGTAAAACAATAATTAAAAACTGAATTATTATTAATAAAAGTAAATACATGCTAAACAAACTGTTATTATGAATACATAAAAACGATTAATTATCGAAAACAGTAAAACAGAATGAAGGTTAAAGCAGGTTTGTATGAATGAATATATCGTTTAGACAATACCTTTTAATTGAATAATTGATTGAATTTCAACTGAAACTGCACCTGCAAGTACATTGTTTATATAAAAACGCTGAATTAGTTTTTATAAATGCAGGTATGTGAAGGCAGGTTTGTCGCATAAAGTAAATACATAATTAACAAAAACAGTAAAGTATAAACGAATGCAGCTTTGTGAATGCAGGTTTGTGAATCTTCCGTTTGTGGAATATTAAAGTAAATAGACAATTAATAACAACAGTAAATTAAATACGAATGCAGGTTTGTGAATGCAGGTCGTCAAAGAAGAAGATGTACCTTCAATAACGGAAGATTGTGAATGCAGGTTTGTAAGTATGTAGGTATATTCGTATGGTGATTTATGTTTATATAGGGACGGATGGGCACCAGGTTATTAATATCCGGTATTGGTTTTTGATTTGACGAAAAAAAAGGAAAAGATTAAGTATAAGGTTATCAAATTGCGGTTTTGATTTGACGAAAATATTGGACGAAAAGGTTATTGGTTCATGATATTAATGCAATTAATTGTTTTTAAGATTTTCCTATAATACAGGGTTTGACTAATCAATGGATATGGAATATATACGAATCATTAATTGTGTGTTCAAAAAAATACCATAATTAATTGCCTTAAAATTCGGGTTTACATTAACTAATTTTCGAAAACAGTTTGACTCTCGTTTGACTTATGCGTGGACAGGTGGGCCAATGAAATAATTACGGGTGGCATTGTCGTCCAATGAGAAGCGTCCGTCGTGATGATGTGTCATAAGGTAAACATGTGTAGGTGCATATATAGTTTAAGATTTGTTAATAGCGGGACTCGAAATCGTAATTACATGCCAATGAGAACACTTTTTCCATAACATTATACCATAAGACTAGAAGCCATTTGGTAATAATTAATACTTTATTCGTTTCAAAATAAGTGATATATGTTTAATTATGTCAATTTCAAAATAAGTACTTAATACATTTTAATAATATACCTTATTTGGTAAAATGTACTTAGCTCCACACTCACTAATTATCTCTTTTAATATAGTGAAATGATCCCACATATTTACTTTTAAACACCATTAACATCACTCTATTCACAAGTTGTGAGACCAATCCCAACTAACTATATAATTTAATTTCAGTTAATATTCAAATAGTTGGCGTAGATCAACTGACCACCAAAAGAAAACTTGAAGAATTTTCCTTCACAAGGTATAAGAGCATAGGGTATGGTGACTTAAATCTGAAGCCATTACCGCGTCACCTATGCGCCACATTATTATTTCACATTTCACATTCAAAACCCCCAAATACCACCACTACGATCACTAACCAATAATACTCTCTTGGGACCATCAAAATACCTGTCACTCATAAAAAACCCTTAAAAAATAAAAATATCTCTCCTCTATCCTCGCCGAACTCTCAGCGAAATGCTTCACTCAACCCACAAAGGGTGTGGTGGCGAAGGGCATTTGGTCGCCAAAACATGTCACCTAGGCATTTTGAATCCGGCGAGAGGTGGGAGCTCGCCACCACACCCCACCCCCTAAGACCAATCCCAACTATATAATTTAATTCAATCTAACACTAATTTTAATTTTTTACTTCAAAATCTATAAAATCAAAAATATGGTTTTTAAACTCATTAATTCACTCCAAGTTTCCTAATAAAATATTATTACATATTAATGAAGTTACTATATATATTTTCAAGACACATTAAATACTTTTACTAATTTTATTGAAAAATTTATTATAGTTAATGAACATAAATATATACCTGGGGGACATGTTAAAATAACTCTGAAAAATATAATACTACGTACTTATTTAAAACTGCACATATGTAACGATTAATTAACAAAAAACATATCTCTCTCTCACACGCATCACAATCTCTCTCCTCTATATAATATCTCGTCCGTCGATCCAGCGACGCTTTTTACAGTTTTCTCTCTCCCCGCTGTATCCGTCACTCCTCAACCACTACCGCCACCGTCTCCGGTCACATAGACGCCTTTTATCCATCTAAACGTCGCCGTGGATCCGATCAGATCTGTGGCTGTAATTCAAGGGCCTGTGCAATGGAAGAGGCTCTTGAAATGGCACGCGCCAAGGACACCAAGGAGAGAATGGCCGGAGTAGAGAGACTTCATGAACTTCTAGAAGCTTCCAGGAAGAGCTTATCCTCATCGGAAGTCACTTCTCTTGTTGATTGCTGCTTAGATCTCTTGAAAGACAACAATTTTAGGGTTTCTCAAGGAGGTTTACAGGCTCTAGATTCTGCTGCTGTACTTTCCGGTGAGCACTTGAAGCTTCATTTCAATGCATTAGTTCCTGCTACCGTTGAGCGATTAGGTGATGCTAAGCAGCCTGTTCGTGATGCGGCTCGACGCCTGCTTCTCACTCTCATGCAGGTACCGTGTCGGTGTGTGTATGCTACTGTCAGTTTCAAGTGAAGTTTAATTGTTTTTTTTAACTCTTGCTTGTTTTGAGTGTGCTTGATGATTGCCTTTTGATGATCAAACTTGTACATGTTGAAATCTTATATGTAATTGGTGGACACACGGATAGGGTATTAGAACGGAAAGATCTGAACTAATTGGGTTGTTATTGTAACTTGTAAGATTGCTACTGAACCCTACTGTTGACCTTCCTATGCCAGGATATGGCTCAAATAATAAAGTATTTACCGAAAGGTCTAGAGTGGAAATTTGTAATTTCAATTTCTGTAATTGGTTAATTACCCTCTTTCTTTGGCAGTCAATTGCTCTTTGATCCTAAATTTTGATTGATTTTTGTCAAGCTGTGTGTGCCTATTCTAAGTAAGTTGGTAAATATTTTCTGGTTTAGTCACAATGTAGCATTTTGATTACTAGATTTTGATCATCCATACCAAAAGTAGTTTTTGTTTCAGTATTTTTTCATGATTTACAACTTGCCCATGGACTCATGGAGATCTTACACGTGTTACGTGTAGTACATTGAGTTCATTTGCTGGAAGCCATGAACTCATGTGGTGTAATGGTCCTGTGATTGCAAAAGGTGTACCAATTCATCAATTGGTTACACATTGTGCTTACACTATAGAAAGTTGAACCCTTATTAGCCATAGTAATTGTAGTTAGATTGGTTGTACCAAATAATAACAATGAACAAATGTTGAATCATTTACACTTGATTGTGTTGCAGGTTTCTTCTCCAACTCTAATTGTTGAAAGAGCTGGATCAAATGCATGGACTCACAAAAGCTGGAGAGTTAGAGAAGAGTTTGCAAGAACTGTCACATCTGCAATTGGTCTATTTGCATCTACAGAGCTACCCCTGCAACGTGCTATTCTTCCTCCTGTATGTTTTTTTGCTAGTGTTGATTTGTTTCTCAAAGATTTCAGTTTGTTAAGTTCAACATGCAAAAAAATTACTAATCTCTTTCCTCTTGTCTTTATATGTTCAGATATTACAGATGTTATACGACCCTAATCCAGGCGTGAGAGAAGCTGCTATTTTATGCATTGAGGTTAGTTAGCTGTTTGTGCCATAATCCATTTAGGTCTACAGTAACAAAATGCAAATTTAAGCTGAATTCCAAATTCTGCAAAGTAATTGTTATGCAATTTTATGATGATTACATAAATCCTTTTCAGATTTTTTTTTTTGTTTTTGATATTTTCCCTCTTATTGCAGGAGATGTATGCTCAAATTGGGCCTCAATTCCGTGAAGAACTTCATCGCCATCAGCTTCCATCATCATTGGTGATTATTTTAATGGCCACACTTTAATTCATTTCCTCTTCTTTTTTATCTATTTATTTATTCTACTGCTTTTGTATTATTCTTGTAAATTATATTTTCATACTTGTATTGCTTTCAGGTAAAAGATATAAATGCTAGACTAGAAAGAATTGAACCAAAACAACGTTCTTCAGATATGCGAGTTAATACTTTTGCTTCTGCTGCTACCAAAGTTTCTAATCATAATCCCAAAAGAAGCAGCCCAAAGGCCAAATCTTCTTCTCGTGAAGCCTCCCTTTTTGGAGGTTACATATTTTTCATTTTTATACCTCATATATGCTTTAATTCTCTTTTATACATTATAAATTTTGTTTAATTTTTTAGGGGAAAGTGATGTTACTGAAAAGCCTGTTGACCCGATCAAAGTGTACTCAGAAAAAGAGCTGATTCGTGAATTTGAGAAAATCGCTTCAATTCTCGTTCCAGAAAAAGATTGGTCCCTACGTATTGGAGCCATGCAACGAGTTGAAGGCCTTGTTATTGGAGGTATGCATGATATTATATTATTATTATTTTATTTAAAAAGGAAAAAAAAAATTGTAGTAAACTTAATTCCTTTGATTGTGCCTCACCAGGTGCAACTGATTATCCGTGTTTTCGTGGGCTTCTAAAGCAACTTGTTGGGCCTCTAACCACACAGTTAGCTGATAGAAGATCTAGCATTGTAAAACAGGTTTGATGAAATGAAACTAACTGCACTGACATCTTAATGCTTTACCTGAATCATTTTTGAAATTTTTTTCCTTTATGATTTTTGTACAATTTATCATTTTAAATTTGATCTTACAACTGTTTCTAGGCTTGCCACTTATTGAACTTTCTATCAAAAGAGCTGCTAGGAGATTTTGAGTCATATGCAGAGATGCTCATTCCTGTAAGTACATATATATATATACTTGTATTTTAAAATTTATTTAAATAAATTCAAACACACCAAATACCCGTCTGACCCTTGATTTGACATTCAGGCACTCTTCAAACTTGTTGTGATAACTGTACTTGTAATTGCAGAGTCTGCAGATAACTGCATAAAAACGGTATTTATTTATTTATATATTTATCTTATTTCATTTTCAAAAACTACTTAATTTAGTCTTTTTCTCTCTCTCCAGATGTTGCGTAACTGCAAAGTTTCACGGATACTTCCCCGTGTGGCTGAAACTGCAAAACATGACAGAAGTTCAATACTTCGCGCCAGGTGTCAATCCCCTCTTTTAACCACAAATCAGTCATTAATTATCACTTGTGCTAATATTATATAAATTACTTACAGATGTTGTGAATATGCTTTGTTGATACTGGAATATTGGGCTGATGCACCTGAGATACACCGCTCTGCTGACCTTTATGAAGACCTTATTAAATGTTGCGTGGGAGATGCAATGAGCGAGGTCCTATTATCATTATTTCTTTTTCTTTTTTAATTATAGATAATAATTAACATTTAATTAATCACACCAGGTACGATCAACCGCTAGAGCATGCTACCGAATGTTCTCCAAAACTTGGCCCGAACGTTCCCGCAGACTATTTTCATTATTCGATCCCGTTATTCAAAGGGTACGTCTGTTTATCTATATTTTCTTCATTATCAATCCCGTTTGGAATTTAAGTAACATTATTTTATAAATTGACAGATAATAAATGAAGAAGATGGTGGTATGCACAGGCGACATGCATCACCTTCAGTTCGTGAAAGAATCCCACAAACATCAATTAATTCAAATGTATCTGGGTACACAACTTCAGCCATTGTTGCAATGGACAGAAATGCAAGCTTACCATCTGCATCTGCATCATCTCTCTCATCTGCCCTTTTTTCTTCACAATCAAAGCCCGTTAACAAGACTACAGAACGTAGCTTAGAAAGTGTGTTGCATGCTAGCAAACAGAAAGTTACAGCCATTGAAACCATGCTCAGAGGTCTTGATTCTGGGAGAGTTCGATCATCCAGTTTGGATTTAGGTAATGATGTACTAATGTTTTAATCCTCCAACTTTTACTAATTTGCCCTTTTTACCCCTAAATCTTTGTTGACTTGCTGTTTTAATCCTTTTGTTGACCTGTAATCAGTCAAACCAATCGTTTTGTGTTGAGGTGTAACTTTCTTTGGGTTAAATATGGTATAATCAAAGGGAAGGGACAAAATCATACCAAAAAGAAGTTTAAGGGTTAAACTGCCAGATGTGTGAAAGTTGAAGGATTAGAACAAAATTAACCTTTTAAGTACTATTAAAATCTTAGTATAAATTAACTACCTTTTTATGTTTTGAATGATTAAATTTATATTTTATTATTGCTAGTGCAGGAGTGGACCCACCTTCATCTCGTGATCCACCATTCCCTCTTGCAGCTCCTGCTTCCAACAGTCTCGCAAGCTCATTATCATTAGACACGACAACTTCTGGTATCTCAAAAAATAACAACCGTAATGGCGGTTTAGTATTTGCTGACATCATCACTCAAATTCAAGCTTCACGTGATTCCGGTAAACACTCGTATCGTAATAATATCGGAAATAACGAAACTTTATCATCACTTTCATCCTACACTGCAAGACGACAAGAAAGAACCTCATTCGAAGACAATAATCACAATCATAATCATAATCATAACCATAATTATAATAATGATAATATCCGGGAATCCAGAAGACACTATTTAGAAACACCATATCGAGATTCACATTCAAATTCAAATCATGTACCGAATTTTCAAAGACCGTTATCGAGAAAAAACATTCCCGGAAGAACAGCTTCTAGCAGAAGAAGAAGTTTTGATGAAAGTCAATTTTCTCCTGGTGAAATGTCAAGTTATGAAGCGGGCCCCACTTCCTTAAATGATGCATTAAGTGAAGGATTAAGTTCGGGTTCTGATTGGAATGCTAGGGTTTCTGCATTTAATTATCTCCGTTCATTGCTTCAACAAGGTCCAAAAGGTGTTCAAGAACTCACACAAAGTTTTGAAAAAGTTATGAAATTATTTTTCCAACATTTAGACGATCCACATCATAAAGTAGCACAAGCAGCTTTAACGACACTTGCCGATATAATTCCCGCTTGTAGAAAACCGTTTGAAAGTTACATGGAACGGATTTTACCGCACGTTTTTTCCCGATTAATTGACCCGAAAGAGTTAGTTAGACAACCGTGCTCAACTACTTTAGAGATTGTTGGAAAAACGTACGGTGTAGATTCACTTTTGCCCGCTTTGTTACGGTCGTTAGATGAACAACGATCCCCAAAAGCAAAATTAGCAGTAATTGAATTTTCTATAATCGCGTTTAATAAACATGCCGGAAATCCCGAGGGTGCGGGAAATAGTGGGATTTTGAAGTTATGGCTTGCTAAATTAGCACCGTTAGTTTATGAAAAAAATACAAAATTAAAAGAAGCAGCAATCACATGCATCATATCGGTTTATTCCCATTTTGATTCGACTTCTGTTTTGAATTATATCCTAAGCTTATCAGTTGAAGAACAGAATTCATTAAGGCGAGCACTTAAACAGCATACACCTCGTATAGAAGTGGATCTGATGAATTACTTGCAGCAGAAGAAAGACAGACAACGGTCTAAATCGTCTTTTGACCCGTACGATGTTGTTGGGACTTCTTCTGAAGAAGGTTATATTGCAGTTACAAAAAAGAGTCAGTTATTTGGTAGGTATTCTGGTAGTTCAATTGATAGTGATGGTGGTAAAAAATGGGTTTCGGGTCAAGATTCTACTCAGATTGGTAATCGGGATGGAAGTGAGGATAATTTGTACATTGGTTCGAATAATGCAAAATGGTCTGAATATTTGGAAAATAATACTAATATTAATGGGGTAATTAGCTCTGATAATCGCAACGCTGATATTGAGAGTGCACCTGATTTGGAAGTTAGTATTTCAAAACTTGCAGCTTTAAAGATTAATTCTTCTCCTGAAATTAAACCGAGTATCCCTCAAATTCTTCATCTGGTGAGTTTAATTAATATTCAGATTTCAAAAATACAAAATATGTTGATCATAATTTCATGTTTTTTATTTGTATAGATTTCTAAAGGGAGAGATGAATGTGATATCACAACCAAACGTACATCCCTTCAGCAGTTGGTTGATGCTTCTGTGACTAATGATTCCTCCATATGGACAAAGGTTTATTTATTTAATTTATTTTTTATTAATGCATAATAAAAATCATTCTGATGTTTTTTGGTATATTTGCAGTATTTTAATCAAATATTGATGGTTGTACTGGAGGTTATGGATGACACTGATGATTCAATTCGGGAGTTTGGTCTTTCATTAATAGCTGAAATGTTGAAAAACCAGGTTTGCTATCTAATTTTCTAATTTAATTTAATATCAATTATAAAATGGTTTTTTTCCCCAGAGAGATGCAATGGAAGATTCTATTGAGATTGTAATTGAAAAGTTACTACATCTTACAAAGGACACAATCGCAAAAGTAAGTTTTAATCATAAATTGTAGTGCTTTTTTGCATTGGTTAAAAAGAAGTTGTGTGTAATGATGTTGAGTTTGAAATGCAGGTTTCAGACGAAGCAGAACATTGTATAACTGATGTCCTCTCACAATATGATCCTTTTAGATGTTTAAATGTAAGTTATTCTATATTATTATTATTATTATTATTATTATTATTATTATTATTTTTGATAACATTCATATTTATCATGACATAATAATCTATTTGCATCATTTTGAACTTGTAGGTTATCGTCCCTTTGTTGGTTACTGAAGATGAGAAAACACTTGTCACATGTATAAACTGTTTAACAAAGGTAAATTCTCATTAAACCACAGTTTTATTTTATTTTTTCAAAAAACTATATAATTAATCATGTCTTGCCTTGTTTAGCTTGTGGGCAGGCTTTCCCAAGAGGAACTAATGGCTCAATTACAATCATTTTTGCCTGCTCTTTTTGACGCTTTTGGTAACCAAAGTGCGGATGTTCGCAAGGTAATGTAATTAATTAGTGAATATATTCTAATTAATTTATTTATTTTCTCAAACACCAAACTGATGGTAATGTTTTTTTTTTTTTGTACTTGTAGACAGTTGTATTTTGTCTGGTAGATATATACATAATGCTTGGAAAAGGATTCTTGCCATATTTGGAAGGCCTTAACAGTACACAATTGCGGTTAGTAACAATATATGCAAACCGTATATCACAAGCAAGAACAGGGGCTCCAATTCAGGACTGAAGACAGAGTGTGTGGAATTAATTTGTATATTTGTATGGTGTTTGATGTGTGTGCATTCAGTCGGTTTTTAGTTATAATTGGGTGGAGTTGATGGGAAGTGTGTTGTTTTTTGGAAATTGATTTTAGTACTTTTGGTTTTTGTGTCCATATATATACTACGTATATAACTTTTTGGTAAAATATATTCCTTGTTATGTAATATAATATTTTTATTTTGTTATATTGTATACTTCCTCCGATTCAAAATAAGTAATACACTTTCCTTTCTGGGGTGATTTAAAATAAGTGATACACTTTAAAAAATTACCTTATATGAAAAAAAATAGTGGGATTTACACCCACTAACTATCTACTTTAACAAAAAGTAAAATGATCTTGTTTACTCTTACTTTTTACTTTAAAACATCATTAATCTCATTTTATTCAAAATATGCAGGATCCATTCTCTACTAACCATCCAATTAATCTAATTTAATCATCATTATAATATTTTCCCTAAAAAACCGCGAAACTCAAAGTGTATCACTTATTTTGAATCAGATGAAGTATAAAATTTACATAAAGATTTATTATAATAGGTTTTTTCTAACATGTGCCCCTAGGGACATGTTTAGGTTTATCAATTCATCAAAGTTTCCTTATATAATCTTATTAAACATTAATAAAGTTTATATGTTACATTTTAAAGATGTGTAATGAATGCATTTTTCAGTTGTAATGGAAAGTTGATATCATTTATTGGACTCTAACATATGCCTAGAATTACATGTTAAAAAAACCCTATTATAATATACTCCCTCCGTCCCTAAATAAAGTTCCCATTTCTCCTTCAAGTTTTGTCACTAAATAAAGTTTTCATTTCTCAAACATAAGGGACCCACTTAATATAATAATATTATTACCAATACTTTCACCACTAACTATCTCTTAAAACACCTTCTCTCTCCAATCAAACCTTATATTTTAATCAAAAGTAATACAAAATACCTCACCACTAACTATCTCCTAAAATGTTGTGCCCAACACAAATGAGAACTTTATTTAAGGACGGAGGGAGTACAAATTAAGTTTGAATGATCTCCAACTGCTAAGCTACTTTAATGTTGATAATTCAGGTATTCACTTTAACTGCGCACGTGGTACCTCACCCTCTGTTACAATTTCCACAATGATTAGCTCTTTAAAAATCTCCATAATTGTAAAAATTATAATCAATTTCAGGTTATTACGTCAAATTGTTATTTATCTTAGATGGGTAACATTTTTCAACGAGATAATCTTAAGAAATTAAGAAACGTGGTTGTTACTCTTTATGGCTGACATAAAGGATATGATAAAGATTATTTGCGTGCAAATTTTTTATAAAGATTAATATAATTTTTTTAATATAGAATTTAGTTTTTGTTTAATTAATTCATAATACAATTTTAAATATATATTTATGTTCTATGTATTTTTATCTACATTCAAGTATATATTTTATTGTAAGAGGCAAAAATTTAATCTACTTAACATCATTCAATAAGTTGAGTTAATTAATTTACTAACAAGTTTTTATAGAAGTATATAGTTTTTAGAGAGGGTAATATAGGAATTTAAGTTTTAGGGCGACACAGATGTGAAGTATTCAAAGAGGATATATTTATTGATTATTGTTTATTAAAAGAAGATGTATCTATCACCTATATAGCTAAGCATAACAATTTCATTATAATATGTCTATTCCCCATCATTTATTTGGTTCTTTTTAATGACGTGTAATGATGACTCAAATGACTTTTTTGTCATTGGGCCGATTTCAAAATTAAAATTTGAAGTTAATTATAGTAATTATTGTAAGTCCCTCTACTTCGTTTTTTTTGCATAACTATATTTTTTCTTTGTAAACAAAAAAAATTTAAAAATGTCAAAGTTCTTAAAATTAAATTCTCTACAAAATGAGTATAGTCTTGAAACTTTGAAAACAATGTTATGATTCAAAGCATTTAAACATATTATGGCAATTACACTAACCTGACAACAAATGTTGTTTACAAAGAACTTTTATTTCGTCTCTAAATTTTGTGTACCATTTGTGATATGTAAACACGCTTATCATCATTTTAATAATAGATTACTATATGATTTTTAAGATTTTTTTTTGTATTTTCCTTTTTATTTTTCGAAGCATGCCCGCCTATTCAGGCGGGCTATGAAGCTAGTTATGATATACACAGTATATAACTAGATTATATATTGAAGTTATTTAGGTTAACACTGAAAATAAACAAATAGTTTAACATGTTATATAAAAAAAATCGTTTTCTTACAATCACTTATTAGTAGTTGAAAATTTAGGGAAACCGATCGAAACTGAAACTGAAAATATATAATTGGCGGTCTTTAGATAGAGGCGAGGGTTTGGTCGAAGAAAACCAAACCGAATAGAAAATCGAACCGAAATCAAAATATGCACCGAATTCACCGTCAAAATTTGAAAAGGCAGCGTTTCATATATTTGACCCAAATAGTTATCTGATAACAGTTACATAAGCTATATATGGTTTTTTTTTTTTTTTTTGAACGGTTAGTTTGCAAGTTAGTGGTTCGATCATAGACAGTGACATCCACAAGGGGCATTATGTCTTCCCTCGAACCTTCCACATTTTTTGTCCACGACGAGACTTGAACCCATGACCAATAGGTCATGGGTAACACCTTAAATCCTCCTTGGATACTACTAGGCTATAAACCTTGGGTTAAGCTATATATAGTACTCCCACGTTCTGAAAGCCATAGTACGTACCATTTAAACTTCATTTGCATATTTAAACAGTTACATTAACGTAATATATATAAAACTTGATTAATTTGTGGTTTAAATTAAAATTTGCATATTTGAAAGTGTATAATATAATGATGTGTACAAATTGTTGTTTATTTGTGTTTGTAATAAACGAGTATTATGCGACCCGTGCGACGCTGCGGGATTTAAAACAACATCTTTTCATGTTAAGATTTAGATTCAGTTAATATGATAAGTGATTTATTAAAAATTTTAATTTATAATCTGAAATCTTTTCCTATATATGAGCCCTAATTTGATTAGGGTTTGACAACTAGGCAATTTTGAGTTCTCTCATTGGCCGGTTATGCCACCTGTAATTCTCCTATTGGCCCACACAATTCATGAACAAATTCGTTTCGGTTTCAAAGCAAAACTCCTGCATCGTGAAACCTCAATACATCCTTCCCTGCCTCCTTGGTTATTTCCAAATTTGGGCTGATCTAATTCTGAATTACGATCCCCATCGCAATACCAATGGTTTTATCATCAATTCCGGGCATCATAAAATCATCAGCCATGATAAGATATTCGACCCTTACTTAGGGGTCATGTAGATTTTACATTTACTTCTTCCGCCGTTGTCCTCTTTAGAACACAACCTGCCTCATTTCCAATCGTGTTCTATCGCTTATTCGTAACAACCTCCGACTGAATCCACCTGTTTGATTCTCGACCAATGAATTATTGCAGCAAACCTGTAGGAAATCTCATCTTCAACTACCGCCGGTAACTTTTACATTTAAGAACTGTAATTCGGTGTCTTCATGATTCAAGGAAATATGTGATTTCTTTCCGATTGATTACGAATTTTAACTTAGGGTTTATAAATCGGTGTCTTCTTGATTCATACCTAATTTATTTTCCCGGGTTTGGTTTCTTATTCAATCCCAAATGTAAATTATGGTAAATCTTTTTAGTGTTCTTGAAATCTCACTGAAGATTTCTACTTTGCAGGTCAACACCCCTTCAGCCTTCTAACTTCTGTTCGAATTCTGTAGTATGTACAGAATAAAAAATAATGTCGATTTATTTCTAATGTCGATTTATTTCTAATGTTGATTAAGGTTTTGTTTTTGATAGTATTTAATTTGATCATTTTTCTTTCAGATGGAGATAATGGGATGAGGGGTTTCTTGGGGGAATTGATGCACTTTTAGGTTGTCATATACATCTTCATTCTTCCAAGGTTAATTTTGAGAATACTTATTTCTTAATAGTATTAATGGAAGTCTTTAACATATATGAGTGGCGATTTAAAACATTTTTTATATCTTCATAGTAATATGTGAGTGGTGATTTACTAAATATTGATGAAATTGACTCATTTCTACTACAACTTACATTTTAGTAATACCTTTTTCTTGTCATTAGTTTTGCAGCTCCTTTTGAAGTCATTAGATAGAAAGAAGAAACATGTTGTTTACCTCTCTCTTTATTATGCTATTAATTGGATCAGAGAGCTGAGAGCTGGTATGGTAAGTTATGATGTTTAGGTTCTTATTCAACCCCCTTTATCAATGAAGATTACGAATTTCATGATAGAGGCAATATTTCTAATACATCTTCAAGTATATTTTATATTACTCATTATTTAATTTCATTCCGATATTAGAATTATATTAGTATGTTCCCCTGTGATGAATTCAATTTGCTGAAAATTGGACCTGTTTCAATTGGATTATAGCTCATTGATGATTTGCTTTAAATAAAATAGCTGGTTAATTGAGCTTTATTGTTTGAGTTCTATGTTACAACTTCTCTTAGAAAGTATTGATTACAAATCATTTCACTTAATTTGATTGATTTGTTTTGCTTAATTGTAATTTAAATCAAATTAGTTTGATAATATTCTCTCTTTGACAATTTATAATGCATTCAGTGTTCAAATAGAAGCTAAACTGCAACTTATGTGAGACTTACAAACTCTATTTTGTGTCATTTTTTCTGTTTTTATGTGCAGCTGAGGTTGTTGCAGCCTCAGCGGTATTACTTGGATATGCCTTTCATGAGTTTGTGCTTATAGGTGTTAATATATATCTTTTTTTAAATGAAATCAGTTAATAACTATTTCTGTTATTTCCTTTTTAATTATATAGGATATCTACAGTTGTAGTTTAATCAGTTCATGGATAAGAATATAATTGTTTATTATTATTTTGGTGTTGCTAGGAACATTACTTACTAAGGCTGCATAACCGATTAGACATAACTTATGCCTTATGATAGTTCAGTTCCAGAACATAAGGTAAATTATATTTAAGTCAACATTTTGGTTGTATGGTATATTCGTTATTTGAATAACATTTTCATGGTAACTCATTTAACTGCAGGGACTAACCCGCAAGAAAAGTTTGAAAGTTATTTGTTGCGACCAAGATGATAACTACACTAACTCAACGACAACCGTCGTATACAAAGAATTTTTTTTCGTATTTTTTGTTTTTCTAATAATTATTCATGTATAACATAACATTCATTCATCATTGAGTTAATAATTGACTATATGATTTTATACGTTTTTTTCGTAGTTATAAATATAACTTCTCGAAGCTAACCCGCCCAATTAAGCTAACTTTGTGTGTGCTTTTGTGTGTATTCGTTCTTCATGTTTTTGGTTCTCTTTTTGAAGAAAATCTTGAATTCACTCTCATTTTTAATTTTGTTTGGGATCTTGAAATCAGATTTGGACCTTGTGCACGAGCTGAACCCTATCTCATGGTATATCTCTAATAAGGTATGTCAATCTCTCGCTTTTTTGTTACATAATTTGATGTAGTAAATAGTTAAAAAAAAGATTTCCATTTCATTTTTATTTCATTCTTTTGATCAGGACTGATTCATTAATGAAATATTCTCATTTGTTTTTGCAGGCTATTATGTTTTTGTTTCTAAAAGTTCATGACATACTTTTTGGGATCGATTTGCTTTCTGCGAAGAACATGATTAAGGAGAACCAATGTGCAAGCAATACTGGAGGTTAGATTACATCCCCACTTAATATTTGGAAGTCGTTGATGTTGTATATTAGATTACAATATACATTGGATATTTAATAAAAATTTCTATGAATATTTCATATCACATTGGGTATTTTTGTTTAGGTAAGATCGGGCGATAACACTCTCTTTACAGAGCTCCATGGTCTTCTTTGAGAATTACGGGTTGCAAAATCTGTATGACATGGTGCGGTATTTTCATTATAACTCGAAAATAATGTCATTGTTGATGCTGCTGGAAACTGAAATACCTAAGGGGGAATATTTTGGTGATTTGCATCCTTTTGGTGGATAATTGTAACTATATCACGACTTTTTGCGTATTAAAATAGTATTAAGATTTAAAGAAACTGTGATTTGGGTTTTTTTAGGTCTGAAAAAACTAATATTTTTTTAGTTTTGGAATTTTGAGTAAAATTAAGATTTTTATTTTGCTGAGTCTGAATAAATTTCTGTTTTAGTAACCCCAACAAAGAGACTAAAAAGAATTACATATAATAATAAATGTATTATTTTCTGCAGGTTTCTATGTTCAAAAGGAATTATTACCACCTTTCGGAAGAAACATATTATAGCATTTACCAAGAATCAATTCATGGTAATCTGGACTACTTATGCAAATGGTAAATCAAGAACAACATTAATAGTGTACAACTATATGAAGATTCCAAAGTATGATTATTTTCTCTTTTTAATATATTGATTATGATTGTTACTTTTTGTGGGGTTATATTAGTAACTTCAATAGGTGTTTTTTTATATAGTAAGATCAAAATTGATTAGGATGCAGTTTTACATTACACATATGCCATATTTTCAGATTTGACATCAAGACGTGATCGATATGGATGTAAGCCATTAAAGAAGAGGTTACAAAATGCTACTTTTTGGAATTTGCAGATCTATTAGTCTTCATGCTTAATTTTTATTTTGTTTTATTTATTGACATCAAGGCGTTTTATTTCGGATATGCTAGGAACCATTAAAGGCTGAGGTAATTTATGCGTGTTCAATACTTGGAAGTTCATGGAGATGAATCCATTGTTGAGGTAATTATATGCCAATTACATTTTTGCAAAGTATACAACGTTATAGAAATTTCAATGTATGCTCTCTTAATTGATTTTTCATATATTTTGTAAGTATTCAACTTTATCATGGGTTTGTTTTTTAAACCTTAATTTATGCTCAAAGTTTGAATTTTAATGCCATGTGCTCGAATTTATGATTAAAGTTTACACTGAAATAATACAATAGAGCGTGTTATAATTACAACTATAGGCTACTATCAACCTTTACCCATTTGATCATGTTTCCGTTTTATCTTAATTTTCTGATTTGACCCGTTTTACCTATAAAACAGAACCAAAATAAACCTGTTTGTAGTAGTTAAATGTGTTAAAACCGCCACCTTTATCTTTCCTTTATCTACTAAAGATATTCTTTTAGTTTTGTATACTTTGTCTTTTATGATGTCTACTGTTGTATCTGTTTGTTTCTATCACAATCAGGGGTCAACAAATGCAGTTTTATACAACTTCAATCATCATTACTCAAAGGGTGCAAAAAGTCTATAGTTGGAGTTCTACGACTTCTCTAGGCAAGGTTCTCACAGACTTGATTTTGATTAAGTTACAAAAATGTTATTAAAATGTGCAATCTACAATTGTAATTGTTTAAATGCAAAATGTTTACTAAAAATATTTGTTTTTATATAATTTCTTTTGGGTAGTGATCCAACTATACGTCAATGTCTCAAGAGTGAAGAGCAAGAACGACTTGAAGGTTATTTGTTGCGACCACGATGACAACTACATCAACTCAACGACAAACATTGTATATAAAGAAGTTTTATTTCGTCTTTAAGTTTTTTTGATCGGATTATTCATGTATAACAAAATGTGTATTTATCATTCAACAATAATTGACTATATGATTTCTTATGTTATTCTCATTGTATCACGAGTTAAGAACAAGAACGGATTGAAGGTCATTTATTGTGACAGAGATGACAATTACACTAATTCAACAACAAATGTCGTTTACAAAGAAGTCTTATTTCGTCTATAAATTTTCGGTAACATTTATTCATGTATCAAAATTTGTACAAACTTATCATTACAGCTATGGATTCTTATGTCATTTTAAAAATATTAATATTTGTTATTTTTCTTTAATATATCTCAAGCATGCCCGCCCAGTCGGACGGGCTATGAAGCTAGTAGGTTAATAAACCTATATGACATTGTCTTTTAAGTTACTTTTATAAACATTTAAGTAACTTCAATAAAATTAATAATTTACATAAATTTATGATGGTAAATGAGATTAATATGAAATCAATAATATATAAAAGAAAGAAAGTGTATGTAATTATGGTGGAGTAGCCATACTTTATAAAACCTTTTTTTAAAAAAAAATACTCGTATCTCGTTTCATTTTAGGTGGTGAAAATTATAACTTTAAGGGGTATTTGTGAAGAAGAGTAAAAGAACTCAAAAATGTCGGTTTCCCTATTCTGTTCCATAAATCCGTTCCGTTTCAAGTGTAATGAACAGTGGCAATTAGAATGGGAATGGTATATTATGTAAATAAATTCCGTTTCAAGTGTAATGAACAGTGGCAATTAGAATGGTAATTGTATATTATGTAAATTCCGTTTCAAGTGTAATGAACAGTGGCAATTAGAATGGGAATTGTATATTATAAAATACAACTGGTGGAAATCATAAACGGGGCTTTAATCTTTTAATGAACAGTGCCCTTTTATCATAAATGTATATATAAGTGAATGTAAATGTAAATTTTTTGTTGTAGAAGAGCTTTCATTTTGATACTTCCTTTTTCCTATCACCGTCACATACTTTCGCATCTGAGTTGGTTAACCGTCACCAAGTCTATAAATACAACTTCCACAATTCGGTATTGGCGGTGACGATGACGAATAGCACATCGGTCTCTCCTGTTTATTCCGATTGACTTCCTATTTTTTATCAGGTTCTATTCTATTAACTGAATTTATCAATCCCAAAATTGGATTGCATTTAGGGTTTGCCTTTCACTCCTTCTGTCATCTCAATTTCTCTGATTTCCTTGTTAATTCATAATCAATTTGTTTCTTTAATGTCTTGTGTGTTTGTTTCCTACTCAACTTGAAGATCCTAAATTGGTTTTGGCAACTTGGTTTCTGAAAGGTTTGTCTGCTTTGTACTGCTGTTATTGTCGCTTCTAAGATTCTGCACACAATTCGTTTCCTAAAATGTCAGATTGATTCTATCTTAGTATATTGGATTACTTTAGGAGGAACTTTTATCTCTTTTCTAAAATATATAATCTTCATTTGATAGATTGGAACTCACAATACTAATTAAATTTGTCAACAAATAATGTATGCCTCGTTACATAGTATGATATAAATCCACTTGAAGAATACTAATTAAATTTGTCAAACGTCTGACCAATTACTTATTTCATTCTAGAGAATATTTACCAATGATCGTTATTACACTAATTTAAATTGAAACAAAGCATTTGATTCTTTTGATTAATTGCAGACTATAGTTTTTGTTAAAACAAAGGCAATTTAATATTGGGATGTAAAGCAAAACAAGAATGGGTTACATCCCAATCACCAATCGTCAAGAGGGTATGGCTGCAGCCATGTCATTCTACCAGGAGATAAAACGGAAAAGTTTAGTCGGCCATGCGTTTTTCCTAATAATTTTTTTGGGTTTCTTCTACCATATGATCCTTTTGATAACATTGAGCGCATTTATATTAAAGAGATTGCAAGGTTTATATACATGTTGAAAGGGCACTGACGAATCCAGAATCAAAATCAACCGGGTCCACTTATAGTTAACCAATTAAAAATTAAAAAAAAAATTAATAATTAAAACTAAATGTCATAAAACATTAAAACAAAGTTAAATAACACAAGACACAATCAAATGTATCTATTTGACTGTGAAGAATCTCAAAGACTCAAACACAATCCTAAAATTAATAAACAAACATACTCCTAAAATTAATAAAAAAAAACACATAACCCTATTTTTTTCTAGTTTGCTTTCAGACTTTATACAAGAAACGTTGTTTTAAGTAGGATAAAACACTTACAGTAGGTATTGACTATACGGAAATAGTGATTTTAAAACGAACCCGAAGATGCGTCTGAGATATAAAGCAGAGGAAGAAAACCCTTGAATGAACGAACAAGAAGTAGTTCGTTAGGTTAAAGTGTGTAATTTGGAAATAAAGAATTTAGAAGCGGGATAAGATTAGAATTGAAAAGTCTGTTTCAAAAATTCAACCAGGGGTTCTCAAATATTTAAGTGGGGCCCAAATAATAATTTACTACTAATTTTTTTTTTAAATATTTTTTTTATAGATGGACATGGCCCCCTCTCAAGACTACATAAATTCTCCCCTGTGAAAGGGTGCCAAGCCAACAAACACACCCCTTCGGTTGGTGGTGGTTGGCGACAGTTACCAGAGGTTGGCGGAAAGTGTATAACGGTCAATCATTTTCTTCTGTTTTGCCTTGGCCGTGTAATACAAGAAACAATAATAAGTAATTACTAACTGTTTTAATTGATACTAGTCTAATGCCCGCACAATGCGTAGGGAAAAAAGACAATAACTTAAACGGGTCAAATGAGTTTTACTTTAGTGTTTAAACAAATTGAGTGATTTTGATGATTATTATGAATGTAATGAGAAATTTAATCGTCTTTAATGTATACACACATGTAATAAAATCTCTTGTATCAATTGATAAAAGATAAAATTAAGAAAAAAATTATGGTAGCAAATATAAAATGACCAGAAGTTTCAAACTTCATTCATTCAGTATATGCAACAACATCGGAATTCATGAGGAACACCAAATTCACGCATGGTTCTCGAATCCTACACTGAAGGAACAAAAGTGGTTAGAAACATCTATTTTCAAATGTCTTCTTCATATACGTCTTCTACCTAAAACACAGATTCCAACACAATATTAGCCCATTAAGTTTTAAAGAAACAATAATGTGAGAAATGATCAAGAGACATGTTAGCATCACAAAAAACAAACATGATTTCAACAAGTTAAAATCCTTCCTCTATTACAATTACCAAAACACAAAAGATTGAGAAAGTTACAATGATACTCTCATAAACAAAATCCTAACTTTATAATCATGCAATGACCAACATAAAAAAATAGAAAGAAATAAAATAAATCGATCTAATTATTCAATTAGACAGAATTAATACATAGCAAAATAAGAATAGTGAATATATCTGTGACTAAGCTTAACACATAACATAATTAATTGAGTCCTTCTTTGAGAAGAATTTATGATGATGAATGTGTTAAACCGGTAAAAATTAAAATATTCTGACAATCGACAAATGAGGAAAAATATTGTGACAATCGACAAATGAGGAAAAATTCTCTGTTCGTAACTTGTGGCATTATTGTGAATAACTGTATTCATTTTGTTACACAGGTAAAAGTACCTGCAAAAAAACATGGTTGATCCAAAAACATTTTTTTTTAACAAATGATGTATGATAAAAGTTTCTAAGTGGCAAGAGGGTAGAAAGGCATTAGATATCATGATAATCAAGAGATAAGCAACATATTTATTTAAAAACTCAGAATACATGTGGATGGGGAAAGGATTTTGCACATTCAAACAGAAAGACCATACTTACCAAAATATCAAAATCCAATTGCATAAGTAAATGTATTGGAGTAATTTTATCGAACACATGGTGTGCAACCAACTAACAAAAAGAACAATCTTAAATTCAATTAAAATTGCAGGAAAAAACACAACAACCAATCAAAAGTAAAATAAGATAATAGCAGCAGAATATTTATCATATCATTAGCAGCAACAAGAATTATCGATGACCAGTAAGCCTTCCACAATAATCACGAAGGCAATGGTTCGAATGCACATGTTTTTCCATATAGTCCTTTACCCGCGGCATTGCAGCGGGATAAAAAGTTGATAATTTATACTTTTTGGATCGACCTGTTCAAATTGCATAATTATGTCGCCATGCTCAAAATTTTTTGACCATTTTTAAAATTACTAATAATACTTAACATGTTAATTATGGTTTAAAAAAATATTAATACAAAAAACAACATGCCCTTGTTGTTCCCTCCCCGCTGTATCACAAGCATGATGCAAATTTAAACCCTGTAACTATCAATATAAACTTGAAATTAAAATATGCAGATCCAACAGATCCGAAACAAACATCCAAGTTTCAATAGCAAAGTTAATAAAAAAAAAAAATCAGAATAGAAATGGATTAAAACTCCTAGATATACACAAGGAAAAATCTCGACAAAACGACTAACAAAATAAAAGTACACAAAAGTAGTACAAATTTATTGCTTAAATATAAAGATTTTGGATCAATCGAGTTATACAAACAAATAATAGATCTGCATCTGCAAGAACAGAAAATACATTAATAAAAGCCCTAGATCAACACAAGAAGAAAATAACATAATTGAATTAAATAACATACACGCAAAACAACATCCGGCCAAATTCACTTTCCACCACTGCCTACTGATTACAGATCGGGGGATAGAATGTTGGAAGAGGTGGTGGCGTAATTCAACAGTGTTGTATTTATAGGATATAATTGGTGATGACGGTTAAAGTTTGCGGAAGCGTCGGTTGAGAAGATGAAGGTTTAACGGTGATGACACACGGTGGTGACTGTTGACGTTTACTAAAATTAAAATTCAGATGATGGTTTGTAATGGCGAAGGCGTCGGTTGGTAGGCCTCTCCCAACCCTTACCCATCACTAGCGCCACGTCATCACATCCTTACTGACACGCTACCGACACGGTCGTGTCAACCCTACCCATCACTAACCCATCACTAAACCCATCCTTTCCACATCATCATTTTTAATTTAAATTAAATAATTATAAAATAAATAATTATTAAAACAAATATATATAAAAAAAATTAAATTAAAAAAAAACAGAAAAAAAACTATTTTTTATAAAAAAAACATAACATGTACAATTTTTTCAGCACAATGTACAAGTCTAGGAAGCACCCCACCCCCTCTCTCTTCCCCTTTCCTCTCTCTCCCCCCATCTCTTCTTCCCCTCGACGCCTTCCCCCGTCCGTCCTCACCACGACGAACCCATCACGACGCCGGCCACGACGGCTCGGTGCCAACGCCGTCGTGGCTCGACGCCCCCCGACGCGTCCCCCCGACGTGCCGTTGGCACAGGTCTAAGGGCGAAGGTGTGGGAAGAAGTGTTATACTAATCAAGGAAGGGCATTTTAGTAATCTTTTAATAAGTTGTTAATATTCTGTTGATTAGTTGTAATAGTCGTTAGGCCGTTCAAGTCAAAATTAGGTCAATGTTAGGTCTATGACTTGTGTATATATTGCTTTTCTTCTTTCAATTGTAATCAATCAATTCGTTCAATACAAATAAAACTTCTCTCTGTTCTCTCGAATATGGTATCAGAGAGGTGATTCATCACCTTCGCATCATTTTTTTTTCATCTTCATCCACTGTGATCAAATTTTGCCATGTCTCAACCAAATCAAGTTCCTGTTAATCTGAATGTTATCGATGCATCTAATCCTTTCTTTCTCGGATCTTATGACAATCCGAGTTCAGTTCTCGTTTCGAATTTGTTCAATGGATCTGGATTTTCAGCATGGAAGAGATCGATGACTATTTCTCTTTCTGCAAAGAATAAACTCGGTTTCGTTAATGGTTCTATATCTCGGCCTCCAGAAACTTCTTCTTCATATGCCAATTGGTATCGAGTCAACTCTATGGTGATTAGTTGGATCTTAAATTCACTCGACAAAAACATAGCTGATAGTGTTTTGTTCCTACAAACTGCATATGAAATATGGAAGGAACTCAATCAACGTTTTGAACAGTCAGACGGGGCTATGATTTACCAAATTCAACAACAATTATATTCCTTGTCACAAGGATCTAGTGATTTCTCATCATATTTCACAAAATTGTCTAAAATTTGGGATGAATTACGCATAGTTCAAGGTTTGCCTGCTTGTTCTTGTGGTACGGCAGTAGGAATTCACAAGTTTCTTGAAGATCAAAGGCTTGTGCAACTTCTCATGGGACTCAATGATTCATATCACGTTGTAAGAGGTCAAATTTTGATGATGAAGCCTTTACCTACTGTATCCACTGCATATTCTATAATAATTCAAGAGGAACGACAATGTGACATACAATTGCCTTCAAATTTTATAAGTGATGCTGCTGCTATGAATGTTTCCACTAACAATTACAATAGGAGAGTTGTTGTTTGTAGTCACTGTAAGAAGACTGGCCACACTAAGTCACATTGTTATCGACTTATTGGTTTTCCAACAAATTTCAAGTTTACCAAAACTAAGAAAGAAGATGCTAAATCTACTATTCAGAATGTTGTTTCCACTCCAAATATAAGTGATGAACAGTATCAAAGTTTAATGGATATGCTGCAAATTCTTAAAAATGGTGATGGAAATGATGCTTCCACCAGTGGTATCAATTCTGTCCTCACTCATGGAGCCATGAATGATGAAGGTAAAATTTTATATTTCAAAAAGTTTGCTGCTAATTTGCGTAGATCTTCTGGTATTTTGCAAAAATACATTTCATGGATTGTTGATTCTGGTGCAACAGATCATATATGTTCTAATAAATTTCTTTTTTCTTCTATGATCAAACTTAATCAGCCACATACGATTGGTCTTCCTGATGGTCGTATATCTTTTGTGTCTTTCATTGGAGAGGTCAAAATACATAATTCCATTACACTTAAAGGAGTTTTGTATGTTCCTAGTTTCAAATACAATCTAGTTTCAATAAGCAAATTGACATCTCAGTTGAAAACTTTTACTCTATTCACTGATAAACATTGTCTATTGCAGGACCCTTTGTCAAAGAATGAATTAGCCCTTGGAATTCTTGCTTCAAAAATCAATGATTTGTATGTTTTTGATCATCATAAACTTTCAAATAGTCTTTCCTTTCGTTTTTCGTTCTTTAGAAATACATCATGTAATGTTGTTTCTAGTTCTGTTTCTAGTTCTGTTTCTGTCAATAAGAACAATATGTTGATATGGCATAAACGTTTTGGACACATGTCTTTTGATAAACTCAAATTGTTGTTGCCACATATTCATGAATGTGATCGTAATATCCTTGAAGCTTGTACTACATGCTTTCAGTCAAAACAACATCGTTTGTCTTTTCCAAAAAGTGTTACTCATACAATGAATGCTTTTGATTTGATTCATATTGACACTTGGGGCCTTACAAACACATCACATATGATGGTTATAAATATTTCCTCACTATAGTTGATGATTTTAGTAGATATACATGGATACATTTACTAAAAAGTAAAAGTGATGCTTTCTCTTTAGTAAAAGCTTTTGTGTCACTAATTCAAACTCAATATGGTTCAAAAATCAAGATTATAAGAAGAGATAATGCATATGAGTTGGGTTCAAGTTTAGAGGGTCAACAATTTTTTCTTGAAAATGGGATTATTCATCAAAAAAGTGTTCCACATACGCCTCAACAAAACGGTATAGTAGAACGTAAACACAAACATTTACTCGAAGTTGCTCGATCTTTATATTTTCAATCAGGTATTGGTATTTCATATTGGGGAGAGTGTATCAAAACAGCTGCCCATATAATAAATCGTACACCTTCTACGGTTTTACAACATCGTACTCCATTTGAGGTTCTTAATGATATTAAGCCTCAATTTGAAATGATGAAGGCTTTTGGATGCTTATGTTTTGCTTCTACTACATCTGTCAATCAAGATAAGTTTATGTCAAGATCAAATATTTGTATTTTTATTGGATATCCAAATGGACAGAAGGCATACAAACTTTTAAATATCAAAACAAAGACAATTTTCATTTCGAGAGATGCCAAATTCTGTGAACACATCTTCCCTCTTTTATCTCCACCTTCAAAAATCATTGATTCTTCATATGTTCCGAAGTCACATGAAGATACCGATTCACCAGTTTTCAATGATTTGAATACTCAAAATGTGTCATCATCTAATAGTTCCCAAACTACTTCAACTTCTCAACCAGAGTTGAGAAGATCAACCAGAATATCACAGCCTTCATCTCGATTACAAGGTTATGTGTGCAACAATGTAATTACCGATGATGATAATTCTGCTTGTTCACATACTATTACTAATCTTTGTATCAGTAGTCTACATGAAACACAACATTTGATGGTAGACATGCCTTCAAGTTTGATATTCAATATAAATAGCATAGCTCAAGAGCCTGCTTTCTATAGTCAAGCACAAGGCATTCCGGCTTGGGAAGAAGCAATGAAAAAAGAATTTCAAGCCCTTGAAGACAATAATACATGGGATATTGTTAAGTTGCCAAAAGGAAAAAAAACCTATTTCATGTCGTTGGGTTTACAAGATTAAGCATAGGGCTGATGGTTCCATTGAAAGACATAAAGCCCGATTGGTTGCAAAAGGATTCACACAAAAAGAAGGCATTGATTTTCATGAAACTTTTTCACCGGTTGTGAAATTTAACACCGTCAGAACTCTTGTTTCACTTGCTGTTAAAAGAAAATGGAAAATTCACCAATTTGATGTGAATAATGCTTTTCTTCATGGAGATCTTCATGAAGATGTTTATATGAAAATTCCTCCGGGAATGAATGTCTCATCTCCTTCTTATGTTTGCAAGCTAAAGAAATCCTTATACGGTTTAAGACAAGCATCGCGACAATGGTACTCAAAATTGTCTACAGCTCCTAAAGAGAAAGGCTATACTCATTCTTTAAATGACCATTCTTTATTTTTAAAGAAAACAAAGGATACAATAATCATTGTTGCTGTTTATGTTGACGATATCCTTGTTACGGGAAATAATGACACAGAAATTAAAATTCTCAAAGATTATCTTAATGATCAATTTAAAATAAAAGATTTGGGATTTATTCATTATTTTCTTGGATTGGAGTTTAATGAAGTACCAACAGGCATGGTTGTAAATCAAAGGAAGTACATTCAAGAATTATTAAACTGTTATTCTATTGATGATCAGTATGTTCCTTCTGCTCCACTTCCTTCCCAATTAAAATTACTTTCAAAAATGGTTAATCCATTATCTGATCCAAGTTCTTATAGACAACTTATTGGGAAGCTGAATTTTTTGACTCACACAAGGCCAGACCTTTCTTTTTCAGTTCAATATTTGAGTCAATTTAATCAAACTCCATCACAAGCACATTATGATGCTGCTATTCATGTACTTCGGTATCTTAAGGGAACAATCAACAAAGGAATCTTGCTCAACAATACATCCACTTTTTCTTTACAAGCATATTGTGATTCTGATTGGGCTGCTTGCCCCATCACTCGACGATCAGTTAGTGGATATTTTGTTCTGTTTGGTGATAGTCCCATCTCGTGGAAGTCAAAGAAACAAGTCACTGTTTCTTTATCGTCTGCTGAAGCAGAATATCGGTATATGAGACGTATATGTTCCGAATTAGCTTGGTTAAGTCGTCTTTTACATGAATTGGAGGTTCTTAGCATTACCCCAATTTCTCTCAAATGTGATAATCAAGCTGCTATTTACATAGCTAATAATCCAGTTTTTCACGAACGCACCAAGCACATTGAACTCGACTGTCATTATGTAAGAGAAAAATTGCAAGATGGGTTAATCACATTATCTCATGTTTCTACCAATGATCAACTTGCTGATGTTTTGACCAAATCGTTGCATGGTTCTAAACATCAAGATGCAGTCTCCAAGCTGGGACTTTCTTCATACCCTCCAGCTTGAGGGGGGGTGTTATACTAATCAAGGAAGGGCCTTTTAGTAATCTTTTAATAAGTTGTTAATATTCTGTTGATTAGTTGTAATAGTGGTTAGGCCGTTCAAGTCAAAATTAGGTCAATGTTAGGTCTATGACTTGTGTATATATTGCTTTTCTTCTTTCAATTGTAATCAATCAATTCGTTCAATACAAATAAAACTTCTCTCTGTTCTCTCGAATAAGAAGAAAGACGTCGGTTATTCAGAATCGATGTGACTGTTAGAAAAGAAGAGATACTGTTGCAATCTCGAACCGTTAGTTACGATTGAAGACGACGGTTGATGATTTGTAGAGGCGGTTGTCGGCGGTTGATGACGAATCGATTGAAGAAGACGGTGTGAGATGGAGGTGGATGCCGGTTTAGGGGGAATGAAAGGGGAGTGCTTAAATTAATGTTAAGACGAAAATGCCCTTATCCCCTTGATGTTTATTAAAGGAGTATAGATATCTATAACTAATACTACCTCCGTATCAAAATAAGTGATACATTTGAAGAATTGCGGTTTTTGAGGCGAAAGATTAAAAAGTGGTTTAAATTAGATTAAAGTGGATAGTTAGTGGATAATGGGTCCCACTTCTTTGGAATGTAGTGATATTAATGATGCTTAAAAGTAAAAGTAAGGGTAAAAGGGTAATTTCACTTTATTAATGTAGATAGTTAGTGGAGAATGAGTCCCATTTTTTTACCAAATAAAGTAAGTTTTGGAAGTGTATCACTTATTTTGTTCCACCCTTAAATAGAAAGTGTATCACTTATTTTGATACGGAGATAGTATTAATAAAGTAACATAATTTGGTATATAAATTTGAGGATTTCTAACATAGAACACCAAACATCCCCACAACTAAAATAAAAACATTGTTATATATGATTCTAAATGCAAGTATGTATTATTCTAGCAAGTCCATATTTACGTATCGATCACGCATGATTGTTACTTTGGATCACTAGCTTGTTGATCTTCCTTTTTGCATACAACTTTCTTCTTAATCGACTTTATGCAATCTCTAAAGTTAAAAGCAACAACCATACGCAAGTAACCACCAAAGTTGTAAGCAATCATGATCACAAAGAGCGCACATATGATTGAATATCCGATCCAGTTGAGCTCAGAAGGAATGAATAACACCGGGACAAGGGAGAGAGGGGCGAGAATTGTTGAAAATAAAAAAATTACTTTTAGAAATGTATAACGCATAGAAGCAAATTTTTTCATGTTTGTGTTTTTGGAAGGATCATTTTTATAAAACTGAATCGCCGAAGTCATTACTGCGACAGGTAAAGCGATCACTGACATTATTATAAAGAAACCGTGAGTTTCAAAAGGTGAGTAGTTTTTTATTTGAGATTTGACTTGTATAAATCCCATCAGTGATGCATATATGGTTGCCAAGGTCCCTGCATACACATGTGTTGGAAATAGTGTCCAACACATCAAATAAACCGGTATTACGGTTCGGGTATTTTAGAGTCCTATTCAGGTTGCCCTCGAGGAATCAACGAACATGAAAAATAACGCAGTGTTTAATTAATTGTTTAATTAAATAAACTATCGGGCTAGACGAGATAATCTAGTTAATGGGTAACTAACTAGATTAAGGTATCGGGCCAAGTATTAATTATTAGATTAATTAAATACTTGTGGCCTTAATTAATAGTTAATTATAGACGGGCTTTGGACCAATTAGGTTTGACTCTAATTGGGTTTTGAAAAGTATATATATTAAGGTTAAGGGTTTAACCTAATACACTTAATCATTTGTTCCCTTGCCTCTCAAAGCTTTCGGCCGAACACCCCTCCACAGGCTCCGACCGCCGCCGCCAGCCCCGCCGTCGCCGCCGCCCCGCCGCAGCTCCGCCGTGCATCGCCGGAATATCGAAGGTGTTTTCGATTTGCTTTCGGTGCATGTTTCTCAAGGTGTTTTATACTACCTAGTGGTATATTGTCCTGTTCGTGATAAACCTTGGGTGTGATACGATAGAGGGATTCTTTCTTGAATCCTAAGCATTGTGTGATAACCTAGCAAGAACGAGATAACAGGGTTTGTCTACTTCACCAAACCGCAACGAAGTAAGTATTCGAATTACCTATTTAATTAGTTCAATTAAATTATCTAGTTGCGTTAGAATTGTAAACATAACACTCCAAACGTTTTAGTTAAATCGCGTCAATGTTCGGTCAAGTTACTTGTGATTTCCGCCACAAGTAAAGTATGACTAGATGCATAGAAAACCCAACAGTGGTATCAGAGCGACATTGATTTACAAGTCTAATCGTGCTAGACGTAAAATTCGAAATCCATATATTGTTTTATGATTTTCGGAAATTCCGAAAATTGTTTTTGGGTTTCCGAAAATTGGAAAATACATTAAAAATAGGTTTTTATATATTTCGGTATTTTATAAAATTGTTTTAATAATTTCCGAAAATTAAATATAAGATTTTTAGTATTTCCGAAAATTCGGAAATATTATTTAATAAATTAAAATTTTTTTTTTATTAAATAATTAATTATGGATAATTTCAAAAGGTTTGGAATTATCAAGATTTTGAACAAAAGATTTTATCAAATCTAGATTTTATTTAAAAGATTTAAAATAAATATTTTATATAATTTTATATATTTTTCGGAATATATAAAAAGATATCCAAGATTATTTTTTTAATAATTAAATAAAAGTAATAATCCTACATTAGTATATACATATTTTTCGGAATATATATATGCCAAAAATAGTTGATTTGACAAATCTAGAATAATATTTAAAGGTGTTTTAAATAAGGATAAAATTTAAAGGTTTAAATTAGGGATATTGATATATCCGGAAATTTTAAAAGTTTTAAAAAGAAAATGAATTTAAAATTAAAAGATACTTTAAATATGGATATAGATATATCCGAAAATTATTTTCGGTATATATTTATATATATTTAAATATTTTTCGGAAATTTTAAATAATTTAAAAGGGATTGGATTTTCGAATCTTTTATTATTTATCTTATTTGCTTATAATTGTCTATAATAGAAATAATGGAATAAATATTAAAAGTGACAGAACCAGCAGAACTCAATCTAAACCATTGATTTTTGAAATGAAATGATCATGAAAGACACATTAATGTATTTGATGAGGGACCCCCAAATATTGGTTTGCATGGATATCATTCATGCATGTATACATATATGTATAGATAACACTTATATATACATACATGAAAACATATACATATATGTATACATTCATGAATGACATCCATGCAAACCAATATTTGGGGGTCCCTCATCAAATACATTAATGTGTCTTTCATGATCATTTCATTTCAAAAATCAATGGTTTAGATTGTTCTGCTGGTTCTGTTGCCTTAATTGGTTCTGAAACTAATTCAACCCTATATATATATATATATATATATATATATATATATATATATATATATATATATATATATATATATATATATATATATATATATATATATATATATATATAGAAGTGGGATCAGGTGAGGACTCCAAAACCGGCGAGGACTCGCGAGGACACCTCATAAAAATTTCAAAAAATTCCGAAAAAATATATATAACTCCCCATAATTATTACTACATTTGACCAAAAAAAAAATTTCGAAAAAAAAATTATGATCCACTTTTTTTTCGTATCATAACAATGATCCATATTTTTTTTGTGGATCATTATTATGATCCATATTTTTTTTTGGATCATTTTTGAAAAACTTTTTTTTTTTGGATCTTATAGGCTGCGATTTAGATATTTAAAAAAGAAATTTTTTTGAAAAAAGTTTGTTTTGGATCATTTTTAGTGTTTTTTTGGAGTCCTCGCAGTCCTTACCGGGAAAAGAGTCCTCACCGGATCAGGACCCTATATATATATATATATATATAGGGTCGAGTTATATAGAGAACCCTGATTTCAAAAAGAACTCTGAGAACTCTTATTAACCAATCAAAAATTAATAAATTAATTTTGATTTATTTAATTCATATTAATTATTCAGGGGTATTTAGGACATTTTACAGAAAAAATTATTTCCTTCTCTGAAAATTTCCTAAAATTTAGGTTTTCTTTTCAAAAATTTATTGTTATTTTGTCAAGTCGGTTGTGCATATATGTTTTTTTTTTTGCAATTAGTGTTACATGTAAATTGTGCATATATGTCGAGACGATTATGCATATATGTTATTTTTCTGGTAATTTATATACATCGGTGTTATAAACAAGTTCAGAATATGTGGTTGAGAGAACATAAATTGAATCCCTAAAATCGAAACGGGTTTACCAAAAACATAGATGTAACAAAAAAAAAACAATGTATAGAAATTGCATAACATTTACATATCCAAACAATAACATAACATATATGCAAAGTAAAAAAACGAATAACATATATGTCCCAAAGCTAACTGCATCTTTCAATTTTCCTTTATATAGAGTTATTTTTTGATAAATCCAGAAGTTGATGTCAATCATCACCAGAAATAAAGCAAAAAACACAAAAACCATTATCAATATCCATTTTTTTTTCAAAATCCAAGTTGAAATGAAGAAAAAGTACCAAAATTAACATATATAAACAAAAAGAGTTTAAATTTAACATACATAATTAATAAAATAATTTGGAAAAAGAGACTACATACATGCTTTTAATGATTCATTGAAAGCACCAATTGGAATTAAAGAATTCAAAAATTAAATAACATCATTGAGAATGTCAAAATAACAATTTAATTAATAAATAATAATAATGTTGAATGTATGGAAGCATAAGAAGATCCATGAAGCCAGCGCCTCCACCATCAGTTAAATAATTAAAATCTTTGCTTTATTAATTAATAATGTTAAAATAAAATCAGTAATGGATTCTCCAAATATTATCGAGCTTTGAATAGTTCCACAATAACCTTTAATTTAACAAAACTTACTGGTTGTTCCACCTGCAACTTCCCGCCGGCGAACCACTACGACGAACACATAATCTCAACGGGATGTGAGATGGAGGGTGGCTGCCACGATGAATTTGGGTTCTGGATATGTGAATTATGGTTTAATTGGAGACTCCTGTGGTGGAAGAGGATTAGCTGTTGAAGTGGTGGAGGAGAGGAGGCGCTGGTTGGTGGAGGAAAGGAGGCGGCGGCGGTTTTGAATGGGATTGAGATCTGTTTTTTTTTCTTCTTAATAGGGAGGTTTCTTTTTAATTAGGGTAAATGGGGGTAGTTGAGGAAAACGTGGAATGACAATTCTTTTTATTTTTTTTATTTTGTTTTCTCAATTACCAATATACCCTTTTTATTTTATTCTTACTATTAAAATAGTTTGTATTATTTACCATCTCGCCATAATTAATCTTAGCCATTACTTTGAAATCCAATGGCCCAAATTGATTAATAAAAAGTTCTCAGAGTTCTTTTTAAAATCAGGGTTCTCAATATAATCCTTCACTATATATATATATATATATATATATATATATATATATATATATATATATATATATATATATATATATATATATATATATATATATATATATATATAGTGAGCAATTCAACGCAGAACCCATTCTAGCTACAGAACCGCAGAAACAAATTTTAAACCTTTGGATTTTAAATTAACGGTCAAGATCAATCGTGCCATTTTTGTAAGTATAACTTTTTGTAATTTTAGTAATAAATAAATATAAGGGTAAATTGGGTATTTGACAAAATAAAAAAGAAAACCACCTTAGAAACCGTTCCCACCTCCCATTTTTTCTCATTCCTTCTTCTCTCCATTAACCCTACCCCACCTTTTCTCATCCCTCTCCATTTTTGAAAGGCTGCTCCGACCTTCATATGTGGCACGTAGTAGGAATAACTAGTTTCATTTTGACAAAATTCGATGGCTATGCAAGAGGTGATGATTGTGTGGTATGTAAAAAATTTTCCTCCCCTTTTTGCGTTCATATATTTTTTGTTATTTATAAGTAAGTATTATGATTTTTTTTAAACGAGTTCTGATACAGTTGTTTGTGTTGGGGAAGGGGTTGAAGATCTCCAATCGTTTGAGGCAAAAACGTTGGTAATGCCATTTTTCATAAGGATAGTTTCTTGCGAATCAATTTTGATATTAAAAAAGTCAAACATTGACTGTCGTACTGATCCGTGTTATTGTTGCAGGTCCATGAATCGCCTTTGACTAAGATTCATTGAAGATTTGAAAACACCACCCTAAAGCTCGTAAAGAAGGCTTGGAAATTAATGACAATCAATAGAATATTGTTTTAATCATACATGTTGTGTATAGTAATCTATTGTTTTAAATATACCATGTTCATTTCAATAATGTACGAAACAGTGTCTGTTTTTATTTTAAATTTAATACATTAATGTCGTAATTCATTCAATGCCAGCTTCATGCATGATTAAAGTTTTGACAGTCATTGTGTCGTATACATTGGATGATTAACTGTTCAAATTTCATCCAAAGTATTATGGTAACACATTTAATGTCAGTATCCTACGATGTATAGATAACATATGTGTTTATTTAGAAATCACAGTCATGTCGATTACATTAAATGTGTTACAATTTTCCAATTTAAATTACAGTACCGTCGTACGACATTCGATGTCATAATCATCCAATGTAAATTAAACTTTAACTGTTTTATTAAACAAACAGTCATGTCTTAAACATCAAATGTTTTTGAACCACCGTTTGGAGTAATGGATTATCGAGGTTTAGGGTTTCTGGAACCACCGTTGTTTACAATGAATTAGATACATGATTATCGGTTTCTGATTTGAATTTGATTAAGTGATAATGAATAACAAAACCAACTTCCCATAATTTTAGGAAACCAATGCACACTTATTTGGTTTCCATACATAACTGATTTTTGTTCAATGACTTAATTACCCTTTTCGTCTAAATATAATAAATAAATAATAATTACATTTTGCTGCATTATGATTGGCCGAAATATGGTTATGTAGTTCTGCACCTTTAAACGGTTCTGCACTGAATCGCACCCTATATATATATATATATAGTCCGGATCCGGTGATGACTCTTTTCCCGGTGAGGATTGCGAGGACTAAAAAAAAAACTCTAAAAATTATCCAAAACAAACTTTTTTCAAAAAAATTTCTCTTTTAAATATCAAAATCGCACCCTATAAGATCCAAAAAAAAAAAAATAAAAATTTCAAAAATGATCCAAAAAAAATATAAATCATTATTTTGATCCACAAAAAAAATATGGATCATTGTTATGATCCGCAAAAAAAAGTAGATCATAATTCTTTTTCAAAGTTTTTTTTTGTCAATTGTGGTAATAATCATGGGTAGTTATATATATATATATATATATATATATATATATATATATATATATATATATATATATATATATATATATATATATATATATATGGTCCGGATCCGGTGATGACTCTTTTCCCGGTGAGGACTGCGAGGACTAAAAAAAAACTCTAAAAATTATCCAAAACAAACTTTTTTCAAAAAAATTTCTCTTTTAAATATCAAAATCGCACCCTATAAGATCCAAAAAAAAATAAAAATTTCAAAAATGATCCAAAAAAAATATAAATCATTATTTTGATCCACAAAAAAAATATGGATCATTGTTATGATCCGCAAAAAAAAGTAGATCATAATTCTTTTTCAAAGTTTTTTTTTGTCAATTGTGGTAATAATCATGGGTAGTTATATATATATATATATATATATATATATATATATATATATATATATATATATATATATATATATATATATATATATATATATATATATATATATATATTTGAATTAGTTTCAGAACCAATTAAGGCTACAGAACCAGCAGAACTCAATCTAAACCATTGATTTTTGAAATGAAATGATCATGAAAGACTCATTAATGTATTTGATGAGAGACCCCCAAATATTGGTTTGCATGGATGTCATTCATGCATGTATACATATATGTATATGTTTTCATGTATGTATACATAAGTGTTATCTATACATATATGTATACATGCATGAATGACATCCATGCAAACCAATATTTGGGGGTCCCTCATCAAATACATTAATGTGTCTTCTATGATCATTTCATTTCAAAAATTAATGGTTTAGATTGAGTTCTGTTGTTTTTGTAGCCTTAATTGGTTCTGATTCTAATTCTACACACACACACACACACACACACACATATATATATATATATATATATATATATATATATATATAAATATATATATATATATATATATATATATATATATATATATATATATATATATATATATATATATATATACATATATATACACACACACACACACACACACACACACACACACACACACACACACACACACATATATATATATATATATATATATATATATATATATATATATATATATATATATATATATATATATATATATATATATATATATATATATATATATATATATATATATATATATATATATATATATATATATATATATATATATATATATATAGGGTCCGGATCCGGTGAGTACTGCGAGGACTCCAAAAAAAACACAAAAAATGATCCAAAACAAACTTTTTTCAAAAAAAATTATTTTTTAAATATCTAAATCGCAGCCTATAAGATCCAAAAAAAAAAGTTTTTCAAAAATGATCCAAAAAAATAAAATGTATCATAATAATGATCCACAAAAAAAATATGGATCATTGTTATGATCGCAAAAAAAAAAATGGATCATAATTTTTTTTTCGAATTTTTTTTTTTGGTCAAATGTAGTAATTATCATGGTGAGTTATATATATTTTTTTCGGAATTTTTTGAAATTTTTATGAGGTGTCCTCGCGAGTCCTCACCGTTTTTTGAGTACTCACAGGATCCCACTTATATATATATATATATATATATATATATATATATATATATATATATATATATATATATGTATTTAATTTCGAAATTCCTATATATATCAAATGTGATTTGATATTCTTCCTTTATATATATAATATATTATGTAATAATAGTTTATTAAATATTATATATAATATAGTTTCAATAAATAATTAAAACGTCGCGTCCTTACGCGTTTAATAGAATAAATTTAACTATATAGAACTTTAGTAAATGAAATTAAAATGTTTTAATTATCATAGGATATAATTATATAATAGTTTATATATATTATAACTAAAGTTAATTACATCGTCGCTCATGTCATTAGTAGGCTCACCCATAGTCTAAGACATATAAAGGATGAAAATGAAGAGATATAAATCTCTAAACGGGGTTGCGTTTTTAACATGCCTTGTGCTGACCTGCCCTACCGCTTCCCTTGTCTTAGAATGAAGCTACTGAACGGGCATAATAGGATGATGTCAAGATTAAAAGTATAATCATAAAATTAAAGAAATCTTCCTGTTTAATATAAATGTGAACATCGTGTGCTCTCCATAAAATAACACGCGCTCGTATTATAGTCTGATTAACGGAACTCGTGTGGTTAACCAGTACGTTAATTGTGAGATTATTTTATGAGTGAAACGATTCTCGCATACCCAAGCGAACTTGAGCCGAGAGTCTACGTGGGTGTTTTATGGTCGTTTCACCTTCTAATATATGATCCACGGTATCCCTGTCATATAGACTAGAAAGAGCATTGATTCGAGATAAACATGCCATTCTCATTCGAGAATGAATCTCAAAGAACTAGGGATTTCATAAGAACAGTAGGAAGTTGAAGCATGGAGAGCTTAATCTGATCATGGGAAACAGAGTCTCGACTGCTGTCACCAAGATGGGAGATTACGAGCTCATGCTCAGCAGTGGATGTTCTTTACTTTTATTAGATGTTTGTTTTTCGCCTTCTATGGCACGCAACATTATGTCATTTTACGCATTGTTTAAGGATGGTTTTAATTTCTTTTTGATAATGACAATGGTTCTATTTTAGTTTATAAATTGATGTGTTTTACTTTAAAGCTATTCCTTGTGCTGGTATATATGAAAATGTTGGTTGCGTGAACAATTGAAATCTAATATTAAATTTGATTCATCCAAAGGTGTATTGGATAAGTCATGTCTATAGCATTGTCGCTTAGGACATATAAACAAGAAACGCATAGCTAAACTCCAAAAGGACGGAGTGTTAGAATCATTTAACCTAAAATCGAATGATGTGTGTGAGTCTTGTTTACTTAGCAAGATGACAAAGGCGCCATTCACAGGGTCATGTGAAAAAGGCAAAGACTTGTTAGATCTCATACAAACTGATGTGTGTGGACCCTTCAAGTCTAATACTAGACATGGTGAACAATACTTCGTCACGTTTACTGATGATTTCAGTATATATGGTTATGTTTATTTGATTAAACATAAGTCTGATACTTTTAAAACGTTCAATGAATATCAGAAAGAAATAGAGAATCAACTGGGCAAGAAGATTAAGATGCTCCGCTCTGACAGGGGTGGAGAGTATCTTAGTAGAGAGTTCATCAGCTATCTAAAGAGTCGTGGAATAGTATCTCAACTCTCTCCACCACGGACTCCACAACTTAATGGAGTATCGGAAAGGAGAAATTGAACCTTGCTAGACATGGTACGATCAATGATGAGTCGATCGACACTTCCAGTGAGTTTTTGGGGATATACCTTAGAAACTGTAACACATATCGTGAACCTTGTACCAACTAAGAAGGTTGCCAAAACTCCATTTGAAAGGTGGACAGGGAATCCTCCCTCCCTCAAATATTTGAAAATCTGGGGTTGTGAAGTTTATGTAAGACATGAATTTCACGACAAGCTAAATAACAAATCAGAGAAGTGATACTTCATTGGCTATCCACGACAGTCTTTTGGATATCGGTTTTATAATCCGAAAGAGAACAAAGTGTTCGTATCTCGAAGAGGATTCTTCCTCGAGAGAGAGCTATTATCCAAAGAAGACAGTGGGAGAAAAATTAGGATTCTTCCTCGAGAGAGAGAGAGCTATTATCCAAAGAAGACACTGAGAGCAAAATTGATCTTGAAGAGTATCAAGAGTCAACCAATGAAGATGTAGTGGCGCCTATAGTTGACACTAGCACTCAACCAGAGGATGAGACTCCTGTTGAGGAAGATAATGTAACTCCTACCGTTCCACGTAGATCCTCTAGAACTGTTCGCCCTCCTGAGCGTTATGATGATTATTATGATTACCATATTGCTGAAGGCGATGCATATACTAGTAATAGTTTACCAGTTGATGATGATGAGCCATCAAGTTATAAGGAAGCTATGGAAGGCCATGAGGCCGAAAGGTGGAAAAGGGCTATGGAGAGTGAGATTCAGTCCATGTATGACAATCAAGTATGGAACTTGATTGAGACTTCTCCCGGCATTAAAATCGTTGGGTGCAAGTGGATCTTCAAGAAGAAGATAGATATGGATGGGAACGTGCACACCTATAAGGCTAGGTTGGTTGCAAAAGGTTATACTCAAACTCATGGGATTGATTATGATGAAATCTTTTCTTATCTTGGTCATGAAATTTCAGCGAAGGGAGTTTCCAATAACCTCAACTCACGTTTAATATTGGGGTTTAGCCCTTTTATAAAGCTTGCTAAGGCTACGCGATCTGAGACCCCCTCTAATGGGCGGCCAACTCAATGAATCGACGAATGTATTCCACCGTGGTGCTTGTCTGCTCGAGAGATGACCATTGTTCGTATAAGTCTCCCCCATGGATTAACCTAAATCGTTGCAGGTTGAGAGCCTTAATTTCTTCCCAAGTGTTCAGATTCTGGTGTTTATTCGACCATCGGTACCAAGCTAGGGCATCACCGCTCAGGCTAAGGACCGCTGCTTCTACCTTTTCTTCATTGATCAATTGATAGATTGCGAAATATCGCTCTGCTTGCAAAATCCATCCATCCAGATCACTTCCATCGAAAGAAGGCATGTCGATTTTCATGTGTTTGTCGTCATAACGACCCCTGCCCTGTTCCCTTTCGCGATTGAGCTGATCGAAGGAACCGAACACAAATTCCGGTCTTATCTGGCCGGAAGTTCCTTGCCCTGAACCCCCAGAACTAAAAGCCTCGTGGAGTGGACCTTTGTTCCTGGCCATTGGAGGAATAATCGGCGAGACTACCCCTGATGGTGGAGTTTCTGCGCTATTAGCCCGAGTTTTGTTAATTTCAGCATGTTCCAGTAACTTAGCCAACACCGACGTAATATCCACCATTTTGTGCTTCAAATACTCGAGATCTCCATCTTGGTGTTGAACTTGATCACCAATGGTTTGCACTTGTGCCTGTAGTTGCCCCATGTTTCCCAAACATGCCTTAAAATTTCAAGAATACACCCAATAAGCCTTACAAACAATAACTTAACGAAAACCTTACAACACGTGTCACTTTCTTTTTGACCGTCAAAAATTAGAATCATCATGCTTACTACCTATACCAAAAGGTTTACAAAAAACAAGTAATCCTATTAATATTACACCAAACACACTACAAAATATTCTCATGAAAATGGATTAATTTTATTAATTGTGATTCCTATATTGAGCACTCAATCCATTGTTTGAATCCAAGATGGTGATCTAGATCAAACTTGAGTAAGAAGAAAGGGTTTTAGAGTGAGAAAGTAGAGATAAGGAGAGAGAACAATTGCTATGGATAATATTGATTAATTGGAAAAAGTTAACAATTAGTGATTACATGTTTGGTTTATATACCTTCTCACTAATTGACTAGTTAATTTTAATGACTAACTTAATAACTATACAATGTTGGCAATTCTAGTCCCTAGACTAACGGGAATAACATAATAAGTCCTAACAATAAGATATTGTAAAGTTTTATTATCCCTTGACCATACAATGAGATGCAAAGTCGAGCGAGCATATCGTTCTTTTCAAGTAAGTAACCATGAAAGTTGTATGCTATCATGATTACAAAGAGTGCATGCACATATGATTGAATATCTGATCCAGTTGAGCTCAGAAGGAATTAATAACACCGGGACAAGGGAGAGAATTGTTGAAAATAAAAATATAACTTTTAGAATTATATAACGTATAGAAGCGAAGTTTTTCGTATTTGTATCTTCCTAAGGATCATTGTATAAAATAGAATCCTCAAAGTCATTGCTGCGACACATAATGCGGTCAGTGACTGATTATAAAATAATCGCGACTTTCGGAAGGAGAGTAGTTTTCCTTTTGAGACTTGGCGTGAATGAATCCTATCAATGATGGATACATGATATGCAAAGGTCCATGCATATACACATTGTAACATTCTTCTTGAATATTCGTGAATCCTGTTATAATAAACAAAACGTGAAAAACAAATCAAATACAAATGTTTCTTTCTTGTTGATCCCTTTTTTGCGGTGTTCTTGTACATTCACTTCTCACTAATTGACTAGTTAATTCTAATGACTTACTTAATAACTATACAATGTTGGCAATTCTAGTCCCTAGACTAATGGGAATAACATAATAAGTCCTAACAATAAGATATTGTGAAGTTTTATTATCCCTTGACCATACAATGAGATGCAAAGTCGAGCGAGCATATCGTTCTTTTCAAGTAAGTAACCATGAAAGTTGTATGCTATCATGATTACAAAGAGTGCATGCACATATGATTGAATATCCGATCCAGTTGAGCTCAGAAGGAATTAATAACACCGGGACAAGGGAGAGAATTGTTGAAAATAAAAATATAACTTTTAGAATTATATAACGTATAGAAGCGAAGTTTTTCGTATTTGTATCTTCCTAAGGATCATTGTATAAAATAGAATCCTCAAAGTCATTGCTGCGACACATAATGCGGTCAGTGACTGATTATAAAATAATCGCGACTTTCGGAAGGAGAGTAGTTTTCCTTTTGAGACTTGGCGTGAATGAATCCTATCAATGATGGATACATAATATGCAAAGGTCCATGCATACACACGTTATAACATTCTTCTTGAATATTCGTGAATCCTGTTATAATAAACAAAATGTGAAAAACAAATCAAATACAAATGTTTCTTTCTTGTTGATCCCTTTTTTGCGGTGTTCTTGTACATTCACTTCTCACTAATTGACTAGTTAATTCTAATGACTTACTTAATAACTATACAATGTTGGCAATTCTAGTCCCTAGACTAATGTGAATAACATAAAAAGTCCTAACAATAAGATATTGTGAAGTTTTATTATCCCTCGACCATACAATGAGATGCAAAGTCGAGCGAGCATATCGTTCTTTTCAAGTAAGTAACCATGAAAGTTGTATGCTATCATGATTACAAAGAGTGTATGCACATATGATTGAATATCTGATCCAGTTGAGCTCAAAAGGAATTAATAACACCGGGACAAGGGAGAGAATTGTTGAAAATAAAAATATAACTTTTAGAATTATATAACGTATAGAAGCGAAGTTTTTCGTATTTGTATCTTCCTAACGATCATTGTATAAAATAGAATCCTCAAAGTCATTACTGCGACACATAATGCGGTCAGTGACTGATTATAAAATAATCGCGACTTTCGGAAGGAGAGTAGTTTTCCTTTTGAGACTTGGCGTGAATGAATCCTATCAATGATGGATACATGATAGCAAAGGTCCATGCATATACATGTTGTAACATTCTTCTTGAATATTCGTGAATCCTGTTATAATAAACAAAACGTGAAAAACAAATCAAATACAAATGTTTCTTTCTTGTTGATCCCTTTTTTGCGGTGTTCTTGTACATTCACTTCTCCGATTATTTTATAAATCCCTAAACACTGTAAAAAGTACGAGATCAACAAGAAAACCGATTTGATGTCGATTGCATTAATTTCTTTGGACGTGGTTGATAATTCAACACAAATATGGGTTTGGGGATATAAAAACCTTAAAATATTAATAAGAATTGTTAATGGATTAGATTAATTAGAGATCCAAGTAGTTTCATACCAAAATTAGTGCCTGAGAAATACATGGAATCCCATGAAATACAATAAAAAAAGTCAAAAAAATATCTAACTGTATCACTTGAAATGGACAAATCAAATTCGAATTTAGTTTGGTTTCTTAGATTCCTTGGTTTGGGTTTATTTTTTCATCTCAAACATAACTAAATTTATTTGTGATTAAAGTGACAAAATAACCAAAATTGGAATTCTGTTTGTTTTAGTTTGCCAAACAAAATTCCAGCTTTAGAGAGAGAAATGACCAAATCATACGATTTCTTTAATTTAATTAAAATATTATGATGTATTAAGAAGCAGGAGCAGTACCAGATTTTTATTCAAAGGCGGGCAAAACATTTTGACTTGCCGAACTTTTTCAAAGGTGGGCAAATATTTTTGGTGCAAGTCAGAGGAAATATATGACGTGCATTATGTTGGGTCACTGAAAAGCATCCCCCACAGAAGAGATTTAATGAAGACAAAAAGACAAATAGTTAGAAGACATTATGAGGATTAGTTCCTCAGATTGTGGGTAACTGAATCTGATCAGTTCGGATTTCAGTTACCCAGTTACACTATCTGATCACTATCTGAAACAATGATCAGTTACCCGTGCGGAATCAGATACTGGTTAACAGTTCAGATAGTGTAACAGATTCATCGCATTGGACAAAACGTTGAACCATTGAACAGATACTTCTCTAAGCAAAATTCTTAGAGAAGGTCACTGAAGCTGAAGGCCATCTTTAGAAGCATGATTATCTGAAGACTCATGGCTGCCAGAAGTGTACATAGGCCAGAAGTTTCAGTGTCACAGAAAGACACAAGTAAAGCACAAGTCACTGGATCGCTGATAAAGGGAATGTCCTGCAAATCTTCCAGAAGATATCGGCGATCACAAGACGATAGAAAGTACTGTCAGAATTCCGTTAGTCGTGCTCGTGCCATGAAATATCCTCTGCACCAACGGAATTCTCACACGTGGAATCGATCGATCATTCATTTGGCTCTACGTTTCCCAATGTTATATATTGAGGACTTGAGTGATCGATTTCGGTGTGCACCCAACAAGGTTACACGCTGCTGAAATTACTCTAGAAATTTATTCCCTCGAGCAGAGTGTAAACCACCAGTTAACTCTAGTTATCGAATTGAATCTGTATAACGAAAGTGTCTGGTCTTGTGCTTGATCATTTGTTGATCATAAACGTGTCTTAGATAATATATGTTGTTGTCTATCACATGCAAGCAGTTTAGTTAGGATCTGTTCTTAGCTATTCCGCAAACTGCTTGCATCTTTATTGTATCATTATTGATTAATAAAGAAAAGTTTAAAAACTGTTGAGTGTCTCCATTAATTTTAAATTGGTCAGTGAAAGCGTATAGATGTTATATATCACTTATTACGGGACTAACAATTGGTATCAGAGCAGGACAATTAATTCATAATTGTTGATCTGCTCACTTACTGATCAAAATGAGCGATGTGGTCTCCAAATTGAACCTCGGTTCAAAATCAAATGTTCCAGTCTTCACAGATGACGACTTTGGAATGTGGAAAGTGAGATTTCTAGGATTTGCCAAACACCAGCACGAACTCGCTCCAAGTATTCTCGAAGCTGGTCCCTATGTTCCACATTTCCTCAGTCATAAACCTGTCATCTTTAAAACTGAAGAAAGTTCCTCTGAAGATAGAAAAGAAGAAAGTTTCCACTCAACACAAGAAGATTTTCTTTCTCAAGATGAAGAAAATTTTGTATATGAATATAGGGAGGAAAAGCCAAAGAATTATGGACTGGAGATGAAAAAGAAAAGGTAAGATTATACGCAAAATTGAAGTTTCTTTTTCAAACCTCACTACCGAATCACATTCTTATTACAGTCAAAGAATGTAAAACTGCTAAAGAAATTTGGGATATACAGGTGAAGTCATATGAAGGGACTGATGCTGTCAAAACAAGTAAAAAGTCCATGTTAAATCGGAAATATGAGGCATTCAGAGTCATTCAGGGTGAGTCTCTTAAATTGTCTTTCAGAATATTTGTAAGTCTGAAAAATGAGCTGAAAGAACCCAATATTAAGAAAGATACACAAGAGCTGATGCACAAATTCCTGGAAATTCTTCCAAATGAATGGAGCATTATCTCTACGGTTCTGAGAACGATAGGAAAATTAAAAAACATGAATCTGAGTGGTCTTTACAGCACTCTAATGAATTTTGAGAACGAGAATACTATGTATTTTGAACTAAATGATGAATCCTCTGTTTCTCTCATTGCTGATGCATCTTTGAGACCATCATTCTCTGAAGACGAAAGAGACAAGTGTTCCAAAAACGATGAAGAAAAGATATTTTCAGAAGCCGACGACAGCGACCCTGATGAAGAATCCATCAGTGATTATTCCAGTGATAATGCACTCGAACTGGTAGAACAAATGGCTGCTCTCATAACAAGATACAACAAAGTTATGAAACGAAACAACTCTGAAGCGTCAGATTCTCAGATACCCAAGAAGTCAAATGAATGTTTCCGGTGTGGTCAAACTAGTCACTATAAATCAAATTGTAGAGTAAACCTGAAAAACAATCAACAAAACTTTAGTCATTCCACATCTGCTTCTGATACATATGTCGAATATAAAAGAAAGTACGAAGAAACTGAACGAGAATTTTAGTTTCTAAAGGCCAAACTTGCAGTAGCACAAGAAGAGGTGAAAGCCTTAGCCCTTAAAACTACTTGTCAATCAAGGATATCCAGTACAGAATCAGATAGTGATGAACCATTTCAGAAGGAATCTGAAGATTCCTCAGACAGCAACAACTGCAAGTGTCTGATGGCCAGATCATCTAACTCATCAGATAGAAATAGTGACATCTGGTATATGGATAGTGGTTGCTCCAGACATATGACGGGCTGCAAGTCACTTCTTAAAAGCTTCACAGACAAAGCTGGTCCTAAAGTTGTCTTCGGTGACAATTCATCCGGAAAGGGAGTGGGCCAAGGAGAGATTTCTAATGGGTCATGTGCTTTCAAGAAAGTACTTTTTTGGGGATGGCCTGAAGCACAACCTGATAAGTATAAGTCAACTTTGCGACGCAAAAAATATGGTGCTTTTTACTGATACAAAAGGGTACATCATTGATCCAAAAGGAACTGTGGTAATGGAGGCACCTAGAAAAGATGACATGTACATACTTGATATGAATTCTGCATCTCCTGAAAAGGTACTATGTTTCTTTGCTGCTGCTCCAACTGAAACCAACTGGCTCTGGCACAAAAGACTCTCACATCTAAACTTCAAAAACATAAACAACATTAGCAAGAGATGTTTAGTTGAAGGGCTTGCAAAACTTACCTTCACCAAAGATAAACGGTGTTCTGCTTGTGAAAAAGGAAAGCAACATGGAGCATCTTTCAGATTGAAAGTAATCTCCGCCTCTACGGTATGCTTAAATCTTATCCACTTTGACCTTTTTGGTCCTGTGAACGTGGAGAGTTTAGGTGGAAGAAAGAGGTATACTCTTGTCATCGTAGATGACTTCTCCAGATTTTGTTGGGTCTTCTTTCTAAGAGCGAAGAGTGATGCTGCTGAAGAAATCATAAAGTTTATCAAGAAAATTGAAGAAAGCCTAGGAGTCAAACTTAAATGTATCCGCAGTGATTGTGGAACCGAATTCACAAACATCACTTTAGAAAGCTTCTGTAACGAAAAAGGCATCTCTCGAAACTTCTCAGCTCCAAGAACACCAGAACAAAATGGGGTTGCTGAGAGGAAAAACAGAACACTAATTCAAGCAGCCAGAACCATGCTGAACGAAGCTAAACTTCCAAGTCAATTCTGGACGTACGCAGTTCACACAGCATGTCACACTCAAAATCGTGCAGTAATCGTCAAGAGACACAACAAAACAGCCTATGAAGTTGTCAGGGGAAGAATGCCAAATATTGAATATTTCAGAGTCTTCGGCTGTCCATGCTTCATTCTAAACAACAAAGAACATCTCGGAAAGTTCGATTTAAAAGCTGAAGACGGAATCTTTGTTGGATATGCTGAACAGTCAAAGGCATACAGAGTCTACAATCTGAAAAGATCTACCTTTGAAGAAACCGTTCATGTTACTTTTGACGAAAAACATATCTCAAATATTTCCCCTCCTTCCGAAAGTGATGAAGATTTAAACTTTAACGAACCAATCTCAACCTATCAGGCTGAGGACACTGAACGATCCTCAGAAAGATCTGACACTTCCCCGGTTAACGACTCGTCAGAATGTCAAAATGACATTCCCAATAATACTCCAAGGTCTGACAACATCCAATCTGAATATCCTTCATCATCTGAAGCTGAGCCTATCACACCCATCCAAAATACAGTATCAGATCAATCTTCTCCCATTCAAAATGCCTCTAAAACCCAAGAAAACGCAACCACATCCTCTCCTAACACCATACCACTTTACATACAACTTCCTCCACTCTCTCCAACACAACCTCTCCTAATCACAAATGATGAAGCTGGACCATCAAATCAAGTATCAACTATATGGAACAAGAAACATCCAATCAACCAGGTCATTGGGGACTTACAACACGGTGTTCGTACACGGAGCCAACAAGCCAGTGCCAACATTTGTTTATTTGCTGGATTTGTCTCAATGATCGAACCCAAGAATGTCAAAATTGCACTTGAGGATCCTCACTAGGTAGCATCAATGCAAGAGGAACTACAACAATTTGAGAAAAAACAAAGTATGGACACTTGTTCCTCCACCGTCTAATACCAATGTCAGTGGAACAAAATGGGTGTTCAAAAACAAACTTGATCAAGATGGAACTGTGATTAGAAACAAGTCGAGATTAGTGGCCCAGGGGTATCGACAGGAGGAAGGCATCGATTTCGATGAATCTTTTGCCCCAGTTGCAAGACTAGAAGCAATTCGAATGTTTCTTGCGTATGCTGCTTACAAAATTTTAAAGTTTATCAAATGGATGTCAAAAGTGCCTTTCTTAACGGAAAGCTTCAAGAACTAGTCTTTGTAAAACAACCACCAGGATTTGAAGATCACAGACATCCAGAATACGTTTATCAGCTTGGTAAAGCTCTTTATGGATTAAAACAAGCTCCAATGGCACGGTATGACACATTATATCAATTTATGCTTAAAAGTGGGGTTTCAAGAGGAACAATTGATAATACCCAGTTCATTCGAAAGCACAAATCAGATGTCTTGTTAGTTCAAATATACGTTGACGACATCATATTCGGGTCAACAAATGAGAACATGTGTCCAAAGTTCTCCAAACTCATGACAGACAATTATGAGATGAGTATGATGGGTGAATTAACATACTTCCTGGGCTTACAAATCAAACAGTCTGAAGATGGAATTTTCATAAATCAAGAAAAATATGTCACCGAACTTCTGAAGAATTTTGATCTTGAAAACTGTTCCTCTATGAAGACCCCGATGGCAACTAATCTAAACTTAACAGAAGATCTCTCAGGAAAAGCTGAAAATCCAATAATTTATAGAGGAATGATAGGCTCACTACTCTATCTGACGGCAAGCAGACCTGATATCATGTTCTCCACATGTTTATGTGCAAGATATCAGGCAAATCCAAAAGAATCTCACATGCATGCCGTGAAACGAATTCTCAAATATCTGAAAGGCACACCTAACCTGGTCTCTGGTATCCAAAAGACAATCGATTTGATATTGTCGGATACTCTGATGCAGACTATGCTGGTTGTAATTGATGGATTTATGTGCACAGTTAGTCAACCTATGATGTCACGTCCATGTCTATAGGACACTCAAGGGTCACACCGGTGAGTGCATGTAATACGAGAAAGAAATGTAATGATACTTGGAAGAGGAATGATTCATAATAGTCATTTATGAATCAGTTAAGTATTAAGTTAAGTTCAACTTATTACTAGATTAGTTTATCTAACTAATTAATACAAGTATTTGTACATTTACTAGTTGAGTAAATATACAATGTGTTAATTATAGATTATCCATAATATGATTTAAAGTAATTAAATCATATGGTGTTGGATAATATTATTGTATAAATTATATAAGGTTTATTATATAATTAATTATTAAAAGTATAAATACAAAGTATATACATTTCGTGTATATAATATACGGAATATATTAGTGTATTAATACTAGACATTTAATAATTAAGTGCAACAGTAATAACTAGATAAACTATAAGGGTTGGAAGTGTAAAAGGAAAAGTTTAATTAAGAAACGTTTCTTAATTAAATTAGAAGGACTTAAGTGAAAGATCTTCCATTATAAATAGAAGATCTAGGCTTCACTTTATTCCTACCACCCCACACCATAAGCCACGAAATTGGCTCCCCCTCCTCCCTATTTTCGGCCGAGCAACACACCAAGAACACAAGTCTTGTGTTCTTCGTGTTCTTCGTTCGTTCTTCGTGTTCTTCAAGTCTTGAAGAACAAGGATCATTACAAGAGCTGATCTAGAGGACTTCTCGTTGTGTTTATCACTGGTGGATCTATCTTGAGCAATCTAAGGTATGAATTGGAAAAACCCTTTTTCCATTCTTTCCCTTTGGACGAAATCGAACCAAGAACCCTAGGGTTCTTGGTTGGTCGTCGAACACCACAAGGATGTGTGTGTTCGAGTTTTTCGTACAAGGCTTCTTTCTTGTTAATCCACTTTAGATTTCCAACATCTCATAATCTTTTAGGGTTTAAGGATTAAGTTTAATCTCAGTTCCGCTTTTAGCGATTAAACTAGCTAGTTCGGGTATCTCTTCCGGGTATCTCGACGCCATTTTCATGAAGTTCGGGTATCTCTTCTGGATCTCATCCTTGACTTCCCAAGTCAAGTTCGGCCCAAGTCAAGTTCGGCCCAAGTGAATGCTTCCACTTGACCAACACCAACTCAATCTCTTTATTCCTAAGTTTCTTGGTCTTTGACTCTAATATGGCTTCGGGATCTTCTATTAACCGATTTGGGGCATCAACCCGCAACTCTTGTAATGGAATAATATTGTCAACTTCACCCACGAACTTCTTCAAATAACTTACATGAAATGTATCGTGAACACCTTGAAGTTCGGGTGGGAGTTCCAACTTAAAAGCTTGTAACCCGACCCGTTTCAAAATCTTAAACGGACCAACATACCTCGGGCTCAATTTGCCCTTCTTTCCAAACCTCATCACACCTTTCGAAGGCGATACTTTCAACATCACCATGTCACCAACATTCAAATCATAAGGTCTCTTTTTCAAACCCGAATAGCTTCTTTGTCTATCTTGTGCGGCTTTCATATTGGCTTGAATTATTCCAATCTTTTCGTTTGTCACTTTCATAATTTCGGGACCCGTGAGTTTTGTCTCTCCCGCTTCAAGCCAACACGAGGGAGTCCTACACTTCCTTCCATACAACGCCTCATAAGGCGGCATTTTAATACTTGAGTGATAAATATTATTGTAGGAAAACTCGACTAACGGTAGATGTTCATCCCATTTACCCCAAAATCCAACACACAAGATCTTAACATATCTTCAACCGTTTGAATAGTTCTTTCACTTTGACCATCGGTTTGCGGGTGGTAAGCCGTACTCAACCGCAATTTTGTTCCCAATTCTTCTTGCAAAGATCTCCAAAACCTCGAGGTAAACCTCGCATCTCTATCGGACACAATCGATAACGGGACCCCATGAAGTCTTACCACTTCATCCACATACAACTTTGCCAACTTTTCGAGTGGCATGGTTTCCCGAATCGCCAAGAATAATGCACCTTTGGTCAACCGGTCAACTATGACCCAAATGGCGTCGTGGTTCTTGCTCGTTCTTGGCAACCCAACAATGAAATCCATTGTTATATCTTCCCATTTTCCGGCCGGTACTTGCAACGATTGAGCTACCCCATAAGGTACTTGATGCTCGGCTTTTACTTGTGCACACGTGGCACACTTAGATATATACTTGGCCACTCTTGCTTTCATCCCGGGCCACCAATACATCTTCTTCATATCTTGATATGTCTCTGTACTTCCCGGGTGGATTGAATACTTAGACTTATGGGCATCATTTAATAATTCCTTTCGGGCTCCGCCGAATTTGGGGACCCAAATTCGACCACCAACGGTTTTCAACCCATGAGTATTTTCTTCAAAATGTTGGTTTTTACCCAAACGTTCTTGTTTTAACTCTTCTTTATCCATCACCTCCCGTTGGGCATTTTTAATTCGTTCCACAATACTCGAGATTACTTCAATCCGAGTCAATTTCCCTTTGATCGGTTTCTCATGAACTTTTCGGCTTAAGGCGTCGGCTACCACATTGGCCTTCCCCGCATGGTATACAATCTCACAATCATAATCGTTTATCAATTCGATCCATCTTCTTTGTCTCATATTTAAATCTTTTTGGGTGAAAACATATTGAAGACTCTTGTGATCCGTGTACAACGTACACCTTGTACCATACAAATAATGTCACCATAACTTCAAAGCAAACACTATCGCCGCCAACTCTAAGTCATGTATGGTATACCTCGTTTCCGCATCCTTCAATTGTCTCGAGGCATAAGCTATCACTTTTCCTCTTTGCATCAAAACACAACCCAAACCTTTATTCGAGGCATCACTATAAACAACAAAGTCTTCCATGCCTTCGGGTAACGCGAGAATCGGGGCGTTACATAGTCTTTCCTTTAACAATGTGAATGCCTTCTCTTGCTTTTCTTCCCACACGAACTTGCTACTTTTTCGGGTCAACAGTGTGAGTGGAGTCGCCACTCGGGAAAAGTCTTGAATAAATCGGCGGTAATATCCGGCAAGCCCGAGAAAACTTCTCACTTCGGTTGGAGTTCGAGGAGGTTCCCATTTCATCACCGCCTCAATCTTTGATGGGTCAACCTTGATTCCTTCTCGTGACACGACATGACCAGGGAATTGGACTTCCCGAATCCAAAATTCACACTTGGAAAACTTTGCATATAATTTCTCCCGTTGTAGTACTTCCAAAGTTTGCCTTAAATGACTTTCATGCTCTTCTTCAGTCTTCGAGTAAATGAGAATGTCGTCGATAAACACAATAAGAAACTTGTCGAGGAATGGTTTGCAAACCCGATTCATAAGATCCATAAAAATAGCCGGTGCATTAGTCAACCCAAATGGCATTACCAAAAACTCTTAATGCCCATAACGTGTACGAAACGCCGTCTTCTCGGTGTCTCCTTCCTTCACTCGAACTTGATGGTAACCCAATCTCAAATCGATCTTTGAGAAATAATCGGCCCCTTGGAGTTGATCAAATAAGTCGTCGATTCTAGGCAACGGGTAACGGTTCTTAATAGTCATCTTATTCAAATCTCGGTAATCGATACACATCCTCATCGAACCGTCTTTCTTCTTGACAATAATACGGGCGCACCCCATGGAGACGAACTAGGACGGATAAACCCCTTGTCGAGTAATTCTTGCAATTGCGACATCAATTCCCGCATTTCGGTGGGAGCCAAACGATATGGAGCACGAGCTATCGGCATCGCTCCGGGGACTAAATCGATACGGAATTCTACTTGCCTCTCCGGTGGCAATCCCGGTAAATCATCGGGAAATACCTCGGGAAAATCCCGAATCACCTTCACGTTCTCCACCGTCTTCTTTTCCTTTCTTCCATCTAACACATACGCCAAAAAGGACGAACACCCTTTGGCTAAACATTTTCTTGCTTTAACCGCGGTCATTAGACATGGTAAATGGTGTCGTCTATCGCCATACACATACACTTTTTCATTATCGGGAGTCTTGATCGAAACTATCTTTTTCCCACATAAAATCTTTGCTTGATGCTCACCCAACCAATCCATACCAATAACTATATCAAATCCCGCAATTTCCATAGGTAATAAATTTACCTTAAACTTTCTCCCGTCTATTTCTAACTCACAATTTCGACACATATGTTGAACCATGGAAGTTTTACCATACGCAATTTCAATATCATAAATCTCATCAAGAAGTTCTAAAGGCACATTCAATTTCACAACAAAATCATGGGACACAAACGAATAAGTAGCACCCGAGTCAAATGATCCGGGCGGGAATATAATTTACGAGTAGGGTACCTGAAACACATCGTGGGCTTCCTTGGCTTCATCTCGGGTAAGTTGGAAGGCTCGTCCTTTGACCTTTGTCGGCTCCGCTTTCTTTTGCGCGGTCGACACCATTGTTTCACTTCCTTTCTTCGGGCATGAGTTACTATAGTGCCCTTTTTCGTGGCACGAGTAACATTCGATCTCATCGAACGATTTGGCCCGACAATCCCTCGCCAAAGGCCCCGGCCTCCCACACTTAAAACAAGCTTTCGAGTCCGCCAAACACTCACCCTTGTGGTCCTTGCCACACTTCTTACACGTGCCCACACTTGATTGTTTAGAGAAGGTCGGGGTGAACTTTCCTTTCTTCACCGAACCCGAGCTCCCCTCAAACTTCCTCTTCTCAAACTTCTCAAACTTTGGCCTCTCATTGATCCTCCTTTGGCCCACTTCCTCCACATTCCTCGCCGCACTAATAGCCTCATCTAGTGTCGGGCCCTCTTCACTTCCAACTCATACTCCCACGGGAGTCCATTAGCATAACGAACAATCCGGGATCTCTCATCCGGATACAATTTGATCACAAACGGGATTAATCCCGTGAACTTCTTAGTGTACTCATCGACATTCAAACCACCTTTCTTCAAATGAACAAACTCTTCTTGAAGTTTCTCCAAATTCCTTTCGGGACAAAACTTCGCCTTCAACCGTTTCACAAACTCTTCCCACTTCATCTTATACACCGCCCTTTTCCCCAATGATTCATACATGGTGTCCCACCATACGAGGGCTACATCTTTCAACAATCGGGAGGCATAGATCACCATATCCCCTTCCTTACACTTGCTAGCTTCAAGGACTTGTTCGGTTTCACAAATCCAACGGATCTTGACTTTCGGTTCGGAGCTACCATAGTAATTATCGGGCTTGAAAGCCACAAAGTTCTTGTAAGTACAACCTCTCCTTTCCCTCGGCTCGGGGTCACTTTCTTCCTCAGTTGAAGACTTTTCAGTTTGAGCAACACTACTTGACTTGCTCTTGGTGCGGGGTGGAGATTCCTCCCGCCTTTCACGATCCTTATGCTCATTGAGGATCCGATGCACATCATTATTCACGACATGCCTCATTTGGTTGAACATAGCTTGAAGATGTTCCACAGTTATCGGGGTGTGGTTCCTATCGGCACCCGAATTCTCCTCATCGATTCGATTCTCCGGGCCAAACACCGGATTGCTAACCCGATTTGAATCTTGTTCTTGATCATGTGGACCTCTTCCACTTCTAGTTTGCACCATCTTACTATATTAAGACATCAATCATTTAGAAGTCAATTCACCAAAATAACGGTAATATAGACCGTTCCCAAACCAACATGACCTATTACTTCAAGGTCAACCCTATTGAACTTACACTTAAGGTCTCAATAGTCAATTCTTAATTATCCTATGGAACTTATGGTCCTACTAGCTCAGTCTAAGTCTAGGATGGTCAACTCAACCTAGTTCACTTAAACTATAGCTCTGATACCAAGTTGTAACACCTCAATTTTCAAAACAACATTTAAATAACGTTTAATCCAAAATCAAGTAATAATATATCGGTGTCAAATACCGATTTTACAAAAACTAAAAAGATTTCTTGTTTGAGATTATCAGAGTTTACAAAAACGGTGTTACAAATTATATCTTAGCCATAGGACAAGAGCTCTAATCATCACACCAAGCTAATCTCAACAAGGCCTCTCCTAAATGGGCCTCCTAGATATGCGATCCCGAACCTGAGTACATAGCAAAAACACAAACATAGTACGTGAGACAAAATTGCCTCGTGAGATACATGGGTTTTAGACCCGATATCAAATAATCACATAATGTCATTTATATCATAACAATATTATTAATTTCATTTGGGTCACTTCATTTCTTTCATCATTGGCCAATGTCAAGATAATCGGAATGCCTCCAATCTATCAAGACCGTCACATCCACGGTAATCGGAATGCCTCCAATCTACCGGGACTCATAGGTATTGGGTAATCGGAATGCCTCCAATCTACCACTAACCTTAAGGAACCATAATAATCGGAATGCCTCCAATCTATCATGGACCTAGGGACATCATAATCATCATCATCTTTTATCATTTATCATCATGAGCTTATAGCTCCATCATCTCTTAATCAATTAATCAATTCATTATCACATAAACAATTCATTAGTAATCACATAATTGACCAAATTACATATAGACTCGATAAAGCATGAAAACATAAAACATTTACTAACTATGTACTCAATTTGAAAGTTCACATGTACTCACCTTGGTCAAGCTTATCCAAAAGATGTGTTTCTTGAACACAATTGTCTCTTCCCAAGACTTGAACCTCAAATCCTTCCACCAAATGACCTAATATCAAAACTAATACAATGGTTTACATCAAACATCAATACTAACTTCATAATCCATGGCTAGTTAACTACTAGCATCATATTTCCCCAAATTACCAAACCCTAATTCCAAACCTTCATATTTTCCTAAATCCATTTCATAAACACATTTTCCTTGTTAAAATACCATAGATATAAGCCATACAACTTCCATTTAATCATTTATGAACAAACCCAAAACTAGGGTTTGAGATTCAAGCTTTCCCTACTTGAATCTATGGCTAAAAACCCAAAAGAGATGAAGATTTACCTTTGTTCTTCAACTAGGAGCATGAATCACTAAGATTTAGTGAAGATTAAGCTCCAATCGCCACCTTATGCTCAAAAATCGCACACACAAGTTGAGAGAGTGTTTTAGGGTTTTGTTTCTGCATTTATGACAAGAATCCCGTATTTATTATAGCTGTCGGAGACTTCGCATCGCGAAGCCGGAGTTCGCGTCGCGAACTAGTTTGGACGCGCGTTCCTCGCGATCGGGAACCAGATCGGGAACTCCTCACGTTTCATGTCTGAACTTACTGTTCTGATTTCGCGAACGCGAACATAAGTTCGCGCCGCGAACCTGCCAGGCAGCCTATGCTGCGCTTTTTCACCCATGTCTTTACCCGGTTTCGTCTATAACTTCCTCATACGGTGTCCAAACGACACGAAACCAATTCCTACTTGTTTTAAATGAATTATCCATATTTATCGTATTTTTGTACAATTTATTTATTTACAAATTTCGGGTCGTTACAACTATCCACCCCTTAAGGAGATTCCGTCCTCGGGATCTCATCATAGTTCATGAAGTTCGGGTATCTCTTCCAGATCTCATCCTTGACTTCCCAAGTCAAGTTCGGCCCAAGTGAATGCTTCCACTTGACCAACACCAACTCAATCTCTTTATTCCTAAGTTTCTTGGTCTTTGACTCTAATATGGCTTCGGGCTCTTCTATTAACCGATTTGGGGCATCAACCCGCAACTCTTGTAATGGAATAATATTGTCAACTTCACCCACGAACTTCTTCAAATCACTTACATGAAATGTATCGTGAACACCTTGAAGTTCGGGTGGGAGTTCCAACTTAAAAGCTTGTAACCCGACCCGTTTCAAAATCTTAAACTGACCAACATACCTCGGGCTCAATTTGCCCTTCTTTCCAAACCTCATCACGCCTTTCCAAGGTGATACTTTCAACATCACCATGTCACCAACATTAAAATCATAAGGTCTCTTTTTCAAACCCGAATAGCTTCTTTGTCTATCTTGTGCGGCTTTCATATTGGCTTGAATTATTCCAATCTTTTCGTTTGTCACTTTCACAATTTCGGGACCCGTGAGTTTTGTCTCTCCCGCTTCAAGCCAACACGAGGGAGTCCTACACTTCCTTCCATACAACGCCTCATAAGGCGGTATTTTAATACTTGAGTGATAAATATTATTGTAGGAAAACTCGACTAACGGTAGATGTTCATCCCATTTACCCCCAAAATCCAACACACAAGATCTCAACATATCTTCAACCGTTTGAATAGTTCTTTCACTTTGACCATCGGTTTGCGGGTGGTAAGCCGTACTCAACCGCAATTTTGTTCCCAATTCTTCTTGCAAAGATCTCCAAAACCTCGAGGTAAACCTCGCATCTCTATCGGACACAATCTATAACGGGACCCCATGAAGTCTTACCACTTCATCCACATACAACTTTGCCAACTTTTCGAGTGGCATGGTTTCCCGAATCGCCAAGAATAATGCACCTTTGGTCAACCGGTCAACTATGACCCAAATGGCGTCGTGGTTCTTGCTCGTTCTTGGCAACCCAACAATGAAATCCATTGTTATATCTTCCCATTTTCCGGCCGGTACTTGCAACGATTGAGCTACCCCATAAGGTACTTGATGCTCGGCTTTTACTTGTGCACACGTGGCACACTTAGATATATACTTGGCCACTCTTGCTTTCATCCCGGGCCACCAATATATCTTCTTCATATCTTGATATGTCTTTGTACTTCCCGGGTGGATTGAATACTTAGACTTATGGGCATCATTTAATAATTCCTTTCGGGCTCCGCCGAACTTGGGGACCCAAATTCGACCACCAACGGTTTTCAACCCATGAGTATTTTCTTCAAAATGTTGGTTTTTACCCAAACGTTCTTGTCTTAATTCTTCTTTCTCCATCACTTCCCGTTGGGCATTTTTGATTCGCTCCACAATACTCGAGACTACTTCAATCCGAGTCAATTTCCCTTTGATCGGTTTCTCATGAACTTTTCGTCTTAAGGCGTCGGCTACCACATTGGCCTTCCCCGCATGGTATACAATCTCACAATCATAATCGTTTATCAATTCGATCCATCTTCTTTGTCTCATATTTAAATCTTTTTGGGTGAAAACATATTGAAGACTCTTGTGATCCGTGTACAACGTACACCTTGTACCATACAAATAATGTCGCCATAACTTCAAAGCAAACACTATCGCCGCCAACTCTAAGTCATGTGTGGTATACCTCGTTTCCGCATCCTTCAATTGTCTCGAGGCATAAGCTATCACTTTTCCTCTTTGCATCAAAACACAACCCAAACCTTTATTCGAGGCATCACTATAAACAACAAAGTCTTCCATGCTTTCGGGTAACGCGAGAATCGGGGCGTTACATAGTCTTTCCTTTAACAATGTGAATGCCTTCTCTTGCTTTTCTTCCCACACGAACTTGCTACTTTTTCGGGTCAACAATGTGAGTGGAGTCGCCACTCGGGAAAAGTCTTGAATAAATCGGCGGTAATATCCGGCAACCCCGAGAAAACTTCTCACTTCGGTTGGAGTTCGAGGAGGTTCCCATTTCATCACCGCCTCAATCTTTGATGGGTCAACCTTGATTCCTTCTCGTGACACGACATGACCAAGGAATTGGACTTCCCGAATCCAAAATTCACACTTGGAAAACTTTGCATATAATTTCTCCCGTTGTAGTACTTCCAAAGTTTGCCTTAAATGACTTTCATGCTCTTCTTCAGTCTTCGAGTAAATGAGAATGTCGTCGATAAACACAATAAGAAACTTGTCGAGGAATGGTTTGCAAACCCGATTCATAAGATCCATAAAAATAGCCGGTGCATTAGTCAACCCAAATGGCATTACCAAAAACTCGTAATGCCCATAACGTGTACGAAACGCCGTCTTCTCGGTGTCTCCTTCCTTCACTCGAACTTGATGGTAACCCGATCTCAAATCGATCTTTGAGAAATAATCGGCCCCTTGGAGTTGATCAAATAAGTCGTCGATTCTAGGCAACGGGTAACGGTTCTTAATAGTCATCTTATTCAACTCTCGGTAATCGATACACATCCTCATCGAACCGTCTTTCTTCTTGACAAATAATACGGGCGCACCCCATGGAGACGAACTAGGACGGATAAACCCCTTGTCGAGTAATTCTTGCAATTGCGACATCAATTCCCGCATTTCGGTGGGAGCCAAACGATATGGAGCACGAGCTATCGGCATCGCTCCGGGGACTAAATCGATACGGAATTCTACTTGCCTCTCCGGTGGCAATCCCGGTAAATCATCGGGAAATACCTCGGGAAAATCCCGAATCACCTTCACGTTCTCCACCGTCTTCTTTTCCTTTCTTCCATCTAACACATATGCCAAAAAGGACGAACACCCTTTGGCTAAACATTTTCTTGCTTTAACCGCGGTCATTAGACATGGTAAATGGTGTCGTCTATCGCCATACACATACACTTTTTCATTATCGGGAGTCTTGATCGAAACTATCTTTTTCCCACATAAAATCTTTGCTTGATGCTCACCCAACCAATCCATACCAATAACTATATCAAATCCCACAATTTCCATAGGTAATAAATTTACCTTAAACTTTCTCCCGTCTATTTCTAACTCACAATTTCGACACATATGTTGAACCATGGAAGTTTTACCATCCGCAATTTCAATATCATAAATCTCATCAAGAAGTTCTAAAGGCACATTCAATTTCACAACAAAATCATGGGACACAAACGAATAAGTAGCACCCGAGTCAAATGATCCGGGCGGGAATATAATTTACGAGTAGGGTACCTGAAACGACATCGTGGGCTTCCTTGGCTTCATCTCGGGTAAGTTGCAAGGCTCGTCCTTTGACCTTTGTCGGCTCCGCTTTCTTTTGCGCGGTCGACACCATTGTTTCACTTCCTTTCTTCGGGCATGAGTTACTATAGTGCCCTTTTTCGTGGCACGAGTAACATTCGATCTCATCCAACGGTTTGGCCCGACAATCCCTCGCCAAATGCCCCGGCCTCCCACACTTAAAACAAGCTTTCGAGTCCGCCAAACACTCACCCTTGTGGTCCTTGCCACACTTCTTACACGTGCCCACACTTCTTATGAGAATGTTATAAGTTTTTTAAAGAAATAAATTATATATATATATTTAAATACAAGGTTAAATGGAACAATTAAATTAAATGTTATTTTGATCATAGTTATATATTAAGTAACTAAAATTTGTATTAAGTTATAATTTGAACTAGAATGTACAAAGTTGTAAACAACTAGAAATTGTACAAACGAAGTTTTATTATAATTAGATAATAATACAAAAAGTTATAAATATTGTAACTAGATTGTATAAAGTTATAAGCGATTATAACTAGTGAATTATACAAGGATAATATAAGTATCTTACAAGTCATGTAAAATACTAGATTAATGATCAAATGTTAAATAACATAAGAACTTATATTTAACTAGTTCAAGTTAAATATAAGAATGGTTTAAAACAAACTAAGATTATTATATATAGCTTATATATATAATAAGTTTATTAGTGTTTACCAATTGCAAACTAGTGATTGTGTTTACTCAAGTTCCATCATGGTTGTTGGAATTAGTGGGAGCTACACAAGAAAGTCACAAAGTTTATAAATGTGTCCCTAGGACATATTTTGGAGAATCTAATAAGTAAATGTTTAATTTTATTATTAAACATAGAAGAACTAGTTATGTTAAATTAGAGTTATGACTTGTGTTCGTCAAGTCATAAAGAATTAAAATCTCTATTTTAAAGTTTAACATAGGGTTTGAAGTTTTTTAAGTAAATAAAACAAGTACGTTTTATTAAGATAAGGTTTTTCACAAAACCTAGTAATATTTTTTGTACACCTCGTCTTTAGGTATACAAAGTAAAATCGAACAAGTTTAAAACTTAGAGTTTTAAAGATAATTTTAGAAAGGCGTCTTGTGGAATAAAGTACACGAATCGCAAGTCTTCTAAAATTAAGGATTAAAATTGGAATGAGTTTTAAGTTTAGTTAAGACTTAAACAAACCCAAGAAAATCTTAGATCGAAGTACTATCCACCTAATGGAACACCTCACTTGTTCAACGATATTCATATTGTAAGGATAAAAAACCTTAGATATGGATTCAAATCATTGCGAGTGTTAGTGTGCGTAAGGTTCTGTGATAATCGGGAGTCCCGGCGCAGAACATCACACTGTCTTAGTTGGTCTGATCTACTTTGTTGATAATCGGGAGTCCCGGCCCAAAAAGTACTTGAGTAGAATAAACATATTAGACTTTATTGCAACTTAGAAATGCATGATTAAATTCGTACAAGGTTGTAATAAGTTATAAGTCTAAAGATTCTACGACCCCTAAGAATCGTGTCAAGTCTTGATACGATCGGTAAGGATGTTACCTACCAGAAACAGCATGTCTCGTCGGGAAGTGCCCAAACCTTGCGGCGAGAATGTGATATATGGATCCTAGGCCTAAAATATTAATTATGGGTTTATAATATATTTTAGAGATGTTTGTTGATGATTACTTATTAAACTGGGTTTGATTTGTAGACGGCAGCAACAACCAAAATGACACGTACCAATAATCTCTCACTACGCTTGTTTCTAGAAAAGGACAAATTGACTGGGTCAAAGTTTCTCAATTGGAAGCGTGATCTTCGGATTATGCTTAGGCATGAGAGAAAAGAAATGTCCTAGAAAGAGCAATACTAATTGACCTTGCCACGAATGCTAGAGATGAACCATGACAAGCATATTACGCCTGTAGAGTGTTCAACTCTTGCAAGATGGTTAAGTGATCATCGGTGAGTGCTCACGTCATGAAAATGAAAGAGCACATGGATCATGTTGAATGACTAGGACACCCAGTACCATTGCAGTTAGCAACAGAAATGATACTCAACTCGTTGTCAGATGACTATAAGCCTTATGTAGTCAACTACAACATGCATAACATGGAGCAATCCATTGATGAGCTACATTCCATGCTCAAGACTAATGAGTTGAGTTTGGGGACCAAGTTTAAGAATGATGTCGTAGTAACTATTGATGTAGTGAAAAAGAGAAAGAGGCGCAGTGGAAAGGGAAATGGTAAAACCGATCTCAGCCAAAACATGCCCAAGGGTAATAGAGTCAAACAAAAGGTCAAGAAGGTAAACTAAACAAGACAAGGACCGAGAAACGGTGTCTTGGTTGTGGCGAGGGTCAAAGGGTAGGAGGCCATGTTTGCTACTCAGTTGACTTGACCAACTTCTAGATACTCCTTTTCCTACTTGTAAAAGTTATTAAGAGTAACTCAACTTTAGCAATCATTTATTGCATTAGATGATGGAAAGTGAGATGGACTAACATGAGATAATGATCCCACAAGCACCACGTTTTAATTCAGTATTTTTCGTATGGATTCAGTAAAACAATTTTCGTTTTTAAGTTGTTTTGAACAAAATTACATTTTCTATTTTTATGATAAATTTTGGTATTTTAAGTTTATCGTTGAATCCATGGTTGAATTATATGTGTGTGCATGTGTGTTGATTATACTAGTCAAGTTTTATGACTAGGTTATAAAGTCAAGTATTAACTTAATAATGATCTCATTGTTTATATTTGTTTGATTGTTGTGTGAATATCTTAGAAGCTCAAATTACTTATATGCTAGTAATTAGAAAGTTTTTCTAATGGAAGTATTTAAGAGTTTTTATGGAAAGCATAAAGTTCAAGGTACATTGAACTTATTTAAAACATCTTAAGTAATGGTTACTTATGATAGTAGGTTTTAAAGTATTAGTTTTAATATAGTATGATTATATTGGATATAATCAAGATAGACTTTAAAGAGTATTATTACAAGTCTTTCATACTTGTGATAAAGGAATTTAATGAAGTCATAATTCCCTAATAGGAATAATTGGATATTCGTATAATCCCAGGAAAATGACTTAGACATTAAATTAACTCTTAAAAGGGACAAACTATATTAAAGAATTTAAGAATTAAAATGTATTATTGCAAGTCTTTTATACTTGTAATAAATACAACATTTGATCAAGTAATAATTCCCTAATAGGAATAATGGGTATTTGAGAAATCTAAGAAATGACTTTGGCATTAAATGAGATTCTTAAAAGATACTAATACACTTAAGAATTGGAAGTATCGTTTCAAGTGTCTTATACTTGTTAGATACAGTAATCAACGAAAGTCATGATTCCCTTCAACAGAAATGTTGGATATTCGCAAATCCAAAGGATGACTTTGATAATTGATTAATTCTTAAAGGGTTAAACTATAAGTTTTGACTAGGTCAAAAGTAGTAGTTTAAGTGATGCTTATTTTCATAAAATTTAGTGGGAGCAATTGTAACACCGCAAATTTGAACCCGATTTTTTTTTTAAATAACGGAAGCGTATTAAGAACCATCACAAAAACAGTTAAACTATATAACAGGCCTTTTACAATAAATTTCCCAAAATATTAAAAGTAGTTTTGCAGTGTTATAAACACCCGGCGACTCGGTCACAACTACAACAAAATCAGTGTGCTGGTCAACCATTCCTATAACACCCATTGACCCGCCCAAAAGATAAACCTGCAAAAGAGTCAACGAGGTGGGGATTAGCTAACAGCTAAGTGAATGAACTTAAACCAACAATAAAATATTAGAACAACCGAATGATAAATCTTGTTATCCTAATTAGTTAATTTTGAAGAGTAACGGTGGTTCTGCCGAAGCCTTAAATCATTGTTGGCCTAACAATGACAACCGATAGCCCTTTACTCAATGACGGTGTGTACCTCCTTAGAACAACCAGTGCTTCTAAGGACGATACACCGTATCATTAGTAAACATATGCTCAGTAGAATGTTCCAATTACTGACCTCTTCCCCAAATGTGCACATAATTAATAATTAACAATCTTTATTAATTATACCGAAGTGTGAGCTTAGCATAACATTTGCAGCCCAGAAAACAGCACCCAAGAAAGTTCGCGTCGTGAACTTAGAGTTCGCGTCGCGAATTCAAAGTTCACGACCCGCGAACTTCCTCACGTTCTAGTCCCAAACTCTCTGTCCCAAGTTCGCGTTCGCGAACACAAGTTCGCGTCGCGAACTCCCCCAGATACCAAATCCTGCACCTTTTTACCAAAGTGACCCAATTGTACCAAATTGTACACCTATTGTTTGAAGGCTAAATCCACTCACCCGAGCACCGCAATTTGTCAAACTCAGTGGTCTTATATTACTGAGTTTCCTTCCCTTTGCCTGTATTAACAATATAAACCGAGTTAGTAACCCAAAATCGCCAAATACTAACAAATACCAATTTAAGTTCAAAGCCAATATCCCATTCTAATATCTCTACTTTTACTTGCATTCTATCAATAATTCATTGCCACTCATCTAAGACTTTTATAAGTCAAAGTCAACCAACATATTAGCAAGTAAACCTATTTTGACATAATGTAACCAAACGGGTTAAAAGTGCATATTCAAGTCAAGACTACAATTTATCATTTCCAACATGTCAAAGTGCACACAATCAATCATTTACATGATTATTAGTCAAACTACAAGCATGCCAAACATTTACCAAGTCAAAAGTCATATAAATTACTAATTTGGCGCATAGTACACAAACGGGTCAAAACTCATAAACTAACTTTGAAACTACCTAATTCATGCCTTGAAATTCTACAATTTCCCAACTTATCATATATAGACTTCTCAAGTCAAGTGTATACCAAACAATGCATTTTAATCCAATTTTTAGCACATAGGCCCAAACGGGTCAAAACCATTTTATTAACTTCTCATATTTACAAACACATAATTATCATTTCATCAAGTATACAATTACCATTTTATGACAAACCTCATGTTTACATATTATACATCGACACACACAAAGTTTTCAATACATGTTTGACCGAAAAAGACACATCCAACCTCTTGTACTAACTCAGAAATCTGAATACTTTTATGACCATATCAGTTCAGGATAATATGATATAATTAAAGTAGACTCATAGACCTTCGAAACGACTGGTCGCACGCCCAAAATGGAGTCACGGTTGATTTTATATGATTTTTACAAAGTCATCAAAATTCTGAGAAAAAGCTGTTAAAAATTTGCTTACGGACTTTTTCACCAAAAATTCATCCAAACACTATGATCATCATCTCAATTCACCAATTTAACCCATAATTAGATATAAACAACTAATATCAATTCTAATATGATATTTAACCCAAGTAAACATATAAAACATCAAAACTTCATAAATTCAAGAACTAGTTTAAAGAACTCATCTTCTTCCCTAAACTCCATTAATGGAGGTTTCCATGGAACTTCCTCAATTCAAGTTTCTAACCAACAATTAAGCCTACAATATTTAAACGATCAAGTGTAAACATGAAATAAACCATCAATTTCAACTTTCATCAAGAAATCATTAAAAACCTAAAACTACATAAGAACCCTAGTTCAAGAACTAACACTTTAATCCATAATTATGCATCTAGAACATACAAGGGCAGTTATGAACATCATCTAAACCCTAACAATCCATCAATTTCATGTTTTTAACCAAAGAACACCAAAACTCAAGAACCCTAACAATTTCTAGCAAGAACACACAAAACAAATGGACATTTAGCATAAACCCTACATAGAACTTCAAGAACACAACAATTAGAAGGAAACTCACCTAAATCATGCTTCAATCACGAAATCACGGAGAAGGAGAAGGGAAATTAAGCAAGGTTCTTCAATTTAGCAAGAACTCCAAAATGAAAGTGTGTAGTTGTGGGTGTCGACATGCACAGAGAAAAGAAAAGGGAAAAGAGGGATTTGGACACCTCTTGGACACGTGCCCTACCCCAAACAGATTTATTTCATTTAAAACACAGTGTAATACTGTAAAGCTAGATCGCGTTTGATTTATTTAAAAATACTTATCTAACTCAGATTTTAATAACAAAAATATTTTCGGAACTGTAATTCAAAAGTTAATTCAAAAATGTAATTATCATTTTCATACTCAATTATAACAGTTAATACTAATTTTAACCTCTTGGTTAAAATGTGCTAAAATCTAAATAAATCATATAAATTATAAAAATAATAAATAAATAGAATTACTTATCGAAAGTAATTTAAAATTCTAGGCCGGGTCTCGTGATGTTACAGCTATGACTAACATATTCATTAGAGGTACTAATGAATATAGTAAGTTAGGTAGGATATTAACAACAAGGTTTTACCAAGTCGTTAGCCAAAAAGTTAAGAGAAATAATAAATGATCGTTAATTAGATTATTGCAAACCTAATAGCGTGATCAAGAGTCTTGTGATTAATTATTGCATATCTAATAGGTAGTTCACACTCTAGTGGATAACATAATCATGTAAGGAAATTTCTTTAACTAGTAATGATATATCTACAAATCAAGTAACTAAAAGAGGCTTTAGTTACAAGGATAATTTTATGAATTCAAGAAACTAAGGAGTTACTTTCCAATCCTCCTGTGTTTACCGAATTGCATAAAAGGCAAGACTAGAATATGTTCTAGAATGTTGCAAGAACAAAATTTAGCAAAGGCAAAAGAAATAGTATTTTTCAAATACTTGTCTTATGTCTTTAGTTTAATAGAAATGACTAGTTTAGTGATAAAGTTACAATTAAAATTGTAAAAGTCATTAAGTAATCAACATGAACAAAAGGAATAAGTAATGATCCAGTAATAATTCTGTATTTATGTCCAGTGAGGAATAATAATACATGAGTTAGCATCATTATTATTCAGACTTTGTATGTTTTAAAAGATCCATGAATAAAAGTTACTTTATTCAAAAGATATAAATCCGTGACTACTCGTCTTGGTGGGAACCTTGATGGGACGATAACGTCATCGCGGTATTTGGTGGTAGATTCGAAGTTCTTCGAAGATAGCAACACAAGTTTTTGTATAAACCAAATATCGGTGATATTCTGTTGGAGCTCGACGAATATTGGATTGACCACTGTGATAATACTTCATGGTTGAAAAGTTCAAAAGTATTATTCACTAGGATAAGATCGTGGCTCTAGCATCTGCTGTCAAAAAAATCAGTGACAATCAAATTGCCCTACTTGAATCAGTTACTGCACTTCATGCCCGATTTGATATCCTTACCCAATTGGTTAATACTCGTACTGCTGAGTCCCATGTTGTGCACGAAAATGTTCCTGTCGTTGCACAATCTCATCCACATTTTCAGGGGGAGAAAACAGTGCCTCAGCGGGAAGTTCCGGCGAAGGTTGTTTGTAGACTGGTCGGAACTTCTCAACAAAACGACGGAAAGGAAAGTAGTGGAAATGACAGGTTGGGAGAATCAGTGTTGGTGGGGACCTTTGATCATGAAAGGGGGTCAAACATTTTTTTTAAGAATCTTACAGAAAACTACCCCGACAGTGACAGTGAAAATGATAACGCTTTCTTGAGCTCTATGATCAAGAAGAAAAAACAACCATCAGCTGTAAGAAAGTTTGTAAAAGCTCCAACTGTTCAACCAGGAATTTCAATCATCCCAAAGAGAACTGCCCGCATGTCTGTATCCATTGAGAGAACGTTCATCTTGTTCCCACATCAGATGCCCATCCATCCTCCATTGACAAGGGAAAGGCTCATGCTGCTTTTTCTCAAACCAAAATCAAGAAAATAAAAGGACCAGGTGTCCCGATTGAAGAGAAAGCAAGGATGTTAGCAAGAGCACTAGAAGCATCAGAAGCAGAGCTCCAGAGAGCCAAGGAGGGAGAAGAACAAGCCTGTGGGCTAGGAAGTCAGAAAAGGAGGAAGAAGTTAAGGTGAACCTCAAATAATGCTGTTGGGTGATTGTTTCTAGTTTCAAAAACAATTGTCTGTACCTTAAAACAATCTTTTCTTTCACATACTACAAAACATTTAACTCTCTTATTATTGCTTAGTAGTTATGCATGAACATTATCAGCTAATGGTAATGATTTTGACATACGTGAGTTATTTGCTTGCTAGATACTTAGAAAAACTCAAAAAGAAAATATGAGTTATAAATTGTAGTGTGATCAGATTCTATCTGATCACCATAAATTGTAATGTTTTGTAGGTACGTCGAAGACCCTCTGAATTGTGAAAAATATTCAAGATAAAATATAAAACCTTCACATATTTAGGGGGAGTTGCCTAACTATTTTTCTACATCAAATATGGGGAGATTGTTGGGTCGCTGAAAAGAATCCCCCACTGAAGAGATTTAATGAAGACAAAAAGGCAAATAGTTAGAAGACATTCTTCCTCAGATTGTGGGTAACTGTATCTGATCAGTTCGGATTTCAGTTACCCAGTTACACTATTTGATCACTATCTGAAACAACGATCAGTTCCCCGTGCGGAATCAGATACTGGTTAACAGATCAGATAATGTAACAGGTTCAGCGCATTGGACAAAACGTTGAACCATTGAACAGATACTTCTCTAAGCAAAACTCTTAGTGAAGGTCACTGAAGTTGAAGGCCATCTGAAGAAGTATGATTATCTGAAGACTCATGGCTGCCAGAAGTGTACACATGCCAGAAGTTTCAGTGTCACGGAAAGACACAAGTAAAGCACAAGTCACTGGATCGCTGACAGAAACTACTGTCAGAATTCCGTTAGTCGTGCTTGTCCCATGAAATATCATGTGCACCAACGGAATTCTCACACGTGGAATCGATCGATCATTCCTTTGGCTCTACGTTTCGCACTGTTATATATTGAGGACTTGAGCGATCGATTTCGGTGTACACCCAACAAGGTTACACGCTGCTGAAATTACTCCAGAAATTTATTCCCTCGAGCAGAGTGTAAACCACCACATAACTCTAGTTATCGAATTCAAGAATTGAATCTGTATAACGAAAGTGTCTGGTCTTGTGCTTGATCATTTGTTGATCATAAACTTGTCTTAGATAATATATGTTGTTGTCTATCACATGCAAGCAGTTTAGTTAGGATCTGCTCTTAGCTATTCCGCAAACTGCTTGCATCTTTACGGTATCATTATTAATTAATAAAGAAAAGTTTAAAAATTGTTGAGTGCAGCGGCGAATCCAGGATCAAAATCAACCGGGTCCACTTATAGTTAACCAATTAAAAATTAAAAAAAAAATAATAATTAAAACTAAATGTCATAAAACATTAAAACAAAGTTAAATAACACAAGACACAATCAAATGTATCTATTTGACTGTGAAGAATCTCAATGACTCAAACACAATCCTAAAATTAATAAACAAACATACTCCTAAAATTAATAAAAAAAACACATAACCCTATTTTTTTCTAGTTTGCTTTCAGACTTTATACAAGAAACGTTGTTTTAAGTAGAATAAAACACTTACAGTAGGTGTATTGACTATACGGAAATAGTGATTTTAAAACGAACCAGAAGATGCGCCTTAGAAATAAAGCAGATGAAGGAAACCCTTGAATGAACGAACAAGAAGTAGTTCGTTAGGTTAAAGTGTGTAATTTGGAAATAAAGAATTTAGAAGCGGGCTAAGATTAGAATTGAAAAGTCTGTTTCACAAATTTAGAAGCGGAATACCTCGAATATTTAAGTGGGGCCCAAATAATAATTTACTACTAATTTTTTTTTGAAATATTTTTTTATAGATGGACAGGCCCACTAAGGGGTGGCCATGGCCCCCTCTCAAGACTACATAAATTCGCCCCTGGTTGAGTGTCTCCATTAATTTTAAATTGGTCAGTGAAAGCGTATAGGTGTTATCGCACTCATGGCATTCTTCCGAGACCGACTTTGGTAGGAAACTACTAATTAATCTAATATATTTTATTTCTTGACATTTGACTTAATCATTATAATTCATTTTTTTGAAGGTTTCTATATCCAGAAACCCATGAGGACGCTGCAGTTTCTGTTTCTGTCCCGGTTGAGGACGTTGTTGTCCCTCTCCCGGTTGATGATGCTTTTGTTTCTATCCCGCTTGAGGACGATTCCATTCCTCTCCCGGTGGTTGAGGATGTTGTTGTTTCTCTCCCGGTGGTTGAGGACGCTACTATTTCTCTCCCGGTGGTTGAGGATGCAGATGTTTCTGTCTCGGTTGAGGACGCTACCATTTCTCTCCCGGTGGTTAAGGATGTTGTTGTTTATGTCCCGGTTGAGGACGCCGCAGTTTCCGATGATCAACCAGAGTAAGTTTTACTTAATATGTTAAGGTTTGATTTAGATTTAGGCCAAGTGTTTTTTAAATGTTGGCCTATTTTCCATTGTTTCAAAAGATATAAAATTTCAATTTTGATAAGAAACGATTTATACAAGTTAACATAAAATTAAAAATATTTGTGGTCTTACATTTGTAAAATTTGTTTTGTTACGGTATAAGAGTGTGAATAATATCTACTATTGTTATTTACTTTTCAGATACTTGAAACCTGCATTTGCGGTATATTTTTTCACCGGGTATTCAATACTGATGGCACTTATTGCATTAAAGTTTGCAAAGGAAAAATAGTCTTCGTTTCACCTTTGTGAGCCATATATGCTTATCATGATAGTTTCCTTTATGATGACTATCGTGGTCTTGCCTATATTATCTTGCATGGATGATCGTCTCAGAGGCGTGTCTCGCCGGAGGTTGTCCATAGTGGCTCTATATTATGGGTTCCACATATTGTTATGTATTGCAACTTTCTCGGCTTTGTTGATGATATTTTTTCATCATTAGTAGTTGTGTAAATAAGGAGTAGTTTGCTTCGTAATTATAGTTATTACTCTGTAAGGCTGTGTTCTTGGGTAAAAAAAAAGGAATTCAGATAAGGTTTGTTAAGAAGAATATTAAGAAGTTACATGAATGGTCCTTCAATATGTTGTTAATATTCTTCTAATCAAACTTTATCTGAATTCCTTTTTTTACCCATGTACACATGCCTTAAAGAGTAATAACAATAATTACGAAGCAAACTACTCATTATTTATACAACTACTAATGATGATCAAATATCATCAACAAAGCCGAGAAAGTTGCAATACATAACAATATGTGAAACCCATAATATAGGGCCACTATGGACAACCTCCGGCGAGACACGCCTCTGAGACGATCATCCATGCAAGATAATATAGGCAAGACCACGATAGTCATCATAAAGGAAACTATCGTGATAAGCATATATGGCTCACGAAGGTGAAATGAAGACTGTTTTCCTTTGCAAACTTTAATGCAATAAGTGCCATCAGTATTGAATACCCGGTGAGAAAATATACCGCAAATGCAGGTTTCAAGTATCTGAAAAGTAAATAACAATAGTAGATATTATTCACACTCTTATACCTTAACAAAACAAATTTTACAAATGTAAGACCACAAATATTTTTAATTTTATGTTAACTTGAATAAATCGTTTCTTATCAAAATTGAAATTTTATATCTTTAAAAACAATGGAAAATAGGCCAACATTTAAAAAACACTTGGCCTAAATCTAAATCAAACCTTAAGATATTAAGTAAAACTTACTCTGGTTAATCATCGGAAAATGCGGCGTCCTCAACCGGGACAGAAACAACAACATCCTCAACCACCGGGAGAGAAATGGTAGCGTCCTCAACCACTGGGAGAGAAACAACTGCATCCTCAACCACCGGGAGAGAAATGGTAGCGTCCTCAACCACTGGGAGAGAAACAACAACATCCTCAACCACCGGGAGAGGAATGGAAGCGTCCTCACCGGGATAGAAACAAAAGCATCCTCAACCGGGAGAGGGACAACAGCGTCCTCAACCGGGACAGAAACAGAAACTGCAGCGTCCTCATGGGTTTCTGGATATAGAAACCTTCAAAAAAATGAATTAGAATGATTAAGTCAGATGTCAAGATATAAAATAGATTAGATTAATTAGTAGTTTCCTACCAAAGTCGGTCTCGGAAGAATGCCACGAGTGCGATAACTAATGCACGTCATATATTCCCTCTGACTTGCACCAAAATTTTTGCCCACCTTTGAAAAAATTCGGCAAGTCAAAATTTTTTGCCCACCTTTGAATAAAAATCTGGTACTGCCCCTGCTTCTTAATACATCATAATATTTTAAGTAAATTACAGAAATCGTATGATTTGGTCAATATGATTTGGTCATTTCTCTCTCTAAAGCTGGAATTTCGTTTTGCAAACTAAACCAAACAGAATTCCAATTTTGGTTATTTTGTCACTTTAATCACAAATAAATTTAGTTATGTTTGAGATGAAAAAATAAACCCAAACCAAGGAATCTAAGAAACCAAACAAAATTCGAATTTGATTTGTCCATTTCAAGTGATACAGTTAGATATTTTTTTGACTTTTTTTTTTTATTGTATTTCATGGGATTCCATGTATTTCTCATGCACTACTTTGGGTATGAAACTACTTGGATCTCTAATTAATTTAATCCATTAATCATTCTTATTAATATTTTAAGGTTTTTATATCCCCAAACCCATATTTGTGTTGAATTATCAACCACGTCCAAAGAAATTAATGCAATCGACATCAATTCAAGTAAAACTATAGAAGATGCTTCAATTTCTGCATCTGTTGAAGTTGAAGGAGACGGAAATTAAAGCATCTTCCATAGTTTTACTTGTATTGATGTGGATTGCATTAATTTCTATGGGCGTGGTTGATGATTCAACTCAAATATTAGTTTGGGGATATAAAAACCATCAAAAATATTAATTAGAATGGTTAAGTCACGTGTCAAGAAATGAATTATATTAATAAGAGATACTAATTTTACCAAAATTGGTGCCTGAAGAATGCAAGGAGTCGCATAAAACACAAACTGAAAAAGTCAACAAAAAATATGTAATTGTATCATAAGTTCATATTGAAATGGACAAATCATGTTGAACAATTACTAATGTGAATAATTTCACGTCATGATTGTGGAAGTATATCTAACCGTAGATTAACTGAACGAAAAACAAATTCAGAATATGTTTTATTTTTTAGAATCCTTGTTCTGGGTTTATTTTATCATCTCAAACATAACTAAATTTCTTTGTGATTAAAGTGACGAAATAACCAAAATTGGATTTATGTGTGGTTTAGTTTGTAAAACAAAATTCCAGCTTTAGAGATTGAAATGGACAAATCATATTGAACAAATTACTAGTGTGAATAATTTCATGTCGAGGTATATCAAACTGTATCATAACCCTTAACCAGTGGCGAATCCAGGATCAAAATCAACCGGGTCCACTTATAGTTAACCAAATTAAAATTTAAAAAAAAAATTAATAATTAAAACTAAATGTCATAAAACATTGACCGGATCTCTATTCTTCCAGCAATCTTCTTTAAACAAAGTTAAATAACACAAGACACAATCAAATGTATCTATTTGACTGTGAAGAATCTCAAAGACTCAAACACAATCCTAAAATTAATAAACAAACATACTCCTAAAATTAATAAAAAAAACACATAACCCTATTTTTTTCTAGTTTGCTTTCAGACTTTATACAAGAAACGTTGTTTTAAGTAGGATAAAACACTTACGGTAGGTGTACTGACTATACGGAAATAGTGATTTTAAAACGAACCAAAAGATGCGCCTGAAAGCAGAGGAAGAAAACCCTTGAATGAACGAACAAGAAGTAGTTCATTAGGTTAAAGTGTGTAATTTGGAAATAAAGAATTTAGAAGCGGGCTAAGATTAGAATTGAAAAGTCTGTTTCACAAATTCAACCAGGGGTTCTCAAATATTTAAGTGGGGCCCAAATAATAATTTACTACTAATTTTTTTTTTTAAATATTTTTTTTATAGATGGACAGGCCCACTAAGGGGTGGCCATGGCCCCCTCTCAAGAGTCAAGACTACATAAATTCGCTCCTGCCCTTAACGTACCTCATGAGAATGCATATACGCATACGCAAACTAAACCATATCAGAATGAAGATTGAAGAAGAAGAGGAATAAAGAAAAGAAAAAAAAAAACAACAAGGAGAATGTGCTTACTGTTCATGACTGGCTGGTGGTGGAAGGTTGTCTGCATCATCACTCTCAATCTCAAGCCTTGAGCTAATTCTGTGATATGTTGATTCATTTCAATTACGCTTATATTATGTTACAACCATAGCTATTTAATTAGAAAGCTTCATTATTATCATTTCTTACTCTTTATAGTTGTATACGTAATACAACTTTGTCTTATATGAGACTTCATGTGTCTAGTTATTTCTCTTACATGGGTAGTAAAGGAATTTAGTTAAAGTTTGTTAACAAGAATATTTAAGATTACACTCTCAAGCCCCAGAGGTAGGATTCATGTATGAATCATCTCCAATTGCCAAGTCAATGCTACCTTCCGTGTTGAATGTTGATTCAGGTTCCTTCACTTCAACCATGTGGTAACTTTTATACTCTTTTACATGATGAGTGAAAGTTATCCTCAATATTCATGTTCCTCCATTAACATGGTTACTACTCTTTATGACATGACTAAACGACGGACCTAAAAATGAAATGGACAACGTTTATCAACTAGAGAATCTTAAAAAATTACAAATGACCTTTTATGTTTGCATAATTGTTTAATCTTCTAAACGACAACATGAATATATATAGTTTCTAGAGAATGTAGTATAGGAATTTAAGTTTTAGGGCCCGACACAAATGTGAAGCATTGAAAGACGATATATTTGTGGATTATTGTTTATTAAGAGAGGATATATGCTCACCCATCACAAGTCGTTCTCCACCACCACCTTCTGTCACATACTTGCAGATCTGTTTTTAGAAACACTTTGTATTTAAATACGCAATTAATTTAGACGATATCAATTATAAAAACGCATTTCGTAAAACATCAACAATTGATTCAGATAATTGATGTATGTATGTCAACAAAGGAGTTAGTGTTTTACAAAATATATTTAGTAGTTAATTACAAAATATATTCAGTAACTAATTACAAAAACGATCCAGATGATTACGAAATAAAATAATACTCCCTCCGTCCCATTTTTATTCTCGACCTTACTATTTTAGTTTGTCCCAAAATAATTGTCAATTTCAAATTACAACCAATCATATGAATTATAAGTGGGTAAATATGAGATTTGATTGGTGGACAGTGTAATAATTGCACTTTCTTAAAACTGTGTGCCCTTTGTCTAGTGGACAATTAATTTGGGACGGAGGGAGTATTAATTAATGACAATATATTCGGTAATTAATTACAAAATAAAATAATTAGAATATATTCAATATTTAATTACGAAATAAAATAATTAGAATATATTCAGTTTTTAATTAGTTATTAAACTTCAAATTAATTCTTATGTAATCTTACATACGAGAATAGTTTCTCCAGCATGTACACTGTGCATGAATCTAATTACATTTACATACTTCCAAATAACTTTGACTCTTACATGTTCTTTAGTATGCATACAAGAATTTGGAAGTATCCTCCTAAAAAACTTATGGAAATGAAATGTATGTCGCACCTTCATAAACTAGTCATCTCTATAACATATAGAAGCGAAGTTTTTCGTGTTTGTATTTTTTAAAGGATCATTTGTATAAAATAGAATCCTCGAAGTCATTACTGCGACATGTAATGTGATCACTGACATGATTATAAAATAACCGTGACTTTCGAAAGGATAGTAGTTTTCCTTTTGAGACTTGACTTGAATGAATCTTATCAATAATGCATACATGATAGCAAAGGTCCCTACGTATACGTGTTGTAATGTATATCATTATTACGTTTGTATGAAATTTTTTTACCTTTGAATAACTTTCTAGTACCGCCCCTGCTTCTTAACACATCATAAATCTTTAAGTAAATTAAAGAAATCGTCGCATTGTTTGTATGAAATTATGATTTCGTCCCTCGACTTATGTCATTTACACAAAAATGGTCCCTCGATAAGGTTTTAGGGACTGTTGACGTCAAAATGAAGAAAATAAACAAACAAAGAGGAAATGATGCTTACTGAATAGAAGTATTCATGTTTGAATGATCTAAGGTAATGCCACTTACTATGTTGAATGTTGCCAGAAAACCTCAAAGCAAACACATAGAACAGAGGACTCTTGATATATGTGAATTGATATCACCAATTGATATAGATATATATATATAAGGGGCCAAGATTACCCTTGAAGGCCAAGAATGTTAAAATGGTAGCATTCCACAAGCAAAAAACCCAACTAAGGATTGAAGAAATTAAGAGGGTGTGAAGTTGCATATATATTCGTATGGTGTTTGATAGTGGCATTAGAGATGCACAAAACCAAGTATTTGACCAAACCGATTCGGGTTTTGGTTTGAAACCGGAATCGGTTAACCCTTTCTCCAATAATCGGTTCGGGTACTAACCGGTATTACGGGCATAAAAATCCAAACCTATTGTAACCGGTTCGGTTTTTAACCGGTTCGGTTTTTAACCGGTTCGGTTTTTAACCGGTGAAAACCGGTTATTTTTCGGTCAAAACTAGTTGTAACGCCGGCTGGTTATGTAAAAACCGGACCGGTTGTGTCAAAACCGGGTTTGAGAGGTTAGAGTTTCTGGTTTCGGATATTTTGTGCAGGGCTAGGTGGCATTCAATCGGTTTTGCATATATAACTTGTTGGTGAAATATAATCCTTATTATGTAATATAATAATTTTATTTTGTTATATTATATATAAATGTACATAAAGATATATAATGTTACTAATTATATTACATATGGGTGAGTTACACATGTGCATTTGGGCCTAAATTAGTAACATTAACGTAGCTTGGCAGTTGATTATATTCAAAGTTGATTTATATATTATATATCTTTATCTTTATGTACATTTATATATAATATAACAAAATAAAATTATTATATTACATAATAAGGATAAGGATTATATTTCACCAACAAGTTATATATGTAAAACCGACTGAATGCCACCTAGCCGTGCACAAAATACCCGAAACCAGAAACCGTAACCGCTCAAACCCGGTTTTGACACAACCGGTCCGGTTTTTACATAACCAGCCGGCGTTACAACTGGTTTTGACCGAAAAAATAACTGGTTTTCACCAGCTAAAAACTGAAACCGGTTACAATAGGTTTGGATTTTTATGCCCGTAATACCGGTTAGTACCCGAACCGGTTAATGGAGAAAGCGGTTAACCGATTTGGGTTTCAAACCAGACCCCGAACTAGTTTTGTCAAATAATGGTTAAGTCACACTTAACAATTCTATTTATCTTTTTGAAGGTTTTATATCCCCAAACCCATGTTTGTGGTGAATCCTCAACCGCACCCATACAAGATGCTGCAATTTTCATCACTGTTGAAGATACTGCAATTTCTATCCCCGTTGAAGATGTTGCAATTTCCGTCCCCATTGAAGTTGAAAGAGACACCTCCGATCAACCGCCTCGAGAGTAAGTTTTACTTAATTTCTTAAGGTTTGATTTAGATTTAGGCCAAATGTTTTTTTAAAATGTTGGTCTATATTTCATTGTTTTTTAAATGTTGGTATATAGTAAAAAGGTTTATGATATCTACTATTGTTATTTATTTTTCGAGTACTTGAAGCCTTATGGCACACTTATGGCACTCATTGCATTAAAGTCTATGATGGAGAAACACTCTCCGTTTCACCTCCACGTGCCATATATGGTCATCTCCATAATTGCCTTTATTATGGCTATTGTGGTCTTAGCTATTCTGTGTTGCATGGATGATCATCTCAGAGGCGTGTCTCGTGTCCAAAGTGGCCCTATATTATGGGTTTCATACATTGTTGCTTATTGCAATTTCCTCGGCTTTGCCGATGGTGATGGTACTTGTTCGCCATTAGTAGTTTGGTCTATAAGAAATGAAAGGTTTTGTTCGTCACTATGGAATGTACAACTGAATGACCTTGACTTCAACGGATTCTGGAGAAGTCCTCTTAGGCGATAATTTCCTGATTCAGTTTCCCCATAATAACCTTTCATGTCAGAACGGGCTTCCATTGAAACATCTTCTTTTGGTACGCCACATGACAGAGTAACCATACCCAGAATAAAAAACTAAAGAAAGAAAGAAAGATAAGTGCACCAACTAAACTAGTCTGAAACTCAATTTTACTCTTCTTAACACATCATAAATCTTTAAGTAAATTACAAAAATCGTCACTCTGGTTTGTATGACATTTTGGGTAGTCAATCTAGGTGAGATCTTGGTGGGATCTCGTACCTAGAAATAATCTTGGTGGTAAATCTCGGAGCCGAAAATCTCGCCGAGATTGGTCAAGAATCTCGCCGAGATTGGTAAAGAATCTCGCCGACATTGGTCAAGAATCTCGCCGAAATCTGGCCAAGATGAGGTTAGAGCTTAAATCAAATAATTAATGGCTTGTCTAAACCTTCCTAGTGAATCCATTATAAACAAATAATTCACTTATAGTACTATATAATGATAATGATGTTTTATGCTATGTTTTTTGTTTAATTTATTATAATTTTAATTATATACAATATTTATTTAATATTCCTTGACCGATATTTGATTTCTCACCGAGATAATTGTGTTATGATCCCACATTAGCTAGAGTAAAAACTAAATGGTGGCTTATAAGCCTAAGTGTCCCCTCATCCTTCAAGCTAGCTTTTGGGAGTGAGTTCTACACTTGGACTTATGAGCATGGTGCGAACCTAGTATGGGATGAGTTCGTATCAAATTGCATGGATGACATTTTGGATTTCATCACTCGACTTATGTTATTGTTACACAAACAGTCCCTCACTAAGGTTTTAGGGACCATTGATGTCTAAATAAAGAGCATATGTGTAATAAAAAAAGTGAGGGGCGAAATCCTTAATTTCATATAAACATCATGGACGATTACGTTATTTACTCTAACACTGTGTTCCCTGTTTTAATTTAAAAAGAAGGGAAAGGAAACGAAAAGAAATAAAGAATGTATTGTGTTTTTATATATTATTATAAAAGAAAGGAAGAGAAGAGGAAGAAAATTTGGAGCATTTATTCTCTCCTAATCTTCCTCCCAAAAGTGGAGGAAATTTGGAGCATTTAAAGAGAAAATTAGTTTTAATTAGTTAAAAATATTTGTAATTACCAAAATACCCTTAACATTACCTAATTTATTTATATTTTAAGGATAAAATTGTAAATGAGTAAACTATTTTCTCTTTTCTCTAAATTTACTTTCTTTTCTATCCGACCCCCGGAAACACACAAAAAAAATATTTTTTTTAGATACTCTTCTTTTCTCTTTACTTCTCTTTTTTTTCATTTTTTTTTCATTTAAAAAGTATGTAACATAGTGTAAATCTTTTAACGAGAATAAAAATTACAATACCTGTAAGCGACACGTGTAGCTTGGAAGACAACTTCCATAGATTCACCAGAACCAAGTTCAACTGCTTGTGCTGATGGTGAGAAAGCATACTCCTACAAAATACAATATCATATTTAAAAAATATTTACAAAATAGAAGTAACTTTTTTTAAGAAGGGAAATAAGATAAGAACAGCCAAGTATTACTCACCTTTAATAAAGGACACCTTTAATAGAAGGGGGTGATTTTTACCCTATAACTTTTAATATCTCTACCACAATTTATGTTTGATATATTTATATAGTTGACTATATAGTATATTCTCTCTATAAAGATAAAGACTCCCGGAAAAAAATGAATGAAAACCGAATCACACGGGTATGAGCAACGGCGGCACCAGAGACACCAGCTCCGGCGATTAGGACATCAGCATCTTCGGATCCATATCGTGGACGGAACTCTCCACGTGTCGGATCGGTCCTTTTTCTAAACGCGATATTATTACCAGATGCAATCTTCTTCGATTGAGATAATGAATTGCTGGTACGAACTGATAAAACAACAGAATCAAAAGGAGAAACGAACAATTAAAACGTAGATAAACAAGTGAAATTAAAATATTAAATTGGTATTCTTCTGTGCTTACCATTAATTGAAGCCCTGATTTGAAGAAGAACGAATACCAACATGAAATTGAGAACAAAGGAAAATGAAGATTGCAACTTTTAAAAGGTCTTGAATCAGAAATTGAAGAGGTTTGAGTTTTTTTAATGACAGATGAAGGCGGTGGAAGGATAACCATGGGTGGCTTGAACCATAGGGTTTCGACAGAGGTGAGAGATCGACCGATGACGGCTACGGAGGTGTAGAGCAACATTCCGGCGGACAAATGGGGATCGGCGGCGATGGGAGGAGAGTATATTTTTGTTGTATTGGTTTACAAGGGAAGAAGCTGTATAAATAAGTGGTGTTGTCTGTGGATTACAGCAAAAAAGTTTCAAAATTGTATACTGTCATACGTTTTTACGTTTTTGGATTTGCTACCTCTTTTGGTAGGTTTGTTGCAACTGAAAAACCCTTATACTTTATACCCCACAAAATACTATTATACCCTTTATTTGTTTTATGAGTTTTATTAATAACAGTCCTAAGGGTTGTCTCTAATATGCATGAAAATCTTATACATTCATTGATAAGGTAGTGATCCTAAAATTTAGAAAGGTAGTTGTATATCTATTTTACCTGCTTATTGACAGCCCGCTATCATTATCATTTTCCTTATTTTATTAAAGGCCACTAGAACTACCGAGAGAGAGGGTGTCATGATAAGACATGTTTTGTTGACAATGTATGTAAGAGATAGAGGTGGGTTACACACACATGCCCAACAAAACAAAGCAAATCTTAGGTGCTGTTTGTTTTTTTAGTAGGGGTGGCAATTGGGTTGGGTTTGGGTTAGCGGGTTCGGGTTGGTGGGTTGGCGGGTTGGAATCACTAAACCCAAACCCGACCTGTCAGAATTTTGTGTCAGAAAAAGCAACCCTAACCCGGACTCATTTAAATCAAGGTAACCTAGACCCAACCTGTCTAACCCATAACTTAATAGGTTGGAGGGTCAAGTGGGTTAGCGGGTTAGAACCAGGTTGGCGGGTCAATAACAAAAATTTGAGAAATTGTACTAAAATTGAACCTGTAAAATAAAATGTTCTTCCCCTCCCAAGTTTATAAGCTTTTAGTTAGGAAAGTATGACAGAACTTAATTACGTGATATTTTTAGGAAAAATTCAAATTTGAAAGGTAAAAAAGAAATGGAAATTCTTTAGGTAACATAATTAATCTAGAGGGTGTCTTATATTATTTATGGTATTTACTATGTACATATTTTTTTGAAAAATCTTCAAAAATTCAACGGGTTGGCGGGTCGACCCGGGTTCACACAAGACAACCCGAACCCAACCTGATTTATAAACAAGTTGGACGGGTCGACCTGTTTTTGACCCGGACCCATTTACGGTCAACCCAAACCCGACCTTTTCCGTGTTGGGTTCGTGTTGGGTTGCGGGTCGTGTCAGGAATTTCCACCCCTATTTTTTAGAGCAAAAAAATCTGTTGTCTACGGATCACATCTGCCAGCTGCTGCAGTTTCTGAGATGGACCAAAGGTCTGCAGTCTGCAAGAAAACTATTATTTGTTTTTTAACATCTGCAGACTACTTAAATAAACTGAAATATTAATTAAGATAATAATATTATACATTAATATAATAATACTATATATTAATATAATAATAATTGTATTAATTAATATATTAATAATATTAGATAATATATTAGTAATTATATTATATTTATACATAATACTAATATATATAATTTAAATTTAATAATATATATTATTATCTAATAATATAATAATATTAATTAATATAATAATATTATATATGAATATAATAATAATATTAATTAATATATAATTAATAAAATAATAATATTAATTAATATAATAATACTATATATTAACATAATAATAAGATATATTAATATAACAATAATATTAATTAATATATAATAATAATATTAATTAATATAATATTAATAATATTAATTAATATAATAATATTATATATTAACATAATAATAATATATATTAATATAACAATATATATTAATATAATAATATTAATTAAGTTTGGAGATTTTTTTTAAAGTTTGAAAGACCCAAGAAACTAATGTCCAAGTCTTCCTGGGGAAGACCTTAGGCAGACAATATAAGGTCTGCGGGCTTCCGAAAAACAAACATCTGCGCAAGCCTTTTTCTGCGTGTGGTCTGCGCCGCGAAGACAAAAGACCTCAGGAAGACCTTCTGTCAAAAAACAAACAGCACCTTAGTGATTCATTGATAGACATCTAATTTATATTTCACTTCGTCTCTTAATAAAGTTCTCATTTTAATTGGGTATAAGTTTTTAGGAGTTAGTTAGTGGTGGGGTTTTGGTAATAGATTTGATTAAAATATAAGGTTATTTTAGAGAGAGAAAATGTTTTTAAAAGATAGTTATTAGCAAGGTTGTAAAAATCGTTCGGCGGTACCTAAGCGGTCGACCACCTTCAAGCGATTAATCGGTCTTGGCGGCGATTAATCGGTTTCTAGGCGGGTACCATAAAATATAAAGGAATTTATTTTTATATAAATAAATATTAGCAATATCCTATAAAATAACCAAATTAGTAAATAACTATGAATTTAATTAACAATATATAAAATAAAAACTATAATAAAAAGGGTTTTGTTAATGACAGCCCTTAGGGCTGTCACTAACATGCATAAAATGCTTTTACATTGATTAAAAAAATAATATTCCTAAAATTCAGGGGGCTTATCTTTTGTGTATTTTGCCTTCTTAATGACAGCCCTAAGGGCTGTCATTATCATTTTCCTAATAAAAATTATAATGCTAAGACTTGATCCAGAAAAACATTTGCGCTTAAACATGTTGAATGATTGATGAAACACCTCCACTAGGTTAGGGCGTTAGGCGGTAATTCTTGTTCCGGTGTTTTGTATTTCTGCTAGCTCCTTAATTCTGGGAGTGGCTCATTGACCTATAGATCATGAGCAATACCTTACACCAATCTCTAATACCATTAGTCTAGCAAGCCTCGGGTAAACAACTGATCAATTTGCTGCATGCAATTTTCACATCACATATATTATTACTTTCTCTGATTCAAAATAAGTGCTACATTTTTACTTTCACGTTTTTTGATACAAAATATTATAATAGTGATTATGGTAGATTAAAGGAGATAATTAGTGAAGAATGGTCCCACAATATAATCTTTAGCTTTATTGAAGAAAGAGAAAATAAATGGTAATTTTATATACAAAAAATTACCAAATAAGGAAAGTGTAACACTTATTTTAAATCACTCATATAAAAAAAGTGTAGCACTTATTTTGAATCGAAGTATAATTTTAATCTCAAAACGAAGGGAAATGTTAAAATACACGGTGCCACAGTGGTAGAAAAGTTAATTACGCGTTGGAGATTACTCGGGCCCCTACATCCATGTGCCCTTCTCGACCTTCCCAATAAATTTGATATTGAGAAATGATATTTATTGCTATAATTTGTTCATATTCATCTTTCTACCCATTTAATACGATCACATGTGTATTTTACTAATTCTTTTTCATAATATTATTTCTTGATTTTGACAAATATCTTGATCAAACGAGTGAAAAAATAAGTAAGAATATATAGTAAAAAGTAATACTACTATTACTCTTTGATATTTTATAAGATAATGTAATATGGGTATTTGTTTTAACTTTATTATACAAATTACGTAATATAATTAGGTGGCAATACTTTATTGGAAAAGTTATTGTTACGAAACTAGTAGAGTGTACCCGCACGATGTTGCGAGGATTTTCATACTATGCCCAAAAAGTTGTTTACATCAATAAATATTTCTATTGTGTTATGATTGGTTTTATGCATGACATGTCAAATCAGAAAATTTATGGTAAAAATAAGAACACACAATTTATTATTTTAAAAATTTAAGAGCAGTTGATACTAATGTTGTAAAGAAAATTATTAATAATAATACTTATAAAACAAATAAAAATAAATAATATTAATTACATTTATCGTATTTAAAAAATATACTCCAATCCATCCCACAAAAAACTTCTCAGTTGAGTTGGGCACAAGTTTTAAGGTGATAGTTAGTGGTGAGGTCATTGGTAATAATTTTAATTAAAATACTCCCTCCGTCCCTAAATAAAGTTCTCAATTCTTCTTAAATTTTTGTCCCTAAATAAAGTTCTCATTTCACAAGTTGATGAGGTCCACTTAATAAAATAATATAATTATCAAGGACCTCACTACTTACTATCCACTAACTATCTTTCTCTCTCCAAACCAATTTTATATTTTAATCATTTTTATTACCAATGACCCCACCACTAACTTTCTTCTTAAAACTTGTGCCCAAGTGAAATGGGAAATTTATTTAGGGACGGAGGGAGTATATGATTGGTTTGGAGAGAGAAAGATAGTTAATGGATAGTTAGTGGTGTGGTCCTTAGTAATAATACTATTATATTATGTGGATCTCATCAAATGTAAGAAATGAGAAGTTTTTTGTGGGACGGATGGAGTATGTTAGAATAATAAGAGTTTAAGGAAAACTACCATTTTTAGTTACAAAGAACATAAAGTTTTGAGGGTAAGCTATTGTTTTTTGAAAACATTAAACTTCATTGATAGTAAGTTGTAATTTCAGAAAAATTAAAATTCAAAGAGGGTAAAATGTAATTTTATCAAAGTGTAATTGAAAAATTAAATAAGGAAAAAAAATGGAAAAAAGTAAGTCAGGATTAGAACCCATGACCTCTCCTCGTTGGGCATATAACATTACAACTTTGGTAGATTTCAAGATGATTTATATTCCTTACTAATTAAGTACAAAAAAGTAATTATAGATGATTAATGGCTAAATTAGAAAAAAAATTGAAGGATAAAAATATAATTATAAAAGATAAGTCTCAAGGTCACGAATTGCTGAAAAAAAATCTCTAACTTTAAAGAAGTAAATGAGAAATAGGAAAAAAAAAAAAATCAAAGGACATAAAAGTAAAAACACATTCCATGTTTAAAAAAGTACTTAAATGAGAAGTAGGAAAAAAAATCAAGGGCAAAAAAGTAAAAACACATTCCATGGAAATGTTATATAGTTAATTACTAAATGAATTATGTATTTTTTTTAACAACAAATCTAATATACTCCAAAATAATCACTTAAATCCATTATGGGACTCGAATCCTCAACCACTAAAATGGAGGACAAATACCTTACCGCTAGGTCATTGACCCTTTGGTACTAAATGTATTATAGTTAATTTCACATTCGATAGAAAGTAGGAAAAAGGAAGGGGCGATTCCTAACCATTTGACATGGTATATTGTTGGTGATCTTTTGTCAATTCATATTACGAAATTCTCCTCTTTTTTTTGGCATATTCGAATATACTTCCTCCGTTTCAATATAGGTGATACAATTTTCATTTCAGGGTATTTTAAAATAAGTGATATATTTTAAGATTTGGTTTATTTGATAAAAAGTAGTGGGATTTATACACATTAATTATCTCATTTAATAAAGTGAAATGACTCAGTTACCTTTACATTTACTTTTAAATATCATTAAACTCACTTTAATCAAAATATATCGCACACCCGGACTCATCACTCACTAACTATCCAATTGATTTAATTTAATATTTATTATAATATTTTGCCTTAAAAAACGTAAAACTCAAATTGTATCAGTTATTTTTAAACGGAGAAAGTATATATAGTGGTTGTATTTTCTTGTCTTAAAAGTTAATATAATTCATATAACATGTATATCATTAGGAGTGATTAAAACTATCACAAAACATAAGATTTGATGTTTAAAAATCAAATGAGAAATGTATGTCCACAAAGATTTTGGTTTGGTTTTCTTGTAAGCAGTGGCGGACCCAGAGAAAAAGTTGAGGGGTGTCACCGGTTGCACATTTTTTCTCAGGGGTTGCACTTACACTAATAAAAAGAAAATTTAAAAATTTTAACGCAATTTTTACACTATTCGGAAAAATTTCAGGGGTTGCACGGGCAACCTCGGGCACCATACTAGGTCCTCCCCTGCTTGTAAGATGATGGTGTTCTTCCACTTTGTTTAAAGCTTCAAAAGATGATGCTCACTCAGCTATAAATTCAAATTCTTTGACTTGACTTCTTGACTTGAGAGAAATGGGTAACGTTTTCTTCTTTTTTTGTTTTTGCTGGAGGAATTGAGAAAGCGAATGGAATAATGACAGGAGGTTTGAATTAGAAGTCTGTTGAGAAATTTAACCAAAATAGAAAATTAAACATTGTTGGAATGGAGTAGTTCATAGAAAGGAGAATCTTGGCATACATTAGGGAATGCTTGTGCAGGTGGAAAGAAAGTGTGGTCTTAATGTAGTTTGGCTACATTTTAGGAGGGAAATGAATATATTTTTGGTATTGGGTATGAAGGAATATTTGTACTAACAAACAATATATTATTTTATCTTAAGTTTTATTCAATAATTTACGAGAGTTAATTATTAGTTCAGCAATAAATATTTGGGTAAATTGCATAGAAGGGTAACCTATTTTCCATCAAAATTCATTTAAGGGTATGTACTTTTGTTTTGATCACTAAAGGGTAACATACTTTCATAAAGGTTGATCAAAGGGTAACCTACTTTTATAAATGTTGATCAAATGGTAACCTACTTTCATAAAGGTATATAAAAAGGGGGAAATGATTTACTCAACAAGTTTAACTTACTTGTTCCAACCAAAATGAACCGTTACAAAAAAAGTAGTTCAAAGTGTATATGCTTCTTTGTTTCTAAATCATTTTACTCAAACAATAAATTCAAAAAAGGGTCATGTGTCGGTTCTTAAAGTTGAGCTTCTTCATGAGATGAGTCTTGAACTTGATTAACTTGGATCGCTAGATTAGTTTTGTTTCCATACCTTAACCATTAGTTCAAGGAAAGATGGAATTTGAACGAAAAATTGATTGACTTTATTTTGACCTAGTTTGAAGGCTGTGAAACAAAACTAATCATATAAGCATTAAATAGTCGCGTGAGAAACAAATGGAAGAATTGATTACCGCTAATCGGTTTCACAAGTCACATTTTACCTTTTTATATACTTTTATGAAAGTAGGTTACTCTTTAGTGATCAAAACAAAAGTACATACCTAATGACGTATCATGCATGCAAGGTGATGAACCTTCGAAACGACGACGTTAAAGAGACAACATCGAAGTCATAGGGAAGGCAAGCAGAATTTCCGGAAGAACCCGCACGCGCATTAAATGCAAACGGCGCAGCTGCACGCTTCCGGTTCTTACCTTCCGTGTAAAGTTCCCGTCCGCAGGACAATGCCTCGTGGACATGAAGCTGGCACCGACAGAAGGATAAATCTCATAATCCCGCCTAAACCTTCCGTCTATAAGTAACGACGCTGGGAACTAGAGCAAGGTACACACAATTCCTCTAATTTCCTCTTGATCTATTCCTTAATCCATAATACGAATCCTCATATTCTCTTTCAACACCGCTTACGCCTGTACTGACTTAAGCTTCGGAGTGTCTTCACGAGATGACCCGCGTGAGGCTTCTGACTTAGGGTTCTTTTCGTGGTTGATTCGCAGATCACTGGACGGGACGAAGCTTTACCCATCGCAGGAGATTCTAGGATTCAACATTTGGCGCCATCCGTGGGACCTTGAACATAATGGTCCAAGAATCAGCGTCGAAAACACCGGCTGGCCCCGGCGTAACGTCAATCCTAACCACGTTGACAGCAGGAGGGGAACGAACCCCTCCCTCAGCGTCTACCCTTGCCAACACGCTCACATGCCGTCCCCCCTTTGGATCAGAGGGAAGTGAGCCGACGGAGGAGGAGGAGGTCGAAGAATTCAAACTTTTCAGTAAATTCAGGAAACTGAGGAAAATGGAGAAAAGCCAGAAGAAGCCAATGGTTGGACCAAGCGGGGTAGGGAAGGTCCTAACGTACTCCTCTGAGGAGGAGGATTCTGCCGAAGAAGTTAATAGGGACACAACCCCCCCTGCGCGAACTCGGGTCGAAGAAAATCGGAGGGAGGAAAAGGCTGAGGAACGTCCCTCTCCTAGAAGAAGAAGAAGAAGAGAGACCCCTCGACATCATTCTGGAGGTTCCAGAAATTTCCGCTCCCCCTTCACCGATGATATTAATGAAATACCGATTCCTCCGGGCCTTAAGGGACCAAGAGTGAAATCCTATGATGGAACGGGTGATCCAGACGACCACGTCGCTAGCTTTCGATGGGCAGTCCGAATGATCCCCATGGACCCCCGGTTGTGGTGTCTTTACTTCGCCGGGACATTGGAAGGTTCAGCGCGATATTGGTTATCTAGTTTGCCGCAGAAAAGCGTCGCTAGTTTCGAAGAACTTGTTACGCAGTTCTATCACAGTTTTATACAACAAAAGAAGTATCAGCAGCGATCCCATTCGATTATGGCGTGCCGCCAGAGAGAAGGAGAGTCTAACAAATCGTACTTCAAGAGATTCAACGAGCAAAGTCGGAAGATGCCGGTTAGGGAGGACTCCCTTATCATAGCAGCTTTCACATATGGCCTAAGAGAGGGAGAATTGTTCCGAGAGTTGTCTAAAAGAGATTTTGTCAAAGCAGATGACATGATCAATGCTGTGAATAAGGTCCTCAAGCAAGAGGAAGAAAGCGCGGAGAAATTGCGTTTCGAAGCACATGAGAAGAAGGGTACGCATCGTTCTAACTCATATCGAACCAACGAAAAAGGAAGGAACGTTGGAAAACCCTACTTAACCGGAAGAGGTCCGTACGGAGCCAAGTTCACAGACGGAAGGAGCCGAGGGGAAAGATATGATTCCCGTCGTCAGGAGGTCTTCATCGCAGGAGAGGCTGGGAGGACAGGCGATGGGAGAGTAACGAGAAAGAAATATCCTCGAGATACCAATGGTTATTGTGAGTTCCACAAAATCATGGGACACACAACGGCGAGCTGCGAGAGTTATAAAAGAGAAAGGGAGGCAAAAGGTAAGGATAAGGCGGATGCACATGTAGCAGAGGTCCCAAAAGCAGCGGTGGCAGCATATAATGCGGAAATCTTCGCCCTTGAGGAGGAAGGGATACCTTCCCCACTCCTCGGAAAAAGAAAAGGCGGGGCGGTAGAGTTCGGAAGGTCGGAACCCATTCCGGACGGTTATCTTGGAACGGAGCCTTTGGTTATATTTGGAGTAATAGCAAAGACGATGGTCCGGCGGATATATGTTGATACTGGGAGCTCTTCAAACATCATGTACGATCATTGTTTCGACAAATTTCCTCCGGACGTCAAAGCCCTTTTGAAGCCCGCAAGCGCTCCCGTTATTGGTGTAACACCCTAAAATTTACAAGATTTTTAAAATTTTTAAATACAAAATTAAAATCAAAGGTCCCATAAATAAAGCTCCGGTATAAATATTTAACATTTAAAAATGTATTTATTGCGGAAATAGTTAAAAATAAAATGAAGTGTTTTAAAATATTAATTGCTATCCACATCAGTAACGAAACGATACAGCGGTCAACCGTCCACCTTCTCCTTTCCTTTGCTGGTACCTGAAACAATGTGGGGGAAAGTTTGGGTCAGCTGGGGAAGCTGAGTGAATAATTCTCAAAATGCAAACAATCATAACATACAACACATGAGGGCACATCGGTGTACTCCTACTCAGAATCTACTCGATTAATTACTCAGATTTATTTCTCAGATTTTATTACTCATATTTATTTCTCAGATTTTATTACTCAGATTTTAATTTATATAGCGCGCTTGTGTGATTTGGGACGAGAGATCAACCTCGCCCCTCCTCACACCTCAGATAGGCATAAGCCAAAAACTCAGACGGGAGTGATCCCAAAACTCAGACGGGAATAATCCCAAAACTCAGACGGGAATAATCCCAAAACTCAGACGGGAATAATCCCAAAACTCAGATGTGTGTTATTATATTTTATTATCTCTTTAACATAATTATCTCAGATACCCTAGCAAGTAGTAGCACAGAATGACCCTGTGCCGAGCTCGGTTACCCAGGCACAATGTCTCAGATTAAAATAAATCAACAGCTGCTCAGATACTCAGATAGCATGTCAAAATCAGATAACAAATCAAACTCAGATAGCGGATCAAACTCAGATAACAGCTCAAACTCAGATAACAATTATGGTGCAAGAAATGTAACACATAAGTCATGCATGTACAACGTTAAAACTGAATACACGGTGAGAATACTCACCTCAAGAAACGTAAGCTCCAAAGGATTCCCGACAGTCAAAGGTACAGCACGTTATCTCCTAGGCGGTCCTAAAACCAAAACGAAACCCCGAATTAAAATTCTACCCGAGGGCTTATTTCAGAAAGCTGGCAGCATCCGTCAGTCTCACGGAAACTGTCATAACTCCTAAACGGCTCATTAGATCTTTCCCATCTTTTTACCACAAAAACTAGACTCAGAATACTACAAAACACTCTCAATTGGCTTCTTCTCAAAATCGGACTCTAAGGGCCTCAAAACAGGCTCACAAAACAGCATAGCTGCACAGGTCATTTTCCTAACAGCAGTATATTAGAATGATTATAACTTTTAAACCGTAAATCGGATTGACGAGAGGGTTGCGGCGTTGAAAAGCTAACTCAGAAAACAAGTGACCAGCACGGGTAAAAAATCCAAAAACGTATTTTAAGTGTGATAAAAACAGTCTCGAACACAGGGGACAGATTCTGTAAAAATTCAGCATTGTGTAAAACCCGTTTTAATCCCGACATCAACCCGTTAAATCCCGAGGCACCCGACTGCCTCGAAACTCACTTTTAACTCAGAAATCAAATTTAGAATTAGTCTAGTTCATAATTTTGTAATCTTTTCGGTTTAAGGAAACCAAGAACCTTACGGGTTCGGTTTCCGGTTTTCGGTTATTAAAACATCTAGATCATAAACCCGTGATCTTTACCCAACCCGACACCTTAAACTCGTGACTAACAGCAGCAACAATCTGAAACACAAACGCGAACGCTACCATCACAATTTAACAAAAAACTCGATTTGAAAGTTTGGAAAGAAAACTAAAACCGAGCAACCGACTAAATTAACAATTACTCTCAATAAAACCCGACACCTTAATTTGCTCGGCTACAACCCGCCGCTACCAAATCACGGAAAAAAATCTATAAGACCACAGGTTAAACATGGATGGAATAGAATTAAGAAAGCTAAATCGGTTAGGGTTCTACCGAATATGAACACGCATCCGGCTCGGGTAAGTCTCTCAACAATCTGCCCGCTACTCCTCCGTGATTCGACTTCCAACGCCCGACGTGAATCTGCCTCGAACCCCAATAGATGCTCAAATCCCGCAATACATCCCTGCTTGGATTCCACAATATCATCGAATACCAGGATTAGAAATTAGAATCTAGAATCGATAAAAAGGGATCATCTTACCAACGTATCAGTAGCTCGGGAAACAGCTTGCTTGCTCGAAATTGCGGATGAGGATAGGATGGGATGTTCGATCACCAAATGAAGATGAAAAGGAGGTGGTCGACTGAAGAAGAAACGAGAGGAGGAAGATTTTCTTAGTCGACGGCTGCTAGGGCGTAAATGATCGGCATATGGTTGACGCAAGGAAAGAAGAAACGCAGAAGACCAACTCTTACGATGCGGATTTGGGTTATTCCGGTTGTGGGCTGACACCATTGATGGGCTAAAGGTTTTTAATAAACTAATGGGCTGAAACTTCAAGTGATGCCTCACGCTTTCTTGCTACAAAACGCAGAAAAGGGAAATAACAAATTGTTGGGCTAGCAACCTCACTTATCCGGTTGGCTTGACTTAATGGAGCAACCGGGTTCCGGCCTTGGCCTACGGCCGGCCTCACCCGACACTCACGCGGCTCATAAACACACTAAGTAGGCTCGAGAAAATTAAACGTCTAGCTATTAAATTATCACACAAAGATATAACGTCTGAATAAAACGAACCGACTAAATACAGGTCGCCCAAATAATATAGAATTAATTATAAATAATAAATTGTGATTAAATAATTCTATTTAATTAATATAAATTTCAGGGCGTTACAACTCAACTCCACTTGAAATAGACTTCGTCCCCGAAGTCATTGCTCGGAAGAAATTCAGGGTAGTGATCTCGCGTCTCAACTCATACTCGCCAACGGCACACGTCCTTAAATGGGGAAAGAAAAACAAAATGATAAGGTTAAGAATGAAAAGGAAATCATCAGGGTGACCTACGACATGCATACTCAAATGGAAAAGAAGAATAAAGCGATAAAGTTATGAACAGGAAGGAACTCTTCATGGTGGATTTACTTAATAGGAAATGAACTCCAGATCACATGAGTACTCATACAATTATCCGCCTCTAGTGGCGCAAAACGATAAGGCTAAAAGGAATGGGGTCAGGATGCTCACTATGGATCTTCGTATGCAAAGAAAATATTGATAATGAGCATAAAATACACCACGATGCTCTACTGAAGGCGTCTTCTTGCTCTCGTATTCGGATACAGTTGTTGCACTCAGCGATTACCGTCGCGTTGAATCACCGATTCAACTCCACTTGGAAAATTACTATTGATTTGTTGACGATACCAGATGCTCAGCGTAGTACTAGGTCATCCAAACCATTTGCACAATCACACTCGGATCTCTCATGACGATAACAAGTTTTTATGGAAAATTTCCTTCTCGTACAACTCCATCAAATGACCACTTACACATTTTAGCAATAGGTAAAAATTTCATTATCGACAATTTATCACCAAAATAACTCGGAAGGTCCTCTACTCTTTGGGTCAACAGTTTGTTAACAGCATAATAAATAATTTAGCGGTTTACACCATTATCAATTAATATAAAAACCATGCAAATAAATCACAAGGAATATACATGTCACACAGATTTCTCATATACTCAGGTATATAACTCCAAAATATGGTCTGGAAATATAACTCAGAAGTCCCACTCAGAAATAAACTCAAAACATATCTCAGGAGTATAACTCGAAAATCTTAACTCAGAAGCAAACCCAAAACTCTAACTCAGTAACAACTCATAAGGTAATAATATTTACAAGTAATAGCATTAGGTATAAATCACCTTTCTCCTCATTCTTATTACTACTCGCGTGTTCCAATTTACTAGCTCATAATACTTGGAATGGTATACTCTCTCTCAACCGTGTTATTGGTTCTCAAAGTAACTCTTCTTTAACATTAAATTGTTATCTTACTCTATTAGGTTTGCATATTACCGATATTGATAACCCCTTAAATAGCTCAAATTAACGATCTTGTCATTTAATTCCCTTTAATAGGTTCTCATTCTATTACATTTAGTGGTTTCTCGATAATATTTTAATAGATGTTTTCTCATTCATCTAGTTTAACGATCCTTTAATAAACCGTTTCACTGATTTTACACAATTTAAAATGTCTCTTAATTATTTTGACCATATATACTCATTAATTTCATGTTACCCACTAACATTCCAATTAAATTTCATACTCTTATTTATAATGATTTCTCGTTACTCAAATTGCGAATTAATTCCTTAGTTCCCATTACTCAATTCGCAGTTACACTTTATTCTAAATCTTACGGTTTACTCATGGTTCATCAATTCAGCACATTCTCGTCTTTTCGAAATTTCTCGTAAGTTCAATATAAATTTATTGAATAGTTGTTCTCATCTCAAGTTAAATAATTATTCATAAATAGAGTTTTCTCATATAATTTTATAATACTTCAAAACTCATAACACTTTATAATACCTCAAAAATTTGAATAAAACTTCCCGTTAATTTAATACTTTTTTCTTTTGACTCATTTTATTAATTTGCTTATGTAACTTGATTTGTAAATTTCTTATAACTCAAAATTACTCCATAATTAATCAAAATAAAATTTTATCATTTAGCTCGTTTTAATAATAACTCATTACCAGCAAATTACTGATCTCATCTTAACTCATTTTCCTCAAAATTTCATTGTAGTAGTTTCCTCATATTCGACTCATTAATAAGTTCTCATCACTTTAATTTAATGATTTCTCATTATCACATTTATGACCACCTAAGAATAAGTATACTGACTTATTTTGTATATAATTGTAGTATTACAACTTCCCTTTTGCACGATATTCCTTCAACCCAATTAACTTGATTTATTAAATTCTCCAGTAAACCCGATCTATCATTTTATTGTAAACTCTATAATTACCCATGGAATAACTTTAATTATTCTCAACTGCTTGATTTGATAGTTACTCTTATAATTTATTTGATCAATTATATGTATCTAGATTTCGCACTTTAAATTCATACCAACAAAATCTCTCTGCATAAGCATCGTGCTCATAGAAATACATACCGATAATTATTTTATATATATTTTTTTTTGAAATTTCCCTTTTTACTCCTACTCAACTCCACTTGGAGAAAACTCGTCCTCGAGTTTGGCACTAGAATTCTCTATTATGATAACATAAACCACATATACTCACTCAAGCAAATAACATGCATAAAATAATTTCACAATAACAAGCATTGGTCCATCGATCCCTTCAAAATTTCCCCATAACCAACCAAAAGTTCGGTGTGTACGATAATAGGGGCCCTCTATTACTTTCGACACCTCCTTCTGTTTGGCCACGAGTCAATCCCAAAGTTTACAACTTCCCACATATAAACCCACCAACAAATCACACTCAGAAGAAAGGAATTTTAATCACACTCAGGAGAAAGGAAGTTTATTTGCAATATCTGATAAATACAGATATGCACTCAACAGTGCATACTCAAAATCTCATAACCATTACTCAGAAAATCATGCGTACATTTAATCTCGTACGCGATACTCGGATAACTCAGATTCATAGAAATATTTCCACTTAGTTATTTTCACAATACAAATCTCCTTTTTAAACTTTTCATTTGGACATGCCATTTATCATTCCTCATAAATATAACTTATATCCTCTTCACAGTTATATTGAATTTATTGTAATTTGTGAGCATGTCTATTAATATCTTTTTTTTTATCAGAGTTCTCAGTTATTGCGTTCCTCGATTAATTTGATTCAATTTATCGCTCTTTTAACTCGTTTTTAAATAAATCATCATCAAATTGATGACGTTAGCTTTCTCTTAATCCTCTTATATAATTACTATTAAGATGAGCTTCAATAATATCTGATTAATTTGACTCAGCAATTCCTCAATTAATTAGTCTATTAAACTTACATAATTTATTTTAAGCTATCAGCGTGAACTCATTAATCTATCACTTAACTTGTCATCCACATTTAGTTTTGCACTCGGCAATTTAACCTACTTACTCGAAATATTTTTCCCATTTTATCTCAATTTAATTATTCTTAATTAAATACTAACTTGCTGACTTTAATATGGAATCTGCTTACTATTATATCTCGTGATTCGTTGTATTCACGAAAATTTTAATTTCTCTTTTAGATAACTTCTCTTTTAACCCTGATCAATAATTCTCTTTTAGATCCTGTTAATAATTCTCGTTAGCTAAATGTAATTATTTCCCATTTTATTGACTTAATAATTCTTTCTTTTACTCAACTTGGTTCGAGACACGTAAATCTTCTAAAAAAAAATATTCTCAAACAATTTGGTTTACTAATCTCTGATTTACTCGTTTTAATTGTCTCAGCCTATTAAGTGTTTTCTCCCATATGAAAGATTTTAATATGCTCCCAATACGAATATTAATTACTCCTCTTTAATGTTAATAATTTCCTCATTTCTCATTACACAGCTTATAGATCTTATATAATAAATTAATATCCCCTTATTACACTTTTGGTTCGAATGTCTCAGAATTTATAAAATTTCACCACAAATCTATTAGGTGTTCCTCTAACTTGAAACTTTTATTATTTTCTCATTAGTATTAGTATTTATAATTTTACATTTCTCCAGTATATATTTTTCATATATATAAATATAGAACTCTAAGAATAGAAATCGAAATTATGTTCAAATTAAGCTCTAAATTATTCACAAAATTATGGAATCTCATAATAGTATATCTATATACATATTTGTTTAGCCATACCATCACAAGTAATTCTCTCAGGATATAAACCAAAAATTCTCAGAATATGCTACTCGTCTATACTCAGAATATAGCAAAATCTCAATTAAATAATACTCTTAAATATTACCGGCAGTAGGAAGCGAGAGGTCGACGTGACATGCTGTACGTTCGATGTGGAAACTTTTTCTCAGAAAAATATTTGACTCTTTTCTCGTTTGAAAAACTCGATACTCAAACTTGAGTTTGAATTCGCCCCTTGCGAACCCAAATCCCTCAAGTCAGAGCTCTGATACCAACTTGTAACACCCTAAAATTTACAAGATTTTTAAAATTTTTAAATACAAAATTAAAATCAAAGGTCCCATAAATAAAGCTCCGGTATAAATATTTAACATTTAAAAATGTATTTATTGCGGAAATAGTTAAAAATAAAATGAAGTGTTTTAAAATATTAATTGCTGTCCACATCAGTAACGAAACGATACAGCGGTCAACCGTCCACCTTCTCCTTTCCTTTGCTGGTACCTGAAACAATGTGGGGGAAAGTTTGGGTCAGCTGGGGAAGCTGAGTGAATAATTCTCAAAATGCAAACAATCATAACATACAACACATGAGGGCACATCGGTGTACTCCTACTCAGAATCTACTCGATTAATTACTCAGATTTATTTCTCAGATTTTATTACTCATATTTATTTCTCAGATTTTATTACTCAGATTTTAATTTATATAGCGCGCTTGTGTGATTTGGGACGAGAGATCAACCTCGCCCCTCCTCACACCTCAGATAGGCATAAGCCAAAAACTCAGACGGGAGTGATCCCAAAACTCAGACGGGAATAATCCCAAAACTCAGACGGGAATAATCCCAAAACTCAGACGGGAATAATCCCAAAACTCAGACGGGAATAATCCCAAAACTCAGATGTGTGTTATTATATTTTATTATCTCTTTAACATAATTATCTCAGATACCCTAGCAAGTAGTAGCACAGAATGACCCTGTGCCGAGCTCGGTTACCCAGGCACAATGTCTCAGATTAAAATAAATCAACAGCTGCTCAGATACTCAGATAGCATGTCAAAATCAGATAACAAATCAAACTCAGATAGCGGATCAAACTCAGATAACAGCTCAAACTCAGATAACAATTATGGTGCAAGAAATGTAACACATAAGTCATGCATGTACAACGTTAAAACTGAATACACGGTGAGAATACTCACCTCGAGAAACGTAAGCTCCAAAGGATTCCCGACAGTCAAAGGTACAGCACGTTATCTCCTAGGCGGTCCTAAAACCAAAACGAAACCCCGAATTAAAATTCTACCCGAGGGCTTATTTCAGAAAGCTGGCAGCATCCGTCAGTCTCACGGAAACTGTCATAACTCCTAAACGGCTCATTAGATCTTTCCCATCTTTTTACCACAAAAACTAGACTCAGAATACTACAAAACACTCTCAATTGGCTTCTTCTCAAAATCGGACTCTAAGGGCCTCAAAACAGTCTCACAAAACAGCATAGCTGCACAGGTCATTTTCCTAACAGCAGTATATTAGAATGATTATAACTTTTAAACCGTAAATCGGATTGACGAGAGGGTTGCGGCGTTGAAAAGCTAACTCAGAAAACAAGTGACCAGCACGGGTAAAAAATCCAAAAACGTATTTTAAGTGTGATAAAAACAGTCTCGAACACAGGGGACAGATTCTGTAAAAATTCAGCATTGTGTAAAACCCGTTTTAATCCCGACATCAACCCGTTAAATCCCGAGGCACCCGACTGCCTCGAAACTCACTTTTAACTCAGAAATCAAATTTAGAATTAGTCTAGTTCATAATTTTGTAATCTTTTCGGTTTAAGGAAACCAAGAACCTTACGGGTTCGGTTTCCGGTTTTCGGTTATTAAAACATCTAGATCATAAACCCGTGATCTTTACCCAACCCGACACCTTAAACTCGTGACTAACAGCAGCAACAATCTGAAACACAAACGCGAACGCTACCATCACAATTTAACAAAAAAACTCGATTTGAAAGTTTGGAAAGAAAACTAAAACCGAGCAACCGACTAAATTAACAATTACTCTCAATAAAACCCGACACCTTAATTTGCTCGGCTACAACCCGCCGCTACCAAATCACGGAAAAAAATCTATAAGACCACAGGTTAAACATGGATGGAATAGAATTAAGAAAGCTAAATCGGTTAGGGTTCTACCGAATATGAACACGCATCCGGCTCGGGTAAGTCTCTCAACAATCTGCCCGCTACTCCTCCGTGATTCGACTTCCAACGCCCGACGTGAATCTGCCTCGAACCCCAATAGATGCTCAAATCCCGCAATACATCCCTGCTTGGATTCCACAATATCATCGAATACCAGGATTAGAAATTAGAATCTAGAATCGATAAAAAGGGATCATCTTACCAACGTATCAGTAGCTCGGGAAACAGCTTGCTTGCTCGAAATTGCGGATGAGGATAGGATGGGATGTTCGATCACCAAATGAAGATGAAAAGGAGGTGGTCGACTGAAGAAGAAACGAGAGGAGGAAGATTTTCTTAGTCGACGGCTGCTAGGGCGTAAATGATCGGCATATGGTTGACGCAAGGAAAGAAGAAACGCAGAAGACCAACTCTTACGATGCAGATTTGGGTTATTCCGGTTGTGGGCTGACACCATTGATGGGCTAAAGGTTTTTAATAAACTAATGGGCTGAAACTTCAAGTGATGCCTCACGCTTTCTTGCTACAAAACGCAGAAAAGGGAAGTAACAAATTGTTGGGCTAGCAACCTCACTTATCCGGTTGGCTTGACTTAATGGAGCAACCGGGTTCCGGCCTTGGCCTACGGCCGGCCTCACCCGACACTCACGCGGCTCATAAACACACTAAGTAGGCTCGAGAAAATTAAACGTCTAGCTATTAAATTATCACACAAAGATATAACGTCTGAATAAAACGAACCGACTAAATACAGGTCGCCCAAATAATATAGAATTAATTATAAATAATAAATTGTGATTAAATAATTCTATTTAATTAATATAAATTTCAGGGCGTTACAATTGGGTTCTCCGGGCAATCGGTGTGGCCGAGGGGAAGGATACATCTTCCCCTGAGACTAACAGACTGGAAGAAACACCATGGTCGAACTATCTTGGCAGAATTCGTGATTATAAAGGCACCCTCAAGATATAATGATATCTTGGGAAGGACGGGAATGTGGCAACTACAAGCTGTTCCGTCCACAGTTCATGGTTTGTTAAAATTTCCTTCGGAGGAGGGTGTGGTGACAGTCAGAAGTATACCGATGCCACCATTGGAGTGCAGTAGTGCTACTCACCAAGATAGTTGGATGGAGCAAGAGGAAGCTCAAGTTATCATCAACCTTGATCACCCGCAAACAACCATCCGGGTCGGAGGGAACTTGCCGGCCGATCTAAGGAAAGAGCTAGAGTCGCTGTTGAAAAAATATCAACAAGCCTTCGCATGGGAGCCCAAAGACATGAATGGGATTTCAAGAGAGGTAGATGAGCATCGACTCAACATTAATCCGGATTTCCATCCGGTAAAACAACCAAAGAGTGGAATGGCTGCAGAACAAAACGAAATCATAAATAAGGAAGTAGAAGATTTGGTATCTGCAGGAGTGTTACGAAGCGCTCAATACCCTGAATGGATTGCAAATCCTGTCCTTGTCAGGAAGACGGACGGGACCATGCGAATGTGTCGATTTTAAGGATCTAAACAAAGCGTGCCCAAAAGACAGTTACCCCCTCCCGGAGATCGAACAGAGGGTAGAATCCTTAGGGGGGTACAAGTGGAAATCATTCCTGGATGCATACAAAGGGTATCATCAGGTGCAAATGGCCAGGGAAGACGAAGAAAAAACAGCCTTTCATACGGCCAGGGGAACATATTGTTATGTCAAAATGCCATTTGGTCTTCGTAACGCGGGGGCCACGTACCAGCGACTAGTTGATAAGGCCTTCGAGAAGCAGCCCCGGCGGAATTTGGAAGTATACGTGGACGACATGGTCATCAAAAGTAGACGAGACGATGATTTAATACGGGACGTAGAGGAGACGCTCCGGCGCCTATTGCAAATAAACATGAAGCTCAACCCCAAAAAGTGTGCTTTCGGAGTGAGCCAAGGAAAATTCTTGGGTCATGTGGTCACGGTTTCCGGAATACAGGCCAACCCTGAAAAGGTAAAAAGCCTGGTAAGCATGAGTACCCCAAAAACGGTGAAGGATGTTCAAAGTCTGAATGGAAAGTTAGCTAGTTTGGGACGTTTTTTAGCCAAATCAGCCGAGAAATCCATACCTTTCTTCAGAGCATTACATGGGTGCACGAAGAAAGGGAACGTAGAATGGACGGAGGAAGCAGAAAAAGCCTTTACAGATTTAAAGCAACATTTGAGAACGCTTCCTACGATGGCAAGCCCCGTGTGTGGGGAACCGTTGGTTGTGTACTTATCCACCAACCGGGAAGCGATCAGTTCGGTACTTATCGCCGAAAGAGAAAAGGTGCAGGTGCCGGTATATTTCATTAGCAGGGCATTACAAGGGTCGGAGCTAAATTACTCGACAATAGAAAAGCTCATGTTAGCTTTAATATACGCCGTCCGAAGGTTGAAAAGATACTTTCAAGCTCATCCTGTCACTGTGTTGACAAACCAACCTATAAAAAGTATTCTTTTGCAACCGGAACGGTCCAGATGAACGACCAAGTGGGCAATTGAGCTAGGGGAATATGATATAGCCTTCAAACCACGAATGATCATTAAAGGGCAGGCCCTTGCTGACTTTTTGGTTGAAATACCTGATGAGGAAGTTGCTATGAGTGCCGAAGAGGAAACCTCTCAAATAAACAAAGTTGGGTGGAAGATGCATACCGACGGAGCAGCCGGAGCGGATGGCTGCGGAGCAGGTATTGTTATCTCCGGACCAAATGAGGAACGGATAACGTACGCACTTCGCTTTGATTTTAAGTGCTCCAACAACGAATCCGAGTATGAGGCACTCCTGGCAGGATTGGCTTTAGCGGAAAGTTTGGGGGTAAGGAACCTGGAGGTATACGCCGATTCAATGTTAGTAGTTAATCAGGTAAATGGTGATTATGAGGCGAAGGAAGAACATTTGAAAAGATACCTTGCAAAGGTAAAAGAAGCGATGCTAAAATTCGAATCGATCAAAATAACTCAGGTCCCCAGAACCAAGAACAAGGAGGCAGATGCATTAAGTAAAATGGCGTCAATGTTGTATTGTCATCTCACAAAGAAAGTCTTGGTAGAAGTCTTACCCAAACGGAGCATAGAAGAAAGGAAGGAAGAGGTAATGGAGGCAGAGTACGAAGGTAATTGTTGGACGACACCCATTCGATGGTACATTGAAGACGACATCCTTCCGGAGGATGCTCGGGAAGCAAGGAAAATCAGGATCAATGCGGGAAAATATGCGGTTAAAGAAGGGAAGTTATACCGGAAGGGATTTTCCACCCCTTGGTTGAGATGTCTGGGTCAGGCCGAAGGGGAAGCAGCTATCGTCGAAGTGCACGAAGGGTTGTGTGGCTCGCATACAGGGGCGAGAGTTCTGGCCCAAAAACTGCTCCGTCTCGGATACTTTTGGCCCAAAATGTCTAAAGATACGGAGGAATACGTAAAGAAGTGCCCCAGCTGCCAGGCCTATTCAAACGTACCACTCGTTGCACCGGTCAGTCTCACGAGCATTCATAGCCCTTGGCCATTTTGTCAATGGGGAATTGATATAGTGGGACCTTTTCCTAAAGCTCCCGGAGGTCTACAATTTCTGGTTGTCGCTGTAGATTATTTTACGAAGTGGGTGGACGCAGAACCAATGGCGTGCATCTCCGGAGCCAACATGATAAAGTTCGTATGGAAGCAGATCATATGTCGCTTCGGTCTCCCTCACACGATAATTAGTGACAATGGTAAACAATTTGCCAACAACCCATTCAAAGGGTGGTGCGAGAAGTCAAGTATTCGGCAAAATTTTACATCCGTAACCCATCCTCAAGCGAATGGTCAGACGGAAGTCACCAACAGAACAATCGTCAAAGGGATCAAGAAGCGTCTGGATAGGACGAAGGGAAAATGGGTTGACGAATTACAGAGCGTATTGTGGTCATACCGAACAACCCCAAGGAGCGCCACTCAAGAGACCCCATACAGCTTAGTGTACGGGTCTGAAGCAATCATACCAGTGGAAATGATCATACCATCCCCGCGGATGGAAAATTTTCGAATGGATTGTAACGAAGAAGCCTTAAGGCATAACCTAGACCTTGTGGACGAAAGGCGAGAGGAGGCGGCAGCACGCAGTTCATGTACAAGGCACTAACAGAGTCGTATTACAACAAGAAGGTACGGAACGTCAGTTGCAAGGTAGGGGAGCTGGTGTTGCGAAAGAATGAAGCCAGCCTCCGTCACAACCCAGGCAAGTTGGCTCCGAATTGGGAAGGGCCATATTGAATTAAGGAGGCTCGGCGTAACGGTTCGTATGTCTTAGCAACCATGGCAGGCTCTCAAATCCCGCGAACGTGGAACATGAGGAACCTCCGCAAATTTCATTTCTAGTTTCTTTAGTTATGTCTGTCGAACGATAGGGAAACGAATTTTTGTTCACAGTGGGGATCGTCCCATATGTCTTGTATTCGACAGCTATTACATTAATGTCATCCTTTCGAGAGAAAAAGGTTTTGCTTAGAACGAAAGCAATGCGACGACTAAAACAAAAACACTCATAGCTATGGGTAGGGTCACGAAAACCGAAAGGTTTTCATAATCCTACAACCGGACGAATACCGGACTAAACGAATAACGAAAATTAAGATCTTCCTAACTCGGTAGGGGACGCCCTACGGAGAGAGGAAGTACGAATACGTGCGTCAACATAATCAAAAACCAAACCTTAAACTTAACAAGGTCGAAACGCGAAGCAATACACGCAAACACTGTACATATGCAAAGAAATTAAGAATAAAATTCCATTAAAGCATGAACGAAATTCAAATTACAGGAGGGGGGAGCATACTCCCATTACAAAAGAAAAACAAAAAAAAAAAGTAAAGAGCAAGTTCCTCAACATCTAAGGGCCCAGGGCTCGGCCGGAACTTTCACCCACATCCTCCGGACCGGAGGGCAGACTGTTCACCATCTTCTTCACCTCATCTAAACCCGCAATCCCATCTTAAAAAGAGCGTAGTAAGTCATAATCGGGGGCAACCAATTCACTGAAGTAAGTCATAATGTTGTTTTCAGCATTAGGGTGGTCATGAAGTAAGGGACGGGAACCCAACAAGTCCTGATACTCTCTATGAGTATCCAAACAACCCTGGTATCGACCTAGGTTCACGCTTTCCTCCTGCAGGGCAACATTTCGATTCACAAAGTCATCAGAAGACAAGAAAACTTGAATCATGCCCGAAATTCCCTTCCGAAGTAACCACTCAAGGTCCCGACGATCTTCACTCATAAGTTTCTTCTGCTCTTCAACCTCACCCTTCAACAAGTCATTATCCGATAAAGCTTTCGCGAGTCTTTGATCAGTCTCTTGAAACTGCAAGTCTTTTTCAATAGCAGCACACTCAAGCTCAGCAATCCTGGCCCCAGAAGAATGTAGTTGCTCTTCTAGCTCGTTAACACGTCCACTCAATTCTGCATTCTCTGCAGAGAGGCGATTAGAAGATTCAGACAGTTGTTTGTTACTCTCTACCTCCTTGGCATAGAGGGATTTGCACTCGGCCATTAGCTGATTCAGACGATCATAGTCCACGGCCTGATCGGAGATCATTTTCTCACGACAATCATAACGTTGCTGAAGAACAGACAACATTTCTACGGAACCCAGCAGATGAGCTTTCATCTTCACAAAAACGTCCGAATCCGAAATCCCTCCCAACTCTGCAACCAGAGGAGAGGGTGTAATAGAAGGAGAAGCATGTTTCGGAGAAACAGGTTTGGGGGTAATTGAGATCAATTGTCTGGGTGGAGGTTGAAAACCAAGGGGACCTTCCCGAACAACTGAGGGGTTCGCCTCCGTAGCTGATAAACTTTTCATGGGATCGGAACTAGCAGAAAGGGTTGTCCTTGCCACATAATCACCAAATGTCAGTAACAAGAAACATACAAAAGAATGTCTTTAATGCGTACCAGGAGGTGGTAAGTTGGGAAGTGAAGCTTGACTCTTGGTAGGTCGCGGCGAATAAAGGCTACGACCTGTCAAAGAAGACCCAATGCCGGTGCCAAGTAATCGGGTACTAAACCTAGCAAGAGCGGAGGAGGTAAGTGCCGCAGACGGAGGCCTTCGAGTCGGTGCAGGAACGGGTTGTGGAAGGCCAACGGAAGCAGTAGAAGGAACAAGGGGGACTGACGTATCTGAGGAAGCGGTGATAGTAGGCTTCGGTACAGGGGGTTCCGGAACAGGGGTATCCGAAACGATCACGTCGTCCGATAAATCTGCAAGAAGAGTATCACTAAGTTAGCAAAGGCCACAACTACACCAACTGTAAAAATCAGTTTACCTTCCAAGAACATCCTCCGGCGCTTCGGAGAAGAAGATTGAACATCTTCAGTAACCCTCCTTTGACGAACCGTTTTCTCCGTCGAACCGGGAGGTTTGGCGGAACGTTTTCTTCGGGGTCTTTGCAAACCCCCCTGTGGCTCCTGGGTCGACACATCCTCGGGGTCAACTTCTTCGCCAGTGGTGAGATCGATGTCCACCCCCTGTACGATTACATTTCCTTCGGATCCCAAATGAGGGTCAGATGGAGTTTGAGTTGCTTCTGAACTAGCACTGTCTGCAGACGGAGGCAGAAAAGGGGTCACGGGTCCATCCAACACGGAGACAATCCCTTTCGGTGGGCTACCCTTGTCCATCTCCAACCGTCTCAACAAAGATACAGGGCGACCGTCAATTTGCCAGATGGGGCGAACATTTCGACTAAGATAAAAGGGGCTCAAGTCCGCCATGCCCAAAAAGACTTCATCTGGGTCTTCCCACACGAGCCTAGCTGACGATAAACCCCCCACAAAGTTTTTCTCTTCGAGTGTTAACTCAGGAAGAGGGTCAGAGGGTTTGCCCGTGACTATTCCCCAAGGTAAAGTAACCCTGTTAAAAGCTGATCGTTTAACAAACAGAAAGCCAAACTTCCAGTCGTGGATTGAATCCCTCAATCCGGAGACACATTCTACCTGCCCTTGGCGATGAGCGAAAGTAGCCCAATCAGATCGACCAGCAACGATGTAGAAATATCGAAACAATTTTACAGAAAGAGGAACGCCTAGGGCACGACACAGCATGATGAAGCCGATAAGCTTCTGAAGGGCATTAGGTGCAAGTTGGGCGATATGGATACCAAGATCTTGAAAAACGGTTATGATAAAGTTATCAATGGGGAAGCGGAGCCCACCGTATAAAAATTGAAGGTACAACGGCTCGTAACCCTCGGGAGCGGATCTGATTGTGTCATTCTCGCCAGGGATGCGGAGATCGAACTGCGGATCGATATGAAATTCAGAGATGATATGGGGGAGATCGGAAGCTTTTAGAGTACAGAAAGTGCTCATGGCGGTTCGAACGGCTCGAGTAGGTTTATCGGATTTTTCTTTGGTTTGTTTATCTTTCTTCATTACGGAGATAGATGGAAGAAAATAAAAGAGGGAATTGGGGCGTAAAGCAAAGAAAACGTAAGAAGGTAAAAGTCAAGATAGCAGAATATATAAGGGTGGAATCCCAAGAGACGTTTTTAAATCTCCTAAAGCAGAACCCAACGGTCAGAATGAAATTCGCACCGTTAGCAACAGTAATGTTTTAACGGTAACTTTTCTCCGAAACGATGCTGGTAGTCGACGGATTAAGTTAAAACAAATCAACTACGGTTAAGTTCCTTTTAACTAGAGGGACTTAATGACGTATCATGCATGCAAGGTGATGAACCTTCGAAACGACGACGTTAAAGAGACAACATCGAAGTCATAGGGAAGGCAAGCAGAATTTCCGGAAGAACCTGCACGCGCATTAAATGCAAACGGCGCAGCTGCACGCTTCCGCTTCTTACCTTCCGTGTAAAGTTCCCGTCCGCAGGACAATGCCTCGTGGACATGAAGCTGGCACCGACCGAAGGATAAATCTCACAATCCCGCCTAAACCTTCCGTCTATAAGTAACGACGCTGGGAACTAGAGCAAGGTACACACAATTCCTCCAATTTCCTCTTGATCTATTCCTTAATCCATAATACGAATCCTCATATTCTCTTTCAACACCGCTTACGCCTGTACTGACTTAAGCTTCGGAGTGTCTTCACGAGGTGACCCTCGTGAGGCTTCTGACTTAGGGTTCTTTTCGTGGTTGATTCGCAGATCACTGGACGGGACGAAGCTTTACCCATCGCAGGAGATTCTAGGATTCAACAATACCCTTAAATAAACTTTGATGGAAAGTAGGTTACCCTTATATGCATTTTGCCCTAAATATTTCGTTACTTTTATATTTGCGCATTTAAACAGTGCATATTAAAGTTGTAGTTTCTTATTTATGACGTAGTTAGTGTTTCGTTTGTTATTTTTCGTATCGATTGTTTTGGTTGAGATATTTTTCATTATATTTGGTTCAAATTTATTTTACGTAACATCACCAACTCGCTAAATTTACGATTTTCAATCAGATAAAATACTGACAAACTATCTTTTGCACATATAAATGTGTACTACCGACAAACTCAAAGTGACAAGTACATGCTTTCATTAATAGACAAAATGTTTTACCAAAGTGCTTGGTTACAATCAGTACCAGGTTAGCTACTCGTTTCAGAGGAATGTCACAACTTACTTCTATCAAGCTATTTAATTATTTGAGAACAAGTCACAAATAATGACTGGTCTGGAGTTTTAAGGTTTTTAACTATTAAACTAATTATGAAATAAACAATATTTATAAAGGTTTTTACTTAAAAAGAATCCACTTAGCAAGTTGTACTATGTAATTATTATGAGTTGCATGTTATGATGGTTAAATTATGAGAATGCATACATAAAATATGTTATACACCCATCATACTGTGCAAAAGGTCTCATACTCAACACAAAATGGTCATTCCTGTACTATCGGTACGGCCGATGTGTAATAAAGGGAAAAACTTAATAATCCCGTAGTGGCGGTACTTTAACCTAACATCCCAATTTAGTCCATGAGAATGTATAGTATACTAATGTGTCAATCCAACATCCAACTTGGTTCATGAACAAATGCTAAATTGTTTTATCAACACGCATATATAATCAACCATTGCAAGTATGATTTAGAAGGTCTTCATACTCAATCCCAAAATACCATTAATACATGTATCTCTAGTGTGTTATTAGTCTATTACGTTACATCAAAACATGAGGTAGGACATGACCTCCGCAACTCAAGCGCGTATTGTATATATACTAGTTATTTGCATGTATGAAATAAAACTTTGGTGTTGCCTTTTTTTTTTAAGTATTACTCTCTCTGTCCAAAAAAAATTCTCATTTCACTTGGGTACAAGTATTTAGAAGATAGTTAATAGTGAGATCTTAGGTAATACTTTTGATTAAAATATAATGTTAGATTGGAGAAATAAAGTGTTTTAGTAGTGAAATTATTGGTAATAATATTATTTTATTAAATGGGTCCCTTACATTTGAGAAATGAGATTTTTTTGTGAGACAAAATTAAAACGAGAAATGAGAACTTTTATGTGAGAAAGGAGTATTTAAGTCAATAAGTTCCGCCATTAGAAAAAGTAAACAATTTGAATTAAGGAAACGAGAAAATATTAAGACTAGCGCCATTTACAAAACAAAAAATTTCAAAAGAATATAGGAAACCGGAAAAAAAAATTAATATATCAAGAAATGATTAAAAACAAGGAATTACAAATGTCTTTATAGGAGAAGCAAAAAACCCTAAATAATAATGAAATTAATCCTCTTTAACAAACTACGAAACCAATTAAAAACCAATTAGGAAACTAATTTTAAACTAAATAGATATCATCTAACCCAACTAAGAAAAACTCCTAAATCTACAAGTACTCACAAATAGTACTTAAGTCTTGTTGAATTACTCATGATTTTCAGAATCGCATACAATATCTTTCTTTATAATTAACCTCCTATAGCCAACGACGTTATATATAACAATAATCACAAAGCTCAAGCATAAGATTAGAAAACGGATCCAAATAAGGTTGTGAGGGATACATAACACGAACACAAGTGAGAGAGGTGCAAGAATTCCCGAGAAGAAAAAGACAATTTTTAGGATCGTGTAAACGATGGAGCTTCGCAAGTTATAGTTTATGATTAAAATCGCAAAAGTGAGTCCAGCGGCAACTAATAAAACAACCGTCGTTATAAAGAATCCATGATCACTTTTAGAAGGAGAACTTTTTTCGTGTTGAAACTTTAACTTAAGGAGTTGTGTTAGACCCAGGACTAGAAGAATACACAAAATTACCAGCCAGTGAAACCTGAAATACAAGATGCAAACACATTATCAACCAATAACATAAATAAAATTATAAAATCAAACACATTGCACCCAGTCATGTAGAACTAGAGAGATATTATTATTATGAATTTCGGTACAATTAAATGTATAACTACTCCCCCACAAACGTTTAGAAGTCTTTGGAATGAACCAATCAAAGAATTTCTTTATATCCTTTCTAAAAGTTCTATTTCGTATGATATTTTATATGACTAAAGGATACACGTTACTACGCTTTTGCAGCAACAAAAAATAATGCCGCCAAATGTCAACATGTCGTCTCAAATGAGTTTTTGTGGCGATGATTTCGAGTTTTTGTGATTATAAAAAAAATCGGCTATTATGGTTTACGATTTCCTCATGAGTACGCGGCTCATGTCAGCGGTTCATTCATGTCACCCTCCACACTCGGATTATGAACCATAAACCAAAAACAAAATCAAAAAGTAAAAGTAAAAAATCCAACCCTTTAAAATGATAACGTAATTGGAACATACGGTGCATTGGATGGATTTGCGGTGGAATGTGGTGGTGCTTGATGTTTTTCTTGTTCATCTCTAACGGATATAGCAACCTGTGCATCTCTTCCGGTAGGAATACTTGAATGATCAGATTCTGTATCTCCATTGGGTTTTATTGCAACTAACTATTAACAGATTATATTTTATGAATTTTGGAGATTCGACTTCCCTTTTTGAGAAAGATGAATGCCATTTGCATATGGAAATTAAAATATTTTAAGACAATGCTTGATATATAGTTATACATTTTGTTAACATAGATCGTTGCATAATTTTACATTTTGATCTTATGCCCCTTGCCATATTGAAATAATAATATACTCCGTATATTATTATTTTATGAATAGATCTCGTATAAAAACCTATACATTCACTTAGGGGTGTTCAAAAATAACCGAAAAAACGGGTACCCGAAAAAATATCCGATATCCGAAATCCGGATACCCGAAAATCCGGGTACCCGAAAATCCGGATACCCGGATTTCGGGTAACCGGTTTCCGGGTATCAAATACGGGTAGTGTTTTTCTAAAAAACAGGGTAATTGGGTACCCGGTACCCGAATTTTATTTTTCCAACTTATTTTTATATATTTTTTTATATTGTTATTAGACATTAATTATCATTAGATATGGGCATATGCTTGGCTCATTTTGATAAATGTCTAAAATATAAAACTCTGTATCAATTCTCACGTACAAACCATCTAATTCTCACCTCCGTCGTTGAATCATGGTTTTGAATCATTGGATGTCTTTAAAGTTTTGGTCAGATTCATTACTATTAACGATTTTTCTTTAAAGAAAATCATAACGAAAATTTTTAATAACAAATTTATTAATAAGATTTAAAGAAATTAAATATATAAACTATGATGACTTCCATTTATGTAATTTTTGTGACAAAGAAATTATATTTCCGGGTACCCGAAAATCGGGTATCCGAAAATCCGGGTACCCGAAAACTGGGTACCCGAAAATTCGGGTACTGATACGGGTATCTAAATCTACTACCCGAATTTTCGGGTACCCGGTTTTAGGGTACCTGGATTTCCGGATACCCGGTTTTGAACACCCCTACATTCACTCACTACGAGGCAGCATGGCCCATGCGATGCACGGGCTTTGTTCATTATAATTAGTTATTGGTATCACTTACAAAGTATGAACAAAGCAAAGTGTTGTCGGAGGAAAATGTAAAATAACAAAACATGAGTGATTATATTATCATAATACAAAACATGTTATTCATAACACATAAGTGTCACCACGAAGATCTTCGTGCTTTGTCTTTTAAAAGCACAACTATGGATAAACGATGTTATATCTTCAAGTGACACTAGTAAATCCTTAGTGCCTGAAAATTGAAAAGCTCTAAAAATTTATTAAAAAAGAAATAATTATAACTTATATGTTTGCCACATAAATTTAATATTTAATGAAAAATAGTATCCTTTGTTTTAACTAAAAGTTATTAAAACTAAAAATCAATTTATTTGTTTACAATAAAAAATTATTAAGAAGATGATAACTCCAATTTTTTGTTTTATTATATTTAATTTCCTTAAAAAAACTTTTCATTAAACATGAATATAAATTGATTCCTTGTACAAATATAATTATTTAAAAGAAAACATAAATATTTTACCATTGGTTGCTAGTTTAAGTTGTTAAATACAGGTTAGTCATGGGTAGAATTAAGATATTCTTACAAAGGTCATGCTAAGCATACCTAAGCGTACATGTGGAGTTTTGTCATGCCTTTTTCGGGGGTTTCCTCAAAGGTCGGATATGTATCTTCTTTTTCCTTTGTCATTTATGTATCTTTTTTTTACCAAAGCTTGTAGCCTAGACGTATTGATGTAAGGTGTAAGATGTTGCTCATGACCTACATGTAATGAGTTCAAGTCTCGTCGTGGACAAAGTGGAATAAATTACGTGTCGTTAAAAATTTTATGTATCTTTTTAAATTGGATACGAATTGAAGGTAAAGACGAATGGTGCATTACTCCCATACAACATTTCACATGAGGAGTCTTGAAATAGAAAAATATTTAAGTTTAAAGATTGCTACAAAATACAATAATGGTTTTGAGAAGTAATCCAATCCAATAAACTTTTTGTTATGTTGGTTTGTTCTGTTTATTTTTGTTGAGCGTATAATGATTTTGTTTTCGTGAAAAATAGTTTTGAGAAGTAAAAGGGTTAAAAATATTACCAAAGTTTTTATTTTTATTTTTCCAAAGATGATGTTCATTTTGAATTACTGAAAAATTTTCATATTGACCAATTTTGTTGATCTGAGTCAAACCTTGTAGTTCCACTCCCTCCTTACCAATTTCTCATCGCGTGAAATCTAATCACAAACACACATATAACAGATTCACATCGAATAATTATCATGAAAACTAAATACAAACCTTCTCAAATTTCCCAACATTTTCATAATCAACCTCCTCACCAACCTACTCAAATAGGATTCACGAATGAAGATTAATGATTGCTAACAAAAAAGCTTTAACAAAAAATGAATATAAAAATATATTTTCTTAGCATTTTTTTCTAAAACACTTACACATGAAACCATTTGAACCTCTTTTTTATTTAGCCTTTTATACTAAACACCATTTACCTTCTTAGCCACCACTCACCTCATATAATGAAAATCATAGTATCAGTCATTAAGAAATATATCAGAAACATATACGTTAAGAAATAAAGAAAAATATAAAAACCTGATTCAAGATTGTTAATTGAACATAAAGCCACCACTCAGCTGATGCTTTCCATTAATTTGCAAAAAACCATTAAATTAGCAAAAATATAAAAAATAACAACCACGGTTCCTGTAAACCACCTTGTAAATCAGTGGTGTAACAATGCCTAACAATGATAATAATAAAGGAAGAAGACTATTTAGATACAAAATAAATTGAAGACGTAACTGAAGTGTAATTTGAAGGCTTGGAATGGAATTTAAGGCTGGAAAATAAAGGGGTGGAATTTAAGGTTGGGAAAGGAAATCAAGTGTAATGGTGGGAATTTAAGTCTATGAATATAATTGTGGAAATCAATTTAAGGGCTGGAAACTAAATGTATATAATCAATTTAATATGAGTTTTCATGGTATTGTGTAACTGCCCAAGAGGTGGAAATAAAGGGTTAAGTCTACAAATTCAATTGAAAGTTTAAAACATGGAATTTAATGCAACATCAATTTTGAAACTCATTTTTTTATATATATGAGGCAGCATGGCCCGTGCGATGCACGGGCTTTGTTCACAATAAGAGGTTATTGGTATAAGCCGCAAAGTACGAATAAAAAAAGTGCGTCAGGGGGAAATGTAAAGTAAATAAACATGAGTGTTTATATTAGTATAATACAAAACATGCTATAACACATAAGTGCCACTACAAAGATCTTCGTGCTATGTATTTTAATAAGTAGAACTATGGATAAACGATGATATCTTCAAGGGAGACCTGCAAGTTTGTAAAAAGCAATGTTTAAAAGTTTATTAAAAAATTAATAATTATAACTGACGTGTTTGCAACAGAAATATAATATATAATGAAAAATCCATATCAATTTATGTATTTCAACTAAAATGTTATTAAAATTGTAATACAATTTATGTGTTTAGAAAAAATAAACTAAAAAGAGGATAAATTAATCTGTTTTTGGTTGTATTAGGTTTAATTTCATTTTAAAAACTTTTTAATTAAACTTAAATATAAATTAATTCACCGTAAAATATACTTTTCATATTCAATTATAAGTCCAAACAATATTATATGATTTCCAAAATCTTTTATTTGTATAATTTTATTGTTACAAAAGTGAATATGGTAAATTATGGAAAGTTAAGTATCCAAACAATTACATGTCATATTCTCTTTAGAAAATTCTTTGTATCTCAATATGATGTATGCGTCAACTATTTGATCACCAAAATCTCTATATAAAATTCTATGTATAACTTACTCAATGAAAGATAATATGTTCCATAACTATTGTGTCTCCTCCCAACTTTTCAAGAACCTTGCATGTAAATTAAACAAACATGAACCAATAATATGCAAATGAAAGTTATAGAGCGTAATATGCATCCCACGACCTATATTTAAAGATCATGTGTGTGGTCACCTGAGCTCTTAAATCAAATAATAAACTATAAATCGAGTTCAAATATACATCTATTCGCCAAGAGACAACATTTATAGGGGGTACATGAAGATGTATTATATTACACCATTTTGACTCCATCCCAACTTATTAAGCCAAAGGATTTTTGTATTAAGATTAATAACGATTGTAAAAACAATGTAGTAGAGCAATTACCTTTAAATTTGCATTTATGATATTGTCACCCTATTAATCCATTGATCACCGCGACCCTTTAGAAAAAGTTAAAAAACACTAAGCAAATTTAATTTTTCAAGCAACATTGTTTATTACAAAGATACCAGTTGCAAAAGAAAATATATTTTATAATATTACATGTTACCAAGATTAGCAATTCAGGTTATCATGTATACCCGGGTCCAAACTCCATCCAAATAGTGGTTCAACTTGTCCAGTTTCTATAATCTGATTCCAGTCAAAGTTGTTATTAAGCAAAAATTACAAAGAGATTTGGGAAATAGATAAACAATTGACAACAAAATCACATAAAAGGAGAAGTACGGTAATGTTTGTTAGTAGGTAAAATATATAATTAAAAATAATAATATACAGAAGCTTACCTTACACACATAAAAAATGTAACTTTATCATCAATAATTTTGTTAAAGTAGTTGTTGTAATCCCCAAAGACTGACCAACAACAAAGACTTCAGAAACACCAATCATACTCATATCCATTGCCAAATTGTTGCAGATTTTAGCCACCTAAATTGACAATAGTAATGGTTTTAAATGAATTCGTTTTGCAATTCATGCTTTTAAACTGAATACATAAATTCGGTGACGGTTTCGAATTTAAATGGTTTTTCTATTGCCATGATGTGTTAAACGGTTCATTATTAGTTTTTGTATTAAACGTATACATTTAGTTTTGTATTAAATGCATGACTTTGATGATTCATATTCACATGTAATTGTCAAATGGATGAATTTGATTAATTAATTGCATAAATGGTACTTATGTATGTGGACGATTGGATCAAATTCGAATTTGATACATGATTATTGTGTTATTAATATGGTAATTAAGTCTACATCAATAATGAAACTCATTTTTTATGTTAATATAGATTTATTTATTTTATTATTTATTATTATTATCTTTTTCGTTAAAAAATAATACGAAGTATAATGTGATAATCACATGTGATTATATATCACATGTGATTATATACTTAATCGCATATGATGTTTTTATATAATTAAATGTGATTGTTTTTTTTAACAGCAAAAGAAGGCCACGACGGGAGATTCGGCATTGCCATCACCCCCTCGAAACCTCCTACGCAATAAAATAGTTTAGCAAAATACTAAACGAAATCATAACAACGGGTTTTTTATCCAGTCAACCCAAGAAATCTTACAAGCTTGATTTCTGTGAGTTAACCAATTAAAAGAATATAAAACAATAAGATCAAAAACATCTCCTTTTCTAATACTACCAATATCAAATAACAAGAGAATTTCTGAATCTCCAAAGCATCCAGCACGTCGCCATCCCTATTGACTTCAACTTCATCACTGCAACCCTCGATAAAGACATACCATCGATGAACACCCACCAATCTTCAATGGATCTGCCATCAAATCTTCTTAGATCACACCATCTCGAGATTGCACACCAAATCTGCTCCGTTGTAATACATCTGAAAAAGAGATGCTCCACCGTCTCCATGCAAGAATGACAAACCGGGCACACGATAGCTTGAATTTCCATACCTCTTCGGGATAAATTTTGTCTAGTCGGAAGACGATCCAACCTAAGCCGCCACAGAAAAATATTAACTTTGATCGGGATGAATTTATTCCAGCTCGTACTAACATTGATGCCCGGATGCAGGGAGTTATCTATTAATTTCCTAGCACCCGCAACTGAAAAATCCAGTTGATTATCCGCAGCCCAAACTACTTTATCGGAACCAATCTGAACATTTACATGATCAAGTAAAATCAATAAGTTTTCAAATTGTTCCGTTTCAATACCGCCTCGTAATTGTCTTCTCCAATGCCAAATCCAACCCCCTCCATTCCATTTATCTTTAACCAAACACTCATTTTCCAAATCTAACTGAAATAACCGATTGAATTTTTCTTTCAATGGTAGATTATCAATCCACACATCTAGCCAAAACTTGATCTTATCCCCACTAACAAGATCATATCTAATAGAACTATAGTCTATAATATGGCTTTCATGAAGAAATTGAGAAGCTTCTATTATACGTGACCACGGACCTTTCAAAGAACGATTTGCATTTATATTTGAGAAACCCCCATCATCTCCATACAACGTTTTAATGACCCGGCACCATAAAGCATTCGGCTCTTTAACCAATCTCCACCGCCACTTAATCAAGAGGGCAAGGTTTAAAGCTTTTAAAATTGCAATTCCAAGACCGCCATGATCTTTAGAAGCTAAAATATTATTCCAAGACTCCCAATTTATTTTGTTTTCATGCTCATTACAACCCCATAAAAACCGAGATCTCATTCTTTCCATCTTTTTAATGACACTTTCCGGTACCTTGAAAAGTGACATCCAATAAATTCCTAAACTACCGAGAACCGATTTAATGAGCGATAGACGTCCCCCAATGGAAAGCATTTTGGCTTTCCAACTTGACAGCCTTTTCCGAAATGCCTCAATAACCCGAGACCAACTACCTTGCCGGTTCAAGTTTCCTCCGGTCAACATACCAAGGTATAAGCACGGGAATTCAGCCGCTACACATCCCGTTCTACTTGCCATTCGGTCAATTTCAACTTTGTTTACACCCACTCCGTACTATCAATGTGATGAAGTAGACAATTATTATATTTTTTTTAACGAAAAATAAATAAATTAATTAATTAACAAAATAAAACAAATAAATAATTAAATAATTTTAAAATTAAAAAAATAAAAAAAAAATTTGATTGCCAAATGAACAAAACGAGTGTTGTTTGGTACGCGCACCGCTGCTGCGTATGTAGCTAAGACACGGTTATAATCAGGCATAAAACCCATATTTAGAAACCTTATTTAGCATAATAGCGTGAGTTTTTAAACAATAAATGCTAGTTGTGAAGAAAACTTGTCTCTGACAGAGTTTTAAGTGATAATTATGAAGAAATATGAATAGCAAAAAAAAAATATATATATATAGTTGTAACATCTGAAGAAATTAAATTAATTTACATAAATGAGATTACAAATAAACAATCGATGATGTCGGTAGATAACGAATAAGATGTAACAAAGATAAGTTTTGATATTTTAAAATTCATGGGTTGTTTTGTTATTTATCAAAATATCAATAACGGGTATTTCAAATAGACGTATTAAACTTTGAAGATGATAACCACTATAAAAATAGTAAAATACACATATTTGTTTTTCGTGCATAATAAAAAACATTATATCTAATAGTTACTGCGTATTTTAGCAGCAAATGTTACTATTCATAGTGCACTTTAGCACTATGATGATTGTATTAAAGGTTTAATATATATCCATATATAAAATATGTGATTAATCTAAATCATTAATTATAATTGATCATGATTGAGATTTGTCCCTTGATAGTTAAGACTACATAAAAATTAAATACCACTTTGAATACATCTCTACCATTCAAACCTATAGATTAAAAGTTTAATCAATTTTGTTATTGCTTTCAAGAATTCAATAGTAGAAGGATCGGAACAAAAACACACTATCAAATCTTGTAACAGTTTACTAAATCTTGATTTTGGGCATAATTTTTTCACCGGACATGTCCTGATTTCATAACCGGACTTAGTGGGTTAAAGCTATTAACCGAAATACACATCAGTATTTTCGGTTACAATCAAATACATTAAGTGTACAATATTACTTGTTAATTAGTGTGCTGAAATCAAGTTGTAGTGATACCGTAATCCCTGTAATTACTCTCTAGCTTTCATTACCACCCTTGTAAGAAACTTGTATAAATACCGACACAAATCAATGAAATAGGGCATCCAATTTCAAATACTTTCAAAAGCAGCTTGATTTTAAGAGAGGATTGGGGTTTCTCGCTTTTGGCATAGTAGGCCCCCCAAAATAAATAGAGCTGCTTATCACGATGAATTTAGTGTGAACAAGTTTTCCGGGTGATGCAATGTAGTGATGTACTTTATGTGGTAATTGTTAGAATTGGTGTCCAACACATCAAATAAACCCGTATTCCGGTTCGGGTATTTTAGAGTCCTATTCGGGTTGCCCTCGAGGAATCAACAAACACGAGAAAAACGTAGTGTTTAATTAATTGTTTAATTAAATAGACTATCGGGCTTGACGTATTTAATTAGTTAATGGGTATTAATTAATTAAATGGTTTCGGGCTAGGCATAGGGTTCGGACCGGGCTTGGTGGTGACGGGCTTTGACCTAATTAGAGTTTGACTCTAATTAGAGTTGATGCACTATATATAGAGGTTAAAGGGTATTAACCTAAAGACACTTAACAACTCTTTCTTGTTCCCTTGCACCATTCGGCCGACACCCCACAGCCACCACCGAACCGCCGCTGCCCCGCCGTCCAGCCGCCGTCGAACCACCGTCGGACCGCCGCTGCTCCGCCGCCGCCGCCGGTAATCGAAAGAGTTTTTCGATTGGTTTTCGGTACTCGTTTTCTCAAGGTGCTTTATACTACGTTGTGGTATATTGTCCTGTTTGTGATAACCCTTGGGTGTGATACGATAGAGGGATTCTTTCTTGAATCCTAGGCATAGTGTGAATCTGGCAAGAACGAGATCACAAGGTTTGTCATCCTCGCCAAACCGTAACAATGTAAGTTTTGAATTTATCATTTAATTAGTTATTAAATTCTAGTTGCGTTAGAATTGTAAACCTAACGGTCCAAATAGTTTTATCGGGTCAATGTTCTACCAAGTTGTTTTTTATTTCTGCCTTAAACAAATTGTGGCTAGATGCATAGAAAACCCAACAGTGGTATCAGAGCCACTGGTTTACAAGTCTAATTGTGCTAGACAAGAAATTCGAAATCCATAAAAAAAAATTGTTTTTATGATTTTCGGAATTTCCGAAAATTGTTTTTGGGGTTTCCGAAAATTAAAAATACATTAAAAATAGGTTTTTAGATTTTTTCGGTATTTTATAAAATTGTTTTGATAATTACCGAAAATTAAAAATATGATTTTTAATATTTCCGAAAATTCAGAATTATTAATTTAATTATTAAAAACGTTTTTTTTATTTAAATTAATAAATTATGATAATTTCAAAAGTTGGAATTATCAAGAATTTGAACAAAAGATTTTATCAAATCTAGATTTTTATTTAAAAGATTTAAAATAAATATTTTATATATTTTATATATTTTTCGGAATATATAAAAGGAATATAAAGGTTATTTATTTAATAATTAAATAAAATAAATCCTATTTAAGTATATATGTATTTTTCGAAACACATATATGCCAAAAATAGTTGATTTGGCAAATCTAGATAATATTTGAAGGAGTATCAAATAAGGATAAAATTTAATAGTTTAAATTAGGGATATATTAGATATATCCGAAATCTTTTAATAAGAATTAAAGATATGATTTTAAAAATTAAAAGATATTTTAAATATGGATATAGATATATCCGAAAATAATTTCGGTATATATTTATATATATTTAAATATTTTCGGTATTTTTAAAAATTAAAAGGGTATGGATTTTCGAATAAATTTAAATTTGTTTTGTCTTATCTTATAATAGTTTATAATAAAGATAAATATTTAAATAAATATTATATATTATATATATTAATTAAAAGTTTAATTAGAATATATATATATATATATTTCGAATTCCCATATATATCAAATGTGATTTGATATTCTTCCCTTATATATATAATATTATGTAATAAAAGTTTATTAAATATTATATAAGATATAGTTATAATAGGATTTAAAACGTCGCGTCCTCGCGCGTTTATAAAATTAATTGTACTATATAGAACTTTAGTAAATGTAATTAAAAGGCTTTAATGTACATAGATATAATTATATAAAAGTTTATATATATTATAACTAAAGTTAAATACATCGTTACTTATGTCATTAGTAGGCTCACCCATAGTCTAAGACATCTAAAGGATGAAAAGGAAGAGATATAGATCTCTAAACGGGGTTGCGTTTTTAACACGCCATGCGCTGACCTGCCCCGCCGCTTCCCTTGTCTTGGAATGGAGCTACCGAACGGGCATAATAGGATGATGTCAAGATTAAAAGTATAATCATAAAATTAAACAAATCCTTCCCGTTTAATTAAATGTGAACATTGTGTGCTCTCCATTGAATGACACGCGCTCGTATCATAGTCTGATTAACGGAACTCGTGTGGTTAACCGGTACGTTAATTGTGAGATTATTTTATGAGTGAAACGATTCTCGCGATACTCAAGCGAACTTGAGCCGAGAAGTCCACGTGGGTATTCCATGGTTGTTTCACCTTCTAATATATGATCCACGGTATCCCTGTCATATAGATTAGAATGAGCATTGATTCGAGATTAACATGCCATTCTCCCACGAGAATGAATCTCAAAGAACTAGGGATTTCATAAGATTGAAATTGACAATAGTTTGCCTATGACACGAAATTGTTTGGTGTGAAATACGGCATCCCTCTTCACATCAAATAACTAGTGGGCGTATCCTAGCCTTATGAATAAAGATTGGGAAAATTATTATAAGGATTAATTATTGAATTCACTAACAAAGAAATTGTTTCTTTTGTAGATGGGTTCAAACTTGAATGACAACACAATTCCTCTACCACCACCACCTCCACTCCCGATTGTACTCGCACTGCCGTGTCCACCAAAGTCATCTCCTAATAAGGTTTCATCTCGAAAAGCTATTGGAAATTTTGACTATGTGGATTATCTCGGTAATACTCGTGCTGTTCATGAAAACATGGAACTCATCAAGAATTGCAAAATGCAAGATGGAGAATCAGTGTGTAACTTCATCTCGAAGATGAGGGAATACATACATAACTCAGAAAGTCTGGGTATGCCTATCTCTAACGAGTTAGCTGTCGATATGATTCTACACAAGCTAACTCCAGAGTATTCTTCATACGTATCAGAATACGACAAGAATAAGAGGGAAATCACAACGTTTGAACTGTACGAGGAGTTAAAAGTTGTTGAGAATGACTTGTTAACGGCCTGCGACTGTGATTTCGAATCTCCAGTCTTGAGCATTGAGTCTAATGATGCTGGAAGAGGTAAACTTTCTCGTCCTAAGAGGAAAAGAAAAGCTAAGGTGGGACATGCCCAACGAAAGCTTAAGAGAAAGAGAACCTCTTTAATAGCACCTAAAGACTCTATATGCTACTATTGCGATGAGATGGGTCACTGGAAGAGAAATTGCCCAAAGTACCTTGATGATTTGAGAAATCATAGGATCCAACAGTCTGGTGTCCTAGGTACGTTTATGATTGAACTCCATCATACTTCTATGTCTAATTCTTGGGTTCTAGATACAGGGTGTGGTACTCACATTTGCACTGATATGCAGGGACTTAAGAATTGTAGGAAGTTGAAGCATGGAGAGCTTAATCTGATCATGGGAAACAGAGTCTCGACTGCTGTCACCAAGATAGGAGATTATGAGCTCATGCTTGGGAATGGATGTTCTTTACTTTTATTAGATGTTTGTTTTTCGCCTTCTATGGCACGCAACATTATTTCGTACTACGCATTGTTTAAGGATGGTTTTAACTTTGTTTTTGATAATAAGAATGGTTCTATTTTAGTTTATAAAAATGATGTGTTTTATTTTAAAGTTATTCCTTGTGCTGGTATATATGAAATAGATGGTTGCGTAAACAAAAGGAATCTAATATTAAATGTTGATTCATCCAAAGGTGTATTGGATAAGTCATGTCTATGGCATTGTCGCTTAGGACATATAAACAAGAAACGCATAGCTAAACTCCAAAAGGATGGAGTGTTAGAATCATTTGACCTCAAATCGAATGATGTGTGTGAGTCTTGTTTACTTGGCAAGATGACAAAGGCGCCATTCACAGGGTCATGTGAAAGAGGCAAAGACTTGTTGGACCTCATACATACTGATGTATGTGGACCGTTCAAGTCTAACACTAGACATGGTGAACGATACTTCGTCACATTTACTGATGATTTCAGTAGATATGGATATGTTTATTTGATTAAACATAAATCTGATACTTTTGAAACGTTCAAAGAATATCAGAAAGAAGTAGAGAATCAACTGGGCAAGAAGATTAAGATGCTCCGTTCTGACAGGGGCGGAGAGTATCTTAGTCAAGAGTTCATCGACTATCTAAAGAGTTGTGGAATAGTATCCCAACTCTCACCTCCTCAAACTCCACAACTTAATGGAGTGTCGGAAAGGAGAAATCGAACCTTGCTTGACATGGTTCGATCAATGATGAGTCGATCAACACTTCCAGTGAGTTTCTGGGGATATGCCTTAGAAACTGCAGCACATATCGTTAACCTTGTACCAACTAAGAAGGTTGCCAAAACTCCCTCTGAAATGTGGACAGGGAATCCTCCCTCCCTCAAACATTTAAAAATCTGGGGTTGTGAAGTTTATGTAAGACATGAATCTCACGACAAGCTAGATAACAAATCAGAGAAGTGCTACTTCATTGGCTACCCACGACAGTCTTTTGGATATCGGTTCTACAATCCGAAAGAGAACAAAGTGTTCGTATCTCGAAGAGGATTCTTCCTCGAGAGAGAGCTAATATCCAAAGAAGACAGTGGGAGCAAAATTGATCTTGAAGAGTGTCAAGAGTCAAACGATGAAGATGTAGTGGAACCTATAGTTGACACTAGCACTCAACCAGAGGATGAGACTCCTGTTGAACAAATTGATGTAACTCCTACCGTTCCACGTAGATCCTCAAGAACGGTTCGCCCTCCTGAGCATTATGGTGATTACTATGATTTCCATATTGCTGAAGGCGATGCATCTGCTGGTAATAGTTTACCAGTTGATGACGATGAGCCATCGAGTTATAAGGAAGCTATGGAAGGCCCTGAGGCCGAAAAATGGAAAGTGGCTATGGAGAGTGAGATTCAGTCCATGTATGACAATCAAGTATGGAACTTGATTGAGACTTCTCCCGGTGTCAAAACCGTTGGATGCAAGTGGATCTTCAAGAAGAAGATAGACATGGATGGGAATGTGCACACCTATAAGGCTAGGTTGGTTGCAAAAGGTTATACTCAAACTCATGGGATTGATTATGATGAAACCTTTTCACCAGTAGCCAAGATAAAGTCTATCAGAATATTGCTTGCCATAGCTGCATTTCATGACTATGAAATTTGGCAGATGGATGTTAAAACCGCCTTCCTTAACGGAAGACTTACTGAGGATGTCTATATGGCACAGCCAGAAGGTTTTATCAATAAGAAATATCCTGATAGAGTGTGCAAGCTTGAGAAATCCATTTATGGATTGAAACAAGCCTCTCGAAGTTGGAATCTTTGCTTCCATGAGAAAGTCAAGGAGTTTGGTTTCTCTAGGAGTGAAGATGAGTCCTGCGTTTACATCAAAGCTAGTGGGAGCGTTGTTGTCTTCCTAGTACTGTATGTGGATGACATACTCCTTATAGGAAATCATATTCCTACACTGCAAGACGTGAAGTCTTGGTTGGGAAAATGTTTCGCTATGAAGGACCTAGGAGACGCAGCGTACATACTCGGTATAAAGATATACAGAGATAGAGAAAGACGTCTAATAGGATTAAGCCAGAGTACATACTTGGATAAAATACTAAAATGTTTTAGTATGGTTGATTCCAAGAAAGGGTATCTACCCATGAATCATGGCATAACATTGTCTAAGAGTCAATGTCCCAGTACTGAGCAAGAACTGGAGAAAATGAGTCGAGTCCCTTACGCCTCGGCGATTGGATCGATCATGTATGCCATGGTATGTACTCGCCCGGATGTCTCATATGCGCTAAGCATGGTGAGCCGGTTCCAAGGCAACCCTGGCAACGATCATTGGACTGCGGTGAAAACGATTCTCAAGTACCTAAGGAGAACAAAGGATATGTTCCTAGTGTATGGTGGGAAAGACGAACTTGTTGTGGAAGGTTATTGTGACGCGAGTTTCCAAACGGATAGAGATGACTCGTGCTCACAAACTGGGTGGGTGTTCTTATTGAACGGAGGAGCTGTCACTTGGAAGAGTTCCAAGCAGGAGACAGTAGCTGATTCAACTTGCGAATCTGAGTATATTGCTGCCTGTGAGGCATCAAAAGAAGCCACATGGTTGAAGAATTTCATTGGGGATCTTGGTGTCGTAACAAGCATCAAGGAACCAATGAAAATCTTCTGCGACAATGAAGGTGCAGTCTCATTGACTAAAGAATCCAAAGATCATAGTCGAACCAGGCATATACTCAGAAAGTTTCACTACGTGAGAAAGCGAGTTGAAGATGGGGACGTGATAGTGACAAGAGTATCGTCGGAAAATAACCCGGCTGATCCTTTCACAAAAGCAATAAGTCGTGCCAAGCATGATGCTCATGCGAGGACGATAGGAATTAGATTTCATAGTGACTTATCATAAATTGTCATTCATTTGAAATTGTAGTGAATATTAAATTGTATGAATTGATGATTTATTTATGGAGATTAAATAATTTGCAAGTGTTCTATCATTCATATAGTATTTAATTATTCCATTTCAAACCTTTTGCATGTTTAGAACCTATTCCTAAGTAAACTAAGAGATTACTTAAACGTCCACAGTCGATCGTTCTTATGGGAATAAGAACTGAATTAAGATGTCATGGGAGAGTGAGTAGATTGTTCAAAGGTATGAACATTGCATAGAGATTGCTGCTACTCTCATGAGCATTTAAAAAGGTGTATTTAAATGTTGGACCAACCCACGCTCAGAGTATTACCCCATGGACTTTATCATGGGTAATAGTGAGGCGATAATATCGTATGAGTCTTCAAACCAAGATGCATCGTTTCCTAAGTACGATTTCGTGATGCATTGGTCTAACTCCAACGCTATTCGTAACTGGTAGCTATAAAGATTAGTTCCATGTATTATGTGATGACTATGAAGGAAGACGATGTAGTTAAGGTTTATTCGTTCCCTCTGATCAAAGTGATAGAGGAGATATCTATGGGCCCCCTGTTGATTTGATGTGACACTGAAGTACCTGCGCAGGTCATGACTAGATTGAAAGTTCAATCATGTAGTCAAATCGTCATCATAAATCTCGAATCAGGAAACATAATCGTAACTAGAGTGATTGACAAGTCCATGTCACTAGTTACATGATATCGCGCAACGAAGGACATATGATCACTTATCATAGGACCGTTTCTGATAGTTCAGAGTTCGGCAGCTGCACATGCTATGCACACTTTAAAGGATACACGAACGCGTACCGTTTATAGTTGATGAGATGTCCAAGTGGGAGACTGTTGGAATTGGTGTCCAACACATCAAATAAACCCGTATTCCGGTTCGGGTATTTTAGAGTCCTATTCGGGTTGCCCTCGAGGAATCAACAAACACGAGAAAAACGTAGTGTTTAATTAATTGTTTAATTAAATAGACTATTGGGCTTGACGTATTTAATTAGTTAATGGGTATTAATTAATTAAATGGTTTCGGGCTAGGCATAGGGTTCGGACCGGGCTTGGTGGTGACGGGCTTTGACCTAATTAGAGTTTGACTCTAATTAGATTTGATGCACTATATATAGAGGTTAAAGGGTATTAACATAAAGACACTTAACAACTCTTTCTTGTTCCCTTGCACCATTCGGCCGACACCCCACAGCCACCACCGAACCGCCGCTGCCCCGCCGTCCAGCCGCCGTCGAACCACCGCCGGACCGCCGCTGCTCCGCCGCCGCCGCCGCCGGTAATCGAAAGAGTTTTTCGATTGGTTTTCGGTACTCGTTTTCTCAAGGTGCTTTATACTACGTTGTGGTATATTGTCCTGTTTGTGATAACCCTTGGGTGTGATACGATAGAGGGATTCTTTCTTGAATCCTAGGCATAGTGTGAATCTGGCAAGAACGAGATCACAAGGTTTGTCATCCTCGCCAAACCGTAACAATGTAAGTTTTGAATTTATCATTTAATTAGTTATTAAATTCTAGTTGCGTTAGAATTGTAAACCTAACGGTCCAAATAGTTTTATCGGGTCAATGTTCTACCAAGTTGTTTTTGATTTCCGCCTTAAACAAATTGTGGCTAGATGCATAGAAAACCCAACAGTAATATACTTTAATTTCTTGAAATTGTATGCACATGGTTACCTCTTTCTGAAATGGCCGTCATGCCACGTATACAACAGCAAGAATCATAAGTTTCTTAGACACATAACAGACCAATTAGAACTACATCATATACACTAACAGAACGCAACAAGTTAGATACATTTCCATACACTTTTTCCTTTACAAATAAGAGAAATGTGCGTATACAACTACATAATTACAGAGTTGCTACACTCTTGGGTGGAGAAAATGGTGTAATTTGGAGATGTACTAAAATTCTACATCGACTTAAATAATTTTACTTCTAAGAACCAACAATGCTACAAAAATAAACGATTATTTCTTTTTGTGTGTCTCATATTCGAAATAATATTTAACACTGTCTACCTCGGCGACAATTAAGTACACCCGCACCGGCTGTTACAGTAGCCACAACTGAAGATGATTTGGCACTTAAGCTCGATGCCTTTGCATAATTAGATGCAGCCCCTGTACCCGATTGTCTAAAATACGCACCATTTAACATTAAGTCTCCATCTGATCTCCAATTCCAATGCTTCCACCTACCATTTGTTACTACTCTTTTTGTAACCTGTTTATATAACACGAGTAACGAGTTTATGTTCATAATATGTACCCAAGAAAGTGGAACCCGCGAATGGTGTTTTTTTAAATATGAGTGAATGAATTACCTCTTTTGCATTAGGGTTAGCAGGGGCGAGGAATCGGTTTCCTTGGCTGTTAATTGTTGGGTTTGCACTGCCACCTATAGCATACATTTCCCAATGTGTGTAGTCGTTATTTACAACGTGGAAATACCCATGCCTACACCTGTTTATACAAATAAGTAATTTCAGTATTTTATTAATCGAGTTTAGTTTATAAGTACTAATTTTGTTCGTTATGGTTTTTTTGTACCTTGGCATTCTCTGAACAAGACCCTCGCCGAAATGGTTGTATGCAACCGTCACTTGCATGACGTTGTCTCGAGTGTATGAGCCACTATGACCAAGTAACATCACCTGCGAGCCCGAACAAGAAATTAGAATCTTGTGTTACGAAAATGGGTGAAATTGTACAAAATTAAAAAAATGTAATACCTCATTGTGGTGGGTGAAAAGATTATTAGAGATCGTAATAGCGGTAGAACCCATAATGGCATCAATTAATCCATCAGCACACTTGGATAAAGTATTATGATCAATCCAAATATGGCTCGATCCAAAGATCGATATACCATCACCATCCGCCATGGTTCTATAACCATAATGAGTCGGCGAGCTTCTAACCATCGCATTACCCGTCGGCTTACAATGATGAATATGCAAACCATGTATAATAATATTCGTAACATATTGAATCGTGATGCAACCCCCGTTTGCAATATGAACATTAGCTCCACGAGCATCGATTGTTTTGAAACTATTCATGATTAGTTCTTGTTTTAAGGTAATAATCATGTCTCTTTTGAAAACAATCCACAAAGGTTTGTCTTGGATTACTGCGTGTCTTAGGGTTCCTGGTTCAGGGTTTACAGCATCATCGTCGTTAGGGTTTGTTACAACGTAGTAACGACTGTCACGGCCACCGACGGCGTTCCGGCCAAATCCGATGGCGCATCCCGCCAGTCGCTTGCGGTGGTGTTGCCAGTTGTGGTCACACCGCCAACAATCATCGATTGGGTTTCCGGTGCCGCATGAAAAGTAACCTAATTTTCTTCTTTCTGTGCTATTCCGAATGCTCCTGCATATTTTTCAAAGGAACCGCCATTATTTTTAGATTTCCGTTATATCAGTCTATTGTCATGTATAGAAACAAGTGTGTAGGTTTATTAAGGGTGGAATAACAGGCGGGTTATCAACAAGCGTAAATGTTACGAGTCAACATGGTTATATTTGAAAAATATTCGAAAAATATCCGGAAAATACTAACAAAGTAACAATATACTCCGTATGAATAATTTGTTTTTTCAGATATCGGATACGGACTGTAAAATTCTACTATCAAAAAGTCGGATATCCGAAATTATAGATAGATAGGCTAAATAAAATGTGCATAGGGATGAAAATAAAATAATTGAAGGATATAACGTCGGTGGGGTGAAATGTTTAAACATAAATCGTAAAGGTGGTGATATTAAATAAGAGCATGGAAATGACGAGTTTCTACCTAATAAAAATGACCCACGAGATTTTGCAGTGATGTGAAGACCAGATCTGCTATTTTTTCACTAATGGGTCCATTTTGTGGGACCGGGTCAAACCGGCGGGGGAATGGCATTTTGCTATCAAATTTAATTCAGGGTGAGCATTTGGAAAAAATTGAACCGAACTGAAATTGATAACATGTTATCGGTTCGGGGTTTTGAAATTTGATCATTTTCGGTTCTATCGGTTTCGGTTCGGTTCGGTATTCAGATAAGGATGAGCATTTGACTTTAAAAAACCGGACCGGACCGAAACCGAACCGAACCAAAACCGAAAACATGTAATCGGTTCGGTTTCGATTTTCAAAATTCATCATTTTCGGTTTCGGTTCTATCGGTTTTGGTTCGGTTCGGTTTTTGGACACGCTCACCCCTAAATTTAATTTACATGTTTTCATATTCAAGATTGTTGGGGAAATTATCGTGGATCAAAAATTGTGTTGTAAGAAACTAATTTGTGTTGTACAGGAAATTATCGTGGATCAAAAATTGTGTTGTAAGAAACTAATTTGTGTTGTACAATGTTGTCAAAATTTTCAGTCATAACTTAGGTATTTTCTTACCAATATAACTATTTTTCACAACTATGTGTCGGTAAGTAAGAAACTAATTTGGACATTGCTTGTTTGCTTCTATGTAGGGCCGTTAATTTCTGACACGACATAATATATATGGGCTAAGGTCAACTTTCGATACAATATAATTGTGTTGTACGAACCGTCGACCTGATAATCATACACAACACTGATTTGCAAATACTATCCTACTTTTGTAGACAAGGCACAAATTACTAGTCATATATGTTCATGAACCTAAAAGTGAGTATGATCGATTAAGATTCACGTCATCCTACATGTTTTGGTTAAATTCGGGGTTTAGTTTTGGTTTAAATCTTTAGGCTTGAAGAGAAATTTAATTTTAAAAAGGTGGACCAACTATGTGAATCACCTACTTTAGTCACGTGAAGTAACCAAACTAAAAGATACACAAACCCAACAAAGAAAGTTACAAGGCCGTTACTCAAGAGCTAGCAATTTGGTGTGTTACGATTAAATAGACATCCAACATATTATAGTCTGTTTTGTGTATAAGATCATGGAAACAAGAGCATATGTGTTTTCGAAAATGACATATTTTTATGAACTTAAGTGTAACATGAGAAATTTCACAACTTTGAAGGGATTAAGTATCGTTGTTATTGTTTACGGTTAAAAACGTAAGAAACAAACTGATTTACTACTATTATAACATAGTATCACAACTTTATATGTTTAAGCAAATTATAGAAAAGAGAGTGAAAAACAAGGAAAGAATAGACTCACATGTCAACCATGGAAGCCACCATTTCGGGGTCATCAACGGCATTATCATCCTTTTTGACGGCAATGTTTTCATATGTCCTGAATTTCGAACTTAGGTCAATGATACAAATGTTCTAATAACAATAAAGGTTGCCTTTAAGCAAGTTCTTTATGCTTAAAAATTGTGATTTTTTAACCATGAATTATCAGTCACCATGGATCATAAATCTTAAGAAGTATCACCTCGTTTTACACATAGAAGATACCTTTAGGATTATCAAAGACTCTTTATATAAAAGTTGATTCATATAAAAGTGTTCATTGTCTTATACCCAAATTACTTAAATATTATTTACACATGAGGAAATGTACACTACATACATGAATAGTAATTTTTTTTATATAAATATGATGTGCATCAAAATCGTGGCACGGCCACAAATTTGTTACTAATAAAATAGTAATAACAATCTGAGCTGAAAATAGTAACGATCATGATCAGCACAAATTAGTAATAGTTAGATTAATGCAGTAATTCAAAGAAGTATTATCTCTAACGAAAATGTAGAATAAAATTGACGAACCTATTCGTAATCGTGGAGTTGCTAACGAAGCTCTGCAACTCATGTTTCTCGTCTTCCCTGAAAATATATTTAAAAAAATTTATTTCGGAGCTATCAGATCCATAACCTAAAAAAGTGATAACATGTATTGGATAAACTAAATCCAGAGAAACAAAAAGAAGTTCGCATTGCATCGAAATACCTTGAAATTGCATTGACTAAAGTGACAATCGCGAGAACTATGAATGAGCAGAGCGCGAAATGTTTTAGCGACACCGCCATTGTCGGTCGAATTCAGAAAAAAAAAAAAAAAAAACGGATTCACGGTCTCTCTCAGTTTACGTATTTTCGGTCACTTTGTCTCTGATTTATTGGATTTGTAGAAAAAGAAAATGGAAACAGATTAAGGGGAGAGGTCAATTGTTAAAGACAAGGGTGAACAGAGAGTTCTATAAATATGGAGAGGGAAACGGGGAGTTTGGTTAATTTCCTCTAAACCTTGGTTAGGTTTTCTCTAACTATTTATTTAACCCATTTACCAAATATTTCAAACTATATTTTTTTTTAACAGCCAAAAATATATTTTAAACTATAAATAAGGTTTTGCTAACAATTATTATTACAATATTATTTATTAAAAAAAAATAATCTTTTTTTTTATTTTTTTTGTTAATTTTTTTTTTTATAAATACATAATCATATTATTCATATATGATGTTTTGTATCATATGTAATTAAATATACAATCTCATTTAATGTTTTTGAATAATCACGTGTGTTCAAGTATACAATCACATTTAATTATCATATATTGTTGTTTTTATAAATATATATATATATATATATATATATATATATATATATATATATATATATATAGGAGGGTTCATGCGAGAACCATTATTATTGCGAGAACTGCGATAACAACTTTTTGACCACTCATTTATTTTAATTAATTTTTTAATGTATAAGGATAATATAGTCTTTTTAACTTCTTTTTTTAATTATGGCAATTAAATTTTAATTAGTTTTTTAACTCATTTATTTTAATATTCATATCTAATTAAAGTGATAGTCGTTCACTAGTGAATAACCCACAATAATTAACAAAACATATATGTAGTAACGCAGTGTTCATTGGTGAATAACCATAATAACGAACATATCACTAGTGAACACTTTTACAAAAAAATTATTAAATCTATAATTAATTACTGAACAAAATGTACAAATTTACTAAATAGATCACTAATGAACAAAATTACAAACTAGTCAACAAATCTGAAACCTAAACTGAAACAGATCTGAAATTACAAACTAATGAACTATGGTGAACGTTGGTTATTATAATCAACAGATCTGAGATCTTCCAGTGAACGTTTGATGAACACATTTTCTTCCATAAGACCTGTTAATGAACGTTGATGAACGCATAATGGAAATAGTAACCCTTTTGTTTTTTATGGCATGGAGTACCAAGTGCTCAGATTGTGATACACCAGAATATAGATCAGATTGATGAACACATTTCCTAAATACGATAATCAATTCATTAAAAATGTTAGTTTATACATGAGAACAATGTTATAAATTTTAGAAACAAACAATATTAAAATCAAAACATTTAAAAAAATACATATTGTCTACACATGTAACAAACAATATAAAAATCAAAACATTTTTATAAAACAATACATATTGTCTACACATGTAACAAACAATATAAAAATCAAAACATTTTAAAAAATACAATTACGAAAGAAAGAGAGATAGCAAACCTAATTTTAATCAGTGAGAGCATGGTGGTCCAGTTATTTTCAATCATAATTCGCCCAACCAATAGAGAAACAGTGAGAAGTTGTCGGCGATCGAATTTGGTTGCATAATTGGAATCAGATCTTAAATAATAGCATCGGCGGCTGTTAAATTCCGTCGTCGTTCGTCTGCTTCACCGATTGGAAATCCGGCCGCCATCCATATCGCCTCACCCCTTTCGCCGGAGACAGAAATGGCAGACAACACCAATTTCGTCGGAGAAGAGCTGATACCGCCACACCCCTTTCGTCGGAGAAGATTTAGATCGCCTGATATTTATTCCACGATGGTCGGTTCATTCCAGTACCGGCATCAAATAATCCATTTAAATATTCTAAAATACACTCACGAAGTTGTTCTATATTTCAGGGATTTCAAAACCTTATTCCTAATTTTTATGGGGTATTAATGATATTCCATAAATAATTCGTAGGGATGTTTACCAATATACCCTTTCTCCATTAATTTTTAATTCTTTTTTGATTAATTATTTATGAATTTACCACCTATAATCTAAGCCATCATATATATATATATATATATATATATATATATATATATATATATATATATATATATATATATATATATATATATATATATATATATATATATATATAAGGATCAAGAAAGAAGCATCCTTATTTGAAAAAGTTGAAGAAGCAATGCATTTTCGTAAAATATACATATATGTATACATATACATACATAGAAGTGGGATCCGGTGAGGACTCGTGAGGACACCTAAAAAAAATTCAAAACTTTCGAAAAAAATATATATAACTCCCCATGATAATTACTACATTTAACAAAAAAAAAATTGAAAAAAAAATTATGATCCACTTTTTTTGCGGATCATAACAATGATCCATATTTTTTTTGTGGATCATTATTATGATCCATATTTTTTTTTGGATCATTTTTGAAAAACTTTTTTTTTTGGATCTTATAGGCTACGATTTAAATATTTAAAAAAGAAATTTTTTTGAAAAAAGTTTGTTTTGGATCATTTTTAGTATTTTTTTTTGGAGTCCTCGCAGTCCTCACCGGGAAAAGAGTCCTCACCGGATCCGGACCCTACATACACATATGTATATATACATATATATTCATACCATAGATATACATATGTTCATATTTTATACCGTATATGTATATATATATATATATATACATATATATACGGTATGCATATGCATTTTCGTAAATGAAAATACAAGTTCCGATTGAAAATGCAAGTTACGACTGAAAATGCAAGTTACGTAAAATGCATGTATGTATATATACATATATATCGGGTATGAATATGAACATATATATCTATGGTATGAATATATATGTATATATACATATATGTATATATATATATATATATATATATATATATATATGTATATATATATATATATATATATATATATATATATATATATATATATATACATATATGTATATATACATATATGTATATTTTCCGAAAATGCATTGCTTCTTCAACTTCTTCAAATAAGGACCATTTTCTATTGATCCATACGCTATATATATATATATATATATATATATATATATATATATATATATATATATATATATATATATATATATATATATATATATATATATATATCTATATCTACGAGGACTCCAAAAAAAACCCTAAAAATGATCCAAAACAAACTTTTTTCAAAAAAATTTCTTTTTTAAACTTAAATATCGCAGCCTATAAGATCCAAATAAAAAAATTTAAAAATTCAAAAATGATCCAAAAAAAAATGGATCATAATAATGATCCACAAAAAAATATGGATCATTATTATGATCCACAAAAAAAAGTGGATCATAACTTTTTTTTCAATTTTTTTTGGTCAAATATAGTAATAATCATGGGAGTTATATATATTTTTTTCGGAATTTTTTGAAATTTTTTTAAGGTGTCCTCGCGAGTCCTCACCGTTTTTGGAGTCCTCATCGGATCCCACTTCTATATATATATATATATATATATATATATATATATATATATATAGTTCCATTGAGAATTAATATATTAGGTGAGAATTATGGATGTGTTCGGTTCCGGAACCGGTAAACCCGGTAACCGAAAAAAGGAAATTTCAAGGACCGAGAACCGGACCGATTAAACCGGTTCCGGGCCCGGTCCGGTTCCGGGTTGGTTCGGTCTCCAAGCGGGTTTAGAACCGGTAAACCCGGTTTTTGTGTTTGCCATCCGATTATACATTTTCGGTGCATATTTTCATCTTAAAATATATAACTTAAATATTTTAGTGTACTTTTAATGAAAGTATGATGTTTGCGGGGGTTCACGGGCTGCTTCAAGTATAATATGTTTCTATTAAAAGCCTATATACCTATTATTTCGACATATATATATATATGAAAACTCGTAAGCCTATATACCTATTTAAATACCGGTTCCAAACCCGAAAAAACCGGAACCGAACCGGGACCGGAAACGGTAAACCCGGTTTGTTAATTTTTATCAAATCTAAGAACCGGGAACCGGACCGGTTAAGCCGGTTCTGGTTCGGTTCGGTGCCGGTTCCGGTTCGGTCCCGGTTCAGTTCCGGTTTTCCGGTTTTTATACACACCCCTTGTGAGAATGTGAGAAGAGATCTCAGCCTCTCATCTCCTTCCAGCCCTCACGCGCACGGTAGCATTTTTGTAATTAAGTCCAACTTTTCTGTCCCACACGCGGTGACATTTTTTGTAATTAAGTCAAACTTTTCTTTAATCATCGATGATTAAACTGGGCTTTGTAGAATCTAAAGACTTTTAATCATCAATGATTAAACTAGTCTGGATTTTTTAAAAGATGTCTTTAATCATCGATGATTAAACTTGGTGTAGTGTTTAATCATCAATTATTAAACTTTTGAGATTGTTTTTAATCATCGATTATTAAACTGGGTGTAGTGTTTAATCATCAATTATTAAACTTTTGAGATTGTTTTTAATCATCGATGATTAAACTTGGTGTAGTGTTTAATCATCAATGATTAATAGAACAATTTTGTCTTTTAAACCAAAGATGCTGTTTAATCATCGATGATTAGCGTGTCTGCTTTCTTTATTATTTGATTGAATCAAACTTGGTATCGTAGATGCATGAAATTGGTGTGTAATCATCGATGATGGGGTTGGGTTTAATCATCGATGATAAAACTAGCGCGTGAGACAGAAAAGTTGGACTTAATTACAAAAATGTCACCGCGCGTCTTTTTGCCTGATTCTCCCGTTCTCACCTAATATATTAATTCTCAATGGAACCCTCCCATATATATATATATATATATATATATATATATATATATATATATATATATATATATATAGTGTAAAATTAGAATCAGAACCAATTAAGGCTACAGAACCAGCAGAACTCAATCTAAACCATTGATTTTTGAAATGAAATGATCATGGAAGACACATTAATGTATTTGATGAGGGACCCCCAAATATGGGTTTGCATGGATGTCATTCATGCATGTATACATATATGTATAGATAACACTTACGTATACATACATGAAAACATATACATATATGTATACATGCATGAATGACATCCATGCAAACCAATATTTGGGGGTCCCTCATCAAATACATTAATGTGTCTTTCATGATCATTTCATTTCAAAAATCAATGGTTTAGATTGAGTTCTGTTGGTTCTGTAGCCTTAATTGGTTCTGAAACTAATTCAACCCTATATATATATATATATATATATATATATATATATATATATATATATATATATATATATATATATATATATATATATATATATATATATATATATATATATATAGTGAAGGATTATATTGAGAATCCTAATTTTAAAAAGAACTTTGAGAACCCTTGATTAACCAATCACAAATTAGTAATATATTTTTAATTTATTTAACTAAAAGAAAATTCGGAGGGGTATTATAGGCATAAAATAATTAAAGTCAGTTTTGTATATTTGGAAGTTACCTAACAATCCCTAGATTTATGGATCTAGAGATTTTATCATCTCTGCTATTTCCCCAAAACTTAGAAAACCCTAGAACTATTTTCTTCATTCGTTCTTCACTCTTCACAGCCAATTTAACTCTCTAGCATCAAACGGCGACGTAGACGGTGACCGAGAAGGTGACGCTGATGATGATATAGAGACGGTGTGAAAGCATTAGGTGAATGACGATGACAGTTTGAATCATTGGAGGATGTGGATGACCACATCACTTATTCCAATCCACAATTTTCCTTTTCAATGATAATTATGTTGGCTATTGACAATTACGTTGGCTTCCGTCAATTTCAGCCTCATTCCTACTCTACATGCGTTGGATTACGTCTTCTAAGGTTTGTTCCTTACTTTTTTGGGGTTTCCGTTTTCATTTTTTTCTAGTATAACAGATTTTAATTTGCTTTATTTTTCGAAATCTGTTCTAATACTTATTATCAAGTCATTCACAATTTCGTATTATCAATTCATTTTCCTGGCCCATATAGGTTCAATCATGATTTGTTTAATACTTTTACTGATGAATATACGATTATTATAGTCTTTACATAATTAACTTTTGATTGGTTACAATGAATTGTGTACAAATGTATCTAATGGTCCCTCGTTTATGATGATGATCTTTCTTAAGTGTTTAATGAAAGGACCCCAATGAATTTTTGTGGGATTTTGCTTATCAAGTTAGAGATAATAGTAATTATTTATTTATGATAAATTGGATTTAGTTCTGTTTTATAGTATAATTTTGGTTATCTCAATACAACCATTGTATCTGGTAATCATATATTTAAATGCAGGCTTTTTTTGCTTCCTCTGAAATTTGTGTTAGTTTCATATGTAAATGCATAATAACATACCCTTGTTGTATGCAATATTTTTCATGATTTCATTAATTGGTTAACTATTTTTTATTGAATTTGCAGATGATGAGATCAAGTGTTGTATTTGAGCTCTCTGATAATGGAAAACTAGAAGAAGTAGTTAGCTTTGGGACATATTGTAACGACCCGAAATTTGTAAATAAATAAATTGTACAAAAATATGATAAATAAGGATAAATCGTTTAAAGAACGTAGGAATTGGTTTCGTGTCGTTTGGAGACCGTATGAGAAAGTTATGGACGAAACCGTGTTGAAACCTAGACCGAAAAGTGCAGCCCTGCTGCACAGGCAAGTTCGCGGCGCGAGCGAGGCGCGAGCGAAACGCAAGGTTGAGCAGAGGGAACAGAGCTGGAAGGCGAGAAGTTCGCGTCGACTTCGCGTCGACTTCGCGGCGCGAGCCAAACGCGAGCCAGACGCGAAGTCTGGTAAAAAGCGGCGACCAAGGGGCAGATCCGCGTCACCTCGCGACGCGAGCTCGGCGCGAGCGGGGCGCGAGCCAGTCCGACCAGTACATTAAATTCGGGTTTTTCCACCATTAATGCATTTTCAAAACCCTAGTTCTCCCCTTGGCGATTTTTGAGTGCAAGAGCTGTTTTGGGTTGATTTCTTCATCAAAGCTTGATAGATTTCACTCCTAAGTGAAGATTTAAGGTATATCTTCACTCCTTGATCTTTGTAGCTTTAGATCTATGTATTTTAATGGTTGGGTTTGAAACCCTAGTTCTTGGGGTTATGGATTATGGTGATTTAAATGGTGTATACCTTTAATAGATGGTATATTAACAAAGGAAACAAGTGTATGATTATGATTTGTAAGAATCTTAAGGGTTGGTTAAACCTAGGGTTGGTAAATCACCATATTTGGGGAAAATGGATTGATGGGTGTTATCTAGAGGTAGATGAACACATTGGTAGTAGTAATTGATGTTGATCATATTGTGATATTTGTATTAGGCTTTTGGTGAAGCCTTGGAAAGTTGATTGGATTGAGAAGCAAGAGATTGGGTGTCAAGAACACGGTTTGAGCATCATATTGCTAAGGTGAGTACGTGTGGAATTTACTGAGTACATAGCCCTTTTACATACTTTCATTACTTGTGTTATGGTCTATTTGCTTAATTGGGTAGACTAGTAGTTGATAGTTAGCTATACCGATGATAGTATTGAACTAACTTGTTTGATGATAGACGTGATAGCCGAGAGCTAGATTGACATAACTATGGAGTTATGATATGCTGAGATAACGTGATGACGCGGGGAACCCCCGGTCATGAGAGGGTGGAATGAGGGGCAGTTGGGTGAATTCCCATCGACTCATCCACAATAGGCGTGATGTGAGGGGCAGTTGGGTGGATTCCCATCGACTCAATCACGATAGGCGTGATGTGAGGGGCAGTTGGGCGGATTCCCATCGACTCAATCACGATAGGGTGGTGTGAGGGGCAGTTGGGAGGATTCCCATCGACTCAACCACAATAGTAGTCTTACTCATTGGACGTATTCCGGTGGGCAAGAGTGTAGAGTCACACTAAGGTGACTAGAATGGGTAGTTGGTATTATATGTATGTATATTGATTGGTTTTATGAAACGTGACATTTCATTTTATTATCGGGTCTAAACCCATGTAGCTCACGAGACGTTTTTGTCTCACGTACTCCTTGTTTTGTTTTGCTATGTACTCAGGTTCGGGATCGAAGGTTTAGGTACGCATGGATAGAGATGCGGGACCTAGAATAGAAGGACACTAGATTGGATTTAGTCTTAGCTTGGTGATGATCTATTTTGTAACACCTACTTTTATACTCTGATTTCATACCAAGGTTTTTGTAAATCCGAATTGAGGATGTTCTTCTATTTATAAAATGTTTTATTTTGGCCGATTTTTGGTATTAAAATTTGAGGTGTTACACATATGTGTCAATATTTTTTTTAGTTTGCATATATGTTCTATTATTGTTTTGATATGTAAATGTTATTGGTGCAATTTTTATACGTTGATGTTTTCTCTTGGTTACATCTATACTATTGGTAAACTCGTTTCGACTATAGGGAGTTATACTTATACATATATGTTCTCTCAAACACATATTCTCAATTGGTTTATAACACCGATGTAAATAAATTGCCATCAAATAACATATATGCAAAACTGTCTCGACATATATGCACAACCTAAATGTAACACCCATTACAAAAAAAACATATATGCACAAACGGCTTGACAAAAATGAAAAAATAATAATAATTTTTCGAAAATAATTCCTAAATTTTAGGAAATTTTCAAAAAAAAGTACACAATTTTTTGTTGTAAAATGTCATAAATACCCCTGAACAATTAATATGAATTAAATAAATCAAAACTAATTTACTAAATTCTAATTGGTTAATAAGAGTTCTTAAAGTTCTTTCTGAAATCAGGGTTCTCAATATAACTCGACCCTATATATATATATATATATATATATATATATATATATATATATATATATATATATATATATATATATATATATATATATATATATATATATAAGTGGGATCCGGTGAGGACTCTAAAAACGGTGAGGACTCGCGAGGACACCTCAAAAAAATTTCAAAAATTCCGAAAAAAATATATATAACTCCCCATTATTATTGTTACATTTGACAAAAAAAAAAATTTAAAAAAAAATTATGATCCACTTTTTTTTGTGGATCATAATAATGATCCATATTTTTTTGTGGATCATTATTATGATCCATTTTTTTTTGGATCATTTTTGAAATTTTTTATTTGGATCTTATCGGCTGCGATATTTAAGTTTAAAAAATAAATTTTTTTAAAAAAAGTTTGTTTTTGATCATTTTTAGGGTTTTTTTGGGAGTTCTCACAGTCCTCACCGGGAAAAAAGTCCTCACCGGATCCGGAACATATATATATATATATATATATATATATATATATATATATATATATATATATATATATATATATACACACACACACACACACACACACGAGAGTGTAATGTCAAAAATACCCATATAAAGAACGTGATAAATTTTGATCATTAATTAGTATTGATCATAGCGTGTCGGGGGTTGATCATATCGTCACGCCATGTATGGTCTAAAGCTTAGGCGTAAGCCTTGGTATGCCAATGACCAACTTGACTCACATTTACCCGTAATAAGTTGTGTTTTTTAGTAGTATTAAAGCAAGTGAGTTATATGAGCCAAATATATATAGTTAATTAGTTATAAGAATGATTGAATATGTCGAATATGAAAAAAAAAAAGATTGATAAATTATGTCATACATCATGCTTTAAGAAACGTCATGACTTATGAGTCATGACCTCCTCAATCCTCATGGTGACTTTTAAGGCTTGAGCATCGATCGTATCGCTACACCACGACTCACGTTATTTAAAACCTTGAACGGGAGTCATCAAATTAGTTTTGGATTAACAATATCAATAGACGTCAAATTTAATTGACCCTATCTAGGGCTGTCAAAACCTGACACGACACGACAAAAATACACGAAACGAAACGAAATTGGGACGAAATTGAAATTTGAATTCGTGTTCGTGTCGTTTTCGTGTTGTGTAAAACAAACACGAAGTCGTGTCGTGTCGTGTTCGTGTTCAGAGATTAACATGAAATTGACACGATAGTTATGATTTTGTCATGTTTGTGGTGTTTTTAGCATGTAATAAGTAAAAAACTTATTATTTTTGTTATTTATTTTGTGTTGTCGTGTTTGTCGTATTTATCGTTTTTTTAGTCGTGCCGTGCTCGTGTTAGCAAAATAAAACACGACTTCGTGTCGTGTCGTTTTCGTGTTGAACGTTTTCGTGTCGTGTTACCCAAAAACACGAAACGATAGTACGATTTGACAGCCCTAACCCTATCTTAAATTCATGGATTTTGGAGGGAAGTCTCTCACGTGTAGATTGCGTCGGCGAGTCACGTGCCATATGATCTACAATCTTCAACTACTTTCAACGTTATAAATCGGAGTAATGGTATTTGTGCCTACTAAATATGTCTACTTATATGCTTACTAATTTGATGATGACAAGTGTCAAAATCAAATGATAATATGAAGCAAAAAAGAATTAATAGATGACACATATCAAATTTAGAAGTGAATAGATCTATAGATAGACATAAATTATAGCCATAAATATTAGAGACCTGATTTAAGTTTACCATTTCTAATTTCACGCGACAACCTTTTTTTTCTTGCCAGCGGCTATTATTTTCCTCCACAAAATAGGATTCTATCCACAAAATGTATATGCGTCTACATTTTTTGTTATTTATTTTCTCATATAAATTATAAATATGATTCAAGATGACATTCATTTCTTTGTAGTATTATTTTTTAAAAGGGTATTCTCATTATAATGACTTTCTGAAGTGGTAAAGATCTTGCTTGTAATTTGCACGATCTAACCATTTATGTAGCCATTTTCTATCTTTCAAATAGTTATATGATAAATGTTTACTAAGAATGGATCAAACCTATTTTCAAAGATTCCCCTAATTATCTAATAAATGTTATTTACAAATAGATCCTCATGACCTTACTGATTTCCTATAGTCCATAACTTGCGATCAAGCACACCATTTTGTGTTTGGGTAGTTTAAGAATATGTTTTGGTTTAAATACGTTTGGGACATCCCTTGAAGTATAAGAGCATCTCCGATCATACTTTATTCTTCTATTTTGAAGTAGTTTGCTTTTCCGATTCATCTTTATTATCCATTCAAAATAGAGGGAGTGAAAAATCACTTTTATATAAAGTGAGAGGGAATTCTTCCATCCATAGACCTTACACATGCTTTGTGAGTGTAAATGTTAGTAGAATGTGGGTTCCACTAATTTTAAATGAGTTTTAAGGAAATAATAGAGTGTATAGTTTGAGTTGAGATTTTATTTAAAGAGAGTGATCCTACAATTTATAAAGATAGAGAGGGTTTTATAAAAGGTGGTTGAAAATATTCTAACCGATCTGTTTTGGAGTGCAAGTCCCACATAGTTTCCGTAGTGAAGTTTTAGCACTTCATATTCTTACTATTATACAGTTGTGATAGATCTCTTTACTGTTCATTGACACCCTATTGGTTGAAAAAACAGTGAATTAAAAAAAAGGAAAATGTTGATTTTGGCATTGGATGCCACGTGCGTTATGTTAGAAAAATTTGACAATTACTAGAAAGAGTCATTCAAAAGGACAACTACTGGAAAAAACCATTCAAAAGAAATGAGATTATATAATGTTTTTAAAAACCACCCCTAAAATAGGGTTGATTTGGTAAGTATTTGTTAAATAAGATTTTTGTCCTTAAACTTAACACTATTTAAAACAAAGTATTATATACTTCAATGGTTGAAAATTTAACACTATTTAAAATTTATAATAACATGTTATTGATCATCAAGTAAGGTTATATCATCGAGAGTTTTGATTTTTACAACATTGTTAAATTGTATAAATGAAGAATAAAATTCCGCCACTGCTATTACCCTTGTTTGGAATAATGCTAAATGTTACAATTAAAAATAATAAAAATAGCTGAAGTGAATTTATTAAAGAATAATCATAGTAAGATGGTTATAATTTTTGGATTAAGTTATGATGGTTTTATGCATAAAATTTTAGCAAAATCTTTATTATTTTCCAAAGTTTGCTAACAATTATAATGGTTAATAAATAATTTTATGCTTAAAATAAATGGGATTTAGCTCTAAGGTGATGGTTAAGGGTTAATAAATTAGTTAATTTATACTCCCTCCGTCCCTAAATAAAGTTCCCATTTGTGTTGGGCACTATATTTTAGGAGATAGTTAGTGGTGGGGTATTTGGTATTACTTTTGAATAAAATATAAGGTTTGATTGGAGAGAGAAAGTGTTTTAAGAGATAGTTAGTGGTGAAAGTATTGGTAATAATATTATTATATTAAGTGGGTCCCTTAAGTTTGAGAAATGAGAACTTTATTTAGGGACAAAACTTGAAGGTGAAATGAGAACTTTATTTAGGGACGGAGGGAGTATGTATTAAAGCATAACTACCATTGGGTGGTTAGTGATTTTCGTGAGGATAGTTTTTTTTATGGTTAAAGTACACTAACTTTAATTATATATACTTTTTGCTAATCATAACCTTAAGGATAATGGTTAACATTTTCCAAAATAAATATACACTAAATAGTAAATATAATAAACTAACCGTTTAAAAACTAACCACCACTTTAGGGTTTAATGTGGTTCCGCAATTTGTACTTTAACCTTAGGAAAATGATAATGACAGCCCTAAGGGCTGTCACTAAGACGTCAAAACACGCATAAAAAACTTGTACAATAATCATCAATAACCGCCCCTTGCATTTTAGGAATCAACCCAACTACTGAAAGTACAAACGATTTATGCACGTAATCACCTCTTAATGACAGCCCTAAGGGCTATCATTAACAAAACTCTTAACCTTAAACATAACCTAAAAGTTTAGGATTTTCCTTATTTTTTATGATATGTGCCAGTTGATTATTGATTAATTTTCTCGTACCCCCAACTCCATATGCCACACGCTCCCAAAACCTGTTTAAGGCACTGGTTATTCCAGTCCATGTCCTAGGGGTGTTCAAAACCGGGTACCCGGATTTTCGGATACCCGAAATTCGGGTACCCGGATTTTCGGATAGTTATTTTACTACCCGCATTTGGTACCCGGATTTCGGATACCCGGATTTCGAGTACCCGAAATTTCGGGTATCCGAAATCCGGGTATCCGGTATCCGAAATTTCGTACCCCCAACTCCATATGCCACACGCTCCCAAAACCTGTTTAAGGCACTGGTTATTCCAGTCCATGTCCTAGGGGTGTTCAAAACCGGGTACCCGGATTTTCGGATACCCGAAATTCGGGTACCCGGATTTTCGGATAGTTATTTTACTACCCGCATTTGGTACCCGGATTTCGGATACCCGGATTTCGAGTACCCGAAATTTCGGGTATCCGAAATCCGGGTATCCGGTATCCGAAAAAAACAAAATATTCAAACATTTTTCGAATATTTCGAGTATCTTTTCGGATATTTCGGTTATTTTTTAGATATTTCGGGTATTTTTCAAATATTTTGGGTATTTTTGGATATTTCGGGTATTTTTTCAAATATTTTAGGTATTTTTTGTATATATTTCGTATATTTTTTATTTTCGGGTAATTTTTCGGGTATCGGGTATCCGAAAATCTTGAAAAACACTACCTGTAATCCGGATATCCGGATTTTCGGATACCCGGATTTGTGGATATCGGGTAATTTTACGGATACCCGGTTTTACGGATATTTTTGAACACCCCTACATGTCACCACCATTTCAACCCCGCCAAACTATTCTAATACTTTATACTCTCTGGAATGACAAAAAAATATTTAATTTGAATAGAAGCTATTATTACTACTACTATTATTTCATGTCATATAATCTATTGATGACCATACGGTTGTGTCTGTTTCTAGAAAGCAATTGATAGCGACATGTGCCACAAACAGGTTTTATGCATCAATGGAGTTTATGAAATTTCATAACTTCTTATTTATAATTATCATTCTTATTGATATATATTTTTTTTTTCTTTTTTCGCAGTATCAAAGTGTATTCAAATAAAAACTCATTAACTCAATCTATTGCATGTGAGCTTTCAACCAACCTCTCAATGTTTCAGCTGATTTAAATATGAATAAAAATAACTAATAAAAGATCAAAGACACTACCTAAAATAAATCATAATAATATGCAAAAAAAAGTTATTAACCAAGCAGTAAATGCAAAAAAAATATAATAAAAAATAATAATAATCATAATAATATGATTTAAAATTGAGCACTATATGAAAGCAAAAATTAATATAATATATGGTTTATTTATAGGAAAATAATAATGACAGCATTAAGGGCTGTTAGTAAAAAAACAAAAATAATGTAAAAACTGCCCCTTAAATTTTAGGAACACAACTCCATCAATGAATATACAAACGTTTTATAAACGTTAGAGATAACCTAAAGGCTGTAATTAACAAAACCTTTATTTATAAATCAATTTGTAAAGAAAAAATCAAAAAATCAATGGGCCAAGGTTAAAGTTGCTACCATTTAGTACATGGTTAATGATGCAAAAAAAAAAAGTTAAAATCAAACAAAAAAGTGAGTATTTTATTTGACAAAAACTATGAGTGATTTCTTAATTTACATCTAGAGATTTGAAAAGTCCTTAAAAGAAGACTTTACTCTCAAATGTTTCTCAAAATAGATCGTGTGATCGTACGACCGTGCTACTCCACTAGAACGCCGTCACGTGTGCGAGTTAGTGCTGCTCAATCTTGATACTACTGCTCGTTAGTACTGCTCAAACTTGTTACTACTGCTCTCAATCTTGTTACTACTGCTCAACCTTGTTATTACTGTTCGTTAGTACTACACAACACTTAGTGCTGCTCCAGTTAGTGATGCTCAAAAGTTATTACTGCTCTATGAAATCTCTCAGTCGCACGGAGTATTTTAGGAAGATTAAAGTATATCAATTTTAGATAGAAGTCTCCCATTAAAATTGGTCTATTTTAATAATTAAATCTTAAACTATGTTTATTCGGACTTCAAGAAAAGGTTAATGTAGAAAATCTTTATAAAATAATGGGACCCACTTAACCCCATTCTCTCCCAATCATTCACGTGCCACCCCATCCCGACGGTGATCAAGGAGGGGGAGTTCGGTGTTTTACAATCGACCTTCTATTTCTCATTCGGTGTTTTGCAATCTCCCGCCTATCTCCCGCCTATATATGAGACAAGACTTTTAGCAACCATTTGATGACATGTCATTTTATTGCGTTTTGATTGGTCTAAAATGGTGACTCAAAGGGCATTATAGTAAAAAAAATTATGACATTTATTATTGGAGGTTTTCAACAATTAATTTATGACCATTTTACAACGATTTTATGATAAAAAATAATTTTTTTGGAAAGTCATTCATGCCCTAAATAACGTCTTTTTTGTAAGTCATTTATCACTTATCAGTCATTCATTCTCTAATATCTAATTTCCTATTCCTTCGTATTGTTATATTGTAGAATTCGTCTTCTGCCCACAGTTTTTGTTTTTTTAACATTTATACTAATTTAGACTGATGTTGCTAAGTTTTTTGTTTGTAGAATGAACACCTTAAGTTGCTTACATATTTGTCATGCTTACGCATTCATGCTATGTAATTATATATGTCCATTGTTATATTTAGTTACTTCATGAAATTTGTCATTTGTTGTTGGTTTATAAGATGATTATAGTTTAATGGCATGGTATTGTTGGATTTATACGATTGTTATTGTTGAATTTATGTCCGTTTCACTTTTATTTTACATTTTGTTTTTGATGTTGAAACGGGTCAACTTATCCACACACGCTATTTAGCCCATTTTGTTTAGAAAAAGTATAATATATCATAATTGTTATTTTTTACTACAAAAATATTTTTCTTGCAATAGTAATAATTAATAACCGTGAAGAAAATAAATTTATGACATTGTATGTATTTTTAATAGATTTTGGTCTATTAACTACTATTTCATTTGACCCGCCCCATATTAGCTTAAAAAAAATATTATTTGACACGTATAACATAAACCATTTGTAAATAAAATGGGCTGAAATTCACAATATTTGAAAATATGGTGAAACAATGCCAAGCAATGACTGAGTCTATATTAACAAGATCATAATCAATTACAACTAACACAAAAAATAACATTTTTAGTCTATTTGTTAGATAAAGAATCATATGGTATATCCATAAATATGATCCGAATATGGGATTTTTTTGAAATCATATCAGGTCAATGTTGGTTTAATTATATAAGAAACATACATTGTTGTTTCAAAACATATGGAACCCGTGTCTCTTTCAATACTGAGCCATTCTCGCACCTACACACAAAATAGTTGATATTATCAATGAACGGATACTTTCTTTAATTCCGGGAGACGAGAAGATACACGAGTCTTCGGACTCTGTTTATACTTACCAATTTCTTGAACAAGAACGGCTTGAAGGTTATTTGTTGTGATCACGATGGCAACTACATCAACTCAGCGACAAACATCGTATATTAAGAAGTTTTATTTTGTCTTTAAGTTTTTTTTATCTGATTATTCATGTATAACAAAATGTTTATTTATCATTTCAACAATAATTGACTATATGTTTTCTTACGTTATTTTCATTGTTATGGATTCTATATCTCGAAACATGCCCGCCCAATCGGGCAGGCTTTGAAACTAGTGTAATATATCAAACTAGCTACATGACCCGCCCGAATGGGCGGGATTGCTTCGAGAAACTACGTGAGAGAATAACAATAACAAATGACTTAATAATTTAAAAAAACAAATTGAAATTGATGATACCCATATGTTTTTGTTAAATGATTGAAATACATAGCGTTGTTTAAAGACGAAATAAAACTTCTTTATATACTACATTTGTTGTTGAGTTTGTATAATTGCCATCTTTGTCACAACATATGACCTTCAATCCTCTCTTGCTTTTAACTCTTGAGACAGCCACATACAATTGACCATGTGAGAAAACTGGTTTTTTAAGAAACAAACCAACTTGGGACAAACTCTGGCCTTGACTTTTATTAATAGTCATAGTGAAGCATACTTGAACAGGAAATTGTCTTCTGTTCAATTTGAAAGGCATCTTATTGTCAGAAGGGCTAATAACCATGCGGGGGATAGCGCAAATTGTACCCACCTTTCCGCCAGATATGATCTTACATTCGATTACATTTATTCCCATTCGTAATATCTGTAGCGTTGTTCCATTGCATAAGCCTGCTTTCTGATCAATGTTTCGCATTAACATAATTGGAGCACCAATCTTTAAAATCAACTTATGATGCGGGACACCAGACATATTTATACTATTTAAAAAATCAGTGGTGTAGAGATCCAGGTTAAACATAGTATCATCTTCATCTGCAGCGGATACCGAGTCTGAAGACATGTATTCCTTTAGATCTCCTGGAATTAAAGAAAGCATCCTTTCATTTATTATGTCAACCATTTCGTGTGTGGGTGCCAGAATGGCTCTTTCTTGAAAGAAACTCGGGGTCCATAGATTTTGTAGCAAATTAGGATATGTTTCTTGAATAATGGACCCAACAATATCATCAGACTCTGGAATTAACATTTCATCCGGGAACTGAATAAATGATTCACCATCATTGTCATCACCTGTTTTAAAATCATTGTGAAAAATTTAAGGTTAATAATAATAGTAATAGATTTAAAAATAAAATAAATAAATAAATACAAATCTATGGAAAGCTTCACCATATATACCTATCATTCCGTTTCCAATATCTAAAATCCAATCTGCGAATTCTTTTATTTCTCCTCTTTCAACTTCAGATGCTCCTGAACCCAACCTCATGTTGACTGTTAAATAAAAGACAGTGCAATGTTCCCAAAGGTAAGAAGCGTTGATTGTTGCATGAACCACGTCCTGTCTGCTACCATGTGGAATAACAGGAAGAATTTGCCGAAAATCACCACCAAACAAAACAACTTTTCCACCGAATACATTTTCTGATGGTATAGAAGGGTCTTCCCTGCATATATCTCTCAGAGTTCTATCAAATGCCTCGAAACAAAAGCGATTTATCATTGGTGCCTCATCCCAGATAATTAGCTTCGCTTGTCGTATCAACTCAGCAAGGTCGCCATCAGCGGATATGTGACACATTGAGTCTTCCAGCACGTTAATCGGAATTGCAAACCTGGAATGAGCCGTCCTACCACCCTCCAACAAAAGTGCTGCAATACCACTTGAGGCAACATTCAAAATTATAGAACCCTGTGAACGTAATGCAGCTGACAGAGTTCTATATAGGTAAGTCTTGTCAGTACCACCATAACCATATATGAAGAATATTCCACCATTGTTATTATGAGCAGCATCCATAGCTTTTTTGTAAATACCTTTTTGTTCTAATGTCAAACTGCCAAAAAGTGTTCGGTGTTGCTCCCTTAATACTTCTTTGTTGTAAGATTGCTCGTCATATATTAATCTGTTATAACTGTCCATTGTGTATTCTTCATTTGGGTATGGCATATTCGAAAAGGATTTTAAACTCTTGTTGTTACACAGCAACACGTGTTCAATATACGTAAGGCATATATTCATCCTTTGTGTGTCAGACAGTTCTAAATCTGCATTTTTACAGGGTTTGTAAATAAAAAAAATATAATTAAGCTGTCATAATGATATCATTATTAGTTGGAGTTTTAAATGTAATAAAATAATAAGTAATACCTGGATCATTATGTTTCCTTCGTTCAACGTTTAACACATCTTCGGCCAAAACATGCCATGTTTTTTCCCACACAAACTCGGGGCGAGACATACTATCAGTCATGAGGAGCATGACAAAAAAGGACCGCAGATAATCACCCATTCCCCACAAACTTGCTTCTAACAATCCGTCGATGTATTCCTTGTCGTCCTCGAGAAGTCCACGAGCATAGCAAGCGTGTCTATATGTTGTATAAAGAACACCGCCGTATGACTTGAGGGCATCCCAGTTTGTAGGACCTGGGACCTTGTTTATTAATATACGTAAATAATAAAGCTCACCCCATGAGGGTGGTACATGATGTATACGTCCAAGACTGAGTCCTCGTTGCCTTCTTTGCCAAATACGTTGTTGCTGGTTCCACACGTAATCCTTTGGGATCTCAACATAAAGGAGCTTCCTTGCTTCTTCATCTCTCGTTTAGTTCCATCCACCCAATAAATTTTGTTTCGTTTACAGATGACTTATCTAACGCGTAATCAATACTTTCCCTTGCATCAAATATTACAGACTGTTCATTTTCTAAATGAAAGGGCAACCTTTCGACGGAGTGTGTGCTGTAGTGAATATCAAACTGAAAAATATGCCAAGATGCCTCACATGCTGAAAGATATCTACAATCATAATACTCTTTTACTTCGTCGATCTCTTCACCCTCCACAGCAATCGTAACCATGTCTGGTCCCTTGTTTACGTACTTAAAAAGATACTTGATGGAGCCAATCTGGTTGCACCATTCAACGTTTATATGAGACTGGTATTTCCTAAGCAAACATGGATTGTATGGAACGACAAAGCCATTGTGCAAATCAATTCCATTTTTTCTTACAGTATTACCGTCATTTCTTTTCTTGTAAATTGAGTATCCACTTTCATCGATAAATGTCGATTCGTTAAACTGTTTTGGGAAGTTTATTTAAAATTAACTGTGCAAGGGCATCTTGGATTATCAGCACCGCATGGGCCATGCATCATATGATCTGTAACAATCTGGTACAACTCCGGATCTTGATCTTTATCGGGTATCTCTGCTGATATAAATTCATCTATCTTTGATTCGGTGGTTATCTTATCATGTGACTCAAGCCATAATAATATGTGGCAATGCGGAAGACCACGTTTTTGAAACTCAATAGTGTAGACAACTGTGACATAAAAAAAATTAATATTAAAAAATAATAATAATTAAAAACTATTTAAATATAGAATTACAAATTTCAGTAATTGTGTTACCTCCTCTAACTCTTCCAAACGTATTTTTCTCTTTGAATTCCTTTATGAGGCAATCGAGCTTGATTTTAAAGGCTCTACTAATAATATCTGGGCGATCTTCAGAATTCAATCCTTTCTTGGACATTTCACGTGCAATCTCAGGCCAATTCGGGTTACATGTAAATGTTATGAATAGATCAGGGTAACCAAAAAACTTACATATCGTCATGGCGTCTAAGTAGTTCTGCATCATATACCTTGGACTTCCAGTAAAGGATGAGGGTAGCACATACTTTTTACCACGTAATTTCTGTAACGACCCGAAATTTGTAAATAAATAAAATAAATAAAAATATGATAATTATGGATAAATCATATTAAAACCGTAGGAATTGGTTTCGTGTCGTTTGGAGTCCGTATGAGAAAGTTATGGACGAAACCGTGTTGAAACCTAGACCGAAAAGTGCAGCCCTGCTGCACAGGTAGGCTCGCGGCGCGAGCCAGGCGCGAGCAAAACGCGAGGTTGAGCAGAGGGACCAGAGCTGAAACGCGAGAAGGTCGCGTTGACTTCGCGACGCGATCTCGACGCGAGCTGGGCGCGAAGTCCTGTATAAAGCGGCGACCAGCGGGAAGACCCGCGTCCTTTCGCGGCGCGAGCTCGGCGCGAGCCAGTCCGACCAGTGCAATAAATTCGGGTTTTTAGCCATAAATGCATATTGAAAACCCTAGTTTCTTCCAAAGATGATTTTCGAGTGCAAGGGATGTTTTGGGTTGATTTCTTCATCAAAGCTTGGTAGATTTCACTCCTAAGTGAAGATTTAAGGTATATCTTCACTCCTTGATCTTTGTAGCTTTAGATCTATGTATTTTAATGGTTGGGTTTGAAACCCTAGTTCTTGGGGTTATGGATTATGGTGATTTAAATGGTGTATACCTTTAATAGATGGTATATTAACAAAGGAAACAAGTGTATGATTATGATTTGTAAGAATCTTAAGGGTTGGTTAAACCTAGGGTTGGTAAATCACCATATTTGGGGAAAATGGATTGATGGGTGTTATCTAGAGGTAGATGAACACATTGGTAGTAGTAATTGATGTTGATCATATTGTGATAATTGTATTAGGCTTTTGGTGAAGCCTTGGAAAGTTGATTGGATTGAGAAGCAAGAGATTGGGTGTCAAGAACACGGTTTGAGCATCATATTGCTAAGGTGAGTACGTGTGGACTTTACTGAGTACATAGCCTATGAAATACATTTTATTACTTGTGTTGTGGTCTATTTACTTATTTGTGTAGACTAGTAGTTTATAGTTAGTTATACCGATAGTTGTATTGAACTAACTTGTTTGATGATAGACGTGATAGCCGAGAGCTAGATTGACATAACCATCGAGTTATGATATGGTGAGATGATGTGATGATTCGGGGGATCCCCGGTCATGAGGTATGGAATGGGGAGCATTTGGGCGGATCCCCATCGGCCCATTCCATGATAGTAGTCTTGCTAACTGGAAGTAGTCCGGCGAGTAAGGCAGGTATTGGTAGATTGGGCGATTCCCTCTTGCCTTTACCTTGAAGCTTGTTAACGCGGGGGATCCCCGGTTAATAAGTTAATGTGGTTCTAGTTGGTTGGGGAATGTCCCGACAACTAGGTATGATTGCTAGGAAAGCAAGGTATTAGAGTCACAATAGGGTGACTAGATAGATGGGTGATTGCTTACGTGTTTGTTGTTTGTCGTTCGGTTATTATTATTAACTTTGGGGTCTAAACCCATGTAGCTCACGAGACGTTTTTGTCTCACGTACTCCTTGTTTGTTTTGCTATGTACTCAGGTTCGGGATCGAAGGTTTAGGTACGCATGGATAGAGATGCGGGACCTAGAATAGAAGAACTCTAGATTGGATTTAGTCTTAGCTTGGTTATGATATATTTTGTAACACCTACTTTTATACTCTGATTTCATACCAAGGTTTTTGTAAATCCGAATTGAGGATGTTCTTCTATTTATAAAATGTTTTATTTTGGCCGAATTTTGGTGTTAAAATTTGAGGTGTTACAACTTGGTATCAGAGCTATAGTTTAAGTGAATTAGGTTGGATGACCATCCTAGTCTTAGACTGTAGCATTAGGAATATAAAATTCCTTGAGATCATAGGTTGACCTTGAGACTTTATATTAAGTTTAGGGTTGAACCTAGGGGACCGATGAATTTGATATGATTTTGGGTATTGAGTCTTATGAGACTAATGGGTTGTACACAAGGTACTAAATGTTTAATGTCTTTCGTATAGTCTTGATCGAAAGAAATGGTGAAGACTCGTAGAAGTGGGAAAGCCCCGGAGAACCGGGAGGAGGAAGTACCTCCTGTTGAGAGGGTGGTTGAGCAAGAAAGTCAACCGTCGATGCATCGAGTTGATGAATCGGAGGTCGGAGCTAATAGAACTCCGGTGACAATGGCGGATCTCCAAACTATTATCGACCAAATCAAGGGAACGGTGGCCGAGGAGGTGCACCGAATTATTGGAGACCGTGAAAGGACGGGTGGAGACCGTGAATCCGAAGCTAAATCGGAAGAGAGAACCGGGGGTAGTGGCACCGGGGAGGGAAAGAACTCCACGGGTGGCCAAAGTGATGCTAGGGCTAGGCCCGTTGTGAAAGAAGGTTGTTCGTTTAAATCCTTCATGGCTTGTAAGCCAAATGTGTATGCGGGTAGTTCGGACCCGAAAGTAACGATGAGGTGGATCCGGGACACCGAGAGGGTGATCGGAAGTAGCAAATGTAAGGATGTTGATATGGTGACGTATGCGTCACAATTGTTAAAAGAAGATGCCATGGTGTGGTGGGATATTGTGTATGAGACCCTCGGGAAGGAGGTGGTTGAAAGGATGTCGTGGGATGAGTTCACCACGAGATTGAAAAAGAAATTTTGTCCCGAAAGGGATTTGGAAAAGATGCACGAGAAGTTCGTGACCCTCAAAAAGGGTGATATGTCAATTGAAGAATATTCGAGGGAGTTCACGGGATTTCTCCCGTTTGTTGCTAAAACCTACTCGGATGAGAGGTTGAGGGTGGTCCGGTATGCTAGTGGGTTACCGTGGGACTACCAATTGGAAGTAAAGAGGGCGGTTTCACTTGATGAAGCTATTAGTGCCGCCCGGAGTGTCGAGGAAGTGAATGAGGCACGTGTTGCCGAGAGGGCCCATGTGGGCGAGAAGAGGAAAGCCGAAAGTGGCTCGAGTACGTTTAAGAAAGGGAAGTTCACATCGAACTTCTCTAAACAAGGGAGTGTTGGCTCGTGCAAGAAGTGCGGGAAGACTCATGCCGGCGTGTGCCGAGGGGAGTCGAAAACTTGTTATAATTGTGGGAAGCCGGGGCATATGGCCCGAGAATGCAAGTCTAAATCTTTGGCCGAGATCGAGTGTTTCTCGTGCCACGAGAAGGGGCACTATAGCAATGTGTGCCCAAAGAAGGGAACCGAGTCGATGGTGTCCACGGCTCAAAAGAAAGTGGAGCCGGCGAAGGTGAAGGGGCGGTCCTTCCAACTTACTCGGGAGGAGGCGAAGGAGGCACACGATGTTGTGTCAGGTATTCTATTCATTAACTCCTTGCCAACTCATATTTTATTTGATTCGGGTTCTAATTATTCGTTTGTGTCCTATGAGTTCGGTTGTAAATTGAATGTGCCGTCCGAGATGTTAGATGAGGTTTATGAGATAGAAGTAGCCGACGGGAAAACGTCTATGGTTGAATGTATTTATAGAAATTGTGAAATAGAAATAGACGGTAGAAAGTTTAAGGTGGATTTGTTGCCCATGGGAATTAGGGCGTTTGATGTGGTTATCGGTATGGATTGGTTGGGAATGCACCAAGCCAAGATTTTGTGTGGAAAGAAAATAGTGTCGATTAGGACACCCGAGAATGAGAAGGTGTATGTGTATGGGGAGAAACGACATCACATGCCTAATGTGATTACCGCTATTAAGGCGAGGAAGAGTATATCGAAAGGTTGTGCATCGTTTATTGCATATGTATTAGATGGCCGAAAAGAAAAGAAGACAATGGATAGTGTAAAAATTATTCGGGAATTCCCCGAGGTATTTCCCGATGACTTGCCCGGTTTGCCACCGGAGAGACAAGTCGAGTTTAAAATTGATTTAGTGCCGGGGGCGACGCCGATTGCTCGTGCTCCATATCGTTTAGCTCCCACCGAGATGCGGGAATTGATGACCCAATTGCAAGAATTGTTAGATAAAGGTTTTATTCGTCCGAGTTCGTCACCGTGGGGTGCACCGGTGTTATTTGTTAAAAAGAAAGACGGTTCGATGAGAATGTGTATCGACTACCGAGAGTTGAATAAGGTAACTATTAAGAACCGTTACCCGTTGCCGAGGATTGACGACTTATTTGACCAATTGCAAGGTGCTAGTTATTTCTCAAAGATCGATTTGAGGTCGGGTTATCACCAAGTTCGGGTGAAAGAAGGCGATACCGAGAAGACGGCTTTCCGTACACGTTATGGTCATTATGAATTCCTAGTGATGCCGTTTGGTCTTACCAACGCACCGGCTATTTTTATGGATTTGATGAATCGGGTTTGTAAACCGTTTCTTGATAAGTTTTTGATCGTGTTTATGGACGACATTTTGATTTATTCAAAAACCGAAGAAGAACACGAAGGTCATTTGAGACTCGTTCTAGACGTGTTGAAACGGGAGAGGTTGTATGCAAAATTTTCAAAGTGTGAATTTTGGTTGCGGGAAGTACAATTCTTAGGTCACGTGGTGACGTGTGATGGTATTAAGGTTGATCCATCCAAGATTGAAGCGGTGTCAAATTGGGAGCCTCCGAGGACTCCTACCGAGGTTAGAAGTTTTCTTGGATTAGCCGGTTATTACCGAAGATTTATACAAGATTTCTCCAGAATCGCGATTCCACTCACGAAGTTAACGAGAAAAAGTGAGAAGTTTGTATGGGAGAAGAAGCAAGAGGAGGCGTTTAAGTTGTTAAAAGAAAAGTTATGTAACGCGCCGATCCTTACGTTACCGGATGGTATGGAAGATTTTGTGGTTTATAGTGATGCTTCGAATCAAGGGCTCGGTTGTGTGTTGATGCAAAGAGGAAAGGTGATCGCGTATGCCTCGCGACAATTGAAGAATGCGGAATTAAGGTACACGACACACGACTTGGAATTGGCGGCGATTATTTTTGCCTTGAAGTTGTGGAGGCATTATTTGTATGGCACTCGGTGTACATTGTACACGGATCATAAGAGTTTGCAATACGTGTTTACTCAAAAAGACCTAAATATGCGACAAAGAAGGTGGATCAAGTTGATAGCCGACTATGATTGTGAAATTGTGTATCACGCGGGTAAGGCGAATGTGGTGGCCGATGCCTTGAGCCGAAAGGTATATGAAAACCCGAACCGAGGAATTTTAACACGTATAGAAGTCGTCTCGAGCATTATCGAAAGGATCAAGAATGCCCAACGAGAGGTTATGGGAAAAGACGAGTTAAGACAAGAACGGTTAGGTAAGAACCAACATTTTCTCGAAAATGCACAAGGGTTGAAGACCGTAGGCGGTCGCATTTGGGTTCCTAAGTTCGGTGGTATCCGAAAAGAGTTGTTGTATGATGTGCACAAATCGAAGTACTCGATTCACCCGGGAAGACCATACGACTTGGATGTCGGTGATATGGTGATGTTGAAAGTGTCACCTTGGAAAGGTGTGATGCGGTTTGGTAAAAAGGGAAAGTTAAGTCCAAGGTATGTTGGACCGTTTAAAATATTGAAACGGGTCGGGCTTCAAGCTTTTAAGTTGGAACTTCCACCCGAACTTCAAGGTGTGCATGACACCTTTCACGTGAGTTATTTGAAGAAGTTTATCGGGGAAGTTGAGAATATTATTCCATTGCAAGAGTTGCGGGTTGACGGCCCGAATCGGTTGATTGAAGAGCCTGAAGCTATATTAGAGACGAAAACAAAGAAGCTTCGGAATAAGGAGATCGAGTTGGTATTGGTCAAGTGGAAGCATTCACTTGGGCCGAATTTGACTTGGGAAGTCAAAGACGAGATTCGGAAGAGGTACCCGGATTTCGTGAACTATGATGAGATTCCGAGGACGGAATCTTCTTAAGGGGTAGATAGTTGTAACGACCCGAAATTTGTAAATAAATAAAATAAATAAAAATATGATAATTATGGATAAATCATATTAAAACCGTAGGAATTGGTTTCGTGTCGTTTGGAGTCCGTATGAGAAAGTTATGGACGAAACCGTGTTGAAACCTAGACCGAAAAGTGCAGCCCTGCTGCACAGGTAGGCTCGCGGCGCGAGCCAGGCGCGATCAAAACGCGAGGTTGAGCAGAGGGACCAGAGCTGAAACGCGAGAAGGTCGCGTTGACTTCGCGTTGACTTCGCGACGCGATCTCGACGCGAGCTGGGCGCGAAGTCCTGTATAAAGCGGCGACCAGCGGGAAGACCCGCGTCCTTTCGCGGCGCGAGCTCGGCGCGAGCTCGGCGCGAGCCAGTCCGACCAGTGCAATAAATTCGGGTTTTTAGCCATAAATGCATATTGAAAACCCTAGTTTCTTCCAAAGATGATTTTCGAGTGCAAGGGCTGTTTTGGGTTGATTTCTTCATCAAAGCTTGGTAGATTTCACTCCTAAGTGAAGATTTAAGGTATATCTTCACTCCTTGATCTTTGTAGCTTTAGATCTATGTATTTTAATGGTTGGGTTTGAAACCCTAGTTCTTGGGGTTATGGATTATGGTGATTTAAATGGTGTATACCTTTAATAGATGGTATATTAACAAAGGAAACAAGTGTATGATTATGATTTGTAAGAATCTTAAGGGTTGGTTAAACCTAGGGTTGGTAAATCACCATATTTGGGGAAAATGGATTGATGGGTGTTATCTAGAGGTAGATGAACACATTGGTAGTAGTAATTGATGTTGATCATATTGTGATAATTGTATTAGGCTTTTGGTGAAGCCTTGGAAAGTTGATTGGATTGAGAAGCAAGAGATTGGGTGTCAAGAACACGGTTTGAGCATCATATTGCTAAGGTGAGTACGTGTGGACTTTACTGAGTACATAGCCTATGAAATACATTTTATTACTTGTGTTGTGGTCTATTTACTTATTTGTGTAGACTAGTAGTTTATAGTTAGTTATACCGATAGTTGTATTGAACTAACTTGTTTGATGATAGACGTGATAGCCGAGAGCTAGATTGACATAACCATCGAGTTATGATATGGTGAGATGATGTGATGATTCGGGGGATCCCCGGTCATGAGGTATGGAATGGGGAGCATTTGGGCGGATCCCCATCGGCCCATTCCATGATAGTAGTCTTGCTAACTGGAAGTAGTCCGGCGAGTAAGGCAGGTATTGGTAGATTGGGCGATTCCCTCTTGCCTTTACCTTGAAGCTTGTTAACGCGGGGGATCCCCGGTTAATAAGTTAATGTGGTTCTAGTTGGTTGGGGAATGTCCCGACAACTAGGTATGATTGCTAGGAAAGCAAGGTATTAGAGTCACAATAGGGTGACTAGATAGATGGTGATTGCTTACGTGTTTGTTGTTTGTCGTTCGGTTATTATTATTAACTTTGGGGTCTAAACCCATGTAGCTCACGAGACGTTTTTGTCTCACGTACTCCTTGTTTGTTTTGCTATGTACTCAGGTTCGGGATCGAAGATTTAGGTACGCATGGATAGAGATGCGGGACCTAGAATAGAAGAACTCTAGATTGGATTTAGTCTTAGCTTGGTTATGATATATTTTGTAACACCTACTTTTATACTCTGATTTCATACCAAGGTTTTTGTAAATCCGAATTGAGGATGTTCTTCTATTTATAAAATGTTTTATTTTGGCCGAATTTTGGTGTTAAAATTTGAGGTGTTACAATTTCACCCCATTATCTTGATTTTGTGCCAAAATTGCTAATTTCGAATACGTCTCAGGTTTTTTTGTGTACCTTTGAAACTGCAGTCACGACCAATTGTTAACGACTTGAAGGATTCTGGAATTTGGCTACGTTTATAAGGTATGTACAAAATAACCTGTTTATCATTTGATTTATAAGGAAGTTTGGTTGTTTTTGGTTTTGAAACAATTTCTTGAGCGGATTTAGGCTATAATTAAGGAGATTTGATATATAACAAACACTGATTGTTGTTTCCTAAAATTATGCAAAATTGGTGTAATCTCAACCTATGATTTGCTAATTTAGGGGATATCTTCTGCATTGCACAACACGAGTTATCAAATAGAATAAATGAGGTGTATTATACCGCTCATTTTAATAATTACATAGTTTAAGATTAAGTATAAGAAATTAGTTATGAACTTAAGTACATTCTCAACAGATTTACCACTTCTGGCCATTGTATCAGATACAAAAGTAGCATCATAAATAAAACCGTGTTAATCAATATTGACATTATGCTTGTTTAACGTGTTGTGTGAATTGGATGCATAGTTTGACATAAGGCATACCTTGTGTGATGCTGCAGAATGAAAAAGCTTGGAGAGTACGAATTATGAAGGAGCAAAGTGTTTTCTAGAAGTGTATGGCTGGAAACCTTGTAACAAAGCTTATATAATGAAGAGGTAAATACCGAAATTCCTGAAATTTCTTTAAAGTAGTTTTGATATTATCATAAATACAACTGTTACAGAAAATGGCAAATATTTTAAAATTATATTTGGTTTGAATTTCGGGGATATAAATTAATGCTTATTACTCAATTATGGTATTATTTAAATAAGGATACTAATTGATTCTGAATCCGGTTTTTAAAAGAAAAAATTGTTACCTTTTATCAAATCAATTATATAGGATATGATTTGTTAGGAGATAATAGATTGGATTAAATGAGAAATTCGGAAAACAAAATTGAACGTGTATTCATACATATAAACTACTCAGATCATAACTTAAATGGTGGAAACAAAAATCATTAAAGTGGGTTATTTATTCGTTAATTGCCAAAGCCACTAACATTATGAGAGTAATGAAATATAGCCAAAAATATACCAGCCATTTAATTAAACCACCATCTTCGTCATGAGAAATAATCCTGTAACAGAATCATAATAGCATAACTTGTAGTATCCGCATCTTATACTAATATAAGATTACCACATAACGCCATTAAACAAAAACTCAAAAATAAAAAAAAAAACTTAAATAAGCACATATTCTAAACCAAGTATTAAAATAAAATAATTATTTCTAAAGCATATAATGACAAAAAACACATAAACACAAGTCTTAAAAATAAGATAAACCAAACCGATCAAAAAAGTTTAACAAAATTGTATCAACCAAAAAAAAATCATAAAGAAGGAAAGACAAAATGTTTAAAAAGCTGAATTGCACTAACTTCTGAGCCTCAATCTCGTGGTTCGGTTTTCACCTGAACAAATCCCTCCGAATTCTGATTTGTGTTTTCACCCTCATCATCTGTGTCCAGATCATCTAGATTAATAATGAAACGACGTTTCTTATTTGATGAATCCCCCCCACTTCCAGATGCTCCTTCCACAGAAGGTGGTGTTTGCATATCGAGAACACGGTTTAGACTTGAATCCTTCATGCTGACTTTCCTGATCAAGCTTGAAGGAGTGGTGAAATCCTCCAACTGTTCATCCTCCACCTGCACATACAACTAAATTAGTTGTTTATAGTAATTATATTAATAAGTGATCGGTGAAATGGTGTTATATATGTTTACCTCATCCACAACATCGTCAACAACCAGGTCTTCAATAAAATCTTTCTTGAAATGTGTAATTAATTCAAGATCATCAGACAACCCAGTACATCGGTACGTACGGTTCCTTGATTCAACGTTTTCCGTAGAGACGAAAAGCTTGAAAAGGAATTTCTTCCCAACAATATTTTGTAACTCAGCCGGGAAATATGATTTAGTATCCTTCCCATATCTCTCAATCAAGTCCAACGCGTTTAGGCCAGATAGCTTTTGAAAGTAGCTGTTGAAGAAAACAACCGCAGCGGTACCGGTCTCATCGATGAGCCTCAAAATAACTTTAAACCTATTATAAAATAAATTGTTGTATTTTATAAATTATAATTATACAAAAAGAAAATATAATGCTCAAACAGATGACACATATAATTGTTTTTATTTTAAACCTCGATGTGGCTTGTACATTGCCATGGTCCGCACAAACATAAGAAGTATTCTGACCCTTTGTTGTAACGACGTCCACTCTCTTGTTGCATTTTTTACATGCTGTATATACCTAACCCAACTGGTTGTGACCCGACTGGTCGTGGACACAGTAAACCGTTGCATATACAACATGTAACATCCCAAAAATTAGGTGAAATTTTAAATTTTTTTAATAAAATAAAAAGTAACATTTTCCCCAAAGTACAAGTACACTAAAGGTCCCGCTCTTTTATAGTTTAAAAACTGAACCGTCTCATGGTTAAATGCGGAAAATAAAATAATTGTTTTAAACACATTTGACTCAAAATAAACGTTTGGAATCCAAATCCATAAAAGCTCATCGAGTAATAGCTCATCCAATGCACTTGCTCTAGTACCTGCAAAATGGGGGGGGAGTGTTTGGGGTCAGCCACCGCTGAGTGAATAATACCAAAATAAACATGTAAGTACAAACAACTCAAGTCACATAAGTGATCCCTAAAGACTCTACTCAATTCTCAATTACTCAAGTTTATTTCTCAGATTTTAATTTATATAGCGCGCCGGTGTGACTTGGGCAGAGAGATCAACCTCGACCCGCCTCACACAACTCAAGGCTCAACACGTGTACTCTTCGGTGTTGAGTCAAAACGTCTGGCACCAGTACTCTTCGGTGCCAAGACAAACATCTGACACCAGTGCTCTTCGGTGTCAAGTCAAGTATATTATGTTTAATGTTTTAACTCAAGAACTCAGAACTCAGATAACTCGGTAAACAGATAACTTAGATCACAAATAACTCAAATCACGGGTAACTCAGATAAATCGCACAATCAATACTCAAGCTCAATCAACAAGAAAATTCATAACATATAACACATAATCATGAATCGAAAGTAAGTACAAGTTTATAGTGAGATTACCCACCTCGAATAGACGTATGCTCCTAAATATCCTTGGTGCAGAAGAGCATCTCTTATCAGGTCCTAGAAGGCCCTACATAACACAATGAAGCTCGGGTTAGGAATAGACTCGGGGTAGTTTCAGCAGAAACTAAACAACACTCAGCACTCTCACAGGAACGGTCATAACTCCCAAACCGTTCATTATATTTGTCCCAAATTTTTACAGCAATTAGAAAACTCAGAAAGCTACAAATCATCAGAAAGCTCGGAAACTCGAAAACGAACAGAAAGGTCTCGAAACAGTCTCACAACTCAGTCCCGTCGCACATATGAAATTTCTAACATCAGCAGATTAGAATAGGGATAACTTTTAAACGGAAAATCAGATTAACGAGCCGTCAATGGCATCGGAAAGAGGACTCGGAAAACTAGAGGCCAACGCGGGCTAAAAATCCAGAAACGTATTTTAAGTGTGGTAAAAAAGGACTCAAAGTTGACCAACAGAATCTGTCCAGATTTAAGCGTGTAGTTTTAAACCCGTTTTGAATCCGGACAACAACCCGCAAATTCTCGAGGCACCCGACAGCCCCAGCAATCCATTTTTAATTCAGATCTTGATTAAAAATAATTTAATCTTTTCTTTTAAGAATCTCTTTCGGTTTAGGAAACCAAGAACCCTACGGGTTCGGTTTCTAGTTATTACAACGTTAAGTTATAATCTCGTGATCTTTACCCAACCCGAAAACCCGACACTAGAAAATCAATAGCTAGAACCCGATATCTCAACCTGATGAACGGAGTAACGATTGAATGATTTGAACGACCGAAACGATCAAACAACAACTCAAACAACAACCCAAGAAACCGATTGAACCGGTAGAACCGAGCCCTCATTGGTTCAGTCCCACTTTCCCCCGACCTACACGTATCACAGAATTAACCTCTTAACCGTATCAAATCGAAAACGGAGCAAAACGAATAAAGTAAAAGAAAGCAAAACTACCATAACAAAGTGGGAAAACTGGTTCGATGCTTAATTGCGACGGCTTGGTTGCGGTAAATCTTGACAATGGTAGTCCTTGTTCTCTACTCACTCGAGCTCAATCACGAAGAAAAAACACCAACTTTTGAACCTTGCTAGCTGCTGAGAATGGCGAACACAATGAGAGGAGGAAGAAACGGAAAGAGATGCCCCACCGAAGCTCTGCTCGATCGAAGGAAGGTTTCTGCTCGAGATATCACTCCCCCAAAGTCACCACCACGGTTGATCACAGAAACGGATCAAGGAAGGGAAACAATGATGGAGACGTTCTTTTGCTGCTTCTGCTCGAATGATTTGGAGATGCCCTTCGATCACAGCTGCTGCTAAACTACTGGTCCAACCCCGAACAGAAACACAGAACCCACACCACAAGATTCCGATTAGGAGAGGACACGAATATATGGGGGTGCTATGAATGAGAACCTACCGGAAAACCCCCTGCTCGGAATTGAATGCTTGGTTATTCCCACCTTCAATCACCAATCACCGAATACAAAACTCACGGCTTCTTGAAGATCACAGTTGAAGAAAGATGGACGAATGGTAAGAGGTTTGGGGAGTAGCGGCTGAGTGGTTGTTAGGGTTGGGGAATATATACGTTGATATATATATATATATGGCATGGGAAAAAGAAAACTAAATGCCCAAGAAAGAGCCAAAGCTCCTAGCTGGCCTATACATAATTCGAACACACGGGCTCTCAAGCCCAGCCCTCTCTTGGTCAACTCGCAAGGCCTTTAGGCTCGGGAAGTCTCACGGAAGCAAGGGAAACGGATCAAGGCCTTTGCCTAACGGCCGGCCTCGAGAAATACTAACATCTCAATAACTAGCTCAATAGATCTTATAATCAATTAACTCAATAATTTAATAACCCTCTAGTTATTATATAAACGTCACGTTAATAAATCTCATAATTAATACTTCACAATTTAAACAACGCTCAATTGCTCGGGATTTAATGTCACGATACATTTAATGAACTCGTGATTAATTACTCAAAAATTAGTAACGCTCTAGTTATTAATCAAAACGTCACGTATTAAATGCACTATTTAAATACGCGAAAGGCACATAACACATATCATCTCAAATAAATAATTCACTCGTAAATTATTTATTAAAAGTAGATAATTTTAATTACAATAAAATATGAGGCGTTACACAACACATTCAGAATCCTGTTTTAATACGGAAATTAAATGTAGTTAATTTAAATACAACAATATATATATATATATATATATATATATATATATATATATATATATATATATATATATATATATATATATATATATATATATTCATGGCTGGGGCATGACTTAATCAGTTCTAAAATTAAGTTAATTTAAATACACCTTTAATATTTATATAAATATATATTTAGATTTAAAATAATTTATAATCATAATAGTTTATGAATGGTCGTTATATTCACCTTCTTAACTTCGGGAATTTGACCGACCATTGTTTTAACTGAATTCTTGAAAAAATCATTTATAGTAACCACGTTAACGTCACGAGCAAATGTTTCAATTTTAAATTGATCTTGATGGTACCCCTCTTGGTTTTGAACTCTACAAAATCAAATAAATATGACAAATTTTATAATTTCAACATATTTTATAAATTTAATTGGCTAACTTATTAAAAATAGATTACGAACTGTGATCTAAAATCAACAATTGCTGGATGATTTTGATCAATGATTATTTTAGTTCCAAAAAACGCATTGTGGACGGCCATTTCACCTGCATAAATGAGTGGTTAAGTAGTAAGTTAGTTATCTTTTTAACTGCTATAACAAACTTATGCCTAAGGTGTATGATGAAAGTTGTTAATGTAATATGTAAGATAATACATACCAAGATAGTTTTTAACCTTGCCAAGTTGTAGTATGAACACAACATGGCCAATCTCTTCACGGTTTTTGGCATACTCATCCCACATAGTGGCCCAAGTCTCCCAAAATGTGAATTCAACTTGTTCACCACTGAATGTATGACATAAAAACGTGAAAACATTGAATTAAATTATAATGATTTACTATATAAATTGAATGTAGTACTTACTGAGCATCTTCCGCAACCACTGTACGTTTTAGCTTTTTCCCATTTTGAGTCCTAATTGTTTCGATGTCACATATACCCACGACTGATCCGATGACATCTGTTGAAGCATATAATTAACAAACATGTTTCCAAATGTTATAACATCGTATAATATACTAAAAAACCTATATTAGAAAATTAGATAAATAAATTATTACCGACTACATCTTCCTCAGAATAAGTATGACCTGTGTCCAACAATTTGCTATAGGGTTCAAGGACCAGACCATTTGTATTTGTGTCAATTGGCTCAATGCGAGTCACTATGGTGTTAAACCCAAATTGAATTTTGTAGCGGTGAGGTAACAATGGAAGCTTTCCACTATTCTCAATAATGGTGAAATCTGAGATGAAGTAACACTGCCCTTCTTCGAACAAAGGTTCGTACTTGTGCATAAGTTCCTTTCTTATCACAACTTGTATCATGTCACTCTGCAACAATCATGAATTTGTTTAGCATAATCCGCTAATAGAATATAATAAATTCTAAGATACATAAAAATACCTTAACATCATGCAAAACCAAGTCGAGAGAATACGGATTATGTGCCTCATTTAACCTATGCGAATGCCACATTGAGATACATCTGGCCTTCAATGAAATGACACCCAGCCCGAAGTCAATTTCGCTGATTGGTGTAATCTTCTTTTGTATATCACTCGCTAAAAAACAAAAAGTTAATTGATGAGAGATGCACGCAAGTGGAATATAGAACATAATAAAATCATAATTATTTTAAAAAACAATATAGGAATTCACCATTCATTGCATTAAATTTAATCTTAAAAAATATAAAATAGTGACCTGCAATACTTCCAGCACTATTGACCGCACCACGAAAACGTCTTGAACCTAAAACAACCCCAGCACTTCCTAACCTTCGCATATTGCCGACTGAGGCAACGGGTGTTCTTGTGTCGTTCATTTTGCCCTTCCCTTTGTCAGTTTTGTTGTTCATCTGTGAAATATAATGTAGGTATTAAAAAATGTAGTGCCTAATTATCGAAAACAGATTTATGTATGTTTTACTGCACGCGAATACACTTGGGGGGTCTGGGTGACTTTTAACCCAGTAGACCATTTGACTCATTATAGAAAAAACCATGTGAATACTGTTTTTTGGAAGAATTTATTGTGTTAAAACACTTGGGGGGGTCTGGGTGACAGTATCAGCTATTAACGTGTTATGTGAATTGGACAAAGCATTTGACTGAAGGCATACCTTGTGTTCTGCTGCAGATTGACAAAGCTTGGAGCGTATGAATTATGAAGGAGCAAACTGTGTTATAGAAGTGTACGGTTGGACCCCAACATTTCCCTGCTTATATAATGAAGAGGTAAATACTGAAATCCCCGAAATTTCGTTCTGAGTAGTTTTGGTATTATCTAATAAATACAAAATTCGAATAATGGCAAAAATTTTAAAACCGGATTCCCTCACAATTATTATCTCCATAAATTTTTACCGTATTTGATGAGATAATACAGTTACCTTATATCAAATCATTTGTTTAGGAAACACCATTTGTGGCTTTAAAATCGGATTATATAACCAATTGTGTTTCCTAAAATTTGGCCGTGTGATTTGAAATGAAAAATTAGATAATCCGTTATAATTCAGAAAAATATCAAAATTTTAGGAAACGATTTATGGCTTTAAAAACGGATACTATAACAAATAATGTTTCCTAAAAATCGCTTTTGATATTAAAACATTGAAAATCCGAGTTTTCTATAAAAAATCAATTGTTTAGGAAACGATTTATGGCTTTAAAAATGGATGTTATAACAAATAATGTCTCCTAAAAATCGCTTTTGATATTAAAAATTACATTTTCCGTTTTTTCTATAAAAAATCAATTGTTTAGGAAACGATTTATGTTTTTCAAAACGGATGCTATAACAAGCAATGTTTCCTAAAATCGGATTTGATATTAAAAATTAGATATTCCGTTTTTTCTATAAAAAATAATTGTTTAGGAAACGATTTATGGCTTTAAAAACGGATACTATAACAAACAATGTTTCCTAAAAATTCGTCAATAATTTCGTTACCAGATAATATCTTGGAATCAAGGTGTAATTCGAAAATCAAGTTGTTGTGCTGACGTGGACATAATGGTTAGTTACACATCAGCATTGATAGCTAATAGGATGGCTGCGTAATGACATGTGTGTAGGTAAACTCATGTCCAAGCTACATATTAAGTGTGGGATTAAGGTGAGGCATATTGAATTTTCTTGATTATTACACTTTTTTGCTTGTATTCTATTGATTTGTGTTACATTAAAATGAGTGGGAGAATTTTATATACGTCTATTAACAAAATATTGTACGTTATATTATATCTTTTTTATAAACTTTTTAGTTATGAAATTATTATATATGACATTTGAAAATTGGTGAATAGTTTAATTTTTAGAATTATACGGAGTATATTTTATTGAGGTTTTGTTTATGGATTTTATTATTTATACACATTTTTCACCCCTAGCTCTATGACCTCTATCAAACAAATATTTTTATTCACTTTAATATATTCTCATTCCAAAACCATCTAATAAACCATGATTTCGAACTTCACAAATGATTTTCAATTTCTGAAGCTTTCAAAATAAATCATGCTAAGGAATCATTGTATTTTATATTTTGGCAAAAATATTGAATGATATTTTACTATGTATAGTAGTTACTTTTGCTAATTATAGTTTGTTGCTTTGTGTGTCCAAGTCTAATAATAAGCCTTTTGATATTTGATATTTGATATTATCATATTTGGTCATTATTAAAGTTATTTTAACACTATTACGTAACTATTTTTTTCCACACTATAATTGCTATAATAATTTTTCCCTAAAATTCCATTTACCAGGTTGAAATTAAAAAAAATTGCAATCACCAGATTAAATTACTTTACAAAGTATACTAACTATTTAATAAAATGTGTCTATATCATGTTATTAATTATTTTCATTTATATAATCAATATTTTCTAGTTCAAATAAATATTTATTTTTTTGAACGGCAAATCCTAATCTACTCCTAATTACCACATATGTCCACGACGAGACTCGAACACTTGATCACAAGATCAAGATGCAAACACTATACCGCTAGGTCAAAGGCCCTTTGGTTTCTGTTAAAATAGTTACAAGTATAACATATGAATATATCTTGCGTTTTTCATGAACAAACGTGATTTCATACAAAATAATAACATGGCCAAATTTGAACTTGTATACATTTTTTTTTAAATATTCCTGTTTATAATGGCTCTTTTGAGGTGACTGAGCTTTTCTTGTGATATATGAAATCTAACTATTATCGTGGGCGTTTCTAGATTTTATCATGATCGTTTAGTAAAATATTTATACAGGAAAAGAATCGAACTCGTAACCTTTAGATGATTCTTTTAAATATTATAACAAATTATTCAAACCTGAACTTGTATACCTCATCGATAATTGGTGGCTGGCTAGATTGTATTTTAATTTATTTTATTTGAAAGAGTGTTTTCACATGGCTAAGTTAGCAATGGCCTACTAATCAGCCTTGTAAGGTACTTAACCATGCCTACAACTTATTTTGTGTGTAATATTTAATAGATTAAATTACATTTTTTGTCATCGGCATTTACAAAAGTTACCAATATATTTTTCACGATACGACATTATTATTAAAAAAAAATTGTTGGTGATTTGTATCACCAATATTATTTAAGTGTAATGGGATAAACTTGTTGACCAAATGTAATCCTAATAAATATTGAACAAGTAAGGGTAGTGCGGAGCGCATCCTTATTTAAATTTATTATGATTAAAATACACTGACTTAACGGGGGTTCGGGGGCAGCGCCCCCCGATAACGGGGTTCCAAGGGGCAGCGCCCCTGGCGGGGTCCGGGGCAGCGCCCTGGTCGGGGTCCAAGGGGCAGCACTCCTGGCGGGGTCCAAGGGGCAGAGCCCCTGGCTGGGGTCGAGAAAATCCGAATTCTTGATTTGAACCCGGTTTTTTGACCCGTAAAATCCGACCCGGATCCAACCCGGTTTTGGCAGTTTTGGGCGGTTTGCAACTGCCAAAAGGCAGTTCTAGGTGGTTTTCGTCAGTTTTCAAGAGAGTGGATATCTCTGGTTTTTGATCATCTTCTCTGGTACGAATTTCTCAAAATCACACACATATTCGCTGTTCTTATCAAATATACGCTTCAACAACCTTAAATAACATTCAAAATATTTGAGTATAAATTAATACAATCAAGCGAGTTTTGATTACAATTAAGTTTATGTAATCATATACTTCCTTCGATTCAAAATAAGTGCTACACTCTGGGTTTCACGGTTTTTTAGGCAAAAGATTATAATGATGGTTAATGATGTTTAAAGTAAAAAATAAGAGTAAATGAGTCATTTCACTTTGTTAAAGTAGATAGTTAGTAAGTGTGAGTCCTACTATTTTTTTGCCAAATAAGGTAATTTTTAAAGTATAGCACTTATTTTGAATCACTCATATAAGGAAAGTGTAACACTTATTTTGAATCAGAGGAAGTATATAACAATATATTTGACTAAATTATCAATTAAATAGATTATTTACTTAGAAATTCGCCGATACAAGTAAGTCCAGATATAATTAAAATAAAATGAGAAATGATACTTCCTCCGATTCAAAATAAGTGATACACTTTGTGTTTCATGGTTTTTGAGGCAAAAAATTATAATGAAGATTAAATTAAATTAATTGGATGGTTAGTGGGGAATGGGTCCCACAACTTTTGAATAAAGTAAGGTTAATGATGTTTAAAAGTAAAAAGTAATGGTATAAGAGTCATTTCACTTTATAAATTAGGTAGTTAGTGGGTGTGGAGCCCACTACTTTTTACCAAATAAGGTAAAATTTAAAAGTGTATCACTTATTTGGAATCACCCAAATATAGAAAGTGTATCACTTATTTTGAATCGGAGGAAGTATTTAGTCCTATCATTTGGTCCTACTCATAGTCCTACTCACTTGATAGGATGACATGTATTATCCCTTGATTTTGACACATGTCTTTATCTAATAAGTATGACTATGAGTAGGAACAAATGATAGGACTAAATATTATTACTCAAATAAAATATTAAGGGGAGTGTGGGTAGTTTGCTTATGATTGTTCGACACAGTCATGCTCAAAATTTGCACTTCAAACATTCTCTTACACTTTCCCTAGTATAAATTCAGAGAGAGAAAATAAGAGATTTGAAAGGATCTCTAATTAAAATAAAATGAGAAATGATACTTCCTCCGATTCAAAATAAGTGATACACTTTGTGTTTCATGGTTTTTGAGACAAAAAATTATAATGAAGATTAAATTAAATTAATTGGATGGTTAGTGGGGAATGGGTCCCACAATTTTTGAATAAAGTAAGGTTAATGATGTTTAAAAGTAAAAAGTAATGGTATAAGAGTCATTTCACTTTATAAATTAGGTAGTTAGTGGGTGTGGAGCCCACTACTTTTTACCAAATAAGGTAAAATTTAAAAGTGTATCACTTATTTTGAATCACCCAAATATAGAAAGTGTATCACTTATTTTGAATCGGAGGAAGTATTTAGTCCTATCATTTGGTCCTACTCATAGTCCTACTCACTTGATAGGATGACATGTATTATCCCTTGATTTTGACACATGTCTTTATCTAATAAGTATGACTATGAGTAGGACCAAATGATAGGACTAAATATTATTACTCAAATAAAATATTAAGGGGAGTGTGGGTAGTTTGCTTATGATTGTTCGACACAGTCATGCTCAAAATTTGCACTTCAAACATTCTCTTACACTTTCCCTAGTATAAATTCAGAGAGAAAAAATAAGAGATTTGAAAGGATCTCTAATTTTTATTGTGTTTCAGAGTTTATTTTTTAAAGAAGAGAAAGGAATAGAAGATAAATTTTGGGTCATTATTTCTCTCATAATCTTTTTCTGAAAAGTGAGCAGATTTGGAGAGAAATGAAATTGGAATTAATGAAAAAAATTGTACTTATCAAATACCCTTTATCTATATCTATACTAATTTATAATGCAGATTAGACATTTCTAATTACGGAAGTCTGAATTCAAACCTGTCGTTTTTGGAAATGCCCAACCCGCATAACTGAAAATATTTAAAAATAATAGTTGCTACCGAGATTCGAACCCGGGTGGGCTCGGTACCTAGATAACTTACAACTTAACATGGTAGCAACTTTGGTGACAAGAGCTCGTAACAACCATATACTATCGGTCCTTTCACGCTTTTTTACATTAAATGATCGAACTAATTGACGATTTACGTTTTAAAATCGTTTTGTGGGGAAACTCATTAATTGACGGTTAAATAGTTTTAAAAACGTTTTCTACATTAAACGTAGAAACGATTTAAATATGCTTATGTACATTAATTGGGGGTTACACAGTTTTTAAAACTTTTTCTACATTAAACGTATAAACGTTTTCTACATGTTTATGTACATTAATAGATTTAAAAACGTTTTAATTGTCACTTTTAATGTTTTCTACATTAAACGTTTTTAGAGTATCAACATTTTAATGCAAATTAGTCAAACTTGATTTGTCAATAACGATTGACGTTTTAAAATTTGATTTGTCAATAAATGTGGCAAAAACGTTTTAGTCAAATTAGTCAAACGTTTTAGTCAAACTTTTTAGTCAAATCGTTTTAAACGTTTAAGGAATGAAAACCTTTTAGTCAAATTAGTCAAACTTGATTTGTCAATAAATGTGGCAAAAACGTTTAATGACATTTAATATAATATATATGTTTTTTAAGTTGTTGTGGGTTTTCAGTGAATACACAGGGGTGAGGGAACGGATGATTTTAGAAAGAAAGGAATGTCAAAGATTTAAAGAAAGTTTCTTCCCAATTTGTGGATATTTTTAGACTCAATTAATAAATAAATAAAAACGTTTTAATTGTCACTTTTAATGTTTTCTACATTAAATGTTTTTACAGTATCAACATTTTAATGCAAGTTAGTCAAACTTGATTTGTCAATAACGATTTAAGTTTTAAAATCGTTTTAAAATTTGATTTGTCAATAATTGTGGCAAAAACGTTTTAGTCAAATTCGTCAAACGTTTTATTCAAACTTTTTAGTCAAATCGTTTTAAACGTTTAATGAATGAAAACGTTTTAGTCAAATTAGTCAAACTTGATTTGTCAATAAATGTGGCAAAAACGTTTTTATCACATTTAATATAATATATACATTTTTTAGTTGTATATAAATTGACGACTCAATCATTTAACATTTGCATTCACAATACGAAACACATACCACCAACCATCACCCGTCACCGGTTTTTCATAATTCTGCAAAACATTGTAAACAACGGTATTACTTATAGTGTACAAATTTTTGATACAAATTTTATTCCTATAGTGTACAAATTCATAAATGATATTCTTTTTATGTAAGGTATTCTTAAGATGTCAACAACCAGATTTCACTTTGTAAGAAACATTCATGATTTCAAGGACAAAATTCACCTCAAGGTCAGGGTTCTACGAATTTGGCCCCACACAAACTTCAACAATAAAAGTGAGATAATATCACTTGTTATGCTTTTAATTGACGAGGAGGTATTACACTTAATCATATTCGATAAAAGGTTTGCATATTATTTTTACAATATTACCTTAAAATTAACATCATATGTACTACCCATTTTTTGTAGGGAGGCAAGATTCAAGCTTCTATTTACGTTAAATTGATGAGTAGATTTCAATCAAAATTGAAGGAAGACGGTGTTTACTATATCAGAGGAGGTTTCAATCAAAACATGTAATCGAACAACATTTCAACGCCAATGCTAATTATCGCATTTTCTCTCTATTTTATACACAGTTTTCATGCTTATTTACTGTATTCGTTATAGAAATATGTAACCAATGGACTTTTAATGGCTAGAAATTTGAAGTTTGCAGCCCGTCGCATCGCGCGGGTTTTAACCTAGTATTTCCAAATTAATTTACATTTTAAGGGTAAATTTGTAAATTTATTAACTTTTTTCCTTTCTCTCCAACTCGGGAATACAAAAAAAAATGTTCATTTCTTTCCCACTCGGGAACACACATAATAAAATTAATTTCTTATACACGTCTCTTTTTTTCTCTTCTATCTATTACCTTTCTTCTCTTTTCTTTCATATTAAAATTCTGAAAACACAGTGTTAATGATTTTACTAATAGCGGATCCAGAGTGTTTTGAAAACTCACTTACATCAACAACTTAATTAAAAATAATTTGTTTCCCTCTTAATCGGGCATATCTAAGGAGAAGTTTGAATCATTCCAACATATGTATAATTAAGATATTAATTATCCATATGCTACCAAATAACACATAAGTCTTACTCTCAACGAGTTTTAGTGACTTCTAACATATCGATATGCTAAATTAGTTTAGTCTCAAAATCATTTGATTATATTATGATTTTAATGTACATGTCACAAAATATGAGTAACACTAAATTAATTTAGTCTCAAAATCATTTGATTATATTACGATATAAAAATTCATAACATCACATAAAAGATGTATTGTTAATTTGTTATACTCAATATTTAACCAACCGAGTCTACATATCCAGGAGGACCAGGACTAGTTCAAATTAATTTGTGTACCTTTTGCAAAATCTGAAATAAGGGTCTGCCAAAGTAAAAAAGTTTCCTTTCAAATAGGTACAAATTTTAATCAAAATTAAAACTACTGCCTTAATTCCCGCTGTGATATACATACAAACCAAATAAAGTCATCCTTATAGTTATAGGAGATTAACATGATTCACAAGAGGAATTAATCACTTGAAATTAAAATTTGAAACATTCTTCTATAAGACGATCTGTGGTTGTTGTTGAACCAACTCATGAAAGGTTAAGGTATATTATTGTTGTTTGATTTTGATAACTCGATAATGGGTACTAAGTTTAGGGTTAACAAGTGTTCAAATTAGGTGGTCATTATATGAAATGAGATCAAGTTGGGTTCATTTTCACTTCCCATAAAACCTTGCCAAATTATCTAATTCCACCAAATATAACCTTTTGACTATGGTCAAAGTTCACACTTTATTTTAAGTAGCAAAAAAGCTAATGACATTGGAAAGGGAAAGAAGATTTAAAAGTCAACCCACCACCCCCTTTCACATTTTCCCTAAATTAAAAATAAAAACCATATAAATAATGGTGTCTTTCTACATTACTTTTAAGGAAACTATGACATCTAATTTGTCTCATTTTCATTTTATTTTATTTATTTGCTTAATTAGCTACTTAACTAAAATTTAAATTCATGATTCCGCCAATCTAAATGATGTCTTTAGTTAGCTTGATGACGCACGCCTTAATTCAACATCTAAAATTATTCCACATTCTATTTTGTATGTAGTAGTTTGGACGTTATGACAGTTTCGTAACAATAATTTTTTCAGGGACACGATTCTTCAAAAGGATTTAGTAGATCAAATTGTTGATATTTCATTTTGAAAGGTTTCTCAGTCTAATTGGATCATAAAACCTATTTTGTATTTAGTTTTGCTAGCTTCTTGCTAGTTTTTATACAATCCAACAGTTTGAAAAAATATAATAAATACTTATAATCGAGAACGAAATTTTAAGCTAATAATTTATATCCTAGTACAAGAAATGAAAATTTTGAGGATTTCCAAAAAAGTATTATATGCTGCAAAATTGTTCATCTATAGTTCGAGTTTCCACATTCTTTTGTTCTCTTGATGGATATCTTTTACAGTTTTACTTAATGAACCTCGTTTCAATAAAATTAATCATGTATATATTAATGTATCATATTATGAAAATCACCGAAATTGGCCATGCTCTAGTGACATGTCTAGCTTCTGTGACACGTGTTTGTTGCTTTTAGGGTTGTGCAATTACACAAAATTAAACTGGAAGGGAAAAATTGAGAAATTGCAATCTAAGGACCCCCAGTATAGTCCTAACTTGTTATTGATTTTCTATGAGTTTAGAAATTAGAACCGTATAGTAGTAATTTGATATCAATTTGGTCCCAATTTAAGCTTACTGATTTAGGGTTTCATGCAGAGTTTTGCACAAAGCTTTGATACTATCAACACCAAACCGTTTTTCAGTTTAAAAAAGAATGAACAAATGACCATATCATATGCATGTAGAAACCAAACAAGAGTATCATGTAGATGAATGCAATATAACATTGAGTATCTTTAGGCATGTGAGCCTTTTTTTACTCCATTTGGTTGGAGCGTTTTGTACATGGTTTGCAATTGGTTTGCAATTTCAGTAAATGATGGTCGAATAGCGGGGTCCACTGACCAACATTGCTCCATCAGTTTCTTCCATTCGGGGTCACACTTTTCTGGTATAATAGGCCGAAGAGTATCTTTCACTATCCCTCCTGTTGTAAAATATAAAATCCAAAAAGTTGATGCTGAATAATTAAAAACAATAAAAATTAAAATAAAAAAAAAAGCTTAAAAGGAAGATAGTTTAGTTTATACCTATAATTGCTCCACAATGCATATTTGCATATGGTTCTTCACCGGTAAGGATCTCCCACATGGTAATGCCAAAAGAGAAAACATCAACCTGTTGAAAATCACATATCAAGTAATTAGTTGGAATAGTTACATGAAATAAAGTGAAAACGACTATTTTAACCTTTTCTGAAACTCGAGTGGTGCTACCGTTTAATAACTCCGGTGCCATCCATGGTAAAGTTCCTTTTACACCACCTGAAACTAGAGTGTTTCTTTTGATTCTTGACAATCCAAAGTCACCAACCTGCAACGAAATAAAATACGGGTGGGCCGATTTGTTTTATTTTCAAACGGGTCGCCCAAATTGTACTAAAAATTAAAAACAAAAACAAATAAAGCCCATTTTGCCAACTCTGGTAATTAATATGGTTCCCCTTTTCACAGGTAATATAACAGTTTTACAATTTTTAATTACCTTGCAAACAGGGCGTTGTGGATCACACATATTAACCAACAAATTGTCACATTTTAAATCAAAATGAACAATATTTTTGGAATGCAAATATTCCATTCCAAAAGCTGCATCCATGACAAGTATGAGCTTTTTACGTCTATCAAGTGACCTACACATGACATCAAAATTAACTCACACAAGCTAAAGATTTCAACTTTCATGAGTAAACTAAAACTAAAATTAAAATTAAAATCCACCTGTCCTTTTTTATTAACACGTTTCTAAGTGATCCATTTGCCATAAACTCAGTAACAGTAGCTAAAGTCCCTCCAGATCCATCTGGTACAACTCCATAAAATGCAACCACGTTTGGATGATGAAGATTAGAAAGAATCCGTGCTTCTCTCCAGAAATCATTTGTCTGACAAAATATGTAAATAATTACCATTCATCTGAGGGCAAAATAGGCATTACAGAAAATTATGGGATGACAGACCAGTCGTTCTTCCTCAGAAGATCTTCCAGCAAAGCAGCTTTTCTTAATCCTTTTAATAGCAACATCTGATCCACGCCATCTGCCATGATAAACGGTCCCATATGTACCAGATCCCAATTCTTTTAGCTCTTCAAGTTCACCATTTTTTATTATCTGCATATTCACTTAATCTCATTTTTTATATTTAAATCGTGATAAAAGTTAATGCAAAAAATGTATTTTTAAATTAAGATTAGTTGTTAATTATGCAATGATGAAGGTATTGATAAATTACCTGAAGGCCATACATATCAGCTTCCATTTCAGCAATTAATGCATTACTAAATGGGCCATCCTTAATACCATTATCTGATGCAGCCTCCTGCATAGTATATGAACAGTTTATTGCTTTCATTAAACTTTGGAATTTAGGTAACTAATTAAATAGTGCATATGCATACCTCATCAACTGAATCTGAGAAAGTGCTCTTGATTTCAGTTGCATCCGACGGTTGAGCTTCAGTGCTGACTGGATCTAAGACATGTGAACAGCTTGCAGCATTAGTCACATCTACCAAAAGGTCGGTCAACTCCAGTGGAGTTGACTTTTCTTCTTTGTTCTTGATAGATGGAATTTCTTTCTGTATCTTATTGTGATATTCTTCTTGATTGTCAGTATCCTGTTTCGTGTAACTGAAGAAATCATCATCCATCAGTGAAAATTCTCTCTTACAACAAGCACTGGTTGTCGGATTCTGCATTGAAGGATCAAAACACAGTAGTGAATCCACCCCTGAGTAATTAGGGCTCAGATCATTTGTTCCCTTTTTATGCAAATTTGGCAGTTGAACAGCAGATTCATGAGGTGTGTTATTAGATAATCCAGAAAATAAATCAGAAAAAGTTATTTCAGGATTGTGGGCCCATGAGATATTGCTTTCTGGTTCACCATTTTCAGAATTAGTTGCATTTGATGCAGAGATCTGGTCATGATTGATGTCACCATTGGCAGTTACAGATGAGTTATTGTTAGAAAAGTTTTCAGCTTGATAAAAAGTCGGTATGTTTTCCTTAAAACTGTTTTGTCCTCCAACATTTTTCCTTAAATCTTCCTTTTCTACTTTGGGCTTCTCATCTGCACAATTTGCTTTAGCATTTTCTCGCTTTAAAGAATCTGTTTGACTGCAAGAAACGGGCTGTTTCACACTCGGTATCTCAATTACAACTTGTGGATGTAAATTCTCATGTTTTTCAACAGATTTCTCTTGCAAGACAACAGATTCCACCTGTTCCTGAGACCCGAAACAAGAGCTTTTTCCACGTGAGTGAAGTTGTGGGTCAGAAATTGCATGTGGCATCCCGAGATTGGACCCGTTAGCATCAGATCTAAAAAATGGATCCATTTGATCAGCAGACTGTAAAATAGGATTATCAGAATGAAACGGTCGACCATTAAGCACTGGAATTTCAATACTTGGATCTTTATACACTTTTGCATGACCATTAATCAAATCCTTTTGTGGCACTGGTCCAAGAGAATTGAGAGGAAAATTGTCAGGAGACTTAGTCAAACTTAGGGTATCAAAAAGTTGTGGAGTGGCATTTGAATTATTGAGAGCAACGTTTTCTTGCAAAGAATCAAAAGAAGTAGGCTGCTTCTGTTGAAAGCTAGGGTTTTGGTCTATGTTAGGTTTCAACTGGCTCGTTTCATTTGTCAAACATCGAGACTCATTATTTCTTGTTAGACTGTGGTCAACTATTCCATTGACCGCAACTACATATTGGTAATCTGGATTCTGCTGCTGATTACCATCAGTGTCTTCAGATTCACTTAAAGGAATCAGAAATATTCTGAGTCGTTGTGAATTATCAAGATTTGCAAGCCCGTTATACTCTTCTATCATATTCTGAAGATCTTCATTAGAAGAAACTGATATAAGAGCATCTAAATCCTCTTCTGGAAGCTGGTATTTAATTGTATGAGGCTGATTGCAATATTCACTAGTTCTTTTAACAAGTTCTTCAAATTTAATATTCTTCTGTATTGAAACAATTCGTGTTTCACCTCCAACATATCTGAGTTTTCCATCACTAGGTCTAGGCAAAATTTTACCACCAGAACTGCAGATAAACTTAATTTTACCTTTTTGAGAATCTTCTGAAACTAACGATCCTGAAGCACGATTAACCAAAGAAGGAATCATATCAGTGACTGATGGAGCATTTGGCTTACAATGAGATCCTTTTACAGAACTCTTTTCTTCCATATCAGAGCTACATGCAGAATTCACTCTTTGCAACCCAAGCATAACACTAAGTTCCTCATAACCACTATTATGATTGCCATTAGCTCTTAATATTGTCCCATTGCTCAGGGCTTTACCATGTCCATTATATACATGTTTTACTACACCTCGATCCTGAAGAAATTCCATGGAGAATTCTTCACCTGTTCCTATAGATATATTATTGTTTAAATTCTTCCCAGTCGATGGTCCATCTTTTAAAACCAAATGTGATTCTTGCTTTAGCCATTGACCAGAAGAGCATGGAACCTCAGTGGTCATAGCAGTAGCTATGTTCTAAAATCACTCTTAATTTCAACAGAACTACACATTTACCTCTTCATCAGATTAGCTAGATATTGAGCAAACTATACTATCTATAAAACTGCACTGTAACGAGACAGACACAATGATCCAACCACTGCTTCCACAGTATACTAATTGTCCATAGGATTTGTTGATTACACAAACCTTATTTTTTCCCCCAAATTAACAACGATAATATACTTTAAACAGCTAAAACGAGTTGACAATCGCGAAATCCGAGATGCTGCATGAAAATAAAAAACAATTAAACCTAAGCAATTGAAGTAAGTCCTCGAATTTACAGGAAAACAAATTCATATCTAACATACAGTACCGAACAACAAATCATTTAAACTGATAGAACCAAAACGATCAAACTCAAACACATGCATTTACTAATCATCGATAGACTACTATTCAATAACGTACGATCAAATCAAAGCATCAAAACGAGCAGAACAGTGATCGGTACATAATTGAGCTACCGAATTGTTAAAAATTAGAAGATCACCTGCTTGCTTCGATGTCTCTGTATTAGGTTTGATTCCTTTAGTTCTACTTCAGATACTGACGGAAAAGGTGGAATTGAGATACGTGATTAGGTGATTTGGAGTGGAATATTGTGTAGGGTTTGTGATTCAATAAAGGAAGAGAATTTGAATTGCAAATTGAAGGGAAAATTGGGAATGAAGGAGACAAGTGGACCCCACCACCACAACGCGCTAAGCTGGATATAATAAAGGGTCCTACTAAATACACTAAAAAGTCAAATTTAAAAATATTAGAAAGTGTGTTTTAACT